>CM065636.1:67518810-70180108 GCA_033220585.1 Dipteronia sinensis | reverse complement strand
TGTTGACTAGTTTAGTTATGACGTTTCCTTTTTTGTTTTGTTTACTCACTGTTTTTGTTGTTGAGCCAGCTTCTCTCGACGTCCAACGATCTCCTCAGGCTCGAACTCCTCTTCCCTTTGCTGGGGTCGTACAGGTTCTTGCTCAATCTACCTCCCCAGCTAGGTCTAGGATAGCCAACCTTGCATCACGGGCTTTTCGGGCTTTGAGTAAGGCTCCCCAAGCTGTTGGTCCAACTGCTTCTACCCCTTCTGTTGTTGTTACTAACGTTGCTACTCCCACGATTCGTCTTTCTGATTCCGCTACGCTTCCAAACCCTCGAGCTTCGGAGGACTTGAAGTTGATGTCGCAGGGATTCCTCCTAGCCGTTCCCGTCCTCAGTCGAGCTTGACGGGGCAGGATGAAGTCCTGGAACAATTCATCTCATCCTGTCTAGACAAGAGGCTCTCGAGGATGGCCTTAATGCCCATGTATTTCTTGCTCACCAAGGGGTCTGCTGTCTTAGCTGAGGTAGTTGTATTTTCTTCGTACTGCTTCTGCCAGCTTGTTCGGGGTATAAACCTAGCTTTGTATTTTATAAGCCTTCAAGTTAAATGTAGCCATGGGCCACTAGGTAACCCTCCTTCGTGACCGGGCTGCTAAGGCTGAAGTCGAAGCCGAGAAAGCCATGGGATTGCTCAAGCGGGCTCAGACCTTAGTAGAAGAGATGACCTCCAACCAAGGAAAAATTGAGGTCGAGCTGGCCGAGCTTCGTTGTGATCATGAGAGGACGAAGCAGTTTTATGATCAAGAATGTCTCCAATCTACCCGACGGGCCAAGCAGAGGGATTCTTAGAAAGCTTAGGCTAAGAAGTTGGACCTCGAGAATCAGGATTTGACTGCTCAGGTGACCAAGCTGCAAGCTAACGCAGAGACCTTCTTTAGTGATGGATATTTATACGCTTCCTTTTAGGTCACAGAGGCTCTCCCCATTCCCTTTGATCTATCATCTATCACTGGTTGGGATAGAGAGGAGATAAAGATTAAGGCTGCTTAGTTGTATCGCCCTGATGATGGCGATGCGGTTCCATCGAGCCAGGAAGGAGCTGGAAAGTAGCCCGTCCAGGCAGATCCTCATTTTCCTCCTCCTATCTCTACTACTTCAGGTCCTGGGGAATCTTCAAGTAAGGTTCTGTCCTCGCAATCCAAAGGAGATCAGCCAGGAGCTGGGAAGGAGCAAAGTGCCCGTCTGAGGAACCCTCTATAATGGAGATGGAGATTGACAGGAGCCAGATGAGGTCTATGGCTGCCCTTATTGATGCCGCTATCCCGCTTGAGGTTATGGTGGTGATTAACGAAGTCCTGGAGGAAGATCCTGCTGATCAACATGAGGAGCCTCTGAATGGAGAGGTAGTTGGCGAGGATAACCAAGACGAGCAACCACCTGAAGGGGGGGGGGGGGGGGGGGGGGGGGGGGGGGGGGGGGTTGATGGCGAGGATCAGCATGAAGGAGGAGGATCAGCAGGGGGAAATCAAGAGAGTTCCAAAGCTTGACGCCGGCTGTTCATGAATGGCCTTGATTGCCTGGAAAAGGGGGTAGGCACCCCGTTTTACTCATGATAAGTTTAGATTTTTTTTGTAGCCCGTATTCAGATGTTGGGCTCCCTGCTTGATGGATGTAGCCTTACCGGGGGATAGGCTCCTTTGTTTTTAATGAGAAACTGACTCGCTTGAGAAACTCTTGTTTTATTCCTGGTCCTGACTAGGAACCAAAACTAGATCCTTGATGATAATTTGTTCATACTTTACTCTGATGATTTGTTCATACTTCATTCTGGCTTTGTTGGGAATTCTTATCGGGATGATCTTGATCCTGCAAACGAAAACAAATATTTATATTTAAATCTGTTTCAGGAGAGGTAGCCAGATCGAGGCATTAGGAGAGCTGTTTTGCCATTTCCTGGTCTCGAGATCTGGGTGGCAACTAAGCTCTTACACTTAAAACCTTCTTGGGGGTGGTAGCCCGACAAAGGCATCAGGAGGGTTGTTTAGCTATTTCCTGGTCTCAAGATCCGGATGGCAACTATGCTCTTACACTCAGACCCTTTTTGGGGGTGGCAGCATGACCAAGGCATCATGAGGGTTGTTTAGCTATTTCCTGGTCTCGAGATCTGGATGGCAACTATGCTCTTACACTCAGACCCTTCTTGGGGTTGGTAGCCCGACCAAGGCATCAGAAGGGATGTTTAGCTATTTCCTGGTCTCGAGATCTGGATGGCAACTATGCTCTTACACTCAAACCCTTCTTGGGGGTGGTAGCCCGACCATGGCATCAGGAGGGCTGTTTAGCTATTTCCTGGTCTCGACATCTGGATGGCAACTATGCTTTTACACTCAGACCCTTCTTGGGGGTGGTAGCCTGACCAAGGCATCAGGAGGGCTGTTTAGCTATTTCATGGTCTCGAGATCTGGATGGCAACTATGCTCTTACACTCAGACCCTTCTTGGGGGTGGTAGCCCGACCAAGGCATCAGGGGCAGCGAGGGGGCTTCCCCGGCTAGCCACTAGTCTTGAGGTGTCTATGTCGAATTTCCCAGTCGAATATGTAGATACTAATGTTGAACATAGTCGGAGAAAAAAAAATGACTTTATTGATGATCGAGATGTAGTACATCTTTATTAGGGATTCTAATGAAACCTAAATTGAGGTAATCTGCTTGAAAACTCCCTACTGAGGGATAGAATTTCCTCAAGTGATCTACGTTCCAAGTGTGGTCGATGGGTCGTCCATCCATGTCTTAGAGTTTGTAGGCTCCATTGCGAGGAACTAACTTTATCAAATATGGCCCTTCCCAATTCAGGCTTAGGACTCCATCTGACCTTTTCCGGGTATTCAAGGTCATTTTCCTAAGCACCAGATCCCCTTCTTTGAAATTCCGGGCTCTGACCTTTCTGTTGAAATATCTAGCGATCTTGCTCTGGTAGATTGCCACTTTCTCCGCTACCCAGTCTTATTTCTCTTCTAGGAGGTCCAGATTAGCCCGGAGCTTGACCTCGTTACTTTCGGGTTCAAAATGCTGCACCCTGAATGAGGTTAATTTATGCTCGATGGGGAGGACCGCTTCAACTCTCAAAATGCTACACCCCGAATGAGGTTAATTTATGCTCGATGGGGAGGACCACTTCAACTCTGAAAGCCAAGGAGTAAGGTGTTTCCCCGGTAGCTGTTCTCTTTGTAGTCAGGTATGCCCAGAGGACTTCTGGCAGCTCTTCGGCCCATTTGCCTTTTTTCTGTTGTAGTTTCTTCACCCCAAATGAGGTCTATCTACGGGTTACCCGCTGGCCCACTCCTTGCTCTGCTCCTCCTCATAAGGCATAATGGGTTCGCTCTCTGGATGCTCCGGGGGCTCTATTTCTTCCTGGATTATCTGGGATGTTTCCATATCTTCCTAGATTATTGCGACCTGTACGCACTGTTTTGCTAAAGCTGTAGGATTGGCAGACACTGCGTAGCACTTCCTAGCTGCTTGCTGGTCTCCGCGTACCTCCCCCACCTTGGTTCCCACTGGGAACTTCAGGACATTGTGATATATAGACAAGACTCCCTTAAAGGAGGATAGGAATGGTCTCCCTAGGATGGCATTGTAGGCCGATGGGATGTCAACCAGAACAAAGTCCGTCATAACATTCTGTTGGAGAGGTGTGGTACCGACGATCACTGGAAGGATCTTCGATCCCACCGGTATGATCGAATCCCCGGTGAACCCGTAAAGAGGAGTTGTACAGCTATTGTAACACCATTGCTTCAGATTTAATTTTTCCAAAGTATCCTTGAAGAGGATAACTACACTGCTGCCCGTATCTACGAGCACGCGATGGACCAGTCAGTTAACAATTTGTATCGTGATCATCATGAGGTTGCACGGTGTTGAAGAAATCTGCTTCAGTGAAAATGATCAGTGCTGACTGGGAGGGCTCCATCGGGCTTTAGCTTACCTTGAAGACTCCCTGGCTTTCTTCTATGCGGGGAATCTTCCTTGCGTGGTTTTTTCGAGAATTATTGGAAGTGCCAGCTAGTGTGGGCCCTCCGCTGATGGTGTGTATCACCTGGATTTGTTGCATTAAATCAGTATGTTCCCCATTTCTCTTCTCTGCATCCTCACGGATCTCGGTTTGTACCTCCTTTCCAGTCCGAATGTTATCTTTGATCTGCTGTAAGAATTCAATCAAGCATCCCCCTCTTATCAGGGATTCAATCTGGTTGCGCAAATTATAACACTCTGAAGTGCTGTGGCCCACGTCTTCATGGAAGTGGCAGTACTTGTACCGGTTCCTCCTGTCAACTGGGGCTTTCATGGGAGCGGGCTTTTGGAGTAGCCCCTTGTCTCGTATAGCAAGGTAGACCGTTTCCCTGGAAGCGTTCAGGGGAGTGTAGTAGATATACCCTTTCTCCCCTCGCATTACGGGGCTACAGTCTTGAGAGGTGGCGAAGCCCGATGAGGGGTTCGTCTTGCTGGATATTTTTCTTACCTGTGCTGAGGAGCGGGGAAACGATATGTCGACCTATTGGGAGGTTTATTCTGAGTTTTCTGAGCTAACTCAGATTTAGGGGCTTCTTTTTTCTGACGCTTCGCCGTTCTTATATCGCCGTGTTCCATCTTGACTTTGAGTTTCTCGTCGATCTCGACCTGCTTAAGAGCCCAATCGTAGGCCTCCTGATAAGTCTCGGGAGGTCTCTTGGCGAAGGAACGGAAAAGCTTTCCCGCCCACAGGTTCTGCCTGAAATTGGCGAGAGTCTCTTTCTCGGTGAAAACTCCCATTTGTATGACTTCTTTGTGAAAACGTTCCACGTACGATCGAAGTGTTTCACTTCGTTCCTGAATCAAATATTGGAGGTGTATGGGATCCTTCAGACGAGGTTTGACCCCTTGGAATTGCGAGCAAAAATGTGTTGATAACTTCGTGAAAGAATCCACGCTACCAGCAGACAGCTTCCTGAACCAAGTTTTCGCGTAGTCGGTTAGAGTCGTTGGAAACATCCTACACATAGCTACTCTGGTAGTATTTTGGACCTCCATCTGTTGGACGAAGCTCTCCAGGTGGCTTAGAGGGTCTTCTATTCCGGAGAACTTATCTGTTGGCATTTTAAATTTTGGTGGGAGCTCCGTTTCCCGGATCCTCCTAGTGAAGGGAGCGTTCATCTCTCTTAATGGATCCTTTTTATCCTCCTTGTTCTTTCCTTTTCTTATCTTCTAGACCTCCTTTTGTAGCTTTGCCAGCTGATCCCTCAGTCGCTTATTCCCAGGTTTCTTTGAATTGACCTTGGATTCTTCACTGTCGAGTCCCTCCGATGAGCTGGCAACCTCTACCCGATCCCCTACATGGACAGGATCCACTCGGGATGTTTTTCGATTCTCTTCCTCTTGGGAGCGGGCGTTCCTTCTCGATGTCGTTAGGTGAGGTACCTCTCGTTGCTCCCGAGTTAAAGCATCTGCGGCAGACTTAACTCGCCTGGGCTGATATTGTGAAGGTCTTTTCAGAACTGGGGGCATGGGTCCTAGCCTATCCCGGATCGAAAATTGGTGCCCAGTCCTGTCTCGAGCTGGCTCTGGAAGAGGAGGTCCCAGGCGGTCAAAGGCAGGCTGCCTAGCCCCGAACCTGCTCGGTTCTCCCTGATCATTCGGGTTTGTTGGTTTGACTGTGATGCCTTCGGCGAGCAGGCGGATATGGACGGTTTCCACGAAGGCTGCCGCTTGCTGGTCGAGCGCCACCTATTTTACTATAGGGTGGCCAAAAGCCCACACATTAGTTGTTTGGACCGGAGCTTGATTGCTATACCCAGACTTCTTCCTCTTCCTTGGGCCTTTCGCGTTGGCCTCGCCGAAGGTTGTTCTGAAACTCCATGTTGTCCTTGGGAGGAGCGGAGCCTCATGATTCCTGTAAAACAACAAAAATACAAATGCAAATAGTTGGCTTGATTAATTGGGTGTAGGGTTTTCCAACAGACGGCGCCAGAAAGTGTTAACAGAAAATTTGCTCAGGGTGAGAAATCTCAGTTTCCTGGTTTCAGGTTTAATGATGCGGGATCGATCTGATCGAGCCTGGCTCTACTCCGGGTGTTTCTGGAGCCCGTCCTTATTTCTTTGGGGCGGTATCGTAGCTCGGCTTCGGGTAACATGGTCTCCTGGTGGATAACCTCGGGCATGGAGCCAGACTAAGAGGGTGGAAGATTTCCCTTTGGTCCCTAGCCAAATTTGGCTATTAACAGTTGTTGTTGACATTGTTGGAACAAGCATATCTTTATTTGAATTGATATTTCTTGTGCTTGTATTTGAAATGTGATACAAGCTACTTAGAGGGACAAACTTGTGTTTGTTTCAAGGGAGCAAAAAAGGTGTTGTAACCTATTCACCCCCCCACCTCTCTAGGTTAGCTTAAGGCAAATTAACAGTGCTTGTATTTTTTCACTGTGCAGGCCTGGCATGGCCTGCCTAGCCGGCGTGCCAAGGCTACGGTCAGCACTCTGTGCCGACAGTTGAGCCCGACCAAAATATTTTTTCAACCGTTGGTTTTAAAAAAAATTACATTTAAACCCTAAAAAAATTAATATTTTGACCCACAATTCAAATTTTCCTATAAATACTCCTACCAATTCCATATTTTATTCAATTTCTCTCTTTCTCTCATTCTCTCAATCTCTCCAATTCTCCATTCTCCAATTCTCTACACAATTTCATTCTTACTTTCTCCCTCTACACAATTTTTAATACTTAGTTATTAATTTCCTGTTATCTATCTATTATTCTTTACATTTTCCACCAACACATCAAAGTTCAAAGGTACATTTTTCTTTAAATGTTATTATTTAATTTTATGTTAAGACTTTAGTTATTAATTTTAATGTTTTTGTTTAGTTAGTAAATTGTTCATTTTATGTTTATACTTAGTTATTAATTTTAATATTGTTAACGGAAATTTCGCTCGGGATGAGAAATCTCAGTTAACGCCCTCGAGACCACTACCACGTAGGTGGTGGCCAAGATTAATTGTATGTGTAGCAATGATTTATAAAATGACAAGGAATGATGATACCATTCATCCAAAAGAAAGCAAGAATATTTTTATTGAACGTGCATGGTATACAAATAAAGAAATTCTTTTATCTTTGCTCTCAACTCTCTCTAGGGAGTGGTTGATTGTTTGTCGTATGCCTGTCGAATAGTAGTCTCCCCTTTTCTATTTCCTTTCTTTTCTATTTATACATAGTTTGTAGGTCACACCGACTGATTCTCCCCTTGATTTTCTCAGTCTCTCCCCTCCTTATCAGGCGGGATTTCTCGTTTTAATGTCATTGACTTTGCCGAATTGAAAGTATCGTGGTGGAGATCAGTTTGTTTCCTTTTTGGATTCTATTACTTGTTCTGCATATAGGTAACATTTCCAGATGTGATTCAGTGTATCCCTCGTATCCTTTCAGCACGATCCTTTATAGAGGTCGTTGAATATGGCATGGTGTGGTGCACCAACCAGTGAGGTTGATTAGTGTTCTGACCTTGATATCTGAGAAGTTTCATCCAGCTTGGAGCCAGATTTGGCTTCCATTGACCCTTTCGAAGCTAGGTGTGGCTTCCCCTGACCTTTTGAAGTTAGGTGTGGCTTTCCCTGACCTTTCGAAGATAGGTGCGGCCTTCTAGGGACATTCTTATGTGTCAATCGAGGTACAGGCGAGTCACTGGAGCATTTGCTAGGTGACCTCGACTTCGGGGAGCTTCTAGTTTTGGTGATGCGGGCTAGATCTGATCGTTCCGGGCTCTATCCCGGATGTTTCCGGAGCCCGTCCTTGTTCCTGGGGTGGTATTGTAGTTCGGCTCTGGATAGAGAGGTCTCCTGGTGGAAACTCTCGAGTATGGAACCAGGTCTGGGAGGTGGAAAATTTTCCTTTGATCCTTAGCCAATTTTGGCTATTAACAGAAGTCCCCTCTGACTTGAACACCAGACGTCGAGCTTGAGGTTGGGGTCAGATTTTTACTTTATTTGGGAAATCTTCATATTTTTACCGTTACCGAAATATTGGGGAAATTTCTTCATTTGAGTGAAGTGATGCGAACTGACTAATTCATCTTCGAATTAATCTGATTGCATTACGACAGTCCTTGAGATTTTTTACCGTTACCAGAATCTTACCAGAATCTTGGGGAGATCTTCCTCTTAACTGCGTAAGTGATGTGGCGTGAGATGATTAGCCCGTTTTTGAGTGTAATCCGGTTACGTTACTGTAGTCCCTGAGATTTTTTACCGTTACCAAACGAGTATCTCGGTAGCTCATGCTGTTGCCCTCCTGCTTATATATATGTCTATTTTCCTCCTCCTCTTCCTCACATCTCTTCCAGCTAAAATTTTTTGCTGAGAAATATTTCCATAGCTTTTCCTCCTAGCTTGCTTTTTTCTTCATTCTTCATCCTTTTTAGCTTTTACAATGTCGAAAAATAGTCGCGACTTAGCTGATTCCATAATCGACGGTGAAGAGGTCGTCAGTTTTACTCTGGGGAAGCGAGCTAGGAGGAGTTCTGACGGCGACAATTCCCTGCCCACCTCGCAACGTCGGCGGTCGAGTAGGAATGTATCCATCGGGACTGGGTTCTCCAACCATCCTGACCACCCTTTGGATATTGTCGACCAAGATTCAGACAAAGAAGCGGACATTGGCGCTGCGGGGGAGCGTCAGGTCTCGGCTCCTGGTCCCCTTGTGGAGAGGCTCCCTCCTTACAATTTCCGGGTTGTCCCAGATTCCACTGTTGACCCGGTGTCGATTGACCGCTTGAGGTCAAAGTTTGGCATCCCCTATAGCGTATCCATCTCGGTGTTTCCCAAAAATTACGAGTTCTTCAACCCCCCTAAAGGCGTGCTTCGGATTCATGTGGCCGCTCTTGAGAACGGGGTCAGGCTTCCCCTCCATCTGACTCTTCGGCGTGCTCTCAACGCCATCGAGCTCGCTCCCCTCCAGTTGACGCCTGGCTTCTGGAGGCATCTGATTGGTTTCCTTGTATTATGGAGGGAACAATGCCAGATGAGTAAGGTGACGAGGGAGCCGGGTGCACATGAGCTGGCCTATCTCTTCCAGATTAGGAGCCTATCTGGAGCTCCTCGAGGCCAGTTCTATGCCAAGGCTAAGAACAAGCTCAACTTCATCATTCCTGGTGCCTCGAAGAAGGACCCCGCGTGGAAAGAAGAATGGATCCTGGTGGGGGATGACTGGGGGAGCACGATTTTCATCGGAGGGAATGAATTCGAGGTTCCCACGGCTTTCAATGACAAGCCCTCATGGGACCGGGACTCCCTGCCTTCTGAGTCCGAAGCCGTTTTACAGGCTATTCTAGCCCGGAATTATTTGAATCCGAAGTTCCCTACTGCTGAAGCTTTTGATCCTCGTAGGGTGAACAAATATTTGCATATTTCAAACTCTATTCCTCGTAAGTGTCATTGAGTTGCTTCGCCTTATTACTCAGCTTGGTTCTAACATTTTCTTTTTTAATCTGCTTATTCACAGTTTTTGTCGTGGAACCGGCCACCCGTCACGCCTCACGCTCTCCTCAAGGTGGAGTTTCTCTTCCCTCCTCTGGGGTCTAACCTGCTCTGGCTTCATCTATTTCTCCGGCTGGGTCTAAGATGGCCACTCTTGCCACGCGGGCTTTTCGGGCTTTGGGTAAAGCTCCCCAGGTGGTTGGCTCGGCTGCTTCTGTCCCTCCGGTCATGGCCACTAAAGTTGCTACCCCTTCGACTCAAACACCTGATTCCGCTAGGCTTCCAACAACCAAAGCTTCGGAGGTTTCTGGGAAAGGTGTTGCTTCTGGGAAAGGTGACGCGAGGGTTCTTTCCAGCCGCTCCCGGCCTCAGTCGAGCTCGACAGGGCGGGATGAGGTCCTGGAGCAATTCATAGCGTCCTGTCCGGGTGGCGGGATCTCCAAGATGGCTTCCATGCCTGTGGATGTCCTTATAACCAAGGGGTCTGCTATTTTAGCTGAGGTAATTGTATTTCCTTCTTGCTACTCTTGTTAATTCGTTCAGTTTCTAACTCAGGTTCTGTATTCTGTAGGCCTTCAAGTTCAATGTTGCGATGGGCCAGCAGGTAGCCCTCCTCCGCGACCGGGCTGTAAAAGCCGAAGCTGAAGTCGAGAAAGCCGGGGAACTGCTCAAGCAGGCTCAGTCTTTAGTGGAAGAGGTGACTTCCAACCAGGGAAAGGTCGAGGTCGAGATGGCTGAGCTTCGCTGCGATCATGAGAGGATGAAGCAATCTTATGATCAGGAGCGTCTTCAATCTCTCCAGCGGGATTCCTGGAGATCCGAGGCTAAAAAGTTGGACCTCGAGAACCAGTCTCTGATTACTCAGGTGACCAAGCTGCAAGCTGATGCAGAGACCTCCTTCAGTGACGGGTATTTCTATGCTTCCTTTCAGGCCGCGGAAGCTCTTCCTCCTCCCTTTGATTTGTCATCCATTGCTGGCTGGGATAGACAGGTATAATGCTCAAGGCGGTCGAGCTATCTCCCCCTGAAGGCGACAAGGTGGTCCCTTCGAGCCAAGCAGGAGCTGGGAAGCAGCCCACTCAGATAGATCCTCCATTCTCTCTTCCTACCTTTACCACCTCAGGTCTTGGGGAGTCTTCCAGTAAAGTGATGTCCTCTCGATCCGAGGAGTACCATTCGGGAGCTGGTGAAGAGGTTAGGAGCCCGTCTGAGGATCCCCCTTTAACAGAGATGGAGGTCGATAGGAGCCGGACGGGGTCCATGGCTGCCCTTCTTGACGCGGCTATCCCGCCTGAGGTTATGGATGTGATAAATGACTTTTTGGAGGAAGATCCTGCTGATCAACCGATGGACAGCGGTTGGCGAGGATAACCCAGATGGACAGTTATCTGTAGAGGGGGTTGATGGCGGAGATCAGCAAGAAGATGAAGGGCAAGCGGAAGGGAGCCAAGAGAGTCCCAAGGCTTGAAGCAGTTCATCATGACTTGTTTTTGATTGCCCGGAAAAGAGGGTGGGCACCCTGTTTTTCCCTTATTAGCTTTTTTTTTTTGTAACCCGAGTTCGAGGGTTGGGCTCCCCATTTGGTGGATGTAGCCTTATCGGGGGATAGGCTCCCCTTGTCCTTATTGAGAAATCGAATCGTTTTTGAGAACTTTTATTTTATTTTTGGTCTTGAATGGGATCCAGAGTAGCATTTGTAGCAACAATTAAGATTTGTGTAGGGAATTATGATGATTTTGATCCTGCACACGAAAGCAAACATTATATATATAGATATATATTTATATGGAGTGATAGCCTAACCAAGACATCAGGAGGGCTACTTAGTTATTTCCTAGTCTTTGAGATCTGAAAGGCAACTATGCTCTTACACTCAGATCCTTCTTGGGGGTGGTAGCCCGACCAAGGCATCAGGAGGGCTGTCGAGCTATTTCCTGGTCTCGAGATCTGAGGGGCAACTATGCTCTTACACTCAGATCCTTCTTGAGGGTGGTAGCCCGACCAAGGCATCAGAAGGGCTATACAGCTATTTCCTGGTCTCGAGATCTGGAGGGCAACTATGCCCTTACACTCAGATCCTTCTTGGGGGTGGTAGCCCGACCAAGGCATCATGAGGGCTATCGAGCTATTTCCTGGTCTCGAGATCTGGAGAGCAATTACGCTCTTACACTCAGATCCTTCTTGGGGGTGGTAGCCTGACCAAGGCATTAGGAGGGCTATTCAGCTATTTCCTGGTCTCGAAACGTTTATGTTGAGTTTCTCATACAAGGGTGTAGTCACTAATGTTGAACATAGTTGGAGACAAAGATGGAGGAGAAAAGGAAAATGACTTTATTGATGATCGAGATGTAGTACATCTTTATTAGGGCCGGTAATGAAAACTAAGTGGGGGTAGTCTACTGGAGGACTTCCTTCAAGGGTAGAATTTCCTCAAATGATCTGCATTCCAAGTGTGGTTGATGGATCGTTCGTTCATGTCTTCGAGTTTATAAGCTCCATTGCGAACAACTAGCTTTATCAAATATGGCCCTTCCCAATTGAGACTTAAGACTCCATCCGACCTTTTCCGAGTATTCAGGGTCACCTTCCTAAGTACCAGATCCCCTTCTTTGAATTTCCGGGCTCTGACCTTTTGGTTGAAGTATCTAGCGATCTTGCTCTGGTAGATCGCTACTTTCTCTACTACCCAGTCTTGTTTTTCTTCTAAGAGGTCTAGATTAGCCCGGAGCTTGACTTCGTTGCTTTCGGGCTCAAAGTGTTGTACCCTGAACGAGGTCAACTTATGCTCGATGGGGAGGACTGCTTCAACTCTGAAAGCCAGGGAATAAGGTGTCTCCCCGGTAGCTGTTCTTTTTGTAGTCTGGTATGCCCAGAGGACCTCTGATAGCTCTTCGGCCCACTTTCCTTTCTTCTGCTGTAGCTTCTTCTTCAGAAGTTTCTTGATAGTCTTGTTGGTGGATTCTACCAGTCCGTTAGTCTGGGGATGAGCAACGGAAGCGAGTCTGAGGTCGATCCCTAATCCCTTACAGAAGTCTTTGAACCGGGCGTTGTCGAATTGCTTTCGTAGGTCGGCTATAATGATGAGAGGGGTCCCGAATCTGCATACCACGTTAGTCTTGATGAACTTGGTTGTATTCTTTTCTGATAATCTAGAAAGAGGTCCTGCCTCGACCCATCTTGTGAAGTAGTCGATAGCCACGATAGCATGTTTTATCTGTCCTGGAGCGGTAGGAACTGGCCCAATTAGGTCGATTCCCCACATGGCAAAGGGGTAAGGTGAACTGAGGGACGACAGTAGCTCGGGTGGCTGGTGGTTGAAGTTTGAAGTTCTTTGACAAGGTTCGCAAGATTGCACAAAACTCTTTGCATCTTGATGGATGGTCGGCCAATAGTACCCCATACGAAGCACCTGATAGGCTAGAGCTTCCCCACCTATGTGGTTCCCACAATCCCAGAGTGGACCTCTCTCAATGCCCACTTAGCATCATCGGGATGCAAGCACCTAAGTAAGGGGAGGGATCTGCCCTTTCTGTAGAGGTATCCATCCACCATACAGTATCGAACTGAGAGTCTCTTAATTCTTCGGGCTTGGTCAGGCCCTTCGGGAAGCTCTCCTTCAAGGAGGTAGGCGACAATTTGGTCCATCCAGCAAGGCAGGCTATCCAAGGAACAAATTTCTCCATTTGTGGCTATGCTTGGCTGGGTGATTACTTGGAGGGGAATTCCCCTTGGTAGGGACTGGCCTCCGTTCGCCGCTATTTTAGCCAGAACATCTGCGCGATGGTTTTGGTGTGGAGGCACCTGATCGATCTTGAGTCCCTTAAATTTGCTTTTTGGCAGCCGAGCTAGATTTAGGTAGGCAGCCAGATTATCTCCCTTTGCCTGGTAGACCCCAGTCACCTGGTTTACAACAAGCAATGAATCGCTCTTTATCTGCAGGTAGTCGGCCTTTAGTTCAATGGCTACCTTCATCCCGGCTAGGAGGGCTTCATATTCTGCTTCGTTGTTGGTAGCTTTAAACTCGAATCTGAAACAGTGACAAAATTCGGTCCTCTCCGGATCTATTAAAACTATGCCAGCTCCTCCCCCGGCTTGCCCGGATGCTCCATCTGAAAAGAGGATCCATGGCTTGCAGCCTTCCGGTCAATTTTTAACCTCGGATATCTTCTCAGGGACCCCATTTGATACTGAGGGATCATCTGGATCTGGGATCGCTGAGAATTCTGCCACGAAGTCGGACAAAGCCTGTGCCTTAATCGTAGTCCGGGGCTTATACTTTAGGTCAAACTGAGTGAGCTCTAGTGCCCATAAGACTAGCCTTCCTGACACGTCTGGTATTTGCAAGAATT
Source organism: Dipteronia sinensis (assembly GCA_033220585.1). Classification (NCBI taxonomy): domain Eukaryota; kingdom Viridiplantae; phylum Streptophyta; class Magnoliopsida; order Sapindales; family Sapindaceae; genus Dipteronia; species Dipteronia sinensis. The sequence continues at coordinate 70,166,260 of CM065636.1, read as the reverse complement.
GGCGGAGGGGTTGGTCTGTCACTACTGCTATTGTGTGAGCTTGAAAATAGGGACAGAGTTTCCTCGCTGAGATCACCAGAGCATAAGCGAGCTTTTCCAGGAGAATGTAATTCCTTTCTGATTTGGTCAAAGCATGACTCACACAGTATATGGGTATTTAAAAACCGTCGCTACAATCCTTGGCCAAAGCCCCGCTTACTGCAGTTTCTGATACGGCCAGGAAGATCTGCAACTCATCTCCGAGAACCGGCTTGACTAACAATGGGAGGCTTGTTAGGTACTCTTTCAAAGCTTGAAACGCCTATTCGCTCTCCTGGCTGAATTTCATGTTCTTCCCTTGTTTGATGGCCTTGAAGAAAGGGAGACATTTATCGGTGGAGCGAGAGATAAACCTGTTGAGTGCCGCCACCTGTTGAGTGCCGCCACCCGTCCAGTCAGAATCTGTACTTGCTTAAGCGAGGTCGGGGATTCCAGGTCCAAGATAGCTTTGATTTTTTCTGGGTTGGCTTCTATACCTCTCTCATGAACCATGAAGCCCAGAAACTTCCCTGCCGTTACCCCAAAGGCACATTTGGAGGGGTTCAAACACATCTGGTTTTCCCTCAGTATGAGGAAGGTTTTGCGAAGGTCTTCCTGATGTCCCTTTGTGGTTGGGGATTTTGTGATCATGTCGTCGATATACACTTCCTATCTCGGGCTTGAATAGTTTGTTAACCAGCCGCTGGTATGTGGCCCCCGCATTCTTCAAACCAAACGGCATCACCTTGTAGCAGTATAAGCCCTGCCCAGTAATGAAACTGGTCTTATCTTGGTTAGCCGGGTGCATTCTAATTTGGTTGTATCCTGAGAATGCGTCCATAAAACTCAAAAGATTATTTCCGGATGTGGAGTCAACCAGCTGGTCGATCTTTGGTAAAGGAAAACTGTCTTTCGGACAAGCCCAGTTGAGGTTGGTGTAATCGACATACATACACCATTTCCCATTCGCCTTCGTGACCATTACCACGTTGGCGATCCATTCGGGGTAACGCACTTCTCTGATGAATCCTGCTTTGATCAATTTATCAACCTCTTCCTGCACCGCCGCGTTCCTATCAGCGTTGAAGTGACGCCTCTTCTACTTGACGGGCTTGACTGTTGGATCTACTGCTAGTCGGTGGGTGGCCAACGATACCGGGATTCCAGGCATTTCATGATGGTTCCAGGCAAAGATGTCGCTGAATTCCCTGAGAAGGTCAATCAGTCCTCTTTTTAGTTCTAGATCAAGGGTGGCTCCGACCTTGACGACCTTGGAAGGATCGTCATTCCTGATAGGTATCTCTTCTAGTTTATCTACGGGCTGCCCGCTGGCCCATTCCTTACTCCGTTCTTCCTCGTAGGGTATAATAGGTTCGCTCTCCGGATGCCCAGGATGTTCTGCGGGCTCCTTCTCCTCCTGGATTATCCGGGACGTATCCCTATCTTCCTGGACTAATGTCACCTATACACACTGTTTCGCTAGGGCTGTAGGATTGGCAGATACTGCATAGCATTTCCTGGCTGCCTGCTGGTCCCCGCGTACCTCTCCTACTTTGGTTCCAACCGAGAATTTCAAGACGTTGTGGTATATAGACAAGACTCCCTTCAAGGAGGACAGGAAAGGTCTCTTTAGGATAGCGTTGTAGGCCGATGGGGTGTCCACCACAACAAAGTCGGTCATAACATTCTGTTGGAGCGGGGTGATCCCGATGATTACTGGGAGGATCATTGACCCCACTGGTATGATCGAGTCCCCAGTGAAACCGTAAAGCGGAGTGGTACAGCTGTTGTAACAACGTTGCTTCAGGTTCAATTTTTCCAGGGTATCCTTGAAGAGGATATCTACACTGCTACCTTTATCCACTAGCACACGATGGATCAGACAGTTGGCGATCTGTATCGTGATTACCATAGGATCATCATGAGGTTGCACAGTGTTGAAGACATCTGCTTCAGTGAATACGATCTGTGCCGATTGTGAGGGCTCTGTCGGGCTCTGGCTGACTTCGAAGATCCCTCAGCTTTCTCCGATGCGGGGAACCTTTCTTGCATGGTTTTTCCGGGAGCTATTGGAAACGCCAGCCAGTGTAGGACCTCCGCTGATAGTGTGTATCACCTGGATCTGTTGCATTAAGTCAGCCTGCACCCCTTTCCTCTTTTCTGCGTCCTCACGGATTTCGGCTTGTACCTCCCTTCCAGTCCTGATATTATCTCTGACCTGTTGTAAGAACTCAATCAGGCATCCTCCCCTTATCAGGGCCTCAATCTGGTTGCGCAAATTATAGCACTCTTAGGGTGTTATGGCCCACGTCTTCGTGGAAGTCGCAGTACTTATATCGGTTTCTCCTGTCAGCTGGGGCCTTCATGGGAGCGGGCTTTTAGAGCAACCCTTTATCTCGCATGGCAAGGTAGACTATTTCTCTGGAAGCATTCAAAGGGGTGTAGTAGTCATACCCTTTTTCCCCTTGCATTACTGGAGCCACGGTCCTGGGAGGCTGCGAAGCCCGGGGAGGGGTTTGTTTTGCTGGATATCTTTCTGGCCTGTACAGAGGAGCAGGGAGGTGATAGGTCGACTTGTTGGGAGGTTTATTCTGAGTTTTCTGCACTGGCTCAGATTTGGGGGCTTCTTTCTTCAGACGCGTTGCCGTTCTCTTGTCGTCGTGTTCCATCTTGACCTTGAGTTGTTCGTCGATCTCGACCTGCTCAAGAGCCCGGTCGTAGGCCTCCTGGTAAGTCTCAGGAGGTCTCTTGGCGAAAGAACGTAAAAGCTTTCCTGCCCATAGGTTTCGCCTGAAGTTGGCGAGGGTTTCTTTTTCAGTGAAAACTCCCATTTGTATGACCTCCTTGTGAAATCGTTCCACGTACGATCGAAGAGTTTCACTCCGTTCCTGGATCGCATATTGGAGGTGTATGGGATCTTTCGGGCGAGGTTTGACTCCTTGGAATTGTGAGCAAAAATCTGTTGATAATTTTATGAAAGAATCCACGCTACCAACGAGCAGTTTCCTGAACCAGGTTTTTACGTAGTCGGTCAAGGTCGTTGGAAACATTCTGCACATAGCTGCTCTGGTAGTGTTCTGGACCTCCATCTGTTGAACGAAGCTCTCTAGGTGGCTTAGAGAATCTTCCGTTCTAGAGAACTTATCTGCTGGCATTTTGAATTTTGGGGGGAGCTCTGCTTCCCGGATCCTCCTAGTGAAGGGAGCGTTCATCTCGCTCAGGGGATCCTTTTTTTCCTCCTTATTCTTTCCCTTCCTTGTCTGCTGGACCTCTCTTTGTAGCTTTGCCAACTGATCCCTCAGTCGCTTGTTCCTAGGTCTCTTCGAGTTAACCTCAGATTCCTCACTGTCGAATCTTTCTGATGAACTGGCAATTTCTATCCGGTCCTCCTCCTGGACATGATCCACTCGGGGAGTTTGTCTACTTTCCTCCTCTAGGGCCCGTGTAGTTCTCCTAGATGTAGTTGGATGAGATAGCCCTCGTGGCTTTCGGGTAAAAGCATCCGCGGCAGACTTAACCAGCCTGGGTTGATATTGTGAGTGTCTTTTCGGAACTGGGGGCATGGGTCCCAGCCTATCCCGGATCGAACCTTGGGGCCCTGATCTATCTCGAGCCGGATCTGGAACAGGAGGTCCTAGGCGATCGAAAGTAGGTGGCCTAGCTCCGTGCCTGCTCGGCTCTCCCTGATCATTCAGGTTGGTTGGCTGGATCATGATGCCTTCAGCGCGGAGGCGGACGCGGATGGATTCTACGAAGGCCGCCGCTTGTTGGTCGAGCGCTGCCTGGCTCACTATAGGGTGGCCAGCAGCCCGCGTATTGGTTGTTTGGATCGGAGCTTTACTACTATATCCAGAATTTCTCCCCTTTCTTGGGGCTTTTCGTGTTAGCCTCGCCAGAGGTTGCTCCGGGACTCTATGTTGGCCTAGGGAGGAGCGGAGCCTCATAGTTCCTGTAAAACAACGAAAATGTAAATGCAAATAATTGGTTAATTGGGTGTAGGGTATTTCCCACGGACGGCGCCAGAAAGTGTTAACGGAAATTTCGCTCGGGATGAGAAATCTCAGTTAAAGCCCTCGAGACCACTACCACATAGGTGGTGGCCAAGATTTATTGTATGTGTAGCAATGATTTATAAAATTACAAGGAATGATGATACCATTCATCCAAAAGAAAGCAAGAATATTTTTATTGAACGTGCATGGTATACAAATAAAGAAATTCTTTTATCTTTGCTCTCAACTCTCTCTAGGGAGTGGTTGATTGTTTGTCGTATGCCTGTCGAATAGTAGTCTCCCCTTTTCTATTTCCTTTCTTTTCTATTTATACATAGTTTGTAGGTCACACCGACTGATTCTCCCCTTGATTTTCTCAGTCTCTCCCCTCCTTATCGGGCGGGATTTCTCGTTTTAATGTCATTGACTTTGCCGAATTGAGAGTATCGTGGTGGAGATTAGTTTGTTTCCTTTTTGGATTCTATTACTTGTTCTGCATATAGGTAACGTTTCCAGATGTGATTCAGTGTATCCCTCGTATCCTTTCAGCACGATCCTTTATAGAGGTCGTTGAATATGGCATGGTGTGGTGCACCAACCAGTGAGGTTGATTAGTGTTCTGACCTTGATATCTGAGAAGTTTCATCCAGCTTGGAGCCAGATCTGGCTTCCCTTGACCCTTTCGAAGCTAGGTGTGGCTTCCCCTGACCTTTCAAAGCTAGTTGTGGCTTTCCCTGACCTTTCGAAGCTAGGTGCTGCCTTCTAGGGACATTCTTATGTGTCAATCGAGGTACAGGCGAGTCTCTGGAGCATTTGCAAGGTGACCTCGACTTCGGGGAGCTTCTAGTTTTGGTGATGCGGGCTAGATCTGATCGTTTCGGGCTCTATCCCGGATGTTTCCGGAGCCCGTCCTTGTTCCTGGGGTGGTATTGTAGTTCGGCTCTGGATAGAGAGGTCTCCTGGTGGAAACTCTCGGGTATGGAACCAGGTCTGGGAGGTGGAAAATTTTCCTTTGGTCTTTAGCTAATTTTGGCTATTAACAAATATTATTGTGTAGTTAGTAAATTCGTTTAAATTTTTTTGGTTAGTTAATTGAAATATATATTTTTTTAGTAAATTAAGCATTTATGTGTAGTAGTTAATTTAAATATTTTTGAGTTAGTAAAATAATCATTTTAATGTGTATTAGCTAATTTGAATATATTTTGTCAGTAAATTAATAATTTTTATATGTAGTAGTTAAATTAAATATATTTGGTTACTAAATTAATAATTTTTATATGTAGTAGTGAATTTAAATATATTTTGTTAGTAAATTAATAATTTTTATATGTAATGGTGAATTTAAATATATTTTGTTAGTAAATTAATAATTTTTATATGTAGTGGTGAATTTAAATATATTTTGTTAGAAAATTAATAATTTTTATTTGTAGTGGTGAATTTAAATCTATTTTGTTAGTAAATTAATAATTTTTATATGTAGTGGTGAATTTAAATAAATTATTAGTATATTTTATTAGATGGAAACCTAAGCGAGACCTTCCGGTTCCGCGGTTACACCGACATCACGTCCCAAAAGGTTTATATCAAATGCCTGGCAGTGCTTTGACATAGTACAAATGACACTCCCAGACGGTACGGCCCGCCCTCGAGCTAAATGTAAGTTTTGTCATAAGGACTATACTAGTAGTAGGCAGGGAACCGGTCATTTGAGAGGGCATATGGAGAAATGCATGCATGCGCATGGACAGGTAGACACTACAACCTTGACACAACTACAACGACACCCAAACGGGTCCGATACGACGTGGATTTAAGACCCTGATCGTGCTAGAAATTCCTTGGCACGATACATTGCACAAACTGATCAACCGATTAATTTTTGTGACAATGTTTTTTTTCAGGAATTTATCAATGATGCATTCAACCCCCAATTTCAAACTGTTTATAGAACCACTGCTAGGAACAATTTGATAAGATTGTTTCAAACCCAACGAGATGAATTGATGGTTGAATTACTGCATCTAAGTGTTTCCATTGCATTAACTTATGATATTTGGAACGCATGTTCCAAACAGGACTATTTTTGTGTCACGGGACACTATTTAGATTCTGATTGGAGGTTAACAAAAAAAATTCTTGGTTTGATTTTACACATACCGCAGAAAATATTTTTATTGTCATTATTGATGTTTTAGAAACTTATGGAATAAATAATCGCATCCTTTCTATCACATTAGATAATGCATCTGCAAATACTAGCTCTGTGGCATTGTTTACAGAAAGAAATATCCCCGCAAGTTGGGGGTTATTTCTTCCATCAACAGTGTGCATATCATATCATAAATTTAATTGTACAGTCTGGTTTAAAGGAAGTAAGTGCTCGTATATATTGCATTAGATATGCCATTTCTTGGATTGCGAGCTATAATCTAAGATTTTAAGAATTCGGCAGACACTGTACATTAAACGGTCTACGACCTCAATGATTCCAAACTAATATACTGGTAAGGTGGAACTCTACATACTTAATGCGGCAAAAATTTTTGGACTATGATACAACTATTACAGGTTTTTTTAACATGAAATTGGTAACATGAAATTGGCCGAAAGTGGTTCTTCACTAGCACAAGCAGAAGCACCCACCTCAGACGATTGGTATGTGGCAAGGGTTTTTGTTGAATTTTTAAAGATTTTTTACAATGCCACTGTAACTCTTTCTGGGTTCTATTACCCTACATCTTCTCAGGCAATCCATCAGATAGTGGAAATGTCTTAAGTGTTAAACACTTATCGTGAAGATACCATCTTAGGCACTGCAGTTGTTGTCATGGAGACAAAGTTAAAAATTGGTCTAAGATTCCTTTCCTTTATGCCTTAGGTCTTATAGTAGATCCTAGGGTTAATTTATCTGGTTTAGATTATTTGCTTGAGTTTATTGGAAATAATTTGACAATAGATTATTCAGAACAGATTACTGACATTTGAAACAAGTTGTTCGAAGTTTTTAGTATTTATGAGCGCAGGTTTGGCGGCGTTGACACGTAACCATCAGCAGAACTGGAGACACAACCGATGCAGACAAGTTGGAGCATTCTTAAACGGCGAAAATAAGACAAATCATCAAGTTCTTCTTCAACGTAACGATCAGCTGCATCTTCTGGAGCTGAACTGAATAGGTACCTTGAAGCACAATTCGATGCATGCGAAGACACGGAGAAATTTGATTTGTTGTTACGGTGAAAAACCTATAGCTACAGGTATCCGGTCATGTCACACCTAGCAAGTGACGTACTGGTTATCCCCGTGTCCACTGTGTCTTCAGAACAAGAATTCAACACAAGCAGACGAATTATTGAACAAAGAAGAAGTTGTTTGACTCCAGATATGGTGGAGGAATACATGCGTTCGGAATTGGGAGCATTCTCGAAATAGGTTGCAAAATGAAACGGTAGATGAAGAATTTATTCAAAATTTCTCCAATTTATTTGTTGATGACAGTTCTGGTAGTAACCAGGTCCAGAACTAGGTTATACATGTACATTTACTTGTAATACGATGACACTCTTTTTCCCTTACAAGGTTTTTATCCCACTGGGTTTTTCTTGGTAAGGTTTTTAATGAGGCAATCATGTAAATATGTAATACTTAATTACGAAAGTAAAAAATAATTAAATAATTCTTCATTTCATATTTTCATAACATCATGTCTTCATCTATTTTTTTTTTCTTTAATACTTTATCTATATCCATTCTTTGAATTACTTTATTAATAAATATAATAAATCTATCTATTACCAACAATTTTTTATTACACTAAAATAATAATTAAGATAAACAAATTGCAATCAAAAATAGATTATTACATTGTTAAAACAATATTATATAATTTCACACAATTACATTTGTTAATAGCCAAAATTGGCTAAGGACCAAAGGGAAATTTTCCACCTTTCAGACCTGGCTCCATGGCCGAGAGTTTCCACCAGGAGACCATTCTACCCAAAGCCGAGCTACGATACCACCCCACAGGAACAAGGACGGGCTCAAGAAACATCCGGAATAGAGCCCGGGACGATCAGATCTAGCCCGCATCACCAAACCTGAAAACAAGAAATTCCCCGAAGTCGAGGTCACCTCGCAGTTTCTCCAGAAACTCACATATACCTCGCTGATACAGGGGGATGTCCATAGGAAGCCGCACCTAGCTTCGAAAGATCAAGGGAAGCCAGACTGGCTCCTAGCTGGATGAAACTTCTCAGCTATCGAGGTCGAAACACTGATCGACCTCACTAGTCGATGCACCACACCATGATACATTCAACGACCTCTATGGGAATCATTCCAGATCCGAAGATACATAGTATCATATCTACAGACGTTACACACGTGAAGAACAAGTAATAGAGTCTGAATGGGAAACAAATTGATTTCCAAGATATCCTCAACGGAGCAATTAACTCAAAGTCAACTACATTTAAAGGTAAATATCCCGTCCGATAAGAGGGGGATGAGAAAATCAAGGGGAAATCAATGAGTTTAAACCTATGAAGACATTGTATAAAGGAGGAATTTCCTCCTTCAGAAAGAGGAGACTACTATTCGACATGCATTCAAAAAACATCCAACTATTTCCCAGAAAAAAGTGAGAGCAATTTGAAAGAAAAATAGAGAGAGATGTATATCATATGTTATCAATAAAGAAAGATTTTTGTTTCTTTTGAATAACTGAAGAAATCGTTATCTCCATGCCATTTCAATAGGCACTGTTTTATACACATATGTATTCTACCTTGTACCTTGGTCATCACCTACGTGGTAATGATCTTGAGGGTGCTAACTGAGATTTATTACCCCGAGCAAGATTTCTGTTAACACTTTCTGGCGCCGTCTATGGGAAAGGCCTTACACCCAATTGATCAATTACTTGCTTTTACATTTTCGTTGTTTTACAGGAACCATGAGGCTCCGCTCTTCCCAAGGCCAACACAGAGTTTTGGAGCAACCCCGGGCGAGGCTTACGCGAAAGGCCCCAAGAAAGGGGGAAAAATCTGGATATGGCAGTCAAGCTCCGGTCCAAACAACCAATGCGCGGGCTTCTGGCCACCCTATAGTAAGCCAAGCCGCGCTCGACCAACAAGTGGCAGCCTTCGTAGAAACCATCCGCGTCCGCCTGCTCGCTGAAGGCATCACAATCCAGCCAACCAACCTGAATGATCAGGGGGAACCAAGCAGGTTGGGAGCTAGGCAACCTGCTTTCGATCGCCTGGGGCCTTCTCTTCCAGTGCCAGCTCGAGATAGATCAGGGCCCCAACGTTCGATCTGGGATAGGCTGGGACCCATGCCCCCAGTTCCAAAAAGACCTTCATAATATCAACCCAGATGAGTTAAGTCTGCCGCTGATGCTTTTACCCGGAATCCACGACATCTATCTCATCCAACTATGTCAAGGAAGACCGCCCGGGCCATAGAGGAGGAAAGTAGACAAACTCTCCGAATGGATCCTATCATGAGGGGGACCAGATAGAGATTGCCAGTTCATCGGAGAGACTCTACAGTGAAGAATCCAAGGTCAACTCAAAGAAACCTGGGAACAAGCGACTGAGGGATCAGCTGGCAAAGCTACAAAAGGAGGTCCAGCAAATAAGAAAAGGAAAGAATAAGGAGGACAAAAAGGATCCCCTGAGCGATATGAACGCTCCCTTCACTAGGAGGATCCGGGAAGCGGAGCTCCCACCAAAATTCAAAATGCCAGCAGATAAGTTCTTCGGAACGGAAGATCCTCTAAGCCACCTAGAGAGCTTCGTTCAACAGATAGAAGTCCAGAACACTACCAGAAGAGCTATGTGCAGGATGATTCCAACGACTCTAACCGACTACGCGAAAACTTGGTTCAGGAAGCTGCCTGTTGGCAGCGTGGATTCTTTCACGAAATTATCAACAGACTTTTGCTCGCAATTCCAAGGGGTCAAACCTCGTCCGAAAGATCCCATACACCTCCAATATGTGATTTAGGAACGGAGTGAGACTCTTCGGTCATACGTGGAACGTTTTCACAAGGAGGTCATACAAATGAGAGTTTTCACCGAGAAAGAAACCCTCGCCAACTTTAGGCGGAACCTATGAGCGGGAAAGTTTTTCCGTTCCTTCGCCAAGAGATCTCCCGAGACTTACTATGAAGCCTACGACCAGGCTCTTGAGCAGGTCGAGATCGACGAACAACTCAAAGTCAAGATGGAACACGATGACATGAGAACGGCAAAGCGTCTGAAAAAAGAAGCCCCATAATTTGAGCCAGTTCAGAAAACTCAGAATAAACCTCCCAACAGGTCGACCTATCTCATCCTTGTTCCTCAACATAGGCAAGAAAGATATCCTGCAAGACAAACCCCTCCCCGAGCTTTGCCACCTCCCAGGACCGTGGCCCCCATAATACAAGGGGAAAAATGGTATGACTACTACACCCCTTTGAACGCTTCCAGGGAAACGGTCTACCTTGCTATACGAGATAAAGGGCTGCTCCAAAATCCCGCTCCCATGAAAGCCCCAACTGACAGGAGAAATTGGTACAAGTACTGAGACTTCCACGAAGATGTGGGCCACAACACCTAAGAGTGCTATAATTTGCGCAACTAGATTGAAGCCCTGATAAGAGGGGGATGCTTGATTGAATTCTTACAACAGGTCATAGATAACATTCGGACTAGAAGGGAGGTACAAGCTGAAATCCGTGAAGACGTAGAAAAGAGGAAGGGGGAACAGGCTGACTTAATGCAACAGATCCAGGTGATACACACCATCAGCGGAGGTCCTATACTGGCTGGCATTTCCAATAACTCCAGAAAAAACCACACAAGGAAGATTCCCCACATCGAAGAAAGCCGGGGGATCTTCAAAGTCTGCCAGAGCCCGATAGAGCCCTCCCAGTCAGCGCAGATCGTTTTCACTGAAGCAGATGTCTTCAACACTATGCAATCTCCCTTGGTCGGGCTACCACCCCCAAGAAGGGTCTGAGTGTAAGAGCATAGTTGCCATCCAGATCTCAAGACCAGGAAATAGCTGAATAGCCCTCCTGATGCCTTGGTCGGGCTACCACCCCCAAGAAGGGTCTGAGTGTAAGAGCATAGTTGCCATCCAGATCTCGAGACCAAGAAATAGCTAAATAGCCCTCCTGATGCCTTGGTCGGCCTACCACCCCCAAGAAGGGTCTGAGTGTAAGAGCATAGTTGTCATCCAGATCTTGAGACCAGGAAATAGCTAAATAGCCCTCCTGATGCCTTGGTCGGCCTACGACCCCCAAGAAAGGTCTGAGTGTAAGAGCATAGTTGTCATCCAGATCTCGAGACCAGGAAATAGCTAAATAGCCCTCTTGATGCCTTGGTCGGGCTACCACCCCCAAGAAGGGTCTGAGTGTAAGAGCATAGTTTCCATCCAGATCTCGCTTGAGACCAGGAAATAGCTATATAGCCCTCATGATGCCTTGGTCGGGCTACCACCCCCAAGAAGGGTCTGAGTGTAAAAGCATAGTTGCCATCCAGATCTCGAAATCAGGAAATAGCTAAGTAGCCCTCATGATGCCTTGGTCGGGCTACCACCCCCAAGAAGGGTCTGAGTGTAAAAGCATAGTTGCCATCCAAATCTCGAAACCAGGAAATAGCTAAGTAGCCCTCCTGATGCCTTGGTCGGGCTACCGCCCCCAAGATGAAAAAAATAATAAAAATAATAAAATAAAATAAAATATTTGTTTTCGTGTGCAGGATCAAGATCATCATAATTCCCTACCAAAGTTTTAACGAAGTATGAACAAATTGTTGCTATGGATGCAACTCTGGACCAGAAATGAAACAAGAGTTCTCAAAAACTATTCGATTTCTCATTAAAGATAAGGGAGCCTACCCTCCGGTAAGGCTACATCCATCCAAAGGGGAGCTTAACCCCCGAGCTCGGGCTATAAAAAAAAAAAGGAAAGCTGAGCTAAATAAGAGTAAAACAAAGGTGCCCACCCCCTTTTCCGGGCAATCAAAACGATCCATGAACAAACTGCTTCAAGCTTTGGGACTCTCTTGGTTCTCCTCCGCCGGTCCTCCTCCTTCATGCTGATCTTCGCCATAGACCCCCCCCCCCCCCCCCCCCCCCCCCCCCCCCCCCGTTCAGGTAGTTGTCCACCTCGGTTATCCTCACCAATCGCCCCTCTATTTAGAGACTCTACCTGTTGGTTAGCAGGATCTTCCTCCAATACCTCATTAATCACTTCCATAACCTCAGGCGGGATAGCAGCATCAAGAAGGGCAGTCATGGACCCTGTTTGGCTCCTGTCGACCTCCATCTCCATTATGAGGGGCTCCTCATACGGGCTCCTAACCTCTTCCTTAGCTCCCAACCGGTCCTCCTCGAATCGAGAAGATAAAACTTTACTGGAAGATTCCCCGGGACCTAAGGTAGTAAAGGTAGGAGGAGGAAATGGAGGATCTGTCTGGGCGGGCCGTTTTCCAGCTCATGCTTGGCTTGAAGGAACCACCTCGTCGCCTTCAGGGCGAGATAGCTCAACAGCCTTAAGCATTATTTCTTGTCTATCCCAGCCAGCAATAGATGACAAGTCAAAGGGAAGAGGGGGAGCTTCTGTGGCCTGAAAGGAAGCGTAGAAATATCCATCGTTGAAGGAGGTCTATGCGTCAGCTTGCAGCTTGGTCACTTAAGTAATCAGAGACTGATTCTCGAGATCCAACTTTTTAGCCTCGGATCTCCAAGAATCCCTCTGTCTAGCCCGCCGAATAGATTGAAGACACTCCTGATCATAAGATTGCTTCATCCTCTCATGGTCACAACGAAGCTCAGCCATCTCGACCTCAACCTTTCCCTGGTTGGAAGTCATCTCTTCCACTAAAGATTGAGCCTACTTGAGCAATTCCCTGGCTTTCTCGGCTTCGGCTTCGGCTTTTGCAACCCGGTCGTGAAGGAGGGCTACCTGCTGACCCATCGCCACATTAAAATTGAAGGCCTACAAAATATAGAACCCGAGTTAGAAACTGAACAAATTAGCAAGAGTAGTACGAAGGAAATGCAATTACCTTAGCTAAAATAGCAGACCCCTTGGTAATCAGGACGTCCACAGGCATGGAAGCCATCCTGGAGATCCCCCCGCCCTGATAAGACGCGATAAATTGTTCCATGACTTCGTCCTGCCCAGTCGAGCTTGATTGAGGCCGGGAACGGCTGGAAGGAACCCTTGTGACACCCTTCTCAGAGACCTCTGAAGCTTGGGGGGTTGAAGCGCAGCGGAATCAGGAGGTCGAATCTAGGGGGTAGCAACCTTAGCGACCACAGTTGAAGGGACAGAAGCAGCTGGACAACCTACCTGGGGAGCTTTACCCAAAGCCCGGGAAGCCTGCGAAGCAAGAGTGGCCATCTTAGACCCAGCTGGAGAGGTAGATGAAGCAAGAGCAGGTTCGACCTTAGCGGAGGAAAGAGAAACTCTACCTTGAGAAGATCGTGAGACGTGGCGGGTAGCCGGTTCAACGACAAAAACTTTGAATAAGCAACTTAAAAAGGAAAATGTTAGAACCAAGCTGAGTAACAAGGCAAAGCAAGGCAACTCAATGACACTTACGAGGAGTAGCGTCTGAGATCCGTAAGTATTGGTTCACCCTTCGAGGATCGAAGGCTTCAGCAATAGGGAACTTCAAGTTCAAATAATTTCTGGCTAAAATAGCCTTCAAGATGGCTTCGGACTCAGAAGGCAAGGAGTCCCGATCCCACGAGGGTTTGTCACTGAAAGCCGTGGGAACCTCGAATTCATGCCCTCCAATGAAAATCGAGCTCCCCCAGTCATCCCCCGTAAGGATCTATTCTTCTTTCCAAGCGGGGTCCTTCTTCGAAGCACCAGTAATAACGAAGTTGAGCCTGTTCTTGGCCTTAGTATAGAACTGGCCTCGGGGAGCGCCAGACAGGCTCCAAATCTGGAAAAGATAGGCCAGCTCCTCTGCTCCCGGCTCTCTCGTCACCTTACTCAACTGACATTGTTCCCTCCATAGTACGAGGAAACCAATTAGATGCCTCTAGAAGCCAGACATCAACTGGAAGGAAGCGAGCTGGATGGAGTTAAGAGCCCGCCGAAGAGTCGAATGAAGGGGAAGCCTGACCTCGTTCTCGAGAGCTGCCACATGAATCGGAAGCACGTCTTTAGGGGGTTGAAGAACTCGAAACCTTTGGGAGGCACCGAGATGGATACGCTGTCGGGGGATGCCAAACTTCGACCTCAAACGGTCAATCGAGACTGGATCGACGATGGAATCTGGGACAACCCGGAAATCATAAGGAGGGAGCCTCTCCAAGAGGGGGCCAGAAACCGGGACCCGACGTTCTCCCACGGCGTCACCGCCCACTTCTTTGTCAGAATCTTCATCGGCAATATCCAAAGGATGGTCAGGATGGTTGGAGAACCCAGTCCCAATGGACACATTCCTATTTGACCGCCGACGTTGCGGGTTGGGCGGGGAATCGTCGCCGTCTAAACTCCTCCTAGCCCGTTTCCCCAGAGCGAGACTGAAGACCTTCTCGCCGTCAACTATGGAGTCAACTGGATCACGACTGGTCTTCGACATAGTAAAGTCAATAAGGATGAAGAATGAAGAAAAAGGCAAGCTTGGAAGAAAGGCTATGAGAGAAAATATTTCTTAGCAAAAATTTTAGTTCGAAAGATGTGAGGAAAACGTGGAGATAAATAGATATATATATATATATATATAGGCAAGAGGGCAACAACACGAGCTGTCGAGATCCTCGGTTGGTAACGGTAAAGAATCTCGGGGACTGCCATAACGTAACCGGATTAACTCAAAAACAGGCTAGTCAACTCACACCACATCACTTACGCAGTTAAGAAGGAGATCTCCCTAAGATTCTGGTAACGGTAAAAAATCTCGGGGACTGCCGTAACGCAATCAGATTAATTCAGAGATAAATTAGTCAGTTCGCGCCACGTCGCTTATGCAGTTAATGAAGAGATTTCCCCAATATTCCGGTAATGGTAAAAAAGGGAAGATTTTCCAAATAAAGTAAAAATCTGACCCCAACCCCAAGCTCGATGTCTGGTGTTCAAGTCAGAGGGGGCTTTTATTAATAGCCAAATTTGGCTAAGGACCAAAGGGAAATTTTCCACCTTCCAGACATGGCTCTATGCCAGAGAGTTTCCACCAGAAGACCATTCTACCTAAAGCTGAGCTACGATACCACCCCGCAGGAACAAGGACGGGCTCCAGAAACATCCAAAATAGAGCCCGGGATGATCAGATCTAGCCTGCATCACCAAACCTGAAAACAAGAAATTCCCCGAAGTCGATGTCGCCTCGCAGTTTCTCCAGAAACTCACCTATACCTCACTGATACAGGAGGATGTCCATAGGAAGCCGCACCTAGCTTCGAAAGATCAAAGGAAGCCAGACCTGGCTCCTAGCTGGATGAAACTTCTCAGCTATCGAGGTCGGAACATTGATCGACCTCACTAGTCGATGCACCACACCATGATACATTCAACGACCCCTATGGGAATCCTTCCAAATCCGAAGATACACAGTATCATATCTACAGACGTTACACACGTGCAGAACAAGTAATAGAGTCTGAATGGGAAACAAATTGATTTCTAAGATATCCTCAACGGAGTAATTAACTCAAAGTCAACTACATTTAAAGGTAAAAATCCCGTCCGATAAGAGGGGGATGAGAAAATCAAGGGGAAATCAATGAGTTTAAACCTATGAAGACATTGTATAAAGGAGGAATTTCCTCCTTCGGAAAGAGGAGACTACTATTCGACAGGCATACAAAAAACATCCAACTATTTCCCAGAAAAAGTGAGAGCAATTTGAAAGAAAAATAGAGAGAGATGTATATCATATGTTATCAATAAACAAAGATTTTTGTTTCTTTTGAATAACTGAAGAAATCGCTATCTCCATGTCATTTCAATAGGCACTGTTTTATACACATATGTATTCTAGCTTGTACCTTGGTCATCACCTACGTGGTAATGATCTTGAGGGTGCTAACTGAAATTTATTGCCCCGGGCAAGATTTCTGTTAACAACATTAACATAATTATTATTTTTAAATTAAAAAAAAAATTATAACCGGCCCGACCCATTTGGCACCCCTGGACCGGCCAACGGTCCGGCACGCTGGCACGGCACTCATGTGCCATGCCAGGCCATATTTTCCAAAACATGACGGGCTTGGCACGGCACGCCATTTTGGTCGTGCCTTGCCAAGCCCGGCACGTTTTGAAAACAGGCTTGGCATGCCGTCCCAAAATGGGCCGTGCCTACCTATTTTGCAACACTAATTAAGGCTGTTATAGAATCACTAGAGCCCCTACCACAATATTTGAACCACCAGCTAGTGCTAAAAACTATCATGTCCACTGTGTTGTCAAGCTGGACTCTTGGCTTTTGAAAACCAAGCTATTCTTGCTCTCCTATAACGTCCAAATGATCGCAAAGAAAAGAATGCTCACCACCCTCCTATTTTTTGATCGCAAAGAAAAGAATGCTCACCACCAACCCATGCATCTTATCCAAACCTTCCAAGACCATCGATAGTGCAGAAAAAGATGGTTAGTTGTTTCTTTGTCCTTATCACAAAACAAACATTTCTCATTCAAAGACATATCCATTCCAAACTTGGAGAAGCATATCCTTAACCAAAACCCTGCATCTGAGAAGAGTCTACACAAGCACTTCCACTTTTGGGTGACTACAACCACTCTATATTAGCTTCGTGTTTAGATGATCTGCGGGAAGAATGTCCTCTAAGCATTTTTGAAAAGAGTAAACCAAGAAAATACCCTTAGGATTAAAAGACCAAACCACGTTGTCTTTAATTCCCTTGCGAATCTTAAAGTTCTCTAAAACTGCTAGAAAACACCCTCACTGCTGCACCCCCAGCCAAATAGTTTCTTCTCAAAGGGATACTCCACGTCCACTTACATTCTTACCAACTTCCAAATTGAATGAGACCCCATCCCCCTCCCCCTCCCCCTCCCTCTTATTATTAGACAACATATAGATTCTAGGGAAGGCTCTACTCAACTAGAAAGAATCCCACTGAATATCATTCCAAAGGCTTGCTCTATCACCACAACCCACTACCACTTGAAGCCCATCCTTTAAAATTGTCTCAGTGTGCAAACCCAAGTCATACAATTTGCTAACTGATTTAACTAAGTGAGGAGTTTGTATCCTTCTCAAATTAAGGAGATACTCCATCTTCGGTTGAAGGAAGAGAATGGTGTCATCCGCAAATTGTAGATGAGTAACATGAATCACTTGATCCTCAAACTCCACTCATCTCATCATGTTCAAAACCGTAGCATTTTAGAACAAACGATGTAAGACTTCGATGACTATATTGAAGAGAAATGGGGACAACAGATCACCTTGCTGGAGACCATTTTCAATGCTAAATTATTCTGTTGGGCTACCGTTAACTTGAATGGAAAGGGAAGGATAAGATATGGAATTTCGGATCCATTCCCTCTAACGAGCACCGAAACCCATACCCTCCATAACCGAGATCAAAAAAGAATGATCTATGCTATCATACGCCTTTTTGAAGTCCAACTTAACCAAAAATCCTCATTTTTTATCCCTCTTCCAAGAGTAGATTATTTCGTTTGCAATGACAAAACTATCCATGATTTGCCTTTGTTTAACGAAAGCCATTTGGGTATCCCCGATTACCGTGTTCATAACATTTTTTAAGCGGTTAGCCAACACTTTTGCTAGGATCTTGTACATCGAACAGACTAAACTTATAGGTGTAAAATCCTTGATAGATGTCGACTTTTTGATTTTTGGAATGAGAGCTATAAAGGTTCTACTTAGCTCTTTAATAATAGAACCATTATAGTTAAATTCTCTCATAAACTTTATGAAATCCTCCTTGATCACGTCCCAACTTTGTTTAATGAAGTTTTGGTTTAACCCGTTCGGCCCCGGTGCTTTTTTGACATCACACTCGACCAGAGCCAGCCACACTTAATCTTCACTGAATTCCGCTTCCAAAGCTTCCCTTTCCTCCTTCAAAAGTTGCCTAAGAACCAGATTATTAATCAACGGACGCTTCCATTTTTCTTTCTTTAAATGATCTTTGAAGAAATTCAGAATTCCTGCTCTAATTTGGGAAGGCTCGCTGCAAGTTATCCCGTTGAACTCCAGCTCCCCTATCTGATTTTACCTCATCTTAGCTTGAAAAAGATTGTGAAAAAAACTCGTATTCTTATCACCCTCCATCAACCCAAGGACTCTCGAGTTTTGCCGCCAATTTTGCTCCTCTATCCGAAGTCCTTTCCATAACTTTATGAGCAAACTCTGCCTCTCAATTCTGAAACACTTAGACCACCCTTCTGAGATGGCTTTCGACTCCCTCTCCACCAATTTTTCTTCAAATTCCTTAATCCCGCAGTCAGCCCGTTTCCTAGTTTGAATTCACTTTTTCATACAAATTATGGCAGCTTCGACTTTAGAGAATAAGACAACATTTGGAGCCTTTAGTCTTACAATCTCTCCAAGCATTCCCAGCCTCTTTTATCAAACCCTTGTCTTCAAGCCAGCTGTTGAAGATTCTGAAAGGAATTGGACCCCAATCCATTGAAGATTCTCCAGGAAGAATTGCATTGTGATTGGAAAGGTTTCTTGGAAGACTCTTTTGAAGAATATTGTGAAACCACGAAAACGCTATAGGGGACACTAAGAACCGATCCAATCTCGCCCACGAGGCCGATTTTCTATTATTGGACCATGTAAAACACGATCCTTGCATCAGAATATTGATCACTTTGCCTTTAAAGTAAACTCTTTGAAGCTTCGAAGATGACTCATAATACAATCACCACATTTCCTTTCCGTCGGGTCTAGGACCGTATTTAAATCTCCTCCAAAAACCCAAGGCATGTTACACGTCCCCTGCTGATCAACAAGGAAATTCCACAACTCTATTCTTTCAATCTCAAAATTAGGTGTACAGACATTACAAATAACCATCTCTTTTCTTCGACGGACAAGCTCTTCCACCAGGATGATACATCAAATGCTTTTGGTGCAAGATTTTAGAGAAAAAAAGTCCTCCTCAATTCATAACACCATTAATCCTCCTACCAAACCTACTGCTTCCACCCCTACTCCTCCAGTAAGGTGCGGATCGCCGAGGGATCTAAAAATTCTGAAATCGAACGAGCCCAGTTTCGTTTCTTGGATGAGAAGGAATATTGATTTATGGGTCTCCACCAATTTTCTTACCGCCCTTCTCTTCTCACTTCTACCCAAGCCTCTGGCATTCCAAGAGAGAGCTAACATAAAAACAAAAGATAGTCAGCCCCAATCTCTACACTACCTTACTTCTTACACAACATGCTAAATCTCGATACATCCTCCGCCTCTCTTCTAGCTATCTCCGTAACAATTTCTATTTCACTCCCGTTAAAATCAAATCCAAGGGCTGAGCCAGTTTCTATAATTTTCACTATCTCCTCGTCTAAATCCCATTGCTCCTTTTTTTCATCCCCATGTTCATCAGTTTTTAGAGTGTAGCCTAGGGACACTCCCTTTTCGACCATCTTAGTAATCTCATCTTCTAAATTCCAATGAACAATGTTTCGCTCTCCCATGCTTTGATCCCTCCCTTCTTGGCTAATAGTCCCTGAAACATGATGTCTTCCATTTCTAGTTTTCATGTTGTGCCTCTTAGCTGAGTAGCATTTTTTCTTGCCTTTTCTACTTGGTGGCTATGTTTCTTCCAATCCAGAGACATCCTCATTAACCTCCTCCTCCATTGAAACCGGAATTAGATCCTCCTCTCTAGATATCTCCATTTGAGCTTTTCTACCTTCGGCTTCAGGCTACATAGTCTTTCTCACTGTGTGTAGCTCAATGACAGCCAAAGTCGATTAAAATGTCAATCTTCTGGGCACCTGACGCATCCCCGATTGTTGTCGAAGTATTGGATCCAACCTGGGCTTCTGTCTCCTCCTGAGATATTCAGCCTTGTAAATAAATTGGGCATATATCATTTCCGTCAACCTGAGCTAAAGGCAACCTTTCAATATCCCCCTCGATTGGGTTTAACAAGGAGGCATGTTGACTAGCGGGAGAAGATTATGTATTCACCCACTGGGCTGTCTCTTCATCATTAAGCCTCATAGTACCCAATAAATGAAGTAAGATCAGGCCCAACGAAGTCCTTTCTGTGGACCTTTCCAAAAGCCTAAGTTTATTAGAACCTTCACCTTTGCATTTTCTGAATTGCAAAATTGTCTCATTCGATACTCCTCTTTAGAAGACGACATACTGCTCTCCCACTCACTATCGTTGCCTTCTGGAAATCCCTTTCTCTTTTCTATAACCAGTTTGGCCTTAGAGTCAAACAATAAAAGTCTTTTAGCTCTAGGTTTCCTTCCATAAACCTTCTTGCCTTTATTTCTCATATGCTTGAATGGCGTAGTATCAAAAGCTTGTACCCCGCCTTTCTTCACTTGGCCATAGTTAACTTCCCAAATAGGAGTATAATAGAAGTATCACACTATAAGAAAAATGTACATCAACAACGAGTAATGCCCGTGGTAGATGTGTATCTACCATAGGCACTATGCCCGTGATAGATGGGGCAATGATGGAAAAGTGGGATTTCGACAACAGGCATTGCCCATTTTAGGTAATGCATCCACCACGAGCAATGCCCGTGGTCACTATGTTTGGTGCAACGAGCAATGCCCGTGGTCGTTGTGTTTGCTACAACAGGCATTGCCCGTGATAGTTATTTTATATACAACAGGCATGGCCTGTGGTAGATGTTGAATTTTTTTATAAAAAAAATATTGATTTATTAAATTTATACATACCCAGTTATTGGAAATAGTTGGAAGAATAAACACTTTCAAAGCATTCAATATCATATGTATATATAGTTAAATCCATAACATTCAATTAAAAATCCTCAAATACAAACATTCTACCATAAAAGTTCACCTAATGAAAAAGTCAAGAAGTCCTAACTTTAAGTTTATACATAAATATTCACTAAAATACTAATATTTAATGATGTATTTTGATGGCCAAGAAATATAAGAGCCTCTAGCATCTTGCATCTTCTAGAATATGTAGGTCACTAGTAGGGCGTATCAAAGGAACCTTGAAGATGAAGCACACAAAACAGAAGTATTAAGACAACTTGAAGATGGAGCACTAGTAGTTTCTTCCGTCGACATTTGAAAATGTGTAAACATACAGCTTTCTTATATCAAGCTAAAAAGCAACATGCATGCCCTTCTTTAATACTGTAATAATAATAAGAGTGCATCCTCCATTCTACAGACGTTATACAGAAGGTAATTGAACATAGGAACACTTAAAGAGCTTTTTGGCATGTGATTGGAGACCGGAGACGACTTCACATTCCTCAATTTATGGTAATATATATATATATATATATATATATATATATATGTGTGTGTGTGTGTGTGTATAAAGAATAGCCTTATGTTCCAAGATAAGCTTTTAAGTTTTAACAAGCTCAATCCTAAGGACAATTCTATATACTTGAGAAAGCTTACTTTACAAATCTTCTCAATAACCTATAAAAATAGATAAACTCCCATCTTTATCCCTCTATCTAATGCTAAATAACCACTGTCCTTTTATCATTAAGCCAAGTGTCCAACACCGAAGAAGGAAATTTCTTATTCTGCCATGGTATCTATATACTGGTTAAATCATTCCATGTAGACCTGGGTGTTGACATGAGGCATGCCATTCAGTTTCAAGGACTAATATTTAAATATAACAACACTTATTCAAGTTTTGCACCAAAGTCTAAAGCCAGTCAAAGAAACCAAATATCATCAGAGCATAACTTTGCATTCAATATGTAATAATAACGTGACTAACCAATCCACCGCCACCATCATCATTAAAGTCTGCAGATTATGCTCTGGTATCTAGTGCTTGTACATGATCAGTAACAGATGAGACCTGCTGTTAGGTTTTTGAATTCATGTTGGCATTAATTCCATATCAAAACAATGTTTCACTTAAATTGATTAGTTGTCTTAGGTTGATGATGATGCAAGCTTCAAAGAGGATTTGACAACTTATCAAGCAAGATTGAGTCTTCAAAGAGAAATATGCCTCATTGCTCAACAAAGTTATACTTAGACCTCATTTCTCTTACAAGACTTAGGCACACACACACATTGCTTCCATATGTGTCCCTGCATCATTATGCTCAATTTGTATAACACATTCACATACTTGATATCGAATGCTAATGCATTAGCTTTAAATTGACAAGTTTTGTAAATTGCATATTATAGGACTATATCTAGGAAATGGCATTATTGTGTGTTCATGTGTTTGTTCATTTATGTTTTATCGATTTTAGACTTGAATTTGATCTTATATTATTCCTTATTGAGTTCCAGTCATTTCGGTTACTCGTTCTTTGGTTTTCAAGTTCCGAGTAAAAAGTTACGAAACTTTCCGGTCACTTACCATGCATTGTCTTCGTCTTCGTGTATCGAGTTGAATTCTTATTTTCTGGTCAAAGTTTCATAGTCTTCCATATGTGTGAGAGAGTTCCGGTTCATAATCGGAAAACGGATTTGAATTCAAAGTTCGGAGGCCGGACAACAGTCGAAGAAAGCGAAGGTGCGTGAGGAAGGAAGCAAGTGGCCAAAGGTCACTTGCCACCCATCCCTGAGGAGGCGCGTGGCCATCTCGGGGAGGAGGGCCTCCTGCCCCCGAGATGGCCATACGCCTCCTTAAGGAAGTGAGGTGGCATGTGGCCATTGGTTCTCATCTTTTGCTCTCTCTCCCTCTCATTTAAAAACACTTTCCCTCTCTCATTTCAATTCATGAAGAAAATTTTCAAAACTAGTGCAGAATTTTCTCTCAAGATTTTCCCAGCTTCCAAACACCATATCTCTCTCATTTCTTGCCCGATTTGAGTGATTCAAGTTAGAGAATCTTTGTATTGAAGTCCCCTACCTTGTCCAAGTTACTTTTTGGTCATTTGTTCAAGTTTTGTGGTGGTTTTATACTCAAAACCGAAACTGCATGAGATTACAAGGTATTGATCTATTCTTTGTGTTTTGATCTTCAAATTCGTCAATTACCTTGGGTTTTCTTCTTCTATATGTATGTGTTACTTGGAAAAATGCATTTGAGAAGTAGAGCTTCAATTATAGGCCAATCTTTTCTAATTAGAGACTTGAATGTGAACTAGTTTTCTTGAAATCTAGGTTTTCATATGTTTGTGAGTTGTATTGTGATTAACTTATTATCTACGCCAGCTATTTCAATCTCCACTCTCCAACAAAAGGCTTTGATCTCCAGTATTTTGAATCAACAAAAAGCTCTAGTCTAGAGAAATGGCACGGTGGGACTGAGTGAGGATAGATCGAGAGAGGAGAGGTCAAGACGAGGAATTCATTGTCAGAGGAGATCGCTAGAATCTTGAGCGAGGAAGATTGATTTGGAGATTTTAGGGTTTTGTAATTGTTTTGGAAATTTTTGATTTTTTACAATCTCTTGAGATATATATGGTCTCAATAACCATGAGTCCTTATTTGCCCGTTGTGATTATAAAACTATCTACCATGGGCCCATAACTACCCGTTGTAAGTAAAAAACATCCACCATGAACATATATTGGCCCGTGGTGGAAAATGTTTTAAGAGATTATCAACCATGGGCATTTAAAGGCCCATGGTTATTATTACTTATCTAACACAGGCCCAATATAGCCGTAGTAGATGCTCTATGATAAATAGCCCAATTTCTTGTAATGTCTCGTCTCGATTTACCATTCTTATGACTTTCTACATTTAAATTCTCTGTCTCAATTTCTGTTTTGACCTGTGACCTTTTTACCTTATCTTCTGATCCCGTGTTTGAAGATATTATAAACATCTCCTGAAGCTAAGACATTTTCCTTCGATGTACCAATTCCTACCTTATCGGGAACTTTTTTCAAATTCGCTAGAATACTCTGCTTTTTCAAACCCAGGAAATCCTCCACCCACGAGATAGACACTGGTGATCGGTCTTCCATCAACGATACCGTAAATTGTTTACCTCCATGCACCATTCGAATGAACTCCGGGCAAGAGTGACCATATGGGACCGAAATTAAGAGTTTTCCTGTATCTAGTCTCCTCCTCTTCAAAGTCCCGCTTTCCACCAAACACAGAACACCGATCACCCTTCCATTTTTCAGAAAAAGTTCTTCGTGCCAGTAGTCTAGAGGAACTCCCATTATCCTAACCCAAGCAAGTCTTGAGTGAGGAGTCACTTCCATTGACCATCTACCCATAACCGAAAAAACAATCGTCCCACAGAAATTTGCTTCTAGTGAAGCCTTCCCCCTCATTAACTGTTTCAAAGACCCACATGATAAATTTTTCTCCCAAAAAGGATGTGGAATGGGATAATCCTTTGTTTTGTAGTATTGTAGTTACACTTGATACGTCTGAAAAGTTCTTGAGAACCCCGAATGCTCACCCATCCAGCCAATCATCCTTCTTTTGATCTTTATCCCAGCAAAAATACATCTCTTTCGCAGAAGCCTTAGGATCATCCTTTAAGCCATCAACCTGTCCATCCATAGACTTCTTCTTCCACTCTTCTCTGATTGCCTCCGCATAAGAACCATTCCTCTGCTTCAAAATCCTGTCGGGATTGTCTCTAGAAATCCTCCTCCTTTCCTCAACCTTATGTAGGTCTGGTATTTGAAAGGTTGAAGTTCTCCGATTGTTCCATCCATACGAAGCTATTCTCACGGAGATAGGCCATCCGTAGACATGCATTCCATTTGTCAATCCAAAAACTTTTGAAGCCTCTTCCATGGTAGCAAACCTCACAAAAGCGAAGCAGCTCTTGCGTGAATTGGGTTTAGGCGACAAATAAATGTCTCTTACCTTCCCGAATGCTTTGAAAATGCCCCATAATCCCATTTAATCGACTATCGGGCTCAAGTTGTCAATGAAAATGGAGACTAAATTCTTCCTAAAACCCTTCTCTCTCCTTGCTGCCTAGAGCCTCTCTCCCTAACTTCCTCTCTCATGTTTTCAGATTTGCAGACGGTCACAATCTCTTGAAGACTTTAACATGCTTTTAAAGTTGCTGGTACTCAAATTGTGAACGAGAAAAACTCATCCTAAGCAATTAATAAAAATTAAAAGTAAAAAGAGTTTTGTTACAGAATAAAACCAATATAAGTAATTTTCTTAACATAAATTATGATTCAGGAATGATTTGAGCATAAAACCATTTAAAATGCGACCACAATATTGGTCACTAAAATCTTCGTATGAGGTAGCTGAATACATGAATTTGATCATAAGCTAAAATAATTTATTGACACAATTATAAACATATGTATATATATATATATATATATATATATATATTTGCTACATTGACAGGTGAGTGATATTTAAATTTTTATCGTAGAAGAATTACAAGTAAATATATGTATTTAAATATGGTCAGCGATTGTCACGCTAGTAATCGATGTTGATTAGATATTCTGCCAATTTAAAGGAAAATAAGAGCCATTCAATCTTCTTAGGCCCAATACCAGAATATACAATCAGCGAAAACAACCCACAGTACTTGTATCATTGGGCCTTAACTAATTTGCTTGTAACCTCTCTTTTCTAAAGTCACAGATTTCAATTTCTATATAAATCCACTTAATTTCCAAATTATTAATACGTACTATTCCACTTTCTTTCAAAATGATTTAAATCATCTGTCAAAAAACGATGTCCCAATTTATATATAACCAACCAAATTAGACCATATGTACACGCTTTTTAAAAAATAATTAAATGTAAATGATAGTGATCGACATGACCCAATTTGGTTTGTGAGATACAAATTGGAACACCAGTTTTTAATAGGTGATTTGAATTTAAATACACTCACCATCAGACTTCATTTTATACAAGAAAGAGACAGTCCAAGATATTGAAAAAGACTTGGGAAATAATAAAAGGTGTTTATAGTCTGGCAAATCTAAAACCAACTCATCATATATCTATAATCTATCAGACTTTGAGTTTAAATGAGATTCTCCACACTTAATCACATAACACACCGTTTTTGTTCCATTAAGGCCATGTTTTTTTGGGTGGAATGGAATGGAATGGACTGGACTAGAAAGAAAG
This sequence comes from Dipteronia sinensis, assembly GCA_033220585.1. NCBI lineage: Eukaryota > Viridiplantae > Streptophyta > Magnoliopsida > Sapindales > Sapindaceae > Dipteronia > Dipteronia sinensis. The sequence goes on along the minus strand of CM065636.1, from coordinate 70,140,028 downwards.
CCATTCCTAATATTTGGTTTGCTAAAATGTAATAGAATGGGGATTCCGTTGAAATGTTGATTCCTCCATAGGGATACCTTCCTATGCCCATTCCAATTCCAAACTAAAATTGGTATTCCATAAATACCCTCCTATGCCCCAACTATATTCCAAAAATACCCTCCATTCCAATATATTATTATATATTATATATATTATTAAATATTATTATATTATATATATATATATTATATTATTATAATATATATAATGATATATAAATATATATTATATAATATATATATATATATATGTATTATAAATTATATTATTATATATTATATGATTATAATATATATAATGATATATTATATAATATATATGTATTATATATTATATTATTATATATATTATATATTATTTTTATATATGATTATAATATATAATGATATATATATATATAATGATATATTATATAATAAATATGTAGTATATATTATATAATATATATATAATGATATATAAATATATATTATATAATATATTATATGTATTATATATTATATTCTTATATATATATTAAATATGTAATATTGATCGTCACATTTATGTACCTATTTGAGGTTCCCGTTTCCTAACTTTTATGCTCGTTTTTGAGCATGTTTGTGTATATAATGTGTTTTGTTGAGCTTGTGTATGTTATATTCCCTACTGATGGTATTTGAGCTTAAAATAAAGTTTGGGAGGCAAAAATGAGCAAAAAGTGAGATTTGGAGGAAAAATGAGCTGAAATGGTAAAAAGCTCTTGCATCACATCCAACTTCGGAGGGTCATATCTCCCTCATCAGATTGAACCTTGTTTTGATCCTTATATATTCGGAAAGCCCCAAAAGTTTATTTTCTAGCGGATTTTACGGATTGTGATTTCGAGTCTTCTAGAGGGAGTTATGCCTATTTTAGTAACTACTGCACAAGAACCAGCAAACTACCCGCTAACTGGGTGCCAGAATGACTTCGCTGGTCCACTTCGCTGGTACCTAACAGTAAATTTCGAGCTGTGAACTGACGGGATCAGTCAAAGGACAGTTTTTAGGCCATTTTTTAAAGGGAAATGTTGTCCTTTCAGGCCCAAATCATGCCTTAGCCTCCTAAGCATAGAAATACACAATTTTCTTCATAAGACCCATGAACTCTTTACCCACATAACCTAGACAACAACATCTCTACACTTCATCTTCTTCACAACAAAAGAGAGAGAGAGAGAGAAGCTTTAAAGGCATCCATGGAGGATTTCCTCCATGGATTGCCTCACCACCATCACCTTCTACCTTTACCTATCCATCTTCGAGGAGGATTCAAGAGAAAAGAGCCATCCTTACTTATCTATGAGGATGAGGATCATCACTGGAGCTTGGAGATTCGAGATTGACATTTGGGTTTTCTCTTTTACTCATCTCTTGTTATTTTCTTCTTTGATGTGTATCCCCATTAGGGAAATATGTAAACCTAACAATAATACCATTTATTTGATTGACTTGCATTTAATTTTATCTCTTTTGTTTCATTCATGGTTCTTATTGTATTTGATATCGCTTTGGATTGAGTAGGCACAACAACTCTTAATTCATTGTTTTGATGTTAAATTGATTTGATGTTTTTAAATTGGATTAAATATCTCTTTGGCTTGAGTAGGGACACAAACTCTCAATCCAAGTTAAGATATCCACATTAAAGTGAATAAAACAAGCTATCTTGAATGGAAGGGATGTGTGGTGAGCACACCAATCCGATACATCCCGACTAAAATGGAAGGGGTGGATTGTGAGCACACCAAACCAAGCCAGCATGTCAACCTAAATCTATCTATGCTAGAGTGAAAGGGGTGGATTGCGAGCACACCAATCCTTAATGGTAGATTAGCCCTAAAAGATTGTTGATACGGTTAGTTATTCTAGGTTGCATAAATGCTTTGATAATCATGAGTACCTTGTGTGTACATTATCTTGTACCTCTCCTTTCTGCATTATTTTCATGACTTAAGGTGCTTGCCTTTAGGAGTAGATTACTATAATTAGGACTAGCTTAATTTAGAAAGGCAAGCACCGGGTTACATTTATCTCATTTAATCATCATTCTCACCCTCTCCATATTCTCTCATTTTCTTATCTTCATTTCCATGCTCTCTTTCACTCACACACAATACACTTAACATGCTCACACTTCACTTTCATCCTTGCCATGTTCTCATTTACATTGCTTTCAATAAACACTAAAACGTGAGATGGTCGATAGATGACACCTCTCTATGGACGATACCCTTGCTTGCACGCTGTACTAGTTTATTGCTATACATGTCTCTTGACTCGGTCCTTCACGAGGTTGATTTTAAAATTTAAATATTTTTTACGGACCGCATTTCAAATGACAGAATTCAGTTCAAGTCAAATATATTATATTATATATTATATATATTATATTATAACATATATATATATATGTTATTATATATATCAAGTGTACTGTGTACTATATAATATATATTATTATCCAAAATATATATTATATTATATTATTATATTATATGTATTATATGTTATATATTATATATTATTATATTATATTATATATATATATGTTGACGGTGATTTTTGGGACTACGTAAAGTAGATCACACGTCTAAAAAGTTATCGTAAATCACTAATCAAAGAATGAAAAGAACAGAGCATACAGACACACAATTTTACGTGGTAAAACCTCAAGTTGAGGAAACATTCACGGTTGCCGGTGACGGCGAGAAGAAAAATTCACTATGAGTTAATAATTACACACTCTCTAACCTTGCTAAATATTTTACTAACTCTCACAATTACACTGTTAGGGTCTATTTATATATGCAATGAACCATAATTCTTGATACACAAGTAAGGAAAGTTGATGAGTTTTAATGAGACTCTGACTGGTTGGAGTCGTTGTAACCCTCTTTCCTGTTCTGCATGTTTTCCGTATCAGACCTCTTGCCTAATCTGGATTCTGATATCTTTAAGGAAGTTTGTTTCCTTATCGAAGTATGCTTCGAGACACCTTATTTGAATAAGACTTTTTCTCGCCATATTAGGGTCATAATCCCAATGAACTCAACATTATCCACGTATTGCCTAACCGACCATCTACCAGACCCGAGCAAACCTCATTCTCCCCGACCAGTTACGTGATCTTGACCATTTCAATAATCCCGACCGGGTTATCTTTACATGGTCAATCGAATTATCTTAGTTTGGCTATTTCCACCCGACCATCTAGGTAACCCTGACAAGGTATTATAAAGTTATCTTTGGTCAACTTAGGTTGGTCAAGTCTAGTTGACTTTTGGTGACATGGCATCTCTAATCTTTGTGAACCCCGATGATCATGCTGATTTGTCATCCTTCTAAATTCTAACAATACCCCCTTAAACATTTAAACCTAGCATCTCGTTCAGCAAAGATAACTCACTCGGTGAAGTTTGTTTAACTCGGCCTTTAATTTTGTCATGTAATTTATTAATACTCATTAATGCTTAACAACTAAGCATTTACTTTTGGCCATAAGCATTCGATTCACCCAAGATGACGTGACATGATGACGAAATCAATGATAGATTTCTTGTTCTTAAAGCGTTGCCCATCACGTCACTAGTGAGCGCGTTATTTTTAGAGTTCGTGCACCAACCCCCACGTTCACGCATCTAGCTAAACATGAGATGACATCATCATTTGCTATATATTTTCAAAAACCTTTCATTTTCCCTATTTCATAGACTTTCTTTGCAATTCTTCTCTTTTAAAAACCACAACTATTGCTTTTCTGATTCTTTCTCATCCAAATTCCCCCTCAAAGTTCCTTACTACTCGAGCCATCTTTGAAATCACTTACTTCTTACTAGATCTTCGACCCTATCAGCATCAGTATTTACTTCGTTCTCGTCTACTCGAAACATTTAGGTATTGATCATATTACTCGTCATCGTTTCGTTGAGTTTTTTATGCATTCCACTAGGACAGGTGACAAAGAGAATGCTGATAGGATTGAGTTTCATTCTGAGAAGGGTTCACAAACTTCTGCTCCTTTAACTCAGCCCGAAGCTCTCAAAGTTGATTACTAAATTGCTCGTCCTGAGTTTCAACCCTCTCATTTTAATCCAAACATCTCTTCTATCAATACACGTCCTGAAATGTCGAAGACAACCGGTATCGGTCGGGGTGGAGGGACTACTGCTAAGGACTCTCTATTGAGCAAGATGAAAAATCCCCTTTCAGCTGTTAAAGTTGGAGGATGTCCCTAAGAAGCGCCAGACGTGTCTGCTGAGATTCTCTACTGATCAGCCATGCACATTCGATTCTGAAATAAATGTAGTAACCGTTCAGGAAGTTGTAAAGTTTGTAGATAGATTCGACATTCCTTCCACGATGGAGCTCTTTGTGAATGATCGTCGAGCCATCTGGAATCTGCCTAAAGGAGCCGTAGCTATATATGGAACCATGCTCACTTATGGGGTGATTCTACCCATTCAACTTTTCATTGCCAGATTCCTGGCAGATGCTGGGATAGTTCCCGCCCAGTTGGCCTCTAATTCGTATAGGATCTTGGTCATCTTGTTGTATCTATAGGAACGGATCTGTGCCAAGTACCCCCCGACTCAAGAGATCCATAACTTCCACACTCTTGGTCAAACAAATTCTAGGGGCATCTTCCACCTCCGATCTAACTCCCTAAATCACTGGATTCTCAAAGGATTCAAAGAGAGACCTCCTCCTACATCAAGTAAAGAACACAAAGGTTTCATATGGGGCTTCCTTTAATCAAACAAATACTAGAAGAACAACTAGTTATTTGTCATAGATGATTGGGGTGAAACGATAGTGGCTGACCCCCACCAAGACATGTCCATGAACAGTGTCCCGAGACACTTCTGCAGCCGAGAAGCTTGGAACAAAGCTCCTGCTATGCTTATCGAAAGACAGGCCAATCAGGTGATCAAAGCTGCTTAGAAGCCCTTAGAAGCGAGAGATCGCTGTGTGCTATTCGTGGAGGGAGAATTGATCAGGTTGAAGCTTTTCCCTACTATTTCTAGTCATCATAGACGCCGTAAGTTTACATACATTTTAGATTTTAGCTCATCTTATATCAATTATACATGTCTTGTGACATTTCTTAGGGTTAGCTTTCAGTGTATGACATTGTTATTGTTGCTAGCGAGCAAGTTAAGAAGGCTAAGGGTATGGATAAAACTAGAGGAATAGAAGCTGCTACCCAATTGGCTCGAGGAATTGCTCCTCCGAGCGGGATTTGATTGAACATACTTATGAGCCTGATCCTAACACATCCTCAAGTCCTACTGATCGGGAGCACAGAAAAAAGACTCCTCACAAGGATTTGAAGAGAAAGTCCACCAATGAGTCTTCCGCTAGGAAAGTTGCTAGAACGAGACAGCTAAGACCTCTGCCCCTCTGGCTTCTCGTGCTTAAAAAACAGCACAACTAGTAGTTGGTCCAGAGGCTTATCAGGTAGGGGTCAGGTTGGTAGATTTTGATGAGGAGGATGATGATTAGGAAAAGTTGACTGGCCTAATCATAAGAGAACAACGTTCTAAGAGCAGGGCTGATCGCCCCTCTTTGACATCCACTTCACTTCTATCTGCCCAAGTTAGAGTGGGAGACTAGATTTCTGCCAAGACTGAAGATCAGGGTGGTCTCAAATAGATCAACCAACCACCCTCAATCGACCGACCAGCCAGCATGCATCGTCTCATGCTCAGGGTGGCCCTTCTATAAGTCAGCCTCCAACTGGCCTTCATGCTCAGAGAGCTGGCAAAGCCTCGATGCAGTTTATAGTAAAATGTCAGATAATCTTCACTACCTCTGACTCTGATGGGGACCAGGTCAACCCATTCGAACATGTTGTTGAGGAAAATGTATCCGATCATTTCTTGGATAATGTTGACAAGATATCTACACAATCAGGCCGGCCATCCGTGATCCTATCAAATGTTGAAGTGGCCCCTTGGTAGATAATGAAGAAGCCATCCTGGCCAAGAACACCAACCAAGAGCAGTCTGCCCCCACACCTTTGGAGACAAGTTCTGGTTTTTCCCCGATCGACGAATGTAGTAATGCTCGGGTGGTCGATGTACAAAGACAAGTAGACCACAAGTGTGTCATTGGTCAGTTTTCATCTTCCAAGGTATGAACAAATACCCCCCCCCCCCCCCTTGTCCCCCAGTTTTCCTGAACAGAGCATCATCTGAGCCCTCGGCCCCCTCAAGCTCAAGTGGGCCATCGGTAGACCCTCTTGACATGATGCGCTACATGTTCGCCAGTAAGGGGTATATCGAATAAGGATATTGGAAGGAAGCTAGAACTGCTAGCAGATTTGAGCGGATTCGCATGGTCTTCAATAGTGGTGTATATGTAAGTACCTTGTATCCTTCGCCTTTAACCCAGGCCTATCACCATGTTTACTTCTTTCCCTTTTCGAGATGCTCTAAGGAGATCACTGGCCAATGCTGAGACCAGAGCCTCTCTGGCCACAGAGAACATCTGAGATCTTACCACAAGGAATGATCAGTTGGTTACAGATATGGCCAAGATTGAACAGAGATGCACTAAGCTGGAGCAAAGAGTTACCTTAGCCAATCAAACAGTCATCAATCATGAGGCAGATGCCCATATAGCCAAGGAGACCTTGACCTCTGCTTAATAGTAGATGCTTGAGGCTCAGCAAAAGTCTGAGGAAACCAAGCTGCATTACGAAAAACTTGTTGAGGATTTGAGTCAGCAGCGGGTCAGTGTGGAAGTGCTTTCATAAGAAACTAGGTTGGCTCTTGAAGTTCAAACCGTCTATCGGTGTAAGAGGTCTCCTGTTTTTGATGCCATTATGCTAAGGAAGCTAAATCGAGGACTTAGTACTACCCGACTGTTCTTTGGTGGCAAGGAACGAGCTACTATTGAGGCTCACCGAAAGTGGGATAAGACATTCAAAGGGCACAAAGATGATTCCCTATAGGCCATCAAGAAAAAGAGAAAGCGATGGCGGGACTATTGTAGATCAATCGGGAAAGAGCCTCACATCATGCATCTGGAATTGCCCTTTGAATCTGCTTTGGTGATCTTTCATACTGATGAGAAAGCTGGCTCTTCAAGTAAAAAGGTGGACATTGGGCCTATTCCTGATGTGGACTACTCCTCTTTTATGACTGACGGCCAGGATAATATCAGTTGTCCGGACTTTGGGGACCTGACCACGGGTTATGAAAATGCCCTGCTTGGTGGCCCATATGTCAATTCTCAACCTGATTCAGGGTCTGGCAGTCCCTCTAGGACATAAAAAGTCTTAGCTTTCTGCATCTCTCCCCATTATTTTCGATCTTTGGCACCCTTTGTAAAAGGCCTCATGAATATAATAGAAGTTTCTTCATCTGTTGTATTTTATTTTCACTGTTGCAATAAGCTAATAACTCTTCTGACAATGCCAATTGGACAACCGATCAATTAGCATCATGCTCGAATTACTCAGTGGCTTAAACTATACGTATGACAAAGTGACCAACTAATCCATCCATCTCATCACGTTAATTTAAACATAGGTGGTTGATTGTTTCAATCATTTTATCACCTTAATCATCTATAAACTGGTCAGTTATCTTATTAACAGTTTGTCTTTGACCCGGTCAGTTATCTTTTTAAATGACCATACTTGGTCTAATCAGTTATCTTATTAACCGACCATATTTGATTCAACCAGTTTTCTTTTTAACTAACCATCTTTGACCTGATCGGTTATCTTATCAGCTGACAGTGCTTTACTGGACCGACTGGTCCATTTCATTGACTGATCGCCTCTAGTTGCTTGCGCGAGCAATCTTTGACTCTTTTTGCTTGAGCTGATCATTATAAATCTCGATTTTTTTGCCAAGTGGTGTTCTTTATGTGGACCAGTTGCATGGTATCTAATTTACAGACTCTTGTCTTTTATCTGGCAACTAAGTCGTTGGGACGTCTCCCAGTTGTCTGTTAATCAAGATTCGCTGCAACGGGGATGTTCTATACCTCATTATCTCGACTTATCTTAGCTCAGTATCTTATTATCCGGTATTAAAACTTGAGTATTTCATTACCCTGTTCAACTTTCTGTGCATCCCATCAGGTATCTATGACCTGAAAGCACTCTAACAGTGCTTATATGCACCCAACTAGTTTCTGCGAGTATGCATTGTCTTTACGACTTCTGCTTTTAGTCCCTCACTAGGCCCCTTCACTAGGCCCCTCAAGCACCTACTGGACATTGGAAATCTCAGGTGCTACGAGATTGTCTTTGTAAACGAAGACAAAATTAGAACACTTTCTTGGTCTTTTTGGAATTTCTCCCTCGAAGGGATTTTTATTGATAACTTCAATCAAAATACTAAAAACAACAACAATTGATTAGAAAGATATAATCAAAATTCATGTTAATTCTAACGCTTAACTAAAAAAGCAACAAAATAATCAAAAAGAAAACCCTTTAAAGATAAAATATCTTCAAATACTGGGCATTGCATAGTCGGGGCAACTCTCCCCCTTCTGGTCGAGTAAGGCGATATGCTCCATGCCCAGCTAGCCCGACCACCTGATAGGTGTTGTGTTTTTTGACTCATCAAAACCCAAGTCAAGGCTTATGAAGGTATCCTATATGGATGATGAGAAAATAAAGTATGCATATGATTTCCTATTGGGATTAGGAAATTAGATTTTCTAAAGAATCCCAAATCAACTAGGATAAGGAAATAAGTTGGCTTTTCTTATTCTAAGAAGATTAGGAGTCCTATTCTAGCAAGGAATGTAACCGAAGTCCTATACCTACAAATAGGGCTGTTGGGAAGCTTATTTTTAACACAAAAAAATCAGCAAGCATAAAGGGGTAGATAGCAAGAGTGATAGAGAGGTTCTAGCAAGGTTTTGGGGAATTAGCTAAGGGGTTTCAATAATTTTCTTGTAACAAATCGTTTTTCTCCATAGTGCTAGTGATTTCTCAAGAGAGATCACACGAGGACATAGGCAAAGTTAGCCGAACCTCGGTAAATTCTTTGTGTTTATGTGTGGTGTGTTTTCTTTATTCTTTATATTTTATTCCATATATTCGCACATCGTTATCCTATAAATTTACCACCGGATTCTATCAAGAAAACAAGATCAACAAATTGGTATCAGAGCTTAGTCTTATGGTTTTTTAAATGGCGGGTGATAAGATCAATGACGTGAAGCCCATCATAATCGAGAAGCTTGATGGAAAGGGTAACTTCACGTTATGATAGAGGAAGATGAAGAACATCCTGATTCAGCAAGATCTGCAGCATGCTATTCTCGGAGAAGAGAAGAAGCCGATGAAAACTACAGATGCTCAGTAGAAGCGAATGGACGTAAAGGTGGAGAGCTCTATTAAGCTACATCTTGCCGACAATGTAATGCTTAATGTCGACAAGGATATGAATGTTAAAGAGACATGAAGCTTGAGAAAGTTTACAGGGTAAAAACTTTATCCAACAAACTTTTCTTGAAAGATGAACTTCTTAATCTTCGGATGGAAGAAGGTGGAAATCTGCAAGATCATTTGAGCAGATTTCAAAATTATGTTGCCAATATATTAAAGGTGGATAAGAAGTATGGAGATGACGACATTGCGCTTTTACTGTTGAGATCTCTACCACCTTCATTCAAGCACTTCAGGACCACAATCATGTTTGGTAAGGAAAGTCTAAAGCTGGATGAGGTTATGGAAGCTATCCAATCTTATATCAAGATGGATGAAAATACCGAAGGCTCTCAATCACATGGTCTGTATGCCAAAGGCAAAGAAAGAGGTCGGTCGCAAAGCAGGCATGATAAATCTGGCAAAAGAGGAAGATCAAAATCCAAGGGAAAAGAAAAAAGAGAACAAGGGTTGCTTTACATGTGGTGCTACTGACCACTGGAAAAAGAATTGCAAGATATGGCAAGAAAGGAAAGCAAGGCGATGGCAAGGAATTCAAGTACGGCCAGTGTGGTTACTTCGGATGAAAGTGACGGAGATCTCTTTGCGGTAACATCGAGCTTCAATGCTATCCAACATTGGATTTTGAATATCGGTTGTTCGTTTCATATGTATGCTAACAAAGAATGGTTCGACACATATGAGGGAAAAAACAACGGAGAAGTTTTGATGGGAGATGATTCATCGTGCAAGATCCAAGGTATTGGATCAGTGAAAATCAGAATGCATGATGGAATTGTTAGGGTACTGGATAAGGTCAGACATGTTCCTAAGCTAAAGAAGAATTTGATATCTTTGGGCATTTTAGACAAAGCAGGTTACAAGTATTGTTCTGAAGGAGGGATACTCAAGGTTATCAAAGGGTTACTGGTCATGATGAAAGGTGATATTCAGCCTAACACTTTATACAAGCTTTGGGAACTACAATAGTAGGTGGAGCAGCAATATCTGCAGAGGCAGATGAGACTGAGCTTTGGCATTGTAGGCTAGGGCACATGAGTTAAAAAGGGATGCAAGAACTACAAAATAAAAATCAGTTGAAAGGTGTTAGTTTCTGCAAACTGAAATTTTGTATTGTACTCTCTGGAAGCAAACAAAGACGTCATTCAAGATTGCAGACAGTGAGAAAAGAAGCAAAGAGCTGTTGTACTATATTCATACAGACGTATGGGGTCCTGCACCAACTAGGTCTAAGGGAGGATCAAGGTATTGTGTTACTTTTTTAGATGATTTTTCGAGAAAAGTATGGATTTATTTCATGGGGGAGAAATCCGAAGTTTTTACAAAGTTTAAAGAGTGGAAAGCTGAAGTAGAAAACCAATCTGACAGAAAAATCAGATATTAAGAAGCGACAATGGAGGTGAATACATAGACAACAAGTTCTTACAGTTCTGTAGTGAAGAAGGCATCACAAGGCTTTTTACAGTGAAGAAAACTCCTTAATAAAACGGGGAAGTAAAGAGGATGAATGGAACTCTCATGGAATGAGAGAGAAGCATGAGGTTTCATACAGGATTGCCTGACATGTTTTGGGCAAAAACTAATCTCGTTATTAGTAGCCAATTATGTGAAATTTCTATGTTAATCTCATTAAAAATAAAACACATAAATCATGGCAATTAGGTATGTATGATATGTTATAATGCAAGTGTAGGCACACCTAATATATATGGCATTCTTATGTATGACAATGTTGTTTTTAAAAAAAATTAAATCATCCCATTTAAATGACTTTAAAAGTAAAGCATATATGAGTTGACCGAGTACGATGGGTTATCTTACTTAAACAATTCTAATTACAAAAAATAATCCAAGGCATTCATTGGTCTTCTTGTAAATCCATTGTCTTCAATATTCTTCAAGTCCAGTTCTTTGCATCTTTGGGCTTCCAATCAAGTCCAACTTGATTTATGTCAAGTGATCCATCTCATGGATAGAACCCTAAGGCCTATCACTTAATTTCAGCAGAATATATACTGCCCACAAAGCCTACAAAATGACCTTTCCACAAGCCTTCAGGACACACACTCGCGAAGATGCACGCAATAGCCTGTGTTACTTCAAAACATACCCGAGGTCCAAGAACGGCCAAATTGTTATTTTAAAACATACCCGAGGTCCAAGAACGGCCCAAAACAGCCCTTGCGCCTGCAAACACGTAGCTGCATCAGCGATAGCTGCACACACACCTAGTGCGCGTAGCTTGTCACATGCTCCTGCTGTTTGCACGCATAGGGTGGTTTTTTTTTTCTTAGAATCCTTTTGAACATCACAACCTTCTTCGCAACATACACAATATATATATATATACAAAACATATATCAAGAACAGCCATAAAAAAATTGGCTTTCTTGATTACATAGATGAATAAAAACAATTAAACCTATAACCCAGCGGACCATATAACTAACGATCAACCATGTATATATATATATATATATATATATATCAATCATACAAGCCTAGATTGTCCCTACACATATCATACATAATGGAATCAAAAGAAAACAACTTAAGTTTTTCCATGTATATATAAAAAATTGGCTCTGATACCAATTGTAGGGACAAAATAGGGTATTGATAAAATTGCAGCTGATAGGGTTTTAAAAATTTTTCTTTAGAAAACATATTTTCGGAACCGGATTTTGTATAAACAAGTATAAAAAAAAACTAAAGTATACTTGATTGTTCTCTTAAAGCTTTAATTCCGATTTCACCACCAAGCCTTCTGAGCCGTGACCCGCAATCTAATAACTTGTGTTTGGAAATGTCACAGATACAGAAAGAACTAGACGGAGGTTACAGAAATCAAGAAGACAACCCCTTACCTTATCCTTTTGTATTTGGCCGACTTCTGCAAGAAGAACGAAATAAACTTTTTTTTTCTTTTTTTTTGGCCGCACCCCTCTCTCTCTCTGTATTTAGGTTTTTGGTTGCTTTTGTTTCCTGTTAAGTGTCTATTATATATCAAAATCCTAGGGTTCAGTTGTCCAAGTCAAAATTGGATTCTAAATCCTCTTTCAATTCGATCACTACTAGTACATGAACCTGTGAGCTCTAGGATTTATAATAATCTCTATTATTTTTAATCATTTTGTATTAGTCATGGTTTGAACCTGTAACCTCATATTAAGAATTAAGTAATTAATAATTCTTAATTATTATTATAATTCAATTATTAATATACTAATCAAATAATCATATTATTTAATTAGTTCCCTGAATTTATTCGTGTCACTTTTGTAACACAATTAATTGGACTATCCAATTAATTAACCATGACCTTTGTTACCAATAACCATAAGGGGCTAGCAAGAGGACCTAATGGACCCACAGTAGTGAGCTCCAATAATACTTAGAAATATTAATTAAACTCTTCAATTAATATTCTATGATTATTAACCTCGGAGTTACTCCACTAAAAACCTGAGGTTGTACTTTCGAAACTACAGATGTATTACACAGACTGAAATCTCAGTGTCCATCGATATAATTATTACATATGCTCCAAGAGTAGTTCATAATTAGAGCCAAGTCATAAAGTCCATTAAACCTCCCTCATTATATATTTTCCTTTAAGTACCATTGATTCTCTAACGAACAATTCTATCCTATCTTCCATTACGGAAGAAGGAGAACGCTCTTCATTGTTCAAGCTCTGAACCAACCCTTAAGGGAACTACTCCTCTACTTCTCGCAAGAAGAAGTGGATTCCTCTATTGTGTGCAAACCTTCCAAGCCACAAGCTAAACCGTGACTCTAAGATACAGAGTTATTGATCGAGAATGTTACTCTGATCTCACCCATGGTATTTCCAAAGCCACAATCCAACCTGAGGGAGTTAGTAAGACACTTAGGATTAAAATCACCCATATACAGCCATCATTTGTCGATATATCTCTTCATTTATCGGATCTTGGTGAGAGATTCATATAGATCATGTCCATGTCCTATTGATTTCATCATATAAGGTGCCTCAAATCCCATGTCACTACATGAGTAGTCTAGGATAAGACCACCGTACATTACGGAATGGACTGCAGCAGTAGATTAACCGTAAAAAAAGTATCCAGCTTTATTTGCTCTCTATGGACTTTTTAGATTGTATGTCTCAAACTGAATCCTTCTGTATATGACACTCATATACTCAATTTGAGATTATATTCAGCAATCTTGGATGTTTTGCACTTATGATATAAGCGTATGGATGTTAATAAATTAATATTCATAGAATGAAAAAACCAACTTCTTTCATTAATGTTTTTATAACATTTACATATTATAAGCTTTAGGGCACAAACACCAATAATCTCCCGCTTGCACTAAAGTAGGAGGGACATCTCTCATAATTCTAGACCCTCTAGGTGACCTTCAAACACTTTATCCGTTAAGGACTTTGTAAATGGATCAGTTAGGTTATCCTGCTATGCAATCTTGATGATTGTCACATCTTCTCTATGCACTATCGCCCTAATGAGATGATATTTCCTTTCTAAATATGCTTTCCTCTTTTATGGCATCTTGGTTCTTTAGAATTAGCCACATCACCACTATTATCATAATAAAGTGTGATGGGATTATCCAAATCTGGAACAACTTCCAGATCACTCAAAAACTTACGAAGCCATAAAGCCTTTTTAGTTGCTTCACAAGCTTCTACAAATCTCGCCTCCATGGTGGAATTAGCAATACAAGACTGCTTGACACTCCTCCACACTATGGCTCCACCACCAAGGGTGAATACTGACCCAGACGTGGATTTCCTAGAATCCTTGTCTGACTAAAAGTCAAAATCTGTATATCCTAACGAGATCAAATTTATCTTGAATATAAAATCATATAGTTTCTCATTCTCTGAAGATACTTGAGAATTGTTAGAATTATGCTCAATAGCTAGAGTGTAATGAAGTATTTGACAATCTTTTCATATTAATAAAGTGATTTCTAGTTTAACAAGTCTTATAGCATTTATAGTTTAATTATTATAATTGTCAAAAGTAAATAATCTTAAGGTCAAAAGACTATGAGAGATGAAGAATTGTCCGTACATCTGGATATGTATGAGGTAGACATAATTCTATAGTTAGACTTGAATAATATTCACAACTTAAGATAAAGGTTGGACGCCTTTATCTTATTAAAGTTGTAGATTCTTTTGCTAGCATTTGAGTGGGATCAAATGTGTTATGATGAGTCTAAAATCATCAAAGTGTGGTGTCTTTAGGCAAAAGAATCTAGTGCACTAGGTGCATTGGATATGACCATAGTGAAATACTTTATCCAGAACCGTCAATGGATAAAAGTCTTCACTTGAAGACAATCGGAGAGTCTATCTCAATCCTGAGATAAATGATGGACTTATGCTTACAAGTGTTATCATTTGAGCTATCAATGAGTACGATTATATAGCATAGTCTATACTCGATAGTTTGGTGGTATTCATTTGTTAATCGATAGAGGACTTCATTTATAAATATGGATATCGTAACTCCACTTAATAAATGATAGTAGAATATCATCATATGGTTATTTTGAGATATTGGATATTAAATCTTAACGTTAACTTTTCAATAGTGTCTATTGAAATATCGCTTCTGGACAAGTCAAAATATTCAAGTTCAAAATGTAGTCATATGGGTAAATATGGTAACTTGGAGAGCTATAGGAGGTCTATGAGCTCTTGGCGATTACTGGTATTCTTCACGAGGATACACTATCTCCATTAAGATTGTCTAGAGATTGTCTAGGGTAAGAATGAGCAATATTAACTTATTCTATCTTTATTTAAGAGTTCAATTTTAGTTCTTTAGTGGAATGAACTAAAATTAATAGATTGAACCTAAGGGAATCATTTGTTGATTGTAATTAGGTTATGTCTATTGGAGCTTAAATTTAGATAGCCCGCCAAGATCCCCAATTCACACGAACTTGCATGGATCACTTGATATATTCTACCGGACCAATTTATGGGTCCATCTAGAATTGTATTAAGGCATGTGAACTTTTTTCTTTTAGTAAGAATGGGTCTAGTTCACATGTGGACTTTTTATTAAGGTCCAATGGATTTAATAAAATAGAAAAAATTAAGGTCCAATGGATTTAATAAAATAGAAAAAACAATATTGGCCCTTATATGTTGGCTTGGACGGCAAGGGACTATTTATTTGTCTTATATATTGTTTTTATTTTATTATTTAATTAAAAGTCAAAATCTTTTTTCTAGTAGGAGATGGTCTCCTAGAGTCATATTATTGTTGGTAATATGATAAGTATCAAATACTATATTTGATAAGTAGATAAATAATAGGAATTGATTTATCTAGTCAAATTAGGAAGTATTTAATTTCTATTAGGAAGTTTTTGTTTTAGTAATAATTTAATTATATTCAATAATTGGTTATTGAATAAATACACTATTTTAGTTGGATTAGGAGTCTTGGTGTGGAAAAGAAATCTTTTTTGAAAAAGGATTCTATGTCACCAAGTAAATCCACCTAGAGATAGGATTCTTGACCACCAAGTAAATCCTGTTTAGGAAAGGATTTGTATACCTATATATTATTAAATTCGGAATTAATTTGAGAGGGAGTTTAAAAAAAAAGTGTTTTTTTAGAGAAATAATTTTTATTCTCTTGCTTTAAAAAAAAAACTTCCAACTCAAGAAAGGGGTGTAGAATTCGGTTATAGAGAAGAAGAATAAGGAGCGTTTTATTTTTGATAGTACATTAGAAGCTTTTACATCAAAAGGCTTTATGTACAAGACCGAATAAGGGTTCACGCGAGTTTTCGATTAAAAGATTGAGAATTCACAAGTGACCAAACGTTCTTTATTTTCTCTACGAGGATTATTGTGACTAACAAAAAGAAAAAGATTTTTGTTTCCATCCTCAGGTTTACAATTCAAAGAAAGGGAGCACACACTCCTAGGTGATTCACGTTCGTGATTGGATTGGAAGATCTTGCGGATTCAATTCGAAGCAAGCGGATTCAAATCGACGCAATATCAATCGTCACTTGAAAAAGGTACGATACTTTTATTATATGTTAATTAATCAAGGGTTAAGGTTCTTTCTTTTAAAGGAAATTTTTTGAAATATATCAAACCCTATTTCACTCTTCCGTCGCGTTTTAGAACCGATTTTTCTCTACAATTGGTATCAGAGCCTGGTTGTACCCTTGATTAATGGATGTATATATACGTGGATCTATTTCTTTTTATTGTAAATATGCATGTTTTAGAAAGAGATGTCACTCTAGGTATTTGCATACATAATTACATGAGAATGTATGGATATTTATGTTTTATAATATGGTTTGTTATTGCTCGATTTTGGTCTTACAATTTCAATGTAATTTTTGTTTGGAGTTGTAACAAGAATGGTCTATCATCGCCATGATTTCCTTCTTGATAGTTGTTAAGTTTTTTTTTATTTTATCGTTGTAATATAAAAAAAAACTGCTGTAATATATTCAAGTTTCGAAAATTCGAAGAATTGAAGAATTGGAAGCAGAAAAAGAAGCAACGGAGGAAGGCCGCGGTAGCTCGTGCGCGCAAGACAGTCGTGCAAGCCTTCGGGTGTGAGCGTGGTGCTGCGCATGGGTAGCTATGTATTGATTTTGGCTCGCAAGAGTATTGATGGACCACAGCTTGATGACTTGATCGCCAAGTTAGGGTTTCTTGTATTTCAAACAAATGTAATTTACTTGCTTTTCTAGGATGGACCAAAATTGTGGCTATTTATTTTTCGTAATATTACAATGTTTGTCATTGTTTGATAACATGTCATATAGAATAGGAGTGCCACTCATATATCTCTTTTGGTATGAACATGTATTGAATGGTTTAGGCATCTAATTGGCATCTAGATAACTTGGTAAATCATTCTGTGGAATTCTATCACACGCCTTAAACAATTGAGTGGGAGAAGGTGTTTTGAACACCTATGGCCTCCAAGATAAGTTGAGCTTTATGTTTTGTGTGATAACCCCCCAAGGGGTATCCATGAATGTAATTTAGCAAGACACTTCTTTACAAGGATAGACTAGACAATTGACTCAAACAATATCTACTCTCAAAGGATGGATTTTCGCGAGGGAATATATTGAAGGTCGATAACTTGGTAATACACTCAATGTGGTTTTATTGATATCCTTCCAAGAGTTCTTGTCAATATAAATCGTAAGGCTAAATTGAAAACGCTGGTTGTTATGTTAACAATTACGTGGGACCTAGTCCAACTAGTAAATGGTGTGAACTCCCAAAGGAGGCATGACATTTATGGATGTTGGATCACTGTTGAATTTTATAATTGAATTACTTAATTTAATTCAAGTTAAATATTCAAAAGTGCTTTATCATGATTGTTTACTTATATAAATTTTTTTATTAAGAAATCATGATTCCATCCCTAATCAACATCCTAAAAGATAATACTTTAACTAGTGATAATTATGTCACATGGAAAAAGGAAAATTGGGCAGTTGTTGCAATATGAAAAGCATAAGTTTTTTCTGTCTAAACCTAAACCGCCTACTCCTACTAATGAATCTAATGTGGTGCAAAGAGACGAGTATAAGTTGTGGGAGACCTCATATAAGATGGCCAAATGTTACATTATGGCCACCATCTTCGACGTGTTGCAACAGCAACGTGAAGGGATGAGTTCTGCTGCCGATATAGTGATGTCTCTAGAGGAGATGTTTGCTATGAGGTCCAGGACGACTAAGAGAGAGGCAGTGACTGCTTTCATGAATCTTAGGATGAAACCTGGACAGGTTGTGAAAGATCACATGATGAAGGTCATAGCACATCTCAACATTGCTGAACTCAATGGTGCTGAGATAGACGGTGAGACGAAAATTGACATGATTGTCAGCTCACTGTCAGATTCCTTTGATCAGTTTAAGTTGGACTACACCTTGAACTATAAGGAATACACCTTGCAGACCCCAATGCAAGATGTTTAAAGCGCCGAGAAGATCTTTGTGAAAGGTAAGGGTCAAGAGATGTTGGAACCCCATTCACTAATAAGGCAGCGAAAATAGATTTTAAAATTTTTTATACAAATCGTAAACGATTTGGAACCAATGAACTTGAGATCGTAATTACTTTTCGGAACTAATACATACAATTTGTAAACACAGGAAATTGTAATCAATATATAAAAAGAAAATTTAGAATCTTACCAACGTTTGGAAGCTCCTTCACTTTACGATATACTCCTGGTCTGTACCACTGATCTTCCTAACTATTTCCGGAACTAGTAACTGCGTGTGGGAGCGTCACGTACTCAGGAACTTAGGAGGACATAGAGAGAATGAAGAAGAAACAATTTCTTCCAAGAGAATACACAAACTGGAACAATACTTGTTGTTCAAAAGAAAAATATAATAAATATCAAATATTTATTTTTCTTTTTCACGCACCCCTGTGCGTTTTTTTCTCTTTTAATTTTAATAGTGCACATCACTATTTCTTTTCAAAAAACTCACGCACAGCATGCGTTTTTTTTTTCTTTGTTTCTCTTTTAAAAAATCATTCACGCACACAGTGTTTGTATATCACTTCTATTTTGTTATCTCAATATATATCACATATATATTATAATAACTAAAAACTTTAATAGATATCTTTTCAATTTTAAAATTAAATCTTTTAAAATGATATCTTATATATTTTATTTTAAAAGATAATTAAATATTTATTTTGAATTTAAACATTTTAAATTCAATTTCAAATATTTAATTTAACAAAATAATAATATTATCTTATTCTATTTAAAATCAAATATCAAGTTACACCCTCCATTTAGTGATTAACATCATAATTAAATAATCTTATTATTTAATTTATTTAATCACCATTATTCATTAATTAAATAATCTAATTATTTAATTAATTCCCGAATAAATTCGTGTCACTTTTGTAGCACAATTAATTGGACAATCCAATTAATTAACCGTGACCCTTGTTACCTAAATCGATCGGGCTAGCATGGGGACCTAATGGACCCACAGTATTTTGAGCTCCAATAATCCTTGGAATCATCAATTAAACTCTTTAATTAATATTCCTTGATTATTAACTCCGTTGTTATTCCACTAAAAACCCGAAGCTGGACTCTCTCAACTGTAGACGCTTTTACACAGACCAATACAATTCGGTGTCCATCGATATAGCTATTACATATGGTGTGGTCCTCCACAGTAGTTCATAATTAGAGCTGGGTCATAATGTCCGTTATATCCCTCTAATTACATATATCCTTTAAGTACCGTTGATTCTCTAATGGACAATAAATCCTATTTCCTCATGGAATTAGGAGAGCGCTCATGTTGTCCAAGCCTCGAATCAACCCTAAAGGGAACTACCATCTACTTCTCACAAGAAGCAGTGGATTCCACTATTTTGTACATACCTTCCCAGCCACAAGCCAAACCGCAATCCCAAAATACGGAGTATATTGATCAGGAACTGAATCTGACCTCACCCATGGTATATCAAAGACCACGATCTAACCTAAAGGAGTCGATAAGACAATCAGGATTAAGATCACCCACATATAGCCATCATTAGTTGATATATATGAATCTCATCAGTAAATGGATCTTAGTGAGAGATTCATATAGATCATGGCCCAGTCCTATATGATCACACCATACAAGGTGCCTCCATTCCCATATCTCATATGAATGATTCAGGATAGAATCAATGTATATTACGGAATGGATCGCAGCTAAGATTAACCACAAATAAAGTACCCAGCTTTATTTGCTATCTATGGACTCCTTAGATTGCACGTCTCTTACTGTATCCATCTGTATATGACACTCATATACACAGTTTGAGATTACATCTGGAAATCTAGGATGTTAATATATGCACAAGTTATAAAATAAACAACACAACAAGAATGAATTGAATTTTTCATTTTATTTATTTCATAAATCCATTTACAAATTACATCTTTAGGGCATAAACCCTAACAAGAGATTCAAAAAGTATGGATATTTAGAGATTCATACTGTTAAGACCCGTAAGAAGGTCAAAAAACAACAGAAGAAAAAGCAACTTGGGCCTACCAAGAAGGGGTTCCAGTAAAGGAAAAAACTGAATAAGAATGAATTCAAATTGTGTTTAGGCAACGGAGCGTTGGTGTCTGCCAGTGCAGTGGGAGATATTAGAGTTAATTTAGATTCTAGTAGGCATTTAGATTTGATAGATGTTTATTATGTACCTCAATTCAAGAGGAATTTAATTCCAGTTTCTTGTTTAAATAAATTTGGATATTCGGTTACTTTTAAAAAAGATGTTATTATTAGTAAGAATGACAAATTTGTTTGCAAAGGTACATTGGAAAACAGCGTATTCCATTTGCATAGAAATATCTCTCACTTGTTAGACACGGAATCAACGCAACCTAATCATAAAAGAGTAAAATTATCAAAAGATGAAACCTACCTATGGCATTTGCGCCTAGGTCATATTAACATTGATAGGATCAAAAGATTGGTTAGTGATGGTGACTTAAAGGTCGATGATCTACCAACTTGTGAATCTTGTCTGGAAGGTAAGATGACCAAAAGGCTGTTCAAGACCAAAGGCACAAGAGCCACTGAATGTTTAGGATTAATACAAACTGATGTGTGTGGTCCTATGAACATTCAAGCTAGAGGTGGATATGAGTACTTCATCACTTTCACGGATGATTACTTAAGATTTGGCTATGTGTATCTCATGAGACATGAGTCGGATGCTTTTGACATGTTCAAAGCATTTAAAGCCGAAGTAGAAAATCAGCTTGAGAAACACATAAAAATCTTGAGATCTGATCGTGGTGGAGAATATCTATCAAGTAAGTTTCAGCAATATCCTATTGATAATGGTATAATTTCTCAGCTTTCTGTGCCAAGTACACCTCAACAAAATTGGGTGGCAGAAAGGAGAAATAGAACTTTTTTGGACATGGTTAGGTCTGTGTTGAGTTAGTCAACGCTTCCAAATTCTTTTTGGGGATATGTCATAAACGGCTATGTACATTCTAAATGATGTACCATCTAAGTCAGTTCCTAAAACACCACATGAGTTGTGAATTGGACGAAAGCCTAGTTTACAACATTTAAGGATATTTGGATGTCCTGCACACGTGTTAAAAGGAAAGACAAAAAAGATGGAGTCCCGTTCAGAAACCTTCATATTTGTGGGGGTATCCAAAAGGAACCAAAAGATATTATTTCTATAGTCCTTCAGATCTTAAAGTATTTGTTTCGACAAATGCTAAATTTCTGGAGAAGGACTATTTGAATATTTTTTGCCTAAGAGTAGAATTGTCCTGAATGAGTTTTCAGGAGATACAATTCCACAAGAGGTTTCACAACCTAGCCCAATTGTAAATTCCGCACCATCACAAGATCAACAACCTACCATTCCTCGTCGTAGTGGGAGGGTTAGTATACAACCTGAGAGATACATCGGTCTAGTAGAATCTGTAGAGAATCTCCCAGACGACGATGATTCCTACATGTACAAGGAAGCTATGGAGGATGTTGACTGTCGCCATTGGCAAAAGGCAATGCAATCTGAAATTGAGTCTATGCATTCAAACAAAGTTTGCTCTCTTGTAGACTTGCCTAAAGGGATAAAACTCATTGGGTGCAAGTGGGTATACAAGATGAAAAGAGGAATGGATGGAAAGGTGGAAACCTTTAAAGCTGGATTGGTAGCTAAAGGTTACATATAGAATGAAGGTATCGATTATGAGGAAACCTTCTCTCTTGTGGCCATGCTTAAATCCATTAGGATACTCTTATCCATTGCGGCATCTCTAGACCTAGAGAGTTGGCAAATGAACTTCAAGACAGCTTTCCTTAATGGAAGTCTTGATGAAAGCATATATATGATGCAACTAGATGGATTCATTGAAAAGAGCCAAGAGCAAAGGGTATGCAAGTTGCAAAGATCCATTTATGGATTGAAGCAAGCATTCAGATCCTGGAACATAAGGTTCGATCAAGCCGTGAAAAGTTTTGGATTTATTCAAAACTATGACGAACCCTGTGTATACAAAAGGATTAAAGGCGACAAGTTGGTTTTTCTAGTTCTTTACGTTGATGACATACTACTTATCGGAAACGATGTAGGTGTATTGATATCAGTAAACTAATAGTTAGCAAAACAATTTGATATGAAGGACTTAGGAGAAGCAAGTTTTATTCTTGGTATCCAAGTAATAAGGGATAGAAAGAATGGAACAATTACATTATCCCAAGCTCCATACATAGATAAAATATTGTCTAGGTTCTCCATGCAAGATTCCAAGAAAGGTATATTACCTTTCAGACATGGAATCAAACTTTCTAAGGAATAAGTTCCAAAGAATGAGCATGAAGAGCAATTCATAAGTAGGGTTCCATATGTCTCGGCTGTTGGAAGTCTCATGTATGCAATGCTCTGCACTAGACCGGATATTTGTTTTGCTGTTGGCATAGTTAGCAGGTTTCAATCAAAAACTGGTCCTGATCACTGGACGGAAGTCAAGCATATTTTCAAATATCTCAAGAGAACGAGAGATCATATGCTTGTATACTCTGGAGGGGATTTAATTCCCGTTGGGTATACAGATTCTGATTTATAGTCGAATTCTGACTCAAGGAGATCCACATCATGATCTGTGTTTACTCTTGGAGAATGGGCCGTCATATGGAGGAGTATCAAGCAATCATGTATTGTTGATTCCACCATGGAAGCTGAGTATGTTGCCACATGCGAAGCTGCTAAAGAGGCTGTCTGGCTCCGCCAATTCTTGATTGACTTGGAAGTTGTTCCTGATGCGAATAAGCAGATCACTATCTATTGTGACAATAGTGGAGCAGTGGCAAATTCGAGAGAACCAAGAAGTCATAAGAGAGGCAAACACATTGAAAGAAAGTATCGTCTTCTGAGGGAAATTGTGCATAGGGGTGACGTGACGATTACCAAGATTGCGTCAGCAGAAAATCTAGCTGATCCCTTCACAAATGCTCTTCCACAGAAGAGTTTTGATGGACATCTAGAGAACATGGGGATGAGAGATATGACACATTTGATATAGCGCAAGTGAGATTGTTAGAATTATGCTCAATAGCAAGAGTGTAATGAAATATTTGACAATCTTTTCATATTAATAAAGTGATTTCTAGTTTAACAAATCTTATAGCATTTATAGTTTAATTATTATAATTGTCAAAAGTAAATAATCATAAGGTCAAAAGACTATGAGAGATGAAGAATTGTTCGTACATCTGGATATGTATGAGGTAGACACAATTATTTAGTTAGTCATGAATAATATCCATACCTTAAGATAAAGGTTGGGCGCATTTATCTTGTTAAAGTTGTAGATTCTTTTGCTAGCATTTAAGTGGGATCAAATGTGTTATGATGAGTCTAAAATCATCAAAGTGTGGTGTCTTTGGGCAAAAGAATCTAGTGCACTGGGTGCATTGAATAGGATCAAAGTGAAATACTTTATCCAGAACCTTCAAAGGATAAAAGTCTTCACTTGATGACAATCGGAGAGTCTATCGCAATCCTGAGATAAATGATGGACTTATGGTTACAAGTGTTATCATTTGAGCTATCAATGAGTACGATTATATAGCATAGTCTATCCTCGATAGTTTGGTGGTATTCATTTGTTAATCTATAGAGGACTTCATTTATAGATATAGACATCGTGGCTCCATTTAATAAATAATAGTAGAATATCATCATATGGATGTTTTGAGGTATTGGATATTAAATCTTAACGTTAAATTTTCAATAGTGTCTATTGAAATATGGCTTATGGACAAGTCAAAATATCCAAGTTCAAAATGTGGTCATATGGGTAAATATGGTAACTTGGAGAGCTATAGGAGGTCTATGAGCTCTTGGCGATTACTGGTATTCTTCACGAGGATACACTATCTCCATTAAGATTTTCTAGAGATTGTCTAGGATAAGAATGAGCAATATTAACTTATTCTATCTTTATTTAAGAGTTCAATTTTAGTTCTTTAGTGGAATGAACTAAAATTAATAGATTGAACCTAAGTGAATCATTTGTTGATTGTTATTAGGTTATGTCTATTGGAGCTTAAATTTAGATAGCCCGCCAAGATCCCCAATTCACACGAACTTGCATGGATCACTTGATATATTCTACCGAACCAATTTATGGGTCCATCTAGAATTGTATTAAGGCATGTGGACTTGTTCTTTTAGTAAGAATGGGTCTAGTTCACATGTGGACTTTTTATTAAGGTCCAATGGATTTAATAAAATAGAAAAAACAATATTGGCCCTTATATATTGGCTTGGGCGGCAAGGGACTATTTATTAGTCTTATATATTGTTTTTATTTTATTATTTAATTAAATGGAAATTAATTAATTAATTAATTATTTATTTATTTATTTAAAAGTCAAAATCTTTTTTCTAGTAGGAGATAGTCTCCTAGAGTCATATTATTGTTGGTAATATGATAAGCATCAAATACTATATTTGATAAGTAGATAAATAATAGGAATTTATTTATCTAGTCAAATTAGGAAGTATTTGATTTCTGTTAGGAAATTTTTGATTTAGTCACAATTTAATTATATTCAATAATTGGTTATTGAATAAATACACTATTTGAGTTGGATTAGGAGTCTTGGTGTGGAAAAGAAATCTTTTTTGAAAAAGGATTCTTTGTCACCAAGTAAATCCACCTAGAGATAGGATTCTTGACCACCAAGTAAATCCTGTTTAGGAAAGGATTTGTATACCTATATATATTATTAAATTCAGAATTAATTTGAGAGGGAGTTTAAAAAAAATGTTTTTACATTAGAAAGGGGTGTAGAATTCGGTTATAGAGAAGAAGAATAAGGAGCGTTTTATTTTCGATAGTACATTAGAAGCTTTTACATCAAAAGGCTTTATGTACAAGACCGAATTAGGCGCGAGTTTTTGATTAAAAGATTGAGAATTCACAAGTGACCAAACGTTCTTTATTTTCTCTACGAGGATTATTGTGACTAACAAAAAGAAAAAGATTTTTGTTTCCATCCTCAGGTTTACAATTCAAAGAAAGGGAGCCCACACTCCTAGGTGATTCACGTTCGTGATTGGATTAGAAGATCTTGCGGATTCAATTCGAAGCAATATCAATCGTCACGTGAAAAATGTACGATATTTTTATTATATGTTAACTAATCAAGGGTTAAGGTTCTTTCTTTTAAAGGAAAATTTTTGAAATATACAAACCAAGTTTTTCGCTTCCGTTGCGTGTTTTTCCCTACAAGAATAACCTTTACACCAACCCAATGATCCAATCCTGGATTGGACAGGAATCTTCTGGCTACTCCCACGGCGAAGCAGATGTCAGGTCTCGTTCTTAACATAACATTAATGAGACTGCCTACTATTGAAGCGTAGGGAAATCATCTCATATCCTCAATTTCTTAAGGTGCCTTAGGGCACTGTTCCTTAGACAAGTGAACTCTATGCGTAGAAGGTAAATTACCTTTCTTGGAGTTCTGCATGGAGAATCGTACAAGTATCTTGTCGATATACGATGCTTGAGACATTGCTAACAGTTTGTTCTTGCTATTACTTATTAATTAGATCCTTAGAACATAACTTGTCTCTCCCAAATCTGTCATTTAGAATTGGTTTGCAAGCCAACCCTTTACTTATGATAATATTCCTACATCATTCCCAATGAGTAGAATATCATCTACGTAAAGTACTAGGAAAACTACTTTCTTGTCAACGATCCGCTTGTAGACACAAGGTTCATCAACGTTTTGCTCAAAACCATAGGTTTTGATAGTAGATCAAACCTAATGTTCCAAGATCTAGATGCTTGCTTCAGTCCATAAATAGACCTTTACAGTTTGCAAACGTTTTGTTCTTGATCTTAGGACATGAATCCCTCTAGTTGCATAATATAGATGCTCTCATCAAGATTGTCATTCAAGAATGCAATCTTGACGTCCATTTGCCAAATTTTGTAGTCGAAATAGGCTACAATGGATAAGAGTATCCTAATAGACTTAAACATAGCCACTAGCGAGAAGGTCTATTCAGAATCGACCACCTCCTTTTAGGTATAGCCCTATGCCACTAGCCTTGCTTTGAAGGTCTCTACCTTCCCGTCTACTCATCTCTTTCCTTTGTAGATCCATTTACACCCTATAAGTTTTACCCCATCAAGTAAGTCTATAAGTTCCTAGACTTATTTGGAGTACATAGACTTCATCTAGATATTAATTACTTTAAGTCATTCCTCTTTGTCAGAATCTTCCATTGCATATTTAACTGACAATTGATCATCTATACTATCATCAAAGATGACACCTTGAGCCTCTATAATACCTAAATAGCAATCAGGTTGTCATACAACTCTGCCACTATATCTAGGTGGTAGTGTGTTCTGACTAGGAATCATCTGACTATCAAACATTGATGGAAAAACAACTTTGTCAACAACTTTTGTTGACTGAGCACTGGTTGTACCGGGTTCTAATTCATTTAAAACAATCTTACTTCGAGGCTTATGATCATTCATATAGTTTTCCTTAAGAAACGTTGCATATGTCGACACAAACATTTTGTTATCTTGAGGACTATAGAAGTATCCTCTTATAGTCTCTTCAAAATGAATTGCAAACATGTATACCTGTGAAAAAGGTTCCAACTTTATACTTCTGTTCTTCAGTACTTGTTCTGGACACCCCCATATGCGAAAATGTCGCAAACTAGCTTTACGACCATTCCACAACTCTAGAGGAGTCTTAGGAACAGATTTGGATTGAACCACATTCAATATGTAAGCTGTCGTCTGTAGTGCATAACCCCAAAAAGAGTTTGGTAATGATGAGAAACTAATCATAGATCTCACCATTTCCATCAACGTCCTATTTCTCATATCCGTAACACCATTCTGCTATGGTGTTCCAGGAGCTGTGAGTTGGGATACAATCCCATACTCAACCGAGTAGTCTTCAAACCCTTGGTCAAGATACTCACCTCCATGATCTAATCGTAGAGCTTTGATTGTTTTGCCTAATTGGTTCTCAACTTCAACTCGGAATTCTTTGAAATTTTCAAAAGTTTCTGACTTACGTTGCATTATGTAATCATATCTGTGTCTAGAGTAATCGTCAATGAAGGTGACATAATACTCATAAACACCCCTACCTCTAATGTTCATAAGTCCACAGACGTCTGAATGTATAAGCTTTAGTGGTTGTGTAGCTCTAAGCCCTTTTCCAGTGAAAGGTCTCTTGGTCATTTTACCTTCTAAACAAGACTCACAGACATGTAAAGTGCCAAGCTTTAACTGACTTAAAGGTCCACCTTTTGAAATTCCCTTAATATTATAGTGTCAAATATACTTAGAGAGGGGGTGAATAGGTATAGTCTCAAAATTCTAGCAATTTCTTTTTCTTCACAAGATATACAATTTAACAAGCAAGCTTTAACAAGTATATTGATTCAACAAGATAGTATAAGATCAATTAATCAAGAGTTGAAACAACGTAAGTCAAAGAAAGCAAAGAAATTGAAATACTAAAATAAACACAAGGAATTTTACGTGGTAAAACCTAAAAATGAGGAAATATCCACGGGTTGATACCACAACCATCGGAAAAGCAATTCACTATGACAAATAGGAGTTACACACGCAAGAGGCAATCAATACAAGATTCACTCTCTAAGCTATCAACACCTATTTTACCATTGGGCCTTGTGAACTTACTATGCCAACTTCCTATCCAAGACCTCACATCTCTAGGAAGTAACCTTGCTTGTCTATCCAAGTCACCCCGAATCTAGACAAGACTTCCTTGCTTATCTATTCGGATCACTCTGATCCTAGTCAGGACTTCTAATGCACAACTTGAAGAATCACTCTCCAAATTTGACTTCCAATGCTCAAGCTGAAGAATCACTCTCTAATATGAGACTTTCAATGCTCAAGTCAAAGAATCACTCTAAGACATGAGACTTCCAACCTCTTCACAAGGCAAATGATCTAAGTTGATGCAAATGATGCAAACACAAGCAAATAGAGCAAGTTGATCAAACACACTCTATGAAGAATTAGTTTATGCATAAATCAAGCTCACAATCAAATGTAACTAATTCTTATGAACATGTGATAGGAAATCTAGATTCAGCATTTAAAGAACATTCACAAAGATATCTAGAAACCTAAACATGTTAATCAAAGCTAGTATAACAAGTTTTCAATGAAAATCACACAACTAAATTTGAAATCAAGTGAACAAGTTAACTCTTGAAGTTTTCAACATATTCAACAAACCTAAAACAAAAATAAGAACTAGGTTTTGAAAACTCAAAATCACAATCAACAAGCTCTAGTTCTAAACATGTGATTAAATCTAGAAATCAACAATCAAGATCAAATACACAAAGAGATTCTATATTCAAACTCATGTTCTTCAAGGTTAGCAAAAATGATATTCAGTCAAAACACATGAACTAATCTTGAAAGTAAATCAAAGAAATCCTAATATTGGAATCAAAACCATTCTAAACATTTCTTTCAACTCATATAAGAAGAATCATTAAGAAGATCATGAAAGAAAAATGAAAGAATTGATTCACTTACAAACAATGACTCACAAATTGAAATTATATCATCATGAACAATAAAAGCATTTTTTGACTCTGAAAATGCTTGGGATTTGTTCCTCTCTTCAAGTCCAACAATTTTGGTTTTTGAAAATGTAACATCGGAGTTGATTTGAGAGAGTTATGGTGTTTGGAATGTAAGAAACTTTTGAGAGAAAATTCTGCACAAGTTTTTCACTCAACACCTATGTTTGAAAAAGAGAGGGAAAATGATATTTAAAGGAGAGGGAAGAGAGAAAAATTGAACCACCAATAGGGGCTAGCTACCTCTGCTTCTTTTGGAGGCGCATGGCCTCCACAGGGGCAGAAGGCAGCCCTTCCCTTGGAGGCCACGCGCCTCCACGGGGAGAGTTGCATGGCTCTCTTTTTTCTTCTTCAACTTACCTCGCGCACTGAAATGTTCTTCGACCGTTCTCCGGCCTCCGAACTCTGAATTTGAATTTGTTTTTGGATTATGAACCAGGACTCCCTCATGTACAAAAGACTTCAATTCAACTTTTTCAAAAAATATAGAATTCAACTTGAAAACCAAGGACAAAAACCATATACGATAAAAACACAGAAAGTTTCTTAAGTTCCTAATTTGAACTTGAAACTTAATGAATGAGTAACCGAAACAACCGAAACTCAATGAGACATAATATAAGCTCAAATTCAAGTCTAACCACATCAAAATAAAAATAAATAAACACAAGAACACACAAGTATGCCATTTCCTAGATATAGTCCTAGAACATGCAATTTTACAAAAATTGTCAAGTTAAGTCTAATGCATGTGCATACTTCAATATGTGTGTGAATGTGTTATAAATTTAGGACAACAATGCAGGGACACAAATGTATGATATGTGTGTGTGTGTGTGCGCGCGCTAACGCCTTGCAAGAGGAAGAAAAATCTCAATACCTTTGTATCTAAGAAAGCATTTTTTCCTCTTGAAGACGAGCTTTGCATGAGAAGTTACTTTTCTTCTTTGAAGCTTGAATCAATCATGAACCACCTAAGAAACTAAACATCACAAAGAAAGAGAGTTTTGTTATGGAATCAAGCCAACACAAATCTAAAACCTAACATATTTTACTAGTCTATCTATCCTATCAAGGTTGATGTGGTCAAGTCTTACAGGCCACAAATACGTTTCATTATTTGGAGAAACCTTTTTTCGCTTTGTTTTAAGTTTTTCAACTTGACAATATTCAGTGTTAAGTAGTGATGTATGAATTAACGTTTTTTTAAAATAACAAGTTATTTTCAATCAAACAAGAACAAATATTCTATCAGTTTCTAGAAACAATAACTGACTTATTATTAAAAGAAACTGAATATAAATGTTCCAATAATCTGGATACAGAAATCAAATTTCTTAAAAATCCAGGAAAGTAATAAACATTATTTAAAGAAAGAAAACAACTATTAAATTGAAATCTTACTTCTCCCACTACTCGTGATGAAATGACATCCCATATTCCAACGCGTATTAGGAAGGCACCCTCCCTTAGCTCTGTCCAAGAATCAGTCCACTGTAAAGAAGAAGAAACATGGTTAGTGGCCACTGAATCTACTATCCAAGGTAAAGAATCATCTTCCACTAAACAAGATTCAATGACAAGTAAATCTGATTTACCTTTCACTTTCTTCTTATTGGAGAGCTCTTCGAGATATTATGGATAGTTCCTCTTCCAATGACCAACCTTGTCGCAATGGAAACATTTTCTCTTTGCTTTGTTAGTTATGGTGCTCATCTTCTTCTTTTGAACTTGCTTCTTCTTATTGGGCTTAGTCTTTGGTTTGCAGTAGACCTCTTCCTCTTATTCGAACCAGAAGAGGATGGCTCAGTAGCATTTGCCTCATTTGTCTTATCTTTGTTGTCCTTGATCATGGACTCAAAAGTTGTGAGCTCATTAAGCAACTAGGTCAGGCTGAACCTCAACTTGTTCATCCCATAGTTGCTTTTGAACTGATCAAAACTCTTCAAAAGAGTTGTCAGTATGATGCTCACCTGGCTAGCCTCATCTATGGCCCCACCACTGACTTCATCTGTATTGAAATAGGACATCATACCCAAGACATGTTTTCGAACTGATGCTCCGTCCTTCATGCGAGCAAGCATTGCAGAACGAACAGCTTCGTGTCGCTTTTGCTCACAAGGTTGCCCAAACATGGCTTGCAATGACTCCAGCATCTCATATGTTATAGTCATTGTTTCGTGCTTCGAAACAATCACATCGGTCATACTAGCCAGCAAATAAATACCGGCATTTTTATCAACTGAAACCCATTTCTCGTGGGCCTCACAAATGGCTTGTGCTGCGTTGGCTACAGGCTGTGGAGGACACTCCTCCGTAAGCATAAATTTAGGTTTTTGCAGACCAGGATTGCATTAATGTTATTCTTCCATTTAGTGTAGTTTTCCCGGGTTAATTTTTCATTATCAAGTATTTGGAGTAGTGCAGACGACATTGATGAAATAAACATAAATAAAATAAAAATTCATTATTCCATACATTCATATCATGTGTTAAGATTCTGCATAATATTAAACATGATGCATGAACATGTTTAATGATCAAGAAAAATCCCCAAAAAATGTTTCTACGCCACGACAATCCAACATTCCACAAGCTAGTGCCTTGGGGTCGGTGAAGTACTTGCATGTTGGATCGAGACATTCTCAATCAAATGATACACCAAAATAACTCTTTATTCTTATATCATTCAACCATCGCTTATTTTAGTCAGGATTTTAATTAATCTTTTAACTAAATCCTTGTGAGTGTAACCTATCATTTCAGATTTCATGAACTTAACCTGAGAATTTATGCCTTTAGGGTCATCCAATCCCAAAATACATCTTGAAATCCTATATGTTAGGAAGTCAACATTGGTATTTCCTCTCGTGGATACCTTCCTTAGGGAGGACGAAAACAAAGTTGTCTCGAGGTCCCACTTGAATCTCACGGTGTCAAACTAACGATGGAGACTGCGGGATATAATGTCATATATTCCTCTCCCACTCACTATTTTAAGGTTAGCGTTTTCTAATTACTACGAGTATTGAAACTCGGTGTCCCTAGATTAACTTAGTTTTAACGGCTAAGAAGAATTTAAGTTTCTAGGTTATGTTACTAGAATCTTATCCAATTAACATTAAATAATAAACCCGATTTTTAACTAATAAAAATCTAATTTATTATTGGAATTGTAATCTATGTAAACTATTTAAATAGACTGGAATTAAATGTGAAATTTACCAAGTTTCAACTATTAAAACTAAAAACACATTGCTCGGTCCAATTATTATTAGGGCCTTAATCGAATTAATCCCAATAATGTATTGGGCCTAACTAATCTAACTAATTAAACTCTTCAATTAAAAAATTAGTTATTAATGAGAATTACCAAGTTTTTAATCATAAAAAATAATCTCATTACTAATAGCCAATTATGTGAAATTCCTATTTTAATCTCATTAAAAATAAAACACATAACTCATGGCAATTATGTATGTATGATATGTTATAATGCAAGTGTAAGCACACCTAATCTATATTGCATTCTTATGTATGGCAATGCTTTAAAAAAAAATTAAATCATCCCATGACATAAAAATTAAAGTATACATAAGTTGACCGAGTACGATGGGTTATCTAACTTAAACAATTCTAATTACAAAAAATAATCCTATGCATTCCTTGGTCTTCTTATAAATCCATTGTCTTCAATATTCTTCAAGTCTACTTGTTATCATCTTTGCGCTTCCTATCAAGTCCAACTTGATTTATGTCAAGTGATCCATCTCATGGATAGAACTCTAAGGCCCATCACTTATCTCAGCAGAATATATACTGCCCATGAATCCCACAAGACGACATTTCCACAAGCCTCAAGGCCGCACACGTGTGAAGATGCACACATCAGCCTTGGACACATCAAGGTTGTCCATTTGGCTTCTAACAGGCTGTCGCCTATTGTACCAAGGCCCAAGTGTTAGTTTAACATGTAACCAAAGTCCAAGTACAACCTAAAATAGCCCTTGCCACTACTACAAAAATGTTAAAAGACATCGGTGCTTTAGATCGGTTATTAGGTAACCAATTTTTAAAAAAAAACTTTAGACATCGGTTGATAAATAACCGATGTTTTAAATATTGCAGTTTGAAAGGACATTGGTTTCTGGAAAAACCAATATGGATTTATTTTACAAAAGATATCGATTTGTAAGAAACCGATGTCTTAGAATTGCAGTTTAGAAAGACATCGTTTTCTAAGAAAGCCGATATGGATTTATTTTACAAAAGATATTGGTTTCCTTTAAAACTGATCTCTTAAATAAATTAAATTTTTTTTTGGATAAGATTTTAAATTTAATAAATTTACTTTTAAATCATTTATTTTTTAAAAAAAAAAAATTAAAAATTGTTTATTTATTTTTCACCCTCTTGTTTCATACTAAAAGACACATTAATAATTCAATTACCCAAATAAATTAGGATTCCGAGTATTACATTTGTTTAATAAATTACAAGATGCATGTAAAGAAATATCCTCATGTAGTGAGAGTTGTATTCCAAATCATGTTTATTACAACTCATGTCAATAGTCTCCTACAGAGTATAGACCCATAACTCGACTAGATATATTTTTTTTGGGCCACCCGAAATTAAAATAAAATAAATATATGACAAATTAAAAAAAAAAGAAATTAAAATAAAACAAAACAAATATAAAATTGACCTTGCACTTAATTTTTACCACAATTAAGTTGTCTACGTATCCTCTTAGGGTTTAGAGGTATCAAAAGTCAAGTAGTTCTCATACATTTTATTACAGTTTGGTGATGACATGGTGCGAGGTGGTACCATAACTGATCGTTATCATGATCATCCGTTCCAGCTTTTAAATACTGTAAATTTAATCATGTAAATTTACAGTATACATGTAATTAATCTTGAACCCAGGTATATACATGTCATTAACTACTTTATAAATTGCACGATTCTCCATTTTCAAAAGAAGAAAAAGAGAAAAGCAGGAGTTACTAAAATG
Source organism: Dipteronia sinensis (assembly GCA_033220585.1). Taxonomy (NCBI): domain Eukaryota; kingdom Viridiplantae; phylum Streptophyta; class Magnoliopsida; order Sapindales; family Sapindaceae; genus Dipteronia; species Dipteronia sinensis. Next base: position 70,105,793 of record CM065636.1, on the reverse strand, counting down.
AGATAATTTTTAGTGAGAGAGAGAGTTTTGAATTTCAACCGGGTAGATTTCTGCTGGTAAGCAGAAGATTGAGATTGCTTTTCACATAAATATCATATGTATTTAATCAAAGCCATCCTGAACACGACATACTGAAATCAGAAAGTTTGTTAAATATCCATCTAACTTTATTACAGTTTTGATATCTGTGAGAAGTCACTCAATTTTCTTCCTACTTGCCACTTCAAAGCACTAAGCAATTACATAATTATTACAAGTAGTAGCTAGCTTAGTTTGTTGAAAAGAGGAGCAAGTGCATTCATTATTTACCCAACTTCTTAATCCATTTTGACTCGTATCGCTTCTATTTTTCTAATTTTACTCAATCTTCTGGTTCAGTCTTTTTCTTAGAGAATTCATTATTCTTTTTTCATTTGAAAAACTTAGAGGACTCAATCATGTAACGTTTTAATGGTAATATAGGTTTGCTTTCTGTTTTAGCTACTTATGATGCTTTTTGTGTAGTTTTGTTAGCCAAGCTGAAACTTAATAGCTTGGAGCTAGGGTTGAAAATATTCTTCCAAATTTAATAGGGCAATTACCAATTAGTTCCTGGATTTTTTTTTTAAATTCCAAGTTGTTTGAGACTTTTACCAAAGTGAATAAATTGGTCCTTTTATTTTTCTCATGTGTCAAATTAGTCCCTCTAACTAAGTTTTGTCAGTCAACTTTAACTGTGTAGGGGTAAAATTGTACTTTACTCCTAAACAATAAAATAATGACACATACACAGTTAACACATGTATATTTTTCTTTATTTTATTTGTGGGTTTTAATTTTTGAATAATTTTGACAACAATGCTTGTATAATATTAACAAAAAAAAAACAGTTAGATAAAAATGGTAAAAGACTAAACTGAAAATAAATAGTAACTTTGGTTATAAAATGAGGGTGTAATTGACATTTCTTTATTAAAATATTTTTAGATTTTTTTCGAAAATTTTAAAGGTATGGATATTGACACCCATAAATATAATAAACACATCCATATTTATAATTACACATATGTCTAAAATTTAAAATTAAAACATGACTAGAAACACTAATCTTAATCCCAATAGTACCCTTATTTAAATGAATGTTTTCATTTTAATACAATTTGTTTATAAACCCTCATAAGTTATTAACACATCTAATTTTATAAAAGATAAATTTTTAAGTTCTTCAGGCTCGAAAACACAGTCTTGAGAATTCTTAAATTATTAAATTTTGAGAATCTCTACTTCAGGCCAATCCTAAAGCATGCTTATGATATATATTTTTTTTTGAACATGTAAAACTTCTTTACGCCAAAAAGGCAATATATGGAACCAAATCAACAAAAAAAAAAAAAACAAAGAGCAACATGCCCTAAAAACGTAACAAAACAAAACAGTAGAAAATAGCAAAAACCACAAAAACAACATCAACCCAACAAAACTAAGGCATCAACTCAGAACAGAGCAATACCAAAACACTGACAACCAAGACACTAATAGAATTAGGGTTTGGCGGTAAAAAAAAGAAATAGAATTAGGATTTAATTAGGGTTTGATTTTTTTTAATAAAGTGATATAGTTGAAGATATGAATGTAATTAATGAGTGTAAATAGTAGTTTATTTATTTTTAATTAAACTAATTTGTCCTAATTGGTAAATTTTTATTGAGATATTTTTGTAATTAAATTTTTTTATTAAAATATGGGTGTACTTATCATATTTGTGGGTGTCAATATCCACTCCCAAATTTTAATTAAAAAGGGTACAAATGATGTCATTAATAATATTTTTCGATTTTGTTGTAATTATAATGGTGAATTTAATGCACAAAGGATAAAACAACTTTGCTATAATATGACAAATAAATGGTATTTACGTACTTTAACTAAAATTCTTAAAGTCAACTGTTATATTTAACATCGTTAAACAGTTAAAATAACCAATTTGGTCACTTCGAAACTGAGAGGGACTAATTTGACATTTGAGAAAAATATGAGGACCATTTTGGCCACTTTTATAAGAGTTGCAAATAACTTGGAATAAAAAAAAATCCATGACCTTATGTAAGATGTCAAATTCGTGTTCAAGTAGAACATTAATCGGGTACATATACTTTCATTTCATAGACAGACTTTTCGTTTTTGCTTTTATGTTGGAATGCTTTTATCAGCTTGATATTATTGAGATACATGTTATCAGTGGTGGACCCAATTTTAACGAGATTGGACATTTGAACAAAATAATAATTATATAAAAATGTTGAAATTTAAAATTGTAATAAAATAAGTTTTTTATATAAAAAAATGATGATATACTGAAGTTTATATAAAATAAAACAAATATAACACTTACTCAAGATGAACTAAATAATTTTACATTAAAAAAAATAAAAACAAGAAACACAATATTAAAAAATAAATAATAGCAAGAAAAACAACATAAATAATGGAAAATTATAATATTTATTGTTAAAAAATTTAATTACAATATAATTTTATAATAAGAAATTTTGTTTTTATATTTATAATGAATTCATTTTAAATTTATACAAAAAATCATTGATTAATAAATATAATCTGACATGTTTTTGAATTTTTTAATCTTTTAATTGTTGGTAAATTATTGATATATTGATTCTAAATAAATTAAAACTATAGAATGAAGAAAAATACTGATGATTAAATAAAATAAATTATAATAATAGACGGACTATTTTAATATAATAAAATTTTTTTTGAGATTTTTGATTTTATTAATCGAATGTGTTAGGTTTGTTAAACTAAATCTATTAGAAATATGAAAAGTTTAAAATAATAATAGATAATATACTGTAAAATAAAATTGAATTAAATAACCATAAATTTGATAAAGGAATTGAAAAAGAATAAAAAAAAACATTAAAACTGTGAATAGTGGGACTTGAATGGTTGAACCATCAACATCAACATAAAATAAATGGTTAATTCTATTTTAGTCCTTATAGTTTGACCTAATATATAAACTGGTCCCCTAGTTTTCAGCATTATGTTGACAGGTCTCCTTAGTTTCTAAAATATGTATTTTGGTCCTTACCGTCCAATTCTGTTAGGGTTTGTAAAGATTCCGTCTAATCTGAGAGGATAAAATCGTAAACTTATATGGGGAGCTTCTAGAAACTGTTTTATGAAGGGTAATTATGTAATTGGATTTATAAATAAAACAATTAACAAAAAAAAAAAAAGAATACCCACTAAAATAACTCATTCAGCCCATCAACCCATCAAATCCAACCCAAAAAAAAATTAACTTAAAAAAAAAATCACAAACCAAAAACCAAAAACCACAACCCATCAATAACTCAAATCCAACCCAGGAAAAAATTAACTTAAAAAAAATCACAAACCAAAAACCACCACCACCTGAATCATCACCACCGTCTGAAATCATCACCACACCAACCAAAAACCAGACCATATCAGCTTCTTCAAACCTAGACTCATATCAACTTTTTCATCATCATCATCACTTCAACTTACCACCACAACCTTCTAACCATATCTCTCTCTCACTCATTCACCAACGTTTACACCACCAAACAACCACCACCGCCACCACCACCACCACCACCACCACCACCACCAAACCCTTTCTCGATCGATCTAATTTACCCAAACCCAAACTCAATTCCAAACCCAATAGAACCCAATCGGTGCTGCTGAGAGAGGTCGAGAACGATGAGAGAGAGAGATCGAGAAAGAAGACGAAACTAAAACTCTTCTGTTCGGCCGTCAATGGTGCCGATCTGGACACCAAACATTTAGGGTTTGGTCTCCGACACCTCCTGAAGATTTTGGTCGGGGTGGTGACAACCTACTCGCCGGTGGCAGCGACAGTGGCGAACGGCAGCTGAACTTAGGGAGGTGAGTTCGCGAAGGTCTGCTCTTTTTTTCTTAAAAAAAAAAAATACTAGAAGACATGAGTTTGTATTTTTAATTTCATATGTATTTTTTGACAGAAATTTCATATGTAATCTTATTTTTTTTTGCTGTTATTGTAAGAAGATGGTGGTGGTTGTATTTGAGGGTTAGGTTTTATTATTGTTGAATGTGTTTGGTTCGATTTTGTGGGTTTGATTGTGTTAATTTTATAGGTTTGATTGTATTGTTGTTGAATGAATTTGATTTTGTTGTGTTGTTTGAATATGGGTTTGGTGTATCAGTGTATGGGTTTGGTTGATGATTTGAAGATCTGGGTTTAGTGTTTGAAGAATTTGAAGATCTGGGTTGGGTGTTTGTAAAATCTGGGTTGTGTAAAGTCTGGTTGTGTTTCCAGGATAAGAGGGGCATTTTTGTCCTTCCATTAATTTCAACAGCTATAAGGGGCAGCAGGGTCATTTGACCTTCTGACTCTATCAGATTCCACTTTTTCAACGAAAAATTTAACAGAAGGATTAAACGAGATAATACTGAAAACCGATGGACCAATTTATATATTAGGTCAAACTAAAGAGACTAAAATGAAATAAACCCTTCTTTTAATCGTAACAGTGTGTACTTTTCTCATTAAGCTGTCAATCTAATCATGTGTATTGATTTTTCTATTATTATTATTATTATTATTATTATAACTTTGAAATTCATATCAAGTTATCAAACCATAAAACTTGGATGGGAGTGGGACGGGCTCCTTGGACCCTAGGTAGAGGTGGCCACGGTTCGGTTTCGGGACGGTTTCGGTTTCGAAACCGCCGATTTCGGTTCCGTGGCCACCCAAACCGTAACCGTAACCGAAAAAACCGGTTTGGTTTTCGGTTTCGGTTCCGTCGGTTTCGGTTTCGGTTTCGGTTTCGGTTTATTTCGGTTTCGGTTTCGGTTTATTTCGGTTTCGGTTTCGGTTTTATTTATTTTTTCCAAACAAAACCTAATTACAATAATTACTAAACGTAATTAAAATAATGGGAAAAATAATGTTCCAGAATTTTTTTTTGACAAATGAATAAAATTTAAAATATAATATGAAATTGAAACATTTGTAATAAAATGAAATTGAAACATTGTAATAAAATGAAACATTTGTAATAAAATGAAATTAATATAAAATATTCAATACAATTATATAAATATATAATATACAATTGAAGCATTATAGTGGAGGGGCGAATTTACAATTTTAAGAAATTAAAGGAAAAAAATAATATATATATATATATATATATATATATATATATATATATATATATATATATATATATATATATGGCCGTTGGGACTTGGGAGATGGGTAGATGACCGTTGGTCATCTCACCCAACGCCCAACGGTCATCAATTCTTTTGTTTTTTTTTTTCAATTATGTGGTACGCGTGGCAAGCCGTGATTCGTCGAATTTTTTTTTTTTTTTTTTACTAACAACGGTCGAAACCGTCGGTTAAACCGCCGGTTAAACCGACGGTTTAACCGTCGGTTTTGGGCAAAAACCGACCAAACCGGCGGTTTAACCGACGGTTTTGACCGTTGGTTAAACCGACGGTTTGGTCGGTTTTGGTCGGTTTTCAACCTACCGTAACCGTAACCGAACCGGTTCGGAACCGGTTTCCAACCGGTTCCGTAACCGGCGGTTACGGTTACGGTTTCGGTTTCGGTTTTTCGAAACCGGTTTCGGTTTGGTGCCCACGGTTTAACCGAACCGTGGGCACCTCTAACCCTAGGTGCAATAATCCAAGCAATAATATATATTAATCTTATGGAGTTTTTACAATATAGTCCCTATATAATTGAGAAACGTTAATATTTTACTTAGCCTTATAACTTTTTGTCAAAACAGTCGTTATATCTAGGGGTGTGCAGGATCCGATACAATCCAATAGTATCCACTGGATCGGATCAAATCCACTGGATTAGATCGGATCCGAGGGGATGATCGAATCGAATTGGATTCTAAATTTTAAAATCCATTGGATCGGATCGGATCTTGGATTCAAGTTTGAAAATCCGCCGAATCCGCCGATCCGCCTAAAATATTAGGTATTATTTTTATATCGGGCAATTTGCCTATTTATACAAGAACAAAACAATTTACAAAGCAATTTATAGAAGAGTATAAGAGACCAAAACATGCCACAATAAGCCCAAAATAAGAAAACCAAATACATTAAAGCCCAAAACCGCCGATCGAATCGAATTGGATTCTAAATTTTAAAATCCATTGGATCGGATCGGATCTTGGATTCAAGTTTGAAAATCCGCCGAATCCGCCGATCCGCCTAAAATATTAGGTATTATTTTTATATCGGGCAATTTGCCTATTTATACAAGAACAAAACAATTTACAAAGCAATTTATAGAAGAGTATAAGAGACCAAAACATGCCACAATAAGCCCAAAATAAGAAAACCAAATACATTAAAGCCCAAAACAAAGCACGACCCACACTACTAAAAAATAAAAATCCAGATTCTAGACAACAAAGACCACAATGTTACTAGTTTAGCTGTTTAAGTTTTCTACGTTTCTTTAAACAACAAAAACCTGGGTGTTGTGTTGTTTCACATGTTTTTTAGAAGAAAATTAACAATTTTTGTTGATGTTGTTTTGATGATTTTATTTAATGTTGAACATTTGGATGATTTTAGTTGGAGCTGTTGTTTAACAATTATAAATTTTTGAACTATATAAGTTTACAAGTTATGTTATGTATTTTTTTTACTGTTAATTTTATTTGAATTAATTAGTAATGTTTGAATTATTTATTTGATTTTATTTATTTCAAATAATAATATTTTATATATTAGGAGCAACATTATATTAATTCGATCCATCGGATCGGATCGGATCGGATCTAATAGTAATTGGATCGGATCGGATCGGATCCTGTTATAAAATTGGATCGGATCAGATTGCAATTTTTTCGATCCAATCGGATCGGATCGGATCTTGGATCATGGCAAATCCATTGGATCCGATCCGCCGCACACCCCTAGTTATATCATTAAAAATAGTTCATTTCAGTCATTTGACTAAAATTTTGATAGTTAACCATCACAAAATCAATTAAAAGTATATTTTGTCTTTGGACTTTTATTGACCAGTAAAACAAATATCAATAAAAAGTTGTAAAAAAATAGAATGCATCTAAAAAAAACAATATAGTTTTAATAAAAATTAAATTGCAAGTAACAGAAACCAAAATGAAAAAAGAAAGGAGATTAAAAAATTGAAACAAAAATATATAAAAAAATTAAAATAGAATTTATTTTTTAAATAAATTGAAACATATTTTTCAAAAATAAATTGAAACATAATTAAAAAAGAATGACAGATAAAAACTAAAAAGTTTAAACACAATATTAAAAAAATTAAAAAAACAGAAGATAAATGTTTTTTGAAAAGAATTAAAACAAACAAAAAACTTAGAAAATAAACTTAAATAAATTGAAGGATGTTATTCAAAAAACATTGAAGGGTGAACTTAAAAAAAAATTGATGTAGGTCCAATTTCCAGATTAGATCTCGATCGTCCATTTCAATAGACTCTAAACACTAAAATAATTTCGGGATAGAGAAACAAAAATAAAATTTTTGTGTTTGGGGTTAGGATGACCCCAAACATGTCTCGGGTCGCCCTGACTCAAATCAAAAAAAATTTCCAAACGAAAAAAATAACTTTTGAACAATGTTCAACTGATGATTTTCCATAATAATAATAATAAAAAACTCAACCAATATTAATTCATTCAACAAATATATCCATGTATGGTGTTTCAACTTTCAATACTAACATTTTCACCGTCCACTTAAATTTTCTCCAAACTTCCATGCACACAATGATACAAATGAAAATGATGAGAAGGTTAACGAGTTTTAATATGATAAAATTACATTTAGTATTTATTTGACCTTGTTAGACTTATTTGGTAGTTGGGTAGTATTAACATGTTCTCCTAAAGCACATCTTATCGACTAGAAAATAACTATAATTGGAAAAAGTTATTCAATTCAATCATTGCATTTATTGTCTTGTTTCTATCTTATGGTGATTAAGTTCACTGCATTTATTGTCTAGTTTCTACTTTGCGGTCTTACGGTAATTGAGTTACCTTTTATAGTTATTTTCTAGGTGTTAACCTAAGATTTAGATACTCTCCTCACCTTAAATGTCATCACATTATCCTCCTCCATAATTGTCAAGTGGCTAATATAACAAATCAATGGTCTGGATTATTTATATTAAGTTTTATGTTTTTACTTTACCAAAAATAGAATTAATCAAAACAATTGATTTAGATGAGAAGGAAATCCAAATCCATTAACCTTGGTTCACACCCTAGTTAGTTTTAGATATTTGTTGGTGTGATGGTTAACACTACCCTAGTTAGTTTTAGATATCTGTTGGTGTGATTTTAAGTTAGCATTAAATGTAATAGTTGTGTCTTAATTAGGGATATTTTAGGAATTTTGTGTCAGTTATGCAACCTTTTTTCATGCATGGGGAAATTGTGGAAGTTCAATTCGATAGACAATTCTGCTTTTAAAGTATTAGATATCTATTCTATAACAGGAGATATCTACTCCCATAAATCTAGAAAAAAAAAACTCTTCCATACATGTTAGTAAAATATGGATGGTGAGATTTGAACCCTTTACTAGTAATATTGAAGGAAGATGCACTATCACATATACTAAGAGGTGATACGTAACGCTTTTTATAACTTAAATCTTCTTTAATTTAAGGCAATATCCTGTCATGAAACATTAATTAAATGTATGTTTATGTCATAAACTCATAATAAAGAAGCCTCTTGATTTTATATCTTTTCTTTTGACAATATTTATTAACCTGAGACCATGTATTTTTTTTAAAAGCTTTCATTATTGGTAGGATTCAAACCGCTAACCTGAAAATCATTTACCCAAATTTCAAACTCGTTCATCTACCAATTGAACTATGTCATTGTTGACCTCTTGATTTTATATCTAGAAGTAGAAGAATATATACGTATGACCAAAACTTAATTGTCTTGCCAGTTGCTACTACTCAATATATTAGTCAATACCATCATAATTAATGTTAATATAAATTGTATACTTTTAAATATCAACATTATATGCTCTTAACAGGAGAAAGCTGTGTTTATCTTGTTTTTGTATATTGACCTACGATACCGAGCAGGGGTAGACCCACGTTGAGAGCAGGTAGGTAGGGCCGTGCTTTACCTCAAATTTCATTAAAAAAGTTAATTTTACTATTTTATATAAATATAATAAATAACACTAATCACAGCATGACATATAATAGTACTCTTGGTACTGTACCTTAGTTTTATTTTAGGGTTAATTTCATTTTAGTTCCTCTAGTTTGATCTAATACATAAATTGGTCCTTTGATTTTCAGTATTATCTTATTTAATTTCTATTAAATTTTTCATTGAAAAAGTGTAATCTGATAGAGTCAGAAGGTCAAATGACCCTACTGCCCCTTATAGCTGTTGAAATTAATGGAAGGACAAAAATGCCCCTCTTATCCTGGAAACACAACCAGACTTTACACAACCCAGATTCTACAAACACCTAACCCATATCTTCAAATTCTTCAAACACTAAACCCAGATCTTCAAACACCCAACCCAGATCTTCAAATCATCAACCAAACCCATACACTGATACACCAAACCCATATTCAAACAACAAAACAAAATCAAATTCATTCAACAATAATACAATCAAACCTATAAAATTAACACAATCAAACCCACAAAATCGAACCAAACACATTCAACAATAAAAGAAGCTAACCCTCAAATACAACCACCACCATCTTCTTACAATAACAGCAAAAAAAATTTAAATTACATATGAAATTTCTGTCAAAAAATACATATGAAATTAAAAATACAAACTCATGTCTTCTAGTATTTTTTTTTTTGAAGAAAAAAAGAGCAAACCTTCGCAAACTCACCTCCCTAAGTTCAGCTGCCGTTCGCCACTGTCGCTGCCGCCGGCAAGTAGGTTGTCACCACCCCGACCAAAATCTTCAGGAGGTGCCGGAGACCAAACCCCAAATGTCTGGTGTCCTGATCCGGCACCATTGACGGCCGAACAGAAGAGTTTCAGTTTCGTCTTCTTTCTCGATCTCTGTCTCATCGTTCTCAAACTCCCTCTTCTTTCTCTCTCTCTCTCTCTCATCGTTCTCGATCTCTCTCACCAGCGCCGATTGGGTTCTATTGGGTTTGGAATTGAGTTTGGGTTTGGGTAAATTAGATCGACCGAGAAAGGGTTTGGTGGTGGCTGTAGTGGTTTGGGTTGTTTGGTGGTGTTGATGTTGGTGAATGAGTGAGAGAGAGATATGGTCAGGGGGTTGTGGTGGTAAGTTGATGTGATGATGATGATGAAAAAGTTGATATGAGTCTAGGTTTGAAGAAGCTGATATGGTCTGGTTTTTGGTTGGTGTGGTGATGATTTCAGACGGTGGTGGTGATTCAGGTGGTGGTGGTTTTTGGTTTGTGATATTTTTTAAGTTAATTTTTTCTTGGGTTGGATTTTCTTGGGTTGGATTTGAGTTATTGATGGGTTGTGTTTTTTGGTTTGTGATTTTTTTTACGTTAATTTTTTTCTGGGTTGGATTTAATGGGTTGATGGGCTGAATGAGTTATTTTAGTGGGTATTCATTTTTTTTTGTTAATTGTTTTATTTATAAATCCAATTACATAATTGCCCTTCATAAAACAGTCTCTAGAAGCTCCCCATATAAGTTTACGATTTTATCCTCTAAGATTGGACGGAATCTTTACATACCCTAACGGAATTGGACGGTAAGGACCAAAATACACATTTTTGGATATTAGGGGGACCTGTCAACATAATGCTGAAAACCGAGAGACCAGTTTATGTATTAGGTCAAAATATAGGGACTAAAATGGAATTAACCCTTAAAAGAAATAGAATGTTTAAAACGACATTTTGTAGTGACCGTATATGTCGTTTAACATATAAATATGTGTTTGTATTTAAATCCATGGGATTGCTTTGTTTATAAAATAATCAGCTTTTAGTTTCACTTAAAGAATAATCAGCTTACAAGATAAGTCGATAGATGTTTGGTAAATTGACTTTATAAATAATCAATTTAAGAAAAAAAAAGGTATTCGGTAAACATTAATTGATTATAGAAAAGGACTAAAATGGACATAATTGTTAAAATGTAATATTTTATTCAAATATTTTTACTACCTACTATTATTATTATTATTATTATTATTATTATTATTATTGTTTAAATTAAAAATACAAATATAAATCTTAGAATATATAAATAAATAAATAAATATATATATATATATATAATATTGTTTTTTAAATATTCTACTGAGTCAATTCGCTCTTCTCAATATATACTAATTTGCTGAGTCAACTTGCTATTCTCAACGCCAAGTCAACTCACTCACTCAAACTTTATCTTCATTAATGGAAACTCTGCAACTCTTGCATCAACCTATCCAAATCTGCCACCGTCTCCCTCTCCACCGAGAGCGTCACCAACCTTCATCCCTCGCCGCTGACATTATCTTCCTCGCCGCTGATGACAAGTTTTGAAATCGCGAAATTGATGAGAGATTCAAATCTGAATTGATGAGTTTTGGTAGGGCCAATTACTCGAAGTTCAGTGAGATATATATATCATTGTCAGTGATGTCTACCACCAGCGAGCCAGTGTACGATTCTTAAGAATTTTTTTTTGCAGTTTTTCAATATATTATTAATTCAAAAATTTATCACTATTAAATAAAAGGGTATTCTTCTCTTTATATTAAAATAGTAAGGGTATTATAGACATTGCATGGATAAGAAGCCATCTTCTCCAATAATCAAATTCTAAAAGCTACCCCCAACCAACTTCTCAAATGTTGATTATTGGAGGAGCAGATTATGAAATAAGTGATTATTTCTTAAGTTTAGACAATCTCAAACATAGGGCCAGTTTGGTATTGCTTTTAAAAAATTAAAATCATATTATTTTATAATTTTGACATAAAATGATGTTTTATAAAACTTCCAAAATGATTAACTGATAATATGACAAGTTTTGACAGTGATTTTGAGAAGTATGTGAGATGTTACTTTTTGAAAATAATTATGGAATAATCTATTTCAGCATTTAATGAATCTTTTTTTTTGTGAGACATTTAATGAATCTTTTAAAATATTATTATTATCCTTATGAAATCAAGTTAAAATCATTTATATACCTTATTTCATCTCAAAATTAAATATTCTATTAACTATTGATTTGATTTATAAAATCTTTAAAAAATATATTTTTTGTTCTTATGGAATTTTTTTTCTAATTTAAATATTCTAATTAAATATTGATTTAATATATATAATTAATAAAGAAAACTGAAATAGAGTCTTAATCTCATGTATATTTTAGTTATTGTAACAAATCTCAACACTTTTGTAATAAAATTACCAAACATATGTATAATGCTTTTAATCTATACAGTAGTTTTAACAATACCATTAACCAAACATCTGCTGATTAACTTCACAGTTGATTATTCCTTCAGTACATCTAACAGTGATTATTATAAAAGTTACAATAATACCAAACAGGCTAATAGCCTAATTGTTGTTGCTTTATTTACAGCTAGAAAAAAAAAGATTAATTTATTACAACAACAAATATAAGAAAATGCATTAGACCATGCACAACAAAATGGCAAGAGACAAATATTTCTCTTGTTGGTTTACAACTAAATGGCGATTAGAAAAATAGTAATAGTAGCTAATCTGTATATATTTAATGGATATTTATAAAATAAATCTATATACAATTCGTTAAATATCTGTTCATACTTCACTTTAATATTCTTTTATTAATATAACAATTTTATACATAATTAAAATTATTAAACAAGATAAAAAGTTATAAGGACACATACATAAAATACATAATATTATCTTCCTTTTAAGTTTCATAAATCCAAAACTCCAAAACTCTAAAAATCTCATTACTAATTTCTTTTATTATATATATATATATATATATATATATATATATATATTGTTCTATCTATAAAAGTGATGGAGAACATTATTATACAACTGCAAGCAAACATTAACTAAAAGTAAAATTTTAATTAGTTTTAAATTTGTATATATTTTTTTAAATATTAATTTTATAGGAAAGGAAAAACAACTTCTAGAAAATGAGTTTTTTTAATAGTCTATCTTTAGAAAAAAAGTGTTTTTTTAAAGATTTCCCAATTCACTTTTTAAAATTAAATGTTTATATAAAATTAATATGAAAAAATAAAAAAAAGGTATTTTGTAAGAAAATGAATGCATTTCAAAATTTTATTTTTTAAATTGGATTGTTTTAGTAAAGAAGTGTGAAAAAATATGCGTTGTAAGTAAAGAACTCTAACTCAGATTCCCTTTAAAGAATATTTTAATTTGACCCTAGTATTTAAAATAGTCGACTGAAAAAGACTATTTTTACTGATAACATACATTTTACATATTGTTGATGTCGATTCCTGGAAATCTAGTAGACAGTAACACGTACGCGGATTGACACCTGATAAGGTTATAAAATGAGATCAGGCCACCTTTCTGATACGTGTGTGAATTGGTGAACAGATAACAGAAAATAGATGAGTGCAGAAATAATAAAGACATAAGTATTTTTAAGTCGAAAACACTTAATACATGGAAAAAACCATGGTCATTGTAACGGCAGATAAGATTTTTCATCATGTAAAAGATAATTGTGATTACAAGTGATTAATTGCTTGTGGTTGTCCCATTTCCTCATTCTACTTGATACATGTGTTTATATATGGGCTAGGGTGTTGCCCTAGCCCTTGTTGCGCAAGCAAGAAAAATTATCGGGCGAGATCCTAGGGGGATTGTATCTTGGTGAGATTCTTGGTGAATCGAATCCTCATACATTTACAGTGCTGTGATCTTCATTCTTTATGGGAGCACTTTTTCAGATCTTCGCATTTATTGTTGGATTTGTCAACTGCTGGATCGTAAGGGATTGCCATGCCAAGTTTAAGGTCAAGCTTCATGGAGAATATACAGAAATCTCGTTTCATTAATGACCTTTTGTGTTCACTGTGGGGTGAGTTCGGGTTAACTTGCCTGTTTGGTAATGCTTTGGCGAGCAGCTACTCTTAGCGGGTGAGTTGTTCTGATCTCGCTATTGTCATGTGTGGTCTATCTGACATGGTCTGATGTCGTGGATATTTGGTCCTTAAATCCTGGGTTTTATTCTGACATGTGAAATCAATAAAATTAACCCAAACAATACCTCCTTAATCCGAGAGGTGGGTTTGGTCGGCCAGCTACCTCTTTCAGCGAGTTAATAGCTCTCCAAAATGGATTTATTGAGATATTTGCATTTAATGCTGTATTAATGGGCCGTCTGACTTTATCAGTCTTGATAACTGCGCTTTCGATATTAACCCTTCAAAAACATTTGAACGGTTTATTGATGTGACATAAATGAGAGGTTGTTTACCCTTGTTTTGACTTCCGATCATGAAATGTGTTTTGTTGTAATTAGTGAGGAAGCCACACTTCGTTTCTCGCACTTCTTTTCCTTAATGAGCACGTTTCTGAAAAATGACGCACCCTTTAGGTTTCCTTTCTATCTTCAAATTCTATAAGTATCATTGGCCTCTTGCCTTTTTTACCCAGATTTTGTTAGTACTTTTCTTAACCTACTTTTACAATTTATTTGCCTCTTATCTTATTTTTTTTCGACAAACTCTTCCTTTTTCTTTTTTAAAAAGAGAATTTTTTTCAATGGTCGGTCTTGAAGTTTTGAGTTTGGGCCCTCATGAATTGGTGGAGCCCGACTTTGTAGAGTTTGTGAAGGCCAATATACACATTTCTCCTAACTCTCTTTGCCCATACGATTGTAAGTTGAGTAGGGTTGATAATAATGATGACCTGATCGCTTACATCGACCGTTTTGAACTCCTTGCTATGGTTGAGTTGCTTCTCTCTGAAGGTCGGGCAGTGTGAAATCCTCCTCCAAAAGTGGTGGCCATCTTCGACACCGTGTTGTGTTGTGGGGTTACCTTGCCTCTCCAGCCTTTCATTTTTCTCTTCTTGGGGCAAGTGAGGCTTTCGCTCTGTCAGTTGTCGCCCACATACTATTGAATTTTGATATGCATGTGTGCACTTTAGAGGTCAAACGACCTTCTACTCCCTACATTTTGTGAGATCCTGAATTTCTACCAAGTGTACTTCATCTAAGGTGGAATCTATCGTCTTGTGTTGACCTCAGAGGGAGAGTGGCTAGCGGGTATACAAAATTTTAGTTCTATCGAGCGCTACCCTTCTAGAAGATGGGGCGAGCTCATTTGAGGAGTTCCCTCCTCATCGACTTCTTGGATGAGCGGATGGTTCTTTGTGAGATGACTAGGGAGGTGCCAAGGCCATAGATCCTCGCTCAATGCTGGACTCTACTAGTGTGCCCTAACACTTCTCCCTTTCTCTCCCACTCGACAACGTGACCTGCCGTCTAACTTCAAAAGAGGAAGAGCACATCTCTAAGGTCTTGGCTTCTTCCTAGTGGAAGAGGGGTTATCTGAACGTGCATTTTTCTATGTCGTGGTATGCAATATTCAAACAAATTTATAAAATCCCAAGATGCACTCAAACACGTATAAAACTAGTATGTGGCAAGTATGGGTATCGTTCCTCAGAGATCGAGCGAAAGTTATGATTAAACTAGTGCCTTAGTTAAAAATGCAAGAAAAGTAAATTGATATGGTTTTTGAGAGAAAGTAAACTAAAATGTAAACTAAGCTAAAATGCACTAATCTAAAAGGTATGGATATGTGAGATATGGATTAAGGAATTGATGAATTCAACTAGCAACAATAGGTAAAGAATGAACTTACATTAATTGTCATTAACTAATGTAACCACCCTAGGATGTATATGAGTGATTATTTACCACTTGTGAGTGCCCAAACCATCATGTATAGCATTGACCACCCACAATTGGTTATACAATGAAAGAACATCTATCACATAAGGGACAAATCTCTTTGTTAAAAATCACCAACCCATCATATATAGGTTGATGCTTAATCTACCACATGCAAACAATCCTAGGATGTATAGTCTTGATTACCCATGAAAGATTAGGATTAGGTGAGATTAATAAGTCCGGATATTACTTGGGTCATGTACCCTTGTTCAATCCTCCTATTTAATTGAGCTTAGAGGGCCAAGCATCATGTATACTCGATTCTCTACATATATAATTTCCCAAACAACTTATGAAGAAAGTCATGTACAATCAAACACAAATTGCTTTTGAAATCAAGTAAAACATTGAATAGAACAAATGAGATAGATTTTAATAAAAGATATTGAGTTCATTACAAATACCCATATTTACAAGTGAATCACATCAATCCCTTAACGGGGTTTAGCTACTCATAACAAATAGAATACAAGAATAAAAAGGAGGGAAGTAGAAAAAACCCATGTAGAACTTTCTTTCTTCAAGCTTCAATCCACCTCCTATGTCCTTATGAGTAGCAATTGATGAAGATGATGATGGGTTTTTGGTGAGCAAGGTTTTTGAGATTTAGAGAGAGAAAGAATGAATGGAATGGTGTATGGTCGTGGGTCTCTCCTTTAAAAATTAGATTTGAAAAGTATTTATACTTCCTTCAAAAATTAGGCCAAAATGCTGATGTGGCGAGGTGGGTATCCCGTATAGCACGGGTATAGCACGGGTGAGGTACCCGTGCATTTTACCCGTGCTAACTCATTTTCTTCCTGACTTGTGCAATGTGCACCGGTCAGTGCAAGGTTGGTTGACTCGTGCACCACTCGTGCACTTAGTATTTGTCTGAGACTCTGCCTATTGGGTTGTGGACTGCATGGGTAAGTGCACGGGTCGTACCCGTGCTGTTACCCGTGCACTGAGATTCTCCGATATTTTCACCTTCCTGTGCACGGGCAAGTGCACGGGTAGTGCACGGGTATGCTACCCATGCACTTTTGCTTTCTTCACTTCTTTTGTGCACTATTTGATCCATTTTGCCCCATTCATGCCTTTTTACCTAATGCCTACAATAAAAACCAAAATAGCCATAAATACACATAAAAAAAACACTTAAGAACAAAACAAAGAGTAAGGATATGAGGGCCAAAATGTATGACATTTTTGGCTGGATCAAATACCCCCAAACCAAACCTTTGCTTGTCCTCGAGCAAATTCCAAACAAAACCAAATATAAACTCTAAACACTTAAACCTGACTCGATCTAAAAATACCTAGGCTAAAACAAATAAGCTGCACGCTAACTAACTGAGAGATAAAGCCAGAGATAATGGAAGTGAGGAAGATGCTAATGCAAAATGTTCTAAATAACTCTAAGGCACCAAAAGAGGGTAACTCGCACGACATGAATCCCATATATTAAACTCCTTTGCCTTGGAAACTACTCACTCTCACACCCCGAGCATAATTCGCTTCGATCTTAGTTCTCACATTGGTTCTCTCTTATTTTTCCTCTCAAAACCTAAGTTCACACTCATGCAATATGTATGCAAAAGAGTTTATGTACTGGAATCGAAGTTATTGCATACATTTCATACAAAATAAATGCTCTCTTTAGTGAAACAGTCTCATGAAAGAATCAAGTGCCATGAACGTGGAAAGAGCATGCATCAACAAATATTCCCAAGTTAGATTTCCCCTAAGATCAACTAGGTCTTTTCCGTTTGGTTGTAATGGGGCTAAGGTGATAGGTGATTAGAAAGAATGGGAATTTGGGCACAATGCAGTAATCAACCAAGCTAAGGCAATACATTCTACTTCTAAATATTTCACTTCTCATGCAACACCCCTTCAACACAAATATACAATAAAGCGTCCAGGCATTCATAAATTTCAAGTGCAATTTCAGACTACTTTAGTTATCTCTTTGAGTAGTGTTTCAATTTAGGTAAGGCAATTTAAGCATATTTGTTTTTTTTTTGCTCTATTTTCTTTCCTTTGACTTTGTCACATCTTTTACAACTCAACACTTATTTGCCTCGGTACACGCCATTTGACAATTAGACCACATTTACATTTATTCTTAAGCCTTA
The DNA here is from genome assembly GCA_033220585.1 of Dipteronia sinensis. NCBI lineage: Eukaryota > Viridiplantae > Streptophyta > Magnoliopsida > Sapindales > Sapindaceae > Dipteronia > Dipteronia sinensis. Next base: position 70,087,669 of record CM065636.1, on the reverse strand, counting down.
ACAAGATCAATCAAGTGAGGGTTGACTTAGTGTTTGGGTTGCTTGGGTTATGGGTAATATAGGTGTAGAATGAACAAGTCTAAATGTGTTTGGCTTCAAAATTGGCTTGGGAGCACACACATTATTGGATGGAAAGTATTTGGCATTTTAAAGTGGCTAAACACACATTGCCTAATATCACCTCAAAGAGTCTATCTACCAAGGGAATAAAAGTTTCAGTTAAGCAGTCCACTTTAATGATGCATGTTCTATGACACATGATGATTTTAGTGCAATGAGACTATGCATGGTGTTTGAAAAGTGTTTAAGGATTCGAAAAACATTTTCCCTCAAATTGCGCAATTTTGGCTTGTGTTTGTGAAACTTACAAGGGTATCTCCACTATTAGAACAAGGCGCTTGAGCACCAAGTCCCCTCAACTTAGACACCAAAAGATGGGACTAACCCATGAAGACCCCTAAAGTGACTAAGAGCTATGAACAAGCACATAAGGCATACACAAATTCGCCACAAACACTTTGCTCAAGATTATCTCACCAAGCTAATTAAAGCTCAAAAATTTTGGCTAGGCAGCAAATTTTTTAAAAAATTGACACGAAAAATGTCTCAAAAACAAAAAGAACGACTCAACAAGGCGTCAAAAATGACTCAAAAATAAAAAGAACGACTCAACAAGGCATCTACACCACCAAACCAAAACCCAACATTGTCCTCAATATTGAAGGAAAGAGAGTCCGGCCTAGCGGCGAACACCTAACTAGACTCAAAACATGAACACCTAGGCACTAATCATACACAATCAATGCCCAAAAAATAAAAGAAAAACTCGACAATGGCTCATCACAACATAAGGCAACCTAAGTAAGCAAGGCATTTAACTTTTCAAAATTCAACCACATCAAGCATCTATTCACCAAAATATCGGAGTGTGGGTATTAACCCCCAAACCGATTCCTATCATATGCTCAATCCTGTACAGGTATATGCAAGAAGTCAAAACCCCCAAACCGAGTTAGGCTTTATATAAAAGAAAACATGTATATCCACAAAAGCCTTCGGTTCATCCAATCAAGAATGAACAAATCAATAACTTCATAATATGGACTTCAAAATTGTATTACAATCATAGACATCTTCTCGCATTCAAAATTATCCACACATGCAACCCAAAATTGATATTTACCAAATAATATTCACATTCATTCAAATATCCACATATGTGCAGAAGGAAAGATAGAAAATTAAGTGCATGGGATAAAGTTGAAAAGAGTGAACCGATGTCGAAACTAGCTGTAGACTCAAATGAGTAGGCTCTCACCCGTTTTATGAGCACTCTTGTCTTACTCGTCCCTCCAAGACTTGCAAGTGGCCGGTGTGTTGAATCCAAGAGATAAAGAACCTATCATTAAGCACCATTTCTAACCACAAAGGTTAACATTTCAAATTATCACAAACTAAATATCTCAAAAATAAAATATTATCCACCATCATCCAAACTAACACATTCTAAAATTAAACACAACAAGAAAATCATACTGAAATGAAATGAAATGATAAAATTCAATTTTAAAACTATGGCAAGCTTAAAACACTCAATCATCATCATAATCTAACTCCCGCTCCTCTATCATAGGTCCCTTCTGTTTTGGATCCAGTTGTGCTCTGAGCCTCTCCTCATGCTCTCTCCTCGATATCTCCATGGCAGCTTGAAAGTCAGGATCAATTGTAGGACCTCTTGAAATGAACTCTGGTTGAATGGCATGCTTATTTCTCCTAGAGTACGGGATCAAGTTCAAGCCCTTCCTCATTTCTGTGACATTTGTCCACTTGTCTTCCATACTATCTTTAATGGTCTTGATCTCTGTGGTGAAAGTGGATTTAAGTGAATCCACTGAGGTCTGAAAACTAGACATCCCTATGATCAACTGTTCCCAAGGTGCATGTTCAATCCCAACTGCTGGTTCTGGCACTGGACCCTCCTGATAGTACTCATCCTACTATTCATCCATATGCATATTCCCATATTGTTGAGCAGTCTTCTTTCTCCCGGTCTTTCTCTTGCCACTTGTCAAATCCCGTTCTATCTACAAGGTGCGCCATGTCTTGATATCCAAATCTGCTTGTGCCCACTCAAGCTTCTCATTGCTGAGGTCGACCCCTTGCTGCTTACAAAACTCAGTGATTATACATGGGAAGATCAATGATTGCTTATCTAATTTTTTGTTTCCTACCGCCAAGATCTCTGCCATAATGATCCATGCCACACTGATCGACTGGTTATGTTGTATACAGTGCAATATGGTGACCGTTTCGAAAGACACATTCGTTCTGTAAGTCTTTGGCCTGAGAGAGTGGGAAATGAACACATGCCAAAAATCGAGTTCCATCTTCAAGTTGTTGTATTTGATTGGGAATGTCAGATTCACCCAGAAGTCCATTGGATTTATGACCAGATCATTAGCGAGGTCCAAGTTCTTCTTTACAAAGCAGTTATCCCAAGTTACACCATTCCTCAATTGATTCCAAATTTGATCGTCATCAGGAAGCTCTATTCAAAAATACATTTGGATGTTGTCAATATTCATCTGTACCTCTACACCTCTGACCATTAAAACCACTCCTCTCATGAAGTCATCGGGAACCATTCCCGTATAAAATTCTTGCACAATCCTTCTGTAAAAATGGGGCGGTGTGCTAACAAAAGATTGCCATCCCCGCTCTTGCACTCTGGTAGGGATTAGAGTGCCTGCTATCAATGCCTCGCTCTTCTATAATATTACTCTGGCCAAAATACTCCATTCGCCTCTCGAAATCTTTGTTGGATGTGCATGGAGGTAGAGGAGGTAGCCTTTTCTTCTTGCTTGATCCATATTTTTTTGAAACTCCCTTAGTTTTTCCTGACATCTGCAAAAGAAAATGCTCAATTAAATGACATTGTGGTATGAAGGAATCAAGGAGAAACAGCTTGAGTCAACTGTAAAACAAGCCTAATTGCCTAGGTGCACTGGTATAGCACGGGTGAAGAGTGCAATTACCCGTGCAATTTCCTGAATCATAGTGCAACCCCTCAGTGCACGAGTAGTGCACGGGTGAAGTACCCTTGCACCACCCGTGCAGTCGCTGAGAACAACACTTCCACTTTCGAAAAAATTCTTGCTTTCAGCCTTTCAACACATCACCATCAATCAATTGATTCATCTAATACACATTCAAACATTAATAACACATACAATGACATCCTTAACACACATTTATAACTTCAAAAACTCAAAAGCAAACAAACCCTAGAGACTATTTAGAGTGAATGGAGGAGAAGAAAGTAGTGCAAATCATGTTAAATCAATTAAAACAAGTGTAGGGAGAGAAAAATCCATACCTTAGTGTTGGAAATCGAAAACGTGGTTTTTACGAAATACCTTAGGGTTTCAAGAATGGGGATGGCTGATTTTGTGAGCCATACCACGATAATGACACCTCATATATATATATATATGCGCTTGCGATAGTACGGGTATAGCACATGTGAAGTACCCGTGCAGTTACGCATGCCAATCTCTCAAGGCATAACTTTTTCTCTTTGTAGCACGGGTATATGCACGGGTGTATGACCCGTGCAGTTTACCCGGGCAGTTACATGTGCATTTTCCTTCAAGTGCACCCCTTCCCCCGGTACACGGGTGACTGCACGGGTATAGCACGGGTGTGCTACCTGTGCCGTTTCTCTGTTTGTCACCCTTCAGCACCTTTCTTGCATTCTTGAGTTCTTATGCCCCAATCAGATTTCATGCACATGAAAACTATGTAAATGAACTATACTTGCCTTATTTACCATATAACAACTCTAAAACACATATTCACACTATCAAAGTCTATTATCTACCTTACTCAAAGATTTCACAAAAAAGTTTCTCAAGACTCAAAACCACCTACATATTAAATGCTCTCAAGGATATTACATAATCAAGGTGAATCATAATGCATGAGAAAATAATTTGTGACATCCAACCATACTTTAAGAATTTTATCAATGTAAAGTATGTTTGATGGAATTTGAGTCAACCCCGGGTGGCTCTACCGAGTGAAAGGATCCATTTCTCTTGACAACCCATATGGGGGCCAAAGTTCTTCCTAGAGAATCCTTCTCCCTCACCCTCACGGCATCCACTAAATCCTTCCTAACCCATATCTTCCTAAATCCCCTTAGGTTCCTCCTAGACCTATTTTGAAAATTTGTAACCCTTTAAAACTTGTAACAATGGGCCTTAATGTGCCCGATCTTTGAACAAAAATAACAAGTTGGAAGAGTATAAGGAAAACTCCCTCTTTGATTGAAACTTTGAGGTCCCCTTGAGTGTTGCACTTTGAGTGAGTTGACTTCTTTCTCCATGTTGTCTAATTCCACTATGTAGTCACACTCCTTTACTTTTGCAATCTTCCAAGCCTCTTTCTTCTTCTTAAGCGCTTCCTTCACCTCTCCCAATGCATTTGACTTCTTTTCAACCTCCATCAAGAGCCTCCTAGTTTTTCTTCCATATTCTTCTTCAAACTCCTCCGAGAGCTTAGCTAACTCAATTAGATCTCGTGAAATAGCTTTTTTTTCACCTTCCACCTTGAGAATTTTCATCTCAAACTTCTTGTTGATGTCGGAGAGTTCTTGCACTTTCTTCTTCTATTTTTCATTCTTTTCCTTAAGAAGTTCCAATTCTTGATAAAGCTTTTTTTTTTCTCATTTTCTAACTCATTCTCTTTTTCTTGTTTGAAATCTTTAGATACCTCTTCAAGTATCTTATCATCAAAGATCGTTTCTTCCATTTTCACGGCTTCATTTTCTTCAATGCCATCTTAATGTCCTTCTTCCATCTCTGTAGATAACTCGAATGCCCTTACAAGGTCACAAACTCTGATATTCTTCCTTCGTCTCTTCGGCACTTCCAAAACAAAATATCTGTCAAAAAGTCTCTCATTAGGTCGGTCAACATTGAATTCGATTATGTTACCACCACAGCTAAAAGATAAATGCCTCAAAACCACATTTACTTCCATACCACATGTGGCCATAAATGACCTCCCTAGAAGCAGTTTCCACTCCCTCTCATGAAATTCATCATCCTTCACTTCTAATACAATGAAGTCCACTGGGACCTTAAGTCCATGGATGTCCAATTGTACATCCTCAACTACTCCATAAGGAGTCTTTGGAGAGTTGTCAGCCATCTTGAGTTTAATTTGAGTGGTCTTCATGGATTGTAGCTTCAGTTGTTTATATACCTCCAAAGGCATCATATTGACACTTGCCCCCATATCTAGTACTGCTCCCATTTTTCCTGACTCTCCAATGGTGACTGGAATGATGAAATCACCAGGATCCTCCATTTTCACTAAACTAGTTTCTTTTGACTTGACTGTCTTTTCTTGTACATCATCTTCAACAATAATGTTTGTGCCATGAGTTTCCTCACCTAGGGCCAACTCTTCATTCTTTCCTCGAAGTACCTCTATCACTTTAATATGTTCATTATGGCTCTAAGACTTCCCTTTGTCTTGCTTGTGCAGAGCTTCTGCAATTTGGGAAACCTGAGTCTCTAATCTCTTTATCGAGGCATCAATGTTATTTGCCCTTTGATCATTTGACTGTATGTAGCTCTTCAACATTTGCTCATTTGCACTCGGAGAGTTTCTGATAGCTATTGAAGCTTTATCTGTTGCCTTAATAAAGTCCCTCAATTCTTCGCCAAGTGATCTGACTTTCGGTTGATAAGCATTTGCCTGCGTGTTGAAATTTCCCTGTGGGTTATTACTAGAGCTCCCCCACTGGTTGTTGCTTGCTCCACCTGGACTGTTGTACCTGTTGTACCCCTGATTCTTATATCGTTGGTTGTTTGCACTGTTGTTGTTGTTGCTCCATGAAAAGTTAGGGTGATTCCTCCACCCTGGGTTATATTGATTAGAGTAGAGATCATTCCTCTGCCTTTGAAACCCCCCTAACATTTGGGCTTCCTCATGCTCTAACTGTCCCTTCACTTCATTTAATGTGTCATCTGTTACTTGGTTCACTTGAGCTGTTGGCTTGAACATATTCTTTATCAAGTCCTTCACTGACTACATTTCCTTAGCCATTATTGACATCTCAATGGCAATTCCTGTATTCCCATCAATTTCTAACTTTCCACTCCTCCTTATGCTTGAGGACCTTTGTTGTGAATTTTGGGCTAGTTTCTCCGTAATTTCATATGCTTCTTAAGCTATCTTGTTAGCAATTGCCCCCCCCCCTCCCCCCCCACAAGCATTGTCCACCATCATCTGAGTCATTGTGGATAACCATTGGTAGAAGGAAATGATCTTCAATTTTTCAGGATAGGTATGAGGTGGAACTTGAGCGAGCAGAAGATGAAATCTCTCCCATGCTTCATGAAATGGTTCCCCGTCTTTTTCGTTAAAGGTGGCGATTTTGATCTTCAATTCTCTTGCTTTTGCGGTTAGGAAAAACTTGTTGTAAAACACTATACAAATTTGGGGCCAATACGTGAGCATTCCCGGCCTCAATGCCATGTACCACAGTTTGGCACGGTTCTTAAGACAATATTAGAAACAACGCATCTGCAGCTGTGCCCTAGTCAATACTCTGTCTTGAACTACTATGGGAAATGTCTCCAACACAGCGCTATATTCCTTCATAAATTAAAGGCAATCTTCAGAAGGAAGCCTATGAAATGTCGGCAACAAGTTCACATGCATCCCCTTCAACTCATATAACCTAGCGGTGTCATCCAAAACTATAGCCATTGGTTGCTCATCCCCAACTGATAGAAGAGTGTACTCCGCAATTGTGAGTCCCAAGTCCTCCTCGTTTGTTCCTTGTTCCTCAACTGGAATATTCTGTGGAATTCCTTCAGCCATCTCTTCTTCAAGATGGTTGTTCTCAAACTGTCTGATCAGTCCTCCAATCCGGCGAATGTTGTTAATTCTCGGTACTAAATCGCCTCTCAAGGAACGTCTCCCGTGCATGTACCTATGCACCTGTAAAGTCAAAATAACAAGTACAATCAAAGTAAAAGAAACTTAAATAAATAACTAACACGAAGGCTAAATCTAATCACAACTATGTACGCCGATCCTCGGCAGCGGCGTCATTTTGAAAGTGCATTTTTCTATGTCATGGTATGCAATATTCAAACAAATTTATAAAATCCCAAGATGCACTCAAACACGTATAAGACTAGTATGTGGCAAGTATGGGTATCGTTCCTCAGAGATCGAGCGATAGTTATGATTAAACTAATGCCTTAGTTAAAAATGCAAGAAAAGTAAATTGATATGGTTTTTGAGAGAAAGTAAACTAAAATGTAAACTAAGCTAAAAAGAACTAATCTAAAAAGTTTGGATATGTGATATGTGGATTAAGGAATTGATGAATTCAACTAACAACAATGGGTAAAGAATGAACTCACATTAATTGTCATTAACTAATGTAACCACTCTAGGATGTACAAGAGTGATTATTTACCACTTGTGAGTGCCCAAACCATCATGTATAGCATTGACCACCCATAATTGGTTATACAATGAAAGAACATCTATCACATAAAAGACAAATCTCTTTGTTAAAAATCACCAACCCATCATGTATAGGTTGATGCTTAATCTACAACATGCAAACAATCCTAGGATGTATAGTTTTGATTACCCATGAAATATTAGAATTAGGTGAGATTAATAAGTCCAGATATTACTTGGGTCATGTACCCTTGTTCAATCCTCCTATTCAATTGAGCTTAGAGGGCCAAGCATCATGTATACTTCATTCTCTACACATAATTTCTCAAACAACTCATGAAGAAAGTCATATACAATCAAGCACAAATATCTTTTGAAATCAAGTAAAACATTGAATAGAACAAATGAGATAGATTGTAATAAAAGATATTGCGTTAATTACAAATACCCATATTTACAAGTGAATCACATCAATCCCTTAATGGGATTTAGCTGCTCATAACAAATAGAATACAAGAATAAAATAGAGGGAAGTAGAAAAAACCCATGTAGAACCTTTTTTCTTCAAGCTTCAATCTACTTCCTATGTCCGTATGAGTAGCAATTGATGAAGATGATGATGTGTTTTTGGTGAGCAAGGTTTTTGAGATTTAGAGAGAGAAAGAATGAATGGAATGGTGTATGGTCGTGGGTCTCTCCTTTAAAAATTAGATTTGAAAAGTATTTATACTTCCTTCAAAAATTAGGCCAAACTGCTGATGTGGCGAGCTGGGTATCCCGTATAGCACGGGTGAGGTACCCGTGCATTTTACCCATGCTAACTCATTTTCTTCTTGACTTGTGCAATGTGCACGGGTCAGTGCACTGTTGGTTGACTCGTGCACTACTCGTGCAGTTAGTATTTGTCCAAGACTCTACTCACTGGGTTGTGGACTGCAAGGGTAAGTGCACGGGTCGTACCCGTGCACTGAGATTCTCCAATATTTTCACCTTCCGGTGCATGGGTATGCTACCCGTGTACTTTTGCTTTTCACTTCATTTGTGCACTATTTGGTCCATTTTGCCCCCCTTCATGCCTTTTTACCTAATGCCTGCAATAAAAACCAAAAGAGCCATAAATACACATAAAAAAAAACTCAAGAACAAAACAAAGAGTAAGGATATGAGGGCCAAAATGTATGACATTTTTGGCTCGATCATTATCCAAACCTGTTCGTCGAAAAGAGGAGATTGACCTGGACATTTTTCTGAAACATTCTAATGGCAAAACTCGTTGTAAGTTCTCCATTATTCATTTGTTTTCCATCTTTGTGTGTGGCTAAATTTCTAATCTTTTACATTGTTGGTGTATCCTAGCATGCGAGATTGATCCTATACGCAGCCATCGTGCCAACCTAACTGGGCATATGGCTAGGTAACCTCCTGTTACTCTTCTTGGTAGTTCACCTCTTCCTTCTCCTCATTAGCCACCTATTCGCCGTGGTCGCGAGGCGGTCTCAATTGGCCCTTCTTCGGATCAGTTTATCGATAAAAGGAAAGGTCTTGATGCCGAGCCATCTCGCCTCACAGCTAAGGGATAGAGTTCGCTAGTTCCCTCTCCGTTGGAACGTATCAGGTGAGGCATTTGTTGGATTTCTTTCGATGAGGAGGATGAGGTTTCCTTGGTGAGGAACAAAAGGTCCAGAGATGGCGAGGTGGGTGCTGCTTCTGGCCAGTAGACTCTCAAAATGGCGAACCCCGCAATTTCAATCACCGGGAAGGCGGTCTCTACTACAATTCTTGATAAAACCTCTAGGGTCGCCTCTCCTCGAGTTACTTGAAAATAATACTAAGCATGTGTCTAATATCCTTGAGGAGAAGGGAGGGGAGGGGAGAGGGGAAGGGGGGGGGGGGGGTGAATAGGTTTTTAACCAAGTTAATTACCAACTTCTTACCTCATTTTAGTAATCAATAAAAAAACACAACTTAAGCGTAAAACACTAAAAACACACGATTTTTTTTTACGTGAGAAACCCTTCAACTGGACAAAACTCACGGGCTATCCATCTAGCCACACACGATCCTCAAAACCACTATTTGAATGAAAGTTTACAACCTAGGTTGACCTCTAGTCACACCATTCTTGGTCACTAACCCATCCACTCTACCCAACGGGCATTTAATAGTGATTCTAGACTAATTGCCTGTGCACTGATCCATTTACTCGTAAGGCTTAACAATCCATGAAGAGATTAAGCAACTTAGATGAATATATGACAATATTCTATCATGCAATTAATGCTAGGCTACACCGAGAGCTTATCTAGGATTTAAAGATGACACAAAGTACAAATCCTAGATATCAATATCTAAATGCTAATCTAATAGATTTAGCTAGAGGACAAAAATGTCCTAAATGCTAGTTATCAATGAACATGCAATCTTAACCAACAAAGAAAACCACAAACATACTCAAATCATGCTAAACCAACTAAACATGCAATTAATCAACAAATAATTGTCAACCCTAAGTAAAATAAGAACATAAAGATGAACCAAGAAGTTCTAAGTCATATTCAATTACCTAGTCAAGAAGAGCATGAAGACCCATGAAGAATAGATGCAAGAATGAAGCTAGATGCACATAAGTATGAGTTTGGTTGAGTAAAAATTGGCTCTTTGGAGTCTCTCTCTCTAGAAAATCACCTTCTCTCACTAAAACACAGTTCTGGACTCCTTCACACGAAATGGAGAGAATATGACATATATATATGAGGTCAAAATAAAGCTACGTTGTTTTGGAAAAGTTTGCAAAGAGACAAGCAAAACAGACGTAGTGCATGGGTCCACTGTGCGGGTACAAACCGCGCACTTACCCGCACACATGGGCTTCATTGGTCGAGACCGGTGACTAGACCAATGCACTACCAGCGTTGACCTACTACTAAAGATGTACGGGTGTGGCGCATGACGACCAATGCACCACTAGCGTTGACCTACTGCTTGAAATGCGCTAGTTTGGCACATGACATCCAGCGCACCAGGGCCAACTGCGTGGGTAGAAATCAGTGTAAAAGGACTCGCGCACTGACTCAACAAGCATATACACACACAAAATATAACCAAGAGGTGCAAGTGTGAAGTGAAGAGAATGCACACATGCAGTGAACACAAAAGCAAGAAGACTAAGACATGTATGAGAAGTGTGTGTGTGTGCAACTAGTCTCTTTAAATGGTTAAACACAAGTGATATACCTTCAATGAGCTCTTGAGTGAGTGCTTGAATTCCATTTAAGCTTGATCACAAACAACAAGGCCTAATCTACCCTTACAACCAAATCCACAATATGGTTTGACAATGAAATGGGCCAATCAACAAATGAGGAATTTACATTACTCATATCCCACAGGCTCCTACTTTTAGCCCTGGTGCGTCAAATCTTGCACCTCATTCTGCTAGAGAAGTTCTCATTGCAATGTCAAGTAGATCGACCTTCATTTGGGTCCCTTCCCGATATCAAAATCTTATTGGGGGTTCCTTGAATAGCATATTGAATGCTTACTTCAATTTTGCCTCCTCTGTATGTTCGTTCCTTTGATGCTTCTTTCTTCTCTTTTTTATATTTTTATTTATTTTATTCTATATATGTGTGTGGTCTTTTTTATTTCTAGATGCTCTTTGTTGATGGTGATTTTTGACTTACGTAAAATCTACCATGTGTCCAACAAATTAAGTTGTTGATTCGCGCTATTGAGGTTGGTGACAAGGAAAATGATGATAGAATTGAGTCTTTGTTAAGAAGTCATCCTCAAGCATCTCCTTCTCAGACCCAAGCCATAACTCTCAGTGTTGATTATTCAATCGCGTGTCCTGAGTTTAGGCCTTCCCATACTAATCCCAATATTTCTTCTATTGATCCAGGTCCAGAAATGACAAGGCCAACATGCACTGGTCAAGGTACAAGCCTGCCGCTAAAGCTCATCCACCGATCGACCTAAAGATCCCCTCTCAACTTATTAAATTAGAAGATGTCCCCAAAAGGAGTCGAGCACATCTGTTAAAAATTTCCACCTTTCGGCCTTCTGCTTTTGATACTGAGGTGATTGCGATTACCAATCTGGAGATTGATGATTATGCCAAGATATTTGACCTTCCACGCTCGGTTAGAATCCAACCATGGGCACCGTTGCCATTTTCTGGGCTATGCTCTCTTTTGGAGTAACTCTGCCATCCAGCCTTTTATTGTCAGGTTCCTAATGAAGGATGGAATCGCGCCTACTCAGTTGACGCCCAACGTTTACAGGATCTTGATCGGGCTATAGCACTTATGGAAAAAGTTTGGTACAAAGAACTCGCCGACTTCTCGAGAGATTCACCATTTCTATATTCTCAGCCGATCAGAAGCTAGAGGCACTTTCCATCTTTAATCTATCTTCGCCAGTCACTGGATCACAAAGGCTTTATTTGGGGCTTCCCCTCATCGAACAAGTATTGAATGAACAGTTGGTTCTTCATTTCTAGCAAATGGGGTGAGGTAGTAGTGGCTAATGGTCGTCAATATCTTAGTACGATTCACGTCCCAAGACATTTCTTCAGTTCGGGTAATTCACCCGCACTCTGCGCACGAAAGTTTCTGGTTTCAAGCTTAAGTGACCTATTTTCCATCCTCTATAAATAGAAAAGGATGGGAACGAACCAAAATATCACCATATCTCCCAACACTTGTATTCTAAGCTAGTAACACATCTCCCTATCATCCAAACAATCTCTACTCAATCAAAGGCAACTAGGAGATTTGGATTCAAGCTTCAAGGAAGGAGATCAATCTTCAAGGGTTATCTCTCTACTCTCTCTTAGTTTATTGGTTTGTAATAGAACATGAGTAGCTAAAATACCCCACTATGGGGTTGATGTTATTTGTTTGATGGATATTTTGGGCTTTGTAAATGAACTCTATGAGTTATATTTATTCTATCTCTATATTTCATTCCATTGCTTATATTGATTTCCATTATTGACTTGCTTGGATACACCCTCTTTGCATGTTGATTTGGATTACTTGAGTAGGCAATTAGGTTGTCTAATGCTCCATTAAATGGAAGGATTTCTGAAAATCCGGCTCTACAACCATGCCCTTAATCTAATCTTGAATTAGTGGCTTTCATTATACATCCTAGGTTAGCCACTTGTGAGAGAATTAGAAGCCTCCACTATACACCCTAGGTTGGCTACTTTAGTGATTTTACGAGAACTAACCTTCGAGTAGAATTCGGTTGATAACCTAGAGCCTCATCCAATCCCAACCGGGTGGCCTTCACTATACATCCTAGGTCGGCCACTTGTGAGGGAATTGGAAGCCATCACTATACATCCTAGGATGGCTACATTAGTAATAGGTTGAGCCATAGCTAGATAGATGAGCATTCATGGAACAAGTCCCAATTGAGTAACTAGCCACTGTTGGTTGCTTAGGAGGGATCAATCACTACTAAGAGGTCTTCACTATACACCCTAGGTTGACCTCTTGCTAGAGATATATACCAACACTATACACCCTAGGTTGGTTACATTTGTCAAAACGTGCTTAATTGAGAGTTTGTTGCAATTGCCCCAATATTCACTTACGAGTCCATCAACTCCGTAGTTCCATCATCATTCATTCATCACTCCGTTGTCATCCCATTTTATTTGCTTTCATAGTTTAGTTTATATAGTATCTTCTTTCACCATCACTTTACTTTTATGCATACTAGTTATATTAATCCTAATCTTATCACCGCTACCCCGATCACAGTGGACGACACCCGTGCTTACTGCTTTACTTGTATTTCTACTTGTGAACCCATCGCATAAGTTTTATAAATTGTTTTGACGGACGGTTTTCTGACGGCAAAAACTTTTCCATCAGTAACTCTCCCCCCGCTGGTCAGGATAGGTGGTATACTCCATGCCCAGCTATTGCGACCACCTAGTAGGGTCCTTCCCACTTGTTTGCTAAGGAGCCGACTGCTTTTGCCTTCGTATTTGGGGATACTCTTCTTAAGACCATGTCCCCGAGCTGGAATCTTTGTATCCAGACATGTGGGTTATAGTATATTGCTGCCCTTTGTTGACAGGCTACATTTCTTACTCGCACTCGATCTCTGCTCTTCTTAAGCTCGTTCAGATTTTCCTCCAGCATGTCACATTCCCTTTGGGCTGATATAGCTGAACTCTTGGGGAGGCATAGACTACCTCGACTATGTTGACCGCTTCTGTTCCGAACATCAATGAGTAGGGAGTCTGGCCCGTTGTGGTCCTCTTCATGGTTCAGTATGACCATAGCACTACATGCAACTTGTCCGCCCAATTTCCCTTTTTTTGGCATCAAGCGTGACCTTCAAGATATTCTTGATAATCTTGTTTACAGCTTCAGTCAGCCAGTCAGTCTATGGATGTGCATGTGTGGCATAGTAGTTCTTGATGTAAGTCGTGTAACGAAAAAAAAATCAGGTTTTTAAAATTATCTTGGACCTTTACAGTATTCAAGAATATGAGGAGGGATTTGTTTTCACACCTTTGAAGATCTCTCCTTCGTTTCTTTTCGATCCTTCACCCCTAAGCCTTCCAAGCTATTACCCGTGATCTAGCAACTGTGTGTGGGCACCTCACAGATTCCGAGAGTTCTTGAATGGAGGCTACCAAGATGAAGAAAACAACACCTTGTCTCTTTTGTTGAGTTCGGCCAAGTTTGAGCCAAAGAAAAAAAATTATTTTTCTTTTTCTTCTTCTCCTTGCCGCACCACTCTCTCTCAGTATTAGGGTTAGGTTAGGTTGTTTCCTGATATCATATATATATATATATATATATATATATATATATATATTATATTAGGAGACTGGGGTTTTAGTGACCCAATTAAGATAGGATTCTAAATCCTATATTATTATGGATTGTCACTAAGACTTGAACTCTTGACCTCTTTAAAAGAAATAAAAATAATCTCCATTATTTTATTTCTTTGCTTTTGTCAAGATTCGAACATGCAACCTCCAATTAACAATTAATAATTCTTAATTATATTTAATTAATCAATTACATAATTTATTAATTAAATAATCATAGTATTTAATTAATTCCCATAATAAATCCAAGTCACGTTCGTAACTTAATTAATTGGGTCATCCAATTAACCGTGAACCTTGTTACCAATAATCGTAAAGAGCTAGTAAGGGGACCTAATGGACCCACAGTTTTGAGCTCCAATAATACTTAGAAAAAATTAATTAAACCATTTAATTAATATTTCATGATTATTAACCTTAAAGTTATTGAACTAAAAACCCGAGGTTGTACTCTCGTAACTGTAGATGTTTTACACAAACCAAATATCAGTGTCTATCGATAAAGCTATTACATATGGTATGATCCTCCACAAATAGTTCATAATTATATCCAGGTCATAAAGTCCGTTATACCTCTCTAATTATATCTTTTCCTTTAAGTACCATTGATTCTCTAATGAACAATTATATCCTTCATTCCTCTACTGAAGAAGGAGAGTGCCCTTATGGTTCAAGTCCCGAATCAACCCTTAAGGGAACTACTTCTCTACTTCTCGTAGAAGGAGTGGATTCCTTTATTGTGTGCATAACTTCATTGCCAAAAGCCAAACCGTGATTCGAAGATACAGAGTTATTGATCGAGAATGATACTCGGATCTCACCCATGGTTTGTCAAATACCACGATCTAACCTGAAGAAGTCAGTAAGACACTCAGGATTAAGATCACCCATATATAGCAATCATTTGTCGATATATATGAATCTCTACATGTAACAGATCTTGTTGAGAGATTCATGTAGATCGTTGTCCAGTCCTATATGATCACATCATATAAGGTGCCTCCATTCTCATATCACCATATGAACAATTTAGGATAAGACCACCGTACATTACAGAATTGACCATAGCTGTAGATTAACCACAAACAAAGTATCCAACTTTATTTGTTGTTACGAACTCTTTAGACAGCACGTATCAAACCGAATACCTCTGTATATGAAACTCATATACTCAGTTTGAGATTACATCTAGCAATCTGTGATGTTTAGCACATATGATATAAATGTATGAGTCTTATTTATTGAATGAAATAACTATTTCTTTTATTTATGTTTTTCAAGCATTTACAAATTACAAGCTTTAGGGCATAAATCCCAACAATCTCCCATTTGCACTAAAGCATTTGTTAACAGCCATTTTTGGCTGGGGTCCAAAGGAAAGTTTTCCACCGAGTTACAACCTGGTAGGGGACCATTCCCAGCTCCCAGGTACACGGAAGCATCGACACCGTGACCTAGGAAGAACCGGTGCCTGATAAGGCAAGAACAGCGGGTACCTCGACTACCTGTCCGCCAAGATAAAACGCCAGAACTACAAGCTCAAAAGAGCAGGTACCACGCCGTGTCATAGCTCCTGATAGCAAGTGGAGACTAGTACCACGATACTGCATGTTCAGTACCTCGCAGGCACTCAGCACCTCGTACCTGACACCTACGTACCGCAGACATCTACCTAGTACCCAAGTACCTCGATGTTAGCCCAGAATCCAACCGAGATAAGCATCCTACCTGCCAAATAGAACGAATGTCACCATGAAAATACCAGCTCACCTTCGAAAACAGACTCCATCCCCAGTGAGAGAAGACTGGCACATCAGTGTACCACACCATCTAGATACAAAGAAAAACAAGCGCCACACCAGCGAAGTATGGAATAGAACAAGTGCTACGCTATCAAAAGGAGTCCGGTACACTGGTGTACCTCGCCACTGGGATATGGAATCAATGTTTCCTTCCAAGCAATGTAGAAGGGAAAAGTTGACTCCTTCGTCATTAAAAACACCATAAAAGAGACCAAACGGTCAACCAAATAAGAGTTCAAATACGACAGTAATTAAAGGGATCAAATCCCACGCCTTAAGCCTCACTCAACGTCTTTCAAAGCCTAAAGAAGGACTTCAAATAATCCTCATTAATACGACCTGATTCTAAGGACTTCAAAGCCTTGAATGGCGAAGAGTGGGGTGGGGGGGGGGGGGGGGGGGGGGGGGGGGAGAAATTCTTTCGGGACTTAAGGGAAAACTGTGAGAGTTGTTTGATGACGATCACTGGGTGGATTTTAGCCACTTATCGGCATATACAATTTCGCCATCACCATTCTGTGTATTGAGGGAAGAGAGTGATAGTTTTGTATTAGTATCAAAACCTTTTTCTTTTGTGTAACAATCTTGTGATCAATAAAATAGCGCCATTCTTATTACTAACATATACATCATTCCTCCATTGATTTCCTTTACTCGAGGTTTTACTTCCGATTCTTCTTTAAAAGGGATCCCGGTACCTAGGGTACCTAACCCGCTGCCACCTACCGGTAGCGGTTGAGGGTGCTAACTGGAATTTTGCTCTCGAAGTGAATTTTCCTGTTAACACTTTTTGGCTCTGTCTGTGGGGAAAAAACCACACCCTTTGGTAGAAAGCCTTTGAATCTCACATTTTGCAGTATTACCAGTATAAGACCCCGATCTTCTCAGGATCTGCCTGATCCGTCAGGGCACCAATCTATTGCTTCTACCCGGATGAGCTAGAAGCAAAAGAAAGGGGGGGAGGGGGGTGGAAGAGTCACAACCCCGCTCCAGCGAATGCAGCTACCACACAAGCTACTCCCCGGATACCTGCTACCCCGGTAGCCAGCCAGGCGAACCTGGATCAACAAGTTGTAGCCTTCATAGAGAGTATTTGCCTCAAAATGGTTGCAGAGGGTATCGCCCCCCAGATCGCTATACTTGAGACTAGGGGAGGTACTAGCCTACCAGATACCAGAGTACCCGCCTTTCACAAGTTAGGTCTCCTACCTCCAGTGCCGGTCTGCGAGAAACTTGGACTCTTACCTCCAGTTTCGTCCGTCCATGACAGGCTTGGACCCATTCCCCAGTTCGAGGCCAACAAGCGGGTTATGAACCCCTACAGGTGAAGTTCGCCATCGACCTTCTACCTAGGGAACACCTCTACCCGGTCTGACCGGTAACTGCTTCTAGACAGCCCCAACCAGAAGCTGCTAGGAGGCAACCTCGATTAGTGGCAGGAGGTAGCACCAGTAATAAAAGAAGTGCCTGGGAAAACCCTCCTTAGGGAGAAAATCGGGATGAAGCTTCAATGGCATCAGAAGGGTTGACTATGAAGACTTCGAGGTAGAGTCCGGGCATGATGGTAACAAGCACCTCCGAGACTAGGTAGCCAAAATGGCAAAGGAAATCCAGGAACTGAAGAAAGGCAAGCAGCGAGAGAACCAGAAGGATCCCTTAGGAGAAATGAATGCTACATTTTCTAGAATGATCAGGGAGGCAGAGCTACCTCATAAGTTCAAGATGTCAACTAACAAGTATTCTGGGACAGAGGATCCCCTAAGCCACCTGAAGAGTTTTATTCAACAGATGGAGGTCCAAAACGCTACCGGGCTGCCATGTGCAAGATGTTCCCAACCACGCTCACTGATTATGCTAAGACGTGGTTCAGAAAGTTACTAGTAGGTAATGTTAACTCTTTCACCAAGTTGACCACCGATTTCTTTGCTTAATACGTGGTCTAGAAGCGAGGTGAATCACTCAGAGCCTACGTGGAAAGATTCCATAATGACGTAATCCAGATGGGAGTCTTTGCTGACAAAGAAACCTTGGCCAACTTCAGAAGAAATCTGTGGGTTGGCAGATTGTTCTGATCTTTAGCGAAACATCCGTCAGAGACATAGTTGGAGGCCTATAACAGAGCCCTTAAACAGGTGGAAATAGACGAACAACTCAGAGTCAAGATGGAGCATGACGACTTGAAATCTGCCAAGTGCCAAAGGAAGGAGGCGCCTAAGATTGCGCCAGTCCAGAAGGGCAAGAATAGACCTCCCAACCGATCTATGTGTCGGCTGCCACCTTACCCTCCTCAGCGGGACCGGTACCCAGTCAGGAGAACCTCCTCTAGAAAAATACCTCCACCAAGGGAAGTAGCTCGGATAGCTAGAGAAGAGGAGTGATACACCCATTACACCCTTCTGAATGCATCTCGTGAGACTATCTACCTGGCCATCCGCAACAAGGGGCTGCTCAAGAAACCTAACTTGATTAAAACTTCAGTCGATCAGTGGAATCACTTCAAATATTACGATTTCCATGAGGACGTGGGGCACAACCCCTCAGAATGCTACAGTCTGTGCAACCAGATCGAGGCGCTGGTAAGGGCAGGTTGCTTGGTAGAGTTTCTACAACAGGTGCGAGATAGCATTCATACTGAGAAGGAGGTGCATGCAGATATCAGAACGGCGGAGGAGAAGAGGAAAGTAAAGGGGAATGATCTGATGGAACAGATCCATGTAGTCCATACTATCAGCTGAGGTCCCACCCTAGTAGGAACCTCTAACAATTCCAGGAAGAATCACACCAGGAAGGTGCCCAGGCTAGATGTGGGCTACGATGTTTTTAAGGTCACCAGGGGATCACCAAAATCTCCTCCTTCATCACAGATTATTTTCACTGAAGATGACGTGTATAACATCATACAGCCCTATGATGACCCCATGGTTGTCACCGTACAGATAGCAAACTGCCTAGTCAACCTTGTCCTTATCGACACCGGTAGCAGCGTCGACATCCTATTCAAAGGTGCCTTGGAACAGTTTAGCCTGAAGAATCCTCGCTATAACAACTGCACCACCCCACTCTATGGCTTAACTAGGGACTCACTAATACCCACGGGATCTATGATCTTATCTGTGATTATGGGAACAACGCCACTCCAGCAGAATCTCATGACAAACTTTGTCGTATGGGACACCCCATCTGCCTACAACGCCATTCTTGGGAGACCTTTCCTATCTGCCATTAAGGTTGTATTATCAATTTACCACAACATTATGAAATTCCCGATAGGGGACAAGTTAGGCGAGATAAGGGGAGACCAGCAGGCAGCACGTAAATGTTACGCGGTATCTGCCAATCCTGCGGCACTTGCCAAGCAAAGTGCGTAGGTAACTATCATGCAGGACTAGGAGTTATCAGGAGAGAACCCTGAGGACCTAGATACTGAAGACACGATGGAGGCAATAGATGCGGAGCCCGAGGTAGAGGTTCCAGTTACTGAAGACACGGACGGGGAAGACAGAGGGGGGCCAGTGGATGATATAGAAGAGATACCAATCAGTGAGGATGACCCTTCCAAAGTAATCAAGGTATGAGTGAAAGAGGGTTTGGTAAAGCTCCTTCGAGAATACAACGACATCTTCGCATGGAGCCACGAGGAGATGCCGAGAATTCCTGTCACCTTGGCAGCTCACAGATTAGTAGTAGACCCTACTTTTAAGCCAATCAAATAGAAGATGAGGCATTTCAATCCAGAAATGAATGCCGCGGTGCAAGAGGAGGTAGATAAGGTACTGAAGGCCAAGTTTATCAGGGAGTCTCGGTACCCTAAATGGATTGCCAATGTGGTCATGGTAACCAAAGCCAAAGGGAAATGGCGCATGTACATTGATTACATAGACCTCAACGGTGCCTGCCCAAAGATCGACTAACTAGTATATTCGACCGTTGGTAACAAGCTCCTAAGCTTTATAGATGCATTCTCTGGGTACAATCAGATCATGATGCACCCCACCGATCAGGATAAGACCAGTGTCATCACCGAACATGGCTTATATTGCTACAAGGTAATGCCCTTCGGTCTTAAGAATGCAGGGGCTACCTACCAACGTTTGCTTAACCGACTAAAACATGTCCATGAAAGAGGGATAGAGGCTAACCCAGAGAAGATCAAAGCCATCATGGATCTGGAATCTCCAACCTCACTAAAACAGGTTCAAGGCTTAATCGGTTAGATAGCAGCCCTCAACCGATTCATATCGCGGTCCACTGACAAGTGTATTCCCTTCTTCAAAGCCATCAAGCAGGGAAAGAACATGAAATGGGATCAAAACAGTGAGCTAGCTTTCCAATCTCAAAAAAAGTACCTAGCCACTTGTCCACTGCTGGTTAAACAGGTATCAAGAGACGAGCTACAATTATACCTGGCAGTATTCGAGACTGCTGTTAGCGGGGCCCTGATCAAAGAATGTGGAGATGGAGTTCAGTGACCCGTCTACTATGTAAGTCGTGCCTTGACCAAATCTGAGAAAAATTACACTCTCCTAGAGAAGCTTGCCTTTGCGTTGGTAACCACCACTAGGAAGCTCCGCCCCTATTTTCAAGCCAATTCAATCACGGTGGTTATTGATCAGCCTTTGCACAAATTTCTCCAAAGGCCAGACATATCGGGGAGACTGGTACTATGGGCCCTTAAGCTCACCCAGTATGATATCAGGTACAAGGCCAGAACTACCATCAAGGCCCAGGCTCTGGCAGATTTTATGGCTGAGTTCAGCTTTATACCTGACCCCGAAACCATCCCGAGCTCAGACCTTACCCCCTAGAAGGAGCAAGAACCTGCAGATCGGCCAACCGACCGAGAAACAATGGTCTTACATACAGATGAGGCCTCCAATCAAGCGGGAAGTGGGGGACGAATCGTATTGGTCGATAAAAAATAAATTGAATGCTGTCATAATTTCAGATTCAAGTTCAACACCACCAACAACGAAGCCTAGTACGAGGCTTTGCTAGCAGGAATGAAGTTGGCTGCTGAGCTCGGAGCTAATTACCTCGATGTTAAGTGTGATTCACATCTGGTGGTCAACCAGATAACATGTTTATATCAAGCAAGGGGAAACAACATGGCAGCGTACCTCGGAAAGGTCTTGGAACTTATGCAAGGTGCAAGGGATTTAGGATTGAGCAAGTGCCTAGGCAGCAAAATCATCGAGAAGATGTCCTTGCTAGGATAGGTGCAAGCGGGGAACAGGCGTTGCCAAGAGGGGTACCGCTCCAAATAATCTCCCAATCAACATAGTAGAAGGAAATGAGGTTAACCATGTGGAGCATCTCCCATGCTAGATTGATCCGATAGTAAAATACTTCCAAGAAGAGAAGCTTCCTGAAGACCCTGATCAAGCTCTTAAGATCAAGAGAACCTTAGTTAGATACTGCCTAGTGGAGAGACACCTCTAACGCAAGGGAAGATCCCTCCTTTTACTCAGATGTCTACTCCCTGATGATGCGAGCTGGGCACTCAGAGATGTGCCTTTAGGAGATTGTGGAAATTATACCGGAAGAGAAGCACTAGCTTACCAGGTACTTTACATGGGATACTACTGGCTAACTTTGCACCACGATAAGAAGCAATTTGTGCAATCGTACGAACCATGCCAGAAGATGGCCAATCTAAATCACCTTCCACCGACGCGGTTATCCTCTATCAGCTGACCATATCCGTTCACCTTTTAGGGAATAGATTTAATCGGACCACTCCCAACCGCGCCTGGTCAATAGAAACACGTTATAGTGGCCATCAACTATTTTACCAGGTGGGTGGAAACGGAACCCCTATCCAAGATCACAGAGGCAAACACAACTGAATTTGATAAGAAGAACTTAATCTACCTGTTCAGTACCCCGATGTTCATTATCACAGATTTGGGTAAACAATTTGATAATGCTAGATTCTGAGATTTCTGTGAGAACTTGGGAATCGAGCTTTGTTTCCTATCAATGGCACATCCTCAAACTAATGGCTTGGTAGAAGCCACCAACAAGACCATCAAGAGACTCATAAAAAAGAAACTCCAACAGAAGAATGGTAGATGGGCAGAAGAGCTCCCTGAGGTATTATGGGTATATCGCACTATAAAAAGGACTACTACTGGAGAAACCCCCTACTTATTGGCTTTCGGGGTAGAAGCTGTCTTCCTGTCGAGCATAAACTTACGTCCTTTCGGGTTCAGTATTTTGAGCCAGAAGGCAACGAAGACAAGCTGAGGGCCAACTTTGACCTCATGGAGAAAAATAAGATAGGATTGCGGAAAGGGTAGAGGTCTACCAGAGCCGGATTGCCTGATACTTTAATAGGAAAGTTAGGAACCGAAGCTTCAAAGAAGGGGACCTGGTCCTCAGGAAAGTAACCTAGAACACCCAGAAAAGGTCGGACGGGATACTAGCACCAAACTGGGAAGATCCCTACCTGATCAGAATGGTAATCTGTAGAGGGGCTTACAAGTTTGAAGATATAGAGGGACGTTCAATTGACCACACCTGGAATGCAGATCACATAAAGAGGTTCTAACCGTGAGAGAGTTGAGATCTAAAGTGAAGACTGACCGGTACCACCCCGGATAGATACTACCGAATGTTTGTACTCACAAATAACTGTACTGCCGTTTGATTTATCAATAAAAATAACTTTTTTTTTCTCCAATCTCAGCTTGTCTACATTTTATCTCCAGTATTCACCATGTAAATTCAACTATGATCGAGACCAGGAGAGCCACATGGCACTCCTGATGCCTTGGCCGGGCACTACCCTCCGCCAAGAAGGATCTGGTTCGTAAGAGCATAGTTGCCTGACAGATCAAAACCTTGGCCGGACACCACCCCCCGCCAAGAAGGGTCTGGTTAGTAAGAGCATAGTTGTATGCCAGACCAAGATCGCGAAGTTATAGCCCTAGTATCCGGTTGCTTCCTCAAGACCAGGACAAGCCAAATAGCTCTCTTGTTGCCTTGGCTGGGCACTACCCCTCGCCAGGAAGGACCTGGATGGCATGGTTGCCTACCAGGATCATTTTCGCCACCTACCAGGATCATTTTCTCCTATGTACCCAGGTTCCTGAAAAATGGAAGGCTAGGTACCATAATTCGATAGTGATATCGCCTAAGTTCTGGGATTCCTTGAAATAAAAAGGCTAAACACCGTGATTCGCCATACTTTTCCCCTATGCATCAAGATTCCTGATACAGGGACACAAGGTACCCCGGTTGAGATATCGACTAAATATTGGGATACCACGTGTGAGGGAATGCCTGATGTATACATGAGTGCCATGTACATAATCCCTAGTACCTAGATTCCTTCAACTGAATTTACGCCTAAGTACTGAGGTTCCCAGAAAAAGAACGCCTAGTACCTCGATTCTCATGGATGGAATGATCAATGCATATGAGGTTTCTTAGAAATATGTGCTCAGACTCATTAACTAAATACCTTGGTAACCTGGTACCAGTCACCTATCGTGCCGAAGTCCTGCTTCTTGTGTTACCAAATATTTGTTAGATCAGTTTTATACTGGGGACTGTTCCTCAAATTTATGATACATCGGAGTATAAGCATGCAACGAGATTCAACCAGGGAGTCAGTAAACAGGACATACACAGTTAAAGAGAAGAAAAGGAATGTTTCATTGCTTAAAATCGGGGAGCCTATCCCCCAATCATGAGCTACAAAAAATAAAATAAAATCAAAAGTAGCCGATAAATAGTTAAGTTGGGTCATGCATCAACTTGTTCCTGGTTGGCCACCTCCTTTTCAGCTCCACCGGTTAAAGCTTCACCTTCTGGACCAGCTGGGGACTCGCCGGCTACCTGTGCAACCACAACGGCTGGGACCTCCACTTGAGCAGGTCCAATCTGGAGCTCCTCCGTCATCACCATATCAGATGGTTCCCCCACCTCCTTTGTTGAAGCAGCCTGGTCCTCCATCCCCTTGGCAGGACCAAAAAAAGGGATAGGCATGTCAGACTCCCCATCCTTACAAACAGGTTGGTCCTCTACCTCCTAGATGGGTCTGGGTAGAGAAATGGGCTGATCAAGAGCTTCCCCTTCAACCTGGACCACTACAACATCAGGAATCTTCGAATTGGGATCTGCCACAACATAGCCTGGTAAAAGAGAGGAGATAGGTCACCGGTGTTCATCATCCATCTCTTCATTTGCCTTAACAGCCCGAGAAGGACCTGCTTCATCAGATGGAGCAATCCTAGCTAACTCAACAGCCTTAGCCATGATCTCCTCCTTGTTCCACCCATGGATGACGCTTATGTCAAATAGGGGAGGGAGAGCCAGGGCTACCTGGTAGCCTGCAAAGAAATAACCATCACCAAATGAGGCATCAACTTTGGACTCCAAGCTCAACACGCTAGCGTGTAAAGCTTCGACCTCTCCCTCTAGCTCCTCGTTTCTCTTCTTCTAGGAGTCCCTCTGGGTTTTACAGCGCAGGGACCTGAACAGTTCGGTATCATAAACGCACTGCATCCGTTCTTCATCCACCTGTGCCTCAGCAGCGGCCTCCTTAGCTTTGGTCAGGGACTGGATCAGGACTACCACGCCTCTGGCAGCTTTGGCTAGCTCCTCATTGGCTTTCTCCAACTCGACAGTAGCATCCTTAACCTGCTTCCGGAGGGAGTTGACCTGATGGCTCATTGCTACATTGAACTTGAAGGTCTGCCAGATACAGAGCAAGAGTTAAAAATGTGACCTATACCTATCCAAATAGAAGTACCAGGATGAAGCAACTTACCTCAGCGAGAAGAGTAGATCCCTTGGAGATTAAAAGATCATTGGGCATGGAGGTCATGGCGTCAAAGTTTCCACCAAGGCAAGAAGCAGCGAACCTAGCCAGGATCTCATCTTGGCTGCTGTCCCTTGACCTAGATCGAGACCGATCATGAGAAGCAGCCGGAGTAGTAAGGGCAGAAGTAGAACCCTTTTCAACCAGGGTAGATCGCTCAGCTCCCATAGCAAGCGAGGGAGAGGGGACTGGTTGGGTAGCAGCGGCAACAGTAGTAGCAGTAGCAGAGATGCTAGGTACCTAACATTGCAACTAGCCAGAAGTACCTCTAACCCTAGCCATTCTAGCTATGAGGCCCGCTAGAGGTGATCTAGCTGAAATAGGAAGAAGCAGAGGTGATACCTCGGGTACCTTGGCCAGGATCGATATGCTCCTGCTAGACCCAACAGAGGTACCAGCTCTCACAACGGGGTCAGGGCGAGTTGAAAGTCTGGTAGGAGAGGCCGGCGGGGAGACATGCTGGCCACCAATCGAGGTAATTTCCTCCTGCGAATTTGACAGGGGCACTGCAGAGACTGTCAAAATAGAGGAATTAGTACCTGCAATCTACAGAAAATTCTAATAGAGAAGAAACAAGAAGTTAAGCTACCTTATGAAGGATTGGAAATGCAGAGGTAGAGGTCTAATCTCCCTGCCTCGAAGGCATCTGAGGTAGGAAACCTCGTGTGGAGATAAGATCGAGCCATGATGGCTTTCAAAATATTTTCTGATTTGGCGGGGAGACTGCTTTTCTCCCCTGCGGCTTTGCTATTAAAATAGGTGGGAACCATGAACTCAGACCCTCCAATGTGAACCAAGCTACCCATTCTCCTCCAATAATGACCCACTCCTCCTTCCAGGAAGAGTCTTTCTTCGTGGCCCACGGTACTATAAATTTTTGACTGTTTTTTGTACGAGCATAGAGCTGCCCCATAGGACCTGGGGAGTTGGCAGCTACTTGAACAATAAATCCCATCTCGCTTCACCCCGGCTCCCAGTCGATGTTTTCCTTCTCACATTGTTCCTTCCACAGTACTAGGAAACCTACCAGGTGTCTCCAGAACCTAGGTGTCAGCTGGGGACGAGCTACAAAGCATGTAGTGCCCTGTGCAGAGTAGGATGGAGGGGTAGCCTGATTCCACAATCAAAGGACACTGTATGAATCAGAAGCTCGCCAGAAGAAGGGGTGTACACATCATACCCCCGAGGAAGGACAGTGATGGTAATGTCTTTTGATATCGAGAA
Source organism: Dipteronia sinensis (assembly GCA_033220585.1). Lineage (NCBI taxonomy): Eukaryota > Viridiplantae > Streptophyta > Magnoliopsida > Sapindales > Sapindaceae > Dipteronia > Dipteronia sinensis. The sequence continues at coordinate 70,061,457 of CM065636.1, read as the reverse complement.
ATTCCTCCTCAGGCGCTTGATCGTGTCATCGGTACTGGTAGAATCCGAGATGCATCGATACTCGTAAGGAAGAGAGAGCACCCTTTCTTTAAATCTGTAACTTCACGAGCCAGGTCTCCACCTACCCTGGCAGCACCTAATTCCCCGCTCGATTCTTTACCGATGTCGGCCGCGTTATCGGGATCGTTGAAAAACCAGTCCCGATAGCGACATTCCTGATCGAGCTGCGACGTTGAGAAGCAGGAATGTCCCCCTCGCCGTCATCGTCCTTAAGGGACCTCTTCCGATGGACAAAGCTCCCACTAGCAGCAGAGTCATCACCAAAGATTCTCTATAAACTATCATAGGTATAAGAAGACATGGTAGCAGGGTCGAAGAGTTTTAGAAGATCGAAAAGATTGAATAAAGAGAAGTTAGGGATTACAAAATTTTTGAGAGTTTCGTGAAAACAGAAAGAAGCAACGGGAATAAACTACGGAGAAAGGCGAGAAGGATCAAGATATAAATAGAGAAGAAAATGGTTACTTGCAACGGGAAGAAAGGGTAATTAACAATGCGAGATGATCGGAAAGTCAGTTTCAGGAAACGCGCCCTCCCAAATCTTACCCTTTTTGAATTCAACCTATCCTGATGAGGCACGTGTATAACCCATTAAATCAGCATGTAAAGGGAGGATTTCATTCCTAAAAGCAGTTATGGAAAATTCTCAAAGTGTTACGAATCTTGACTCCCACCCCAACCTGATACTGGTGTTAAAGTCAATAGGGACTTCTGTTAACAACCATTTTCGGTAAGGGGCTAAAGGAAAATTTTCCACCGAGTTACCACCTGGTAGGGGACTATTCCAAGGGAGTCCCCCTTAATAGGTAAGCATTTGGAAATGAGAGCTCATAGCACAAATACATATGCATAATCATATAAGCAACTTTATGCAACTCAATTAAGTAAGAGAGATTCAAAGAGTTTATTTTATAAAAATGTGTGACACGATGCTTTGCATGCAAGACATGTTGCATTCAAGATCAAAACAATGGTATTTGGCAAAGCAAACAACAAGAGTTTCCAATTTGTCATGATTTGTCATGATTTCAAGCAAGGATATAGATTGTATAAGAAATTCAATTTAAAGAGCAACTATATCAAACTTTATAAGCATAAAAAGACATGAGCGACTTTTGCACCTTTTTGGATTTTTCTGGGTAAGATACCCATATGATAGTTACATGGGTAAGATACCCATGCAACTACAAGAAGATCTTGTTGAGTCGAAAAGAGAGCTTGTTGAGTGGAAGAGAAAGATTGACGAGCTAAATTCAAAGGTGGAAGAACAAGGTGCAAGAATCAAGAGCTCAGAAGATAGCATCTTCTCAAAGAAAGCATCCACCTCAAAGTATTATGAGAGATCAACATACCGTGCAACATTCTTTGGTGGCACAAGTGGCTAACATAGATCAAATGATATTGAGGTATCATTTTTTTTCCTTTTGGCTCATTTCATATCAAAAAAGGGGAGAAAATGTGATACTAGACTTAGCTCTAATCGCATCTTTCTTATCTTTATCTTTGATTATGTATTTTTTTTATTTCATTGGTATCTAGAGCTTGAACTTGAACTCTTTTATGGCATGTAATAACTTTCTTGGATGAGATATTTTTGTTGGTATATGCATGTATTCAGGTGGAGTTTACAAGTATATTTTACTTTGATTTTTATGATTTATTCTTGCCAAGTATGTTTTTGCCATATATTTTCTCTTGTATATACATTGTGCCTCAAGTTTATTTTAGGTGATATAAAGAGAACCTCAAGTGAAGGAGTTCAAGACTCATTGAAGATTAGTCTAGGAGACTTAACTCATTGTAATGTGAGGGTGAGTTTTTGTGATCAATCTTCACTTTGTATTGAATAGTATTTGTATAGGTGTTTTGACATTGAATTTACCAATGGGGGAGCTTGTTAAGTGTTTGAGTTATGTATTGGCCTAATTTCATATCAAAACAAATTTTTCTTTTTATTGATTATTCTTCTAAGCTTATCATGATTCAAGCTTCAAGGAAGCATGGCAACTTATCAAGCAAAGTGAAGTCTTCAAGAGTAGTAATCCATATTGCACATCAAAGGTATATTTAGACCTCATTCCTCTTGTAAGGCTTAGGCACCCTCACACACACATTGCATTCATATGTGTCCCTTCATCATGGTGCTCAATTGGTATAATACATAAACACACATATTATTGTATGCACATGCATTAGATTTAAATTGATCGATTTTGTAAAATTGCATGTTCTAGGACTATATCCAGGAAAGGACACACTTATGTGTTCATGTGTTTGTTTTTTTTTGTTTTTATGATATCAGACTTGAATATGTTCTCATATTGTTCCTTATTGAGTTTCGGTCATTTCGGTTACTCATTCATTAGTTTTCGAGTTCCGAGTTGGAAGTTACGAAACTTTTCATGTTTTTAATGTACATGGTTTTCATCCTTGTATTTCAAGTCGATTTCAATACCTTTTATGAAATTTTTGTACACGTTCATGTCCGAGAGAGAGTCCTGATTTGTAATCTGAAAACAGATTAGAAATCGGAATTCGGAGGCCGGAGAACAGTCTAAAAACACGAGAGGGGCGCAAGGGTAGAGGAAAATGGCCCAAGTCCATTTGCCACCTTTCCCGTGGAGGCGCGTGAGCCTCACGGGAAGGGAGGCTTCCTGCCCCTGTGAGGACCACGTGCCTCCATGGGGTGGTGACGTTGAGTGGCCCTCCATGCCACCTGAGATGCCCATCTCTCCACCTAACTTTCCCTCCCATTTTCTTATACATGCTCTCTCTCCCTCTCATTCCATTCTAAGAAGAAAAATGTGCAGAATTTTCTCTCCAAATTCTCTCAACTTCCAAACACCATATATCGCTCATTTCTGATCCGATTTGAGTGATTCTAGTTGGAGAATCTATGTATTTAAGTTTTCTATCATCTCCAAGAGAGTTTGAAGTCTTTTGTTCAAGTTTTGTGGTGGTTCTACAACAAAATTTGAAACTGCACTTTTCTAAATGATATTGATGTATTCACTGTGTTTAGATCTTCAAAGTCTTAAATTACCATGAGTTTTACTCTTCTATATATGTATGTTACTTTAACATTAGCTATTGAGAGATAGAGCTTCTATTATAAGCTAGATGAGCTTAATTAGAAACTTGTTTGTTGAGTTAGCTTAATTAGAAACTTGATTCATGTACTTTGATGCCTATGTCTAGTTCTTCATGAAGTGTACCTAATCCACACATTTCATATGTACATGCATCGTTTGTGTGATGACACGATTTTATGATTGTAAACTAGAAAATCATACATTGTGTGCTCATTGACTATTTCTCGTTTCCATAGGATATATTGATCACATATTCTATATTGCATGTGTTTGCATTGGCATATATGGATCACATTAGGATGTCCTTATAAAAGGCATGAAATCTCGACTAGGACAAAGTTCCGGATAGTTGAGCAAGGAAGTCTTGGCTAGGACAAAGGTCAGGATAGTCGAGCAAGGGAAACTTTCTAGAGACATGGGATGTGTCTTGGACAGAAAGTTGGCTATGTCTCTTTCATTAGTAGGCCTGAGGGTTGGGTAGTAGTTATGTCTAAAAGAGTGTGTATATCATGTGTTGATCACTTTTAAGGATGTACTTTTTATCATCTAGTGAAAGATAGTTAGCCGATGGTTGTGGATTCAACCCGTGGATGTTTTCTTTTTTGAAGGTTTTACCAAGTTAAAAAAATATCGTATTAATTCTTTCTATCTCTATCTCTTTATATTTGTATACGTGTTTGATTGAGAAAGATGTGATATGCAAACACTTGATTTGATCAACATTGTAAATTTCACTTAGGTTATATATATTGATTTATTTATATATAATTCCTTGATTGTGAAGTACTTGTAAATATTAGACATTTATATATATATATATATATATATATATATACATACGTATATATATATATAATACAAGTGCTTGTGAATTTGAGTTTTAGTGAAATTCCTTCACTTGCAAATTGTAGGCAATGATGGATAATGTTAATTGGATTAATACTTCAATTGTCTACATGTGCTTTTATATGCATAATGTGATGTGATACAGGCTATCTATAGGGGCAAACTTAAGTTTGTTTTAAGGGATTGAAAAAGGCGTAAAGACCTATTCACCCCCCTTCTTCTAGGTTAGCTTAAGGCAAATTAACAGTGTTTGTATATTTTCAGTGTCATCCACGTATCTTCTCCCATAGCCAACTCATCTACCTCCAATCCGTCTTCCCAACCTTTCGTGCTTGGTTGGGCTAGATGTGCCACCGAAACATTGTTTGGGTATATCAGTGTGGAAGCGGTTGCGAGTTTGGAGAGAGTGTCTGCTTTCTTATTCTTTTCTCGGGGAATTAGGGTGATCTCGAAATTCCTGAAATGTAGTAGCATTCTTTTAGCGATCGCTAGATATGGTATCATGGCATCTTCCTTGACCTGATACTCGCATTTGACTCGATTCACAACTACTTGCGAGTTATTGAATGTGTTGATCTTATTGGACCCCAGGATCGTGGATAGTCTTAGTCCAGCAAGCAAGACCTCTTATTTAGCTTGATTGTTAGTAGCCTTGAAGTCAAAACGTAGAACGCACTCGACAACGTCTCCTTTAGAAGTGGTAATTATGACGCCTGCTCCGCTTCCATAGGCGTTGGAGGATCAATCCACGTGGAACTTCCATTGAAATTGCTCTATCTTCCCCTTCTCTTCAAGTGATCTGGCGACTTCGACATCACGCTCTGTGAACTCGACTATGAAGTAGGCCATTTCTTGTCCTTTGATTGAGGACCTGTGGTTGTAATCGATGTTGAACTCACTCAATTCAATCACCCATTTTGTCAATCTGCTGGACACCTCTAGCCTCAATAGTATTTGCTTTAGGGGCAGTTGGTAAAACACCAATCTTGTGAGCTTGGAAATACAGGCGGAGTTTTCTTGCTGCGATCACTAGCGCTAGTGTCATATTCTCGGTTGGAGAATACATGGTCTCGATGAGAAGAGGCGCCTTACCGGTGTAGTAGATCGGATGTTATACACCTTCATCTGGCCTCATTAATATGGAGCTGGCGGCAACGTCTGTAACTAATAGATATAGGTACAGATTTTCTCATATCTGAGGTTTGGACAATAAAAGGGCTCGCCCCATATAATCCTTCAACTGCTGGAAAACCTTCTCGCATTGCTCATCCCATTTCATTCTGGCTCCCTTTTTTAGTACTTTGAAGAAGGGCGAAGATTTTTCTGTTGAGCTTGAAATTAATCTATTTAGCGATGCTATGCAATTGGTCAGCCACTGGAATTCCTTATGCATTTTTGGTGCCTTCATTTCTTTTATCGCAAAGATGTTTTCTATGTTTGCTACTATTCCCCTTTGATGCACCTGGAAACCCAGAAACTTCCTCAAGGACACCCTGAATATGCATTTGGTCGGGTTTAGCTTCATCCTGTACATTTATAGTACGTCAAATGTTTCCCGCAAATCACGGAATGGTCACTGGCCTTTTTGCTCTTGGTTAAGATGTCATCTACGTATGCCTCCATCGTCATTCCAATCTTCTTAGTGGACATCTTGTTGACCAAACGCTGATATATAGCTCCCGCAGTTTTAAGTCTAAAAGGCATGACAATGTAATAGTACAACCCCCTTGGGATTCCTTGGGATCGAATTCAAATTCGCCAAGGGTTTCCTCAATTTCCTTTTTCTTTTGGTCTTTTCTCCTAGGATCATTGAGGAACCTTGGGGATCAAGTGTCCTCCTTGGCGGCGGATGATGATTGACAGTTTTTGCTCACATTTTTGTCCATCTTATGGTTGTTAACCACAAGGTCGAAGGTTCACCCCCTCCCTGTTCTTCTAGCGCCAATTGTTGATGTCCATTTATGGGAAATCTATTTGACAGTGACACGTACGTGGATTGATGCCTGGTAAGCTTATAAAATGATATCAGGCTGCCTCTCTGATACGTGTGTGAATTGGTGAACGGATAATGAACAGATAATAGATGCGTGCAGAAATAATAAAGACACAAGTATTTTTACATGGAAAACTCTTAATACAGGGAAAAAAAGCATGGTCGATGTACTGACAGGTAAGAGCTTTCACTATGTAAAAGATAATTGTGATTACATACGATTAATTGTTTATGGTTGCCACCCTTCCTTCTTCTGCTTGATACATGTGTTTATATAAGGGCTAGGGTGTTGCTCTAGCCCTTGCTGTACAATTAAGAAATATTATCAGGTGAGATCCAGGGGGATCGTATCCTAGTGAATCAAATCCCCATGTATTTACGGTGATGTTATCTTCATTCCTTGTGGAAGCACTTTTTTGGATCTTTCCATTTATTGCTGGATTTGTCAACTATTGGATCGCAGGGGATTGCCTTGGCTATTTTAAGGTCAAGCTTCATGAAAAATATACTGAAATCTTGTTTCATTAATGATGCTTTTTGTTCGCTGTGGGGCAAGTTCGGGTTAGCATGCCTGTTTGGTAATACTCCGGTGAGCAACTACTCTTAACGGGTGAGTTGTTCCGATCTCGCTATTGTCATGCGTGGTCTGTATCGCGGATAATATGTCCTTAAGTCCTAGGTTTTATGCTGACATGTGAAATAGAGTAAAATTAACCCGAACACATATCTACACTTGTACCATGACCAAAAAGACTTATATACACTTATAAATAATTCATTGGCAAAATTGATCCTATTTAATTTAATGAAATAATAAAAATTGACAAATGTGTTGAGGTCATGTATTATCATTTATCACTGTATTATTTAATTCAAACAATTTCAAAAAATCAAAAATTACAAAATTACAAATATTTAAAAGATTGAAAAATAAGAATATTTCAAGTTGGAATTGTCAAAAAATAATCACCTAGATATGCTAAATTTATTTTTAACCATATACGAAAGTTTAACAGTTGTTAACCACATTTTAAAATTTTATTTCAGTCCATAACAAAAATTACATAAATACTCTTCAATTTCTTTTTTATTTTATTTCCTTTTTTTGTGAAAAACGTGACTTGAAAAGAAAAACATGAAACCTGAGAGAAAAACATAAAACCTAGGAAAAAAATGTTAAAATACGTGAAATCTTGGAGAAAGACGGAAACCTCATTCTAAAAACATCTATCTGTTTTTAATTTTGTACAGGAAGATTATTGAAACATCTCATGTAGAAGGGTGCTTTGGCAATTTCTTGTTTACGATTTTAAATTCTTCTTTTTTTCGTCTTCTCCAAATCCACAGAGCGGCCATGTTAGGCCGCCTTGGTGACTCTGTTCCTGATGGCGTCGGGCGACGTCGTCCTCGGCGGAAGGCGTTGTCGGTGTGAGATGAGGGAGAGATGAGAGGACGATAAACGAGAAGAGACATTTTAGTGAGTGTTTTTGTACAGAGGTATTTCAGAAATTGATTAAAAACATGGTTATAAACAGTTAAATTTTCGTAAGTGGTTAAAACAAATCCTTAATGTTTTTAGGGGATATTTTTTAATTTTTCCCATGATTCAATCATATTTAAAATTAAAAAAAATTATTCAAAAATGTTTTAAGAACTCCTTAAAACATATTAAATTATATGTCGATTACAATATTATTCAAAACTAAAATATCGCAATATTAGATTTACATATTTTCAAATTCAAATTCAAAATTATTTTATAATTGATAGAAATGAAAAAAAATAAAAGTTGGTGGCCATCTCCATCGTCGGTGGAGATGGCCTTTGTCGTCAATTTCCTCTGTTGGTGGAGAAGATGGTGGGCGTCTTCAACATTGGAGGATTGATCTCCACCTCAGCAGAAGAGATTGATTGATCTCCTCACTTGTAGAGGAGATCGTTCTATCTGCTCTGCCTAGAGAAGATTAGTGGGTTGGTATTCAATCTTCACTAGTGATTGACGGCCAAAGGCCACATCCATTGTTGGTGGAAGTTGCATTCCTTTTTTTAAAGATAAAAACATTTTCTATTATTTATTTTTAAAATTTTTTTATTGGTACACATTTCATATTTGTACAGTTACATGTTCAAAGGCGTAAATACCTCTACTCCCGTTAACTTTGATTAACAGTTAACTAATTGAAACTAATACACATATGTCTTGTAAATTTGTAACATTTCTTTAAAACTTAGGAATCACAGTTTAATTCCCCCCTTTCCAAGATTGTAATACTAATGAGATAGGATCTAAATTACAGTCCTTTTTCATGTCTTCTTTCTTTTTTATAAGGATTTAGATTCCCTTCTCACCTCACTTTGTCCTCACATTGTTATTAAAATCAGTGGTCTTAATTAATTCTATTTTTTGGTAGAGTAAAGATATAAATTAATATAAATAATTCGGACCATTAATTTATTATATTAGACTCGTACCAATAGATTATGGAGATGAGAACAAGGCAATGACAATTAAGGTGATGAGAGGATCCATATCTTTTTTTTTATATATATCTAAATATTAGAAAAGAATTATGTCCATTTACTAAAGGGTTCTCGACTACGATACATAGGCCTATTAAAAAGATTAGTTGAAATATTAATGTTTATCCTTTAATTGGAGGACCACTACATTTTAATAAAGTGCAATTTATCTTGAATAAGAAAAAAAGTATAGTATTCTATTTTAGAATTTTATAAAATATTTGTAGAATATAAACAGAGTAAATATGGAAATTAGTTCTTATTAAATGGCCTGGCAACTGGCAAGTGAGGCATTGGAAAATTTTAGCTAGGATTTGAGTCGGCACTACGTTTCAAAACTTTTTTATTTATTTATGTAAAACTGTAAAAGACCTTCATCCTGTAATGCATTCTTGAAATTAATTGGATTTTGATGCTCACAGTTTTATGAAATGTTTCGAATAACATTTGTTTATGGTTTTAACTTAACGAGATAAGCTACCCCACCATTATTAGTAAAGTGGTTAGACCTTTTTTTTCACTTATGTGACAAGAGTTTGAATTCCATATTTTGTCTTTAAATTTTAAATTCCTGTAGCGCATGTTATATTCTTAGCTGTACTTGATACATATATATATATATATATATATATATGTATGTATATATATTTATATATAAAATTAAATTCGGCTGTCTAAAGCAGTAATGTAAATTCTTGTTTTGCTGGTATACACAAAAAAACGAAAGTCTTGTAAATATAACTTTCTCTGTAACCCAACGGTCAACATTAGTCAAGTCAATATCACATGCCTTCATACACACATCAAACTTTTAGAAGCTCATAATCGTAATTAACTTCACCTACTCTCTTATTAACTAATTCCTTCAAAACTATATATATACACACACTTGAAGATGTTGCTATATGTTTGGTGTCTTTCATATTGAAATCAAGAATCAAGATGCTGTTAACCAAAGAAATTTCCTCCTCCAGTATTTTATTTTTCCTAGTACTCTCTTTCAGCTTTCACTGCCTGGCTTCTACTCATTATAATTTCGTTGTAAGTATATAATATTGTGAATTGTGACGATTTATTTTTTTTCTAGTTCATTTAATTGGCTCTACTTTCAACTTTTTATTTCATGAAGTTGCGATTATTTAATTAAAGAGGAGAAATATGAATTTGAATATTCTGCTTTCTGATGATCTCTCCCATCTTAATTCAAAGTCTTATATTTCCATTGCTTAGGGGTTGTCTGTTTTTTTTAGTATAAGACTTATTGTCTCATATATTTAAAATTAAGATAAATCAGTTTGCTTGTTTTTCTAACTTATATTTTATTTTAAGATATATATGTTTTTTAGAAAAAGTAAAAAAAAATTGACTTTTATCTTATTAAAAAAGTGTTATTGTAGAGTTTTTTAGTATATTTCCACAAATGTGCTATAACAATTCGCACATTTACAATTTTATCCGCACGTAATAAAATCATAAAAATCAATTTTCCAAAAAATTTCCAATTTTGAAGAAATCCTAACACAATCTCATCAATTTTACATTTTTAATAAGTCATTCAAAATGAAAAAAATAAACATATCATAGTATCTTAATTTGTAAGACTTATCTATATATTTAAGAAAATAAGGTTTTATAAAACTTTAAATAAAAAAAAAACAGCACCTTAATACTACTTGATATGTCAAATAATTTTATTATACAAATGTTTTTGGGAGTTCTTTAATTTGGGGGAAATTAAGTACTGCTTTTGAGTGAAAATGTTTTGCATTAAAAAACTTAATTAATTGCTACCACTTTCTGAAAAATCATTTCGGCTACTGAAAATGGTTTTCTAAGGGATTGAATGTGCTTAAATCATTATTTTAAACACCCTTAATCGGCAGCATAAACGTTGATAAAATTATAAGGGTCTTAAAATTTCCACTTCTCCATTGGAGGGACTGATCTCTTCCTCCAGATATTCATAAAGAGTTTTATATCAATTCTTGGAGAGTACTGTCTCACTTTCGTTTTATGAATTAATTTCTCTTGCCCTTATTGGGCTGCTCTTTCAATTACTTTTTTCCTTTTTTTTTTCTCTTTGATAATTTCTCTCTAAAAAAATGCACTTCAAATGTTCTTCTAATCCAAAACACATTTAATATATATATATATATATATATATATTATTATTATTATTATTATTATGCGTTCTCTGAAAAGTACTTATTGATCCCAAAAAACTTCTTTTTCTTTTCCATTTTAAGCTAAAGTGTACATTTCTGTGAAACCACTTAAATTATTATTATTATTTTCAAGAAAGAATAGCACTTGTCTTGTGCTAATCTGATCTATATCATTGAATAAGTGTCTATTAAATCGTTTGTTTTTAAATAAAAATAAAAATCAAAGTACCTTTTAAGATAAAAAGAAAAAGAAAAAGATTAAAAAAAAAAACACTTTCTTTATTTATAAATTTTAACCTAACATTTCAAAATAGACATAAATGGTGACTGCTAGTGTTGAGTATGTTATTGCAATACCAAAAATACTCGGAAATGCACTTTAAATTTGTTCACATCTGCAGACTGCAGATATATATATATATATATATATATATATGCTATACATTATTGATTTTTAGATACTAGAGGAGCTAATTATTCAATTAATAATTGCAGGTGAAGGACGCTCCATACAAAAGACTCTGCCACACAAAAAAGATCTTAACTGTGAATGGAAAGTTTCCTGGACCAACCATTAGGGTTCACAAAGGAGACACAATCTTTATCAAGGTTCACAACAAAGGCAAATATAACATCACCCTTCACTGGTATATATATATATATATATATATATATATATATATATATATATATATAACACTCCATCCATCTGTCATCCGTCATTTTACAAATTTACTAGGCTAGCTTCTTGTGATTTTTCTACATTTAAACAATTAAACACATCATTATCGGTTGATCTGAACTTTTATATATTGTGTTTAAAGCTTATGCCAGAGAAATTACTTTAAAATATGGGATACTAGATATTTCGAAAATGAGGAGAGTTCGGAGGGGAAGAGGGAGGGAGTTCATAAGGGCCATGGCCGCCCTTCCCTCAAAAAAGGTTTAAATATATATATATATATATATATATATATATATATATATATTTATAGGGTTCTTTTCTCCTTAGTGTGCACTGATATAAACACTGATATAACTTATATCAGTGTGTTGTATGTGGACCACTGATTATGGAGAAGTTTTGACAAGTGCATATATTTTGAATCAAAATATATAAATCTAATGGTCCACATCCAACGCACTGATGAAGTTATATCAGTATGTACTGATTTGAATTTTTTTTTCTATATATATATATGAAGTTTTAAAAATTTTGAAATAATCATTACATTTTAAAATTTTCTCATTTTGGCCACTCTGAAATGTTTTATTTTTGTATTCCTGGCTCTGCTACTGTAGCAGAGGATATCGAAACTAATTAAGTAATTGGTTTGCAGGCATGGAGTGAAACAACCGAGGTATCCTTGGTCAGATGGTCCTGAATACATAACACAGTGCCCAATCAAACCTGGAGGAATTTTCAAACAGAAGATTATATTTTCCACAGAGGAAGGGACTCTGTGGTGGCATGCTCACAGTGACTGGTCACGTGCGACAGTTCATGGAGCCATTATTGTCTATCCAAAATTTGGAACTGGCTCTCCTTTTCCCAAGCCTAATGAGGAGAGGCCCATCATTTTAGGTAAAATTATATTTAACCATTTGTTTTAACAAGCAACTTTCAAGTTTCGACGTCAAATCTCACTTTTTTTCTAATGAAAATTCGAATTAAATACTAATGAAACTAGTGAAACTTTAACTAATAATATAGTACTTTGAAAACTGTTAAAAATGTAGGAGAATGGTGGAAGAAAGATGTGATGAAAGTTCTACAGCTATTCCTGAGAACCGGAGGAGACCCCAATATCTCTGATGCTTTCACTATAAATGGTCAGCCTGGTGACTTATATCAATGCTCAAAATCAGGTATATATGCTTGCTATATCAACAAAATAACAAAAAAAAAAATTTCTTATATACATAAATATAAATATGTGATTACAATTGAATAATGATTTTGCAGAAACTTTCAGGCTAAGCGTTGATCAAGGCAAAACTTATCTCCTCCGGTTTGTAAATGCTGCAATGAACATCCCACTCTTCGTCTCCGTTGCGAATCATATGTTAACAGTTGTTGGAATAGATGGTGGCTACACTAAGCCATTAACCAGTAACTACATTACAATATCACCAGGACAAACCCTAGATGCCTTGTTACAAGCTAACCAAAACCCTAATAATCTCTATTACATGGCTGCTAGGGCTTACTCAACTGGCCTCAATGTCCCCTTTGACAACACCACAACCACAGCTATAGTACAATATAATGGCAACTCCACTCCATTTTCATCTCCAATCTTGCCCAATCTTCCTTATTATAACGACACAGATGCAGCATTTGGTTTTCTAGGCCAACTTCGAAGCTTAGCAAGTTATGAACATCCGGACAATGTTCCCTTGGAAATTAGCAGTCATATAATCTCTACCATTTCTGTAAACACTCTTCCATGCGTGAGAAACAATTCATGTGAGGGACCGAATGGAACTCGCCTTGCTGCTAGCATGAACAACATAAGCTTTGTAAGGCCATCAATTGATATACTTGAAGCTTATTACAGACATATCAATGGGGTGTATCAACCAAATTTCCCAGGTTTTCCACCATACATATTTAACTTCACAGCGGATTATTTGCCGTTGATCTTAGAGCTTCTGAAAAGAGGGACAAAGGTGAAAGTACTGAAATTTAATTCCACTGTGGAGATGGTTTTGCAAGGGACAAACGTGGTTGCTGGGATAGACCATCCAATGCATTTGCATGGATACAGCTTCTTTGTTGTTGGATATAGGTATGGAAATTTCGATAAAGATAAAGACCCTTTAACTTACAATCTCATTGACCCTCCTCTTCGGAACACTGCCATGGTACCTAAAAATGGCTGGATCACCATCAGATTCACTGCAAACAACCCTGGTAAGTACTAGCACTGCTCATCTTTATTGTTTTTTATTTATAAATTAGATCAATGATGAAATAATTATTATGTTTACACAGGAGTTTGGTTCATGCACTGTCACATAGAGAGACACCAGACATGGGGAATGGAGACAGTATTCATAGTAAGTAATGGCAAATGCCCTGAGGAACACTTTCTACCTCCACCACCAGACATGCCTCCATGTTAATTAAAGTTTTATAGTGTTTTTTATAATATATATTAATGTTTGTTGATAATAATTTTGGAAGTATTGTTATGGCTATTGGCTTGATCAATACTTGCTTGTCGTGTGTGTGGAATTCTATTGGTTAGCTCTCTCTGGTTTTTTGTTTTGAACTATCAGCTCTAGTATAAATATTGATGTGTTATTTTCAGATCAATGAAAAACAGAGAATCTCTTCTTCGATTTTCTCCATTAATGGGGTTCATTTCTCGAAATAATTTTTTTTTTTGTTTTAAGGAATTCTCTAAAAAAAATTTCTATGAAAACTTTCAATCTTTCATCAAATAATTTTAATTTCTATCCGGGGAATTGGGGGTAAATTTATTTTTAACCAAAAAAGATTTGTAAAAATTCTAAAAGAACCAATCCTTAGAAACAAATCCGAAATAACTAACATTCGATGTACAAAGACGTAAATACCTTTATTGAAACTACACCCCAATCCTCGATCTGTTTTTCATTCATTTTGTTTTTTAAAACTAATAAATAAAAAAGACAGCGAAGAGATAGAAACGCCGCGTGGAGAAGAATTAAGTATCAATGAAGTTGTAGCTAAGGGAGAAGAAACAAGTCCAGACCTCGTCGCCGTTGATGATTCCGGGAAAGCTGCAGCGATCGAGGTTGAGTTATTTATGTCGTAATGTGTAATGTGTGATGTGCATGTATATGTATGTCATATGCATATAACCATTCAAAAGACCGGTAAATATAATCTCTTTTAAACAAGTATCTCCGGTGAGCATAATTACCCATTTAGATGGTTTAACCTCCAGGCCTCCTCAACCATTCATTTCTTAGTTCCTCACCTAATATTGCCTATTAAATAGATAATGTGAAAGCTCATAAAATATGTAATGGCTTGTTTGGTTGAGATTTCTACCGTAGAGGCTAGAAGAGTTTAAACATCTACTAGGCAAAAGCTCATACAGAGGTACTTCTTTAAATAGACTTTCTTTTAAAAAAAATCCACCAACAAAACAAACATGCCCATAATTGACTTTATTTCTATAAAGTAGCATTGAGGGTAGTGAGATAGAATGGACAAACATGCCACTAATTGACTCTCATAGTCATATGTATGAGCTATATTAATTTCAGAAGTCATAGAACAAAATTATGCATAATTATCCTCAAATCAGGATTAGCGAGAAGAAAGAAAAAGCGGAGAGAGAAAGTGAAGAACAGATGGAGCCGAGGTAAGAGATGGAAAATAACCATAAGGGTAATTTGGTAATTTTTGGTTATTTTTGAGTATTATTTTTAAAATGTTGGTTAACTAAGATTTTATTTTCAAAACTAATCATTGTTGAAAATAAATTTTTATTTCAAAATGTGGTTAGTTTTGGTAAATTCCTCATTACTAAATAACCCTCCAACGGTTAATAAAAGGGACAATTACACAAACCCCTTAAGTTTTGAAGTTAAGATACCTAGATGGAAAAGTTTACTTATTCTATGCTAATACCCTTGCATTAATGGTAATCATCTAATTATGTTAAGTTGACTTAACTTGACTAATAAAATGTCCACAATACCCTTATATAAAAATATAAAACATTTATAAAATATAAAAAATAAATAAGAAAAGCGAAACAAATAAATATTTAATAAAACAAAACAAAACAAAAAAGGAAAAACTTTTTTTCTTTTGAAAAAAAAAATAGGGCAAAAGGGGTGGTCGCATGCAGGCCTCTAAACACGAACCATGGCTTTCAAGATGTAGGTGACTTCTTCCAAGCCTCAACTTCACTAAGGGTATTGCCTCCGATAAAAACTCGAGCCATATCCCCCAGTTTCACTTTCGTTTTTTTTTCTCCTTTTTGTTTTTAATTAAGTTTTAGTAATGGGAAAATTAACCACATTATCGTTTGTTCCAAGTGGAAGTCTGTTAAATGCAAGTTGCAAGGGGATTGATCTAGAATAAGCAAACCTTACCATCTTGGTGTCTTAACCCAAAACCTCAAGGGTGCGAGAATAATTTCCGATTGATAAAATATCAAATATAACCTTTTGGTTTGAAAAAAACCGTAAAAAAATCTCATAATGTTAGTTGACGTTATTTAAATCTAACAAATATGACTAGAAAGCTTCTTTTGACAATTTAAATTTTTTTTATTTACATTTCTTTTCTAAAGACACTTTATTCTAAAAGTTTAAATTATAAAAAATTCTAAAGATACTTCATTTTATCTTGGGTGTCGATATTGTCACCCATAAAACTAATTAGTACACCAAAATATATCAATAGAAATTTACCGATAAGGACATATTATTTTAATTAAAATAAATCAAATACTATGTACACTCATTAATTACACGCATATCAATCTTCAGCTACATCTCTTTATTAAAAAAAAATATATGATAAAACGTAACTTATGATAAACCATAATGTTTATGATAAACTATAATTAAATGCTAGTTATAGATATCATTGAGTTTTTTTTTTATAAAGATAGCTGTTTATATAAGAGAATTCCATATTGAAAATCTCTTGACCCATATAGAATCTATTTCTTTATCTTCCCTTTCATCAGGCTCCTACAAGTGAGACATTTCCAAAAGTAAATTGGACAATCATTACAAGCGGATTTGATTCCAAAAATAATATGATTTTTTTATAAATTGTGTGTGTTAATAATTTAAGAGGGTTTATAAATAAAATGTATTAAAATAAATATATTTATTTTAATAAAAGTACTATTGGGATTAAGATGGGTGTTTATAGTAATATTTATTTTTTAAATTTTAGACATGGATGTACTTAGAAAAATGGGTGTACTAATTAGTTTTATGGGTGGCATTATCTGCATCCTTTTATCTTTTGACACTATTATTCTAAAGATACTCTATTTTTTTTAAAAAAATTTCTAACGACAATCCATTTTATATTAAAATTACCCATTATGATTTTTGAATTTTAATTTTAATTTCAACATATAGCAAAACCAACAAAAATAGTAATTTTCATCACTTTGAAAAGAATTCTTTTATTGTAATATGTACTTAGCAATTTTTTTAATATATTGTAAGAGTAAAAACAATATATTTTTTGTAGTTAAATTATATTAACAAAAATAATTTACAATCAGTATGTGTTTTTTAATTATTTTTCCTAAAAAATATAATAAAAATAATTTTATTGATAGCTATTGATAATTTATTTTATATTATTACTTTTTTATAACTTTAATCAATTTAATATATATAATTAAAATATTATACAAAATTATTAAACATGAGAAAACTGGGAAAGAAAGTAGGAAGCAAAAGAGAAATATATAAGAGTGGTGCTATTGGCACACCCCCTACTGATCTATTCATGCCCCACTTTTTTAATTTTATAATATTCTTTTTTTTACTTTATCAAAATTACTTAAAGAGACATACAATTTAGAAAAAAAATCTTCTACAAAGTAAATTTATTAAATCTCACATTCCTTTCCAAAAAAAAATAAAAATAAACACAGTAATCTGTTTCTTCAAAAAAAAAAAATTTAACTCTTAAACCCTAAAATTTGCTTCTTACATACATATAAAATATTATGGAAGAGTTTGAGAACGATATCAAACATCTTGAAGAATTGTCTAAGAATGACATAAATCAAGAATTGCCTGACAATGATAGTAAGCATCTGTAAACAATTTATTCTCTGGAAATAAGTTTGAAGTTTATTTTTTCTTCGGAATGATATCAAGCTGTCGTTGTGTTGAAGTACCATGTTATTTTTTATTTTTTCATTTCCACCATGGAATAAGAAGAAAAAAAAACTAAAAAAAAAGAAATAAAAAGAAAAATAAATAAATCAATCAATGGAGGTGAGAGAGATGTAAACAGATACAGAGATACAAAGATAGAGAGATCATATATGGTATGTATTAAGTTTGAAAAATAAGTAAAATGGTAGTTTTGGAAATAAACCAAAAAATTTAATAAAAACATTTAATTTTATTTAATTAAATCAAAATTTTAAAAAGTGGGGCATGAATAGATCAGTAAAGGGTGTGCCAATAGCACCACTCATATATAAAAGAAAAAAAAATGAGGGAGATACGTCTAATATACTGTATATCAGTATATGTATATTTCAACCAGTCAAAATTAAAACATTGAAAACGTCAATAAATTGTTTCCATTGTTTTTTCTATTTAATGTGTAAGGCCAAACTTTTGTTCTCCATGTTTTTGAGTTTTGGCTTTTAAAAACTTCCATCGGACAGTTTGATCGAGATTTTTCTATGCTTAATATCTCTCCTCGTAAGGGCATGAATCGCAGATTCATATAGTTCTAAAGGCGAGTTTCCCTCCTCAGAGATTGTTTTTAAGATAGTATCAATTGAGATCTAGGGTTCTTCCCATTACTTATACAAGGTCATGTGATAAACAAAAGTTAAAACCCATATTTTCACACAAAACTCTAAGCCAAGTTAACACAGCAAGATCATGCATACATCAACTTTCCCATTTACTAAGATTGTAATTAAGATTCAAGTAGAAATGTCATTAATTCACACCTAAATCCCAGTTTCATAAATAATCTAAACCACAACCCATTTCAATTGAGGTCACAAAATAACATGAGTAAGTACAGAAAAACAATTAATCCAGTAAATGAGACTAAAACTGAATTGATTATAGAGAAATAGACTAATTAATTACAAAGAGTAGTCCAATAGGGTTACATCAATCCCTTAGTTAAATGTTTAGTTACACATCAATGGAAATATAGAAAACATATAAGAGATGTAGAGAAAACCCTTAGTGGTCACTGTAAGTCTCCTCTTGCTCTTTGAAGTTCTTAAGAGTCTTTTGGACAACTCTCCTCAGAATCTCTAAAAGATGGGTGGATTTGGTGATGTAAGGTGAGAATGATGTAAGATGATGATCAAATATGATACCAAAGAAGGGATCTTTGGTGTAGTTGTTTCTTGGATGATGTAAGAGACCAAAAAAGAGAGGTATTTATATGGGTTTCCATTTTAGGGCAGGATTTCATCATTTTGCAGAGCTGGCACTGTGTCGCTACCCGCTTGTCGCGGTCCACCATGACGACATCTGGGCCGAGAGATTCTCTGAAATAATTATCATTACGGGCTGTCGCGGTCCACCATGACGGCATCTGGATAGCAAAACCCACAAGAGAAATAGTCATGGGGAAAAACGTAAATTGTCGCACCCATGCTCAACAGTAATTGCTCCGCGAATCCACTGGACAAAATGTTGTCGCCTCTTCTTGCTAAAGTTCGTGATCAACCATAACGGCAGCTAGACCGTGAAAACCACTATCATAGAGTTGTGATCCACTGTAGCAGAAAATGGACCACGAATATATCTGGAAAACATGCCGCGGTTCTTCAAGACTACACCAAGGCCGCGAATTCCTCATTTGAAGCCCAAATCACCTACTTTATTCTTAATTCTCTCTCAAACATCCCTACTAGATTACAATATCTGCACATGCTTACATATAGCCCTTAAATACCCGATTTAACCGAGAATCGAACAAAAGCTTGAGAATACTCACCAACCAACCTTTTGGTTGCAAGACTTCAACTTGCTTATGCAACTACCACAAGTAGCCACGAGACTTGGACTCATTGAAGAGAATTAATGTCTAAAGTGAACAATTAATGAATGCTCAATGCATATGAGTGCTAGACTAACACTAAATGCTTAACTAGGTATGAATATGCAAACTCAACAACCCTAGTTATTAGTTAACCCCTACAATCACCAAAGCCTTAATGAAAAAGCATTAAAGATGATGTCTTGTTAAAATGAAAGGAAGAACAATAAAGGAGATGAGATTTTGTTCTTACCTACCAAGTGATGATGCACAAGAAATCCATGTTTAATGAAGTCCTAAATGCAATGAATAGGGATTTGAAGAGTCACAAATGGTTGCAAGAACCTTCCTCTGTCTAAAAACTCAATAAGGCTCACCAAAAATGAAAAATTCGGAGTTCTTGTTGAACAAAAATGTTTTTTGGGTTATATATAGGGGACTTACAAAACTATATCGTTTTGGCAAAATCAGTTTGTTGCGGTCCCATTTTCACAGTTGACCATGACGACAAACCACCGCGACAAAGGCAACTGAATTGTTGCCAAAAAGTCGCAGTCCCATTTTGGCTGTGGATTATGATGAAGGCATGATCACAAAAATCACTTGAGAAAACTTCGCTCATATTTACCGTGGTTCTCCATGACAAAACCAAGATAGCGAAAATCTCTGGAAGATTTTTTCATAGTCTTTTTTCGCAGTGGTCCAAGTCGACACTTGAACCCCGAGATTCGCTGGAACAAATGTCGCTCCCATTTTTCACGGTGAATCAAGACGACACTTGAACCATGAAATCCACTAGAATGGTTTTCGTGGTTCAACACAATGACACCAAGACCTCGAAAATGAAAAGAAGAGGTCTCCTCAAACGATCTAACACACTAACCTATATGCAATATATGCAAGTGTGCAAATGGTTAAATTCATACTATAATGACAATAAATACACAAATGAATGAGTTGTGTGTGTAGGCACCTAATCTCCTCAAGAGTACAAGTCAAGTGATATACCTTTGAGGCTCTTGATCTTGAAACACTTGGGATGCAGAGAAGCTTTCCAAACACGATCAAGAACTTGATGAGCACATAAAGAACCTAAGCTACCCTTACAACATATACCATTGTGGTTTGTCACTGAAATAAGCCAATCAAAGCATGGTGGGACTTATAGAAATGAGATGGAGATACCCTATAAATGGAGATAATCAACCCCATTAATGAAGATAATCAACCCCATTAATGAAGATAGTTAACTTTTTAATGGTCATTCACAACACCATTAATGAGAAATCAGCCAAATCTTTTATTGTCATTCACAACGCCGTTAATGAGAAATCAGCCAACTCTTCAATGGCCATTCACAACGCCATTAATGAGAAAACAGTCAACTCCATCAATGCCAAATTAATATTGCAATTTTATTAACTAAATTAACAGAGTCGGCGACAAGAATGAGAACCTACAAATATCAGAAAGCTCTCTCTCGAAAGGGGGATCCACCAATCGAGAAAAAAGAATGAGATCGACTCGACTACCATTGTAAGCTCTCCGGAGCACCTATGTTTTACTACTTTGCTATTTGTGTTAGCTCCCTTGAGCACTTCTTGTGATATAACTAAAGAACGGACTCTCTCCTTCCTCTGGATACTGCCTACGGGTTTTTCAGCATATGATCATTCGTGATGCTTTTTCCCCCTAAGCTAGTCCACTTCTACCAAAAGAATTGTCATTCTCCTAGCTATCTCCTTTATTATGCATGTATGTGAGCTAGGCGCCGACCCCACTGGTCCTAGCTCTCATATCCCTTTCCTTGCATGTTATTTATGTCGGGTAACTACAGAGGAGACTAAGAGAAGAGACCGGGTACCAGGACCTGGAATAGGGACCGGGACAAAGGACCAACCCTTCACTTCAGCAAGGGAACCTCAAGCGCCATATCTTCTCCTTATCCTTGAAGCCCCGATGGGTGGGGTGATTTTTCTCCTACCTATTGCACCTTACTTCTTACTTGTACAAAACCCCGGTACCTAGACTTACCAACCTCGTTATGATCTCTAAGGTTGTAGTTTGAGGGTGTTGATCGAAATTCTGCCCCCAACGAATTTTCGATTAACAAGTTTTAGCACCGACTGTGAAAAGCTCACTTGACCAACATGGTTTCCTTGTCTCTACATGCGCATATATTTCTCTATCCCATACATATCATCACTTTACATGTGATTTAACGCATTCAATAGCTATATTCACTAAATTTTTATGCCATGATGCTATGCTGCCATGATACTTTATTTTGAATTACTAGTTCCTTATTACTAGCATTATTACATAAGTTTGCATAGATCTTATGATCTAAATGAACTCCTGCTATGATTGGTTGATATTTCGCCTTATATATGTTGCTACTTAAATAAGTTGAACATGTGGAGTGCATCATGTCTTAGATCCTTAAGATCAGTCTAATTTGTTGCCATGCAAGCTTGACTTTCTACTATTGAGGTGATAGGTTCATTATTCATGGCATATTATTCATTATTTATGATGTCCTTTCTCAAAATTTGTATATACCGCCTATGCACCACATGTGGTGCTCATTTTTTCATTTGACGAGTTTTGTTTGTTATGGAGCAAATATGGTGTGTGGGACTCCTAGTGGAGTCAGTCTACTATACTACCTCTGTTCAGCAAACCTGCTCATGTACTTGTGGAGCTCCATTACAGCAGCTATGTGCCTGTAGGGCTCCTATGCAGTAAAGCTGCACACTTCTCATACTTCTTTATAGAAGATTTGCTTCGCTACCAATACATCTCTTATCCAGCAGATCCATTGGATTTCCACATGTTCATACGGATCCCCTCGTGTCACCGGATCCACTCTTCAAAAGCGCCTAGGTAAAAGGTTAACATATGAACCTAAGAAGCCAACTCAACTGTATGATCGTAGGAGCAACACAAATAGTAGAAGACTAGTGCCTCTTCACTTTTTGTACCAGGCCATCCAAAGCCCAAGTGAGCCACTGCGGTTCCGATTCTTTCTAGGAGGGTTCAGAGCCTCATTTCAGTCGCTGGGGACTTCTAGGATCCCAAGCATGCCACTGAAGTCTCTATCAATTCGAGGAGAGCCAAGAGGCTTCCCACATTTGCTGAGGCCTCCTACATGCCTAAGCAAGCTGCAAGGCCAATGACTCCTTACTTCTTGTACAAGGCCAATCAATGCCCAAAGTGAGCCACTGCTGTTCTGATTCGCTCATTGAGGGTCTAGAGCCTTATTTCAGTTGCTGGGGACTTCTAAGATCCCAAGCATACCTCTAGACCAGCATCATGCCGGTGGCTCCTCTTCTCTTGTATCTAGCCATTCAACGCCCTGGCTAGCCACCAAAGTCCTGATCCATTCGAGGAGAACCTAGAGGCTTCCCATATTTTCTGAAGCCTCTTACATCCCTAAGCAAGCCTTTATAGCAGCAGCACCGTTGCAAGGCCAGTGGCTCCTCACTTCTTGTACCGGGTCAATCAACGCCCAAGTGAGCCATTACAGTTCTGATTCGTTCGAGGAGGGTCTAAAGCCTCATTTCGGTTGATGGAGACTTTTAGAATCCTAAGCATGCCTCTGGACCAGCATCATACCTGTGGTTATTCATCTCTTGTATCGGGTCATTTAAAGCCCTAGTGAGCCACCGAAGTTTCGATCCGTTCGAGGAGAGCACAGAGGCTTCCCATATTTGCTGAGGCCTCCTACATGCCTAAGCAAGCCTCTGGAGAAGCAGCACCGCTGCAAGGCCAGTGTTTCCTCACTTTTTGTATCTGGCCATCGAACCCCCAAGTGAGCCACTGTGGTTCTATTTTTTTCCTAGAGGGTCCAAAGCCTCATTTCAGTTGCTCGGGACTTCTAGGATCCCAAGCATGCCTCTGGACCTGTATCATGTCGGTGGCTTCTTTTCTCTTGTATCAGACTATTCAATGCCCTAGCGAGCCATGGAAGTCCTAATCCATTCGAGGAGAGCCTAGAGGCTTCCCATATTTGCTGAGGCTTCCTACATGCCTAACTAAGTCTCTAGAGTAGCAGCACCGCTGCAAGGCCAGTGGCTCCTCACTTTTTGTACCTGGCCATCCAACGCCCAAGTAAGCAACTGAGGTTCCGACTCTTTCTAGAAAGGTCCAGAGCCTCATTTCAATTGCTGGGGTCTTATAGGATCCTAAGCATGCCACTGGACCATTTTCATGTCGGTGGCTCCTCTTCTCTTGTATATGGCCATTCAACTCCCTAGCAAGCTACCGAAGTCCCGATCCGTTCGAGGAGAGCTAAGAGGCTTCCAACATTTTGTTGAGGTCTTCTTCAAGACTAGCGGTTCCTCACCTATTGTATTGGCCCCTTACTGCTCCCATGTGAGCTACCAAGGTCTCGGTTTGTTTAAGTAAAGTCCAAAGCCTCATTTTAGTTGTGAGGATCTTTTTGTAGGGAAAAATCGATATAAAACGCAGCGGAAGAAACAAAAATTAGATTTCGTATGGTTTTAAAATTTTTCTCAAAGTTGAACCTTAACCTTTTAATTAATTAAACTCAGATATATACGGTTAGAGTTAAATACCTCTTGATGTGTGATCCGATTGACTTACGTCGATTGGTAATCCGTAAAATCTTTTCCGATGCCCGTGAACAGTACCTCGTGAACAGTGATCGTGAACAGTACCCCCATCGTGAACACTGATCGTGAACAGTACCGCGAGATCTTCCAATCCGAACACGTACGTGAATCACCTAGGAGTGTGGTCTCCCTTTTTCTTTGAATTGCAAACCTGAGAATGGATGAACAAAGTTTTCTTTTTCTTTTGTTAGTCACAAAACAATCAAAAGAAGACAAAAATTATTCCGGTCACTTTTGAGTTCTCAATCTAATGATCGAAACTCGCGTGAACCTAATTCGATGTTGTACACACAAGCTTATTGATGAACAAGAAATCAGTGTACTATCAAAGAATAATCTCTTCTCTCTTTTATGTTTAGTAGAATAAAAATTATCCTTTTCTATGAATTGAGAAGAAGAAGAAAAATTGAATCATTCAATCAACTATGGTGGCCGAATTCTATATGTGGTATTATATAGGTGGCCGAAATTTTGCTTCCTCTTCTATTTAGGATTGCCGAAATCTTCCTCTAAATGGACTAGGGTTGCCGCAAATCACATACCAAAAAGAGTTTGTGTTGCACCCTAATTTCCATCAACCTTTAGACTTCAAAACCTAATCCAACTCATAGATATTTTTATTCTTTTATTGACTAAATAAAAAGACTTCTTATTTGATTAAATAAATAAAATTAATTAATTATTTTCTTATCAAACAAGTCTTTTACTTTTAATATACTACTACCAATAGTATAACTTTAGGAAATATATTTCCTGATCAGAAAAAGATTTGTTTCTTAATTAAACAATTAATTAATAAATTAACTAATTCTTATTTAATTAAAACAATGAAACAAAATAATATATTAGGTTAATATATACACCTTGCCGCCCCACTTATATAAATGAGCCATATATTATTTTCTTATTTCATTTAATCCATTGGACTTTAAATAAAAGCTCATATGTGAACCAGACCCATTCTTACTAAAAGAAACAAGCCCACATGTCTCCTTTTAATATATTAATATAATAGTGCAGCCCATTAATTAAATAATAGACATATTATATTCTTGATATATTAAAAACAATTCTAGATGGACCCTTAAATCGGCCCGGTAGAATATATCAAGTGATTCATGCAAATATCTGTGGATTGGGGATCTTGGCAGGCTATCTAAATTTAAGCTTCAATAGACACAACCTAATCACAATCAACAAATGATTCACTTAGGTCCAATCTATTAATTTTAACTCATTCCACTAAAGAGCTAAAATTGAACTCTTAAATAAAGATAGAATAAGGAGATGTTTCTCATTCATACCCTAGACAATCTTACAAGAGATGGTGTATCCTCGTGAATAATATCAGTAATCGCCAAGAGCTCATAGACCGCCTATAGCTCTCCAAGTTACCATATTTCCTCATATGACCACATTTCGAACTTGGATACTTTGACTTGTCCAGAAGCCATGTTTTCAATAATCATTATTGAAAACTCAACGTTGAGATTTAATATCCAATACCTCAAAACATCCATATGATGATATTATACTCTCATTTAATAAATGGAGCCACGATGTCCATATCTATAAATGAAGTCCTCTATCGATTAACAAATGTATACCACCAAACTATCGAGGATAGACTATGCTATATAATCGTACTCATTGATAGCTCTAATGATAACACTTGCAACCATAAGTCCATCATTTATCTCAGGATTAAGATAGACTCTCCGATTGTCCTCTTTAATGAAAAGACTTATATCTAGTGACGGTTCTAGATAAAGTATTTCATTGTGATCCAGTTCAATGCACCTAGTGCACTAGATTCTTTTACTCGAAAACCTTTCGATGATTTTAGACTTATCATATTCATTTGATCCCACTCAAATGCTAGTAAAAGAATTCTACAACTTTAACAAGATAGAGGTGCCCAACCTTTAACTTAAGTTGTGAACGTTATTCAAGACTAACTAAAGAATTGTGTCTACCACATACATATCCGGATGTATGAACAATTCTTCATGTCTCATAGTCTTTTGACCTTATGATTATTTACCTTGACAATTATAATATAAATGCTATAAGTAATTGTAAGAATCAGAATTCACTTTATTAATATGAGAAGATTGTCAATTACAATATTACACTCTTGCCATTGAGCATAATCCTAACAATCTCCCAATTGCTCTATAGCAAGTGTGTCATATCTCTCATTCCCATGTTCTCTAGATGTCCATCAAAGCTCTTCTAAGGTAGAGCCTTTGTGAAAGGATCCGCTAGATTTTCTGCTGACTCGATTTTGGTGATCGTCACGTCTCCCCTATGAACAATTTCCCTCAAAAGGTGATACTTCCTTTCAATGTGTTTACCTCTCTTACGACTTCTTGGTTCTTTCGAATTAGCCACTGCACCACTGTTGTCACAGTGTATAGTGATCTGCTTATTCGCACTAGGAACCACTTCTAAGTCAATCAAGAATTGGCGGAGCCAAACAACCTCTTTGGCAGCTTCGCATGCAGCAACATACTCAGCTTCCATGGTGGAATCAGCAATACACGATTGCTTGATACTCCTCCATATGACTGCTCCTCCTCCAATGGTAAACACAGATCCTGATGTGGATTTTCTGGAGTCAGAATCAGACTGGAAATCAGAATCTTTTTACCCAACGGGAATTAAATCCCTTCCAGAGTATACAAGCATATAATCTTTATTTCTCTTGAGATACTTGAAAATATGCTTGACTGCCGTCCAATGATCAGAACCAGGTTTCGATTGAAACCTGCTAACTATGCCAACAGCAAAACAAATATCTGGTCTAGTACAGAGCATTTCATACATGAGACTTCCAACTGCCGAGGCATATGGAACTCTACTCATGAATTGCTCTTAATGCACATTCTTAGGTGCTTGACCCTTAGAAAGTTTGATTCCATGTCTAAAAGGTAACATACCTTTCTTGGAATCTTGCATGGTGAATCTAGACAAGATTTTATCAATGTATGAAACTTGGGATAATGCAATCGTTCTATTCTTTCTATCCTTTATTACTTGGATACCAAGAATATAACTTGCTTCTCCTAAGTCCTTCATATCAAATTGTTTTGCTAACCATTCTTTCACTGATGTCAATACACCTACATCGTTTCCAATGAATAGTATATCATCAACATAAAGGATGAGGAAAACCAACTTGTCGCCTTTGATCCTCTTGTATACACAAGGTTCGTCAGGGTTTTGAATAAATCCAAAACCCTTTACAGCTTGATCGAACCTTATGTTCCAGGATCTGGATGCTTGCTTTAGTCCATATATGGACTTTTGCAACTTGCATACTCTTTCTTCTTGGCCTTTTTCAATGAATCCCTCTAGTTGCATCATGTAGATGCTCTCGTCAAGACTTCCATTAAGGAAAGCTGTCTTGACGTCCATTTGCCAAATCTCTAGGTCTAGAGATGCTGTAATGGATAAGAGTATCCTAATGGATTTAAGCATGGCCACAGGTGAGAAGGTTTCCTCGTAATCGATACCTTCTTTCTATGTATAACCTTTAGCTACTAGTCTAGCTTTAAAGGTTTCCACCTTACCATCCATACCTCTTTTCCTCTTGTATACCCACTTGCACCCAATGGGTTTTATCCCTTTAGGCAAGTCTACAAGGGACCAGACTTTGTTATTGAACATCGATTCAATCTCGGATTGCATTGCCTTTTGCCAATGATGACAATCAACATCCTCCATAGCTTCCTTGTACGTGTAGGGATCATCGTTGTCCTGGAGATTCTCAACAGATTCTCCTAGACTGATATATCTTTCGGGTTGTGTTCTAACCCTCCCACTACGACGAGGAATGGTAGGTTGTTGATCTTGTATTGAAGTGGAACTTACAATTGGGCTGAGTTGTGAAACCTCTTGTGGAATTGTATCTCCTGACATCTCATTCAGGACAATTCTACTTTTGGGAACAAAATTATTCATATAGTCCTTTTCTAGAAATGAAGCATTTGTTGAAACAAATACTTTTAGATCAGAAGGACTATAGAAATAATATCCTTTAGTTCCTTTTGGATACCCCACAAATATACATGTTTCCGAACGGGACTCCATCTTTTCTGTCTTTCCTTTCAACACATGTGCAGGACAACCAAATATCCTCATGTGTTGTAAAGTAGGCTTTCGCCCAGTCCACAATTCATGTGGGGTTTTAGGGACAGATTTAGATGATACATCGTTTAGAATATATATTGCTGTTTGTAGAGCATATCCCCAAAAAGAAATAGGAAGTGTTGAATAACTCAACATTGATCTAACCATCTCTAAAAGAGTCATATTTCTCCTTTCTGCTACCCCATTTTGTTGAGGTGTACCTGGTGCAGAAAGCTGAGAAACTATCCCATTATCAATAAGATATTGTTGAAACTCTCCAGATAGATATTCTCCACCACGATCAAATCTCAAGATTTTTATATGTTTCTCAAGCTGATTTTCTACTTCGGCTTTGAATGCTTTGAACATATCAAATGCATCCGACTTATGTCTCATGAGATACATGTAACCAAATCTTGAGTAATCATCTGTGAAGGTGATGAAGTACTCATATCCACCTCTAGCTTGAATGCTCATAGGACCACATACATCAGTGTGTACTAGTCCTAAACATTTAGTGGCTCTTGCACCTTTGGTATTGAACGACATTTTGGTCATTTTACCTTCCAAAAAAGATTCACAAGTTAGTATATCATCAACCTTTAAGTCACTTAAAGGTCCTTCACATACCAATCTTTTAATCCTATTAAGGTTAATGTGACCTAGGCGTAAATGCCAAAGATAGGTTTCATCTTTTGATAATTTTACTCTTTTATGATTAGGTTCCGTTATTTCTGTGTCTAACGAGTGAGAGATATTTCTATGCAAAAAGAATAAACCGTTTTCCAATGTACCTTTGCAAACAACTTTGTCATTCTTACTAATAATAAAAGTTTTATTAAAAGTAACCGAATATCCAAACTTATTTAAACAAGAAACTGAAATTAAATTCCTCTTGAATTGAGGTACATGATAAACGTATATTAAATCTAAATGCCTACTAGAATCTAAAATAACTCTAATATCTCCTACTGCACTTGCAGACACTAACGTTCCGTTGCCCAAGCGCAAATTGACTTCATCTTCATTCAACCTTCTCTTTTCCTGAAACCCCTGCAAGGAATAACAAACATGATTAGTGGCTCCAGAGTCTATGATCCAAGAATCAGTAGAATCTGCCAGAAAACATGTTTCTAGATAATTAACATTACCTTCTTCCTTCTTTTTCTTGGACTTTGGGCAATCTCTTTTCCAATGTCCCTTTTCACCACAAAGGAAGCATTTCCCTTTGATCTTGGTTACTTTCTTAGTTTCCTTCTTGGTAGGCTCAAGTTGCTTTTTCTTCTGTTGTTTCTTGACCTTCTGACGGGTCTTAACAGTAGCAACTTTACCAACCATATGAATCTCTTGACCTTTGCTTTTCACAAGGATCTTTTCAACGCTTTGAACATCTTGCATCAGGCCCTGCAAGGTGTATTCCTTTTTGTTCAAGGTGTAGTCCAACTTGAACTGATCAAAGGAATCTGATAGTGAGTTGACAACCATGTCAATTTTGGTCTCACCATCTATCTCAGCTCCATTTAATTCTGCGATATTTAGATGTGCTATGACTTTCATCATATGATCTTTCACAGCCTGTCCAGGTTTTATCCTAAGATTCATAAAAGCAGTCACTGCCTCTCTCTTAGTCGTCCTAGACCTCATAGCAAACATCTCTTCCAGAGACATCAAAATATCAGCAGCAGACCCCATTCCTTCATGCTGCTGTTGCAACACGTCGGAGATAGTAGCCATAATGTAACATTTGGCCATATCATCTGAGGTCTTCCACTTCTCATACTCATCTCTTTGCAAAATACTTGATTCATTATTAGGAGCAGGTGGTTTAGGAGTAGTTAGAACAAACTTATGTTTTTCACTTTGCAGCAACAAGCCAATTTTCTTTTTCCATGTTACGTAGTTATCTCCAGTTAAGGTGTTATCTTTCAGGATGTTCATAAGTGATGGGGTCATGATTTCTGATTAAAACAAAAACATATATAAGTAAATAATCATGATAATAGCACTTTTAAAAATTTATCTTGAATTAAAATAAATAATTCAATCATAAAAATTCAACAGTGATCCAACACCCATAAATATTACGCCTCCTTTGGGAGTTCGCACTATTTACTATTTAGACTAGGTCCCACCTGATTGTTAACATAACAACCAGCGTTTTTAATTTTAGCCTTGTAATTTTTATTAACAAGAACTCTTGGGAGGATATTAATAAAATTACATTGAGTGTGTTACCAAGATATCGACCCTCAATTTTCTCTCACGAAAATCCCTCCTTGGGGAGTAGATTTCGTTTAAGTCAATTGTCTAGTCTATCCTTGTAAGGAAGTATATTGTTAAATTCCATTTATGGATGCCCTTTGGGGGGATTACCAAAAATAATAAAACTCAACTAATCTTGGAGGCCATAGGCGTTCTTGCACACCTTCTCTCACTCAATTATTTAAGGCGTGTGATTAAATCCCAAAGAATGATTTTTACCAAGTTATCTAGATGCCAATTAGATACCTAAATCATTCAATGCATGTTCATACCAAAAGAGATATATGAGTGGCACTCCTATTCTAAAATGTCATGTTATCATACAACAACAAATATTGTAATATTTACGAAAAAATTAAATAGCAACAATTTTGGCCCATCCTAAAAAAGCAAGTAAATTACAATTGTTAGGAATATAAGATCTTCAGGTGGCCATCAACCATACGCTCATCCCTTGGCCTCCTCCCATGGACGTGCACAGCCCACAACCCTACAAAGGGGCTGCCTTGCGCAGCCCATAAGGCCACACAAGGCTGCCGTGCGCAGCCCACCAAGGATTGGGCTTGCCATGCACAGTCCAATCCAGTCCTAGGGTGCGGACGGTGCTCATTCTCGATTCCGGTTGCTTCGTTTTTCTTCGTGTCTTCGAATTTTCAATACCCGAATACATTACATCATATTACGAATAAATTATTGTAGCAAATTTTTTATTTTTTTTTATTTTTTTTATTTTACTGCAGTAAGATTTACAAAAAAAAATACTGCACCTGATTACAAAAACAAATACTGCAC
This sequence comes from Dipteronia sinensis, assembly GCA_033220585.1. NCBI lineage: Eukaryota > Viridiplantae > Streptophyta > Magnoliopsida > Sapindales > Sapindaceae > Dipteronia > Dipteronia sinensis. Next base: position 70,030,225 of record CM065636.1, on the reverse strand, counting down.
TTATTTTACATACAAAAAAAAAAATAAAACCCTAGCAACTACCAAGAAGGAATTATGGCGATAATAGACCACCATTCTTGTTACAAATCCGAAACAAAAATTACATTGAAATTCTAGGACCAAAATCGAGCAATAACAATTCACTTTATAAAACATATATACATCCATACATTCAACATGTAATTATATATGCGAATACCTAGAGTGCCATCTCTTTCTAAAACATGTATAATCACAATAAAAAAAAATAGATTCACGTATATATACGTTAATTAATTAAAAGGTACAACCAAGGCTCTGATACCAATTGTAGGGAAAAATCGATATAAAACGCAGCGGAAGAAACGAAAAATAGATTTCGTATGGTTTTAAAATTATTCTCAAAGTTGAACCTTAACCTTTTAATTAATTAAACTCAGATATATACGGTTAGAGTTAAATACCTCTTGACGTGTGATCCGATTGACTTACGTCGATTGGTAATCTGTAAAATCTTTTCCGATGCCCGTGAACAGTACCCGCGTGAACAGTGATCGTGAACAGTACCGCGCGAACAGTGATCGTGAACAGTACCGTGTGAACAGTGATCGTGAATAGTACCCCCGTCGTGAACAGTGATCGTAAACAGTACCGCGAGATCTTCCAATCTGAACACCTAGGAGCGTGGTCTCCCTTTTTCTTTGAATTGCAAACCTGAGAATGGATGAACAAAGTTTTCTTTTTCATTTGTTAGTCACAAAACAATCAAAAGAAGACAAAAATTGTTCCGGTCACTTTTGAGTTCTCAATCTAATGATCGAAACTCGCGTGAACCTAATTCGATGTTGTACACACAAGCTTATTGATGAACAAGCAATCAGTGTACTATCAAAGAATAATCTCTTCTCTCTTTTATGTTTAGTAGAATAAAAATTATCCTTTTCTATGAATTGAGAAGAAGAAGAAAAATTGAATCATTCAATCAACTATGGTGGCCGAATTCTATATGTGGTATTATATAGGTGGCCGAAATTTTGCTTCCTCTTCTATTTAGGATTGCCGAAATCTTCCTCTAAATGGACTAGGGTTGCCGCAAATCACATACCAAAAAGAGTTTGTGTTGCACCCTAATTTCCATCAACCTTTAGACTTCAAAACCTAATCCAACTCGTAGATATTTTTATTCTTTTATTGACTAAATAAAAAGACTTCTTATTTGATTAAATAAATAAAATTAATTAATTATTTTCTTATCAAACAAGTCTTTTACTTTTAATATACTACTACCAATAGTATAACTTTAGGAAATATATTTCCTGATCAGAAAAAGATTTGTTTATTAATTAAACAATTAATTAATAAATTAACTAATTCTTATTTAATTAAAACAATGAAACAAAATAATATATTAGGTTAATATATACACCTTGCCGCCCCACTTATATAAATGGGCCATATATTATTTTCTTATTTCATTTAATCCATTGGACTTTAAATAAAAGCCCACATGTGAACCAGACCCATTCTTACTAAAAGAAACAAGCCCACATGTCTTCTTTTAATATATTAATATAATAGTGCAGCCCATTAATTAAATAATAGACATATTATATTCTTGATATATTAAAAACAATTCTAGATGGACCCTTAAATCGGCCCGGTAGAATATATCAAGTGATCCATGAAAATACGTGTGGATTGGGGATCTTGGCGGGCTATCTAAATTTAAGCTTCAATAGACACAACCTAATCACAATCAACAAATGATTCACTTAGGTCCAATCTATTAATTTTAACTCATTTCACTAAAGAGCTAAAATTGAACTCTCAAATAAAGATAGAATAAGGAGATGTTTCTCATTCATACCCTAGACAATCTTATAGGAGATGGTGTATCCTCGTGAATAATATCAGTAATCGCCAAGAGCTCATAGACCGCCTATAGCTCTCCAAGTTACCATATTTCCTCATATGACCACATTTCGAACTTGGATACCTTGACTTGTCCAGAAGCCATGTTTTCAATAATCATTATTGAAAACTCAACGTTGAGATTTAATATCCAATACCTCAAAACATCCATATGATGATATTATAGTCTCATTTAATAAATGGAGCCACGATGTCCATATCTATATATGAAGTCCTCTATCGATTAACAAATGTATACCACCAAACTATCGAGGATAGACTATGCTATATAATCGTACTCATTGATAGCTCTAATGATAACACTTGCAACCATAAGTCCATCATTTATCTCAGGATTAAGATAGACTCTCCGATTGTCCTCTTTAATGAGAAGACTTGTATCTAGTGACGGTTCTAGATAAAGTATTTCATTGTGATCCAGTTCAATGCACCTAGTGCACTAGATTCTTTTACTCGAAAACCTTTCGATGATTTTAGACTCATCATATTCATTTGATCCCACTCAAATGCTAGTAAAAGAATTCTACAACTTTAACAAGATAGGGTTGCCCAACCTTTAACTTAAGTTGTGAACGTTATTCAAGACTAACTAAAGAATTGTGTCTACCTCATACATATCCAGATGTATGAACAATTCTTCATGTCTTATAGTCTTTTGACCTTATGATTATTTACCTTGACAATTATAATAATAAATGCTATAAGTAATTGTAAGAATTAGAATTCACTTTATTAATATGAGAAGATTGTCAATTACAATATTACACTCTTGCCATTGAGCATAATCCTAACACTTTTTAAAGCCCAAGCATGCCTTTTGATGAATACCATCAGAGGAGGACTAACAATTCCTGACTTCTTGTACCGGGCCACTAAACGGCCCTCTAAATTACCGAGGTCCCAGTTCGTTCTAGTGGAGTCTCGAGCCCCATTTTGATTGTAAAAGACTCTCATCTACTCTGAGCAGTCCCCTAAACCGATTACATCACTTGGGGACTAGAAGCTCATTATTCTCTCTAATACTCCTGTGAAAGGGGCAGTGACCCTAACATGAGAAGATTTCTCCTAGTGACCGGTCCACAATAAATAGCGCGTTTGCGGAAGGTCGCTCTATTACCTATACCCGGAACACGGATCACCTCAAAATTTTTTACCTATGAAGTCTGCGAAAGTGGGGTGAGCATTGACCGGTATCGCCTAAAGTTATATCGCTTTTGGTTTGAATCGTCTTTAGTTTAAATCGCCTTTATATCGCCTATGATCACCTTGGTAATTCGTCTAAGATCGCCTTTCGCCTATGATCACCTTAAGACCGGGAGAGCCACATGGCACTCCTGATGCCTTGGACAAGATCCACCCCTCTCTAGGAATGGTCTGGTGCACAAGTGGCCTTAGTCACCTACCACACCAATGATGCAGATTCGTAGACTTGGTTGCTCGCCGCATCCTTAAGACCAAGAGAGCATATACGACACTCTTGAAGCCTTAGACAGAACCCAATCTCTCCAAGGAAAGACCGGGTGCACAAGTCGCCTTAGTTTCCTACTAGGGTCTTTTCGCCTAAGTACCAGGATTCTTGGAACAGGAATGCCAGGTGCCCGGATTTGCCTATGTTTCACCTATGTGTAAAGATCTGGTGTGCAACTGGGCTTAGTTGCTTACCAGGATCTTTTTTCCTAAGTACAAGGATTCCTGGAATAGAAATGCCAGGTACCCGGATTCGCCTATGTTTTGCCTATGTAAAAAGACCTAGTGTGAAAGTGGCCTTAGTTGCATACTAGGATATTTTTGCCTAAGTACCATGACTCCTGATGCTGGAATGTCCAGCGCTCAGATTTGCCTAAGCCAAGTGTGCTGCGAACGGTTTTCGTTTCAAGTAATGGTTACCAGTAAGAAGAAATGAGCAAAATTCTTCAAGCATTACATATCCTGATTCCAACCCCAACTAGGTACTGGTATTCAAGTCAGGGGAGACTTCTGTTAGCAAGCTTTTTTTGCAAGAGTCCAAAGAAGAAATTTCCATTAGGCTGATTCCTTATTGGACCTGGATCGGGACCATCCCGGTTCCCCGGTACCGAGAAACACTGATGCTGTGATCTAGAGAGTCTCGATGCAACAACATGCCATTTCCCTAGTATTGAAGAGTATCGGTACCACGACACCAGTTACCTAGTACCATAGTACCGCGGTACTATTCCTTGAACGATCCACCAAGCACCTTTCACCCATCCAGAATGGGAAAAACTGCAGGAAAGCTCCAACACGTCAAGGGAAAGACTGCCTAGAAAGAAGGAACTGGCGCACTAGGGACCAAACCTAGAACAAGACCGCGTCCCAAGGAACGAAGCCTGTAGTACCCTCCAACCTTATTAATGGAGATAGTTAACCGCATTAATGAAGATAGTCAATTCTTTGATGGTCATTCACAACACCATTAATGGAGATAGTCAACCCTATTAATGGAGATAAGCAACGACATTAATGAAGATACGCAACCCTATTAATAGAGATAATCAACCTCATTAATGAAGATAGTCAACTCTTTAATGGCCATTCACAACGCCATTAATGACAAATCAGTCAACTCTTCAATGGTCATTCACAATGCCATTAATGAGAAAATAGTCAACTCCATCAATGCCAAATCACCATTGCAAATTGATTAACTAAATTAACGGAGTGGGCGACAAGAATGAGAACCTAAAATATGACAAAGCTCTCTCTTGAAGAGGGGATCCACGAATCGAGAAAAAAAATAAGATCGACTCAACTACTATTGTAAGCTCTCCGGAGCACCTATGTTGTTATACTTTGCTATTTGTGTAAGCTCCCCAGAGCACTTCTTCGTGATGCTCTTTCCCCCTAGGTCAGTCCACTTCTACCAAAAGAATTGTCATTCTCCCATCTGTCTCCATTATTATGCATGTATGAGAGCTATGCACTAACCTCACTGGTCCTAGCTCTCATATCCATCTCCTTGTATCTTATTTAGGTTGGGAAACTACAGAGGAGACCGAGATAAGAGGCCAGGTATCGGTACCAGGACCGGGAACCAGGACCAGCCCTTCACTTTAGCAAGGGAACCTAAAACGCCATATCTTCTCCTTATCCTCGAAGCCCCGATGGGCAAGGTGATTTTTCTCCTATCTACTGCACCTTACTTCTTACTCATACAAAACCCCAGTACCTAGAGGTACAAACCCCACTGCGATCTCCTAGGTTGCAGTTTGAGGGTGTTGATCGAAATTCTACCCCTAACGAATTTTTGGTTAACAGTTTTATATATAGAAAATCGTTAAAATAATCATAGTTCATTATATTTTTTGATGCCAACTTTTGTCAGACCTTGGAATAAGACCTCATCGATGAGCTCACCCCAAATGGAACTTTTCTGAATTATTTTATGGTCCGTTTGCCACCAATTTCGGGACTAGCTGAAGCTAGGGATTCAGGTTTGGGTCCCAAGAGAATAAAACTAAGCATTTTCAACTCACACAAACATATATAAATGACTTTCTCTAAAAGTCTTAACAACAATTAACACCATACAAATTTCAAAAATGAACTTCTCATAAAGTTAACCAATAGATTTCAACTATCATAACAAATTATGTGAGATAGATAAGTTCATGTCAAGTTCTAGAGAAACAAAGCCTAGCAAGCTAAGTCTCTCAACAACTTGACACTAATCTTAAAGCTAACTCACATGTGCAACTTACACTAATGGTAAGAGCACTCACCCTTGACCCATTTGGTCTTGGGTGAACTTACACCAACCATTCTTGACTTTAATGTTGAACCTAGAGTGGAGACTTTCAACAAATTGATTCATAAGAATATCATTGATACTAATCTCCTCAACATTATTAGCAACACATGCTTTGTCAAGATTCATATAACCATCACATTTTTTCTTCCAATTCATTTTAGCATGCATCTTTGAAACATTATGCTTATCAACATCTAGTGTCCTATCATGCTTCAATTTAAGTTCAATATCCTTATCTATAGATGCATTTCCTATTTTGTAAAATTCAACACCTTGGGTTTATGTACCAACGGTATTACAAAAATGACAAATATGAATAAAAGATGAGATTGTACCTTTTGAATTTAAAGAAGTGATGAGAGTTTGTAAGGATACCTTGTCTTTCTTTTTACCTTTAGTTTTGGGAGGATTATTCTTGGGAGACTTCTTGACCTTAGATTTCTTTGAAAGAGGTGATGCTATCACAAGCTTCTCCTTACCTTTCAAGATGCTAGGTTCTCCTTGAGGTTAAGCAAGATTCATGCTATTCTTCATGTTGATCGAACCATTGACTAAGTCTTTGATCACTTGCTTAGCAATGTTGATCTCTTCAATATATTCTTGCTCTCTAATCTTCATCTTAGAAATAATCTCCTTATGCTCAAAGACAAGTCTCTCAACCTCAACATATCTCTTCATGATCTCATTCTTTTCACACATGAATCTATGTGCGGTCTCAACAAACTCATCCACTTGAGTTTTGATCAAATCATGTTTCTCTTTAACCTCTCTTAATGCTTCATCTCTTTGCTCCTCAAGCTTCTTAATCTTGGCCAATAGAACGAGATCGGGGGAGAGCGTTCAACTATCCCCCTCCCGTGGGGGTTAGGGGGGAAGCAACATACTAAGGAAGGGGGAGATGGGGCTCGGGGAAGGGGGGGAATGATGTAGATAAACTTCCTTTTTCTTGTTTGACTTCGACTCTCTCTTGCCCGCGGTGCTGCAGTCATCCAAATTATCGTTCCCGAAGGGGACACTAATTAGTATGAGTCTACTGTGTATACTTATAATATAACTTATAATATATATATATACATAGATAGATCTATCTTATGCGCCTACTGACTCATTCAGTAATTGAATAAAATGGCCCTTTTAACTCAGTGGTAGAGTAACGCCATGGTAAGGCGTAAGTCATCGGTTCAAATCCGATATATTTGAATTTATGTCTTCTAGATGACTTTTATCAATCTCCTTATCAACGGAAACTAAACAATCATCCTCTAGCTTTGTGAAAGAAACCATAAGTGCAACAAAGTTGCTAACAGTCTTTCTTTTTCACTTGAGGACTCATCACTAGAGCTCTTCTTATTGCTAGAATCACTCTCACTCCAAGTGGCCGCCATAGCTTTGCCTTTTTTGTCTTTCTTGGACTTCGTTTTAGTGCACTCACTTGTAAAATGTCCATAGCCTTGACCTTCAAAGCATTGAACACCTTTTTTGTTCTTGGCTTGACCATTCTTATCAACTCTTGGAGTAGATGTTTTCTTGATTTCCTTTTCCTTAGAAAAGCTACCTCTAGGATTGGTTCCTCTTCTTAGAAACTTCTTAAATTTCCTAACCATGAGAGCCATTTCTTCATTTTCATCATTACTCTCCTCTTCGATGGCTTTGAGACCAATTCCCTTACTCTTGATCTTTGGCTTCAAGCATAACTCATAAGTTTGGAGTGACCTAAGCAATTCATCAATGCTCAAGCAATCTACATCCTTGCTTTCTTCAATGGCCGTGACCTTTGCCTTGAGACTCTTAGGGAGAGATCTTAAAATCTTCCAATTGAGATGCTCTCTAGAGATTGGTACTCCAAGTGCTTGACATTGGTTAGCAATTTTTAGAAGTCGAAATTGGAAATCTTTAAACTTGTCTTCATCACATATGTGCAAGTTTTCAAATTGTGATGTCAACATTTGAAGCCTAGACTTTCCCACCGCCAAAGTGCCTTCATTTGTGACTTCAAGTGTATCCCATGCTTTTTTGGCCGATTCAAGATTTTGTATATAGGAGAATTGATGTCCATCAACTCCTCCAAATATAGCATTCATAGCACGATGGTGCCACTCAGCAACTTCAAAGTCATTAGACGTCCATTAACTTCTAGGTTTGGAGACTTAGGTTCCATCTTCTAGAACCTTACTAAGAGGAGAATAGCCTTTTTCAACTACCATCCAAGCTCTTTCATCTATAGAGAGAATGTATGCCTTCATCCTTAATTTCCAAAACCCATAGCTGTTACCACGAAGTAATGGTGGCCTAGTATTTGAAGCTCCTTCCGCCATTACATCATCTTGAAGTCCCAGTGCTTCAATAGCTCAACAAATCACCGTGAAAGTATATCGGGATCTCACTAAGTGCAATCTAGTGACCCGCTCTGATACTAAATGAAAAATACAATCACGGTTAATTTGCCTTAAGCTAACCTAAAGGGGGGGGGGGGGGTGAATAGGTTACAACACCTTTTTTGCTCCCTTGAAACAAACACAAGTTTGTCCCTCTAAGTAGCATGTATCCCACTCCAAATACAATCATAAGCAATATCAATTCAAATAAAGATATGCTTGTTCAAACAACTTCAACTCCATCATATACAAAAAATGATATACAATGAATATCAATTACAAAGATATCAACTAAGATATATATCAACATATATACAAATAAAGGAGATAAGGATAGAGAAAATCAACACATGATTGTTATGTAGTAAAACCTCCTAAGAGGAAACATCCACGGGTTGATACCACAACCACCGGCAAACAAATCCACTAGTAAGATAAAAATATACAATTTCTCAAGTGACCACTTCACCTAGAAATCTACCCTTCCACCATACATAATGAAAGTGATGCCCCTTTGCTCAACTATCCCGATCACCCCTATCCTAGTCAAGACTTCCATGAACAAGTTAAGAATCCCTCTCCAAACATGTGGCTTCCGCTGCTTAGCTATCCGGATTACCTCGATCCTAGCCAAGTCTTACATGCTCAACTATCCAAGTCACTCGGACTCTAGTCAAGACTTCCACTTGCACAAGTTGAAAACCTTTCTCCAAACATGTGACTTCCGCTACTTAGCTATCTGGATCTCCCCGATCTTAGCTAAGTCTTACATGCTCAAATCAAAGAATCACTCTAAGAAATGAGACTTCCGACCTTTTGCAAGGTAAATGATCTAAGTGAATGCAAATGATGCAAACACACACAACATAGTATATATGATCAATATATCCTATGGAAACTAGAATTGAATCAATATGCACATACCATATGTATTCTAGTTTACGATCCTAAAAACAATGCAATCATACACAATGATTCATGTACATATGAAATGTGAGTATTACTAGTGTTTTTTGGCAGGGGTCCAAAGAAGAATTTTCCACCAAGTAACCACCTAGTAGGGACCATTCCCAACTCCCAGGTATCTAGCAGGATCGATACCTCGACCTGGAAGGAATCAATACATGGTAGAGCCAGAACCTCGACTACCTATCTACCTAGATGAAACACCAGAGATACGAACCAAAATGAGTAGGTATCACACTATGTATCTATTCTAAAGCTGGTACCACGATACCCCGTACTTGGTACCTCACTGTACCTGGTAGCTCTCTTATGGAATCCAGGTACCTCGACACACTTCTAGTACCCGAGTATCTCGATAGCGGCCTAGCACCCAGGTACCTTGACATCTACCTGGCACCTGGGTACCTCGCTATCCACCCAGAACCCGTCCAAGATAGATATCGTATCCACCCCAAACAGGTATCCTACTCGTCGAGCAGGAAGAATGGTACCATGAAGATACTAGCATGATAGAACAAGTGCCACGCCAGCGAGAAGGGACTGGTACACCAGAATACCTAGCTGAAGGGAAGAAGCATGCAACACCATCTGACCTCAATAATGGCCATTCATAACTCCATTAATAAGGGAATCAGTCAACTCCATTAATGGCCATTCACAACGCCACAACGCCATTAATGAAGGAATCAGTCAACTCTATTAATGGCCATTCACAACGCCATTAAAGAAGGAATCAGTCAACTCCATTAATGGCCATTCACAACGCCATTAAAGAAGGAATTAGTCAAATCCATTAATGGCCATTCACAACGCCATTAATGAGAGAATATTCAACTCCATTAATGCCGTATCAACATTCCTTTGATTACGTATTAATTAATGGAGTGGGTAACAAGAATGAGACATATAAATACGACCGAGTTCTCTCCAAAGAGGGGGTTGAGTCCAAAAGACAGTAACCATAGCCTATAGATGGGTTCGAACGATAAAGAGAGTTCACCAGCTCAGGGTCTAACTTCGTCACCATGCTCGGGCTTCAATCGCAGAACTCATGTCCAATATCTCCACTCTCTGATGGTCAACAATATACCTCTAAGCTCTCTCATATCTCCAAGGTGTCTCCGATCCTAGATTTCACCCACTTCTTCACCAGAAATACAGTTTGACATCTTCATCATTGTATCGACTATTGTACATGTCAATTTTGTCCATGAATGTATCGGTACCTAATGGTATCCCTCCAAGGGCGACCTACCAGGTTCCGGATTGTATTTATGTAAGCTCTCCGGAGCACCTCTCGAGATATATAAATATAAAAAAGGATCTTTCTTATTCCTATGGATACTGCCTGGGGGTTTTTCAGCATGTGATCAATTGTGATGCTTTTTCCCCGGAGGTCAGCCACCTCTACCAAATGAGTTGTCATTCTCCCTTTTATCTCATTCATTATGCAAGTACGTGAGCTAGGTACCAACCTCGCTGGTCCTAGCCCTCATGTACCTCTCTTTGCATGTTATCTAAGTCGGGGAATTATAGAGAACACCTAGAGAGGTAACCAGGTACTTGGATCAGATACCTAGACCGGGTACCATCCTACTACACCAGATGGGCGGGATGATGATTCTCCTACCTACCTCGCCCTCACCTTGTCTCTCTCAGCTATACAAGAGCCACGGTACCTAGAGGTACCTACCACACCTTGCTGTATCTCCTTGTCAGAACCACGATACGAAGTACCTACCCCCCGCTGTGACCTCCGGGGTAGCGGGTTGAGGGTGTTAATTGAGATTTTCACCCCGAGTGAATTTTTCCGTTAACACTTTTTGGCGCCGTCTGTGGGAAGCTCACCTATGTGGCTTTCTTATCTTTACATGCAAGCTTGAATTTCTACTAGCGAGATGGTATGTGGGACTCCTGGCAGAATCGGTCTACTATGTCGCCCCTATGTAGCGAACCTGCTTATACACTTATGGAGCTCCACTACAGCAACTTTGTACCAGTACGATCTCTTCTACAACAGATCCGCTCAGGTACATCTAGAGCTTCTATATAGCAGAGCTGTCCATCTCCTGTTACCATACAGAGGGTTTGCTCCGCTAGCAGCAGATCTCCTATGCAGTAGATCCGCAACGATCTCCTATACAGTAGATCCGCTCCGGTACATCTAGAGCTCCCATGCAGTAGAGCTGCACCTTTCCTACTTCCTTACAGAAGATTTGCTCCGCTATCAGCAGATCTCCTATATAGCATATCCATTGGACTTGCACCTGTTCATACGGATCCCCTCATGTCACTGGATACTCTTCGAAAGCTCCTAGCTAGCAGGTCAACCCATGTACCGGAGAAGCCAACACAAATGTATGAGCAACACGACCGATAGAGGCCTATTGGATATTCACTTCGTGTACCAGGCCACTCAATGCCCAAGTGAGCCACTAGGATTCAGATTCTGATTCATTCTAGGAGGGTCTAGAGCCTCATTTCACTTGCTGGGGACTTCTAGGATCCTAAGCATGCCTCTGGACCAGTATCATACCGGTGGCTCCCTACCTCTCGTACTGGGCTTCAAAACGCCTTAGTGAGCCAACATAGTCCCGATCCGTTCATGGAGAGCTCAGAGGCTTCCTACATTGTTGTGGCCTTCTACATGGTTTAGCAAGCCTCTGAAGCAGCAGCCTAGCTATATGGCCCAGTGGCTACTCACTTCTTTATCTGGGCTAGTAAACCCCCAAGTGAGCCACTGTGTACCGATTCTTTCCAGCATGGTCCAGAGCCACATTTCAGTTGCTGGGGACTTCTAGGATCCCAAGCATGCCTCTAGACCAGTATCATACCGGTGGCTCCCTACCTCACATACCGGGCTCCACAACACCCTAGTGAGCCACCCTAGTCTTGATCCGTTTAGGGAGAGCTCAGAGGCCTCTTACATTGTTGTGGCCTTCTACATGGTTTAGCAAGCCTCTGGAGCAGCAGCCTAGCTGCATGGCCCAATGGCTACTCACTTCTTTATCCGGGCTAGTCAACGCCCAAGTGAGCCACTGTGTCCCGATTCTTTCCAGCACGGTCTAGAGCCACATTTCAGTTACTGGGGACTTCTAGGATCCCAAGCATGCCTTTGGACTAGTATCATACTAGTGGCTCCCTACCTTACATACCGGGCTCCACAACGTCCTAGTGAGCCACCTTAGTCCTGATCCGTTCAGGGAGAGCTTAGAGGCTTCCTACATTGTTGTGGCCTTTTACATGGTTTAGCAAGCCTCTAGAGCAGCAGCATAGCTGCATGGCCCAGTGGCTACTCACTTCTTTATCCAGGTTAGTCAACGCCCAAGTGAGCCACTGTGTCCCGATTCTTTCCAGTATGGTCCAGAGCAACATTTCAGTTGCTGGGGACTTCTAGGATCCCAAGCATGCCTCTAGACCAGTATCATACCGGTGGCTCCCTACCTCACATACCGGGCTCTACAACGCCCTAGTGAGCCACCTTAGTCCTGATCCTTTCAGGGAGAGCTCAGAGGCTTCCTACATTGTTGTGGCCTTTTACATGGTTTAGCAAGCTTCCGGAGCAGCAGCCTAGCTGCATGGCCCAGTGGCTACTCACTTCTTTATCTAGGCTAGTCAACGCCTAAGTGAGTCACTGTGTCCCAATTATTCCCAACATGGTACAGAGCCATATTTCAGTTGCTGGGGACTTCTAGGATCCAAAGCATACCTCTGGACAAGTATCATATCGGTGGCTCCATACCTCTCGTACCGGGCTCCACAAAGCCCTAGTGATCCACCATAGTCCTGATCCGTTCAGAGAGAGCTAAGAGGCTTCCCATATTGCTGAGTCCTCATACATGCCTTAGCAGGCCTCTGGAGTAGCAACACTGCTGCAAGATCAGTGATTCCTCATTTATTTTCTTAGGCCCCCTCACAGTGCCTATGTGAGCTACCTAGATCTTGGTTGTAAGATTAGCGGTTTCCAACCTTTTATACCGGGGTACCCAATGCCCCAGCGAGCTACCGAGGTCTAGATTCGTTCAAGTAGATTCTCGAGCGCCAACATGATTGTTGAAGACTTTCGACCACTCCATGTAGGCTCCTTAACTGGTTACATCACTTGGGGACTAGAAGCTTACCTTTCTCCCTAGTACTCTTATGGGAAGGGTGATGACCTCAACATGAGAAAAGTTCTCCTAATGACCAGTTCTCGATAAAAGCTCCTTTGCGGAAGGTCGCTCAATTACTTATACCCGTAATGTGGGTTACCTCAGAAGGTTCTACCGATGAAGCCTGTGGGGTGAGCATTGACCAGTATCGTCTTGAGTATGATCGCATTGGTGTCCTCCTATGATTGCCTTGGTAGTTCTCCTACGATCTCTTTGGTAGTTCTCATATGATCGACTTTCACCTACGATCAAAACCAGGAAAGCCTCATGACATTCATGAGGCCTTGGCCAGACACCACCCCCTGCCAAGAAAGATCTGGTGTTAAAGTGGCCTTAGTTGCCTAACATAACCATCACTTGAAGACCGGGATTCCTTGTATAGGAATGCCCGATGCCTAGGATTGGGACTACATCCTTTCCAAGAAATGATTATGGTGCTAAAGTGGCCTTAGTTTCCTACCATGATCATCGCCTTAAAGCTAGGAAAAGCTACGCGGCACTCCTCATACCCGGGACTGGATTAATCCCTCCCGGAGGATCGCCTCAAGACCAGGAAAGGCCATATGGCATTCCTGTTGCTTTGGCCAGGCACCACCCCCCGCCAAGGAAGGTCTGAGTGTAAGAGCATAGTTGCCATCCAGACCACGAGACCAGGAAATACCTAGACAACCCTTTTGATGCCTTGGTCGGGCTACCACCCCCAAGAAGGGTCTGAGTGTAAGAGCATAGTTGCCATCCAGACCTCGAGACCAGGAAATAGCTAGACAGCCCTCTTGATGCCTTCGTCGGGCTACCACCCCATGAAGGGTCTGAGTGTAAGAGCATAGTATCCATCCAGACCTCGAGACCAGGAAATAGCTAGACAGCCCTCCTGATGCCTTGGTCGGGCTACCACCCCCAAGAAAAGTCTGAGTGTAAGAGCATAGTTGCCATCCAGACCTCGAGACAAGGAAATAGCTAGACAGCCCTCCTGATGCCTTGTTCTGGCTACCACCCCCAAGAAGGGTCTGAGTGTAAGAGCATAGTTGCCATCCAGACCTCGAGACCAAGAAATAGCTAGACATCCCTCCTGATGCCTTGGCCAGGTACCACCCCTCGCTAAGAAAGACCTGATGCTAAAGTGGCCTTAGTAGCCTACCAGGATCTTGTTGCCAGTATGTTCACCAAGGTACCAAGATTCCTAGAAAAGGAATGCGAGGTACCTAGATTGTTCGACTTGTGTTCGCCAAGGTACCAAGATTCCTAGAACGGGAATGCGAGGCACCTAAATTGTCCAATGTGTTCGCCAAGGGACCAAGATTCCTAGAAAGGGAATGCGAGGTACCGAGATTGTTTAACATGGGTTCGCCAAGGTACCAAGATTCCTAGAAAAGGAATGCGAGGTACCCACTTTGTTCGACTTGTATTCGTCAAGGTATCAAGATTCCTAGAAAAGGAATGCGAGGTACCCAGATTGTTCGCCATGTGTTCGCTAGGGTATAAAGTTTCCTGGAATGCAAATGCGAGGTACCCAAATTCTACAATATGTTCGCCATATGTTTGCCAGGGTACCAAGGTTCCCAGAACAGGAATGCGAGGTACCCAGACTCTAGGAGTACCAGGAACCCGTAAATAGGAATGCAAGGTACCTAGAATCGCCGAAGCCAAGAGTGTTGGGAGCGTTTTATTTTTTCAAGTAATAGCTACAAGTAAGAAACGACGAGAAAAATTTCTTCAAGTAGTACAAGATCCTGACTCCAACCCCAACTTAATAGCGGTGTTCAAATCACGGGGGACTTCTGTTAACAGTATTTTTTGGCAGGGGTCCAAAGAAGAATTTTCAACCAAGTAACCACCTGGTAGGGACCATTCCCAGCTCCCAGGTATCTAGCGGGATCGATACCTCGACCTTGAAGGAATCAATACATAGTAGGGCCAAAACCTCGACTACCTATCTACCTAGATGAAACGTCAGAGATACAAACAAAAAAGAGTAGGTATCACACTATATTTCTACTCTAAAGCTGGTACCACGATACCCCGTACTTGGTACCTCACGGTACCTGGTACCTCTATGTACCTGGTACCTTTCTTATGGAATCCAGGTACCTTGACACACTTTTAGTACCCGAGTATCTCGATAGCGGCCTAGCACCCAGGTACCTTGACATCTACCTGGCACCTGGGTACCTCGCTATTCACCCAAAACCCGTCCAAGATAGGTATCCTATCCACCCCAAACAGGTATCCTACTCGTCGAGTAGGAAGAATGGTACCATGAAGATACTAGCATGCTAGAACAAGTGCCACGCCAGCGAGAAGGGACTGGTACACCAGAATACCTCACCTGAAGGGAAGAAGCATGCAATATCATCTGACCTCATTAATGGCCATTCATAACTTCATTAATGAGGGAATCAGTCAACTCCATTAATGGCCATTCACAACGCCATTAATGAAGGAATCAGTCAACTCCATTAATGGCCATTCACAACGCCATTAAAGAAGGAATCAGTCAACCCCATTAATGGCCATTCACAACGCCATTAATGAGAGAATATTCAACTCCATTAATGCCGTATCAACATTCCTTTGATTACGTATTAATTAATGGAGTGGGTAACAAGAATGAGACATATAAATATGACCGAGTTCTCTCCAAATAGGGGGTTGAGTCCAAAAGACAGTAACCATAGCCTATAGCTGGGTTCGAATGATAAAGAGAGTTCACCAGCTCAGGGTCTAACTTCGTCACCATGCTCGGGCTCCAATCGCAGAACTCATGTCCAATATCTCCACTTTCCGATGGTCAACAATATACCTCTAAGCTCTCTCATATCTCCAAGGTGTCTCCGATCCTAGATTTCGCCCACTTCTTCACCAGAAATACAGTTCGACATCTCCTATCATTGTATCGACTATTGTACATGTCAATTTTCTCCATGAATGTATCGGTATCTAATGGTATCCCTCCAACGGCGACCTACCAGGTCCCGGATTGTATTTATGTAAGCTCTCCGGAGCACCTCTCGAGATATATAAATATAAAGAAGGATCTTTCTTATTCCTATGGATACTGCCTGGGGGTTTTTCAGCATGTGATCAATTGTGATGCTTTTTCCCCGGAGGTCAGCCCACCTCTACCAAATGAGTTGTCATTCTCCCTTTTATCTCATTCATTATGCAAGTATGTGAGCTAGGTACCGACCTCGCTGGTCCTATCCCTCATGTACCTCTCTTTGCACGTTATCTAGGTCGGGGAATTATAGAGAGCACCTAGAGAGGTAACCAGGTACTTGGATCAGATACCTAGACTGGGTACCAGCCTACTACACCAGATGGGTGGGATGATGATTCTCCCACCTACCTTGCCCTCACATTGTCTCTCTCAGCTATACAAGAGCCACGGTACCTCGAGGTACCTACCACACCTTGCTGTATCTCCTTGTCAGAACCACGGTACGAAGTACCTAGCCCCCTCTGTGACCTCCGGGGTAGTGGGTTGAGGGTGTTAATTGAGATTTTCACCCCGAGTGAATTTTTCCGTTAACAGTGAGGATTAGACACAAATCATGAAGAACTAGATATTTGTTTGCACAAGTTAATAGTATCTAGATTCGAGTAACATGAACAAACAACCTAGAGCATGTGAAACTCCTAACACACACAAAAACCTAGATTATGTTCAATCACATAAAAATGCTAAAATCAATTCGATAAAATCAAAATTGAATCTCTAGAAAAATAATAGAACTTAGATTCTCAAGATAATCAATTAAATCCAATCAAGTTCTAAATCATCAATCAAATATGCTATTTCAATAAATCTTCAATTAAGATGATCCAGCGTATAAAAAGACTATCAATCAACAAAATCAAGTCAATAAAAACACAAGATAGTCCTAGATTTGAAGCTAGCACAATACAACATCTCAAACATGTGAAAACATAGATTTGTAAAAACCTTACTCAACATGTTGAATAATTGAAGCTCAAACTAGCTTTATTTGAGATCATTTCTCTAATTAATTGGCAATTGAAGACTTAAAGATCAAGAGCAAAATAGAAATCAATACCTTGAATGAAAGACATACATCTTCGGTTTTGTGATTCATCCTACCAGAAAACTACATGTATTGATTCCACACTCTTCTGGAAATGATAGAGGACTGGTAGAAAAAGATTCTCCCATTCTAATCACTCAAAACGGACACCAAATGAGAAAGTTATGTTGTTTGGAAGATGAGAAAACTTGGAGTGAAAATTCTGCACTTGTGTTTTTCAAATTTTCTTCCTTAACTAGCTAACTACCAAAGCCATTTTTGAGAGACCAAGCTTCCTTAAGAGAGAGAAACTCCTAAAAACCCACCTTTACTCAACCAAAAATTAATCCATGAATATCTAGCATCTAACAAGCATCATCTTTTCATGGGCTTTTCTAGCTTTCATTGACTAGCTAACTTGAACATGCCTTAAATCTATTTGCATTTATTTGTGTTCTTATTTGCCTAGGTTTAGCCTCATATGTTGATTTAATGCATGTTTTTGTGTTTAATGGCATTTATAACATGATTGAGTTGTTATTTGTTGGTTGAGAATATATGTTCATTGATAGCTATCTTTTAGGACCATTTTACCCTTCTAGCTAAATCTACTTGCTTTGCATTTAGATATGGATATCTAGGATTTGCACTTATTGTCATCTTTAAATTCCTAGATAAGCATTTAGTGTAGCCTAGCATTAATTGCATATTGGAATAATCATATATTCACATAGGTTGCTATAACTCTTCATTGACTGTTAAGCTTTGTGACTAAGTGGATTAATGCACAAGCTTATTGGTCTAGGATCACTATTAAAGGACCATTGGGTAGAGTGAAAGGGATAGTGACCAAGTATGGTGTGACTTGAGGTCAACCTAGGTTGTAAACTTTCATTCAAATAGTGGATTTGAGGACCGTGTTTGGCTAGAAGGATAACCCGTGACTTTTGCCCAGTTGGAGGGTTTCTTACGTAAATCAATCCTTGTGTTCTTATTGTTTTCCGCATGTTTATTTTGGATTGGTTGATTGCTAATATGGGGTATTATTATTAACTTTGATTAAGTCAAAAAGTTGGTAATAAATTAACTAAAACCTATTCACCCCCCTCTAGGTTAGTAGACACATGCTTTATAGTATTTTCAATTGGTATCTGAATGGGTTCCTAGACATACTTAGGTGATCCTGGCTCTTGTTGTGTATGTTTCTAACATTTTTGCTTTTTTGTTTACTGCATACATTAGCACTTATCTCATTAATACCCAAACACTTTCAGTGAGAACGGAGGTGGCCATGAAGAAGCCTCTAGCACAAGACCCCCTTTGCTTACCAGGATGAACTATGCCTCATGGAAATGCAAGATGGAATCATACATTTGCCAAATAGATGGCTGAGCATGGATGGCAATAGAATATTGCTACACTCCTCTGGAAACAACTCTTGAAGACGATAGTGTAGTTCCCAAGCCAAAGTCGGAATGGTCATCTCATGAGTTCGAAGCTTCCAAGTGGAACAACAAGGCCATGTATGCCATTCTTTGTGCAATGGATGACAATCAATACAAGTTGATTCAAACAACTAGGATTGCAAAAGAGGCATGAGAAATTCTAGAAACGGCTCATAAAGGAACCGAGGTAGTCAAGGATTCCAAGCTTTAAGTTCTCCAAACACAATTCGAGCAAATTAGAATGGAGGATCATGAGTGCTTCAACGATTTTCAAGTGAAGTTTATAGACATCGTCAATCAATGCCATCAACTAGGCGACCCTTACTCAGATAGGAGGACCAAGCAAAAGATTATGAGGTCGCTTCCCGAAAGGTTCGAGTCTAAGGTGACAACACTTGAAGAAAATATTGACTATAATAACATGAAGCCAAGTGAAGTTATTGGAAGACTTCTAGCATATGAGTCTAGGTGGACTCCTACACCTATACCTCCTAAGAAGCAAAAGAGCATAGCCTGAAGACCTTCAAAGTAGAGAAAGAGGAGGATGACTCGGATGAGGAGATGAACCTCATGGTGAAAAGATTCAAGAAGTTTATCAAATTTGAAAAGAAGGGGTTTTGCTCCAAAGGAAAAGAAGTGAAGAAGAAAACTCCTTTCAAGAGAACCAAGTCATGACAAGCCCACAAGGAAAGGGATACATTGTTTTGAATGTGGAGGTTTTGGACACATCTCCACGGATTATAGAAATTTAAAGAACAAGAAGAAAGGAAAGGCAATGGCCGCCACGTGGAGTGATAGTGATGACCAAGAAAAGGAAGGAGAATCCTCGGATGATGAAGACCATGTGGAAAATTTTATTACCTTTGCATCTTCTCTCAGGAGTAAGTTAGTAATAGATGATGAAGAGGAAGAGAAACAAAGTGAAGATGACTCAAGTGATGGTGACTCTTCATCCCACTCAACAAATATGGATGTAGGAGGAGTGGACCTTGAAGGGTTCGTTGAGCATTTTCAAGTTCCAGATTGAAAATGAAGAAAGAGATTCTAAGGCTAAAGGGAGAAAATCTCAAGCTATCTACCGAAGTTACTCACCTAAATGGAGAAGTAAAGATAGCAAAAATGAATGAGGAATTGATGGAAAAGGAGCTTGAAGAAGCAAAAGAGATCATTGCTAAGATGACTCTAAGTACGAAGAAACTTGACGACATGTTGGGAGTTGGCAAGAGGCCAAGTGATAAGAAAGTCTTGGCTATGAAGATGACAAGGATACCTTATCCTCAAGCAAGACCATGTTTGTCAAGAGCTTGGATATCAAAGAGCCTCCACCTCCGCAACATCCTAGGAAGAAGATTAAACTAGGAGAGTGCTCTAAGGATTCCGAAGACAAGGTGGCACAAGGGAAACAAGCTCAAGCTCAACCAACAAGGGTTAATCAAGCAAGTTTTCCTCAACCCAAATAACACCAAGCCAAGAAACAATTCATGCAAGCTCAACCAAGGAAGAAATCTACTCCAACTCAACAACCAAGAAAAGAGAACAAATTCAACATCAAAGACAAGCTCAAAGGCATGGGAAAGCTCTTTTATACTCACAAAGAAATGGTATGATCTCCTATTTCATTCCTACATGTCATTTTTGTGGTGTTGATGGTCATTACAGACCAAATTGCTTTAAGTATATTGATATGTGTAGAACTAGAAGCATGATTGGAAGAAGTAGGGTTAGAGCCACAATGCATGTTCCTAGGAAACATAAAGCCAATTTGCATGATCCTAGAAAATCTAGAGCCAATGTGACTAAAACCACTAGGAGATAGAGCATTTCACCTAGGTGGATTAGAAGAGATGAATACTTTTACCATGTGGCTCAAATTGCCATGAAGGCAAACACCTCTAACACTTGGTATTTGGATAGTGGGTGCTCTAGGCACATGACGGGGAACAAGAGTTTCTTTGAATCTCTTGTAATAGAGGATGGAGGATGGAGGATTTGTCACCTTTGGTGATGGATCTAGAAAGAAAGTTATAGGGAAAGAAACCATTTCCATTCTCGATTTACCCTCATTGTTCAATGCTTTACTTGTTGATGGCTTGCAAGCCAGTCTTATAAGCATTTCTCATCTAAATGATGATGAACTCTCCGTCTTGTTTAACAAAAATGATTGTTCTAATTTAATGCCAAATGAACAAACCTTGCTAAAAGGAAAGAGATCTAATGACAATTGCTATTGTCTTGAAGCTAGTGCTATCTATTGTAAAATGTCCAAGTGTGAGGAAGTTGAGCTGTGGCATCAAAGACTTGGCCACATGAACTATTGAGATTTGAGGATCTTAAATAAGTTCAAGGTTGTGTGTGGCCTCCCTAAGCTTGGGAAGAAAGTCGAAGGTGTTTGTGGACCTTGTCAACAAGGAAAACAAACAAAAAGCATGCATAAAAAGGGCAAGTATCTCGCCACGAAGAAGCCACTAGAGCTTCTACATATGGACGTTATGGGTCCCATGCAAACCGAGAGTCTCGGTGGCAAGAGATACATTTTTGTTTGTGTTGATGACTTCTCTAGATTTACATGGACATATTTTCTTAAAGCAAAATTTGAAAATTTTAAAAAATTTTAAATGCTTTGCACTAAAATTCAAAACGAAAAGAACTCATACATTAAAAGCATTAAGAGAATTAGGAGTGACCATGGGAAGGAATTTGAAAATGCTTGTTTTGAAAGCTATTGTAATAGCTTTGGCATTTCCCATGAGTTCTCGGCACTTCGAACTCCTCAAAAAAATGGGGTTGTAGAAAGGAAGAATAGAGTCCTTCAAGAGATGGCCCGTGTGATGTTGCTTAGCAACAATGTCCCTAGGAACCTGTAAGGACCTCGATATTATGATTGGCTTATTTCATGACAAACCACCACATTGGGGATGATTGTGTAATGGGTAGCTTAGGTCCGTATTGGCAAGCTTCCAAGCATCTCCATGACTTCAAGAGCAAAAGGTATATTCACTTGACTTTGTCTCCTGAAGAGTTTAGGTGCACACACACACTTCATGCATGTTTTGTTTATCTTGCATTTGTGTTCTTTATTGTTTGTATAAGTGTGCATCCTTTTCTAAAACACTCACTAGCTTACATTAGATATCATATCTTGCATTGTATCTTAGTTGATAACATGTTTGACATGTTAATTGTGCTTCATTGTGTGCATCCCACTCACTTCACACTTGCACAACATTCATGTAAGATTGACTTTTGTCTTGAGTGTCAAAAAGGGATTTTTCCCTTTGGCACGGCCTAGACCGCTCGGCAGGCTTTGCTTGCACCGCGGCGCACGGAGCGGTATTCTCCAGTGCGTCATGCGCGACGTGGACCGCGACCTGTGCACTTGCACGCACAGCGGTCCCAACCACGGTGTTGTCCAGACGGTGCACTGCTGTATGTACCGCGGTCTGGACACTTACCTGAGCCGCGGTCTAGCAAGCGGTTTTGACGGGATTCTGGTTCCCAAGTTCAAAACGATGTAGTTTTAACTAGGGCTTCATATATATTCTTCCTCTTCTCTTCTTGGCCGACCAAGAGCTCAAAAATTCATTTTTAGAGAGAGGTTAGAGCTCCTAGAGAGAGAAAGCTTCAAGAAAGAATCTTTGACTCTCCAAACCCAAAACCCATCTCCATCTTGCATCATTCAACATCATTTGAGTATGGGTCTCCATTGTTTCATGACTAGGTAAGCAAGAACTTCTTTGAATATCATTTATTGTTCTTCTTACTCTAGATTAGGTATTTATTGCATGATTAAATACCTAGACTCTATTATTGCATATTTATGAGTCTTGATAACATGATTGGGTTTGTATTTTGATAGCTTAATTGATTAGGTCATTTTTGCCTAAAAGCTAGGTCATAAACATTTATTTGTGATTCATTGATAACTAGGTTGAAATATTGATTCTTAATCAACTAGTTAAGCTTATTGAATGTTTATGCATATTTGTGTAACAATTAGTTTGTTGGAAATTCTCTGCAAATCTAATTGAGTTTGTTTGTTGATAGACTTTTGTCTAGGACTTGCATTTAGTGAATGATTAAATGTCTTGTCTTAATCACATGAATATATGCTAAGTTTATGTTGAATACATTGTGAGCATATTTGTTGATTCATTGTGATTGTTTGTGATAGCTAGGATTGGTTGTTATTGATAACATCTAGCTAAGTCTTTATGCCTTGCATTTAGACATTTGACAACTTGGATTTGTTTCTACAAACTCCTAGTTGAGCAATTTGTGTTGTCTAGTATAATTTGCATTGAGCATCATTTACATGATCACATAGACACATAATTCTCTTCATTGAGTCAAAGTCTTGCGGCTTCGGGGTGAAGTTGCACAAGCATTGAAGTCTTGCAACCAAGTTGTGGTTGGCAAGCATTGGTTAAGAATCCATTATAAAAGGCCTGCGGGTAGAGTAGGAGGTGGTCACGCCAATAGTAGTGTATCAGTGGATATCACTAGGGATAGAACCAAGAGTGGCGAGTGGTAGTGTCCATAGCCTGAGGTTATCTAGAGTGAGAGTCCGAGTATCAGTTGAGGGTGTAACTTTTTATTCATATAGTGGATTTGAGGATCGTGTGTGGCTAGAAGGATAGCCCGTGGTTTTTCCCTTTGTTTAAGGGTTTCCACGTTTAAACAAGTGTTATTTATTATTCCACACTTTACACTTGATTTTGTATGGTTGATTTAATTGGGTTATTTGTTTAATATTGACTAATCGAAAAATTGGTAATAATCGATTAACAACCCATTCACCCCCCCCCCCTCTAGGTTGTAGACACACGTTAAAAGTGTATTTTCAATTGGTATTAGACCGGGTTCCTAGACATACTTAGGTGATCCTTGCTCGTGATTGTGTGTCTTGCATTTGTGTACATTTTGATCATTGCATTCATTTGCATTCATCTCATTCATTAAACACTATGAGTGGCATTGAGATGTTAGAGGGTGCGTTGATCTCTGAACCACCATTGCTCACCAAGGATAACTACTCCTCCTGGAAAGTTAGGATGGAAGTATTTTTGATGGACCTCGATGAGCATGTGTGGATATGTGTGGAAGAGGGATATTCACCTCCCACCGAGAAGTTAGAGAATGGGGCTTCTAAGCCTAAGCCTAAGTCCAAGTGGACCAATGACGAACTCGAGGCTGCAGAGTGGAACTCAAAGGGCATCCATGCCTTGTCTTGTGCAGTGGATGAGAATCAAGCCAAACTCATCCAAACCTCTCAAGATGTTCGAGAAGCTTGGGAGATTCTAAGAATCACCCACGAAGGCACCATGAAGGAAGAAGATAAGAATTTGGGTACCTTGAAGATAAAGCTTCAGTATCATGATTGTAGTGGCTATGGGCACATCTCCACGGACTGTGGAAACTCGAAGACCAAGAGTCGAAGAGGCAAATCAAAGGCCTACTCTTGGGATGAAGGTGAAGAAAGATCTTTGGGTTTCGAGAGATGTGAAAGGAATCACATAGCCTTCCCCGCTTTACATGATGACAACTTAATAGCGGCCACAAGACACCCATCACTCAAAGTCAATAATGAAGAAGCTAATTCAGATGATGATTGCCACGATAGCACAAGTGGTAGAAGCTTCGATGAAGAAAGTTCAAGCTCCAAGAACTCAAGTGATGAAGGTGATTTGACCTCCAAAATTGAGAGGGAGGAAAGTGACTCCGATAAGGAGATAACTCTCATGGTTGAGAGATTTAAGAGATTTACAAAATCTCAAAAGAAGGGCATGACCTCCAAGGTGAAGGAGGAAAAGAAAAAGTCAAGGAAAGATAACCCTTGCCTTGAGTGTGGTGGAGTTGGCCACCTTGCCTCCATGTGTGGTAACTTGAAGTACAAGAAGGGAGAGAAACTATGATCGCTACTTGGAGTGATAGCGAAGTTGAAGTAGTTGAAGAGTGCTCCACAAGCTCGGTTGCTAGTGAGATCAATTACTTCGCATTTCCGGGTTCCTACCATGAAGAAACTCAAGCCATCACCAAATGTTTATCACTTGAAGATTTCAAGATGGGTGGCCTTGAACTTGGAAACCGAAGAGGAGCATGCTTGAGTGAAGCAAGCCTTAATGATATGACTCTCACAAGCATAAGTGGGAGAAGCCTTGATAGTGATGGATCATGCTCCGGAAACTCTTGTGACAATAATGTGCACAACCAAGAGTTCATCGACTTTCTTCAAAAGTCCTTAAAGGAGAGAGAAAATGATATCCTTAGATTGGAAAAGGATAATCTTCGATTAAAGGCTAAGTTAAATGACTCCTTGAAGTCGGACATGATTGATATGTCCGAATATGAGAAGGAGATTAAAGATTGCCATCAACGGATGAAGGCCATGAAAGAAGAACTTGCCAACAATGAAAACTCCTTGAAGATTGTCAAGGAAAGAGAGATGAGGTGCCTTGAAGAATTAAAGAAGGCCAAGGTCAAACAACCTCAAGCTCAAGGCAAGAGTAAAGCTTCATCCAAGCAATCTTCCATTCAAGGAAAGTCCACACAAGCCTTGGCATCCCAACCAAAGCCTAAGCAATCCAAGAAGAAAGGACAATTCTTTGAGAAGCCAACCACCTCCTTTAACAAGTCAACTATCAAGAAAGGAGGTGACCATAAGTGGCATGCTCAACCAAGGTGGCATGATCAACCGGCTCAACCACCTCTACAAGCAAAACCACAAAGGTGCCACCAATCGGCTCAAGCTCCTAGGAGAAGCAAACTGATGCACCATCAAAGACAACCTCATTAACATGGCGATGCCTCGATGAGATCACAATGCTATGGTATAAATCCTTACTTTGTACCTACTTGTCGTTATTGTGGTATGATTGGTCACTTAAGACCAAATTGCTTAAATTACATTAAGAGGTGTAGATTAGAGAGCATGAAAGAAAAACGGTTGAAAAATAGGGCAAGTTTGCATAAACCTAGGGAACCTAGAAACATGTCTATGACCACTAAAAATGTTAAAGTGGAACCTAGGTGGGTTAGAAAGAATGAACCCGCTTGCCTTAGTGCCCATGTGACTCCCGTAGATGCAATTAGGTCCATTGGACTTGATAGATCTATAGGAGCTCATGTCTCCCATTGACTTGGTTGGAATTGATCCCATGAGGGGAGCTCAAGCAAAAGAGCGATCTTGCATGATTTTCTATATGCAAAAAGTTGGCTTATTTTATGCTCTTTTATGAGTGCTTGAGTGTGCTTGGTGAATAACATTGATTAATAATTGTATAATGTTTTTGATTACACCATTGCACGGTTGCTTTGTATGATAATGCATGACTTCTATTATTGCTTGAGCATGCTTATCTTTTCGAGGAATGTTCTACTTGTTAGTACATTTGATTGACCTCAAATTATTCTCCATGTTCATGATTCCTAGATATGCATTCTTAAGCTCTCTCTTGAAAAGGGCTACTGGCAATATGACGTGGAGCTGCCCAATGTTGGAAAAGGCTACTCATTTGAAACCGAGTGAAAGCCATCAAGAGAGTTACATTAGCATGATAAACATAAATACATGCTTGCTAGGAATATGGAGAAAAACAGAAAAAGGAGAAAAACAGAAAATGTTGTTATATGACTGTTATGTGTGGTGTTGCATTGCTTATTTTTGACATCAAAATTGTTGATTGATGATGTATCTTGCAATGAAGAAAAGATGATATACTTTTGTTGTGATTAGTACACTTGCACACAAATGCTTGGATATATATCTTCTTATCATAACAACAGGGTCTTAATTGGTTTGACTTCATTTGGAAATCCTGTTGAGTGTTGCTTTGATTGATTTTTATGCATGAGAATAATAGTATTTTGTATTACATGCTAAGCAACCTTTCACACGCACACATTTTTTTTAATATAATCTCCTTGAATCTCTCTCAATTATTTGAGTTGCATAAAGTTTGTGTATATGATTATGCAATGTATTTGTGCGAATAGCTCTCTTTGCTAAAGCAACCCGATAGGGGGAGCTCCTTTGCCTATCTCATGACAAAAAGGGGGAGAAGTCTTGACAAAAATAGGGGGAGTGAGAGATTGAAGGAGCATTGTTTATGCTATGCTTTGGGGGAGAAATCATGAGGGAGAGTAACCTTTTAGGGGGAGCATTGCACATGCATTCTTTGTATTGCTTTATTTGTATTTAAGTGCAATGCTCATTTTTATTTGTTCACCTCACTTGCACTTGTTCTTGAAAAGTGCTACTTGCTATTGTGTGTAGGTACATTGATGATTCTACAAGAAGATATTGAATATTTAGATTCTAGGAATCTCTTTTGTATTGTAGAAGTGATCATGGACAATAGCTTTATTTTATTTTGTGAGGAATATTTGTGAGTGGTTGTTTTGTCATGAAATAGCCAAAGGGGGAGATTGTAAGGACCTCGATTTTATGATTGGCTTATTTCATGACAAACCACCACATTGGGGATGATTGTGTAATGGGTAGCTTAGGTCCATATTGGCAAGCTTCCAAGCATCTCCATGACTTCAAGAGCAAAAGGTATATTCACTTGACTTTGTCTCCTAAAGAGTTTAGGTGCACACACACACTTCATGCATGTTTTGTTTATCTTGCATTTGTGTTCTTTATTGTTTGTATAAGTGTGCATCCTTTTCTAAAATACTCACTAGCTTACATTAGATATCATATCTTGCATTGTATCTTAGTTGATAACATGTTTGACATGTTAATTGTGCTTCATTGTGTGCATCCCACTCACTTCACACTTGCACAACATTCATGTAAGATTGACTTTTGTCTTGAGTGTTAAAAATGGATTTTTCCCTTTGGCACGGCCTAGACCGCTCGGCAGGCTTTGCTTGCACCGCGGCGCACGGAGCGGTATTCTCCAGTGCGTCATGCGCGACGTGGACCGCGACCTGTGCACTTGCACGCACAGCGGTCCCAACCGCGGTGTTGTCCAGACGGTGCACTGCTGTATGTACCGCGGTCTGGACACTTACCTGAGCCGCGGTCTAGCAAGCGGTTTTGACGGGATTCTGGTTCCCAAGTTCAAAACGATGTAGTTTTAACTAGGGCTTCATATATATTCTTCCTCTTCTCTTCTTGGCCGACCAAGAGCTCAAAAATTCATTTTTAGAGAGAGGTTAGAGCTCCTAGAGAGAGAAAGCTTTAAGAAAGCATCTTTGACTCTCCAAACCCAAAACTCATCTCCATCTTGCATCATTCAACATCATTTGAGTATGGGTCTCCATTGTTTCATGACTAGGTAAGCAAGAACTTCTTTGAATATCATTTATTGTTCTTCTTACTCTAGATTAGGTATTTATTGCATGATTAAATACCTAGACTCTATTATTGCATATTTATGAGTCTTGATAACATGATTGGGTTTGTATTTTGATAGCTTAATTGATTAGGTCATTTTTGCCTAAAAGCTAGGTCATAAACATTTATTTGTGATTCATTGATAACTAGGTTGAAATATTGATTCTTAATCAACTAGTTAAGCTTATTGAATGTTTATGCATATTTTATGTAACAATTAGTTTGTTGGAAATTCTCTACAAATCTAATTGAGTTTGTTTGTTGATAGACTTTTGTCTAAGACTTGCATTTAGTGAATGATTAAATGTCTTGTCTTAATCACATGAATATATGCTAAGTTTATGTTGAATACATTGTGAGCATATTTGTTGATTCATTGTGATTGTTTGTGATAGCTAGGATTGGTTGTTATTGATAACATCTAGCTAAGTCTTTATGCCTTGCATTTAGACATTTGACAACTTGGATTTGTTTCTACAAACTCCTAGTTGAGCAATTTGTGTTGTCTAGCATAATTTGCATTGAGCATCATTTACATGATCACATAGACACATAATTCTTTTCATTGAGTCAAAGTCTTGTGGCTTCGGGGTGAAGTTACACAAGCATTGAAGTCTTGCAACCAAGTTGTGGTTGGCAAGCATTGGTCAAGAATCCATTATAAAAGGCCTGCGGGTATAGTAGGAGGTGGTCACGCCAATAGTAGTGTATCAGTGGATATCACTAGGGATAGAACCAAGAGTGGCGAGTGGTAGTGTCCATAGCCTGAGGTTATCTAGAGTGAGAGTCTGAGTATCACTTGAGGGTGTAACTTTTTATTCATATAGTGGATTTGAGGATCGTGTGTGGCTAGAAGGATAGCCCGTGGTTTTTCCCTTTGTTTAAGGGTTTCCACGTAAAAATCAAGTGTTATTTATTAATCCGCACTTTACACTTGATTTTGTATGGTTGATTTAATTGGGTTATTTGTATAATATTGACTAATCGAAAAATTGGTAATAATCGATTAACAACCCATTCACCCCCCCCCCCCCTCTAGGTTGTAGACACACGTTAAGAGTGTATTTTCAGAACCTTTGGGCCGAGGCCGTCAATACAGCTTGCTACATAGAAAATAGAGTCTTCCTAAGGCCCGGTACTAGGCAAACCTCCTATGAATTATGGAAAGGTAGGAAGCCAAATGTTAGCTACTTCCATTCATTTGGAAGCAAATGCTACATACTTAATTACCGTGATCAACTTGGCAAGTTTGATGCCAGGAGTGATGAGGGAATTTTTATTGGCTATGCCCTTAATAATAAGGCCTACCGAGTATTGAATTTGAAAATTCATAGGGTCATGGAATCATCTAATGTTGTTATAGATGATTGTAGGCTTAGAATTACTAACCACGATGAAGAGGTTGATGTGGTTCATGATTCTCCTTTGGAGAAATATGGTGAGACTTCTATTGATGTGAAATCAAATCATGATAAAGAGGTCATTCAATCTCTTGATAGAGATCCATCTTTAGACTCTAAAGAACCCGCTTCATGGGTTAGACATCTCCACAACAAAGATGATATCCTTAGAGATGTGAATGAGGGTGTTAAGACTAGACATCAAATAGTTAATCAAATTAGCTACACTTGCTACACCTCTAAAATTGGACCCAAGAAGGTTGATGAAGCCTTGAATGATGCATTTTGGGTTCTTGCTATGCAAGAAGAGCTAAACCAATTTGAAAGAAATGAGGTTTGGACTTTAGTTCCTAGACCTAAGAACACTAATGTCACAGGCACCAAGTGGGTGTATAGGAACAAGTCGGATAAGAATGGCAATATTGTGAGCAACAAGGCCAGACTTGTAGCACAAGGGTACTCTCAAATTGAGGGTATTGATTTTGAGGAGACTTTTGCTCCGGTTGCCAACCTTGAGTCCATAAGGCTTCTCTTATCCATATCTTGTGTGCACAAGTTCAAATTGCATCAAATGGATGTTAAAAGTGTCTTCCTCAATGGCTTTTTATAAGAGGAAGTGTTTGCAAAGCAACCCAAGGGGTTTGTGGATCCACACCACCCCAATCATGTCTATCGCCTCAAGAAAGCTCTATATAGGTTGAAACAAGCACCGAGGGCTTGGTATAAGCGCCTCACTCAATTTCTTGTTGACAATGACTACTCTTGAGGTAATGTTGACAAGACTTTATTCATCAAGAGGAACAAAGATGAGCTTTTCATAGCTCAAATCTATGTTGATGATATTGTCTTTGGCTCCACCAACAAATCCAAAGTCCAACAATTTGTTGATGTTATGTCACATGAATTTGAGATGAGTTTTGTTGGGGAGCTAAATTACTTCCTAGGGTTGCAAATTAAGCAATTGCATGATAGGATTTTCATATCCTAAGCTAAGTATGCAAATAACCTAGTGAAGAAGTTTGGTCTTAAGAATGCCAAATATTGTGACACACCCATGAGTACCACATTTAAACTTAGCAAGGATGCAAGTTGCAAGTGTGTGGACCAAAGCCTATATCGTGGCATGATTGGTAGCTTGCTTTACTTAACCGCAAGTAGGCCTGATATAACTTTTATTGTGGGTGTGTGCTCTAAGTACCAAGCAGATCCCAAGGAGTCCTATCTCTCATCTGTGAAGAGAATCATTCGATATGTGAATGGGACATCCAACTTTGGGATATAGTACTCTTTTGACACTAATGCTAGCTTAGTTGGCTTTAGTGACGCATATTGGGCAGGAAATTATGATGATGGGAAGAGTACATCGGGCGGTTGCTTCTTCCTGGGCAACAACTTGGTCTCATGATTTTGCAAGAAGCAAAATTCCATTTCTTAATCCACAGCTGAAGCGGAATACATAGCCACCGGGAGTGCTTGCACACAACTCCTTTGGATGAAGCAAATGCTTGTGGATTATGGCTTTGATCAAGGTACTCTAACCCTTTATTGTGATAACATGAGTGCCATTGACATTTCAAAGACTCTGGTTCAGCACTCTAGGACAAAGCATATAGACATTAGGCATCATTTCATTAGAGAGCTAGTTGAAAACAAATGTATTGCTATTGAGCATGTTGGCACAAATGATCAACTAGCGGATTTATTCACGAAGCCCTTAGATTCAACTAGGTTCATGGCGCTTAGTAGGTCTATTGGGATTTGTAATATGCCTTGATAATCTTTGGTGATTGACCCCATATGGGGAGCTCAAGCAAAGAGAGCAACTTTGCATAGTTGCAATGAGCAAAACTTTGATCAACATTATGTTTCTTTATTAATTGCTTGAGCATTTTGATTGTCCATATATATGACTATATGGCTTTTTATTCAATAAGTGTGTTATTTGCTTTGTTTGTAATCCATGTCACATTTATGTTCAAACGTGCATTTTTGGACTAGGAGAATTGATTGGAAAGTGCAATTGAATGACCTATAATTTATCTTCATGACATGTGAACTTGTTTTTGACATGCTTAAATACCATGCATGAGTTATGTATGTGCAAATGTGTGTGGAGGCAGCTTGACAAGGCTAAACTCAATAAGGACTTTATGTCCATGCAATAAATAAGGATATCTCATCCAATTTAGCCTTATCTCTTTTCTTAATGGTTGAACAAGACAACAACCAATAAGGATTGTATATCCATTCTCAATAAGGATTTAATATCCATGTCTTGATTGACCACTAAGGATTGACACAGTTGCTTGTGTGTGCTATAAGTTTTTAAACCTATATCTTGTTTAATTATGGCAAAAGGGTACAAATTCGCTTGAATTCCTTTGGAAACTTTTGATGTTCACTTTGCCAAATACCATTTGCTTGAACCTTGATGTTGCATGTCTTGCATCGAAAGCAAAAATTTCACACATTTATTTTAAATAAAACCTCATTGATTCTCTCTCAATTAATTAAGTTGCATAAGGTTGTTGTATATGATTATGTACTTATCTTGCAAAAAACTCTCTTTGCTAAAGTGACCCTTTTGGGGAATTCTCCTTTTCCTATCTAGTGACAAAAAGGGGGAGTAGTGTGTATTTTATTGGAGTTGCATATTTGGAGAGATTTTCTTGTTGAGGGGGAGTAACCCATTTAGGGGGAGCTTTATATTGCACTTCACTGCATGGTTTATTATGTTCGTTAATGCAAACACTTGTATTTGTTTTTCACTTGATCACCTCACATACACTTGTCTTGGAAAGTGTAGTTTCATTGTTTTGTAAGGATGGCTATTCTACAAGAGATCCAAGATTTGAAGACATAGTTTGTAGGCATCTCTTTGTAATGTAGAATAACTTTTGTTGACCTCTTGTTTTATTTGTTTTTTATGAGGATGATTTGTGAGTGGTGGTTTTTTCACAAAATAGCTAAAGGTGGAGATTGTAAGTTCCGTATGTTTTGATTGGCTCATTTTGTTGTCAAACCACATTGGGGGATTTGCTTGTAAGGGTAGATTAGGTCTCATTGTTCATGATCAATTATTGATGGCATTCCCAAGCTGAAGAGCACTTCAAAGGTATATCACTTGTTTAACTCTCTTTGAAGAGATCTAGTTGTATACACTCACTTGCATGCATTATATTCTTGTTTACATATAATTGAATGATGCATTGTATGCCATTTATCACACTCCACACTTGCACTTTTTTGCATATCACTTAGTGTGTTGAGTTTGCCAGGAAAAAAGAATTTCTTCTCTTAACGCGACCTAGACCGCTTGGCAAGCTCTGCTTGCACCGCGGCATACAGAACGATATACCTTTGTAGGGTTACGCTTCTTGTACCGTGTCCTGTGCACTTGCACGCACATCAGTCCAAGTCGCGGTGCAGTTCAGTAGGCCTCTGTTGCCTATACATCGGCCTATGCACCTGCATACACAGCTGCCTGCACCATGGTGATGTCTAGTAGGTGCACTGAGGTCTGTACCGCGGTCTGGACATCTGCCCGAGCCGTGGTATGCAGAGCGGTATTGACGGGATTTTGTTCCCTAAGTTCAAAACGATGCAGTTTTGACAAGGGTTCTCATATATATTCTCTCTTCTTCCTTGCTCATTTTTGCGAGTTCAAGAAGCCATTTTTGAGACACCAAGCTTCCTTAAGAGAGAAAAACTCCTAAGAACCCACCTTTACTCAACCAAACATCAATCCATGAACATATAGCATCTAACAAGCATCATCTTTTCATGGGTTCTTCTAGCTTTCATTGACTAGCTAACTTAAACATGCCCTAAATCTCTTTGCATTTATTTGTGTTCTTATTTGCCTAGGTTTAGCCTTATATGTTGATTTAATGCATGTTTTTGTGTTTAATGGCATTTATAACATGATTGAGTTGTTGTTTGTTGGTTGAAAATATATGTTAATTGATAGCTATCTTTTAGGACCATTTTACCCTTCTAGCTAAATCTACTTGCTTTGCATTTAGATATTGATATCTAGGATTTGCACTTATTGTCATCTTTAAATTCCTAGATAAGCATTTAGTGTAGCCTAGCATTAATTGCATATTGGAATATTCATATATTCAGATAGGTTGCTATATCTCTTCATTGATTGTTAAGCTTTGTGACTAAGTAGATTAGTGCACAAGCTTGTTGGTCTAGGATCACTATTAAAGGCCTGTTGGGTAGAGTGAAAGGGTTAGTGATCAAGTATGGTGTGACTTGAGGTCAACCTAGGTTGTAAACTTTCATTCAAATAGTGGATTTGAGGACTGTGTGTGGCTAGAAGGATAGCCAGTGAGTTTTACCCAGTTGGAGGGTTTCTCATGTAAATCAATCTTTGTGTTCTTATTGTTTTTCACATGTTTGTTTTGGATTGTTTGATTGCTAATATGGGGTAGCATTAGCATTATTAACATTGATTAAGTCAAAAATTTGGTAATAAATTAACTAAAACCTATCCACACCCCCCCCCCCCCTCTAGGTTAGTAGACACATGCTTTATAGTATTTTTAGAATTTAAAGAGGGGAAATAAGGAAGGAATTTTACCATTCAATAGGGGATTGGCCCCAGTAGAGGCGCTTGGGCCCCACGAGACCAGCAGCCCGCCATTCCCATGGAGGCCACGAGCCTCCACGGGGAGGAGGTGCTTGGCACCCCTCAACCCTTCTTGCGCACCCTTTTTATTTTGACCATATCTTTGGCCTCTAAACTGTGATTTTGAATCCGTTTTTGGATTATGAACCGAGACTTTCTCATCTACAAAAGTTGTCAAGAACCTTTTCTAAAAAATATGGAATTCAACTTGGAAATCATGGACGAAAACCATATATGATAAAATCACTGAAAGTTTCTTAACCACCTAATTTGAACTTGAAACTCAATGAATGAGTAACCAAATTAATTGGAACTCAATGAGGAATTATATAAGGTCAAAATCAAGTTCATTAACATATAAACACAAACCAATAAACACAAGAACATACAAGTATGCTATTTCTTAGAACTAGTCCTAGAACATGCAAATTGTGAAAATTGTCAACTGTAAATCTAATGCATGTGCATACATCAACAAGTGTGTGTATTGTGTTAAAACAAAATTTTCACAACGATGCAGGGCACATATGGATGCAATGTATATGTGTACTAAGCCTTGCAAGAGGAAAGAGGTCTCAATTACCTGTTGCTAAACAACTTAGCTTTATTCTTCTTGTAGCAACCACCTTGCTTGAATGTTGTCCAATCTTCCTTGAAGCTTGATCATCCTCAAATCCTAGACAACTAATCAATACAAAGAAAATGTCTTTCTGATATAGAATTATGCCAACACAAAACTTATGAAGAAGTAGCCGGGAGAGAATGACTGAAGTCCGTGAAGCAATAGATGGCTATAGAAACCTGGAAGTAAACTCAGTAGGTCCCGACCAAAAGAAACTCAAGCACGGTTGGGTCCTGATTGTTTTTTTTGAAGCCAATGCATGCTGACTTGAAGTTAGAGCAAATGATGCGATTGTGGTGTCAGTTCATATTGGTCATAGGGAAGTAAGAAGAGTGTTGATCGATAATGGAAGCTCGACGAACATCTTAAGCGTCGGGGTATATGATCAGTTGGGGTTATAAAGAAATGATCAAAGGGTTCGGCGGAGCGGAAGAGAGATTACTGGGGACAGTTAAGCTGCCTGTGGAAATAGGAAGTTACCTGTGCTAGAAGACAGTACTACTTGGCTTTGAGTTGTCGACACTGAGAATTGGCCATACAATGCCTTGTTGGGAAGACCTTTCCTAAACAAATCAATGCCGAATGTAATGCAAATAAACCTTCCGAGAGGGAAAATGTCTAAAGATGGATGAAGAGGAGGAGAAAGCAGAGACACCAACCCAGTTCGACCTGGACCCAAGGGAGACATCTCTAGAAGATGGGAAAGACCAGAAAGTGGAACCAACTAATGAATTCATAGTAGATGACAATAACCCAGAGTAGACAGTGAAGCTAGAGGCGCAGCTAATAGAACAAGTACAAAATAAGTTAGTCAACTGGTTAAAAGAATATAAGGACATGTTCGCATTGAAGCATGAAGACATGTCGGGGATTGATGCCAAAGTAATTTCCTATGGCCTGGTAGTTATCCAGAAGAGTCGACGTTTCAACCTTGAGAGAAGTCAAGTGATCAAAGAAGAGGTTCATAAGCTACTGGCAGCAGGTTCAATTAGGGAAGGGCAGTACCCTTAGTGGATCACCATTGTCGTACTTGTAAAAAAGAAGAACAAACAATGGAGGATGTGTATGGACTTTACAGACATAAACAAGGCATGCTTGAAAGATGGTTTCCCCTTACCTCGAATAGACCAGCTAGTCGATACAATAGCGGGGCATGAACTGTTGAGTTTTATGGACGCTTATTCGGGTTACAACCAGATCAGAATGTTCGGACCAAGTGAAGAAAAAACTACTTTCACAACCGACCATGGGCTTTACTATTACAGAGTGATGCCTTTTGGCCCCAAGAATGTCGAGGCAACTTACCAAAGATTGGTTAATAAGATATTCGGTCGACAGATCGGTAGAAACATGGAGGTGTACATAGATGACATGCTGACAAAAAGCGTCACAGCAGAGAAGCATGCAACTGATCTAGAAGAAACATTTGGGGTGATGAGAAGGTATGGAATGAAGCTTAACCCGAAAAAATGTTTCTTTGGGGTACCACCGAGAAAATTCCTCGGATTTCAAGTTCACCAGAGGGGGATCAAGTTAAATCATGGGAAGATAAGGGCCTTGGAGAAAATGAGGTCCCTGGTTACCCTTAAAGGCATTCAAAGGCTGACATGCCATTTGGCCACATTAAACCGATTCCTCAGTAAATCAACAGACAAGTGCTTGCCATTCTTCAAGACCATAAAGAAAGGCAAATGAGTGGAATGGAACGAAGAGTATGAACAAGCTTTCTAGAAAAATTAAGGAATATCTAGGCGAGGCCCTAATCTTGTCAAAGCCGATGGACAGAAGTGTTATACCTGTACCTATCAGTCACTACAGTGGCCACGGAGTCGGTGCTGGTCAGGCTAGACGAAGGAAAACAAAAACAAGTGTATTACACCAGTAAGGTCTTGCTGCCAGCAGAAACAAGGTACTCGGCAGCCGAGCAGATGGCATTAGCACTGGTGACAGCAGCAAGAAAACTGAGACCTTACTTTCAAGCACACAAGATAGAGGTTTATAAGGACTATCCATTAAAGCAGATCTTTTCCAAACCAGAAGTGTCAGGAAGATTGACAAAATGGGCAGTAAAGCTAAGTGAATTCGATATCACTTACTTGCCAAGGGCCGCGATAAAGGGTTAAGCAGTGGCAGATTTGAATTCTGAGTTCACTGAACCAAATAGCGAAACGATCAGAATGCTTGAAAATAAAGAAATGAAGGTTTTTTTTACTGGAAGTTGCACTTCGATGGGTCATCAAATACGCACGGCAGCGGGGCAAGCATAATGATATCCACCCCAGAAGGTGATCAGGTAGAAGGTGCCTTGCTATTTGACTTCAAAGATACCAACAATATGGCCGAATATGAGGCATTGATGGTAGGACTCAGGGATTGCACGACACTAGGAGCAGAAGAGTTAGAAATTTTCAGCGATTCACAGGTCGTGGTCAACCAGGTCTTAGATTAGTACCAAATGAAGGACAATAATATGGCGGCCTATTTGGAAATAGCTAAAGCCCTACTATGGAGATTCAAAACTTATAGAGTCACTCAGATCCCGAGAGAGAAGAATGAGAAGGCAGATTCTCTATCAAGATTGGCATCAGCGACCATTGGTATTTGGCCCAAAACAATCCCAATGGTCCATCTCAAGAAACCCATCATCTAAAAAGAAGAAAAGTTGATATTTGAAGTCATTGATGAAGGGTAGATTACCTGGATGACCCTGATTAGGGAGTACCTAGAAGATAGCACGCTTCCCAAAGATACAGTCAAAGAAAACGTATCAGGTATAGGGCGACCCGGTATTCGATAGTAGGAGGAGAGCTTTACAAAAAGGGGTTTTCAAAGGCCTTACAGAAGATGTGTTGGTCTAGTTGTGGGAGATGAGATTCTGGCTAGTAAACATAGAGGTGTATGTGGAAACCAAACTGAGGGAAAAAGTTTACCTTATAGAACCCTCAGACGAGGTGTTTATTGGCCAACCTTGTTCCAGGATGCGCAATCGACGGCTGAGAAGTGTAATACTTGTCAAAGGATTGCAAATGATATCCAGCAACCACCTGAGCGCTTGAAGAATCTGACTTTTCTCTGGCCATTCACAATGTGGGGGTTATATTTGATCGGCCCAATGCCAACAGCGACTAAAGGAGGTGAAAGCATGCCATAGTAGCAGTAGACTATTTTACAAATTGGACTGAAGCAGAGGCATTGGTGCACATAACCGAAGCTAACACCACCAGACCGAAGCTAACACCACCAGCTTCGTGAAGAAAAGTATCATCTACCGATTTGGGATCCTAGGCACAATCATTACTGATAACGGGACCCAATTCTATAGTGATAACTTCAAGGAGGTGAGCCAAAAGTACCACATTAAGAACTATTATGCTACGCCAGCCCATCCTCAGACCAATGGGCAGACTGAAGCTGTGAACAAGATCATCAAGCACACTTTGAAGGCAAAACTTGATGATAAAAAAAGGAATTAGGCAGACAAGTTGCACGAGGTACTCTGGGCATACCAGACGACTGAAAGAACGTCAGTAAGAGAAACTCCCTATTCCCTAGCGTTCAAGACTAAGGCAGTTATCCCTGTCAAAATAATCCACACATCTCCCAGAGTCCAGCTATACCAACCCGATGCAAATGCAGGTACTCTAGAAAATAATATGGATGAATTGGAAGAGAAAATGGACATGGCGAGAGTAAGAAACGAAGCCTATCAGCAAAGGATCGCTAGATATTACAACTCGCAAGTCTGGGTAAGAAAATTCCAGCTTAGAGATTTAGTCTACAGAAGAGTATCCCTAAACACAAAGGCAAAAGTGATTGGATCCTTGGCAGATAAGTGGGAAGGACGTTATTAAGTGGTCGGGTTAGCAGGGCATGGATCATATCTCTTTAATTGAACACAAGGAGGAGAGTTGCCCCGACCTTGCAATGCCCAGTATTTGAAGATATTCTACCCCTAAGGGGGTGTTTCTTTCAGTTTATTTAGTTACTTTGTTAAGTTTATTAAGTTTAGAATTAGTGCAAAT
The DNA here is from genome assembly GCA_033220585.1 of Dipteronia sinensis. Taxonomy (NCBI): domain Eukaryota; kingdom Viridiplantae; phylum Streptophyta; class Magnoliopsida; order Sapindales; family Sapindaceae; genus Dipteronia; species Dipteronia sinensis. Next base: position 69,991,560 of record CM065636.1, on the reverse strand, counting down.
TTTATTTATTCCTAATCAATTGTCACTTTTTTATAGCTTTTTGACTAAAGTTATCAATAAAAGCCCCATGAGGAAAGAGTAGATCAAGAAAGTGTTCTAATATTGCCTTTATTTATGAAGGCAATCTCGCGGCACCTGAGATTGCTAACACCGAATGGGTGCTCGGGGGGGCCAATGATGGGGCCAAAAGCATATGTCGTAAAAAATAATGCACATTCACCGAAACTAACTGGATGTACATAAACACTGTTAGAGCGCCTTTAGGTCATAGGTACATGATGGGATGAGTAGAAAGTTGGATGGGGGAGTCAGATTCTCATACTTGAACGCCAGTTAGCCAGATACTCGGTTAAGACAAGTTAAGATAATGAGATGCGGATCACCCTTATTATAACGAATCTTGAGCAATATACTACTGGGAGACGTCCCGGTGACTTAGCTGACAGATAAAAGACAAACGTCTATAAATTAGTTACCAAGCAAATGGTTCATAAAAAGAACACTACTTGACAAATATCAAAAACGATCGCAAAATAAGGTCAGAAATTGTCCACACAACCAATCAAATAAGGCCAGTTAGCAATGAAACTGGCCAGACCAAGTTTGATCAATTATAATAAAACTGATCAGGTCGATAACGATCGGTTAATAAGATAACTGGTCAAACTGAAAAAGTCAGTTAGTAATGAAACTGACCAGACTAAGTTCGATCAGCTGATAAGAAAACCGATCGGATCAATAACGATCAGTTAATGAGATAACTGGACAAAACAAAAGGTCAGTTGGTAACAAGACTAGCCAGACTAAGTTCAGTCAGTTAATAAGACAACTGATCGACTCAATAAAGAACAATAAAGATTACCAACCAAGGCGAATAAACCAACATGAGCAAATGAGGATTTATATTATTGGAAATAAAAGAATCTTTAATACAATTTTACAGGAAAATTAAAAGGTGTGCAGTGAAAAAGAAGGAATGATGAAAATAATGAGGCAAGATCAGGCTCTGGGTGTGCTCGAGGTATTGACAGGCACAGAACTGTAAGAAGGGTTGCTTTCATCCTCATAGCCTCTGGTCAGATCCCCAAAGTCTGGCCAACAGATGTCATCCTCTGGCTCATCAATCATAAAGGGAGAGTAGTCAGCATCAGGTAAGGGTCCAACATCAATTCCCTTGGCCAAAACACCACTCTCCTTACCCGCACGGAAAGTCATCAGAGAGGATTTAGAGGGGAGTTCAAGTTGCATCATGTGAGGGTCCTTCCTGATCCATTTACAGTAGGCCTTCCATCTTATCCTTTGATTCTTTATCGCAACTAGAGACTCGGCTTTGTGTTTCTGGATCGACAATCCCATTTTCAGTAAGCCTCCCTAGAAAACCTCTCATTGGCTCCAAAGAACATCCGAGCAATAACAAGCCCTCGCTCTAGCTGCCTCAACATAAATGTCTTGAACACAGGAGGCTGTTGGGGTTAATGTCCTAAAGATGTAATTGTTAGGATTATGCTCAATAGCAAGAGTGTAATATTGTAATTGACAATCTTTTCATATTAATAAAGTGATTTCTGGTTTTACAAAATCTTATAGCATTTATAATGATAATTGTCAAAGTAAATAATCATAAGGTGAAAAGACTATGAGAAAGGAAGAATTGTTCGTACATCTGGATATGTATGAGGTAGACACAATTCTTTAGTTAGTCTTGAATAAATGTTCACAACTTAAATTAAAGGTTGGGCACCTTTATCTTGATAAAGTTGTAGAATTCTTTTGCTGGCATTTGAATGGGATCAAATGAGTTATGATGAGTCTAAAATCATCGGTCTTGGAGTAAAAGAATCTAGTGCACTGGGTGCATTGAACAGGATCACAATGAAATATTTTATCTAGAATCGTAAGTAGATACAAGTCTTTTCATTATGAGGACAATCGGAGAGTCTATCTTAATCCTGAGATAAATGATGGACTTATGATTGCAAGTGTTATCATTTGAGCTATCAATAAGTACGATTATATAGCATAGTCTATCCTTGATAGTTTGAATGTATTCATTTGTTCATCGATAGAGGACTTCATTTATAGATATGGACATCGTGGCTCAATTTAATGAATGAGAGTATAATATTATCATATGGATATTTTGAGGTATTGGATATTAAATCTTAACGTTGAGTTTTCGATAATGTCTATTGAAAACATGGCTTCTGGACAAGTCAAAATATCCAAGTTCAAAACGTGGTCATATGAGTAAATATGGTAACTAGGAGAGCTATAGGCGGTCTATGAGCTCTTGGCGATTACTGATATTATACACGAGGATACACTATCTCCAATAAGATTGTCTAGGGTATGAATGAGAAACATCTTCTTATTCTATCTTTTTTTAAGAGTTCAATTTTAGCTCTTTAGTGGAATGAGCTAAAATTAATAGATCGGACCTAAGTGAATCATTTGTTGATTGTGATTAGGTTATGTCTATTGAAGCTTAAATTTAGATAGCCCGCCAAGATCCCCAATCCACAGCTACTTGCATGGATCACTTGATATATTCTATCGGACTAATTTATGGGTCCATCTAGAATTGTATTTAATATATTAAGAATATAATTTGCACATTATTTATTTAACGGGCTGCTCAAATTATATTAATATATTAATGAGAGGCATGTGGGCTTGTTTCTTTTAGTAAGAATGAGTCTGGTTCACATGTGGGCTTTTATTTAAAGTCTGAATGGATTAAATAAAATAAGAAAATAGGGCGGCAAGGCTATAATAATAGCCTAAAATATTATTTTATTTTATTGTTTGATTAAATGGAAATTAATTAATTGATTAATTAATTATTTAATTAAAAATCAAAATCTTTTTCTGACAAGGAATTATGTTTCCTAGTAGTATACTATTATAGTAGTATAATAAATATAAAAGACTTAATTTGGTAAGTAGATAAATAAAGAATTTATTTATCTAATCAAATAAAGAAGTCTTTAATATAATCACAAATACACTATTTGAGTTAGATTAGGAGTCTTGGTGTGGAAAAGAAATCTTTTTTTGAAAAAGGATTCTGAAAAAACACTCTAAGCGTGTGTCTAACAACCTAGAGGGGAGGGGGGGGGGGGGGGGGGGGGGGGGGGGGGGGGGGGGGGGGGGGGGGGGGGGGGGGGGGGGGGCGGTGAATGTGTTAATCGATTATTACAAATTTTTCGATTAGTCAATATTAATAATATAACCCAACATAAACAAACATACAAAATCAAGTAAAAGTGCGGAATATAAATAACACTTTATTTTTACGTGGAAACCCTTCAACAAGGGAAAAACCACGGGCTATCCTTCTAGCCACACACGATCCTCAAATCCACTATTATAATGATGTTTAAAACCTAGGTTGACCTCTAGTCACACCATTCTCGGTCACTAACCCACCACTACTACCCAACGAGGCCTTTATAGTGAATCCTTGATCACTTTGCTTGCAAACCACACCTTGGTTGCAAGACTTCACTTGCTTGTGCACTACACCTTGAAGTCACAAGACTTAACTCTCAAGAAGAGATTAACAACCTAAGAGAAAATGTGAATTCTCAAAATACAAATAATGCTAGGCAACACTAAATGCTTATCTAGGGATTTAAGATGACACTAAGTACAAATCCTAGATATCAATGTCTATATGAATGCTCATAAAGACCTAACTAGATATAGATGTGCAAGTCTAAACTCTAGTCATCAAACAAAACCATATCAACATATGTTGTCATTAACCATGGCAAGGACAATAAATGCAATTAACAAATGCAATCAATGAGTCCTAATTAGCTAGAGGGCAAACATGTCCTAAACATTAGCTATCACAATACAAACCCCAAACATGTCATAACTTCAATTGATATACAATAAATATGAAGATTTGCTAACCTAAGCAATAAATTACATGTCTTGATAAGCTAGAACAATAAATGAGCAAGGATGTGAGTTCTACTTACCAAGTAAAGACATTAATGAAGATCCATGCTTGAATGATGCTCTATATGCAAGATGATGATGGGTTTGGAGGTTTGGAGAGTCAAGTAACAAAGCTTGAAGCTTTCTCTCTCATAAAAAATGGGTTCTTGAAGCTCTCTCTCTTGGAGTCACTTTCTCTCACTAAGGATATAAAATTATGAGCTCTAGGGTTAAATGGTGGAGAAGATGAAATATATAAAGGAGAGAAAACGAGTTGTGGTGAAAAGACGAAAATGCCCAGTTCGGGTGACAGAGGAGACATGCAAGGCGACATGACCAAGTCGCCTCGTAAGTCGCCTAACACACTGGAAAGAAACACACGTAGCCTGAGGCGACATGTAAGGCGACATGCCCAAGTCGCCTATGAAGTCGCCTAACACACTGGAGGAAAATTACAAGACAAAGGCGACATTGGAGGCGACATGCACAAGTGGCCTTGCATGTCGCCTAACACACTATGGGAAAAACTCAAGTCTAGGGCGACTTTTCAGGCGACATGCACAAGTGGCCTTGCATGTCGCCTAACCCACTATGCAGCCCATCAACTCCAAAATGCAAGAATTGTGAGTGTGTGTGTGTGTGTGTGTGTGTGTGTTTTCAACCATACATGCATGTCAATACAAATGCATAGAATGTGAGTGTGTGCAACTAAATCTCTTTAAGAGTTAAGGACAAGTGAACTACCTCTCTTGAAGCTCTTTAGGATGATCGGAAGCATGTCTTCGAGAACCTATGCTACCCATTACATAAACATCCCCAATGTGATTTGTCATGAAACAAGCCAATCACAAAAGTGAGGTTCTTACAATCTCCCCCTATGGCTATTTCATGACAAAATAACCACTCACAAAATAATCCTCACAAAAAAAATAAAATAAAATAAAGCTATTGGTCAACAAAATATATTCTACGTTACAATAAGAGAAACCTAAGATCTAAGTCTTTAAGGTCATCAATCTCTTCATAGATCATCATACCTACACACGATAGCAAGAAAGCACTTTCCAAGAACAAGTGCATGTGAGGTGAACAAATACAAAAGGCAATTGCACTCAATAAAGCAATATAAAGAAATGCATGTGCAAAATATATTCTACGTTACAATAAGAGAAACCTAAGATCTAAGTCTTCAAGGTCATCAATCTCTTCGTAGATCATCATTCCTACACACAATAGCAAGAAAGCACTTTCCAAGAACAAGTGCATGTGAGGTGAACAAATACAAAAGGCAATTGCACTCAATAAAGCAGTATAAAGAAATGCATGTGCAATGCTCCCCCTAATTGGTTACTCCCTCTCAAGGCTTCTCCCCCAAATCATAACCAATGCTCCACCTATATCTCTCAAGACTTCTCCCCATTTTTGTCATGAGATTGGCAAAGGAGCTCCCCTTATCGGGTTGCTTTAGCAAAGAGAGATATTTGCACAAAAGATGATTGCATAATCATGTACATAAACTTTATGCAACTCAATTAAGTAAGAGAGATTCAAGGGGTTTTATTTTAACGAGAATGTGTGACGGTGTTGCTTTGCATGCAAGACATATAACATCAAAGTTCAAAAACAATGGTATTTGGCAAAGCAAACATCAAAAGGGTTTCCATAAGAATTCAAACCAATTGGCACCCTTTTGTCATAAGCAAACATGATATAGTATTTTGAAAAGAAATTTTCAACGCACACAAAACTCTATCAATCCTTAAAAGCAAATCAAGACATTGGATCAAGGGATCCTTTTAGATTTTTCCATATAATTATCCGTATGATAGTAGACTTGTTTAACAATTAAGAAGAGAGAGAAGACTAATTTGGATATAAAATCCTTATTGATTACATGGATACAAGATCCTTATTGATTAGTCTTCTCATTTGCATTCACACACATTTGCATTAAAGCAATCAAAACATATTTCATGCATATCATTTTGAGCATGTCATAATCAAGTTCACATGTCATGGAGATAAATTATAGGTCATTCAAGTGTACTTTCCCAATCAAATCTCCTAGTCCAAAAATGCTTGTTTGAACATAAATGTGACATGGATTGCAAACAAAGCAAGTCTACACACTTATTGAATAAAAATACCATATAAGCATATATGTACAATCTAGTATCTCAAGCAATTAATAAAGAAGCATAAATTATATCAATTTTTGCACATTTCAAAAATGCAAGGTTGCTCTCTTTGCTTGAGCTCCCCAAATGGGGTCAATTCCAACCAAGTAAATGGGAGGCAAGAGCCCCTATAGACATACCAAGCCCATTAGACCTAGTTGAGTCTATAGGAGACATATTAGCACAAAAGCATGCGGGTTCATCTTTTCTAGTCCACTTAGGTGACATGTTTTCAATCCTAGTGGTCTTATTCAACATGTTACTAGACTTCCTAGGATCATTGACTTTAGATTTCCTAGGCACATGCATATTGGCTCTTTTAAGTTTGTTTCTTTTAATCATGCTCTCAACCCTATATTTCTTAATGTACTGATGGAAATTTGGCCTAATATGCCCATCAACACCACAAAAATGACAAGTAGGTATAAAATTAGAAGTCATACCATATCCTTGTGAGGTCAATGAAGACTTGTAACACATTTGATGTTGCCTTTGTGATCGGGCCAAATATGTACTATATTTAGGCCCTCAGATCCTTACCTTATGTTCTGTTTTCGTGCATTTTTGTGTCTCTTATGGGTTGTTTTGTGCTTATTTAAGGAAATGATGCAGAGATAGGCTTGGAAGCACATTGTAATGATTCCAGCAGAAAAGAAGCACAAATAGGTCTATAGTGCGGGTCCAGTGCGGGTCCAGTACGGGTCGCAACCGCACTCCAGCCGCACTCCAGCCGCACTTATGTGCATAGCCGGGGCAGAATGCATGTTCAGAGATAAAGTGCGGGTACAGTGCGGGTCAGCTAACCGCACTCCACCCGCACTATTGCCAAACCAGAGATGCTGCGCAGTCACCTGACATTAGAGTGCGGGTTCTGTGCGGGTCAGCGAACCGCACTCCACCCGCACTTGCACCAAGAACAGAAGAACAGAATCGCACCTGACACTAGAGTGCGGGTACTGTGCGGGTCATCGAACCGCACTCTACCCGCACTTGCATCAAGAACAGAAGAGCAGAATTGCACCTAACATTAGAGTGTGGGTACTGTGCGGGTCATCCAACCGCACTCTACCCACACTGTTGCTCAAGATAGAAGGTAGATTTTGCACCTGAGAAGAAAGTGCGGTCACAGTGCGATGCCAAGTGCGGGCTAAGTGCGGGTCAAGTGCGGGTAATTCAACCGCACTCCACCCGCACTATTGTCCTAATCCGAGAACTGAAGTTGCAGGCAACCCATACAGTGCGGGTACAGTGCGGGTAAATCACCCGCACTCCACCCGCACTCCGAGCGCGCCAGTCTGATTTTCAAAGCTTAAGTGACCTATTTTTGTATTTAGTATAAATAGAAAAGTATAGAAACGTTTTAAGAAGCTTTTAACTCCGGTTTAGACAGATTAGGCATTCTTAGATCTAGTTTCTCTCTCTACCTCTCATTCTCACATTCTGTACTCAACTTCAAGGAAGTTAGGAGATTGGAGCCACTTCAAGGAAGGAGATGTTCTCCAAGGGTTATTTCTTTCTCCTCTCTACTGATTTCCTAGTTGTAATGAGTAGCTAAATCCCCTCTAAGGGGTTGATGGAGTAGTTAGTTTAATATTGGGCTTGTACATAAACTTGATATTATATTGATATTCATGTCTATCTTCCATTGATCTATTCTTGTTGTGAATGTTTATCATTGATTTCTTGTGTAGATACATGATCTTTGCAAGATGTCTTTATATTATGTATGAGTATTGCATCTAGATATACATCCTATTTAGTTGTTTAATGCTCTAAAGAATAGACGGAAAGTCATGAATTCCGACTCTTGAACCGCGGTTTTAATCTAACCACGATCGCGTTTCCGGCACTATACATCCTAGATCGGAATCCGTGAAAGAGTCAGAAGTCATCACTATACATCCTAGGGTGACTATTTGTAATCGGTGAGTCAATGTTAGGTAGACGAGCTTCATTTCTAGAATCCGGTAAACAATCAACTCTATACATCCTAGGTTGGTAGTTTACAAGGATTAATCCCTAATAGGTGGTCCGCACTATAAATCCTAGGTTGGCCACCTTCTAGGGATAAATTACCGACTCTATACATCCTAGGTCGGTTACCTTGAAAAGTCGTGCTTTTGACAAGTTTGTTACATTGCCCAGTAATTGCTTTCGAATCCATTAGCTCCTTAGTTCCCATCATCTATATATCTTTCACTCCATATTCCCCTTTCATTTTATTTACTTATTTAATTTAGTGTTATTTAGAGTTGGTTCACAATCTACATTTTCACCAATTCATGTTTTGCTATTATATATATATATATATACATACCATTGCTTTAGCTTTAACTAATTTGGCTAACTCCGCTCCCTGTGGACGACACCCACTTGCCGCTATATTTATGTTTGTAAACTGATTTAGGCTTTGTGAGGTTTCTTAAAATATTATTGACGGACTGACCTTTTAAAACGACATAAGGGAAAAGCGTCCTTGTCAAATGGCGCCGCTGCCGGGGAATACATACAATCAAGGGGGAAACAACAGCAATCAATGGGGAGGTTCAAGTAGTAACCCACCATCCAACTTCAATTCCCACGCTTCCGCTAGCCAACCAAAGGACAAGTCTCTAGAGGAGATAGTGAGTACAGTTATCAAAACTGTTGGTATCAGGTCGGAAGCCCTCAAGAACACCTTGCATGCCTATGAGCAACGAATGTCAGCTTACATGCAGTCCAATGATCAGAGAGCCAACAGTCATGGAGCGTCACTGAAGAAGATGGAAACTCAGTTGGCACAGATTTTTGATGCATTGATGAAGAACAAGGAGAAGGCATCAAGCTCCGATGAACATGTTAACATGTTAGAGGTTGCCCAGTTGGGAAGTGAGGAAACCGAAGCAAGTATGGTAGAGGTCACGGTTAAGGAAGATAGGGGAAGTGACATAGACTCCCCCATTAAACTTGAAGACCCAGGGAGTTTCGTCATAGATGTACAAATTGAGGATTCACCAAAGATGGGAGCGGTACTTGATATGGGGGCTAGCATCAATATGATGCCATTAGAGGTCTACAAACAGCTGAAGATTCAGTCAATCAAGCCCACCTCCCAGACTCTCATAATGGCTGACAATTCTCCCATCACCCCAGCTGGTATTGTGGAGGAAATTTATGTGAATGTGCACAGTTTGATGGTGCCGGCAGAATTTGTTGTGTTGGATTGCAAAAGAGGAGAATCCAGTGGTAGAGACTGGAAACTACTGTTAGGGAGGCCATTCATGGCCACAGCAAGTATGGTGATTGATATTTTTTTGAAGGACATTTCCTTCAGCTGTGGAGGGAAGAGTGTGAACTTCAAGGTAATATCCCCCGGAATAAGCCAAGTTAGAGATTATTTAGTCTTGGAGGCACCAAATTCCAGAAAGAAAAGGAGCCGGGTGCTCACCCTTGTACAAGCCTTTGAGGGTGTCAAGGAGATGGAATTCGGAAACCAAGACTGCATCAAGGAGAGGCAAGAATCAGAATTCGAAGAGGCAGAAGCTGATCGTGCCTAAATTGTTGTATATTTCGGCCCTCATTCCTATTCCTTTGTCTCGTTCTTGTGTGTATTTTCTATATATTTTATGTCTAATAGGCTCATTAGTGCTAATTGCAGGCAATAGATGTAATTCTGGGTTTGGAAGCTTGTTGCGGTGATTCCGGCTGAAAAAGGGCGAAAGTAAAGGCAAAAGAGTATAAACAGCTCTACAGTACGGGTCCGGTGCGGGTCCAGTGCGGGTCGCAACCGCACTCTGACCGCACTCCAGCTGCACTCATGTTCATAGCCGGGACAAGATGCAGTAAAGAGATAAAGTGCAGGTATAGTGCGGGTCACCAAACCGCACTCCACCCGCACTTGCACCAAGAACAGAAGAGCAGAATTGCATCTGACGTTAGAGTTCGGGTACTGTGCGGGTCATCAAACCGCACTCCACCTGCACTTTCACCAAGAACAGAAGAGCAGAATTGTACCTGACATTAGAGTGCGGGTACTGTGCGGGTCACCTAACCGCACTCCACCCGCACTTGCACCAAGAACAGAAGGTAGATTTTGCACCTGACAGGGAAGTGCGATTCAAGTGCGATCACAGTGCGATTCCAAGTGCGGGTCAAGTGCGGGTAATTCAACCGCACTCCACCCGTACTAATGCCCTGATCCGAGAACTGAAGTTGCAGACAACCCATACAGTACGGGTACAGTGCGGGTAAATCACCCGCACTACACCCGCACTCCGAGCGCGACAGCTTCTGGTTTCAAGCTGAAGTGACATATTTTTCCATCCTCTATAAATAGAAAAGGATGGGAACGAACCAAAAAATCACCATACCTCCCAACACTTGTATTCTAAGCTAGTAACACATCTCCCTCTCATCCAAACCATCTCTACTCAATTAAAGGCAACTAGGAGACTTGGATTCAAGCTTCAAGGAAGGAGATCAATCTTCAAGGGTTATCTCTACTCTCTCTCTTAGTTATTAGTTTGTAATAGAACATGAGTAGCTAAAATACCCCACTATGGGGTTGATTATTTGTTTGATGGATATTTTGGGCTTTGTAAATAAACTCTATGTGTTATATTTATTCTATCTCTATATTTCATTCCATTGCTTGTATTGATTGCCATTATTGACTTGCTTGGATACACTCTCTTAGCATGATTGATTTGGATTACTTGAGTAGGCAATTAGGTTGTCTAATGCTCCATTGAATGGAAGGATTTCCGGAAATCCGGCTCTATAACCATGCTCTTAATCTAATCTCGAATTAGTGGCTTGCACTATACATCATAGGTTAGCCACTTGTGAGAGAATTAGAAGCCTCCACTATACACCCTAGGTTGGCTACTTTAGTGATTCTACGAGAACTAATCTTCGATTAGAATTGGTTGATAACCTCGAGCCTCATCCAATCCCAAACGGGTGGCCTTCACTATACATCCTAGGTCGGCCACTTGTGAGGGAATTGGAAGCCATCACTATACATCCTAGGATGGCTACATTAATAATAGGTTGAGCCATAGCTAGATAGATGAGCATTCATGGAACAAGTCCCAATTGAGTAATTAGCCACTGTTGGTTTCGTAAGAGGGATTAATCGCTAGTAGGAGGTCTTCGCTATACATCCTAGGTTGACCTCTTGCTAGAGGTATATACCAACACTATACACCCCAGGTTGGTTACATTTGTCAAAACGTGCTTAATTGAGAGTTTGTTGCAATTGCCCCGAATATTCACTTACGAGTCCATCAACTCCATAGTTCCATCATCATTCATTCATCACTCCATTGTCATCCCATTTATTTGCTTTCATAGTTTAGTTTATATTGTATTTTCATTCATTATCACTTTACCTTTATGCTTGCTAGTTATATTAATCCTAATCTTATCACCACTACCCCGATCTTAGTGGACGACACCCGTGCTTGCCACTTTGCTTGTATTTATACTTGTGAACGCATCGCATAGGTTTTATAAATTGTTTTGACGGACGGTTTTCTGACAGCAAAAACCTTCTCATCAGAAGCAAATACTGAACTCTTTGATCAATTAGGTGAGCTTGAACAAGACAACACAAAGCTCAAACTGGAGGTTTATTTGCTGAAGACAGAGAATGTACAGTTGAAGACTAAATTGCATGATCTCTCATCAGTCAACAACGGGTTAACTGAACAAGTAGTGGAGCTTGCCACCAAAAAAGAGTTAGTCTCCAAGAACTTAGATGCATTGGCAAGACTCTCAGAAGAGTTTGAGGAAGACTATGGGAGAAGGACAAGGAAACTTCAACTAGGTGTGGAGGAGTCCGCAAAAGCGGTAAGGGAATTGCATGAACAGTTGAGCTCAAAAGATGATGAGTTGAAACGGGCTAAGGTCAAGGAGGGGGATTTGATTGAACAACTCGCCGTGATGGAAAACAATGTCAAATCCCTCAGATTTGGACAACAAAAAGTGGCCCACGCCAATGATCGAACAGGGAGTTTCCCTAACCGTCCTATTACTTGCTACTTTTGTGCCCAAAAAGGGGACACTAAAGCTTATTGCTTTAGTTTCCAAAGATTAAAAGCAAGTAGAGTTAGTTCTAGGATGAACCCACCAAAGGTTAAACAAATATGGGTTCGAAAGGACTTAGTAGGACAAATGAAAAGAGTGGGGAGAGATGCAGTGCATAGGCATTTGGCACCGATTTGGGTGGCCAAGTTGAATGTGCTCCCCATTCCGGTCAAACCTCCCTTGGTTGACCGGGTCCCACTTTGAGTGCATTGCACTCAATTTTGAATTTATTTTATTGTTTTTATTTTTATTTTTACTTTTCGGATGGTTAGTTTGTGGTTGTAAACTTTTGAGACTGTTTGCGTTTGTTTTGGTGCAGATACAGTTGCAGGGCAGAATTCAGGAGTCTGTCCAGGGGAACAGTGCGGTTAGAGTGCGGGTCAGTAACCCGCACTCATCCCGCACTCTGAGGGCATCAGGTAATAGAGTGCGGGTACAGTGCTGGTCAGTCACCCGCACTCCACCAGCACTTTTGTCGCGCAGTATATATATGCCTGTCGCTTTCTAGGGCTCCACTTGCCACAAAAGAGTAAAACCAACTGCAAACTTCAAATTTTTCCCTCTTCCTAACTAAAGGTATTCCGTGTGTGCCACGTTTTCGATTTTTCGGCAACTAAGGTATGAATTCTTACTCTAATTTCATTTCACATATCTCTAATCCAAAACCCTAACCCTCTTTATCACGATTTTTTTTGCCTCTTATGCATGAACTTCATTAGTTAGGGTTTTGACCCCTTGTTTTTGCTTTTGCTAATGTCTAAGAGAGTGGAATGTTGTGTGTTATCTATTTTTCATGTGATGTATTCATTGTTAATTGATTTTCTATTTGCAATTAGATTTTCAAACTATGAATTGGGTTTATATGGTTGAATGGAAGCCTGTACATGAGTTAGAGTCATTTTGTGGTTGATTCGTTCGATGATGAACTGGAATTTTGAGATGTATACATGAATTGAACTCTGCATTTGCTGGTGTCTGGTGACGAGTTAGAGTGCGAGTACAATGCGGGTCACTCACCTGCACTCCACCCGCACTTTATCCTCTTGGTAGAATTTTTGTCCTTTCATATTCCTGCATCATAACCTCTTGTTTCTTTGATCCGAATATTGCCTTACAACTATGTTTAATGTGCAGATGTCAGGAAGACCCAGGAGAACGCCTAGGCAAAGCAGTCAGGGTTCCGAACGAAGACCGAGGCGAGGCCCCCAAGTTCCACCACCGTGCATAAGGCACCCGAATTTTGAGGAACGCTTAGAATATTTCAGGGAGCGAGACATAGTGGTAGAGAGGGGGATAACGGTTGAAGAACTGGAAGGCACCCCAATTCCTCTAATGATTGAAGCAAGGGGATGGGAAACCTTTGTTAGCCCCCCCCCCCCCCCCCCCCCCCCCGATATATTGTCGGCGTGTGGTCGAAGAGTTCTTTGCTGGGTTAGTACCTGAAGCTTTTCAACGCTCTTCTTCGGTTCTGGTCAGTGGGATAGAAGTTCGGATGACTATAGCGGACATAAACAGATATTATAGGACTGAGCTTCCAGTTGATCCCGAAGCAGTCGGACGTCTAAGGCAAGGGGTGACTTGGAGCGACTTTTTTGTGACCCAAAATGTGGACTTTGCAAATCAGTTAGTGATCCGTCCGATGGATTTTTGGGTGGCCCCTGATCACCGTATGAAGCACACCAACTTAAGGAGTGAGTTGGAGTTCTGGCATGTATTCATCTCCCATTCCTTGATCCCCAGAAAGCACAGGACCTCAGTGAACTTCAATGCAGCCATGATTCTGTACTGTATACTGCAGAATCAGTTGGTCGACATCGGCTTTCTGATCAAGAGAGAGATCCTTGAGATGGGAGGGGTCAGGGTGGACAAGTAGCCACTCATTTTCCCTAGCCTCATCACCGCATTCTACAGAACCGCCGGAGTAGATTTCGGATCCGATCCTTTCGAATGCGGTTTGGGGCCGGTTGGGCGATTCACATGGAACGACCAGATCAGAGAGCGGGCCCCTCTGGTGTCAGGGTTCAAACAGGGAGGAGAAAACCTGCTCGAATGGGCAGCACAAGCAGACAGCCGGAAGACATCCCGGAACCACCAGATGTGGAGCCGGTTTACATCGATTATGGTGATTATAGGCCCGCAGCTTCCTCACCCCCGCAGGAGACATATGGAGAGGTTCTTTGGCAGAATTTGCTTACTGGATTGGAGAACTTCAGGACCGAGGTCACCGAAAATAGGAGGCAGATCACTGAGAGCAGGGCGGAAGCAAATGAGTACTTCACGGACATTTGGGGCAACCTCACAGACATGAGGGAGGAACTCAGTCTTCCGAGTTATCCACAGAAAAAGAAGAGGTCAGCTGCTTTCTCACCTCCTTCAGGGGGTCCAGCCATTGACCTATATGGGGAAGAGCTCAGAGCTGCTATGGAGAGATCCAGGAGGGAGCAGGAAGAGCGGATCAGATCAGAGATCGACCCAAAGGGCAAAGGGATCACCAGTGAACCGGAGAGGGAGTTTTCCGACGATGATTGACCATCCTTTCTTTTTCTTTATTATTGATTAGAACTTTTACAGCTTGTATTTGTATTTGTATTATCTTTTAAACGGCTTAGACTTATTTTTCTTTTCTTTTCGCATTTAATTTTCGTTGGTAGAGTTGTTGTGTGGTTTTAAGCTAGGTTGTGCATCTTTTGGGAATCACACAGCAACACGCATGGACATCGACCGATCTTCCTTCTAAGTTTTCTACCTTCGGTTTTGTACTTAAATTTTTAATGAATGCGAGTTAGTTTTTGTTATACTGAATGAGCTTGGTCGAATGTATGTCTAGATTTGGTTTGGGGGTATTGATCCCTCATTCCGCCATTTATTGTGATTTTGCTTGTTCATTCCAACAATGAGGGCATTGTTGAGTTTTGGTTTGGGGGTGCATCACGCCTCCGCCGTGTACAGTTTTGTATCCAATTTTTCAATTTTGTCGCTTGTCCATTTTTTAAACTGTAATCCAGTATGGGTATGATGCATCTAGAGTGTGCTTTTGGACGAGTTTCTTATATGTGCTCTGATCTTGTGATATAGTTTGGTGCCACTTGAGGCTTAGCTTGCACCATCATGGGTCAGTCCCACCCGTTGGTACAAAGTATTGGGGACTCATTGTTCCCACGTCTTTTTCTAATAGTGGAGATACCCGTGAGATCACAAACACAAGCTTGAAAGTGCGTTTTCTGAGTGCATTATTGATTATTCTTAAACACGCCTCCCGTCATGTATGTCATGTGCCATAGGACTTGCATTATTTTGTGAATGCGTGATGGATGCTTTCATTCCCTTTTTAGATGGTTGTGGAAGTGATAGTAGGGAATGCATGTTTATTGAAGTACCTCTATAGCCTAAACACCACTTACCATATTGTGTGTTCCAAAGCCGATTTGAGGCCAAACACTTCCCCTTTCATTTGGTACCACATTCAACCATATACCCAATAGCCTAAACACCAGCCTACCCTTGTACTAATCATGTTAGGATGGGAAATGGTAGGGAGAAAAAGGGTTAAAATGGTCCCATAGTGGGTAAAATGAGATATATGTTGAAAATATGAAAGAAAAGGGTAAGTTATGCATCTAAATGCCTAAGAAAGGGAAAATGGTAACAACTCAAATGGAGTACAACATTGTTATTTGGAAATTGTTAAAAGAAAAATTTGAAGAAAGATTGTACTTGAAGTGCCATAATGAGAGTCTTTTAAGCTAAAACACCTAAACGGAATGCAAATGTGGGGTAAATGGTTTCCTAAAGGGTTGCATTTAAAGCAAGAAAAGAACATGGTGTGGGAGTAGGGATTTATTCTAGCATGATTGGTGAGTTGAACTCCTAAATTTCCATATTTTTTTTTGTGTAAACTCATTCAACCTCACAGCCAGACTATAACCGGTTGAAAAGCCCTATTTGATCCATGTAAGTCTAGTTTGGGAATGTAGGTTGAAGCACGATCTTTCGCATCCATGGCATGGTGACTCATTCCTAGGATAGTTCATTGCTTAAATCTTATGCAGAATCTTCTTTGCAGACTTACTGTGTGGAACTTAGGACTCTTGAGGACAGAAAAGAGGGAATCCATGTGAGCTTTAGAATTGAAGCGAATTATGTTCAAGGTATGGGAGTAAGTGGTCCTAAATTCATGAATGCCTTTAGGTGTGGGATTCGTGTTCGTACGAGCCTCCCTTGGGTGTCTCCAAATTGCTCTTGATCTTGTGCATATGCTTTTCTCCTCTCTATCACATCTATTTGTATCATATCACACATGGGACTTGCGACATTGTTGATGTATTGTTTAGGTATTTAGAAATTACTTTCAGCTGGCGTCTTACTGTTTTGAATAGATTTGCTCGAGGACGAGCAAAGGTTTGGTTTGGGGGTGTTTGATCGGGCCAAATATGTACTATATTTAGGCCCTCAGATCCTTACCTTATGTTCTATTTTTGTGCGTTTTTGTGTCTCTTATGGGTTATTTTGTGCTTATTTGAAGGAAATGATGCAGAGACAGGCTTGGAAGCACATTGTAATGATTCCAGCAGAAAAGGAGCACAAACAGGTCTATAGTGCGGGTCCAGTATGGGTCCAGTGCGGGTCGCAACCGCACTCCAGCCGCACTCCAGCCGCACTTATGTGCATAGCCAAGGCAGAATGCAAGTTTAGAGATAAAGTGCGGGTACAGTGCGGGTCAGCTAACCGCACTCCACCCGCACTATTGCCAAACCAGAGATGCTGAGCAGTCACCTGACATTAGAGTGCGGGTTCTGTGCGGGTCAGCAAACCGCACTCCACCAGCACTTGCACCAAGAACAGAAGAACAGAATCGCACCTGACACTAGAGTGCGGGTACTGTGTGGGTCATCGAATTGCACTCTACCCGCACTTGCATCAAGAACAGAAGAGCAGAATTGCACCTGACATTAGAGTGCAGGTACTGTGCGGGTCATCCAACCGCACTCTACCCGCACTGTTGCTCAAGACAGAAGGTAGATTTGGCACCTGAGAAAGAAGTGCGGTCACAGTGCGATGCCAAGTGCTGGCTAAGTGCGGGTCAAGTGCGGGTAATTCAACCGCACTCCACCCGCACTATTGTCCTGATCCGAGAACTGAAGTTGCAGGCAACCGATACAGTGCGGGTATAGTGTGGGTAAATCACCCGCACTCCACCCGCACTCCGAGCGCGCCAGTCTGATTTTCAAAGCTTAAGTGACCTATATTTGTATTTAGTATAAATAGAAAAGTGTAGAAATGTTTTAAGGAGCTTTCAACTCCGTTTTAGACAGATTAGGCATTCTTAGATCTAGTTTCTCTCTCTACCTCTCATTCTCACATTCTCTACTCAACTTCAAGGAAGTTAGGAGATTAGAGCCACTTCAAGGAAGGAGATGTTCTCCAAGGGTTATTTCTTTCTCCTCTCTACTGATTTCCTAGTTGTAATGAGTAGCTAAATCCCCTCTAAGGGGTTGATGGAGTAGTTAGTTTAATATTGGGCTTGTACATAAACTTGATATTATATTGATATTCATGTCTATCTTCCATTGATCTATTCTTGTTGTGAATGTTTATCATTGATTTCTTGTGTAGATATATGATCTTTGCAAGATGTCTTTATATTATGTATGAGTATTGCATCTAGATATACATCTTATTTAGTTGTTTAATGCTCTAAAGAATAGACAGAAAGTCATGAATTCCGACTCTTGAACCGCGGTTTTAATCTAACCTCGATCGTGTTTCCGGCACTATACATCCTAGGTCGGAATCCGTGAAAGAGTTAGAAGTCATCACTATACATCCTAGGGTGACTGTTTGTAATCGGTGAGTCAATGTTAGGTAGACGAGCTTCATTTCTAGAATCCGGTAAACAATCAACTCTATAGATCCTAGGTTGGTAGTTTACAAGGATTAATCCCTAATAGGTGGTCCACACTATACATCCTAGGTTGGCCACCTTCTAGGGATAAATAACCGACTCTATACATCCTAGGTCGGTTACTTTGAAGAGCCATGCTTTTGACAAGTTTGTTACATTGCCCAGTATTTGCTTTCGAATCCATTAGCTCCTTAGTTCCCATCATCTATATATCTTTCACTCCATATTCCCCTTTCATTTTATTTACTTATTTCATTTAGTGTTATTTAGAGTTGGTTCACAATCTACATTTTCACCAATTCATGTTTTGCTATTATATATATATATACATACCATTGCTTTAGCTTTAACTAATTTGGCTAACTCCGCTCCCTGTGGACCACACCTACTTGCCGCTATATTTATGTTTGTAAACTGATTTAGGCTTTGTGAGGTTTCTTAAAATATTATTGACGGACTGACCTTTTAAAACGACATAAGGGAAAAGCGTCCTTGTCACTTTGGTGTTGAGCCGGTTCTCTCATTTTATGTTGTTGAACCGGGTTGCCATGCTTCCTTGGTTGAGTTTGCTTGTCTTTCCTTCTTGGTTTAGGGAAGCTTGGATGTAGAGCTCTTAGTTGTTGAGGTTGAGCTCCATTCTTTGTTGGCATCTTCACTTGGCCACTCTTGGATGACTCTCCAAGCTCAATCTTCCTCCTTGGATGTTGTAGAGGTGAGGCTTCCTTTACGCTATTTCCCTTGACAAACACCGTCTTGCCTATGGAGAGAGTTTCCTTGCCATGAACATATCCAAGGCCCCTCTTATCATTTGACTTCTTTCCAATGCCCAATATATGGTCAAGCTTTTCGGTGCCGGAGGTAATTTTGGCAAGAAACTCCTTAGCTTCCTCAAGCTCCTTCTTTATCTTGTCTTCACTTTCGTTGACTCTCCTCACTTCTTCATTCAAGTGAGTTACCTTGGTTGAAAGCTTGAGATTCCCCTCCTTAAATTTTTGAATCTCCTTTTCCTTTTTCAACCTAGAGTCTTCAAAATGTTTGATGAAGCTTTCAAGGTCCATGCCTTCACAAATTCTTCTAGAGTGAGGAGAAGACTTCTCATCACTAGAGTCACTTCCTACACTAGAGAATGAGACACTCTTTTCGCTTTGCCTCTCATCAAATGAGTCAACTTTCTCATCAAGACTTTCACCTTGGTCACAAGACAAGGGACTCTTGCCTTCTTCTACTACCACATAGGAGGCTCCAAAGGCCGTGTAGTTAATGGCAAGTTCTTCATCATCCGAGGAATCTTCTACACTCTCACTATCATTTGATAAGATAGCCATTGCCTTTCCTCTTCTCTTGTCCTTCAAGTTAGTACAATCCTTAGAGATATGCCTGAATCCTTCACATTCAAAGCCTTGAATCCCTTTTCTTGAAGGCTTCTCTTGACTTGGCTCAATCTTCTTGAAGTGGGTTTTCTTATTGAAGTCATTTCCCTTAGAGCCATGGCCACTCTTTTGTAGCTTCAAGAATTTCTTGAATCTCTTCACCATTAGAGCCATGTCTTCATCCGAGTCATCATCCCCCTTCCCAATCTTGGAGGTCTTCAAGGCTAACCCCTTTTGCTTCTTGGGAGGTGTGGAGGTAGGACCCCGTCTAGACTCATAGGCAAGTAGCCTTCCAAACACTTCACTTGGCTTCATAGTCTTGAAGTCCTTATTTTCTTCAAGAGCCGTCACTTTGGATTTGAATCTAGCGGGAAGTGAACTCATGATCTTTTGCTTGATCCTCCTATCCGAATACGGGTCACCTAGTTGATGGCTTTGATTCACAATGTCCATCAACTTCACTTGGAAGTCATTAAAGCACTCATGCTCCTCCATCTTGATCGTCTCAAATTGTGCTTGAAGAACTTGGAGCTTGGAATCCTTAACCACTTCGGTTCCCTCATGCGCCGTCTCTAGGATCTTCTAAGCTTCATGTGCATTTTTGGTGATTTGGATGAGTTTGTATTGACTTTCATCCATTGCACAAAACAAAGC
Organism: Dipteronia sinensis; assembly: GCA_033220585.1. Classification (NCBI taxonomy): domain Eukaryota; kingdom Viridiplantae; phylum Streptophyta; class Magnoliopsida; order Sapindales; family Sapindaceae; genus Dipteronia; species Dipteronia sinensis. Next base: position 69,971,440 of record CM065636.1, on the reverse strand, counting down.
ATGCATTGCTTTGTTATTCCACTTTGAAGCTTCAAATTCTTTTGTGCTCCATTGAGACTTAGGCTTAGAGACTTTACTTCCATCTTCGGTGGTCATTGTTGGAGGAGTGTAACCATCTTCAATTGCCATCCAAGCTTGGTCACTTATTTGGCAAATATATGACTCCATCTTGCCTTTCCATGAGGCATAATTGTCACCCTTGAGCAAAGGAGGTCGTATGCTCGATGCTCCCTCATTACTCATCCCAAAGTCACTCATAGTGTTTGGGTAATATGAATGCAAATGAATGCAACCAACAAAATGCACACAAATGCAAGACACACACAATCAAGAGCAAAGATCACCTAAGTATATCTAGGAACCCGCTCTGATACCAATTGAAAAAACACTCTAAGCGTGTGTCTAACAACCTAAAGGGGGGGTGAATGGGTTGTTAATCGATTATTACCAATTTTTCGATTAGTAAATATTAATAATATAACCCAACATAAACAAACATACAAAATCAAGTAAAAGTGCGGAATATAAATAACACTTGATTTTTACGTGGAAACCCTTCAACAAGGGAAAAACCACGGTCTATCCTTCTAGCCACACACGATCCTCAAATACACTATTGTAATGATGTTTACAACCTAGGTTGACCTCTAGTCACACCATTCTCGGTCACTAACCCACCACTACTACCCAACGGGCCTTTATAGTGAATCCTTGATCACTTTGCTTGCCAACCACACCTTGGTTGCAAGACTTCACTTGCTTGTGCACTACACCTTGTAGTCACAAGACTTAACTCTCAAGAAGAGATTAACAACCTAAGTGAATATGTGAATACTCAAAATACAAATAATGCTAGGCAACACTGAATGCTTATCTAGGGATTTAAGATGACACTAAGTACAAATCCTAGATATCAATGTCTATATGAATGCTCATAAAGACCTAACTAGATATAGATGTGCAAGTCTAAACTCTAGTCATCAAATAAAACCTTATCAACATATGTTATCATTAATCATGGCAAGGACAATAAATGCAATTAAACAATGCAATCAATGAGTCCTAATTAGCTAGAGGGCAAACATGTCCTAAACATTAGCTATCACAATACAACCCCCAAACATGTCATAACTTCAATTGATATACAATAAATATGAAGATTTGCTAACCTAAGCAATAAATTACATGTCTTGATAAGCTAGAACAATAAATGAGCAAGGATGTGAGTTCTACTTACCAAGTAAAGACATTAATGAAGACTCATGCTTGAATGATGCTCTATATGCAAGATGATGATGGGTTTTGGGGTTTGGAGAGTCAAGTAACAAAGCTTGAAGCTTTCTCTCTCATAAAAAATGGGTTCTTGAAGCTCTCTCTCTTGGAGTCACTTTCTCTCACTAAGGATGTAAATTTCTGAGCTCTAGGGTTAAATGGTGGAGAATATGAAATATGTAAAGGAGAGAAAATGAGTTGTGGTGAAAAGACGAAAATGCCCAGTTCGGGTGACAGAGGCGACATGCAAGGCGACATGACCAAGTCGCCTCGTAAGTCGCCTAACACACTGGAAAGAAACACACGTAGCCTGAGGCGACATGTAAGGCGACATGCCCAAATCGCCTATGAAGTCGCCTGACACACTGGAGGAAAATTACAAGACAAAGGCGACATTGGAGGCGACATGCACAAGTGGCCTTGCATGTCGCCTAACACACTGTGCGAAAAACTCAAGTCTAATGCGACTTGTCATGCGACATGCACAAGTGGCCTTGCATGTCGCCTAACCCACTATGCAGCCCATCAACTCCAAAATGCAAGAAGTGTGAGTGTGTGTGTGTGGTCAACCATACATGCATGTCAATACAAATGCAAAGAATGTGAGTGTGTGCAACTAAATCTCTTTAAGAGTTAAGGACAAGTGAACTACCTCTCTTGAAGCTCTTTAGGATGATCGGAAGCATGTCTTCGAGAACCTATGCTACCCGTTACATAAACATCCCCAATGTGATTTGTCATGAAACAAGCCAATTAAAAAAGTGAGGTTCTTACAATCTCCCCCTTTGGCTATTTCATGACAAAATCACCACTCACAAAATAATCCTCACAAAAAAAAATAAAAATAAAGCTATTGGTCAACAAAATATATTCTACGTTACAATAAGAGAAACCTAAGATCTAAGTCTTCAAGGTCATCAATCTCTTCGTAGATCATCAGACCTACACACAATAGCAAGAAAGCACTTTCCAAGAACAAGTGCATGTGAGGTGAACAAATACAAAAGGCAATTGCACTCAATAAAGAAATATAAAGAAATGCATGTGCAAAATATATTCTACGTTACAATAAGAGAAACCTAAGATCTAAGTCTTCAAGGTCATCAATCTTTTCGTAGATCATCATACCTACACACAATAGCAAGAAAGCACTTTCCAAGAACAAGTGCGTGTGAGGTGAACAAATACAAAAGGCAATTGCACTCAATAAAGTAGTATAAAGAAATGCATGTGCAATGCTCCCCCTAAATGGTTACTCCCTCTCAAGGCTTCTCCCCCAAATCAAAACCAATGCTCCCCCTATATCTCTCAAGACTTCTCCCCCTTTTTGTCATGAGATAGGCAAAGGAGCTCCCCATATCGGGTTGCTTTAGCAAAGAGAGATATTTGCACAAAAGATGATTGCATAATCATGTACATAAACTTTATGCAACTCAATTAAGTAAGAGAGATTCAAGGGGTTTTATTTTAAAGAGAATGTGTGACGGTGTTGCTTTGCATGCAAGACATATAACATCAAAGTTCAAAAACAATGGTATTTGGCAAAGCAAACATCAAAAGGGTTTCCATAAGAATTCAAACCAATTTGCACCCTTTTGTCATAAGCAAACATGATATAGTATTTTGAAAAGAAATTTTCAATGCACACAAAACTATATCAATCCTTAAAATCAAATCAAGACATTGGATCAAGAGATCCTTTTAGATTTTTCCGGATAATTATCCGTATGATAGTAGACTTGATTAACAATTAGGAAGAGAGAGAAGACTAATTTGGATATAAAATCCTTATTGATTACATGGATACAAGATCCTTATTGATTAGTCTTCTCATTTGCATTCACACACATTTGCATTAAAGCAATCAAAACATATTTCATGCATATCATTTTGAGCATGTCATAATCAAGTTCACATGTCATAGAGATAAATTATAGGTCATTCAAGTGTGCTTTCCCAATCAAATCTCCTAGTCCAAAAATGCATGTTTGAACATAAATGTGACATGGATTGCAAACAAAGCAAGGTTACACACTTATTGAATAAAACTCCTCCTAACCCGTTTCCCCAGAGTAAGACTGACGACCTCCTCGCCGTCAACTATGGAGTCAACTGAATCGCGACTGGTTTTCGACATAGTAAAAGCCAATAAGGATGAAGAACGAAGAAAAAGGCAAGCTTGGGGGAAAGGCTATGAGAGAAAATATTTCTTAGCAAAAATTTTAGTTCGAGAGATGTGAGGAAGACGAGGAGAAAAATAGATATATATATATATAGGCAGGAGGGCAACAACACGAGCTATCGAGATCCTCGTTTGGTAACGGTAAAGAATCTCGGGGACTACCGTAACGTAACCGGATTAACTCATAAGCAGGCTAATCATCTCACGCCACATCATTTACGCTGTTAAGATGGAGATCTCCCCAAGATTCTGGTAACGGTAAAAAATCTAGGGGACTGCCGTAACACAATAAGATTAATTCGGAGATAAATTAGTCGGTTCGCATCACGTCACTCTAATGAGGAGATTTCCCTAATATTTCGGTAACGGTAAAAAGGGGAAGATTTCCCAAATAAAGTAAAAATTGACCCCAACCCCAAGCTCGACGTCTGGTGTTCAAGTCAGAGGGGACTTCTGTTAATAGCCAAAATTGGCTAAGGACCAAAGGAAAATTTTCCACCTCCCAAACCTGGCTCCATATCCGAGAGTTTCCACCAGGACCATTCTATCCCGAGCCGAGCTACGATACCACCTCGCAGGAACAAGGACAGGCTCTGGAAACATCCAGGATAGAGCCCGGAACGATCAGATCTAGCCCACATCACAAAAACTAGAAATTACCCGAAGTCGAGGTCACCTTGCAATTGCTCTAGAGATTCACCTATACCTCGCTGACACAGGAGAATGTCCCTAGGAAGCCGCACCTAGCTTCGAAAGGGTCAAGGGAAGCCAGATCTAGCTCCTAGCTGGATGAAACTTCTCAGATATCGAGGTCGGAACACTGATCAACCTCACTAGTTGATACACCACACCATGATACATTCAGCGATCCCCATGGGAATCATGCCAGACCCAAAGATACATAGCATCACACCCACAGATATTATACACGTGCAGAACAATTAATAGAGTTTGAATGGGAAACAAATTGATTTCCAAGATACCCTCAATGGAGCAATTAACTCAAAGTCAACTACATTTAAAGGGAAAAATTCCGTCCGATAAGAGGGGGATGAGAAAATCAAGGGGAAATCAATGAGTTGACACCTATGAAGACATTGTATAAAGAAGGGACTTCCTCCTTCGGAAAAAGAGACTATTATTCGACAGGCATACGACAAGTACTCGACCATACCCTAGAGAGAATTCAGAGCAATTTGAGAGAAATTTATATACCATACACGTTCAATAAGAAAATATTTTTGCTTTCTTTGGAGTGGTGAATTGTATCATTATTCCTTGTCATTTTATAAGACATTGTTACACATACGATCAATCTTGGCCACCACCTACGTGGTAGTGGTCTCGAGGGTGTTAACTGAGATTTCTCATCTCAAGCAAAATTTCCATTAACTGAGGGTTTCCACAAAGATCAATACCAAGGTTGACTTCCTAACGGATAAGATTTCTGAGGTTATTTTGGGATTGACCAACCCTAAGGCGGCAATTCTCCATGAGATCTGAAATGGTGGGTTACACTCACGAAGGTTATGATTAAGTTTTGTTAATTAAAAACTTGACTGAATAAATGATGGTTGAATGATATGGAATAAGAGTTATTCTAGAATATCATTTGATTGAGAATATCTCGGTCCAACATGCAAAGACTTGACTGACCCTAAGGCAGCACTTCTTTGTGATATGTTGGATTGTCATGGTATAGTAACTATATTTTGGGTATTTGTAGTTCGTTAAACATGTTCATGCATCATGTTTAAATTTATGCCAAAGCACTCGCACTTGTTTTTTAATAAATGACTGAATGAATGTTTTATTTATTTCAGCAATTATGTCTTCTACATTACTTCAAATTCTCTCAAACGACAAATTAACTGGCGATAACTGCACTAAGTGGAAACTTAATATTAATGCAATATTGGTCACCAAAGACCTCAAGTTTGTGCTTACAAAGGAATGTCCTCTGGTGCCTACTGCCAATGCCACACGAACTGTTCGTGAGGCATACCAGCGATAGGTCTCATTTGATGAGAATGCCCAAACATATCTGTTGGCTTCTATGACAGACGTGTTTGTCACAAAGCACAAAGCAATGATTACAACATTCAAAATTATGGAGTCATTGCAAGCCATGTTCGGGCAGCCCTCCGAGCAAAAGCTGTTCGTTCTGCCATGCTCGCTCGCATTAAGAAAGGTACATCAGTTCGGGAACATGTCCTGAGCATGATGTCCTACTTCAACACTGTAAAAGTCAATGGCGGGGCCATTGGCGAATCCGGTCAAGTGAGCATCATACTGACGACTCTTTCGAAGAGTTTCGATCAGTTTAAGAGCAACTACGAGATGAACAAGTTAAGGTTCAGTCTCACACAGGTGCTCAATGAGCTCGCTATTTTTGAGTCCTTAACTAAGGACAGCAAAAGTAAGACCGGTGAAGCAAATGTTACCGAACCATCTACCTCCAATAATAAGAAGAGGAAGAGGTCTGCTGGGAAGGTAAAGAGTAAGCCCAAACCCAAGAAAGCCAGAGCAAAAAGAAGGGCGCCTCCACCTACCAGGGCAAGTGAAAATGTTTTCATTGCGACAAGGTCGGGTACTGGAAGAGGAACTGTCCTCAGTATCTGGAGGAGGTAGCCAAGAAGAAGAAGACGAAAGGTAAATATGATTTACTTGTTCTTGAATCTTGTTTAGTGGAAGATGATTCTTCACCCTAGATAATTGATTCGGGGGCCACTAATCATGTTTGTTCTTCTTTGCAGCGGACTGATTCTTGGACACAGCTAGATGAGGGAGCCTTCTCAATGCGTGTGGGGTCAAGGATGTCCTGTCAGTCAAAGTAGTGGGAGCAATAAGATTGTAATTTTGTAAAAATAATAGTTTTTTATTATTTAACAATGTTTTTTATATTCCTGGATTTACACGGAATTTGATTACCGTTTCTATGTTGTTAGAACAATCGTATGTTGTTGCTTATAATAATAAGTCTATTATTATTTTAAAGAATGTTCTGAATATTTATTCAGAAATTAATGAAAACTATTTGTATGTGTTAAGACCGTTAATACATACTACACTACTTAACACCGGAATGTTTAAGATTGAAAAACCAAAAACTAAACGACATAAGATTTCTCTAGATAATGACACGTATCTCTAGCATCTAAGGCTTGGTCATATCAACCTTGATCGGATAGACAGACTAGTAAAAAGCGGACCTTTAAGTGAGTTACAGGCTGGGACCTTTAAGTGAGTTACAGGTTGGCACCTTACCTGTCTACGAATCCTGTTTAGAAGGTAAGATGACTATGAGACCTTTAACTGGAAAAGGCTTAGAGCTATAGAGCCACTAAAACTCATACATACAGACATCTGCGGACCAATGAGTGTTAGAGCTAGGGGTGACTATGAGTATTATGTTACATTTATTGATGACTACTCAAGATACGGATATGTCTACCTAATGCAACGAAAGTCGGAAACATTTGAAAAATTCAAAGAATTTTGAGCTGAGGTAGAGAATCTATTAGGTAGGACTATCAAGTCACTACGATCAGATCGTGGAGGTGAGTACCTTAACCAAGAGTTTGAAGATTTCATGGTCTAGCATGGGATAGTTTCCCAACTCACAGTTCCCGGTACACCTCAGCAAAATGGTGTAGCGGAAAGAAGAAATAGAACCCTGATAGAAATGGTGAGATCTATGATTAGTTTCTCATAATTACCAAATTTCTTTTGGGTATATGCATTACAAAAAGCGGTATACATTTTAAATGTAATGCCATCCAAATCTGTTCCTAAGACTCCCCTAGAGTTGTGGAATGGTCGTAAAGCTAGTTTGCGACATTTTCGCGTTAGATAATGTCCAGCACACGTGCTGAAGAACAGAAGTGGAAAGTTAGATCCCAAGTCTGTTGTCTGCCTGTTTGTAGTATACTCCAAGGAGACCAGAGGTGGATACTTCTATAGTCCCGAAGATAACAAAGTATTTGTATCGACACATGCAACGTTTCTTGAGGACAATTATATTAGTAACCATAAACCTCGTTCTAAGATTGTATTGAATGAGTTGGAGTCTGGTGAGACTAGTGCTTCATCAACATGGGTTGTTGATCCACAACCATCTAAGAGTCAGATGGTTAGTGATCAGGATACACTATCACCTAGACATAGTGGGAGGGTTGTAAGACAACCTGTTAACGAAAAAATCAACTCGGGGAGCAAAATTTCAGTTAACACCCTCAACCCGCTACCCCGGAGGTCGCAGCGGGTGGGTAGGTACATTGTACCGTGATTTTGGTAATAATGAAGGAGAGAATCAGATCGATCATCATCCGTAGATGGGGTAGATATCACGAGAGAGGTAAGATTGGTAAGAGAACAATCATCCCGCCCATCTGGTGCAGTAGGTAGGTACCCGGTCCTGGTATCTGATCCTGATACCTAGTCACCTCTCGAGGTGCCTTAAATATTCCCCCAACCTAGATAATGAGCCAGGAGAGGTACATGAGAGCTAGGACAGGCATGGTCGGTGCCTAGTACGTATACATGCATTCATAACAAGGAGATATATGGGAGAATGACAACTCTTTTAGTAATGATGGACTAACCTAGGGGGAAAAAGTATCACGATTGATCACATGCTGAAAAACCCCCAGGCAGTATCCATAGGAAGGGAGAAAGACCCTTATTTATATATTTATATCTCGAGAGTTGCTCCGGAGAGATTACATCAGTACAAACTGAGACCTGATAGGTCATAGTTAGAGGGGTACCACTTGGTACCGATACATATTTGGAGAAAATTAATATGCATAATAGTCGATACAATAGTGGGAGATGTCGAACTGTATTTCTGGTGGAGAAATGGACGAAATCTGGGATCAGAGACATCTTGGAGACATGGAGATGTTGGAGGGCTGTTGGAGAATCTTGGAACCCTTGAGATAGAGAAATTCGAGAGAGCTGGTGACAAAGTCAGAACCAGAGCTGGTTAACTGTGTTTATTGTTCGAACCCCCTTCTTGGAGAGAACTTGGTCATATTTATATGTTCTGATTTTTGTTGCCCACTCCACCAATTAATTCGCAATCAAAGGAACGTTGACCTGGCATTAATGGAGTTAAATATTCTCTCGTTAATGGCTTTGGGAATCGCCATTAAAGAGTTGATTGATCTTCTCATTAATGGGGCTAATTATCTTCATTAATAGAGTTGACTAATTCCCTCATTAATGGCGTTGTGAATGACCATTAAAGAGTTGACTGATTTTCTCATTAATGGGGCTGATTATCTTCATTAATAGAGTTGACTGCTTCTTTCATTAATGCTGTTGTGAATAGCCATTAAAGAGTTGACTGATCTTCTCATTAATGGGGTTGATTATCTCCATTAATAGAGTTAACTGATTCCCTCATTAATGGCGTTGTGACTGGCCATTAATGATGTCAAATGGTGTTACACGCTTCTTCACTTCAGGTGAGATACTCTGGTGTACTTGTCCCTTCTCGCTGGCATGACGCTTGTTCTAGCATGCTAGTGGCTTCGTGGCGACATTCTTCTTGTTCGGCGAGTAGAATACCTGTCTAGGGTAGATTCTGGGCTGATGTCAAGGTATCAGGTACCAGGCAGATATCGAGGTATTCAAGCACTCGGTAGATGTTGAGGTACCTTGGGGTACTAGATACATGTCGCGGTACCTAGGTGCCAGGTAGGAGGCACCTGGTATATGTGAGGTACTGGTGCATGGTATCACGGTACCAGCTTCACCAGGAGTCGGGGTAGATGTACCTGCTCTTCGTGGTTTATATTTCTGGTGCCTCATCTAGATAGACAGGCAGTCGAGGTTCTGGCCCTACCGGGTATCGATTCTTCCAAGGTAGCGGTATCGATCCTGCTGGGTACCTAGGAGCTGGGAATGGTCTCTACCAAGTGGGTACTTGGTGGAAAATTCTTCTTTGCACCCCTTCCAAAACACCCTGTTAACAGAAGTTCCCCCTGACTTGAACATCGGTATTAACTTGGGGTTGAGGTCAAGATCAGTAATGCTTGAAGAATTTTACTCGTCATTTCTTTCTAGTAACCGCTACTTGAAACGAGAAAATGCTCTCAGCATTCTTGGCTTAGGCAAATCAGGGTACTTGGCATTCCTGTTCAAGGGATACTGGTACTTAGGCGAAACGATGCATTCAGATCTGGGTACCTAGCATTCCAGTTCCAGGAATCCTGGTACATAGGCGAAAGTTATGGCGGATCACGGTACCTAGCCTTCCTATTTCAAGGAACCTCAGTACCTATGCGAAAATGCTGGTGAATCAAACATAGGCAAAAATACTGGCGAATCATGGTACCTAGCCTTCCATTTTTCAAGAATTTAGACACAGAGGCGAAAACAATCCTAGTAGGCAACTATGCCATCAGATCCTTCTTGGCAGGGGCCGGTACCCGGCCAACCCAGCAGAAGGGCCATTTAGTTGTCCTGGTCTTGAGGTGAAAACATGTAAGCGAACATATTGGCGAAAATGGGTACCTCACATTCCTTTTCTAGGAATCTTGGTACTCTGGCGAAAACAAGGCTAACACATTGGCAGATCTTGGTACCTCACATTCCTTTCTAGGAATCTTGGTACTATGGCAAAAACAAGGCGAACACATTGGCGGATCTAGGTACCTCACATTCCTTTCTAGGAATCTTGGTACTCTGGTGAAAACAAGGCGAACACATTAGTGGATTTAGGTACCTTGCATTCTTTTCTAGGAATCTTGGTACTCTGGCGAAAATAAGGCAAACACATTGGCAATAAGATCCTGGTAGGTAACTAAGGAAACTTTAGCACCAAGTCTTTCTTAGCGGGGGGTGGTACCCGGCCAAGGCCTTGATCTGGCAGGCAACTATGTAGTGCCCGGCCGAGGTTTGATCCGTCAGGCAACTATGCTCTTATGTACTGGATCTTTCCTAGCGGGGGTTGGTGCACGGCCAGGGCAGCATGAGGGCCATTTGGCTTATCCTGGTATTGAGGAAGCGACGGGCAACCAGGGACACAGCTTTGCCACCTTGGTCTGGCAGGTAACTATGCTCTTACAAACCAGACCCTTCTTGGCGGGGGGTGGTGCCCGGCCAAGGCAGCAAGAGGGACATTTACTTGTCCTAGTCTTGTAGGCCAACCTCCTAGAGGGATTAATCCGATCCAAGGCATCATGAGTGCTATGTAGCTCTCCTTGATTTATAACGATCCTCCTGGAGGGATTAATCCGGTCCAGGGCTTCAAGAGTGTCGTGTAGCTCTCCTGGGTTATGGTGATCCTTCTGGAGGGATTAATCCGATCCAGGGCATCAGGAATGCCATACGGCTTTCCTGGTCTCGATCATAGGCGAAAGGCGATCATATGAGAACAACCAAGGCGATCATAAGAGACCTACCAAGTTGATCATATTCAAGGCGATACTGGTCAATGCTTACCCTGAGGCTTCATTGGTAAAACCTTCTAAGGTGATCCGCTTTCCAGGTATAAGTAATAGAGCGACCTACTTCAAAGGTGCTTCTTATTTTGGATCGGTCACTAGGATAACTCTTCTCATGTTGAGGTCACTACCCTTCCCACATGAGTACTAGGGAGAATGGTAAGCTTCTAGTCCCCAAGTGATGCAGCCAGTTAAGGAGCGTGCTTGGAGTAGTTGAGAGTCTTCAACAATCATAATGGCGTTCGAGACTCTGCTTGAACAGACCTAAACCTCGGTAGCTCGATGGGGCATTAGGTAGCTCAGTTTAAAAAGTTAAGAACCGCTACTCTTGCAGCAATGATCCAGGTAGCTCACATGGACGTTGTGAGGGGGCCCAATTAAATAAGTGAGAAATAATAGGTCTCGTAGTAGTGCTACTACTCCAGAGGCTCAGTTAGGCATGTAGGAGGCCTTAGAAAATATGGGAAGCCTCTGGGCTCTCCCTGAACGGATCGGGACATTGGTGGCTCACTAGGGCGTTGAGACGCTGGTACAGGAAGTAGGGAGCCACAGGTGTGATACTGGTCTAGAGGCATGCTTGGGATCCTAGAAGTCCCCAGCAACTGAAATGTGGCACTGGACCCTGCTAGAACAGATCGGGGCTGCAGTGGCTCACTTGGGCGCTGTTAGGCCCGGTACAAGAAGTGAGGAACCGATGGGCCATGCAGCGGGGCTGCTGCTCTAGAGGCTTTCTAAGGTATATAAAAGGCCTCAGCAAAGTGGGAAGCCTCTGAGCTTTCCCCGAACGGATCGGGACATAGGTGGCTCACTAGGGCGTTGAAGGGCCCGGTATAGGAAGTAGGGAGCCACCAGTAGGATACTGGTCCAGGGGCATGCTTGGGATCATAGAAATCCCTAGCAGCTGAAATGTAGCTCTTGACCATGCTGGAATGAATCTGGACATAGTGTCTCACTTGGGCGTTGTCAAGCCCGATAAAAGAAGTGAGGAGCCACTGAGCCATACAGTTAGGCTATAACTCTAGAGGCTTGCTTAGGCATATATGAGGCCTCATCAATGTGGGAAGCCTCTGGGCTTTCCCTGAATAGATCGGGACTTCAGTGGCTTACTAGGGCGTTGTGTGGCCTGATACAAGAGGTAGGAAGCCACTGGTGTGATACTGGTCCAGAGGCATGCTTGGGATCCTAGAAGTCCCCAGCAACTGAGATTTGGCTCTGGACTATCATGGAATGAATCGGGACATAGTGGCTCTCTTGGGCGTTGACTAGCCCGATAAAAGAACTAAGGAGCCACTGGGCCGTGCAGCAAGGATGCTGCTCCAAAGGCTTGCTTAGGCATGTAGGAGGCCTCAGCAATGTGGGAAGCCTTTGAGCTCTACCCGAATAGATCGGGACATAGGTGGCTCACTAGGGCGTTGAAGGGCCCGGTACAAGAGGTAGGGAGCCACCTGCATGATACTGGTCCAGAGGCATGCGTGGGATCCTAGAAGTCCCCAGCAACTGAAATGTGGCACTGGACCATCCTGGAATGAATAAGGACACAGTGGCTAGCTTCGGCGTTGTCTAACCTGGTATAAGAAATGAGGAGCCACTAGGCCATCCAGCTAGGCTGCTGCTCTAGAGGCCTGCTAAGGCATATAAGAGGCCTCATCAATGTGGGAAGCCTCTGGGCTCTCCGTGACCAGATCAAGACTTTGATGGCTTACTAGGGCATTGTGTGGCATTGTACAGGAGGTAGGAAGCCACCGGTGTGATACTGGTCCAAAGGCATACTTGGGATCCTAGAAGTCCCCAGCAACTAAGATGTGGCTCTAGACCATCCTGGAATGAATCGGGACACAGTGGCTCACTTGGGCGTTGAATAGCCCGGTAGAAGAAGTGAGGAGCCACTGGGCCATGCTGCAGGGCTGCTGCTCCAGAGGCCTGCTTTGGTATGTCGGATACCTCAGCAATGTGGGAAGCCTCTGACCTCTACCCGAGCGGATCGGGACATATGTGGCTCACTATGGCGTTGAAAGGCCAGGTATAGGAGATAGGGAGCCACATGCATGATACTTGTCTAGAGGCATGTGTGGGGTCCTAGAAGTCCCCAAGAACTAAAATGTGGCTCTGGACCATCCTAGAATGAATCGGGACATAGTGGCTCACTTGGGCGTTGACTAGCCCGGTAGAAGAAGTGATGAGCCACCGGGCCATGCAACAGGGCTGCTGCTCCAGAGGCTTGCTTTGGCATGTATGAGAAGCCTCTAAGCTCTACACGAACAGATTAGGACATAGGTGGCTGACTAGGGCGTTGAAGGGCCCTGTACAAGAGGTATGAAGCCACCTACATGATACTGGTCCAGAGGCATGCTTGGGATCCTAGAAGTCCCCAGCAACTAAAATGTGGCTCTAGACCATCCTGAACGAATCGAGACACAATGGTTCTCTTGGGCATTGTCCAGCCCGATAGAAAAAGTGAGGAGCCACTGGGCCATACAGCTAGGCTGCTATTCCAGAAGCATGCCAAGGTATATAGAAGGCCTCAGCAAAGTGGGAAGCCTCTGAGCTCTCCCCGAATGGATCAGGACATAGGTGGACCACTAGGGCGTTGAAGGGCCCGGTATAGGAAGTAGCAAGCCACCAGTATGATACTGGTCCAGGGGCATGCTTGGGATCCTAGAAATCCGCAGCAGCTGAAATGTAGCTCTGGACAATGCTGGAGTGAATCGGGACACAGTGGCTAACTTGGGCGTTGTCCACCCTGATAGAAGAAGTGAGGAGCCACTGGTCCATGCAGTTTGGCTGCTATTCTAGAGGCTTGCTTAGGCATATAGGAGGCCTCATCAATGTGGGAAGCCTCTGGGCTCTCCCTGAACAGATCGGGACATCGGCGGCTTACTATGGCGTTGTGTGGCCCAATACAAGAGGTAGGAATCCACCGGTGTGATACTGGTCCAGAGGTATGCTTGGGATCCTAGAAGTCTCTAGCAACTGAGATGTGGTTCTGGACTATCCTGGAATGAATCGGGACATAATGGCTCACTTGGGCGTTGACTAGCCCCATTAAAGAAGTGAGGAGCCACTAGGCCGTGCAGCAAGACTGCTGCTCCAGAGGCTTGCTTAGGCATGTAGGAGGCCTCAGCATTGTGGGAAGCCTCTGAGCTCTACCCAAACGGATAATGACATAGGTGCCTCACTAGGGCGTTGAAGGGCCCGGTACAAGAGGTAGGGAGCCACCTGCATGATACTGGTCCAGAGGCATGCGTGGGATCCTAGAAGTCCCCAGCAACTGAAATCTTGCACTGGACCATCCTGGAATGAATAGAGACACAGTGGCTCACTTGGGCATTGTCCAACCTGGTATAAGAAGTGAGGAGCCACTGGGCCATCCAGCTAAGATGCTGCTCTAGAGGCTTGTTAAGGCATATAAGAGACCTCATCAATGTGGGAAGCCTCTGGGATGTCCCTGAACAAATCAAGACTTCGATGGCTTACTGGGGCGTTGTGTGGCCCGGTACAGGAGGTAGGAAGCCACTGGTGTGATACTGGTCCAGAGGCATGCCTGGGATCCTAGAAGTCCCTAGCAACTAAGATGTGGTTCTAGACCATCCTGGAATGAATCGGGACACAGTGGCTCACTTGGGCGTTGACTAGCCCAGTAGAAGAAGTGAGGAGCCACTGGGCTATGCAGCAGGGCTGCTGCTCCAGAGTCTTGCTTTGGTATGTAGGATACTGTAGGGGAAAATCGATATAAAACGCAGCGGAAGAAACTAAAAATAGATTTCGTATGGTTTTAAATTTTTTTTCAAAGTTGAACCTTAACCTTTTAATTAATTAAACTCAAATATATTCGGTTAGAGTTAAATACCTCTTCACGCGTGATCCGATTGACTTACGTCGATTGGTAAGCCGCAAAATCTTTTCCGATGCCCGTGAACAGTACCCGCGTGAACAGTGATTGTGAACAGTACCCCGCGTGAACGGTACCCCCGCCGTGAACAGTGATCGTGAATAGTACCCCCTGTGAACAGTGATCGTGAACAGTACCGCGAGATCTTCCAATCCGAACACGTACGTGAATCACCTAGGAGCGTGGTCTCCCTATTTCTTTGAATTGCAAACCTGAGAATGGATGAACAAAGTTTTCTTTTTCTTTTGTTAGTCACAAAACAATCAAAAGAAGACAAAAATTATTCTGGTCACTTTTGAGTTCTCAATCTAATGATTGAAACTCGCGTGAACCTAATTCGATGTTGTACACACAAGCTTATTGATGAACAAGCAATCAGTGTACTATCAAAGAATAATCTCTTCTCTCTTTTATGTTTAGTAGAATAAAAATTATCCTTTTCTATGAATTGAGAAGAAGAAGAAAAATTGAATCATTCAATCAACTATGGTGGCCGAATTCTATATGTGGTATTATATAAGTGGCCGAAATTTTGCTTCCTCTTCTATTTAGGATTGCCGAAATCTTCCTCTAAGTGGACTAGGGTTGCCGCAAATCACATACCAAAAAGAGTTTGTGTTGCACCCTAATTTCCATCAACCTTTAGACTTCAAAACCTAATCCAACTCATAGATATTTTTATTCTTGTATTGACTAAATAAAAAGACTTCTTATTTGATTAAATAAATAAAATTAATTATTTAATTTCTTATCAAACAAATCTTTTACTTTTAATATACTACTACCAATAGTATAACTTTAGGAAATATATTTCCTGAAAAAGATTTGTTTCTTAATTAAACAATTAATTAATAAATTAACTAATTCTTATTTAATTAAAACAATGAAACAAAATAATATATTAGGTTAATATATACACCTTGCCGCCCCACTTATATAAATGGGCCATATATTATTTTCTTATTTCATTTAATCCATTGGACTTTAAATAAAAGCCCACATGTGAACCAGACTCATTCTTACTAAAGGAAACAATTCCACATGCCTCCTTTTAATATATTAATATAATAGTGCAGCCCATTAATTAAATAATAGACATATTATATTCTTGATATATTAAAAACAATTCTAGATGGACCCTTAAATCGGCCAGGTAGAATATATCAAGTGATCCATGCAAATACGTGTGGATTGGGGATCTTGGCGGGCTATCTAAATTTAAGCTTCAATAGACACAACATAATCACAATCAACAAATGATTCACTTAGGTCCAATCTATTAATTTTAACTCATTCTAACTCATTCCACTAAAGAGCTAAAATTGAACTCTTAAATAAAGATAGAATAAGGAGATGTTTCTCATTCATACCCTAGACTATCTTATAGGAGATGGTGTATCCTCGTGAATAATATCAGTAATCGCCAAGAGCTCATAGACCTCCTATAGCTCTCCAAGTTACCATATTTCCTCATATGACCACATTTCGAACTTGGATATTTTGACTTGTCCAGAAGCCATGTTTTCAATAATCATTATTGAAAACTCAACGTTGAGATTTAATATCCAATACCTCAAAACATCCATATGATGATATTATACTCTCATTTAATGAATGGAGCCACGATGTCCATATCTATAAATGAAGTACTCTATCGATTAACAAATGTATACCACCAAACTATCGAGGATAGACTATGCTATATAATCATACTCATTGATAGCTCTAATGATAACACTTGCAACCATAAGTCCATCATTTATCTCAGGATTAAGATAGACTCTCCGATTGTCCTCTTTAATGAAAAGACTTATATCTAGTGACGGTTCTAGATAAAGTATTTCATTGTGATCCAGTCCAATGCACCTAGTGCACTATAGTCTTTTACTCGAAAACCTTTCGATGATTTAAGACTCATCATATTCATTTGATCCCACTCAAATGCTAGTAAAAGAATTCTACAACTTTAACAAGATAGAGGTGCCCAACCTTTAACTTAAGTTGTGAACGTTATTCAAGACTAACTAAAGAATTGTGTCTACCTCATACATATCCGGATGTATGAACAATTCTTCATGTCTCATAGTCTTTTGACCTTATGATTATTTACCTTGACAATTATAATAATAAATGCTATAAGTAATTGTAAGAATCAGAATTCACTTTATTAATATGAGAAGATTGTCAATTACAATATTACACTCTTGCCATTGAGCATAATCCTAACAGATACCTCAGAAATGTGGGAAGCCTCTGAGCTCTACCCGAGGGGATCGGGACATAGGTGGCGTTGAAGGGCCATGTATATGAGATAGGGAGCCACCTGCATGATACTGGTCTAGAGGCATGCGTGGGATCCTAGAAGTCTCCATGAACTGAAATATGGCTCTGGACCATCCTAGAATGAATTAGGACACAGTGGCTCACTTGGGCATTGACTAGCCCGGTAGAAGAAGTGAGGAGCCACTCGGCCATGCAGCAGGGTTGCTGCTCCAGAGGCTTGCTTTGGCATATAGGAGGCCTCAGCAATGTGGGAAGCCTTAGAGCTCTACCCGAGGGGATTGGGACATAGGTGGCTCACTAGGGCGTTGATGGGCCAGGTATAGATGATAGGGAGCCAAGTGCATGATACTGGTCTAGAGGCATGCGTGGGATCGATCCTGTAAGTCCCATGCAACTAAAATGTGGCTTTGAACCATCCTGGAATGAATCGGGATACAATGGCTCACTTGGGCGTTGACTAGCCCGGTAGAAGAAGTGAGGAGCTACTGGGCCATGCAGCAAGACGGTTGCTCCAGAGGCTTGCTTTGGCATGTATGAGAAGCCTCTAAGCTCTTCCCGAACAGATCGGGACATAGGTGGCAAACTAGGGCATTAAAGGGCCCTGTACAAGAGGTAAGGAGCCACATGCATGATACTGGTCCAAAGACATGCTTGGGATCCTGGAAGTCCCCAACAACTGAAATGTGGCTCTAGACCATCCTGAATGAATCGGGACATAGTGGTTCACTTGGGCGTTGTCTAGCCCGATAGAAGAAGTGAGGAGCCACTGGGCCATGCAGCTAGGCTGTTATTCCAGAGGCTTGCTAGGGTATATAGAAGGCCTCAGCAAAATGGGAATCCTACAAGCTCTTCCCAAATGGATTGGGACATAGGTGGATCACGAGGGTGTTGAGAGGCCCCGTACAGGAAGTAAGGAGCCACCTGCATGATACTGGTCCATAGGCATGCTTTGGATCCTAGAAGTCCCCAGCAACTAAAATATGGCTCTGGACCATGCTGGAATGAATCTGGACACAGTGGCTCACTTGGGCGATGACTAGCCTGGTACTAGGAGTGAGGAGCCACTGGGCCATGCAGCGGGGCTGCTGCTCCAGAGGCTTGCCAAGGTATATAGAAGGCCTCAGTAAAGTGAGAAGCCTCTGAGCTCTACCCGAACGGATCGGGATATAGGTGGCTCACTAGGGCGTTGAAGGGCCCAGTATACGAAGTAGAGAGCCACCTGCATGGTACTGATCCAGAGGCATGCTTGGAATCCTAGAAGTCCCCAGCAACTGAAATGTAGCTCGGGACCATGTTGGAATGAATCGGGACATAATGTCTCACTTTGGTGTTGACTAGCCCGGTACATGAAGTGAGGAGCCACTAGGCCTTCTACCAATCTTGCTGCTCATACGATCATATAGTTGAGTTGGCTTCTCTAGTACATGTGTTGACCTGCTACCTAGGATATTTTGAAGAGTGGATCCGATGGCATGAAGGGATCTACATGAACAGGTGCAAATCCGACTAATCTTCTGGATAGGAGATCGTAGTGGATCTGCTATAAAGGAGTCATATAGATGCAGCTCTACCACAATGAGGCCAAATAGGTGCAGCGCTGTAGCATAGGAGCTCTAGGTGTATATAAGCGGATCTGCTATAGAGGAGATCGTAGCAGATATGCTACATAGAAGATTATAGCTGATCTGCTGCCGAGGAGATCTGCTAAAAGCGGAGCAAATCCTCTGCAAGGAAACGGGAGACGTGCAGCTCTGCTACATAAGAGCTCTAGATATACCGGAGCAGATTTCCTGTAGAGGAGCTCCGCAAGTATATGAGTAGGTTTATTGCATAGGGCAGCACAGTAGATCGATTCTTCCAGGAGTCCCACATACCATATTTATCAATAGTGCATGTACAGATAAGGAAGCCATGTAGGTGAGCTTCCCACAGACAGCGCCAAAAAGTGTTAACGGAAAAATCCACTCGGGGAGTGAAATTTCATTTAACACCTTCAACCCGCTACCTCAGAGGTCGCAGCGGGTGGGTAGGTACTTCGTAAGGTGATTCTGGTAAGAGTAAAGGAGAGAATCAGATCGATCAACGTCCGTAGATGGGGTAGATATCACGAGAGAGGTAAGATTGGTAAGAGAACAATCATCCCGCCCATCTGGTGCAGTAGGCAGGTACCCGGTCCTGGTATATGATCCTGGTACCTAGTCACCTCTCGAGGTGCCTTCAATATTCCCCCAACCTAGATGATGAGCCATGAGAGGTATATGAGAGCTAGGACAGGCATGGTCGGTGCCTAGTACGCATACATGCATTCATAACAATGAGATAGATGGGAGAATGACAACTTTTTTAGTAGTGGTGGACTGACCTATGGGGAAAAAGCATCACGATTGATCACATGCTGAAAAACCCCCATGCAGTATCCATAGGAAGGGAGAAAGACCCTTCTTTATATTTATATATCTCGAGAGGTGCTCCGGAGAGCTTACATTAGTACAAACTGAGAGCTGATAGGTCATAGTTGGAGGGGCACCACTTGGTACCGATATATATCTGGAGAAAATTAATATGCATAATAGTCGATACAATAGTGGGAGATGTCGAACTGTATTTCTAGTGGAAAAATGGACAAAATCTGGGATCAGAGACATCTTGGAGACATGGAGATGTTGGAGGGCTGTTGGACAATGTTGGAACCCTTGAGATGGAGAAATTAGAGAGAGTTGGTGACAAAGTCAGAACCAGAGCTCGTTAACTGTGTTTATTGTTCGAACCCCCTTCTTGGAGAGAACTTGGTCATATTTATATGTTCTGGTTCTTGTTGCCCACTCCACTAATTAATTCACAATCAAAGGAACGTTGACCTGGCATTAATGGAGTTGAATATTCTCTCGTTAATGGCGCTGGGAATGGCCATTAAAGAGTTGACTGATCTTCTCATTAACGGGGCAGATTATCTTCATTAATAGAGTTGACTGATTCCCTCATTAATGGGGTTGTGAATGGCCATTAAAGAGTTGACTGATCTTCACATTAATGGGGCTAATTATCTCCATTAATGGAGTTGACTGCTTCATTCATTAATGGCGTTGTGAATGGCCATTAAAGAGTTGACTGATCTTCTCATTAATGGGGCTAATTATCTTCATTAATAGAGTTGACTGAGTCCCTCATTAATGGCGTTGTGAATGACCATTAAAGAGTTGACTGATCTTCTCATTAATGGGGCTGATTATCTTCATTAATAGAGTTGACTACTTCCTTCATTAATGGCGTTGTGAATGGCCATTAAAGAGTTGACTGATCTTCTCATCAATGGGGCTGATTATCTCCATTAATAGAGTTGTCTGATTCCCTCATTAATGGTGTTGTGAATGGCCATTAATGAGGTCAGATGGTGTTGCACGCTTCTTCCCTTCAAGTGAGATACTCTGGTGTACCAGTCCCTTCTCGCTGGCATGGCACTTGTTCTAGCATGCTAGTGGCTTCGTGGCGACATTCTTCCTGCTCGGCGAGTAGGATACCTGTATATGGTGGATTCTGGGCTGATGTCAAGGTATCTGGTACCAGGCAGTTATCGAGGTATTTGGGCACCAGGTAGATGTTGAGGTACCTTGGGGTACTGGATACCTGTCGCGGTACCTAGGATCCAGGTAGGAGGCACCAGGTATATGCGAGGTACTGGGTGCATGGTATCACGGTACCAGCTTCACTAGGTGTCAGGGTAGATTTACCTGCTCTTCCTAGTTCATATTTATGGTTCCTCTTCTAGATAGACAGAAAGTTGAGGTTCTGGCCCTACCGGGTATCGATTCTTCCAAGGTAGCGGTATTGATCCTGCTCGGTACCTGGGACCTGGGAATGGTCCCTACCAGGTGGTTACTTGGTGGAAAATTCCTCTTTGCACCTATGCCAAAAAATGCTATTAACACAACATGAACGCTATTTAGTTATAGGTGAGGGACAAAGTGATGTCTCTGCTGATAGTTTGGATGATCCATTGACATTTAAGAATGCAATAGAAGATCCTGATAAAAAGGAATGGCTTAAAGCCGTGAATCTCGAGATGAAGTCTATGCACTCTAACTTAGTCTGGGATCTTGTAGACTTACCGGATGGGGTAAAACCCATAGGGTGTAAGTGGATCTACAAGAGAAAGAGAGGAGTAAACGGGAAGGTAAAGACCTTCAAAACAAGGCTAATGGCAAAAGGTTATACCCAGAAATAGGGTGTCGATTATGACGAGACCTTCTCGCCAGTAGCCATGTTTAAGTCTATTAGGATTCTCTTATCCATTGCTGCCAATTTCGATTATGAAATTTGGCAAATGGATGTCTAGACTGCATTCTTGAATGGCAATCTTGTCGAGAGCATCTATATGATGCAACCAGAGGGGTTCGTGTTTCCAGATTGAGAGCAAAAGGTTTGCAAGTTGCAAAGGTCCATTTATGGACTTAAGCAAGCATCTAGATCTTGGAACATCAGGTTTGCTGATGTGATCAAAACCTATGACTTTGAGCAGAACGTCGATGAGCTTTGTGTCTACAAGCGCATCATTGACAAAAAGGTAGTTTTCTTGGTCTTATACATGGACGACATCATACTCATTGGGAATAATGTGGGAGTGTTATCTAATGTAAAGGGCTGGCTGGCTAGCCAATTCCAAATGAAAGATTTGGGAGAGGCGAGTTATGTTCTAGGGATCCAACTTATAAGGGATCGTAAGAATAAACTCATAACACTGTCTCAAGCATCGTATATCGACAAGATTCTTGTGGGATTTTCGATGTAGAACTTTAAGAAAGGTAATTTACCTTCTAGACATGGAGTTCACTTGTCTAAGGAACAGTGTCCTAAGACACCTCAAGAAGTTGAGGATATGAGACGTGTACCCTATGCATCAGCAGTAGGTAGTCTCATGTATGTTATGTTATACACCAGACCGGACATCTGCTATGTAGTGGGAGTAGTCAGCAGGTACCAGTCCAACCCAAGATTGGATAATTGGGTTGATGTCAAGACTATTCTCAAGTATCTTCGGAGAACGAGAAACTATACGCTAGTGTATTCCGAACAGGATTTGATCCTGTTAGGATACACATATTCTAATTTTCTGTCAGACATGGATTCTAGGAAATCCATGTCTGGATCAATATTCACCATAGGTGGTGGAGCCATTGTGTGGAGAAGTATAAAGCAATCTTGCATTGCTGACTCCACCATGGAAGCCGAATATGTAGCCGCTTGTGAAGCTTCCAAAAAGGTTGTTTGGCTCCGTAAGTTCTTGAGTGATCTGGAAGTTGTTCTAGATCTGGATAAGCCCATCACACTTTATTGTGATAACACTGGTGATGTGGCTAATTCCAAAGAACCAAGAAGCCACAAGAGATGGAAGCATATAGAGAGAAAGTATTATCTCATTAGAGAGATAGTGTAGAGAAGAGATGTAATCGTCACCAAGACAGCCTCACAAGACAATCATGATGATCCATTTACTAAGACCTTACAAGCTAAAGTGTTTTGAGGTCACCTAGATGGTCTAGGGTTACGAAACATGCCTCATATGCTTTAGTGCAAGTGGGAGATTGTTGGGGTTTATGCTCTAAATATGTAATTTGTAAATGGATTTATGAAATAAATAAAGAGAAAAAGTTCAATTCATTCTTGTTGTGTTGTTTATTTTATAACTTGTGCATCTATTAACATCCTAGATTGCCAGATGTAATCTCAAACTGTGTATATGAGTTTCATATACGAATGGATACAGTAAGAGACCTGCAATCTAAAGAGTCCATAGATAGCAAGTAAAGTAGGGTACTTTATTTGTGGTTAATCTATAGTTGCGGTCCATTCCGTAATGTACGGTGATTCTATCCTGAATCATTCATATGAGATATGGGAATGGAGGTACCTTGTATGATGTGATCATATAGGACTGGGCCATGATCTATATGAATCTCTCACCAAGATCCCTTTACTGATGAGATTCATATATATCAACTACCGATGGCTATATGTGGGTGATCTTAATCCTGAGTGTTTATCGACTCCTTCAGGTTAGATCGTGGTCTTTGATATACCATAGGTGAGATCGGATGCAGTTCCTGATCAATATGCTTCGTATGTTGGGAATGCGGTTTGGCTTGTGGTTGGGAAGGTTTGTAAACAATAGTGGAATCCACTCCTTCTTGTGAGAAGTAGATGGTAGTTCCCTTAAGGGTTGATTCGGGGCTTGGACAATATGAGCGCTCTCCGAATTCCGTAAGGAAATATGATTTATTGTCCATTAGAGAATCAACAGTACTTAAAGGATATATGTAATTAGAGGGTATAACGGACATTATGACCCAGCTCTAATTATGAGCTACTGTGGAGGATCACACCATGTGCAATAGCTATATCGATGGACACCGAGTTGTATCGGTCTATGTAAAAACATCTGCAGTTGAGAGAGTGCGGCTTCAGGTTTTTAGTGGAATAACAACGGAGTTAATAATCCAGGAATATTAATTAAAGAGTTTAATTAATGATTCCAATGATTATTGGAGCTCAAAATACTGTGGGTCCATTAGATCCCCTTGCTAGCCCGATCGATTTAAGTAACAAGGGTCACGGTTAATTAATTGGATTGTCCAATTAATTATGTTACGAAAGTGACACATATTTATTCGGAATTAACTGAATAATGAGATTATTTTATTAATGAATAATGGTGATTAAATAAATTAAATAATAAGATTATTTAATTATGTTATTAATCACTAAATGGAGGGTGTTAGTTGATATTTGATTTTAAATAGAATAAGATAATTTGATTATTTTATTAAATTTAATATTAGAAGTTGAGTTTAAAATGTTTAAATTTAAAATAAATATTTAATTATCTTTTAAAATAAAAGAAATGAGATATCATTTTAAAAGATTTAGTTTTAAAATTGAAAAGATATCGATTAAAGAGTTTTAGTTATAATAATATATATATATATGAAATATATATTATGATAAAAAAAAATATAAGTATTTGTATATGATACAAACACAGTGCGTGAATCAATTTAAAAATGAGAGAAGCACACAAAGCAAAGAAACAAGTGTTGGCATATGATACGAACACATAGGCGTGAATCAAGAGAAAAGAATTTTATTTTTTATTTTTAAAAAATCAAACCTGATATATATCAACATGAGATATATATATATATATCAACGAAAACCTGTTAGAGATGTGTGTATATATATATATATATATATATATGTGATTTTTTTTTATGCACAAAAGGGTTAATGCTCGGTGAACAAATATTGCATCAGATGCAATTCATATGTGCATGAAAAAAAAAGTATTATTGATCAACACATTTAAAAGTTTTTTTTTTTTTTTTTGCAAGTGTGTGGTGCAAGTATTGTATAGTGAACAATAGAAATTGTTTCTTTTTCTTCATCCTCTATGAATCCTCCATTCAAGTTCCTGAGACCGTGACTCGTCCACACGCAGTTATCAATCCCAGGATATAGCGAGGAAGATCGGTGGTACAGACCAAGAGCATATCGTAAAGTGAAGGAGTCTCCAAACGTTGGTAAAGTTCTAATTTTTTTTATACTGATTAAAATTTCCTGAGTTTACATATTGTATGTATTAGTTCCGGAAAAATAATCACGATCTCAAGTTCGCTAGTTCATAAAAAATTTAAAACCTATTTCCGCTGTGTTACCAGTGAACGGGGTTCCAACACCGATCACCACTTTGAGCCTCGTGAGCCAGTTTAGCTTCCTGGGAAAGCACCTCCATGCTGACCTTCTGCTGCTTCAGGTCTTCACCTAGCCTCTCATAACGAAGCTTAGCCTCCTCATATACCTGTTGAGCCTTGAGCAATCGTTGTTGAGAAGCAGCCATGGTTTCTTTGGTGGCACGAGCCTCTGCTTCTTGATTAGTAGCCACTTGTTCGGCCAGAGTGACCTTTTGCTCCAATTCAACGCATTGCTGCTCCTGCTCAACTTTGGACAAGCTTGTCTCAAACAGAGCACTCTTCTCGGCTAGTTCACTGAAGTTTTCAGTGGCCGTATTAACTCGGGTCTCAGCATTGGTCAGAGATCTCCTCAGAGCAGCCTCAGTCACATCATGCTACCTCAGCTTTTCTTCAAATGATTCCTTCAATTTCGATCCGCTTGTTGAGGTAGAATCAAGCGCCACTTTCTTCCCTTCAAGCTCCTTCTTCAATTGGGAAATTTCACCGGCTTGCCTCTCCTGAGTAATCAGGGCCCATGTCATCTCTTCTGTGACCTAAAAAGAAAGAAAAAACATATCATGATAATAAACCCAATACCGAATGAATTGTTCAAAGGATGAAGGATACTTACGTATACGCCATTATTATAGATCGCACGGATCCGATCTTAATTGTTGGAACCTTAAAGATCATTCCTGGAAATTAACCACTTATAGTGTAAAATATACCTAGAGGGGGGGGGGGGGGGGGGGGTGAATAAGTATATGCTCAAATTTTTACACTTCTTTTTCTTCACAAGATATACAATTGTAGAAGTAAGCTTTAACAAGAATATTGATTCAACAAACCAATATGAATACAATTAAGCAATGGATGAATTAATACAAATTCAAAGTAAGTAAAGACAATAAAACAAAAATCAACACAAGGGATTTTTACGTGGTAAAACCTCAAAATGAGGAAACATGCACGGGTTGATACCACAACCACCGGCAAAACCGATTCACTATGACAAATAAGAGTTACACACTCAAGAGGCAATCAACACAAGATTCACTCTCTAAGCTATCAACACATATTTTACCCTCGGGCCTAGTGAATCTACTATACCAACTTCCTATCCAAGACCTTAAGTCTCTAGGAAGATACCTTGCTTGTCTATCCAAGTCACCCCGACTATAGACAAGACTTCCACACCTACCTATCTGGATCACCCTGATCCTAGCCAAGACTTCCAATGCACAACTTGAAGAATCACTCTCCAAATGTGACTTTCAATGCTCAAGTTGAAGAATCACTCTCCAATATGAGACTTCCAACCTCTTTACAAGGCAAATGATCTAAGTGAATGCAAATGATGAAAACACAGGCAAATAGAGCAAGTTGATCAAACACACTCTATGAAAAATTAGTTTTGCACAAAACAAGCTCACAATTAAATGTTACTAATTCTTATGAACATGTGATAGGAAAACTAGATTAAGCATTCAAAGATTATTCACAAAGATATCTAGAAACCTATTCATGTTAATCAAAGCTAGCATAACAAGTTTTCAATGAAAATCACACAACTAACTTTGAAATCAAGTGAACAAGTTAACACATGAAGTTCTCAACATTTCAACAAACAAAAATGAAAACAAGAACTAGGTCATGGAAAATATAAATTTCAATTAAGAAGTTCTAGTTCTAATAACATGTAATCAAATATAGAAATCAACAATTAAGATCAAATACACAAAGAGATTCTAGATTCAAACTCATGTTCTTCAAGATTAGCAAAAATGATATTTAATGAAAAGAATGAACTAATCTTGAAACTTAATCAAACAAGTTCTTATATTGGAATCAAAATCATTCTAATCATTTCTTTCAACTCATATAAGAAGAATCATTAAGAAGATCATGAAAGTAAAATGAAAGAGAATTGCTTCACTTACACACAATGATTCACGAACTGAAATCAGATCATCATGAAAATTCTGATCAGTTTTGACTCAGAAAATGCTTGAGACTTGTGTCTCTCTTTAAGACCAACAATTTTGGATTTTGAAAATCTAAAATCAGATTTGATTTGAGAGAGTTATGGTGTTTGGAAGAAAATTAGAGAGAAAATTTCTGCTCAAGTTTTCCACACCAACACCTTCTATGAAAAATGAGAGGGAAAGTGATATTTTAATAAGAGGGAAGAGAGAAGATTTGATCAACCAATAGGGGGCATCCACCTTTGCTTCCCGTGGAGGTGTGTAGCCTCCACAGGGGCAGAAGGCAGCCCTTCCCATGGAGGCCACGCTCCTCCATGGGGAGAGTTGCTTGGCTCCCGTATTTTGCCCTTAAACTCCCTCGCGCACTGAAATGTTCTTCTACAGTTCTCTGGCCTTGAAACTCCGAATTAGAATCCGTTTTTGGATTACAAACTCAGACTCCCTCATGTACAAAAGTTGTCAAGAAAAAATTCTCAAAAAATATGGACTTAAACTTGAAAAACAAGGACGAAAACCATTTATGATAAAAGCATGGAAAGTTTCTTAACTTCCTATTTTGAACTTGAAACTTAATGAATGAGTAATCGAAACGACCGAAAGTTAATGAAGAATTATATAAGCTCAAATTCAAGTTCAATATCACAAAAAACACAAACAAATAAACACAATAACACACAAGTATGCCATTTCCTAGAAATAGTCCTAGAACATGCAATTTTACAAACATTGTCAAATTAAGTCTAATGCATGTGCATAGAACAATACGTGTGTGTGAATTCGTTATACCAATTTTGCACAACAATGCAGGGACACAAATGAATGCAATGTGTGTGTATGTGCCTTTAAGCCTTGTAAGAGGAGAAAGAATCTTGATACCTTAGCAGCCAAGTAAGCATTTTCCTCTTGAAGACGAACTTTGCATGCGAAATTGCTTTTCTTCTTTGAAGCTTGATCCAATCACGAACCACCTAAGCAACTAAGCAATACAAACAAAGAGCATTTTGTTATGGAATTAATCCAACACAAACTTCCAATATCCATCACTAACATAGCCTTTCCCAGTAGACATGGCACACAACATGTCAAGGGGGTCAATTGGCACTTCCCCATAATTGGAAGGGCCAACAATAGCATAAGGGTTCGTCACTTCATGCCCTTGAGGCTGCTGATCGACCGGGAGCACATCAAGGGTGGTCGTGGTGGCCTTAGAAGATGGTTCCAAGGCTATAGCAACAGCCTGTTCCCGATTGGCGACGCCGGAAGGACCCGCCTCAATATCACCTGCAAACAGGCCACTTCAGCATTTGACAAAACCCCGGAAGGTTGGCTTAACCGCATAGAAATTTTATCAACGTAATCCAACGTGCGTGAAATTTCTGCAAACGTGTGTCTAACAACCTAGAGGGGGGTGAATAGGTTTTAATCAAGTTAATTACCAATTTTTCTTAATTAGTCAATATTAAAAATTTACCCCACAAACAGACAAACCAAAATCAAATAAAGTACGAAAAATAAAAAACACTTGATTTTTACGTGGAAACCCTTCAACAAGGGAAAAACCACAAGCTATCCTTCTAGCCACACTGATCGCCAAATCCACTATTGTAATAACGTTTACAACCAAGGTTGACCTCTACCATTCTCGGTCACTAACCCACCACTACTACCCAACGGGCCTTTATAGTGAATCCTTGATCACTTTGCTTGCCAACCACACCTTGGTTGCAAGACATAACTTGCTTGTGCACTATACACCTTGTAGTCACAAGACTTAACTCTCAAGAAGAGAATAACAACCTATGTGAATATATGGATATTAAAAATGCAATTAATGCTAGGCAATAATAAATGCTTATCTAGAGATTATATGATGGCAATAAGCACATTCCTAGATATCAATGTCTATATGAATGCTCATAAATACCTAACTAGATATAGATAAGCAAGTTTAAAATCTAGTCATCAAACAAAGCCATATCAACACAAGTTGTCATTCATCATGGCAAGGACAATAAATGCAATTAAGAAATGCAATCAATGAGTCCTAATTAGCTAGAGGGCAAATATGTCCTAAATGGAAGTTATCACAATACAAACCTAATCATGCAAAGAAACTCATAAAAAGATATGATCGAGCCAAAAATATCATACATTTTGTCCCTCATATCCTTACCCTTTGTCTTGTTCTTAAGTGTTTTTTATGAGTATTTATGGCTCTTTTGGTTGATATTGCAGGTATTTGGTAAGAAGGCATGAAGAGGGGCAAAAAGAAAAAATGGTGCAAAAATGAGGTAAAGAAGGCTATAGTGCACGGGTAGGACACTTGTGCACTACCTGTGCATCAACCCATGCACCTGAAGATGGACTTAGAGAAGACCTCAGTGCACGGGTAACTACACGTGTAGTACCCATGCAACTATCCATGCAACCCACCAAACTGGGGTGCAGAGCCTTGGACCATACCCAACTGCACGGATACTACACGTGTCACTTACCCGTGCACATTGCACAAATAAGGACGAAAGTGAAGACTGCATGGGTAACTGCACGGGTACCTTATCCGTGCTATACATGATTCATAGCTCGCCACATCATCGTTTTGACCTATTTTTGAATGAACTATATAATGCTTCATATCAGATTTTTTCAAAAAGGACCATACACCCATCCTTACATCATTTTCTATCTCTAAAACTAAATACCCATTCTCTCCCAAAAACCCATCAAAACCCATCCATTCACTTCACCAATTTGCTACTTAAGAGGACATTAGAGGTTGAATCAAGCTTGAAGAAGAAGGTTCTACATGAGGTCCTTCTATCTCTATCCTTTTTATCTTTTTATTTCAATTGTCATGAGTAGCTAAATCCCATTAAGGAATTGATGTGATTCACATGTAAATATGGGTATTTGTAATGAACTAAATTTCTTTTAGTAATTCCATCTAAGTTGTTCTATTCATTGGTCTTAATTGATATCAAGAGCAATTCATATTTGATTGTACATGACTCTCTTTACAAGTTGTTTAAGAAATTATAAGAGTAGAGAATTGATTACATGATGCTTAGTTCTCTTTAGCTCCCTTGAATAGAAGGATTTTTACAAGAGTACATGATTCAGGTAAAATCCGGACTCATTAATCACATATATATCTAATCCTTAATGGGTAACTAAAACTATACACGATAGGATTGGTTGCTTGTGATGGGTTAAGCACTAACAATATACATCCTAGGTTGGTGAAATTTCACAAAAGAGATTAGTCCCTTATTAGGTAGGTGTCCATTCATTGTACAACCACTTGTGGGTGGCCAATACTATACATGATGGGTTGGACAAACATGAGTGGTAGATAATCAATTCTATACATCCTAGGGTGGTTAAAATAGTTTATGATCATTAATGAGAGTTCATTCTTTGCTCATAGGTGCTAATTGAATCCATCAATTTCTTAATGAACATATCATCCATTTCTCTCTTTTAAATTCATGCAATTTAGTTAGTTTTAGCTTAGTTTAAATTTCTTTTTACGTTCTTCTCAAAGATCATATCAATTCACTTTTCTCGCATTCTTATTAAAGCAGTAGTCTAATCATAACTATCTATCGATCCTTGTGGAACGATACCCGTATTTGCCATATACTCATTTTAGTTGTGTTTAGTGCATTGTGGGATTTTATGAATTTGTTTTGATATTGCATACCACGGCAAAATACTTGTCAAAAATGGCACCGCTGCCGGGGATCGGCGTACATAGTTGTGTTTAGATTTTTGCTTTAGTAGTTAATTAGGCTATTGTTTATTGTTTTTGTTTTTGTTTTTTCCTTGTTTTGTTGTTCCTTGTGCCTGCGTTGGGAAGTGTTATGTATTTTTGCTACAGGATACATGGATTATTATTCAAGATCAAGTTTTGGACAATATGAGGATATAGGTTATCAAGACTAGAAGGATTATCGAGGATTTCAAATAGATCATTGTGATGATGAAGCTCTATCCCTAGGAGAAAAGATGAGGGACTTCATAAGGAACAGTTTTCAACTTAAGAAGGATATAATGGTGTCCCAGCAAAGAACTACACAGGTTTTGCTAGCACAACAACAACCATATGAGGGATGCTATGCCTTTGACGAACTCGATGATAGGGCCCTTGAAGAGGATATGAGAAGCCTCATGCAGACAACTAAGTAGAGGACACAAGATTTCATAGTTTCACAGTGAACAACAAGAGGAATCTTGGAAAAATACATGCAGGCAAATGATAGAAGATCAAGTGAGATTGATGCTGCCATTCACAGACTAAAGGGACAGATCGAACAGCTAGTTGAGGTCTTGCAAGAAAAAGAGAGAGGAAGATTTCCAAGTCAATCAGAACCAGCAAAGGCAATGGCAGTTCTTCGAAGTGGCAGACTATTAGGGCCTAGGGTTGAGAAGACCGTTGCAGAAGAAGAGGAAAGGAAACAGGAGGAAGGCACAGTTGAAAAAGAGGTAGAAACAGAAGATAAGAATGAAGTTACACTACCGGAATCGAGGCAACAACTTCACAAGTTACATGCTCCCTACAATCCGCCTATACCTTTTCCTGGGAGGTTGAAGAATTCCAAGATGGAGAAATCTTTCCAAGACATCTATGATATTTTATCGAAGGTAAATATCAATTTGCCCTTGTTGGACGCGATCCAAAGGATGCTTGCTTATGGGAAGTTCTTCAAGGAGCTGAGCAAGGATAAAGAGAGGTTTAGGCCAAAGCAACAAGAATAGTTGAACATGAATGTGAGCGTGGTGATTCAAAAGACGTTGCCTTGGAAAATAAAGGATCCGGGAAGTGTGATCATTGATATCAACATAGGAGGGGATAACCATGAGAGAGCGATGTTAGATTCTAGAGCAACTATCAATCTCATGCTGTTTTTTATCTACCAGAAGTTAGGCCTCAAGTACCTGAAGCTCACCACCATGTCACTTGTCCTTGCAGATTCATCCTCCAGAAGTCCAAGGGGTATAGTGGAAGATGTTTTGATTCAAGTCAGGAAATTAATAATCCCAACGGATTTTGTAGTCATTGACATGGATGAGGGAAGAGATAAAAAGGATGTGAAACTTCTACTTGGGTGTCCATTCATGGCTACAGCTAGGGTCGTGATAGACATGCACGAAGGAAAGCTCACCATGAAAGTCTTGGACGAAACAGTCGAGTTCAACATTTTTGACTGTATGGCATAACCAGTTGGATCAGATGACTGCCACAAGGTTTTTATATGTTAGAAGATGGATTGGATGAGGCAGTTGAAGAAGAGTTTACCAAGTTAGAAGGTAGGGATGGAATGAGCTATGAAGACAAGGATGAGAGTTCAGAACAAGAAGATGAGGATTTTGGGGACAGCTTAGAGAGGCCAGATGAATGAGAACTTGAGCAACATGGAAAATCTTCCTAAATTCTAGAGTTAAAACCACTTCTATAAGATCCAAAGTATGTGTACTTGGATGAGGACAAGAAGAATCCAGTGATTATTACAGCAAATTTGGATGCTGACCAGGAAAGGGAGTTGCTTGAAGTGTTGATGAAGCATAAGAGTGCCATTGGATGGATAATAGAAGACATAAGAGGAATCAGTCATATGATTTGCATGCACAAAATCTCATTAGATGAAGGCTCTAAACCATCCAAGGAACCACAGAGAAGACTTAATCCTATTATGCAAGAGGTCGTGAAGAAGGAAATCCTTAAGTTGTTAGATGTATGAATCATCTATTCCATCTCAGATAGTAAATGGGTGAGTCCGATTCATGTGGTACCTAAGAAGTGAGGGTTCACAGTAGTTACGAATGAAAGAGACGAGTTGGTAGCTCAGAGACTTCAAACAGGGTGGCATGTGTGCATAAACTACAGGAAATTAAATGCCATGACAAAAAAGGACCATTTCCCTTTGCCTTTCATAGATCAAGTCTTGGAATGATTGGCAAGACACAATTTCTACTGTTTCTTAAATGGGCATTTAGGCTACAATCAGATAGTGATAGCCCCGGAAGACCAAGAAAATACAACATTTATGTGCCCATTTGGGACGTACGCTTACAGAAGGATGCCATTTAGGCTTTGTAATGCCCTGGGAACTTTCCAAAGGTGCATGACTTCTATCTTCTCAAATATGATTAGGGTAATCATAGAAGTCTTTATGGATGATTTTTCAGTGTATAGAGATTCATTTAATTTATGTCTTCTAAATTTGGCCATTGTACTTGAGAGATGCTCAGAGAACAATTTGGTACTTAATTGGGAAAAGTGCCATTTCATGGTACAACATGGAATTGTCTTAGGGCATGTGATTTCCCACAGAGAGATAGAAGTGGACAAGGCGAAAATGGAAGTTATCAAAAGCTTGCCACCACCTCGGAGCGTTAAAAGATATCCGATCTTTCCTTGGTCATGCAGGAATTTATTAGAGGTTCATCAGGGATTTTTCCAAAATTTCTAGACCACTGTGTGCGCTTCTTCAGAAAGACAAAGAGTTTGAGTTGAATCAGAAGTGCTTGGTGGCATTTGAAACACTGAAAGAAGCATTGACCACGGCACCTGTAATATCACAACCCAACTAGGAGCTGCCTTTTGAATTAATGTGTGACGCTTCAGATTATGCTATAGGTGCAGTATTGGGTCGGAGAGTTGACAAGGTCCCTCATGTGGTATACTATGCATCAAAGACCTTGAATGATGCTCAGCAAAATTACTCTACAACATAGAAGGAATTGCTTGCAGTAGTGTTTGCACTTAAGAAATTTTGACAATTTTTGGTGGGTGCCAATGTGGTGGTGTATTCGGATCACTCAGCTCTCATGTATTTGTTGCAGAAGAAAGAAGCTAATCCCAGGTTGATCAGATGGATCTTGTTACTTCAAAATTTTGATTTGGAGATCAGAGATAAGAAGGGATGCGGGAATGTGGTAGCAGACCATCTTAGTAGACTGGTGCGTGAATGCGCATATGGAGAGGAGGAAGTTCCATTGAGAGAAAATTTTCCAGATGAGCAGTTGTAGGTTGTGCACAGTGAGGAGCCTTGGTATTCCGACTTGGCTAATTACTTGACTCACGGAATTCTCCCACCAGAGTTGGACTCACAAGGAAAAGATAGGTTCATAGCTAGGGCTAAGCAATTTTTCTGGGTCGAACCGTATTTGTTTAAGCATGGGCCAGATCAGGTAATCAGGAGGTGTGTGCTAGAATCGGAACAAATGGGCATTCTACTATTCTGTCACGAATTGTAATGTGGAGTTCACTTCAGTGCAAGGAAAACTGCATTAAAGGTACTCCAATAAGGTTTTTACTGGGATTCTTTGTTCATGGATGCCCATCAGTTCTGTGCAGCATGTGATAGATGTCAGCACATAGGAAACATTGGGAAGAGGAATGATATGCCTCAGACATGTAATTTTGTAGTAGAGATATTCGATACTTGGGGGCTTGATTTTATAGGACCGTTCCCACCATCGAGGGGGAACAGTTAAATCTTGGTAGGAGTTGATTATGTCTCAAAGTGGGTAGAAGCAGTTGCCACAAGGACAACAATAGCAATGAGGTGGTGAAGTTCGTAAAAGAGAATATCATGGCTCGGTTTGGAACTCCACGAGTTATAATCAGTGATGGAGGTAACAAATTTCGCAACAGAATGTTTAGCAATCTAATAAAAAAGTATGGGGTTCGTCACAAGGTAGCCACACCATATCACCCATAAACTTCAGGACAAGTCGAAGTAAGCAATAAGCATATTAAGCATATTTTAGAAAAAAACAGTCAATTGGTCAAGGAAAGATTGGGCAGAAAGATTAAATGATGCTCTATAGGCATATAGGACCGTATACAAAACTCCAACTGGGATGAGTCCCTATAGGTTGGTATTTGAAAAGGCATGCCGTCTTCCAGTAGAATTGGAATACAATGCTTGGTGGGCTTTCAAGAGGCTGAATTGGGAATATTGATGGTAACGATAAATACACCTTTTGTGATCCCCATCTTCTATCATTTGTTTTTGTTTTCGAGCATATTTTGGTATATAATGTGTTTGTGAGCGTTTTATAGGTACATGTTCCCTACTGGAGGTATTTGAGCTTAATTGATGAGTTTGGAGGTTATTTGGGCTGATTTGGATGCCATGAAGTACACTCAACTTTCAGGGGACATATCTCCCTCCTCAGAATGAACTACATTGCCCATTACCTATATTCAGAAAGCCCCGGATGTCTACTTTCCAACGGTTTTTGCAGATCTCAATTCTAGGTTTTTCAAGGCAGTTATGGCAATTTTCGTAATGGCACGCTCAGCAAGAAATTCTGCTCCAGAGGGTTAGGCGACTTGTGAGGCGACTTCCCACATGTAGCCTCTCATGTCGCCTTTAGCACTATCAAAATGTGATTTTCAGCTCCAGAATCAAAGGCGACGTATAAGGCTACTTATATGTCACCTTGGATGTCACTGTTTTGCCCAGAACAACCATTTTCAACCCGTTTTTGAGGGGTAATCTTGTCTTTTCACACTCAATTCTGGCCCTAACCTCCCAACTCTATAAATAAACCCTTTTCTCTCATTTTTTCAGACATCTCTTCTCCTCTCTCATTCCCAAAACACCCTTCTTCCATCTTCTTCATCTCTTTCACCTTCTCCACCAATTAAGGAGTGATTCAATCTCCCACGGAGGTTTTTCCTCCATGGGAGCTCACCATACACCTCCGGCACCACTTCACACACTCCATCCACCCAATTGAGTGTAGATTGCAAGGAGATAGGATGAGCCTTTGACCAAAAACGAGACAAGCATGGAAATGAGCTCTTTGAGGAGTTTTTCTTCAAGGGTTGTATTTCATTTACTCATTCTCTTTGTATTTCTTGTTTTCTTAATTGTGTATCACGAATTTAGGGATTTTGTAAACCTACACTTGTGTAATAAATATATTGATTGTTCTTAAATTCTTTGGGTTTTGTTCTATTATTTGATTTAAGAATAATTTCTCTCTTATTATGATATGAATGTGTGTGGATGGTCAAAAATCAATATGTGTCCATGAATGGGTTTAGGAGTAGAGTAATTTAGAGTAGGAATTTAGTTGCCCATGATTGTTGATTGATTGGTGGATGACTAGAAATGTCATGAGCAGAATGATGTGAGTGTTTGAGTTTTAGCTCCAAAGAATAGGTGAAGCTTGGTTGATTATGCATAAAAATGCTAGATTAGGCTTTGGTTCTTTAATCTTATGCTTAATGGGCCTTGTTTCAAGGCACAATTGCTCATTTTCATGGCCTGGGTTTGGGTGATGAATTAACTTTGGTGAATGCCCTAATCAAGAGAATGAACCCTAATTCAATTGAATGTTCTTTATGTTTAACAATCAACTTTAGTGCATATAGTTGTTGGTAAGCTTATTTTTATTTTAAGCCATCCATCTTAGAGAGTTTAGAGAGATAAGGAGAGAGCTTTTTCTTCTATTAAGAGGGTTGTGTGCATTCATGAGAGAGGAGAACTCCGTAGTTGTCCAGTGGTCAGGACATCTTGGATTGACACCTGAGAAGACCCGGTGTTCGAGTCCGGGTTATGGATGAGGGGTCTCCTTTCTATCCATTCTGTATTTCTTTCTTGGTATATTTGTCTCTTGTCCGATGTGTACTTTCATTCATTAGGGATTTGATATAAACCTAACATTGTTGCCTCTTTTGTTGCATATGCTTGTTGATGGTTGAGTGGCCCTTCGAAGTGCTTAAAGCTTTTGGCTGGTTGGCCACCACTTGAATGAACTTAGGTTGTTGTGTGAAGGACCGAGAGGTGAAGCACTTAATGTGCACTAGTAGGTTGGCCACTACATGTAGAACCAGCTGGCGGTTTTGCATGTATTGTAGCTATGTGTGTCTCATTGTTCTTAATGAACTCGAGTGCAGTTCGGGCAACCATGTAACAATAGGTTTCTGGTACATATCGGTATAGTCGATTGTTGCTGGAGTTAGGACAATCAGCGAGGATTAAGTGAACACGGCATTCAACATTGACTATGCATGTTGTATGAAATTGTGTGATTGCTATGGTGGAGTCATTTACTTAGTGTAACCATATACATTCCATATCGCTCCTTAAAATACACTCTTAACGTGTGTCTACAACCTAGAGGAGGGTGAATGGGTTGTTAATCGATTATTACCAACTTTTCGATTAGTCAATATTAAACACAATTAACCCAATACAACCATACATCCAAAATCAAGTAAAGTGCTCAAATATAAAGAACACTTGATTTTGACGTGGAAACCCTTCGACAAGGGAAAAACCACGGGCTATCCTTCTAGCCACATACGATCACAGAAATCCACTATATGAGTAAAAGGTTACACCCTCAAGTGATACTCAGACTCTCACTCTCGACAACCTCAGGCTATGGACACTACAACTAACCATTATTGGTTCAATCCCTAGTGATATCCCCCGATACACTACTCTTGGCGTGAGCACCTCCTACTCTACCCCCACGGGCCTTTTACAGTGGCACTTGATCAATGCTTCCCAACCCACCCTTGGTTGCAAGACTTTACTTGCTTGTGCTACTTCACCCCAAAGTCACAAGACTTTGACTCAATGAAGAGAATTATGTGTCTATGTGATCATGTAAATGATACTCAATGCAAATTATGCTAAACAACACAAATTGCTCAACTAGGAGTTTGTAGAAACAAATCCAAGTTCTCAAATGTCTAAATGCAAGGCATAAAGACTTAGCTAGATGTTATCAATAACAACCAATCCTAGCTATCACAAACAATCACAATGAATCAACAAATATGCTCACAATGTATTTAACATAAACTTAGCATATATTTTATGTGATTGAGACAAGACATTTAATCATTCACTAAATCCAAGTCTTAGACCAAAGTCTATCACAAGCAAACTGAATTAGTTGTGTGGAGATTTTCTAACAACCTAATTGTCAACAAACAACCTTGAATATTCAAGAAGGTTTAACTAGATTGATAAACACAAATCCATCAACCTAATTATCAATTAATCTCTCAAGAACATTCAAGTCTTAGCAATTTAGGGAAAGAGAACCTAATCAATGCAAGCTATCAAAATACAACACAAACAAATATTCATGAACATTTACTAGTTGATTAAAACATGATTTCTCAACCTAGTTATCAATAAATCACACATGAATATTTATGACCTAGCTTTTAGGCAAAAATGATCTAATCAATTAAGTTATCACAAACAAACTCAATCATGTTATAAAGACTCATAAATATATGCAATAAGTAGAGTTTAGGTATTTAATCAAGCAATAAATACCTAATCTAGAGTAAGATGAACAATAAATGATATTCAAAGAAGTTCTTGCATACCTAGTCATGAAACAATGAAGAACCATGCTCAAATGATGATGAAAGATGCAATATAGAGATGGGTTTTGGGTTTGCAGAGTCAAAGATGCTTTCTTGAAGCTTTCTCTCTGTAAGAGCTCTAACCTCTCTCTAAAAATGATTTTCTAAGCTCTTGGTCGGCCAATAAGAGAAAATAAAGAATATATATGAAGCCCTAGTCAAAACTACATCGTTTTGAACTTGGGAAACTGAATCCCGTCAAAACCGCTTGCTAGACTGCGGCTCAGGTAAGTGTCCATACTGCGGTACACGTAACAGAGTGCCTACTAGACAACATCGCGACATGGTCCGCTATGCGTGCAGTGCACATGCTGCGGTATAGGCAACAGATGCCTACTAAACTTCACCTCGACTCGGACCGCTCTGCTCACAAGTGCACAGGATGCGGTACAAGAAGCATGACCCTACTGAAGTATATCGCTCTGTATGTCGCGGTGCAAGTAGAGCCTACCAAGCGGTCTAGGCCGCGCCAAAGGGAAAAATCCCTTGTTAACACTCAAGAAAAATGCCTATCTTACATGAATGTTGTGCAAGTGTGAAGTGAGTGAGATGCACACAATGAAGCACAATTAACATGCCAAACATGTTATCAAATGAGATACAATGCAAGATATAATGTCTCATTGGAAATGTATGGAAGTTTATTTTCTAGTCCAATTAACACAACATGATTTGGATAAACGTAAAAAGAATTATGGTCAAACAAATGACCAAAGGTCAGAACTAGTCAATAACACAAATCCCACAATCATGGTATAAAACCATGTAACCAAGTACCAATATAAGAGAGCATAAATGAAACCTTTTTTATGGTCACAAATCGCGATAAGACTCAAGAACACCAATGTGCAAGCGCGGATACAACATAAGCACACCATCATGCGAGTGAGGACGTTTCCGAACACATAACGGAAAAGATAAAACAGAACAATCACACATAAAGACAAACAAAGAAGTGCTCGTGTAAGTTGAGACATAAATGCACACAATCATGGAAACACAAATGCAAAGTTATATAAGAATGCATGTAAGTGTGTGTGCAATGTGTAAATGATGCACATTTATAAACACTGATGAACACAATGCAAAATGGAGCAAAGCATGCATGAAGTGTGTATATGTGCACCTAAACTCTTCAAGAGACAAAGTCAAGTGAGTATACATTATGCTCTTGAAGTCATGAGGATGCTTGGAAGCTTGCCAATGGAACCTTAAGCTACCCATTACAAAATCATCCCCAATGTGGTGTTGTTTGTCATGAAATAAGCCAATCATAAAATCGAGGTCCTTACAATCTCCCTCTTTGGCTATTTCATGACAAAACAACCACTCACAAATAATTCCTCACAAAACAAAAGAAAAGCTATTGTCCATGAGATTAATTCTACATTACAAATGAAATATGAGATTCCTAAGATATAAATCTTCAATTTCTTCAATCTCTTTGTAGAATCATCAATGTGCCTACACACAATAGCAATGAGCAATTTCCAAGAACAAGTGCATGTGAGGTGAACAAATAAAAACAAGCATTGCACTTAAATACAAATAAAGCAATACAAAGAATGCATGTGCAATGCTCCCCCTAAAAGGTTACTCTCTCTCTCATGAGGCTTTTCCCCCAAAGCATAGACAATAAAGCATAAACAATGCTCCCCTTATATCTCTCACTCCCCCTATATCTCTCAAGACTTCTCCCCATTTTTGTCATCAGATAGGCAAAGGAGCTCCCCCTATCGGGTCGCTTTAGCAAAGAGAGCTATTCGCACTAATACATTGCATAATCATATACACAAACTTTATGCAACTTAAATAATTAAGAGAGATTCAATGAGTTTTATTTAATGAAAATGTGTGAGATTGTTTCTTTGCATGCAAGACATATAGCATTCTAGTTCAAGCAATGGTATTTAGCAAAGCAAACATCAAAAGGATTTCCAAAAGAATTCAAACCAATTTGTACCCTTTTGTGATAAGCAAACAAAATATAGTTTTTCAAAAGAATTTCAATTTAACGAGCAACTATATCAAACTTTATAAGCGAAACAGAACATGAGTGACTTTTGCACCCTTTTTAATTTTTCCGAGTAAGATACCCATATGATAGTAGCCTTGTTCAACTAATAAAGAGAGAGAGAAGACTAAATTGGATATGAAATCCTTGTTGATTGAATGGATACTAGATCCTTATTGAGTTTAGTCTTTTCATTTACTTTCACACAAATTTTGTACATAAGCAATCAAAAACATTTCATGCATATCATTTTAAGCATGTCAAAAAATAAGTTCACATGTCATGGAGATAAATTAAAGGTCTTTCAAATATACTTTCCAAATCAAATCTCCTAGTCCAAAAATGCATTGTTGAACTAAAATATGACATGGATTGCAAGTAAAGCAATGTTGCACACTTATTAAGAAAATAACATATAAGCATATGTATACCCAATCATCTCAAGCAATTATAAAAGAGCATAAAATTAATCAATTTTTTGCACATAGCAATTCATGCTAGTTCGCTCTCTTTGCTTGAGCTCCCCTCATGGGGTAACAACCGTACCGTATCAGGACGAGGGGTAAGTTCCACTAGACATACTAAGTCCATTTGACTCAATAGTATCTATTGGTGATATTTTAGCACAAAGGAAAGGATGCACATTTTCCTTATCCAACCTAGGTTCCACTACATCATTTTTAGTGGACAAAATATTCAATTCACTAGATTTCCTAGGATCATTCAATTTAGCCATACGGTTCATTCTCTTTTCTTTCATGCTCTCAATTCTACATAACTTGATGTAGTTAAAACAATTTGGTCTAATGTGACCAATCATACCACAATAATGACAAGTAAGTATAAAAGAAGAAATCATACCATTGCATTTAGCTCTCATCGAGGCATGGCCATGTTGATGAGTTTGCCTTTGATGTTGCACCGGTTGGCTTTTTCTTGGAACATTAGCCGGATGTTGGTGCCTTTGTGATTGAGCATGAACAACTTGATGTACTTGCCTCAAGGGTTAAGGTTGTTTGGCTTGTCTTCTTGGTTGAGGGAAGTTTGGAAGCGGAGCTCTTGGTTGTTGAGCTTGAGCTCCATTCTTTGTTGGCATCTTCACTTGGCCATACTTGGATGACTTTCCAAGATCAATCTTCCTCCTAGGATGTTGAGGAGGTGAACCTTTGCTTTTGCCTTGAGCTTGAGGTTGAGGCATATTCAAAGGTTGAGGTTGAGCTTGTTTCCTTGGAAGAAACTTCAAGGATGAGCTCTTAGATGATTCACCCACAACAAGAACTTTCTTGGGGTGTTGAGACTGAAGTGGACAAGTAGGAGCAATCTCCTTCACAAATGTAGTCTTGTCCGAAGGTGGTGTGGTCTCATCATTAACAAAACCAAGACCTCGCTTGTCATTTGGCATCTTGCCAATACTTAATATCTTGTTAAGCTTCTCTGATCCCGAAA
This sequence comes from Dipteronia sinensis, assembly GCA_033220585.1. Lineage (NCBI taxonomy): Eukaryota > Viridiplantae > Streptophyta > Magnoliopsida > Sapindales > Sapindaceae > Dipteronia > Dipteronia sinensis. The sequence continues at coordinate 69,929,781 of CM065636.1, read as the reverse complement.
TCAATTTAGCAAGAGACATCCTTGCTTCATCAAGTTCTATCTTCAATATGCCTTTATTTTCCTTTACACATCTCACTTAATCATACAAGTGAGTCATCTTGGCTTGTAGTTGAAGATTGTCCTTTTCCAATCTAAGGATATCATTTTCCTTCTCCTTCAAAGTCTTTTGAAGAGAATCAACTAACTATTGATAATCCACCACATTATCATAAGAGTTCCCGGAGCAAGAAACATCACTATAAAAGCTTCTTCCACTTGTGCTTGTGAGAGTCATATCATCAAAGCTTGCTTCACTCAAGTATGCTCCACTTCGGTTTCCAAACTCCAAGTCATCAATCTTGAAATCTTCAAGTGACACACATTTGGCGATGACTTGTGTTTCTTCATGGTAGGAAACCGGAAATGCAAAGTAGTTGCTCACACACTCACCCGAGCTTGTGGAACAACTTTCAGCAACCTCAACTTCGCTAACACACCGATTAGCGATCATACTAACTCCTCTATTCTTGTACTTCAAGTTACCACACTTGGAGGCAATATGGCCAATTCCACCACTTTCAAGGCAATGCTCACTTTTCCTTGACATTTCTTTTTACTCGTTGACGCTGGAGGTCATACACTTCTCCTCCTTCACTTTATAGGTCAAACCCTTCTTTTGAGATTTCACAAATCTCCCAAATCTCTCAACCATGAGAGTCATCTCCTTATCGGAGTCACTTTCCTCCCTCTCAATTTTGGAGGTCAAATCACCATCATCAATTGAGTTCTAGAAGCTTGAACTTTCTTCATCGAAGCTTCTACCACTTGTGCTATCGTGGGAATTGATTGGGCCAAATATGTAGTATATTTAGGCCCTCGGATCCTTACCTTATGTTCTGTTTTTGTGCATTTTTGTATCTTTGATGGGTTGTTTTGTGCATATTTGTAGGAAATGATGCAAAGACAGGTTTGGAAGCATATTGCAGTGATTCCAGCAGAAAAGGGGAGAAAGTAAAGGCAAAGGAGTACAAACAGCTCTACAGTGCGGGTCCAGTGTGGGTCAAGTGCGGGTCGTAACTGCACTCCGATCGCACTCCAGCCGCACTCATGTTCATAGCCGGGATAGGATACAAGCGAAGAGATAAAGTGCGGGTACAGTGCGGGTCATCCAACCGCACTTAACCCGCACTAAAGCCAAACCTGAGAAGCTGATGTTGCACCTGACGATAAAATGCGGGTACTGTGCAGGTCATCCAACCGCACTCTACCTGCACTAATGCCAAACTAGAGAAGTTGAAGATACACCTGAAGTTAGAGTACGGGTACTATACGGGTCATCAAACCTCACTCCACCGGCACTGTCACCAAGAACAGAAGAGCAGAGTTGTACCTGACATTAGAGTGCGGGCACTGTGCAGGTCATCCAACCGCACTCTACCTGCACTGTTGCTCAAGACATAAGGTAGATTTTGCACCTGACAGGGAAGTGCGGTTCAAGTGCGATCACAGTGCGATTCAAAGTGCGGGTCAAGTGCGGGTAATTCAACAGCACTCCACCCGTACTATTGCCCTCATCCGAGATTTGAAGATGAAGGCAACCCATACAGTGCGGGTACAGTGCGGGTAATTCACCCGCACTCCACCCGCACTCCGAGCGCGCCAGTTTGATTTTCAAAGCTTAAGTGACCTATTTTTGTATCTTGTATAAATAGAAAAGTATAGAAACGTTTTAGAGAGCCTTTGACTCCGTTTTGCAGAGGTTAAACACATTTAGACCTAGAATCTCTCTCTCTCTCTCTCTCTCATCCTTACATTCTCTACTCAACTTCAAGGAAGTTAGGAGATTGGAGCCACTTCAAGGAAGGAGATGTTCTCCAAGGGTTCTTTCTCTTTCCCTTCTCTTAGTTTCCTAGTTGTAATGAGTAGCTAAATCCCCTCTAAGGGGTTGATGGAGTAGTTAGTTGAATATTGGGCATGTACATAAACTTGATATTATATTGATATTCATGTCTATCTTTCATTGGTCTATTCTTGTTGTGAATGTTTATCATTGATTTCTTGTGTAGATACATGCTCTTTGCAAGATATCTTTGTATTATGTATGAGTATTGCATCTAGATATACATCCTATTTAGTTGTTTAATGCTCTAAAGAATGGACGGAAAGTCATGAATTCTAACTCTTAAACCGCGGTGTTAATCTAACCTCGATCGAGTTTCCGGCACTATACATCCTAGGTCGGAACCCGTAAGAGAGTTAGAAGTCATCTCTATACATCCTAGGGTGACTATGTTTAATCGGTTGAGTCATTGTTAGGTAGACGAGCTTCATTTCTAGAATCCGATAAACAACCCACTCTATACATCCTAGGTTGGTCGTTTACGATGGATTAATCCCTAATAGGTGGTCTGCACTATACATCCTAGGTTGGCCACCTTCTAAGGATAAATAACCGACTCTATACATCCTAGGTCGGTTACCTTGAATAGCCGTGCTATTGACAAGTTTGTTGCATTGCCCAGTATTTACTTTCGTATCCATTAACTCCTTAGTTTCCATCATCTATATATATCCTTCATTCCATTTCCCCCTTTATTTAGTTTGCATAATTAATTTAGTGTTATTTATAGAGTAATTCACCACCTACATTTTCACCAAATCATGTTTCGATATTATATATATACATAACATTACTTTAGCAATAACTAATTTAGCTAACTCCGCTCCCTGTGGACGACATCCCACTTGCCACTATATTTATGTTTTCAAACTAATTTAGGCTTTGTGAGGTTTTATCAAATATTGTTGACGGACTGATCTTTTAAAATGATATGAAGAAAAACGTCCTGTCAGAAATCATCATCTGAACTAGCTTCTTCATTATTGACTTTGAGTGATGGGTGTCTTGTGGCTGCCATTAAGTTGTCATCATGTAAAGCGGGGAAGGCTATGTGATTCCTTTCACATCTCTCGGAATCCGAAGAGCTTTCTTCACTTTCACTACAAGAGTAGGCCTTTGATTTGCCTCTTCGACTTTTGGTCTTCGAGTTTCCACAATCCGTGGAGATGTGCCCATAGCCGCCACAATCATAACATTGAAGCTTTGTCTTCAAGGTACCCAAATTCTTATCTTATTCCTTCATGGTACCTTCATGGGTGATTCTTAGAATCTCCCAAGCTTCTCGAACATCTTGAGTGGTTTGGATGAGTTTGGCTTGATTCTCATCCACTGCACAAGATAAGGCACAAATGCCTTTTGAGTTCCACTCTGTAGCCTCGAGTTCGTCATTAGTCTACTTGGACTTAGGCTTAGGCTTAGAAGCCCCATTCTCTAACTTCTCGGTGGGAGGTGAGTATCCCTCTTCCACACACATCCACACATGCTCATCGAGGTCCATTAAAAATACTTCCATCCTCACTTTCCAAAAGGAGTAGTTATCCTTGGTGAGCAATGGTGGTTCAGAGATCAACGCACCATCTAACATCTTAATGCCACTCATAGTGTTTAATGAATGAGATGAATGCAAATGAATGCAACAAGTAAAATGCACACAAATGCAAGACACACAATCACGAGCAAGGATCACCTAAGTATGTCTAGGAACCCGCTCTGATACCAATTGAAAATATACTCTTAACGTGTGTCTACAACCTAGAGGGGGGGTGAATGGGTTGTTAATTGATTATTACCAACTTTTCGATTAGTCAATATTACACATAATTAACCTAATACAACCATACATACAAAATCATGTAAAGAGCGGAAATATAAAGAACACTTGATTTTGAAGTGGAAACCCTTCGACAAGGGAAAAACCATGGGTTATCCTTCTAGCCATAGAAGATCACAGAAATCCACTATATGAGTAAAAGGTTACACCCTCAAGTGATACTCGGACTCTCACTCTCAACAACCTCAGGCTATGGACACTACCACTAACCACTATTGGTTCAATCCCTAGTGATATCCCCCGATACACTACTCTTGACTTGAGCACCTCATACTCTACCCCGTGGGCCTTTAACAGTGGTACTTGATCAATGCTTACCAACCCACCCTTGGTTGCAAGACTTTACTTGCTTGTGCTACTTCACCCCGAAGCCACAAGACTTTAACTCAATGAAGAGAATTATGTGTCTATGTGATCATGTAAATGATGCTCAATGCAAATGATGCTAGACAACACAAATTGCTCAACTAGGAATTTGTAGAAACAAATCCAAGTTGTCAAATGTCTAAATGCAAGGCATAAAGACTTAGCTAGATGTTATCAATAACAACCAATCCTAGCTATCACAAACAATCACAATGAATCAAAAAATATGCTTACAATGTATTCAATATAAACTTAGCATATATTTATGTGATTGAGACAAGACAATTAATCATTCACTAAATGCAAGTCTTAAACCAAAGTCTATCACAAGCAAACTGAATTAGTTGTGTGGAGATTTTCTAACAACCTAATTGTCAACAAACAACCTTGAATATTCAAGAAGGTTTAACTAGATTGATAAACACAAATCCATCAATCTAATTATCAATTAATCTCTCAAGAACATTCAAGTCTTAGCAATTTAGGGAAAGATAACCTAATCAATGCAAGCTATCAAAATACAACACAAACAAATATTCATGAACATTTACTAGTTGATTAAAACACAATTTCTCAAACTAGTTATCAATAAATCACACATGAATATTTATGACCTAGCTTTTAGGCAAAAATGACCTAATCAATTAAGCTATCACAAACAAACCCAATCATGTTATAAAGACTCATAAATATATGCAATAAGTAGAGTCTAAGTATTTAATCAAGCAATAAATACCTAATCTAGAGTAAGAAGAACAATAAATGATATTCAAAGAAGTTCTTGCTTACCTAGTCATGAAACAATGAAGAACCATGCTCAAATGATGATAAAAGATGCAATATGGAGATGGGTTTTGGGTTTGCAGAGTCAAAGATGCTTTCTTGAAGCTTTCTCTCTAGAAGCTCTAACCTCTCTCTAAAAATGATTTTCTAAGCTCTTGGTCGGCCAAGAAGAGAAGAGGAAGAATATATATGAAGCCCTAGTCAAAACTACATCGTTTTGAACTTGGAAAACTGAATCCCGTCAAAACCGCTTGCTAGACAGCGGTTCAAGTAAGTGTCCAGCCCGTGGTACACGCAACAGAGTGCCTACTGGACAACATCGCGACGTGATCCACTGTGCGTGCAGTGCACAGGCCGCGGTATAGGCAACAAAGGCCTACTGAACTTCACCGCGACTCAGACCGCTGTGCGCACAAGTGCACATGACGTGGTACAAGAAGCATGACCCTACTGAAGTATATCTCTCTGTATGCTGCGGTGCAAGTAGAGCCTGCCAAGCGGTCTAGGCCGCGCCAAAGGGAAAAATCCCTTTTTAACACTCAAGAAAAATGCCTATCTTACATGAATGTTGTGCAAGTGTGAAGTGAGTGAGATGCATACAATGAAGCACAATTAACATGCCAAACATGTTATCAAATGAGATACAATGCAAGATATAATGTCTCATTGGAAATGTATGGAAGTCTACTTTCTACTCCAATTAACACAACATGATTTGGATAAACGTAGAAAGAATTATGGTCAAACAAATGACCAAAGGCCAGAACTGGTCAATAACACAAATCCCACAATCATGGCATAAAACCATGTAACCAAGTACCAATCCAAGAGAGCATAAATGAAACCTTTCTATGGTCACAAATCGCGCTAAGACTCAACACTAACGTGCAAGCGCAGATACAACACAAGCACACCATCATGCGAGTGAGGATGTTTTCGAACACATAACTGAAAAGGTAAAATAGAACAATCACACGTAAAGACAAACAAAGAAGTGCTCGTGTGAGTTGAGACATAAATGCACACAATCATGGAAACACAAATGCAAAGTTATATAAGAATGCATGTAAGTGTGTGTCCAATGTGTAAATGATGCACATATATAAACACTGATGAACACAATGCAAGATGAAGCAAAGTATGCATGAAGTGTGTATATGTGCACCTAAACTCTTCAAGAGACAAAGTCAAGTGAGTATACCTTTTGCTATTGAATTCATGAGGATGCTTGGAAGCTTGCCAATGGAACCTTAAGCTACCCATTACAAAATCATCCCCAATGTGGTGTGGTTTGTCATAAAATAAGCCAATCATAAAATCGAGGTCCTTACAGCTCCATTCCATCCTATCATTGTAAATATTATATTTATGTAGGTTACACATTTGCTATAGCGCAAGTGGGAGATTGTTAGGATTATGCTCAATAGCAAGAGTGTAATATTGTAATTGACAATCTTTTCATATAAATAAAGTGATTTCTGATTCTGCAAAATCTTATAGCATTTATAATTATAATTGTCTAGGTAAATAATCATAAGGTCAAAAGACTATGAGATATGAAGAATTGTTTGTACATCCGGATATGTATGAGGTAGACACAATTCTTTAGTTAGTCTTGAATAACGTTCACAACTTAATTTAACGGTTGGGCACCTCTATCTTGATAAAGTTGTAGAATTCTTTTACTAGCATTTGAGTGGGATCAAATGAGTTATGATGAGTCTAAAATCATCGAAAGGTTTTCGAGTAAAAGAATCTAGTGCACTGGGTGCATTGAACTGGATCACAATGAAATACTTTATCTAGAACCGTCACAGATATAAGTCTTTTCATTATCAGGACAATCGGAGAGTCTATCTAAATCCTGAGATAAATGATGGACTTATGGTTGCAAGTGTTATCATTTGAGCTATCAATGAGTACGATTATATAGCATAGTTTATCCTCGATAGTTTGGTGGTATTCATTTGTTAATCGATAGAGGACTTCATTTATAGATATGGACATCGTGGCTCCATTTATTAAATGAGAGTATAATATCATCATATGGATGTTTTGATGTATTGGATATTAAATCTCAACGTTGAGTTTTCAATAATGATTATTGAAGACATGGCTTCTTGACAAGTCAAAATATCCAAGTTCAAAATGTGGTCATATGAGGAAATATGGTAACTTGGAGAGCTATAGGCGGTGTATGAGCTCTTAGCGATTACTGATATTATTCACGAGGATACACCATCTCCTATAAGATTGTCTAGGGTATGAATGAGAAACATCTCCTTATTCTATCTTTATTTAAGAGTTCAATTTTAGCTCTTTAGTGGAATGAGTTAAAATTAATAGATCGGACCTAAGTGAATCATTTGTTGATTGTGATTAGGCTATGTCTATTGAAGCTTAAATTTAGATAGCCCGCCAAGATCCACAATCCACACGTACTTGCATGGATTACTTGATATATCCTACCGGACCAATTTATGGGTCCATCTAGAATTGCATTTAATATATTAAGAATATAATATGTCTATTATTTATTTAATGGGCTGCACTATTATATTAATATATTAAAAGGAGACATGTAGGCTTGTTTCTTTTAGTAAGAATAAGTCTGGTTCACATGTGGGCTTTTATTTAAAGTCTAATGGATTAAATAAAATAAGAAAACTAATATTGGACCCATAAATACATGGTGTGGGCGGCAAGGCTAAATAAAATAGCCCAAGATATTATTTTATTTTATTGTTTTGATTAAATGGGAATTAATTATTTATTTAATTAATTAATAGTTTAAATCAAAATCTTTTCCTGATCAATAAATTAGATACTATGTGTTGGATTAGGGTTGGAATTCTTTTAAGTGATAGGAGTCCTAATGTGGTAAGGATTAAGTCCACATACACTCCTTATTATACAAAGAATTCGGCCACCACTAGTCCTACAAGGGTTAGGATTCTTGAATTGATAGGAATTAGGGAAAAGGATAATTCCTTTTCAAGTAAGGAAATTAACCAACCCTAGATTTCCTATTCAATGAATTCGGCCAACCCTACTTGGTGAAGGAGAAAATTCGGCCAACCTATAAATATAAGGTTATGAATTTTCGGCCACCAAGAAGAAGCAAAATAGAGAGAGATTTTTTTTTGTTTTGAAAATAAAAAATCCTACTCTTTACACATAGATTTTCGGCCAAGAAAGAAAAAGAAAATAAGTTCTCATTCTATAGTGCACTTACAAGCCTTTAACATCAAAAGGTTTTGTGCACACTTTCGATTTAGGGTTACGCGAGTTTCAATCATATTGATTGTGAATTCAAAAGTGACCAGAACTATTTTTTTAGGCTCTTGGTATTTTACTATTGAAGATCAAGATCAGAAATTCCATACATCCATTCTAAGGTAAGCAATTCAAAGAAAAAGGGAGACCACACTCCTAGGTGATTCACGTACGTGCTAGGATTGAAGATCTTGCGGATTACCATCGACGTAAGTCAATCGGATCATGCGACAAGAGCTATTTAACTCTAACCGTATATTTGAGTTTAATTAATTAAAGGGTTAAGGTTCAAATCTTTAGAAAAATTTTAAACTATACGAAAATTATTTTTTCGCCTCCCGCTGCGGTTTTAAGAAATTTTTCCCTACATATGTCTTGCAAGCTAATCTCATTAGTATATCACATTTAAGTGATGAAGGGCTTTTGGTTATGTTTGGCAAAGTTGATTGCTCTATTCTTAAGGAAAATGGGCAAGTTCTATTGAAAGGCAAAAGATCAAGTGACAATTGTTATTGTCTTGAATCTAGTGACATCTCTTGTAACTTGTCTAGTTGTGAGCAAGTTGAGTTGTGGCATCAAAGATTTGGCCACATGAATTATAGAGACTTGAAAGTCCTTGAGAGGTTGAATGTTGTGAGAGGCCTTCCCAAGCTTAGGAAGAGGATTGAGGGAGTTTGTGGACCTTGTCAACAAGGGAAACAAACTAAAAGTGTGCACAAAAAGGGAAAATATCTTTCCACCAAGGAGCCATTGAAACTCCTACATATGGACCTCATGGGTCCCATGAAAACCGAGAGTTTAAGTGGTAAAAGATATATTCTTGTGGTGGTTGATGACATCTCTAGGTTCACTTGGACCTACTTTCTTAAAGAGAAGTCCGAAGCTTTTGAGAAATTCAAAATGCTATGTGTCAAACTTCAAAATAAGAAGAATTCTCACATTAGGAGCTTTACAAGAATTAAAAGTGATCATGGGAAAGAGTTTGAGAATTGTAGCTTTGAGAGCTTTTGTGATGGTCTAGGTATTTCACACGAGTTCTCAGCTCTTAGAACACCCCAATAAATGGGGTTGCAGAAATGAAGAATAGGGTCTTATAAGAGATGGCTCGAGTGATTCATCGGACTATTTTATACCTATTTGAGGTCCCCCATTTCTGATCGTTTTTCTCTTTTTCGAGTGTATTTTTGTATATAATATTTTGTTTGAGACTTGTATAGGTACATATTCCCTACCATGGGTTTTTGAGCTTAGAGTTTAGATTGGGAGGCAAAAAGAGCCAAAAACGAGAATAAATGGAAGTATTCAGAGTGCTGCGCCTCGCCGTTGATACGGACTGCGACGTGATCTAAGCCCAATCATGGCCAAGCAAATCCAGATGTTTCCACGGTTGATCGGTCGCCAAGCAAGAACGGAAAACCGAGACCGCGTGCATGAACCCCTCTAATTTTCTGACAGCTTATGGGCTGAAAATATATGGGCCTGTTCAGAACGTCCAACTTGTGGGTGCCATAACTCCCTCCTCTGATGGATTCACGTTTATATCTTTATATATTTGGAAAGGTAACGAAGTCTGGTTTTCAGAACGTTTTACGGATTGCGATTCTGACTTTTCTGGAGGAAGTTATGTCTGTTTGAGTAACTGGTACGCAAAGCAGAAATGGCATTCGGCGGGTAACCAAACCGCCGTTCTGACCGCCGAATTAGGATAGTAGGTTTCTTGACAAATTCGGTGGGCAAACGGCTGGCACCATGGCCACCGTTTTGCCCGCCGAACGGCATCTGGAGGTAGCGTTTTTACCCAAAATTGAGGGGCATTTTCGTCCCTTCACTACCAATTCATACCCTAACCTCCCAACACTATATAAACACCTTTTCATCTCCTCTCTTCAGAATACACACAGCCCAAACTTCATCTTCTTCATTCTTCTTCACCAATTAAGAGAGAAAGAGAGCTTTCAAGAGCATCCATGGAGGTTTTCCTCCATGGATGTCTCTCCCACACCATTTCTAGCCATCACCCACCACATTTGAGAGTTGATTGCAAGGAGAGAGGAGTGGTCTATGACCAATTTCGAGCTAGGGATTTGTGGAGCACTTGGAGGGATTTCTTCAATTGTTGTCTCCTTTTAAACTCATTCTCTTTGTATTTCATGTTTTCTTAATTGTGTAAACCCCCACTTGGGAATATTTGTAAACCTAATTTGTGCTCAATATAATGTGTGGTTGTTTCTATATCTAATTTATGTTTTGATTCATTCTTGCTTTTATTGAATATATCTCTATCTTGAAATGCTTGTGTATGGAGATTGGAAATTAATGTGTTCATGAATGGGATTAGGAGTAGATTAATGTAATTGTAGGATTAGTTGTAATCAAATGTCCCATTTGTGTGTGTATGTTGATGGAAAGTCGAATTTGCATGTGTATGGATGGATTTAAGTGAATTAGAGTTAGGATTGTGCTTTAGGAGGGCCATCCGGGCATAGTCTCTGCTAATTAGCTAGGAAGAATGAATGAACTTGTTAATTGCCATATTTAAAGAGGTTTGGTTCATTTTTTTTGTTATACATTGGTCTTTAGTTATTCCTCACGCTAGGGGCTCTAGGTGAGTTATGGTTAGAGATACAATAATTGGGAATTCTACTATTTCTTGTACTAGGGGCTCTAGGTAAGTTATGGTTGGAGGAACAATTACTCTTTCCACATTCATTAGACTTAACGTTGCCGTTTTACATTACCATGTTAGTATTGAGGCTCAATCTAGCATTGGTTTGTAGGATTGGTTCACATATGTTTGTTGCGGTTTCGTGTTTGAGAGGCTCTCGATACACTCTTCAACCGTTAGCTTTATGAATGGGTATAAATCAGATTGAGGCAAGAACGAACCCTTAACCTAAATTGGATGAACTTAATGTCTAACAACCCACTTGTATGCACTCGTGTATGGTGAACTTGTAAACCCTTGTGTGACCATTTTCATGCATCTCTTCTATCTACCCTTTTATTATTTCTCATTTAATCACCATTCTCACCCCTCCATATTCTCTTGTTAATTTTTATTCCTTCATTTCCATTTCCATTACACACACACACACACACACACACACCATTCTCACCTCATCTGCATTCTATTTACATGCTTTCCCCAAACTCTAAAAATTGAAACGGTTAACAACACATCCCTGCGGAACGATACCCTTGCTTGCACGCTGTACTAGTTTTATTTCTATATATGTCTTTTGACTCGTGTCTTATAGCAAGGTTGATTTTATTATAAATGTTTAACAATGCTTTCAACGACACAAAAATCCACTCGTCAAATGGCGCAGCTGTCGGGGATGTGTATTCGTTGATTGTTTCTTGTTTTAGCTTAGGTTCTGTAAATGTTAGATTTAATTGTTTTTTGGATATATATATGTATGCGGTTAGACTTTTCTTTTTCTTATTTACTTTTAGTTATGGCATATGCATATGATTGTTTTTGAGTTGTGCTTGTGCTAGGAAAAGAACAATTTCAGGTTTTTGGATCGCACAACTCATGAGAACAAAGTGTGCGCTTATCGCACCGCAACAATTCCATCAAGTGAAACGGTAGCACCACAATGGACGCGTTGGTCGCCGACACATGAGGTAACTCCTCTGCCTAATTTGAGTGCTTGTGGATTAGTTGTCGACTTGGGTGGAAACTGCCCATATGCTTAAGGATAGGAAGGCTATGTTTGTTGTGTTTGTAATTTTTATTTTTGTTTAGATCTAAGAGTGGAATTGTATTGTGCTTAGATCTTAGGTTTTTAGTATTTGTGATGTTGTGTTCTTATCTCTGAATCTTGCTAAGCATTGTCCATATTTTATGAGTGGAGCAACATTGAGGACAATGTTGAGTTTAGGTTTGGGGGTGTGGACACTCCCGTTGCTTATGTGTTTTGTTACGTTTAGAAAATTTTCAAATCTCTACAAACCAGTCGTTTTTGAAATTTAGTAATAGTTCCGGTTTTATTGAGTTATTTTTCTTCGTGTTCCGGTTGAGACATATCATGTATGCTTTTAGCTCCGGGCATCACTTTAAATATGCTTGTACAGTGCTAATCTTTTGATGTTAAGGTGGATGAGACCTCTATTCTTGTTTAGCTTAGGAAAATAGTGGAGACTACCTGTGAGCTATACTAAGCCAAAAATTGTGAAAAATTCTGTGGGTTTTGTTTCTACTCTTTTACACTCTTCGAATTTGCACTTAATTTTTAGTGATCTCATTGTACATCAAATTTCTTTCATTGACTGATATAGAACGTCATGTGGACTGCTTGTATGAGATTTCTATTCCCTTGCTAGATGGACTTTTAGAAATGATTTTGGGCTTGAGTGTGAGCGTAACTACTAAAATAGCCTAAACACTTGTCCCATACGTGTTTTCATTGGAAAAACTTGAGGCCAAACACTAAACCTCCACCACATACATAACCCTAACACTTTCACATACCCTAGTTATTGATCATGTTAAGGTGTATAGATTTAGAGAAGCTAGCTCTAAAATGTGTAAAGCGTGTACTTAGGAAAATGTATGTAAATTGTGCAAAGGCAAAGGCTTAAAAAGAAAAAGTGTGAAATATAAACACTTAAGCCTTCAAATTCTTCAAATGTAAAGTTACTCTAAAAATTTGAGTACAAATGTAGCACAAAATGTGCAATGTAAAGGTTTATAGCCTAGACCCTTAAATTGTAATGTAAAGTGTAATAGAGCTCAATTATGTTGTATTGAAATGTAATGTGTAAACACCTTGACATGATTTGTAACTTTATCTTCCCATTCTTACCATATCCTCCATCCCATACACTACCAAATCACCTTGGCCATAATATAAATTAAGGAAGTCCAATTGATCTCTTAAGAAGTCTATCTTAGGAATGTGAGTTGATGCATGCTCTTTCCACGTTCATAGCATTTCAATTCCTTCATGGGATCCATTTTCAGAAATTGTGCGTTATTTGGAAATACTCATATACGATTATATTTGGTTTCCGTACATAAACTCATTCACATATGTTTACTAGAGAGTGCGCCTAGGATTCTGAGTGAAAATATATGACTGAAATCTGGTGAGGATAAGAGTCGAGGCGAATTTTATCTTGAGCATTCGAGTGTAGTTGTCTTGTAAACCGAAAACATCTTGAGAATTGGCATACTTGCATTATGTGATACATGTTTATTAATTAGTATATTTGAGATTTTAGCACGCATGTGTTGTTTTTGCTTGATATGTTTGGATTGCAACTAAACCAATTTTCTTGCAGAGTATACGTTTGTGGGTGTCATAACTGTGAACCCTCAGGAGACTATAACTCCTCCTATTAGGGCGGCCTATAGGTTCAAAGGCTTGTGGCATGTGCTAAGTGCCATCGTGTTTCCTACAAAAGTCGACTAGCCTAGTTTTTATTTATTTTTACTGTTATATGTTTGTTTGTTTTTTTTTCTGTTTTTGTATTGCTCGAGGACGAGCAAAAGATAGGTTTGGGGGTATTTGATCGGACTATTGTATACCTATTTGAGGTCCCCCATTTCCGATCGTTTGTCTCGTTTTAGAGTGTATTTTTGTATATAATATTTTGTTTGAGACTTTTATAGGTACATATTCCCTACCATGGGTTTTTGAGCTTAGAGTTTATAGATTGGGAGGCAAAATGAGCCAAAAACGAGAATAAATGGAAGTATTCAGAGTGCTGTGCCTCACCGTTGATACGGGCCGCGATGTGATCTAAGCCCAATGGTGGCCAAGCAAATCTAGATGTTTCCACGGTTGATCTGTCGTCAAGAAAGAACGGAACACCGAGACCGCGTGCATGAACCCCTCTGATTTTCCGACAGCTTATGGGCTGAAATTATATGGGCCTGTGCAGAATGTCCAACTTGTGGGTGCCAAAACTCCCTTCTCTGATCGATTCACCTTTAGATCTTTATATATTTGGAACGGTACGGAAGTCTAGTTTTCAGAACTTTTTATGCATTACGATTTCAATATTTCTGGAAGAAGTTATGCCTGTTTGAGTAACTAGTGCGCAGAGCAGAAATGGCATTTGGCGGGCAAACGGCGAGCAACCAAACCGCCATTCTTACCACCGAATTAGGACAGTAGGTTTCTTCACTAATTCGGCGGGCAAAACGGCTGGCACCATGGCCGCCGTTTTGACAGTCAAACAGCACCTGGAGGTCACATTTTTCCTCGAAATTGAGGGGCAGTTTCATCCCTTCACTACCAATTCATACCCCAACCTCCCAACACTATATAAACACCTTTTCATCTCCTCTCTTCAGAATACACACAGCCCCAAACTTCATCTTCTTCATTCATCTTTACCAATTAAGAGAGAGAGAGAGAGAGAGAAAGAGAGAGCTTTAAAGAGCATCCATGGAGGTTTTCCTCCATGGATGTCTCTCCCACAACATTTCTACCCATCACCCACCACATTTGAGAGTTGATTGCAATGAGATAAGAGTGGTCTATGACCAATTTCGAGCTAGGGATTTGTGGAGCACTTGGAGGGATTTCTTCAAGGGTTGTCTCCTTTAAACCCATTGATGAGAAGGTTTTTTGCCGTCAGAAAACCGTCCATCAAAACAATTTATAAAACCTATGCGATGCGTTCACAAGTAGAAATACAAGTAAAGCGGTAAGCACGGGTGTCGTCCACTGAGATAGGGGTAGCGGTGATAAGATTAGGATTAATATAACTAGTATGCATAAAAGTAAAGTGATGGTAAATGAAAATACAATATAAACTAAACTATGAAAGCAAATAAAATAGGATGATAATGGAGTGATGAATGAATGATGATGGAACTACGGAGTTAATGTACTCGTAAGTGAATATTGGGCAATTGCAACAGACTCTCAATTAAGCACGTTTTGACAAATGTAACCAACCTAGGGTGTATAGTGTTGGTATATATCTCTAGCAAGAGGTCAACCTAGGATGTATAGCGAAGACCTCCTACTAGCGATTAATCCTTCTTAAGCAACCAACAGTGGCTAGTTACTCAATTGGGACTTGTTCCATGAATGCTCATTTATCTAGCTATGGCTCAACCTATTACTAATGTAGTCATCCTAGGATGTATAGTGATGGCTTCCAATTCCCTCATAAGTGGCCGACCTAGGATGTATAGTGAAGGCCACCCGGTTGGGATTGGATGAGGCTCGAGGTTATCAACCGAATTCTACTTGAAGGTTAGTTCTCGTAAAATCACTAAAGTACCCAACCTAGGGTGTATAGTGGAGGCTACTAATTCTTTCACAAGTGGCTAACCTAGGATGTATAGTGAAAGCCACTAATTCGAGATTAGATTAAGAGCGTGGTTATAGAGCCGGATTTTCGGAAATCCTTCCATTCAATGGAGCATTAGACAACCTAATTGCCTACTCAAGTAATCCAAATCAACATGCAAAGAGGGTGTATCCAAGCAAGTCAATAATGGCAATCAATACAAGTAATGGAATGAAATATAGAGATAGAATAAATATAACACATAGAGTTTATTTACAAAGCCCAAAATATCCATCAAACAAATAACATCAACCCTATAGTGGGGTATTTTAGCTACTCATGTTCTATTACAAACTAATAACTAAGAGAGAGAGTAGAGATAACCCTTGAAGATTGATCTCCTTCCTTGAAGCTTGAATCCAAGTCTCTTAGTTGCCTTTGATTGAGTAGAGATGGTTTGGATGAGAGGGAGATGTGTTACTAGCTTAGAATACAAGTGTTGGGAGGTATGGTGATGTTTTGGTTCGTTCCCATCCTTTTCTATTTATAGAGGATGGAAAAATAGGTCACTTAAGCTTGAAACCAGAAGCTGTCGCGCGCAGAGTACGGGTGGAGTGCGGGTGAATTACCCGCACTGTACCCGCACTGCAAAGGTTTTCTTCATCTTCAGTTCTCTGATCTGGGCAACAGTGCGGGTGGAGTGCGGTTGGATTACCGGCACTTTACCCGCACTTTACTCGCACTGTACTCGCGCTCTAGTGTCAGGTGTAAATCCACTCCTCTGTCTTGAGGAATAGTGCGGGTGGAGTGCGGTTGGATTACCCGCACTTTACCCGCACTTTAGTGTCAGTTGGAGCTGTTTTGAGCAATAGTGTGGGTGGAGTGCGGGTGGAGTGCGGGTGGAGTGGGGGTGGATGACCCGCACTTTAATGAATTAAACTCTGTCTTGACCCGCACTTGACCCGCACTTTATCTGTCAGGTACGAATCAGCTCCTCTGTCTTGAGCAATAGTGTGGGTGGAGTGCGGTTGGATGACCCACACTTTACCCGCACTTTATATTTCCTTCATGCTTCAGGTCCCGGCTGTGGGAAGGAGTGCGGTTGGAGTGCGGTTGCGACCCGCACTTGACCCGCACTTTTGAGCTGCTTATGTTCCTTGTCTTCCCTTTTGCCCATTTTCTACCGGAACCACTGCAATTAGCTTCTAACACCAGAATTTCATCTATTGCCTGCAATTAGCACAAATGAGCCTATTATACATAGAATATATAGAAAATACACACAAGAACGAGACAAAGGAATAGGAATGAGGGCCGAAATATACAACAATTTAGGCACGATCAAACACCACCAAACCAAACCTTTGCTCGTCCTCGAGCAAACATAATCTAAAACAAAATAAGACAAACTAAAAATGACTCAAACTAAGGACTCCCTAGACACAAAGAAAAACTTGCTGCAGAACCAAATAGCAGAGAGATAAGGAAAAACAATATGGGAGTGAGGAATGAGCATATACAAAATGTTCTAAACAACTCGAAGGCACCTCAAGGGCAACTGGCACAACACGAATCCCACACTTAAACCCGTGCCTCAGAAACTACTCACTCTCACACCTCGAGCATAATTCGCTTCGACACTAAGTTCTCACATGGATTTTCTCTTATCTTTCCTCTCAGAACCTAGGTTCACACTCATGCAACATGTATGCCAATGAATTTATGTAACTGAATCAACTTAGTTGCATACATTTAGTGTAGAATAAACGCTGTTTTTAGTGAGTGAGTCTCATGAAAGAATCACTTGTCATGAACGTGGAAAGAGCATTCATCAACTAATATTCCCAATCTAGACATCCCCTAAGATTAACTAGGTCTTTTCCATTTGGTTGTAACGTGGCCACGGTGAATGGTGATTGGAAGAATGAGAAATTTAGGCACAAACACTAATCAACCAAGTTAAGGCAATACATTCTACACTTTAGTATTTAATTTCTCGTGCAACCCCACTTCCAAATACAATATGGCGTACAGGCATACAATTAGACTCTACGTGCAATCTTTAACTACTCATGTTACATTTGAGTAGCATTTACAATTTACACAAGGCATTTGAAGCATATTTTTTCTTTTGTTGTTTGCTTCTTTTCTTTTCTTTTCTTTTCATGCCTTTTTACTATGCACATTTTAACGACTCATTATTCTTGCCTAGGTACACGCCATTTATCAAATTAAAGCACAACTCTAGATTCCTAAGCCTCAACAAGATCAATTAAGATAGGGTTGGCTAAGTGTTTAGGTTGCTTGGGTTATGGATAACGTGGGTGTAGAAAGGAAAAGTCTATATGTGTTTGGCTTCAAAATTGGCTTGGGAGCACACATATTAGAGGAATGGGAAGTATTTAGGCTTTCTTTTTGAGTGGCTAAAACACACATTGCCTAATATCACTTCAAAGGATCAATCTACCAAGGGAATAAAAGTTTCCGTCAAGCAGTCCACATATATGATGCATGTTCAATGACAAATGATGATTTTTGATGTAGTGAGACTATGCATGGTGTTTGAATAGTGTTTACAGATTTGAAAAAAAATTTCCCTCAAATATACACGCTTTTGGCTTGTGTTTGTGATCTCACAAGGGAAATCTCCACTATTAGAATAAGGCGCCTGAGCACCGAGTTCCTTAAACTTGGACACTAGAAGATGAGACTAGCCCATGAAGTGCAAGTGAGACCCCTAAAGTGACTAAGAGTTACTGAATAAGCACACAAAGCATACACACATTCGCCACAAACACTATGCTCCAGGTATCTCACCAAGCTAAATAAGCTTAAATTCTGGCTAAGCAGCAACTTTTTCAAAAATAAGACACAAAAATGACTCAAGACACAAAAGACGACTCAAAAATGCGTCAACACCCCCAAACCAAAACCCAACATTGTCCTCAATGTTGAAGACAAGAGAATCTGGCCTAGTGGCACGAACCTAACATGACTCAAACAAACCTAGGCACTAATCAAACAAAATCAATGCCCCAACAAAATAAAAATGACTCAAACAAGGCTCACAAAATAAAGGCAATTCATGCAATATATCATTAAAGCACAAGTCAAGCTTAACATCATGCATTTTATCAAAATTGACGGAAAGGAGCATGAACAACCCCCAAACCGAATTAAACAATATAAAGCACATGCATTCATACTTGCACAAGAGCCTCCGGCTCTTTCATCCACAAATATAATCAATAAATTCAATGTGCAAATATCCACAAAATATAAGATTCGAACAAAAATATCCCAACAACACAATTTATTGAATGTAAACAACCTAAAACATAAAACTAACTACATGCATCAAAATTATTCAATGGGATGCATTCATGGAGAGGCTAGGGTCCTCTAAGGGTGGTTTGACCAAGTTAGGAAATTCTCTATTTTTCACTACCCAAATAAATTTAGGTGACTTCATTTTCTTTTCCTTTAACCTGTTTCTATATAAGTGCACTTGGTCTTTCCTTACCCATATTTGCTTGACCCTAGGTGGACTCCATCTATTCCTAGGACCTCTAGTTTTCCTATGTTGATTTGGCTTGGTTTTAGCCTTAAAATGCTCTATCCTAGAACATGCATAGCAAAAGACATTAGAGTTAAAGGAACTCCCCTTTGATGCGTTGTCTTGAAAACGTTTGATTTGTTTCACTTGCAACGTCTTGACCTCCTCCTCCTTTTTGCTTAGTGCTACCTTTGCATCCTCTAAGGCATTGGCTTGTTGGTCAACCTCCATTTGCATCTTCATTGACTTGTGAGCTATCTCATCTTCAAAATCTTTTGATAGCCTCACTAAGTTCTCCAAATCCTTCGATGCGGTACTCTTTTCGGCTTCAAATCTCTCGATTCGTTCTTCCAATTCTTTGTTTTTGTTGGAGACTTCACCATATGTCTTCTTGAGAGTACCATTCTCAACCCTGAGCATCTTCACTTCAGATAATAGTTTCTTGTTCAACTCTTGGAGATTACTTGCCTTTTCCATTCCCAAGGCTTCTCTCTCTTGAAGTGCTTCAATCTCTTCCTTCAACACACCCCTTTCCAACACTAGCTCTTTGCTCACGCTTATAAGATCTTGGTTCTTTTTGATCCTCCTGTCCATCTCGTCCATTCTCTTGCTTCGCTCCATTTCAAATTCTATTCGAAGCTTATACATGTCTTCTTTTGAGAAATTGGAGGAATCCACCGGTTTGGTTGCTTTAACTTGGAAACAACTCTGATTTACCGGGGTGGACTGCTGGGCGGATTCGAGCATTTGGGTGGTTTTCTCTTCTATAAAGGCTTGAGTCTCTTGTTGAGAAGCTATCATCTGCTCAGTCTCCAGCACATGATTCTTCATGAAATTTCTTAGTTGATCTTCAACGGAATTTGACTGGAATGATGAGATGTAGGTATTCTCGTTAGGCTCGTAGCTTGACCCTGAATTTTGCCTAAAGGAATCTATAGAGTCCTGAAACAAACAAAAACAAAATCTACCAAAGTAATAAAAGAAACTAACAAAACTAAAAACAACTACTAAACTAATAGTATTAAAACTAATCTAATCACTACTACGCACACCGATCCCCGGCAGCGGCGCCAATTGATGAGAAGGTTTTTTGCCGTCAGAAAACCGTCAGTCAAAACAATTTATAAAACCTATACGATGCGTTCATAAGTAGAAATACAAGTAAAGCGGTAAGCACGGGTGTCGTCCACTGAGATCGGGGTAGCGGTGATAAGATTAGGATTAATATAACTAGTATGCATAAAAGTAAAGTGATGGTAAATGAAAATACAATATAAACTAAACTATGAAAGCAAATGAAATAGGATGATAATGGAGTGATGAATGAATGATGATGGAACTACGGAGTTGATGTACTCGTAAGTGAATATTGGGGCAATTGCAACAGACTCTCAATTAAGCACATTTTGACAAATGTAACCAACCTAGGGTGTATAGTGTTGGTATATATCTCTAGCAAGAGGTCAAACTAGGATGTATAGCGAAGACCTCCTACTAGCGATTAATCCTTCTTAAGCAACCAATAGTGGCTAGTTACTCAATTGGGACTTGTTCCATGAATGCTCATTTATCTAGCTAAGGCTCAACCTATTACTAATGTAGCCATCCTAGGATGTATAGTGATGGCTTCCAATTCCCTCACAAGTGGCCGACCTAGGATGTATAGTGAAGGCCACCCGGTTGGGATTGGATGAGGCTCGAGGTTATCAACCGAATTCTACTCGAAGGTTAGTTCTCCTAAAATCACTAAAGTACCCAACCTAGGGTGTATAGTGGAGGCTACTAATTCTTTCACAAGTGGCTAACCTAGGATGTATAGTGAAAGCAACTAATTTGAGATTAGATTAAGAGCGTGGTTATAGAGCCGAATTTTCAGAAATCCTTCCATTCAATGGAGCATTAGACAACCTAATTGCCTACTCAAGTAATCCAAATCAACATGCAAAGAGGGTGTATCCAAGCAAGTCAATAATGGCAATCAATACAAGTAATGGAATGAAATATAGATATAGAATAAATATAACACATAGAGTTTATTTACAAAGCCCAAAATATCCATCAAACAAATACTATCAACCCCATAGTGGGGTATTTTAGCTACTCATGTTCTATTACAAACTAATAACTAAGAGAGAGAGTAGAGATAACCCTTGAAGATTGATCTCCTTCCTTGAAGCTTGAATCCAAGTGTCTTAGTTGCCTTTGATTGAGTAGAGATGGTTTGGATGAGAGGGAGATGTGTTACTAGCTTAGAATACAAGTGTTGGGAGGTATGGTGATGTTTTGGTTCGTTCCCATCCTTTTCTATTTATAGAGGATGGAAAAATAGGTCACTTAAGCTTGAAACCAGAAGCTGTCGTGCGCAGAGTACGGGTGGAGTGCGGGTGAATTACCCGTACTGTACCCGCACTGTAAAGGTTTTCTTCATCTTCAGTTCTCTGATCTAGGCAACAGTGCGGGTGGAGTGAGGTTGGATTACCCGCACTTTACCCGCACTTTACTCGCACTCTGGTGTCAGGTGTAAATCCACTCCTCTGTCTTGAGGAACAGTGCGGGTGGAGTGCGGTTGGATTACCCGCACTTTAGTGTCAGTTGGAGCTGTTTTGAGCAAAAGTGTGGGTGGAGTGCGGGTGGAGTGCGGGTGAGTGCGGGTGGAGTGCGGGTGGATGACCCACACTTTAATGAATTAAACTCTGTCTTGACCCGCACTTGACCCGCACTTTATCTGTCAGGTACGAATCAGCTCCTCTGTCTTGAGCAATAGTGCAGGTGGAGTGATGTTGGATGACCCGCACTTTGCCCACACTTTATATTTCCTTCATGCTTCAGGTCCTGGCTGTGGGAAGGAGTGCGGTTGGAGTGCGGTTGTGACCCGCACTTGACTCGCACTTTTGAGCTGCTTATGTTCCTTGTCTTCCCTTTTGCCCCTTTTCTACAGGAACCACTACAATTAGCTTCTAACACCAGAATTACATCTATTGCCTGCAATTAGCATAAATGAGCCTATTATACATAGAATATATAGAAAATACACACAAGAACGAGACAAAGGAATAGGAATGAGGGCCGAAATATACAACAATTTAGGCACGATCACCCATTCTCTTTGTATTTCATGTTTTCTTAATTGTGTAAACCCCCACTTGGGAATATTTGTAAACCTAATTTGTGCTCAATATAATGTGTGGTTGTTTTTATATCTAATTTGTGTTTTGATTCATTCTTGCTTTTATTGAATATATCTCTATCTTGAAATGCTTGTGTATGGAGATTGGAAATTAATATGTGTTCATGAATGGGATTAGGAGTAGATTAATGTAATTGTAGGAGTAGTTGTAATCAAATGTCCCATTTCTATGTGTATGTTGATGGAAAGTCAAATTTGCATGTGTATGGATGGATTTAAGTGAATTAGAGTTAGGATTGTACTTTAGGAGGGCCATCCGGGCATAGTCTCTGCTAATTAGCTAGGAAGAATGAATGAACTTGTTAATTGCCATATTTAAAGAGGTTTGGTTCATTGTTTTTGTTATACATTGGTCTTTAGTTATTCCTCACGCTAAGGGCTCTAGGTGAGTTATGAATAGAGATACAATAATTGGGAATTCTGTTATTTCTTGTGCTAGGGGCTCTAGGCAAGTTATGGTTGGATGAACAATTACTCTTTCCACATTAATTAGATTTAACTTTGCCATTTTACATTACCATGTTAGTATTGAGGCTCAATCTAGCATTGGTTTGTAGGATTGGTTCACATATGTTGGTTGCGGTTTCGTGTTTGAGAGGCTCTCGACACACTCTTCAACTGTTAGCTCTATGAATGGGTATAAATCGGATTGAGGCAAGAACGAACCCTTAACTTAAATTGGATGAACTTAATGTCTAACAACCCACTTGTGTGCACTCATGTATGGTGAACTTGTAAACCCTTATGTGACCATTTTCATGCATCTCTCATATCCACCCTTTTATTATTTCTCATTTAATCACCATTCTCACCCCTCCATGTTCTCTTGTTAATTTTTATTCCTTCATTTCCATTTCCATTACACACATACACACACACCATTCTCACCTCATCCGCATTCTATTTACATGTTTTCCCTAAACTCTAAAACATGAAACGGTTAACAGCACATACCTGCGGAACGATACCCTTGCTTGCAAGATGTACTAGTTTTATTTCTATATATGTCTTTTGACTCATGCCTTATAGCAAGGTTGATTTTATTATAAATGTTTGACGATGCTTTCAACGACACCAAAATCCACTCGTCAGTGATGTTGCTTAGCAACAAGGTTCCTAGGAATCTATGGGCAGAAGCCGTCAATACGGCTTATTATATAAGGAATAGAGTTTTCCTTTGACCTGGAACCAAACGTACATCTATGAGTTATGGAAGGGAAGAAAACCCAATGTTAGCTATTTCCACATCTTTGGAAGTAAGTGTTATATTCTTAATGACCCGGATCAACTTGGCAACTTTGAGGCCAAGAGTGAAGAGGGTATTTTCATTGGATATGCACTCAATAGCAAGACCTATAGAGTTTACAATCTAAAAACTTGAAGTGTCATGGAGTCATCAAATTTTGTCATTGATGATTGTAGACCTGAGAATGATGTCCATGAGGAGGATGTTTGTGAGAATGTTTACCTTTCTTTGAAGGAGTGTGGTGAGACTTCAAGTGATGTGAAGTTAAATCATAGTGGAGAGGATGATCAACCTCTTGATAGAGATCCTCATTTGGACTCTAATGAACCCAGTCCATGGGTTAGGAAACTCCATGATAAAAATGATATCATTGGAGATGTCAATGAGTGTGTTAGGACTAGGCGTCAAATAGCTTATCAAATAAGCTACACTTGCTACACCTCTCAAATAGAACCCAAGAAGGTTGATGAAGCCTTAAATGATGAATTTTGGGTTCTTGCAATGCAAGAAGAGCTAAACCAATTTGAAAGAAACGAGGTTTGGACTCTAGTTCGCCTAAGAATACCAATGTGATAGGCACCAAATGGGTGTTTAGGAACAAGTCGGATAACGATGGCAACATTGTGCGTAACAGAGCTAGGCTTGTGGCACAAGGATACTCTCAAATATAGGGTATTGACTTTGAGGAGACTTTTGCTCCTGTTGCTAGTCTTGAGTCTATAAGGCTCCTCTTGTCTATCTCTTGTGTGTACAAGTGAAAACTACACCAAATGGATGTTAAGAGTGCCTTCCTCAATGGTTTCTTGCTTGAGGAAGTGTTTGTTGAACAACCCAAGGGGTTTGTGGATCCATACAACCCCAATCATGTCCATTGCCTCAAAAAAGATATTTATGGGTTGAAATAAGCACTGAGGGCTTGGTATGAGCGCCTCACTCTCTATCTTATTAACAATGGCTACTCAAGAGGTAGTGTTGACAATACTTTGTTCATCAAGTGTAACAAAGATGAGCTTTTCATAGCTCAAATTTATATTGATGACATTGTATTTGGTTCCACCAACGAGTCAAAAGTGAAACAATTTGTAGATGTCATGTCTCTTGAATTTGATATGAGCATGGTTGGTGACCTAAATTACTTCCTAGGTTTGCAAATTAAGCAAATGCATGATGTGATCTTCATATCCCAAGCCAAGTATGCAAAGAACCTAGTGACGAAGTTTGGCCCTGACAATGCCAAACATTGTGACACACTCATGAGTACCACTTTGAAACTAAGCAAAGATGCTAGTGGGAAAAGTGTTGATCAAAGCCTATATCAGGGCATGATAGGTAGCTTGCTTTACTTGACCGTAAGTAGGCTCAATATTGCTTTTAGTGTGGGTGTTTATGCTAGATACCAAACTAATCCCAAAGATACTCACCTTGTTGTGGTGAAGAGGATCATTCAGTTTGTGAATGGTACCTCAAATCATGGGATTTGGTACTCCTTTGACACTAATCCAAGCCTTGTTAGATTTAGTGATGCCGATTGGGCGGGAAATTGTGATGATAGGAAGAGTACATCGGGTGGTTGCTTCTTCCTAGGAAACAATTTGGTATCTTGGTTTTTGCAAGAAGCAAAACTCAATTTCACTATCCACTGCCGAGGCAGAATACATAGCCGCCGGTACTGCTTGTACTCAATTGATGTGGATGAAACAAATGCTAGTCGATTATGGCTTAAAGCAAGGCACTCTCACCTTGTTTTGTGATAACATGAGTGCCTTAAACATTTCAAAGAATCCCCTCCAACATTCTAGGACAAAGCACATTGACATTTGACATCATTTCATTAGAGAGCTAGTTGAGAGCAAAACTATTGCATTAGAGCATGTGGGGACTAATGACCAACTAGCGGACTTGTTTACAAAGCCCTTAGACACTCTTAGATTTGGGAACCTTAGTAAGTCCATTGGGATTTGACATTTGGCTTGAAATGGTATGTCTTGACCCCATATGGGGAGCTCAAGCAAAGAGAGCGGATTGGCTTAAAATTGCATTGTGCCACATTGATATATTTTATGCGCCTTTATTAATTGCTTGAGCTAATTGGTTGTGCATATACTTATGTTATTTTCTTAATAAGTTTGGAAATTGTTTTTCATGCAATCCATGTCATATATATGTTCAAACATGCATTTTTGGACTAGGAGATTTACTTTGGAAGTACAATTTGAATGACCTATAATTGATCTCCATGTCATGATGTTTTCTTTTTTTGACATGCTTTAAAGTTGATGTGCATGAAGATTTACTTTTGATTGCTTACATATGAATGCAAAATTATGTGTGAAAAAGCAAATGAGAAGACTAAACTCAATAAGGACCTTGTGTCCATTCAATAAATAAGGATGTCTCTTCCAAATTTAGTCTTCTCTCTCTCTCTCTCTTTATTAGTTGAACAAGGCTACTATCATACGGGCATCTTACCCGGAAAAATCAAAAAAGGGTGCAAAGTCTCTCATTTCTTGTTTCACTTATAAAGTTTGATATAGTTGCTCTTTAAATTGAAATTCTTATAAAATCTATATCATTGCTTAAAACCATGACAAAGGGTGAAATTGGTTTGAATCCTTTTTGGAAACCTTTGTTGTTGTTTGCCAAATACCATTGTTTTTGAACTTGAATGCAACATGTCTTACATGCAAAGCTTCGTGTCACATGTTTTCACAAAATAAAACTCCCTGAATCTCTCTTACTTAATTGAGTTGCATAAAGTTGCTTGTATGATTATGCATATGTATTTGTGTTATAAGCTTTCCTTGCCAAAAGCTTACCTATTGAGCTAGACTCCCTTTGCCTATCTCCTGACAAAAAGGGGGACATGGGTTGATTATGAGAACATAGTGGTTTCTTTGGCATTATATTTAGGGGGGTTTTAGGGGATCATGTTTAGGGGGAGTATTGCATTACATACCATGATTACATTATTTGATTGTATTGAGTTAATTTGCTATAACTATTGCAATTGTTTTTGTTAAAAGCACCTCAATCACACTTGGTCTTGGAAGGTACTTCTTGTTGATTGTGTGTAGGTTTCTATAACATCTAGGATATTTCTAAGCATGGGTTTTCATCAACATAGTTGACTTGGTAAGTAGAACACCATTCTCATCCATCTTTGCGTTCTTGCTTAACAAGAAATCTCTTTTATACTTGTTTGCATCTAGATTAGAATTTTTCTTACAAATAGAGATGTTTGTTGATGTTTGGGTAGTTGTATTATGATAGATCTTGGATCTAGGAATGCTTTGATTTCATATAGCTAGAGTATGAGCATGTCATAAAGCAACATGATATCTAGGAATGTTCTACATGTCATTATTAGTTCCTAGATAAGCATTAAATGTGTTGACCTAGCATTTGTACATTTAGAATATTTTTCATATTCACATTAGGTTGCATATCTCTTCTATTGAGAGTTGAGTCTTGTATGTGCCATTGGTAGTGTACAAGCAAGTGCCTATTAGACACACACTTGAGTAGTATTTTCAAGAGTTTTGAGGTTGTAAGTGCGAAAAGAATATTATTTGAAAGTTTGAACACCCTGTTTTAGTTTGCTGTAAGATTGGATTACGAGCATTATTTGACATTTTATGTTGCTTATTCACATTACTAATCATCCATGTATGACTTGAAATCCCTTCGACATGAGCTTGATTTCCAATTCACGGGCTTGAAAGTCCGACTCCCGGGCTTCAAAGTCCAACTCTAATCCACCATCTGTGCTAGAGTTAGATTATGTTCATGATTAATTCAAGTGTTAATAATGGAAAATGCATATATTGTTGTTGCTTGTGTTCTTTTAGTTGAGTGATTAGGAAGTGTTGGGGTTGAACATTTTCTTAATGATAGTATTTTCAATTCCCGGGCTTGAAAGTCCAATTCCTGGGCTTCAAAGTTCAACTTTAATCCAATATATCCATGCTAGAGTTAGATTATGTTCATGGTTGCTAATGATGGAAAGTGCTTATATTGTTGTTGATCGTGTTCTTTTAGTTCTAGTGAATTGGGGTTGGACATTTTCTTGATGATGTTTTTTTTTCAATTCCTAGGCTTGAAATTCAGACTCTCGGCTTCAAAGTCCAACTTTAATCCAAGATCTGTGCTACAGTTAGATTATGTTCATGGTTAATTCAAGTGTTGATAATTATGGGTGCATATATTGTTGTTGCTCGTGTTCTTTTAGTTTTATTGATTAGGATGTGTTGCACATTTTGTTACTCGTTTTAGAAATTTGATTATGCATTTGTTACATTCCTTCATCTTCATATCTGAATGAGGGTAGTTTTTTTTTTCAGGGTATACAAATACGATGACGGGTTTGTTAGTGCACTTTGATAGACATTGGAAGGGTAACCAGCCTATAGGTCTGATTTCTTTCCCATGCTTTCTAACCAATAAGGATAAAAATACATATAATGAATTGTCGGAAACAATATTTCACCGGATTGGGGTCAAAAGCGATAGAATCGAGATAAGGATAAGTTCACAGCTTAAAACAGAGAATGGAAGATGTACATTACCCATTATGACTGACGCTGATGTAACCTATTTTCTTACTCATAAGCAATCAGATTGGCATGAAATTAATGTCGAAGTGGTGAAATATATGTACCGAAAAAGGCAACTGCAAATGTATTTCTAACTCTGATAAGGTCAAGAAATACAACAATCAACTTAGCATGTACACTATCGGCTCTAAAACCCACCAGTAATCCACAGCCCCCAGTTGGCACTCCACATTTCAAATCAGTAAGTGGTAGTAACCAGCCATTTGGGTCTATTCCTTCACCTAGAATTACATCAACAGAGAAAGATCATGGGACTCCAGCATCAACAAACAAGTATGCAAATGTGAAACATCATATACGGAGGATGAGAGTGGTACTAACGGTGATACTAGTAATGACCCAAATGGTGTTTCGGAAGTTCCACAATGTGATGGACAAGTGGAAACAAGTGCTAGAGAATCTCCAGCAGACAGTGAAGAAGAACAAAGGGCCAGTGGAGCACCCAATGGTTCTGTACATTCTAAGACATTACGGTGGAAAATACCGGGGTCAGAACTCTACTCAATTCAACTTGTTCGATCAAAGGACATTTTTGAAGACCAAGGTGACAAAGGTAGCCAAGGTCCAATACACAAAGGACAGATCTTCAAGGACAAGCAAACCTTGAAAGGGGCTTTAGGGTTGTATGTATTGCAAGAGAGGTTTGAGTATAAGGTTAGACGATTGAATCATACACGATTTGCCGCAACATGTAGAAAGAGAGATTGTGAGTGGGTTATTACTGCAGGGAAGATGAAATATGGGACCTACTAGCATGTTAAGTCCTTGGTTAAGGAGAATACATGTGGTGATTCGGGTAACTACAATGTTGACTTTAAACGGGTAAGTTCCTATGTAATAGGGGAACTGTTTACAAGAAAAATTGCCGATCCTGGATGCACTATCCGTCTGAAAGATATAACTTTTAAGTTGAAGGATCTGCACAAAATAAACCTCTCATACAATAAAGCCTACAGGTCGAAGGACCGTGCTTTGCATAAAACATTCGGCAATCCGTGGGAGTCATTTAAGAAGTTGCCAGCATTTTTTTACATGTTGGAACAATCCAACCCTGGGACTGTAACTAAGTTTGAAACTGACTCACAAAACCAGTTCACGTATGGATTCAAGGCACTTGGTGCTTCTATATTGGGATTCAATACAGGTATTAGGCCAGTTATAGCCATTGATGCTACTAACCTAAAGGCCAAGACTATGGGTGTTTTGTTATTTGCTGTGTGCAAGGACGGTAACGAGATGATACACCCTTTGGCATTTGGGTTCACAAATTCTGAGTGCACAAAGTCGTGGACATGGTTCTTGAAGCGACTTAGCGAAGTGATCCAATATCCCAAACTTGTGTTGATAGTTTCGGACCTGCACGCAGGTATCTTTGCAGGCATGGAAGTAAGTTTTCCTGATGCAGCACATGAGGCATGTGCATCCCATTTGTCATAAAATTTGAAAAGAATTTGCAAGCAACAGGATGATGTGATTAAGCTTTACTATCGTGCTGAATTCGACCATGAAATGGCTGAGTTGAAAGCCAGCCACTGTAAGGTTTATGATAAGCTTTTAGAGGTTGGGATAGAGAAGTTTTCACGTGTACATAGCCCCAAAAAGAGGTGCCATATAATGACCACCAACATTGCCAAGTCAATTAATTCTTGTCTACTTGCAATCCGGAAGTTGCCTAACACATCTATTGCAGAATTTATCAGAGATTTGTTACAAAGGTGGTTCCACGACCATCGAGAGAAATGCATGTGAAACGCCTACATTCTTGACTCATGATGCAGACCAACACATCAAACAGAGGATATTACAATCGCAACGGTGTGAGATTCACCTCATTGACTTCAATAGATTCAAGGTAGACTACAAATGGAATAAAGCAATTGTCAACTTGGAACAACGTTCTTGATCATGCCGTGATTGGGATCTAGATGATTTGCCGTGTATTCATGCCATGGCAGTTGCAAGGTTTGCTTACAAAATTGAAGTTACATTTAATGTTACAAACCTTTCACTATTTAATTGTAATAATATATGTTTCTTCGTGTCTTTTATACCAGGATTAAAGGTATGCCTATCAACGCATTTTGTTCTGACTTTTTCACTACATGACGGCTGCAACATGCTTAGGCCATAAATGTGAACCCTATTCCAAAACCTGAGACATGGGACATTCATGATGTAGTTCGTGATCGCATTGTATTGCCATGAGAGATAAAGAAGCAGTCAGGAAGACCAAAGAAGTTAAGGACACCATCTGCTGGAGAGAAAAGAAAGCTACAAACATGTTCAAATTGTGGACAAAAGAGACACACTAAACAAAGTTTCCCAAAACCATCATCTACCACAACCAAACCTGCCAAAAAAGTACATACTTGTAGCATCTGCAAGAAGAAAGGACATAATAGACTGAAGTACCCAGATAAGCCACTCGAGCCCAGTTTGAATGACACGGACGAAGCAGTCATTCATACTTCTGAAGAACCTATCTTGGATGGTTAAAAACCTATCTCAAAGTTGTTTTCTTCTATTTCAACTTTGGAATAATATGTCCTTAGCGGTTAAAACTCTATCTTGTAATATTGTATGTGTTGATATGTATAACTGATGTTATACACTGTGATTGTAGGTTCAGAAGCAGCAGCACTTGTACGACTGGATGACTGTTAGGTATACTTATGAAAAACCCATCTTCAATCGTGATCTAATAATCCATGTTGTTCTAATTAGAATGTAGTTGATTTAGAAAATGTATATTGTTTTAATCTATGTTATTTTGCTAATTTTTACATATTATCTTGTTAATTTAGAAACTTTGGCTTGTTTTAATTTACGTTGTTCTAATTACAATGTACTTGATTTAGAAAATGTATATTGTTTTAAGTGGCAATAGATAGTATGAACTGAGGTGATAAATCCCTGTAGCATTTCTATTCCTATAATTGTAGGGATTTGCATACATACCAGCCGGAATATATGTATCAACCATGGAAAGGCCTGTGTCTTATGAGCAGGCAGTGGCATGGAAAGTTCTCAACGATTTTGATTCAAATCACTGCATGGCCTTCATGTTCTTGTCTTTTATGTATGACCGATGAAGAAAACAGTAGAAGCATTTTATTGTTTGTGTACTTGCTCTTAGAAGCATTTTATTATTGTAACACTACTAATACTATGACAGATAATGTACTAGTCATTGTAGGATTTCATGAATGTTTTCCCTTTATTATATAAGCAGTTTCATTTTCAAACCCACATTTTAATTTTGAAGCCCATGCTTTTGTTTTGAAGCTCGAGTTTGGTTTTGAAACCTGGTATTAGATAAATTCTCAGGCCCAACATATAATATTCCAGGCTTATGAAATTAAAACATTAGAAGCATTTTGTTGTGTGTGTACTTGCTCCTATAAGCATTTTATTATTATAATACTACTATGACAGATAATGTACTAGCCATTGCTCACAAAAGCTCGCGCTTTAATTTTGAAGCCCAGGCTTTGGTTTTGAAGCCTGGTATTAGATAAATTCTCAGGCCCAGCATATTATATTCCGTGCTTATGAGATTAAACCCCAGTACCATAATCAAAAACAAATACAAATAGAATAATCCATTCCAAGTAATATAGCTTAACCATAATCAAAAACAAATAAAAATAGCATCCATTCCAAGTAGCATAAACTCCTAAAATAAAAATACTAAAACACTACAACCACCACCGCCAATAATTCAAGACAATTGACCGCAATTGGCGACCGTTACGGGCTTGGAAGTCAAACCGGACCTAGAACCGACCTTCTCAATGGCCTTTATGATGTCAAATCCCTCGATGACCTGACCAAAAATGATGTTGTTGCCATCGAGCCACTCGGTCTTTATGATACAGATGAGAAACTGGGAGTTGTTGGTTCCTGGGTCGGTATTGGCCATGGAGAGGATCTCGGGACCAGTATGCTTGTTTACTAAGTTTTCATCAGTGAAACTATCATCGTAACTGGACTCACCTCCGAGTCTATTTCCTTCAGTCAAGTTTCCTCCATTGAACAGGCACCTGGGTATCACACGGTGGAAGATTGTTCCCTTGTAGTGAAGTGGCTTCCCGTTTTTCCAGATTCCCTTCTAGCCGATGCAGAGAGCTCGAAAGTTTTCTGCTATTATAGGGGTAATATCAGCGAAAAGCTCTATCACAAGTCTACCCACCGGATTGCTGCTGATGTCGAGGTCAAAGAACACTCTAGGGTTCGCCTTTCCCTCCTGATTCAACAGAGAATGAAGACCATAGAAAAGATGTAAACATGAAGAATAATACCTGTCGTAAAAATGAAGGCTATTTTTTGTTTTGTTTTGTTTTTTGTAATCTTCATTTTCAATTCAAAATGACACACAACTCCAAATATGGACAACCATATGTAATTCTGACTATGAACAAAAAAAATAATTATGATATCCATTACTATCCGACAAAACATAAACATCAAAGATCTTTGAACATCACATAAACATAAAAGATCCATTACTATATGACATCTATTAATATTTTTCAACACCACAATATAAGCATAAAAGATTCGTTACCATATGACATCCATTGCTATCTTTCAACACCACAACATAAACATAAAATAACTTTCAAACAAGTTTACCAAATATTGCTCCAATAAAAAAAACGACAATAAAAAAAACAGCATAGATCCAGTGCTTTGAACCTTCTTAGATACATTCTCTTCAATAGTCTCAGAACTTTCAATTGAATTTTGAGGATGTACGTAACTAGTGATAGCTTTATATG
Organism: Dipteronia sinensis; assembly: GCA_033220585.1. Taxonomy (NCBI): domain Eukaryota; kingdom Viridiplantae; phylum Streptophyta; class Magnoliopsida; order Sapindales; family Sapindaceae; genus Dipteronia; species Dipteronia sinensis. The sequence goes on along the minus strand of CM065636.1, from coordinate 69,897,006 downwards.
CTTCATCGGTCGAGTTAAACTTCTGGTACAAAGCTTCTGGAAATCCATCTATTTGTGCATGGCAATGGCCTAGGAACAATACATACCGGGATTCCTTCCATTGAAACAACATACACAGAATTCTTCACCATTTCATAAAACATGTACACTTTATATCTGAAAATTGAAAAAAAAAAAATTTAATACTAAACCTTATCCATAATACCAGATCTACAAGAAGAAAAAAAGAACAAAATTACCTAAGGCAATGTTGTATAATGAGTTAAAAAACAATTTAAAAATTCGTTTGAAAAATGTTTGTAAAAATGTTTCAAAAAAACTTTGAAAATTTTTTTGAACGATCGAAATTGAGGAACTGGTGATACATGTTTGAACAACCAAGGTAAGGAGATACATGTATGAAAAAATAAAAAATAAATTAACAAGATCATGGTCGTCAATTTTACCAAAATCAATAAGAAATACAAAAACAAAAACAAAAATTATCAAGAATAATGCTTACCTGTATATCTGGGTGTGATGAAGAGCAAAGAGAGACAGAGAGAAAAAAAAGAAAAAAAAATCAAGAATGCTGACATGCAGATCTGTGCGTAAGGAAGATCAGAGAGAAAGTTAAATAAGAAAAAAAAATCAAGAATCCTTACCTGCAGATCTAGGAGAATGAGGAAGAGCAGAGAGAAAATGATACTGCCGTTGGTTGTGGGAGGTTTTAGGAACGAAGTTCCTTTTTTGGACTTTGGAAATAAAGGGTGTTCCTTTTGTGGACTCTGATATTGAAGCCCGGGGTACGGTTCTTAAGCCTAGGATTTAATTTTGAAGCCTACACATTTTATGTTTGGAGCCCGTGAATCCTGTCGAAAATTAGAAACATTAACCAGATCGATATGCGACTTTAGAAATGACTTTAACGAAGTCGCTTTTAAAGTCTCATCTCATTCTACCAAGATATTCAACTTGTCAATGATTTGTAAGGTGAAGTCTCCCACCTTTTAACTTTTATAAGAAAAATAACTTTTAAATTAATTTTTAAATTATTTCCTCCAATTCTCAAGCCCGGGATTGCTTGTTGTGAAGCCTGGAAATTTGTTATAAAGCCCGGGAATCATGAAATACCAGGCTTCACAGAATCTATTCTCCATTTAATTGTGTTTTTTTAGAACATCAGAGCAAAAAAGGAAATTAAATGAAAGGGAACATGTATGTTGAAGTCTCCCACCTTTTAACTTTAAAAAAAATACCTTTTAAATTATTTTCTCCAATTCTCAAGCCTGGGATTCCTTGTTGTGAAGCCTGGGAACCTGCTATGGAGCTAGGGAATCGTAAAATATCGGGCTTCACAGAAAACATTCTCCATTTAATTATATTTTTTTAGAACATCAGAGAAAAAAGGAACTTAAATGAAAGGGAATAGGTATGGTGAAGTCTCTCATCTTTTAACTTAAAAAAATAACTTTAAAAAAAATAACTTTTAAATTATTTTCTCCAATTCTCAAGCCCGGGATTCCTCGTTGTGAAGCGTGGTACCGGGCTTTACAGAATCTATTGTCCATTTAATTGAGTTTTTTTTTTTAGAACATCAGAGCAAAAAAAGGAAACTAAATGAAAAAGAATAGGTATGCTGAAGTCTCACACCTTTTAACTTTAAAAAAATTAACTTTTAAATTATTTTCTCCAATTCTCAAGCCCGGGAATCCTTGTTATGAAGCCTAGGAATCTGTTATGAAGCTCGGGAATCGTAAAACACCGGGCTTCACATAATCTATTCTCCATTTAATTGTGTTTTTTTAGAACATCAGGGCAAAAATGGAAACTAAATGAAAGGGAACTAGTATGGTGAAGTCTCCCACCTTTTAACTTAAAAAAAATAACTTTTAAATTATTTTCTCCAATTCTCAAACCCAAGAATCCTTGTTGTGAAGCCCGGGAATCATAAAATAACGGGCTTCACATAATCTATTGTCCATTTAATTATAATTTTCTTATATTTTTTATTTTTATACGGACACCACGGATAGTAACTACATGCGGTGCCCTTCCATTGAGGATGGATCCCGGTTCAGAAACCTACTTCAAAAGACCATGTCCTTAATAGGTTGGGAGAAAAGTGATAAAAAAACTAGGAAATAGTTGGGGGATTGAAATGGTGAAGTGTAAGTGTAATTGTCTTTTTATATTTTGTTAGAATATCATAGCAAAAAAGGAAACTAAATGAAAGGGAACAAGTATGGTGAAGTCTCCCACCTTCTAACTTTAAAATAATAAATAAAATAACCTTGATATTATTTTCTCCAATTCTCAAGCCCGAGATTCCTTGTTGTGAAGCCGGAAACCTGTTATGAAGCCCGAGAATTGTAAAATACCGGGCTTCACAAAATCTATTGTCCATTTAATTGTGTTTTTTTTAGAACATCAGAGCAAAAAAGGTAACTAAATTAAAGGTAATAGGTATAGTGAAGTCTCACGCCTTTTAACATTTTAAAAAATAACTTTAAATTAATTTCTCCAATTCTCAAGCCCAGGATTCCTTGTTGTGAAGCCCGAGAACTTGTTTTGAAGCATGAGAATCGTAAAATACCGGGCTTCAAATAATCTATTCTCCATTTAATTTTGTTTTTCTAGAACATCAGAGCAAAAAAGGAAACTAAATGAAAGGGAGCTGGTATGGTGAAGTCTCCCACCTTTAAACTTAAAAAAATAAATTTTAAATTATTTTCTCCAATTCTCAAACCCGAGATTCGTTTTTGTGAAGCCCGGGAACATGTTATGAAGCCCGGGAATCGTAAAATATAGTGCTTCACATAATCTACTGTCCATTTAATTATAATTTTTTATATTTTTAATTATTATGCGAACACCGCGGAACGTAACAAGATGCGGTGCACTTCCATTGGGGATGGATCCCGGTCCCGAAACATACTTCGAAAGACCATGTGCTTAATATGTTAGGAGAAAAGTGATAGTAAAACTAGTAAATAGTTAGGGGATTGAAATGGTTAAGTGTAAGTGTAATTGTGTTTTTATTTTTTGTTAGAAAATCATAGCAAAAAAGGAAACTAAATGAAAGGGCACAAGCATGGTGAAGTTTCCCAACTTTTATTTGAAAAAAAAATAAAGAAAAATAACTTTTAATTTAATTTCTCCAATTCTCAAGCCCGAGATTCCTTGTTTTGAATCTCGGGAACCTGTTATGAAACCCAGGAATCGTGAAATACTGGGCTTCACATAATCTATTATCCATTTAATTGTGTTTTTTTTAGAACATCAGAGAAAAAATGAAAACTAAATGAATGGAAACGGGTATGGTGAAGTCTCCCACCTTTTAACTAAAAAAATAACTTTTAAGTTATTTTTTCCAATTCTCAAGCCCAGGATTCCTTATTGTAAAGCCCAGGAACCTGTTATGAAGCCTGGGAATCATGAAATATTGGGCTTCACAGAATCTATTCTCCATTTAATTGTGTTTTTTTTTTTAGAAAATCAGAGAAAAAAGGAAACTAAATGAAAGAGAACAGGTATGGTGAAGTCTCCACCTTTTAACTTTCAAAAAAACATAACTTTTAAATTATTTTCTCCAATTCTCAAACCCAGGATTCCTTGTTGTGAAGCCCGAGAACCTATCATGATGCCGGAGAATCGTGAAATATCGGGCTTCACATTATCTATTCTCCATTTAATTGTGTGTTTTTTTTAGAACATCAGAGCAAAAAATGTAACTAAATGAAAGGGAACATGTATGGTGAAGTCTCTCACCTTTTAACTTAAAAAAGTAACTTTCAAATTATTTTCTCGAATTCTCAGGCCCGGGATTCCTTGTTATGAAGCCAGGGAATCGTAAAATACCAGCTTCACATAATTTATTCTCCATTTAATTGTGCTTTTTTAGAACATCAGAGCAAAAAAGGAAACTAAATGAAAGGGAACTGGTATGGTGAAGTCTCCCACTTTTTAACTTAAAAAAAGATAACTTTGGAATTATTTTCTCCAGTTCTCAAGCCCGAGATTCCTTGTTGTATGAAGCCTGGGAATCGTAAAATACTGGGCTTTACATAATCTATTGTCCATTTAATTATAATTTATTTTATATTTAAAATATTAGGCTGACACCGCGGAACGTAACTACATGAGGTGCCCTTCCATTGGTATGGATCCCAGTCCTGAAACCTACTTCAAAAGTCGGTGTCCTTAATAGGTTGGGAGAAAAGTGATAGTAAAACTAGGAAATAGTTAGGAGATTGAAATGGTGAAGTGTAAGTGTAATTGTGTTTTTATATTTTGTTATAATATCATAGCAAAAAAGGAAACTAAATTAAAGGGAACAAGTATGGTGAAGTCTCCCAAATTTTATTTGAAAAAAAAATAAAGAAAAATAACGTTTAAATTATTTTCTCCAATTCTCTAGCATGGGATTCCTTGTTGTGAATCCTAGGAACCTGTTTTGAAACCTGAGAATCGTGAAATACCAAGCTTCACATAATCTATTCTCCATTTAATTGTGTTTTTCTTTTTAGAACATCAGAGAAAAAATGGAAATTAAATGAAAGGGAATATGTATGGTGAAGTCTCCCACATTTTAACTTTAAAAAAATAACTTCTAAATTATTTTCTCCAATTCTCAAGCCCGAGATTCCTTGTTGTAAAGCTCGGTAACCTGTTGTGAAGCCTGAGAATCGTGAAATACTGGCTTCACATAATCTATTCTCCATTTAATTGTGTGTTTTTTTAGAACATCGAAGCAAAAAATGAAACTAAATGAAAGGGAACATGTATGGTGAAGTCTCCCACCTTTTAACTTTAAAAAAAATAACTTTTAAATTATTTTCTCCAATTTTCAAGCCCTGGGATTCCTTGTTGTGAAGCCAGAGAAATTGTTATAAAGCCCGGGAATCTTGAATACCGGGCTTCAAAAACTAGTTTTCAGGCTTCAAAGTAAGAATTCATAATGTAAGCCTGCTAATTCAAATGTTAAGCCCATGAATTAATAATACGAGTTCATGAAATTATGAAATTAATCATGAAACTGACAACATAAAGTCTCACAATTAAGGTCGTATGACAAAAACTAAGAAAGAAGTTAGAAAACTGCAACTAAAGCATAAACTAAAAAAAGAATATGGGTGGCATGGTGGTGTCATGAATCATGATCTGCCTAGTGGAGGGTGTCCCCTGATCCACTAGCCTTACCAGCATTAGTCTGATGATGCACATACGGAATCTGGAGGCCCGAACAAGCTAAAGCCCTCTTAAAAGCATCCATCATGTCATTAAGATTTGCAAACTTTGCCATGTTGGTCTGCTGGTTGGCATCCATCTGTAAACGCAAACCCTAAAGCATTTGTAGAATCTTATTCAACATCGGCCCTTGATCAGCTCCCTCTGCATCTGAATCATCTCCAAGGTTCTGCTCATTATAGTCTAAGATTTTCAACTTGCCACCCGATCAAGCAATGATATGGGTTTCAGAACATCTTTTCAACTAGTGTAGTTTCGTATTGTTTACTGATTTTTTTTAATTGACATAATCAAAGCAATAGATGGGTACAAGATGAAAATAATGGAGTAGTTATTCCCATTTGCATTGTTGATGTTTACTGGTCAACCTCATTAATTAGGTCAAGTTCATTAACATTGGAAGAAAGCATTTACACTGAGATTTACTACACTTCAACATCAATACAGCCTCATCCCTGTATCATTTTTAACCTGTTTTGAAAATTATATTATCTTATCATCACTTGCCAAAAAGTTGAGATAAGGAATTGACATAATCAAGGGGAAAAGCAAGAGAACGTGCCACAAGCCAACAAGCCCTTATAACATGAAACATCATCAACTTTTATATATTACTTTGCATTTGGTTAATTAAGTGATAATTACAAATTTTTACACAAATAAACTGCACTGTTCCCGCTATTGTGGAGAACACAATTAAAAACCTCATGTTGTTCAATAGAGATGAAATTGCAGGAATCATCACAATCAAACAAACTATGTTCTTCCACTTTAACAAAATGAGACTTCTGATGATGATAAGCATTGATCGGTATCGTTATTGGTTCTCTTCTTGAACTTCAGTTGCCACTTGACTGCTCATCAAACATATACCAAAAACCATTCTATTGTGTCACATACCCACATTTGACAACCAAATTTCTATGAGGAATTGCAAAATTATCCATTTGTAAAAAGCTCAAGTGCCATTGACTGCCGAATGGTGGTATATCTTTTTGGCCAAATTCTAGAATCCATGGTGAAAGGGATTCCAATGAAAAGCAATTCTGAATTTTTGAGCATGAAGACACCACAATTGTCCCTACAAGTTCAAATTATACAAACATAACACAATGAATCAATTTATTTATGAAAGAGTGAACACCTTGTAAAAGTTATTGCCATAGAAAACAATACCTATCATCTTATTATGGAATCGCTTCTTTGTTGATGTTTACAGCGCTGAATGGACTACTTGAATGAGGTATATTAAGTTCTTCATAGTAACCTGAATGCTATAAAATGGAGGGTAACAAATAAAGCAAGCAACAGATGTCTTTTAACCGATAAGCGTGATCGTGGTGGCTCCACTTTGAATCGTACATGTCTACCTTTGCTTCTTTCAGAAGTACATGGCATGCCCGCCTGAGTTGCATGGTATCAACAGCTGTATAAAAAATACAAATGTTATGACCACACTGTGATATACAAATTTTTGAACACATTATTAATAAAATTTTAACTTAAAAACAACATACTTACCGACTCAAATTTCCACCAAGGAACATCATAAGTCAAATCATGACCGCGAACATAGCTTATCACTTCTTCATCAAGCATAAATTCTAAAACCTTGAATTCGGGATATTCTTCCCAAACTTCGACATCCGGAGGAGTATCAACCTTCTTCTTTTGGGCCCTTGTTATCACATTTTTTCTATCCTCCGCCCTTTGGTTATCCATTCTCTACATCTCATCTTTCCATTTCTGATTCACCAAATACTGTAAAATGAATTTAATAAATTGTTATCAATTTTATAATTATTCAAATTTACCTAGTGCAATGAACTTATGAAGAAAGTGGATGGGACCAATGCAATCTCCTAATCGTAGTCAGCTTCTGGTGTCGAACGTCTCCTCCACAGAATGTCAATGTAACTGTCTATGTGCTATATGCAATACAAATGATGGAAGTTAGAAAAAGTGTCTGAAATAGTTACTAAACCAGACAGATAACTAATGCAAAAAATATACCATGGTTGATAACCATTTTTGGCTATCCAGGAGCTCCTTGAAATGCGAACGGTTCATTGGTAAAATTTGACCAGTATAAACACTATTATTGGATGTAATGAAAAACAAAACACGCGGCGGAAGCGAAAAATATTATTGGTATATTTCAAAAAAATTCCTTTTAAAAGAAAGAACATTAACCCTTGATTAATTAACATATAAATAAAAATGTCATACCTTTTTCACGTGACGGTTGATATTGCGTCGCTTTGAATCCGTAAGATCTTCCAATCCAATCACGAACGTGAATCAACTAGGAATGTGAGCTCTCTTTCTTTGAATTGTGTACCCGACGATGGAAAACAAAAACCTTTTTCTTTTGTTAGTTACAATAACCCTCCTAGAGAAAACAAAGAACGTTTGGTCACTTGTGAATTCTCAGTCTCCTAATCGAAAACTCGCGTGAACCCTAATTCGATGTCGTGCACAAAACCTTTTGATATAAAAGCTTCTAGTGCACTATCGAAAACCAAAACGCTCTCTCTTTTCCTTTTGGCCGAATTCTCTATGAGTTGGAGTTTTTTTAAAAGCAAAAAGAATGAAATTCTTCTTCTTGAAAAACTTTTGGTTGCCGAATTCCCTAGATAGGGATATAGATTGCCGAATTCTCCTTCATGTGGAGTAATTTTGTTTTTCTAAAACTCTTATGAACTTAGTAGTTTAAAACCTATTCCAACTCATGAGTGTATTATCCAATAATAAATTATTGAATATCAATTAAAAAATTGTGACTTTATCAATAACTTCCTAATTGATTAATTATCAATTAGAGTTTTGATAGATATCAATACGTTCTAATTTGACTAGATAAATAAAACCTTTTTATTTATCTACTTATCAAATAAGGTTTTTGATACTTATCATACTACTATCAATAGTATGACACTAAGAGTCCTACTCCTAGTCAGAAAAAGATTTTGACTTTTAATCAAATAATTATTATTAAATTAATTAAATAATAAAATAAAACAATATATTAGGCTAATTATTTAGCCCTTGCCGCCCAAGCCTATACATGGGCAATATATTGTTTTTCCATTTCATTAAATCCATTGGACTTTAATAAAAACTCCACATGTGAACAAGACCCATTCTTAATTACTAAAAATAGTCCACATGCCTTAAATTAATACATTAATATAATTTAACAGCCCATTTATTTAAAAATGTACAAATTATATTCTTAATTAATGTATTAATGGAATGCTAATTGCACCCCCATTAGGGCCACCTCAGGATTCCCACATCCATGGCCTCCCATCCCAGGCTTTTGAAGAGTTACCGAGTGTCTTAATCACAAATGACCGGAACTCTCCAAAACTTTTGGATTGCGAAATCCAAAAGTAATTCTAGAAGGACCCAAAAATTGGTCCAGTAGAACATATCAAGTGATCCATTCAAGTTTGTGTGGATTGGGGATATTGGTGGGCTATCTAAATTTAAGCTTCAATAGACATAACCTAATTATAATCAACAAATGATTCACTTAAGTTCGATCTATTAAATTTAGCTCATTCCACTAAAGAGCTAAAATTGAACTCTTAAATAAAGATAGAATAAGTCAATGTTTCTCATCCGTACACTAGACAACCTTATTGGAGATATATATCCTCGTGAAAAATATCAGTAATCTCCAAGAGCTCATAGACCGCCTATAGCTCTCCTAGTCACCATATTTACTCATATGACCATATATTGAACTTGAATATTTTAACTTGTCCAGAAGCCATGTTTAAATAGAAACTATCGAAAACTTAACGTTAAGATTTAATATCCAACACATCAAAATATTCATATGATGGTATTCTACTCACATTTAATAAATTGAGCCACGATGTCCATATCTATAAAAAAAAAGCTCTATAGATTAACAAATGAATACCACCAAACCATCAAGGATAGACTATGCTATATAATCGTACTCATTGACAGCTTAAATGATAACACTTATAACCATAAGTCTATCATTTATCTCAGGATTGAGATAGACTCTCCGATTGTCCTCAAGTGAAAACTTTTATCCATTGACGGTTCTGGATAAAGTATTTCACTGTGATCCTATTCAGTGCACCTAGTGCACTAGATTCTTTTGCCCAAAGACACTACACTTTGATGATTTTAGACTCATCATAACACATTTGATCCCACTCAAATGCTAGCAAAAGAATCTACAACTTTTACAAGGTAAAGTAGCCCAACTTTATCTTAAGTTGTGAATATTGTTCAAGACTAACTAAAGAATTGTGTCTACCTCATACATATCTAGATGTACGAACAATTCTTCATCCCTCATTGTATTTTGACCTTATGAATATTTGCTTTTGACAATTATAATAATTAAACTATAAATTCTATAAGATTTGTTAAACTAGAAATCACTTTATTAATATAGAAAAGGTGTCATATACATTATTACACTCTTGCTATGGAGCATAATCCTAACAATCTCCCACTTACGCTACAGCAAGTGTGTCATATCTCTCATTCCCATGTTCTCTAGGTGCCCATCAAAACTCTTCCGTGGGCCTTTGTGAAGGGATCCATGAGATTTTCTACAGACGCGATCTTGGTAATCGTCACGTCACCAGTATGCATAATTTTTCTCAAAAGGTGATACTTCATTTCAATGTGTTTTCCTCTCTTATGACTTCTTGGTGCTCTCGAATTAGCCACTGCTCCACTGTTGTCACAGTAGATAGTGATCTTCTTATTCGCATTACGATCATTTCCAAGTCAATCAAGAATTGGCGGAGCCAGACAGCCTCTTTAGCAGCTTCTCATGCGGGAACATACTCAGCTTCCATGGTGGAATCAGTAATACAGGATTGCTTGATACTCCTTCATATGACTGCACCTCCTCCAAGAGTAAACACAGATCCTAATGTGGATCTCCTGGAGTCAAAATTTGACCGAAAATTAAAATCTGTATACCCAACGGGAATTAAATCCCCTTCAGAGTATACAATCATATGATCTCTCGTTCTGTTGAGATACTTGAAAATATGCTTGACTATAGTCCAGTGATCAGGACTAGGTTTTGATTGAAACCTACTATCTATGCCTACAGCAAAACAAATATCTTGTATAGTGTAAAGTATTGCATACATGAGACTTCCAACTGCCGAGGCATATGGAATCCTACTCATGATGTGCTCTTCATGCTCATTCTTAGGAACTTGTTCCTTAGAAAGTTTGATTCCATGTCTGAAAGGTAACATACCTTTCTTGGAATCTTGCATGGAGAACCTAGATAAGAATTTATCTATGTATGAAGCTTGGGATAATGCAATCGTTCTATTCTTTCTATCCCTTAGTACTTGGATACTAGAATATAACTTGTTTCTCCTAAGCCCTTCATATCAAATTATTTTACTAACCATTGGTTTAATGATGTCAATACACCTACATCCTTTTCGATGAGTAATATATCATCAACATAAAGAACTAGGAAAACCTACTTGTCCCCTTTAATCCTTTTGTATACACAGGGTTCGTCAAGGTTTTGAATAAATCCAATACCTTTTACAGCTTGATCGAACCTTATGTTCCAGGATTTGGATGCTTACTTCAGTCCATATATTGATCTTTGCAACTTGAATACCTTTTTCTCTAGGCCTTTTTCAATGAATCCTTCTGGTTTCGTCATATAGATGCTTTCGTCAAGACTTCCATTAAGGAAATCCGTCTTGACGTCCATTTGCCAAATCTCTAGGTTTAGAGATGCTACAATGGATAAGAGTATCCTAATGGATTTAAGCATGGTCACATGAGAGAAGGTTTCCTCGTAATCGATACCTTTCTTTTGTGTGTAACCTTTAGCTACTAATCTAGCTTTAAAGGTTTCCACCTTTCCATCCACACCTCTTTTCCTCTTGTATACCCACTTGCTCCTAATGGGTTTTATCCCTTTAGGCAAGTCTATAGGAGACCAGACTTTGTTTGTGAACATAGACTCAATTTCAGATTGCATTGCCTTTTGCCAATGGCCATAATCAACATCATTCATAGCTTCCTTGTACGTGTAGGGATCATCGTCGTCCAGGAGATTCTCCACTGATTCTCTTAGACCGATGTATCTCTCGGGTTGTCTACTAACCCTCCCACTATGACGAGGAATGGTAGGTTGTTGCTCTTGTAATGGTACAGAACTTACAATTGGGCTAGGATGCGAAACCTCTTGTGGAATTGTATCTCTTGAAAGCTCACTCATGACAATTCTACTCTTAGGCACAAAATCATTCATATAGTCCCTTTCCATAAATTTAACATTTGTCGAAACAAATACTTTAAGATCTGAAGGACTATAGAAATAAAATCCTTTAGTTCCTTTTGGATACAACACAAATATGCATGGTTCTGAACGAGACTCCATATTTTCTGTCTTTCCTTTTAACACGTGCGCAAGACATCCAAATATCCTTAAGTGTTGTAAACTAGGCTTTCACCCAGTCCATAAATCATGCGGTGTTTGAGGAACCGACTTGGATGGTACATCGTTTAGAATGTACATAGCTGTTTGAAAAGCATATCCCCAAAAAGAATTAGCAAGTGTTGTGAATATACTACTCAAGGGTGTGTTTAATAACCTAGAGGGGGGTGAATAGGTTTTAATCAAGTTAATTACCAACCTTTCTTGATTAGTCAATATTAAAATTCACCCTACAAGCAAACATACAAAATCAAGTGTAAAATGTGGAAATTAAATAACACACTTGATTTTTACGTGGAAACCCTTCAACAAGGGAAAAACCACGGGATATCCTTCTAGCCACATCGATCCTCAAATCCACTATTGTAATGATGTTTACAACCTAGGTTGACCTCTAGTCACACCATTCTCGGTCACTAACCCACCACTACTACCCAACGAGCCTTTATAGTGAATCCTTGATCACTTTGCTTGCCAATCACACCTTGGTTGCAAAACTTCACTTGCTTGTGCACTACACCTTATAGTCACAAGACTTAACTCTCAAGAAGAGATTAACAACCTAAGTGAATATATGAATCTTCAAAATGCAAATAATGCTAGGCAACACTAAATGCTTATCTAGGGATTAAAGATGACACTAAGTACAAATCCTAGATATCAATGTCTATATGAATGCTCATAAAGACCTAACTAGATATAGATATGCAAGTCTAAAATCTAGTCATCAACCAAAGCCATATCAACACATGTTGTCACATAAAATGGCAAGGACAATAAATGCAATTAACAAATGCAATCAATGAGTCCTAATTAGCTAAAGGGCAAATATGTCCTAAATGCAAGCTATCACAATACAAACCCAATCATATAAAAGAACTCATAAATAGATGTATTAAATAGAGTCCTAGCATTTAATCAACTAATAGATGCAATAAAAACACAATCTTGGAAAGTATGAACAAATGATAAAGATGGGGTTTTTGTTCAACTTACCAAGTCAACTAATAATGAAGACCCATGCCTTAAACTTACCAAGACTCATAAAGCTTGAAGCTTTCTCTCTCTAAGGGTTGTTCTCTCTCATAAAAATGGGTTCTTGAAGCTCTAAAACGAGTTGGGGAAGAAGAGAACATATATATATAAGCCCTAAATGAAACTACGTCGTTTTGAGAAGTTTCTAAAAATTTCCAGCGACGTGCGCACCTGTGGAGGGCGCATAGGGTGTGCACAAAAAATGCATATTGCTGGAAAGATTTGTGCACCTTGTGCGCACTCCCAAAGGGCACATTTATGAGACACTGCATCAGCTCAAGTTTCAAGCGACCCAAAACATAACCAAACGACTTTGAAACCTTTCGTATAATATACCGTTGGAAAGGTATTGATGTTTAATTTCTATTCCTTTTTACGGAATGATGTTTCAATGTCTGTAGAAAACGTTATGGTCATTTGAGTGACCAAAGGTCAAAAACGGACAGCAACAGAGTTGTCCAGTTTTGGTGATCACTTTGGAGATTTCAAAACCAATCCAAACAGTCATGAAATATCACGAATAATATACCGTTGGAAAGGTATGGGTGTCTAGTTTGTACATAAATTTTCAAAACTCATTTTGAAGCTTTGTATAAAACATTATGGTCACAAGACCATACAAAGGTCAGTTTTGAAAAACATTTAAATCATTGAAATCCACTCTTTTGAAACTAGACACTTTACTCCAAACGACCAAACCAAAACAAGAGAAGAATGGGACCTTCTCAAATGGTCATTCAACGCGCTAAGACAAGCACACCATCATGCAAGCACGGACACAACACAAGACCACATTTAAATATAGAAATGAAGTGCATAGTGTGATTGTGAAAAGAATGCACACAAGAATAATAGGAACACATGCATAACATCACAAGTGCATGTAAGTATGTGTGTGTGCAACAACAAATGTATGACAATGCAAATGCATGTAGTGTGTGTGTGTGCAGCTAAATCTCTTCAAGAGTTAAGAACAAGTGAACTACCTCTCTTGAAGCTCTTTGGGATGACCAGAAGCATGTCTTCGAGAAAAACCACACTTGGAGAACCTATGCTACCCGTTACATTAACATCCCAATGTGATTTATCATGAAATAAGTCAATCATAAAAATGAGGTTCTTACAATCTCCCCCTTTGGCTATTTCATGATAAAATCACCACTCACAATAAATCCTCACAAAAAGAAAACAAAGCTATTGGTCAACAAGTAATTCTACGTTACATTCAGAAAGACCTAGGATCTAAGTCTTCAAGGCCTTCATTCTCTTCGTAGATCATCATAGCTACACACAATAGCAAGAAAGTACTTTCCAAGAACAAGTGCAAGTGAGGTGATCAAATAAAAAAAAATTGCACTCAATAAAGCAATATAAAGAAATGCATGTGCTATGCTCCCCCTAAAAGGTTACTCTCTCTCAAGACTTCTCCCCCAAAGCATAAATGCATAAAAATGCTCCCCCTATATATCTCAAGACTTCTTCCCCTTTTTGTCATGAGATAGGCAAAGGAGCTGCCCCTATCGAGTTGCTTTAGCAAAGAGAGCTATTCGCACAACAACATTGCATAATCATATACACAAACTTTATGTAACTTAAATAATTGAGAGAGATTCAATGAGTTTTATTTAATGAAAATGTGTGAAATTATTGCTTTCCATGCAAGACATATAGCATTCAAGTTCAAGCAATGGTATTTGGCAAAGCAAACATCAAAAGGGTTTCCATAAGAATTCAAACCAATTTGTACCATTTTGTCATAAGCAAACAAGATATAGTTTTTCAAAAAGAATTTCAATGAAAAGAGCAACTATATCAAACTTTATAAGCGAAACAAGACATGAGCGACTTTTGCACCCTTTTTGATTTTTCCAGGTAAGATACCCATATGATAGTAGCCTTGTTCAAGTAATAAACAGAGAGAGAAGACTAAATTTGGATGAGACATCCTTATTTATTGCATGGATACTAGATCCTTATTGGGTTTAGTCTTCTCATTTGCTTTCACACATATTTTGCACTAAAGCAATCAAAAACATTTCATGCATATCATTTAAGCATGTCATTAAAAGTTATCATGTCATAGAGATAAATTATAAGTCATTCAAATGTACTTTCCCAATCAAATCTCCTAGTCCAAAAATGCATGTTTGAACATAAATATGACATGGATTGCAAGTAAAGCAATGTTGCACATTTATTAAGAAAATAACATATAAGCTTATATGTGCAACCAATCATCTCAAGGAATTATAAATAGCATAAATTAATCAACTTTTTGCATATAGCAAATCATGCAAGTTTGCTCTCTTTGCTTGAGCTCCCCATATGGGGTCAATTCCAACCAAGTCATTTGGAGGCATGAGCCTCTATAGAATTACCAAGTCCGATGGACCTAGTTGCATCTATGGGTGTCATATGGGCACTAAGGCAAGCGGGTTTATTCTTTCCAACCCACCTAGGTTCCACTTTAACATTTTTAGTGGTCATAGACATGTTTCTAGGTTCCCTAGGTTTATGCAAACTTGCCCTATTTTTTAACCGTTTTTCTTACATGCTCTCTAATCTACACCTCTTAATGTCTTTAAAGCAATTTGGTCTTAAGTGACCAATCATACCAAAAAATGACAAGTAGGTATAAAATAAGAGTTTATACCATTACATTGAGATCTCATCGAGGTTCGCCATGTTGATGAGGTTGTCTTTGATGGTGCTTCGGTTTGCTTCTCCTTGGAGCTTGAACCGATTGGCGGCACCTTTGTGGTTTAACTTGTTGAGGTGGTTGAGCCAGTTGATCTTGCCTTCTTGGTTGAGCAAGCACTTGTGGTCAAATTCTTTCTTGATGGTTGACTTGTTGGAGGAGGTGATTGGCTTCTCAAGGACTTGTCCTTTCTTCTTGGATTGCCCAGGCTTTGGTTGAGTTGCCAAGGCTTGTGTGGACTTTCCTTGAGTTAAACCTTGCTTGGATGAAGCTTTGCTCTTGCCTTAAGCTTGAGGTTGTTTGACCTTGGCCTTCTTTAATTCTTCAAGGTACCTCATCTCTCTTTCCTTGACAATCTTCAAGGCGTTCTCTTTGTTGGCAAGTTCATCCTTCATTGCCTTCATCCTTTGGTGGCAATCTTCAATCTCCTTTTTATACTTGGACACATCAATCATGTCTATCTTCGAGGAGTCATCTAACTTGGCCTTTAATTGAAGATTTTTCTTCTTCAACAAATTTTCACTTTCCTTGAGTCTCCTCACTTCATCATCCAAGTGAGTCACTTTGGCTTTTAGTTTAAGATTATCCTTTTCCAATCTAAGGATATCATTTTCCTTCTCCTTTAAAGTCTTTTGAAGAGAATCAACCAACCTTGATAATCCACCTTATTATCACAAGAGTTCTCGGAGCATGAGCCATCACTATCAAGGCTTTTCTCACTTGTGCTTGTGAGAGTCATATCATCAAGGCTTGCTTCACTCAAACATGCTCCACTTCGGTTTCCAAACTCCAAGTCATCAATCTTGAAATCTTCAAGTGACACACATTTGGTAAGGACTTGTGTTTCTTCATGGTAGGAAACCGGAAATGCAAAGTAGTTGTTCACACACTCACCCGAGCTTGTGGAACAACTTTCAACAACTTCAACTTCGCTATCACACCGATTAGTGATCATACTTACTCCTCCATTCTTGTACTTCAAGTTACCACACTTGGAGGCGATGTGGCCAATTCCACCACATTCAAGGCAAGGGTCATTTTTCCTTAACATTTTCTTTTCCTCCTTGACTTTGGAGGTCATACACTTCTCCTCCTTCACTTTGGAGGTCAAACCCTTCTTTTGAGATTTCACAAATCTCCTAAATCTCTCAACCATGAGAGTCATCTCCTCATCGGAGTCACTTATCTTCCTCTCAACATTAGAGGTCATCGAAGCAAATCCCACTCTAAGTGTTTCACTCTCACACATGGTGTATAGGTGAAGTGAGTGAAAGAATGCAAATGAAATGCAAAGAAAAAAATGCACACAAATGCAAGACACACAAACAAGGAGCAAAGATCACCTAAGTATATCTAGGAACCCGCTCTGGTACCAATTGAAAATACTACTCAAGCGTGTGTCTAATAACCTAGAGGGGGGTGAATAGGTTTTAATCAAGTTAATTACCAACCTTTCTTGATTAGTCAATATTAAAAATCACCCCACAGGCAAACATACAAAATCAAGTGTAAAATGCAGAAATTAAATAACACATTTGAGTTTTACGTGGAAACCCTTCAATAAGGGAAAAACCACGGGATATCCTTCTAGCCACACCGATCCTCAAATCCACTATTGTAATGATGTTTACAACCTAGGTTGACCTCTAATAACACCATTCTCGGTCACTAACCCACCACTACTACCCAACGGGCCTTTATAGTGAATCCTTGATCACTTTGCTTGCCAACCACACCTTGGTTGCAAAACTTCACTTGCTTGTGCACTACACCTTATAGTCACAAGACTTAACTCTCAAGAAGAGATTAACAACCTAAGTGAATATATGAATCTTCAAAATGCAAATAATGTTAGGCAACACTAAATGCTTATCTAGGGATTAAAGATGACACTAAGTACAAATCCTAGATATCAATGTCTATATGAATGCTCATAAAGACCTAACTAGATATAGATATGCAAGTCTAAAATCTAGTCATCAACCAAATCCATATCAACACATGTTGTCACATAAAATGGCAAGGACAATAAATGCAATTAACAAATGCAATCAATGAGTCCTAATTAGCTAGAGGGCAAATATGTCCTAAATGCAAGCTATCACAATACAAACCCAATCATATAAAGGAACTCATAAATAGATGCACTAAATAGAGTCCTAGCATTTAATCAACTAATAAATGCAATAAAAACACAATCTTGGAAAGTATGAACAAATGATAAAGATGGGGTTTTTGTTCAACTTACCAGGTCAACTAATGATGAAGACCCATGCCTTAAACTTACCAAGACTCATAAAGCTTGAAGCTTTCTCTCTCTAAAGGTTGTTCTCTCAGATAAAAATGGGTTCTTGAAGCTCTAAAACGAGTTGGGGAAGAAGAGAACATATATATAGAAACCCTAAATGAAACTACGTCTTTTTGAGAAGTTTCTAAAAATTTCCAGCAACGTACGCACCTGTGGAGGGCGCAAAGGGTGTGCACGAACAGCACATACTGCTGGAAAGATTTGCGCACCTTGTGCGCACTCCCAACTGGTGCATTTGTGAGACACTGAATCAGCTCAAGTTTCAAGCGACCCAAAACATAATCAAACGACATCGAAACCTTTCGTATATTATACATTTGGAAAGGTATGGATGTATAATTTCTATTCCTTTTTACAGAATGACGTTTAAATGTCTGTAGAAAAAGTTATGGTCATTTGAGTGACCAAAAGTCAAAAATTGACAGCAATAGAGTTGTCTAGTTTTGGTGATCACTTTGGAGATTTCAAAACCAATCTAAACGGTCATGAAATATTGCGAATAATATACTGTTTGAAAGGTATGGGTGTCTAGTTTGTACATAAATTTTCAAAACTCATTTTGAAGCTTTGTATAAAATGTTATGGTCACAAGACCATACAAAGGTTAGTTTTGAAAAACATTTAAATCATTGAAATCCACTCTTTTGAAACTAGACACTTTACTCCAAACAACCAAACCAAAACAAAAGAAGAATGAGACCTTCTCAATTGGTCACTCAACGCGCTAAGACAAGCACACCATCATGCAAGCGCGGACACAATACAAAACCACATTTAAATATAGAAATGAAGTGCATAGTGTGATTGTGAAAAAAATGCACACAAGAATAATAGGAACACATGCATAACATCACAAGTGCATGTAAGTATGTGTGTGTGCAACAACAAATGTGTGACAATGCAAATGCATGTAGTGTGTGTGTGTGCAGCTAAATCTCTTCAAGAGTTAAGAACAAGTGAACTACCTCTCTTGAAGCTCTTGGGATGACCAGAAGCATGTCTTCGAGAAAAACCGCACTTGGAGAACCTATGCTACCCGTTACATTAACATCCCAATGTGATTTGTCATGAATAAGCCAATCATAAAAAATGAGGTTCTTACATGTTCAATAACTCAATCTAGACCGAACCATGTCCAAAAGAGTCATATTTCTCCTTTCTGCCACCCCATTCTGTTGAGGTGTACCTGGCGCAGAAAGCTGAGAAATTATCTCATTATCAATAATATATTGTTGAAACTCACCAGATAGATATTCTCTACCACGATCAGATCTCAAGATTTTTATGTGTTTCTCAAGCTGATTTTCTACTTCAGCTTTAAATGCTTTGAACATGGCAAAAGCATCCGGCTTATGTCTCATGAGATACACATAGCCGAATCTCTAGTAATCATCCATGAATGTGATGAAGTACTCATATCCACCTCTAGCTTGAATGATCATAGGACCACACACATCAGTGTGTATTAATCCTAAACATTTAGTGGCTCTTGTGCCTTTGGTCGTGAACAACCTTTTGGTCATCTTTCCTTCCAGACAAGATTCATAAGTCGGTAGATCATCAACCTTTAAGTCACTTAAAAGTCCATCACTAACAAATCTTTTAATCCTATCAAGGTTTATATGACCTAGGCGCAAATGCCATAGGTAAGTTTCATCTTTTGATAATTGTATTCTTTTATGATTAGGTTCCATTGATTCTGTGTCTAACAAGTGAGAGATATTTCTATGCAAATAGAATAAACCGTTTTCCAATGTACCTTTGCAAACAAATTTATCATTCCTACTAATAATAAAACCTTTATTAAAAGTAACTAAATATCCAAATTTATTTAAACAAGAAACTGACATTAAATTCCTCTTAAATTGAGGTACATAATAAACGTCTATCAAATACAAATGCCTACTAGAATCTAAATTAACTCTAATATCTCTCACTGCACAGGCAGACACCAACGCTCTATTGCCTAAACGTAATTTGAATTCATTCTTATTCAGTCTTTTCCTTTCCTGGAACCCCTGCAAGGAACAACAAACATGATTAGTGGCTCCAGAGTCTATGATCCGAGCATCTATAGGATCTGCTAGAAAGCATGTTTCAAGATAATTAATATTATCTTCTTCCTTCTTTTTCTGAGACTTTGGGAAATTTCTTTTCCAATGTCTCTTTTCACCACAAAGGAAACACTTTCCTTTGATCTTGGTTACTTTCTTGGTCTCCTTCTTGGTAGGTCCAAGTTGCTTTTTCTTTTGTTGTTTCTTGACATTCTTATGGGTCTTAACAGTAGCAACTTTACCAACCATATGAATCTCTTGACCCTTTCCTTTCACAAGGATATTCTCAGCACTTTGAACATCTTGCATCAGGCCATGCAAGTTGTATTCCTTATTGTTCAAGGTGTAGTCCAACTTGAATTGATTAAGGAATCTGACAGTGAGTTGACAATCATGTCAATTTTTGTTTCACCATCTATCTCAACACCATTGAGTTCAGCAATGTTGAGATGTGTTATGACTTTCATCATGTTATCTTTCACAGCCTGTCTAGGTTTCATTCTAAGATTCATAAAAGCAGTCACTGGCTCTCTCTTAGTTCTCCTGGACCTCATAGCAAACACCTCCTCTATAGACATCATTATATCAGCAGCATCACTCATTCCTTCATGTTGCTGTTGCAACACGTCGGAGATGGTGACCATAATGTAACATTTGGTCATCTCATATGAGGTCTCCTACTGCTTATACTCATCTCTTTAAACCTCAGTAGATTCATTAGTAGGAGCAGGTGGTTTAGGGGTAGACAAAACAAACTTATGCTTTTCAGATTGCAACAACCTCCCAATTTTCCTTTTCCATGTGACATAATTATCATTAGTTAAAGTGTTATCTTTCAGGATGTTGATTAGGGATGGGGTCATGATTTCTAAATAAAAAAAAAATTATATAAGCAAACAATCATGATAAAGCACTTTTGAATAATTATCTAAAATTGAATAATTCAATCGTAACGTTCAACGGTGATCCAACATCCATAAATGTTACGCCTCTTTTGGAAGTTCGCACCATTTACTAGTTGGACTAGGTCCCACCTAATTGTTAACATAACAACCAGCGTTTTCAATTTAGCCTTGCAATTTATATTGACAAGAACTCTTGGGAGGATATCAATAAAATCACATTGAGTGTGTTACCAAGTTTTCGACCTTCAATATGTTCCTTCACGAAAATCCCTTCTTTGAGAGTAGATATCGTTTGAGTCAATTGTCTAGTCTATCCTTGTATGGAAGTATCTTGCTAAATTCCATTCATGGATACCCCTTAGGGGGGTTATCACACAAAACATAAAGCTCAACTAACCTTGGAGGTCATAGGTGTTCAAAACACCTTCTCCCACTCAATTGTTTAAGGCGTGCGATGGAATTTCATAGAAAGATTTACCAAGTTATTTAGATGCCAATTAGATACCTAAACCATTCAATGCATGTTCAAACCAAAAGAGATATATGAGTGGCACTCCTATTCTATATGACATGTTATCAAACAATGATAAACATTGCAATATTTACGAAAAATAAATAACCACAATTTTTGTCCATCCTAGAAAAGCAAGTAAATTACATTTGTTTGAAAAACAAAAACTAATGTTAACTTGGTGAAAAAGTTATCAAGCGGCCGTCAATCAAAGGTCTTGCGCACCCGAAGCCATGCACGGCTGCCCCGTGCACAGCACCACACGCCTAAAGCCATGCTCGGCTGCCCTGTGCGCAGCACCTCACGCCCGAGGCCATGTGCGGCTGCAGCACAGCTGCTGCCATGCGTTAGAGCGCATGTGCCCAGCTCCTTAAAGGGCCGCACACTGTTGCACCGCAACAAGCATAGATGCGCACTTGGTGGCGAGCGCGCTTGCTGCCTTGGTGCTCACGGGCTGCCAAGGGCTACGGCTTTGCTTCTTTTTCTGCTCCCAATTCTTCAACTCTTCTATTCTTCGAAACTTGAATATATTACAGCAGTTTTTTTTATTACAACAATAAAAAAAACTTAACAACTATCAAGAAGGAATTATGGCGATGATAAACCACCCTTCTTGTTACAACTTCAAACAAAAAATACATTGAAATTCTATGACCAAAATCGAGAAATAACAAATCATATTATAAAAAACATATATATATCCATACATTTCGATGTAATTATATATGTGAATACCTAAAGTGCCATCTCTTGCTAAAATATGAATATTTACAATAAAAATAAATAGATCCACGTATATATACATCAATTAATCAAAGGTACAACCAGGTTCTGAAACCAATTGTAATGAAAAAAAAACACGTGGCGGAAGCGAAAAATATGATTGGTATATTTCAAAACTTTTCCTTTTAAAAGAAAGAACCTTAACCCTTGATTAATTAACATATAATTAAAAGTGTCATACCTTTTTCACATGATGATTGATATTGCATCGCTTTGAATTCATAATATCTTCCAATCCAATCACGAATATGAATCACCTAGGAGTGTGGGCTCCCCTTCTTTGAATTGTATACCTGAGGATGGAAAACAAAAAACTTTTTCTTTTCTTAGTCATAATAACCCTCCTCGAGAAAACAAAGAACGTTTGGTCACTTGTGAATTCTCAGTCTTTTAATCGAAAACTCGTGTGAACCCTAATTCGATATTGTTAGGTTTTAGATTTGTGTTGGCTTGATTCCATAACAAAACACTCTTTGTTTGTATTGATTAGTTGCTTAGGTGGTTCGTGATTAGATCAAGTTTCGAAGAAGGAAAGCAACTTCGCATGCAAAGTTTGTCTTCAAGAGGAAAGATGCGTACTTGGATGCTAAGGTATCAAGATTCTTTCTTCTCTTACAAGACGTAGGTGCGCAAGCACACACACACATTTCATAAAATTTGTGTTCCTGAATCGTTGTGCTAAATTTAAAGGCACACACATACATTGCATTCCTTTGTGTCCCTGCATCCTTGTTCTAAAATTGTATAACACATTCACACACTTGTTGAAGTATGCATAAGCATTAGACTTAATTTGACAATTTTTGTAAACTTGCATGTTCTAAGACTATATCTAGAAAATGACATACTTGTGTGTTCATGTGTTTGTTTGTTTATGTTTTTATGTTATTGAACTTGATTTTGAGCTTATATTATGTCTCATTGAGTTCCGGTTGTTTTGGTTACTTATTCATTAAATTTCGAGTTCAAAATGGAAAGTTAAGAAACTTTCTATGTTTTTATCGTACATGGTTTTTGTCCTTGTTTTTCAAGTTGAATTTCATATTTTTTTTGAGAAAGTTTTCATGATTTATTTTTTATGTGAGGGAGTCCCAGTTCATAATTCAAAAATGGATTCAAATTCGGAGTTTGTAGGCCGGAGAACGGTCAAAAAACATTTCAGTGCGCGATAGGGAGTAAAGGGGAAGTGAGATGGCAAAGCCAAAACCACCCCACCCGGTGGAGGCGTATAGCTCCCACGGGAAGGCCACCATTATGCTCCCATGGAGGCCATGTGCCTCCATGGGGAGCTGATGTGGCAAGAGTTGATTGGTGGTCTTACCTCTCTCTCTCTCTACACATCAATTTCCCTCCATATATATTCAAATTTCGTGCAGATATTTTGTTTTTCTGATATCTCTCTCAAATCAACTCCGATTTTAGATTTTCAAAAGCCGACATTGTTGGTCTTGAAGAGAGGAACAAGTCCCAAGCATTGTTAGAATCAAATGATATCCAAGTTTTTCACGGTGATCTGATCTCAGTTCGTGTGTTCATCCTTTGTAAGTGAATCATCTTCTTTCCATTTTCATTTGTGATCAACTTGATGAATCTTCTTATTTGATTAAAGAAAAATTTTTAGAACGATTTTGATTCCAATTTTAGACTTGTTTGGATGATTTTCAAAATTATCTTTTGTATTTTTGATTGAATATTGTTTTAGCTAATTTTGAAGAACATGAACTTGAATCTAGAATATCTTTGTGATTTCATCTTGATTGTTGATTTCTAGGTTTTCGTCACATGTTCTAAGAACTATAATATTTTGATTGTAATTTCTATCATCTAAATATAGTTCTTGTTTTATTGAATATGTTGTGGATTTCAAGTGTTAACTTGTTCACTTGATTTCAAAGCTAGTTTTGTGATTTCTATTGAAAACTTCTTGTTCTAGCTTTGATTGACATGTTTAGGTTTCTAGATATTTTTGTCGATTATTTTGAATGCCTAATCTAGATCTCTAATCACATGTTCATAAGAATTAGTTACATTTGCTTGTGAGCTTGATTTGTGCTAATCTAATTCTTCATAGAGTGTATTTGATCAACTTGCTCTATTTGCTTGTGTTTGCATCATTTGCATTCACTTAGATCTTTTGCCTTGTAATGAAGTTGGAAGTCTCATTCCTTAGAGTGATTCTTTGGATTGAGCATTGGAAGTCACATTTTGGAGAGGGGATCTTCAATTTGTGCATTGAAAGTCTTGCCTAGGATCGGGGTGATCCGGATAGCTAAGCAAGGAAGTCTTGGCTAGGATCGGGGTGATACGGATAGCTAAGCAAGGAAGTCTTGTCTAGAATCGGGGTGACTTGGATAGACAAGCAAGGTGCCTTCCTAGAGACTTGAGGTATTGGTTAGGAAGTTGGCATAGTAAGTTCACTAGGCCCGAGTGTAAAGTAGGTGTTGATAGCTTAGAGAGTGAATCTTGTGTTGATTGCCTCTTGAGTGTGTAACTCTTATTTGTCATAGTGAATTACTTTTGCCAGTGGTTGTGGTATCAACCCGTGGATGTTTCCTCTTTTGAGGTTTTACCACGTAAAAATCATTTGTGTTGGTTTTGTTTTTATTAGCTTTACTTACTTTGAATTTGTATTGATTCATCCATTACTTAATTGTATTCGTATTGGTTTGTTGGATCAACATTCTTGCTAAAGCTTACTTGTGCAATTGTATATCTTGTGAAGAAGAAGAAATGCAAGAATTTGAGACTATACCCCCCCCCCCCCCCCCCCCCCCCCTCTTGGTATACTTGACACTATAATATTAAGGGAATTTCAGATGTTGTGCACAAAACCTTTTGATATAAAAGCTTCTAGTGCACTATCGAAAACAAAAACACTCACTGTTTTCCTCTTGACCAAATTCTCTATGAGTTGGAGTTTTTTTTTTAAGCAAAAAGAATAAAATTCTTCTTCTTAAAAAACTTTTGTTGGCCAAATTTCCTAGATAGGGATATAGGGTGGCCGAATGCTCCTTCATGTGGAGTAATTTTGTTTTTCCAAAACTCTTATGAACTTAGTAGTTTAAAATTTATTCCAACTCATGAGTATATTATCCAATAATAAATTATTGAATATCAATTAAAAAATTGTGACTTTATCAATAACTTCCTAATTGATTCATTATCAATTAGAGTTTTGATAGATATAAATACTTCATAATTTTACTAGATAAATAAAACATTTTTATTTATCTACTTATCAAATAAGGTTTTTGATACTTATCATACTACTATCAATAGTATGACACTAAGAGTCCTACTTCTAGTCAGAAAAAGATTTTGACTTTTAATCAAATAATTAATTAATTAATTTTCATTTAATTAAATAATAAAATAAAGCAATATATTAGGCTAATTATTTAGCGCTTGCCGCCTAAACCTATACATGGGCAATATATTGTTTCTCCAATTTATTAAATCCATTAGACTTTAATAAAAAGTCCACATGTGAATTAGACCCATTCTTTATTACCAAAAAATAGTCCACATGCCTTAAATTAATACATTAATATAATTTAACAGCCCATTTATTTAAAATGTGCAAATTATATTCTTAATGTATTAATGGAATGCTAATTGCACCCCATTAGGGCCACCCCAGGATTCCCACATCCTTGGCCGCCCATCCTAGGCTTTTGAAGAGTTTCAGCGTGTCTTGATCACACATGACCGCACCTCTCCAAAAATTTTGGATTTCGAAATCCAAAAACAATTCTAGATAGACCTAGAAATTGGTCCGGTAGAATATATCAAGTGATCCATTCAAGTTCGTGCGGATTGGGGATCTTGGCAGGCTATCTAAATTTAAGCTTCAATAGACATAACCTAATTACAATCAACAAATGATTCACTTAGGTTTGATATATTAAATTTAGCTCATTCCACTAAAGAGCTAAAATTGAACTCTTAAATAAAGATAGAATAAGTCAACGTTTCTCATCCGTACCCTAGACAACCTTATTGGAGATAGTGTATCCTCGTGAAAATATTAGTAATCGCCAAGAGCTCATAGACCGCCTATAGCTCTCCTAGTTACCATATTTACTCATATGTCCATATTTTGAACTTGGATATTTTGACTTGTTCAAAAGCCATGTTTCATTAGACACTATCGAAAACTTAACGTTAAGATTTAATATCCAACACCTCAAAATATCCATATGATGATATTCTACTCACATTTAATAAATGGAGCCACGATGTCCATATCTATAAATGAAGTCCTCTATAGATTAACAAATGAATACCACCAAACCATCAAGGATAGACTATGCTATATAATCGTACTCATTGACAGCTCAAATGATAACACTTGTAACCATAAGTCCATCATTTATCTCAGGATTGAGATAGACTCTTCGATTGTCCTCAAGTGAAAACTTTTATCCACTAACGGTTCTGGATAAAGTATTTCACTGTGATCGTATTCAATGCACCTAGTGCACTTGATTCTTTCGCTCAAAGACACTACACTTTTATGATTTTAGAGTCATCATAACACTTTTGATCCCACTCAAATGCTAGCAAAAGAATCTACAACTTTAACAAGGTAAAGGAGCCCAACCTTTATCTTAAGTTGTGAATATTGTTCAAGACTAACTAAAGAATTGTGTCTACATCATACATATTCAAATGTACGAACAATTCTTCATCTCTCAAGGTCTTTTGACCTTATGATTATTTACTTTTGACAATTATAATAATTAAACTATAAACGCTATAAGATTTGTTAAACTAGAAATCACTTTATTAATATAAAAAGATTGTCAAATATATTATTACACTCTTGCTATTGAGCATAATCCCAACAAGTCAAATGTTCTTTATATTATGAAAAGAGAAATCACACGTTATACTATCAATAGAAAAGAGAAAAAGGGAATTGACTATTACCTAGCTTTGTCTTCGCCTTTTTATAAATGCCATGAATTCAACATTATTTGATAATTCATCCAACCCAGCTGGCTTCCTTTTCTTTCTCATCGGCATGGGGTTAGTCCATGGGCTCCGGACATTCCGAGCTCTCATCTTCTCAATATCTTTGTACACGACATCCGGGTCTAGTCCATCAAGTGCTACAACACTCATATTAGGGTTTGAAACCACAACGTTCATAGCTAGGGATCGATAATCGTCAAGTGATAGAGGCTGCTTAACCAACTTATCCAAACCCAAATTCTGCTGATCCGCCTTCTCCACATCATTTGACAGCATCTTAGTGGCAAGACATGCAGAATTGATGATCTCCTCAATGTCATATTCATGAAGGATATTTTTTAACTCTGGATCCTAAATTTACAAAGAATAAAATTATATAAGTAAAATACCACAACACATGCCATCATTCCATAAAGTCATGTCACATTGCACTGTAAAATACCATTACAAATACTTTATTCACATATGTACCTTAGATGAAACGACATCATTCCATAAAGTCATGTCACCATCAACCTTCTCCAAAATTTCATTCTCAACCTTATCCTTATTCAAAATTTCATTGTCACTCTCAACCTTATCAGAAATTTCATTATCACCACCCTCAACCTTCTCCAAATGTACTGCAGTCGAAACATTGTTCTTTTCCATTTTCCCTTCAAATAAGGTTTCAACATGGTGCCCATCAGTATCCTAAAGTGATAACAATAAAAATTAAGGACTAAAAATTTGAAAAATATTTATCAAGGACTTTACATTTGAAATACGAAAAAATAAATCAAGCTTACCATATCAAAAAAACTGTCATCGTTTTCTTTCGAGCCGTCCATGTCCATAATAGTTTCTTTACTTTCTCCTGATTTTTCAAAGGTTGATTTTTCAACTGGCTTTTCTACAACCTTCATTTCTTCTCTAATATTTGCAAATTCATCCTTACAAAAAGAAAGCAATTGTTCCTCACTGTCATTATTATTTCTTGCTTTAGCTGAATCGCTCTCCTTAATCAGTTTAGCAAGAGCTGAATAGAGTTAGCTATAGTGGATGGACTCGAAGTCTAAAATTTAGATTGTAAATCCAAAGCATCATAGGATATCTTAGGCGTAGACACTATTAACACAAGCAAACACAAATAAAATCTTACATTCAAGATGAAGAAAAAGTTGTTGAACTAATTAACCAAAAACCTTAATAAAAAATGAATTATTTAAAAAATTTACATATCTTAAGCATGACTCAATTAATGTTTGTATTGTTGGGCCCCTGCATATCATGTTCTATAGTATTGCTTGGTGAAACTGGACAAAATATAAACATAAGACTATAAAAGAATATCATCTAAATTGTTGCAAAATTACACAACTTATAGCTGAATAGTAAAATAGCAGTGCATGAATGAAACACTTCGATTAATAACTACACTAGAATTAATAATCAAGAGAAGATCTTTATAAGTAAATGCGCATAGGAAACTTGAACTTTTTTTTTACATACACAGCTTTTTCAATCCATAAAATTATTAATCAAATCTAAACG
This sequence comes from Dipteronia sinensis, assembly GCA_033220585.1. Taxonomy (NCBI): domain Eukaryota; kingdom Viridiplantae; phylum Streptophyta; class Magnoliopsida; order Sapindales; family Sapindaceae; genus Dipteronia; species Dipteronia sinensis. Next base: position 69,868,492 of record CM065636.1, on the reverse strand, counting down.
GAATAAATTTGTACCTTAGGAGTTTCAAAATCTCCTTCATTGAAGAGCCGCCTCTTAGAATTGGGATCTGAAAAAGTGGTTTTGGATCTGATTACAGATGTTATATGGTGGTTGTGAAAAGAAGCAGCTCCCTCATCAAGTTCATTACGGCAAACCGCCAATCTGTCATCGGGGTCCTCATCAGACCCAACATTATGTTCCTCTTCAAATTCCATATGTACAGGCATCACCAAGGACTTATAGTAATCAGTCCCCTTTTCATAATCGTGAGCTTCCCAATCAAACAAAGCCATCTGCATGTAGGGAAAAAATAATGTTATGCTCTTCCTACAAGTCGGTATTACTGTAGAAAAAGGAAAAGGAAAAGTAATGAAATACACACCGTTGATGAGAACCTGGATTCAACTTTCACGGCCCTTGTATCGAATTTCCATCTCTTAAATTGTGGGAACCCTGTGCTAATTCATCTCCCAATGAAATCTGTCAAACAGGGAATTCTCTCAACTGCCCAAACCTATACAATTAAAAATCAAACAATGTTATTCTATACCTAAATATTGTGTGCAATGTTTAAAGGACTATAAAATGTGATACTATTACCTGAAATGGTAGAGGAAATCCGAATATATTGATTGTATGGTAGTTGGATGTATTATTCTTCTCAGCATCCTTCTTTAACTTTGGTAAATCCATGTCTTCTTTTTCTAATACTTCTTCATCTTCTACTTGTATGTTCTTTTTCACCCTTTCTACTGCTTTTTTCTTCTTCTTCTTCTTCTTCTTCTTCTTCTTCTTCTCATCGTTCTCTTCCTTATTTTCTTCCTGCTTCTGTCCATTATCATCTTTCTTCTTTCCTTTACCTGTCAGTGTGTTAATGTGATTCAGGAGTAAACCCTTGAGCCGATACATTGTAAAATTGTGGATGTAAAAGCTCCACAAAAAAGTTTTGAAGGCATTTTCTTCCTCAACTAACGCAAATAGCCAAGCCGGTATGGCCTTTCGTCCATCCTCAGTGCCAAAGAATTGAGAGACCATTAATATGTACACCATCTTCAGGACGTCTTCACCATCCACATCCGTAAGCTGGTTAAATGTGGCAAACAACAATTCACATGATGGCCTTTTTGATTTGAAATATCTACTCACTAAAGAATCGACAACAACTTCTTCTTTTTTCTTGAAATCTTCAGGCAAAGGGCCCATGTTTAGCCCACTACACAGATAAAACTCTTCTCTCCAGAAAAGAACCTTTTGTCTCCCTAATCCAAACCACATTTCATCATCCTTTTGTCGATCGGGAAGAATAATCTCGCATTTTAGAAGGTTGTAGATAAGCATGCCATGAATGATCAAGGGTTGGACCAACTACAAGTAATGGCCAAAAGGCCCTTCCTTAAACCTTTTCAGCATGCCACATCGAAGTAGGACGGCCTTCAAATCCCTCATGAGATAACACTTGTTTTCTGAGTTTATTCTTGTGTTGATCCAATCTCTATGGTCCGGGAACCGCCAGAGTTTTTTGTTTGGATTAACAGGCATTCGTTTAATAACAACAACAACAAAATTAACACTTAAGAAAAAAATATTGATTTTATAAATGTAAAGATAATATGAGACAATTGAATGAGATAATATTTTAAATATCTCAAAAAACTTTCTAGCAAACAACAATATATGTTCCACCTCAGCCAGTTAAGAAAATCCCAGATCAAAACAACCAAATTCAAATGATAAAAATAACCAATGTGAACTGAATTTCAAGCCCATAAATTGGATTTCAAACCTGGGAATCCTTACTTTGAAGCCCGAGAATTGGTCTTCCAAGCCCAGGAATCCTTAATTTTATCCCCGGGAATTGGATTTCAAGCTAGGGAATCCTTACTTTAAAGCCCTAAAATTGAAAGTTCAAGCCTTGGAATTGGTTGTTCAAGAATGGGAATTGGACTTTCAAACCGTGGAATTGGTCGTTCAAGCCCGGGAATCCTTACTTTCGGACCTCTTTAAAGCACAGGAATTGGAAATCATGCTAATATAACATGACAATACAACGACAATGCAACCCAAAACACAGAAACTAAAAATACAAACTAAAGCGTGTGTCTAATAACCTATAGGGGGGATGAATAGGTTTTAATCAAGTTAATTACCAATTTTCTCTTGATTAGTCAATATTAAAGAATTCACCCCACAAATAAACATATAAAATCAAGTATAAATGTGTAAATTAAAAAGGCACTTGATTTTTACGTGGAAACCCTTCAACAAGGGAAAAACCACGAGCTATCCTTCTAGCCACACCGATCCTCAAATCCACTATTGTAATAATGTTTACAACCTAGGTTAACCTCTAGTCACACCATTCTCGGTCACTAACCCACCACTACTACCCAACGGGCCTTGATAGTGAATTCTTGATCACTTTGCTTGCCAACCATACCTTGGTTGCAAGACTTCACTTGCTTATGCACTACACCTAGTAGTCACAAGACTTAACTCTCAAGAAGAGATTAACAACCTATGTGAATATATGAATATTCTAAATTGCAATTAATGCTAGGCAACACTAAATGCTTATCTAGAGATTATATGATGGCAATAAACACAAATCCTAGATATCAATGTCTATATTAATGCTCATAAAGACCTAACTAGATGTAGATATGCAAATCTAAAATCTAGTTATCAAACAAAGCCATTTCAACACAAGTTATCACACAAAATGGCAACGACAATAAATACAATTAACAAATGCAATCAAGAAGTCCTAATCAACAATATCTAAATGCAAAGCATAGATATTTAGCTAGAGGGCAAAATGATCCTATATTCTAGCTATCAATAAAATCTAAACTCAACCAACATTCAATGTCTCAAACATGTTAGAAACAACATTAAGTAAGGAGACATGCATTTAATCAATAAATAAATGCTAATCCTAAGCAAACATATCATAAGATAAAACAAGAGATTCTAGGGTATGTAGAAATTACCTAGTCAAAGAACACACAAAGACCTATGCTTGGAAGATGCTAAATGCTCATAGGAATGTGTTTGGTTGAGTAAAAATCAAGTCTTGGAGCTCTCTCTCTCTCTAGGAGTTAATGTCTCTCTATAAAAGTCTTCTTGAAGCTCTTAAAAAATGAGTTGAGGAAGACAAGAGAACATATATAATAGGGCAAATCAAGATTACGTCGTTTTGGAAAAAAAAGCACCTAGAAAATGCATTGTGCACTGGTGTGGCACTGGTCGACCAGCGTACGACCCACACACACCTACTGCCCGAAATGTGATGGTGTTGCGCTGGTCGAGTAGCGAAACAAGGGCACATAGCCGCTACAGCGCATCAGCTTGAGATTGGAGTGACCCAAAAAAGACCAAACGGTATCGAAACCTTTCGTATGATATACCGATAGAAAGGTATGAAAGTCAACTTTTGACTAATTTTTACGGAATGACATTTCAATGTCTGTAGATAGAGTTATAGTTATTTGAGTGACCAAAGGTCAGATTTGGATAACAGCAAAGATGACCTGTTTTAGCGGTCACTTTGGAGATTTCAAAACCAATCCAAACCATCATGAAATATTACGAATAATATACCGTTGGAAAGGCATGGGTGTCTAGTTTGTCCAGAAATTTTCAAAACACAAATTGGATATTTGAATAAAACGTTATGGTCACAAGACAATATAAAGGTCAGTTTTGAAAACATTTAAACTATTGAAAAACTAATTTTTTTGATACTAGACACTTACTCCAAACAACCAAACCAAGACTAACACTTAACCAAGAGAAGAATGGGACCTTCTCGAATGGTCAGAAAACGTGCTTGAAACTCAAGCACACCAACATGCAAGCGCGTGCATTTCCGAACACACAACGGAAAATGAAAGACACAACAACCACACGTTAAGTCTAACAACAATGTGCATGTGTGAGAAGTGAAAGAAAAACACACATGAGCAACAAAGAACAAATGCATTTCAATTCAAATGCATGTAAGTGTGTGTGTGCAACTATTCTCTTCAAGAGTCAAGTCAAGTGATTTACCTTTCGCTCTTGCTCTTGAAGTCACGGCGATGCTTGGAAGCTTGCCAACGAAAGCCGAAACTACCCATTACAAAAACATCCCCAAATGTGGTTTGTCATGAAATAAGCCAATCATAAAAATGAGGTTCTTACAATCTCCCCCTTTGGCTATTTCATGACAAAATCACCACTCACAAAATAATCCTCACAAAACAATAATAAAGCTATTGGTCAACAAAGTATATTCTACGTTACAATAAGAGAGACCTAATATCTAAGTCTTCAAGGCTTTCAATCTCTTCGTAGATCATTGTACCTACAGTCAATAGCAAGAAAGCACTTTCCAAGAACAAGTGCAAGTGAGGTGAACAAGAATAAAAAGTAATTGCACTCAATAAAGCAATATAAAGAAATGCAAGTGCAATGCTCCCCCTAAATAGGTTACTCTCTCTCTCTCTCTCTCTAGGCTTCTCCCCCAAAGCATAAACAATGCTCCCCCTATATCTCTCAAGACTTCTCCCCATTTTTGTCATGAGATAGGCAAAGGAGCTCCCCCTATCGGGTTGCTTTAGCAAAGAGAGCTATTCGCACAAATACATTGCATAATCATATACATAAACTTTATGCAACTTAAATAATTTGGAGAGATTCAAGGAGTTTTATTTAAAGAAAAATGTGTGAAATTGTTGCTTTGCATGCAAGACATATAACATTCAAGTTCAAGCAATGGTATTTGGCAAAGCAAACATCAAAAGGGTTTCCAAAAGAATTCAAACCAATTTGTACCCTTTTGTCATAAGCAAACACGATATAGTATTTTGAAGAGAAATTTTCAACACACACAAAAGTATATCAATCCTTAAAATCAAATCAAGACATTAGATCAAGAGATCCTTTTAGATTTTTCCAGATACATATCCGTATGATAGTAGTCTTGATTAACAATTAAGAAGAGAGAGAAGACTAATTTGGATATAAAATCCTTATTGATTGCATGGATACAAAATCCTTATTGATTAGTCTTCTCATTTGCATTCACACACATTTGCATTAAAGCAATCAAAACATATTTCATGCATATCATTTGAAGCATGTCATAATCAAGTTCACATATCATGGAGATAAATTATAGGTCATTCAAATGTACTTTCCCAATCAAATCTCCTAGTCTAAAAATGGATGTTTGAACATAAATGTGACATGGATTGCAAACAAAGCAAGGTTACACACATATTGAATAAAAATACCATATAAGCATATATGTGCACCCTATTATCTCAAGCAATTAATAAAGAGGCATAAAGTGTATCAAATTTTTGCACATTTCAAAAATGCAAGTTCACTCTTTTTGCTTGAGCTCCCCAAATGGGGTCAAATCCAACCAAGTCAATGGGAGGCAAGAGCCCCTACAGATCTACCAATTCTATTAGACCTAGTTGAGTCTATGGGTGACATATTGGCACAATAGCATGCAGGTTCATCTTTTATAATCCACCTAGGTGACACATTTTCACTCCTAGTGGTCTTAGTCAACATTTTACTAGATTTCCTACGATCATTTTCTTTAGATTTCCTAGGCACATGCATATTGGCTTTTCTATGTCTATTCCTCTCCATCATGCTCTCAACCCTACATATCTTAATGTACCTATGGCAATTTGGCCTAATATGCCCATCAACACCATAAAAATGACAAGTATGTATAAAATTAGGAGTCATACCATATCCTTGTGAGGTCATTAAAGACTTGTCATGCATTTGATATCAGCTTTAGTGTTGAGCCGGTTCTCTCCTTCTTTGTTGTTGAACCGGGTTGGGTTGCCTCTTTTGTTGAGGCTGCATGGCTTGCCTTATTGGTTGGTCATGATGAGAATATTGAGCTTGCCTTCTTGGTTGAGGAAACTTTGGTTGAGGGAAGCTTGGATGTGGAGCTTTTGGTTGTTGAGATTGAGCTCCATTCTTTGTTGGCATGTTCACTTGGCCACTCTTGGATGACTCTCCAAGTTCAATCTTACTCCTTGGATGTTGTGGAGGTGAGGCTTCCTTCATGCTATTTCCCTTGACAAACACTATCTTGCAAAAGGAGGAAGTTTTATTGTCATCCACATAATCAATGCTCTTATTATCATTGGACTTCTTTCCAATGCCCAACATATGGTCAAGCTTTTCGGTGCCGGAGGTCATTTTGGCAAGCAACTCCTTAGCTTCCTCAAGCTCCTTCTTCATCTTGTCTTCACTTTCCTTGACTCTCCTCACTTCTTCATTCAAGTGAGTCACCTTGGTTGAAAGCTTGAGATTCTCCTCCTTTAATTTTTGAATCTCCTTTTTCTTTTTCAACCTAGAGTCTTCAAAGTGTTTGATGAAGCATTCAAGGTCCATGCCTTTACAAACTCCTCTAGAGTGAGGAGAAGACTTCTCATCACTAGAGTCACTTCCTACACTTGAGGATAAGGCACTCTTCTCACTTTGCCTCTCGTCAAATGAGTCAACTTCCTCATCAAGACTTTCACCTTGGTCATTTGTTGTTGTGTCAACAACTTCCCTAAGTGTAGCTACATCAATCACTCTTCTAGCTACCACTTCATCTCTTTCTTCTCTAAGGTCACAATTCAAGGCACTTTTGCCTTCTTCTACTTCCACATAAGAGGCTCCAACGACCGTGTAGTTAATGGCAAGTTCTTTATCATCCGAATAATCTTCTACACTCTCACTATCACTTGATGAGATAGCTATCGCCTTTCCTCTTCTCTTGTCCTTCAAGTTAGTACAATCTTTGGAGATATGCACGAATCCTTCACACTCAAAGCATTGAATCCTCTTTCTTAAAGGTTTTTCATGTCTTGGCTCAATCTTCTTCTTGAAGTCATTCTTATGAAGCTTTATAAATTTCCTGAATCACTTCACCATTAGAGCCATGTCTTCATCCAAGTCATCGTCATCCTCCCTCATAATCTTGGAGGTCTTCAAAGCCAACTCCTTTTGCTTCTTAGGAGGTGAAGAGGTAGGGGCCCATCTAGATTCATAGGCTAAGAGCCTTCCAATTACTTCACTCAGCTTCATGTTCTTGTAATTATTATTTTCTTCAAGAGCCGTCACCTTGGATTCAAATCTAGTAGGAAGTGACCTCATGATCTTTTGCTTGATCCTCTTATCCGAGTATGGGTCACCTAGTTGATGGTTTTGATTCACAATGTCCATCAATTTCACTTGGAAGTCATTAAAACACCCATGCTTCTCCATCTTGATCATCTCAAATTGTGCCTGGAGGACTTGGAGCTTGGAATCCTTAACCACTTGGGTTCCCTCATGTGCCGTCTCTAGGATCTTCCAGGCTTCATGTGCATTTTTGATGATTTGGATGAGTTTGTATTGGCTCTCATCCATTGCACATAACAAAGCATGCATTGCTTTGTTGTTCCACTTCGAAGCTTCAAATTCTTCGGAACTCCATTGAGCCTTGGGCTTGGAGACTTCAGTTCCATCTTCGGTGGTCATAGTTGGAGGATTGTAGCCATCTTCAATTTCCATCCATGCACGGTCATCTATTTGGCAAATATATACCTCCATCTTGCCTTTCCATGAGGCATAATTGTCCCTCTTGAGTAATGGTGGTCTCACACTCGACGCTCCCTCTTTACTCATCCAAAAGTCACTCGTAGTGTATGGGTAATATGAATGCAAATGAATGCACCAAACAAAATTCACACAAATGCAAGACACACACAATCAAAAGCAAGGATCACCTAAGTATATCTAGGAACCTGCTCTGATACCAATTGAAAATACAAACTAAAGCGTGTGTCTAATAACCTAGAGGGGGGGGGGGGGGGGGGGGGGGGGGTGAATAGGTTTTAATCAAGTTAATTACCAATTTTCTCTTGATTAGTCAATGTTATAGAATTCACCCCATAAACAAACATATAAAATCAAGTATAAATGCGGAAATTAAAAAGACACTTGATTTGTACGTGGAAACCCTTCAACAAGGGAAAAACCACGGGCTATCCTTCTAGCCACATCGATCCTCAAATCCACTATTGTAATGATGTTTACAACCTAGGTTAACCTCTAGTCACACCATTCTCGGTCACTAACCCACCACTACAACCCAACAGGCCTTGATAGTGAATTCTTGATCACTTTGCATGCCAACCACACCTTGGTTGCAAGACTTCCCTTGCTTAGGCACTACACCTTGTAGTCACAAGACTTAACTCTCAAGTAGAGATTAACAACCTATGTGAACATATGAATATTGCAATTAATGCTAGGAAACACTAAATGCTTATCTAGAGATTATATAATGGCAATAAGCAAATATCCTAGATATCAATATCTATATGAATGCTCATAAAGACCTAACTAGATGTAGATATGCAAATCTAAAATCAAGTCATCAAACAAAGCCATTTCAACACAAGTTGTCACACAAAAATGGCAAGGACAATAAATATAATTAACAAATACAATCAAGAAGTCCTAATCAACAATATCTAAATGCAAAGCATAGATATTTAGCTAGAGGGCAAAATGGTCCTATATTCTAGCTATCAATAAAAACTAAACTCAACCAACATTCAATGTCTCAAACAAGTTAGAAATAACATTAAGCAAGGAGACATGGATTTAATCAACAAATAAATGCCAATCCTAGGCAAACATGTCATAAGAATAAAACAAGAGATTCTAGGGTATGTAGAAATTACCTAGTCAAAGAACACACAAAGACCCATGCTTGGAAGATGCTAGGATGATGCTAAATGCACATAGGAATGTGTTTGGTTGTGTAAAAATCAAGTCTTGGAGCTCTCTCTCTCTCTAGGAGTTAATGTCTCTCTCTAAAAGTCTTCTTAAAGCTCTTAAAAAAATGAGTTCAGGAAGACAAAAGAACATATATAATAGGGCAAAGCAAGACTACGTCATTTTGGAAAAAAAACGCAGCCAGAAAATGCACTGTGTGCTGGTGTTGCATTGGTCGACCAGCATACGACCCACACACACCTACAGCCCGAAATGTGCTGGTATTGCGCTAGTCGAGTAGCGAAACAAGGGCACATAGCCGTGACTGCGCATCAGCTTGAGATTGGATCGACCCATAACATGACCAAACGATATCAAAACCTTTTGTATAATATACCGATGGAAAGGTACGGAAGTCTTATTTCGGCCCCTTTTTACAGAATGATATTTCAATGTTTGTAGAAAGAGTTATAGTTATTTGAGTGACCAAAGGTCAGATTTGGATAACAGCAGAGATGACCTGTTTTAGCGGTCGCTTTGGAGATTTCAAAACCAATCCAAACCATCATGAAATATTACGAATAATATACCGTTGGATAGGTATGGGTGTCTAGTTTGTCCAGAAATTTTCAAAACACAAATTGGATATTTGAATAAAACGTTATGGTCACAAGACAATATAAAGGTCAGTTTTGAAAACATTTAAACCATTGAAAAACTAATCTTTTGATACTAGACACTTACTCCAAACAACCAAACCACGACTAACACTTAACCAAGAGAAGAATGGGACCTTCTCAAATGGTCAAACAAAGCGCTTGAAACTCAAGCACACTAACGTGCAAGCGTGTGCATTTCCGAACACACAACTGAAAACGAAAGACACAACAAACACACGTTAAGTCTAACAACAATGTGCATGTGTGAGAAGTGAAAGAAAAACATACATAAGCAACAAAGAACAAATGCATGTCAATTCAAATGCATGTAAGTGTGTGTGTGCAACTATTTAAGTCAAGTGATTTACCTTTCGCTCTTGCTCTTGAAGTCACAGAGATGCTTGGAAGCTTGCCAACGAAATCCTAAACTACCCATTACAAAAACATCCCCAAATGTTCTTTGTCATGAAATAAGCCAATCATAAAAATGTGGTTCTTACAGAAACAAACACAACATTCAAAAACAATCATCTAGCTCAAACACCTTTATTTCAAACAAATGTCATATATCCAAATGGTCAAAGTTTTCCATTTATCATGTGAAAAGATGTTCAAAGTTTCCTATCTATCATGTAAAAGATGTTCTGAGTTTCCTATTTATCATGCAAAAGGATGTTCAAAGTTGGTTAATGCATGTTCGATAAAATATCTCTGAAATCTTTCTAGCAAACAGCAATATATGTTCCAACTTCTGCCAAATTAAGAAAATCCTAGATCAAAACAACCAAATTCAAATGATAAAAAAAAACCAATGTGAATTGAATTTCAAGCCCGAGAATTGGATTTCAATCCTGGAAATCAGTCTTTGAAGCCCGAGAATTGGTCTTCCAAGCTCGGGAATCCTTAATTTCATCCCCAAGAATTGGATTTCAAGCACGGGAATCCTTACTTTAAAGCATGGGAATTGAAAGTTCAAGCCCTAGAATTGATCGTTCAAGCACGGGAATGGGATGTTAAAGCCTTGGAATTGGTAGTTCAAGCCCGGGAATCCTTACTTTCAAACCCGGGTATTTGACTTTAAAGCACGTGAATTGGAAATCATGCTAATGTAACATGACAACACAATGGCAATGCAACCCAAAACACAGAAACAAAACAACATTCAAAAACAATCATCTAGCTCAAACACCTCTATTTCAAACAAATCGCATATATCCAAATTGTCAAAGTTTTCCATCTATCATGTGAAAGATGTTCAAAGTTTCCTATCTATCATGTAAAAGATGTTCCGAGTTTCCTATCTATCATGCAAAAGGATGTTCAAAGTTGGTTAATGCATGTTCCTTAAAATATCTCTAAATGCTTTCTAGCAACAACAATATATGTTCCAACCTCAGCCAAGTTAAAAAATCCCAGATCAAAACAACCAAATTGTAGGGTTTTGACAGCATCAGCCTAGACTCAAATATAATTGTATGTTTTTGTCTACAAAAATAATAATATAACTATATGTTCAAGTACAAAGCAAATTCATAATAAATACAAAAATGTTGCTCCATTTTCCTTGATTAGTATGATTACCTAAATATTTTTTGTTTAAAACTAGTTGTGATCGGTGATACTATGTTTATTTTTCTTGAAAAACCTTGACGGTATAAAAAGTTTTAAAAGAAAAAAAAAGAGAAAAAAAATCTAGTTATGGCTTAGGGGGACATAATCGATCTTATTCAAATATCTTATTACAATATATATTTGCGAAGGAAAAGAAACCTAATACTACATGTAAAACGTTAAAACCATTAAAGTGATTCGTATACATATACATATATATATATATATATATGTGATTTGGATTTATACTCAGCATGATCATGAAAGAAATTATAAATCATGATCATCCATATTAATAATGTTGATATGTTATGATATGTTACAAGATGATCAAAACAACAAAATTCAAATGATAAAAACAGCAAATGTGAATTGAACTTCAGGCCCGGAAATTGGATTTCAAGCCTGGGAATCCTTACTTTGAAGCCCGAGAATTGGTCTTCCGAGCCCGGGAATCCTTAATTTCATCCCTAAGATTTGGATTTCAAGCTTGGGAATCCTTACTTTAAAGCCCAAGAATTGAAAGTTCAAGCCCTGGAATTGAAAGTTCAAGCCCGAGAATTGGACATTCAAGCCCGGGAATCCTTACTTTCAAACCCAGGTATTGGACTTTAAAGCACGGGAATTGGAAATCCTGCTAATGTAACATGACAACACAACGCCAATGCAACCCAAAACACATAAACAAAACAACATTCAAAAACAATCATCTATCTCAAACACCTCTACTTCAAACAAACGGCATATATCCAAATTGTCAAAGTTTTCCATCTATCATGTGAAAATATGTTCAAAGTTTCCTATCTATCATGTAAAAGATGTTTCGAGTTTCCTATCTATCATGCAAAAGGATGTTCAAAGTTGGTTAATGCATGTTCGTCAAGATAAAAAAGAAAAAAAAATAATAAAATGGTCATTTTAGGCAAGAGATGATGTATATAGATACAAATACAGATACAGTTAAAGAATAATGATGCTTTAAGAAAAGGACAATAATGAAAGACAACGGTTTTATCATCAGAGATGTTTGTGTTCTATGTCTGTTAGTGTGTGTGACTCGGTAATTGAATTATGAATTATGATTAGAAACAAGAAAAGCCCTATCAGTAATTGAGACAACTTCAATACTATAAGGATGATAAATATGAGGAAAAGATAAAGGGAAATCACAATAACCACACAAAACATTAGTGCATACTTAATTTTTTTCATTTTAATTACTTACAATTTAACATACTTTTCTTAGCTTTCAGTACGCTTACCTATGGTTTCAATACTCAACAATATTCATTTAGCAAACTGCCAAACACATACAAACAAACTGTTTTGTTGGGCCAAAATCCAACAAACCCTCTTACATTCTTAAGCTAACTATTCAATTCAACAAACGCTAAAATCATCCTCTTGAAAAAAACTTACAGAGAAATACAATATCAGCGAAGTACAATCACAAATCCATACACAAGTTTAAACATTCAAATAAACTCCCTTTGAGAAAATAAAAGAAAACGTGAAAAACTAAACGGAACCAAAGCAGTAGAAACGAAGAGATATAGAACAATGAAAACAGTCAGCAGAAACTAGTTATGTATACTTAAACATCATCACTATAAGTCTATAACAACACAAATAAAACAGCAACATAATGTAAATAAGGGAGACAGGACAGAGAGAGACTTCTGCACACTAATTACGTTGAAGGTCGATTGGGTTGGAGAAGGTTAAACTCTTGCCTTCTTAGCGTTTGACTACTGCGTTTCTTCTTCATATTGCAAGTGTCAATTTAACATACGCTTCATGTCTTCAGCAATTCACACTCATCCTGAAATTCAACCTGAAATCCGACAAGAAAAATTCTCAAAACTATTACAAAATTTCCAACAAAAAGAAAAGGTTGATGACAAAAAGAAATTTGAACCAAAACTATCACATGAATCGATTTTCAACATGAAATCTAAACCCTAATTTCAAAACTAGACAATAATGTAATAACAATCAAGAAATGAAAACCCAAAATCGAAAACCTTCATGAAAAAATCAGTATCTCGTGAAAAACTTGGGTATAAATTAGTGGGAATAGAAGAAAATGGCATTTCCTAGTACATTATAATTACGTGTAAATAAGAGTAATCGAGTAAACGATAGAAATCAATGTCCTTACCAGAATAGTACGATCGTTTTGGGATTTTGGATGTTTTTTCTTCAGATCCGGGGTCTTCTACTTCTTGGTTAGGAATTCAGATTCTTTCGACTATTGGTCGGGGTTTCTTCTTCAAATTCGCTTGCAAGGAGTGTTCATTTTGGATGTTCTTGGGGCTATTTTGGTCGGGGTTTCTTCTTCAGATTCTCTGGCAAATAGTGTTCATTATTTTTGGGGGTTCTTGGGGCTGTTTTAGGTTTAGTTCTGGTGGGAAATACAAAATAAGGGTGATAAGGATAAATGGGTAATTTTGACTTCATCTTTTAAGTTACAAGGGCACTCTGGTAATTGATGGAAAATCCCTTAAAAGGGCAATCTGGTAACTTCATCTTTTTTTTTGGACATTTGATGCTTGCTTTTTGTGTACCAAATTGCGATTATCAAAAGATATATATACTAAATTTTCTTATGCAATGTGCTCTAAATTAGCCAAAGACTAGTATAGTGGTAAGCGAGGGTATCATTCCGCAGAGAGGTGTTATCCGTCAACCGGATCTAGTTCTAGCGATTATTGAAAGCATGTAAATAGAATACGGATGTGGTGAGAATGGTGTGTGTGTAAGCATAATTCGGTGTGGTGCGTGCAAAGGAATTGTAAAGAAAGTAAATGAAATAAAGGGAATATGGAGAGGTGAGAATGGTGATTAAAGTGACAAATAAAAGGGTGGATAGGAGAGATGAATGATAATGATCACACAAGGGGCAACAAGTTCACCATACATAAGTGCACATACGTTGTTGTTAGGCAATGAATGACATCTAATTAGTTTGGGGCTCGTTCTCACAATTAAGGGATTCTGAAACCAAATCATCTATTATTACGAATCATTCGTTGATTAAGGAATACCGAAATCAAATCATCGCTCCCCAAAGGTCATGGATAGAGCGATGGTGTCTTAAAATCAAAGACACATTAAGCACCAGAACACAGAGCCAACCTAAGCATTAAGCACTTCTAATTCATGTTAAGGGCTTGTTCTCTCTATTGAGAGACTCGAGACACAAATCACTCCCCAAAGGTTATGGCTAGAGCAATTGTGCCTCTTGTCTTAACTAAGAGATTCGAGACACTTCTCACTCCTCAAAAGGGTCTTGGAAGAGCAATGTGCCTCTAATCTCAACCATTAAGTATATGAACATAAGGCCAAAACCTATCCTAGAACGGTCATGCATAAAACAAGTTTCATCTATTCTTAGGAGCTAAGTGATTACGGTCATACCCGGATTGGTCATCCTTCGAGATACAACTGTAACCCACAAACACTCAAATCGATCCTAACATGGCATTTCGACCTTCCAAAGACATAAACACACGAATGGGATATTTTATTATAACTGCTCCTACAATTAAGTTAATCTACTCATAATCTCATCCATAAGCACATATCAATTTCCAATCATCCATACACATGTCATTCACAACAAGAGATTATCAATGAATATCAAGAACAAATCAAAACCCAAATGAATATAATAATAAAAACACATATATTAAGCACAAAATAAGTTTACAATATTTTCCAAGTGGGGATTACACAATTAAGAAAACATGAAATACAAAGAGATGAGATAAAAGGAAACAAAACCCTTGAAGAATCCCTCCAAATGCTTAATGAATCCTTAGCTCAAATTTGGTCAAAACCCACTTCTATCTCCTTGCAATCAACTCTCTAAAGTGGTGGAGGATGTGTAGAAATGGTGGCGGTGAACTTTCCATGGAGGAGAACCTCCATGCGAGCTTTAAAAGCCTCTCTCTCTCTCTTTGGAAATGAAAAAGATGAAGCGGGGAGAGTTTGGGGAAGAGAGGGGCTGCTGTGTTTTTGTCTTTAGAGAAGAGAGGAAAGTGGTGTATTTATAGTTAGGGAAAGTTTGGGAACAAATTGGGGTGTGAAAGGACCATTTTGGCCCTTCCAGCCTCCGAGGCGAGCTCCGGGGCCAGTGGAATGGTGGCCTCACAAGTCTCCTCACCTGCTGTGATGTTTGGGCAGAGGTTGAGGCGAGTGGTAAGGCTAGTGAGGGTTGGTCGCCTCGTAGGTCACCTCGCACACTGTTATGGAATCAGCTTGGCGCACCGTTACAGAAACGAGTATATCTCCCTCTAGAAAACTCGGAATTGAGATCCATAAAAACCACTGGAATGTAGACTTCCGGGCTTTCTAAATATATAAAGAAATCATCGTGGTTCGATCTGAGGAGCGAGATATGCCCCCTGAAAGTTAAGTGATCTGCACGAAGATCTCTTCCGCTGTTTGGTTTCCAGTCTCGCGCACCGTTACGGAAAAAATCATAACTCCTTCTAGAAAATTCGGAATTGCGATCCATAAAAACCGCTGGAAAGTAGACTTCTGGGGCTTTCTAAAAATAGGTAGTATGAAACCCAATTCAATCTAAGGAGATATTTATGGACCCCAAAAATTAGTTGTTCTGCATTGGGCACTTTACAATTTCAAATCACTAATCTTTGAAAAACAGAGTTGACCTATGCCACGGTCTCTATGTCTCGTTCTAGCTCAAAGGTGGATCCACCATGGAAACTTGCCATGGTTGACCACGAATCACTCCGCGGTTTGGGTCGACGGCGAGCTCGCGACAACTCTGAATATTTTCGATATATCCTTTTTTTGGCTCATTTTGCTTCCCAACTAATCTTTTAAGCTAAAAACCTTGAAATAGGGAATATGTACCTACACAAGGCTCAACAAACACTTATATACAAAAATACGCCCGAAAACGAGAACAAAACTAGGAAATGGGGACCTCAAATAGGTATATTTATCGTCTGATCAACATTTTTGCAAGTTTTTTTAAAAGTGGACATTTTTGATATTTTAATCTTAAGAAACGCCATTTTCTTCTATTCCCACTATCTGAAAACTTACGATAGAAAGGCGTAAGAAAACCATCTGGATTGGGGAACTTGTAGGATCCATAGCAAAGGCTATCCTTAATTTGATAAGTTGAAGGCATTGAAAAAAGATCATCATTTTCTTCACTCAAGACCAACTTAGGATTAAAAGACTTACTCAGTATGGACAGAAAATACTGTAAGGAGTGGTATCAAAATCTCTCTATCAAGCTAAGATGAGCAATCGAATAGCAAGGCTGTTTACAATCCAGAATCAGTTAGCAATTCAGGTGAATTTATGCAATGCTGCCTTGCTCAGTTGAGCAGGATCAATACATCATTATAAAGAGTGAAAAGTAACACGATAAGATATGGCCATCATGAGTACTCAAGAAGTTAGTTAAGGGTTGATAACAGCTTGAAATTCTTTGTTAGGAATATTGTCTTAGCAATCTTTAATTAGCTGTTAGCATTGGATGGCTAGGATTGTTAGCCAGAGAGTTTGTTAGAAATCAACGGTTGGGATTGATCACCACTCTTGTTTATAAGCTATTTAGGTATTCTTCAAAAATTTATTAATGAAAATTCCCCATAATTTTTCGCTCAATCACCACTTTTTGAAAGCTTTTCGAGTGAACGCTTTTCGAGCTCAACTTTCAAGCTTGATTGAAGTTCGGTGCCTAGCAAGTTTGATCTAACATGCTGATCAATCTTTTCAAATAATTTTTATATGGCACTCGGAAAGCACACAAAACAAAGGGAAAAACTCCGTCAAATCGGATAAAAGCCCATATTAAAGATCTCCACATTGAGAGAAGAGTCTGCATCGGCCTGTTGTTTCTGACCAACAGCCTTAGGACAACGTAAAGATTCTTCTACAGAATCCAACCATTAATATGCCTTGCCAGCTTATCTTTGTCAGATCCATTGTTTTGCAAAATAAATAGTGTATTAATCACACTTACTATGAATTAATGAAATCAGGAGTTAGTTGAAAGATTTATAGAAAAAGTTAGTCTTTCTCTATGAAATATTATTTTCTTGAGAAACAAAGAAAGTACTCTCTTTATTAATTTCGAAAAAGTCGGAAATCAAAAATGAAAATTTTCATAACATAATATAACCAAAAGATTACAAGAAGTTTGTCCAAAATAATTCCATTAAAATCTTTCTAAATCGAATGGCTTCATTATTATAATTTTCTTAGCAAGTCCCCTCTAATGACTTTGTCAACAACATTGTGTTTCGATATTTTTTTGGGTAACCCTAAGAATATTCTATATTTATTCACTCAATAGATAGAATAAATAAAAGCACGTAAGCGGAGTCTTCTCAAGAGTTGGGACAAGGAGGCATGTAAGTTGGACGTGGGCGCATGCTGGTACTTGTGGTTCCACCATCTTTCACTATAATCGCCACTGCCATACCCCACGTCGTGTGCCGTTCAAAATGACAATGCAAAAACCATACCCCTGAAACATATCATTCCTCCTAATTTAGTTATATATAAGAAAAAAGGTGTTTCTCTATTGAAAAATAAATAAATTAGAACTTAATGTTTCGGAATAAGCCTTTAGCATAACATTACAAAACTAAACGCAACAGAAAATCATGGGGAGTCAACATATTGAATTATGGACATTTAAGGGGTACCAACACAACATCACTTACTAGATATTTATGATGATAATAATAAGCACATACAATATATACACACACAAAAATAACCAAAGGATCGAGATATAGAAAACACACCAGGATTATCGGCTACAAATCTGATGGCAGCCCACCCTTTTTTGGGGAGTTGAATAGTGTTGACTTCTGGTGGATCAATCAAGTTATAATTATCTGGGTCGGTCTGATTGTTGAAATTTCCTAATCCAGTGCCCACTAAATAGAAGCTGAAACCATGAAGATGCATTGGGTGATTTTGGGCATTCCCAACATTAGTCCCCTGGTAAACAAGTTCAACTACTTCACCATATTCTAATTCGATCACTTTCGTCCCTTGCCCTGTGTACACTGTCACGTTCACATCTCCAGTAAAGTTGAAATAAATTGGTGGTTCCAGTGGAAAATCTGTCGTGAATTCGCTGAAATTGTTTCTGCATACAAATTGAATTGATTTCAAGTGTTGGAATCAAATATATATGCAATGCATGCATATTTAAATGCTCAAAAAGAAGAAGATCACATGTAAGCTCTTATTTGAATTCATTTAAAATAAAATAATGTAGACTCAATATATGTAGAAATATAAATATACCTGGTATATGCTTCCAATATATCAGTCTTTGGGAAAACGAAACTCTGGTTGTTTAAGCTGGCTCCGAGCCTATCACCATCGGGAGTACCGGAACATGAATCATTGGGGCAAAAGATTAAGTTGACAGATACAGTCATGAGAATATGTTTTGTTATATTCTTTGGGACACTGATGGGATGATCACTACTGGCTAGGCTCCGGAATTTTGTGGTGAAGTTGGATGCTGCAGTTGTGTCATTGGTACCTGGAAGGGTAGGAAGCGGAATTGGAGACGGGGCTGATTGATTTCCAATGTACTGGAGAATAGCTGTGGTGGTGGCATTGTCGAATGCAGCTTCGGAATCAGAAAAAGGAGAGGCAGCCATGTAATAGTAAGATGCGGGCTGGTCTGCTGTGACTAAAACGTCCATTGTTTGTCCTGGAGTTATCATTATATAATCTGCATTTATTGGTTTGGTGTAAAAAGCATCCGTTCCAACGACCGTAAGGTTATGTTGAGCAATTCCGAAGAACATTTCTTCATTCAAAATAGCATTGATTATGCGAAGGAGATAGGTTTCTCCTTTTTTAACCGGTAACCGAAATGTCGTTCCTACAAACATGTCATTAATATGTTTAAATGAATATATATTTCAATTTATTTATGTAGGAATTTAACAAGCTTATTTTTCGTATGATAATAATTGGTAAAGTTAATCAACAATACACAAGTTGAACAAAGTTTTCAACATCAAGGATATCTCTCAAGTCTCAATGGAAAAAGAGTCTGATTGAAAATAATTTTGAAAAAAGATTATTTTTCCTATAATTTAGCTAGCTAATAATATACTCTTTACTTGTAAGAAATTAACAAAACAAAATCTTCAAGTTTCCTATAATTCCGAGGAGACGAGGTTGCCAAAAATGGTCCCCAGTTTGACATCTATGGGCTCTGAGTCCACCAATGAACTTATATACATCCAAAATAATTGGCAAGATTGAAATAGTTAGTCTACATAGGAAAAACATATTAATTAGCAATTATGAGATATTAAAAAGATATATATATATATATATATATATATATATATATATGTGAAGGAGATAGGTTTCTCATTTTTTTTAATCAGCAACCGAAATGTTGTTTTTGAAATATGTCATTAATGTGTTTAGATATATAAAATTAGTAGATTTAGCTATTAGAGTATCTCCAATGCTATTATGCATTTTTAAGTTTTTAAATAGTGACACATCAGCATTTTTATTCAATATGGGCCCATTTTTGACATTTTTTTTAGAGAAATGCATATTCACATCTCCAATGCAATTATCTAAAATCAAATATGTATCTATTTTTTAACCAATCATAATAAAACAATTATTACATTCTCTCTCCTCTTTTATTTTACAATTAAATGAGCTTTAATATTATTGGTGGAAATAGTTAGAAATCTTAATCAACATTTCTATGAGAGTTTCTAGAATTAGAAACTCAACTCCATAATCTAACTTTTTTTTACCACATCATCTCCATATTCAACATAGATAATTGCATTGGAAAGAATTTTTCTAACTTCTTTAATATTTATCCTATGTGGCACTGCATTTTCTTCAAATACATAATAGCATTGGAAATACTCTTATATATAATTTGTATAGTTGTGGACACAGTTATTAGAGAGCTTTTTTAAAAAAAAATTAATTTTTAATTTTTATGGACAGTTAGATTGAAATCCAATAACTAACTACTAATTAAATATAACTAAACAGAAACCGTATAGCATTTAAACCCGAAATATGTACCCATGAGTCTTTACTTGTAAGAAATCAAACAAACATAATCCTCAAGTTTCCCTAATTTCGAGGAGATGATGTTGACCCAAGTGGCACTTTTTATTTTCTTTCAAAAATGGTCCCCAGTTTGACATTTTTAATCGGCTCTGGGCGTGCCAACGAATTTATATAGAAACAAAAAATTTGGTAAGATTGAAATAGTTTTTTTTTTCTTTTGAAAGACTACATTGAAATAGTTAGTCCAAGTAGGAATTGGAAAAACATATTAATTAGCAATATTTAAAAAGAAAAACATATATATAATAAAGTAGATTGGCTAATTTTCTACCATAGGTACTTATAAATAAATAAATATACCAGTAGAGCAATCAAATAAAGCTCCAGGCTGGCCATTGATTGTGAAGGCATCCGAAGTGTTAAATTCGGCACCACTTGCCACCGCCTCTTCATAGACTTTCATCACGTCTGCCTTGTACCATGATGCTGCACTCAATCCAATTTTACAATTTCAAATTTTTAAACACTTATTTTTTATGGTATAATTAAACAGAATCAAGAAACAAAAATATAGGTTATGATCATCAAGAAAGCTCTTTTTCATATTTCAAAATTGATTTAATTATTTCATATTAGTATTAGTTTTCTCTTTTGAACAAAAGAAATGCATATATGATAATTTTTTATAAAATCAAGGTAAATGTCATATGATCTTTCTGTCTGATTGAAGCTAGCTAGGGTTATATAAAAATATACCTAGTACAATAGTTTGTTCTCCATAAGGCTTAGGATAGGGATAAGAAGTTCCAATGGCTGGATAAATGATAATGGCACCATGAACAGTGGCACGTGACCAGTCACTATGAGCATGCCACCAAAGAGTTCCTTCTTCTGTTGAAAAGTTGATTTCTTGAGTAAAATTTGTTCCTGCTGGAATTGGGCATTGTGTTACATATTCAGGACCATCCGACCATGGATTCCTTGGCATTTTTACTCCATGCCTGCAGTAAATTAAACACATCAATTCTTTTTGGTCACGTATCCAAAATCTCATTGGATGCATCATATTCATGCGCATGTGTTTATTTTGTCAGGATATTTTGATTTTAACAAATTCTGAACTGTGAATTTAACAATATTAATTGGACTTATAGATATATTTTAGTTGTCATGCGATAGGAATCTGAACAAATAATTGAAAAAAACAATTTTAAAACAGCTAAAGAGAAAAGCGATACTTCAACTACTATGTTCTAGAATCTAGCTATGGCCATCCTTATTCGTCCGTATTCTAGCTATGTATTCTAGCTATGTGTTGTAGAAGAAAACACAAGATTCATGATGAAGAATCTTAGAGAGAGAGAGAGAGAGAGAGAGAGAGAGAGATGACCAGTGAATAGTGATGCCGTATGTTCCTTGGTTGTGAACATTAACAAACACAGTGTCACCTCTGTGAACATGAATCTCTGGCCCTGGAAAACTGTCATTGACAGTCAACATGCTCTTTGTGCTACACAGTCTCGTAAAATTACTCTCTTTCACCTGCCCATTAACAAACCCAGCTCAGTTCAGATCAGAGCAAGGTATCATAAAAATGTAGTACATGATTTATGATTACATCACCATGCAATAGCATATTGAAACCCATTTTCCCCAGTCATTAAATCTTTAAAAGTTCAAAAAAAAAATTTATACAAAAAGTTCAACATTATTGGACCAAATGCAATCCATTAGGGGTAACAAACACGAACTCGATCAGATGGAGAGAATCCTGATTAATAATAATAATAATAATAATAATAATAATGAAGAAGTAGAGAGCGTAGTCGTTATTGTAATAACAAAGCAAAGCAAAAGAAGTTAACAATGATAAATAGGTAAATGCTTACAACAAAGTCATAGTGATGGATGGCGCCCTCAGCGTTGCAAAACAGCAGACAACCAAGAAACATAAACCCTAAAAATCTATACATCAAACCCATATCTCAGTTTCTTTCTTTTTCTTTTTCTTTTTTCAAACTCTTCTCACTAGCAAAATGACTCCTTTTACTAGCTCCTACTTTCTTTTGTGACTTTCAATTTGTATTTAAGGGCTATTTAAAGAGGAGCTGAATGCTAAAAATAATGATTAAAGCAAGTTGGCTTTGTCACTCGGTCATTTCTCAAACAATATTGAATAGGCGAGCTAGGATTGCAGTAAAAAAATTAAATGTCTTAATTAAACACATGAAAACCATGAATAACATTGAGAATTCATTTTTCCTTTAGATTGATAAGAATACAAAGATTTAGATAGAATCGATGAGGTGTGTGTCTAGTCTTTTTTGAAGCCTCGAAGCTATATTTGTATTTCCTTCGTGGAAAAACTATTTTGCCCTTTTTCTTTCCAAAAGTAGTATAACTTGTGCATAAGAATTTGATATAAAAATTATTAAAAGAAACAATCAATTTATTGTCTTTTTAATGAAAGAAAATAAAAATAATAAATAAAAATGATGCAGTGCAACCGTGCAGACAGTCAAACACACATGAAACGGACTCCTCGTTCAAGGTTCAACCACTCGCAATAAGGAAAAAAAAATAGTAATGATTTTTGTCAGTCTTTACTTAAATTTCGCACGTCAATTTCAATTAAATAATTGAGGAAAAATGCTTATTTTAAAGAAGAAGAGGAAGAAGCATCCAAGAAGGGATGAATCTGTCTTCACTGAAGATGTTAACATAATAATTATTTTTACAATTATTTTATATTAATGAGATATGATGACAAGTCTTTAGAGGGTGTAATTACACGCGTATTAATTAAAAAATGGGACCATCTCTTTTTGTTTGATTAATTTAACATTTTTATATTTTGACTATTAACCACCTGGTTTAGCTATGTTAAAAGATAAGGATTCTATATTCCTTTCCATATTTATTCAAGGAATCATAAAATAAAAGTTGTGAATTATGATATTGATTATAAATGAATAATAAAATTGATTACAATATTATATCATAAAACTCAAGAAAACTGATCACATTATTAGAGAGAAAACTCTTTTTAATATATAAACTGGACGTACCATATTAACCAATAAAATCTACAATGTGTGATCTTCATATTTAAATCCTAATTCTTTAACTATCTTGACCAAAAATATAGAAAAGTATTATTGAAATTTCAGCAATATTTTTAAAATTTTGATGGTAATATATATATATAAATATATATATATATATATATATATTATTGACGTTAAACAGAAACCAACCAAAGCAAAAACAAAACCCACTACCCCTATTAATCAATCATTACAAAGTTACACACACAAAAAGCATACCCATTCATTCAAAACGTGTTTTTAGCACAAGACAAAGTATTTTTTGCGAACACATGAGTCACCTGATTAGTATTCCTAGGACCATAAGTCACAGAAACACAATGTTAACGGAAAATTCATTCATGATGAAAAATCTCAGCTAACACCCTCGAGACCACTACCACGTAGGTGGTGGCTGGGGCTAGATACCCTCGGTGCTTAGTTTGCAATGGGTGCAAGAAGATAATACTAACACAAGGCAAAAAGGAATACAATGACTTTATCATTCATCTGAAATAAGTTAAAATGATCTCTCCAATACTCTCAATCTCTCTAGGATACAATGAAATGGCACTCTCATGCCTATCGGAAAGTAGTCTTCTCTTTCTTTTTCCGATCGATCGTTTTATACATAGTTTATATAGGTTCCATTTGCGGCTTTCCAGCCATGATTTTCTCTGCCCTCCCCCCTCCTTATCAGGCGGGATCTTATTATTTAAAAAAGTCATTGACTTTCGTTTAATGACGGATTCGAGAGTATCATAGGCGGAGATAAGTTTGTTTCCTTTTTGGATTCAATCACTTGTTCTGCACGTAGTGTTTCCATGTTTGTTGTAGGTATGATCTTGCGTATCTCTATGGTACGGTTGTATGTATGATCTTGTGTATCTCCATGGTATGATTCTTCATGGAAGATGGCGGGTACGACACTTATTGTTTGGTAGAGCGAAGTGCCCGGATCTTGGTGCTAGGAGCTTAGTCCGACCTTTCCAGGTCCCTTCAAACTTTAAACAGCTTGTTATAGGTGCTTTTCGGTGGCAGTGGGCTTTGACGAGCTTCCCCTTATCCCTCTCAATAGGTCCGACTTTCCGTTCTGCGGGGTGGTGGAACGTCGCGATACGGGCTTAAAGCCTAACAGGCTTCCCTTTAACTTTGGGGAGAATGGCGGGCTTCCGGGGAGATTGCGAGGTAATCTTGACCTCGATGTCGGAAGCTCGATTCGATCTTGTTGGGCTTTATCTCGGGTACTCCCGTAGCTCGATGACTTTTTCTCGTTTTCGTGAGGCTGCCTTTCAACCTGATCCCGGGAGGCGTTGGTGGATAATTTCGGGCCTGGATTCGGGCTAAGAGGGTGGAAAAATTTCCTTTGGTCCGTAGCCAAATTTAGCTATTAACAGAAGTCTCCTCTAACTTGAACACCGGTGATTGAGTTTGGGGTCGGAGTCAGATTCCCTATTTTAATTGGGAAATTTTCCCTCCATTACAGTTACCAGAATCTTGGAGGAAATCTTTTCATTAATTACCCGAGTGACGTGGCGAATGTAGACTGGGGTATTCTCAAAATAATCCGGCTACGTTACGGCCAATCCGTGATTCGAGGTAACCCCCACCGAAGATTTTGCTCTTGGGTTGCCGACGTCATTGTCCTATCCGCTCCTATTTAAACCCAATAGCTCAACCGCTTTCTTCATACTTTCGCTTCTTTCAAATTTCAAACTTTCTTCGGAAAACAAAAAAGTTCCTCTTTTTTTGTAGGTCTCACTAAACTCGCTCTACCATGTCGAAAAACAGTCGTGACTCCGTCGACTCTATCGTAGATGGCGAGGAGGTCGCCAGTCTTGCCCACGGGAAATGAGCACGCAAGAGTTTTGACAGTGAGGATTCTCCACCAAGTCCCCAACGCTGGCGATCGACTAAAAACGTAGCCATTGGGACCGGGTTCTCTAATCGACCCAACAATCCTCTGGATTTTGTTAATGAAGGCTCTAATAAAAAAAACAGGGAGGATGATGCGGGGAAGGATCAAGTCACGGTTGCTGGTCCTTCTCTGGAGAGGCTTCCCCCTTATGACTTCAGGGTTGTCCCCGACTTTATCGTTGATTCGAACTCGATTGACCGCTTGAGGTCCAAGTATGGCATTCCTGACAGTGTTTCTATCTCGGTTCCTCCCAAAGGTTATGACTTCTTCAATCCTTCCGACGGCATGCTTCTGATTCATGTTGCGGCTCTCAAGAATGGGGTCAGGCTTCCCATTCATCCTACCCTTCGACAAGCTCTCAACGCCATCCAGCTTGCTCCTCTCCAGTTGACGCCCGACTTCTGTAGGCATTTGATTGGCTTCGTCGTGCTGTGGAGGGAATAATGCCAGCTGACCAAGGTGACGAGAGAGCCCGGAGTAGAGGAGCTGGCCTACCTTTTTCAAATCAGAAGCCTATCTGGTGCTCCCCGAGGTCAGTTCTATACAAAAGCCAAGAACAAGCTCAACTTTGTCATTCCTGGTGCTTCGAAGAAAGACCCTGCCTGGAAGGAAGAGTGGATCCTGGCAGGGGGTGACTGGGGAAGCTCGATTTTTATTGGAAGGCATGAGTTCGAGGTACCTACAGCTTTCAATGACAAACCATCGTGGGACCGGGACTCCTTGCCACATGAGTCTGAAACTGTTTTGAAGGCTATTCTGGCCAGGAACTACTTGAATCTGAAGTTCCCAACCACTGAAGCCTTCGATCCTCGCAGGGTGAATCAATACCTGCGGATCTCCGATGCTATTCTCGAAAGTAACACTGAATCGTCTTGCTTTGTCTTGTTAACTAGCTCAGTTCTGACGTTTCCCCTTTTGTTTTATTTACTTATAGTTTTTGCTATTTAGCCAGCTTCTCGCGAAGCCCAACGAGCCCCCCGAGCTCGGGCTCCTCTTCCCTCTGCTGGGGTCGCGCCAGCTCATGCTCTGCCTACTTCCCCAGCTAGGTCTAGGATGGCCAACCTTGCATCGCAGGCTTCTCGAGTATTGAATAGAGCTCCCCAGACTGTTGATACAACTGCTTCTGCCCCTTTTGCTACTTTCACTACCGTTTCTACTCTTACTATTCACCTACCTGATGCCCATACGCTTCCAACCCCCCGAGCTTTGGAGGAATTTGAAGCGGATGTCGCAGGGATTCCTCCTAGCTGCTCTCGCCCTCAGTCAAGCTCGGCGGGGCAGGTCGAAGTCTTGGAACAATTCATCGCATCCTGCCCAGGTGGTAGGCTCTCCAGGATGGCCTCAATGCCCGTCGATGTCTTGCTCACCAAGGGGTCCGCTGTCTTAGCTGAGGTAATTGTTTTTCCTTTGTACTGCTTCTGTAAGTGCCAACTTGATCGATTCCTAACCCTGGCTTTGTATCTTGTAGGCCTTCAAGTTAAATGTGGATATGGGTCATCAAGTTGCCTCCCTCCGTGATCGGGTCGTGAAGGTCGAGGCCAAGGCTGAGAAGGACATAGGGTTACTCAAGCGAGTTCAGACATTAGTGTAGGAGATGACCTCCAGTCAAAAGGGAATGGAGGATGAGATAAATGAGCTTTGCTAAGATTATGAGAGGACCAAGAGATCTTTTGACCAAGAGATCCTTCAATCAAAACGGCGGGCTAAGTAGAGGGATTCTTGGAAAGCCGAGGCCAAGAAGTTGGACCTCGAGAATCAGAGACTGCATGCTCAGGTGGCCAAGCTGCAAGCTGGGGCGGATGCCTCCTTTAGCGATGGGTACTTTTATGCTTCCTTTCAGGTTACAGAAGCTCTCCCTCCTTCCTTCGACCTATCGACTATCGCGGGTTGTGACAGAGAGGAGATATTGGCCAGGGCCGCAGATATGTCCCGCCCTGAAGACGATGAAGCAGTGCCTTATAGTCAGGTAGGGACCGAAAAGTGACCTATCGAGGCAGATCCTTCCCTTCATTCCCTGTCTCCGCTCCCGGAGAATCCTCAAGATGTGTTCTACTCACGCAACCCGCGAGAGGTATATCAGAAGCTCGGGAGGGGACAAGAAACCGTCTAAAGCCCTCTAGAGTAGAGTCGGGGGCTGAACCAAGCGAGACGAGATCCATGGCTGCCTTTCTTGATGCAGCCATCCCTCCTGAGGTTATGGCGGTGATTAATAAAGTTGTGGAAGAGGACCCAGCTGGGCAGCAGGCCATTGAGGAACCTCTAGAGGAAAAGGTAGCCGTCGAGGGTGACCAAAATTGGCAATCACCTAACGGAGGAGATAGGGGCGAGGATCATCGTGGAGGAGGAGTAGCAGGGGGAACTCGGAAGGACTCCGAAGCTTGACGCTACCTGTTCATGACTGGCTTTATTTGCCCAGAAAAAGGCGTGGGCACTCTGCTTTACTCATGATTAGCTTAATCAATTTTTCTTTTGTAGCCCAGATTCGGGGGTTGGGCTCCTTGCTTGATAGATGTGGACTTATTGGGGGATATGCTCATTCGTTATTAATGAGAAACTGCTATAACTTCCTTCATATTTGATTTGATTTACCTTGACTATGAGCTTCCAACTTGATTGAGAACTCCTTGCTTCGTTCCTGGTTTCGATCATGGTGCGATATTTGAGATAACTTTAACTTCATGCAATTTGGTAACGAGAAACCCTGAATTTATTAAACGTAAATCTGCTAGCTAGGTGGTTGCCCAGCTCTGGATTTCCGGTATTTGGTAAGGATTCTTATCTTTGGGAAAGGTTCCTATCGTACCCCGTGTCCTTGATGATAATTTGTTCACATTTTGAACCGACTTTGTAGGAAATGACGACCTTAATCCGTTTCTGATGAGGTAGTCTGATCGAGATACCAGGAGGGCTGTCTAGCTATTTCCTGGTCTTGAGATCTGGATGGCAACTATGCTCTTATACTCATACCCTTCTTGGGGATGGTAGCCCGACCAAGGCATCAGGAGGGTTGTCTAGCTATTTCCTGGTCTCGAGATCTGGATGGCAACTATGCCCTTACACTCAGACCCTTCTTGGGGGTGGTAGCCCGATCAAGGCATCAAGGGTAGCGGGGGGGCTTCCCCGGCTAGTCCCTGGTCTCGAGATCCTGCTGGCAAATATGCTCTTACACTCGGACCCTTCTTGGCAGGGGGTGGTGCCCGGCCAAGGCATCAGGGGCAGTGAGAGGGCTTCCCCGGCTAAACCCGGGTCTTTAGAAGATTATGGCAAATTTATCCGTGGATAACCTAGTTGTGTATGGAGAAATAAATGTAGAACATGGTTGGAGATAAGGAAATAGTAGACTTTATTGATGATCGAAATGTAATACATCGTTACTAGGGATTTTATTGAAACCTAAATGGAGGTAATTTGCTTCAGAGTCCCCTGCTTAGGGGTAACACTTTCTCAAGTGATCTGCGTTCCAGGTGTGGTCGATGGGTCGACCATCTATGTCTTCAAGCTTGTATGCCCTATTGCGAGCTACTACCCTTACCATGTATGGCTCTTCCCAATTTGGACCTAGGACTCCGTCCGTCCTTTTCCGGGATTTGAGGTCACCTTCCTGAGCACCAAATCCCTTTCTTTAAAATTTTGGGATCTGACCTTTCAGTTGAAGTACCTAGCGATCTTGCTCTGGTAGATCATCACATTTTCGGCTACCCGGTCTTGTTTTTCTTCCAGGAGATCTAGATTAGCTCGAAGCTTGAGCTCGTTGCTTTCGGGTTCAAAGTGCTGCACTCTAAATGAGGTCAACTTATGCTCGATGGGTAGGACAGCTTCAACTCCGAAAGCTAAGGAGTAGGGTGTTTCCTCAGTAGCTATCCTCTTTGTAGTCCGGTATGCCCAGAGGACCTCGGGCAGCTCCGCAGCCCATTTGCCTTTCTTTTACTGTAATTTCTTCTTCAGCAGTCTCTTTATAGTCTTGTTGGTGGATTCTAGCAATCCGTTGGTTTGAGGATGGGCTACTGAAGCGAACCTGAGGTCGATTCCCAAACCTTTGCAAAAGTCCCTGAATCCGGTGTTGTGGAACTGCTTGCCCAGGTCCGTTACAATAATGAGAGGGGTTCCGAATTTGCAAACCACGTTGGTTTTTGATGAATTTAGTAGTATTCTTCTCTGATATTCAGGAAAGGGGCCCTGCCTCGACCCATCTTGTGAAATAATCGATGGCCACAATGGCGTACTTAGCTTGCCAATGAGCGGTGGGAAGTGGTCCGATTAGGTCGATTCCCTACATGGAAAAAGGGTAAGGCTTGCTGAGAGACGACAACCGCTCTGGTGGGAGGTGACTCAAGTTCGAGGTCCTTTGGCACGGTTCGTAAGATTGTACAAAGCTTCTTGCGTCTTGGTGGATAGTTGGCCAATAGTACCCCATACGGAGCACTTGATAAGCTAGAGCTTCACCACCAATGTGATTCCCATAGTCCAGAATGAACCTCTCCTAATGCCCATTTGGCATCATCAGGGTGCAAACACCGAAGCAAAGGGAGGGACCTTCCCCTCCTGTAAAGGTATCCGTTTATTAGGAAATATCGGACAGAGATGCTTCTAATTCTTCGGGCTTCGTCGGGCTCTTCGGGAAGCTTTTCCTCTTGGAGATAGACAACGATAGTGTAAGGACCTCGATTTTATGATTGGCTTATTTCATGACAAACCACACCACATTGGGGATGATTTTGTAATGGGTAGCTTAAGGTTCCATTGGCAAGCTTCCAAGCATCCTCATGACTTCAAGAGCAAAAGGTATACTCACTTGACTTTGTCTCTTGAAGAGTTTAGGTGCACATACGCACACTTCATGCATGCTTTGTTTCATCTTGCATTGTGTTCATCATTGCTTATATATGTGCATCATTTACACATTGCACACACACTTACATGCATTCTTATATAACTTTGCATTTGTGTTTCCATGATTGTTTTCATTTATGTCTCAACTTACACGAGCACTTCTTTGTTTGTCTTTACGTGTGATTGTTCTGTTTTACATTTTCTGTTATGTGTTCGGAAACGTCCTTACTTGAATGATGGTGTGCTTGTGTTGTATCCGTGCTTGCACGTTGGTGTGCTTGAGTCTTAGCGGGATTTGTGACCATATAAAGGTTTCATTTATGCTCTCTTGGATTGGTACTTGGTTACATGGTTTTATACCATGATTGTGGGATTTGTGTTATTGACCAGTTCTGACCTTTGGTCATTTGTTTGACCATAATTCTTTCTATGTTTATCCAAATCATGTTGTGTTAATTGGAGTAGAAAGTAGACTTCCACACCTTTCCAACGAGACATTATATCTTGCATTGTATCTCATTTGATAACATGTTTGGCATGTTAATTGTGCTTCATTGTGTGCATCTCACTCACTTCACACTTGCACAACATTCATGTAAGATAGGCTTTTTTCTTGAGTATTAAAAAGAGATTTTCCCTTTAGCGCAGCCTATACCGCTTGGCAGGCTCTGCTTGCACAGCGGCATATAGAGCGATATACTTCAATAGGGTCATACTTCTTGTACCGCGTCATGTGCACTTGTGCGCACATCGGTCCGAGTCGTGGTGATGTTCAGTAGGCCTTTGTTGCCTATACCGCGGCCTGTGCACTGCACGCACAGCGGACCACGTCGCGATGTTGTCCAGTAGGCACCCTGTTGCGTGTACCGCGGGCTGGACACTTACTTGAGTCGCTGTCTAGCAAGCGGTTTTGACGGGATTCAGTTTTCCAAGTTCAAAACGATGTAGTTTTGACTAGGGCTTCATATATATTCTTCCTCTTCTCTTCTTGGCCGACCAAGAGCTTAGAAAATCATTTTTAGAGAGAGGTTAGAGCTCCTAGAGAGAGAAAGTTTCAAGAAAGCATCTTTGACTCTCCAAACCCAAAACCTATCTCCATATTTCATCTTTCATCATCATTTGAGCATGGGTCTTCATTGTTTTATGACTAGGTCAGCAAGAACTTCTTTGAATATCATTTATTGTTCTTCTTACTCTAGATTAGGTATTTATTGCTTGATTAAATACCTAGACTCTACTTATTGCATATATTTATGAGTCCTTATAACATGATTGATTTTGTTTGTGATAGCTTAATTGATTAGGTCATTTTTGCCTAAAAGCTAGGTTATAAATATTCATGTGTGATTTATTGATAACTATGTTGAGAAATTGTGTTTTAATCAACTAGTAAATGTTCATGAATATTTGTTTGTGTTGTATTTTGATAGCTTGCATTGATTAGGTTGTCTTTCCCTAAATTGCTAAGACTTGAATGTTCTTAAGAGATTAATTGATAATTAGATTGATGGATTTGTGTTTATCAATCTAGTTATATCAATCTAGTTAAACCTTCTTGAATATTCAAGGTTGTTTGTTGACAATTAGGTTGTTAGAAAATCTCCACACAACTAATTAGGTTTGCTTGTGATAGACTTTGGTCTAAGACTTGCATTTAGTGAATGATTAAATGTCTTGTCTCAATCACATAAATATATGCTAAGTTTATGTTGAATACATTGTGAGCATATTTGTTGATTCATTGTGATTGTTTGTGATAGCTAGGATTGGTTGTTATTGATAACATCTAGCTAAGTCTTTATGTCTTGCATTTGGACATTTGACAACTTGGATTTGTTTATACTTTCTACAAACTCCTAGTTGAGCAATTTGTGTTGTCTAGCATAATTTGCATTGAGCATCATTTACATGATCACATAGACACATAATTCTCTTTATTGAGTCAAAGTCTTGTGGCTTCGGGGTGAAGTAGCACAAGCAAGTAAAGTCTTGCAACCAAGGGTGGGTTGGCAAGCATTGATCAAGTGCCAATGTAAAAGGCCCGCGGGGTAGACTAGGAGGTGCTCACGCCAAGAGTAGTGTATCAGGGGTTATCACTAGGGATTGAACCTGGAGTGGTGAGTGGTAGTGTCCATAGCCTGAGGTTGTCGAGAGTGAGAGTCCGAGTATCACTTGAGGGTGTAACCTTTTACTCATATAGTGGATTTCTGTGATCGTCTGTGGCTAGAAGGATAGCCCGTGGTTTTTCCCTTGTCGAAGGGTTTCCACGTCAAAATCAAGTGTTCTTTATATTTCCGCACTTTACTTGATTTTGTATGTATGGTTGCATTGGGTTAATTGTGGTTAATATTGACTAATCGAAAAGTTGGTAATAATCGATTAACAACCCATTCACCCCCCCCCCCCCCCCCTTTTAGATTGTAGACACACGTTAAGAGTGTATTTTCAGATAGGATCCATCCAGCAAGACTGGAGATCCAGAGGGCATACTTCCTTGCCTGCAGTTATGCTGGGTTAGGAGATTACTTGGAGGGGAATTCCCCGTGGTAAGGTTTGGCCTCCATTTGCAACTATCTTTGCTAGGACGTCTGCGTGATGGTTCTAGTGTCGAGGTACCTGCTCGATCTTGAGTCCTTTAAATTTATTCTTAAGCGACTGGACTAACTTCAAGTAGGCGATCATATTATCCCCTTTTGCCTGGTAAATCCCAGAAACCTGATTGACTACGAGCAACGAGTCACTCTTGATCTGAAGGTAGTCGGTTTTAAGCTCAATGGCCATCTTTATCCCGGCTATGAGGGCTTCATATTCTGCCTCATTGTTCATGGCCTTAAACTCGAATCTGAAGCAGTGACTGAATTCAGTTCCTTCTGGATCTATTAAGACTACCCCAGCTCCTCCCCCAGCTTGTCTAGATGCTCCATCTGTGTAGAGGATCCAGGATTTGTAATCTTCCTGCCAATTGTCGATCTCTGAAATTTTCTCAGGGGCTGCACTCCTTGCTGGGGAGGTGGCTTGGCTTGGGAGTGCCGAGAATTCTGCCACGAAGTCCGCCAGAGCCTGGGCTTTGATTGTGGCTCTGGATTTATACTTCACATCGAATTGGGTGAGCTCCAGGGCCCAAAGAACTAGCCTTTCAGACACGTCTGGCCTTTGTAAAAACTGACGAAGAGGTTGGTCTGTCACCGCCGCTATCGAGTGAGCTTGGAAATAAGGACGGAGTTTTCTTGCCGATGTCATGAAAGCAAAGGCGAGCTTCTCCAAGAGGGTATAATTTCTTTCTAGCTTGATTAGGGCATGACTCACGTAGTACACGAGTCGTTGAACCATGTCTCTACATTCCTTGATCAAAGCCCCACTTACTGCAGTCTCTGAGACAGCTAGGTAAATTTGCAGTTCCTCTCCGGGAACTGGCTTGACTAGCAATAGAGGGCTTGTTAGGTACTTCTTCAAGGCTTGAAAGGCTTGCTCGCTCTCCTGGCTCCATTTCATGTTTTTCCCTTGCTTGATAGCTTTGAAGAAAGGGAGACATTTATCGGTGGAGCGAGAAATGAATCTGTTGAGCGCTGCTACTCGCTCTGTCAAGACTTGTACCTGTTGAAGTGATACAGGGGATTCTAGGTCCAAGATAGCCTTGATCTTTTCTAGGTTGGCCTCTATGCCTCTATCGTGAACAATGAAACCTAAAAACTTCCCAGCAGTCACCCCGAAAGCACATTTAGTGGGGTTCAGCCGCATCTGGTTCTCTCTTAGGATTAGGAATGTCTTACGAAGGTTTTCCTGATGTCCTTCTGCAGTTGGTGACTTTGTGATCATGTCGTCAATGTATACCTCCATCGACCTTCCAATCTCGGGCTTGAACAATTTGTTAACTAGCCGTTGGTTTATAGCCCCCGCATTTTTAAAGCCAAATGGCATCACCTTGTAGCAGTATAGACCCTGTCCGGTAATGAAGCTGGTCTTATCCTGGTCAGTTGGGTGCATTTTAATCTGGTTGTCCCCCGAGAACGCATCCATGAAACTCAAGAGCTTGTTCCCTGATGTGGAGTCGACCAATTGATCGATCTTTGGTAGAGGAAAGCTGTCTTTTGGACACGTCGGTTTAGGTCTGTGTAGTCGACACACATACGCCATTTCCCATTCGCCTTCGTAATCATGACCACGTTGGCGACCCATTCAGGGTAGCGCACTTCTCTAATGAAACCTGCCCTAATCAATTTATCTACTTCCTCTTGTACCGCAGCGTTTCTCTCGGCGTTAAAGTGACGCCTCTTTTGTTTGATAGGTTTGAATGTTGGATCCACTGCTAATCAGTGAGCGGCCAAAGATATCGGGATCCCGGGCATCTCGTCATGGCTCCAAGCGAAGATGTCGCTGAATTCCTTGAGGAGCTCGAACAAGCCTTCTTTCACTTTTGGTTCGAGGGCGGCTCCGACCTTGACAACCTTGGAGGGATCGTCATTTCTGATAGGTATCTCCTCCAGTTTATCCACGGGTTGCCCGCTGGTCCATTCCTTGCTCTGTTTTTCGTTATCGGGCATTATGAGCTCATTCTCTAGATGATCTGCGGGCTTCACATCTTCTTGGATCGCCTCTGGTGCTTCCCTATCCGAGACCGTTGCAACTTGTACAAATTGTTTTACTAAAGCTATCGGATTAGCAGACACTGCGTAGCATTTCCTAGCTGCTTGCTGGTCCCTACGTACCTCTCCGACCTGGGTTCCCACCGGGAATTTTAGGACGTTATGGTAGATAGATAGGACTCCCTTCAAGGAAGATAGGAAAGGCCTCCCAAGTACGGCGTTATAGGCCGATGGGATGTCTACCACAACGAAATCCGTCATAATGTTTTGTTGGAGAGGTGAGGTTCCAACGATCACTGGGAGGATCTTTGATCCCACTGGTATGATTGAATCCCCAGTGAATCCATGGAGCGGGTTCGTGCAACTATTGTAACACCATTGCTTCAAATTCAACCTTTCCAAGGTGTCCTTGAAAAAGATATCTACGCCAGCCCGTATCAACTAACACTTGGTGGACCATGCAGTTGGAAATTTGTACCGTGATCATCATGGGATCATCATGCGGCTGCACGGTGTTGAAAACATCTGCCTCAGTGAAAATAATCAGAGCTGACTGGGATGGTCCAGCTGGGCTTTGGCTGACCTTGAAGATACCCCGACCTTCTTCCACACGGGGGGTCTTCCTTGCATGGTTTTTTCTGGAATTATTAGAGGTACCAGCCAGTGTGGGCCCTCCGCTGATGGTGTGTATCACCTGGATTTGCTGTATTAAATCAGCCTGTTCCTCCTTTCTCTTCTCCGCATGCTCGTGGATCTCGGCTTGTACTTCCCTTCCAGTCTGAATATTATCTCTGACCTGCTGTAAGAACTCAATCAAACATCCTCCCCTTATCAGTGTTTCAATATGGTTGCGCAAATTATAACACTCTGAAGTGTTGTGGCCCATGTCTTCATGGAAGTCACAGGACTTGTACCAGTTCCTTCTGTCGACTTGGGCTTTTATGGGTGCGGGCTTTTGGAGTAGCCCCTTGTCCTGTATGGCAAGGTAGACTGTTTCCCCGGAGGCGTTCAAGGGAGTGTAGTGATCATACCCTTTCTCCTATTGTATTACGAGAGCGACAGTCTTAGGAAGAGGTGAAGCTCGAGGAGGGGTTCGTCTTGCTGGGTACCTTTCTGGCCTAAGCTAAGCAGTGGGGAAGCGGTATGTCGACCTACTGGGAGGTTTGTTCTGATTTTTCTGATCTGGCTCAGATCTGGGAGCTTCTTTTTTCTAGCACTTTGCCGTTTTCCTATCGTCGTGTTCCATCTTGACTTTGAGCTGTTCGTCGATCTTGACCTGCTCAAGAGCCCGGTCATAAGCCTCATGGTAGGTCTCTGAAGGACTCTTAGTAAAGGAACGGAAAAGCTTTCCTGCCCGTAGGTTCTGCCTGAAATTGGCGAGAGTTTCTTTCTCGGTAAAGACTTTCATTTGGATAACTTCCTTGTGAAAGCATTCCACGTAAGACCGAAGTGTTTCCCCTCGCTCCTGAATCACATATTGGAGATGTATGGGATCCTTTGGACGAGGTTTAACTCCTTGGAACTGCGAGAAAAAATCTGTCGATAACTTTGTGAAAGAATCCACGCTACTAGCGGGCAACTTCCTGAACCAAGTTTTTGCGTAGTCGGTCAGGGTCATTGGGAACATCCTGCACATAGCAGCCCTGGTGGTATTATGGACCTCCATCTGTTGGACGAAGCTCTCTAGGTGACTTAAAGGGTCTTCTGTTCCGGAGAACTTATCTGTAGGCATTTTAAATTTTAGTGGGAGCTCCGCTTCCCGGATCCTCCTAGTGAAGGGAGCGTTCATCTCGCTTAATGGATTCTCCTTATCCTCCCTATTCTTTCCCTTTCTTATCTGCTGGACCTCTTTCTATAGCTTTATTAGCTAATCCCTCAATCGCTTGTTTCCGGGCTTTTTTGAATCGACCTCGTATTCTTCTCTGTCAGATCCTTCAGATGAATTGGCGATCTCGACCTGGCCTTCTTCATGAGCGGGATCTATTCGGGAGGTTTGCCGGCTATCTTCCTCTTGGGCTCGGGCTTCCATCCTTGAAGCTGTCGAGCGAGGGTCCTCTCGTTGCTCCCTGGTCAGAGCGTCAACTGCGGACTTAACTCGCTTGGGTTGATATTGTAATGGCCACCTGGGAACTGGGGGCATGAGCCCTAGCCTATCCTGGATCGAAGGTTAAAGGCCGATCCTATCACGGGCAGGATTTGGAGGAAGAGGTCACAGGCGATCAAAGGCAAGCTGTCTGGTCCCGGGCCTGCTCAGCTCTCCCTGATCATCTAGATTTGTCGGCTGGACTATGATGCCTTCTGTGAGCAAGTGGAGGTGAACCTTTTCCACAAAGGCCGCCGCTTGTTGATCAAGCGTGGCCTGACTTATCATAGGAGGACCAAGAGGTCGTACATTAGTCATTTGGACTGGAACTTGACTGCGGTGCCCAGGTTTCTTCCCCCTCCTTGGGGCTTTTCACGTTGGGGTTGCCGAAAGTTGTTCTGAAGCTATAGGCTGTCCTTGGGAGGAGCAGAGCCTCATGATTCCTGTAAAAAAGCTAAAATATAAACTATTGATTTGATTAGCTAGGTGTGGGTGTTTTTCCCACAGACGGAGCCAGAAAGTGTTAACGAAAAATTCACTCGGAGCGAAAAATCTCAGCTAACACCCTTGAGACCACTACCACGTAGGTGGTGGCTGGGGCTAGATACCCTTGGTGCTTAGTTTGCAATGCATGCAAGAAGATAATACTAACACAAGGCAAAAAGGAATACAATGACTTTATCATTCATCTGAAATAAGTTACAAAGATCTCTCCAATACTCTTAATCTCTCTAGGATACAATGAAATGGCACTCTTGTGCCTGTCAAAAAGTAGTCTCCTCTTTCTTTTTCCTATCGATCGTTTTATACATAGTTTAGATAGGTTCCATTTGCGGCTTTCCCGGCCATGATTTTCTCCGTCCTCCCCCCTCCTTATCCGGCGGGATCTTATTATTTAAAAAAGTCATTGACTTTCGTTTAATGACAGATTCGAGAGTATCATAGGCGGAGATAAGTTTGTTTCCTTTTTGGATTCAATCACTTGTTCTGCACGTAGTGTTTCCATGTTTGTTATAAGTATGATCATGCGTATCTCTATGGTACGGTTGTAGGTATGATCTTGTGTATCTCCTTGGTATGATTCTTTATGGAGGATGGCGGGTATGACACTTATTGTTTAGTAGAGTGAAGTGCCCTGATCTTGGTGCTAGGAGCTTGGTCCGACCTTTCTAGGTCCCTTGAAACTTTAAACAGCTTGCTTTGGGCACTTTTCGGTTGCAGCTGGCTTTAACGAGCTTCCCTCTATCCTTCTCAATAGGTCCGACTTTCCGTGCTGCTGGGTGGTGGAACGTCGCGATACGGGCTTAAAGCCTAACAAGTTTCTCTTTGACTTTGGGGAGAATGGCGGGCTTCGGGGGAGATTGCGAGGTAATCTCGACCTCGATGTCGGAAGCTCAATTCGATCGTGTTGGGCTTTATCTCGGTTACTCCAGTAGCTCGATGACCTTTTCTCATTTTCCTGAGGCGGCCTTTCAATCTGATCCCGGGAGGCGTTCCTATGGTGGATAATTTCAGGTATTGATTCAAGCTAAGATGGTGGAAAATTTTCCTTTGGTTCCTAGCCAAATTTGGCTATTAACACACAATTAACATACTTTATCAGTACTGAAATATTTGTGAGAATAATCCCCACATTAGAAGGTAAGTGACTTCCCTTCTTAATCCATTTCACCACAGCGGCTATATTTGACTCCACCACCACTGAAGCCAACCCAGCATCTCTACTCTCTAGCATAATAAAGCCTTCAGAGAATTGCCAAAGCCTTCAGAGAATTGCCATAGCCTTCGCTACCTAAGGAGTAAAATTTGCAACAATCTTCTGGAAACTCAAAGCCATAACCACCCCCTCAGAATCACGAAAGACAATACCAATCCCAACAAAGCAATCAACCTCATTTGTAGCTGCATCACAATTAATTTTATACAAATCTGGGTAGGTGATTTCCACCTCTCCACCTCTGGGACCCCATCGGACAGCTGCTGCCTTTCTCCATGAGCTCCATCATGGAAATCAAATATATAATTTTAAGTACAATTGATAACTTCTCCCTCATTATGAACTGTAGAGCCATGAACCACAACATTTCGAAGGAACCAATTCCTCCACAACACCACACAAAGCAGCCATAATTCCTCAACACTAAAACGATTAAAACAATTAAGCATGAAGTTTGAGAACAACAAATTAGTATCCCTAGCCTTCCTGCAATCCACCTCCTCGCCCAAGTGATGCAAGAGACATTATTGAAGATATTATTAAAGATTCTAGATTTTAAAAATATTATTGTAATTAATACATATTATTTTATTTCCATTTATTATATATTTAATTAGGTAATAAAATATTTTATGATTTGATTTTAATAAATCAATTCTATAGGTTTCTTTTTAAGTATAAATAAGAGTTATTGCAGACCTTAGAGGCATGTAGTTGATTATTGAATAAAATATTATAGATTGTTCTCTATTTCTTCCATTTCCGGTACCTTTGCGAGGGTCAACGAATTTGAAGTCTATTATCCTGATATCTGTGAGCAAATCAATAGAATAATAGGAGGTTGCTTTTCGAATTGTTCATGTGAGTTTTTCTCATAGAAGCTTCTATTACATAACCATGCCTCCCTTATCTTTTTCAACCATTTGTAACCCTACAAAGCTTGCCAAGTTGACTAATCCGGACAAGCACAAAGAGGACATCTCGTGTGAATCGGTACCTCATGACGAGCTAAGTTTGCCATTGTCGGGATCCAATTATTCCACGCCCTCCAAAGGGAATTAACATTTTCCAAAGGCATTTCCACCACGGACCCATACTCCCCAACCTTGAAGAACTAAGTAACATAGTCATCCCGCAAGCCACTATGTGCTCGTTTTTCACTAAATAGTTTTCGCTCTGCTCATAGTTCAAAATCAAATTGTCCTCCAACTGGACATTCCAATTGGAATACTTAATATGCTGCAACATCCTCTTCCCTGAAGTTTCTCCTAATAACCTCCAATTCCCACCCATTAGAGGGTGATTTCAGCCTGTCAACCATAGCTGCAATTCCCAATTCCGGTGGTGAAATAATTTTACAAGTCGTTGGTCTCGGAACCCAGCGGTCTTCACGAATGCGAATGTTAGTTCTCTCCCCCACTCTCCAACGTGTTCCCGATTCAATCTTACCCTGCCCCAAAGCAAACTATTCTAGACATATGAATTTGAAGACTTGGAACTAGCCTCCATAAACTCCATATTTCAAAAATACTTACCATTTAAAACTCGAGAAGCCAGCGAGTATGGGAATTTCAGTATGCGCCAACATTGCTTCGCAAGGACCGCTCTATTAAACATTTCCAAATCTTAGAATTCTAGACCGCCTTTTATTTTTTGTCTATAGAGTCATGACTAGTTGCACCAGTGAATTTTATAAGAATTGGGATTCCTCCCCCACCAAAACCGCAGACACAACCGCTGAATCTCTAAGATAAGGCATTTTGGCAACCGAAATAGGCTCATTACATAGGATGGAATTGATTGCACAACTGTCTTTATTAGGATTTCTTAACCCGATCAACTATTTCAGCAAAAAATTATGCACCACAAGAAAAAAGGGCTATTGGGACGATTTGTTTTCGTCCCAATAGCCCAAAATTCGTCCCTATTTACCTATTGGAACGAATAAAATTGGTCCCAAAATCCGTAGCTTCAGATGGGTCGCAATAGCTTCTTTGGGACGAAAATTAAAATTTGTCCCTAAAGACTACCTATAGGGACGATTTTTTATTCATCCCATTTGATAATATATAGAGACGAAAAATTCCGTCCCTTTTGATAACCTGTAGGGACGAAATTGTATTTCGTCCCCTTTGACCACCTGTAGGGACAAAAATTTTCATCCCTTTAAATAAAATTCCGTCCCCACAAAATATCTATAGGGACGAAATTTGGAAAGAAAAAACCAATTTTTTTTAAAACCCACTACCCATCGACCCACCCACCATAACAGCTTTGACCCGCCTGTAACTTTACATTAAATATTTGGTTCTCAGCCAGAGTTGAACTCGTGACCAACACCAACACTTAAAGCAAAGCTTACCCGCTTTGCTAAAGATTCGAATTTGTCAATAATAGCATATTATTTATATATAAACTCAATATGTTATTAACTTTTTATTGTAAATTAATTCCAATAATTTAAATTTTATTTTATATAATAAACGAATTGATATTTAAAAACGTTTTTTGTAGCATTTAATTAAACCATTTTTTTTAAATATTACAAGAACTATCTACTCCTATAATGGGAGATAACTTCTTCCTACAATCCGGGAAGAAAACTCCCAACACATGCTTGTAAAATATGTTTAGTGGGATTTGAACCTCTTACCACTTATGTTGAAGGGAGGTGCACTGCCACCTCTACTAAGAAGTGATGTGCAATTAAACTATTTTTTAAAAACATATATTGTTAGATCAAAGGGTCTATCGTTAATCGTACATGGAAATAATATATATATATATATATATATATATAATTTTTCTTAATTTTTTGAATTAATATAAAAGTGAAGCAAATTTAATTATTAATATGTCTCTTAGGAAAAACTTTAAAAAAAATAATGATAAAGAAAAAAGAAAAATTAAATCCCGATAAATCATTATCAGCAATAAATATTATGTTTGTCTTAATAAGTCCCAAGTCTATAATTTTTTTTTTTAAATGTCAAACTTTTTAGGGACAAAAAATTTTCGTCCCAATAGGATTTCTACTAGGACGAATGATTTATTTCGTCCCAATAAACATTCTATTGGGACAAATTATTTTCGTCCCTAAATGTCTGGTTATTTTTGCACTTTTTAGGGACGAATAATTATTTTCGTCCCAATAGACAATCTATCGGGACAAATATTTTTCGTCCCTAAAAGTCTCGTCGGGTTTGTCTTTTTTAAAGACGGATAATATGTTTCGTCCTAATAGACGTTCAATTGGGACGAATTTTTTCGTCTCTAAAAGTTTCTTTAAGTTTAAAATTTTTAGAGTCGAATATGTTATTGCATCCCAATAAACGTTCTATTGAGACGAATAAAATTCGTCCCAGTAAAATTTCGTTCCTATAGCCCTATTTTCTTGTAGTGATAGCTCTCTATTATATTATGCTGGGTAAACCCAAGTATTTTTCATGACAGTAAACAACCCAAACGCCAGTGATAGAAGCAAGCCTCTCACCATCACTATGAAGTACTAAAGGACTCACACACAAAGCTGACAACACCACTTACCCAGAAGCCATCGCATAATCATCTAAAATTCTACTAATGGCAACACAATTGCTGCAGTTGCATTAATTAGTAAATAACAGACTGTCATAAGAAAAAAGAGATGAGTAATAATAGACGGTGGAGAGGGTAATTATATTGGAATTGTAAAAAAGAAAATGCATAAACAAGCAACTATAACCCCACACGTGCTTCATTGAGGGTTACCTAGTAGGTTATTACAATCATTAATTATTATTTGTTTGAGTCTAAAAACAACATTTAGTAATAAAAATAAAAATAAAACAAGGGAAAAGAAAAATGAAAGCATAAAGGCGTGCAAACCCTAAAACACATTAATCTAAAAATGTAGGCTGACCAAAAAAAATATGAATTTAATTAACCAAATCAGCGGGATCATTCCTTTCTGCCTCAACTTGTGTAGCCCAATAAACAACAAGGTATAATTCTGCTTGGGCCATTGAAACCGTAGAATCAGAACGAATCTTTTTTTTTAGTCTCAACTGTAAAGAGACCTTACTCATTTGAGACTTGAAACTAGATAAAATCATAAATTGGAATTGTGATTATATTTCTAGTGATATTTAATAAATTTGAACCCTCAATATATATTTATTTCATTGGGATTGAGCTAGCCGCCTAGTAGCGAGAAACCTAGAGACCATTCTGAAATTATAAAATGTAAAGTGTTTAACGTAAATAACAGGGCTAACAAGGGGGTAGCTCAGCTGGTAGATGAACGAGTTTAGGGCATGGATAAATGAGTCTCAAGTTAGCGGCTAGAATCCTACCAATGCCGAAAGTTTTTTAAAAAATACCTGATGTCGGATTAATAGATATTGTTAAAAAAAATGTAAATAACAGGTATATAAAAATAAATGTAAATAAAAGAAATTTGAGGTGAATATAATAGTAAAACTAGTAAACTACACGTAATTAATTAAAAAAAATGTCGGCCAGATTATGCCCATAAATATTATTATTATTATTATTATTTTATGGATGATGGTATAACTTAACCATAATGTATGATTCTGTATATTCATAGCACCGACAACTTCTGTTATATATGTAATTACGTTTACACCCCAATTCCTGAGGACAAATGTCTTTGAAAAATTACTGCAAGTCGTCCAAAATGTTAGTTAAAAACTTAAAATTCCGAATAAAACACACCACGAAACTACAGAAGCTTAGGTATATTAGTCAATTTTTTACTAATCAATTAGGATGTTTATTGTTTTTACCTAGAATTAGTAAATTTATTGTTTTTACCCAATAAATGGCTGTGAAGACTGAAATACCTCTCATTATCCCAATTAAACACATCAGGTATAAACCAATTAAACACATCAGAGCAGACCAATTAAACACATCAGAGCAGACCAATTAAACACAGACCAATTAAACACACAAGGGTAGACCAATTAAACACATCAGACCACCAATTAAACACATCACGACAATCCAATTAAACACATTAAGAAAGACCCAATTAAACACATCAGAGCATACTAATTAAACACACCAAGACACCAATTAAACACATCAAGGCAGACCAATTAAACTCAATTAAACACACAATGGCAAAATCATATGTAAATCAATTAAACACACCATAGAAAATCAATTAAACACATCAAGTCTAACACAATTAAACACACAAAGGTAAAAATAAAAAGAAGGACAATTTTATCCAAAAAATGGATTTTTTGGTAAAAACAATAAAAATACTAATTTTGGATAAAAACAATAAACCTTCTAATTGTTTTAGTTACTTATAAAGTTGACCATATATATATATATCAGTACTAAAAAGCTCCAATTACGTACTCAGATCATAACTTTTCACACTCATTTTCTTCCCCCCCCCCCCCCCCCCCCCCCCCCCCCCCCAAATTATTGAGCAAGCTCCAATTACGTACTCAGATCATAACTTTTCACACTCATTCACATTTTCTTCCCCCCCCCCCCGTCAATTATTGAGCATGTAGACAAATTAGATTCAATTATTTAGATAAGAAAGGAGTGACAAGGTTCAGGGTTTTCATGCATAATTTTGACAAAACAAAAAACAAAATTTGTCTTGTCAATCGAAGATGGTGCATTTGAAAACACAACAGTCTTTTTTTTTTTTTTCAACAAAGCTTGTTCCAAAAGCATCTAACGTAATAATTTCTGAGCATGAACACAGAAATCATTATTCCTTTTTAGAATATAGAAAAATTGAGAGACTTTTAAATGCTAAGAGAATCTTCTACAAAAAGGAAAAAAATACATTTAACTTCACGTGAAAAGAACATAAAAAATATGCTTAAATTTTTTTCAAAGACTCTATAAGGCTGGTAGAAATTAAATCATAAAAAAATATGACAGAATAGAACCAAATCTTCGGACTATAAAAGAATAATTAAGAACAACACAAGACTCAATTAATTTTAAGGATCGGAGAAAGTAGACAACCATACAAGACTCGAATCCACGATTGATATGTGTTGGAAAAGCATACTATTTGGTTAACCTCATCTCTATAATACTTTAAAAACAAAAATGAAAAAGAAATAAGGTTGGGTAAAATTTTTCAGCCATTACAGCTGGGCTTTGGTGAGGTAGGAGATATGGATTTGGGGATTCAAAATAATATTTGGGCAATTGGAAAAAAAAAAATCAATAAGGAAAATTAAAGTGAAATTGTTCAAAGATTAAAATGAGATATCTTCGGAGTGCTTGCCGTGAAATATATAGAATATCATATTTATGTGTAGTACAAGTTTAAAGTACACTTGCACTATATGTACTACATATTAAATCTTAATGATGTTTAATTTCGAAATAGTGCAGAACTTGGGATTAAAATTGTTTCCTCACTTTATCAAGAAATACATATATCAAGTTGGTTTTGGCCTATCTAGCAAGAGTTGATGAACTGATCAGATTCTTATCAAGTTGGTTTTGCACTAAATCAGTATGTAATATTGTAGAAAATGATACATGAGATTTAATTAGATGGCAAACCATTCATGGCGTGGAAGAGAAAACAATAATTATCCATTTCAAAGCACAAAAAATATTTTTCTTCTTTTATCTCACTCCACCTATACTATATAAA
Organism: Dipteronia sinensis; assembly: GCA_033220585.1. Classification (NCBI taxonomy): domain Eukaryota; kingdom Viridiplantae; phylum Streptophyta; class Magnoliopsida; order Sapindales; family Sapindaceae; genus Dipteronia; species Dipteronia sinensis. The sequence continues at coordinate 69,823,503 of CM065636.1, read as the reverse complement.
TGTTGGCATGCTGCATTTATAATATAAGGCACCTTAAACAACCTCCTTTGCAAAATCACTATTAATCTATTTGTTACTTAAATCCAAAATCGGCCAAACTATTACCAACTTAAAATTATATGCAACCATATTGAATTGTAGCAAGTAGCAACCATAACGATTATGGAATAATGGATTGATGATGTGGTAGTTTTTTTTTTTTTTTTTGGATGTATTACAAATATTACAATAGTACTGTTGGGACCTGTCAAGATCAAACAATACATGTGCGATCCGGATATCTACTTTCAATAAATCGAAAGAAAACTCCCTACACACGTTTGTTAAATGTGTTTGGTGAGACTCGAATCCCTCACCACCAATGTGGAAGGGATATGCACAACCATCTATGTTAAAAGGTGATGTGCGATTGATGATGTGGTAGTTACAAATCAATTTGCCATATTTTAAATTTTTGGGCCGTGTAACATTACTTTTAATAATTTATGTATGAGTTAGGCTAAACCAACTTAAAATGTTGACTTCAACATCTCAACCACTCATGTGTTTTTTATCAAGGAGTTGTAAATGCATTCAATTCTCAACCATTGGATGCCATTGTTTGGACAGTTTGGGAATCAAGAAATATCCGGATTTTTAAGGGCAAGAAGGTTTCCGTTTGCAACACGTCAAATTTGGTGAAGTTTAGAGTTGGCTAATGGTTTAAGCATCATTGCAAGGGCTCCCTTGAGCCAATCACTTCTATTCTGCTCAATTTAAGTGATCTTAGTGTGGACAAAGGGAAGGTTAAACATCATCATAAGGAGGTGTGGTTTCCTCCATGCATTAATTGGCTCAAGTCCAATGTGGACGGGTCCTCTAGAGGCAAGCTGGGGTAAGCAGGCATAAGAGGTGTGCTTAGAAACTCTAATAGCAAAATCATATGTGTCTTCTCTTTTCATATGTGGATTGAAGATTCGAATACCACTGAAATTGTGGCCATTCACAAAGCACTTGAGTTATGTGCCTCGAGAACCGAATTGATGGGTAGAGACATTGTCATAGTAAGCGACTCCAAGGTGGCGGTTTTATGGGTTAATAAGATGGACGATTTCAGAAGTCTCAAACATGTCAAACTCATTTACGATATCAGAGATTTCATGAAGCTTTTGCAAGGGACTTCAATGGTTTTCAGTCCTAGGCACACAAACTCTTTTCCAGATGATCTCGCCAAAAGGGGCTCAAAGAATTTGGTTAATAGGCTTGATTAGGGTGACTTGTGATTCCTGCTATGTTTCGTTTCCTCGCTTTGCCCCTCTTGTCTTGTTCTGTTTGTTTTGTGTTGTTGTTAGGCGTTATGTTTTGGTTATTGTTTTTTGGTGCCTTTCTCTGGCTCCTTGCTGTTCGGTTGTGTGTTTTCTATGGGTGTCCCTTTCCGGCCTTCCGACCGAGAAATAAACTTTCTATGTTAAAAAAAAAAGCACATGAGTGGTTGAGATATTGAAATCAAAATATTGAAATTATAAATTTAAATTGATTTAGTTTGGCCATGTATGTATAATATAATAGTTGTCATTTACGTACTCTAGACTAATTAAGATTTCCTAACCATTTTTGTGTGTATGCCTTTGGAAGGTCGAAATGCAATGTATGGATGGGCATTGAGTGTTTGTGGGTTTCGGTTGTGCCTATAACCTTAATCACTTAGCTCTATTGAATGGATGAAACTTGTTCTATGCATGACCTTTGCTAGAGTAGGTTTTGACTATATGTTCATATGCTTTATGGTAAGGATTAGAGGAACAATTGCTCTAGCCATGACCTTTGGGGAGTGATTTGTGTCTCGAATCCCGTAGTTGAGACAACAAGCACAATTGTTCTATCCATGATCTTTGGGGAGTGATTTTTGTTTGTGAATCTCGTAATTGAGAGAACAAGCCCTTAACTTGAATTAGATGTGCTTAATGCCTTAGGTTGCCTCTAGGTTCTTGTGCTTTATGGGTCTTTAACCGTAAGACATGATTGCTCCATCCATGACCTTTGGGGAGTGATGATTTGATTTCGGTATTCCTTAATCAACAAATGATTCTGAACAAGAGATGATTTGGTTTTGGAACTCCTTAATGGTGAGAACGAGCCCCTAACTAATATGATGTCATTAATGCCTAACAACCACTATTTATGCACTTATGTATGGTAAACCTATTGAACCTTGTGTGATCATTCTCATGCATCTCTCATATCCACACTTTTATTATTGGTCACTTTAAACACCATTATCACCCCTCCCCATTTCCTTTGATTTAATTTACATTCTTTTCATTTACATTCCTTCACACACACACCACATTATGCACACACCTCACACACACCATTCTCACCACATCCGCATTCTTATTTACATGCTTTCAATAAACTCTAGAACATGAAATGGTCGACGGAAACACCTCCCTGTGGACGATCCCCTTATTTGCTGTTATACTAGTTATCAGTCACTAGCACCCTTGAGGTTGAACTTATAAATATCTTTTGACGAGAGTACAACGACGCTCTCATCAAAATGGCGTCGCTGTCGTGGAGGTGCCTATTCTTTGGTTGTTTCAAGTTTTAGCTTAGGTTCTGTGAATATCTAGATTTAATTGTTTTGCGGATATATATATATATATATATATATATATATATATATATGTGTTTAGGAATTTTGTTTTTATTATTTTTCTTTTTTATGGCATATGCTTTTAATGTTGTTTGAGTTGTGTAAGAACAAATTCAGGTCAGATGGACTGCACAACTCTTGAGAACCGTAAGTGAGCGCTTATCGCGCCCCAACAACTCCTAAGTGAAACGGCAGTGCCATGACAGACGCGTTGGGTGCAGCCACGAGAGGTATCATCTGAATTTTGAACTTATTTGAGTGTTTATGGATAGTTGTTGGATTGGACAGAAATTGCCGTTGTGGTTAAAGATTAAAACGCAATGTTTGTGGTGTTTGTGACGTTGGGTTCTTATTTCCTAATCTTGCTAAGCATTGTCCATAATTTATGAGATGAGCATCATTGAGGACAATGTTGAGTTTAGGTTTAGGGGTGTGGACATCCAGTTGTTTATATGTGTTTTTGTTACATTTAGAAAATTTTCAAATCTCTGCACAAATTGATCAATTTCGAAATTTTTTAGAATTTTAGTTCATTTTTGTTGAGTTGTTTTCTTTCGCGTGCTGGTAGAGACATGTCATGTATGCTTAAATACATGCCTTACCTTTGCTGTCAACCATGTGAGGATGTGTAGTTGTGGAAGTCAAAAGAAAAGCTCTCATATTTAAAAGTAGCGTGTACTTAGGTAAAAAGTTGTAATTGTGCAAGGCAAAAGGCTCAACATGTAAAAATGAAAAATAAGCACTTAGAGCCTCTAATGTTCATATGTATAATGTGTTTGAAAAAAAGAAAAAAAAAAGAGAAAGGAAAAAAGCACTTATAGCCTTTAAGTTCTTAATGTAAAGTACTCAAAGAAATTATGGTACAAATTGTAAAAGCACAAGTGTAATTGAAAGTTAAGCCTAGACGCTCATTGTTCAAGGATTGCAAGAAAGTAGAGCTAGATTAGGGGTATGTAATGTAATGACTCTTAGCTTGATTGGTGACTTTTGAATTCCATTCCTATTATATTCATTCACCACATATCACCCTATGGTCCCATTACAACATAAGGGAAAGACCTAGTTGATCTTTTAGGAAATCTAGTTTGGGAATATGAGTCAAGGCATGCTCTTTCCATGTTCATGGCTTTCAATTCCATTCATGAGACCAACAACCAAAAAATATGTGCTCAAATTAAAAAAATTTATATGCGACTTCACTTTAAGTTCTCATTCATAAACGCATTCGTATATGTTTAATGAGTGATCGCATAGGTTCTGAGTGAAAATACATAACTGAAATCCGGTGAGGATTAGAGTCGAAGAGAATTTTATCTTAGGCATTCAATGTAGTTGTTTTGTAAACCGAAAGCATCATAAGTATTGGCATACTTGCATTGCGTGATACATTGTTATTCATTGGTATATTTGAGATTCTAGCATGCACGTGTTGTCTTTGCTTGGTATGTTTGGATTGCATCTCAACCATTTTCTTATAGAGTATATGTTTGTGGGTGTTGTAGCTGTAAACCCTCAGAAGACTATACTCCTCCTACTGGGGCGGCCTAGAGGTTCAAAAGGCTTGTGGCATATGCTAAGTGTCATCGTGTTTCTTACAAAAGTGGACTAGCCTAGTTTTACTTATTTTTAGTAATATATATATATATATATATATATATATATATACATATACATGTTTTTGTTTTTTGTTTTTTGTTTTGCTCGAGAACGAGCAAAAGATAGGTTTGGGGGAATTTAATCGGACGATATATATACCTATTTGATGTCCTCATTTCCTAGCTTTTGTTCTCGTTTTCGAGCGTATTTTTGTATATAATGTGTTTGTTGATCCTTGTGTAGATACATATTCCCTACATATGGTATTTGAGCTTAAAGTCAAGTTTGGAAAGCCAAAATGAGCTAAAAAAAGTCCAGAATGGAAACCTTACAGAGTTGTCACAGCCTTGTAGTCGACCCAAACCACGGCGTGATTCATGGTCAACCACGGCAAGTAAATCATTATCCCGTGGTGGATCCTCCGTTGAGCTAGAACGCGACATAGAGACCGCGGCACTGGTCAACTCTGTTTTCCAAAAGTTGATGGGCTGAAATTGTAAAATACCCATGCAGAACACTAAAGTTTCGGGGGCCTTATCTCCCTCCTCAGATCAAAACATAATGAGTTCTTTATATATTTAGACAGCCCGAGAAGTCTATTTTCCAGCAGTTTTTATAGATTGTAATTCTGGATTTTTTAGATGGAGATATGCATGTTTTCGTAACGGTGCGCGAGGTTGGAAACTGTGCCGCAGCCGCAACGCCATCTTGCTAGACGGCGGCACTTAAACTGTAAAAATTGATGGAGCTGGTGTGCCATCTTGCTAGACCGCGGCACTCATGATTCCAGACCGCAACAAGTTGGTTTTAGGCGATTTTTGAAGGGACAAAGGTGTCCTTTCGCACCCCAATTCGTCCTCAAACTTTCCCTAACTATAAATACACCACTTCTCCTCTTCTTTTCAGACAAGAATAGAGTAGCCTTTATTTTCTTCATCTCCTTCATAAATCAAGAGAGAGATAGAAGTTTTCAAAGCTCTCATGGAGGTTCTCCTCCATGGGAATCTCACCACCACCACTTTCTACCCATCATCCACCACTTTTGAGAGTTGATTGCAAGGAGATAGGAGTGGTCTATGACCAATTTCAAGCTAGGGATTCATGGAGCTCTTGGAGGGATTTCTTCAAGGGTTTTCTCCTCTAAACTCATTCTCTTTATATTTTATGTTTTCTTGATTGTGTACTTCCCACTTGAGAAATATTGTAAACCTTATTTGTGCTCAATATTTGTTGGTTAATTTTATATTCATTTAGGTTTTGATTTGTTCTTGCTATTATTGATTAATCTCTTATCTTGATATGCTTGTGTGTGGAGATCGGAAATTGATATTTGTTCATGGATGGGATTAGGAGTGGGTTAACTTAATTGTAGGAGTAGTTATAATCAAATATCCCTTTTTTGTGTGTATGTCTTTAGAAGGTTGAAATGCCATGTATGGATGGGTTTTGAGTGTTTGTGGGTTTCGGTTGTGCCTATGGAGGACCAATCCAGGTATGACTTTAATCACTTAGCTTTATTGAATGGATGAAACTTGTTCTATGCATGACCTTTGCTAGAGTAGGTTTTGGCTATATGTTCATATGCTTAATGGTAGGGATTAGAGGAACAATTTCTCTAGCCATGACCTTTGGGGAGTGATTTGTGTCTCGAATCCCGTAGTTGAGACAACAAGCACAATTGCTCTATCCATGACCTTTGAGGAGTGATTTGTGTTTGTGAATCTCGTAATTGAGAAAACAAGCCCTTAATTTGAATTAGAAGTGTTTAATGCCTTAGGTTGGCTCTAGATTCTTGTGCTTAATGGGTCTTTGACTATAAGACATGTTTGCTCCATCCATGACCTTCAAGGAGTGATGATTTGATTTCGGTGTATTCCTTAATCAACAAATGATTCTGAACAAGGGATGATTTGGTTTCGAAACTCCTTAATCGTGAGAACGAGCCCCTAACTAATATGTCCTTAATGCCTAACAACCACTATCTGTGCACTTATGTATGGATACATCTCTTCTATCCACCATTTTATTATTTGTCACTTTAAGCACCATTCTCACCCCTCCACATTCCCTTTGTTTTTATTTGCATTCTTTTCATTTACATTCCTTCACACACACACCACATTATGCACACACCTCACACACACCATTCTCACCACATCCGCATTCTTATTTATATGCTTTTAGTAAACTCTAGAACATGAAACGGTCGACGCAAACACCTTTCTATGGACGATCTCCTTACTTGCTCCTATACTAGTTATTAGTCACTAGCACCCTTGAGGTTGAACTTATCAATATCCTTTGACTAGAGTAAAACGACTCTCTCATCAGCGGACGACACCATCATGTTCTCCGAACCAAAATGGGAGTACCTTGTCAATCTTATAAGGATTTTGCGGTGTTTCAAAATGGCGTTGGGTCTTAAAATAATTTTGTTCAAGTCTTGAATCTTCAAGATAGGCGAGAAGGAGAGAGTGGAGGTCAATTGAGAAAACGCTCTTTGGTGGACAACATCTTCTCTCCCCATTACGTATCTTGGCTTGCCTTTCGGTGGGAATCCAAACTTGAAAACTTTTTGGAACCCGGTTGTGGAAAAGATTGAGAGGAGACTTGTGTCCAGCGGCGGACCCAAGAATTTTAATCAGGTAGGGCACTTGAATAAATTAAAATCGCAATTATATGAAAAAATATTGAAAAAGTAAGATCATAGTAAAATAGGTTTTTTTATAGATAAAATAAAATAAAATAAATTGAACACTTATTCAGATGAATTAAATAATCTTACATTTAAAAAGAAATAAAAAAACTAGAAAAAAATAATTGAAAATTAAATAATAACAAGTAATACAACATAAATAGTGAAAAAAAAACATTAAAAGAATAAATTGCAATCTAATTTTTTAATAAGAATTTTTTTTATATTTATAATGAATTCAATTTAAATTTATACAAAAATAATTTATTAAAAACTATAACTAGACATGTTTTAAATTTTTTATTCTTCAAATTATTGGTAAATTATCGATTTATTGATTCTAAATAAATTAAAACTCTAAAATAAAGAAAAAAAAACTAAGGATGGAATAAAATGAATCATAGTAATAGATTGCCTATTTTAATCCAATAAAGTAAATTATTAGATTTTAGGGTTATTGATTGGACGTGTTAGGTATGTCAAATTAAAACTATTACAAATAATAAAAATCCAAAATACTAATATATAATTTAATATAAAATAAAATTGAATTAAGTAAACACAAATTAATGGTAGTTAAGAAATTGACAACGACAGAATAGAGAAAATGAATTGGAAAAGTTGGTAAAATAAAAAAAGACATAAAAAATTAGAAAATAAAATTGGATTAAAAAAGGCACATAAAAAATTAAAAGATAAAATTGAATTAAAGTAGTACCTAGACAGGACTTGAACCAAGCACCTTAAGTCTAGAAGGGGAGATCCACTACCAATTATACTAACAGCAATCTGTTGTTAACGGTTCTTAATAAATATATATATATATATATACACAATATACACATAATCAAATTTTTTATTAAGAAAATTGAGGTAGGGCACATGCCCAACTTGGTCTCCACATGGATCCGCCCCTGTTTGCCTTGTGGAAAATGAGGTTCTTGACGAAATGTAATCGTTTGGTTCTCATAAAAGCAGTGTTGTCTAGCATCCCAACGTTCTTTATATCCGTTTGCAAGATGCCTATAGGTGTTGCTCATAGGATTGAATTATTATAAAGAAATTTCTTATGGGGCCATGGGATTGAGAAGAAGAGGATCCATACGATTGCTTAGGATTTGGTTTGCTTGAGCAGAAAAAGAGGTAGGCTTGGAGTTGGTCGGATGGAGGAAAAAAACAAAGGCCTCTTAGCCAAATGGGCGTGACGGTTTGGGCGCGAGCATAAGGAGTTATGAAGACATGTCATGTGTGCTAAATATGGAACTGACTAGAGGTCTCTTTTGTGGAACTGGCAAGGCCAATCTCACCTTTCTTACTTCTTGAAGGCTATTAGTTCCTTGTTTGATGGAGACTCGAATTCAGCAAAGCTTATCTCAGATGGTTTAGAAGTGGTTTTGGGCAGTGGTAATAGGATTAGACTTTGGAGAGATATAAGGGGGGGTGGAGTGCCCTTGAAGGAAGCCTTCCCCATAATTTATGTTCTTTCATCTAATGAGGAGGGTTTGGTGCAGAAGTTTGGCAAGTGGAGGGTATAGTCTGGAAGTAAAAGGTAACTAAGAGGAGAGCAATGTTCAGGTGGGAAGTTAGCCAATGGAATAGCTTCTTGGCAGCCATTAATAGCCTGAACATTTGCCCATAATTTCTCAACACTATCTCTTGGAACCATAGCCCAAATGGTCTCTTTTCAGTCAAATCTTTTCGAATGTGGCTGGAACCTTCTTTCTCCATTGATCCGTTTGTTACTCGGGTTTTATGGAAATGCTACAGCCTACCTAAGGTAGAGATTTTCCTATGGCAGCTTTTCAATGGGAGAGTTTTAGTCCTTGATGTCCTAAATCGGTTTAGGGTCGGTCAAGGTAACAATCTAGCTTGTCCTCTTTGCAATTTGGAGAACGAAACAATTGATCACTTGTTCCTTCTGTGTAACTAGTCCTGGAGTCTTTGGATGAAGTGCATGGGAAAGTGGGGGGTGTCCAGTTGTCACAACTCTAAGCTCTTTTAGTGGACTAATGAGTGGCAAACTCTCTGTCCTTCGCCTAGAAGTAGAGGGGCTTGGCACTTCTTTGTTTGTTGCGATCGTGTGGACAATCTAGGAAACTAGAAACAAGTACTTATTTGAGTATAAAGAGATCAATTTTTGTCTAGCAACTGATACGGTGAAGTTTATGACAGCTTGGTGGTTCAAATACTTGGGCAAATGAGTGAATATCCCTATTACATCCTTGTTACTAAATTTAAAGGAGTTGTGTGTAGAGTATCCTAAAGTTAGGAAGCCTCCTTCGGAGGATTGGGTTCGCACTCCCAATGGTTTGCTAAATTCAACGTAGATGAATCAGCTAGAGGGAATTCGGGACCAGCGGGGATTGGGGGAGTACTTTGTGATGTCATGGGTTAAGTTCTGGGTATTTTCTCTTCTTTTGTTGGCTTACACGACTCAAACTCTAATGAGATATTAGCTATCGATAGAGCTTGTGAGCTGTGTGCCTCAAGCCCTTCTCTTTATAACGTGTATATAGCTGTTATCAACGACTCAAAAGTGGCCATTTCATGGGTTAACGACAGATAAGGTGTTTGGAGTCTGAATCACGTGAACCTCATTAACGATATCTGGTGCTGGTTACAGCTGAAAAAGGTTACGGAGGTCCGCTTTAACCCCAGATCCTCTAACTTTTTCGCTGATAGGCTCGTGAAGATGAGGTCCAATCAAGCTCCTGACCAGTTGGTGTGCGATTTCCCCTGAGTTTTATGCTTTGTATTGTTTCCCTACGTTTTTATGGCTGGCTGTTTTTAGGTGTCCATTGGTTGGGAGCTGCCGGTTCTTCTGTCCTTCATTTTTTTCTTGTTTTTGTGCGAGGTTGTGTTTGTTTAAGGGTGGTCTGTTTTGGCTCTTGTTGTTGTTGCGGCCGTTGGTGTTTTTTCTTTCTTTTGCTGGGTTGTTGTTTGTTTGTTTGTTGGGGTGGTTCTGTTGGTGCTTGTTGTCATACCTGTTTTTTTGGCCTCCTTCTGGTGTCTCCATTAATAATATTGTTGTTAGAAAAAAAAAACCTCATTATGCTTGCTAATTGCTACTATGATGAATGTCAATACTCATTAAACATCTCTTTAAACGTTGTAATAGCTGTAAAAGTAAAATTTACATAGTAAGGAGTCATTTTTTTCCACTTAACACTTAATGGGTTTGAATTGAATTGAACCTTGTTTTGTTAATTTTTTGATGTGGTCAAACAATTTAAATGTACTTAAAAATAACTTTAAATAAAAAGTAAAAAAATCATGATTTTTCACTTAATTCCAAATCACTAGATTGCATTTAAAATATTTATTTCCAAGATTATCCTCCCAAAGTTACCTTGTTTCCAATATTACTGTGTTTTTTTAAAAATAATTATGACTATGATTTTATATTATGCAAAATTCTTTCTTTTCACATATTACTAATGATAAATAAATATAAACAAAATAAAAATAAAATAAAAAGCTTAATCACATTGTCACTTTCAACTCAATTGTTAAACTTTCAATTTTATTGATTTATTTTGTTAAAAATCAAAACCATTTCAATATCATTATTTATTGTACCCTAACCAGAAACAATATCTTATCAATATTTACATTAAATTGGTTTAGGATTTGTTAATTATTTTTATTTAATTGTTTGCATCATATCAAATTAAAATACAAAACAATTAATAGTGATAAGGGTATAAATGTCAAATTATTTGTTTTCAAACAATTTTACTTTTAAAAACAAACAAGTTGATATTATATTCAGATGTGAAAAAAATTAAAAAAACAAACATATCATTCAGTTTCAGTTTTCAGTCACTATCCAGTTTTCAGTCAAATTCAGAACTGTTCAGTTATAAGATAAAAAAAACAATCGACCCCAAGTCAATAATAACATATCACTACCCATGTTACTTGGTGGTGAAGTTCACTCATTCAGACAATATCACAGAATTAAGTCGTCGCATTGCATATATTTATATATTGGTTATCTCATAAGGGATCTCTTGTTTTAATTTCGGTATAGACTTTAATTAAATCACATCTATTTTTATGAATTTTATCTGATTTTTTAGATGATATGTTCAATGAAATCTACCTATGAATAAAATTTGAGAATTTTTCAAGCACTACAACTATTTGTCTTGAATTTTCCTATATTTTGCCCATTTTCTAATGCTTTCATATTTAACAAAACCGGGATAAATAGTTATAATGTTTGAAAATTTCTTAAATTTTACTGATAGGTAGATTTCAATGAACTTATCATCCATAAAAAAATTGTTAATAGCCTTTTTTGACGAAGGACTAAAGAAGAACTTTCCATCTGCCTAGAGCCTGGTAGAACCTAGATCTGGACCGGTACCCAGATACCGGGGATACTCAATACCATGAACCGGGAAGAAGTCAGCACCACATCGCACTTTTTACCAAGTATCAAGTAGGGCCGACTCCGCTGTACCTCCCACCTGGTCACTAGGTACCGCGACATCTACCTGGTGCCTAAGTACTGCGATATCAGTCCAGGATCCAACCGAGATAGGTATCCACACACTAAGCAAGAAGAATGGTACCGTGAAGTTACCGGCCCACCAGAACAAACGCCACGCCAACAAGAGCAGACCGGTACATCAGGGTACCGTGCCAAAAAAGTACATAGTCAGAATTTTACTTCAAGCAACGTGGAAGAAAAGGGTTGACCCATTCGCTGTTTAAAGCAGCATATGAGACCAAATGGGTCAACTAAATTCAAATACAAATGACGTAATTACAAGGAGCAATTCCCACGTTAATTGACAGCCTCTATCCACGCCAATCAATTCCGATAATTGCATATCGTTTGGCCTAATTCATGGGGATTTGATTGGGAGGATCGGGGGAAATAAAAGATAACGCTAGACAACGAGAAGAGGACCCGAATGGAGAATCTAAAAGAAATACGATCATTGCTACATAAGGTTTTCGCCATCACCAGAGGAATTAACCACTTATTGACACGAACGAGATCACCATCACAAAATAGGGAGTATCCACTTATCGACTTGAACGGAATTCGCCACCTCCGATTGTGTGAGAGAGAGATTGAGTGAAGTCTACCATTGTTATACTTATATTCAATAAAACAGGGCCGACCTAATTCACACCATATCTCTATTGTTTCTTTTCTCTTTCTCTGCTATCTCTCCTCTATTCTCCATTAAAAACCCATGTACCGAAGGTACCTATCTACTGCAACCTCTCAAGTAGCAGTTTGAGGGTGTTCATCGAAATTCTACTCCAAACGAATTTTTGGTGAACAAAAATTTAGATCAAAATTTATAAAGATCGATATGATTTCATCAAGGTCTTTACCGAAATTAAATTAAGGGATCCCTTAAAGAGACTCAATATATATATATATATATATATATATATATATTAAAAAGAGTTGCTAATAGCATTCCATCACACAAGACCGCAGGTAACAATCATATGAACATTAATATATTGTTAATTCTATGAAATCATCATGCTAGTATGCTACCCGTTGCTGATTTATATATAATATCTGTAGTAGTACGAAATATTTCAACGAGATGCATGTGATGTAGGTTTGGTAGTTTAAAAGATATTATAATAATTCTTAATAGTATATTATAATAGTCAACATTATATATAATCATAATTTGGTATAAATATCGTCTGTCTTTATATGGCCATTTAGATGCCCTACCTATCTTAGAAATATTTTCTGTTTTTTGTTTTTATTGTCCTCAATTATGGATCGATTGAATGCTATTCTTATAGTAGTACTACTACTAGCTTACACGAAGTTTGTCAGTAAAACATGTTTCTTGTGAAAAAAAATATCAATAAATTTTTTTGGAAAAATAGTAGAATATTATTGGATTTTCGACAACTAATTTTTTAAACAAACAATTAACATTTAACACCCTAAAATTGTGATTGAAGTAGTTTAGGTTTCTGTAGGTTTCTATAGGAGCGGAGTCGGAAAAGTTTTATTTGAAGTTCAATATAATTTTAATTTGTCAATGCAAAAAGAGTAAAATGTTTTCTACCAACATGCCACGCTAATTAAATTCATTATTGTATGGTTAATGTGCTTTGAATTTAAACTGTAAAAATTCAATAAAAATATTTAATTAGGGTGATTAATTTATTATTGAAATACAATGTTGGGGACAGCCTAATAATGATTTAGGTTCTCTTTAGCTTTTCTTTTTCGTGACAAGATTTATATTTGTTTGTAATATTGTGCATATCGTGTTTTTAATACTTCAAAAAAAAATGTTTACACTTTACATGTTTTTACCTATGCTGTATTCTTAAATTTGAGGGGAAAAACTCATTACATGATTATGGTTAAGTGTTATTCCTTTTCCTTTTCCTTTTCGTCAATATTAAAAAAGAAAAGAAATTATGCATATAAACACATCAAATCATGTACGTAATGATAAAGAGTTCAGCGGGCGGGGATGCCCCTACTCGATTAGCTCTTACACTAGGCTTTGACCCCGGTTGTTTGTCATTACTATATTATAATAATAGAGAAAAATAGTAATAATCTATTAAAATAACATGAGTAAAAAAAACAAGATTCCACACATTATTTATATTTTTTTATTGGTTTATTACAATTATCTAGTTTGGAAGACCTAGAATATGATTGAATTTATCAAAAAAAAAATTAGAGAAAAAACAATATTTTAACAAAGAATTTGAATACTATTCTTTACTTTTTGAATACAAGAGAAACAGAAATTGACGGAAAAAAAATTTGTTAAAGTTTTTGGAGTTTTGCATATAATTTAAGTAAAAGTTAAAAAATAATGAAAACGTTGTTTAATTATATATATATATATATATTTTTTGATATAATGACATTTTTATATTTTAAAAGATTTTTTCTTTTATAATAATTTTAAAAGAATCATTTGATACCATACACGATATAATAAAATTAGTCATTAATTAATTATACTGTATAAAAGATAAACTAGGTATATTTTCTTATCCTCTTGATTAAAAGAAAATTGCTTTAAAAGTAAAAACTCCTAAAACTATTAGGAATCTAAAACGTATATAAATCGAATGGATAATTATATATAGTATGTATGTCTTGACTCTTGATATCCATATGTTACTATATTACTATATGTTTATTTCATCCTGACATATTCAGTGATGTTTTTAAAACTTTATTTTTGGGAGTTTAATTCTTAAAAAAAATGATTATAATGGTCATTTTAATACCAAATGAACACATTGATGGCCACTAGAGTATTTCTAGAAAAACTTAATGGTTATACAAAATGGCCATTAGTGTAATACTGTTCGTCAAAAATGGCCACTTTGAAATCAATTCCCTATCTAATGACCATTTTGATAATGGTAACTCAAATTGATGGCCATCAGATAATTATCTATTATATATATATATATAGATTTTCTCTCTTCATGACGAATTGATTTTATTTATATCAGTTCTATAACTATCAACTATTAGATTCATATACTTCAACTTAGTCAAAGTCTTTTTAAACTTAATCAATGACTCACAAGTCTCGTCCTAATCTTAAAAGTTCAGTTCGGTCAAAAGGAGAGAATATATATAATATTGGGAAACGTTTGTCCTCAATACGCATTGATAAATATATATCAGTGTCTTGCATATGAACCATTAGTTTAATTGTTATGACTCGGTTTTCCTACATAATCTATGGTCCAAATGAAATGCATTTATGTATTTTATATCTATGCGTACCGAGGAGAAAATGATTATATAATATTGTGTGCTATGGACAGTCATCAAGTACTACATTCGAGAAGTTGATAAAATAGTTTTTGAAGATCTAAGAATCAACGTGAACCATATGAACCGGACATCAAATTCAACATCATAATTTCTCTGTAGATTTGGCTACCTACTATACCTTTTAGAATTCCTTAACAACTTTCTTGTCGTTTATGAAAAAGATTGTTTAAAATTGTAACAATTACATGAATTTAGTTGATTATTCGGGACCTTACTAGCTCGATCAATTCTTTTTAATGAACTATTGTCAATGTCATTTTAATCGTTTTACTTTTAGTTTTAAAAAAAATTGTGAAAGACTGTTTGGTTGAAATGTGATTCAAGTGTTATCGCAAGTGGTATCATAATTCTTCTTCCAAACTCGTAGCGTCCTTTTATTAGATGAAAAACGAGTAAGATCATTCAAAAACCCTTGGTGGTATCCATTTTTCAAAATAATTTCTCCCCATTAGCTGGTTTTGTTTAAAAAAGATTCCTGATTGAATCTAGTTAATTGATTTATTTAAACGGATAAAATTATTATTTTTTTAAATCTTTTGTCATATAACAGTTTTCTTCAAAAGAAAGATTAAGAGCATGTTTGATATTTACACTGAATGACACTTAATGTGTTCCATTTAGTTATTTTGTTTGATTTTTTAAGTGTTAAAATCACTTAATGAACCCCTAAAACCACATGTTTTGAAAAGTGAAAAAGTTTCACTGTTCACTTAGTAAAAATTCAGTGAATTTTAATACAAATTTTTACTGTCAAAACTATTTTTACTAATTTAATCTATTTCTAATTTTGTCTTGCTTTGGACGTTTTTCTTTTCTTTTCTCCTAGCAGCTATGATGTCAGCTTTGTTTGCTTGTATTGTGGTTTTTAGCCTCCTTGGTTCCTTGAATAAAATAGCTGTTCAATATATTTATATATA
This sequence comes from Dipteronia sinensis, assembly GCA_033220585.1. Lineage (NCBI taxonomy): Eukaryota > Viridiplantae > Streptophyta > Magnoliopsida > Sapindales > Sapindaceae > Dipteronia > Dipteronia sinensis. The sequence continues at coordinate 69,807,838 of CM065636.1, read as the reverse complement.
TATATATATATATTTATATATATATATATATATATATATGGTATTATGGTTTGCCTCGTTTAACATCATTAAGTGTACATGAGCATTTATCAATTAAGTAGTACCGGTGGATATTTATCAATTAAATAATATTGGTGGATGTAATCAACAACAGTAATCATTACATTGAGAAATTAATCATGTTGTAATTCATTGGTAATGATATTCAATTTATAACAAAAAAAACCAACATGTCCAAAAACCAACCTATCCAGAATAATATAAATTTGAAATATTATTAATAGCTAAATAAATTTATTTTAGAATTATTAATTTACATGTTAGAGTTGTCCTAAATATATTAAAATGTAAATATATAACAAATAATATTTAGAAGGGCATATCTGTAAAAGTATTTATGTTCAGACATTTATAACTTTAAAAAACAAACAACTTACCACATATATTCAGTTTTCCATGAAAAAAAACAAACATGTTTTTCAGGTTCAGTTTTCAGTCACTATTCAGTCTTCAGTAACATTCAGCACTGTTCAGTCTTTAGATAAAAAATCAAACTGAGCCTAAGCCAATTGGAGCAAAAAGAGAGTGTTTATAATGGACTTATTTTGAATAAAAACATGGTATTGGGAATCATAATTAGTAATAATGAGTGGTTTACTCTTCTTTTCAGTAACAGCAAATCACAAATATCAGATGTACTAAGATAAATTAAAGTTGAGATCAGCATAATATTAAAGTTGATAAAAGGTTTATTATTCAATAATATATATATATATATATATATATATATATATATATATACACTATAAGAAAAAAGATGTTTTACGACATTTATTTATGATGGTTTTTTTTTAACCATCAATCATGTGTGATGGGTTTTAAAAACCATAATAATAACTTGATGGGTTTTATAAAGTGTCAAGTCTTGATGACGCTTCCAGATTTTATCATTAAATGTTGATGGTTTTTAAAATCTATCAAGAAGTGTTGACGATTAAAAACCATCGAGAACCGTTGACATTTAAAAACCGTCAAGAAGTATTGATGTATAAAAACCATCAAAAAGAATTAATATCTCTACTGGTTGTTATAATATTTACAATAGACCTCTGTACACACTACACACAAGTGTTTCCTTCACATAAAACTAAAAAACCTAATACTTATCCTTTTAACTCTCTTCAAACCTACCGCCTCCAAATGGTTCTCAGATCTCATTGCTAGTAAGCATTTTAACGCCATCAGCCACCAAACTCCTCTCTCAAGTCTCACACCCACCGTTCAACTCTTCTCAAGTCTCCTATCGTCAACATCACTTTCTTGATTTTGATCTGTGATTTTCTTTTTCGTCTCTATAATTATAAGTCAAGTGTTTCATCTCTTTGGAAGAGGCATGGCTGTCCATAAGGTTCTCGATGGCGAAAAACGTAAGGTCATTTTTTTTTCTTGAATTATTTTTTTCTTACTTTCTTGATTCTGATCTATGATTTTTTTTTTCGTTTAAGATACTGATTTATAGTGTGATTGGTCATGGAGATACTTTGAATCAAATATCAAGATAGATCTGGCTCTGTTAGTTAATCGAATCGAACATCTTATTTTTCTTTCTTTATTAAAGTTCATTTTTTTAATCATGTTTAATCAAGATTTGAGTGAAAATTGTCCCCGAGTTCTAGAATTTTCTTGTCAAAACTGGCTTAAATATAAGACAACTTATTGTCAATTCTCTTTAGAAATTGGAGACACCAAATTAATTATTGTTTTTTTTTTCAGGTAAAACTCGACAATAATTCTCTCAAGATGGCAAGATACACAAGGAAATTTTGCTACATGGACTGTAGAAGGAAAAGAAATCTGTGAACAACATTGATGAATACAAGTTGACTGCTAATCTTGTATCCAAATTATTTGTTTCGTATGCCTAATTACCTTGTACACAAGTGGCATCCAAAGTTTGTGTAAAATTTGTAAATATATTTCAACATGTATTATGTAAAAATTCGTTCACTTGTATTATATATAAATTTTAATTGTTATGATACGGTAATTTTTATTTTTTTTGTATAATCCTTTTAATAATATGGGATTCAATTTTAATATATTATATTTATTTACTACAATAGTAATGTAATAATTGCTATTAAATTAATTATATTGTTTTAAAATTAAATAATATTTTTGATGGTTAAATACTATCAAAATTTCATGAAGGTTATTAACCATCAATATTTATCGACATTCTTTTTGATGGATATTCACCATCATTGGTTTACGATGGTTAAAAAGCGTCAAGAAGTAATGACGTATTTTAAACCGTCAAGAAAGCATTCTTGACGCTGGATTTTATGACGGTTTTAAACAGTCATAAAACAATATTTATGATAGTTGTTAGCCATCATAAAACCTCCCTTTTCTTGTAGTGATATGGTTGCATTTCCAACATGAAATTTTATAACTCAGATCACCATGGTCTAATGGGTTTGTACCTAATGCCCCAATTAAGCCACTCTTTAACTTTTCAAATATTAGATAAATCAAAGTTTAGATCAGCATAATATTAAAGTTGATAAAAGGTTTATTATTCAATTATATATATATATATATATATATATATATATATATATATATATATGGTTGCATTTCCAACATGAAATTTGATAACTCTATCACCGTGGTCTAATGGGTTTGTACCTAATGCCCCCATTAAGCCACTCGTTCATTTTTCAATTATTAGCGCATATATATATATATATATATATATATATATATATATATAAAGTCATTTTCTCCTCGGTACGTACTGATATAACTTATATCAGTGTATTGCATATGGATCACTGATTATGGAGAAGTTTTGACAAGTGCGTACACTTTAAGTCAAAATATGTAAATCTAATGGTCCATATCCAACGCACTGATAAAGTTATATCAGTGCGTACTGACTTGAAAATTTATCTCTCTCTCTATATATATATAGTCTTTCTGTTGTCAATTCATACTGATATAAGATATATCAGTTCCTTGCATGTGGGTAATTGGATTTAAATGCTTTGACTTTGCTGCATGAACTTGTCAAAGCATCTTTTAAATCTAGTTGCCCACATACAAGGAACTGATATATCTTATATCGGTTCGAACTGACAATAGAAAGACTATATATGTGTACACAGACATTTTCTCCTCAGTGCGTACTGATATAAATATCATCAGTGCTTTGCATGTGGGTCATAGATTATAAATAAGCACCGACAAGTGCATACAGACTGGGTCAGAACAATTGAATCTAATGGTCAACATACAATGCACTAATAAATATTTATCAGTGCGCACAGAGGTGAAAATTTTCCTATATATATAATAAGAAATTGTGCCACAGCTAATATTGTCGTATATATAAGTAAATATCAATTTTGAATTTTAGATAAAAATATTAAAAATTCAATTTTTTTTGAAATTGTCGAAAATAATGCTACTATCTCCAAAATATCGGAGATATTCAAAAATTATGTAAGTGCCTCTCTTTATGATTGGCTTATTTTGTTAACAAAATACAATGGGTTTTAAATTGTAAGGGTAGCTTAGGTTCGAAGATTTCCCTTCATTAATGCCATTGGACATCAAGTGCTTCAAGGAAGATAGTTATCTTGACTCTATTCATAATTGAAGAGATTTAGTTGCACACATACACACTTGCATGCACATTCTGTTTTCTGGAATTTGAGTATCCTTGATATGTGTATCTATATTTTTCATCACACTTCACACTTGCACAACATTCATAAAGGATAGCTTGTTTGAAAGTGTGTTTGATTGCCTGTAAAAGAGATTTTATCTCTTCACCACGGTACAAGTCGTTGTCCATGCACCTGCCTAAACCGCTGTCCCAATAGCGGTTGGTTCCAGATTGCTTCACGCGAAGGGTACCGCAGTTGCTGCCTTGCCTACATAGCGGTTCCTACCGTGGTTTTCTCTAGTATGACTTTCGCTAATTGTACCTCGGCAGGTGCTTTGTCTGTCCAGCGGTCCAAACCAAGTAGTTCTCCAGAAGTGACACGTTGTGCTCACCGCGGTCTAGGCAACTTGCCTGAACCGCGGTATACACAGCGGTACTGAAGGAATTTTGTTGCCAAAGTTCAAAAACGACGTCATTTTGTCTAGAGCTTCATATAAATATATCCTTTCCTCTTCTTAGTGTCTTTAAAGCTTCAGAGTTCCTTATAAGAAAAGCCATTAAGATTCAATCTTTCTTAACCAAAACCCAAATACCCATCATCTATTCATGAATCAAACATCATCTAGTATCATCTAGGTTGTGTTCTTGCATGTGTCTTCATCAACACACATGACTTGTTAAGTAGAACATCATATTCATTCATTTTAGTGTTCTTACTTAAGAAGAAATCTCTTTTATGACTTGTTTGCATCAAGATTGAGTTTTTATCTACAAGTTGAGATTTTTGTGTTGAATGTTGGGTTTTGTATTGTGCTAGCTATTGCATCTAGGTTTGCATTTATTCTAAATAGTTATGTTATATGTTTGTCATATAGCAACATGATATCTAGGATTGTTGACTTGTTCATCCATGGTTAGATAAGCATTAAATGTGTTGACCTATCATTAATGCATTTAGAATATTCTTTATATTCACATTAGGTTGCATATCTCTTCCTTGAGAGTTAAGTCTTGTATGTACCGTGTGTACTGTACAAGCAAGAGCTTAAAATCACTATTAAAGGCATAAGGGTAGCAATGGCGGATTAGTAACCGATTGGGTGTGATGCGGTCAACTTAGGTTGTAATCATTTTTACAAATAGTGGATTTGAGGGTTCGATTGGCAATTAGGCCCGTGAGTTTTTTACCCCATTGAGGTTTTCTCACGTAAAACAAATCATTGTGTCAGTCTTTTATATTCCGCACTTATTGTTGTAATTATTTATCTTAGAGGTTAGGATTTTTTTGAGTTTAATATCGACTAACCAAAAAGATGGCGATTAATTTGGTTAAAACCTATTCACACCCCCCCCCCCCTCTCTCTAGGTTAGTTTAGACACACATTTGTGTATTTTCAATTGGTATTGGAGTTGGAAATGGCACATGAAGGAACCAATGTGGTAAAAAACTCTCAGCTACAAGTCCTTCAAACCAAATTGTGACTTTGAAGATGGAAGATCACGAGTGCTATAATGACTTCCAAGTGAAGCTAATGGATATTGTCAACCTAAGTCAGCAATTGGGCGATCCATATTCGGATGGGAGGATAAATCAGAAAATTATGAGGTCTCTTCCGAAGAGATTTGATGAAAAAGTGACCGCTATCGAGGAGAATAGTGAATATAAGAAGATGAAGCCAGGTGAAGTAATTGGCAAATTATTAGCCTTTGGGTCAAGAAAAGACCCTACTGCAACAACACCTCTAAAAAAGAAAAAGAGCATTGCATTGAAGACCTCCAAGGAAACAAGGGACGAAGAAGATTCGGATGAAGAAATGGCTCTAATGGTGAAGAGGTTCGAGCAATTTATGAAGTTTGAGAAGAAGGGCTTGGGCTCTAATGGAAAATTTGTGAAGAAGAAAACTCCTTTCAAGAGAGGGGAGAAAATTCAAGAGAAGGACTCCAAAAAAGGTGTTCAATTTTACGAGTGTAGTGGGTATGGACATATTGCTACCGAGTATGGTAATTTGAAGAAGAAAAAGAAAGGAAAGGCTATGGCGGATACTTAGAGTGATAGTGAAGACTTAAAAGAGGAAGAAAAGTCCTAGGATGATGAAGATTAAGTTGCCAACTTCATTGCCTTCTCATCATCTCATAACGGCAATGAAGTTATGAGTGACAAGGAAGAGGAAGATGACACGCAACAAGAAGAAGATGATGACTCAATTGATGGAAGTACTTCATCCGAGTCCAAGCATGAATTTGATAAGGAGATGGACTATAAAGACTTCATGAAATACTTTAAGAGTTCTAGATTGAAGAAAAAGAAAGAGATTCAAAAGCTAAAAGTGGAGAATATTGAATTGACTTCCAAGATGATTCACTTGAATGAGGAAGTGAAGAGAGCAAGAGAAGTGGAATAGAGATTAAAAATGGAGCTAGCCATGGTCAAAAGGAGTGAAGAAAGCTATTAACAAGTGGGAAGAGCCCTAGTGACAAGAGGGGTTTGGGATATGTGGAAGACATGGAGACCACATCCTTGAAGAAGACAACATTTGTTAAAGGCAAAGAGATTAAAGAAGGTCAATTCCCACAACAACCAAGTAAAAAGGTTGAAGTTTGTGAATCCTCCAAGTATGCTCAAGCTAAAACACAACCACAACAAGCTGGAGCTCTTCAATCAAGATAACCACAACTAAGGATTTTTTATGTTCAACAAAGAAGTCATGTTATTTCGGCTCAACCACAAAGGAGAGAGTTTGTTCAACATCAAATGACTACTCAAAGGAGAAGGAAGTCTCAAATGCTTGCACAAGACTATGGTATGAACTCCTATTTCACTCATACTTATCATTATTGTGGTATTGAAAGCCAAATAACGCCTAATTGCTTTAAGTATATCAAATTATGTAGAATTGAAAGCATAATAGAGAAAAATATGCTTAGAAGAGCCAAAAGGCATGCACCTAGGGAACTTAGAGCCAATGAACCTACGGCTTCTAGGAATGAAAATGTGTCACCTAGGTGGGTTATAAGAGATGAGTATTTTTGCCATATGGCTCAAGTAGCCTTGAGAGCCAATGTCTCCAACACTTGGTATCTTGACAATGGGTGCTTTAGGCACATGACAGGAAACAATAGTTTCTTTGAGACTCTTGTGATGGAGGATGGTGGATTTGTCACTTTTGGTGATGGTTCATGGAGAAAAGTCATAGAGAAAGGTAACATATCCATTCCCGGTTTGCCCTTCTTGCCCAATACTTTTCATGTAAACGGCTTGCAAGAAAATCTTATTAGTATATCATATTTAAGTGATGAAGGGCTTTCGGTTATGTTTGGCAAAGTTGATTGCTCTATTCTAAAGGAAAATGGGCAAGTTCTGTTGAAAGACAAGATATCTAGATACAATTGTTATTGTCTTGAAACTAATGTTATCTCTTGCAACTTGTTTAAATGTGAGCAAGTGTGGCATCAAAGATTTGGTCACATGAATTATAGTGACTTGAACGTCCTTGATAGGTTGGTTGTTGTGAGAGGCCTTCCCAAACTTAGGAAGAGGATTGAAGGAGTTTGTGGACCTTGTTAACAAGGGAAGCAACCTAAAAGTGTGCACAAAAAGGGAAAATACCTTTCCACCAAGGAACCATTGGAACTCCTTCACATGGGTCTCATGGGGCCCATCCAAATTGAAAATTTAAGTGGAAAAAGGTATAATTTTATGGTTGTTGATGACTTCTCTAGGTTCACTTGGACTTACTTTCTTAGAGAGAAGTCCGAAGCTTTTGAAAAGTTTAAAATGTTATGTGTCAAAATGAGAAATGAGAAAAATTCTCAGAGAGCATGAAAAGAATTAGAAGTGATCACGGGAAAGAGTTTGAAAACGCTAACTTTGAGAGATTTTGTAATAGTCTAGGTATTTCCCATGAATTCTCGGGTCCTAGAACTCTCCAAGAAAATGGAGTTATTGAAAGGAAGAATATGGTTTTACAAGAGATGGCCCGGGTGATGTTTCTTAGCAATAAGATTCCTAGGAACCTTTGGGCCGAAGCCGTCAATACGGCTTGCTATGTAGGGAATAGAGTATTCCTTAGACCCGGCACTAAACAAATATCCTATGAGTTATGGAAGGGTAAAAAACCCAATGTTAGCTACTTCCACATATTTGGAAGCAAGTGTTATTTTCTTAATGGCCGATATCAACTTGGTAAATTAGATGCCAAGAGTGATGAGGATGTTTTTATTGGGTATGCACTTAATAGCAAGGCCAATAGAGTTTTCAATTTAAAAACTCGAAATGTTATGGAATCATCAAATGTTGTCATTGATGATTGTAGGCCTAAGAATAGTGACCATGAGAAGGATGTTTGTGAGAATGATGACCTTCATTTGAAGGAGTGTGGTGAGACTTCAATTGATGTGAAGTCAAATCAAAGTGAAGAGGATGATCAACCTCTTGATAAAGATCCACCTTTGGACTCTAATGAACCCGCTCCATGGGTTAGGAAACTCCATGACAAAAATGATATTATTGGAGATGTCAATAAGGGTGTTAGGATTATGTGTCAAATAGCTAATAAAATTAGCTATACTTGCTACACTTCTCAAATTGAGCCCAAAAAGGTCGATGAGGCCTTGTGAATGATGAGTTTTGGGTTCTTGCCATGCAAGAAAAGGTAAACCAATTTGAAAGAAATGAGGTTTGGACTCTAGTTTCTAGACCTAAGAACACTAATGTCATAGGCACTAAATGGGCGTTTAGGGACAAGTCAGATGAAGATGGCAACATTGTGTGCATAAGTTCAAATTGTACCAAATTGAAATTAAGAGTGCCTTCCTCAATGGTTTCTGGCATGAGGAAGTGTTTGTTGAGCAACCCAAGGAGTTTGTGGATCCACACCACCTCAATCATGCATATCGCCTCAAAAATGTACTTTATGGGTTGAAACAAGCACCGGGGGCTTGGTATGAGCGTCTCACTCATTATCTTGTTGACAATGGCTACTCAACCTTGTTCATCAAGTACAATAAAGATGAGCTTTTCATAGCTCAAATTTATGTTAATGACATTGTGTTTAGTTCCACCAACGTGTCAAAAGTGCAACAATTTGTTGATGTTATGTCTCATGAATTTGAGATGAGCATGGTTGGTGAACTAAATTACTTCCTAGGGTTGCAAATTAAGCAAATGCATGATGAGTTTTCATATCCCAAGCTAAGTATGCAAAGAACCTAGTGAAGAAGTTTGGCATTGTCAATGCCAAACATTATGACACGTCCATGAGTACCACTTTGAAACTAAGCAAGGATGCTAGTGGTAAAAGTGTTGATCAAAACTTATATCGGGGCATGATAGGTAGCTTGCTTTACTTGACCGCAAGTAGACCCGATATTTCGTTTAGTGTGGGTGTTTGTGCTAGGTACCAAGCTAATCCCAAAGAATCTCACCTTGTTGCGGTGAAGAGGATCATTCGATTTATGAATGGTACATCAAGTCATGGGATTTGGTACTCCTTTGACATTAATCCAAGTCTTGTTGGATTTAGTGATGTCGATTGGACGGGAAATTGTGATGATAGAAAGAGTACATCGGGTGGTTGCTTCTTCCTAAGAAATAATTTGGTGTCTTGGTTTTGCAAGAACCAAAACTCAATTTCTCTATCCATGGACGAGGCGGAATATATAGCTGTCGGTAGTGCTTGTACTCAATTGTTGTGGATGAAACAAATGTTAGCCGATTATGGCTTGGAGCAAGGTACTCTCACCTTGTTTTGTGACAATATGAGTGACATTAACATTTCAAAGAATCCCGTACAACATTCTAGGACCAATCACATTGACATTAGACATCATTTCATTAGAGAGCTAGTTGAAAGCAAAACTATTGCATTAGAGCATGTGTGAACTAATAACCAACTAGCGGACTTGTTTACAAAGCCCATAGACACTCTTAGATTTGGTAACCTTAGTATGTCTATTGGGACCATTATGGGGATCTCAAACAAAGAGAGTGAATTGGCATAAAATTGCATTGTGCTACATTGATATATTTTATGCTCCTTTGTTAATTGCTTGAGATGACAGGTTGTACATGTGCTTATATGTTATTTTCTTAATATTTGTGCAAAATTGCTTTACTTGCAATCCATGTCATATTTATGTTCAAACATGTATTTTTAGACTAGAAGATTTACTTTGGAAATATATTTTGAATGACCTATAATTGATCTCCATGACATGACATTCTTATTAATTACATGCTTTGAATTCATATGCATTAATAAATTTTTGATTGCTTAAATTTGCATGCAAATTTAAATATGTGAAAAACAATGTTGAGACTTCAATCAATAAGGATCTTCTATCCATTCAAAGGATTTTACAATCCAAAGTCTCCCTCTATCTCTTTATTAGGTTAACTAGGCTACTATCATACGGGTATCTTACCCGAAAAATCTAAAAAGGTGAAAAAGTCGCTCATGTCTTGTTTTACTTATAAACTTTGATATAGTTATTCCTTAATTTGAGTTTCTTATAATCCTATATCTCTGTTTGATATCTTGGCAAATGGTGAAAATGGGTTTGAATTCCTTTGGAAACCTTTATTGTTTGTTTTGCCAAATACCATTGTTTTGATCTTGAATACAACATGTTTTATATGCAAAGCATCGTGTCACACATTTTCATCAACTAAAACTCTTTAAATCTCTCTTACTTAATTGAGTTGCATAAAGTTACTTATATGATTATGCGTATGCATTTGTGGATTAAGTTCTCCTTGCCAATGCTTACCTATTAGGGGAGACTCCCTTTGCCTATCTCATGACAAAAAAGGAGAGAAAGGTTGTTAGAGGTTGTGAGAATTAGTGGCCTCTTTGGTACCATATTTAGGGGGAGTTTTGTTTATTCTTTGGGGGAGTGGAAGTAACCACTTAGGGGGAGTGTTGCATTACATAGCTTGATTGAATTATTTAATTATATTGGATTATTTTGTTAAGGCTATTGCAAATGTTTTTATTGTAAGCACCTCACACACACTTGTTCTTGGAAGGTATTTTTTCTTGTTGATTGTGTGTAGGTTGGTATTTTCTACAAGCTTTGGATTGACTTGAAGATGTTCAAGACTTAGATTATGAGCTTTATTGTAATATAGAAAATCATGTTTACCAACCATCTCTTGTATTTGTGAGGTTTCTTTGTGAGTGGTGTTTTTTGTCACGAAATATCCAAATTGGGAGATTGTAAGTGCCTCACTTTATGATTGGTTTATTTCGTTGACAAAATCACAATGGGTTTTAATTTGTAAGGGTAGCTTAGGTTCGAAGATTTCCCTTCATCAATGCCTTTAGACATCAAGTGCTTCAAGGAAGGTAGTTATCTTGACTCTATTCTTAATTGAAGAGATTTAGTTGCACACACACACTTGCATGCACATTTTGTTATCTTGCATTTGAGTATCTTTGATATGTGTATCTATGTTTTCATCACACTTCACACTTGCATATCACTCTTCACACTTGCACAACATTCAAAAATGATAGATTGTTTGAAACTGTGTTTGAATGCCTAGAAAAGAGATTTTATCTCTTCACCACAGTACAGGTCGTTGTCCATGCACCTGTCTAAACCGCGGTCCCAACAGCGGTTGGTTCCAAATTGCTTCACGCATAGGGTACCGCGGTTGCTGATATGCCTGCACAGCGGTTCCTACAGCAGTCTTCTCCAGTAGGTCTCCCGTTGATTGCACCTCAGCTTATGCTTTGTCTGTCCAGCGGTCCAAACCGCGTAGTTCTCTAGAAGTGACACGTCGTGTTCACCGCGGTCTGGGAAACTTGCCTGAACTACGGTACACACGACATCAATTAGTTTAGGGCTTTATATAAATAGTTCATTTCCTCTTCTCGGTGTCTTTAGAGCTTTAGATTTCAGACTACCTCATTTAGCTCAAGAATGTCTTACAAGAAAAGCCATCAAGATTCAATCTTTCTTGGTCAAAACCTAAATACCCATCATCTATACATGAATCAAACATCATCTAGGTTGTGTTCTTGCATGGGTCTTTATCAACACACATGACTTGGTAAGAGAGAACATCATCTTCATTCATTTTAGTGTTCTTGCTTAACAAGAAATCTTCTTTATGACTTGTTTGCATCAAGATTGAGTTTTTATCTTCAAGTTGAGATTTTTGTGTTGAATGTTGGGTTTTGTATTATGATAGCTATTGCATCTAGGTTTGTATTTATTCTAAATAGTTAAGTTATATGTATGTCATATAGCAACATGATATATAAGATTGTTAACTTTTCCATCCGTGGTTAGATAAGCATTAAATGTGTTGATCTAGCATTTATGCATTTAGAATATTCTTCATATTCACTTTATGTTGCATATCTCTTCTCTTGAGAGTTAAGTCTTGTATTTACCGTGGGGAGTGTACAAGTAAGTGCCAAAAATCACTATTAAAGGCATGCGGGTAGCAAGAGCAAATTAGTAACCAATTGGGTGTTATGCGGTCAACATATGTTGTAATTGTTTTTGCAAATAGTTGATTTAAGGGTTCGATTGGCAATTAGGCCCATGAGGTTTTTACCTTATTTTGATTTTCTCAGGTAAAACAAATCATTGTGTCATTCTTTTATATTCCGTACTTATCGTTACAATGATTGTTTGGTTTAGAGGTTAGGGTTTTTTTTTATATTGACTAACCAAAAAGATGGCGATTAATTTGGTTAAAACCTATTCACCCCACCTCTATGTTAATCAGTTTAGACACACATTTGTGTATTTTTAGATTATATTACACTCTAAATTTTTTCTTTTTTTTTAATATTTTCGATATTTACTATCTTAATCATATAACTAGCCATGACGAGGTTCCTCCTATAACTTCTACAATCTGAGTCAGGCCAAGTCCACTTTGGTCCGCTGCCCATTCATTCTTCTCTAAAAATACATGTCTCTGTAGGAGCGGAGTCAGAATATTTTGTTTGAAGTTTAATATAATTTTAATTTTTTAATGCAAAAAGAGTAAAAAGTTTTCTAATTTAACATAATTACCAACAGGCCATGCTAATTAAATTCATTATTGTATGGTTAATGATTTGAATTTAAATTGTACAAATTCAATAAAAATATTTAATTAGGGTGATTAATTTATTATTGAAATGAAATGTTGGGGTCAGCCTAATAATGATTAATTATAGGTTATCTTTAGCTTTTCTTTTTCGTAACAATATTTGTATTTGTGTGTAATATTGTGCATAACATGTTTTTATACTTCAAAAAAAAAATGTTTACACTTTACATATTTTTACCAATGCTGTGTTCTTTAATTTGTGGGGAAAAACTCATTACGTCTATAATTATGATTATGTGTTATTCCTTTTCTTTTTCGTCAATATTAAAACAGATAAAATTATGTATACAAACAAATCAAATAAAGTATATAACGATAAAGAGTTTTGGGGGCGGAGATATCCCTAACAAACAAAATTATGCATACAAACAAATCAAATAGAGTACGTAACGATAAAGAGTTCAGTGGGTGGAGATGTCCCTACTCGGCTAGCTCTTACACTAGCTTTTGTCCCCGGTTTTGTCATTATCATATGATAATAATCGAGAAAATTAGTATTAATCTAGTCTAACATAACATGTGTAAAAATAAAATGCAAGATTCCACACAATATTTATATTTATTTATTGGTTTATTACAATTATCTAGTTTGGACGGCCTAGAATATGATTGAATTTATCAAAATAATAATAATAATAATAATAGAGAAAAAGCAAGGAGTTTCACATAGAATTTGAATAATATTCTTTACTTTTTGAACACCAGAGAAACAAAAATTGACGGAAAAAAATTGGTTAAAGTTTTTGGAGTTCTGTATATGATTTAAGTAAAAGTTAAAAAAATAATGAAAACGTTGTTTAATTACATATATATTGAATTATTGATATATTGAAAACGATGTTTAATATTTTTATATTTTGAAATAGTTTTTTTTTTAAAGGTAATTTGAAAAGAGTCTTTTGATACCATACAGGTTATAATAAAGTAGGTCATTAATTAATTGTATCCTATAAGAGATAAACAAATTATATTTTCTTATACCTTTGATTAAAAGAAAATTGCATTAAAAGCAAAAACTTCCAAAACTGTTAGGAATCTAAAACGTATATAAATCGAATGGATGTTTATACATAGCATGCATGTCTTAACTCTTGATATCCACATGTTACTATATTTCTATATGTTTATTTCATCATGACATATTCAGTGACGTTTGTAAAAGTTTGCTTTTAGGAGTTTAATTATGAAAAAAAAATTGATTATAATATCCATTTTGATACCAAATGAACAAATCGATGGCAACTAGAGTATTTTTAGAAAAACTTAATGGTGTTATAACAGAATGACCATTAGTTTAACAGTGTTCGTAAAAAATGGTTATTTTAATAGTGGTGGCCCAAATTGATAGCCTCTAGGGTAATTATCTCTTATATATACATATTTTCTCTCTTCATGATGAACTGATTTTATTTATATAAGTTCCACAACTATCAATTATTAGATTCACATACTTTTATCTAGTTAAAGTGTTTTTAAACTTAATCAATGACTCACAAGTCTCGTCTTAATCTTAAAAATTAACTTCGGTCGAAAAGGGAGAAAACTTTATATATATATATATATATATATATATATATATATATATATATATATATATATATATATATATAATGTTGTGTGCTATGGAAAGTCATCAACTGCATTTGACAAGTTGATAAAATAGTTTTGAAAGATATAAGAATCAACGTGAACCATATAAACGAGATATCAAATTCAACAACGGAATTTCACTGTAGATTTGGCTACCTAGCTACTATACCTTTTAGAATTCCTTAACAACTTTCTTGTCGTTTATGAAAAGAATATTGTTTTAAATTGTGAAAATTACATGAATTTAGTTGATTATTTGGGACCTTACTAGCTCGATCAATTTTTTTTTAATGAACTATTGTCATTGTCATTTTTATCATTTTACTTTTAGTTAAAAAAAATGTGAAAGACTATTTGGTTGGAATGTGATTCAAGTGTAATCACAGGTGGTATCATAATTTCTCATCCAAACTTGTGGCGTCCTTTTATTAAATGAGAAACGCATAAGAATCATTCAAAAACCATTGGTAGTATCGATTTTTCAAAATAATTTTTCCCCGTTAGCTGGCTTTGTTTAAAAAAGATTCCTGACTGAATCTAGTTAATTAATTAATTTAAATGAATAAAATTATTATTTGTTTAATTCTTTTACCATATAACAGATTTCTTCAAAAGAAAGATTAAGCCAATTGGAGCAAAAAGAGAGTGATGATAATGGACTTATTTTGAATAAAAACAGGGTATTGGGATCATCATTAGTAATAATGAGTGGTTTACTCTTCTTTTCAGTAACAACAAATCACAAATATTAGATGTACTAAGATAAATTAAAGTTTAGATCAGCATAATATTAAAGTTAATAAAAGGTTTATTATTCAATATAATATGTATATATATATATATGGTTGCATTTCAACATGAAATTTGATAACTCTGATCACCAGGGTCTAATGGGTTTGTACCTAATGCCCCAATTACGCCACTAGTTTATTTTTCAAATATTTGATAAATTAAAGTTTAGATCAGCATAATATTAAAGTTGATAAAAGGTTTATTATTCAATAATATATACGGTTGCATTTCCAACATGAAATTTGATAACTCTGACCACCAGGGTCAAATGGGTTTGTACCTAATGACCCCATAAGCCACTCGGTTCATTGTTCAAATATTAGCATATAATAATAATAATAATAATAATAATAATAATAATAAAATCATGCCATAGCTGATATTGTCGTTTATATATAAGTAAAGAGTAATGTTGGACTTTTCAAATTCTTTTCCAAATGGTGTTGGCACGTGAGGTGTCAACATCTTATAAATCATGAGATTATATGGTGAGTGATGTGATGTTGACACCTCACGTGCCAATACAATTTGGAAAAAAATTTGAATTTCTTTTTAAAAAATCTAGCATTCCTCGTAAGTAAATATCAATTTTGATAAAGATATTAAAAATTCAATTTTTTTTTAAAATGTCAAAAATAATGCTATTATCTCCAAAATATCGAAGATATTCATAAATAATTTTTTATATTACACTCTAAAATTATAAGAAAATTTTTTTTTTTTTTAAACAGCTAATTTATTGAAGCAAAGGCAAAAGCCGAATCAAACACAAATACAGCCAGAACAAAGTGACAGCGCCAGAGAGGCCAAAGCCAAAAAGCAACAGGGGAAAAACAGAGACAAAGACAAAACACCGAAAGAGCGAAGCACAATCAATTAACGTCCCACTGCATAAAGTCCCCATCCTTGTCATAATCATATAACCAGCCATGATTAGGTTCCTCCTATAACTTCTACGATCTGAGCCTCGCCAAGTCCACTTTGGTCCGCCGCCCATGCGTTCTTCTCTAAGAATACAGGATCAATATTAATTATTATTATGAGATGAGATTGGTCCTATAATAAATCTATCATACCTGTATAACGAGGTTGCGGGGGTTTGAGTTCTCCCCTTCTTAAAAAAAAAATTCTAAATATATGATACTTAAAAAAAATATGAATTATTATTATTGACAACGTTTCATATAAAAATACATACATGCAATATTTTTGTTGTTGGAATAGTTTCAACATTTGAGAAACAGATATATTGGATTAGAGAGATCGCTGCCTCCTTGAAGTGACTTTGTTATTACATAATTTTGATCATAACATACTCGTTCTAAATATATAACTTGCAAGGAATATATAATGTAACATCAATCCAGTTGGCTAATATAAAATGTCGACCACCAGCTGGCTGCGATTTTATAATTGAAAAACAAAGTTGACATTAGTATATAGCGAAGCAGCTGTATCCACGTTATCAAGATAATTGGAGGAAACAAGGAGTCAAGTCATTGGCACATCAGCAATTATTTTTATTTTATTATTATTAAACAAATTATAAAACATGATCGCTTTATAAATTTATTGAATCTTTTAGCTTATCAGTACTAAGTGATGACTTAATCAAAATTTTCATCATCTGAATGTTTTTATCATATTCCAATGATTCAAATGCAAATATTTCCAAGGAGTTGGTAATGCGAAAATATAAATAACTATAAAAAGTTGTATGGTTCAAAGAGAGATCCGCACTAATGAAAACGATATGACTGAAAACCCCAAAAATCAAGTAGCTAGTTGTGTTTGGATGCAATGAGGAACAGAATCCCACCAGCAGGTATTACTAGAGTATATAATATATATGGTTTTACAATCAATGTGTTATGTGTGATTTTCAAATTAAGATCCCTATAGAATGTAAGATTTTCAAGGATAGGCACACATAAGATTAAAAGAATGACACACAAATATATATATATATATATATATATATATATATATATACACATACACAATTTTTCTATTGTCATGACGTCTTGATATAAAATATATCAGAACGAAGAATGTAGACCATTAGATTTACATACTTTAACTCAAAGTGTATGCACTTGTCAAAACTTCTCCATAATCTGTGGTCCACATTCTTCGTCATGATATATTTTATATTAGGACGAACTGACAGTAGAAAGACTGTATATATAATACCCAATTTTGAATTAACTTAATTAATATATGAACAAATTATACTCAACTTACTCGAGGTTTGAGATTTTTTTACACTCAGAAACAACTTATTAAAATACTCACAATGACCTCTGATGACTCACTTTTTGTGTCGTTTCCAAATTGCGAATTATCAAAAGATATCTATACTAAAAGTTCCTACGCAATGTGCTTTAAACTAGCAAAAGACTAGTAAAGCGGTAAGCGAGGGTATTGTTCCACAGGGAGGTGTTATCCGTCAACTGGATCTAGTTCTAGTGTTTATAGAAAGCAATGTAAATGAGAATGTGGAAATAAAAATACAAATAAAATAAAAGGGACATGGATAGGTGAGAATGGTGATTAAGTGGGAAATATGAAAAATGGTGGACTGGAGAGATGCAAGATAATGGTACACAATGGGCAACAAGTTCACCATACATAAGTACACAATAGTGGTTGTTGGGCAATGAATGACATCCTATGAGTTAGGGGCTCGTTCTCATGATTAAGAAATTCCGTAACCAAATCATCTATTATTACGAATCATTCGTTGATTCCGGAATACCGAAATCAATTCATCACTCCCCAAAGGTCATGGATAGAGCGATGATGTCTTAAGATCAAGGACACATTAAGCACCAGAACACAGAGCTAACCTAAGCATTAAGCACTTCTAATTCAAGTTAAGGGCTTGTTCACTCTATTGAGAGATTCAAGACACCAATCACTCCCCAAAGTCATGGCTAGAGTAATTGTGCCTCTAGTCTCAACTAATGGTTCTAAACACTAATCACTCCCCAAAAGGGTCATGGAAGAGCAATGTGCCTCTAATCCCTACCATTAAGCATATGAACATATATATAGCCAAAACCAATCCTAGCAAAAGGGTCATGCATAGAATAAATTCCATATATTCGTAGGAGCTAAGTGATTCCGGTTATACCCGGATTGGTCCTCCTAGGCACAACCGAAATCCACAATACTCAACCTATCCATACAATGTATTTCAAGATATGAGATTACTCAATAATAACAAGAATAAATCACAACTCAAATGGATATAAAACAACAATACATATATTGAGCATAAATGTAAGTTTTACAATATTTCCCAAATGGGGATTACACATATGGAAAACATGAATTACAAAGATATGAGATAAAAGAGATAAAACCCTTGAAGATGGTCCCTCCAAGAGCTCCCTTCCATGCTTGCCCGAAATTGGTCCAAAACCCACTCCTAATCCTTGTAATCAACTCTCAAATGTGGTGTAGGATGTGTAAAAATGGTGGTGGTAGAGACATCCATGGAGGAAAACCTCCATGGAAGCTCTTTGAAGCTCTCTCTCTCTTGATTGATGAAGAAGATGAAGAAATGGAAGGGCTGGTCGGTTTTTGTGTTTAGAGAAGAGAAGAAAATAGTGTTTTTATAGTTAGGGAAGGTTTGGGACAATTTGGGGTGCGAAATGACCATTTTGGCTCTTCTAGGCTCCGAGGCGAGCAAAATGGTAGCCTGGAATGGTCGCCTCGCCTGTTGTGATGTTTGGGCAGAGGTTGAGGCGAGTGGATGAGGCGATTAAGTTTGGTCGCCTCACCAGGTCGCCTCGCACACTGGTAAGAAATCAGCTTCGCGAACCGTTACAAGAATGTGTATATCTCCCTCTCGAAAACCGGAATTGCGATCCGTAAAAACCGCTGGAAAGTGGACTTCTGGGGCTTTCCAAATATATAAAAAAATCATCATGGTTCGATATGAGGAGGGAGATATGCCCCCCGAAAGATGGGCGTACTGCATGAAGCTCTCTGCCGCGGTTCCAGCCATGCGCACCGTTACGGAAACAATCATAATTCCCTCTAGAAAACCCGGAATTGCAATCTGTAAAAACCGCTGGAAATTAGACTTCCGGGGCTTTCTAAAAATAGGTGGTACAAAACCCAGTTCAATCTGAGGAGGGAGGTATGGACCCCGATATTAGTGTGTTCTGCATGGGCATTTTCCAATTTCAGCCGACTAACCTTTGGAAGGTAGAGTTGACCTGTGCCGCGGCCTCCGAGTCGCGTTCTGGTTCAGCGACGAATCCCCAACGGCAATTTGCAATGGTTTGACCTCAGATCGCACCGCGGTTTGGGTCGACTGTGAGACAGTGGCAACTCTAAACACTTCCGATTCTTCACTGTTTTCACTCATTTTTGCTCCCAATTTGATCTTTGAAGCTCAAAACACCTGTTTGTAGGGAATATGTACCTACACAAGGCTCAACAAACATTTAGATACAAAAATACGCTCAAAAACGAGAACAAAAGCTAGGAAATAGAGACCTCAAATAGGTACATTTATCGTCCGATCAACCTTCTATCCGTTAAATTTGACCGTTAAAAAGAAAACTATAGATACACGGTTGTATGTGAAATTCGCCCAAGTGACGTGTCACCCGAGCGAAGCAAGAAAAGCGGAAGACTAGACTTGCCATGTCGATAAAAGTCAACCAGTCAATGAAAGGAATATTGGCCTGGGACATGTCATCAGGTCTTGACACGTCATCCTAAGAATTCATGTGGAAGTTACGTAAAGTTACTCAGTTAAGGACTCTTAATGAGCCAGGATTCTGTTCGTTAAAGATCTCTACTTAGCGAGATCCGCTCGACCAAAACAAGAAATATATCCATATCAAGATATTTCCCACAGTAAAGATAGCTCACCTAAAACAGGCAGTCATAAACCGATTTGAACACGGCGACCAATATGGAAGTTTTGTCAAGGTGGAATCTAAGAGTTACACTTCAAATAAGAAGCAAGTCGACCATTTCCAATATATCCAGAGTCCAAATTAAATAGACTCAACTACCATAATTGTGTGGTGACTCTAAACAGGAAAGAGATCAAGATAAGTCCAAGCAAGAAGATTTCTAACAAGACTCTGCAATCTTCCACTAACTCGCCAGAAACCCTATGGAAAACCATATAAATACAACTTTATAATCATTGTAACAGAATAATAAGTATTAGAGAGAGATCAATGGGTGTAATTAATATTTTCCATAGTGAAATTTCTTCTCCGTCGCCAAGCGACACCCGTCGATGTTTCTCCTATACTGGAGTTTTACCACGTAAATTCTTTCCCATAATTGTTTGCTTATTTTATTATGTTTCGAACAAATCACATCATTGACTGGTCATATTCCTGCAAGACCAGAAATCACTGTCAACAATTGGCGCTAGAAGGAGAGGGTTGTGATTTAAATATTGTAAACCCTTGTGAACAATGGCTGACAATAGAGATAGGAACGATTCTAGGAACAACCAGAACCTGCAAGATGATGTGGGAGGGATTAACATTGCTACCAAAGCCCAGGGTAATCTAACACGACGCTGACCACCGGAGATCAGTCCGCAGCATCCCATGGCAACCGGCGGCTTCCCTCGACCATTGAGAAGATAGCTCAATGGTTGTTGGATTTGTTACAGCAGTTGGTAGCGGACGTAGCCAGGCATGGAGTTACCCTTTCAACTACTACATGACTGACCTCGCCGTATAACTTGTACACTCCTGATAATCAGCCAGGTAGACTACGTTCTATAATAGCTGGCCCAACACCTGATGCCTCGTTGAGGATGGGGAGGAATCCAATGGACTGCCCGGAGATCTTATCAGAAAGCCTGGCTCAGAGCAGTAGAGAACCTGAGGATGAGCGCCCCCGAGATGGGCAAGATCGGTACCAACCCAAGCAGGATTGATACCGATCTGGTAGATATACCTGTCGAAAGAACCGCTCGTCCTCATCTGAAGATAGAGATCGACATCATCGTCGAAGACATCAAAGGGGAACAATATAGTTAGATGGCCTTAACCAAGAAGGTTAGCAGTAGGATACTAGTTGGCAAGGCCCAGGATTAACCATTGGCCAAAGGTTCAGCCTCATTGGAGAACATAAGGCAAGTGTGATGTGCTCATATAGAGATTGACCTAGGAAGTCCAAAACAATAGGCGTCAGACGGATTATTTGGTTAGACGATACGAGCACAACGAGCTGTAGGATGACAAGTCGGATAGCCCTTTTACACATGACATCCTCCAAACATCGTAACCAGAGAGGTTTAGGATTCCCCACGTCGAGCAATTCAAGAAAGACACTGACCCAAAAAGGCACGTAAGGAGATACAAGAGTGCGATAGCCCAGTATGCCAGGAACGATTCCTTATTGTGTCTTAACTTCCCTCAGACATTTAGAGACCTAGGCACTAGGTGGTTCGGGAAATTATCCACGGCGAGCATTGGAAGCTTTACCAAGCTCAGCAAAGCATTTTCAAGACAATTCCTTAGAAATGTGCACAAGAAGAATTCTGTGGCATATCTCTCTTAGCTCAAACAAGGGAAAAATAAATCATTGAAGAAGTACTTGAGTCGATTCGGCTAGGAAGTGTCAGAAATAGGGAGTGCAAATGACGAGGCAATTATTGCCGCATTCATCAATAATCTGTAAAACAGTCAGTTGTCCTTTGATCTGAGGAGAGCTCGCCTGGCCAAGTATGCCGATATGATGGCATGGCAGGGGGATACTCACTGGCCAAGAACGAAGAGATTCCAACAGGTGGGAGTTTCGTATATGGTGGTCGTCCTAAAGAGACCAAGCCTAAAGACAATGTGGGTAAGTCCTTGGAAAAAAGAAAAGCAGAAGAATAAAACTCAAGGTGGACAACGGGATAATGATCCCAAAACTGATCTAGCCAGTTCCAAATTCCAAGGGAAGTATACAGATTATACCCTCTTAAAGAAAAAGAAAGAAGAAATCCTTGCAATACTGAAAGAGACAAATTTATCAAAAGAACCAGCTAGATTGTCGAGTTTTGCTTGCTAGGACACTATAAAGTATTGCCATTTCTATTCGAAAATGGGCATGAAACCTCTAAGTGCTACCAGCTCAAGGACCATATTGAGACTGCTATCGGAGAAGGGCACTTAAAGGATATCATTCTCGAAAAGATGGATGATCAGCCCCATCGAGATAACCGGTAAGAGAAGAGCCGAGAAAGGAAGTTGAGTCCAAAGAAAACTAAAGACGAATGGGCGATAAACACCATCTTTGGTAGACCCTCAACAGAGAGAGGGCACATGAGGTTTGAGAGGCAATGGAAGCGATGAGGGACCTTGACGTGAACTCTGTTGAGTACGACCCGAAGAGGATTAAGGAAGGCTGGGACCCCATAATATTTACAGAGGCAGATTCACATGGGATGGATGTCAAACCAAATGACGCGCTTGTCATAAGTGCTAGGATTGGACACATAGACGTTCACCGGGTACTAATTGACAACAGAAGTTTAACAGATATCCTAAGTGTAGAAGTATATGATCAGTTGAGGTTGGATAGGAAAGACCTGTAACCTCTTCATATCTTACTTCGAGGATTCGAGGGAGCAGAGGTCAGATCCTTAGAGACCGTGAAGTTTCCAGTGAAGATCCGAGAAGCCTTATGTCAGAAGACTGTGCTACTCGATTTTGTGGTTGTAGATACTGAAAACTGGCCATACAACGCCCTACCAGGCCGACCATTCTTGAACCAAGGCTATCCAGCAACCTACGCTTTTATGATAAAATTCCCAACAGAATCAGGTGTAGGCATAATCAAGGGGTCGTCAGAGTTGGCCCGGAAGGTGAATTCTTCAGTTTACATAGATAAGGCAGAGAAAGATGATCACCAAGTATTCATGGTTCAGGTGGTCGGTTAATGTGTTGATGAGTCAAAGGCCCGAGCGGAAGTACCAGAGGGGTTCGAACTTGACCATATGGAGGGATCCGAAGCACATAAAGATGAGCCAACGTAGGCGGTGGTCCTCGACACAGACGAGCAGACCAGAACTGTAAAAATAGGCGTTAGACTACGCGGGAACATTAAGGCTGACCTGACCAGTCTGTTAAAAGAATACAATGATGTGTTAGCCTGGAATCACGAGGATATTCTAGGGATCGACATGAGGATAGTATTACACTACCTAGCTATGGATGAAGAGGCCAAGTCGGTAGTCCAGTAGAGGCACTTGTTAATTCGGAAAGAAGTGCGGCGATCAAAGAAGAAGTGAAGAAGTTACTCGCCGCATGATCAATTAGGGAAGTCAAGTATCCACAGTGGGTAGCAAATGCGGTGTTAGTAAAAAAAAAGAATAATCAGTGGACGATGTGTGTGAACTTTACAGACTTGAATAAAGCTTGTTCCAATGATAGCTTTCCTCTGCCGATGATTGATCAGTTAGTGGACGCCACTATAGGCCGGATGAAAAGAAAACGGCGTTTACAACAGACCAAGGGCTATACTGCTGTACGGTGATGCCGTTCAGCTTGAAGAATGCTGGAGCCACCTATCAGAGGTTGGTAAATAAGATTTTTTTCCCGACAAATTGGAAGAAACATGGAAGTCTACGTGGACAACATGCTAACCAAAAATGTCACAGCAGAAGGACATGTGTTTGATTTAAGAGAGACCTTTGATGTTCTGAGAAAGTACATGATGAAGCTTAACTTGAACAAGTGTGTGTTCATGGTACCCTCTGGAAGATTCCTTGGTTTCCAAGTTCACCAAAGAGGAATCGAGATGAATCCAGAGAAAATCTAGGCTGTGGCTAATATGGCATCTTCCAAGACATTGAACGAAGCACATAAACTAACTAGATGCCTTGCTTCTGTCAACCGGTTTATAGCCTGGTCTATAGACAAATGCTCACCATTCTTTAAAGAACTGAAAAAATGGAGGAGGCTTGAATGGAATGAGGAATGTGAAGAAGCTTTCAAGAAGTTGAAGGAATACTTAGGTATAACACTAATTCTCTCTAAACCAGTGGTCGGACAAACGTTATACCTGTACATGTCTCTCACGAAAACGGTGACTAGTTCTGTTCTAGTTTAGGTGGAGAATGAAATCCAGAAGCTGGTATACCACACTAGTAAAACTTTGTTACCGGCTACGACAAGATATTCACATGTGGAAAAATGGCCCTCACACTGGTTATTGCGGCGAGGTAACTAAAGCTGTATTTCTAGGGACATAGAGTCGAAGTCTACATCAATTGCCCACTCAAACATATCCTATAAAAACCAGAAGTGTCGGGTTGACTGACCAAGTGGGTAGTGGTTCTGAGTGAATTCGATATCAAATATATCCCCAAAGCATCGCTCAAGGGATAAGCGGTAGCAGACTTTGTAGCCGAGTTCACCGAACCAGACATGGAAGTAACAAGGATTATGGGCGAAAGACGGGACAAGATCTTTCAGTGGAAGCTACATGTTTACAGCTAGTCAAACACCCATGGCAGCGGGGCAGGTATAGTGATATATACTCTGAAAGAGGATGTTGTAGAGTGTTCCATAAGGTTTGACTTCAAAACAACTAATAATTAGGCCAAGTATGAGGCCCTGCTAGCCGGCTTAAGAGTATGTGTTGCGTTAGGAGCAGATGAAGTTGAAATTTTCAATGATTCGTAGGTCGTGGTCAACTAAATCTTGGATGAGTATCAAGCGAAAGATGAGTGCTTGATAGCCTATCTGGACCCAGTAAAGATGTTGCTTAGGCAATTCAAGGACTACAAGAACACTCAGGTCCCGTGAGAAGAGAATGAGAAAGCAGATGCTTTGTCCAAGTTGGCATCCGCAATCACTTGCATTAGATCCATGACCGTTCCAGTAGCTCTTCTGACCCGACCGAGTATAACTGAACCTGAAGAAATTATAGTAGCAAAGATCTTTAAAGAATCAAATAGCTGGATGGCGCCTATCAGGGAATACTTGGAAGAAAATGTTTTACCAGAAGATACACAAAGGTAAAGCCCATCAATGACAGGTCGACCAGATACACCATCATAAATGGGGAGCTGTACAGAAAGGGATTTTTAACGGCGTTAAAGAGGTGTGTGGAAGGTGAAGAAGCCGACAAAATCCTAAAAGACATCTACATATGGGTGTGCGGAAATCATAATAGGGGTAAGAGTCTGGCTTATAAAGTACTTAGGTAAGGATTTTATTTGCTCACTTTGTTCGCAGATGCTCAACGGTTTGCAGAAAGCTATGAGACGTGTCGGAAGATTGCTAATGATATTTGGCAAACCCCTAAGTTGCTTAGAAGCCTTATGTCTCATTGGCCATTCGCCATGTGGGGACTTGACCTCATTAGACCAAAGCCTACATGAGTTAAAGGGGAGCAAAGCCCGCCATTGTAGCAGTGGATTAATTCACCAAGTGGATTGAGGTAGAACCACCCGTACACATCATGAAGGTAAACACCACGAGCTTTGTCAAGAAAAATATACTATACAGGTTCGGAGTCCCAGTACTATCATCACTGACAACAGTACTCAGTTCGACAACGAAATATTTAGGGAACTATCCAGGTAGTATAAGATAGACAAATATTACGCATCTCCTGCTCATCCATAAACCAATGGGCAGACTGAAGCAGTAAACAAGGTGATTAAGCACACTTTGAAGGCTAAGTTGGATGCAAAAAAGGGGAATTGGGCATACAAGCTTTACGAAGTGTTATGGGCATACCGGACAACCATAAGAACTTCTACAAGAGAGACTCCCTTTTCCTTGGCCTTTGGAACTCAAGTTGTTATTTCAGCAAATACGTCCTACATCTCTTCACGGGTCCAGATGTATGACCCCAAGCACAATGTTAGTATGCTATGTCAAAGGTTGAATGATCTAGAAGAGATAAGAGATTGCTACCAAGTAAGGAATGTGACGTACCAGCAGAGAGCAACTAAACACCATAACTCACATGTTTGTGTGCATAGATTTCAACTAGGGGACCTTGTGCTGAGAAGGGTGTCTCTGAACACAAAGGAGGATGGGGCGGCAAGATCCCTTGTTGACAAGTGGGAAGGACCGTACATTATAGGCATTATAGCAGGACATGGAGCACATATTGACGGACCAAGAAGAGGCGTTTTGCCTCGACCATGCAATGCTCAGTATTTGAAGAAGTTTTATCCCTAAAGCAGGGGTCCTTTTCTCATGTTTCAATCAGTTTAGTATTTAAATGTCCTTAGTATTTTTTAGCAGTTTTTAGCAATTTTCTATTGTGGCTTGTTTGTTAGTTCAGCTTTGCAGAAATCAATGAAAACACTTACTGGACAATTCTTCAGAAAAAAGATCAAACTCTTAAGTTGCGAATATTTCAAGCAATAAATCCTAACAAATGAATCAAGGCCTGCATTAAATTCCTCACAGAAAATAAACTCGGGCGCCATAAAATCATGAAGGATAGAGATAATTAACACATGATTTTTACGTGGTAAAACCTCTGAAGAGGAAACATCACGGGTTGATTCCATAACCACCGCCAAACACCTTTCACTAGTAAGATAAAAAGATACAATCTCTCAAGTGAACGCTTCACCTAGAAACCTACCCTTCAACCCTACACAATGAAAGAAATGCCACCTTGCACAAATTGACGAATCACTCACCAAAATGTGACTTCCATGCTCAAATCAAAGAATCACTTTAAGAAATGAGACTTCCAATGCACAATCAAAAGAATCACTCTAAGGAATGTAACTTCCAATGCACAACTTGAAGAATCACTCTCCAAATACGACTTCCAATGCACAGCTTGAAGATTCACTCTCCAAATGTGACTTCCAATGCTCAATCCAAAGAATCACTTTAAGGAATCAGACTTCCAACATTTTCATAAGGTATGTGATCTAAGTGAATGCAAATGATGTGAAAATACACTCTTAACGTGTGTCTAATAACCTAGAGGAGGGTGAATAGGTTTTAATCAAGTTAATTACCAACTTTTCTTGATTAGTCAATATTAAAAATTCACCTCATAAACAAACATACAAAATCAAGTGTAAAGTGCGGAAATATAAATAACACTTGATTTTTACGTTGAAACCCTTCAACAAGGGAAAAACCACGGGCTATTCTTCTAGTCACACACGATCCTCAAATCCACTATTGTAATGATGTTTACAACCTAGGTTGACCTATAGTCACACAATTCTCTGTCACTAACCCACCACTACTACCCAACGGGCCTTTATAGTGAATCCTTGATCACTTTGCTTGCCAACCACACCTTGGTTGTAAGACTTCACTTGCTTGTGCACTACACCTAGTAGTCACAAGACTTAACTCTCAAAGAAGAGATTAACAACCTAAGTGAATATATGAGTATTCAAAATGCAAATAATGCTAGGCAACACTAAATGCTTATCTAGGGATTAAATATGACACTAAGTACAAATTCTAGATATCAATGTCTATATGAATGCTCATAAAGACCTAACTAGATATAAATATGCAAGTCTAAACTCTAGTCATCAAAAAAAGCCATATCAACACATGTTGTCACATAAAATGGCAAGGACAATAAATGCAATTAACAAATGCAATCAATGAATCCTAATTAGATAGAGGGCAAATATGTCCTAAATATTAGCTATCACAATACAAACCCAATCATACAAAGGAACTCATAGATAGATGCATTAAATAGAGTCCTAGCATTTAATCAACTAATAAATGCAATAAAAACACAATCTTGGAAAGTATGAACAAATGATAAAGATGGGGTTTTTGTTCAACTTACCAAGTCAACTAATGATGAAGACCTTTGCCTTAAAGATGCTTAGAAATGCATGAAGATGATGGGTTTTGGGTTTGGAGAGCCAAGGAACAAAGCTTAAAGCTTGAAGCTTTCTCTCTCTAAGGGTTGTTCCCTTTCACAAAAATATGTTCTTTTTGCTCTTGAATGAGTTGGGGAAGAAGAGAACATATATATAGAAACCCTAGACAAAACTGCGTCGTTATGGGCTTGGGAATCAAAGTCCCGTCAATATCGCTCGCTGGACCGCGGTTCGGGTAAGTGCCTAGACCGCGGTACACGCAGCAGTGTGCCTACTGGACAACAACGCGGTTGGGACCGCTGTGCGTGCAGTGCACAGGCCGCGGTCAAGGCAGCATTGGCCTACTGAAGTTTACCGCGTCAGGGACCGCTGGGCGTACCTGAGTACAGGACACAGTCCAGGCAGCATAGGCCGACTGATGATTACCGGTTTGTATGCCGCGATGCAAGCAGTGCTTGCAAAGCGGTCTAGGCCGCGGTAAGAGAAGAAACTCTCTTTTCTAGGCAGACTCAACACACTAAGTGATGTGCAATATGTGCAAGTGTGGAGTGTGATAAGTGACATACAATGCATCATCTAATTGTATGTAAACAAGAATATAATGCATGCAAGTGAGTGTGTGCAACTAAAATCTCTTCAAAAGAGTCAAGTCAAGTAAACTACCTCTCTTGAAGCATTGTGGGATCTTGGAAGCTTGTTGATGAAGAACCACAATAATACCTAAGCTACCCATTACAAATAATCTCAATGTGGTTTGTCATGAAATAAACCAATTAAAAATAGAGGTCCTTACATGATGCAAACACACACAACATAGTATATATGATCAATATATCATATGGAAACTAGAATTGAATCAATATGCACATGTCACATATATTCTAGTTTACAATCCTAAAAATAATGCAATCACACTCAATGATGCATGTACATATGAAATGTGGTGATTAAGCACAAATCATGAAGATCTAGTTATTAATCAACAAAAGATCAAAAACAAATTTATCTAGAACTTATAACATGAACAATTATTCTAGAGTATGTGAAACACCTAACACACACAAAGACCTAGATTATGTTCAATCACATAAAAATGCTAAAATCAATTTGATAAAATCAAAATCGAATCTCTAGCAAAATAATAGAGCTTAGATTCTCAAGATAATCATATAAATCCAATCAAGCCTTAAATCATCAAGCAAATATGCTATTTCAATAAATCTTTAATTAAAATGACCGAGCATATGAAACGACTATCAATCAACAAAATCATGTCAATAAACACACAAGATAGTCCTAGATTTAAAGCTAGCACAATACAACATCTCAAACATATGAAAACATAGATTTAGAAAAATCTAACTCAACATGTAAGTCAATTAAAGCTCAAACTAGCTCTATTAGAGTTCAATACTCTAATCAACATTAACACATCAAACATACATTTATTCAAGAAGAAAACCCAAGGTGATAGAAGAAGATTGATAGAAGAAGATTGATAGAAATGATAGAGGATTGATAGAAGAAGATTCTCAAACTTGAATCACTCAAAACGAAGTTCAAATGAGTGAGTTATGGTGTTTGGAAGATGAGAAAGTTTGAGAGAAAATTCTGCTCAATGTTTTTCAAAATTTTCTTCTTGTTCAAGAATGAGAGGGAAAGTGATTTACATAGGAGAGGGAAACAAAAGTAAGTTGAGGAGCCAATAGGGGGCTGCCAGCCCTGCTTACTTTGGAGGTGCATGGCCTCCACGGGGGTAGAGTGCAGCTCTTCCCATGGAGGCCACGCGCCTCCACGGGGAGAGATGCAAGGCACCCCTAGTTTGACCCTTTAACTCCCCTCGCGCACTGTCTTGTTCTTCGACAGTTCTCTGGTCTCCAAGCTCTGATTTTGAATTTGTTTTCAGATTACAAACCGGGACTCTCTCACGTAAAAAAGACATCAAGACAACTTTCACAAAAAATATGGAATTCAACTTGAAAAACAAGGATGAAAACCATGTACGATAAAATCACGGAAAGTTTCTTAACCTCCTAATTTGAACTCAAAATTTAATGAATGAGTAACCAAAACAACTGAAACTCAATAAGGAATTATATAAGCACAAAATTCAAGTTCAATAGCACACAAACAAAAACAAATAAACACAAGAACACATAAGTAGGCTATTTCCTAGAAATAGTCCTAGAACATGCAATTTATGAAATTATCAACTTTAAATCTAATGCATGTGCATACATGAGTAAGTGTGTGTATTGTGTTAAACCAAATTATGCACAACTATTCAGGGACACATATGGAGGTAATGTATGTGTGTGCCTAGGCCTTGCAAGAGGAAAGAGGTCTCGATATACTTTTTACAAAGCAATTTAGCTTTGGTCCTCTTGAAGCCACCACTTTGCTTGAATGTTGTCCAATCTTTCTTGAAGCTTGATTATCTACAAATCCTAGACAACTAATCAATATAAAGCAAATGTCGTTTTGATATAGAATTATGCCAACACAAGACTCAAGAACCTAACAGTCTCCCCAATTGGCAAATTCTATGTCAAAACACTTATACAAATACTAAAACATACAATATGAAGATTGGTCACTAATCACACCTTCACATTACAATGAGTTAGTTCCCTTGGACTATTCTTCATCAAGTATTGAATTCTTCCATGTAGTCTTCTCTTGTAATCACTTAAAATAAACTTGAAGCACAAGGTATATATAAGAGAAACATACATATATATGTGGCAAGATAATATTTAGATACATATCAATTAAAGTTCAAATCACTATAAGAAAATAGGGCTATAGGGACGAAATTTTGTTGGGACGAATTTTATTCGTCCTAATAGAACATCTATTGGGACGCAATAACATATTCGTCCCTAAAAATTTCAAACCTAAAGAAACCTTTAGGGACTAAAAAATTCGTCCCAATAAATCACATAAAAATGCTAAAATCAATTTGATAAAATCAAAATTGAATTTGTAGCAAAATAATAGAGCTTAGATTCTCAAGATAATCATATAAATCCAATCAAGCCGTAAATCATCAATCAAATATGCTATTTCAATAAATCTTCAATTAAAATGACCTAGCATATAAAAAGACTATCAGTCAACAAAATCATGTCAATAAACACACAAGATAGTCCTAGATTTGAAGCTAGCACAATGCAACATCTCAAACATGTGAAAACACAGATTTAGAAAAATCTAACTCAACATGTAAGTCAATTAAAGCTCAAACTAGCTATATTATAGTTCAATACTCTAATCAACATGAGCACATCAAACATACATATATTCAAGAAGAAAACCCAAGGTGATTGAAGACTAGAAGATAAAAATCAAGAAATAAATCAATACCTTGAAGAAAAACTGTGCTGTCACGTTTTTGTGAGTGTATCTACCTGCAACCTCAGTCAAATGACTCTAAAATCTTGTGGAAATGATAGAAAATTGATAGAGAAAGATTCTCAAACTTGAATCACTCAAAACGGAGTTCAAATGAGTGAGTTATGGTGTTTGGAAGATGAGAAAGTTTGAGAGAAAATTCTGCACAATGTTTTTCAAATTTGTTTTCTTGTTCAAGAATGAGAATGAAAGTGATTTATATAGGAGAGGGAAAGTGATTTACATAGGAGAGGGAAACAAAAGTAAGTTGAGGAGCCAATAGGGGGCTGCCAGCCCTGCTTCTTGTGGAGGTGCATGGCCTCCACGGGGGTAGAGTGCAGCTCTTCCCGTGGAGGCCACGCGCCTCCACGGGGAGAGATGCAAGGCACCCCAAGTTTAGCCTTTTAACTTCCCTCGCACACTGTTTTGTTCTTCGACCGTTCTCTAGTCTTCAGACTCTGATTTTGAATCCATTTTTGGATCATGAACCGAAACTCCCTCACTTACAACATATGTCAAGACAACTTTCACAAAAAAAAATATGGAATTCAACTTGAAAAACAAGGATGAAAACCATGTACGATAAAATTACGGAAAGTTTCTTAACCTCCAAATTTGAACTCGAAATTTAGTGAATGAGTAACTGAAACAACTGAAACTCAATAAGGAATTATATAAGCTCAATTTCAAGTTCAATAACAAAAAAAAAACAAATAACCACAAGTATTCTATTTCGTAGAAATAGTTCTAGAACATGCAATTTATGAAATTGTCAACTTTAAATCTAATGCATGTCCATACATGTATAAGTGTGTGTATTGTGTTAAACCAAATTATGCACAACTATGCAGGGACATAAATGGATCCAATGTATGTGTGTGCCTAGGCCTTGCAAGAGGAAAGAGGTCTCGATATAACTTTTACTAAGCAATTTAGCTTTGTTCCTCTTGAAGCCACCACTTTGCTTGAATATTGTCCAATCTAACTTGATTATCCGAAAATCCTAAACAACTAATCAATACAAAGCAAATGCCGTTTTGATATAGAATTATGCCAATGCAATACTCAAGAACCTAACAGAGCAGATAAAAGTGCCAGAGAGGCAGAAAAGCTAAAAGAGCATGCTTGCCGAACTGATTTGGTGCAGACGTACTATTAGTAATATGGCAAATTGAGGCACTAGGCTACTAGGAAAATTACTCATGAGCACCGCCAGAAAATACCTGGTGAGATACACAGCCGTGCAGGTTGGTATATAGTACCCCAACGATTTCGTAAAACCCTATAGGAGATAAAGCTTGAAGACGTCCCAGGTGACTTTGGCAGTGACCTGGGTTTATGATCGGGGCAAGCCTCAATGTAACACTTGGTAAAGAGAGCAAGAAAGTCACTAATGCAGAAGCAACGTGACTGGAACATAGAGAGAATTCCTCAAAAGAGAGGTTGGAAAAAAATACCTGAAGGCACAATGTAAATAAAAAACTGAACAGATCTGAAATGGTCTTTCAGTTCATCAAAAATATACAAGTAAAATGCTTGTAAGAGTTGAGTACATTCAAAAAGAAAATTGAAGGCAGAAAGCTAAGGAGGAAACCTTGAGCCCTAATCAGTAGGTGCCTCAGGCTGACTACCACTACTACCACCCTTAGCGGGCACCATATCGTACTTGTTCAACAAGCTCGCATTTGAGGGCCACTCTATATCATCCACTTCATCTCCTTTTCATGCACTGTAATGACGCTCTGCCACCAGACCAACAGCTGGCTCTTCGCCATTTATCCAGATCTTCTAGCATGCATGAAATGTGGAAAAAAACATTCTCGGTAGGAACCTCAAGATGCATGGGATGAGGCTCTTTGCCTATGCTACAGCAATATGCACGCCATTTCTTTATTTGAGCCCCAAGGGCCTCCAAGGATATGTCTGCATGCCTTCTAAACGACAAGCTGCAGTTGGCCCTGGCTTTATCAGTCTCTCTGTTCTTCACCTTAGAAAGCTCTCCGGTTGAGACCATTCCATGCTGAAACTCTCTAAAAAAGAGAGCATTATAGGCTGGAGATCTTTTGAAGCGATCAACCCATTAAATCTCTAACTCTAGCCTAGCCTCCTTTAACATTGCCTCTACGGTGATGGCCCCGGTGGTTCATGTCTTCAATCCTCTGCTTATAAGTTGATTTAGCCTCATCTGCTTTCTGCTCAGCCTGAAACATTGACTCTTGGGCCACAAATTAAAGATTTGGCCTCATCTTCAGCAAGGGAAGCTTTTTGCTCGGCCTCGAGCTGAGCTGCGAGGCATCTAGCCATGAACTTCTGATTTACCTCGAGCTTTTCTTGGCAAATCAGCTCAGTTTGAGCATGGGTCTCTTCATTTTCTTTAAGTTGTGCTCCAGACGCTTGATCCTGTCCGCCCGAGCAAGGCTAGTCTAAGTAGCAGGGAACATAGAACCAAAGCAAGGAAAGTTGATTTTTTTTCCAAGGATGCTGGGTTAGAGAATGAATTCAAGTCTGAGAAGTTAAGGAAGAGAAGAAAAGCAAGAAATGGATTTAGTTGGATGCATGGAGGAGTTAAATACTTGTGAGGATTTTGAATGAAACCCTAGGTGACGTCATAAAGTGAAGAAGCATGACAACAAGAAGACGTGGAGGATGATGTGAGGTTCATAACAGGTCACGCCTCCTTGAAAAACGTCGGGTGTACCTACCATGTGAGAAGATGTGTCATCATAGGAAGACCTTAAGCTTCTAAATGTCGCCATCATAGGGATTTCAATAATCAAAACAGTCAAATATTTGTGGACGAAATTAATACACGACATTTAAATTTCAAATTAATGGAGGCCGTAATGACCACACTAATGAAGGTAACGAAAAAGTTGAGAAGGGAATCTTTTTAAATACCTTTCGCCGAGTACGAATGAACTAGTGGA
The DNA here is from genome assembly GCA_033220585.1 of Dipteronia sinensis. Lineage (NCBI taxonomy): Eukaryota > Viridiplantae > Streptophyta > Magnoliopsida > Sapindales > Sapindaceae > Dipteronia > Dipteronia sinensis. The sequence continues at coordinate 69,773,525 of CM065636.1, read as the reverse complement.
CTGTGAAGACCAAGACGAGTACATGTTACTCAGGGAAATTGCCGGATCTCAAGGTTAAAAAAAGTACTTAGCTCAAATATTTAATGGGGGTATTGTTGTATGTGACATTTGCCCAAATGACATGTCACCTGAGTGAAGCGAGAAAAGCGGAAGACTAGCCTTGCCACATCGATAAAAGTAACCCAGTCAATGAAAGGAATACTAGTCTGGGACATGTCACCAGGTCTGGACACGTCATCTTGAGAATTCATGTGGAAGTTACGTAAAGTTACTCGGTTAAGGACTCTTAATGAGCCTGGATTCTATTCGTTGAAGATCTCTACTTAGCGACATCCATTAGGCCAAAACACTAAATATGTTGTAAGGTTCTCTATTTCATGATTGGCTTATTTCATGACAAACCACATTGGGGATGATTGTGTAATGAGTTACTTAGGTCTACTTGATGATTATCAAGGCAAGCTTCCAAGCATCTTCATAACTTTAAGATCAGAAGCTTCAAAAGGTATATCACTTGACTTTGATTCTTGAAGAGATTAGGTGCACACACAAACACACACACACACACACACACACACTTGCATGCATCTACTTATCTTGCATTACACACACACACACAGACTTGCATGCATTTACTTATCTTGCATTACACACACACACACACACACACACACACACACACACACACACACACACACACACACACACACACACATACACACACACACACACACACACACACACACACACACACACACACACACTTGCATGCATCTACTTATCTTGCATTTATGTACCACTGTTGTGTATCCTTGTCATTCCTCACACTTCACACTTGCACAGCATTCATAGACTAGTGTGTTTGAATGCCCGGAAAAGAGATTTTATCTCTTCACCGCAGTATAGGTTGTTATCCATACACCTACCTAAACCATAATCCCAACAGTGGTTGGTTCCAGAATATTTCATGCGTAGGGTACCACGGTTTTTGCACTTACTTGTACAACAGTTCCTACAATGGGTTTCTCCATAGAGTCTCCCGCTAATTGTACTGCGGCTAGTGTCATTACCTAACCAACGGTCTAAATAGTGGACATTTCCAGAGTGAGTCGCGTCATGTGTACCATGGTCTAGACACTTGCTTGTACCGCAGTACAGACAGTGGTCTGATGGGGATTTTGTCAAAAACAATGCAGTTTTGAGTGGGCTTTATAAATATCTCACTTTCCCCTTTCAACTGGAAACTATGAACCCTAGATCACGAAAATACTTGTTCTTGAGAGAGCATAAGGCCTCTTGTGAGAGAAAGCACCAAGATTGCTTCTTGAACTCTCTAAACCCAAAACCCATCTTCATCTTGTATCATTCAACATCAATTGAGCATGGGTCTTCTTGGTTCATGACTAGGTAAGTTACAACTACATGAAATCTCATTTATTGTTGTTCTTACTATAGATTAGGTATATATTACTTGATTAAATACCTTGACTCTCTTTATTGCATATATTTATGAGTTTTAATTGCATGATTGGGTTTAGTTTGTGAAAGCTTACATTATTAGGTCATATATGCCTAGATAGCTAATCCATAAATGTTCATGTATGCTTAGTTGATGATTAGGTTAACTTTATGCATGTAGTCAAGTTTATGAATGTTTATATGAGCTTTGTTTGACAATTAGGTTGCTAGAATTATTCTACATCTAATTGAGACATCATGTATGTGCATGTAGGCTTGTTTGATAATTAGGCTGCTAGGTTTGCATCTTAACATCTAATTAAGCATATAGTGTTTAGTCTTGCGCTTTATTGCATTTAGAATATTCATATATTCACTTAGACTTTAATTCTCTTCTATGAGTCAATGTCTTGTGGGTACATGTGGTAGTTGCACAAGCAAGTGCAGTCTTGCAACCAAGGGTTGGTTGTCAAGCATTGCCAAGTGCCACTGTAAAAGGCATTCAGGTAGATTATGAGGTGCTCATGCCAAGAGTAGTGGAACAGGGGATAACTGGGATTGAAACAAGAGTGGTGAGTGGAAGTGTCCATAGCCTGAGGTTATCGAGAGTGAGAGTCCGTGTATCACTTGAGGGTGTAAATTTCTTTTCATATAGTGTATTTGTATGGCTTAAGTGGCTAGCTTAGCTAGTCCCTTGGTTTTCCCCAGTTGGAGGGTTTTCATGTAAAAATCAAGTGTCTTTTAATTTATGCACTTTACTTGATTTTATTGTTGTTTGAATTGGGTTTTTATATGTTAATTTTTACTAATCAAAAAGTTGGTTTTAATCGATTAACAACTCATTCATCCACCCCTAGGTTGTTTTAGACACACTTTGTTTTATTTTCATATGTCCATATCAAGATATTTCCCACAGCAAAGATAGCTTACCCAAAACAGGCAATCATAAATCGATTCGAACACGACGACCAGTATGGAAGTTTGTCAACGTGGAATCTAAGAGTTACACTTCAAATAAGAAGCAAGTTGACCCTTTCGAAGATATCAAGAATCCAAATTGAACAGAGATTTAACTACCATAATTGCGTGGTGACTCCAAACAGGAAAGTGATTAAGATAAGTCCAAGCAAGAAGATTCCTAACAAGACTCCGCAAGCTATCACTAACACACTATAAACCCTATAGAACACCATATAAATAAAACTTTACAATCATTGTACCAGAATAATAAGTATCAGAGAGAGAGAGAGAGAGAGAGAGAGAGAGACCCAACGAAAACAACCTACTGTTAGTGACTTGTTTCATTGGGCCTTAACTAATTTGCTTGTAACCTCTCTTTTCTAAAGTCACAAATTTCAATTTCTATGTAAATCCACTTAATTTCCAGATTATTAATACCTACTATTCCATTTTCTTTCAAAAACCATTCAGGTTCAATAAATACACTCACCATCAGACTTCATTTTATACAAGAAAGAGACAGTCCAAGATATTGAAAAAGACTTAGGTAATAATAAATGGTGTTTATAGTCTGGCTAACCTAAAACCAACTCATCCTATATCTATAATCTGACTTTGAGTTTAATTGACATTCTCCACACTCAATCACATAACACACCGTGTTTGTTCCATTAATTGTCATATGCTCTGATACATTTGTTGTAGTTGGAAGCTTGCAATCAGTACGTAAGATTAGTATGACTAGTATGCTGGGTTATGTTTACACCCTCTATGTCAACGTATCACTCCATCTATATTTATCGGATGTAAGACTATGACATGACGGTAACTCATTGGTGCAGCGGCAGACATGGTATTGGATTAAATTGAGGGGTGGGATCGCAAGAAGGCCAAATGATTTCTACTAGTGGGGACGACGGAGTCAGAATGGCGTGAAATTTTCACGGTTGAAGCAAATTGTCGAGATCTTTGAAATATGCCCTTTTTCGGCCAAATTCCATCGTTTAGGCCCCGAAATTACCTTTTTTGCCTTTTTAGGAAATATTTGTTTTCGCAATAAATTGAGTTTTCTAAGTCCGAATTGACTTCCGTCAATTTTGGCTTGCTTTAGTTTTTTTAGTTTTATTTGTTTCCGTATTTAACTCAAATTTGTCATTTTTGGCAATTTCCGTTAATTTGGGTGTTTCCTTGCTCGACAAGGTTTTCAGATTAGGGTTATGATTTGATTGCTTTAAATAGTCCTGTAAGCCAAAGGGCTATTTTGTTTTTGATTAATAAAAAATACAGATAATTATTTCTCAACTATCCAATTACAATTTCTTTGCGAAGATTATTGTATTTGAAGCCTGATATTCTGGTATCCTTGCGCAGATCAACAGAGTATTGTTAGGTTGTTTCCTATGTAAAGATTACCCCATACCAAACGGCCCATAATTGTTTCTTACAGGTTTTTCTCGAAATAGCTTCCGCTACACCACTAATTGATACCGTCAAATATGGTTTATTGGTAGAAACATTCATTCAGCCTGATAATATTTCATATTCAAGTCATCATTGTAAGAGGTATATATATATATATATATATATATATATATATATAACTAATTGATACTTTCTAACACCAAATTTGATTAGTTCATATAATGGATGACAAGATGAAATATATTTTACTGCTTTTTTTTAAATAGAGATAAAATTTACTAATTAGTATTGAACTTTGACTTAATTGTTCGTATATATAATATATAATTTCCTAATTTTATAACTAAGGGCCTATTTGATTTTTCCATTTAATACTTAATAGCACTTAATGTGTTCCATTAAGTTATTTTGTTTGATTTTTTAAGTGACAAAATGATCGAGCCAAAATTGTCATATATTTTGGCCCTCATTTCCTTATCCTTAGTCTCATTTTCGGGTGTTTTCGTGTGTCTAATGGCTCGTTTTGTAGTGATTACATGCATTCAATGAATTTCAGGAGCTGGAAACGAAAACCGGGACTTTTGGGCGAAAAACAAGTCAAAGTTCAGTGAAACAGTGCCTAGAAGCATAGTGCTCGGGTCTCTTACCCGTGCACAACCCGTGCATCTGGTGAAAAGCTGATTGATGAGCCTGTGTGCGGGTAACTGCATGGGTAACTGCACGGGTAGCATACATGTGCACTACCCGTGCACATGCCCAGACTAGAAAGAAGAAAAATTGTGAAAATAGGACTGCGCGGGTAGCATACCCCCGCACTACCCACGCACTACGTGTTCCAGTTATGCAAAAGTCTCGTTTTCAGCCATTTTAAGAAGGGCAAAGTCGTCCTTTCAAGCCCAGATCTTACCCTCACCTCCCAAGCATATAAATACACAATTGTTCTGTTCTGTTCTCTTCTCTCTCTTGTCATACTCTCTCTTCCCTTCTCATATACACCATTTTTCTCTCCCAAGAACACTAACCTCATCAAACCTAACCATCATCCTTATCATCTACTCAAGGACAATTGGAGATAGGATTCAAGCTTTAAGAGAAGAGAATGTCTACATGAGTCTTCTTTATCCCTCTTCTCCTTGTTATTTTATTTTATTTGTCATGAGTAGTTAAATATCCCACTAAGGGATTGATGTGAAACACTTGTGGATGTTGGGCTTTGTAATGAACTTTATATTTTCTATAAATCTATCAAATATGTTATATTCATTGTTTTTAATTGATTTCAAGAGCAATTTGTCTTGGATTGTACATGACTCTCTTTGCAAGTTGTTTTAGAAATAATTTGAGTAGAGAATTGAATATACATGATGCTTGGCTCTCTTAAGCTCATTTGAATAGGAGGATTGAACAAGAGTACATGACTCGAGTAAAATCCAGACATATCAATCTCATCGCTATCTAATCACAAATGGGTAACCAAAACTATACATCCTAGGATTGGTTACTTGTGATAGATTAATCATCAACATTATACATCATAGGTTGGTGAATTTAACGAGAGATTAGTCCCTTATTTGATAGATGTTGATTCATTGCACAATCATTTGTGAGTGGCTAATACTATACATGATGGATTGGACATTCATAAGTGGTATACAACCAATCCTATACATCCTAGGTTGGTTATATAAGATTAAAGCACACTCATGAGAAGATCATGGTTTGCCCACTATTCACTTGTTGGATCCGTCAATACCTTAGTTCTCACCATCATATATTAACACTAATTGCATGTTAGATTAACTAGCTTAACTGTAGTTTGCATTGTAGCTATTAACCTTTTCAAAACAACCATTGATCTTTACTTTATTTATGCTTAGTTTAGGTTTAATAGTAGTTAACTAGTTTTAGCCAATTAATTTCCCTTTCCCAGAAGATGATACCTTTAGTTGCCATTGCACTAGTTTTGTAACATCTTGAGGCATTTGAGATTTTTATAAATTACTTTTGACTGGCATTTTCTAACGACAAAAACGCACCTCGTCAAAATGACGTCGTTGCAGGGGAAAGGCGTTGATTAGGTGGCTAATCTTAGTTATCTAGTTTCTTAGTGATTTTAGCTTTCTTTTGTTTCTTTTTATGCTTTGGTAGTTTTTGTTTTTCTTTTGTTTTAGGGTTCTATTGATTTCTTCACTCAAAATTAGAGGCCAAGCTATATAAACATATTGATAGACAAGCTGTAATAAAAAGAATGGAAGCGGATGTTGAGAAAATCGTTGAAGCTATAAACAAGAGATCATTTGAAGACAAGAAGAGAGACTTCATGCAGAATAGCTTTCGATGAAATGAGGAAATCACGGTTTCTCAACAAAGAACATGGAAAATTCTCCAATCCGCACAACATGCAAGTGAAAAAAAGATAAATAGCCGAGTGCTACCAAGCTGGCCTGACCAAATAGAACCCATTTTTAAGGAAAATTGCAACAACCCCGTCTGAGACAACAATCAAATCTATGAAGAGATGGAGTTCAATCTACACACACAATAGGACATAATTGATCAGAAGAACTATTATGCAAGAGATAATCCCAAGCAAGGGAAGTGAGAAAACAGTGTACGCGCTCTTGTACAAGAATTTGAGAAGGAGGCTAATAGGGATGAAGAACGCCAAAGAAAACAAGAGCAACACAAGAAATTGGAAGAGAAAATCTTCTTACTTCAAGAGAAATTGGTGAAAACCTCCCGAGAGAAAGAGAAATGATGGAAGATTTTGAAAGAAAGTTAAAGCTCATGAAAAAGGAGTTTGAAGACAAGGAGGCCTTGGGAAAGGTGAAAGTGGAAGAGATTGAAGTGCAAAATAAGAAGATCACTCTTGAAGTAAAATTTCTAAGGGAAGAGAATGGTACACTTCAGAAAGGGAGAAGAGAAGTCTCTGACAAGAACAAGGATTTTGAAGAACAAAGTGAGAGACTTGAAGCGTAGAAGAATGTCGCATTAAAGGCTTTGGAAGATCTAACGAGGCTATCAAAAGAATTTGAAAATGAGATAGGTCGCTAGTAGCGAAGCAAAACCATATGCCACCTAGTCATGCACCAAGAGGGAGATTTTCTAACTCTACTCCCATTTGCTATTATTGCTCAAAAAGAGGGCATATTAGAGATGAATGTTATATGTTCCATAGGCATACAAAATTGAGAAAGCCTAGGAGTAGAAAGAGACCACCTAGGATCAAAAAAATTTGGGTAAGGAAAGACTTGGTTAACCAAGTTAGACCCAAAGCCATGGAAAAGGGGAAATCAACTCAACTTGTTTGGGTTGTGAAAAAGAATCAACTTCCAAACTTAGTAAAGCCTTCTTTAGTTGATGACACCCCTAACACAAATACATAATGTAGAAAATTCTTCTGTGCATCCTATTTTAATGTTTTATTTTGTTTTAAAAGTGCGCAATCTATTTTTCCTTCTTTAATCTATTATTGATCTCTCCCTTTATGTATGAATTTGTGCTTGTTAATTGAGAAGAGAGGAAGAATTAGGTTTGGGGGTAAAATTTATTGTGGGATTTGTTTATTTTGTTTAGTCTGTCTCATTTTAATAAGAAGTGGTGTAGCAAACTTTGGTTGGGCATGCACATGTATTTAGAAAAATCTAGCTTGCCTGAACTTTCTGATGTGTGTTCTAGTGTGGCAGATAATCTAAAGCCTCTAGAGGAAGCGAATTTTTCGCAGCTTGTGTATCGATGCAAGACTCTTCATCTATTGTTAGGACACTGATCGCTCGTTTTGCGGTTACCAAAAATACCACACTTGGTATACACAAATCGTACTGAATTGTATAATGGCAAGTGGGATCGTTCCTCAGGGAAAGGGAGGATATTCGGCTATAATTAGGATATGTACACTAAACTAAACTACGTGCGAGAAAGTAAATTCATTGTTGGTTTGGAGGTTATTTTGAAAGCTAAATTAAATTAAACTAAGCAAATATAAAAGCAAGTAGCTAAGATTGAGTGAGTGGAAATGTATGGGAATGGATATTGGGGGATTGAATCAACAACCAAAAGATTTCCTAATGTAATGAACTAGTCCAATTAAGTGCTTTAATACAACTCAAGGAGTGTTCTAGAATTGATATAAATCATTTATAGTCCAAATTCAAACCTTAACTCAAGTAAGCCCTACTATGAGTCTTGGTAAGAATATCAATTAAAGTTCCTACTCAAGTGAGCCCCACTATGAGTATTCACTAGATAAATTCTCAAGAACACATTCAAAGTCTCATACCATGTAAAACATTCAAATCATATATTTCAATTCATAAATGCTCAAGGTTGGGGAATGAGTTGAAAGCCATTCAAACACTAAACCACAACCTTCATATGTGAACCAAATTTACAAGAAAAACTAAATTGAGCCCCAATATTAGCTTAGTAAAGTAAAATGGCAACTTCAAAGCAATGAAAATGAAATAATCCAAGAGAGGATTCATAATAACATATTACTAGTTCAAATACATAGGATTAACACATAAATTGTCTCATCAATTCCCCAACATAAAGGTTTAGTTACACATAATGGAAATGAAATTAAAGAGAGTAAAGTTGTAGAGAAAACCCATGAAAGCCTTCACAAAGTCTTCTTGTTCCTAGATGAGCTTGAGATTCCCTCGGCCTTGGTGAATCCCCTCTCTTCTCTTCAATATGTCTCCAAAATGTGATGGGTGTTAGTGAGGAAGATGGGAAAGGTTGCTGGTTCGTTGAGGTAAGAGAGAAATGGGAAAGATTTGGTTGATTGTGAGTGAGTGTGAGTGAAGATGAGTGAAAGTTAGTGAAGGTGATTGAAAGTGTGATTAGGAGATGATTTGGATTTTGGGAAAAAATGGTGGAGAGGGTTTTTGGTCTATGTAAAGTGATGTGAAGAAGACAAGAGAAGCATATATATAGGAGAGGAGAAAATGGGCTGCACATGGGACGAGAAAAGACCAACCTAGCCTTTGACTTTTTCTGAGGTGACCAAGTGTTGCGAGTTGCTCGGTCGCTTCGCAGGTCGTCACACCAAGTGGAGTGCTGGGTTTGGAGCTGAAGCGAGTGATATGGTGAGTCGCTCGGTCATTTTCCAGGTCACCACAGCTACTGGAATTGTTTGGCGAGTGGTGTGGTGAGTGGCCAACTCGCCATGCAATTCGCCACACCCACTGGTGAAATTCAGCATCGCGCGCCGTTATGAAAATGTCCATATCTCCATCTAGAAAATCAGGAATTGTGATCCATAAAAACCGTTGGAAATTAGACTTCTGGAGCTTTCCGAATATATAAAGATGTCAATATGAATCGATCTAAGGAGCGAGATATGGCCTCCACAAGTTGATCATTCTACACACACTTTTACAGTTTTTACTCTTTTTGCACCATTTTGCCTATAAATATTTACTTTAAGCACAAACACCTTTGATTCTTCAATAATGCCTGAGAAAACTTATACACATTGTTAACTAACTAAAAATACTCAGAAAACGTAAACAAAAGTTAAGTAAAGGGTGCGCAAAATGTGAACATTTAAAGCGCAATCAGAAACAATGATAACCTGTGCGTCTGGGAGGGACAAGCAGACCAAGAGTGCTCATAAAAAGACCAAGAGCCTTACCTTAATAGGAGAAGTTTGCAAGGAGACAACCCACCTCTGTTTGAATTCATGAACCTTTTAACTTTACACTATTAGTCTTACTTTTAGTTTACTTTTGTTTTGTCCAATAACTCTTGGTGGATGATTTGGGGTTGGTGAATTTTGATATGGCTTGGAAGATATTTTGATATGTGGATGATATATTTGGTGCATATTGAGGATTATTTGATGTTGCATTTATTAACTTAACCATTTTTAATATGAATGAACTGAAGGCTCTGTTGAATACATATGTGAGTGTACAGGTTAATTTTCAAGTATAAAGTTCCGTTTGGTTTGGGGGTGGTTTTGATTACTCACATTTTGTACAGATTTTGAGCTTATAGTAAAAATCAGTTTGGGGGTCGTTATGTCCCCAGTCCAACAATTTTGTGAATGCATGCTTGATGTGGTTAGACCTTGAACTTAATTTCCATATTCATATATAATGCTTTATTTTATGATGAGCCTATTTTTGAGTCTTTTATTTTGTTGGGCATTGATTGTGCATGATTAGTGCTTAAGTTTGTTATTTTTGTGTCAAGTTTGGTGCGCTCCGCTAGGCCGGGCTCTCTTGTCTTCAACATTGAGGATAATGTTGGGTTTTGGTTTGGGGGTGTAGAGGCTTGTTGAGTCTTTTTTTTTTGAGTCAATTTTGTTATCTTTTTGGTCTAAATTTTTCAAAATTGTTGCAATGGCCAAAATTTTCGAGCTTTAACTAGCTTGGATGTGATGCCTTGAACGTGTGCTCTTGGCGAGTGTGTGTATGCATGTTGAGCTTGTGTAGTTGCTAGTTGTCACTCTAGGGCATCACTTGCACATCATGGGCTAGTCCCATCCTTTGTGTGCTTAAGTTGAGGGGACTCGGTGCTCTTGCGCCTTGTTCTAATAGTGGAGACTACCCGAGAGTTCACAAACACAAGCCTATTAAAAAGCGCATTGAGTGTACAATTTTTTCTACTCTTTAAACACTCTTCTCATCATATGTGTCACATGCCATAGGACATAGATATCATATACATAGTGGACTGCATGATGGATGCATTCATTCCCTTGATAGACTTGTTGTGGAAATGATCTTATGCAATGTGTGTGCAAATAACTACTAAAAAAAGCCTAAGCACATTCCCATGTCCCTTATGTGGGTTCCATAACCAATTTTGAGGCCAAACACTTACCTTTTTTTTGGAACCACAATTAACCATATAACCATAAGCCAAACACAAACCAACCCATTAATTGTCAATCATGTGGGTTGTGTGTGTGTGTGTGTGTGTATGTGTGTGTGTGTGTGTGTGTGTGTGTGTGTGTGTGTGTAAGGTGGTTGAAAGGTGTAAGCTATAATGTTGAAATAACATGTATTTAGGCAATTATGTAGTTGTGCAAGAAATGACTCAAGTTGTAAAAGTGCAAAAAATGTGCACTTAGAGCCTAAATAGTCAAATCTGAAAAGTGTGCATAAGTGAAAAAAGAAAAAAAGGAAAAGAAAATATCAATGCAAAAAGGCAATATAAGAGACTTGAAATGTGATGGTTAAGTATTCACAAAATTGAGTACAATTGTGTAGCACAAATGTGTGGTTTATTGAATGCCTAGATGCTAGTGATGCAGTAAATACTGTTTAATAAAATATAAGTTCGTTCACTGGGATCGAGAGTTTATCGGTTGAATCAAGTTAATTAAAGTAATCTAAACTAGTGCGCGAAAAAGTAATTGCATAATGCGTTGGTTCTTCGGAAATGGAAAACTTGCAACTTGTAATTGAAATTAAGCTAAACTAAGTTAAACACAACACAATGGGGGAATGATATGGAAATGTACTAGGTGATCGACATAACCGTTCTCGGAACGCTCAATGTACTAAACTAGTCGCAAAACACATTTCAATCCAATTAGGGCTTGTTTTAAAATATTAAATTAAGATCAAGGTTCTTCCCATTACTCCCACAAGGTCATGTGTGAAACAATGGTCATCACCTAATATGTTCTCAAAACTCTAAGCCAAAACAACATAGCAAGGTCATGCAAATATTGTCTTTCTCAATTACCAAGCTTATAAGTGAAATTAAGGTGGAAAATGTCAATCTCACCAAAACCCACTTTCATGAATAATCTACACTACACACATACATCACTTAAGGTCACAATATAACATACATGGTAGAGCAAACACATATATATCAAGTAAAAGAGACTAATGTTGGATTGAATTAGAAAATAGACTAATTAATTACATGAGTTATCAAATATGGTTACATCAATCCCCTATGTAAGGTTTAGTTAGGCATTAATGAAAGATAAACAAAGAAGAGAGAGATGTAGAGAATACTCATCAAGGTCTTGTGGGCTTCCTCTTGGTCTTGAAGTTCATTCCTTGAATGAGCTTCCAAAAATGGTGGAAATGGAGAGGATTTGGATTCTTGAGAGAGAAGCCCCTTGTGTGGGCTGTCTTCTGCTGCTTATGGAGAAGAAAACAGAGGAAAATCATATATATGAGAGGGGAAATGTGTTCTGCTGGAAAGGGGGGCAAAAAGACCGTTTTGCCCTTATTTTCAAGTGAGGCGAGGGATGACGCGAGAGGATTGGTCGCCCAGAAGGTAACCTGGTTTACTGGAAAGCTCTTCAAAAGTGGGCAGTGTATGAGGCGACGGATGAGGCGACTGGATGATCGCCAGAGTGGTCGCCTGGATGGTTGCAAGCTTGGTTTCCATGGTGGACTTCGGAGGATTGGAAGGCGCATGAAACGACAGCATGGAAGGCTGGAAACGGCCGCATCGTGACCGGAGGAAAGCGCGCCGTTGATCTGGGCGGAGAAAAGCTGGAAAAATGGCCGGAAACGAGCTGGAACAGGTCGGGTCAGAGGCGGGTCCGAGACAGGTCGGCTGGCCGGAGAAGACGACGTGACGTCAGCGTGAGGTGTAGGAGTGTACTCAGTAGAAACATTGGGTGTATTCAAAGTAGCCCAAACTGATCTCTGAGGGTACAATTAGATCTAGGCTCGGGTACACTTAGCAACCCAAAGAGCCCAATATGAAACGCACCGTTCCATTATGGTAAATTACATTATGAGTCCCTCCAGTTTTCCTTAATCACAGCATCTTCAATACGTTTCTCCACATTTCATTTTAGCCCCTGATTTTGCAAAATGACACAAATGCCCCTGAAATTGGTTCTTTTCTCCACTATGGTCTAAAATACCCCTGATGAGCTAAAATACCTGAAAATCACTTGCTTCCAACATTAAATACCTAGAATGCTAGGAAAACGGTTATAAAAGTTAAGTAAAAGGAGCGCAAAATATGAACATTTAAAGCGCGATCAGCACCCCCAAACCTAACCTTTGCTCATCCCTGAGCAAAACTGAAACAAAACAAGAAAAATATACATGACACAAAGCACGAACACATATCAACAAGCGAAGCCAAATATGATAAGATGCTATTGAGGTGCAAAAGCAAGAAGTAGAGCATGTAAAAATCGCTGAGTGGAAATTAAAATAAACATGTGAATATACTACGCGCAACGCAATTCCACACTCAAAATGACTCAGTCTTAAAAGCAACACGCTCTCCTGTGAAGGATGTAATTCGCCTTGACACTAACCTTTCTGATTTCTCTCAATAATCACTCAGAATCCTAGGCGTACACACAACAAATATGCAATATGAATTTCTGCATTATGGATCAAATTTTTGAATTGTATATGAAAGTTCAAAATAACGCTCATTTCTGAAATTAGATCTTATGAATGGAATCGAATGCCATGAACTGGAAAGAGCATGCTTCAACCAATGTTCCCTATATAGACTTTCCCTAAGATCAAACAGGTCTTTCTCTTGGTTGTAACGGGGCCATGGGTTATTGGTTAAGAAAGAAAGGGGAATGGATGAATTCAAACACCAATCGATTTCGCTAAGGCATTACATTCTAACTTTCCATGATTGGCTCTATTACAATAATTTAGCTTACAACTTGGCGTCCAGGCTGCTATTTTAGCTCTAGTGCATTTAATCACTACTACAAATCTTGAGTAGCACACAATTCAGATCAAGGCTTCATTTCATCAAACTTTTCTTTTCTTGTTTATATTGATTTTTCTTTTTCTTTCTTTCTTTTCTTTTTCTTTTTCTTTTTCTTTTTAAGCCTTCCTTTGCATAATATCTTACATAATTACACATATACGCCTCGGTACACGCCTTACATAAAACAAGAGCCCAACAATTACATTCATCCTACGCCTTAACTTCATCGATTAGCAAATGGGATAGCTTAGTATTTATGTTTGAGGGGTTAATGGAAGATGTGGGTGATCGAAGAAAGGATAAAATGTGTTTGGCTGCAAATTTGGCTATGGAGCACACACATATGGGATAGGAAAGTGTTTAGGTCTGTTTCAGTGGTAAAAACACACATTGCCTGCAATCATTTCAAAGGATCCATCTATCAAGGGAACATCAATTTCACAAGCAATCCATTAATGATATGTTCTATGGCAAACAATGCTATGTAGTGTAAGGAGATCTCCTAATTATGCCCAAATGTGTTTAGAAGTGTGTGTAAGGAGTGGTCTGGTGGCAAGGCAACCATTTGTGTTGCTTCCTACTTGGGTCACGAGTTCAATTCCTGCCACATACAATGGTGGAAGGACTGTAATGGATGGGGCATGTGTTGGGTTTATGCCCTAAATATGTAATTTGTAAATTGATTTATGAAATAAATAAAAAGAAAAGTTCAATTCATTCTTGTTGTGTTGTTTATTTTATAACATGTGCATATATTAACATCCTAGATTGCTGAATATAATCTCGAACTGTGTATATGAGTGTCATATACGGATGGATACAGTAAGATACGTGCAATCTAAAGAGTCCATAGATACCAAATAAAGCTGGGTACGTTATTTGTGGTTAATCTATAGCTGCGGTCTATTCCGTAATGTACGGTGATTCTATCCTGAATCATTCATATGAGATATGGGAATGGAGGCACCTTGTATGATGTGATCGTATAGGACTAGGCAATGATCTATGTGAATTTCTCACCAAGATCTGTTTACTAATGAGATTCATATATATCAACTAATGATGGCTATATGTGGGTGATCTTAATCCTGAGTGTCTTATCGACTCCTTCAGGTTAGATCGTGGTCTTTGATATACCATAGGTGAGGTCAGATGCAATTTCTGATCAATATACTCCGTATGTTGGGATTTCGGTTTGGCTTGTGGCTGGGAAGGTATGTACACAATAGTGGAATCCACTCCTTCTTGTGAGAAGTAGATGGTAGTTCCCTTAATGGTTGATTCGGGGCTTGGATAATATGAGCGCTCTCCTAATTCCGTAAGGAAATATGATTTATTGTTCATTAGAGAATCAACGGTACTTAAAGGATATATGTAATAAGAGGGGTATAACAGACATTATGACCCAGCTCTAATTATGAACTAGTGTGGAGGATCACACCATGTGTAATAGCTATATCGATGGACACCGAATTGTATCGGTATGTGTAAAAGCGTCTATAGTTGAGAGAGTACAACTTCAGGCTTTTAGTGGAATAACTCCAGAGTTAATAATCAAGGAATATTAATTAAAGAGTTTAATTAATGATTCCGTGGATTATTGGAGCTCAAAATACTGTGGGTCCATTAGGTCCCATTGCTAGCACGATCGATTTAGGTAATAAGGGTCACGGTTAATTAATTGGATTGTCCAATTAATTGTGTTACGAAAGTGACACGTATTTATTCGAGAAATAATTGAATAGTGAGATTATTTAATTAATGAATAATGGTGATTAAATGAATTAAATAATAAGATTATTTAATTCTGTTATTAATCACTAAATGGAGGATGTTAGTTGATATTTGATTTTAAATAGAATATGATAATATGATTATTTTATTTTATTAAATTAAATATTTGAAATTGAATTTAAAATGTTTAAATTCAAAATAAATATTTAATTATCTTTTAAAATAAAAGATATGAGATATCAATTTTAAAAGATTTTAGTTTTAAAATCTAAAGAGATATCAATTAAAGAGTTTTAGTTATAATAATATATATACGATATATATTTAGATAACAAAAACAAGAAGCACACAACAAAAAATATATTAGTGTTTGTATCCAATACAAACAGAGGTGTGCGTGCACTAGAGAAACAAAAAGAGAAAAAGATAGCTGTAAGTGGCGTGCACTGATCGGTCTATTTCTATACATATTTTAGATCCCCATTTCCTATTATTTTTGCTTTGTTTTTGGGTGAAATTAGGTATTTTATGTGTTTGTTGAGCATGTGTAGGTCACATTCCTTAGATGAAGTGTTTGAAGATATTTTCAAGGAAAAGAGCTTAAATGTGAAGAAAAAGAGCAAAGTTGTCGTCCACCGCTGTGTAGGTCGCTCTTCATGCACGACCTCCACCGCGGCACGTCCAACGGTACATTTTAGCAGGCTTTCTGTTCTTTTCCGCAGCTCGTACAGCTTCCCAGGCATCAACCTCAACCGCGGTCTATGCCGCACATCATTCCGGGAAAAGCTGATTCGGCCAGTGCAGAACAACCAGATTGCGGGGCCCATATCTCTCATCTCCGATTGAATTGTATGTCCTACCACCTATTAATGGAAAGCCCTGGAAGTCTAGTTTCCGGTGCACTTTTCGGATTGCAATTCCGATATTCCTAGATGACGTTATGCCTGTTTTAATATCCGATGGTCAGATCAGTCATAATTCCGTAAATAGTGACGGGATTTATTGTGCAAGTTATCGGAATGAGAAATATTACCTTCTTGGATATGAGTGTGAGTCTTGGAAAGCAAGTTGACACCTAATCCTTATCTTCCTTCAATAAGTAATCAATTTGAGTGGATTAGGAAAGAATTAAATCCCAAAAAGGTAGAGTTCCAAAAGGGAATTGATTTCCTTATTGTTTAAGGACTTGGCTTAACATCTAAAGTCTATTTAAACCCCTTTGAACCCTAATTTCGAGAGAGAATCCAAGGGAGGTCCCAAGCCACCAAGGGGGCCGTCCCCCATCACTCCATCACCACACATCACCTCAAGACCCATCCATCAATTGTAGAAGAAGACGAAGAAGAATTGGAGGAGCTCTTTGATGATCATCTCGGGTTTTCTCTACTCAATCTCTTTTCTTTTTTTTCCTTGATGTGTAACTAATCCCATAACTAGAGAATCAATGTGAACCTTTTGTGAATGCTCATATATGGATTAATTATTATTTTATCAATTCAATTCTTGATTTATTCATTGTTCTTAATTGCTTAATCCTCATTAGTTTTAATATTTATTCACACCATAGACCAAGGGTGGATAACTATTTGGCATGATTTTACGGTTAAGACTATCTGAGAATTAGGGTTAGAGTATAGACCAAACCTAATCTTGATTAAAGCTCATTTGAATGAATGAATTTTATCTTTAGCATAGGTCAAGCAAAGTATAGAATTTGGTTATTAATTCTTGCGCTTAAAGGGTTTCTGATCACTATTCACACCATAGACCAAGGGTGAATAGTGGTTGGGAGCACGTGACTCATCCCATGACCATATGGTAATAGTCATATTAAAGACAAAGAATGAACCCTAGAATTGATTGAATCTTGTTTACAAATTAATTTTATACATTGAGTGTTCATAATTAGGGATCATTGATGACTTAGTGTTTTCTTTCCATTGATCACAACCATATTCTCTTTAATTGTTTTCTTTAGATTAATTTAATTTAGTTTTAGTTTAATCAAACAAACAAACAACATCTTTGGTTACTTTTAGTTAATTTAGAATTAAAATTAGTTTTCAATCAATAAATCTATTTTCCTCGTGGGAACGATCCTTACTTGGCACTATACTTATCTTCACGATTCGTGCACTTGCGAGTGAGTATTTTATAACACGATTTTACACATCATGCACCATACTGTGCATGAGCTTTTTGAAAAGAATTAGTGCTGTGCACTATTAAAATTAAAAGAGAAAAAACGCACAGGGGTGCGTGAAAAAGAAAAAGAAATATTTGATATTTATTATATTTTTCTTTTGAACAACAAGAATTGTTCTAGTTTATGTATTCTCTTGGAAGAAATTGTTTCTTCTTCATTCTCTCTACATCCTCCTAAGTTCTTGAGTATGTGACGCGACCACATGCAGTTACTTGTCCCGGGATATAGCGAGGAAGATCAGTGGTACAGACCAGGAGCATATCGTAAAGTGAAGGAGCCTCCAAACGTTGGTAAGGTTCTAAATTTTCTTTTAATATATTGATTACAATTTCATGTGTTTACATACTGTATGTATTAGTTCCAGAAAAAGAATTACAATCCTAAGTTCACTGGTCCCAGATCGTTTATGATCTGTATAAAAAATTTTAAAACCTATTTCCGCTGCGCTACTAGTGAACGGGGTTCCAACAGCGTGCTAGTGTATACTTTCGTCCCAATAGTAAGGGGACGAAATAAATCGTCCCATCAGATATTCCAGATATTTTTAAAGGGAACGAAATATTTTCGTCCCAATAGATATACTAGTGGGACGATTTTTGTCCCCTTAAAATCTCTATAGGGATGACAATTTTTTATTATATTTATGTTTTGTCGCAATAGGTACTCTTTATTGATGAATTTGAATTTTCGTCCCAAAGATGATATTACGACCCACCTAAGGCGACGGAATTTGAGACAATTTTTTTTTATCCCAATAGGTCTATAGGAGCGAATTGTAGGCTATTGGGACGAAAAAAAAAATCGTCCCAGCAGCCCTTTTTTCTTGTAGTGTAGTTAACTGTAATTAAAAACTAACTACGAATGGAAAATGTAAAGCAAGTTGATTTGAGAGTTTTTTTAATTGAAAATTTTAAGAAAGCAATTAAATTAACTAAAGCAAGGAAAATTGCAAGCCAAGGCAAACAACCTTGAGAGAGTGAATATTATGGAAGGGAAATACTAGGGTACCGATGGAACCGAAATATAAATAAATAGTATTGCTAATTTAATCTCATTAATGCACTTTTATCCCATTCTTAGATCCAATCTTATATTTGGTGTGACTCAATAGTATGATGGCGAATTGAGTCACATATCCTCTACCATTACTTGTCTATAATGTTTAGTACAAGCAATAACCAATGCCTCATTAATCTTAAATATTTAACGGACCAAAATCCAATTAGCATGATCTGTACTTTCATGAATCTCATCTATTTAATTAAGAGCAATAACCAAAATCACCTAGTGTGGAAAATTAGTTACACATCTCTACAAATTTAAAGAGAAAAGATAATAAGAAACCCAAGTGATGTCCAAGAGAGTCTTCATTCTTCAAGCTTGGTTCAGCTTCATCTCTCTCCAATAAAGATCTTGATGTGCAACAGTGGTGGGCTTTGGAGATGTGTGGGAAAAAATTATGGAAAATATGATGATTTGAGGTGAGAATGGGGTGTTTTTTAGGTTGGAGATTGTGGGTGGCTTGGAAGTTTGGATGTGAAAGAGGGCTCAAAAATGCGGTATAAATAATATCCCACAAAATTAGAGCATAAAAATTAAAAAATTATGAAAATATCCCTCAGGGCAATTCGCGTGCTGGCATGATGAAGCCACGACTGTGAACATCTCTGATCGCTTTTCATGAGCAGCATTCTCACTTCATGGCTAGACGAGGACATCGCTACAATTGATAGGGAGGATTTAGAAAGACACAGCGGTGTGCTTAGGAATGCAAATGCTAGGCTATGTTGAGAAAGACGGTAGGGTTGTGCTGAGAAGGCAGATTGGGTTGCACCCATTGGCTGCTTCACGGCCTGACTTGTTACGCTGGATGTTTACCTTTTGCCCCTACTTTCCTCCAAAATTGATCAAACATCATTTCTAGCTTTATTGTTTACCTTTTTACCCCTACTTTCCTCTAAAATAATCCAACACTCCTAAATTATAAAATTTACCTGCACAAGTTTATTTAACACATTAAATACTTGGTTTTAGACGAGAAATGAATACAAAATATAGGAAATGAAGGCTAATTATATATATATATATATATATATATATATAAATGGTGTGATCATGTGCTAAACTTATAATGATCCTCGTCCATTTGGCCACTAAGGAAATGATGGGTCAATATTTGTTTTAATGTTTGTTTTGCACTAAATCAAGAAAAACCTTTTGTTACCACTTGCAAGTAGAGGTGTCCACGGTTTGGTTAAACCGGCGGTTAAAAATCGAAACCGAAATTGGAAAACCGAAACCGAAACCGAAACCAGCGGTTACAAAACCGGTTGGAAACCGGTTGAAGCCGGTTCGGTTTCGGTTTAGGCTTTGGAAAAACCGCCCAAAACCGGCGGTTTACATAAAAAAAAAACCGTCCAAAACCGGTGGTTTAACCGCCGGTTTACATTAAATTAAAAAAAAAAAAAACGTCCAAAACCGCCCAAAACTGCCAAACCGCCGGTTAAAAAACGAACCAAAACCGAAATTTTTCGGTTCACCCTCTCCATGGAACGGAACCGCCGATTTCGAACCGAAACCGGCCCGAACCAGAACCGCCGATTTCGAACCGAAACCGGTCCGAACCGGAACCGTGGACAGGTCTACTTGCAAGCCTTTTCTTCTCTTTCATCATTCATTATAAACTTTTTTTAGAGCAATAAATATGCAGTCTCTTTATCTCAAACATCTTACATCACCAAGCATTTTTTGTGACCATCACTTTCACTGCCTTCTAGAACATGAAAAACTTTTATTTCAATTTTACTCATTCCATGTCCCTCATTCGTTTTTTTCCCTTCAATATTTAATTATATAATTATCTTATATGTCGAAAAGTTAAAATGTTCAGCTATAATGAAGTCAACAGGTAAATAGCCCAGTTGTATCATGACATGGTTGTTGATATGATACAATGAGGTATACATAGGACAAAAGATTTTCTTTTTATTTGTTAGACATATTTTACTTATTGTTGTAAGGGTGTACAATACGCCACACATGTATATATGCTTATCCTCCTGAGCTCATTATTATTGAACCAAATATACATAATTGTTTCTCTATTATTCTCTGTAGCACATCATGGTATCAGGGCAAACAAGATCAGGGCTCAACTTGTCGACCTGGAGAGGAGATGATGACATCGGTTCCAAACAAAGGACTAGTTACTATAAGTCAGCAATAGGTCAATGTAAACCCATCTAAACAATCAATTGGAGTGAAGTTTGGAGATAACAACTTTCTTCTATGGAAGCAACAAGTCACAACAGCTTTTAGAGGCCTTGGATTGTTGGGTTTCATTAATGGAACAGAGACTTACCCACTACCAACCATTCAAAGTGCAGGGAAAGAGCAGGTAATAAATCATGCTTATGATTACTGGCAACTTCAAGATTCCTTGATTATGTCTTGGCTTTTATCAAGTATTTTTGAAAGTTATCTCACTGATTTGGTTAGGAGTGATACATCAACTGAGATTTGGTCCATTCTGTTAAGATCATTTGTTTCGCAAACAAGGGCTAAGGTTTCTCAATATAATCAATAGATTCATAAATTGAAGAAAAATAACCTCACCTTTTGAGTATTTTTCAAAAATGATGTCTTTTTCTTTTCAGAGAGCCAAAAAAAAGCCACAAAACAAGAACAAGCTACATGCCTCCTGGCTAACAAACTAAAACAAGACTGCCCAAGCGAAACAAAGCAAAATGATGACAAAACCAAATAAAGCTGCATAAAACTAAACTAAAGGCAGAAAAAACCCCTCCGACAATCAAATTTCTCCCTACATTATCGAATCCCCAATCAAACTAGACCCTCTCTTGGCCAATGAATCCGTAAAAGAGTTTGACGCTCTCGTATTAAAAATGACCGAGTTATTGTTGCTCGAGCCGACCATACTACGAATGTTGAGAACTTTGTTGCATGTTCAAAATATCACCAAAAATTTAATAAGTGTTTTCCAATTTTTCAGAGATAATAATGTGTTTTTTGAATTTCACTCTTGAACTTGTCTTGTTAAAGATCAGGTTTCGGGCAAGGTCCTCTTTCAAGGGAAGTTTAATCATGGTCACTATTAATTCATTGTCTCCAAACAACCTCTACAAACACAGTCACCGCCTCAACCTTACATCAACTCAGCTTCAAATTATCCATTACAGTGTCCTACTTCAAGTTCCAGATTTAGCTCTACTAATAATCCCGATTGCTTAGCATCAGAAGTAGTGTTTTGTAGTTTTCCTAAAGCCAATACTCTTGATCTTTGGCATAATAGACTTGACTATCCTATGCAAAAAATAATCAAATCTATTCTCACCGAATGTAAAACTTTAATTCCAATTATTGAAGATTTCTCTTTTTGTCATGCTTGTCAACTTTGGAAAACATCACAAATTACCTTTTAATCTTTCACAAACACAATACATTAATCCATTACAAATAATACACTAGAATGTATAGGGTGCCTCGCTTGTAGTTTCAACCAATGGTTACAAATATTATGTTTCATTCATTGATGGTTTTTTAAAATATACTTGGATCCATTTTATGAAACAAAAATCAAAAGTACAGCTTTCAAATATTCACCAAGTTAAAGAGTCTTGTTGAGGGACAATTCAATAAAAAGCTCAAAATGCTTAGAACTGATTGGGGAGGTGAGTATAGAACCATAACTACTTTCCTTGAAAAACTTTGTGTTCTACATAACCTTTCATGTCCCCTTACACCAGAACAAAATGGTATAGCATAGAGAAAACATAGAGAAATAGTAGACAATGGCTTAGCAATGCTTGCTCAAGCATCAGCTCCACTCAAATATTGGGATAATCCATTCTCAACTTCTATTTATTTGTTTAATCGATTGCCATCATCAGTTCTGAAAAATAACTGCCCCATTGAAAAGTTGTTTTCCACCAAGCCATATTATTCAAGATTAAATATGTTTGGATGTATTTGTTTCTCGTACTTGAGACCTTATAATTTACACAAATTAGAATTCAGGTCAAAATCATGCACCTTCTTAGGCTACAGTTTAAGAATCAAGGGTTGTAAATGCCTAGCAAAAAAAATAGTACGATTTTCATTTCTTGACAGGTTCAGCTCAATGAGATAACCTTTCCATTTGCTAAAATAAATTCATCACCACCAAATTATCCATCTTTTCAATTCTCGTCTTATTTGCCTCCTGTTGTTCAACCTAACATTACTCATCCACCAATTATATATTCTTCGTAGTCAACAATGAAAGATACTAAAAACAATACTCAAATTGATGATTCAGCAGTGTCATCCTCTCGTCAAATTGAAATTTCTTCTCCTCTCTCACAATCATCACTCTCACATACTCACACTAATATAAATTCAAAAGATATGAGGAACATTGCACAACACTCACAATATGACTGTATTGTGGAGCTATTTAATAATGTTTCAGGTAAACATGATTAGTCACAACATCAAAAAGTATCTAACAAGGTAGAAAAGGTTACAAGGATAAAAAAGAGAGTAGAAAACCAAGGGAAACAACACCAATGTTAACGAAATCAAAGGCAGGGGTATTCAAACCTAAAATCCATGAATCTCTTATTGTTAAGGCAACATCGGAACAATAACCAACTACTTTATAACAGGTTTTGTCTCAAGATTATTGGAAAACAACAATGGAGGTGGGGTATGATGCCTTAATTAGAAACAACACATGGACCTTAGTTTCAAAGCCAACAAATAGAACTACAGTTGATTGCAAATAGCTCAACAAGAATAAAAGAAATGCATATTGTACAACTACACGATACAAGGCACGTCTTGTAGCTAATCGATACAATCAAATGGTTAGCCTATACTATATAAATACTTTTAGTTCAGTTGTTAAGCCAATTACAATCAGAGTTCTAGAAATTGGGTATAATTAAGGTAATTGGATGTGAACAATACCTTCTTGAATGGCATCTTGCAAGAACAGGTTTATATGTCTCAACCACCCAGTTTTGAACACGAAGAAAGCTCTTCAGTTGTCTGCAAACTCAACAAAGCAATTTATGGGCTGAAGCAAGCTCTTAGAGCATGGTTTAAAATTTGAGAATGTCTTTGCAAATGCTAGGGTACATAACATCAAGAGCAGATCAGTCTTTGTTTTTGAGGTATTCTAAACACTCAACTGTTTATATTTTAGTTTATGTTGACGACATTATAATTACAGGAAGAAGAAAAGCTGAAATTTGATCAACAGTTAGTTATGCTCTTGAATAAGCAATTTGATTTAAAAGACTTGGGAATGCTGAATTATTTTTGGGAATATAAGGGAAGAAGAATGATGGTGATGGTTTGCATTAGAGGTGGCAAAACAGGTTGGCGAGTCGTGTTAAGGTCAGCCCAAACACAACACAATTATTTTTAGGTCAACCCGAATAACACGACACAATTATTAAACAGGTCAGACCGCCTAAATACGAACACGACAAGATTAAATTTGGATCAACACGAACACGACACGTCTAAACCATTTACTAAAAGGGTTAAGCATGTCGTGTCATATGATCCATTCAAATGACACGATTAAACCACCCGTTTGACCTATTAATACCTTTATCATTTTTTTCTGAAAAAGAAATGCATTTATCACTTAAATAAGCATATTTCCATTTTTTTTAATTTACATATTGCTATATTTAAAATTAAAATATATTTATATATATGAACATACGACAATAACAATTCTATTCAAATAAATACAAATCCGTAAATCTAAAATATAACTAAGTTCATTGTGCCAACAAATCTACAAAGTCCGCAAATACAAATTCACACTTTATAATCTGTAAATGATAACATTCATAATATATATGAAACAATACATTTATAATAAAAAGAAATTTTCAAATGTCCAAAGTCAGACATCGATTTGTCTTCAATCTCCAATTGTACGAGAAAAAAAATTAATTAATTAACTTTAATAGCACACTCTGAAAACTATCATAAATATTTGTGAATCGCAAATGAACTACTGCCTTTAATCACAACAAACAAATGAAGACAACAAAATAGAGTAAAAAATATTAATTGGTGCGATGCAACAGGAATGATGGAACATACAAAGACAATGTATGCAGTAAAAGAGGAATCAGTAGTGACGTCTGATGAACGGAGAGGAAAAATGGCGATGAGATGTGTAGGGAGGCGGTATATGTGTGAAAGAGCAGAAATGGTGAGGGACAGGGGCGGACCCACATAGAGACCAGGTGGGGCCCGTGCCCTACCTCAAATTTTCAAAAAAAAAATCATTATATATATATCACAAATAACACTATATGACATATGTTGTTATACAGCATTGTTGGTTTATTGTCTTCATTTTATTGGTTTTAGTCACCGGTTCAATTCTCACCATAAGCAAAACAAATACCTTTTAATATCTATTTTTATTTTACACTCCTTTCCAATTCCTTTATCAAATTTCCATTTTCTTCTACAATAAAATAATCCATTTTCTTTTTCCCCTCATTGTTAAATTCTTAACTATCCTTAATTTGTGGTTTACTTAATTCAATTCTATTATATAGTAAATTATCTTATCTATTATTATTTTAAAATTTTCTTATTTCTAATATTTTTAGTTTGACATACCTAACATATCCAATCAATAAACCCTAAAATCTCAAATTTAAATTTATTATATTAAAATAGTCCATCTATTATTATGATTCATTTTATTTTATCCTTTATATTTTTCTTTATTTTATTATTCTAATTTATTTAGAATCAATAATTAGAAAAATAAAAAATTCAAAAACATTTCTAGTAGTATTTATTAATCAATTATTTTTGTATAAATTTAAAGTGAATTCATTATAAATACAAAACAAATTTTTTTATTATAAAACTATATTTTAATTTTTTTATGAATAAATACTATAATTTTTCATTGTACATGTTGTTTTTCTTGTTATTGTTTATTTTTTTAATATTTTGTTTCTTGTTGTTAGTTCTTTTACATGTAAGATTATTTAATTCATTTCGAATAAATATTCTATTTTTTTTATTAAAAATTCATTATACCATCATTTTTTATATAAAAAAAACACATTTTATTATGATTTTAAATTTTCATTAAATTTTTTTAAATAATTGTTTTTTGTTCAAATGCCCCACCTCATTAAAATTTCTGGGTCCGCCACTGGTGAGGGAGGATATGCAGTGGCTGATGGTAGAGAGTGAAGTGAATGTAAAAAAAATGAATTAGGGTTTCAAATTTAAATTTATACCAATGAGCTAAAATTTACAGAAATACCATTAAAACAATTTTTTTTTTTGAAAAAGCTTATTATTATCTTTTTTTTTTAAGTATTAAATTTACATTGAAGTATTACATTTACAACTACTATAATAGGGTTACCGGGGAAATCGGGAGAAAACTCCACACACATGATTATAAAACATATTTACCTCTACTAATCGTGTAAACATGTAACCTGTTAAGCTAAACTCGAACACAACACTATTATTAAACTTGTTAAACGGGTTGACATGCTTAATGACACGACCCATTTAAGTTCAACCCAAACCCGTAACAATCATGTTCGTGTCGTGTCAACCCGTCATGTCTTAACCCATATTGTCACCCCTAGTTTGCATTTATCTTAATCCAAGTACATATCAGGTGTACTCTAGATGAAGCAAAAATGAAGGAAGCTAAGCAGATAGAAACTCCAATGATCAGTAATGTTCAACTCTCAGCTAGAAAATGTGATCCAATTGACAATCCTTACATATACAGAAGCGTAGTTGGAGCTCTTCATTATGTGACAATTATAAGACAAGAAATTTCCTTTGCGGTAAACAAAGTTTGTCAATTCATGCAACAACCTTTAGACACTTACCAGAAGGCAATTAAAAGAATATTGAAGTATCTCAAGGTTACAATAGATCATGATCTTGTCTTACATAGACCTAAAAATTTGTTCCTAACATGGTTTGCAGATGCAGATTGGGCTACTGACCCTGATGATAGAGGTCAACTTCAAGGTTCTGTATTTATCTTGGAGAGAATTTGGTCACTTGGAATTCAAAGAAGTAACAAACTGTGTCCAAATCAAGTACAAGAGTATAGCCAATGTCATTGTAGAGATGATTTGGTAACAAAAACTTTTGAGAGGACTTCACATTGTCCAAACTAGAATCTCAATAATCCGGTGTGACAATCTCAGTGCAGTCAGTATACTTAGCAACTAACCTAGTGTTACATTCGAAGGCCAAGCACATTGAGTTAGATCTCTATTTTATAAGAGAAAAGATATCTGCAAAACAAATCTTTGAGCAACATGTTCTTGTTTTAAATCTGATAGTAGATATTCTCACTAAAACTGTATCTTCCTCTCATTTTGAAAGATTGAAGAACAAACTCCAAGTAGCTCCAATAGCTACGGTTGGTTTGAAAGGGAGTAATGAAGCTAACAAGTCAACTAGCCTAGCTGTATAATGACATGGTTGTTGATATGATAGAATGAGGTGTACATAGGACAAAATACTTCTTTTCATTTGTTAGATATATTTTACTTATTGTTGTAGGGGTGTACAGTAAGCCACACATGTATTTATGCTCTTCTTCAAGAGCTCATTCTTATTGAATGAAATATACATAATTCTTTCTTTATTATTTTCTAAACCCCATCAAGCTATATATATATATATATATATATATATCTATCTCTAAACTTAAATTGAAACTTTAATATTTATTGACAAAGTCTCCAACTAAAACTTCATTTATGTTTATGTTAAGAAAGAAAGTGAGAGCTTTAGAGAGAAACCGTGCTTAAAATTGAAAGTTTGGTCAAGAGGGCCACCATTCTTGAAAGCTTTTGTCATTCATGTGGTGTACTTAAAAGCATATGGATAAGAAAATAGAAAAGAAAACACTATAGGAGAGAAACATTTTTGTAGTTTAAACGAATAAGCAATAGTGTTTTTGACTTTTATTTCAAGTAAAAAATTAATGAAATGAATCCTGACCATTCATTTTTTTTATTGCTACATGTAGTAGAATCCTCAAAAGTTTAGGTGAAAGCGTTAAGCTTAGGTTATGAGAGGATCCTCATCCCACGTGTAAGATTATCCCAAGTAAAATTTTCTCATTAAATGACACTACATAAATACATAATTACGTAAGTGGAACCATACCAAGTCTGATCATATATTTGATTGTATTATAGAATCCAAAAAACAAAAACAAAAAACAAAAAAGCAAAAACAAAAATGAATTCTTCAACAATAAAAACATAACATAAGTATCACTAAACAAAAAAAAATTAACATTTTAATAAATAAATAAAAAAGTAAACGTGTTACGTGTAGAATTTGTTTTAAATATATAATTCTTAAGAGTTTTTATATCTTCGCCGGTTGGCCTCCAAAATCATATCCCTTTACCTTAATTCACCTTTCATATATATATATATATATATATATATATATATGTAATAAAAAAAATAGCTTTACTAGCTAGCCCCAGTCCTACTAGTCAGGATCCAAAAGAGCTTAAATATATGGTTATCGGATTCTAGTATATATTGGCCGAATCCAAGAATAGTCGAACTGAGAATCAGCATTAATCAAGTCAAGGTTATATAACTCGCATGTTTTCTTCCAAGCAAAGGAAAACAAATCGTATAAGAAACTTTTTACGATTCGGGGCTGTTGGGAATCTTGGTCTATACAAGACTCAAAGATTCAACACAGTATCTGTTATAACACTTACAAGCAGTATATTTCAACAAGAAATATCTAACAGATACTAACTAAAAACACAAATGAAATCTGTACCAACAAGTCTATTCTTGAGACAATATGAGAATGTAATAATCCTCAATTAACCTGAACAAATTTACTGTATAACTTGTACTAATATGTATATATCAACTGCAAGATTCACAAGCAAACACTAGTGAAAGAAGTATAACACCTGATACTAAAAACTAATCACGAAACAACACCAAACATTTTCTAATCTGTTACAAAAGATCATAAATATATATGTGTCCAGAAATATTTCTGATGTACTAGAAGAAGAGATAGCAGATTATACACAACAAAATAAAGAAGCAAATATATGCAGTATAAAGAAGTAAAACAGGAAATAAGGAAATAAGGAAAGAAGAACACCGGATTTATCGTGGTTCAGCCACTAACGGCCTACATCCATGTTGAGCCCTTCACCGGAGCTCTCTCCACTAAATCTGACGCAGAACGAAAGTTCTAGAATCACCAGCGTAACCCTAACAGTAACATAAACTGGAATCCACCAGGAAAAGAATTGAAACCAAATTATAAAATTTTATTGAATACCTCGAAACTGATAACAAAAGCCTTAAATATGCTCAGAAAACCCTAAAAACAGAAAAGACTAAAATATCCTCATCTAAATAAAAAAAAACGGAAAACAAATAAAACACGAAAATCTTCGGTTGCCCGATAACCTAACTAAAACAGCTCCGTTGAGGGAGTAAATGACGTCAACCGGGAAAGCCCAGGTTGTCCTTCTATGGAGCTCTGAAAACCCTTTCCGACAACATATTATAATAGGAAATCTGACAACCAAGCTAAAAGTTATGCTCGTTTCTTTGAAACACCTCTTTTAGACAATTTCCTATCCATCTATTCTTCAAAGTCCAAAGCCAATTGTCCTATATCAAAATCAATATTCTTACAAGCCAATACGAAACCCTAACACTCTCAATACAACCCAGATTTCAACAAATCTGTCACACACAACTGATATGAACACAAGAAACTCACAAATCAGCACTCACTCACGATCTGATAACAGATCTTACAACAAGAAATCATTCGGTCCCACAAAGCTGTAAACACTCATCAGTCTCTCTTCTATCACACTATTCTCTCACAGATTACAGAGAATACAACACTTGGATTCACCAAGATTCACCAAGACGAAAATTTATGATAAGGCCTTGCGACTCCACAGCTTTTCCCCCTTTTGTGATTCAAATAACTTTGTTTTTTTTTATCTTTTTCATATCATGATTCGTATTTTCTATTAGACATATATAATATCTTAAATCTGATTATCGGTTACCAAAACTTTAAAAAAAAATTTATTTTGCTCGAATGTTTATGAAATAGTACTCCATAAAACAATGAGAGTGAGTTTGATTTTGAGTAGGATAGTTTGATTGAATATAGAAAAGGATATAAAATAATAGATGTTAGTGTGAATATATAATTAAACAATATTTAACCATTTAAAGAAAAAAAATAATATTAATGTGTAAATTTTTTTAGGAAATTGTTAATGAGTATTTAAATCCACTTGAAAATAGGAATGCCAATAGGAATCTATCTTGAGAATAGGAATGAACA
Source organism: Dipteronia sinensis (assembly GCA_033220585.1). Taxonomy (NCBI): domain Eukaryota; kingdom Viridiplantae; phylum Streptophyta; class Magnoliopsida; order Sapindales; family Sapindaceae; genus Dipteronia; species Dipteronia sinensis. The sequence continues at coordinate 69,743,656 of CM065636.1, read as the reverse complement.
GTAATTTATAAATTTAAAGAGATAATTTTTAAATAATAAATTGAAAAAAAAATATTATATATTAATTATTAAAATATAAATTGATAAAGAAAATATGAGGCCTTGATTTTAGATGAAGCCGTAGATAGCTGTCTACCTCAGTTGGCTAGAGCCTAGAGGTCCAGCCGGCGCTAAGTCAAATCCCAGGAGCCAACCAAACGTAGACTAGCTCTAACATGACAAATGCACTAATTAATACGATGATGATGATCAAATTGGGACATGTCAGCTTTGTCATCGATAGTGATATTGTCGCGATCGATCATGCAACAAGTTGCATTATATACAGGTGATGATTGGTTGCCTATTTATCATAAATTTCTGTCAATTATTATGACAGAATTTGATGAGAAGAATTTCTTTAAACACGGAAGCTAATTCATTTAATTACTTCAATTCAATGTATGTTCTGTTCGAACAAACAAAAGAAAAGTAGCTAGAGCCTAGAAACAATATTTAATATATAGCATATACAAACTCCATGAAATTGTATATTACCGGGAAATTTTCATAGTCCATGGATTGCTTGTACCAAATTATTGGACAAACAAAGATTAGGTTGTATCGAATTTGCTATTACGTTTGAAATTAATGTTTGACAAAAAGAATCCGTGTGAATTTTTGTGTGTCGTGGTTGTCTGGTTGCCATAAATCGATTTTATATATATATATATATATATATTAACGATGACTTTTTACAATACATAATTTAAGCACATTTGATAAAATTTAATAGAACATATGGAATTTTGATGTAATTTTCTGTATGGATAATAAAAATATTGAAATATATTTATGGAAAAGAATTTGAATATTTTTTGAGTTCAAAACTAATTATTTTCAAAAACCTCATCGAAAAACATTCAATTACATACAATTTTATCAAAAGTGCTCATTATATTAAAATAAGGGGGTGCCGATAGGAAAAGCTATATATATATATATATATATATATATATATATTTATAAGTTCAACTTTCATCAGAAAATAAATCTTAATTCCTTAGCTGGGAGTGTGGGAGTTGGAATATATCAAGTCTTCTTTCCTGATAAACCTAATCTTTATTTGTGTGTAGAATCACGTAACTTGATTCCAGATAGATTTTAGTAAACATAGTAATTATAAATTAAGCACTAAATTTGAAGTTTAAATGATGTGACATCACTAAAACCTAATGATTTTAATCATCAAATTCTAATACGGAGAAATTAAGGATTCACATCATTTTACATTAAATTTGGATAAAATAACATTATTGATTAATAAGTTCATTCTTTTTTCCTTGTTGAATTTCCTAATTAGGTCACGTGTATGTTGATGAGAGAATTACCAATATCATGAATATTAATTTTTTTTAACTATTACAATAAATTTTGAATTCAAGAGAGATGAACACTGCTCCAAACATTTGTATTCATATACTCCATTCTATTTTGGGCGGAGGACCCTGATATGAATTAGTATAAGTTGTAACGTCTTATCCTTCTTATAATATTTTTCACTCATTGAATTTTTATTTTTTAAAATGAAAGGATATGTTGCTCAGATCTAATATGATCCACTTAATTAATTAAATTTCCTAAATTAATTATTAGTGTCTATTTTGGGTTGGCAAATCCAAATAAAAGACAATATGTAATTATGTATAGTTACCGATCGAAAATAAGAATATATATGACAAGTCAGTCTTCATAGGCTACGTTTGGGGTTACTTTTGTTTCAGAAATAAGTGATTATTTCTCAAGTTTTGAGTAAATGGATGTTTGGTAAATGTTAATAGCCAAATTTGGCTAGGGACCAAAGGGAAATTTTCCACCCTCCTAGTCTAACTCCAAGCCCGAGGTTATCCACCGAGGGACCACATTTCCCTAAGCCGAGCTACGATACCCCTCACAAAAATGAATGCGGGCTCCAGAAACACTCGGAATGGAGCCCGACGCGATCAGATCAAGCCCGCGTCACCGAAGCAGAAATAGGGAAGCTCCCCGAGGTCGAGACTACCTCTCAACCTCTCCGGAAGCTCGCTAAAACCCCGTTGCCACAGAAGAATGTCCGCAGGGGGCCACATCAAGCTCCAAGAGATCAAGGGAGGTCAGACCCAAGCTCCTGGCTAGACTAAGCTTCTGAATACCGAAGCCGGGACACTGATCTACGATGTACGAGACAATATTCAACGACCTTTGTGAGGAATTACGCTATGAAAATACAAAGATACAGTGGATCATATCCAGAAACATTACGTGCGTGTAGAACAAGTAATAGAATCTAAAGAGGAAACAAACTGATCTCCACCAAGATATTCTCAACTTAGTTATTAACACAAAGTCAATGACATTTAAATGAGAAATCCCGTCTGATAAGGAGGTAAGAGATTGAGAAAATCAAGGGGAAAATCAGTTGGTTTAACCTACCGAAACTATGTATAAATAGGAGAAAAAGAGAAAGAAAGAGGAGACTACTTTTCGACGAGTACACGACAACAACCCTACTACACCCCAGAAAAATGGAGAGCATTTGAGAGACATTTGTACGTGATATACCACTGATAGTAAAAGGATTTTCATTCTTCTTTGATGGCACTAATACTAGTATTTTTTATCATTTGAACAACCATTGTACAAAGTACATTCGACCCTGTCCACCACCTCAGTGGTAGTGATCTCGAGGGTGTTAATTGAGATTTCTCACCCCGAGCAAATTTTCAGTTAACACTTTCTGGCGCCGTCTGTCGGAACAATCTACACCCCGTTCATCAAATCAACAGTTTGCATTTTTATTGTTTTACAGGAACCATGAGGCTCCGCTCCTCCCAAGGACAGCCAGGGGCTTCGGAACAACCTTCGGCGAAGCCAACGCGAAAGGCCTCAAGGAAGGGGAAGAAATATGGACATCACAGTCAAGCTCCGGTCCAGACAACTAATGTGCGGGCTTTTAGTCACCCTATGATAAGCCAGGCCGCGCTCGACCAACAAGCGGCAGCCTTCGTGGAAACCGTTCACCTCTGCCTGCTCGCTGAAGGCATCACAGTCCAACTAACAAACCTGAATGATCAGGGAGAGCCGAGCAGGCCCGGGACCAGGCAACCTGCTTTCCACCGCCTGGGACCCCCTCCTCTAGAGCCAGCTCGCGATAGGACTGGGCCCCAACCTTCTATCCGGGATAGGTTAGGACCCATGCCCCCAGTTCCGAGAAGACCATCACAATATCAGCCCAGGCGAGTTAAGACTACAGCAGATGCTCTAACCCGGGAGCAACGAGAGGCACCTCGCCCGACGACATCAAGAAGGGAAACCCGGGCCCAAGAGGAAGATAGCTGGCAAACCTCCCGGATAGATCCCGCTCATAAAGAAGGCCAGGTCGAGATAGTCAATTCGTCGGAAGGATCTAATAGCGAAGAATCTGAGGTCAATTCAAAGAAATAAGCGAACAAGCGACTGAGAGATCAGCTGGTAAAGCTACATAAAAAGGTCCAGCAGATAAGAAATGGAAAGAACAAGGAGGATAAGAAGGATCCATTAAGCGAGATGAACGCTCCCTTCACCAGGAGGATCCGGGAAGCGGAGCTCCCACCAAAATTTAAAATGCCAACAAATAAGTTCTCCGAAACGGAAGACCCTTTAAGTCACCCGGAGAGCTTCGTCCAATAGATGGAGGTCGAGAATACCACCAGGGCAGCTATGTGTAGGATGTTCCCAACGACCCTAACCGACTACGCGAAAACTTGGTTTAGGAAGCTGCCTGCTGGTAGCGTGGATTCTTTCACAAAGTTATCGACAGATTTTTGCTCGCAGTTCCAATGAGTCAAACCTAGTCCAAAAGATCTCATACACCTCCAATATGTGATTCAGGAGCGAGGTGAAACACTTCGATCGTACGTGGAGCGTTTTCACAAAGAAGTCATACAAATGAGAGTTTTTGTCGAAAAAGAGACTCTCACCAATTTCAGGCGGAAGCTGTGGGCATGAAAGCTTTTCTGTTCCTTCGCCAAGAGACCTCCAGAGACTTACAATGAGGCCTATAACCGGGCTCTTGAGCAGGTCGAGATCGACGAACAACTCAAAGTCAAGATGGAACATAATGATATGAGAATGGAAAAGCGCCAGAAAAAAGAAGCTACCAAATCCGAGCCAGCTCAGAAAAATCTGAACAAACCTCCCAATAGATCGACATACCGTTTCCCCGCTGCTCAGCTAAGGCAAGAAAGATATCCAGCAAGACGAACCCCTCCGCGAGCTTCGCCTCCTCGTAGGACTGTAGCCTCCTTAATACGATACAAGAAAGGGTATGATTACTACACCCCCTTGAATGCTTCCCGGGAAATAATCTACCTCGCTATACGGGACAAGGGGCTACTCTAAAAGCCCGCGCCCATGAAAGCCCTAGTCGACAGAAGGAACCGGTACAAATATTGTGACTTCCATGAGGACGTGGGTCACAACACTTCCAAGTGTTATAACCTGCGCAACCAGATCGAAGCTCTGATAAGGGGAGGATGTTTGATTGAGTTTTTACAGCAGGTCAGAGATAATATTCAAACTGGAAGGGAAGTACAAGCCGAGATCCGTGAGCATACGGAGAAGAGAAAGGGTGAACAGACTGATTTAATGCAACAGATACAGGTGATACACACCATCAGCGGAGTTCCCACATTGGCCGGTATCTCAAATAATTCCAGGAAAAACCATGCAAGAAAGATTCCCCGTGTAGAAGAAGTCGGGGTATCTTCAAGGTCAGCCAATGCCCGGCGGAGCCCTCTCAGTCAGCACAGATTGTTTTCACTAAAGCAGATGTCTTCAACACCGTGCAACCTCATGACGATCCCATGGTGATCACGATACAGATTGCCAGTTGCATGGTCCATCGCCTGCTCGTTGATACCAGCAGCAGTGTAGATATCCTCTTCAATGATACCTTGGAAAAACTAAATCTGAATCAATGGTGTCACTGTTGGGGTTTATGCAAAGACTTGACCGACCCTAAGGCGGCACTTCTTTGTGGTATGTTGGATTGTCGTGGTATAGTAACTGTTTTTGGGTATTTCTAGTTCGTTAAACATGTGCATGCATCATGTTTAAATTAATGCCAAAACACTCGCACTTGTTTTAATAAATAACTGAATGAATGTTTTATTTATTTCAGCAATTATGTCTTCTGCATTATTTCAAATTCTCGCAAACGATAAATTAACTGGCAATAACTACACTAAGTGGAAACTTAATATTAATGCAATATTGGTCACCAAAGACCTCAAGTTTGTGCTTACAGAGGAATGTCCTCCGGTGCCTACTGCCAATGCCACATGAATTGTTCGTGAGGCATACCAACGATGGGTCTCATCTGATGAGAAGGCCCGAACATATCCGTTGGATTCTATGACAGACGTGCTTGTCACAAAGCACGAAGCAATGACTACAGCATTCAAAATTATGGAGTCATTGCAAGCTATGTTCGCGCAGCCCTCCGAGAAAAAGCGACACGAAGCTGTTCGTTCTGCTATGCTCGCTCACATGAAGGAAGGTACATCAGTTCGGGAACATGTCCTGAGCATGATGTCCTACTTCAATACGGCAGAAGTCAATGGCGGGGCCATTGACGAACCCAGTCAAGTGAGCATCATACTGACGACTCTTCAGAAGAATTTTGATCAGTTTAAGAGCAACAACATGATGAACAATTTAAAGTTCAGTCTCACACAGTTGCTCAATGAGCTCGCTACTTTTGAGTCCTTGACTAAGGACAGCAAAAGTAAGACCGGTAAGGCAAATGTTTCTGAACCATTTTCCTCCAATAATAAGAAGAGGAAGAAGTCTGCTGGGAAGGTGCGGGGTAAGTCCAAACCCAAGAAAGCCCAGAACAAAAAGAAGGGCACCTCCACCGACCAAGGCAAAGGAAAATGTTTCCATTGCGACAAGGTCGGGCACTGGAAGAGGAACTGTCCTTAGTACCTAGATGAGGTAGCCAAGAAGAAGAAGAAAGGTAAATATGATTTACTTGTTCTTGAATCTTGTTTAGTGGAAGATGATTCTTCACCCTGGATAGTTGATTCAGGGGCCACTAACCATGTTTGTTCTTCTTTGCAGTGGATTGATTCTTGGACACAGCTAGAGGAGGGAGCCTTCTCAATGCGTGTGGGGTCGGGGGATGTCTTGTCAGCAAAAGCAGTAGGAGCAATAAGATTGCAATTTTGTAATAATAATAGTTTTTTATTATTGAACAATGTTTTTTATATTCCTGGAATTACACGGAATTTGATTTCCGTTTCTAAGTTGTTAGAATAATCATATTCTGTTTCTTTTAATAATAAGTTTGTTATTATTGGAAAGAATGGTCTGAATATTTGTTCAGGAATTAATGAAAACAATTTGTATGTGTTAAGACCGTTAATACATACTACACTGCTTAACACCGAAATGTTTAAGGTTGAAAAACCAAAAACTAAATGACATACGATTTCTCCAGATAATGACACGTATCTCTAGCATCTAAGGCTTGGTCATATCAACATTGACCGGATAGACATACTAGTAAAAAGCGGACCTTTAAATGAGTTAAAGGTTGTCACCTTACTTGTCTGCGAATCCTGTTTAGAAGGTAAGATGACTAAGAGACCTTTTACTGGAAAATGGCTTAGAGCTATAGAGCCACTAGAACTCATACATACAGACGTCTGTGGATCGATGAATGTTAGAGCTAGGGGTGGCTATGAGTATTATGTCACATTTATAGATGACTACTCAAGATACGGATATGTCTACCTGATGTAACGAAAGTCGGAAACATTTGAAAAGTTTAAATAATTCCGAGCTGAAGTTGAGAATCAATTAGGTAGGACTATCAAGTCACTACGATCAGATCGTGGAGGTGAGTACCTTGACCAAGAGTTTGAAGACATCATGGTCGAGCATGGGATAGTTTCCCAACTCACAGCTCCTGGTACACCTCAGCAAAATGGTGTTGCGGAGAGGAGAAATAGAACCCTGATGGAAATGGTGAGATATATGATTAGTTTCTCATCATTACCAAATTCCTTCTGGGGATATGCGTTACAAACAGTGGCATACATTTTGAATGTAGTGCCATCCAAATCTGTTCCTAAGACTCCCCTAGAGTTGTGGAATGGTCGTAAAGCTAGTTTGTGACATTTCCGCGTATGGGGTTGTCCAGCACATGTGCTGAAGAACAGAAGTGGAAAGCCAGACTCCAATTCTGTGGTCTGCCTATTTGTAGGATACTCCAAGGAGACCATAGGTGGACACTTCTATAGTCCCGAAGATAACTAAGTATTTGTATCGACAAATGCAACGTTTCTTGAGGACAATTATATTAGTGACCATAAACCTCGTTCTAAGATTGTATTGAATGAGTTGGATCCTGGTGAGACTAGTGCTTCATTAACAAGAGTTGTTGATCCACAAACATCTGAGTGTCAGATAGTTCCTGATCAGGATACACTACCACCTAGACGTAGTGATAGGGTTGTGAGATAACCTGAACGCTATTTGGGTGTAAGTGAGGGAAAAGATGATGTCTCTGCTGATAGTGTGGATGATCCATTGACATTTAAGAATGCAATGGAAGATTCTGATAAAGAGGAATGGCTTAAAGCCATGAATCTCGAGATGGATTCTATGCACTCCAACTCAGTATGGGATCTTGTAGACTTATCGGATAGGGTAAAACCCATAGGATGTAAGTGGATTTACAAGAGAAAGAGAGGAGCAGACGGGAAGGTAGAGACCTTCAAAGCAAGGCTAGTGGCTAAGGGTTATACTTAGAAAGAGGGGGTCGATTATGAAGAGACCTTTTCGCCAGTAGCCATGTTTAAGTCTATTAGGATTCTCTTATCCATTGCTGCCTATTTCGATTATGAAATTTGGCAAATGGAGGTCAAGACTGCATTCTTGAATGGCAATCTTGATGAGAGCATCTATATGATGCAACCAGAGAGATTCGGGTCTCCAGATCAAGAGCAAAAGGTTTGCAAGTTGCAAAGGTCCATCTATGAGCTTAAGCAAACATCTAGATCTTGGAACATCAGGTTTGATGATGTGATCAAAACATATGGCTTTGAGCAGAACGTCGATGAGCCTTGTGTCTACAAACGCATCATTGACAAAAAAGTATTTTTCTTGGTCTTATACGTGGACGACATCCTACTCATTGGGAATGATGTGGAAGTGTTATCTGATGTAAAGGGCTGGCTAGCTAGCCAATTCTAAATGAAAGATTTGGGAGAGGCGAGTTATGTTCTAGGGATCCAACTTATAACGGATCTTAAGAACAAACTCATAGCACTATCTCAGGCATCATATATCGACAAGATTCTTGTGCTATTTTCATTGCAGAACTCCAAGAAAGGTAATTTACCTTCTAGGCATGAAGTTCACTTGTCTAAGGAACAATGTCCTAAGACACCTCAAGAAGTTGAGGATATGAGATGTGTACCCTATGCATTAGCAGTAGGTAGTCTCATGTATGCTATGTTATGCATGAGACCGGACATCTGCTATGCAGTGGGAGTAGTCAGTAGATACCAGTCTAACCCAGGATTGGATCATTGGGTTGCTGTTAAGACTATTCTCAAGTATCTTCAGAGAACGAGAAACTATATGCTAGTGTATTCCGGACAGGATTTGATCCCGTTAGGATACACATATTCTGATTTTAAGTCAGATAGGGATTCTAGGAAATCCACGTCTGGATCAGTATTCATCCTAGGTGGTGGAGCCATTGTGTGGAGAAGTATTAAGCAATCTTGCATTGCTGACTCCACCATGGAAGCCGAATATGTAGCCGCTTGTGAAGCTGCTAAAGAGGCTGTTTGGCTCCGTAAGTTCTTGAGTGATCTGGAAGTTGTTTCAGATCTGGATAAGCCCATCACACTTTATTGTGATAACAGTGGTGCTGTGGCTAATTCCAAGAAACCAAGAAGCCACAAGAGAGGAAAGCATATAAAGAGAAAGTATCATCTCATTAGAGAAATAGTGCAGAGAGGAGATGTGATCGTCACCAAGATAGCCTCAAAAGACAATCATGCTAATCCATTTACAAAGACCTTACCGGCTAAAGTGTTTTTGGGTCACTTAGATGGTCTAGGGTTACGAAACATGTCTCACATGCTTTAGTGCAAGTGGGAGATTGTTGGGGTTTATGCCCTAAAGATGTAATTTGTAAATGGATTTATGAAATAAATAAAAGAAAAGTTTAATTCATTCTTGTTGTGTTGTTTATTTTATAACTTGTGCATATATTAACATCCTAGATTGCCGGATGTAATCTCAATTTGTGTATATGAGTGTTATATAAATATGGATACAGTAAGAGACGTGCAATCTAAAGAGTCCATAGATAGCAAATAAAGCTGGGTACTTTATTTGTGGTTAATCTATAGCTGCGGTCCATTCCGTAATGTACGGTGATTCTATCCTGAATCATTCAAATGAGATATGGGAATGGAGGCACCTTGTATGATGTGATCATATAGGACTGGGCGATGATATATATGAATCTCTCACCAAGATCCGTTTACTGATGAGATTCATACATATCAACTAATGATGGCTATATGTAGGTGATCTTAATCCTGTGTGTCTTATCGACTCCTTCAGGTTAGATCATGGTCTTTGATATACCATGGGTGAGGTCAGATGCAATTCCTGATCAATATACTCCGTATGTTGGGATTGCGGGTTGGCTTGTGGCTGGGAATGTATGTATACAATAGTGGAATCCACTCCTTCTTGTGAAAAGTAGACGGTAGTTCCCTTAAGGGTTGATTCGGGGCTTGGACAATATGAGTGTTCTCCTAATTCTGTGAGGAAATATGATTTATTGTTCATTAGAGAATCAACGGTATTTATAGGATATATGTAATAAGAGGGGTATAACGGATATTATGACCCAGCTCTAATTATGAACTAGTGTGGAGGATCACACCTTGTGTAATAGCTATATCGATGGACACCGAGTTGTATCGGTCTGTGTAAAAGCGTCTGCAGTTGAGAGAGTGCAGCTTCGGGTTTTTAGTGGAATAACACCGGAGTTAATAATCAAGGAATATTAATTAAAGAGTTTAATTAATGATTCCAATGATTATTGGAGCTCAAAATACTGTGGGTCAATTAGGTCCTCTTGCTAGCCCGATCGATTTAGGTAACAAGGGTCACGGTTGATTAATTGGATTGTCAAATTAATTATGTTACGAAAGTGACACGTATTTATCCGGGAAATAACTGAATAATGAGATTATTTAATTAATGAATAATGGTGATTAAATAACTTAAATAATAAGATTATTTAATTTTGTTATTAATCACTAAATGAAGGATGTTAGTTGATATTTGATTTTAAATAGAATAAGATAATATGATTATTTTATTTTATTAAATTAAATATTTGAAATTGAATTTAAAATGTTTAAATTAAAAATAAATATTTAATTATCTTTTAAAATAAAAGATATGAGATATCAATTTTAAAAGATTTTGTTTTAAAATCTAAACAGATATGATACAAGTGTTTGTATATGATACAAACTCATAATGTGTGTAACAAAAAGGGAAACAAGAGATGCTGTGTGGGAGACTATTAAAAAAACAAGAAGAGAAAAAAAAAATGCACAGGTGTGTGTGAAAAAGAAATTTTTTTTTGATATTTATTATATTTGTTCTTTTGAGAAATTAGAATGGTTCTAGTTTTGTTTTCTCTTGGAATAAATTGTTTCTTCTTCATTCTCTCTACATCCTCCTAAGTTCCAGAGTACGTGACGCGCCCACACCCAGTTACCAGTTCCGGGAATAGCCAGGAAGATCAATGGTACAGACCAGGAGTATATCGTAAAGTGAAGGAGCCTCCAAACCTTAGTGAGGTTCTAAATTTTCTTTTAATACATTGATTACAATTTCCTGTGTTTACATATTGTATGTATTAGTTCCGGAAAAAGAGTTGCGATCCTAAGTTCACTGGTCCCAGATCGTTTATGATTTGTATAAAAAATTATAAAACCTATTTCCGCCGCGTTACCAGTGAATGAGGTTCCAACAGTTACAATAGATGTACAACTCCACTTTATGGATTCACCGGGGATTCGATCATACCGGTGGGATTGAAGATCCTCCCAGTGATCATTGAAACCACACCTCTCCAACAGAATGTTATGACGGACTTTGTTGTGGTTGACACCCCATCGGCCTACAACACCATCTTAGGGAGACCATTATTGTCCTCCTTGAAGGGAGTCTTGTCTATATACCACAAGTTCTGAAGTTCCCAGTAGGAACCAATGTGGGATAGGTACGCGGAGACTAGCAAGCAGCTAAGAAGTACTACGCAGTGTCCGCCAATCCCATGGCTTTAGCAAAATAGTTCATACAGGTTGCAACGATCCAGGACATGGAGGCATCCGGGATAATCTAGGAAGACATGGAGGCATCCCGGATAATCCAGAAAGATATGGAGCACGAGGAGCACCCAAAGAGCGAACCCATAATGCCTTATGAGGAAGAACAGAGCAAGGAATGGGCTAGCAGGCAACCCGTAGATAGACCAGAGGAGATACCCATCAGAAATGACGAACCCTCCAAGGTCGTCAAGGTCGGAGCTACCCTCGAACCGGAAGTGAAAGAAGGCTTGATTGGGCTTCTCAGAGAATTCAGCGACATCTTTGCTTAGAGCCACGATGAGATGCATATGATCCTGGTATCATTGGCCGCCTATCGATTAGCGGTAGATCCAACAGTCAAGCTCGTCAAACAGAAGAGGCATCACTTTAACGCTAAGAGGAACGCTGTGGTGCAGAAAGAAGTAGCAAAATTGATCAAGGCATGTTTTATCAGAGAAGTGTGCTACCCCGAGTGGATCGCTTACGTGGTCATGGTTACGAAGGTGAATAGGAAATGGCATATGTGTGTCGACTACACCGACCTCAACCGAGCATGTCTAAAAGACAGTTTTCATCTACCAAAGATTGATCAGCTGGTCGACTCCATGTCCGGAAATAAACTTCTTAGTTTCACCCAACTGACCAAGATAAGACCGGCTTCATTACTAGGCAGTGCTTGTACTGCTACAAGGTGATGTTGTTTGGCTTGAAGAATGCGGGGCTATATACAAGCAGCAGGTTAACAAGCTGTTCAGGTCCGAGATCGGAAGGACGATGGAGGTATACATCGACGACATGATCACAAAATCACCAACCGCAGAAGTACATCAGGAAGACCTTCGCAAGACCTTTCTAATCCTAAGAGAAAACCAGATGCGGTTAAACCCCTCCAAATGCACTTTCGGGGTAACAGTGGGGAAGTTTCTAGGATTCATGGTTCATGAGAGAGGCATAGAGGCCAACCAGGAAAAAATAAAAGCTATCTTGGACCTGGAGTCCCCCACATCACTCAAACAAGTACAAGTTTTGACTGGACGTGTAGCAGCGCTCAACAGGTTTATCTCTCGCTCCACCGATAAATGTCTCTCGTTCTTCAAAGCCATCAAGCAAGGGAAAAACATGAAATGGAGCCCAGAGAGCGAGCAAGCTTTTCAAGCCTTGAAGAAATACCTAACAAGCCCACCATTGTTAGTCAAGCCGGTTCCCGGAGAGGAGCTGCAAATCTACCTGGCCGTCTCAAAAACTATTGTAAGCGAAACTTTGGCCAAGGAGTGTGGCTACGGGATTCAAAGGCCTATATACTACGTGAGTCATGCTTTAACCAAGTCAGAAAAAAATTATATTCTCCTGGAGAAGCTCACTTATGCTCTGGTGACCTCAGCGAGGAAGCTCCGTCCCTATTTTCAAGCTTATTCATAGCAGTGGTGACAGACCAACCTCTCCGCCAATTCTTACAAAGACTGGACGTGTCCGGAAGGCTAGTCTTATGGGCCCTGAAGCTCACTCAGTTCGACTTAAAATATAAGCCTAGGACCACGATTAAAGCTCGAGCTCACTCAGTTCGACTTAAAATATAAGCCTAGGACCACAATTAAAGCGCAGGCTTTAGCAGACTTCATTGCAGAATTTTTAGCGCTCCCAGGCCAAGCAAATCCCACAGTATCGAATATGGTGCCTGAGAAGATTTCTGAGATCTATAATTGGCCGGAAGGTTGCAAATCTTGGACCCTCTATACATATTGAGCATCTGGGTAAGCTGGGGGAGGAGCTGGTGTGGTTTTAATAGACCTAGAGGGGACTGAATTTTGTCACTGCTTCAGATTCGAGTTTAAAGCCACTAATAATGAAGCAAAATACGAAGCCCTCCTAGCCGAGATGAAGGCAGCCATCAAACTGAAGGCTGATTACCTGCAAATCAAGAGCGACTCATTACTTGTAGTCAATCAGATGTCTGGGGTATACCAGGAAAAAGGAGATAACATGGCCGCCTACCTAAGGCTAGCTCAGTCGCTTAAAAATAAGTTTAAGGGGTTCAAGATCGATCAGGTGCCTCGACACCAAAACCACTGGGCGGATGTTCTAGCCAAGATAGCCGCAAATGGAGGTCTAGCCTTACTACGAGGAGTTCCCCTCAAAATGATCTCCCAACCAAGCATAACCGCGAGCAAGGAAATCTGCTCCCTGGATCGTTACCCTTACTGGATAGATTGGATCATTGCCTACTTCCAAGAGGGAAAGCTTCCCGAGGAGCCCGATCAAGTTAGAAGAATTCAAAGGCTCTCTGTCTGATATTGCCTGGTAGACGTGTACCTCTACAGGAGGGCTAGATCCCTCCCCTTACTTCGTTGTTTACATCCTGATGATCCTAAATGGGCATTAAGAGAGGTTCATTCTGGGGACTGCGGGAACCACATCAGTGGAGAAGCTTTAGCGTATCAAGTGCTTCGTATGGGGTACTACTGGCCGATCATCCACCAGGACGCAAGAAGCTTTGTACGATCTTACGAACCATGTCAAAAGACTTCGAACTTGAACCACCTACCACCAGAGCGATTGTCATCTCTCAGTTCACCCTACCCCTTTGCCATGTGGGGGATCGACCTAGTTGAACCGTTTCCCACAGCCCCTGGGCAAGCTAAATATGCTATCGTGGCTATCGATTATTTCATAAGATGGGTCGAGGTAGGGTCTCTCTCCCAACTATCAGAAAAGAATACGACCAAGTTCATCAAAACTAACGTGTTCTGTAGATTCGGGACCCCTCTCATCATTGTAGCCGACCTGGGCAAGCAGTTCGACAACACTCGATTCAAAGACTTATGTGAAGGTTTGGGAATCGACCTTAGGTTCGCTTCAGTAGCCCATCCTCAGACCAACAGGCTGGTAGAATCCAATAATAAAAATATCAAGAGGTTGTTGAAGAAGAAATTGCAGCAGAAGAAAGGCAAATGGGCCGAGGAGCTGCCCGAGGTCCTCTGGGCATACCAAACTACAAAGAGGACAGCTACCGGCGAGACACCTTACTCCCTAGCTTTCGGAGTTGAAGCGGTCCTCCCCATCGAGCATAAATTGACCTCATTCAGGGTGCAGCACTTTGAACCCGAAAGCAACGAGGTAAAGCTCCGAGCTAATCTAGACCTCCTAGAAGAGAAACAAGACTGGGTAGCTGAGAAAATAGCGATCTACCATAGCAAGATCACTAGGTATTTCAACCGAAAGGTCAAAGCCCGGAATTTCAAAGAAGGTGACCTCGAATACTCAGAAAAGGTCGGATGGAGTCTTAGACCCCAATTGGGAAGGGCCATACTTGATAAAGGTAGTTGCTCGCAATGGAGCCTACAAACTTGAAGACATGGATGGACGACCGCAGGGGACTCTTGAGGAAGTTATCAGTCCTGGAACGCAGATCACTTGAGGAAGTTCTACCCGTAGGGGACTCTTGAGCAGGGAACTTTTGAGCAGATTAACCCCATTTAGGTTGCAATAAAGTCCCTAATAACGATGTACTACATCCTGATCATCAATAAATTTTGCATTTTTTCTTTATCTCCGATTATGTTCTACATTAATATCCATATATTCGACAGGAAAATTCGACATCATCACCTCAAGACCAGGGGTGAGCCAGGGAAACCCCCTCGCTGCCCATGATGCCTTGGCCGGGCACCACCCCCCGCCAAGAAGGGTACAAGCCTAAGAGCATAGTTCATCCAGACCTCGAGACCAGGAAATAGCTAGACAGTCCTTCTGATGCCTTGGTCTGGCTCCTACCCCCAAGAAGGGTCTGAGTGTAAGAGCACAGTTGCCATCCAGACCTCGAGACCAGGAAATAGCTAGACAGCCCTCATGATGCCTTGGTCGGGCTACCACCCCCAAGAAGGGTCTGAGTGTAAGAGCATAGTTGCCATTCAGACCTCGAGACCAGGAAATAGCTAGACAGCCCTCCAGATGCCTTGGTCGGGCTACCACCCCCAAGAAGGGTCTGAGTGTAAGAGCATAATTGCCATTCAAACCTCGAGACCAGGAAATAGCTAGACAGCCCTCCTGATGCCTTGGTTGGGCTACCACCCCCAAGAAGGGTCTGAGTGTAAGAGCATAGTTGTCATCCAGACTTCGAGACCAGGAAATAGCTAGATAGCCCTCATAATTCCTTGGTCGGGCTACCACCCCCAAGAAGGGTCTGAGTGTAAGAGCATAGTTGCCATCTAGACCTCAAGACTAGGAAATAGCTAGATAGCCCTCCTGATGCCCTGGTCGGGCTACCACCCCCAAGAAGGGTCTGAGTGTAAGAGCATAGTTGCCATCCAGACCTTGAGACCAAGAAATAGCTAGACAGCCCTCCTGATGCCCTGGTCGGGCTACCACCCCTAAGAAAGGTCTGAGTGTAAGAGTATAGTTGCCATCTAGATCTCGAAATCAGGAAATAACTAGACATCCCTTCTGATGCCTCGATAGGGGTTACCTCTTCTGAAACTGATTTAAACATAAATATTTGTTTCGTTCACAGGATTAAGATCATCATGATAAGAGTTCCCTTCGAAGCCAGATTGAAGTATGAACAGATCATCATCAAAGATGCAGGTTTGATTCATAGTCAGGATCAGGAATAAAGCAAGAGGTTCTCAATCGAGGTGGAAGCTCATAATCAAGGTCAATCAAAACAAATATGAAGGAAGTTATATCAGTTTCTTATTAATAACAAAGGAGCATATCCCTCAGTAAGGCTACATCCATCAAACGGGGAGCCTAACCCCTGAATCCGGGCTACAAAAAAAGACCAACTAAACTAATCATCAGTAAAGCGGGGTACCCACATCCTTTTTTGGGCAATCAATGCCAGTCATGAATAGGTAGCGTCAAGCTTTGGATCCCTCTTGATTTCCCCCTGCTGATCCCCCTCCCTCATGATGATCCTCGCCATCAACCCCTCCTTCAGATGGTTGCCCGTCTTGGTTACCCTTGCCAACCATCTCTCCTTTTAGAGGTTCCTCCTACTGATCAGCAGGATCTTCCTCCAAGACTTCATTGATCACTACCATAACCTCAGGAGGGATAGCTGCATCAAGAAGAGCAGCCATGGACCTCGTCTGGCTCCTGTCGACCTCCATTTCCACTCTAGAGGATCCCTCAGGCAGGCTCTTTGCTTCTTCCCTAGCTCCTAGTTGATCTCCTTCGGACTGCGCGGGCAGAACCTTACTTGAAAATTCCCCAGAACCTGAAGTAGTAAAGATGGGAGGAGGAAGAAGAGGATCTTTCTATACGGGCTGCTTTCCAGCTCCTGCCTGGTGAGAGGGAACCGCTCCGTCCTCATCAGGGCGAGACAACTAAGTAGCCTTGGTCAATATCTCCTTTCTATCCCAACCGACGATAGATTATAGATCAAAGGGAAAGGGGAGAGCCTCTACAACCTGAAAGGAAGCATTGAAATATCCATCACTAAAGGAGGTCTCCACATCAGCTTACAGCTTGGCCACCTGAGCAATCAAATCCTGATTCTCGAGGTCCAACTTCTTAGCCTCGGTTTTCCAAGAATCCCTATGTTTGGCCCACCGGGTAGATTGGAGAATTTCTTGATCAAAGGACAGCTTCATCCTCTCATAATCACAACGAAGCTCGGCCAGCTCGATCTCCATTTTCTCTTGGTTGGAGTTCATCTCTTGTACTAATGTCTAAGCCCGCTTGAGTAATCCCATGGCTCTCTCAGCTTCGGCTTCATCCTTAGCAGCCCGATCACAAAGGAGGGCTACCTGGTGGCTCATAGCCACGTTAAACTTAAAGGCATACAAGATACAAAGCCGGTGTTAGGAATTGACCAAGTTGGCAGTCTTAGAAGCAGTACAGAAAAAACAACAATTTCCTCAGCTAAAACAGTAGACCCCTTAGTGAGCAAGACATCGACGGGCATCGAGGCCATCCCAGAGAGCCCACCACTCGGGCAGGATACGATGAATTGTTCCAAGACCTCGTCCTGCCCGGCCGAGCTCGACTGAGGGCGAGAGCGGTTAGGAGGAATCCCTACGACACCTGCTTCAAAGTCCTCTGAAGTTCGGGGGGTTAGAAGCGCAGCGGAATCATGTAGATGAGCAAGTGGGGCAACAGTAGCAGCAGAAGGAGCAGAATAGGCATGAGTAATAATGCCAGTTACCCGGGGAATGGAAGCCCCTCTGTTTATCGCTTTGGAAGCCCACGACGCAAAGGTAGCCATCTTGGATCTTGCCTAGGAAGGTGATAGAGTAGGAGCAGGTGTAATCTCGGCTGAGACAATCAGTCTTTCCTTCTCCGAAGTGGCAGGGGAAGCCCCCCGCGTCATTCTGATGGATGGGGGAGGAGTGCGAGCTTGCCGGAGCTGCTGAGCTTCGCAAGAAGCTGGCTCAACAACAAAAACTATAAGTGAATAAAACAAAAAAGGGAAACGTCAGAACTGAGCTGGTCAACGAGACAAAGCAAGATGATTCAGTGATACTTACAAGGAATAGCATCAGAGATCCGCAGGTATTGATTCACCCTGCGAGGATCGAAGGCTTCAGCGATTGGAAACCTCAGGTTTAAGTAGTTCTTGCCCAGAATAGCCTTCAAAATGGCTTCAGACCCAGTTGGCAGGGAATCCCGGTCCCACGATGGTTTGTCACTGAAAGCTGTGGGGACCTCAAACTCATTCCCTCCGATAAAGATCGAGCTTCCCCGGTCACCCCCTACTAGGATCCACTCTTCCTTCCAGGTGGGATCCTTCTTCGAAGCACCAGGAATGATAAAGTTGAGCTTTTTCTTGGCTTTAGCATATAACTGACCTCGGAGAGCGCCGGAGAGATTCCCAATTTGAAAAAGGTAGGCCAGCTCCTCTGTTCCGGGCTCTCTCGTCACCTTGCTCAACTGACATTGTTCCCTCCACAGCACAAGAAAGCCAATCAAATGCCTCAAGAAGCCAGGCGTCAACTGGAGAGGAGCAAGCTGGATGGAATTGAGAGCTCGTCGAAGCGTAGGATGAAGGGAGAGCCTGACCCCATTCTCGAGTGCCACCACATGAATCGGAAGCACGCCGTCGGAGGGATTGAAGAATTCGTAATCTTTGGGAGGTACCGAGATAGAAACACTATCAGGAATGCCGTACTTGGACCTCAAACGGTTAATCGAGTTTGGATCAACGATAGAGTTGGGGACAACCCTGAAATCATAGGGAGGAAGTCTCTCCAAAGAATGACCAGTAGCCGAGACTTGACCCTTCCCTGCGGTGTCATTCTTGAGCTCTCTATTAGAATCTTCGTCGACTAAGTCCAACGGATGGTTGGGACGATTAGAAAACCCGGTCCCAATGAACACGTTCCTGTTCTACCGCCGACGTTGCAGATTTGGCGGAGAATCATCGCTATCTAGGCCCTTCGTGCCCATTTTCCATAGGCGAGACTGATGACCTCCTCGCCATCGACAATGGAATCAACGGAGTCGCGACTGGCTTTCGACATAGTGTAATGAAGTCTGTGAGGATTAAGAACGAGAAAAGAGATGTTACTTGAGAGAAGGCCTTTCTTTGGAAAATTTGAAATTTGAAAGAAGGAAGGTATGAGGAAGGTGTTGGAATAACCAAGTATAAATAAGCAATAGAGCAGCAGCACTGGCCGACGAAATTTTCGGTTAAGATCGCCTCGAATAGCTGGAACTGTCGTAACGCAGCCGGATTAACTTGGGAATAAACCGGTCAGCTCTCGCCACGTCACTCGTGCAATTAATAGGAAGATTTCCCCCAAGATTCTTGTAACGGTAAAGAAAGAAAAATTTTCCAAATAAAAATAGGAAATCTAACTCCAACCCAAAACTTAATCACCAGCGTTCAAGTCAGAAGGGACTTCTGTTAATAACCAAATTTGGCTAGGACTAAAGGGAAATTTTCCACCCTCCTAGTCTGACTATAGGACTGAGGTTATCCACCGGGGGACCACGTTTCCTGAAGCCGAGCTACGATACCCCTTATAAAAATGAATGCGGGCTCCAAAAACACCCGGAATTGAGGCCGACGAGATCAGATTAAGCTCGCGTCACCAAAGCAGAAATAGGGAAGCTCTCCGAGGTCGAGACTACCTTGTAACCTCTTTGAAAGCTCGCTAAAACCCTGCTGCCACAGAAGAATGTCCGCAGGGGGCCACATCAAGCTCCAAGAGATCAAGAGAGGTCAGACCCAAGCTCCTGGCTAGACTAAGCTCCTGAATACCAAAGTCGGGACACTGATCTACGCTGTACGAGACAATATTCAATGACCTCTGTGAGGAATTACGCTATGAAAATACAAAGATACAGTGGATCATATCCAGAAACATTACGTACGTGTAGAACAAGTAATAGAATCTAAATAGGAAACAAACTGATCTCCACCAAGATATTCTCAACTCGGTTATTAACACAAAGTCAATGACATTTAAATGAGAACTCCGGTCCAATAAGGAGGTAAGATATTGAGAAAATCAAGGGGAAAATCAGTTGGTTTAACCTATCAAAACTATGTATAAATAGGAGTAAAAGAGAAAGAAAAATGGGACTACTTTTCGACGAGTACATAACAACAACTCTACTACACCCCAGAAAAATGGAGAGCTTTTGAGAGACATTTGTATGTGATATACCACTGATAATAAAAGGATTTTCATTCTTCTTTGATGGCACTAATATTGGTATTTTTTATCATTTGAACAAGCATTGTACAAAGTACATTCGACCTTGTCCACCACCTCTGTGGTAGTGATCTTGAGGGTTTTAATTGAGATTTCTCACCCCGAGCAAATTTTCAGTTAACAGTAAATTACCCAAAAACAACTTATTTTGTAAATTACTCCTCCAATAAGTATCTTTTGAGAAGTTGGGTGGAGGTTGCTTTTCCCAACTGATTTTTGGAGAAGCTGACTTCTTAACCTTAGAATGTCTATAATGCCCCTACTATTTTAATATAAAGACAATAATACCCTTTTATTTAATATTGATGATTTATTGAATTAATGATACTTTAAAAAATTGAAAAATTAAAAAAATAAAATATAATTTGTTTGTTAATAGTATACTGATGGCCACCACCAACGACGAAGGCCGGAGGAAGAGGCTAGCTACCACCGGAGATGTCGAAGTCATCGGAAAAAGTCGAAGTCGTCGAAGTCGTCGAAGTTGTCGAGATTCCTTTATTTGGAATGTCGGCACAAAGTTACAAAAAAAACCAATTGATTGGTACATATTTAATATTATTTGGAATTAGTTTTACACATTTGAGTCACAAACAAATTTTTTTTTTCAGATTGCTTTCATAAAATTTTACATATTTTACATGTCCACTCTTTGGTTCTTTGTCCAATTGTACTTCAAGTCCTCAATAATTTTACTATTGACTATTATGTTGGAAATTTTTATAAATTTGTTAATTCTTCTTCTAAAATAATTTTCAATTCAAATTATTTTAACAATAACTTAATTGTTTAGGATTAAAAATTTTAATAATATGCAAAATATCCATGGACTTTCGGGGTGAAATTCGTGAAATTTCGGGAATATCAGGAGATTTTTACGGATATTTCGAAATCTGCCAGATATTCTACAGGATATTCTGCAGGATATTTGATATTTGTCTGTTTTGATATCGGTCCCTCCAAAATATGGACATATCGATGTATATTTTGGTATATCTATCGATTTTCAATTCCTTGGATGTGAGGCTGTGCGAGCTTCTGTTCTGGTTGGGAGTTGCTAACCGGCTGTGGCTATGGGGAAAACGACGGTGGGAAGGTAGCGAAAGATGGAGGGAGCGGTGGTGTCGGCAGTAGAGACTCGTGGAGTGAGGGGGTGGCGGTGGTGAGGGGTTTAGTAGGTGGCTATCTCCTTTCTCCTCCAATAGAGATTTGAGATTATTTTTTGTTGTGGATTGGAGTTTTTTGAGATTTTTGTTGGTTCAGTTGGTGGAGATCTACTATGGAAATATTGAGTTTCTGATTGAGATTTTCCATAGGAGAGTTTGAATGAAGAGTTCTTGGGATTGTTTGAAATTTTTCAATGGAGATTGTGTGGGATTGTTTTTGTGACTTAGATCTCTCGTGAAGGAGTCTGTTCAGCCGCTGGAAAAAAAAATTTTGGGATTTTTTTTTAGGATTTTGTTGTATTTATTGTTTGTACAGTGTTGGAAGGATTTTTGTTGTGTAATTGTGAATGAAATTTGTTGAATGAATTTTTTGGTAAGAATTTTGATGAAGATGATGAGATAAGATGAAGAATTTTGGTAAGAATGAAGATCTTAGAATTTTTTTTTCCAGATTACAAACGTTTGGGAAGATTTTCATGCATTCATTTTTTTAAAGATATTTTTAATATATTATATTTATTTAATATTTTTAAATTTTTAAAATTAAATAACAGTTTAAAAAATTCTTATAAATAAAAATAATGGACTTAAGTTGTTAATAAGATAAAACGTTTAAATAAGTGACATTTTGTCAAAAAATAGGGACTTTAGTAAAATTACCCCTTTATTAATTTAATTTAGTGATCAAGGGTAGTTTAGTCTTTTAAAGATAAGAGTTAGTCAACAGTTAAGTTTAACCTAACAGCAGGGGGTGTGAGTGTCAATTAATAATAAAGTTGTTTCTGAGTGCGGAGGCCGCAATTTGCTCAATCTGAAGAGAGAGAAATCACTCGAAAACATTGAAGAGTGAGAAAGAATTTCTCAATTGAAGAATACTATATAAGGAGTTTGTTGGAGCCACATCTGCTGATATGGCTAATCTAACTTTTCCAACAACCTCAATTAACGAGTCTGTGAGTTGCTCTTATTTATTTTTCTTTTTTCCTTTTGACACACATAAAACAATACTAAATATGTAGATCAAATGAGATAATTATTATTATTTTTAAAAAAGGTTGATATTTGTGGTTATTCTCGATTTGAATAAATGCCTTGAATCATATATTCATTATACTCTATAAAAGAAAAATAGTACTTTTAATTTGTTTGGTAATCAGAGAAGTCAGTCAATTTAGCAGAGACTATGGATTATCTCCTTGTATTTTTGAGTCGGACGCAGAACTGGTGGTAAGATGGATCAATGATGGCAGCCATATGGATTCATTAAGTGGCGCAATTCTTTCTGATATTAAGTTCATGGCTTCTGAGATGTCAGGTGTGTGTTTCGGCTTTGTTCCCAGAAAGGCCAACCAGGTGGCTCACATCCTTGCCAAAAATGCTCTTATGCTTATTGAGGATCGATTCTAGATGGAAGAGTACCCGTGTTGCGTGACCAAAGCAGTGCAGGCAGATATGCCTATTTATGTTTAGTGTGTTTTCTACTTGTTTTCTGTTATTTTCCTTGTCAAAAAAAAATTCGGAGAATTCAGAGGTTACAATAGGAAATGTTTTTCAATTTAAATTAATATCTAAAACGGCATACTATTTATACAAATAATTAATAAGGTTTATAAATTCTATAAATACATTTATGTTTAATTTGTTGGTTTCTTTATAACCCTGTTACAGTAAATATCATCACCTCAATAAAAAAAATTATTTAAAGCTGTATAAAAATTATTATTATTATTATTATTAGAGAAAATAGCACTAGACACCATTAATTGGTGGGTCAGGTCCCAAAAAAGTCATTCACTGTTTAAATTGTTCCAAAATCACCATTTTGACAAAACATTGTTTCAAAATCACAATTTTGACAAAACATTGTTCACTTGGTAGCCATTCTGTTAAAATCTAACAGAAAGCTACCGTTATGTATGATATGACGCATATAAAGAATTTTATGGGCAATATTTTATGTATTTTGATTATTTAATTATATATAAAAATTAATAATTTGATTAATTTATCATTTTTATGGATAATACTTCCTGTTTATGGGTGACATAAAACTTATTATTATTCTCTGATTAATTTGGGGTGATATCAAACTTGTTTCATGATTAATTTATTATTTAATTATATATAAAAAGTAATGATTTGCTTATAAGAATTTACGGGCAATATTTTCTGTTTTATAAAGTAATCATGGTCAAAAAATAGTCAAAATACAAGTAAAAAAACCAGTTTAAAACCTGTTAAAAACAAAACTGGTGCAAAACATGTTTTACTATTTTGACCCGTATTCTAATAATTTATGATATAAGCAAACGGATTTCAAACAATTAATGGCCAAAGTGGCAACAATTGATACTTTTTTTCTATAAAATGGATAATTTGAACCATTTTGAAAAATTAATGGTGATTTTGGGACTGCCTCACCAAATCAGTAGCTTTAAATATCACTGACCCTTATTATTATTATATGGTGTATAGGTTCAATTCACCAGCACCACATATGGATATAACGAAAAAATAATAATCATCATCATTATGCTCAAAAGTCTATTGTACGATGAGATGAAGTTGATTCGGCGGTACACTACGAGATTGTGGATTCGAGTCATCTCCTTTTCAAAAACCCTGATTTAATTATGTCTGTATATTTAAGGAGTATGTGAAATTTTGTAGAAAATAACGAAATTCGATTTCTATGTTTGGTTTTCTCAAATACTTTTTTTTAAAACAAAAAAGAAAAATCAAAATATATGTTGTTTCAAAGCAGTCAAACAGATTTGAGTGAATGTTTTGCACACTTGGACTGATGCCGTTAAGATTCGAAGAATTTTTTCAAAAAATCAAAACTCCCCAAACCTTCAACAAATGTTACGAGAAGTTCCTTTTTGTGATTTTTTCCATGTATAACAACTTAATATTTGGTTTCGCACGAATCTAATTCTAAATGAATGAGAAATTAGTAAGAGAAGAGAGAATTTTGAAGAAAGAAGAGAGAGAGAGAGAGAGAGATGTGAAGAAAAATGTAACTTTTTGTTGGAGGACTAATTCAATAACTTTTTTATTATGGGGTGAAAATAAATTTTTAGAGTTGGTTACTTGGTTAGTAACAATATATCAAACTTATAGTCTTATAGATGTGGTTAAAAATATTTACTTGGTTAGTAACAATAAATATATGAAACTTATAGTCTTATAGATGTGGTTAAAAATATTTCCTAAAATTTATGTGGTTGAAATTGACAATTTCCACTTATTTGGAGGGTTCAACTATCTTCAATATATGATTACATATTTACATGTCACTCTAACCATAGATTAATTATTATTAAAGTGCAAAATAATTTAATTTATTTTGAACCAGTTTTCCAACAGAAGCACGATATTTGTTTTTTCAAGTTTGAAATTCGTTTGGTCCTTGCGCTGATATTGATACCCTACACGCATAGAAGAAATTGATGTACAGTTTCGCCAACTTTTGTCCTTTTTAGTCTTGTAAGCTCTATAAATGCACTGAGACTTCTCATTTAAGCACCATAGAAAAAAAAAATATTAGTTAGAGACTTACTTGTTATTCTTTGTTGAAAAGATGTGGTCAATCGTGAAAGTTCCAGTCTTCCAAATTTTGGGTTTTATATTATTGAGTAGTTTCCTCTGTTCTCAAGCTTTGGTTCGTCATTACACTTTTGTGGTAAGTAACGTGGTTTTTAGCACCGAGCTTTGAAAATAAGAGATTTTATTAAAAATGCTTATTGAATTCTTAAAGATTTTATCCATTTTCAAATATAAAAACTAGCTAATTAGTTGGTAAACTTTTTAGGAATATATAAATATATTTCTTATTTATTGTTATACATCAAATTTACAAAATAAATGAATCTCTTAGAAGAATATTTTTATAATTTATTACATAACATGTAAACTAGGATTTCAAGGTTGATATTTTCTTTTTATTTTATATTTTTGGTTATTGATCTTTTTTTTTCCTTATGATTTGTTTACCAGGTTTGGATATATCATTTGTTTTTATTTTAAATGAACTTCTTCATGTGTTGAAAGTTCAAAAAAAAAAAATCAGGTCATAATTTTTTTTTAAAATTTTTAATATTATCATTATATCGGAAATTATCTCCCAAGACCGTTCCCATTTTTTAGGATCAGTACGAGAGTTGTGAGAATATTAATTCAGCAGAAGTAGATAGATTTAACATACGATAGCTATAAGAAACTGACATTAATAACGTCAGTTTGTCTCAGGAGAAAATGACGAATCTTTGGATTTCTCACTGCCAATTAAAATTACACAAGAAGTTAGCCGTGATAAATTATGGTTTTCAATGAGATACAATATCAATCCCTTATTATATACACATTAGTCAAATGAATAAAGCTGGTAACCAATAATTAGCACATAATTAAGTACTCTATCTATATATATATATATATATATATACAATAATTTTCACATAAGTGCGCACCGATAGAATTATATAAGGACATTGAATGTGAGCTACTCATTTTATATATTTTGACTTGGCATGTATGCACTTGTCAAAACTCTTTTATAAATGAATGGCTCATATTCGATGTCCTTATATAATTCTATCGGTGCGCACTGACAGAAAAAGGACTGTATATATATATATATATATAATTAACTGGTAAATATTTGCGACTAATTAGAAAGAAATTCTGTTTGTTATAAAACAATAATAATATATATCCATCAATCGAATAGCTACCATATTGAGAAACTGTTTATTTTTGCAGGTTGAAGACACTCCATACACAAGGCTTTGCAGCACTAAGAGCATATTGACCGTAAATGGACAATTTCCAGGACCAACTCTCTATGTCAACAAGGGAGATACAATCATAGTGGATGTTTATAACAAGGCCAATTATAACATCACCATTCATTGGTACGTCTACGTACATCTAACGATTGAAATTAACAAAACTTGTATGTGAAGTTCAAGGGAGATGGGATGAATCCCGTATTGAAACAACATATTATAAAATAAGGGCTAGTCTTTTGGTTTGTAGGGTTAACCATCAATATATATATATATATATATATATATATATATATATATATATATACACCCGGCATGTGTTTTATGAAAGCTGGATAAAGAGTGTTATTGATATATATATATATATATATTTTTTTTTTCTCATTAGTGCGTACTGATATCAGCAATGCAGTGTCTGTGGGTCATAGATTATGGATAAATACTGATAAGTGTATACAGATTAGGTCAAAACAATTGAATATTATAGTCCACAGGCAACGCACTGATTTATCAGTGCACACCGGGGTGAAAATTTTCCTATATATAATTATATATGCTTAAATATTTGCAGGCATGGAGTGAAGCAGCCTAGAAATCCATGGTCAGATGGTCCTGAATACATCACTCAGTGCCCAATTAGAAGCGGAGAAAGATTTAGCCAAAAAATAATACTTTCGGATGAAGAAGGAACTCTGTGGTGGCATGCTCACAGCGACTGGTCTCGAGCAACTGTTCATGGAGCCGTTGTTATCTATCCAAATCACAACAAAGGAAGTGGTTATCCTTTTCCCAAGCCTCATGCTGATGTCCCTATCATTTTCAGTGAGTGGTGGAAGAAAGACATAGTGGAGGTGTACAATGAATTTCAACGAACAGGAGCAGATCCTAATATTTCTGATGCTTATACCATCAATGGTCAACCCGGTCATCTTTATCCTTGCTCACAATCAGGTATCAATAATATTGCTCCATTTCTCTTCTTATTCGAACTTCAAACTAGATTAGCTTGTTATTTTCGAACTGTGTCTCAGTTGAATTAAATCTTATTGAATCTCCGGACTATGTGCATGATTCCTTAAATGAATGATTTTTTTTTCTTTTTCAAATCAAGTTGCTAAAAGTTAAAATAAAAATATTTGTAGGAATCTAATTAATTTAACTACATCCCATGCATTAAAGAAATAGATAAGGATTTCAGTGAAAATATCATTTTTTTTTTTTGAAGTACTACATAAATTTAGATTTTTTTTTGGAAGGGAGAACTCAAACCTACAATTTTATGGTGTAGGTGTAAGAGGTATACTGCCGCACCAACTTCATCTCATCGTAAAAATATCAAATTAAAGTCCAAATTTTTAGAAATTTAGTAGAACTATTGAAAAATATTTAAGAATATTTTTTATATCAATCCCCATAAAAAATAAAATAAAATAAAAATAGTTGTGATATATATATTTGGGAAAATTGCTCTAACTTGTACTAACAAATGGTGAAATTGCACTTGGAAGACGAAATTGTATTTAGGGTTAATAGCACCAATTCCCCCTGAATTATATGCGAGGCAGCAATATGCCCCCTGAACTTTTTTTTTATAGTAAACCCCTTGAACATTTATCTGTTGGCAGAAGCTGATGGAATAGTAACGGAACTTCATTTCCGTCCATTTTTTGTCACGTGCTCTTCACGTGGGTTCGTACCAATGGGCAAATCTAGAATAACATCTTAGGATTAATTGCACCAATGCCTCCGAATTATACGTGAGGTAGCAATGTATCCCTAAACCTTTTTTTTTTGAAGTAAACCCCTTGAACTTTCATTTATTGGCAGAAGCTGACGGAATAGTAACGGAACTTCATTTCTGTCAATTGTTTTTGTCACGTGCTCTTCACGTGAGTTCATACCAAGGGACAAATCTGGAATAACATAAAAAAATTATTGTAATATATTTCCCATTTAAAAATCCCATTTCCAAAACCTTCTTCTTCTTCTTCTTCTTCTTCGTATTTTGGCAATTTTCTTTTTTTCTTAAAAAAAATTAAATTTAAATGTGGTGATCCAATCTGGATCTCCACCTAATAAACAAAAGCAAAAATACAAAAAATAAAAAGTAATCCCAAATCTGGTGGCCACCCAAATGAAAATCACCAACAGCATCTTCATCATCCACCAACTCAAACCCTAACCACTGCCGCCGGAATTGAATTCAATACAAAACCCACAACTTTTTTACAAAATCAAACACCCACTTTAGCATACACTAGATCCAACATCCAAAAATCAATAAAAAAACCATTCATATAATTCCCAAAAATAATAATAATTGAATTAAAAACAAATGGATCTCGACGAATCTTCCAATTATCTGCTACTTTTGTTCTGGATCCATCAGCGAATCACCTCCGTCCATCAGTGAATCGTTGAGTTTTGGGTCTTCATGGGTCGAATTGTCGAATTTCTGGGTTGTTGAAGAAATCGGTGGTAGATCTTTGGATTTTGGATTTTGGATTTTGTATTTGGAGTTGGATCTCTCTCTCTCTCTCTCTCTCTCTCTCTCTCTCTCTCTCTCTCTCTCTCTCTCTCTCTCTCAATCTTGATCTCATCACACATGTTTGGGATGAGATTTCTAGTAGAGATTCATGGAAGAATTAGTTGAGTTATGGAAGAATGAGATGAGTGGGATGAGATTTTGAAATGGGTTTCTGTCATTGCAATTGATTGTATTGTTGAAGGTCTTTTCATCTGATTAAAACCCATGAGAGAGAGGGAGGGGGATGATTCGAGTAAGAAAAGAGATAAGAAGATAAAGTATGTAGAGATGGAGATGGGGATGGGTTTTCACAAATGGAAAAGAGACGGGATTGGATTTCGGCATTTCGTAAATGTAGAAGAAGATGGAATCTAGTTTGTTTGGATGACTGGATCTGAAAATTATTTTTTTTTGCTTTTTTAATATAATATTTTTTGTTAATATAATAATCTTTATAAAAAATTCAGAATTTTATTCCAATTTTGCCCTTACAAGTGCAAGGAACGTGACGAGAAGATGGACGGAAAGTGGGTTCCATCTCTATTCCATCCATTATTGCCAATTTCTGATAGTTCAAGGGGTTTACTGTCAAAAAAAAAAGTCCATGGGGCACATTGATACCTCGCGTATAATTTAGAGGGCATTGGTGCAATTAACCCTTTATGTTATTCCTGATTTTTCCCTTGGTACGAACCTACATAAAGAGCATGTGACAAAAAAATGAACGGAAATGAAGTTCCGTTACTATTTCGTCAGCTTCTGCCAATAAATGAAAGTTCAAGGGGTTTATTGTCAAAAAAAAAAGTTCAAGGGGCACATTGCTACCTCGCATATAATTCAGGGGCTATTGGTGCAATTAACCCTTGTAATTCTTACATTAAAGGGTTGAACAGTCTTTTTGTCTTAGGAAGATAATGGTGGCTAAAGGGTAAAACAGTCTTTTAGTTTAAGGCAAATAATAAATAAATAAAATAAAATAGTTACTCTTTTTTAGATCAAATAAAATTAGTTACTCAATCACACACGTCGCCACATCAGTGATAACATTTAAAATTAATAAATATAATTATATTTATTAATAAATTAAATTTTAAAAAAATAAAATAAAATATATGATGAACACTTTTTTCTATTTCCTTATGCTAACCAAACTCTTTCCCGTATTAAAATTGTTTAAACATCATCTCATCTAATACTTTCTCCATATGTATATTTTTACAGACACCTACAAGTTAACAGTTGATCAAGGCAAGATTTATCTTCTCCGTCTAATCAACGTTGCAGTGGAGGACATTCTCTTGTTCGCGATCGCCAACCACCAACTCACCGTCGTGGGAACAGACAGTAGCTACACGAAGCCATTTAAAACAGACTACATCACTATCTCCCCAGGACAAACCATTGATGTCTTGCTAGAAACCAACCAGCCACCCAGCCACTACTACATGGCCGCTAAGGTTTACTCCTCCGCTGAGGGCGTCGATTTCGACAACACAACCACCACGGCCCTGCTTCAATACAATATTGGAAACAACAGCACCACCCCACCTTCAAACCCTCCGCTCCCTTATCTCCCATTTTACAATGACACAAAGGCCTCAGTTAATTTCACTGGAAAGCTTAGAAGTCTAGCAAATGAAGACCACCCAATTCACGTCCCAGTAAATATTAGCAGTAAATTAATTTTTACAGTTTCTGTCAACACATTGCCTTGTGCAAATGACTCTTGTTTGGGTCCAAATGGGTCAAGGCTCTCTGCTAGTATGAACAACATAAGTTTCAGTCTACCATCAACTGACATACTAAAAGCTTATTATAACAACATTAGTGGCATCTATGGCAACCACTTTCCTAGCAAACCGCCGCTGGTTTTCAATTTCACCGCGGAGAATCTTCCGACGTACTTGAACACTCCTAAGAAGGGCACGGAGGTGAGGGTGGTGGAGTACAATTCAACGGTGGAGATTGTTTTGCAAGGGACAAACTTGCTTGCTGGGACTGATCATCCCATGCATTTGCATGGATACAGTTTCTACGTGGTGGGTTGGGGGTTTGGGAATTTTGATGAAGAGAAGGACCCTTTGGGCTACAATCTTGTCGATCCTCCTCTTCAAAATACCATTGCTGTTCCAAAGAACGGCTGGGCTGCAATAAGATTCAAGGCCAATAACCCAGGTATGTATATATATATATAACAATTTTCAAATAAGTACGCACCGATAGAATTATATAAAGGCATCGAATGTAAGTCACTCATTTTACATATTTTGACTTGACATGTATGCACTTGTCAAAACTCTTTTATAAATGAGTGGCTCACATTCAATGTCCTTATATAATTCTATCAGTACGCACCGACAGGAAAAGAAATATATATATATATATATATATATATATATTGCTTAAACTGTTTTGATATATAATTGGGTTTCTTTTTCAACTGTCAGTTCAGGAAAAAGAAAAATCTCTTTATTTTAAGTTTTTACCCGATCGAATAAAGATAAAACTTGTGACTTGTAATTAATGCAAAAAAAAAATACCAACAACAAATCTTGTCTCTATTTCACCAAACCATTAAAAAAGTACTTAAAATTAGATGTGTAAAGATGGGTAATGACTGATTTAGTTGGTAATTAGTATTGTTCTTAGACCAATTTAATCTCACTAACATAATTTAAATCAACCAATTATCTTAGTTTTAGTTCTTAGAGTTCATGTTAGTATGTTACACTATTTTTACCCTCAAAAAATGTTAAAAATATAAAATTTATAGCATTGTATATGATGTCTTACGAGAAGAAAATGCAGATATATATCTTAGGAGAAGAAAATGTATATTTTCTATTAAACTTTTACATTACATGAGGAGCTAGCCTAGCTTATTGTTGTCAATAATGAATATGATACTAATTCTCGTATTAATATTTTTGGTGTTTTGAGCACAGTTTCTTACATGTGTAATTTGGTGTAAAAAACAGGAGTGTGGTTCATGCACTGCCATCTGGATCGTCACCAGACATGGGGGATGGATATGGCATTCATTGTCAAAAATGGTCAGGGCCCAGATGCACAAATGCTGCCTCCACCATCTTATATGCCTCCATGTTAAATTGTTATAGCAAAATTTATTACTACCTAGTTTGATTATTTTGTTCTTTCAGCTGAAGTGTTTGAAGCATTTTTTATTTTTTATTTCTTATTAATTTTGTTCAAGTACGTACGTGTTTAATTTGAAATATGTATCCACAATTTCAATGTTTGTGTCATTTGATTGGTGTATGGTATTGTATTGTCACTGCAATAAAATTCAAGCTTGAAAGTTGAAACAACATAAATCTTTTTTGTTTTTGTTTTTGCTATATTTTTCAGCATTGCCGTTGTTTTTGTTTCCCTTTTTACAAAGTGTTCTAAATTAGAACACAAATTAATAGGAATGGCTGGTGGGTTGGGTATTTGAGGTCAAACTCAGACTCAGACCCGAGTTCCACACCGGTTCTAGGCTTGACTGGCCCCAAACAGGTAAACATCCCATGTTTAAGATCCAGTCCTTTATTCATTGCCACTTAAAAAAAATGGGGTACATACACTTCCTTCCTATGAAGTATGGTATAAATACAGTTAGAGAGAAATTATGTATTTATCTATCTAAACATCCTCTACTCTTAAAATTAAACTAATAAAAAAAGCAAATTACCTATAGATATTAAAATTTTGAAAATCAAGATAATATTTTTATAAAAAAAAAACTGTAAAAACAAGTACAAATAATTTAAATTTTTGAAACAATTTATTATTAAAAATTATAAATTTAAAAAGCAGAAAAAAAATTAACTATAAAAATTAAAAACAATTTTATTTACTTTAAAAATAGTAAAAATTAATCATTTAAAATAAAGATAATTTAAAATTTTTTTAAAAAAGCTTTTTTATTTTTAATTATAAAATTATTTTTTAATTTATAATCCATTGAAAGGATTATCTCTAAGTAAGTTAATTTACTTATTTTTTTATAAAAATATTATTTACATTTTTTTTAAAGGTATTATTTACATTTTCAAATTTTAATAAGCAAATTAATTTTTAGAGAACAGAAGATCCGAGTAATCCAAATCAACCAACACAATTAGTTATATGTTATAAAATATATAATAATGGTATATGAAGAACAATAGAAGAAGGTGAAGAACACAGGTGAAGAAATGAATATTAAAGTGAGAGAGGTGGAGAAGGAACGAGAGATCAGAGAGAGAACAAACAATATCACAAACTTTTATTGATTTTTTGTGTTAATGCTTTTGTTTTTGATTTTGTGATCTGATCTTGTGTTGATATTGTGATTAGCCCCGTTTACAAAGAAAATTGTAGATATATATAAGGCAAGAGAGGCAGTGGGATTGGGATAAGAGAGAGGAGATATTTTGTATAATATACACATATGGTAAAAAGACACATATTATAATACTCCCCTTGGATTTATACCACATGTATTAATTTTCTAGGAAAAACCCAATGGAATAAAACCTGAGAAAAATTATACAGTGATCTCTCTAGATCTAATGTGGTTGGACACTAAAAACTATCTCATTAAAAACCTTGCCAGGAAAACCCAGTGGGACAAAACCTGATCGAAGGAAAAAAGAGTATAGTGTACCCATGTCCATTCAGAACTTTGTTCCCCCTGATTGAATGCTCCCCCTCATTAAAACTTCAGTATTAATCTTGTATTTTATAGAGTTGGCGCATGCCAATACCATATACCAGCTTCTCAAAAGTTGATATAGGCAATGCTTTGGTAAACAGATCTGCAAGATTATCCGTAAACCGTATTTGCTTAACATCAATTTGACGGCTATGTTGAAGCTCATGAGTATAGAAGAATTTAGGATAAATATATTTGGTTCTATCTCCTTTGATATATCCCCATCTAATTTGAGCAATGCAAGCCGCATTATCTTCAAATATATGTGTTGGCATTTCTGTAGATAATGAAAATCCACAAGAATTTTGAATATGATGAATAACTGACCTTAGCCAAACATATTCTCGACTTGCTTCGTGAAGTGCGATGATTTCAGAATGATTAGAGGATGTAGCAACCAAAGTCTGTTTTGTGGAACGCCATGATATTGCAGTGCCATTATACGTAAAAACATATCCCGTTTATGAACGAGCTTAGGAGGGATCAGACAGATACCCGGCATCAGCATAACCAAGTAAACCTGAAAGATTGTTAGATTTTGTATAAAATAATCCTAAATCTTTCGTTCCACAAAGGTAACGGAAAAGATGTTTGATCCCATTCCAATGTCTCCGAGTTGGTGCTGAACTGAATCTAGCCAGTACATTCACAGAGAATGCAGTATCTGGTCTAGTACACTGAGCCAGACATAATAAAGCACTAATTGCATTAAGATATGATACCTCAGGACCAAGTATCTTTTCACCATTTTCTTTTGGACGGAATGGATCCTTTTTAGGATCAAGAGATCTAACAACCATAAGAGTACTTAATGGATGAGCATTATCCATATGAAATCTTTTTAAAATCTTTTCAATATATGCTAATTGATGGACAAGTACTCCATTTGATATATGCTCGATCTCGAGGCCGAGACAATATTTTATCTTTCCCAGATCTTTCATTTCAAATTCCCCTTTTAAGTATTCAGCAGTTTTCAGGAGTTCCCCATGAGTTCCAATTAAGTTCATATCATCAACATAAACTGCTATGATAGTAAATCCAGATTCTGATTTCTTAATGAAAACACATGGATAGATAGGATTATTAATATATCCTTCTTTAATCAGATATTCACTGAGACGGTTGTACCACATCCGTCCAGATTGTTTTAATCCATACAAGGACCTTTGTAATTTTATCGAATACAAATTACGAGGTCTTGTGTTACATGATTCTGACATTTTAAACCCTTCAGGGATTTTCATGTAAATATCTGAATCCAGTGAATCATATAAATAAGCGGTCACTACGTCCATCAGACGCATTTCCAGTCTTTCCAAGACAGTCATGCTTATCAGAAATCGAAATGTAATTGTATCTATCACTGGTGAGTATGTTTCATCAAAATCGATGCCAGGTCTCTACGAGAAACCTTTTGTTACGAGTCGTGCCTTATATCTCACGATCTCGTTTTTCTCATTACGTTTCCTTATAAAAAACCCATTTGTACCCAACTGGTTTGACGCCACCAGGCGTCTGGATTATTGATCCAAATACTTCACGTTTGGCTAATGAAGTCAATTATGTTTGAATTGCTTCTTTCCATTTAGGCCAATCAGACACCTGTCTACAATCATCGAGATTGTGAGGTTCATAATCATCATTTATAATTTCAGTTGCCACAGTGTATGAAAACACATCATCGATGATTGTCTCTTCACGATTCCACAATTCTCTTGTATAATTTATAGAAATTTCCTCATTTCTACATTCTTTCATCTCTTCAGAGATTCCTTCCCTCACAAGGGATTTTGTCACTTTAGTAACTTGTATCCCTTCAGGGACGTTTAACTCTTCTGGAGTTAATTAAGAGGAAGTGGATTTATTTATTTTCCTTTTTCGTGGAACAATATCTTTTGAGCCAACAGGTCTACCATGCTTCTGGCGTGCAGTGGAAGATTCTTTTGCTATCATTTGTTTAGATTGTTTTTCTGGAATAATCACTCATGCTGGTACATTAACAGCTGGGATGTATGATTTTGTTACCCTAATAGCATCTGTAAATGCATCTGGTAACTGATTCGCTATTGCTTGAAGATGTACTATCTTTCGTACTTCATTCTCACATTGAGTTGTGTATGGGTCTAAATGAATTAGACTAGGAACTTTCCAGGAAAGTTCATGCTTCTCTTCAGAAGAAGTTTTTCTTTCCCCTAATGATAGGAAATTTGTTTCATCAAAATGACAATCTGCAAACCGTGCTGTGAAAAGATCACCAGTCAAAGGTTCCAGATATCTAATGATTGATGGTGAATCAAGACCAACGTATATTTCCAAACGCCTTTGGGGTCCCATTTTAGTTCTTTGTGTTTGCACAATTGGGACATATACTGTACAACCAAAAGTACGTAAATGAGATATATCTGGTTGATGACCAAGTACAAGTTGTACTGGTGAATACTGATGATAAGCAGTGGGCCGAAGCCGGATTAATGCAGGAGCATGTAAAACAGCATGCCCCATACAGAAATCGGTAATTGCGTTTGTAACAATAAAGTCTTTGCAATTATCTGGATACGTTTAATAAGTGATTCTGCTAATCCATTCTGAGTATGAACATGTAGAACTGGATGTTCAACATCAATCCCAACCACTTTGCAATATTCATCAAATGCTTTGGAAGTAAATTCACCAGCATTATCAAGGCGTATGGATTTAGTTGAGTGATCGGGAAAATGAGCCTGAAGCCTGATAATCTGTGTAAGTAATCTTGCAAAAGCAAAATTACGTGTTGATAATAAGCATACATATGATCATCTTACAGATGCGCCAACTAGAACCATAAAATAACGAAATGGTCCACTTGGTGGATGAATTGGTCCACATATATCCCCTTGAATTCTTTGTAAAAATGATGGGGATTGAAAACCAATTTTAGAAAAAGATGGTTTTATTGTTAATTTTCCTTGGGATCATGTAGTACATAAATTCGCATGTGATAAAAGAACCTTCTGGTTCATTAATAGATGTCCGTGAGAATTTTCAATGATTCTACGCATCATTGTAGATCCTGGATGACCGAGACAGTCATGCCAAAGTACAAACACTTTTGGATCTAAGAACTTATGATTCAGAACTGCATAAGTTTCTACACTTTTGATAATAGTGTAATATAATCCAGAAGATAAAGCACGTAGTTTTTCTGTAATGAGTTTATGGCCTGAACTATGAGAAGTAATGCACAGATATTCAATATATCTCTATTCATAGTTTCAATATGATATCCATTCCTCCGTATGTCTTTGAAACTAAGCAGATTCCTTATGGATCTACTTGAATATAATTAGGGGTGGCAATACGGGTTACGACACGACGGGTTGACACGACACGAACACGATTATTGCGGGTTTAGGTTGAACTTAAACGGGTCGTGTCAATAAACGGGTCAACCCGTATAACCCGTTCAATAATCGTGTCGTGTTCGGGTTATGCCTCGCGGGTCACGGGTTGACACGATTAGTAAGGGCAAATATGTAATTTTAGTGTTCAATGGCATTTATGTAATTTTTACCTATATTATATAAACTTAAATGTGAAACCCTAAACATAAATTTCATTTCACACTTCACACCTCACAGTTCACACCATCAGGCATTTAGGCATCAGACATCCAGCCGCAGTCGCTTCTCTCATTCTTCAATCTGCACTCTTCACGTCTTCACTTCACTTCTTCACTTCGTGTCTCTTGTCACGGGTAATGGATTTTTTATCTTTCTCTCTCTAATTCACTTCGTGTCTCTCTCACGTTCATATTGTTGCTTTAATTTTAACTTTGAAAACATTTGATATCAGTAAACTTATATGAGTGTGATTGAAGGGAATTCTTTTTATTTTCTTTTTTTTTTAAACGAGAAGTGTCTATATGGTTGTTAATCTTCTTTTTCATTTTTTTTTTCTTCAAAAAGAATGCTTTGAATCATAGGATTGAATCAAAATAGTTGTTGATTAGCTTATTAGGGTTATCGAGTTTTTTAGATGGTAGAATCAAAAGATCCTATAATAAATTTCAAAAGTTAATCAATTTAGGGCCTCACTTTTAGTAAGATTTATGCCACACTAATTAAATATTATGTCAACTTTACCGATGTATTATTTACATATTGTAGGCAATACATGATATCGTGCAACTTCACATACACATATACATATATATATATATAGCTCCACATAAAGGCACTATTATTGGTGTATAGTTGTATAAAAATGAGGAATGTTTAGTACAGTTGTGAGATTGTATCGACCGCTCTTATTAACAATATAGAATAAATATAATTCGATCAAGTGATTGGTGTATTTGTTTCTTCTTTTTCATTTCTCTATATTTATTGCTCTATATCTATTGCTCTATATCTGTATGTGTATATATATGTCTTTGTTGTGTTTCTACTCTGTTGTTTGTTTCTTGTGCTAATGTGCTTTGTAGTCTGTTACTCTGTTTACCCTCCTCTGTCTGTGCATGTATGTATAATTGTATATGTGTTTATAGTTTCATTTTTTTTGAAGTATGATCTGAAAATGATTTTCTTAATCTTAATTAACATCTGGGTATATTAATTAAATTTTGTTCAGGATTTGATTTATGCAATCACATTTTAATTTTTGATCTGATTCTATTTAAGGTTTTGTAGTAAAGAATTTGTTCAACTCATTAAAAAGAACATTGCTTTTCGGATCTAAATTTGCAAGCTTTAAATCTATTAACTTGTTGATCATTATGTCATAGAACGGTCAGTTGGATCCAATTTCTCATCTGAGAGCGTATTTATTTTCACAAATGTATTTATTTTTCCTCTGACCGTGTCCATATAAGTGGTCTGTTTAGTTATATAGTTTCTATCTGTTTCTGCTTCTTCTACTTTTCTCAGGAGATGTTTATTTGTATTCACTCACTTGTTGAGTTTAAATAACTTGATGCCATAGATTATGCATGTTTGTTTTTGAATCTGTCATTTAATCAAGTACTCAAGATCTATTAGTGTTAACTGTTAATAATTTTTAAACAACTTTGAAAGCTTTGGAAAGCACTCTCTTGGATTGTGTGTGTATATATATATATATATATATATATATATAAATATACACTATATGTGATTGCATGCTCTCGGTTTGTGGTGCAAGTTAGGTGGGGTCTTTGATTGAATTGGTTGTTGATTCACATATAGACTTGTTTGTTAAAAGTATTTTTCTTATTACTTATAATCTAATGTATTGAATTTATCTTGTAAGTTTATGAACAGCAAGTGAGCAAACTCATCAAGGCATCAAGAAGAGTTAACTATTATTTTAGTGTAAATATTATACATGCATATTATATTTGTAGAGTTTGATTAGCAGTCTTAGATATATTAATATATTATACATACATATACGTAAAGTGGTTTTAAAAGTTCTTCATCTGCTTTCTGGCTCTGATTTGTGTCATATTATCAGTTTAGTAATATATTATTGAACTTATTTTTTTCTTTCTTTCTAGTTGGATCTAATAATTTGTGTTATTTATGTAGGTTAATCTATGGATCCCGATAACCTTGATGTCGAAGATATTCACTCTGAGAGTATGGAAGAGGATTATGATGGTGGTGAAACTCAAGTAGAGGAGGTCAATGATTCGGCTAAAGGGAAAGAGAAGGTCTCAGAAAAGAAGTCTCCTCGCCAAAGGAAGTCAACTTCAAAGGTTTGGAGTTTGTTTGTCAAGCTACCACGAGGCAAAAATGGAAAGTTACATTACAAATGTAAGATGTGCGGTAAGACATATCGCTGTGAAAGTTACTACGGTACAGGTAATATGAAAAGACACATGGATAATTGCCCTAAGATTGCACATTATGATTTAGAACAAATGTTCTTATCCAAAAGTAATGGGGGTTCTATGTCAATTGTTAATCGTAAAGATCCCCAAGTATTTCGGGATATGGTATCTTGTGCTATCGTTTGCCATGATTTACCTTTTCAATTTGTTGAGTGGACATGGATTAAGAGAATTATTGAATACTTGTCTAGTGATGTCACTTTAGTCTCTAGGAACACCGCGAAAGCGGATGTGATGAAGATGTTTCTTAGAGAGAAATCAAAGATAAAAACAATGCTAGAACATACTCCTAGTAGAATTTGTTTGACTTGTGACCTGTGGACTTCTATTAATACCGATGGTTTTTTATGTCTCACTGCACATTTTATCGATAGGAATTGGATTTTGCAAAAGAAAGTGTTAAATTTTTGTGTCATGTACCCACCACATGATGGGGTTTCCTTATCTCAAAAGATTAATACTTGGTTACATGAATGGGGAATTAGAAATAAGATTTTTTCAATAACTTTGGACAATGCCTCATCTAATAAAGCTTTTGTTGATATTTTGAAAAATCAAATGAACTTACATAAGGCACTTGTATGTGATGGGGAGTTTTTACACATACGTTGTTGTGCTACATTCTTGATGTGATAGTTCAAGATGGATTGAAGGAAATAGATGAGGTTGTTTTGAAAATTCGTGAGAGTATTAGATACATTAAAGGGTCACAAGTTAGGAAACAAAAGTTTTTAGAAAGTGTCAATCATGTTGGTTTGGATTCTAAGATGGGAATGAGGCAAGATGTTCCAACTAGATGGAATTCGACTTTTCTTATGCTTCAAAGTGCTTTATATTATCGTCGTGTTTGGTGTGCTTTGGAGATGCTTGATACTAATTACAAACATTGCCCTGCACCAACCGAGTGGGAGAGAGTTGAGAAAATTACAACTTTCTTGCAACATTTCTATGATGTTACTTGTAGTTTCTCAGGATCCAAGTACCCCACCTCAAATTTGTATTTCCCTAATGTGTTATCGACTTATTTGCTTTTGAAAAAAAAAACTTGGAAAGTAGTGATGCCTTCATGAAAAATATGGCCACTAAAATGTATAGCAAATATGACAAGTATTGGGGTGATTTTTCTGTTATCTTGGCAATAGCTTTGGTTTTGGATCCTCGTTACAAGATGACATTTGTTGAATTTGCTTACAAGAAAGTCTATGGCTTCGAATCGGTGGAGCTTGAAAATGTTCGAAACAAGTTGTTTTCTTTATTCAATGAGTACATGATGCATTCTACAAGGAGGGTCACTTCAAACTTGTTGCCTAGTGGAAGTAATAGTCGTGAAAGTGAAAACATCGCTACTACTTCAATGCATGCTACGATATCATCTTTGGATCTATCTGAGGTAATTGATAGTGGTTGTATTTTGTTTTATAATTGCTGTTTTTGTTCCATTATAATAATAAACAAGGCTGTTTTTTCTATTATAATAATAAACAAGACTATTTTTATTTTATAATTGCTGTTTTTTTCTATTATAATAATTAATAAGGCTGTTTTTGTTTTATAATTACTGTTTTTTATTATTATAATAATTAACAAGGCTGTTTTTGTTTTAAAATTATGTGTACAGGAGTATGAATCTTTTGAGAGATATGAAGACACTAGTCTTTTGAATAAAAAGACACAGTTGGAGTTGTACTAGGATGAACCAAAAGTTGAAAAGACAATGAAATTGGACATTTTGAACTTTTGAAGGGGCAATGAAGTTCGTTTTCCAGAACTCTCTATGATGGCCCGTGATGTTTTAAGCATCCCTGTATCTTCAGTGGCATCTGAGTTGGCATTTAGTGTTGGCGGGCGAGTCCTTGATCAGTATCGAAGTTCACTCAAACCAGACGTAGTGGAGGCTATAGTTTGCTCTCGGGATTGGATACATGGTGGAGAGGGAGGTAATCTTTTTTTCAACACAACCCTAGTTTTGAATTTGATAATTATTTGTATTTAATAACATTATTTTTTTTGTAGTGAGTGAAACTATTGGAGTGGAAGAAGTTACCGAAGACATTTTGAACTTAAGTATGGAGGAGGGTCGAACAATGGAAAGTGGCACCTCTAAATTAGTTTAATGATAATATTAACTTATTAGTTATTAAATGTTTGGTATAAAAAAATGTTCTCTTTGCTTTATGTTAATATCTAATATATATATATATTATCCTGCCTGCAGGACTGGTCAGCTGGTCTACACTCTACACTTCTACTTATCAGATGACAGAGATTAGAGATACATGGTTGGACTTGTGCTGGATTTGCTTGTTGGACTTTTGGACTTGTTTTATACACTTTTGGATTGTGTTTATGAACTTTTGGATTGTGTTTAATTGTTTTTGGACTTGTGTTTATGTAACTTTTGGACTTGTTTTAGACTCTCAGTTTGCATTTTGCAAGAAGTTATTTGGACAGTTGGACTTTTGAATTTTATTGGCTAATTATGTGGATTATTTTGGATTGTATCAGTTGTATGTATGTTTGTATTTAGCTAAGTATTTATTTATTTTTGTGATAAATGTATTAAATAGGTTAAACGAATCATTTATACGTGTCAATTAAATGGGTTAAACGGGTTCATACTTCATATTTTATTAAACAGGTTAAACGGGTCATTAACGTGTCGTTTTGACCCGACACGATTTGACCCGTATAATAAACAGGTTAGTCGTTTCGTGTCGTGTTGACCCATTTATATTCGTGCCGTGTTCGTTTTTAGGGAGTCTAACCCGTTTAATAAACGTGTCGTGTTCGTGTCGTGTCAAAAATAAACGGGTCGTTTTCGTGTTGAGCCCAACACGACCCGCCAACCCATTTTGCCAGCCCTAAATATAATGCATCATCGATACATATTTTAGTATTGTTTGGTAACAATATCGTGGTTTTTCCATAGCCTTCTATCAGATCCGCTGGACCTAATACTGTATTAACATTTGCTCTAAGTAAAGTTAAATTTAGAAAATATTTCTGACTCTGCAGAATTGTATGAGTTGTTGCACTATCAACTAGACATATATCTCCTGCTTCTAGCTTTTCAATAATCCTCATTTTATCATTTGGATTCATTTTGTATGTTTCATAAAGAAAAATAAAGTACGTATCAGACAAAGTGATTCAAAAACATATATTGCATAAAGATATATTTTACATGAACGAAATTACAAAATAATACTAATATAGGTAGTATTTAATTGGTATGGACATTCCCATCACCAATTGAAGTAGCTGGCATGTCTTTCGGGTCTGGGAAGAAATCTGTAACATTGAGATGAGTAATATCTCTAGGATATGAATTTTCAATGAAAAGAGTTTCCGGTTTCTTTCCCTTTCCTCTGATTGATGCTTGATACAGATCCACCAGATGTTTCAGTGTGTTACATTCATTTGACCAATGATTGTCACATCCACACATAAAACAAACATTGTTATTTGCATTGGGCCTATTTTGAGCATTTTTTTTCCTTTGTACTGGTTTGCCTCATAAGTATTCCACTTTTGTTGAGCGTTATGATTATAACCACCTGATCTTTTAAAACTTCGGCCCCGGCCCCGGCCCCGGCCCCGGCCCCGGCACCGGTTAGGATTACGACCATAACCACGGCCGCGATCATGATTACGACCGTTACCGCAACCACGATTAGAATTTGTAAGGACCTCGATTTTATGATTGGCTTATTTCATGACAAACCACACCACATTGGGGATGATTGTGTAATGGGTAGCATAGGTCCGTGTTGGCAAGCTTCCAAGCATCTCCATGACTTCAAGAGCAAAAGGTATACTCACTTGACTTTGTCTCTTGAAGAGTTTAGGTGCACACACACACTTCATGCATGTTTTGTTTATCTTGCATTTGTGTTCCTTATTGTTTATATAAGTGTGCATCCTTTTCAAAAACACTCACTAGCTTGCATTAGATATCATATCTTGCTTTGTATCTCATTTGATAACATGTTTGACATGTTAATTGTGCTTCATTGTGTGCATCTCACTCACTTCACACTTGCACAACATTCATGTAAGATAGACATTTTTCTTGAGTGTTAAAAAGGGATTTTTCCCTTTAGCGCGGCCTAGACAGCTCGGCAGGCTCTGCTTGCACCGCGGCGCACGGAGCGGTATTCTCCAGTGCGTCATGCGCGACGTGGACCGCGACCTGTGCACTTGCACGCACAGCGGTCCAAACCGAGGTGTTGTCCAGACGGTGCACTGCTGTATGTACCGCGGTCTAGACACTTACCTATGCCGAGGTCTAGAAAGCGGTTTTGACGGGATTCAGTTTTCCAAGTTCAAAACGATGTAGTTTTAACTAGGGCTTCATATATATTCTTCCTCTTCTCTTCTTGGCCGACCAAGAGCTCAGAAAATCATTTTTTAGAGAGAGGTTAGAGCTTCTAGAGAGAGAAAGCTTCAAGAAAGCATCTTTGACTCTCCAAACCCAAAACCCATCTCCATATTGTATCATTCAACATCATTTGAGCATGGGTCTTTATTGTTTCATGACTAGATAAGTAAGAACTTCTTTGAATATCATTTATTGTTCTTCTTACTCTAGATTAGGTATTTATTGCATGATTAAATACCTAGACTCTACTTTATTGCATATTTATGAGTCTTGATAACATGATTGGGTTTGTATTTTGATAGCTTAATTGATTATGTCATTTTTGCCTAAAAGCTAGGTCATAAACATTCATTTGTGATTCATTGATAACTAGGTTGAAATATTGATTCTTAATCAACTAGTTAAGCTTATTGAATGTTTATGCATATTTTGTGTAACAATTAGTTTGTTGGAAATTCTCTACAAATCTAATTGAGTTTGTTTGTTGATAGACTCTTGTCTAAGACTTGCATTTAGTGAATGATTAAATGTCTTGTCTCAATCACATGAATATATGCTAAGTTTATGTTGAATACATTGTGAGCATATTTGTTGATTCATTGTGATTGTTTGTGATAGCTAGGATTGGTTGTTATTGATAACATCTAGCTAAGTCTT
Organism: Dipteronia sinensis; assembly: GCA_033220585.1. NCBI lineage: Eukaryota > Viridiplantae > Streptophyta > Magnoliopsida > Sapindales > Sapindaceae > Dipteronia > Dipteronia sinensis. The sequence continues at coordinate 69,699,505 of CM065636.1, read as the reverse complement.
TATGCCTTGCATTTAGACATTTGACAACTTGGATTTGTTTCTACAAACTCCTAGTTGAGCAATTTGTGTTGTTTAGCATAATTTGCATTGAACATCATTTACATGATCACATAGACACATAATTCTCTTCATTGAGTCAAAGTCTTGTGGCTTCGGGGTGAAGTTGCACAAGCATTGAAGTCTTGCAACCAAGTTGTGGTTGACAAGCATCGGTCAAGAGCCACTGTAAAAGGCCTGCATGTAGAGTAGGAGGTGCTCACGCCAAGAGTAGTGTATCAGTGGATATCACTAGGGATTGAACCAAGAGTGGCGAGTGGTAGTGTCCATAGCCTGAGGTTATCTAGAGTGAGAGTCCGAGTATCACTTGAGAGTGTAACTTTTTACTCATATAGTGGATTTCTGTGATCGTGTGTGGTTAGAAGGCTAGCCCGTGGTTTTTCCCTTGTCGAAGGGTTTCCACGTAAAAATCAAGTGTTATTTATTATTCCGCACTTTACACTTGATTTTGTATGTTTGTTTATGTTGGGTTATATGTTTAATATTGACTAATCGAAAAAGTTGGTAATAATCGATTAACAACCCATTCACCCCCCCTAGGTTGTAGACACACGCTTAGAGTGTATTTTCAAAATTGTCATACCCACAGCCACGACAACGACCACGACCACGATTTCCGACAATATTAGCATTCACCTTCGGATATACTGTAGAACCAGTCAGGTGTGATCCTTGATTTTTTATTAGTAGCTCATAATTTTTTCTGCTACTAAAAGGCATGAGATAAGTTCTAAATATTTTGAGAATCTGCGTTCTCGATATTGCTGTTGCAATATTATGTTTGAGGTATGGAAAGTTGTGAAAATCTTTTCCAACATATCTTTTTCAGACACCTCTTCACCACATAATTTCAACCTTGTGGTGATTCTAAATAGAGCATAATTATATTCAGAAACTGATTTGTGATCCTGGAATCGTAAATGATGTCATTCATATCTGGCATTTGGTAATGTTACATCATGCTGATGATCATAACGATCTTTAAGCTCTTGCCACAGTTCATCAGGTTCTGTGACAGTAAGATACTGAGCTTTTAAGTTTTTATGTAAATGATGACAAATTATCACTATTGATGTGGATCTATCCTGTTCATTAGCCTCACTACCATCATCAATGGTGTAATACATGCCTTGAGATTTTAAGTATAATCTCGCATCAATAACCCAAGACATATAATTATCTCCTGAAACTTCGAGTGCATCAAACTTCAGATTTGCAAGTTTAGCCATGCTTACAACTTTTTTTTCTGTAAATTAAATTATAGATTTAATTTAGTGTGAATATAATTAAAGAACGTAATGAATTAAACAATTTATCTGTAGACACAGCATAAACCAGTCATGAGACACAGCATAAGCCAGTCTCATATATTGCATAAAAATAAATACTGAATATTTAAACAATTTATTTAGAGATACAGCATAAGTCATTCTCATATATTGCATTAAAATAACAGTATCAGAGTCAGAGTCAAAGTTATAGTCAGAGTCTGTGTGTGTATATATATATATATATATATATAGAGAGAGAGAGAGGTTCCGTTGACGGTATAAGTCATCTTGTTATATAAAACTGTATATGGATCCACAATATTGAGATATAAATAAATCTGGATGATCCTTTTTACTTATATACAATCGTGCTGATAACGTGTTATAAAATATATAATAATGGTATATGAAAAACAATAGAAGAAGGTAAAGAACACATGTGAAGAAATGAATATTAAAGTGAGATAGGTGGAGAAGGAATGAGAGATCAAAGTGAGAACAAACAATATCACAAACCTTTATTGACTTTTTGTGTTAATGCTTTTGTTTTTTGATTTTGTGATCGGATCTTGTATTGATATTGTGATTAGCCCTATCTACAAAGAAAATTGTAGATATATATACGGCAAGAGAGGCGGTGGGATTGGGATAAAAGAGAGGAGATATTTTGTATAATATACACTTGTGGTAAAAAGTCATATATTATAATATTATAAACTTATAGAGATAGAGTTATAGAAGTTGAGGAATCCTAGAACCTCTAATTTCTGCTACTTCTCGGCCGCCCTACAATCTTCTTTCGAATCTCTAAGACAGCCATTATTTGAGCTTAAACTTTCTCTCTCTATATATTAGTCGATGCCAATTAACTATTTTGTATAGGATAGTGTTAACCATATCTTAAGAATATAAAAGTTTCTTCTATGAAAAAATTAATTATTATATTTATTATAATAATAAAATAATTATGGTAGATGCTTTTTCTTATATAGAAATATTTTTGGTAGGATGTGATGATAATACATGTTCTAAATTCGCAACTTCAAAAAAACAGAAATTATTTTCTTATGATTTGATAAATTAAAAAAAAATACTGATTTATCTAATATAGTGTTCAAATGTTGAGGCATCACTATGATTTGTACAATTTAAATAAACGAATTAAAGTAATGTCACGCGAATATCAAATTTAGATAAAATAGTATTACCTATAAAAAAAAATGATTTTAATTCTATTCAAAATCCAATTATGATGATACTAACTACAAATACCTTAATTAGTTCGGCCACGGCACCGACAATTTTGAAAAGCTTAACACCGCTTCTCGAAGAAATAGATATTTGTGTGTTGTTTAACAAACCACGTATATGAATAGCAGAATAGGTTTTGGTGTGCTACTGTGCTAATTATAAAAATGAGCATTAAAAATTATGTTGTTCTATTTAATTACAAATTGTTTACAACTTAGTTTGCACCATTTAAAGAAACATTCACTGGTTGGTGACTCATTTTTTGTGTTCAGATTAGAACCTACATGTAGGTCAAATAAAAGTTCACAATTTAGATCTCATTAGTGCTCACATGACTTCAATTCATCGGTTACCCATGTTGATTGGTGTACCCGACTAATGTTGAAATTTGACATTGTTGATAAGCCAACTAATTTTCAGTGATGGGGTGCCCTACTCAACAAATGCAGTGAAAAGTTTCTCTCTCGACAGATAACTCTTGTTATCCAAGTAAACCAACCCTTTAAATATATTTAACATCTGAAATTCTGAAATATGACATCTCAATCTTGATAAAAGTCCTGGAATTTAAATTTTTTATTGGGCTGATCTTTTTCCTGACTATACATAATCTCTTGATACAAATATTACAATGAATGTGTGGTTAAGATGTGATTGGTTTTCACACCAACTTTATCAATAACCAATCACATATTTTAAAAAGATAAAGAAAAAAATCAAACCAGCAGCAGAGGATCCAAATCCAAAATCCAAATGATATTATAAAAATAAAGTAAAAAATATTAACATTATTTCCAGTTGTGTTATCGGAAATTCCTATCTATAATTGCTTGGTATTAGCAATTAGCATGTCATAATATAAAAACCAAAAATAATTATAATTTGCCACATGACACTTTTCGTACAGAATCATAAAAACTGAATCTCTCACCGTCTACAAATATTCATCGTCTTTCTCTAATGATATCAAAATTGTTTGTGACTTGTCAGTGTAAAAGCCAAAAACTTTATTATAGTATATAGAGCAAATTATACAAATTTACTCTGAATATATGCATAATAACAGAGAAACCGGTGAAAAAATCATAATAACATTCACTATCTGCTGACTTGTTGACTAGTCATCCACGAAAATGGGAAAATGACAGTTTTGCCCTTTTATTTTTATTTGAAAAATGTAAAATAAATTAATGAATTAAAAACTAATTAAAATATAAAAATCAAATTAATTGATATTTTCTTTTATAACCAAAGGAGTTAAGAGTAAGATTTTCACTTCTGCATCACCATAAAAACCGAACATTAGTAACCACAAGTTAAAAACTAAAAACATTATTTCTTAATCTTCGTTCATCTTTCATAGAGGAATAGAGTTCAATAATTTTTTTAAAATATTAAGTTATGAAGCTTTTCTCATCTGGAACAGAATTAATTCCTCAATAGAATTCAACAAAATCAAATTCATACCAACTTAAACATGCAAACAAGATTCTTTGACAGTAAACAATGTAAATTGGAGTCCTTGTCAACATAAATATCAACTTTAAGTACTTAATTATGTTTCTTAAATGGCAGATTCTCTGAGTGTTAACAATCAAAAACACACCCACGGTAAAAGGGAAGAAAAGGGCAAGCTGGTTTTATCTTCAAACGCCAGTTTCGTTACAGTGACATTTCATCGAACATTTGGATGACAATCACCAAACCAGCTATTACATCACTCTATTTTGGCTTACAAGCTATTGAATAACAAAAACAAGTGAGAAAATGACAATAAAGTTGACATAATGATAATATAATTTGAACAGAGGAGATCACCATTTTTGGAGAACTAGATCTCCTCCATCGAGATCGATGATCTCAATTAATGGGGATTATGTTTTTTTCGTTTTCTTATATTAATAACTTTTATTGATGGTGTTTTTGGGTGAGTTTGTGATGGCAGAGAAGAACAAGGGGAAGATGATGATGATGGCAATGAGATTAGAAGAAAGAGATGAGTTTGGGTGTGTTTGTTTTGGTTTTAGGGAGAGAAGATGAACATGGTTTTTTAAGTAATTAATTAAAATTATATTTAATTAATAAAAGTTTTAGGGCTGATGTTGCAAGAAATAATTAGAAAATTTATTTTCTTTTTTCATTTATTTAAAAAATAATACTGCAATAAGAGTAAATTACCTTTAACCAGTTAATAACTAATGGTGGTCAATGGTTAGTCAATGGGTCAAGGGATAGTGAGTGTTATAATGATTTTTTCACCGAGTGGTGCTATTGGTACACCCTCTACTGATCTATTCATGCCATACTTTTTAAAATTTTGATTTAGTTAAATAAAATTAAATGTTTTTATTAATTTTTTTTGTTTATTTCCAAAAATACTCATTTTACTTATTTTTCAAACTTAATACATACCATATATGATCTCTCTATCTGTATACATCTCTCCCACCTCCATTGATTGATTTATTTTTTTTTCTTATTTATTTATTTTTAGTTTTTTTTTCTTCTTATTTCGTAAACGAAAAAATAAAAAATAACGGGGTACTTCAACACAACCACAACTTGATATCATTCTAAAGAAAAAAAAAACTTCAAACTTATTTCCAAAGAATGAATTATTTCCAGATGCTTACTATCATTGTCAGACAATTCTTGTTTTATGTCATTCTCAGATAATTCTTCAAGATGTGTGATATCGTTCTTAGACAATTCTTCAATTTTCTTGATATCGTTCTCAAACTCTTTCATAATATTTTAGATGTATGTAAGAAGCAGATTTTAGGTTTTAAGAGTTAATTTTTTTTTTTTGGTGAAGAAACAGATTAAGGGGTTTTTTTTTTGGAAAAAGAATATGAGATTTTAATAGATTCACTTTGTAGAAAATTTCTTTCCTAAATTGTATGTCTCTTTAGGTAATTTTAATAAAGGAAAAAAAATATTATATAATTAAAAAATGGAACATAAATAGATCAGTAGAGGGTGTGCCAATAGTACTACTCTTTTTCACCGGTTTCTATGTTATTATACCTATAATTATGATAAGTTTGTATAACTTGCCCAGTATATACATCCAATTTTAAACACACGGATTCCATAAAACAAAAAGGACTTGCAATATCCAATAGATCAATGAAACCACATATCAACGTACTTTTGAAGTTTTTGTAGTATCAAAGCCTACAACATCAATTTATTTATTCATACTTCGATAGAAAAGTACCACCACAGTCCACAACATAAAGTGCTTTCTTCCATTTTCCCAAAGCATAAAATACTTTACAATCTTTTCACATACACTCAACTAATTAACATACCATTACCAAGGAATGTGTATTAAGGCACAAATTACATCACATTCATGCTAAGCAGCTAAGGGTAATAGACCGGTGTAATCAGATGCAAATGTGATTAACATTATCCAATATCTAAAAAATATAAATATTTTTCTTATATTATTTTATTGATAAAAGGTTTTTTTTTTGGACAGTATGATAAAAGGTTTCTTAACAATATGTACAAAAAAAGAAAGGATTCTTAATAAGTATTTTAGGATACGTCAACATAATTTATTATATTCAAATAGCTCCAGTACAAAACTTCATACCACAAAGAAGATCACAAACACATATATTAATAGTTTAAAAACAACAACAAAAGAAAAGAGAAGAAAAGAAAAGAAAAAACACACACATATAACAAAATCCCTAAAAACAACATTATAACTCAATTTGAAGTTCTTGCACCAATGACCAAACCCTAACCCACAAAGATTTGAAACTTAAACATTTCTTGGAACAGCGATAGCACAGAGAGGGTTCTTCATTTCACAAGACAACTTAAGCACCTCACTTAGGTCAACCTGGTTAGCCACCATGTCTTGAACCCATTCAAAACGGTGAACCAACTTAGCCACCCAAAGGCTCACCGTCACGAGCCCTAGGTTCTTTCCCGGACAAACCCTACGTCCAGCCCCAAACGGCGCAAGCCTCAGATCACGACCCCTCACGTCCACATCAGCACCCCCTTCACTCTTTAAAAACCTCTCTGGCTTAAACAACAAGGGCTCTTCCCATATATTCGGGTCATGAGTTATGGCCCACATGTTGACCATTGTCGTCGTGTTGGCAGGGACCACCATGTCATTGCTGAGATGTACATCTGATGTGGACAGCCGGGCCCATGATAGAAGAGGTCCAGGTGGATGAACACGTAGGGTTTCCTTCATCACAGCTTGAAGGTAGGGTAACTTAGCCACGTCAGCATCGGTGACAGTCTTGTTACCTACAATTAGGTCTAGCTCACGGTGCAGCTTGGCTTGCACGTGAGGATTCAAAACCAGCTCGGCCATAACCCACTCGGTTAATATTGCTGTTGTGTCAGTGCCACGAAATATCATTTCCTGCACAAATCAAATTTTATAATCAATTTTTCGTCAATATATATATATATATATATATATATATATCAATTTGGAACCATTCTTAATATTATTGAATATTATATATTAAAATTATTTTATATATTTTATATAAATACAATAATTCAGAATTCAGAATTTTAGAAGTAGCGGATTCGAAAACACGACTGGAGGGAAAACCAATCTCATCTTTTCTAAATAAATAAGGTTTTGAAATGATTGTTTTTTTTTTTTGACAAAAAGTAAGAAGAAATAATAATACACTAGAGTCAACTAGATACGTACCCACAAAACAGATATCATATCTTCCTCATCCAGCTTCTCATCACCATCCAAAGAGAGCAAAACATCGACGAAATCAGAGTCATCAGAGAGTTTTTTGGGGCCTTTAATAACTTGGTGTTCTTGGATGATACGTTTCACTAGTTTTCTGATACGAGGAACCAGAACGGAGCAACGTTCCTTTATACGAAACGGATCGTAAAAGAATCTGAGCCATGGAAGATGATCAGACCAGTTAAAAGCACCCAAGAGTTCAAACCCTTCTCTAACCATCTCATTCAACTCTCTAAGTTCCATTGAATTATCATATCTCTTGCCAAACACTGTCCCCATAATGTTGTTAAGAGCCGCGGCTTGTAGATGTTTGCGTAGAATCACAGCTCCGTTAAGAGACTGTTCGGTCGATATGGTTTCCAACATGGTATCAGAGTCGAGCAGACGTCCAGCTTCATGAGCTGCAATACGCTTGGGCGAGAAGAGATGTGTGGATGCGATTCTTCTCAATAGCCGCCAGTAAGAGCCGTTGGGGGCGAATCCGATGGCACGGCTAAACATGAGGCTCTTAGCCGATTGTTTGATTGGACGGTTGGCGAAGTGAGGAGAGATTAGGATTTCACGGGCAATAACAGGGTCTGAGGTGACCACAACAGGTGTGGAGCCGATGCTTAAAGCCATTAGCTGTTTAGCAGCTTGGCTATAACCAGAAACCATGCAAGCTAGAGTACGGTGAGCCAAGCCGTGGCTCAAGCTGAATAAGCTGCCGAAGAAGGGGAGGCCTCTGCGACCGGGGATGGGGACCCGACCCATTTGGGTTCTACCGTTTTTCCAGGCTAGGCCACCGGTGGAGAAAGTCCAAGTTAACAAGGCAATGAAGAGTGTGATAAAAAGGCAAGTAGTGAACAAGTTTTGGGTATGTAAAATTGCTGGGAGTGCAAAAACCCACCAGCTTGGTTCCACAGATATTGAAGTTAAAGCCATATTGCAGATAGAATAGATAAAGCGATTGTGATATGAGTATAAGAGAGTGAAGGAGGGCTTCGTTTAAATAGGAGTCCATGTGTGGAGTGGTAGGGATATAATAGAAGATATTATGAATAAAAAATAAAATTAGAGTTAAAGTTTGCGTAAAAACAGGGACATAAATTTTACATGGAGAGAGAGAGATCTTAGGGCGGTCAAAATTGATATTTTGAGCAGAATGATGTAACCCTGAGGCCCTGACAACTTTTCGAAAACAGTTTCAGTGTGACTTATGAATTATATAAGGGGGCGTCTGGATCCTATTTATAAAACTGTTTTCTGTTTTTAAAAATAAAAAATAAATTTAAAGTTGTTTTGTTAAAAGTTTTATAAAGTTTGTTTTCAAAAATAAAAAACAATTTTTTAAAAGATATAAATAAAATGTTGAAATTTTTCCATCTTCTCAAAACATCTTTTCAAACAAATTATAATTTTTATCTTTAAACAATTATTTTACCATTTTAATAACAACACCAAACACATTGACATTATTTCCATTTATAAAAACTATTTTTAAAAATGTCATAAAATATATTTACATTTTAAAAATATCAATGATTTTTATTTTTAAAAATAGATTTCAAAAACACTATTTTAAAAAATGATACTAATTAAATGTCTTATTAAGATTTTTCTGATATTTTATCGGATAAAATTTATAACTAATTATAAAATTAGTGGGTTTATTATATTGAGTCAGTATTAACAAAATATCCGCTTTTTGTCAAAAGTGTCCATTCAAAATGAATTAAAAAATTAAAAAAATTAAAAAAATTAAAAATTAAAAAATAAAACTTCTAGAGAGAGAAAGATTTTGTGTTTGAAAGAGACGAGAGATGACCGAGAGACGGAACACAAGCGAGAAACGACTTGGATTCGAACGAGAAACGGGTTGGATTCGAAACTGATTCTAGGGTTTGTGTTATAGATTGTGTTTAATTTTTGAAAAGGGATTCCATTCAAGGGTTGAAGAATCGATTTGGGTGGCGGATCACCGGCTTGGATTCGAAACTGATTATGGGGTTTCTGGTTTGGATTCTCTAGTTCGAAACATACACAGCGGCGAACTCACCATTGTTGTGAAAGGTAAGAAACTTGAACTTGCTTGCGTGTTTAAATTTCTATATTGTTTGTGTGTTTAATTAATTGATTTCTAGTGTTTATGGTTTTTGGAGTTGTTTGATTGATTGAATACTACAACTTGAACTTGCTTGCATGTTTAATTGACATTGAGTTCATGGTGTGTTTAATTGATTGCTTTACGGATTTAAGGGTTTCTAGAGCTGTGTAATTGATTGATTTATGGAGTTGTGTTTAATTCAAACCATTTGCATGTTTAATTCGAACCCTTTTACGTGTTTAATTGCTTATGTGTTTAATCGATGAAAACTAGTGTGTTTAACTGATGAAAACCTCTGAAAATTGCTTGCAATTGCACGACTCACTGTGTTTAATTTGTTGAACCTAAGGGAGTTGAATTTTGCAGACGGGAAATATCGATTATGACCATTTTTTTTAAGTTAAAATGGAATAAATGGAATGAAGCAGTATTAATAAACGTGCACTGTCAATTGAAGAACATGGCTACTATAAAGAATATATTTCGCCGGGAAGGGAAGCACCAGGAATTGATGACGCACGAGTTGGATTCAGCGAGAAGGGTGATTGAATTTGTGAATATTGGTAAAGAACTTAAACATGTGTTTGCATGTTTTATTGAATGTGATTTTGAACTATTGTGTTTAATAATGGATTATTAGCATGCACAAGTGTTGAATTGATTAAGTTGAGTTTGAATTTGATTCTACATGTGGTACTGATGTTACTGGTATTACTGAGTTTGAGTGTTAGTGTTATTTTCCAATTTTAAACAGGTATATTCCATTAGTAATGCAATGGGTTTAATTTCAAAATTATTAAACACGTAGCATGTTTAATTCCTAAGTGATTAAACACGCTCTATGTTGTATCACTGATAAATTAAACACACTCGTGTTTAATTCACGAGAAATTAAACATGTTTAATCACTGCATGTACCCAAATCAGAATTGCTAACTTTATGTTTCCTCAATTGAATTGCTAACTCTTTATTTGACAGCAAAATAATTTCAACAATTTCAAAATAAATAATCTGCAACATCCATTTCAACACATGTGATTTCAACAAAATACAACATTGTTCAAAAATATTTAAACACAATTCATAATAATTTCAACACAATTCATAATAACTTAAACGCATTTGATTCACTCAATTCCTGAGAACTTTTCCCCACTTTGTTTCACCACCCTCGTAATAGTTCCCCACCCATTTCCCACCACAACTGATTACTAATCTCATTGGGTTCATTCCTGCATGTCAAAAAATAAAAATCACACATTTAGTTTCAAATATATTAAACCGCTACAAATGAAATATATTCAACCCTCTACACATGAAATTGGATTAAAACGAAAGACATGCATGCATCCAATTAAACACGAGAAAGACGTTAACTGGCATGTTTAATCTCAAAGAGTAAACACGCATACTACTGGCATGTTTAGTCTCTCAAAGATTGAGATTAAACATGCCAATTAAACACGCAAGTTTCTATCAATTAAACACACCGATTTTCATCAATTAAACACACAAGCAATTCATCAATTAAACACACAAACAATTCAAATTATGATTAAACACGCCATATGCCTACATCTTTAACCTCAGTTCATGGCATCTAATGCAAATGAAGCTCCAATCCTTGTTTAAGCCGTTTAATCCAATTAAATTAAGGTTTCTGTTGACGGTGATTTTTGGATCGTTGAAAAGTCAACCGCCAAACATTAACACGTAGGCAGATCGAAGCTTTAACCAGTCTAGGGTTGAATAATCAAAGCTTTTTTCCCCACATGGATGCAATACGACTTTCTAGTATTTGTGAATGATAATGTAGAAAAGTATGAAATAAAAGATAAATCAAGCATAACACGTGATTTACGTGGTAAAACCCCAAGGCGAGGAAACATCCTTGGTTGCCGATGTCGGCGAGAAGAAATCCACTATAAATAGAATGATTACACGAGTAGTTGTTATGCTTTTTTACACAAAAATCGATAGATCTCCTTATACTTAGATCGTTCGATCCCTCTTACACAATGAGATTATAGGTCTACTAATATGTGCATAGATCCCTAATTGTTGTAAGGAAAATTGGTAGTGTTTAATTATGACTTGTTACTTGTTGAAGTCGTATTTAACTTTTTTTCCCGTTTCAAAGATCTTGTGTATTAAATTATAATCTTTGTAGGATTCTAGTTGAGTAATCCATTTAGGACTTATTTCCTAATTGGTGTGCAATCTTCTAGAAGAATAGAGTTCTTGCTTGATCTGGACTCTCAGATATGTAGGAGGAAATAATAATATTTCCTTATCGGAATATGGTTCTAGATTCCTTACTTGAGTAAGATTCTTCCTCTTTGTAATTGAGTCGTAGTTGAACTCGTGTTACTGTCTTAACTATGCATCTCTTGGCCAACGATTTCCCAACCTGATCAGGTTCTCTTTTCCCGATCGGTTTTGCTACCCGATCGGGTTTAGACTTATCTTGGCCGATCGGTTCAGTTTGACCACCCTGTCTAGTAACATAAATGTGACTTGGTCAAATGTTGACTGGTTGACTTTACCTGACCGTGCTTATTTTAGCCGATCGGTTCATCCGACTGCTAGCCAATCACTAGCGACTATTTTTCTTCTCTGATGACATGGTCTGCCATATATTCCGGATTATGCGTTATCTTTGCTGACATGTCATGCTACCGAAAAATCTCTATAACAATACCTTCTCAAATCCACGAGATGAGTTCTTGGCGACTTGACGAAGGGGATTTGAATAGTTTCCTTTTGATTTTCTTACACTCTGACCACATCGTTTGTTCTCCTGCAGAGTGATATGGTTGGAACCTCGTTCACTGGTAACACAGCGGAAATAGGTTTTAAAACTTTTATACATATCATAAACGATTTGGGACCAGTGAACTTAGGATCGCAATTATTTTTCCGTAACTAATACATACAATATGTAAACACAGGAAATTGTAATCAATGAATAAAATAAATTAGAACCTAACCAACGTTTGGTGACTCCCTCACTTTACGATATGCTCCTGATCTGTACCAACGATCTTCCTAGCTATTCTCGGATCCGGTAACTGCGTGTGAACATGTCACGTATTCAGGAACTTAGGAGGATGTAGAGAAAAGAAAAAGAAACAATTTCTTCCAAAACGAAAACTTCATAGAATAACTCATGTTCTTAAAAATAATATAATAAATATAATTTTTTTTATCAAGCACACCTGTGCGTTTTTGCTCTTTTTTGTTTTTCTTCAAAAAATCACACACAAAAGTTTTTTTTTTTTTTTTGTTTCTCTGGTCCACGCAGCACACTATGTTTGTATCATATACAAACACTTGTATATTTTACTTGTGTGCTACTCTTATCTTTATTATCAATATATATCATATATATATAAATATATATATATATATATATTTCATTATAACTAAAACTCTTTAATTGATATCTTTTCAATTTTAAAACTAAATCTTTTAAAATAATATCTCATATCTTTTAAAAGATAATTAATATTTATTTTGAATTTAAACATTTTAAATTCAATTTCAAATATTTAATTTAATAAAATAATCATATTATCTTATTCTATTTAAAATCGAATATCAACTAACACCCTTCATTTAGTGATTAATAACATAATTAAATAATCTTATTATTTAATTTATTTAATCACTATTATTCATTAATTAAATAATCTCATTATTCAATTAATTTCCGAATAAATACATGTCACTTTCGTAACACAATTAATTGGACAATCCAATTAATTAATCGTGACCCTTGTTACCTAAATCGATCGAGCTAGCAAGGAGACCTAATGGACCCACAGTATTTTGAGCTCCAATAATCCTCGGAATTATTAATTAAACTATTTAATTAATATTCTTTGATTATTAACTCCGGTGTTATTCCACTAAAAATCCGAAGCTGCACTCTCTCAACTGTAGACGTTTTTACACAGACCGATACAACTCGGTGTCCATTGATATAGTTATTACACATGGTGTGATCCTCCACAGTAGTTCATAATTAGAGTTGGGTCATAATGTCCATTATACCCCTCTAATTACATATATCCTTTAAGTACCATTGATTCTCTAATGGAAAATAAATCCTATTTCCTCACGGAATTAGGAGAGCGTTCATATTGTCCAAGCCCCGAATCAACCCTTAAGGGAACTACCATCTACTTCTCACAAGAAGGAGTGTATTCCACTGTTGTGTACATACCTTCTCAGTCACAAGCCAAACCACAATCCCAACATACAGAGTATATTGATCAAGAATGGCATCTGACCTCACCCATGGTATAACAAAGACCACGATCTAACCTGAAGGAGTCGATAAGACACTCAGGATTAAGATCACCCACATATAGCCATCATTAGTTGATATATATGAATCTCATCAGTAAACGGATCTTGGTGAGAGATTCATACAGATCATGGCCTAGTCCTATATGATCACATCATACAAGGTACCTACATTCTCATATCTCATATGAACGATTCAGGATAGAATCACTGTACATTACGGAATGGACCGCAACTATAGATTAACCACAAATAAAGTACCCAGTTTTATTTGCTATCTATGGACTCTTTAGATTGCATGTCTCTTACTGTATTCATCCGTATATGACACTCATATACACAGTTCCAGATTACATCCGGTAATCTATGATGTTAATATATGCACAAGTTATAAAATAAACAACACAACAAGAATGAATTGAACTTTTCTTTTTATTTATTTTATAAATCCATTTACAAATTACATCTTTAGGGCATAAATCTCAACATGATAATCTTCAAGACAAGTTATGTAGCTGAGAAACATCTTTGGACGTATATCTGTAAGTGTTTTCGGGACATATATCAGGTCGCTGGGATGTCTTTGGATACTTTATTGTGAGATGAATTTGCTCTTGGTCTGGTCGGCCTATGGCTAATCACCAAATGACCATAGTCATCTTTTTAAGTAATCAGCTTTTGATTTTTTTTTCGGGACATTCCAAGAGTTCGACCTGGATCTTTATTGCCTCTTTAAACTTTTTCTCGGCTGCTTTAAAAAAAAAATCATATTATGTCTTTAGCTAACTAGAAATTATAACCGACTAGATTCTATCTTTGGCTGACCATAATTTTGGCAAACTAGAATCTTCGGTCGAACAAGCTCTATCTTTTGGTCAAACAAATTCTATCTTTCGTAGATCGGATTCTTCCTTTTAGTCGATCTTTCTTATAGGTCGGTCTTCATTTTGGCGATCTTTCATGTGAATCGGTCTCCCTTTTTTTAGACCTTTCAGCTACTATTTTTGTAAAAGAAAAAAGTATTTTATGTGTAAAAATACAATTTAGTCTTTTGACTTACTTGTATTCAATTTCGACTATTATTGGCTCTTCTACAGTTGCTCTCTGGTTTTTACACTTCTCGTAGATTGATCTAGAGGCTCGCTCGGTTGACAGACAAAGATTTAGGCTTTCTAGCTTAACGCAACCTGAATGTTTATTTTGCACCGCATGGGGCCTTGACTCACCGTATTTAAGTTTCACCCACCTTCCGAGGTTTTTACTTGATTTTTAGCAAGCCAAGCCAACCTCAAGGCGTTCAGCTCAGGTGGCCCAGATCTTGCGTTTGAAAGCTTCCTGACTGTTTTTATGTGCACTTGCCCATTGAAGCTTTGTACCTACACATTTTAAACTTAACAGAAATGCAATTAAGTTGAAAAATCTTTGCCCTCTTTTCTTTTTTAAAAGGCCGGCTTGCTGACAGTGCTTTATTTGCACCAAATTAGTTTTTCTTTTTTGACTGATCTTCTTATAGATCAATCTCTATGTATTTTTTACTTGACTGGTTTTTCACTGAGTATCTGATTACCTCAATCTGATCAAGTATCTCATTAGACTCAATCATCTAACTAGATATCTCATTAAACCCAATCATATGAGACTGATAGGTTCTCACTAAACTAATAAGTTTTCCTTCGATGGATGATCGGTCTTTGAGCTTGTCCGCTCGCTCTTGCTCACAATGAAGACTTGGTCAGGTATTAGCTAGTTGCTAGGTTGACTTTTGGTGATGTTGCATACTTAGTTACCGATGTTTCAATAACGATGTTGGCTTGTCAGTCGACCAATCTTTACCAATAACAATACTCTCTTAAACACTTGAGCTGTGCATTTTAATCTACTTTCTCAAAGGATCTGCTCGGTGAGCTATTGGGCATATTATCGACTTTTGTTTCAAGCTGAGCATCTCATTTAACTTAATTAAACCAAGTGTTTAACCGGTCTTAAGTCTAAGTAGCCCAATTGCTTAGTCAATCTGTACGTTTTATTGGACCTAATCGATTTGCTCAATTAGTTCCTTACTGAGTATCTTATTACCTCAGTCTGACAAAGTATCTTTATCAAACTGGTCACTTTTAGATCTGATCAATTATCTTTATCGAACTGATCACCTTGTAGCAGATTAGTTATCTCATTACACTGACCATTCTGTGACTGATCAGTTATCTTTAAACTGACCAGTTATCTTTAAACTGACCAGCTATCTCTGCTCTGGTCGACGATTCCAGTTGGCTTTTACGTTGATTTGCTCTGGTCGCTCTCGATCAGTCTCGTCATTTGCTAAGTAGTGTTTTTTGTTTTTATACTTAGTCTCTAATTAACTCAGTCTGATCAAGTATTTTATTACACTGATCAGTTTTGTGGCTAATCAGTCTTGTTGTTGGCAGATCGTTTTTTATCTGATCAGCTATCTTATTGGCTGATCGTTTTTGATTCGATCAGCTATCTTATTAGCTGGCCATCTTTGATTTTGATCAACTATCTTATTAGTTGATTGTCTTTGACCCGATCAGTTATCTTATTAACTGATCGAACTTGGTCTGACCAGTTATCTTATTAAATGACCTTTTTTGACCCGATCAGTTATCTCATTAACTAATCTAACTTGGTCTGACCTGTTATCTTATTAACTAACCATCTTTGGTTTGACTAGTTATCTTATTAACTGATCCTTTTTGACCCGATCAGTTATCTCATTAACTGACCGAACTTGGTCTGACCCGATCGGTTATCTTATTAACTGATCATCTCTGGCTGGCTGTGTGAACAATCTTTGACCTTGCTTGCTTGGGCCACTCACGATTAATCTTGATATTTACCAAGTAGTGTTCTTCGGGACCATTTTCATGTTATCTAATTTATAGACACTTGTGTTTTATCTGGCAACTAAGTTACTGGGACGTCTCTCATTAGTCTGTTACTCTAGATTCGTTGCAATGGGGATGTTCTATATCTCATTAACTTAACTTAACTTAGCCAAGCATCTCATTAACTGGCATTCAAGTTTGAGTATTTCATTACCCCATTCAACTTTCGTGCATCCCATCAGGTATTTAAAACACATAAAGGCGCTCTAATAGTGCTTCTATGCACCCAGTTAGTTTCAGTGAGTATGCATCGACTTTATGACTTTTGCTTTCGGCCTCCGCACTAGGCCTCCCGAGCACCCTTTGGCCCCAGCAAACTCGGTGTTCAAGCATGTTTCTGTGTGGCAGAGACAAATTTCGAACACTTTTACTTGGATTTTATCTGGAGAATCCCTCTTTGAATGAGGTCTTTTGTGTTTTTAGACATTTAGTCGGACTTGGTCCGATCTTTAACGCTTCTTTGAATGCAGATGCCTGTCTGAGTAGGCTTTGTCTCTTCGTGCTTTAGCTTCACTTGATGGGAGATCCGAAATTGCTAACATTTTTTTTTTGCTCAGAGTCGGTAAATCACGGATGTTCCCTCCTTATATTTTTGTATAATATTTCGTCTCATGCCTTCTTAAATCAATGCAAGAAAGCAAACAAGACAATTTAATAATCAATACTAACCTGTGTAGTATGCGTTTCTATCTCTAGTGTAGAGTTGTGATGTCCCGAATATTGTCAAACATTTCTTATGGTGAATGACCTTTAAGACCTTCCATGAATTGCAACGATTCATCTTATTCTTTATATATATATATATATATATAAATATATATATTGGCAAGGAATGACCGGATTTGTGGCTACGGGCAATCCTTAGATCAAACCGCCAAGATTGAGATAGTCTGCTACTATTCAACTTCTTGCATGTGCTGAATGGTGGTGACCGATCCACTGGCTTTAGTTTTGTACTCCAACTTCCGTTCTAATCCATTTTGTTTTATACATATATCAGTTATCTTATTAAATTGATTACTTTACGACTGATCAGTTATCTTATTAAACTGATTAATTTTGGACCGATCAGTTATCTTATTACACTGATCAACTTTGGACCGATCAGTTATCTTATTATATTGATCAACTTTGGACTGATCTTTTATCTTTTTTTTCTCATTCATCAACCAAATCACCGGGTTAGAGAAGTGACTTTGCTAAAAACTGCTTTGCAACTGTGAATTTTTTTTACGTTGCCTGCTCTTTTGCTATGTTGTGCTACCCCTAGCCCCCAACAGTTGTTAAAGTAGGTTTTATTGGAACGGAGTGCTTTTAATATCCCGTCCTATTTTCTTCCTTTAAAAAAAAAACACTCTGCTGAGTAGCCGGTGGGGGTATCTGATAGAATAGTGACTTGAAATATCTGCAAAGGTTGAATACCTCTGGTGAATCAAACAGTTGTGATGAGCTGAGTGGTTTTGCCAAACTGAACAGCTATGTCGAGCCAAATAGGCTGACACTTAGATTTTGCTGCTTTGTTCGCCAGTTGTATGTGGCAGAGTTTTTTCTAAATAATTGTGTTGAGGCGGTGGAAGTGAACTACAATCAACTTTTAATTGCTACACATGTGGCCCTGATCGACTGACTATATTTCCACTCATTTGAGCGACCTGGAGCCAGTGTGAGGTTTCTATGAAACCATTTTAAGCTTCCGATGGTTGATAGCTCACCGTTTAGTTGATGATTGCTTTGATGTTGTCACAGTTTGGATTCTTCATTGATATGTTAAACCCGGAGAGCCTTTGGGAAGCTATCTTTTCCGAGTTGAATTTGATGAACCTCTAGTGACTCTGAAGTCTAGTTGCTTATCTTGTAAATTCTTCGGTTGTTGTCGATTTAACTGATAACAGATAGCTTATTCAACTCAGTTAATTGACTCGTGATGTTTTCTACCATCATGGGTCTGGTTTTCAACGCTCTTTGAGGTGAACTTTTCTCCAAGTGCATCTCATCCCTTTTCTTTTTATACCGAACTATGTTTGCGAATTTGCTCACTTGCATATCTCCTGGCACTGATACAACAGACAATCCACCCCTTAACACCCATATTTTCTTTTAGTTCAGGTTTGCTAGAGTGTCTCGAGTGTTTCGTCTGTTTATGTTGTAGTCATCGGGATTCTCTTGATTTCTGTGGATGTGACCCATTGTAATGACTCTATTAAGATTCGACTTCTTATCTCTGCTGATCTTTTTCATAGACCAGGCCACCTTTATTTTTCTGACTGGAACCTTTGACAGACTCGATTTCGTCTTTCGCTAACTAGAAGCTTAATCGACCAGATTCTATTTTTCGCCGACCAGATTCTATCTTTAGCTGACCAAAAACTCAAACCGATCGGATTCTATCTTTGGCCGACCATAATTTTGGCCGACCATAATTTTGGCCGACCATAATTGAATCTTTAGCCTAACAGGTTCCGTCTTTGGCCTACCATAATCTTTCGTCGATCCAAATTTGGCCGAATAGATTCTATCTTTGACAGCTGATAGTGTGGTGCCATCCGGCAATTGATGAATGCAATCACAGTTTGGAGTTCTGTAGACATGTCTGATCAAGAAGCTTTCGAAAGGCAACCTTATCTGAGTCAAACTTGATAAGCTTTTCATCTGATTTTTTGAAAGCATCCGTCGGGCTCTGTTTATGGTTCTAGAGTATAAATAATAATATATGCTTGCTCATGTAATAAAAGATGGTAGTTAGTCATAAACGAGTTTTATTTGTATAAAACATAACATATTTGGTAGATCATAATCTTTATATTAACAGAAGAGATCAAACCCGGATTGATGAAGATAGTTGTTAGCAATGTGTAGCCAATGCTATACTTCCATCTCTGATCGGGTCACTAATGTTATATGGTCTCCTGTTTGTTGAAACTTTTAAACGCATCGAGACAAAATTTGATTCTCGCGTGCCGAGACTCGATACCTGAGCTAGCATTTTCAACTTGTTTTCTATACCAAACAAGTGACTGGTGTTCGCACAAGTAATAAAAATCATGTACTTAATGTGACCAAATATTTGGAAACAGTTAACTCATACATGGTACTATTAATGATTAGTGCTGAAATTCGACACCTATAAATCTATGATAGACAACATGCTTGTAAGAGTCATAAAAGTTGTCAAACATACTAATTAAGTATGCATTACATGTTCATAAACTTATGCACGCATATTATGTATTGTGTATGAGAGAAACATGCATAGATAACAAGTAAATTGATAACATGCATATATATTCTGTGTCTGTGAAATAGATAGATAAAAAACCATAAGGTTAAACATATATAAATTGACTTACCTCGGCTACTTACCGGACTTGGAGTCTAGTCATTTTATTCTTGGATCCTTCGCAATTGAACTGACGAAGAGCCGAGTGGGTTCAGTTGAGAATTGACATTGGGTGTTCTATACCAAGATGGGTTCGGTTTTTGACACGTGTCAAGGTAAACTTGTCTTCAAACCCCTATTTACGTTGAATAGCAACGTTCTGGAGATCGTCAAATATTCCTCGGTATGAATTGCATTATGAATCTTACATTCTTGGAAAGCTATATGTGTCTAGTTTACAGCAACATTTACGACTCGTGATGTCGTGTTTTCTAGAGAGAGTTATCTCTATTTTAGCGTCTGGTGGTTAAGATAGAAAATCCTCCGCTAATCATTTTCTTTAATGTTTCAAGGGCCATAAACTACTACACATGTTGAATCAGATTGCGAACCATATATTTCCGGAAAGGCCGGATGTTTGGATTCCAATGGTTTTCACTGATTGTGATTTCGACTCTGTAAAGGGAGATATGCCCTTTTTAGTGTTCGATGGTCAGATCAAAAATCCATCCGCGATCTATTTTCTTCAATATTGCGGGAGCCACCAAACATTATTCGGATTGAACTAGGTACGAACCATATATGCTTAGAAAGCCTTGGATGTCTTGTTTCCATCGGTTTTTATGGTTTGCGAATCCAAGTTCCGTAAAGGGAGATATGCTTACTTTAGTGTCCATTGGTCAGAAATTCCGCCATTCACTACAACATATTTTGTTACTGTCAGAATGGGAAAGCAATTCCTCTAACCAGTTTTTGACACTCTGAAGCTTTGAGTATTGTTTTCGCAATATTCTTCCTCAAAATTTGGTCATAGCTGCGACTCCTGCTATGGGTCCTGTAGTTAATCCACATCAGAATTCCTTATGTGGTCTGTTCATGAGAGTTCCTTAAAGTTGAGTCCTACCCCCCTCCTTCTAGCGCTAATTGTTGATGGTGATTTTTGGATCATTGAAAAGTCAACCACTAAGCATTAACACGTAGGCAGATCGAAGCTTTAACCAGTTTAGGGTTGAATAATCAAAACCTCTTTCCCCACGTGGATGCGATACGATTTGCTAGTATTTGTGAATGATAATGTAGAAAAGTATGAAATAAAAGATAAATCAAGCATATCACGTGATTTACGTGGTAAAACCCCAAGGCTGGGAAACATCTACGGTTGCTGATGCCGGCGAGAAGAAATCCACTATGAATAGAATGATTATACACACGATCTCTCATTCTCTCTAGTAGTTGTTATGGTTTTTTACACATAGATCGATAGATCTCCTTATACTTAGATCGTTCGATCCCTCTTACACAATGAGATTATAGGTCTACTTATATGTGCATAGAACCCTAATCTTTGTTGTACTAGTAAGGAAAATTGGTGGTATTTAATTATGACTTGTTACTTGTTGAAATCATATTTAACTTCTTTCTTATTTCAGAGATCTTGTGCATTGAATTAGAATCTTCGTAGGATTCTAGTTGAGTAGTCCATTTAGGACTTATTTCCTAATTGGTGTGCAATCTTCTAGAAGAATATAGTTCTTGCTTGATCTGGACTCTCAGATATGTAGGAGGAAATAATAATATTTTCTTATCGGAATATGGTTCTAGATTCCTTGCTTGAGTAAGATTATTTCTCTTCGTAATTGAGTCGTAGTTGAACTCGTGTTACTGTCTTAACTGTGCATCTCTTGGCCGACTGTTTCCCAACCTGACTGGGTCCTCTTTTCCCAATCGGGTTAAGACCTAATCGGTTGGTTTGACTGCCCCGTCTAGTAACATCAACTGTGACTTGGTCAAATGTTGACCGGTTGACTTTACCTGACCGTAATTATTTTACCCGATCGGTTCATCTGACTGCTAGCCAATCATTAGCGACTGCTTTTCTTCTCTTATGACGTGGTCTGCCAGATATTTCAGATTATCTGCTATCTTTCCTGACATGTCATGCTACCAAAAAATCCATATAACAGTTTCAAATACATACCTCGAGAAGAAGGACCCGCACCAGCTCAATTCATCCCTACAAATATGTGAACAAACAACCTCCACTGCAAATATTCACTACAAATCCGCGAACAAAAAGACCTCACCAAATCCAAAGCTAAATCTCCACCTGAAATCTTACCACACAGAATGAAACAAACTCCGGAATCAAAATAAGATAATTGCGTGAGCGAATCCGCTAAGGTTTCATTTCAGTCAATGTATGTTGTGGCGTGAGAAAAAAGAGAGAAGAGAGATCTATTGTGGCGTGAGAGAAAAAAAGAGAGAAGAGAGAGAAGTGAATTAGTTTTTCAAATAAACAAAGAACATATGAAAAAAAGGGTAATTTTGTCTCTTCAATGGATTGTTTGCTAAGAACAATAAAAACCCTAACTCATGCTAAAATTAGAAAAGCCGGTAATTATATGGCTGAAAGGGCTAATTCCTATATATATATAAAGGGGTGTTCATTCAAGCCTGAGAAATTTACCGGTAAAATAAGTGTTTTTTTTATTACGGTGGACAGTGGTGTTAGAATTTATGTGTAATTAATTATGTGATATGAGTGAAAAGTTTATGGTATTCATAATGTTGGCAACTCAAACTAAAATTATTTGATAAACTAAATGAATATCCTTCACTAAATCACACAAGACGTATGTCGAATTGTCTATTGAGAAAATTCAATACGTGTAATGTGTCATTGCATCTCTGAGTTTATTCAATAAGAGTGCTTCAGTCTTAAATTTACGTTTAAAATCTCAATTCTTTAAATCTTTAATGTGTGTCATTAGTACACGAATCAAGAAAATTTAGTGCACTAAAAATATAAATTTCTTGTACAAAGAATTGGTCTTTTAATTTAGCTTTAGATAGGTGTATTGTACGTAATTAATTTGTATACATACGTAGACTACGTTGTAGTATCTTAGACTGGCAGGTGTATGATTTAAGCATGATCATGATTCATGACCCATCTAGAACTGAATTAAAATTCTTTCTCTGGTTTGATGATTGATCTTCGTCAATCAATTTACTAAAAGTAGTACAAGTTACAAGCATGCGTATATACTATATAGTAGATGAGAGCAGACCCCTAAAACGACCTGCAAAAATTTGGTAGGGGTCTAGTGCGCAGTACAACGAAAGTTACATACATATCCAGTTAAGTAGCATATCTAGTTGGCTATCTGTCTTTTTACATTATATTTATATCCAATGTATCAAACTCTCACCGACACGTAAAAGCTAGCTGACTTTTGTATATGAATCCTCTGATTACTTCTGCGAAAAACCATGCAGAGACCCAATGCAATGCAGCGGCCTATATAGTGGGCATTGTGCACACACATTCTGGGTATGAATCCCAAAATGGGGCATTTGTGCTCGTGCCCATAATTGTCGGATCGGAGGCCCACAATTCAAGGCCAGTAGGGCTGCTCAGCAGTGCGTGTGTTATGGCAGGAAACTAGTGTGGTGAGGTGTGGTGTAGTGGTGGCGTGTTATGTTGGATTAACTAGGGTTTTTAGAGGTCCTTTTTATCACTGGTACATTCTTTAAACAACAAGACTCCTATCACACACACGCAAGAGATTGAGATTTGAGATTTCTCACGTTCACCTAGTTCTAAACTCACGTGCACACCATGTTTTGTTGCGTGATTGTCAAGTCAATCGCAAAAGTTAAAAGCTGCTTTGATTTTCTCACCTACGTACCTTTTTTTCACTCAATAATCAACCTACTCATGACTCGTAATCAAAGCCTTCACTGCTGCGCCCATGCCTATTCACTAGTACTTGGATGCTGACGGATCGTTGTTTGTCATGAAAATTGTCTAACAACTGCCCACGTGTTAAAGCCCTGAAAATCTAAATAAATTTTTTTTTTTCTGAGTTTGTTACTGCTTGTATTAATTGTTAAGGCATTGGTGATCAACTATAAACCGAGCTTCTGTTTGTATCATTGCATATTAAATTTTTTATACAATCGAAGGAGAAAAACTTGAATGCATCTGATGCACCACTGCAGGATCATCCATTCACCGAATGACATATGTTATTAATTTTTAAAAATTTATTTGTTGGTTGAAAGTTTCTCTCTCTCTCTCCATTGTTTCTTTCATCACCAAACATCAAGCTCCATGGTTCCTTCTCTCTTAATCTCTATCGATCTAAATTCCACACGCCAATTTCTCTCTCTCTCTCGGTCACTCTAGTTATGCTGTTTTTTTTCTCTTGTTTTATTACACTTTTCCAACTTCCATTCTAGATTCTTTGCTCTTGCAGAGTTGCAGATCTGCAACCAGGGGCGAATCTACATGGGGACCAGGTAGGGCTCGTGCCCTACCTTAATTTTTTTAAAAAAATTGTTTCTGTGTATACTGTATATATACATATTTATTAAGAGTAGTTAACAATACGTAGCTATTAGAATGGTTGGTAGTAGATTTCGCTTTTTAGACTTAGAGTGCTAGGTTCAAGCAAATATGGTCTTCTTTAATTTAATTTCATCTTCTAATTGTTCATATGCCTATTTTAATTCAATTTTATCTACTAATTTTTTATATCTTATTTTTTTTACCAGTTTCTCTATTATGTCATTGTCAGTTTCTTAACTACCATTAATTTGTGTTTACTTAATTCAATTTTATTTTATATAAAATTATATATTATTATTTTGGATTTTTATTATTTATAATAGTTCTAATTTGACATACCTAATACGTCCAATCAATAAACCATAAAATCTCAGATTTTACTTAATAGATTAAAATAGACAATCAATTACTATGATTCATTTTATTTTATCCTCAGTATTTTCTTTATTTTATAGTTTTAATTTATTTAGAATCAATAAATCAATAATTTACCAATAATTTGAAGAATAAATTTTTTTAAACATGTCTAATAATAGTTATTAATAAATTATTTTTGTATAAATTTAAATTGAATTCATTATATATGTAAAACAAAATTTCTTATTATAAAATTAGATTGTAATTTATTCTTTTAATTTTTTTTTTCATTATTTATGTTGTTTTTCTTGTTATTATTTATTTATTAATATATTTTTTTGTTTTGATTTCTTGTTGAATGTTAGATTATTTAATTTATCTGAGTAAGTGTTTTATTTATTTTATTTTATCTATAAAAAACTATTTTACAATGATCTTAATTTTTTAGTTTATATAATTGCAATTTTAATTTATTCAAGTGCCCTACCTGATTAAAATTCCTGGATCCGCCACTGTCTGCAACTGCAATTTTTTTTTCTCTTCACTTTTTTCCTGCGTTCAAATGGTTTTTGGATCTATTTTATAGTTTTAATTGTCTTGTTTGAACTATTTTGTCAATAAATTATTTTATAATTTTATAGATCTGTATAAATAAACCTCAAATACGAATTTTATAAAATTTAAAAATTATACAACCCATCTATTTAGAAATGGCTACAAAATCTGGAATATAACCCATATCTTTCGATATGCAAATCCAAGAACATAAAGTACATATATTATAACTCAAAAAAAAAGTACAGCTAACTAACTTTTAAGTTTCGAAAATCTTTTAAATCTATATTGATTCCACCAGCTAGCACAAATTAGAAAATTGTTGAGACGATATCGTCATATGGGATGATGACCGATGAAGAGAGAGCATGATATATGGGTGATGGAGAGAGAGATTTCAGAGAAGCTAGACACCACTCAACCTGGAAAAGGGAAATATAAAAAATAAAAATAAAGGGAAATTGGGATCTAGCTGTAGTGGAAGACAAGTAAGAATTTTTTTTAATGAGTGACGTGTCAGTCAACGAGTGGTACCGATTCACCACCATCAGATTCTAACGTGGTGCATCGGTTGCACCTAAGTTTTTCTCCCATTGAAGATATGTTAGTATGTTACACTACATATGTGAAGTTAAGAGCAATGAATTTTATTAGAGGGTTAAAAAATTTAATAGTACCAACTTAATAGCTTAAGTTTTAATAGAACCTAAAGTGTGGATCTGACAAAAATACCCTTAAAACACTTACGAAAATAAGTCTTGCTTTTTTTTTTTGTATTTTCAAGACTTATTTTTATGTTTCTGAGACTTAGTTTGGTGCTTTCGAGACTTTTAAGGTAATTTTTGAAAATTTTCTTGTAGTTTTCGAGACTTTTTAGATAATTTCCCAGACTTATTAGATATATTTACAATTTGCGAGACTTATTGGGTAAAAATGAAATTTTTCAATTTTATTTTGTCATCTTCTTCATATAGACCTCCAATGGAGGTCGATTTCGAACTGACCTCCAATAGAGGTCATTCATCTCCATCGATAGAGGACCTCCTTCGGTCCTCCATTAATGGAGGTTTTTGAAAAAAAAACTATAAAAATGGTGAAAATGTAATAAAAGAAGAAAATGAGGGTATTTTAGTTCATTTGTGTCATTTAAACTTAAATTATTAAACTAGTAATATTTCCAAAATTCAACATAAAAAGAGTGATATTTCTCACAATTTCCCCTTTTTAATAGAACGCATTTGATACCACCGCTCGATATGACTTTGTAAGAGTGCTCTCTCTCGTCTTGCTGTTATGCATATGCAGTTAGTATTGATACATAAAGTTTAATGTTACATATGTGAAGTTAAACACTATCTGATAGTTAAATGTTACATTTGTGATTTGTATAAAATGTAGATGTATCTCAAGATTGGTACCATAATTCTTCTTCTTCTTTTTCAGCCACCATAGCAAATTGCCAAATTCCATCATTTATTGGTACACGTAACTAGAAATATCAAAAGATAGTTGCAACGTAAACCAACTCATTGTGAAAAAAAAAAATACTTTTAAAAGTCATTGTGAAAAGCAACTTACATTAAAGTTTTGCTTGCAAGTTGCTGCAGCCTATATGGATGTGCGCGCGCGCGCGCATATATATATATATATATATATATATATATATATATATATATATATATATAAAGGTTTTTAGTTTCTTCAAGTTAGAAGTAGAGGGAAATGGAGGTTCCTTCCTAGGAGAATGTTATTTCTAGCCTACCATACAATCCCCGATCCAGTTTCACTGTTTATATCTATTATAGTAACAAGATGTAATCCAAACTCAACCAAATGTATTACTTAGTTTATTATTACTTAGGGATTTGATGTGCTATTTTGATTATAAAATTAAATAAGAATATCAGTTCTATTATCACACAATAAAGTTAAATGACATAGATCTAATGTTCAATTTCTATAGATATTGTATTTTATTTTTAAATATTAGTGTTCATAGATCTGGATCCTCTGATTAGGATCTAAAACACTTTAAGTTTATATATACATTTAAAGATAATGAAAGTAAAAAAAAAATAAAAAAAAATAAATCTCGACATTGATTGTATATGTTTCCAGATCTATTTAGGTCAGGGCAAAGATTAGTTCAATAGAGGATCCAAATTCAGTATAACAAATTTGATATTTATTAATTAATATTTACAAATTCAATATTCAACTATATATATGTATTAACCTAATTATTGTGGATTCTTTTTCTCAATTTAAGCATATTATGTTAGGTTTTGACTCATATTCTCAAGTGAACCCGATATTAACCAAACGAGACTTAAGTGATGTGAAACTTCCTAGAGACGTTGGATACGTTTGGAAGTTGGAGATGGTGTTTGAGGGAGATTTGAAGACCGAAGAAGAACTGAAGAATCGGATTTCGAAAGGAAACGCAGTGCATTCCAGGTGATTTGTAACAGTGTAGGGAGCGGGTGGCCAACAGTGACCGGAACCGTAGTCAATCATAAGCATGCGTGAAACAGAAAATATTCAGCGAAAAAGGAAAATAATTCTTCTGGAAGTTCTTGTGCTTATCGGAGAAGGAAAAAAAGTTTGTCTTCATGAAGAATAGGAAAGTAATGTACTTGAAGGAAAATGATTTCTCCTTAACAAGAAGACTTGTCATAAATAGGAAAGAGTATTTATGTGGAACAATTAATTCTTGTATATTTAGGAATAGGATTTCCTTTTTCTTAAACTCCCTATAGCTAGTATAAATAGACATTGTAATTAGGTTATTTCGTGTGGAGTCAAGAAACACCATGTAACATCAGAGAGTCGTGAGATCCGAGTGAGAGACCCAAGGGAATATCAGGGGAGGGATCCAAGGGAATATCAGTGGATCAAGTATGAGATCTGTGGGTGATATTCAGGGGAGACCTAGGGGATACTAGGGGGTTCTTGGTGAAGATCTTGTGAGCGTTTGTGAGCTGAGAGTCATGATATAAAGCTCAGCTGTGCGCTTGGAGACTTGGTAAGGCTCAATGGTTTGAGGTTGAGGTGTGAGAGAGAATCCTGGAGTATATGGTTGTAGCAATTTATCATATAGTGGAATTTTCTCTGTCGTCCTAACGGCCCATGGTTTTTTCCACGTATATCTTGTGTTGTTATTGGTTTATTTTCTCTAATCTATTTTTTCTGCTATTGACGTTAATTGCTATGAGTTATGGGCGTATATTAGGCATAACGCTTCCGCAATCATCGGTTCAAATCCCTAACATATTATTCAGATTATATTCTTCATTTGAATTCTCTTTGTCTCGGATATAGTAAGGATGCTTCAATTTTCCAATAATCCGATTTATGGAGCCCTTGAATTATATATCACCTTGTGACGGCCCTAAATTTATTTTTATTGTGTTTTGGCATTGTCCCTTACCTTACTGGATTAAAATTATTATAGATGGTATATCTAGCAAAAGGAAATACACCAGATGTCTCTTCTTGTAGAGCAGTTTTCTGTGATTTAAATGGGGATTTCTTGTGGGGTTGGTTTTGGTGCTCCTCTTGATCATCAAACTACCTTTTATGCAGAATTTTTGAGAGAAAATCGAAAGTGACATTCCAAAATATTAGACTTTCGTTTTTGAACACATAGGAAAGTTTAATCGTAATAAGCATATTTTTATCAAATTAATATCCAAATACCGACATTTAAATACTATTCATCCACTTAAAAATGAAAACTGAAATTGTGAAATAGTGAAATCAAGAGAAGAGAGAAGAGAGAAGCATCACCGAGCTAGCCGGGAAAGAAGAAGGGATCGTCGCCGTTGCCGTCGCAGCCAGTAGAGAAGAGGGGGCCGTTGTCGTTGCTGTCACCGCTGGGAGACGAACCCTAGATTTGCCAGAGAAGCTGTTTTCCCTGTTTTAGTTTTCTTAGGTATGATTTTCTTCTCAATTAAGCTTTAATTTTGTTATTGCGTTTTCATGTTAGGAAATTGTTTACGGAATAATAAATCATGAAATATATCAATTTTTTGTGTTGATTGGGTGGAGGGTTGGTATTTTGGATGATTTGGGATGGGTTGTTGGGCGTTTGGTTTGAAAAAACCTTGAAACCTAACGAAAATAGTGAAATCTTTCGAAAACTTGAAATCTTGCCTTAAATTTTTCGTATAAAACTTGAAATCTTCTTTAAAAACTTGAAATCTTTGAAAAACTTGAAATGTTTTACGACAACTTGAAATGTTTTGCTAAAACTTGAAATATGGCCTTAAATATTTTGCATAAAACTTGAAATCTTCTAAAAAAAACTTGAAATCTTCAAAACTTAAAATGTTTTGCGAAAATTTGAAATTTTTTGCAAATTTTCCTTTAAAATAAAAGCTAACGTCCCAATTATTTACTTGAAAAGAGATGTTTCCATGTTCTTCCTTCATTTTTTTTGTCCATATAGTCTTATGAAGATAATTAGATATATGAATTTTAAGTTAATTGCAAATATCATTATTGTTTAATTATTGTTGCAGGAGTAATTGCAAATATCATAATTAGATATATTAACCTCAGCCTTGGCAATAAAGGAGTAAATGATGTTACTCTCTAGTTCATTTAGCAATTAGGATAAGTAATCATTTTGCACATATTACCAACTTAATCATACTTGTTGGTAATAGTGTTTACTCTTTGAAAAGTCATGGCATGAAGACTAGAAGCTCCAAGTTAAGTGTGACTCTTCGAAATTCTAGTGCTAGTTGTATAGGACAGGATCAAGAACTAGTGGTTAATATCAAAGTGTTGTGGAACCTTGAGGAAGAAAATGCAAAGATGATGGAGAAAGGAATGTCCATGGGATTCGATTTTAATGGAAGAAAGGATGAGTTGATGGAGATTAAGGCTAGGAGGTAGGAGGGGAATGATAACAAGTTTCATGATTTGGTGAGAAGATTGGTGTCCAAATACAAGACAAGAGATCCTTGAATGTGTCCACGTTTTTGTGTTATTAGGAATGGTTGGAGGATCCATCGATTGGTGTTTAGTTGATTTTATGAAGGTGGCATGCAGTGTTTTGTTTCAAGCTTTTACTTTGGGTGTTATTGCTGAGTTACCTTTTGCTCAGTTGTGTTGTTGGAGCTATTGAGCTTGGGCTTGAGTGGGCTGCTTTCCTTTGGTTCTCTAGGTTGCCTGTGTTGTTTGCAGTTGGGCCATTTGGGCTTACTTCCCGACCTAATGGTTTCCTTGCTTTTTCTTTCTTTTTATGTTTTGTTTAGTAGCTGTCAGTCGGTTTGGTTTTGGTTGTTTGGGTTGTTGTTTTGGTAGGTGGGTTTTTTTTGTTGGGTTTGTTTAGGGCCTGCTTGTTGTTCTTGCTCTTGGGCTTTATGTTCCCGTGGCATGTATTTTGTGTTTCCGCTCTTGGCCTTTTTCGACTTTTTAATAATGTTTTGCTGTTAAAATAAAATCACACTTGTTGGTGTAATACCAACACTTGTGATCTTGTATTGAATTTATGTGAGAATGGTCATAACAATTATTGTATATTCTTTGTGTATTCAATGAGGAACTGATGCTTATTTACTTTGTTATATGTAAAGCTGTGGATATATGGTTTGTTGTATGGCCCAAAGTAATCGTTTATTGATGTTTTCTGCTCCAAAGCTCTGAAATCCTTACCTCTCTAACTCTAGCTATGGACTGCTTGTAGTGGTGCAATAATAGCTTCAAGTTCTCATTACATTTATCAAATAAATTAACCAAACGACTACATCACCATCAGTCATCAATGAATTATGTTATTGGTAAAATCCGAAAAGATGACATGTAGCATAAACGCCGTGTTTCATGGAGATTAGTGATGACATGTCAGTGAATGTTAAACCAACCTAAGACGACCATAATGTTGCTCCCGTAATATCTGATCAGGGTTGCTTAGATGGTCAAGTTGAAAATACTTAGCCAAAGTAATTGAGTTGATCAAAGTAAAGAAGATGATCGGGGGTACCCGAAATGGTCGGGGTTTTGGTTACCCGATCGGGTTTATATCCCTGGTCGGGGTAAAGGAAATTTGGTTGGGTTTGACATATGGTCGGCTGAACGACATGTGGACAACTTCGAGACACGCTCAGAATCATGAGACATCAATAGCATGGAATTCAATGCAATCACTACTCAAATATGCAGAGGAAGAACCTTACTCGAATAAGATGTCTAGAACCATATTCTAATAAGGAAACAAATTTCTTTAAAGATATCAGAGTCCAAAAAAGACAAGAGACCTGTTGTATTTAAAACACAGATAGTGCAAAACGGGAAAAAAGAACAACACAACTCCAACAAGTCAGAGTTTTATTAATTACTAACATCTTTCCTTTTACTTGTATTCCAAGAATTAGGGTTCTATGCATGTATAAATAGACCCTAAAAACACCAAAAAGAGGTTGGAACAAATCATTAGATACTCAAGAGAGCGAGAGAGGCTGAGGTTGTAACAATTTATTTCAAGTGAATTACTTTCTCGTCATCACCGGCAACCGTGGTTTTTTCCCTTCTGGGTTTTTCACGTAAAATCCTGTTTGCATGATCTCAATTATTTCTTTTTGATTTATTACGCAATTGTCAATTAAACATACTTTGTGTGATATGTGATTGAATTTATATAATCATAAAAATCACCGTCAACAATTGGCGCTAAAAGAAGGGGGTCAGCTTGATCAACAAAATCTAAGGAAATTTGTGTGACAGTCATTTGGCGAATAGTAAAGATGGAAGTCGGTACCCGCGTGAGACTGGCACCCCATGTGGTATCGATGATACTGATGTGACAAACACCAGTGCTGCTAGAGGAGATTTACCTTTTACATATCCGCCCTCCATCGGACAAGATGTAATAACTTTTACATAAACCATTACCGGTATCTCCCCGGATGCTTTCCGGCAAGTCCAGGAATCCCTGAAGAGAGTCATCAAAGATGTCGCCAAACAGGGAATCAGCATAACTGTTATCGCCAACTTGACCTCACCCTATCAGTTGTCTACACCGGTGGTAGCTCGAGATCCCAAGGTACAATCTAAAATAGTGGTTTCTACCCCAGGCGTACCGCAGAAATCTGGTAGAGAAAGGGCAGATCATCGTGATAGAAGGGAACATTCCAAGAAGAGAGATGATCACCAAGATGACCAGGATCGCAGAAAGAGTGGGGACCAGAGGAACTAAGAAAGAAAAGAACACATTAGCCCAATTTGCAGGAAGACGCCGGAAGATACCAGAGGTAGGGGACAAGTTACGATCTGACCAACAGGTATGCCGATCACAGGAGGAGGTCCCGATCAGCTTTAACAGATGATGAAACTCCCCCTAGGAGGTGTAGGGAAACTACCCCAGCACCTAAGTACAACGTACGTGGCACTCAGATAACGGGGCGAGTATCAAAGGATCTTTATGGTCTTATCATTACCCAAAAGTTTGATGAACATGGCGAACCAGAAGGAGAACGAGAAGTTCTATTAAGAAGGATCGAAGCATTGGAGCAGAGTCAGGGTCGTGGGAACCTGCTAATTGGTAATTATGGTAGTCCATTCGCTACCTCTATAAGGCAAGCTCGTTTCTCGGAAAATTTCTAAATGCCTCATGTGGAACAATTCAAGGCCAACACTGACCCCCAAGAGCACGTCAGAAGATACCATAGCACAATAGCTCAATACGATTATGATGACGCACTCCTATGTAAGATATTCCCTCAAACATTAGGAGATCATGGGTCTAGATGTTTTGGTGGCCTCGTTAGCGGGTCAATTACGAACTTCGAAGAGTTGATACAAGCTTTTACCTGGTAATTCATGGGGAATATCTAGCGCAGAAAGTCAATCTATGTCATTTCAACCTTAAGATAAAGAAAGGACCAAAAACTAAAAGACTGCCTCACCAGATTCTCACAGAAGGTCTCGGAAGTGCAGGACCCCAATGACAACATGGTAGTGTCTGCATTTGTAAACAGTTTGCAGCACAGCCAGTTGTCGCTCAGCCTAAGGCAAAGGGGACCTACTACGTATGCAAATCTGGTGGATGATGTGGGAGGATATGCCATGGCCGAAAAAGAGCAGATAGCCTACGAAGGAGAGCTTATACATGGTGGCTAACCGAGGGAGAGTCAAAAATCCAAAGATAATGGTTTAAAAGGGAACATTAAAGAAGATCAGAAGAACAATTCTAGGAAAGGCAAAGAAGGCCGTAAGAACGATGATCACAAAGGCAATAGAACCTTCAAGAGGCAGTACACTAATTATACCCCTCTGGCTCAGAAATAGGAAGAAATCTTAAACGTAATAGAGGGCAAAAACCTGTACAAAAAGCCCCCAAAGCAGTCAAACTTTGCCAGGAGGGACACTTCAAAGTACTGCTGATTTCATCACGAGAATGGTCATGAGACTTCCAAGTGTTACCAAATAAGCGATTACATAGAAAAGATGATCAGGGAAGGGCACCTAAAAGATGTGTTTCTAAAAAGGAGGTGATGATAGACATAATGACCCCGCGAAAAATGACCAAGAAAAAAGAGGGAGCCCATGGGGAAATTTCTCAGATGTTGGGGCTATCAACACCATTTTTGGTGGGCCATGCATAGCAAGTAGTAGCAGGGAGAGAATGACTTAAGTCTGCAAGGCAATAGATGGCCAGAAGAACCTAGAAGTAAACTTAGTAGATCCCGACCAAAAGAAGCTTAAGCAAGGTTGGGACCCGATCGTTTTTCAGAGACAGATGGGCACGGACTGGAAGTAAGGCCGAACGACGCTATTGTTGTGTCAGTTCGCATCGGTCATAGAGAAGTAAAGAGAGTACTGATCTACAATGGAAGCTCGGCGGACATCCTAAGTATAGGGGTAGTCGATCAATTAGGGCTACAAAGGAAAGATCTTCAACTGCTGATGATTCCACTCAGAGGATTTGGTGGAGCGGAAGTAAGATCATTAGGGACGGTCAAACTACCCGTTGAAATAGGAAGCATCCCATGTCAGAAGATGGTGTTACTCGATTTCGTAGTTGTTGACACTAAGAACTGGCCCTACAATGCCTTATTAAGAAGGCCATTCCTGAAAAAGACAAAGGCAATCACGTCCACCTATGCCCTGGCCGTCAAATTCCCGATCGAAGCTGGGGTCGGGGTCATGAAAGGCTCATAGTAATGGGTAAGGAAAGCCAATATGAAGGTCTATAGGGAAAAAACAGAGCCGGATGTAATGCAGATAGATCTTCTCGAGCGAGAAAACTGCCTGAAGGAGGATGATAAGGAAGAGAAAGCTGAAAGGCCAACTCGGTTTGATTTGGACCCAAGGGAGATATCTCCGAAAGATGGGAAAAACTAGGAAAGCGAGCCAACTAATGATGTGGCAATATATGACAAAAATCCCGAACAGACTGTGAAGCTAGGGGCACAGCTGACAAAACAGGTACAAAACAAGCTGGTCAACCTGTTAAAAGAATACATTAACATGTTTGGTTGGAAGCATGAAGATATGCCTGGGATCGATGCCAAAATAATTTCACATGTTCTGGCAGTTGACCCCGAGTGCAAGCCGGTTATCCAGAAGAGGCGACGATTCAACCCCGAGAGAAGCCAAGTAAGAGGAAGTCCATAAGCTATTGACAGCATGATCGATCAGGGAAGTACAGTACCCCGAGTCGGTTGCCAATGCAGTACTTGTAAAGAAGAAAAATGGACAGTGGAGAATGTGTGTAGACTTCACGGACCTAAAAAAAGCATGCCCAAAAGACAGCTTCATTCTGCCTCGAATAGACCAGTTGGTTGATGCGATTGCAGGGCATGAACTTCTGAGTTTCATGGATGCTTATTCGGGTTATAACTAGATCAGGACGTTCGACCCGGACGAAGAAAAGACCGCATTCACAACATATCAGAGGCTTTACTGTTACAAAGTAATACCTTATGTCCTTAAAAATGCTGGGGAAACTTACCAAAGCTTGGTAAACAAGATGTTAGCCCGACAGATCGACAAAAACATAGAGGTCTATATAGATGACATGGTGACAAAAAGCATCATAGCAAAAAAGCATGCAACCGATCTGGAAGAAACGTTTGGGGTGTTGAGGAGGTATGGGATGAAGCTCAACCCTAACAAGTGTGTTTTTGGGTTACCGTCTAGAAAGTTCATTGGGTTTCAAGTACACCAGAGAGAGATCGAGGTGAATCCTGAGAAGATAAGGGCCCTAGAGAAGATGAGGTTCCCAGTTACCCTGAAAGACATTCAAAGGTTAATAGGCTGCCTGGCCTCGTTAAACCGACTCATTAGTAAATCAACGGATAGGTGCTTACCCATTTTCAGAGCAATAAGGAAGGGCAAATGAGTGGAATAGAACAAAGAGTGTGAACAAGCCTTCTAGAAGATTAAAGAGTATCTAGGCAAGACTCTGATCTTGTCAAAGCCCCTAGATGGGGAAACATTGTATTTGTACATGTCGGTTACAATTGTGGCCACGGAGTCGGTACTGTTCAGACTAGATGAAGGAGTACAAAAACTGATGTATTACACCAGCAAGGCCTTGCTGCCAGCAGAAACGAGGTACTCGGCAACCGAGCAAATGGCGTTAGCACTGGTAACAGCCGCAAGGAAGTTAAGACCATACTTTCAGGCCCATAAGATAGAGGTGTTTATGGACCGTTAGTTAAAGTATATCCTATCTGAACCAGAAGTGTCAGGGAGGTTGACAAAGTAAGCAGTTGAGCTAAGTGAATTTGATATCACTTACCTGCTAATGGCCGCGATAAAAGGCTAGGTAGTGGCATATCTGATCTCTGAGTTCACCAAGCCAAACAGTGAAGTGATAAGAATGCTAGAAGATAAAGAGAGAAAGATTTTTAGCTGGAAACTGCACATTGATGGGTCATCAAACACGTATGGCAGCGGGGCAGGTATAGTGGTGTCCACCCCAGAAGGGGACCAAGTAGAATGTGCCCTTCGATTTGACTTTATAGCTACCAACAACAGGGCCGAATATGAGGCATTGTTGGTAGGACTCAAGGTTTACACGGCATTGAGAGCAGATGAAGTAGAGATATTCAGTGACTCACAAGTCGTAGTTAACCAGGTTTTAGATGAGTATCAGGCAAAGGATAACAACATGGCGTCTTATCTGGAAATAGCTAAGGTACTAATTGGGAGATTCAAAACTGACAGAATCACTCAGATACCGAGAGAGAAGAATGAGAAAGTTGACGCTCTATCAAGATTTGCATCTGTAACCATTTGTATCTGGTCTAAAACAATCCTAGTGGCCCATCTCAAGAAGCCCGGTATCAAAAAGGAGGAAATGATAACAGTCGAAATGGTTGAAGAAGGGCAGATTACCTAGATGACCTCGATCAGAGAGTACCTAGAAGGTGGAAAGCTTTCTAAAGATAAGGTAGAAGCAAAGCATATCAAGTATAGGGCAGCCCGGTATTCAATTATCGGAGGGGAGCTCTATAGAAGGGGATTTTCAAAGGCACTCAAAAGATGTGTCAGTCAAGCTGAGGAAGATAAGATTCTAGCAAACATACATAGAGGTGTATGTGGGAACCATACGGGGGGAAAATTTTTGGCAATTAAAACCCTCAGACAAGGTTTTTATTGGCCAACCCTGTTCCAGGATATACAATTAGTTGCTGAAAAGTGCGGTACTTATCAAAGGATTGCAAATGACATCAAACAACCACCTGAGCACTTGAAGAATCTGACCTCACCCTGGCCAATCGCAATGTGGGGACTGGATCTGATGGGCCCAATGTCGACAGCGACCAAAGGAGTTGCAAAGACTACTTCATAAAATGGGCAGAAGCAGAAGCATTGGTACACATAACCGAGGCTAATACTACCAGCTTCATGAAGAAGATATCATTTACTGATTTGGAATCCCAGATACAATCATCACTAATAACGGGACCCAATTCGATAGTGACAACTTCAGGGAGATGTGCCAAAAGTACCATATCAAGAACTATTATGCCATGCCGGCCTATCCTCAGACAAATGGACAGACTAAAGCTGTTAACAAGATCATCAAGCACACCTTGAAGGCGAAGCTTGATGACAGGAAAGGAAACTGGTCAGACAAGTTGCACGAGGTGCTCTAGGCATATCGGATAACTCAATGAATGTCAACAGAAGAAACACCTTATTCCCCAGCATTCGAGACTGAGGG
Organism: Dipteronia sinensis; assembly: GCA_033220585.1. Taxonomy (NCBI): domain Eukaryota; kingdom Viridiplantae; phylum Streptophyta; class Magnoliopsida; order Sapindales; family Sapindaceae; genus Dipteronia; species Dipteronia sinensis. The sequence continues at coordinate 69,662,043 of CM065636.1, read as the reverse complement.
AGTCATCCCAGTTGAGATAACCCACGCTTCCCCTAGAGTCCAGCTATACCAGCCTGATGCAAACGTAGGGACTCTAAAACAGAACCTGGATGAATTGGAAGAGAAAAGGGACATGGCGAGAGTGAGAAATGCAGCCTATCAACAACGGATTGCTAGATACTACAACTCGCATGTCCAGATAAGAAAATTCCAGCTCAGAGATCTGGTCATCAGAAGAGTATCCCCAAACACAAAGGAGAATGCAACTGGATCTCTAGAGGATAAGTGGGAGGGACCTTATCAGGTGGTCGGATTAGATGGACACGGAGTATATCGTCTAATCCGACCAGAAGAGGGAGAGTTGCCCCGGCCTTGCAACACTCAATATTTGAAGATATTCTACCCTTTATGGGTTTCTTTTTATGCTTTCTTTCACTTTATTCAGATATTTTGTTAAGATTAGAATTACTATAGTTTTTGTTTATTCCTGACCAGTTGTTGCTTTCTATAGTTTTGATTGAAGTTATCAATAAAAGCCATTCAAGGAAAGAATAGTTCAAGGAAAAAGTGTTCAAATATTGCTTTTGTTTACAAAAGCAACTCGTAGCACCTAAAGTCATTAGCGATAAATAGATGCTCGACGGGACCAGTGATAGGGCCTAAAACATGCGTCGTAAAGACCATGCACATTCACCGAAATTAACTAGGTGTATATAAACATTGTTAGAGCGCCTTTAAGTCATAGAGACCTGATGGGATGCGCAGAAAGTTGGATGGAAAAGTCTCATTCTCGTACTTGAACTCTGGCCAGTCAGATACCGGGTTAAGATAAGTTAAGTTAATGAGATGAGGGTCATCCCCATTGCAACGAATCTTAAGCAACACACTATTAGGAGACGTCACACTGACTTAGTTGACAGATAAAAGGCAAGTGTCTATAAATTAGATACCATGTGAATGGTCCATAAAAGAACACTACTTGATAAAACTTCTAGAAAAGCTACTGCAAGCAACCCAAGCAAACAAGATTTGAAATTATCCATGCATTAGACCAAGTTTAGTCAGTTGACCAGATAGCTGACTAGGTCAGATAAAAGCTAGTTGATAACGAAACCGACCAGACCAAGTTCAGTCAGTTGATGAGATAATTAATTGGGTTGATAATGAGCAGTTAATGAGATAACTGAACAAATCAAAAATGGTCGGCCAAATACAAAACGGGTTAGATCGAGTTTGACCAGTTAAACAAATAATTGATCAGATTAGCAGCGGTCGGGTGACATGATACCCGACCAAGTAAATAGCAATCGGATAACTAGTTAACCGATCAAAGCAAAACCACAGGTTTATAAAGATCATCAATTAAAGCATGAAGGCTCACATAAGTAAATAAAGATCTGTATTATTTAAAATGAAATAATTGTTCATATGATAATATAGAAATATTTACAAGGTATATGTCGAAAAAGAAAGAATGATAGCAATAATGATGTCAACACTTAATTCAGCCAAGTCAGGCTCCAGGAGTGGTTGAAGGACCGCTAGTCCCAGAACCGCCAGGAGGGTTGCTCTCATCTTCATAGCCTTTGGTCAGGTCCCCAAAGTCTGACCAATGGATGTTATCCTCTGGATCGTTGGTCATGAAGGGTGAATAGTCAATTTCAGGTGAGGGACCAACATCAATGCCCTTAGATGATCTGCCACTCTTCTCCTCTGTACGGAAAGTTACCAGGGAGGACTTGGAAGGGAGCTCTAGGTGCATGATGTGAGGATCCTTCCCGATCGGCTTACAATAGGCTCTCCATCTTATTCGCTGATTCTTTATTGCATCTAGAGACTCAGCATTGTGTTTCTGGATCGTCTGATCCCACTTCTGCTGAGCTTTACTAGATGACCTTTCCTTAGCCCCGAAGAACATTCTAGCAGTGACTAGCCCTCACTCTAGCTCACTCAGCATAACTGCTTCAAATGTAGGAGACCTCTTATATCGATCAACGCTCTGGACTTTGAAAGCTAGCTTGGTCTTCTGTGAAAGCACCTTTATACTGACTTTATGTTACTTCAGATCTTCAACCAGCCTTTCATAACGCAGCTTAGCTTCCTCAGATCCCTATTGTGCCTCAAGCGTAGACTGTTGGGAGGCGGCCAGAGTCTCTTTGGAAGCTCGAGCTTCCACCTCTTGACTTGCAGCAGCTTGTTCAGCCAGAACCAGCTTTTGCTCCAGTTCAGTGCACCGTTGTTCGGCTTTGGTCAGATTTTCTTCAAGTTGGGAACTCTTCCTGGCGAGTTTAATGAGGTTATTTGTGGCATTGTCAGCTCGGGTCCCAGTAGTAGCCACCGCCTTCCTCAAAACTGTTTCAGTCATGTCACGCTGGTTCAGCCTCTCTTCATATGATTTCTTCAGTTTTGACTCACTGGCTGAAGCATAGTCAAGCATATTTTTCCTCCCTTGATTCTCCTTCTGCAACTGGAAGATCTCAGCAGCCTACCTCTCTTGGGCGATCATGGCTCTAGTCAGCTCCTCTACAACTTGAAAAGAAAAAAACATGTTATGATAATAAGCCAAAAGCGAAAGAGGTTGATCGGAAAGCTAAAGATGCTTACATATACGCCATTGTTGTAAACTGCATGGACCCGCTCATGGTTGTTGGCATTCCGGAAGTCTTTTCAATAGCCTTCCCCAACATAGCCATTGCCAGCAGACATGGTCCGTAACATATCAAGGGGGCGACCGATGCTTCCCCAGATCCAGAAGAGCCCGTAAAGACAGGTGTTTCCACTATTGGGGTTTATGCCCTAAAGATTTAATTTTTAAATGGATTTATGAAATAAATAAAAATAAAAATTCAATTCATTCTTGTTGTGTTGTTTATTTTATAAAATAAATAAAATATGCACAAGTTATAAAATAAACAACACAACAAGAATGAATTGAACTTTTCTTTTTATTTATTTCATAAATCCATTTACAAATTACATCTTTAGGGTATAAACCCCAACAATCTCCCACTTGCACTAAAGCATGTGAGGCATGTTTCGTAACCCTAGACCATCTAGGTGACCCAAAAACACTTTAGACGGTAAAGTCTTCGTAAATGGATCACCATGATTGTCATGTGAGGCTATCTTGGTGACGATCACATCTCCTCTCTGGACTATCTCTCTAACGAGATGATACTTTCTCTCTATATGCTTCTCTCTCTTGTAGCTTTTTGGTTCTTTGGAATTAGCCACAGCACCACGGTTACACAATAAAGTGTGATGGGTTTAGCCAGATCTAGAACAACTTACAGATCACTCAAGAACTTACGGAGCCAAACAGCCTCTTTAGCAGCTTCACAAGCTGCTACATATTTGGCATCCATGGTGGAGTCAGCAATGCAAGATTGCTTAATACTTCTCCACACAATGGCTCCACCACTCAGGGTGAAAACTGATCCAGAAGTGGATTTCCTAGAATCTCGGTCTGACTAAAAATTAGAATCCATGTATCCAAACGAGATCAAACCCTGTCCGGAATACACTAGCATATAGTTTCTCATTCTCCGAAGATAATTGAGAAAGGTTTTGACATCAACCCAATGATCCAATCCTGGGTTAGACTGGTATCTACTGACTACGCCCATTGTATAACAGATGTCTGGTCTTGTGCATAACATAGCATACATGAAACTACCTACTGCTGATGCATAGGGTACACGTCTCATATCCTCAACTTCTTGAGGTGTTTTGGGACAATGTTCTTTAGACATGTGAACTCCATGCCTAGAAGGTAAATTGCCTTTCTTAGAGTTCTGCATCGAAAATCGCATAAAAATCTTGTCGAAATATGATGTCTGAGACTGTGCTATGAGTTTGTTCTTAGAACATAACTCGCATCTCCCAAATCTTTCATTTTAAATTGGCTAGCCAGCCAGCCTTTTACATCAGATATCACTCCCACATCATTCCCAATGAGTAGGATGTCGTCCACGTATTGGACCAAGAAAACTACCTTTTTGTCAATGATGCGCTTGTAGACACAAGGTTCATCGACGTTCTGCTCAAAACCATAGGTTTTGATCACATCATCAAATCTGATGTTCCAAGATCTAGATGCTTTCTAAAGTCCATAGATGGACCTTTACAACTTGCAAACCTTTTGCTCTTGATCTGGAGATATGAATCCCCATGGTTTCATCATATAGATGCTCTCGTCAAGATTGTCATTCAAGAATGCAGTCTTGACGTCCATTTGCCAAATTTCTTAATCGAAATAGGCAGTAACGGATATGAGAATTCTAATAGACTAAAACATGGCTACTGGCCAAATGGTCTCTTCATAATCAACCCCATCTTTCTAGGTATAACCCTTAGCCACTAGCCTTGCTTTGAATGTCTCTAGCTTCCCGTTTACTCATCTCTTTCTTTTGTATATCCACTTACACCCTATGGGTTTTACCCCATCCAGTAAGTCTACAAGATCCCAAACTGAGTTGGAGTGCATAGACTTCATCTCATGATTCATGGCTTTAAGTCATTCCTCTTTATCAGGATCTTCCATTGCATTCTTAAATGTCAATGGATTATCCACAATATCAGCAGAGATAACACTTTATCCCTCACTTATACCTAAATAGAGTTCAGGTTGTCTAACAATCCTCCCACTACGTCTAGGTGATTGTGTATCCTAATCAGGAACCATCTGACTCTCAGATGTTTGTGGATCAACAGCTCTTGTTGATGAAACACTAGTCTCACCAGGCTCCAACTCACTCAATACAATCTTAGAACGAGGTTTATGGTCAGTAATATGATTGTCCTCAAGAAACGTTGCATTTGTCGATACAAATACTTTGTTATCTTAGGGACTATAGAAGTGTCCCCCTCTGGTCACCTTGGAGTATCCTACAAACAGGCAGACTACAGACTTAGAGTCTAGTTTTCCACTTCTATTCTTCAGCACGTATGCTGGCCACCCCCATACGCGAAAATGTCGCAAACTAGCTTTATGACTATTCCACAACTCTAGGGGAATCTTAGGAACAGATTTGGATGGCACTACATTCAAAATATATGCCGCTGTTTGTAACGCATATCCCTAGACGAAATTTGGTAATGATGAGAAACTAATTATAGATCTCACCATTTCCATTAGGGTTCTATTTCTCCTCTCCGCTACACCATTTTGCTGAGGTGTACTGGGAGCTGTGAGTTGGGAAACTATCCCATGCTCGACCATGAAGTCTTCAAACTATTAGTCAAGGTACTCACATCTACGATCTGATCGTTGTGACTTGATAGTCCTACCTAATTGATTCTCAACTTCAGCTCGGAATTCGTTGAACTTTTCAAATGTTTCCTACTTTCGTTGCATCAGGTAGACATATCTGTATCTTGAGTAATCATCTATAAAGGTGACATAATACTCATAGCCACCCCTAGCTCTAACATTCATCAGTCCGTAGACGTCTGTATGCATGAGTTCTAGTGGCTCTATAGCTCTAAGCTCTTTTCCAGTAAAAGGTCTTTTAGTCATCTTACCTTCTAAACAGGATTCACAGATAGGTAGGTGCCAACATTTAACTCACTTAAATGTCCGCTTTTAACTGGTTTATTTATCCGGTCAAGGTTGATATGACCAAGCCTTAGATACTCCCACTGCTTTGGCCAACACGACATCCCCTGACCCCACATGCATTGAGAAAGCTCCATCCTCTAGCTGTGTCCAAGAATCAGTCCACTGTAAAGAAGAACAAACATGGTTAGTGGCCCCCGAATCAACTATCCAGGGTGAAAAATCATCTTCCATGAAACAAGTTTCAATAACAAGTAAATCATATTTACCTTTCGTCTTCTTCTTCTTGGCTACCTCCTCCAGGAACAGAGGACAGTTCATTTTCCAGTGCCCGACCTTGTTACAATGGAAAAATTTTCATTTATCATGGTCAGTGGAGGCACCTTTCTTTTCGCTTTAGGCCTTCTTGGGCTTGGGCTTACCTTTAGCCTTCCCAGCAGACATCTTCCGCTTTTTATTATTATTAGAGGAAGAAGATGGCTTGACAACATTTGCCTCACTGGTCTTACCCTTGTTGTCCTTAGTTAAAGACTCAAAAATAATGAGCTCATTGAGCAACTTTGTGAGACTAAACCTAAACTTGTTCATCCCGTAGTTGCTCTTATACTGATCGAAACTCTTTGGAAGAGTCATCAGTATGATGCTCACTTGACTGGGTTCGTCAATGGCCCCGCCATTGACTTCTGCCATGTTGAAGTAGAACATCATGCTCAGGACATGTTCCCGAACTAATGTACCTTTCTTCATGCGATCGAGCATAGCGGAATGAACAGCTTCATGTCGCTTTTGCTCGGAGGGCTACCCGAACATAGCTTGCAATGGCTCCATAATTCTGAATGCTGAATTCATAGATTCATGCTTTATGACAAGCACGCCTGTCATAGAAGCCAACAGATATGTTCGGGCCTTCTTATCAGATGAGACCTATCACTAGTATGCCTTACGAACACTTCGTATGGCATTAGCAGTAGGCACTGGAGGACATTCCTTTGTAAGCACAAACTTGAGGTCTTTGGTGACCAATATTGCATTAATATTAAGTTTCAGTTAATTTGTCGTTTGCGAGATTTGAAGTAATGCATAAGACATAATTGCTGAAATAAATAAAACATTCATTCAGTCATTTATATAAGAAAATCGAGTGCTTTGGCATAAATTTAAACATGATGCATGAACATGTTTAACGAACTAGAAATACCCAAAAAAAAGTTACTATACCACGACAATCCAACATACCACAAAGAAGTGCCGCCTTAGGGTCGGTCAAGTCTTTGCATGTTGGACCGAGACATTCTCAATCAAATGATACTCTAGAATAACTCTTATTCTATATCATTCAACCATCGTTTATTCAGTCAGGTTTTTAATTAACAAAACTTAATCAAAACCTTCGTGAGTGTAACCTACCATTTCAGATCTCACGAGCTTAACTCGAGGATTGCCACATTCGGGTCGGTCAATCCGAAATACCCTCAGAAATCATATCCGTTAGAAAGTCAACCTTGGTATTGATCTTTTTGGAAACCCTCCTTAGGGAGGACGAAAACAAAGCCGTCACGAGGCTCCACTCGAATCTCACGGTGTTGAACTAATGATGGAGACTGTGGAATATATATGTCATATATCCCTCTCCCACTCACCATTTTTTAAAGGGTTTTTAATATTCCGTTAATGCAACCTAGACTCTAAAGGATCAAACGCCTAACTTTAATAAAGTTATCTAGCGCATTAACAAATTCATTATTAGAAATAAAATCTAATTAACTAATAAAATATTAATGATTTTTAACAATTAGATGCTCTCCTTAAGATTGTCGTTCAAGAATGGAGTCTTGACCTCCATCTGCCAAATTTCATAATCGTAATAGGCAGCAATGGATAAGAGAATCCTAATAGACTTAAACATGGCTATTGGCGAGACGGTCTCTTCATAATCGACCCCCTCTTTCTAGGTATAACCATTGACCACTAGCCTTGCCTTGAAGGTCTCTACCTTCCCGTCTACTCCTCTCTTTCTCTTGTAGATCCATTTACACCCTATGGTTTTACCCCATTTGGTAAGTCTACAAGTTCCTAGACTGAGTTAGAGTACATGGACTCCATCTCGAGATTCATGGCTTTAAGCCATTCCTCTTTATCAGGATCTTCCATTGCATTCTTAAATGTCAATAGATCATCCACACTATCAGCAGAGACAACATCTTGTCCATCACTTACACCCAAATAGAGTTCATGCAGTCTTACAACCCTCTCACTAAGTCTAGGTGGTAGTGTATCCTGACTAGGAATCATCTAACTCTCAGTTGTTAATGGATCAACAACTCTTATTGAATGAGTACTGGTCTCACCAGGCTCCAACTCATTCAATACAATTTTAGAATGAGGTTTATAGTCATAAATATAGTTATCCTCAAGAAACGTTGCATTTTTCGATACAAATACTTTGTTATCTTCAGGACTATAGAAGTCTCCACCTCTAGTCTCCTTGGAGTATCCTACAAATAAGCATACCACAGACTTGGGATCTAGCTTCCCAGTTCTGTTCTTCTGTACGTGTGCTGGACACCCTCATACGTGAAAATGTTGCAAACTACTTTACAACCATTTTACAACTCTAGGGGAGTCTTAGGAACAGATTTGGATGGCACTACATTCAAAATGTATGTCGTTGTTTGAAGCGGATATCCCTAAAAGGAATTTGGTAATTATGAGAAACTAATCATAGATCTCATCATTTCCATTAGGGTTCTATTTCTCCTCTCCGTGACACCATTCTGCTGAGGTGTGCTAGGAACTGTGAGTTGGGACACTATCCCATACGCGACCATAAATTCTTCAAACTCTTGGTCAAGATACTCACCTCCATGATCCGATCGTAGAGTCTTGATAGTCTTTCCTAACTAATTCTAAACTTCAGCTTAGAATTCTTTGAACCTTTCAAATGTTTCTGACTTCCATTGCATTAGGTAGAGGTATCTGTATCTTGAGTAGTCATCTATAAAGGTGACATAATACTCATAACCACCCCTAGCTTTAACATTCATCAGTCTGTAGACGTCTGTATGTATAAGCTTTAGCGGGTCCTTAGCTCTAAGCCTTTTTACAGTAAAAGGTCTCATGAGCTTAACTCGAGAATTGTCACCTTAGGGTCGATCAATCCTGAAATACCCTCAGAAATCCTATCTGTTAGGGAGTCAACCTTGGGATTGATCTTTGTGGAAACCCTCTTTAGGGAGGATGAAAGCAAAGCTGTCACGAGGCCCCACTCGATCTCAAGGTGTTGAACTAATGATGGAGACTGCGGGATATAATGTCATATATCCCTCTCCCACTCACTATTTTATAACTAGGGTTTTTTATAGTTGTTAATGCACCTAGATGTTTACAAGATTAAACGGGTAACTTCAATCTAGTCGTCTAGCGCATTAACCTTTCTTTATTAGAATCTAATTCTAATTAACTAATAAATTATTACGATTTTCAACTCTTAAAAATCCAATCTATTAGTAATAATTCTAATCTATGTAAACAGTGAACAGATCGCGTGAACGGTGTCCAGTGGACAGTACCGTGTGAACTGTGTCAGTGAACAGTGTCCGTCGTGCGTGTTTCTGATTTTGCTCTTTCGCCTTCCGTCTTTTTCGTCCGTGTTATTGGTACAATCTGTCAAGATGGCTCGTCAACATAAACGTCGTGTTACACGTGGACAACAAGTGACGTGTCAACAAATGTCAACTAAATTGAACTAACCTAAAATGATCAGAAAATAACCCTGCAATACTGATCAAAGTTACTAAGTTGGTTAGGTTAGAAAAGCCTGACCAAGGTAATTAGATTGATTAGGTTAGTAAGATTTGATCGGAAAATCACAAGATGGTCGGATAGACTCGAATGGTCAGGTCTAGTTATTTGATCGGGTTTAGATCCCTGGTCGGGTGTGGAAGGCGGTCATCTAAGCGACACGTGGACAATTTCCAGATACACTCGAATGCTTGACATACTGATAACATTGAATCACGACTCAAACACGCAAAGAAGAGTCTTCCTTAAATAAGGTCTCATGAAGCATATTATGATAAGGAAACAAATTTCCTTAAAGCTATCAGAGTCCAGAATAAGCAAAAGACCTGATGTGGTTAAAACACAAACAATACAAGACGGGAAAGAAGAACAGTACGACTCATATAAGCCAGAGTTGTTCGTACTCTATTAAATGACTGCCACTTTTCTTCTACTTGTACTCTAAGAATTAGGGTTCTACATATGTATAAATAGACTCTAAAAACACCCAGCAATGGTTCACGAATCAAGAGATATTATTAGAGAGCAAGGGAGTCTGAGTGTGTAATTCGTGTTATTCATAGTGAATTTCTTTCCTCGCCGTCACCGGCAACCGTGGTTTTTTCCCGTTAGGGTTTTCCTCGTAAAATCTTACTTGCTTGTTTCTTATTTTGTTCTTTTAGAGTTCTTATTTAATTGCAAATTGCAATTAACTTGTCTGAAGCATGATTAATTTTACCAATCCAAAAATCATCGTCAACAGTCCAATTTTTTCATACATATTTTACAATAAAATACATAGCAGAAAAAATACAACAAAGAAATTACAGCAGAAAAAAATTATTAAATTACATCCCGGCATTAATATTGCATAAAAAAATTACAGCATTAAATAAGAACCCTAAAACCCAAGTACTATAAAAATTTACGATCAACAATGTTTAAATTAAAAGATTTAATTATAAACATTCATACAATCATAAAGACAGTGCCTACACATTCATACATGTCAGGAGCATCGAAATCGATTCTCCTAATCCGAAAAAATTGGCTCTGATACCAATTGTAGGGACCCCCAGATTACTGATCGCCCAGCGAAAGAATTTTGTTTTTCAAAAATAATTATTTCAATGAAATACTGAAACTGCGACAGGTAAACCCTATGATCTATTTTTCGGAACAATAAAAACAAAAAGAATCGAAATCAAAACATAAAAGAGAAGAGAAGAAACAATATTCTTCATACCTAAGTAGAAGGCTCGTTCTCTTTAATACGATATGCTTCTGGTTTGAACCACTTGATCTTCCTGACTATCTCCCGGAATTGGTAACGGAGTGTGGACGCGTCACAGTACTCAGGGACAATAAGAGAATACAGAGAGAAGAAGAAGAAAAAAAAACAATTTTTTTTGGCCGAACCCTAGAACACTTCTAGGTTTTTTTTTCTTTTCTCTAAACGCTTAAAACTCTTTTAATCGTATGTTTTGGTGTTGTGTTACAATTTCCAAAAACATATATCATATATATATATATATATATTTACATTTATAAAACTAATTAATTAAATCTTTTAAGATATATGATATCTTTAAAAATATTAATTATATTTTTGATTTGAACTCAAACTCTTTAAATTACAAATTAAATATTTAATTTAATAAAATAAAATAATCATATTATCTTATTTTATTCAAAATCAAATATCAATTAACACCCTCCATTTACTGATTAATAACATAATTAAATAATCTTATTATTTAATTTATTCAATCACCATTATTCATTAATTAAATAATCTCATTATTCAATTAATTCCTGAATAAATATGTTAATGGTACAATTTGGAAAGGTGGCATGTCAGCATAAACATCGTGTAACATGGAAACAACAAGAGACATATCAGCAAATGTCAACTAAATCGAACCAACCTAAAATAATTAGAAAATACCCCTACAGTACGGATCAGAGTTACTTAGATGGTCGGGTTAAGAAAATCCGACCAAGGTAATTAGATTGATCGGGTTATACAAACAACTATCGGGGGAAAACCAAATGATCGGGTATAGCTACTTGATCAGGTAAAGATCTCTGGTCGGGGGTAAAATTGATCTGATCGGGTTTGAAAGACGATCGGTTAAGCGACACATGGATAAAGTCTAGATACGATCAGACGATTGGCATATTGATAACGTTATAACGACTCAAACACATAAAGAAGAATCATCCTCAAATAAGGTCTCAAGAAGCATACTCTGATAAGGAAACAAATTTCCTTATAGTTATCAGAACCCAAAATAAGCAAAAGTCCTGATATGATTACAACGACTCCAACAAGTCAGAATTCAATTAAATCACTACTACCTTCCTCTTACTTGTATTCCAAGAACCAGGGTTTTATACATGTATAAATAGACCTTAAAAATACCCAACAAGGGTTAACGAATCATTAGATATTCAAGAGAGCAAGTAAGGTCGAGTATGTAATCGTGTTATACACAGTGAATTTTCTCTCGCCGTAACCGGCAACCGTGGATGTTTCCTCATCTTGAGGTTTTACCACGTAAAATCTTGTATTCACAATTTCTTTCACTTTTTTCAATTTATTACATAATCATCAACTTTGCATATTTAGTGTGATGAATGATCAATTTCACGTAGTCCAGAAATCACCGTCAACAAAATACATGTCACTTTCGTAACACAATTAATTGGACAATCAAATTAATTAATCATGACCCTTGTTACCTAAAACAATTGGGCTAACAAGGGGACCTAATGGACCTACAGTATTTTGAGATTCAATAATCTTTAGAAATAATTAATTAAACTCTTTAATTAATATTTCATGATTATTAACTCTGGTGTTATTCCACTAAAAACCTGAAGCTGCACTCTCTCAACTGTAGATGTTTTTACACAAACCAATAACTTTCGGTGTCCATCGATATAGCTATTACATATGGTATAATCCTCCACAAGTAGTTCATAATTAGAGCTGGGTCATAATGTCTGTTATACCCCTCTAATTATATCTTTCCATTAAGTATCATTGATTCTCTAATGAACAGTCAATCATACATTCCTCGCGGAATTAGAAGAGCCCTCATATTGTTCAAACCCCGAATCAACCCTTAAGGAAACTACCATCTACTTCTCGCAAGAAGGAGTGGATTCCACTATTGTGTACAAACCTTCCCAGCCACAAGCCAAACCACGATCCCCAACATACGGAGCATATTGATCAGGAATACAACTGCGACCTCACTCATTTTATATCAAAGACCACGATCTAACCTGAAGGAGTTGATAAAATGCTCAGGACTAAGATCACCCATATATATCCATCATTAGTTGATATATATGAATCTCATCCTTAAACGAATTTTAGTGAGAGATTCATATAGATCATGGCCCAGTCCTATATGATCACATCATACAAGGTGCTTTGATTCTCATATCTCCGTATGAATGATCCAGGATAGGATCATTGTACACTACAAAATGAACTGAAGCTGTAGATTAATCACAAATAAAGTACCAAGATTTATTTGCTATCTACGGACTCTTTAGATTGCACGTCACTTACTGTATCCATCTGTATATGACATTCATATACACAAGTTATATCCAGCAATCTTGGATGTTAAATGAACAAGTTTTACACAATATATGACATAAGAAGAATGAATTAAACTATTCTTTTATTTATGTTAAAATTCCATTTACAAATAACAAGCTTTAGGGCATAAACCCCAACAACAGCTGCCAGAGGACACTAGAGGAAAAGATTATCTGCCAATTCACTACTGACACCATAAACACTACAACGAGAAGCTAACTGAAACTCAGCCCTATACAAGCAATCCCCTGTGGAAAGCCTATTCAACAAAAGACACCGGTCAAAGCTAAATAGGAAAGAGAAATAAAACGGGACCAAACATCCCTTCACCACGGGACCTGAGGGAAAACATGAATCAGTCAGGAATAAGCCGCCTTGCAAGAAACTCTACCATCCTGGGAATGAGCCCACACCCGGAGAAATCGCAATCCTATCAATCTGAAAACAAAGATCCAGAAAACGAGCTCGAAAACAATCATCAAGAACCCATATGCCATCTTAAATAAAATATGAAACCCTTATCTGAAGAAGGCTAGCCAAATAATCAAGAGTCTCCTGAAGCTCCAATATGCGCACCCCCAACCAATTGTCGCACCAAAAGTCTCGTTGAGAATTCTAGTCAATGAGCCAAATACCATCCTTAAAAAGCTCAGAATAGTGAGCCTGAAAAAAAGACCTAATCGAAGAAGTGATATATCCTCCATGCGGCTTCCGAAGCTACTTGAGATACCGTTCCGGTAGAAACGAATAGGGAAAACCCTTAGAGGACATAAACTTCCAAGTGAGCTTCTTTAAAAGCGAATCATTTAGTAACCCAAGATCTGTCAAACCAAGACCAACTTGAGAGTGAGGCCGACAACAACGATTCCAAGCAACCCGGATAAGCTTGGTCTCCTCACAAGAATCTGTCCATAAAACATTTCTCAATTTGTGATTAACCAACCGCAACAATGAAGAAGGCCATTTGTAGATCAAGAAAGAATGCATAAAGGAACCAGTAATGACCGACTTGATCAGTGTAGCACGACCGGCCAAAGAAAGGGCTTTACCTTTCCACTTTGCGAACTTATACAGGATTTTATCCACGATAGGCTACAACACAGACTTCCTAAGCTTACCACAACATAACGAGACCTCTAAGTAGGAGAAAGGCAACTGCCCAATATGCATACCAACCAAAGATTGCAATCGTCTAATCTGATTCAAAGAAACAGAATAGCCAAAATAGATTGAAGACTTACTCCAGTTAACCAGCTGACCTGAAATGTTGCCATAAACCTCATGATCACTCCAAAATGAGCACCTGTAATAGTATGGAGCTGTGTGAGTGGTACAATGATAAATAAGATTCGTTCCGCGAGGATTGATGAATTGATTACCACAATTGATTGATTATACTACTATTTAGACAAGAAAAGATTTGATGATTGAATTATACTACTCAAAACCAATTAAATTAAACTAAAACTAAAATGCAATTAATGAAACTAAACAAACAAGCAAACAAAGTAAAGAAGCACACAGACAAGTGATTGTATTTCTGATGGGAAATTAGGCTAAGACTGTGAATCCACCTAACCAATTTTCACCAATTTATAGACACACCATTGAAGATAAATTATGCAAGTGAAAATGTAGACTCGTGACAACCCTCAATTAATCTCTACTCTCTCTCAAGTAATAGAAACAACATTTATGTGCACCAATAACCTATCCCTCGATGGTCATCCGAAATACACACAAGTTCATTATGCTTTGTGGTTCACTAATTGAGTCCTAGAGACTAGCCTCGAGTACATCTACCTTTATTAGACCTTTATCAGACCTTTATCATGCATTTCATCGAGCACGTTGTGTGCTTCTCCTCTCGGTACATCACATAACAACCAAATAAACATTAAATGTTAGCTAGACACTCAATATTAATTATAGCATGAAATACACATACATAAGCACAAGCAATATGAATAAAGTGGTGGCCTTTATTGATAAATCATGGTAAAGGCTTCATCTTGGCCTTAGCCAAGAAGGACTTAGTTCATAATACAAGAAATGGTCATACAATATATGAAATGAGTACAAGCCATAAATGAATACAAATAAATGTAAAGAGAGAAAGGATTAGAGTAAACTAAGTTGAAGAACTCATCCTCTCTTGCTTGGTTGTGCTAGACTTCTTCTATCTTTGACTTCTCTCACTCAAAGATGTTATTTTGATGAAGTGTCTAGGTAAGGAAATGAGGTGGTAAGTGTTTGGAGAGGTGAGATTTGGGTATAGGTGGTGATTTGATGAAGGGTTTAGGTGATTTGGTGAAGGGTACATATTGGTTCTTGGAAGGTTTGGATTGCAATGGGAGTGTTTGGAGCTCAAAGGTCATGCTAGAAGTGCTGGAAATGAAGGAAAGTGAGTTACTTATAGTGTTTGGGAAATAAGACATGAAGCACTATAAATTCTGTTGAGTTGGATACATGTGGGCTGGTGTTACGTTGGTCGTGTGGCGCTTCACCAGCGCCACCCTTCTAGAGGAACTGCGATGGTGAAGGTGCGTTAGTCGACAAGCACCTCACAAGCGCCACCCTTCTAGAAAAGATACGCTGGTGTTGCGCTTCCGGTGCGCCTAAAGAGGGACGTATACTCCTCACTTCTTTGATTTTTCAATTTTTTTAGTTTGGGCCTCGAATTTCTTTGACTTTGCATTATTACCCTTGGATTACTTAGAAACCTACAAAATATCAATTTAACCATCAAGTACCTGGTTTTTACCAGAAAATGGATGCAAATTAATAGGAAATGGGGCTACACAACTTGTAGAAATATGCATTATCACCTCAAAAGCATACATGATATTCTTCAAATTCTGAATTGTGCCTTTGCAAAAAATCATAACATCACCTGTATACAGCAAATGTGTAGGCTCTGAAAACCCCCTTGGGGAAAAAACAGACAGTAACTGAGAAGAAACCACCATCCTCAACAGTAACCTACTAAGGAAATCCTACGTAATACCAAACATAAGCGGGGTTAAAGGATCTCCTTGACGAACCCCTATAGAGCGGCGAAAATAACCCTCCGGAGTCCCATTGATAAGCATCGAAACTTGAAAAACACATGATGTTGTTGATCCAATCCATGAAAATTAGAGAAAACCTAACAGCATGGAGCACTCTATGAAGAAAAGACCAATCCAAAGTATCAAAAGCTTTGTGGTTATCAATTTGCATCGCCAAATTACCCTCATAACACTTCTTCTGCAACACATTCACACAATCAGAAGCTAAAGCGATACAATCCTCTACATGACAATCCCAAATGAAACCGAACTGATGGGGAGAGACAATCTTATCCGCAATTCGAGCCAATTGATTTGCCAAAATCTTGGAAGAGATTTTGAACAGCAAGTTACTAAGTACAATCGGACGAAACTGATCAATCAAGAACGAATCCTTCAGCTTCAAAAAAAGGACAATGAAACTAGAGTTAAGACCAGGAAAAATAGATGCAGTGCGGAAAAAATCCAGAACAACAAGAACCACATCCCTACCCACTACCTCCCAACATCGTTGTCCACATAATTTAATTCTCTAAAAAATTGATAAACATAAGAATTTACAAAGAGGATTTTCTTTTTACAATTCAATTTTTTCTTGTGACACTTCTTATCTAATGACACTTCATTATTAAAATATAAATTTAAATATTAAAAAATATCTAAAGACACTCCATTTGTTTCAAAATTATACTTTTTATCTTTTGACACACTTTCCAAAGACGCTCCATCTAAAAATATATAATTAAAAAAATCTAAAGCACAACTCATTTTACTCAACAAATTTATTTGTTCAAAATTCTTAAAATTCAACACAATATATATATATATATATGTTATTGGTATAATTTGGAAAGATAACACGCCAGCATAAACAACGTAAATTGCGGGAACAATAAGTGACGTGTCAACAAAGAAGAGTTAACATCAGCTAACCAAAAATGATCAGTAAACAACCCTGCACGATTGATCAAAATCACCTAGATGGTCGGGTTGGGAAATCTCGACCAAGGTAAATAGATTGATCGGGTATATCAGTTCGATCGGGAATGAATCCTTAGTCGGGGTGAGCGAGATCTGGTCGGGTCTGGTAGATGATTGGTTAAACAACACGTGTACATCGTAAAGATGTCCTCAGATGATTTGATATACTTAGAATTCAGAATTTAACGCAATCACGACTCAAATACGCAGATAAAGAGTTCAACTCAAATAAGACATCTCGAAGCATATTCTAATAAGGAAACAAACCACCTTATAAGTAGCAAAGTCTCAATCAAGCAGCAAATCTAAGTCATTCAATTTACACAAGATGTAAACAACTCCGATAAGTCAGAAGTTTATTAAACCTTTGTCACCTTTTTCCTTATTTATACTCAAAGAATCAAGGATTATGCATGTATAAATAACCCCTGAGAACATCCAAGAAGGGGTTAATTAATTATTAGTTTATGAGAGCGATCAAGGAAGGCTGAGTGTGTAATCAAATTTATTCATAGTGGATTTCTATCTTGCCGTCTGGCAACCATGGACGTTTCCTCACTTTGAGGTTTTATCACGTAAAATCTTTGCTGTTTGATCTGTTTGTTATTTCTAATTTCTTATTCAATTGTTAGTTCGACATATTTTGTGTGACGCGTGATCCACATAGTTCGATCCAAAAATCACTGTCAACAATTGGCGCTAGAAGAAGGGGGTGTGAACCTCCGAGATCTTTCATAACAGACAGATGGTTACTAGTAGAGACAGGAGTCAATCCCCACATGAAGCCGGCACCCACCACGGTACCGACAACACCGGCAATGCTGAAGGAGATTTGCCTTCCAGAACTCCACCTTCCGTCGGCTAAGATGCAATATCTTCCCCAGAAACCCTTCAGGGCAACTCTTCCGACGCTTTTCAACAAGTTCAAGAGTCCCTGCGGAGAGTCATTGAAGACGTCGCCAAACAGGGAATCAACATTACTGCTACTGCGAATTTAACGTCACCATTCCAATTATCTACGCATGTGATGGTTTGGAACCCTAGGATACGGTCTGAGATAGTTGTTCAGACCCCAGACGCCCCATAAAAAAATTGCTAGAGATAGGGCAGATCACCGCGAAAAAAGGGAGTAGTCCCAAAAGCGAGGTGATGGCCAAGATTACCATAATTTCAAAGAAAAAAGAAGGCAGGACGGCAGAGGGTGCAAGAAACCCAACATTCATGATGACGCAAGAAGAGAGAATAGGCGGGGAGCGAGTCAAGATAAAAATGATATATATGGAAGTGATGAGAGGAGGTCTCAGTCAGCTTCATCTGATGAAGACGCACCCCTAGGAGGCATAGGGAAACGACCCCTTACCCAAAGTATAACATCTGTGATACTCAAATCACCGGACAAACTTCAAGGGATCCCTATGGCCTGACCGTCGGCCAAAAGTTCACTGATCGCGGCGAGCCGGAGGAAGAGCGAGAAGTCTTATTGAAAAGGGTAGAGGCGTTGGAACAGAGACAAAGTCGAGGCAACCTACTAATTAGGAATTCTAGCAGCCCGTTTGTTATCACCATAAGGCAAGCACCATTTTCAAAAAAATTCAGAATGCCCCATATGGAACAGTTTAAGACCAACACTGACCCCCAACAGCAGATTAGAAGATATCAGAGTGCAATGACGCGGTATGACTATGATGATACACTTTTATGCAAAATGTTCCCTAAAACGTTAGGAGATCAGGGGTCTCGATGGTTTGGTGGCCTTGCAAGCGGATCGATCAAAAATTTCGAGGACTTGATACATGCCTTTACTAGGTAGTTTGGGAAACATCCAACGCAAGAAGTCAATATATGTTCTTTCAACTTTGAGACAAAGGAAAGAAGAAAAGTTAAAGGATTACCTTACCCGGTTCTCACAGGAAGTCTCTGAGGTGCAAGACCCTAACGACGATGCGGTAGTTGTTGCATTTATCAACAGTTTGCAACATAGCCAATTATCATTGAATTTGAGGCAGAAGGGCCCAATCACCTACGCTAATTTGGTAGACGATTTAGAAGGATATGCGATGGCTGAAGAAGAGCAGACAGTCCATGGAGAGGAGTTGATACATGGCGGTCAACCGGCTAATGGTTCGAAAGGAAATCCCAAGGCTGATTAAAAGAACGGCTTCGGGAAGAGTAAAGAAAGTCGCAAGGAAGAAGACCAGAAAAGCAACAGAACCTTCAAACGATAGTATACCAACTACATTCCCCTGGCTCAGAAACAAGAAGAAATCTTGAATGTGATTGAGGACAAGAACTTATATAAGAAGCATCCAAAGCAATCTAACTTTGCCCGAAGGGACACCTCGAAGTATTGCCGTTTCCACCGAGAAAACGACCATGAAACCTCTAAATGCTACCAACTGAGGGACTACATTGAAAAGTTAATTAGAGAAGGGCACCTAAAAGACGTAGTTCTTAAAGGAAATAACGCTCGGTAAAACGATCCTTCAAAACCCGACCAAGATAAGAAGAAGAGTCCAAGGGAAAGCTCAGATTTTAATACTATCTTTGGTGGACCATGCACAGGAAAAAGTAGCAGGGAAAGAATGTCTGAAGTCCGTGAAGCAATAGACGGCCAAAGAAATTTGGAAGTGAACTCGGTAGGTCCTGACCAGAAGAAGCTCAAACAAGGTTGGGACCCGATCATTTTCTCTGAAGCTGATGCTCATGGATTGGAAGTTAAACCGAATGATGCAATTGTTGTTTCAGTTCTCATTGGTCATCGAGAAGTAAGGAGAATGTTGATCGACAATGGGAGCTCGGCAGATATTCTGAATGCTGGGGTGTTCGATCAGTTAGGGCTCCAAAGAAGAGACCCGTAACTTTTAGCAATTCCTCTTAGAGGGTTCAGAGGAGCCGAAGTGAGATCCTTGGGAACAGTCAAGTTGCCAGTCGAAATAGGAAACTTTCCATGTCAGAAAGTAGTATTGCTTGACTTCGTGGTTGTTGACACCGAGAACTGGCCATATAATGCTTTACTAGGTAGACCATTCCTAAATAAAACAAAAACAGTTACAGCAACCTACGCCCTAACCGTTAAGTTTCCAACAGAGGCTGGAGTCAGAATATTGAAAGGATCCCAGGAATGGGCAAGAAAAGCTAACCTGGCAATCTACAGAGAAAGAGCCAAGCCAGATGTAATGCAGATAGATTCCGCCGACCAGAAAAAGAGCTTAAAAGATGATGAAGGAGAAGAGATTGCTGAAACACAAACCCAGTTTGACTTGGATCCAAGAGAATCGTGTCTGAAAGTTGAAGAAAGCCAGGAAGAAGAGCCAACTATTGAAGTTATAGTGGACGATAGAAAACTTGGACAAACGGTAAAGTTGGGAGCACAATTAACCGAACAGATACAGAGTCAACTGATCAATCT
Source organism: Dipteronia sinensis (assembly GCA_033220585.1). Lineage (NCBI taxonomy): Eukaryota > Viridiplantae > Streptophyta > Magnoliopsida > Sapindales > Sapindaceae > Dipteronia > Dipteronia sinensis. The sequence continues at coordinate 69,641,668 of CM065636.1, read as the reverse complement.
ATTGAAAGAGTACATGAATGTATTCGCCTAGAAACACGAGGACATGCCAGGGATCGATGCCAAGATAATTTCCCATGCTCTGACTGTTGATCCCGAACAGAGACCGGTAATACAGAAAAGGCGAAGATTCAACCCTGAAAGAAGCCAAGCGATTAAAGAGGAAGTCCAGAAGTTATTGGCAGCAAGATCTATCAGGGAAATTCAATATCCCGAATGGGTCGCCAAGGTAGTTCTCGTAAAAAAGAAGAATGGGCAGTGGAGGATGTGTGTGGACTTTACATATTTGAATAAAGCATGCCTAAAAGATAGCTTCCCTTTACCCCAAATAGATCAATTGGTCGATGCAACTGCGGGGCACGAGCTATTGAGCTTCATGGATGCATATTCGGGTTACAATCAGATCAGGATGTTCGGCCCAGATGAAGAAAAAACTGCTTTTATAACAGATCAAGGGCTTTATTGCTACAAAGTAATGTCTTTTGGTCTCAAAAATGCCGGGGCGACTTACCAAAGATTGGTAAACAAGATGTTTGCCCGACAGATTGGCAGAAACATGGAATTCTACATAAACGACATGTTAACCAAAAGTGTCATATCAAGTAAGCACACTGCAGACTTGGAAGAAACATTCCAAGTATTAAGAAGATATGGGATGAAAATCAACCCGAACAAGTGTGTCTTTAGGGTACCATCGGGAAAGTTCCTCGGTTTTCAAGTGTACCAAATGGGGATCGAAGCAAACCCTGAAAAAATAAAAGCCATAGAAGAGATGAGGTCCCCGGTTACCCTAAAAGACTTCCAAAGGTTGACGGGATGTTTAGCATTGTTAAATCGGTTCATCAGCAAGTCAACCGATAGATGTTTACCATTCTTCAAAGCAATAAGAAAAGGAAAGAGAGTAGAATGGAATGGGGAGTGTGAACAAGCGTTTCAGAAAATCAAACAATACCTAGGTAAGGCCCCGATCCTCTCAAAGCCTCTAGAAGGAGAAACTTTGTACTTATACCTGTCGGTCACAACCGTGGCCACATGATCGGTACTCGTTAGATTAGATGAAGGGGTACAAAAACCAGTATATTATACTAGCAAGGCTCTGCTACCAGCTGAAACAAGGTACTCGGCTGCAGAACAGATGACACTTGCATTCGTAACGGCAACAAGAAAGCTTAGACCTTTACAGAAGGGGATTTTAGAAAACTCTACAAAGATGTTTTAGCCGAGAAAAAAGAGATAAGATCTTGGCCAGCATACACAGTGGTATGTGTGGAAACCACACTGGGGGTAAAAGTTTGGCCCATAAAACCCTTAGGCAGGGCTTTTATTGGCCAACCCTATTCCAGGATGCTAAATTGGTGGCTGAGAAATGCGGTACTTGTCAAAGAATCGCAAACGATATTAGGCAACCACCTGAAACCTTGAAGAATCTAACCTCACTCTGGCCATTTGCAATGTGGGGATTAGATCCGATCGGCCCCATACCGACAGCAACTAAAAGAGGTACCAAGCATGCTATTGTGGCGGTTGACTATTTCACAAAGTTGGCAGAAGCAGAGGCACAGGTACACATAACCGAGGCTAATACCACTAACTTCGTAAAGAAGAACATTATCTATCGATTCGGGATTCCGGAAACAATTGTCACTGATAATGGAACCCAATTCGATAGTGATAATTTCAGGGAGATGTGTCGAAAGTACCACATAAAGAATTATTATACCACACCAGCTCATCCTTAGACTAATGGCCAAACTGAAGCCGTCAATAAGATCATTAAGCACACCCTTAAGGGCCAAGCTCGACGACAAGAAGGGAAATGGGGCAGACAAGTTACATGAAGTACTTTGGGCATACCCAACAACTGAAAGAACAGCAACAGGAGAGACACCTTACTCCCAGGCGTTCGGGACTGAAGCTATCATCCCGGTCGAAATAACCCATACTTCCCCTAGAATTCAGCTATATCAGCCCGACTCCAATACAATGACCATAGAACAGAGTCTAGATGAGTTGGAAGAAAAATGAGATATTGCGAGGGTAAGAAATGCGGCCTACCAACAGAGAATCGCAAGATACTACAACTCGCACGTCCGGATCAGAAAGTTCCAACTCGGAGATCTGGTTCTTAGAAGGGTATCTCCAAACACAAGGGATAAGTCGGCTGGGTCATTAGCAGACAAATGGGAAGGGCCTTACCAGGTGGTTGGATTAGCTGGACATGGAGCATATTGTCTTGCTTGGTTAGAAGGAGGAGAGTTACCCATGCCATGCAATGCTCAATACCTAAAGATATTCTACCCTTAAGCAGTTTTCTCGTTTTTCTTTTGCTATTTTCTATTCAGAATTTTTAGATATTTTGAGTAGATATAGATCTTTCTCGTGCTTAACCATTTGTTTCTTTTTATAGTTTTTAAAGAAATCAATAAAAACCCTTCAACGGAAACTTAGTTTAAGAAAAGTGTTCTAGTATTGCTTTCGTTAAAGTAAATCCCGACGAACTTCAAACAGGATCTCGGGGGGTTCAGTGATGGAACCAAAAGCATATGTCACAAAGACAATGCATATTCACCAAAACTAACTGGGTGCATTAGAAGCACTGTTAGAGCGCCTTCAAGAAATTAGATACCTAATGGGATGCTCGAAAAGTTGGGTGAGTTAATCAAGATCTCATATCCGAACGCTAGTTAAAAAAAGATGCTTGGCTAAGATAAGTTGGGATAATGAGACCATGAAAAACCTCGCGCTAGTGAATCTTGAGTAACTGACTACTGGGAGATGTCCCAGTGACTTAGTTACCTAATAAAAGACAAGAGTCTATGCATTAGATACCATGCAAATGGTCCATCAAACGAACACTACTTGAACAAATAACTGAATTTCAGCAAGCAACTAAAAGGGCAACCAGACAAGTCAAAAATGATTGAAAAATTAGTTTAACCAAGTTCGGTCAGCCATATAAGATAGTTGTTCGGGTTAATAGTTGATCTAATTCGATCGGTTAAGTCACAGTTGGTTATCAGAATAACTAATCCAGAAGTGGCAACCGGGAAAGAAAATTGATCGGAGTAAAGAAAATCATACAAGTAAATTTCAGATCGGTATCATTAAATGAATGAGTCGATTGTTCATACAAATGATACGAACGATTTATAAAAATATATGATGTATTAAAAAAAAAAGGGAAGTCATCAAGCATCGGAAGCTCTTGAAGTATTTCTATGTCTCGAGGTGCTAGGGTGTTTGCTTTCTTCTTCATAACCCTTGGTCAGATCTCCAAAATCTGGCCAGCTTATGTCACCTTCGAGGTCTTCAACCATGAAAGGAGAATACTCGGTCTCAGGTAAAGGTCCAGCATCAACACCCTTAGATGTCGCTCCACTTTCCCCGACCGCATGAAAAACCACCAAGGAAGATTTGGAGGGAAGCTCTAGATTCATCTTTTGAGGTTCTTTCCCAATAGACTTGCAATAAGCTCTTCATCTCGTCATTTGGTTCCTTATTGCACTAAGAGACTCGGCCTTGTGTTTCTTGATCGATCGGTCCCATTTACGGTGAGCCTCTTCAGTAGACCTCTCCTTACCCTCGAAGAATACATGAGCAGTGGTAAGGCCACGTTCAAACTCCCTTAGCATAACCGCCTCAAAAGCAGGGGACTTCTTGTAGCGATCGATGCTCTGAACTTCAAAGACTAGTTGAGCATCTTGAGAAAGAACTTCCACGCTGACCTTTTGCTGGTTTAGGTCTTCGTCCAACCTTTCGTATCGAAGCTTAGCCTCATCAGACCCCAGTTGGGCTTCAAGCATAGATTGTTGAGAAGCTGCTAAAGTTTCCTTGGAAATCCGAGCTTCTGTTTCCTGATCAAGAGCCGTCTGTTCGGCCAAGACGACCCGCTGCTCTAATTCAGCACACAACAGCCTAGCTTTAGCTAAATCTACTTCAAGTTGAACATTTTTCTTAGAAAATTTTAGAGAGATTATCTGAAGCTGTGTTGGCTCGGGTCTCGGCGGCAGTCACATCTTCTCTCAAAGCAGCTTCAGTCAGGTCACACTGCCTCAACTTTTCTTCATAAGATTCCTTAAGTTTCAGTCCATCAGCCGAGGTAGAACCGATCGCCTTCTTTCCTCTTTCCAGCTCCTTTTTCAGTCGAGAGATTTCAATGGCCTGTTTCCTCTGAGTTATCATAGCTCTGGCCATCTCTTCCACGACATGTTAAATGAAGTAAGTTATGACGACATAACTTAGATATACAATGAATAAAGGATACTGAGTAAAGAATACATACATAAACACCATTGTTATAGATAGCGCGGACTCGGTCCGTATTGATGGCGCTCCTAAAGTCTGTCCAATAACCTTCACTGACATATCCTCTTCCAGCTAACATGGATTTTAACATATCCAGAGGGTCAATCGACATCTTCTCTGGGTTTGGGATGTCAATCGCATCAGTTGCTATTCCCGAGCTCTGATGTTGACGATCAGTCTGGGCTGGACTTGGAACTGGAGTAGATTCAGGAGCAACTGTTAGGGAAGCAGCTGCGGTCTGCCCTTGATCAGCAAACTTGAGTGAACCTGCTTCATTTCCACCCACGAGGGGAACCTCGATAACATCAGGAGCAGATTCAAGAGGATGGGTCGGACGAGCAGGCATTTTGTCAGAAGAATCAAAAGAGGAGGGACCCGTTTGTGCCTTCTCAAATTCAGCTTGTTCCCCATCAGAATCTGAGTCAGTAAAGACTATCGGCCGTGTGACCAAAAATTCCATCGGTACCTTATCAATGTGACGCACCGGAGGATCAGTAGAGGCTTGATTATATATTGATGGTTGGTCAGATGATGAGCTGGCGGAGGCAGCCAGACCCCGATCATTTCCTCTTTTTGATCGGTGCTCTCGGCGGATCAGGTCACTTAGTGAGTCCTGATCCTCATCATCTCCTTCAATAATGATCGGTTTGACTCTAGTCTGATAGGCTTCTAACTTCTCCGCCGAGTCAGTTTCCCTTATTTTATGAGCAACATCAACAGCAGAAGTGCCCGACGCAGTTTTGGCCACTTTACGGATGGGAGATCTTTCAGAAAGCTTAGTTAAGTGGTGACCAGCTTTTTCTTTTATGATTTTCCTCTTCGAGCCTTTGGAAGACCCCTTTTGTTCACCAACTGGATCAGAAGACTTTTTCACAATCTCCCGATCAGAAGCTTCTAGAGACGTATTGGGGTCAGGCTCATATTGATGTTCCACCATAGCTTGTTGGGGAGGAGCAATTCCTTGAGCCAGCTAAGAAGCTGACTCCGCGCAGCTAACCTTATCAAAAAAAATTTATCTTTTCAGCTTGCTCGCCCGCCACAATATCCACCTCGAACACTATTTTGGAGAAAAAGAAAGAGGAGAAACGTCACAACAAGTACAATTCGATCTAAATAAAAAAATTTGAAAAAGATAAAACTTACAGCGTTTGCGCCATCCCTGATTTCCTAGGATGTTTGAGCAGCCTCATTAACATTTCTGGCTTGATCTTCGTTCAGTAAGGCAGATGTTCAATTCCATTGCTCAGAACTGTAAAAATGCCTGGGGACACTATTCCTGGACAACTCTTGACGAGGATCGGCAACCACTGATTCGCCCCAGTCTCCCTGAACAAAAAACCAAGTATTTTTCCAATACTTATTGGAAGTAAGGAACCCCCAGATGAAACCTTTATGATCCTTACTGAAATGGGGGTCGGCTTTTGCTTATATCCTTCAGGGATCCAGTGGTTGATCGACCCAGATTGAAGATAGAAGGTACCCCCGTTATCCAATCAATTCAGGGTGTAGAAGTTTCGAATCTCCTATGGGGTCGAGGGGTATTTAGCACCGATCTTTTACCAGAGATGCCATAGGCTCATTAGCACTCGGTAAGAATTTAGGGAAAGCTGAGCAGGAGCAATCCCGGCTTCAGCCAAGAACCGAGCAATAAAGGGCTGAAGAGGTAATGTAACCACGGATGTAAGCATCGCCCCATAAATGGGTACTGCACCCCGGTGAGGGTTCCATATTGCACGTTGTCCGCTCAAACAAAGTTCAACCGATAGAGGGATGTCAAAACGATCGGCATATTTTTCCAACTCAGATGCTTCTACCACATTTACTTATGAGTCGAAAGCACTAGGGTGATCAGCGGAAAATTTAATCAATGAAGATCGACGTCGCTTGGGAACTTCTTCCATCTTCAACAGTTGAGATGGGATTTTCAGATCCACTGGGGGTGAATCTTTTGAACTTGGCCTGTTTCCCCGACCGAATCCAGTTGCCTTTGACATATCTGGGCAAGTATTTGGAGAAGAAACAGTAGGGTTAATAATATTAGAATCAAAAGAAGAGGGTTGAAATTCAGGGAAAGCCATGGAGTAATCAATATTAAGAGCTGTGGGTTGAACCGGATGAGAGGAATCTTGAAAAAATCCCCCCAAGATAGATTCAGCCCTGAAAATATTCTCTTTATCTCCTATCTCAATATAATGCATCAAAAGCTCTACATAACGATGACGAGTAGCAGAATCCATACCTGGTGATTAAAGTAAGACAAAGATCTGTTTTTAATCGAAGAGCTATGAACAAAATCTTTGAAGCAGAGAGAAAAATTTAGAAGACAAAGAAGTTGTATAAATTGAGAGGTCAAAATCGTGTGAGAGGGAAGGTAGAAAGATTTTGAAAATATATATAAGCAAGGATGACGTCACATGAGAGTGGTGGTTAGTATGTGAATCCCGAAGATCACTCGCCGTTTGAAATTTGAACCGCCGCTGTCAATTGCGTCATTCGCGTCAAGTCATATAGACAAATCAAACGTTTGTGGCTGAAATCAAAAGATAGCCATTTGGCATTAATGAGTATATGACAAAATGCTCCTAAGATTAAACATGTCTCGCCAAGCGACCTATCTTCGTTTAGTGAGATGCTGGCCTTGAATGTTTAAGGGGGTATTGTTATTGGTATAATTTGGAAAGATAACACGTCAGCATAAACAACGTGAATTGCGGGAACAACAAGTGACGTGTCAATAAAGAAGAGTTAAAATCAGCCAACCTAAAATGATCAGTAAACAACCCCGCACGATTGATCAAAATCACATAGATGGTCGGGTTGGGAAATCCCGACCAAGGTAAATAGATTGATCGGGAATGAATCCCTGGTCGGGGGTGAACGAGATCTGGTCGGGTCTGGTAGATGATTGGTTAAGCAACACGTGTACAGCGTAAAGATGTCCTCAGATGACCTGATATACTTAGAATTCAGAATTCAACGCAATCACAACTCAAATACGCAGATAAAGAGTTCAACTCAAATAAGACATCCCGAAACATATTCTGATAAGGAAACAAACCACCTTATAAGTAGCAGAGTCTCAATCAAGCAGCAAATCTAAGTCATTCAATTTACACAAGATGTAAACAGCTCCGATAAGTCAGAAGTTTATTAAACCTATATCACCTTTTTCCTTATTTGTACTCTGAGAATCAAGGATTATGCATGTATAAATAACCCCTGAGAACATCCAAGAAGAGGTTAATTAATTATTAGTTTATGAGGGCGATCAAGAAAGGCCGAGTGTGTAATCAAATTTATTCATAGTGGATTTCTATCTCGCCGTCTGGCAACCGTGGACGTTTCCTCACTTTGAGGTTTTACCACATAAAATCTTTGCTGTTTGATCTGTTTGTTATTTATAATTTCTTATTCAATTGTTAGTTCGACATATTTTGTGTGACGCATGATCCACATAGTTCGATCCAAAAATCACCGTCAACAATATATATATATATACAATATTTCTCCTGTCAGTTCGTCCTGATATAAAATATATCAGTTCCTTGAATCTGGAATATAGATTATAGAAAAGTTCTGACAAGTGCATACACACTGGGTCAAAACAATTAAATCTAATGGCCCACATTCAAAGAACTGATATATTTTATATTGGGACAAACTGACAGGAGAAAGATTATATATATATATATATATATATATATATACACACACACTTGCATATTGAAAACAAATTGAAAACATTCATCTTCGTTATTGCTTGCTTCGTGTTATAAACAATTTTAATAACTAAGCCAACTAGAACTTGGATGATCTTTAAGTCATGTGTTTGAATCCAGAGGTGTAGCTAGAAAAAAAATAGAGGTGGGCTAATCTAAATTTTATTTTCTTATTTAAAAGTCCTAAAATTTTGAACTAACTATTAAACAAAAATTTTCTTTGTAATAATCAAATCAAAACGATACGTGAGAAATTTCATAAAAACACATCAATATAGACATAGTTAGGGGTACATAATGAGTTTTACCCTCAAATACACCATATGCAAGAAAAACAAAAAAACAAATGCAAAAAAATGCATTACATTTAAAAGTATGTGACTCAGCAAAACCTCTACTGCTAGTAAGAGCATCGCCTATTGATTGGTTCTCACTTTTATTAAAAAAAGATTGTATAGTTTGTTGTTTACTTAATTTAGAAAGATATTATAACCTATAGAAAAAATGAAATAAATAAACATTTAAAAACAAATAATAATCTTCAAAATTTATTATTAATTTTTTACTGCAATCCAATCAAAAAATCTTCACAAATTCACAATTAATAAGCTTAAGCTTTGATATACCATCACAAAATTAAAATTCAAAATAATTACCATTACTATTAATTAATAAGTTTAATATAAAATAAAAACTCACAACTTTGTTCTGCCGCAAACCACCCTAAGGGACCGTTTGTTTTTTTGTCTGAACACTGAACAGTCCTGAATTTTTCTGAAGACTTAATAGGGACTAAAATCTGAATCTGAATGATATGTTTGTTTATTTTTTTCCTCACATCTGAATGTGTTGTTAACATGTTTGTTTTTTAAAAATAAAATTGTCTGAAAATAAGTAATTGTACATTTATACCCATACTAATTAAAAGAAGTAATTTAACATGCACCATTCTTTATAATATTTTGTATGGTTTTTTTTTTTTGCAAACAAAATTCAATTTAACAAAATAAAAAGTTAAACAAAGAATATAATTTTGCATGTTCTGCAAACAAAGTTTAAGTTAAATTTATTGTCAAAAAAGAGTTCAAGTTCAAGTTCAAGTTCAATTTTATACGTTGTCCACGTTTCCGATGAATATAATTCATGAAACATTTTTGTTTTTTTTTTGTTTCTTGGATCATATGCACCGGAAACCAAATAAAAAAAAAGTTCTTGAATTTTTATATACAATAATTCTATAACATTTTCGAGCCACGAAATCTACTTAATATGATAGACAACTTTATTGAGCACTATACGAATAGTTAGATAAAAATAAATAAATAAAGAGTTCTTACCGGGATTTGGCAGGAGAGAAATTCAATTGTTCAATCTCTGAAAAATTTCATTATGAAAAGTATTTAGGGTTTTTTTTTTTCTTTTCGAAAACATGTTTAAAATAAGAAATATGTTAAAATAAAAATTTTTACACCATATTAAATTAATATAAATTTGGAAATATATCTTTTTTTGGAGGATAGACTTGGAAGAGAATATTTTAATTGTAATCCAGTGATTTGGAATTAAGTTAAAAGTCAGGATTTCTTACTTTTTATTTTAAGTTGTTTTTTAATATTTTTAAGTTGTTTGATCACTTAAAAAAACAAACAAAACAACTTAATGAGTTCAATTCAGACCCATTAAGTTTTAAGTGAAAAAAACAAACGATCCCTAAGTCTCTGTTTGGAAGAACTTCTTCAAATAGATCTTTTAAGAGTAGATCTTTTAAAGTAGACCTTCTACAAGTAGAGCTTTTAATGGGAAGATGTTGGTCATTTGTTTGTCAATTAGGAAAGGCCTTTTTAAATTATAGGATTACCAAAATATTCAAAAACTATTTTAAATGGTAGGGTTATATTAGATATTTTAATGTCATTAAAAAACCTCAAAAAGATCTATTTAGAAAAGCCTAAAATTTGAGCTTCTCCAAGTAGACGTAAAACAATTTTTTTAATCATCCGAAAGTTCTACCGAATGACAACCAAACGACACAAAAAAATTTGAAAAGAACTTTTTCAATTAAGAAAGCTCTTTTAGCAAGTAGAGAAGCTCTTCCATACTTGCATTAAGTTGTCTAGAAAGCAAATCCCCAAAACAATAATTTGTTCACAAAACCTAAAATATTAATCATGAAATACAAGACTTTATTAAATATCAATCATAAATAAAACCGAAAATTAGATTCATTATAAGTTAATAAAAAAGAAAAGATTAAGGTGAAGGAAATTACATTCTTGATTTGTGACTTCAGATATTCAAAAGAAAAAGACAAGTTAAGGTTTAGAATCTGAGATTTGGGACAGTGAAAAAAAAAAAAGGAAAATGATCGAAGAATGACTAATGATGGAGAGAGGGATATGTGAAAGTGAAAAAAGAAAAAGAAAAAGAAAGACAAAGTCTTTTATTATTTATAACAATTTGTTTGGACAATTGGGCTAGTTGGGCTGTTGGGTTTATATTGTTATATTTAAGGTTATTAGGCATTTTGTTTAAAACTGAAGATTGAATTTTATATGGGCGGTCTGCAATTATTTCATTTAAGCTATAACCATTTTTTTTTAGATTAATTCAAACTTAGAATTTTTTTTTCAAAATACTTGGGTGGGCAGCCCACCTAAGCCCTTGAAGATCTACGCCCCTGCTCGCCTCCCTCTGCCACCTCCACCGCTGTTGGAGATGGCCGCTAGAGATAGGGCAAACTAGTGAAGGAGACGCAGATCTGCTCCACCAGCTTGGAGGAGACGCGGATCTCCTCCAGCAGCTTGGAGACGGCTGATATTGGTTTGATGGTGATGGAGGCGGCCACGTTGGAGGTTGTCGACGCTGGAAGCGGAGATCCGCGCGATACAATGGAGATCGGGTTTTTGATATGGGTGGATTTGTCTTGTTGACTACTGGTTTGGTGATGTTGATGATGGAGGAATATGGGTTTTGTGTTGATGAATCTGAGTTTGTTGTTGTGTTGATAAATCTGAGTTTGTAGCAGAATTTTTTTTTTTACACTCGGTTGGTTTCTGGGTTTATATTGATTGAAGATACAACATTCCATGGAGTATTTAAATTTTTTTTTAAATAAAAAAGGAATAAACAAATTTTTCTTTATATTTAATTATCTTTTTTGTTATTTTTTTAATTATTTTTATTAGGTGGAGATCCAGATTGATCTTTACCGTCCATTTCAATAAGATGGACGATGGAGATCCAATCTTCATATTTAAATTTAATTATTATATATATATATATTTCTATTTATTTATATGTTGACACGTAGCATATCAATGTTTAAAGATAAAAATACCCTTAGAATCGTTTAATGAAATTGATTGGTTTTTGAAGACATATGGATCAATCCGATGAAAAATAAATAAATAAAAATCAAATAATGGCCAAGAGTACTGGGAAAGACAATTTTGTAGGAGACAAGAATGTTCAAGTTCTAGATGACGAACGACTTTATCTTGGTAAACCGATATTAGTACTAGGTTTTAGCTTGGTTTTTTAGTGTTGATACAAATTTGAAGATATTAGAAGAAATAAAAAAGTTTTAGAATTTATGTAAGCATAAGAGAAAAAAATGGAGTACTGCAAAAGTGTGTTTAGAAATTCTTTTGTATTCTTTGGTAATTTAATTAAAGTTTAAATTGTCATTGATAAAAATAAAAAAAATTAAATGAGGTATATAAAAATATTTAGTAGATTGTCTAACAACATTACTCACGGACCAATTTTCTTTCCCTTAGTAGGATTCTCAATTAATAAACATGACCCTAAAGTAATATTTACAATAATATCTCATATATTTACATGTCTCAAGAACCCATTGTAACGTATTAAAAAAGTTACTTTAACCCCTATAAAAGATGCGAATAGGAAATACAAAACCACTTAAATTATGAATAAATGTGTTTTGGAACGGTTGTTAACAAGAAAAATAGAACGGAAATAATGACCAATCGCCAATTACTAATAATTTTAATGTGTTAAAAAATATCAAGAGCTCAACAAAACTTCAAGTTGGAGGGTGCAGTTGTTTGTTAAAATTTTGCATAAAATATTCATGAATAATAACTAACAAGTTCCTCAGTCATCAACTCCATTAAATTACTAAAATCAGACGCATACCATGTCGAGGCGTCGAGCTCAACATCTAGAATACATAATCAAGTAGACATCATAAGCTACAAACCTACATAAATTATTTAATCAAGCGCAGAACAGACTCTGAAACTTATTATACACGCAATAAACAACAAACAAGTAGAACAAGACCAAACACAATAGAGAGGAACCTTACTTACGACTTAATCTCAATAGGAACGAAACCTTTCTCAATCGACATTTTGACAGTATCCAGTATCAGCTGTGTCTTCCTACTGATGATCGGCCACTTCGACTCGGGCTTTGAACCATTTTTAACATCTCCGACCAAGCGTGAAAACTCTCTTACCATGCAAACTTCCTGAGGAATATCTGTAGTTACGGTGTGCTCACTTGGAATTGGAACCCAGCTAGTCACAAGTTCATTGAAGAAACATTTAGAATTCACAATGAAAGAGGCCTCCTTATCTTGAAAAGGAATAATGAAGTCATGAAGATTCAAGGTTCCTTTTGTTCCGATGGCAGTTATGTCCATTGTCAAATTTGATAAAAAGGAGCAGAAAAAGGTTGCTAGTCTGCCATCATCCCAATGTAGAGAAGCTCCACAAGATAGTACAACCCCTGCTTCATTGAGAACAGGCCCATGCAAGGCCACAACCGTTTTTGGAAGCTCATAATCATTAGCCCACAAGATGGATCTGACACAATACCACCCAGCATCACCAAGAGCACCAAGACCATCAAGATCTGGCTTCACACGAATGTCATTTTTGAGAAAATCGGCATCACCAGCGAATGAAAAGCAGCTGTGCATCTGCAGGTAGAAAACAGATCATTCTAAAATGATAGCTAAAAGTCAATTCAAATGAGAAACTCTATCTTGCTAACCATAGCAAATTGAGAGAATAACTAGTACACGGTATGCTCATTGTGAGCACATCCTTTATCCAGGATTTGCCCTCACAAGGTTGTGCCTACAGCAATACAATGTCAGCATATACACTAGTTGTCCATTAAGCTTCTCCCACTGGTTGCACTGGTGTCCTCATAATGCAATAATTTAGGGTGGTGGAATGTCCACCCTGTTTACAATAAGCAATAATAGTTCCAACAGGCTTCCATTTGAAGAAGTAAAAAATATCATCTTTCACCTGCAACCAATTTGCACCTAATCCCTTAGCCAGTACGTGTTAAAATTATCACTTCAACTCAAACTAAGACCAAATATAAGAACTAGGATGCAAGTACATGAAACCAATCACAATCTTCAGGTCTAGCTAAAAACAATTGTAGGAACAAAGGGCCACTAAGGAACCATTCAACATAAACTGAACTGGTTTAACTAGTCTGGTTAATTTTTTTTTATGCATTTGGTTTAATTTTATTTTTAGATTTTGGAAAGCAGTGACTTTGAATTAACTTCAGTTTCACAAACAAAAGAATTGAATTACCTTGGATTAAAACTAAATCCCATATAATATTTCAGGGACACGAAGCACTCCTCTATGTCGACACAAATTCTAACACAATTTTTAGACTACTGGATTGGATTACTGAATTGTTAGCAGTTGAGATTAATTTCAAAACATATGGAATAGAATGCAAAAGATGTTATCTCAGCCATTTAATGAACACTGATCCAATCATCCATAAACTGTATACTGTGTAAAAGAACAAAGACGATCAAAATCCATACTAAAAGAACAGTTACCTTGTTTATAAAAAAGAAAACCGACTCGTGATTACCAATTATTGCATTACTTGTAACCGAACCAAAACCAAACCGGACCATAATAACATTTTAATTTGGTTTCATTTCAATTTTGTACTTCGTACAGTTCGGATTTAACTAGAAATTTTGTCATTACAAACAAACACACCTAAGAACAACTTTGAAGCAACTTTAACAACCCTGAGAAAATAACTTGCACTAGTTTTGATACGACATTTTAACCCAATACTACCCGGTTGTTTTTGTTTTATTTTTATTATATGTTTTGTTTTTACATTGTTCCACAGAGTAAGGGTTTTGGCCTTAGCACAGCTGCCCAAACAACTTTGTGAAGGAAAACATAATAATAGGCCACTAACGGGTGTGTCAACAAAGGCCCTCCAACACTCAATATAGGGCGCAGGTTATTAGCACATCAACTTGCTTTCTAGAGACTTGAGCTTCAAAGGGCATTCGCTGCACAACTCCCCACAGCCTCTAGCACTGTTTTCCTTAGCAGACTTGTTTTGGTAGCTGTCTAAGGTTTGAGATTGCTTTTACTTGAGAAATAATCCCTTATTTCTCAAGTTTTGAGCAAATAGGTGTTTGGTGAATTTCCCAAAAGCAGCTTATTTTACCATTTGCTCCTCCAATAATCAGCTTTCGAGAAGTTGGTTAGGGTAGCATTTGGAAGCAGATTATTGGAGAAGCTAGCTTATTGCTTATGCAATGTCCATAATAGCCTCACTATTTAAATAAAAAGCAGATAATGCCCTCACACAAAGTAATTGTATTTTTCAAAAAAAAAAAAATTTAACTATAATTAAGAAGAAAAAAAAAATTTTGAAAACTTAAATTCAGAAAAATTCAAAATTCAAAATAAAAGAGAATATTATTTTTAATAAAAATAATATTTTTTTTTCATAAAATAAAAAAATAAAAAAAACTTGAAGGGCGGTGGCTACCATTGTCACCGGTGGCAGTGGCCACCATCGTCGTTGGCAACAGCGGCAGGAAGATAACCGGCCTTCCCCGGCAAGGTCGCCGGAGGCAGCTGGTTTCCTCCGACAAAGGCCACTCAAATTTCACGACTCGTCCTTTCCGGTTCCTAGGCAGCGCTATGAACCCAACCACCGCTGAATCTCCACCGCTGCCCACCGGTGTCAACTCCAACTACGTCGTCATCTAGGGGTGGGCGTTTAATGGATCGGTTCACTTTTGGAGTGAACCGATAAAAAACCGATAATGTTCGGTTTTTGAAAAAGTGAACCGATCCGATCAACTTAACAATTATGAACCGATCAAAAACCGATTAAATTTGACCGGTTTGGTTCGGTTCGGTTTTTTCGGTTTTGGGCCAATTGGACCAAATTCTTGGGCTTTTATTATTACACATATTTCCATATTTTAATCCTTTTGGACCTTGGACCAAATTAAATTATGGGTTTGAACAAATTGAAAATAGTAGTTTAAAATAATATTCATAAAAAAAACTAATAATAAAATATGATGTGACACACTTTCATAGTTTTATAGTTTCATGGACTATTAAACATTAAACTAAGGTTTATATATATATATATATGTTGGATCTCGGTTCGGTTTTCCGGTTTTGGATAACGAACCGGAAAAAAAAACCGATCCAATCGGTTTTCAAAAAAATGAACCGAACCGAACCGGTCAACATAAGAAAACCGGAAAAAAACCGATTGGATCGGTTCGGTTCGGTTTATTGGTTTTTTGCCCACCCCTACTCGCCGCCCTCCTCTGGTTTTTTTTCTCTCTCTTGATATACTTATTTATATCTAAATATATCCTACGATTCACACACTACAACCTCGATTTCACACCATCGCAGGCCTGAAACCCGCAAAATCGAACACAATAGAGCGGATTCAAGCGGGAGAGAAAAGGGAATTTATATGCATGCTAGGCCTTATCGCGGTGGCTCATTGCGCATGGCTCTGCCGTCTCTCGGACAGAAGCCAGGTTCGCCAGAAGAGATCCGGCATCATCCCCCGACGTCAGCGGTGGATTGATCAATGAGTTTCCATTAATGGAGCATGAGTGAATGAGTGAGTTGACTCGGTAGGGTTTGTATTGGAGAAGATGGAACTAACTCAGCAGGATTTGTATTTGGAAAAACCGAGTTGACTCGGTAGATTTTATTTAATAATTAATTAATAAAGCTGGAAAAAATGAAAAAATAAGTAGCAATAAATAGTTAATAAAATATTACATTTTAACAATCATGTCCATTTTAGTCATTTTCCATAATCAATTAAAGTTTACCAAACACATTTGTCCTACTTTTTTATTAAGTTGATTATTTATAAAGCCAATTTAGCAAACAATTATCAACTTATCTTTGAAGGTGATTATTTCTTAAGTTAAGCTATAAGCGGATTATTTTTTAAGCAAAGTAACCCCAAACATAGTGTTTTTTTTCTCTCTTAATCGTAATTGGCAAAGTAGACTACATATATACAAGAATTATTGGCACTCATTCTGCCATTGATTCAGGGTAATGATCCTCTACCTAATATAGAGAAATCATAATCCCTATAAACTAGGAATAACAATAAAACAGATGGGATCAGATCTCCTTATTTAGGAAACAAAGCAGTAAACCTAGGCTATATCTAAGGACAGAATCTGTTATACAATAAAAGCATATCTTAACATATTCGACACATAGCCTAAGGCCAGAGCTCTCATTTCAAGCAACCATGTTGATAATCCAGAAACACTGCCCTCTTAGAAAACATATCTCAAATCATGTTCCCCCATTCCTCCCTCTAATTTTATATAGAGACATAGAGTGAAATCCAGTATCAACAACGAGCAAGCAATATCTTATAATCCACAACAATAGTACACTGCATACATATCCCCATGCAATGAATCACACACACAACACATGCCAGCAACCAGTATAAGAAACATAGACATCAGATAAGATTTCTTGATCAGTCATGTTAATGTAGCATTCAAACATTTAAAGTATCTAAACAATCACTGCTCAACTTACAAAAGATATGGCCTGACGTGGGTGTCAACTGATTTAGTCGGATTATTATCAGTCAGCACAAACAACCCCAGAACAAATCGCACTCACAGCAAGAACAGAAAACTTGTAATTATGTATTTTCAGCCAAATAAACCAACAATTATAACATAAACTGCAAATTTATATAAAAAGAAACTCACATACTCATCAACCAAAAACGAAAAATCAAAATCAAAATTGAATTAAATTAAAATAAAATAAATCCGTACCGCTCTGAGCTGACCAAAACGCTCTGAATCGGAGAGAAATTCGCGCATTTTAGCGGTCCTGAGATTGTGTACCCACATGGTTCCGTCCATGAACTGGACTCCATTTTCCTCGCAAGCTTTGGCAATCACATCGAACTCGGAGACGTTGAGAGCCACCGGCTTCTCCATCAACAAATGCTTCTTCTTCTGCGCCACCACGACGGCCCATTTGACGTGTAGCGACGTCGGGAGAGGAAGATAGACGGCGTCGATGTCCGGGTCATCAAGCAAGGCCTCGTATGAGCCGTATATCTTGGCCTCCGGAGGGAATTTGTTGGCTTTGGCGAAGAGGGACGCTTTCTCGATCGAGCGGCTGGCGACGGCGGAGATGACGGCGTTTGGAGCGAGAGAAATGGCCCGAGAAACCTTGCGAGCTATGTCGGCACAGCCGATTATTCCGAAGCAGATTGGAGGGGTCTGAGTTTCAGCGGCCATTTTTGGAATTTATGAGTAAAATTAGACTGAGCATATGTTCCATATTATCCTGGAGGACACTCCTTGGAGCCGCACGTGTGCAATTATTAATTTTTTTTTTCAAAACGGAAAATCTCAACTTTAATATCGGTTTTTTTTAAAAGAAAACTTTAATATCTTTCTGTAAAAAAAAAACCTTTAATATCGAATTTGAATCTATATCATATGTATCATATGGTTGTAATCTATCGTCGAGCACTATTGTCTTTTCAACTTTAAAATAAGGGGTTGTTTGTTTTTTTCACTTAAAACTTAATAGTCTGAATTGAACTCATTAAGTTGTTTTTTTTTTTAAATGGTCAAACAAATTAAAAATATCAAAATACGATTTAAAATAAAAAGTAATAAATCCTGACTTTTAACTTAATTCTACATCACTAGATTGCAATTAAAATATTCTATTCCAAGTCTATCTTCCAAAAAAAAAAAAAATTCCAAATTTATATTATAAATTTTTTTCTTTTAATATATTTTTTATTTACACAGGTTTAAGAAAAGAAAAAAAAACCCTAATTACTTCTCATAATGAATTTTTTTAGAGATTGAACAATTGAATTTCTCTCCTATCAAATCCCAGTAATAACTCTTTATTTTTTTTTATCTAAATATTCGTATAGTGTTCAATAAATTTGCATATCATATTGAGTAGATTTGTGGCTTGAAGATGTTATAGAATTATTGTATATAAAAAATTCAAGAACTTTTTTTTATTTGGTTTCCGGTGCATATGATCTAGGAAACAAAAAAACAAAAATGGTTTCATGAATTATATTCACCGAAAGCGTGGATAACATACAAAATTGGACTTGAACTGTAACTTTGTTTGCAGAACATGCAAAATTATAATATTTGATTAATTTTTTATTTTGTGAAATTGAACTTTGTTTGCAAAAAAATAATATACAAAATGTTATAAAGAATGAATTACTTCTTTTAATTAGTATAGGTATAAATGTAAAATTACATATTTTCAGATAATTTTATTTTTAAAAAACAAACATGTTGACAGTACATTCAGATGTGAGAAAAAACAAACAAACATGTCATTCAGGTTCAGATTTCAGTCCTTATTCAGTTTTCAGAAAAATTCAGGACTGTTCAGTATTCAGACAAAAAAACAAACGGCCCCTAAGTTTTCCACAAAAATCTTTTTTTTTTCCTTTGCTTTCAATACAATTTAAATATTATTAGATTATCTCTAAGGCAAAAACCCATTTTGGTACAACTTTGGCATTAAAATAGATCAACTTTCATGCTATTTAGTTTTTCCATCTTCAACCCATTGCACCAAATGTTACATTAAAAAGAATATTCCCTTTCTTTTCATTTTTTTTATTTCTTCACAATTAACATTTCATCCAATAATTAACATAATGTTGCAATAAGTTAAGAACTTATGAAAATAGTACATTTAAAATTAAATGGAATTAGTTAAAATATTACATTTATTATTAAAATAACTTAAACATTACATTTCATAAAATGAAAAAGGAAAAAAAAATACATATCGAACATCATTTAATTATCTTAATTAATATATTCATCCCACAAATGATCAATTAATGCATTTTGGAGTGCAATATAAGCCTATTTATCCTTGATTTTTCTATGTTGAGTTAGGAATTCTTGAAATCGGGTATTTTCATCAACCATCATCTCAACTTCTGGAGTTAGTGCTTCCATATGATCCTCAATTGCTGCATCAACATCACGCTCATCCTCGATTATCATGTTGTGTATAATAATGCACATAGTCATTATATCATGTAAAACATGTTTATACCAAAAACGTACTGGTCCTGCCACAATTGCAAACCGTGATTGGAGAACTCCAAATGCATGTTCTACGTCTTTTCTACATCCTTCTTGTTTCATTGCAAATAATTTTTTTTTCGACCAAGTGGATCGTGAATAGTTTGTACAACCGTAGACCATTTTGGGTATATACCAGCAGCTAAATAAAAACCCATGCTATATTCTTTTTCTTGAATGACATAATGAGCTGGAGGAGTAATACCTTAAGCAAGGTTGGCAAAAAGATAGGATGCATCCAACATATTAATATCATTGTTGGTACCTGGCAAACCAAAATAGGCATGCCATATCCACAGATCATAATCACCTACAGCCTCTAGAATAATAGTTTGAGAGCCACTACGACCTACATATTGTCTTGCCCAAGCCGTTGGACGATTTTTCCACTTCCAATGCGTACAATCTAGACTACGCATCATTCCTGGAAAACCACAATCTTTACCAGTACGGAGTATTCTGGCAACGTTAATAGCGTTAGGTGATATTAGATACTGCTCTGCAAATACCTCCATAACAGCACGACAAAATCTCTTTAAACTTTCAATTGCTATAGACTCTTCAATTTTAATATACTCGTCAGTAGCATTTGCTGGTAGACCATATGCCAACATCCGAAATACTGTTGTTATTTTTTGAAGAGTGGACAAACCTAGTCTACCCACACTATCTCTTCGTTGCACAAAGTAGTTGTCATGAGCTTCCACATCATTAACAATACAAAGGAATAAACTTCTACCCATTTGAAAGCATCGACGGAACATTTGATCGTTATATCGTGGGTTCTTAACAAAATAGTCATTGAACAAACTACTATCAGCACTCTTCCGGTCTCGATTGATTACTATATGACCAGGAATTGAGCCTCCATAGGTCACTTGGTTGTTTTGTTGATTAAGATACTGAGCGATGGCCGGTTGGATTTTACCATGTTGGGTAATTATCGCTTCTTGTTCTGCATCAATTGTTTCAAGATCTGCCATAAGTTGTGCTTCATCATCATGGAAAGATGAAGATGCGAAATTAGATGGACCTTCGATGTTGAAATTCATTTTTGCTTGGAATTGAATTGAATTGAATGGGTTTTAGCAGACTTTGGTGTATGCTATTTATCATTGTGAAAGATACTATTCTAGATAATCCATAGAAATCTGTACTATTAAATCATTACCATTTGATGGATTTCATCACCATCAAAACCTTAGGTTTCATTTCGAAAATAATATCTTTACTCTTTTCCAGAAATCTTATCTTCACTTTGTGGGTTCATAACTTTTGCATATGGGCTCCAAATGGCCATTATAATATGTTTTCGGAAAGCCTGAGATGAGCTCAACAATTTGTCACAACAACTATGTTTCCTTTGACCAGGCCAGAAGAGGCCCAAAACGTGTCATTTAGTGTGTTTTCCGGAGCCTGTTAGTTTCTTGCACAACAATTAAGTTTTTTTTGTCTATCCCAATTTAGTTGAGGTGTTTTAGGAGTTAATGAGATATCGTTTTCTCTCATCCATAGGATATATTAGGTTGACGTTAATCGGTTTTTGAACGAAATAAAATTAACTTGAGTTATGATCTTCACTTTTCCCAAAATATCAAGATAAGATAGTTGAGCTAAAATGCTAACCATTTGATGGATTTCCTCACTATCTGAACCGTAGGACACCTCCCTGTAATAATATCTCAACTTTTCTAGAAATCTGATCTTCACTTTTCCCAAAATATCAAGATCAGATATCTGATCTAAAATGTCAACCATTGGATGGAAATCATCACCATCTGAACAATAGGACACCTCACTCAGTAATATCTCTACTTTTCCAAAAATCTAATATTCACTTTTCCCAAAATATCAAAATCAAATATCTAATCTAAAATGCCAACTATTGGATGGAAATCATCACCATCTGAACCATATGACACCTCCCTGCAATAATATCTCAACTTTTCCAGAAATCTGATCTTCACTTTTCTCAAAATATCAAGATAAGATATTTGATCTAAAATGCCAACCATTGGATGGATTTCATCACCATTTGAACCGTTGGACACCTCTCCAAAATAATATCTGGACTTCTTCAAAATTCTTATCTTCATCTTTCCCAAAATCTAAAGATAAGAAATCTGATTTCAAATGCCAACTAGTGAATGGATTTCCTCACCATATGAACCGTAAGATTAAATCTGAAAAGACTACCTCCTATTTTCTATAAATATCAACCCACACTAAATTAAACATATCCCTTCAAATCTTGATATCCCTTCGAATCACTTATCTCTTCAAATCACTTTTTCCAAAAAATGACTTCAAGTCATCGAAGTTCTTCGTAAACAAATGATGAAGACACACACCTTTGTCATGTATATCATGACATTTCGCAAAACTCGATCATAGGTATAAACCAATCGAAGGATATGTTTTGGTCTCGAGTTGAGACTGATTACAACAACACCAAACCAGAGATTATCAGTCAACTTTGTGGCCAGAGAAGTTTGCAGTGTAGAATGCAAACTATCTTTACTGCAGTTAGGAAATTACAAGGATGCCTATGACAGATAGAAAGTCTGAATCTGAGCAATGCTTCAGAAGTTGATATTGTGAGTATTTATTAAAATTAAAGTTTTAGAAATATTATAT
Source organism: Dipteronia sinensis (assembly GCA_033220585.1). Taxonomy (NCBI): domain Eukaryota; kingdom Viridiplantae; phylum Streptophyta; class Magnoliopsida; order Sapindales; family Sapindaceae; genus Dipteronia; species Dipteronia sinensis. The sequence continues at coordinate 69,619,558 of CM065636.1, read as the reverse complement.
TTCATATTGAATTTTAAAATTATATATTTGTATCATTTTACAAGTAATTCGAGCCAAAATATTATTAACACAAGATAAGAATTACAAAAAAGGATTCAAATTTGATCATGTGTGGCCCATCCTTAAAGATATGCAAAATTTACAAATACTGATAGTGCAAGATCAGCCTTTCAAAGGCAAAGTGGTAATATTGTATCATCACAAGAAGACTCACCAACTCAAGAGTCTCCCATATCGGCATCTCCTAGACTATCTTCATTTTCTATGAATATAACTAATAATGACGTTAGCGGTAGTTCATCTCAACGATCCGTTGGGGTGAAGAAAGCAAAATTGAAAAGGATGGTTGATGAACAAAGTCAAGAATGATTGGTACAATCAAAGTAGGACAACAACAAATCATAGAAGTTTTAAAACAAAGCGGTGAGGATTGGCAAAGAAATTATGCAATCCAAAAGAGAATATTGGACGTGACCGTATTTTTGGAGGAAAACAGAATTTTAATACAAGATTTGAATTCCATAACTGATCCAAACTGACGTATGTTTATGCATCATGAACAATTAAAAGTTATAAGGAAAAGAGCTCAACAACACGGCCATGGATCTCAAAATACATCTGGGTCTTTTGGCCAATTTTTCAATAATATCGAAGGATCCAGAAATGGTCTTCCAGACTACTAAATCGGTTTTGTAATTTATGTTGTTATTTTCTTTAATTTTAGTGTTAACGGTAATTTATTTTATCACTCTGAAGTTTGTATTTGGTTTTTAATGTTTTTATTAATTAATATATTTTACTTTAATTTCCGTTGTTTTCAATATGTAATTTATTTTAAAAAATTGCATTAAAAATTTTGAATTATACACTTAATTTAAGTTTATTATAAATGTTAATATAAATAATAATTAAATTAAAACAAAATCATTAAATAATAAAAAGGACCAAATTAGAATAAATTTAATTGATCAAATGTAAAACTATGATTAAACAAAACCTTTAAATAAAAGATATAATAGGAATAGATTTTAATAAATATGGTCAAACAGTGATTAAGTTAAAGTTTAGGGACGAAAAAAAAATTAAAAATGTCATTTTTTTTTGCGCCAGGTGAACAGTGTCGAGCCAGGGATTGCACGACGCTGTTCCCTGAAGCGAAAAATGGCGCTGAAGATATAGTTGGGTTGGAGCTCCGTTTTTGCTGCAAAATGGGTTTTTGCTCTATTATACAACAAGTTTGGAGATGCCCTATGTTGATTCTATTTGATTAATTTTAAATTGAATAAATCAAGTAATCAATTAACAAGTAATTTTCAAACAAAAATTTAACTTAAAATTAGGATGTTGGACACTTTTGGAAGCAAACATAATGTTCAAACTATTGGGGTTTATGCCCTAAAGATATCATTTGTAAATGGATTTATGAAATAAATAAAAAGAAAAATTCGATTCATTCTTGTTGTGTTGTTTATTTTATAACTTGTGCATATATTAACATCCTAGATTGACGGATGTAATCTCGAACTGTGTATATGAGTGTCATATACGGATGGATACAGTAAGATACGTGCAATCTAAAGAGTCCATAGATAGCAAATAAAGCTGGGTACTTTATTTGTGGTTAATCTATAGTTGCGGTCCATTTCGTAATGTATGGTGATGCTATCATGAATCATTCATATGAGATACGGGAATTGAGGCACCTGGTATGATGTGATCATATAAAACTGAGCTGTGATCATATAGAACTGAGCTATGATCTATATGAATCTCTCACCAAGATCCGTTTACTGATGAGATTCATATATATCAACTAATGATGGCTATATATGGGTGATATTTATCCTGAGTGTTTTATCGACTCCTTCAGGTTAGATCGTGGTATTTGATATATCATGTGTGATGTCGGATGCAGTTCCTGATCAATATGTTCTGTATGTTAGGATTGCGGTTTGGCTTGTGGCTGGGAAGGTTTGTACACAATAATGGAATCCACTCCTTCTTGTGAGAAGTAGATGGTAGTTCCCTTAAGGGTTGATTCGAGGCTTGAACAATATGAGCGCTCTTCTAATTCCGTGAGGAAATAGGATTTATTGTCCATTAGAGAATCAACAATACTTAAAGGATATATGTAATTAGAGGGGTATAACAGACATTATGACCCAGCTCTAATTATGAACTACTGTGGAGGATCACACCATGTGTAATAGCTATATCGATGGATACCGAGTTGTATCGGTCTGTGTAAAAGCGTCTGCAGTTGAGAGAGTGCAACTTTCGGTTTTTAGCGGAATAACACTGTAGTTAATAATCAAGGAATATTAATTAAAGAGTTTAATTAATGATTCCGAAGATTATTGGAGCTCAAAATATTGTGGGTCCATTAGGTCCCCTTGCTAGCCCGATCGATTTAGGTAACAAGGGTCACGGTTAATTAATTGGATTGTCCAATTAATTTGGTTACGAAAGTGACACATATTTATTCGGGAATTAATTGAATAATGAGATTATTTAATTAATTAATAATGGTGATTAAATAAATTAAATAAAAAGAATATTTAATTATGTTATTAATCACTAAATGGAGGGTGTTAGTTGATATTTGATTTTAAATAGAATAAGATAATATGATTATTTTATTTTATTAAATTAAATATTTGAAATTAAATTTAAAATATTTAAATTCAAAATAAATATTTAATTATCTTTTAAAATAAAAGATATGAGATATCATTTTAAAAAATTTAGTTTAAAAATTGAATAGATATCAATTAAAGAGTTTTAGTTATAATATATATATATATATATATATATATATATATATATATATATATGAGCAGAGCCGGTCCTGATATTTTAAGGGTCCGAGATAAAATTATAGATTTTATCAATATTGGTTCTAGTTTTAAAAAAATAACTAAAATATTAGACCCCTTTAAACTAAAATTATAATAACAACTATTTATATATTTTTATAGGCCCAGGGCATTGGCACCTCTTGCACCGGCGCATAGCCGACCCCGTAAATGAGATATATATATATTTTTTGATAACAAACAGATGACACACGCAACTGATAATATTAGGGTACAAATTGATGTGTGCGTGAATCAATTAAAAAGAGAAAAACAAAAGAGAAAAAATAGGTGTGCGTGAATCAAGAGTAAATTGCTGTGCATGTGATTTGAAAAGAGTTTAAAAAGAGAAAAACAAAAAAAATACGCATATGTGTGGCGAGATTTTGAGTGTGCGTGAGATATCAAATATTTAAAAGAAAAGGCAATGGTGCTGGGTGGGCACTATTGAAAAGGAAAAAAACAAATAGGGCAAATTACATTAAATCCATTGATGTTTGGACAAGTTACACTTAGATGGATAATTTTCTTTATTATACACTAACACCCCCAAAATTTAATTTTGACTTTAAAAATACCTAAAATGCCCCTAGTTATATTATTTTACACTTTATTTTTTTTTACCTTTTAATCAAACACTTTATAAACTTTAATAAAATAAAAAAATTAAATAAAAGATATGATTCATTAAATAAATAAATTGTTTTAAAAAAATTAAATAGTTTTAAAAATTAAATAAATAAATAGTTTTAAAAAATTAAATATATAAATATTTTTTAAAATATTAAGTAAATAAAAAATTTAAAACATTAAATAAAACATGTTTTAAAAAAATCAAATAAATAAATATTTTTAAATAAATAAATAAATAGTTTAAAAAATGAGTGAAAAAAATTAAAAAAATTAATTTTTTTAAGAATATCTATCAATAGGGACAATATAAGCTCTAAATATCTGAGGAGTGTTGAGAACCTTGAAGCTTCTCTCACCATCATCTTTACAGTAAAAGTTTAGATATTTAGAGTTTTTCTTGTCCATATTAATGAATATCCTTAAAAAATTTAATGTTTTTAAGTTTTTCACTTATTTATTTATATTTTAAATTTATTTTTATTTTTTTAAACTAATTATTTATTTTATTTTTAAAAACTATTCATTTATTTTTTTATTTTAAAATTGTTTATTTATTTATTTAATTAAAAAAACTATTTATTTATTTAATGAATCATATCTTTTATTTAAATTTTTTTTATTTTATTAAAGTTTATAAAGTGTTTGATTAAAAGGTAAAAAAAATAAAGTATAAAATAATATAACTAAGGGCATTTTAGGTATTTTTAAAGTTAAATTTAAATTTTGGGGGTGTTAGTGTATAATAAAGAAACTTATCTATCTAAGTGTAACTTGACCAAACCTCAAGGGGTTCAGTGTAATTTTCCCAAAATAATAATATTTTTTTTAAGAACAAGAATCGTTCTAGTTTTTGTTTTCTCTTGAAGAAATTGTTTCTTCTTATTTTCTCTACATCTTTTTAAGTTTCTAAGTACGTGACGCGTCCACAGACAGTTACCAGTTTCGGGAATAGCTAGGAAGATCGGTGATACAGAACATGAGCATATCGTAAAGTGAAGGAGCCTCCAAATGTTGGTAAAGTTCTAATTTTTTTTTTAAATATATTGATTATAATTTCCTTTATTTACATATTGTATGTATTAGTTCCGGAAAAATAATTATGATCCCAATTTCACTGGTTCCAGATCGTTTACAATCTGTATAAAAAATTTTAAAACTTATTTTCACCGTGTTACCGGTGAACGGGGTTCCAACAATTGGTATCAGACCCAAATTTTTGTTTTGGAACAAGAAATTGTTTTCGATGCTCATGTATGTATGATTGTGTATGCACTGTTTAAATTGATTGTATGTTGTTTTTGTATGTATATTAAATTTGTTAATTTACAAAAATATGATTGATCGTTAATTATATAGTACTGTGGATTTAGGGTTCATGTGTTGTATTAAATTTTTATTTTTTTTATTTTTACTGTTATTGTATTGTTAAAAAAAATGTAACCTATATTGAAGACCTGGAAATATTGCGAAGAAGGATTCATGAGATGAATCGGAGTGACCTGAAGAGACTAGAAGATTTCTGAAGTTACAAGAAGACCAATGAATGCCTTGGGGATATTTTTGTAATTTTAGATTCCTAATATTTTTAGATTAAATAATCCATAGTACTCGGTCAATTCATGTATAATTTATATTATGTGACAATAAAAGCACTGTCATGCATACGTATGTTATTTAGATTAGATGTGCCTACACAAATATATTTGATATGTCATACATGCATTATAGCCTAATATTTTATGTATTTTTGGTAAATACATTATTGGCTATGAAAATGAGATTAGTTTTTTTTAATAATTAGAAAACTTGTTAATTCTCATTAATATTAATCTAGTTATTAAAGTGTTTAATAAGTTAGATTAATATGGTCATTTATTGTAATTAGGATTAATATGATTGATAACCTAATAATAAATGAACCGAATAAAGTGTTAGAGTTTTAATAGTTAAAACTTTGTAAACACTATCATAATAATTTGACCTTAGTAAATAGTTTACAAAGGCTTAAATTATTCACTAATAGATTAGATTTTTAATTGTTAAAAATCATTAATAATTTATTAGTTAATTAGAATTTATTTATAATAATGAATTTGTTAATGCGCTAGATAACTTGATTAATGTTAGCAGTTTGATCCTGTAGAGTCTATGTGCATTAACGGATAATAGAAAACCCTATTTTTAAATAGTAAGTGGGAGAGGGATATATGACATATATATCCCGCAGTCTCCATCATTAGTTCAATACCTTGAGATCCGAGTGGGACCTCGTTATGACTTTGCTTTCGTCCTCCCTAAGGAGAGTTTCCATAAAGATCAATACCAAGGTTGACTTCCTAACATATAGGATTTCTGAGGGTATTTCGGGATTGACCGACCGTAAAGCGGCATTTCTCGAGTTAAGCTCTTGAGATCTGAAATGGTGGGTTACACTCACGAAGGTGTTAATTAAGTTTTGTTAATTAAAAACCTGACTGAATAAACGATGGTTGAATGATATGGAATAAGAGTTATTCTAGAATATCATTTGATTGAGAATGTCTCGGTCCAACATGCAAAGACTTGACCGACCCTAAGGCAGCACTTCCTTGTGGTATGTTGGATTGTCGTAGTATAGTAACTAGTTTTTGGGTATTTCTAGTTCATTAAACATGTTCATGCATCATGTTTAAATTTATGTCAAAGCACTCGCACTTGTTTTTCTTTTAATAAAGGACTAAATGAATGTTTTATTTATTTTAGCAATTATGTCTTCTGCATTACTTCAAATTCTCGCAAACGAAAAATTAACTGGTGATAACTACACTAAGTGGAAACTTAATATTAATGCAATATTGGTCACCAAAGACCTCAATTTTGTGCTTACGGAGGAATGTCCTCTGGTGCCTACTGCTAATGCCACACGAACTGTTAGTGAGGCATACCAGCAATGGGTCTCATCTGATGAGAAGACCCGAACATATCTGGTGGCTTCTATGATAAACGTGCTTGTCACAAAACACGAAGCAATGACTTCAGCATTCGAAATCATGGAGTCATTGCAAGCTATGTTCGGGCAGCCCTCGGAGCAAAAGCGACACGAAGCTATTCGTTCTGTTATGCTCGCTCGCATGAAAGAGGACGCATCTGTTCGGGGATGTGTCCTAAACATGATGTCTTATTTCAACACGGTAGAGATCAATGGCGGGGCCATTGATAAACCCAGTCAAGTAAGCATCATAATGACGACTCTTACGAAGAATTTTGATTAGTTTAAGAGTGATTATGAGATGAACAATCTAAAGTTCAGTCTCACTCAGTTGCTCAATGAGCTCACTACTTTTGAGTCCTTGACTAAGGATAGCAAAAGTAAGACCGGTGATTTAAATATTGCCGAACCATCTTTCTCCAATAATAAAAAGAGGAAGAGGTCTGCTGGGAAGGCAAAGGGTAAGCCCAAACCCAAGAAAACCCAGAGCAAAAAGAAGGGCGCCTCCAACGACCAAGGCAAGGGAAAATGTTTCCATTGCGACAAGTTCGGGCACTGGAAGAGGAACTGTCCTTAGTACCTGGAGGAGTAGCCAAGAAGAAGAAAAACAAAAGGTAAATATGATTTACTTGTTCTTGAGCCTTGTTTAGTGGAAGATGATTCTTCACCCTGGATAATTGATTCGGGGGCCAATAACCATGTTTATTCTTCTTTATAGTGGACTGATTCTTGGACACAGTTAGAGAAGGGAGCCATTTCAATGCATGTGGGGTCAGAGGATGTCATGTCAGCCAAAGCAGTGTGAGCAATAAGATTGCAATTTTATAATAATAATAGTTTTTTATTACTGAACAATGTTTTATATATTCTTGGATTTACACGGAATTTGATTTTTGTTTCTACATTGTTAGAATAATCGTATTCTGTTTCTTTTAATAATAAGGCTGTTATTATTGGAAAGAATGGTCTAAATATTTGTTCAGGAATTAATGAAAACAATTTGTATATGTTAAGACCGTTAATACATACTACACTGCATAACACCGAAATGTTTAAGGTTGAAAAACCAAAAACTAAACGACATAAGATTTCTCCAGATAATGACACGTATCTCTGGCATTTAAGGCTTGGTCATATCAACCTTGACCAGATAGACAGACTGGTAAAAAACGGACCTTTAAGTGAGTTAAAGGTTGACACCTTACCTGTCTGCGAATCCTGTTTAGAAGGTAAGATGACTAAAAGACCTTTTACTGGAAAAAATGCTTAAAGCAATTGAGCCATTAGATCTCACACATACAGACGTCTACGGACCAATGAATGTTAGAGCTAGGGGCGGCTATAAGTATTATGTTATCTTTATAGATGACTACTTAAGATACAGATATGTCTACCTGATGCAACGAAAGTCGGAAACATTTGAAAAGTTCAAAGAATTTCGAGCTGAAGTTAAGAATCAATTAGGTAGGACTATCAAGTCACTACGATCGGATCGTGGGGGTGAGTACCTTGACCAAGAGTTTGAAGACTTCATGGTCGAGCATGGGATAGTTTCCCAACTCATAGCTCCCGGTACACCGCATCAAAATGGTGTAGCGGAGAGGAGAAATAGAACCCTGATGGAAATGGTGAGATCTATGATTAGTTTCTTATAATTACCAAATTCCTTCTAGGGATATGCGTTACAAACAGCGGCATATATTTTGAATGTAGTGACATACAAATCTGTTCCTAAGACTCCCCTAGAGTTGTGGAATGGTCGTAAAGCTAGTTTCTGACATTTTCGCGTATGGGGGTGTCCAGCACACGTTCTGAAGAATATAACTGGAAAGCTAGATCCCAAGTCTATTTTCTACTTGTTTGTAGGATACTCCAAGGAGACCAGAGGTGGACACTTCTATAGTCCCGAAGATAACAAAGTATTTGTATCGACAAATGCAACGTTTCTTGAGGACAATTATATTAGTGACCATAAACCTCGTTCTAAGATTGTATTGAATGCGTAGGAGCCTGGTGAGACTAATGCTTCATCAACAAGAATTGTTGATCCACAAACATCTAAGAGTTAGATGGTTTCTGATCAGGATACACTATCACCTAGACGTAGCGAGAGGGTTGTAAGACAACCTGAACGCTATTTAGGTATAGGTGAGGGACAAAGTGTTGTCTCTACTGATAGTGTGGATGATCCATTGACATTTAAGAATGCAATGGAAGATCCTGATAAAGAGGAATGACTTAAAGCCATGAATCTCGAGATGGAGTCTATGCACTCCAACTCAGTTTGGGATCTTGTAGACTTACCGGATGAGGTAAAACCCATAGGATGTAAGTGGATCTACAAGAGAAAGAGATGAGTAGATGGGGAGGTAGAGACCTTCAAAGCAAGGCTAGTGGCTAAGGGTTATACCCAGAAAGAGGGGGTCGATTATGAAGAGACCTTCTCGCCAGTAGTCATGTTTAAGTCTATTAGGATTCTTTTATCCATTACTACCTATTTCGATTATGAAATTTGGCAAATGGACGTCAAGACTGCACTCTTGAATGGCAATCTTGATGAGAACATCTATATGATGCAACCAGAGGGATTCTTGTCTCCAGATCAAGAGCAAAAGGTTTGCAAATTGCAAAGGTCCATCTATGGACTTAAGCAAGCATCTAGATCTTGGAACATCAGGTTTGATAATGTGATCAAAGCCTATGGCTTTGAGCAGAATGTCGATGAGCCTTGTGTCTACAAGCGCATCATTGACAAAAAAATAGTTTTCTTGGTCCTATACGTGGACGACATCCTACTCATTGATAATGATATGGGAGTGTTATCTGATGTAAAGGGCTGGCTGGCTAGCCAATTCCAAATGAAAGATTTGGGAGAGGCGAGTTATGTTCTAGGGATCCAACTTATAAGGGATCGTAAGAACAAACTCATAGCATTGTCTCAGGCATCATATATCTACAAGATTCTTGTGCTATTTTTGATGTAGAACTCCAAGAAAGGTAATTTACCTTCTAGGCATGGAGTTCACTTGTCTAAGGAACAGTGTCCTAAGACACCTCAAGAAGTTGAGGATATGAGACGTGTACCCTATGCATTAGCAGTAGGTAGTCTCATGTATTCTACGTTATGCACGAGACCGAACATCTGCTATGCAGTAGAAGTAGTCAGCAGGTACCAGTCCAACCCAGGATTGGATCATTGGGTTGCTGTCAAGATTATTCTCAAGTATCTTCGGAGAACGAGAAACTATATGCTAGTGTATTCCGGACAGGATTTGATCCCGTTAGGATACACATATTCTGATTTTCAATCAGATAGATATTCTAAAAAATCCACGCCTGGATCAGTTTTCACCCAGGGTGAGGGAGCCATTGTGTGGAGAAGTATCAAGAAATCTTGCATTTGTGGACTCCACCATGGAAGCCGAATATGTAGCTACGTGAAGCTGCTAAAGAGGCCGTTTGGCTCCGCAAATTCTTGAGTGATCTGGAAATTGTTCCAGATCTGAATAAGCCCATCACACTTTATTGTGATAACAGTGGTGATGTGGCTAATTCCAAGGAACCAATAAACCACAAGAGAGGGAAGCATATAGAGTGAAAGTATCATCTCATTAGAGAGATAATGCAGGGAGGAGATGTGATCGCTACCAAGATAGCCTCACAAGACAATCATGCTGATCCATTTACGAAGACCTTACCGGCTAAAGTGTTTTCGGGTCACCTAGATGGTCTAGGGTTACAAAACATACCTCACATGCTTTAGTTCGTGGGAGATTGTTGGGGTTTATGCCCTAAAGATGTAATTTGTAAATGGATTTATGAAATTAAAAAAAAAGTTCAATTCATTCTTGTTGTGTTGTTTATTTTATAACTTGTACATATATTAACATCCTAGATTGACTGATGTAATCTCAAACTGTGTATATGAGTGTCATATACGGATGGATACAGTAAGAGACGTGCAATCTAAAGAGTCCATAGATAGCAAATAAAGCTGGGTACTTTATTTGTGGTTAATCAATAGCTACGGTCCATTCCGTAATGTACGGTGATTCTATCCTGAATCATTCATATGAGATATGGGAATGGAGGCACCTTGTATGATGTGAGCATATAGGACTGAGCCATGATCTATATGAATCTCTCACCAAGATCCGTTTACTGATGAGATTCATATATATCAACTAATGATGGCTATATATGGGTGATCTTAATCCTGAGTGTCTTATCAACTCCTTCAGGTTAGATCGTGGTATTTGATATACCATGGGTGAGGTCGGATGCAGTTCCTGATCAATATGCTCTGTATGTTGGGATTACGGTTTGACTTGTGGCTGGGAAGGTTTGTACACAATAATGGAATACACTCTTTCTTGTGAGAAGTAGATGGTAGTTCCCTTAAGGGTTTGAACAATATGAGCGCTCTCCTAATTTCGTGAGGAAATAGGATTTATTGTCCATTAGAGAATCAACGGTACTTAAAGAATATATGTAATTAGAGGGGTATAACGGACATTATGACCCAGCTCTAATTATGAACTACTGTGGAGGATCACACCATGTGTAATAGCTATATCGATGGATACCGAGTTGTATCGGTCTGTGTAAAAGCGTCTGCAGTTGAGAGAGTGCAACTTCCGGTTTTTAGCGGAATAACACCGTAGTTAATAATCAAGGAATATTAATTAAAGAGTTTAATTAATGATTCCGAGGATTATTGGAGCTCAAAATATTGTGGGTCCATTAGGTCCCCTTGCTAACCCGATCGATTTAGGTAACAAGGGTCACGGTTAATTAATTGGATTGTCCAATTAATTGTGTTATGAAAGTGACACGTATTTATTCGGGAATTAATTGAATAATGAGATTATTTAATTAATTAATAGTGGTGATTAAATAAATTAAATAAAAAGAATATTTAATTATGTTATTAATCACTAAATGGAGGGGTTAGTTGATATTTGATTTTAAATAGAATAAGATAATATAATTATTTTATTTTATTAAATTAAATATTTGAAATTAAATTTAAAATATTTAAATTCAAAATAAATATTTAATTATCTTTTAAAATAAAAGATATGAGATATCATTTTAAAAAATTTAGTTTAAAAATTGAATAGATATCAATTAAAGAGTTTTCGTTATAATATTAATATATATGAGATATATATGTTTTGATAACAAACAGATAACACACGCAACTGATGATATTCAATTTGTATGGAACACAAATTGATGAGTGCGTGAATCAATTAAAAAGAGAGTGAATCAATTAAAAAGAGAAAAACAAAAGAGAAAAAAATAGGTGTGCGTGAATCAAAAGTAAGGGGTCGTTTGTTTTTTTCACTTAAAACTTAATGGGTCTGAATTGAACTCATTAAGTTGTTTTGTTTGTTTTTTTAAGTGGTTAAACAACTTAAAAATATCAAAAAACAATTTAAAATAAAAAGTAAGAAATCCTGACTTTTAACTTAATTCCAAATCACTGAATTACAATTAAAATATTCTCTTCCAAGTCTATCCTTTAAAAAAAGATATATTTCCAAATTTATCTTAATTTGATATGGTATAAACATATTTCTTTTAACATATTTCTTATTTAAACAGGTTTTAGAAAAGAAAAAAAAAACTCTAATTATTTCTCATAATGAAATTTTTCAAAGATTGAACAATTGAAATTCTCTCTTGCCACATTCCGGTAACAACTCTTTTTTTATTTTTATCTAACTATTCGTATAGGGCTCAATAAATTTGTCTATCATATTGAGTAGATTTCGTGGCTTGAAGATGTTATAAAATTATTGTATATGAAAAATTCAAGAACCTTTTTTTTATTTGGTTTCCGGTGCATATGATCCAGGAAACCAAAAAAAAAACAAAAATAGTTTCATGAATTATATTCGTAGGAAACGTGGACAACATAAAAATTGAACTTGAACTTGAACTTTTTTTTTTGACAATAAATTTAACTTAAACTTTGTTTGCAAAATATGCAAAATTATATTCTTTGATTAATTTTTTTAATTTGTTAAATTGAACTTTGTTTGCAAAAAAAAAAAAACATACAAAATGTTATAAAGAATTATGCATGTTAAATTACTTTTTTTAATTAGTATAGATATAAATGTAAAATTACGTATTTTCAGACAATTTTATTTTAAAAAAACAAACATGTTGACAGTACATTCAGATGTGAGAAGAAAAAAAACAAACATGTCATTCAGGTTCAGATTTCAGTCCCTATTCAGTCTTCAGAAAAATTCAGGACTGTTCAGTCTTCAGACAAAAAAACAAACGACCCCTAAATTGATGTGCATGTGATTTAAAAAGAGTTTAAAAAGAGAAAAAAAAAAACGCATGTGTGTGGTCAGATTTTGAGTGTGCGTGAGATATCAAAGATTTAAAAGAAAGAATAATGTTAAACATCCTATCTAAAATCTCATATTTTTCATCCCAACACATGTGCCATATGAGGTGTCAAATGGTGAGTGGATACACATTAATAATGTTTTATCTCACATACCACATGTATCCACTCACCATTTGACATTTCAAGTGTCACCTGTGTTGGGATGAAAAATGTGTGATTTTAGATGGAATGTGTAATATTACTGTTTAAAAGAAAAGGCAATGGTGCTGGGCGGGCACTATTGAAAAGGAAAAAAATAATATATTTTTTTAAGAACAAGAATTGTTCTAGTTTTTGTTTTCTCTTGGAAGAAATTGTTTCTTCTTATTTTCTCTACATCCTTCTAAGTTCCTGAGTACGTGATACGCCCACACGTAGTTACAGTTCCGGGAATAGTTAGGAAGATCGGTGGTACATACCAGGAGTATATCGTTAAGTGAAGGAGCCTCCAAACGTTGGTAATGTTCTAATTTTTTTTTTTAAATATATTGATTATAATTTCATGTATTTACATATTGAATGTATTAGTTCCGGAAAAATAATTACGATCTCAAGTTCACTGGTTCAACGATCTGTATAAAAAATTTTAAAACATATTTCCGCTGTGTTACCGGTGAACGGGGTTCCAATACAAACGATATCGGAATTAAACCCATAATATATAATTGGAATCGTCTCGAAAGAAATTTCTTAAATGAATTCAACATAATAAACCGTACATGAAAAACAAATATCTACTAAATGTTATCAATAACAGAAAATACTGTCTAAAAGGGCAAAAAACGCAAAAAAATATGAAGGCCGAAATGATTTAATTTGGGAAAACTGTTGTACATTGCAAGAGTTATCCTAATGGAAATAGTATTGTTCATTTAGACCATTCCAACGATAAATTATGGGTTTAAATATGTGATCTATGAAACAAGATGATGTTAACCGATTGGGTTTATCACTCACATCTATACTGGAGGTTGTGGGTTTGAGTCTACCCCAAATCCTTAAAAAGTTAGACAAGTATGCCCTCCAACACCAATAGTGTTGATCTTGTTAAAAATATTTGGGATTTAATTAATTAAATTTATAGTTATATTGGTAAAATTTTAAAAATTATTGTCAATATGATATTTTAAAATATCGAGAAATCTGAATAATTTTTTATATACTGATATCTCTAAAATATATACAATATCGAAACTAGTATTGATATTTAGTCATTTGCATATATTTAACTCGTACATATAAAAATCGTTAATTTTTTATTATTTACGGAAATATTAAAACAAATTAAGTTTTATTAAAGGGTAAATTACACTGAACCCCTTGAGGTTTGAGCAAGTTACACTTAGATGGAAAAGTTTCTTTATTATACACTAACACCCCCAAACTTAAATTTGACTTTTAAAATGTCTAAAATGCCCCTAGTTATATTATTTTATACTTTTTTTTACCTTTTAACCAAAAACTTTATAAACTTTAATAAAAATAAAAAACTAAATAAAAATATGATTCAATAAATAAATAAATAGTTTAAAAAAATTAAATAAAAAATAGTTTAAAAAAATTAAATAAGTAGATAGTTTTACAAAATTAAATAAATAAATGGTTTAAAAAAATTAAATAAATAAATAGTTTTAAAAAAATTAAGTAAATAAATAATGAAAAAATTAAATAAAAAAGTATTAAAAAATCAAAGAAATAAATAGTTTTAAATAAATAGTTTAAAAAATAAATTAAAAAATTAAAAACATTAATTTTTAAGAATATTCATTAATAGGGACAAGATAAGCTCTAAATTTCCAAGGAGTGTTGGGAACCTTAAAGCTTCTCTCACCATCATCTTTACCATAAAAGTTTGGATATTTAGAGTTTTTCTTGTCCCTATTAATGGATATCCTTAAAAAATTAATGTTTTTTGAATTTTTTTCATTTATTTATTTATATTTTAAAACTATTTATTTATTTGTTTAAAACTATTTATTTATTTTATTTTTAAAAACTATTTATTTATTTTATTTTTAAAAACTATTTATTTATTTATTTTTTAAAACTATTTATTTATTTTATTTATTTAAACTATTTATTTTTTAATTTTTTTAAACTATTTATTTATTTAATTTTTTAAACTATTTATTTATTTAATGAATCATATTTTTATTTAGTTTTTTATTTTTATTAAAGTTTATAAAGTTTTTGGTTAAAAGGTAAAAAAAATAAAGTATAAAATAATATAACTAGGGGCATTTTAGGCATATTCAAAGTTAAATTTAAGTTTTTGGGGTGTTAGTGTATAATAAAGAAACTTTTCCATCTAAGTGTAACTTGCCTAAACCTCAAGGGGTTCAGTGTAATTTACCCTTTTATTAAATATATATATATATATATATATATATATATATATATATACATATTTTTAATAGTTTTATTTTTTATTTTTGAATGATTAGTACTACAAAGAATCTTTGAAAGGCAGTTAGACTAACCAAACTATTTAGGTTGTTTTAGCTTAACTCAACTAATAGGTTATAATAAACCAACTTCAATTTTTGATTTAAAATTTTGACTTCAATATCTTAATCACTCATGTGCTCTTAATACAAGAATTATAAATATATTCAAATATCAACCATTGGATTAAGAGCACATGAGTGGTTGAGGTGTTGAAGTTAAAATTTCAAGTCACAAATTTAGATTGATTTAACTTAACCCAACTAATGGGTTAAACTAAACCAACTTAAATTCGTGACTTAAAATTTTGACTTCAACATCTCAATCACTCATATGCTCTTAATCCAAAAGTTATAAATGTATTAAAATCTTAACCATTAGATTAAGAGCACATGAGTGGTTGAGGTGTTGAAATCAAATTTTAAGTCACAAATTTAGATTGATTTAGCTTTACCACTAACAAAACTATGACATCCACACCTCACCTAAAACAAAATGGTTATACATTTCTATGAAAACAAAGGATTTATCATTTCCTCGCATCACCTTAATCAATGATTTTGTTTAATTTTATCTTTTAGGGATGTAAAGACATAAAAATTAATATAAATAATTATGATAATTGATTTACTAGATTAGACATGAGGCAATAAATTATAGAGATGAGGACAATTAAAACGTGGAGAGGATGTAAAATCATTATAGCAAACTTGTCGGAAGCACAATAATAATATAATATTACCAAGATCATTAATAAATGTTGGATCCAACAAGTGTAACAGTGCCATTTAATAATATCTAAAATTTACTATTGGATGGTCCCAATAATATTATGGCTCGTTTGACACACTGTATTGTATTTTATTGGACTGTATTGGAATGTATTGTATTGTATTGAACTGTATTATCATTAATACAAACATGTTTGGTGATTCACTTTATTATATTGTATTAAGTTATTCATATATGACTTTCTTATATTATAAACATATAATATTTTAAAAAAATAGTTAATAATTAATTTTAAATATCCTTACTATGAAAAGCAATAAATATTTTATATAACAAATCAATAAATATTTATTTTAATTAGAACAAAAATTTTAAATAAATAATATCTTTATAAATAAAGTAAATATTTCCTATATAATTTTGAAATTATAAAAAATATTAACAACATAACACATATTTCATTAATATTCCAAATTTGTTGAAAAAATTGAGGAAAATAAAAGTATTTTTTCTAAAACAATACAACATAATATCACAAAATATAATGTATTAGCTAATACGGTTTTTACTGTGTTAGACGATTAAAATGAACTAAAATAATATAATACAGTTTTTACATCAAACACTGTATTGTATTATTTTAATACATTTTAATTGCCTAATATAATACAATATAACGAAACAAACGGGACCTTATTGTACGAATAACATAGCTCCATAGCTCCAAAGTCGGATTGGAGTTGTTCAATACATGCACGTAATACTGTCTTTTGCATTGCCTAGGTGGACCTGGGTATTACAGCAACGGGACTCACCAGTCACAACCACCATGTGATCCCTACCCGTGTCACCATCCACTTCTCTATGGGGTACATGTCACCCTTCAATAACTTATCAAATTCAATTATGCTAGACGTATTGTACGGAAAAATATCTTCCGCTGTGATCGTGTCAAATTTTGCCATGTGCTACAATCTCAACGGGAAGGCATGTGTATCTCACAGCACCCAAATTTCTTTCCCTTTGTATGTCATTGCAATACTAAGGATATGATGATTTATCTCATTTGTCATATATCATGTGAATATTTTTTGTCGTATCATAAGTTGGAATAATGAAATACAAATGTGAGATGCTATAGTATTACTCTCTCACATTAATTATACTTTGGATGGTCATTCATACTCTCTCTCTCTCTCTCCCTCTCTCTCTTAATTTTACTATATATTATATTTCTTTTAAATTTTGGGAAAACTTCACTTCAATCCTAACTTTTTGGCTAAATGTGACTGTTTTTTTCATATTAACAACTTCATTTTCTACTTTTTTTTTCTATAATACATCACTTTAATTTTATGTCAGTCAAAAGTTAGTCAAATTTAACGGAACTAAGGTTATTTAGGTCTGTTGCATAATAAAGCATGTCGACTAATTTTTTTTTTCACTCAAAATGTATGGCACTTATCAAAACTTCTCCATAATACATGGTCCATATTCTTCGTCCTGATATATTTTATATCATTACGAACTGACAGTAGAAAAACTATATATATATATATATAATTTTGTTATTGTTAATTTTATTTTTATAAATCATTTTAGTATTAATTATTTTTAAGTGTTTATATATGAAATTTTTTGAAAAGTAAAAATGTAATAACAAAACATTTTAATGGTAAAATTGACTTTTTTTAGCTTCTATTGGACTCATTTGTACTAGCTTTTAATTTTTGCTTCTGACAATAAAATAATATAAGTAAAAGCCTGAGTTTTTCATTTACTGTCCGGATATTATATTTTAAAGAAGCTTGTTCTATTCATAAAAGCTTTTGTGAATATTTGGTTTGAACGGTTTAAAATCTCTTCTAATTATGATATGACATTTTTTCCCTTTAAGAAGAACTTTTGGATCTGTTTGGTTGTAACAATTTAAAATCTCTTTTAACTATAATACGACATTTGTACATTAATTGGAATAAATAATATATGTACTTTTCTTTTAATTAAAGTATACTACATATGGGATAATTTAACATTCTTTCAATAATATTTCCTTAAAAATTATATTTAAACAAATAAAGTAATAAAAATTCATTTAAATTTATAAATACATATGTGCATAATAATTTAATATAAATTAAGTACGGTAATTTTTCTTAAATAAATTATAATGATAAAAGTATTAATTCTTTAGCAATTCTATCACGAACAACCCTCAATTGATTTTTATCAATTGTCAAATTTATATATGATTCTTCGTCATCGGGCTCAGGCACGTAATCTTGATTTTTATCACATAATTCAAACTCAATATTTACAATGTTCTCCCTCCTTATGAAATTATGCAAAACCAGTAAGGCTATAACTCTGTAAGCCTGTAACAATAGCTACCTCTAGTAAATCTATCTGATATAGAAATGTAACAAACAATAAGAAGACCAAACACAAAGACAAGGACAATAGGTACAAGGTTTCCACATTTTTCATGTAAACAAAAAAAGATTTCTCAAAGCGGTTCATGCAAAAAGAAAAAATCTTTACAAAGGGAAAGAAGATAGAGAGTTGAAAAAGAAAGAGAGAATAGCATTACTTAAAACAACTATTTATAAAACAAACAAACAAGAAAAGTATTAGCACAAAATGGGAAAAGTAAAAATATATATATATATATAATGCAAATTTTGATTCATTACATTACATTCATGTTTCCTTCGTATAAAATGAAGTCTTTTGACTGTTTCGACAATACTTGTTACAAGCTTTGACTTTTTTGTTATTGTGTTGTTATTTTGTAGACGAGTTTTGTAACCTTGTGTAATATTTCACCACCAGTTCCATGTTACAAAATAAGATGATTTTCAGTATTTCCTTTATAAAGTTTCAAACCCGATTCGATTTATAAATCAAAACAAAAACACCAACTAAAATTTTCAGATTACAGATGCGAACGAAATACAAGTGGAACCAAAATTTTTTTACAAGGAATCTAGAATCGAGTCTCGTGCTTCACATGGTGTCCTTAAGACAAATTCGTCGTTAACACCGTATGTGTTTGGCGTTTGTCTCCCAAGATAATACGATTCATAGTGGTTGTGTATTAACACCACCACTATCAACGAACTCAAATTACGATCTAAACTTACCACAGAAGAACACAAAAATGAAGAACAAGAGCAAGAAGTTGCAAGGCATAAAATAAAGTGATTTTGATGTCTATGATTTTTTCGTATGTATAGAAGAATGAGAGGCACCCAGTATATAAATACAGTAAAACCTCGATAAATGAATGTTCGATAAATTAATAATCCCGCTTAAATAATAAAATCTTCTGGTCCCGACTCGGGCATGTGTACTAAATTATTAACCTCGCTAAATGCATAAGATAATAATTTTTTTTGAAATCATTTAGGTCCCAACGAATATATAAATTAATAATTGATTAAATACATAAAAAAATATAACACATAAAAATTCATAATACATATCAATAAACTTTTAACTTAACAACTTCCTTTCAAAAAAAAACTTAACTTATATTTTGTCGATTCAAATCTTTCTTAAAATATGCATATAAAGTCGTTTATCTTTTTTTTGTACTGAAACTGAATTCAGTCTGATCCTTAATTTTTTTGCAAATCATACACCATATTGATATTTTTTTTGGGCAAATTACACTGAACCCCTTGAGGTTTGGACAAGTTACACTTAGATGGATAAGTTTCTTTATTATACACTAACACCCCTAAAATTTAAATTTGACTTTAAAAATACCTAGAATGCCCCTAGTTATATTATTTTACACTTTATTTTTTTTACCTTTTAATCAAACATTTTATAAACTTTAATAAAATAAAAAATTAAATAAAAGATATGATTCATTAAATAAATAAATAGTTTGAAAAAAAATAAATAGTTTTAAAAATTAAATAAATAAATAGTTAAAAAAAATTAAATATATAAATATTTTTTAAAACGTTAAGTAAATAAATAATTTAAAAAATTAAATAAAAAAAGTTTTAAAAAAATCAAATAAATAAATAGTTTTAAATAAATAAATAAATAGTTTAAAAAATGAGTGAAAAAATTATAAAAATAAATTTTTTTAAGAATATCTATTAATAGGGACAATATAAGCTCTAAATATCTGAGAAGTGTTGGGAACCTTGAAGCTTCTCTCACCATCATCTTTACAGTAAAAGTTTAGATATTTAGAGTTTTTCTTGTCCCTATTAATGAATATCCTTAAAAAATTTAATGTTTTTAAGTTTTTCACTTATTTATTTATATTTAAAATTTTTTTTTATTTTTTTTAAACTAATTATTTATTTTATTTTTTTAAACTATTTATTTATTTTATTTTTAAAAACTATTCATTTATTTATTTATTTTAAAATTGTTTATCTATTCAAAATATTTATTTATTTAATTAAAAAAACTATTTATTTATTTAATGAATCATATCTTTTATTTAATTTTTTTTATTTTATTAAAGTTTATAAAGTGTTTGATTAAAAGTTAAAAAAAATAAAGTGTAAAATAATATAACTAAGGGCATTTTAGGTATTTTTAAAGTCAAATTTAAATTTTGGGGGTGTTAGTGTATAATAAAGAAACGTATCCATCTAAGTGTAACTTGACCAAACCTCAAGGGGTGTAAGTTCCTTATATTTTGATTGGCATATTTCGTTGACAAACCACATTGGGGATTATTCTTTGTAAGGGTAATTTAGGCCTCTTGAGTGTGATCAAGCTTCAAGGACATCATCTCTCTCAAAGAGCACTTCAAAGGTATCTCACTAGTTTAACTTTCTTTGAAGAGATCTAGTTGCACACACTCACTTGCATGCATTATGTTCCTATCTTCATGTAATTGAATGATGTATTGTATGCCTCTTTTCACACTCCACACTTGCACATTTTGCATATCTCTTAGTGTGTTGAGTTTGCCCAGAAAAGAGAATTTCTTCTCTTAGCGCGGCCTAGACCGCTTGGCAAGACATGCTTGCACCGCGGCATACAGAGCGGTATACCTCAGCAGAGTCATGCTTCATGTACCGCTTCATGTACTCTTGTACGCAAAGCGACCCAAGTCGCGGTGTTGTCCAGTAAGCCTCTGTTGCCCATACCGCGGCCTGTGCACCTGCATGCACAGCGCCCTGCACCGCGTTGCTGTCCAGAAGGTGCACTGCTGTGTGTACCGCGGTCTGGACACTTGCCTGCGACACGGTCCATCTAGCGGTATTGACGGGATTTTGATTTTGTGCCCTAAGTTCAAAACGACGCTGTTTCAACTAGGGCTCCCATATATCTGCTCTATCTTCTTCCTTGCTCGTTTTTATGAGTTTAAGAAGCCATTATTGAGAGGCCAAGCTTCCCTTAGAGAGAGAAACTCCCAAGAACTCATCTTTACTCAACCAAACACAAATCCATGTGCATCTAACCTCTTCAAGCATTATCTCATCATGGATTCTTCTTGCTTTCATTGACTAGGTAACTTGAACATGCCCTAAATCTCTTTGTATTTATTTATGTTCTTGTTTGCCTAGGGTTAGCTCTTTTATGTGATTTTATTGCATATCTTTATGTTTATTGGCATTTATAACATGATTGAGTTGTTGTGTGTTGGTTGAGAGCCTTGTTCATTAATAGCTAGCATTTAGGACGATTTTACCCTTCTAGCTAAATCTTCATGCATTTTCATTTAGATATTGATATCTAGGATTTGCATTTATTGACATCTTTAAATCCTTAGATAAGCATTTATTGTTGCCTAGCATTAATTGCATGTTTGAATATCTTTTACATATTCACATAGGTTGTTTTACCTCTTCATTGATTGTTAAGCTTTGTGACTAAGTGAGTTAGTGCACAAGCTTGTGGTCAAGAATCACTATTAAAGGCCCGTTGGGTAGAGTGAAAGGGTTAGTGACCAAGTAGGTGTGACTTGAGGTCAACCTAGGTTGTAAACTTTAGTTCAAATAGTGGATTTGAGGACCGTATGTGGCTAGAAGGATAGCCCGTGAGTTTTGCCTAGTTGGAGGGTTTCTCACGTAAATCAATCCTTGTGTTTTTATTGTTTTCCGCATATTTATGTTGGATTGATTGATTGCTAATATGGAGTAGGATTATAAAAATTGATTAAGTCGAAGTTGGTAATAAATCAACTAAAACCTATTCACCCCCCCTCTAGGTTGTATTAGACACACTTTGTGTATTTTCAAGGGGTTCAGTGTAATTTGCCCTATTTTTTTTTTCATTTTGTAGTACGAAGTTATTTAATGTTACTATTGCTTGAAAGACCTTTATTGGAGAAACGCTTGGTAAAAACTCTGTTGTCATCTGGATCATGATCATCAGTAGGTGTATTCATTATCCGTTGAATAATTTCTTCATTCGTAGGCGATTCCATCACTATATCATTTTTCACTAGGATAATTCAAAAGGTGATTAACATCCATCACATTTCTATAGTGTAGACAAAAAATGGCTTCACAAAAAATTGAAAACAATTTGTAAGAGTTGTTGTCTTCATATCAATGTTCGAAGCTGCATTAATAAATTTCATAGCATTCAATATGTTAATTTTTTCGAGGTTTATTGCTCTTACCTTGTAGCCCTCCAAAATGCTAGAGTAGAAACGACGTCGATAATGAATTTTTAGTGCTCGAATAATCCCAGCATCGCTTGGTTGAATATTTGATGTTGTATTAGGAGACAATAAAAATAGTTCAACATTTTTCAAACGTCTGATAACCTTTAATATGTAAGTACTTATTAACTTCTATGTACTTATGTATCTAGGTCGAAAATATATATAATACATGAACAAGTAAAAACATAATTTTTTTTAAAAAGTAGTAAAAACATAAAACTTACTTTTAAATTAATAAATATTCATTTATCGATAAATTAATAAATATTCATTTATCGATAAATTAATAAATTATTCATTTATCGATAAATAAATAACCTCTCTAAAATAATAATTTTTTTCGGTCCCAACAATATTATTTTAGAGGGGTTTTACTGTATAGCAATTCAATCAAGGGAAGGAATCCAAATAAAGTCAAAATGACACTTACTCTCATTTAAACATGGGCAATAAAATGTCATTTTTATTGTTTAAAATCAAAATTTAACATTCCCATTTAATATGGAATCAATCACCTTAAATATGGTGGTTACAATTTTAATTTTAAATTATAATTCTATGTATTATAGAATTAATCCCATTATACGTTACCATTTTTGAATTGGTAAAAATCAATGAAGTAGCAAAATTGTGCTGAGACACGGGTGTACACCCGCGGTTCGAACCGTTGCGCCATTCCCGTTTGCGTCCGAACGCGCAATCGCACACAAGTCATTAAACCCGTTGTCCATGAGAGAGCATCTATGCTACACATGCTTGTAAGCTATTTCATAAATACTCAAATATATATTTGATTAAGCATTTATTTTCCCACCAATGTGGGACTCATTATTTTCTCAATTCAACGGGTGCACTTTGAGTATCAATTTCTCATTCACCTATTTACCATTTTTCCAACATTCCCCCACATGAATGAAATTGACCTAGGAGACAAGAATGACCTAATGGTAAGTCCAACGGTCGAAACCTGCATAGGATAGGTAGGTGTTAACCCTTGTACCTTCCCTTGTGAAAATATGCTTAATTTACTGGCTGATCAGTAGATATGATATCATTTACATATTCTGCCGTTTGTATAAACGACAACATACCTCACACAGGAATCTTTACTGACCTAATTTGGTTATCTTGTTATGTTCATTTTGGCCATGAACATCGCCTGGTTCTATGAGTGTTGCTAAAGAATATAGCCTTTTACTATTCTCTTTTAGAAGCGGCCCCTCTTCTCACTCATGATACATACTTTTTGTGTCGTTACCAAATTGCGAATTCAAAATGATATTTATATTAAAAGTTCCTACGCAATGTGCTCTAGCTAGCAAATGACTAGTAAAGCGATAAGTGAGGGTATCGTTCCGTAGGGAGGTGGCTTCCATCGACCGTTTCGAATTCTAGTGTTTATTGAAAGTAATGTAAATAGAATGCGGAAGTTGAGAGAATGGTGTGTGTGAAGTATGTACAAATTGTTGTGTGTATGTGGAGCAAGAAAATAAAAATAAAAATAAAACTAAGAAAACTAAAGATAGAAATGTAACTGGGTGTTTGCCTTTATAAATCACTATACTCCTAATTTAAGTTAATTTACTCCTAAAGGCAAACACCCTAAGTTACGAAAATAAAGGTGGCTTGGAGAGATGCATGAAAGTGGTCACACAAGGGTTTACAAGTTCACCATACATAAGTGCACACAAGTTAGTTGTTAGACATTAAGCACATCTAATTCTAGTTAAAGGTTCGTTCTTGCCTCAATCCGACTTATACTCATTCATAGAGCTAACAGTTGAAGAGTGTGTTGAGAGCCTCTCAAACATGAAACCGCAACCAACATTTGTGAACCGATTCTACAAACCTTACCACATTGAACCCCACTGTTAGCTTGGTGATGTAAAATGGCAACGTTAAGTCTAATAAATGTGGAAAAAGTAATTGTATCTCCAACCATAACTCACCTAGAACCCCTAGCGTGAGAAATAGCCAAAGACCAATTCATAACAAGAACAATGAACCAAACCTCTTCTAATAAGGCAATTTACAAGTTCATCCATTCTTCCTAGCTAATTAGCCAAGACTATGCTCGGAAAGGTCCTTCTAAAGGAATAACCCTAACTCTAATTCACTCAAACCCATCCATACATGTTAATTTCGACCTTCCATCAACATACACACACAAATGGGAAATTTGATTACAACTACTCCTATAATTACATTAATCTACTCCTAATCACATTCATGAACACATATCAATTTCCAATCTCCATACTCAAGCATTTAAAGATAATATATATATATATATATATATATTCAATAAATAACAAGAATGAATCAAAACAAAAAATGAATTTAAGAACAACCAACACATATATTAAGCACAAATATGTTTAGAAATATTCCCAAGTGGGGATTACACATAATGAAGACAAGAAATACAAAGAGATGAGATAAAGGAGATACAACCCTTAAAGAAACCTCTTTAAGAGCTCTTTTCCATGCTTGGCTCGAAATTGGTCAAAGACCGCTCCTATCTCTACGTAATCTACTTTCAAATGTGGTGAATAATGGGTAGAAATGATGTGGAGAGACATCCGTGGAGTAAAACATCCATGGATGCTCTATGAAAGCCTCTCTCTCTCTCTCTCTCTCTCTCTCTCTCTCTCTCTCTCTCTCTTATTTGAAAAAGATAAAGTTTGGAGATTTTTTGGGAAGAGATTGATTATGAAATAATGAGGCAAAACAGTGTTTATATAGTGTAGGGAGGTTAGGGCATGAATGGTAGTGAATGGACGAAACTACCCCTCAATTTCAGGTAAAAAATGACCTTCTGGTGCAGATCTGCGGTTGGATTTGGTGGCCATGGTGCCAGCCTTTCTAACTCGCAAAAATCTTGGAAAGTTTCTGGTCTTAATTTGGCAGTCAAAATGGCGGTTTGGTTGCCCATCGAATTTGCTCGCCGAATTCCACTTCTGCTCTGCATACTAGTTACTCAAATAGACATAACGTCCTCCAGAAAAGCCAGAATCGTAATCCGTAAAAAGTTCTGAAAACTAGACTTCCATACCTTTCCAAATATATATCCCACAAGTCGGACATTCTGCATAGGCCCGTACAATTTCATCCCTTAAGCTGCCGAAATATCAGAGGAGACTTTGCTGCGGTCTCGGTGTCTCGTTCTCACTCGACAACGGATCAAACGTGGAAAAAATTTAGATTTTCTTGGCCATGGTTGGGCTTAGATCACGTTGCGGTGTGTATCAACGATGAGGCACGACACTCTGAATACTTCCATTTATTACGTTTTTTTGGCTCATTTTGCCTCTCGATCTAAACTTTAAGCTCAAAACCTTATTGTAGGGAATATGTACCTACACAAGGCTCAAAAAACATATTATATACAAAATGAGAACAAACGATAGGAAATAGGGCACATAAAATAGGTATAAAATAGTCTATTCAACTTACATAAGTGATTTCTTAATTGAGAGTAACCCGCATTACTCTGCTCAGATTTTCGATGCATCACAGGTTAACCTTTTCCCTACGGGTATCACTGTTTCATCATAGGAATGGACAGGAGGATAACCCCTACAATGACCCAACTGTTAGGATTATGCTCAATAGCAAGAGTATAATGATGTATTTGACAATTTTTTTCATATTAATAAAATGATTTCTAGTTTAACAAATCTTATAGCATTTATAGTTTAATTATTATAATTGTCAAAAGTAAATAATCATAAGGTCAAAAGACTAAGAGAGATGAAGAATTGTTCGCACATCTGCATATGTATGAGGTAGACACAATTCTTTAGTTAGTCTTGAACAATGTTCACAACTTAAGATAAAGGTTAGGCATATTTACCTTGTTAAAGTTATAGATTCTTTTGCTAGCATTTGAGTGAGATCAAATGTGTTATGATGAGTCTAAAATCATCAAAGTGTAGTGTCTTTGGGCAAAAGAATCTAGGGCATTAAGTGCATTGAATAAGATCACAGTGAAATAATTTATCCAGAACCGTCAATGGATAAAGTTTTCACTTGAGGACAATCAGAGAGTCTATCTCAATCCTGAGATAAATGATGGACTTATGGTTACAAGTGTTATCATTTGAGCTATCAATGAGTACGATTATATAGCATAGTCTATCCTCGATAGTTTGCTGGTATTCATTTGTTAATCGATAGATGAATTCATTTATAGATATGGACATCGTGGTTATATTTATTAAATGTGAATAGAATATCATCATATGGCTATTTTGAGGTATTGGATATTAAATCTTAACGTTAAGTTTTTAATAGTGTCTATTGAAACATGGCTTCTGGACAAGTCAAAATATTCAAGTTCAAAATGTGGTCATATGAGTAAATATGGTAACTATGAGAGCTATAGGCGGTCTATGAGCTCTTGGCGATTACTGATATTCTTCACGAGGATACACTATCTCCAATAAGATTGTCTAGGGTACAAATGAGAAATATTATCTTATTCTATCTTTATTTAAGAGTTCAATTTTAGTGCTTTAGTGGAATGAGCTAAAATTAATATATTGGACCTAAGTGAATCATTTGTTAATTGTGATTATGTTATGTCTATTGAAGCTTAAATTAGATAGCCCGTTAAGATCCCCAATCCACAGAAACTTGCATGGATCACTTGATATATTCTACCGGACTAATTTCTGGGTCCACCTAGAATTGTTTTTGGATTTCGGAATCCAAAAGTTTTGGAGAGGTGTGGTCATGTGTGATCAAGACACGCGGTAACTCTTCAAAAAGGTCTGGAATAGGCGGTCAAGGATGTAGGAATCCTAGGGTAGCCCTAATGGGGTGCGTTTAGCATTCCATTAATACATTAAGAATATAATTTGCACATTTTAATTAAATGGGCTGCTAGATTATTTTAATGTATTAAATTTAAGGCATGTGGACTTGTTTCTTTTATAGTAAGAATAGATCTAGTTCACATGTGGACTTGTTTCTTTTATAGTAAGAATAGATTTAGTTCACATGTGGACTTTTTATTAAAGTCCAATGGATTTAATAAAATGGAAAAATAATATATTGCACAAGTATTTACTTGGGCGGCAAGGCTAAATTAATTAGTCTAATATATTGTTTTATTTTATTTTATTAATCAAATGGAAATTAATTAGTTTATTAATTAATTAATTAATTGTTTGATTAAAAGTCAAAATCTTTTTTCTAACTAGGAGTAGGACTCTTAGTGTCATACTATTGTTGGTAGTATGGTACGTATCAAATACTTTATTTGATAAGTAGATAAATTAAAAAGAGTTTTTATTTATCTAGTCAAATTAAGAAGTAATTGATAAAGTCACAATTTTATATTCAATGATTTATTATTGGATAATACACTCATGAGTTGGAATATGGTTAAAACTCAAAGTTGATAGGGGACTTGGAGAAGAAGTAATCCTACTTGTGTGAGGATTTGACTACAAGGTAGAAATCCTACTTGTGTAAGGATTTGACTACAATGTAGAAATCCTACTTAAGTGAGGGTTATGCCTCACCTATATTTATATATATATATATATATATATTACTAAATTCGTTTTTGAATAGTAGTTGAAGAAAACAAAAATGTTTTTTTTTAGAGAAAGAATTTTTTATTCTCTTGTTTTTGAATAAAAAAAAACTTCCAACTCAAGAAATTGGTGTAGAATTCGGTAAAAGAGAAGAAGAATAAGAACCTTTTGTTTTCGATAGTGTACTAGTAGCTTTTACATCATAAAGCTTTGTGCACAAGATCGAATTAGGGTTCACGCTAGTTTTCGATTAAAAGATTGAGAATTCACAAGTGACCAAACGTTCTTTATTTTCTCTAGGAGGATTATTGTGACTAACAAAATAAAAATGTTTGTTTTTTCCATCCTCAGGTTTACAATTCAAAGAAAAGAGAGCTCACACTCCTAGGTGATTCACGTTTGTGATTGAATTGAAAGATCTTGCGGATTCAATTCGAAGCAAGTGGATTCAAATCGACGCAAAATCAATCGTCACGTGAAAAAAGTACGATACTTTTACTATATGTTAATTGATCAAGGGTTAAGGTTTTTTCTTTTTAAATGAAAATTTTTAAAATATACAAACCCAATTTTTACCTTCCGCCGCTTGTTTTTCCCTACACAAACTAGGTCTTACAATTAAGTTTTCCCTTTGAACCTAGATCTTGGGATCTCCAGTCAGCTATGTTGGGTTTCCATTGTACGACTTACTATTTCATGGTCTTTAGTCTCATTCCCCTTGATGATATCTCAACTAACTCTTTATTTAACCCTTTGGTTAGCAAATTCGCAATGTTATCCTTTGACTTTACATAGTCAATAAAGATAACCCCAATTAAAATTAGTTGTCTAATGGTATTATGTTTTCGGCGTATATGTCTAGATTTACCATTATACATTTTTCTATGTGCTCTTCCTATTGCTGATTGAATATCACAATGGATGCAAATAGCAGGCACATGCTTTGGCCATTTTGGAATATCCTCTAAGAATCGGCGTAGTGTTAGGTTTTTTGAGTCATGTTGGCATAAATTCCATATCAAAACAATGTTTCACTTGTATTGATTAGTTGTCTTATATTGATGATGATTTAAGCTTCAAAGAAGATTTGGCAACTTATCAAGCAAGATGGAGTCTTCAAAAAGGAATATGCTTCATTGCTCAACAAATGTATATTTAGACCTCATTCCTCTTACAAGGCTTAGGCACACATACATTGCATCCATATGTGTCCCTACATCGTTGTGCTCAATTGGTATAACACACTCACACACTTGATATTTAATGCTCATGCATTTGATTTAAATTGACAAATTTTATAACTTGCATGTTCTAAGACTATATATAGGAAACGGTATTCTTATGTGTTATGTGTTTGTTTGTTTATGTTTTATGGACTTCAGACTTGAATTTTATCTTATATTATTCCTTATTGAGTTCCAGTCATTTTGGTTACTCATTCATTAGTTTTCAAGTTTCGAGTTGGAAGTTGCGAAACTTTTCGTGTGTTTGGTGTCCATGGTCTTCGTTCTTGTGTATCGAGTCGAATTCCTAATTTCTGGTCTAGGTTTCATAGACATCCATGTTCGTGAGGGAGTTATGGTTCGTAATCCGAAAATGGATTAAATTTGGAGTTCAGAGGCCGGAGAACGATCGAAGAACTTGAGAGGAGCGCGAAGGGAAGTGTCTTTGCCAAAGGCCAATGTGCCACCCTTCCCTGAGGAAGCATGTGGCCATCTTCGGGAGGAAACCTTCCTGCCCCGAGATGGCCATGTGCCTCCTCGGGGAGCTGAGGTGGCACGATGACATTGGTCACCCGAAACCTCTCTCTTCCCTCTCTTTTAAATATCTCTTTTCCCTTTCATTTTTTCATAAATTGAGAAAAGAAGAAAACTTGAAAAATAGAAGTGCAGAATTTTCTCTCAAATTTTCTCATCTTCCAAACACTATATCTCTCTCATTTCTTATCCGATTTGAGTGATTCATGTTGGAGAATCTTTGTATTGAAGTCCCCTCTACCTTCTCCAAGTTAGTTTGCAGCCATTTGTTCAAGTTTGTGGCGATTCTACACTCAAAACCGAAACTGCACAAGATTACAAGGTATTGATATATTCTTTGTGTTTTGGTCTTTAAAAGTCTTCAATTACCTTGGGTTTTATTCTTCTATATTTATGTGTTATTTGGACAAATGCATTTGAGAAGTAGAGCTTCAATTATAGGCTAATCTTGTCTTATTAGAGACTTGAATGTGAACTAGTTTTTTCTTAAAATCTAGGTTTTCACATGTTTGTGAGTTGTATTGTGATTAGCTTATTATCTAGGGCTATTTGTTCTTTGATTGACTTTATTTTCATGATTGATAGTCTTATCATGTGCTAGGACTCATTATTTGAACATATATAGGATTAGCACATTTGATTTCATATTTAGAGCTAATTAGGATTTAATTGATTCGTGTATAAAGACATGCTCTAAATATTTGCTAGAATATTCATTCATCATGTCTTGTGAATCTAGTATTTTTATGTTTGTTACTAATACCTTGAATGTGTGCTTAATGTAAATGTTTGATTCAAGTTTTAGTTGCATGACTGATTCTAGGAATTAAATGTGTTTAGGTGTTTCACATGTTCTAGAATTTTTTCATGTATAGTAACTAGACAATTTTGATTTATGAACTCACATGCTTATGTCTAGTTCTTATAGTATGTATTGATCTCATATTTTATTTTGAGTGCTTGTTTGCATTCTGCATTCATTAATCACATTAGGAAGTCCTTGTAAAAGGCATGAAGTCTTGGCTATGACATGTGGTCCGGATAGCTAAGCAAGGAGTCTTGGCTAGGATAAGTGGTCGGATAACCAAACAAGAAGTTTTGACTAGAATCAGGGAGATCCGAATAGTTAAGCAAGAAGTCATGGCTAGGATCGGAGAGATCCGGATAGCTATGCAAGAGAGACTTTCTAGAGGCAAGAATGCCTTGGATAGAAAGTAGATTATATTGTTGGTAGACTCGGGATATTGAGTTGACATGGAGTCCAATAGAGAGTTTTTCAATGGGTTGATCACTCTTGAGGAATTTCCAATCTCTCAATGGTGATTGGGTAGACATAGAGTTCAATAGGGAGTGTGTCATTTGTTGGTCACTCTTGAGGAATTTCTTATCTACTTTTCAATAAAAAAAAGTACCCGATGGTTGTATTCAACCCGTGGATGTTTCTTCTTCAGAGGTTTTACCAAGTTAAAAAAACCTTGTGTCAATCCTTCCTATCTCTCTTTTATATTTGTATGTGTATGGTTGTATCTTGTTTCACAAACTTCATATCTAGATATTCTTGTAAACAAGATTATTGTAATGTGTGAGAGGCAAGCACTTCATTTGATCAAAGTTGTAAATATCATTTTATTTATACTTAGAATTATTTGTATATAATCATATTTTGATTAGTACTTGTACATATTGGACATTATTGAGAAAACAAGTATTCTTTGTTTTTTAGTTTTATATAATTCCTTCACTAGCAACTTATAGACTTGATTGATAATGTCCTGTTTGAAAATACTTATTGATTATTAGCATATGCTTTATTGTTCAAAGTGTTGTGATTCCAACTCACTAAAGGAACAAACTCTTGTTTGTTTTAAGGGATTGAAAAAGGTATAAAAACCTATTCACCCACCCCCCCTCTCTCTAGGTTAGCTTAAGGCAATTTAACTAAGTTTGTATATTTCACGTAGCCATTTAGCCTTTTCACCGCATTTATCTAGAGCAACAAGCTCAATTTCATTGTGGATCGTGCTATACATGTTTGTTTTGAGGATTTCTAGGATATGGATGTACCTCATACTGTGAACACATACCCACTAATAGACTTTGAATCTTTCATATCAGATATCCAGTTTGCATCATTGTATCCTTTAAGAACAGCATGATATCTGGTATAATGCTGCTCATAATTACGAATGAACCGTAAGTACCTTAGTACTTTTACTATTCTTTTTCAGTGATCGGTTCCTGGATTACTTGTGTATCTACTCAGTTTGCTAACTGCATTAGCTATGTCCGGTCTTGTACAACTTGTTGCTACCTCAATAGATAAGCATAGACAAGGAAGGTTCTTACATGATAGCACTCCTCATCTATCTTACATAAAGACTACCTCTTTGATTACGAAAGCTGGTGCCATTGGAAAAGAAATACTAGTAGGACCCCCTTTTCTAGCTCGTCGTGGGTCTCAAAATGAAAACTCAATCGTTGATCAAATCCGATAGCCTACCAAAAAGCCCAATTCTATTTTTGTAGAATCTTAGCTTAACATCTTTTTGTATCGGTATCGGAGACAAGCTCTGATCTTCTTAGGTACATTAGACTCCATATCACTCTAGAATATTCTAATTGAGAGACACTCTCACTTTTATTCTTG
Source organism: Dipteronia sinensis (assembly GCA_033220585.1). Taxonomy (NCBI): domain Eukaryota; kingdom Viridiplantae; phylum Streptophyta; class Magnoliopsida; order Sapindales; family Sapindaceae; genus Dipteronia; species Dipteronia sinensis. The sequence continues at coordinate 69,586,911 of CM065636.1, read as the reverse complement.
AATAGGTGTAGATTTATATCTACTGGTGTTCTGGATACCCCAGAATCATTCTTATTAAATTTATCAAGAACTGTGTCAACATAGTGTGACTAACTTAGAATGAGTCTGTCTGATGTCCTTGAAATTTATATTCCCAACATTACATCTGCTAGGCCCATATCTTTTATGTCAAATCTTGATTTTAACATGTCCTTGGTAGATTGGATTATTTTATCATTACTACCAACAACGAGCATGTCATCAACGTAAAGACACAAGATTACATAACCATTTTATATGTCCTTGACATAAATACATTTGTTACATTCGTTGATTTTAAAACCATTTAACGTCATGATATTGTCAAACTTTTCATGCCATTGTTTTGGTGTTTCACCAATTTGCAGACTTTCTTTTCTTGCCCAGGAGAGGAAAAACCCTCAGGTTGTTCCATATAGATTTCTTCGTTTAAATCTCCATTTAAGAAATCCGTTTTCACATCCATTTGATGTACTTCAAGATTTCGCAATGCTCCGATTGCCAGTATCATCCTAATGGAAGTTATTCTCGTCACATGAGAAAATGTATCAAAGTAATCTAGGCATTCTCGTTGTTTGTAACCTCTTTAATTACAAGTCTAGCCTTATACTTATCAATTGATCCATCTGCTTTCATTTTCCTCTTAAAAATCCATTTGGACCCTAGTGGCTTTAGTGGCTTACATCCTAGAGGAAGATCCACTAATTCCCAGGTATGATTTTGTAAGATGGAATCAATTTCACTTTTAATGGCCTCTTTCCACAAGAGTCCTTCTGAAAAGTTTACAGCTTCTTTAAAGGTTTGAGGTTCACCTTCTAGCAAATAGGTTAGAAAATCTGGACCGAAAGACTTTTCTGTCCTAGTTCTTTTGCTACGTCTAGGTTCATCCACAACTTCATTTTCTTGTTCTTGGTCCTCGCTATTCTCAATTTCGGTTTCATATGTTCGTTTCGACGAACTTGCTTCATCTTTGGATCTATATGGAAATATATGTTCAAAGAACGATCCATTATTGTGTTTTTATGTATCTGGGATTTCAGACTCATACACTAGAAAACGATAAGAACTAATGTTATGTGCATACCTAATGAAAATGCAACCAACTGTTTTCGGACCTATTTCCACCTTATTTTGTTTAGGTACGACAACTTTAGCAAGACACCCCCACATTCGCAGGTATTTGTAGAAAAGTTTTCTTCCTTTCCATAACTCATATGGGGTCGTGTATTCTTTCTTTCAGGGTACCTTATTTAAAAGGTAATTACTAGATAAGATAGTTTCACCCCACATGTTCTGAGGTAACCCATAACTTATAAGCATTGCATTCATCATTTCTTTCAATGTACGATTTTTACATTCAACAAAACCATTTTGATGAGGAGAATAATGTGCCATGGTTTGATGTATGATTCTGTGTTGTGCACAAAATTCACCAAATGGTGCTTCATACTCTCCACCTCGGTCACTTCTCAATACCTTAATTTTCTTGTTGAGTTGGTTCTCAACTTTAGTCTTATAGATTACGAACTTCTCTATAGCTTCATCCTTGCTTTTCAGCAAATACACATAGCAGTATTTGGTGTTGTCGTCGACAATAGTAATAAAATACTTATTGCCTCCCCTTGTTTGTACAAATTTCAAAACATCCCTATGAATTGAATTAAAGGGTTTTGTGTTCCTTTCAATTGTTTGGAATGATGACCTTGTCAATTTTGCCTTAACACAAATTTCACACTTGTGTTTGGAATTAATACTAAAGGTAGGTAAATGATTTAAGTAGATTAGCTTATGCAATGTATCATAATTAACATTTTCTAGTCTACCATGCCATAAATCAGAAGATTCAAGCAAATAGATTGAAGACTTATTCTTATTATTATTGTGTTTCACAACAGATACATTGAGCTTAAAAAGCCCTTCAGTTACATATCCCCTACCCACATATAATTCCTGCTTAAACAACATAACTTTGTGTGACTCAATAACCATTATGAACCCATGATGGTTTAGCACTGAACTGGACACCAAGTTCTTACAGATTTCTGGCACATATAGCACATTGTTCAAGGTCATGTCTCTCCGATGTTATCTTGAGAATGGCTGAAAGAAAACCCATAAAGTTTAAGTAACAGCACTCAATATATATTACAGAATATATGTTCCAATATGCAACAGATTTTAGTTTAATTATAATTATATTGAAATCAAGCAGTTTGAGTTAATATATCAACACTGATATATAATACTACACTGATATACAGTGTTTATAAAATATCAACACTGCACTTTTTAGTGATATTTTATATGAAGCATTGATGCTTCCATATATCAAATAATTATATCTGAACCAGTATGTCAAAACACACTTATATAAGCCAATGTTTGATCAAATCGATACTATGAAAATCCGTTGACCAGATTGTGCCCGATATATAACATACATATATAGGGGGGAATTCATTTTTTCCCTCTAATTTGTCCTAATAGCCAAAATGGTCCCCGGTTTTCAATATTATGTTGGCAGGTCCCTCTTATTTCAAAAAATCTATATTTTGATCTCTGTCATCCAATTCGTTTAGGGTTTTCAAAGATTATGTTAGTGTTACGAGGGTAAAATGATAACTTACATAATTATACCCTTTTATATCTCTTTTTTAATTTTTAATTAAAAAAAAAGTAAAAACAAAAGCAAAAAGTTAACAAATCATCATCATCACTTAACCCCACCAATCCAAATCCAAATAACCTTCATCTCCCTCAATCTCATCTCTCTCGATCCACCATCTACCATCATCACCAAATCTCCATTATCATCTCTCTCTCTCTCTCATTCTCGTCGCCGGCAACCACCGTAAAAACAATCCCAATAACCACCACCTCAACAACCACCGCAGTTGTTCGATCACTTACAACCGCCGATCCTTTTCTTTTTCTTCATATCTCTTTTCTATATATCTCTCTCTCTCTCTCTCATGGCCGATCTCAGTTAAGGGGTTTCTGATTTGGGTTTGGTTTGTTTCTGGGGTTTGGTTCGGTTGAAGTTTTGATTTGAATAGAATCTGATGGCTGAGAACGAGGCTTGATTATGGGGTGTTTGATTGATGCATTTTGGTGGATTGGTTTCTGGGTTGGTTGATGGCTTGATTGGTGGGTATATGGGTTTGGGTGCGTTGGGAATGGCGTTCGGTGGTGGGTTTGGGTGTGGGTTTGGGCGTTCGGTGGTTCAGATTAGGGTTTTGGATTTGGGGGTGGTGGCTGTGGTTGCTCCGGTTTAGGTTTGGGTTTGGTGTGGGTTGTTGTGTGGTGGTGGTGGTGGTGGCAGGATTTTAGGGATGGATATTGAATCTTTGAGTTTTTTTTTAAAATTTTGTATGTAAAATCTGGAAATTTTTCCAGATTTCCACATCTTCTAGATTTTCTGGGTTTGATTGATTGGGATGGTTCTGGGGTTGGCTCAGGCAATTTTTTGTTTTAGTTTTGGGTTTAGGGAAACGGATTGAAGATGGTTTCGATTGATGAAGGTGTGTTTTGATCAAAAAACAAATTTCCAGATTTTTTTCTGTTATTGGAGTTGATTGAAGAAGAAGATATGAATTGTTGGTGATAGTATTGATGAATAATTTTCCAGCTATGTTGATGATAGCTGGATTTAATTTTAATTAATTTATTTAAAATTAAAAAACAGAGATGAAATTCATCTCTAATGTTTAAAACAAAAATTAGGGGCAGCAAGGTCATTTGACCCTCTTCCCCTGTCAGTTTCACTTTTTTAACGCAAATCGTGACAGAATGACCAAACGAGACAATTTTGAAAATCGGGGGACCAGTTTGGCTATTAGGTCAAACTAGAGGGACGGAAATGAATTTCACCTATATATATATATATATTACCAGATTATATATCACACAAAGGTTTACCAGATTACTATGGAAACTGTTCTATAGAATCTGTTGTGAGACTATGTAATGTCAAAACGAAATTATTAGTAAGAAAAATCAACACAATAACTAAACATTTATACAGCAGTTCGTTTTTTTTAAAAAAAAAGTTAGTCAAGACAGATCATCTTTCACAGGAATACGAAAACTAATGTTTTAATAAACAAAACAAAAATTGTCTTACTATTGTTACAAAATAAGATGATTTTCAACGAAAACTAATGTTTTAATAAACAAAACAAAAATTGTCTTAAGATTGTTACAAAATAAGATGATTTTCAGTATTTCCTTTTTAAAGTTTCAAACCCGATTCGATTTATAAAAAAATAAAAAACACCAACGAAAATTTTCGGATTACAGATGCGAACGAAATACAAATGAAACCAGAAATTTGGTTCAAGAAATCCTATAATCGAGTCTCGTGTTTCACATGGTGTCCTTAAGACAAATTCGCCATCATCACCGTATGTGTTTAGCGTTTGGCTCCCAGAATGAAACGATTCATAGTGGTTGTGTATTAACACTACAACTATCAGCGAACTCAAATTACGATCTAAACTAACCACAGAAGAACACAAAAACGAAGAACAAGAGCAAGAAGTTGCAAGGCATACAATAAAGTGATTTTGATGTCTACGATTTTTTCGTATGTATAGAAGAATGAGAGGCACTCAGTATATATATAGCAATCCAATCAAGGGAAGGAATCCAAATAAAGTTAAAATGGCACTTATTCTCATTTTAACATGGGCAATAAAATGTCAGTTTTATTGTTTAAAATCAAAGTTTAACATTCCCATTTAATATGGAATCAATCACCTTAAATATGGTGGTTACAATTTTAATTTTAAATTATAATTCTATGTATCATAGAATTAATCCCATTATACGTTACCATTTTTGAATTGGTAAAAATCAATGAAGTAGCAAAACTGTGCTGAATCACGGGTGTACATTCGCGGTTCGAACCGTTGCGCCATTCGCATTCGCTTCCAAAAGTCATTGAACCCGTGGTCCGTGAGAGAACATCTATGCTACACATGCTTGTAAGCTATTCCATAAATAATCAAATATATATTTGATTAAGCATTTATTTTCCCACCAGTGTGGGACTTATTATTTTCCCCATTCAATGGGTGCACTTTGAGTATCAATTTCTCATTCACCCATTTACCATTTTTCCAACATTCCATTCATTCATATGCATGAAAGACTATAAGAGAAATTATGTATATCTAAATTCAATCAAACATGTGGGATAGAGAGAAAGAAAAAGTTGACTAGCACAACCCAAACAAACAAATATAAGAGCAATGTTTATATCAGTGTTCTAGTAAAAGCTAGGTGCTAGTCGGGTGGCAGACCAGCGCCTAGCGTCTAAGCGGCCGATTTTTTTTAATATATTTTTTTTTGTTTTTTCTACCTATCAAATCAATAATAAAATTAATATTAGTAGTAGTAATAATAATAATAATAATAATAATACTAATAAATGATTTAACAGTAAAATGTTAAATAATTTTTTTTAAATAAAAAATTAAATATGTGGTGTATACAAAGCCACAAAGGTGCGTGATTTCAGACCACATCTCTCTTTTGGGTCTTTGACTCTTTTCAAAGACTATTTGTCTTTTACTTTTTTTCAGACTTCATCTCTCTCACGTTTCACTCTCTCCTTCACTTTCTCCTTCTTGTTTCTACTCACTAGAAATCTAGCATCGCGACTCCATTTTCACCGCCATCACAAGCAAATTTTGTCTTGCAAAAAGTCACAAAGCCATTGCGATTTGTCAATCCCGTCGACAGCGGATGCGGCGACGATGGTCACTACTGGGACCTCTCGTCTTGCCATTAATGATGTCAGATCTGGACATCGGGCACCTTGGTTTTGTTCTCCGGCGCCTCCTGAAGCTTCTGGTTGGGGTGGTGACAACCCACTTGCCGGCAGTGGCAAACGGCGACGTTTGGAACGACTAGGCGGAGTCAACGACTTTGACTTCGCATAGTTCGATTTTTAGATCAAATCGGCCGATTTTTCTGGCCATATCAGACGATTTTCTTCCGGCAGCCTAATATGGCCGATTTGGCCGAAATGGGACGGCTGGCGTCCGCCTAGAGAATAAGCGGGGCCTAGGCGGCCGTTTTTTCTGATTTTTCGAACACTGGTTTATATGAGAGAAAACCAAAAGTAACCATTCAAAACATTAAACTTTCGTTTTTAACCACATACAAAAGTTTAATTGTTAATAACCATATTTTTGAGAAATTACTTGAATGTGCTCATATAAAAACTATCCTCAAACGCACACACACACACACTCTCTCTCTTTTTCTCTCTAATATCCTCTCTCTCCCCGCTCATCTCTCTCTTTCTCTCCCTTCTCTCTCTCTTTCGCCGCTCACCATCGCCGGGCGTTGTCGATTGGGTGTGCACCGCCTGGCGAAGGTGTCGCCGAGCTGCCTGGGCTGCGCCGAACCAGGGGGTAAGCCGCTTGGCTTCGCTCTTTTCTCTCTACCCGTTCATCTCTCTCTCCTCTCTTCTTTCTCCCCGCTCCTCTCTCTCCTCTCTTCTCTTCTCTCTCTCTCCGCTCTTCTCTCTCTTTTCTCTCCTCTCTCTCTCTCTTCGCGAACCAAGAACAGCGTCATCGGAGGTTTCCTTTCATCGGCACTGTGATCTGCAAAAAAAAAAAAAAAAGAAAAAAAATGTAATTTGAGGAAGAAGGGGTTTTAGTCAAGATTTCAGGTTTGCTTCCAGATTTCAAGTTTCTAGTCAAGATTTTAAGTTTTTAGTCAAGATTTCAAGTTTGCTTTTAGATTTCAAGTTTCAAAATTTTAAGTTTTTTGTCCACATTTTAAATTTTTCGTCCACATTTCAAAATTTTTAAAAATAAACCTAAGTCCATGGGTACTTTTATAATTTATGGATATACACTGAAATTTTATTTAAAATATGGTTATTAACAATAAAACTTGCGTATGTGGTTAAAAACAAAATTTCCATGTTGTATGTGGTCATTTTGGCAATTTCCATTGTTTATATTTACTATTGAAACATACAAATAGACATTTCTCATTCTTTACGATCGACCTTTGAAAACACGGGATGAACGTTGACAATTTGATCTCTTAAGCGAGAGTCGGAGTTCCATTGTGGGGTTAAAAAGATGAAATAAAAAAAATTCTGGATGTTCTGGACAAACACTAGCTTGTTAATAACTAATAAACATTGCAATGCTGTTTTAAATTGGCTTCTTGTCTGTGCATGAATGTGTTTTTCAGGAAATGGCAGAATCTTTGGTCATGAGAGCACAAGAAGTAGCAGCTAGAGTCGGGATCTGCAAGTAGTCCATTTGCAGATGCAGCCCAAGTAGCTATGTATATAGGGTATATGGGTAGCAAGCTGAATGATGTAACTATTATATTGTCATTGGTGGAAAAAAAATCCTAGTGCATGCTCGTGTATAGTAAGTGTTATATATCTCTTGTTTATATAATTTGTTACGCTATGAGCAGAGTTTTTCTTGGATTTACTTAATTAGGTCAGATAATGATTTATTTACTTTAACAAGGCTATGAAATATTTATTGAGTTAACAAATGAGATAACGAGGAATAATACAGAAGATAAGGTAAGCAGAAAAACAGAGCTTTTATTTGGGAAAGGTGTTGATGATTTAAATCAGCCTAGAAATTGATAAGCACACATAGAAGCTCAGTAAATTCAGCTCAACTCAATTTGTATGCACCCTAAACTATCATCAAGTAACTATTTGCAAACAATACTCTCCATCAACTAGTATATTATTATACGTATTTCCAGCACAATCAAGGCGTACCCATAATTTTTGGTTAAGGTGGGCTAAAACATAACTATATATATATAACTATATATATAATTAACAGTAGGTGAACTTCGGTAATAGAAAATTTCATTAATCGAAAAACAAAAATATACCTAGAAAAAAGGATATAGTGGGTATGGTTGTTTGGCATTGTAAAACACTACAAATAATTAAAAAATATATATCAAAACACTGACTTAAAATTACCTGAATTGAAGAAGATGAATAATATTTATATTTAATTTTGTAATTGAGAATTTCATCGAGGGATAGAGAGAATTATTAAATGGGAAGAGGGAGAATTGGGACATGTGAGAGATAAAGAGAATAAGATAATTGGGACAGGTGAGATAGAGAGAAATATTATATATATAGAGAGAGAAATTTAAAAATTGAATGGACGTTGATGACTTGATGTGACTGTTTCTCGCATTGGTTGGAAGGGTCTTGCTATGGTACGAATAAGGAATTGCTTCGTACCGTACAACACCACACAACACCAGTTTTAAATAATTTCAATCGGTTAAAATTAAAAAAATCATAAAATATTCTTTCACCAGCTACCTATTACACCGGTTTCTTAACCAGATATAAAACACTCTGCCTCTCTCCTCTCATTCCATTCTCCATCAACGTTTCTATACAGCCTCTCTCACTCTCTCACCTCTCTCAGTCTGCAGATCGTGTTGACCAAGTCTCCGACGTGAAACGAATTGGCTGGACAGGGGTGCATCTCAATCATCGAATTTGTGCTTAAATTGGAAGGTAATTTATTATTCTTTGAATTAGGGTTTAGTATAATTTGTTTCTTTAGATTTGTGTTTACAAATCTTTTGCTATTTCTCTGAAGATTAAGGTTTCGTCAAAAAAATTTCTTGTTTTGGTCTCTGGCTATTTCTCTGTAAAGCTGTTGCTTACTCTGCTTTTGACCCCACCTACTTTGAAGCTCATTCATGGCTTCTCTACTACTCTCCCTCTCTTTATTTGTTGTGTTCTTTATGTGAATGAAATCCATGATCAGAATCTTCATGCATTAACTATCTTTATTCATGGCTTCATGATAGAGAAACAAATTAGGGAAGGAGAAGTGGTATCGAGAAAAGAGAAAAAAGAGGAGAAAGAAGAGAAAGTGGAGAGAGAAGGACAAAGAAGGACAATAAAGGGCGTTTACTTCTTTAGAGGTATGAGTTTTCTAATCTTCTTGTTTTGTTCTTTTTGTTGAATGATTGTGTATGGTAGTATTGTAAAGGATCTGGAATGAAATTGATGATAACTGTGATTTTGTGTCCCTCTTTACTGCTGCTGCTATTGTTGTTGTTGTGATGATGGGTTGTGAAGTGAGAATGAGTGTTGCCAAAATGTTAGAGGAAGTGTGATGAATATGGCTTGTTTTGCAAATCTGTACTGTTTGGGCCAGAATTTCGAAATAATTCTTTTTGTGTTAGATTATAGACTTATTAAGCTTTCATTCATGACTTGTTTAAACTAAGGGGGGTGTATTCAATTAAGATTTCAAATGACTTTTATGAAATTAAAAAGTTTGGGTGTATTCAACGTAGAGTTTTAAAGATTCTATAAAAGTCATGGGGTATTCAATACGGACTTTTATAGACTTTAAAAAAATCTTTAAAAGTCATGTGGTATTCAATCAAGATTTTTTAATAGTCTATGAAAGTTATGAGGTATTCAAAATCTTAATGATTTTTAATGACTTTTAAATATCAATGACTTTTAGTTATAACAAATCTCACAATTTGTCTTTCATTCCTACCAAAGACTTTGAATGACTTTTTTTTATTTTTTTTAAAGAATTTCATTTTAGAAGAAAAACATAAACTCTTTGAAAAATATTAATCATCAAACATATGTTATATTTTCAAATAAAAGAATACACATTCTTAACAAATTTTACAAATAAAATAAAATAAATAACTTTTAAAATGAATAAACATTATAAAAAATACAAATATTAATGATCTATAACAAAAAAAATTAACTAAAAAATAATATAAAACAACTTTCCATAGGCTATGCAATTAAGGACGGGATTTTTTTTACCACTATTTTCAAAGCAACTAAATAACAACGAAACAAATCTAACGAACTTCATTTATGTTAATTAAAAATAATAAAAGATAAAAACCACTACTCAATCATGCCAATATGCTATAATCAAAGTAGCGTATGAGCGTGACTTTATGTAATGTTATCAATATCAAACCACTCACTTTTAGGCGTGAATCTTGTTCAACAACTATGTACGGTTTTTATGTTTTATCTTCAGTAACTTGAATTAATTTTGGGTAGATTTTTTATACCCATTGACATACTTTCGTAGAGACCTGTAAATGTTAATATTATTGTCGATTTACTACATTTATTCTAAAAGAAAATTTATAATGTTTTGGCTAATTATAAAATAAAATAAAATTTTGACTGATTATTAAAAAAATTAGGTGCATAATATCTTTATGATGCAAAATATAATAAAATTACAAATAAAAAATTTAAAATCACATATATAAGCAAGAATGTTTTTGTCAAGTTTAATTAACAATGATTTTTCTATTCTTTTTTTAAAAAAATATTTTTATTGATATGAGAAATATATATAATTTTACTAAAATAAAATATATATCATTTTTTAAAATCAATAAATGTCTATGAAAGTCTCTGAAAGTCATTTGAAATAAAAGTCTACGAAAGTCATTTAAAATGAAAGTCTATGAAATTTTTATAATTATGTAAAGTCTGTAAAAGTCCATAAAAGTCCATGAAATCTGCAAAATTCATCCACTTAAAAAAGTCATTAAAAGTCTTTTAAAATCTTAATTGAATACACCCTCCTAAGTTGGTTTTATATTTTATTTTTGGTGAATTTTTGAAGTTGAACAAAAGTTGCTGGAAATCTTATCAGATTCGTGACAGCCTTAGATACTTTTGAAAATTTGCATTGTTTGGGTAAGAATTTCAAATTGATTCTTTTTGTATTGGATTCTAGACTTACAAAGCTTTTATTCACGACTTGTTTCACCTAAATTGGTTTTATATTCTATTTTTGGCGAATTTTCGAAGTTGAACAAAAGTTGCTGGAAATCTTATGAGATTCGTGACAGCCTTGGATATTTTTGAAAAATTGCATTGTTTGGGTGAGAATTTCAATCTGATTCTTTTTGTGTTGGATTCTAGACTTACAAACCTTTCATTCACGACTTGTTTCACCTAAATTGGTTTTACATTCGATTTTTGAAGAATTTTGAAAGTTGAACAAAAGATGCTGGAAATCTTATCCTATTTGTGACAGCTTTGGACATTTTTGAAAATATGTATAAACCAGTGGTCTATTTCGAACTTCTTATTCTTGTATTGCAATCTAAACCCATATAGGTTTCATTTCCACTTGGTTTTACCTCAATTAGCGTTACATATGATTTTTAATGAATTTTTGAAGTTGGGTAAAATCTGTTGTAATCTCTTTTGTATCAATGACAGCCTTTGACATCTTCGAATGCCTGTGCGAATTTGTAGCTGATTTCGAAAAATGTATTTTTGTATTATAAACTAGACACATTGAGCTTTCGTTCCCAAGTTGTTTTACCTCGAATGGTTTTGTGAGTGATTTTTATTAAATTGTCGAAATTGATTGCAACCTGTTAGGATTTTCAGTGTTTATATTATAAGATTGTCCCCATTTTAAAAAGCTGCATCACATGGCCGTATTTCATGAATTCCTCATATTTTTTCTGAAATGTAAACTTAATCATCATTGTTATAAAATTTGTTCACCTTGAATTGAAGTTTTGTCCAATACTCGGTGATTTTAGTCGAAATGAGGACTAGTTGTAAAAGTATGGAATGAATGGAATTGTCATGGGTTTGAAGGATACATAGGCCTTGTGCTTGGTGGTAATGCGTGCTTTGAGCCTAATGGCTTCTTGTAAACATGTATAGCCGGCAGTTTACGGATTAAGTGTCTGGTGGTACGCGAACATTACATCCGGCGGTTTACGGATTCAATATTTGGCGGTTCGCGAACATTGCACCCGGCAGTATGCGGGTTGAATGTTTGGCGGTTGTACGTTATTTTTCGTGAATACTTTCATATTATAGATGGTGAAAGGAGGAGACTTATAGATAAGTAATTCGAAATTGTTACTGGGTAGAGATTCACATATCCATTCTTATATTTGATGTTCTTTGCTCATATTTGATGTATGTGAAAGTGTTTAAAACTTCATGAATTATGTTTTGTTATGTTTTGAGATTTTAAATTCCTACTGGGCTGTGTAGCTCACCTCTCACTCCAATTTTTTAATGACTTGTTGGATATGATGTATGGGCTATAGTTAACACAATTTCTTTAAGCAACACACAGATTAAAGAGTTGATAGGATAGAAATCAGTTAATGCATTAGCAAATAAAACTTGTTATATACAGTGGAAATGGCAAAGCAGGAGTTATGTTGCCAACCCAAATGGTTGATACAATAATTTTGTATAGTTTAGTTAATCATCATAGCATTCAATTTGTCACATGTCGCATTAATATAATTAGCATAGATGTAAATGTGGAATGTAATTGCAGCTTTGTGCCCGCTAAAGTAGTAACCGCTTCTTCTTTTATGCTTAAATTGCTTGTGAATAAAAAGAAATGCTACAATATACTTCTTCTCTTATGAAGTTATGAGCCTTGTAGAATTAGCACAACAATTAACTTCTCTTATGAATTTATCTTATTATTCTATATTCTCTATTGGTTACAAAGTATATCGGCTGGAATACTCAGACTTACTCATACCCGGAATTATACCGATAGAGTGCGCTTGTGAGACAACGCCACGTACTGAGTATCTATTTGTTCCATTTATGCTATTCAGTTTTCATTATATTGTCATGCGTATTCTATTTTATTTGTCAGAGCTACTCTGGTAGCTGCATTCAGTGGCGGATCCAAGAATTTTAACCAGGTAGGGCACTTGACTATATATAAAAAAAGAGTAATGTTAGGCTTCCCAAATTTCTTCCCAAATGGTGTTGGCACGTGAGGTGTCAACATCTTGTAAATTATGAGATTATGTGGTGAGTGATGTGATATTGACACCTCATGTGCCAACACAATTTGGAAAGGAATTTGGGAAAAAATTTGGAAAGCCCAGCATTACTCTTAAAAAAAATACTGAAAAATTAAAATCGTAGTAAAATGAATGTCTTTTAAACAAAAATGAGTTTTTTTTTTCATATGAATTAAATAATCTTACATTCAAAAAGAAATAAAAATAAGAAAAAATGTTAAAAAAAATAATAATAACAAGAAAAACAACATAAATAATGAAAAAATAATATTAAAAGAATAAATTACAATCTAATTTTATATAAGAATTTTTTTTTGCATTTATAATGAATTAAATTTAAAATTATTTATTAATAAATATTACTAGACATGTTTTTAATTTTTTTTCTTCAAATTATTGGTAAATTATTAATTTATTGATTCTAAATAAATTAAAACTATAAAAAAAATAGTAAAGATAAAAAAAATCATAATAATAGATTGATTATTTTAATTAAATAATGTAAAATTTGAGATTTTATGGTTTATTAATTGGACGTGTTAGGTATGTCAAACTAAAACTATTAGAAATAATAAAAATCCAAAATGATAATAATTAATTTAATATAAAATAAGAAAATGAATTGTTTTATTTTAAAAGAAATGAAAATTTGAGAAAGGAATTGGAAAAGATGTATAAAATTGAATTTAAAAAAATATTTGCTTGCAATGGGACTTGAACCAAGTACTAAAAGAATAAAGAGAAGAACTACTACCCGCTGTGCTAAAGGAGAGATGATGTTACTATTTTTAATGAATATGTATGTATAACGTATATACAAAATCAAATTTTTTTAAAAAAATTGAGGTAGGGCACGGGCCCTACCTGGTCTCCACGTAGGTCCGCCCCTGGCTGCATTTTTTGTAAGTTATTTGAATATGAAGTTATCTTATTATTCTATATTCTGTATTGGTCACAAAGTATGTCGGCTAGAATACTCAGACTTACTTGTACCCAGAATTGTACCGGTAGAGTACACTTGTGAGACAACACCACGTACTGAGTGTCTATTTGTTCCATTTATGCTATTCAGTTTTCTTTATATTGTCTTGTGCAGAACTCCGTCTTGGTAGCTGCATTTTATAAGTTATTTTAATCTGAAGTTATCTTATTATTCTATATTCTTTATTGGTTACAAAGTATATCAGCTGGAATACTCAGACTTACTCATACCCGGAATTGTGCTGATAGAGTACACTTGTGAGACAACCCACGTACTGAGTGTCTATTTGTTCCATTTATGCTATTTAGTTTTCTGTATATTTTCATGTGCATTCTATATTATCTGTTAGAGCTACGTCTTAGTAGCTGTATTTTGTAAGTTATTTTAATCTTAAGTTATCTTATTGACTTAATGATGATTTCATTCACATATTAGTTGATCCAAGTTGAGAAATTTAATATCCTAATTCTAGACAATTGAGTCTTAAATATGTACTGAAATTTAGCAAATTTTGGCTCATGAAATTGAGACATAACTAGGATTAACACTGAGAGGTATAGTGATATCTTGCCTAAATTCTCTCATTTCGATAATGAGGAATTGACTACTTTTTTGTCATATATTTGTTTTGTACCATTCTCACATTGAGTTAATTCCATAAGTCAAGTTCAAGATTGAGGTATAGCATGGCTTTGTGATGTGCTTGTTCTAGTAATTTACATAGGATTTACATAGTAACAAGTGAGTTAAACATGAACACTTTTCTTGAGCCCGACTTTGCATCCATTTTTTTCCCTTTAGTTATGCTTGAAGCCTTGAACAGATCTAGAGGCTAAGGTTATATAGTTCAGCCCGACTCTTTTGCAGTTTTATTGAATTTAACATGTATTGTGGGGTATAATTGGAAAAAGTTTTCTGTATAGTCTAATAGTTACTCATTTGAAAATCCATTATGCAGATATTATCTTGAAATCATTATAAAGGTTACCCGTTCCGGTTTCAATTATCCTCTTATATGTACTTGATGTTTATCCTCTCCAAACTAGTGGATGAAACAACCATCATAGAAGGCTTTTTCCTTCTATCCATTGTTTTTTTTTTTTGTTTATTCTACAAAGAAATTTTTAGTTTCCTGAAAATTATTTTATGCTCTTGATGGCTAGTAGATCAAACAAAAATGAAATTGTTAATTAATGTTTTTTTTCTAGGACCTATTAATTGTAAAAATAGTTTCCTGAAAATTATTTTGTGACATATGCTCCTCACTTGTTAGTGATACTTAGGTGAATTTTATGCATGGTAGAATTAATCTTTCTGTCTAAATGGTGAGAGTTCTTATGTTGCGTATATATTTGGTATCATTGTTAAAACAACAAGCACATGAATTATGTTCTAATTTTTTTTCATTGCATTTTTGTGATGGGAGCAGATACTGCGTTTGACTGAATTGTCATAACTTCACCAGAAGTGGGTTCTGTCTTTCTAGATGGATGGAACTATGGAAGTAAGGAGACATATACTCAGTGGTCTCGAAATTTTTCCGGTGTTATACTTTTGATTTTTGAAGACCTTCAATGCTCAAATATAACTTAATTATACTTGAAGCTTTAACTCTATCTACATTTTCTGCGGTCCAATAATTTTCTTTTTGTATATTTTTAATTTTTTTATTCTGATTCATACATTCATTATTGGATATCGTAGATATTTACATAGTTTTTTTGCATGCTTCAATTGCTTCTATTGTTGCACGTATAAGGTGATTTGATTTTACAGAATCATATATTAATGTTTCTCCCAAAGTGTCAAAACATTTCATTATCTAATTATTATTGTGATTTTATTCATTATCTATATATTCTGTGTATTTCTTGTGTAAGTTATGCTCATTAGTCTTTTGATAATCAAGCGATGTTCTATCACCGTGTTTCAAAGTTCAAACAGAAGTCGCCCCTTAAATAATTGAATTAGAACCCAATTGAATTTTGGGCAATTACCATATCTATATTAGATTGGTGAATTGCTCAATAGTTGTCAAGAAACCCAAATACCAAGTCAAAATAAAGTTTATGTGTGGATTATTTTGTTAACTGGATGATTCAATGCAAGAAAAACCTACTTTGTGCCATCAATAAAATTCAATGATAATAAGTTGACCACATTCCCGTATTAGACTGAATTCAGGATACAGTACCAGGTGTTATTTGAAACTGGTTTGTTGTGTGTGCTCAATGTAGAATTTCCAAATCGCCTTTCATTATCAACTGAAGGTACTTCTTTTACAGCTTACGCATTGAAACTAATCAAATGCAAGCACTAATAAGTCTCTTTTACATATTTCAAATTCTGCAAGTCAAATCAAGTGGCAGTATAGCCTCTAAAAATAAATTTCATGCCTCCCACCTTATTGCAAAAATGGCATATCTTTTGTTATCATATTACACAAAACATGCCAAATTTTCAAAAACATCTTAAAAAAAACACCCATGGTTGGATGTAATTTCCTTGTAAATGATAATTCGATCATTTTTTCTTCTTTTGTGAATTGTACATTCACTTAAGCAAATTAAATGGTCATGCAAGTAAATATATAAATTACATTCTCACCACATGATGGATTTCACACATTACAAACAACATAATTTGTGTTCAAATGTATTTATTACAATGCATTACAAATTACTTAAATATATAATTTCTTTCTAATTAATGTATTACCAAGCATTAAGGAAAAATGTTAAACATATAAAAAAATTTAAAATATTTAAAAATTTAAGATGATTTGAATAAATTATTAATTCCTCTTACGAATTTGAATAGATGTCTGTAAATAATTTTGATTTTTGTTTTGAAGTGTTCGGTTGAATGATAATAATTTAATTACTTGAAAATATAAAATTTAAATAATAATATAATTATACAGTGATCGCACTGGGGGGTGCATCATGCCTTGGATGCACCCAAGATCTTTTCTAGTAAATTAATCTACAATAAGAACCAATTTATAAAGATTTATGCTGATTTGTTCACTGAACAAGTTTGACAATGAGAGAAACATTAAACTTACATCGTCAAGTCATGTCCTTGTTTCACAATCTCGAAATATTGTAACAGTTCAAAACAAAATAGTATAAATAAATTATGCTCTGAATAATATTATTAAGAAAAATTAACAAAATGAATGAATGATGATATTTTGATTTAATAATTTATGCATTGAACCAGTTCACTATCAAAATGAATGAATAATGATATTTTGATTTGATTTAAACTAGTTCACTAAACAAGTTTAATGTACACTAACATGTAGTGAAATTTACATTATTAAATATATATTTATTAATCAAATATATTATTTGAATATAAAAAATATAAAGGTTAAACATTTTATTTGACACCATTAATCTTCAACCCGATCTCAGGGCGATCTCATTCAAGATCGCCTCAAGGTCACTATTACCTTGGGTTGATGCTTCATCACTCGAGGTAATAGCGATCTCAGGGCGACCTCATTCAAGATCGCCCTAAGGACGCTATCACTTCGAGTTGAAGATTCATCACCTAAGGTAATAGCGACCTCAGTGCGACCTCAACCAGGTGGCCCCAAGCTCTCTATTACCTCAGGTCAGGACTCCTCATTTAAGACCCAGAGCAAAGCGACATGCATTGTTGCTCATCCAGGTCGCCTCTTTGCCCAAAACAAGTATAAAATCAAGAAAATTACCTTTTTACCCCTGCCCTAATTCTGACTTCTATATATTCCCTTCCTATTTTCAGACCTAATGAAAATAGTAAGGGAATATTCCCTTACACGGGTCTACAATTCAACATTGCATTAACTGGGTAGTGGAATGAATCTAGAACTTTGAAGTTGCTTAATTGTTTAATTTCTTTATAAGTAATTTTTCACCAAGTATTAAGGAAAAATTGTGAAACATATAAAAAATTATAAAAAGCAAGTTCTTTTTTATTATTATTTTATTCTCAACCATTACAGAAAATAGGTCAATCGTATAGAAAATTAAACTTAAAAGAAAATTAGGACAAATATTATTTTGTTATACTTTTCTATCAAGAGAGTTGAATTTTATATATAACAGAAGCCATGTGTTTCACATAACATTTGCATTGTAGTAGTATTATTAGTTAATTTATTTTAAATCAAAATAAATGAATAAGGATTTCTAAAACTGATTTATGTTATCAAGGGTCTATTGTCTTTACCGTAGTGGTTGAAGACCTTAAAATGAACTTTACAAATATAATCATTAAATTGGCAAGGAGATACATCTTCTATACTGGAAGGGTATTTACAGTGGGAGGGTAGTTGCATTATGGGTTCTGCTTGGTGTGACAGATAAACGTTAAACTCGTTCAACCTACGTTGAACTTGTTCATGAAGAATCACATTGACTTGTTCATTGAACAAGTTTAACGTTTAGATGAATGTTATACTTGTTCAACCTACGTTGAACTTGTTCATGTCCATTTACATTCACTTGTACAATGGACAATTTTTTCTTTAAGACAAACGTTAAATTTGTTCAACCTATGTTGAACTTTTTCATGAAGCATTACGTTGACTTGTTCATTGAACAAGTTTAACGTTTAGATGAACGTTAGACTTGTTCAATCTACGTTGAACTTGTTCATGAAGATTTATGTTGACTTGTTCAATGGACGAGTTTAATGTTAAGATGAACGTTAAACTTGTTCAACCTATATTGAACTTGTTCATGAAGTTAACTTGTTCATGAACAAGTTTAACATTATCAGATGAATGTTAAACTCGTTCAATCTACGTTGAACTTGTTCATGAAGCATTACGTTGACTTGTTCATTAAACAAGTTTAACGTTTAGATGAACGTTAGACTTGTTCAACCTACGTTGAACTTGTTCATGAAGATTGACGTTGACTTGTTCAATGGATGACTTTAACGTTAAAACGAACGTTAAACTTGTTCAACCTACGTTGAACTTGTTCATAAGGATCTAAGTTGACTTGTTCATTGAACAAGTTTAACGTTTAGATGAACGTTATACTTGTTCAACCTACGTTGAACTTGTTCATGTCCATTTACATTCACTTGTTCAATGGACAATTTCAACGTTAAGGCAAATGTTAAATTTGTTCAACCTATGTTGAACTTGTTCATGACGCATTACGTTGACTTGTTCATTGAACAAGTTTAACGTTTAGATGAACATTAGACTTGTTCAACCTACGTTGAACTTGTTCATCCTACGTTGAACTTGTTCATGAAGATTTATGTTGACTTGTTCAATGGATGAGTTTAACGTTAAGATGAACGTTAAACTTGTTCAACCTACGTTAAACTTGTTCAACCTACGTTGAACTTGTTCATGAAGGTTTA
The DNA here is from genome assembly GCA_033220585.1 of Dipteronia sinensis. Lineage (NCBI taxonomy): Eukaryota > Viridiplantae > Streptophyta > Magnoliopsida > Sapindales > Sapindaceae > Dipteronia > Dipteronia sinensis. The sequence goes on along the minus strand of CM065636.1, from coordinate 69,567,683 downwards.
TGTTAACTTGTTCATGAACAAGTTTAACATTATCAGATAAACGTTAAACTCGTTCAATCTACGTTGAAATTGTTCATGAAGCATTACGTTGACTTGTTCATTGAACAAGTTTAACGTTTATATGAACGTTAGACTTGTTTAACCTATGTTGAACTTGTTCATGAAGATTTACGTTGACTTGTTCAATGAACAAGTTTAACGTTAAGACGAACGTTAAACATGTTCAACTTACGTTGAACTTGTTCATGAGGATCTAAGTTGACTTGGTCGCTGAACAAGTTTAACGTTCATCTCAACGTTAAATTCGTTCGGCCTACCTTGAACTCGTTCTTGAAATTCAAAATTTTAAAGTTTTTATTTTATTTTATTTATTTTATATAATAAAATTTATAATTTTCATATATTTTAAACTAATTTTTACAGTAACTTTTTAACATAAAATTATTTTTTATTATTTATTATGTAATATATTAATAATTACATTATTAATATATATATATATATATTATATTAAAATATATATATAACCTACAGCAACCGGTTTCAACCGGTTGCTTAGTGTGGTTAGCAAACACCCATTTATTTTTTTTATTTTTTTATGTTGTAATTTTGGTTGTTGTACGGTACAAAACCCAACCCCCCTTTGTACCATAGCCATCTCCTGGTAGGAAAGAATCAATAGACTACTCCAAATCTACTACTACTCTATCTCTAACAAGAGTTAGGATCCTCTCATTGATCTTGTGTTTTCCTTGTTTTTTTTTTCAAGTGTAAATGAAACTTCCACTTGCATGAGAAAGAAAGAAACCAATAAATATTGACCATGTATTTTCATTTATGCTTAGGTGTCCACATCTAGTGTAAGGCTAAGGTAAGGCCCCTGGTCAGCCCTCACAACCGCCCTCCCTTTTACACAATATAACAAATTTGTCTCCTTGAATAGAAATACTAACTATTGCTTCCTTATACTAATCTACACAAGTAAAGTTGTTTTTAAGAAAGTAGTTTCAAATACGCTAGAAGAATGATATGTTTTAGAAGTTGTTCGTTATGGTATCTTCTTACAATGGAATTAGTGGTTATATAAACTGTTGAAATCTTTTCATGAAAATTATGATAGGGTTTGAGTACCGAAAGAAAACAAAGATATTGTGATGAACATGATGTTGTAGAATTAGATGGATGCTGCTAGCCAAAGAGAGTCCTCACATGCCAAAGAAGATTATTTGAATTATAAGATATAAAAGAATTATTTGAGTTTCCGTCTTTTCACTTACCTAAGAAACTCTAAAGCCAAGGAAGATAAAAGAAAAATAAAATTGAGGACAGATGTAAAAAAAATTCCTCCAGCAAAAGTGTTCATTGACTTTAAGTTGTCTCACATCACTTTCTCAATCATCTCCTCGTAATAACCGACTTATCATTGTTGGTTCTTCCTCTCTATTACCGAGATTCAATCCACAATATGAATGATACACTTATTACTTGTTTTTAGTAGAATTGGCTCAACTGTATATGTTGAGATTTGAGAGTAGGAGGAAAAAAAATAAAACAAGTGAAAAAATCTAGGAAGAAACAAATATTTGAGAAGATTCAAGTTGAGAATGGAAGACAAATAAAATAAAAGTAGCTATATACTAGGGTTTTAATTAAATTTTAATTATTTTAAAAAAGTATGCCATGCATTATTATCTTTGTTGCAGAATTTGTTAGGCACTAGTCGGGCGGTGGCCACCGCCACCTAGTGCCTAGGGTGCCGTCTAGTCACATCCTCAGTCGAAATTGGTTTTGTGATATATTGTACATACCTTATTTGTATATATTGTCAATATCGAAAATTAAAATACAATATAAAATCCTTAAAAACCCAAATAAAATATAACAAACTCAGTCAAATTCAAACAGTAAAGTATTAAACAAATTGCAATAAGTAATGAAATTCCAACAAACTCGATCAAATTCCAAGTTTTCAATATGTAAACAGATAAGTTCATAATACTCAATCAAATTCCAACAAATACCAACAATATTCAAAAAACAAAAACTAATAGTCTTTCACATGTTTGACTATGTTTGGGGTTGCTTAAACTTAAGAAAAAAATTACTTATTTCATAATCTATGATCCCAAAGGTGTTTGGTAAGTCAACTAAAAGCTGATTATTTCTTAAGTTGCTTGTCAAATAATCTGATTTTCAAAAGTTGCAAAGGGTTTCTTTTCCAAACTGATTATTTCTTAAGCGGATTCACATTTTACGAAATACCTGAATAACCTTATAAATTTATTAAAAGACAAAATCATACTTCTCATTTTCTTTTGAATATTGTGATTTTCAATATGGGAGTTGCAAACCCTAGCTTTTTCACAGCCACGTATGAGAACTTTTTCAAACTCTTGTTTTTTTCAAAATCGATGATCATTTTCTGTAAATCTCACGAAACTCGTCGTCTCTTCCGCAACTCTTCCTTATTAGTTTCCTCTATTGGATTTGGTAATGCTTTTATTTTGTTTTTTTTCTTTTGTCAAATAATGATTATTGATAAATCATAGTAACCGGGTTGTTCTTGTTGTATTGATGTTTGGTTTCTTTGTGCTATCTCTCTGTTAATGTCTTATCTTTAATTTTCTTCACTTCATTGCATCAACCTTGTATGAATTCAATCCAATCAGGTAATATGTGGTTGATGGAATTATTACACCTTTAGGAGGTTAAGGGAAATTCAGAGTAGGATCTCATATAGTTTTCAGGAATATTCTAGAATCATGTGCGGTATTTTCCTAACCTACAACTGCAAATATAAATTGCATGTCAAAATCGTATGCATCCATTACATTTCTAGTTGGTATTCATTTCCAACCAATGTATGGTATATAATCTTCATGGGGTATTGAAAATAGGATGTGTATACCATCTATGACACCAATACAATCCTTAAAAAAAAAAAACAAATGAATAACTATAAACTAATATTTTAGATACATAATAAATTACCTTAAAGTGAGGCATATATCTAGAATCTCTCAATATTTCTTCAGGGATGTCTTTAAAGTTAGAATCTTGTGGTTTTATTACATCCATAGTCATGCGACATACAACATCCAATGCCTGACCAAAATGACTACTCACTGTCTCACCAGAATGCTAAAACTGTTCTTGTGTTAATTGATTTCCAACACCATGTCCCAAAATATGTAATAAAAAACCCTAAAATTTCAATAGCACTCATTCTTTTTGAACCCCTTAATCCATATTTAGTTTCCAAATCATTGTATAATTAAAAGAAAACATATTTATCCATTCTAAACATCGTGTGTCATCAACTTTCATTTCTTCGTAATAATTTCATCAACCATATATTATTTGATTGAATTGAATTCATATAAGGTTCTTTGTGGATATATCTCCAATAATAAAAAATTATGGTACATGCACGAGTATTTAAACTATTCATCATCATCATCAATTGACGTATCCATATTTTACAACAAACATGAAAACCATTAAAAAAAACTAAAGAGACAATAAAAATATATTCAATTAACTGATACATAACTAATAAAGATCAATTGTACATCTTACAACCACTACAAATAACCACAACTACATCATAACTGCTAATAAAACATAACAAACATATTTAAGATGCTAAATTATGTTCTTTCTTAGAACGAAGCTACCTATTTTTAATTATATTGGTGTCATAGATGGTACAAACATCCCCGTTTCAATATTCTTAAATATCGTATACCAAACATTAGTTGGAAAGTAATACCAACTCAAATTGTAATGGCTACATATGATTTTGATAAGCAATTTATATTTACAGTCGCAGGTTGGGAAGGCACCACAAATGATTCTATAATATTTCTGAAAACTATATGGGATCCTGCTTTGAATTTCCCTAAACCTCCAAAAGGTGTTATAATTCAATAAACCCCATATTACCTAATTGAATTGAATTCGTACAAGGTTAATGGAATGAAGTGAAGAAAATGAGGACAAGACATTAACAAAGATATAGCACAAAGAAACCAAACATCAACATAACAAGAACAACCCAGTTGCTATGATTCATCAATAGTCATTATTCGAAAAAAGAAAAAAAAACACAAAATCGAAGGATTACCAGATCGAATAGAAGAAACTGACGAGGAAGAGTTGCAGAAGAAGCGACGGGGACGAGTTTCATGAGATTCACCGAAAATGACTGTCGATTTTGAAATAACTCTTCTTTATGGCTGTGAAAAACTAGGGTTTGTAAATCCTCAAATTGAAAACTACGATATTTAAAAGAAATTGAGGACAATGTTGTTTTTTTTTTAATAAAATTGTATGGTTATTTCAGTATTTCATAAAATGTGAATCTACTTAAGAAATACTTAGCTTGGCAAAGCAACCCTCTTACAGCTTTTGAAAATCAGATTATTTGACAAGCAACTTAAGAAATAATCAGCTTTTAATTGATTTACCAAACAACTTTGGGATCATAAATTATGAAATATGTGAATTTTTCTTAAGTTTAAGCAACCTCAAACATAGCCTAAGTATATAGCTATTCTTCCACATATCTTTCCAACACATGTTCTTCATTAGACTCAAACTCAAAGTCAACATTATCTTATTCCTCATCGGTTCATCATCGAATACAAAATCATCTTCATGAAGTTCTCCCACTTGAAAATTTCTAGCACTTCTTCGAGGTTGTCCGCACTACTTCTCCAATCATTTGCCAAGCAAGTCTTGAACCGAACTCTATTTCTCATCACCATCATCAACTGTCTATCCCTGTGCATTACTAGCATCACTTGCTAGTAGTATGTAAGTTCCTCAAATTTTGATTGACTCATTTTGTTGACAAACCACATCGGGGATTTACTTGTAAGGGTAGATTAGGCCTCATTGTTCGTGATCAAACTTCAATGGCATCGTCAAATTCAAGGGGGTTTCAAGAAGGTATATCACTTGCTTAACTCTTTGAAGAGATTTAGTTACACACACACACGATATTCTCATGCATGTTTTTTTTATCTTGCATTCTTCTTTGAAAACCAAGTTGGCATGCATTTTGTGCATCCTCCGCGAGACAATCCATTCTGGCCTCCAGTGGAGAAACCTCAAGTAGGTTCCGTGGGACATCTCTCTGTCAGCCCTCTCGAGGAACATCCCGTGATTTTTTATCCAGGCGTTTTCGCGGGAAAAGTCTCTGCGTGTTGTCCCACGGAATATCCTGAGAATTTTCTCTCAAAGGTTTCCGCGAGATGAGTCTCCGCGGGTTATCCCACGGAATGTCCCATGGAGGACACTATTTTTGGGCAGTTTCATCTTTTCCATTGCAGCTCATTCTTCCCACTATATATATGGCATCTTCTTTCGCATTCAGACCTAGAGCTTCAAATTTCAGAACTTTGAAAAAGAAAATAATGACTTGCAAGGAAATCTACCCAGATTCCATCTGTATTGACAAAAACCCAAATACTCATCTTTCATTCATGGATTAAACATCATCTAGCTTCATCTAGGAGGTATTCTTGCATGGGTCTGCATCAAAACAAATGACTTGGTCAGTAGAACACCATCTCCATTCTTTCTTGTGTTCTAGTTTACCAAGATAGCTCTTTTATGACTTGTTTGTATCAAGTTTGAGTTTTTATCTTCAAGATGACATCTTTGTATGTTTGTTGGGTTTTGTGTTGTGATAGCTATTGCATCTAGGTTTGCATTTATATCACATGGTTAAGTTATATGTATAACATATAGCAACATGATATCAAGGATTGTTTGAAGCATTCATACATGATTAGATAAGCATAAAATGTGTTGACCTAGCATTTGTGCATTTAGAATATTTTCATATTCACATTAGGTTGCATATCTCTTCTTTTAAGAGTTAAATCTTATATATGCTTTGGCTAGTATACAAGCAAAAGCCTTAAATCACTATTAAATGCCTACGGGTAGCAAGAACATATTAGTAACCGATTGGGTGTGATGTAGGCAACCTAGGTTGTAATCGTTTTTGAAAATAGTGGATTTGAGGGTTCGATTGACTTTAGGCCCGTGAATTTTTTACCCTTTTGGGGTTTTCACATGTAAAACAAATCATTGTGTCTTTTATTTTCCACACTTTGTTACAATGATTATTTGTTAGGGGTTGTTATGTTTAATTTTGACCAACCAAAAGATGGCAATTAATTTGGTTAAAACTTATTCGCACCCCCCCCCCCCCCCCCCCTCTAGGTTAGTTTAATCACTCTTAGAGTATTTTCAATTGGTATCAGATCGGGTTTCTTAACATAATTAGAAGATTCATTACTCTCTAATAGTGTATTGCATTAGATTGCATTTTAGTTAGTGTGTCTTGCTTGTCTTGTTTGATTGATTGCATTAATCTCACTCACACCCTTAAACACCATAAGTGGAAACAGATATGAGAGAAAGGGAGCATCGAGTACAAGACCTCCACTTCTAACAGGGGTTAATTACTCATCGTGGAAAGAAAAAATGGAGTCATACTTATGCCAAATAGATGATCGAGTTTGGATGGTGATTGAGGATGGTTACACATCATCTGCCAAGACTCTCGAAGATGGAAGCATCGTGCCTAAGCCGAAATCGGAATAGGATACTTAAGACTTTAAAGCCTCCAAATGGAACAACAAGGCCATGCATGCAATCTTGTGTGCGGTAGATAAGAACCAACACAAGTTAATCCAAACCACAAGGAATGCACATAAAGCATGGACAATATTGGAGATGGCACATGAAGGAACCGATGTGGTCAAAGACTCAAAGCTACAAGTCCTTCAAACCCAATTTGAGACTTTGAAGATGGAAGATCACGAGTGCTTTAATTACTTCCAAGTGAAGCTAATAGATATTGTCAACCAAAGTCACCAATTGGGCAATCCATATTCAGATAGGAGGATAAATCAAAAAATTATGAGGTCTCTCCCAGAGAGATTTGATGCAAAAGTGACCGCTATTGAGGAGAATAGCTAATATAAGAAGATGAAGCCAAGTGAAATAATTGGCAAGTTGTTGGCTTTTGAGTCAAGAAGAGTCCCAACTTCAACAACACCTCAAAAGAAGCAAAAGAGCATTGCATTGAAGACCTCCAAGGAAGAAAGGGAGGAAGAAGATTCAGATGAAGAAATGGCTCTAATGGTGAAAAAGTTCAAGCAATTTATGAAGTTTGAGAAGAAACGGTTAGGCTCCAAGGGAAAATTTATGAAGAAGAAGACTTCCTTCAAAAATGTGGAGAAAAGTGAAGAGAATGATTCCAATAAAAGGATTCAATGCTATGAGTGTAGTGGGTATGGTCACATTGCCCCCGAATGCGCTAATCTAAAAAAAAAAGGAAAGGTTATGGTATCTACTTGGAGTGATAGTGAAGACTTAGAGAAGGAAGAAAAGTCTTCAAATGATAAAGATAAACTCGCCAACTTCATTGCCTTCTCGTCATCTCACAATGGCAAGGAAGTCATGAGTGACAAAGAAGATGAGAATGACAAGCTAGAAGAAGAAACATAGCACTTAAGTGATGGAAGTACTTCATCTGAGTCCAAACATGAATTTGATGAGGAGATGGACTATGAAGACTTCATGGAATACTGTAAGAGTTCTAGAGCGAAGAAGAAAAAGGAGATTCAAGACTTGAAAAGGAAGAACCTTGAATTGACCTCCAAGATGACTCACTTGAGTGAGGAAGTGAAAAGAGCAAGAGAAAGTGAAGAAAGCTAGAAATTGGAGCTTGTTGTGGTCAAGAAGAGTGAAGAGAGCTTGAGAAAGGAGCTTGGGGAGGCAAAATGTGTGATTGCCAAGATGACCTTTGGAACCGAAAAGCTTGACAAGTTGCTATCAAGTGGGAAAAGCCCTAGTAATAAGATGGACTTGGGATATGAGGAAGACATGGATAACACTTCCTTGAAGAAGACTATTTTTGTCAATAGTCAAGAGGTTGAAGAAGCCAAAATCCCATAATAAACTATAAAAAGAATTGAAATTGGAGAATCCTCAAAACATGCTCAAGTCAAGGTTCCAACAAAAGCTCGACCACAACAAGCTAGAGCATCTCAATCAAGACCTACACATCCAAGAATCCCTCCACCACAACCAATGATTCCTTATGCTCAACAAAGAAGACATGCTACTTTGGCTCAACCATAAAGGAGAGAGGTTGTTCAACATCAAAGGACAACTCAAAGGAGAAGGAAGCCACAAATGCCTGCACAAGGCTGTGGTATGAACTCTTATTTCACTCATACTTGTCATTATTATGGTATTAAAGGCCACATAAGGCCTAATTGCTTTAAGTATATCAAATTATATATAATTGAAAGCATGATTAAGAAAAATATGCTTAGAAGAGCCAAAAAGCATGCATATAGGAAACTTAGAGCCAATGAACCAAAGGCTCCTAGGATTGAAAATGTTGCACCTAGGTGGACTAGAAAAGATGAATATTTTTGCTATGTGGCTCAAGTTGCTTTGTAAGCCAATGCCTCTAACACTTGGTATCTTGATAGTGGGTGTTCTAGGCACATGACCAGAAACAAGAGTTTCTTTGAGACTCTTGTGATAGAGTATGGTAGATTTATCACCTTTTGGTGATGCTTCACGGAAAAAGGTCATAGGAAAAGGTAATATATCTATTCCTGGTTTGCTCTCCTTGCCCAATGCTTTCTATGTAGATGGCTTGCAAGCAAATCTTATTAGTATATCATATTTAAGTGATGAAGGACTTTCAGCTATGTTTAGCAAAGTTTATTGTTCTATTCTAAAGGAAAATGGACAAGTTCTATTGAAAGGCAAGAGATCAAGTGACAATTGTTATTGTCTTGAATCTAGTGACATCTCTTGTAACTTGTCTAGTTGTGAGCAAGTGAGTTGTGGCATCAAAGATTTGACCACATGAATTATAGAGACTTGAAAGTCCTTAAGAGGTTGAATGTTGTGAGAGGCCTTCCCAAGCATGGGAAAAGGATTGGGGGAGTTTGTGGACATTGTCAACAAGGGAAGCAAAATAAAAGTGTACACAAAAAGGAAAAATATATTTCCACCAAGGAGCCATTGGAACTCCTTCATATGGACCTCATGGGTCCCATGCAAACTGAAAGTTTAGGTGGTAAAAGATATATTATTATGGTGGTTGATGACTTTTCTAGGTTCACTTGGACCTACTTTCTTAAAGAGAAATCCGAAGCTTTTGAGAAATTAAAAATGTTATGTGTCAAAATTCAAAATGAGAAGAATTCACACATTATGAGCATTAATTAGAAGTGAACATGGGAAAGAATTTGAGAATAGTAGCTTTGAGAGCTTTTGTAATGGTTTAGGTATTTTCCATGAATTCTCGGCCCCTAGAACTCCCCAACAAAATGGAGTTGTGGAAAGGAAGAATATGGTCTTACAAGAGATGGCTTGGGTGATGTTGCTTAGCAACAAGGTTCCCAGGAATCTATGGGCTAAAGCCGTCAATACGGATTTTTATATAAGAAATAGAGTATTCCTTAGACCTATGATCAAACAAACATCTTATGAGTTATGGAAGGGAAGAAAACCAAATGTTAGCTATTTCCACATCTTTGGAAGTAAGTGCTATATTCTTAATGACCAAGATCAACTTGGAAAGTTTGATGCCAAGAGTGATGAGGGTATTTTCATTGGATATGCACTCAATAGCAAGGCCTATAGAGTTTACAATCTAAAAACTTGAAGGGTCATGGAATCATCAAATGTTGTCATTGATAATTGTATGCCCATAAATGTTGTCCATGAGGAGAATGTTTATGAGAATGATGACCTTCCTTTGAAGGAGTGTGGTGAGACTTCAAGTGATGTGAAGTCAAATCATAGTGGAGAGGATGACCAACCTCTTGATAGAGATCCATCTTTGGATGCTAACTAGCCTGCACCATAGGTTAGGAAACTCCATGATAAAAATGATATCATTGGAGATGTCGATGAGGGTGTTAGAACTAGGCATCAAATAGCTAATCAAATTAGCTATACTTGCTACACCTCTTAAATAGAACCCTAGAAGGTTGATGAAGCCTTGAATGATGAATTTTGGGTTCTTGCCATGCAAGAAGAGCTAAACCAATTTGAAAGAAATGAGATTTGGACTCTAGTTCCTATGCCTAAGAATACCAATGTGATATGTACCAAATGGGTGTTTAGAAACAAATCGGATGAAGATGGCAACATTGTGCGCAACAAGGCTAGGCTTGTGGCACAATGATATTCTCAAATTGAGGGTATTGACTTTGAGGAGACTTTTGCTCCCTTTGCCCGTCTTGAGTCTATAAGGCTTCTCTTGTCCATTTCTTGTGTGTACAAGTTCAAACTACACCAAATGGATGTTAAGAGTGCCTTCCTCAATGGTTTCTTGGATGAGGAAGTGTTTGTTGAACAACCCAAGGGGTTTGTGGATCCACACCACCCCAATCATATATATCGCCTCAAAAAGGTACTCTATGGGTTGAAACAAGCACCGGGGGATTGGTATGAGCGTCTCACCCTCTATCTTGTTGACAATGGCTACTCAAGAGGTAGTGTTGACAAGACCTTATTCATCAAGTGCAACAAAGATGAGCTTTTCATAGCTCAAATTTATGTTGATGACATTGTATTTGGTTCCACCAACGAGTCTAAAGTGAAACAATTTGTAGATGTCATGTCTCTTGAATTTGAAATGAGCATGGTTGGTGAACTGAATTACTTCCTAGGCTTGTAAATTAGCAAATGCATGATGGGATTTTCATATCCCAAGCTAAGTATGCAAAGAACCTAGTGTAGAAGTTTGGCCTTGACAATATCAAACATTGTGACACACCCATGAGTACTACTTTGAAGCTAAGCAAAGATGCTAGTGGTCAAAGTGTTGATCAAAGCTTATATCGGGGCAAGATAGGTAGCTTACTTTACTTGATCGCAAGTAGACCCGATATTACTTTTAGTGTGGGTGTTTGTGCTAGGTACCAAGGTAATCCCAAAGAATCTCACCTTGTTGCGGTGAAGAGGATCATTCGATTTGTGAATGGTACCTCAAATCATGGGATTTGGTATTCCTTTGACACTAATCCAAGTCTTGTTGGATTTAGTGATGCCGATTGGGCGAAAATTGTGATGATAGGAATAGTACATTAGGTGGTTGCTACTTCCCAGGAAACAATTTGGTGTCTCAGTTTTGCAAGAAGCAAAACTCAATTTCCCTATCCACGGTCGAGGCGGAATACATAGCCGCCGGTAGTGCTTGTACTCAATTGTTGTGGATTAAACAAATGCTAGCCTATCATGGCTTAGAGCAAGGCACTCCCACCTTGTTTTGTGACAACATGAGTGCCATAAACATTTCAAAGAATCTCGTCCAACATTCTAGGACAAAGCACATTGACATTAGACATCATTTCATTAGAGAGCTAGTTGAGAGCAAAACTATTGCATTAGAGCATGTGGGGACTAATGACCAACTAGCTGACTTGTTTACAAAGCCCGTAGACACTCTTAGATTTGGGAACCTTAGTAAGTCTATTGGGATTTGTCATTTGGCTTGAAATGGTATGTCTTGATCCCATATGGGGAGCTCAAGCAAAGAGAGCAAATTGGCGTAAAATTGCATTGTGCTACATTGATATATTTTATGCTCCTTTATTATTGCTTGAGATGATTGGTTGTACATATGCTTATGTTATTTTCTTAATAAGTGTGCAAATTACTTTTCTTGCAATCCATGTTATATTTATGTTCAAACATGCATTTTTAGACTTGGAGATTTACTTTGGAAGTACAATTTGAATGGCCTATAATTGATCTCCATGACATGATGATTTTATTAATGACATGCTTTAAGTTGATATGCATGAAATCATTTTTGATTGCTTAAATATGAATGCAAAAGTATATGTGAAAAAGCAAATGAGAAGACTAAATTCAATAAGGACCTTGTGTCCATTCAATAAATAAGGATGTCTCATCCAAATTTAGTATTCTCTCTCTTTATAAGTAGAACAAAGCTACATCATACGGGTATCTTACCCGGAAAAATAAAAAAGGGTGAAAAAGCCGTTCATGTCTTGTTTAGTTTATAAAGTTTGATATAGTTGCTCTTTAAATTGAAATTCTTATAAAATATATATCATCGCTTGAAATCATGACATATGGTGAAATTGGTTTGAATTCTTTTTGGAAACCCTTATTGTTTGCTTTGCCAATACCATTGTTTTTGAACTTGAATGCAACATGTCTTGCATGCAAAACATCGTGTCACACATTCTCATAACATAAAACTCTTTGATTCTCTCTTATTTAATTGAGTTGCATAAAGTTGCTTATATGATTATGCTTATGTTTTTGTGTTATGAGCTCTCATTGCCAAATGCTTACCTATTAGGGGGGGACTCATTTTGCCTATCTCATGACAAAAAAAGGAAGAAAAGTTGTGAGAGATAGTGTCTTTGGCATCATGTTTAGGGGGAGTTGAGAGCAATCATTTAAGGGGGGGGGGGGGTATTGCATTACTTAGCATGATTACATTACTTGATTGTATTGGTTCAATATATTACGGCTATTGCAAATGTTTTTTTTTATTGATTATGGTTATTGAAAGCACCTCTCACACACTTGTTCTTGGAATGTATTTTTGTTTGTCTTGTTGATTGTGTGTGGGTTGGAATATTTCTACAAGTTTTGGATTGACTTGAAGATGTTCAAGACTTAGATTATAAGCCTTATTGTAATGTAGAAAATTTTGTTGACCGACTTTATTTTGTAATTGTGAGGTTGCTTTGTGAATGGTGGTTTTGTCACAAAATAGCCAAAGGGGGATATTGTAAGTTCCTCATATTTTGATTGGCTCATTTCGTTGACAAACCACATTGGGGATTTACTTGTAAGGGTAGATTAGGCCTCATTGTTCGGGATCAAGCTTCAATGGCATCGTCAAATTCAAGGCCGCTTCAAGAAGATATATCACTTGCTTAACTCTTTGAAGAGATTTAGTTGCACACACATACTATTCTCATGCGTGTTTTTTTTATCTTGCATTGTTCTTTGAAAACCAAGATGGCATGCATTTTGTGCATCCTCTGCGAGACAATCCGTCCTGGCCTCCTGCGGAGAATCCTCCAGTAGGTTGCGTGAGACATCTGTCCATCTCCCCTCTTGCGGAACATCCCAAGATTTTCTGTCCAGGCATTTCCGCGAGAAAAGTCTCAGCGTGTTGTCCCGCGGAACATCTTACGAATTTTCTCTCAGTGGTTTCCACGGGACAAGTCTCCACGAGTAATCTTGCGGAGGACGCTATTTTTAGGCAATTTCATATTTTCCATTGCAGCTCATTTTTCCCACTATATATGTCATCTTCTTTCCCATTCAGACCTAGAGCTTAAAATTTCATAACTTTGAAAAAGAAAATGGTGTCTTGCAAGGAAAGCCGCCAAGATTCCATCTTTATTGACCAAAACCCAAATACCCATCTTTCATTCATGGATTAAACATTATTTAGCTTCATCTATGAGGTATTTTTGCATAAGTCTGCATCAAAGCACATGACTTGGTAAGTAGAACACCATCTATATTCTTTCTTGTGTTCTAGTTTACCAATATAGCTCTTTTATGACTTGTTTGTTTCAAGTTTGAGTTTTTATCTTCAAGATGACATCTTTGTATGTTTGTTGGGTTTTGTGTTGTGATAGCTATTGCATCTTGTTATATGTATAACATATAGCAACATGATATCTAGGATTGTTTGAATCATTCATACATGATTAGATAAGCATAAAATGTGTTGACCTAGCATTTGTGCATTTAAAATATTTTCATATTCACATTAGGTTGCATATCTCTTCTTTTAAGAGTGAAGTCTTGTATGTGACGTGGGTAGTATACAAGTAAGAGCCTAAAATCACTAGTAAAGGTATGCTGGTAGCCAGAACGGATTAGTAACCGATTGGGTGTTATGTGGTCAACCTAAGTTGTAATCGTTTTTGAAAATAGTGGATTTGAGGGTTCGATTGGCTTTCGACCCGTGAGTTTTTTACCCTTTTAGGGATTTCTCACGTAAAACAAATCATTGTGTCTTTATTTTATTTTCTGCACTTTGTTACAATGATTGTTTGTTAGGGGTTGTTGTGTTTAATTTTGACTAATCAAAATATGGTAATTAATTTGATCCCACCCCCCCCCCCCCCCCCCCCCCCCCCCCCCCCCCCCCCCCCCCCCCTTTATGTAGGTAATAATCACTCTTAGAATATTTTCATAGTGCATCTACTTTCATCTCATTCTCCCTTTTATGTTTGTTCATCAATTTGACATTAAATTGGTCGAACACTAGATTGTTCAATCGATTCACATTTATTTTATTCATTTCTACGTGTGTATTTATATAAAAGTGAAATAAATCAAATATATATATTTAAAAGTAATTTGCTAATGCGGTAATACCTACCGTACTATATAAATTATTAATATAGCACTTTGCCACTTACCCCCTCAAAAGTGCTCTAATTTCTTTCACACCCGAATAAACTAGTGATTAATGCAAGGATCCTTTTTGTCATTCTTTACAAGTTAGGTGTTTGATGTCCAAACATAGACCACCATGAAACTACATAATAAAAGATAAACATTTAAATAAATATACTAATATACTAATTAGTTATATAATAGTTAAAATACTTACAATGAATACTTTTTTTTATCTGGATCATACTTTCCCAAAAGCACCATTATTTTTGGTATACTTCGCAACTCAACATTTATGATGCTTGTTTGCATCTCAATGTCATCGCGAAAGAACACTTGAACTCGATTAAATACCCTCTCAAGGTAACACCATCATTTCCGATGCTTGATCTTTACAGGAGTATATAAGATTTAAGTGATAGGCCACCATATATAATTGAGTATTGATGTGTAAAATCGTGTTATAAAATACTCACTCGCAAGTGCACGAATCGTGAAGATAAATACAGTGCCAAATAAGGATCGTTCCCACGAGGAAAAGAGATTTATTGATTGAAAACTAATTTTAATTAAAGTTAAATTAAAAGTAACCAAAGATGTTGTTTGTTTGATTGATTAAACTAAAACTAAATTAAATTAATCTAAAGAAAACAATTAAAGAGAATATGGTTGTGATCAATGGAAAGAAAACACTAGGTTATCAATGATCCCCAATTATGAACACTCAACGTATGGAATTAATTTGTAAACAAGATTCAATCAATTCTAGGGTTCATTCTTTGTCTTTAATGTGACTATTACCGCATGGTCATGGGATGAGTCACGTGCTCCCAACCACTATTCACCATTTGTCTATGGTGTAAACAGTGATTGGAAACCCTTTAAACGCAAGAATTAAGAACCAAATTCTATACTTTGCTTGGCCTATGCTAAAGATAAAATTCATTCATTCAAAAGAGCGTTAATCAAGATTATGTTTGGTCTATACTCTAACCCTAATTCTCAGATAGTCTTAACCCTAAAATCATGCCAAATAATCATCCACACTTGGTCTATGGTGTGAATAATTATTAAAACTAATAAGGATTAAGCAATTAAGCATAATGAATAAATCAAGAATTAAATTGATAAATTAATAATTAATCTAAACATGAGCATTCACAAAAGGTTCACATTGATTCCCTAGTTATGGGATTAGTTACACATCATGGAAAAAGAAAAGAAAAGAGATTGAGTAGAAAAAACCCGAGATGATTATCAAAGAGCTCTTCCAATTCTTCTTCGTCTTCTTCTACAATGGATGGATGGGTCTTGAGGTGATGTGAGGTGATGAAGTGATGGGGGACGGCCCCCTTGGTGGCTTGGGACCTCCCTTGGCTTGTCTCCTCCGAAATTAGGGTTCACAGGGGTTTAAATAGACTTTAGATGATAATCCAAGTCCTTAAACAACAAGGAAATTGGTTCATTTTTGGAACTCTACCTTTTTGGGATTTAATTCTTTCCTAATCCACTCAAATTGATTACTTATTGAAGGATGATAAGGATTAGGTGTCAACTTGCTTCCCAAGACTCTCACTCATGTCCAAGAAGGTAATATTTCTCATTCCGACAACTTGCAAAATAAATCCCGTCAACTTGCTTCCCAATGTGATTTGTCATGAAATAAGCCAATCATTGTAGAAGAATAAAGGTTCATTTGCTTTATATATGTAAGATAGATTTGAAGAATTTTGGTTCTGTCTGTGTCACTTGATTTGTATTTTTGAAATTGACAGTGGTGGCAATTTTGGTTCATGCGAGCTTGCAAGTATGCTAAAATTTCGAAACAAAATCAGTATAGCAACATCAAAATCTTTTACATATATAAAGCAAATGAACCTTTATTCTCCTACAACCGTTCCTAGATTTTTCATACACAGGTGATATCATTGTCCTCCCATGTTAGACTCACCAAATTTTCAATTCAAGTGCCTTCTAGACTCAGATCACTTACGAATTTCAATTGTGTGAACCGGCAAGAAGAGTGGTTGGTCCCAATTAAGGATTACAATGTAGCTATTTTCCAATAAAATTCACTATATTTCCATTTCATGTCATCTAATATTTCAATTCAAATGGCAAATCAAAATTTAAATTTTCAAAAACCTTCTCTACACATAATCGAATTCAACGCAAAATATAACTCACAAAATTTAACTAAAAACCCCGAATTATCCTTCAAAAAAATATACATTGCCACCACTGTCAATTTCAAAAATACAAATCAAGTGACACAGACAGAACCAAAATTCTTCAAATCTATCTTACATATATAAAGCAAATGAACCTTTATTCTTCTACAATGATTGGCCTATTTCATGACAAATCACATTGGGGATGTTTATGTAACGGGTAGCATAGGTGCTCCAAGTGTGGTCTTCTCGAAGACATGCTTCTGGTCATCCCAAAGAGCTTCAAGAGAGGTAGTTCACTTGTTCTTAACTTTTGAAGAGATTTAGTTGCACACACTAACATCTTATGCATTTGTATTGACATGCATTGATTATTGCACACTCACACACTTACATGCATTTGAATTGTTAAGCATTTGTTTCATGATTGCTCATGTGTGCATTCTTTCATAATCACACTTACACTTCATTTTTAGATTTAAGTGTGGTTGTTGCATTCGCGCTCGCACGTCTTGAAGTGCTTGTTTTTTGTGCGCTGACAAGGCCTGTGCGCAGGTTGCTACCCGCGCAGCCACCAGCGCAGTTGGCCTGGTGTGGTTTTTGGACCCCGGTTCGTTGGTTTGTTCGCCGGTCCTAAACCAGCGAAGTCCTTATGCGCGGGTCAGTGCGCGGGTCCATACCCGCCCAGTAGACCAGCGCAGTTGGTCTTGGGGCACTTTGATCCCCGGTTTGCTGGTGAGTTCGCTGGTCTCGAACCAGCAAAGCCCATGTGTGCGGGTCAGTGCACGGGTATGTACCCACGCAGTGGCACCCGCGCACTACGTCAGGTTTGCCTTGTCTTCTTGCAAACTTTCTCAAAACTACGTAGTTTTGTCTAGGGCTTCTATATATATGTTCTTTTCTTCCTCAACTCGTTTTTTTAGAGCTTCAAAAACCTATTTTTTGAAAGAGAGAGAGAACAACTCGTAGAGAGAAAAAGCTTCAAGCTTTGTTCTTTGACTCTCCAAAACCCAAAACCCATCATCATCTTGTATATATAGCATCATTCAAGCATGGGTCTTCATTAATGTCTTTACTTGGTAAGTAGAACTCACATCCTTGCTCATTTATCGTTTTAGCTTATCAAGACATGTCATTTATTGCTTATGTTAGCAAATCTTCATATTTATTGTATATCAATTGAAGTTATGACATGTTTGGGGTTTGTATTGTGCTAGCTTGCATTTAGGACATATTTGCCCTCTAGCTAATTAGGACCCATTGATTGCATTTGTTAATTACATTTATTGTTTTTGCCATTGTATGTGACAACATGTGTTGATATGGCTTTGTTTGATGACTAGATTTTAGACTTACATATCTATATCTAGTTAGGTCTTTATGAGCATTCATATAGACATTGATATCTAGGATTTGTACTTAGTGTCATCTTTAATTCCTAGATAAGCATTTAGTATTGCCTAGCATTATTTGCATTTTGAATATTCATATATTCACTTAGGTTGTTAATCTCTTCTTTGAGAGTTAAGTCTTGTGACTACAAGATGTAGTGCACAAGTAAGTGAAGTCTTGCAACCAAGGTGTGGTTGGCAAGCAAAGTGATCAATGATTCACTATAAAGGCCCGTTGGGTAGTAGTGGTGGGTTAATGACTGAGAATGGTGTGACTAGAGATCAACCTAGGTTGTAAACATCATTACAATAGTGGATTTGAGGATCGTGTGTGGCTAGAAGGATATCCCATGGTTTTTCCCTTGTTGAAGGGTTTCCATGTAAAAATCAAGTGTTATTTATATTTTTTCACACTTTACACTTGATTTTGTATGTTTTTTATGAGGTGAATTTTTAAGATTGATTAATCAAGAAAAGTTGGTAAGTAACTTGATGAAAAGTTGGTAAGTAACTTGATTAAAACCTATTCACCACCCCCCCCCCCCCCCCCCCCCCCCCCCCCCCCAGGTTATTAGACACACGTTTGAGTAATATTTTCATCGCTAACGAACCCATGGAAGATTTTCTCATGTTCATGAAAAGAGTATTTCCAATGATACATTGGATTGCGAAAAACTTATATGTCAAATATGATAAATAAACATCGTGTTAAAATATGTTTCGCTAATGTAATTATGGTTATTCAATGTAAAGTTGACGTGACAAAAAAAATTATAAACACTATCAAGGTGACTGTCTGATTTAAGAGACAAGTATTTTATAGGACTCAACAGTGGAAATAAGAGTAATGCTAGGTTTCCTAATTTTTTTTTTTCCAAAAAACTTTTCAAATCATGTTGGCATGTGAGTTTCCAACATCATATCCCTCGTCACATAAACTTGATTTACAAAATGTTGATAACATTACATCCTTCACCACATAAACTTAATTTATAAGCTGTTGATAATTCACATATCAACATGATTTGAGAAGTTTTTTAGAAAGAAATATAGAAAGTCTAACATTACTCTATAAATAAATATAAAAAACTTTAAAGAAAGTTGTTTGGTTAAAAAAAATAAATAAATAAACAAGTCATTAATAAGCCATATTTTTTACAAAAAAACATTTAGACATATTTTTTATTTTATTTTTTGGAAATCAAATATACTTATATGACACGTTTAAAACAAATCTCTCAAATTTTTGTTTTTTTTGAAGTATTAGATTATTACATAAATTCATGGTTTTTTTTTTTAAAATGGAGGACTCGAATCCACAATTTCGTAGTGTAGATATAAAAAGTTTTATTATCGAATCAATCTTATTTCATCGATTTTCAATATTAATATTTATTGAAATGTAAACTACTTTTATATTAAATATGCTTTACGTTATACAAGTTAGTATTATTTTATGATTAAACAGTCTAATCAACTTTGACATGATAACAAGGGAGCTCTTTAACTTATGTTGACATAGTCCAATCAGCTCTACTATGATGATGCGGCAGCCAAGTCATTATTGGCTTGGTGGCTAGGCTGTCTAGTTAGCTTTGACTTCTTGATTCGATGTTCTTTTTGGGACGATGTCTATCTATCCATTTATCTAGATTATATATTATTTTTAAAAGTTTTTACTATTGGTAAGATTCGAACCGTTGAATTATGAGTCATTTACTCAAACCTCAAACTCATTCATCTACCAGCTGAACTACACCCCTAAGGGCTCCTAACCCGATGATAAGGTAGTTTTGACTTCCATCAAATTCTTTAGACAAACAATACTCCTCATATGTAGAAATGGCAACTTTACCTGGTCGGGCCGGGTACCCGGCCTTACCTGGGCCGAAATGCCGAAGTAATACCCGGATATTTCTTACTCGGGATCGGGTAAGAAATATCAGGGTACCCAACCGATTGTGTACCTACCCAGGTCCGGGTATACCTGGTTACCCGGTTTGTACCCGGTTTAATTATTTTTTTTAAATCTATCAAAGTAAAAAAAAAAAAACTAAACCCTAATTTTTTTCAAACTTTTAAATAATAAATTTGTTAAATTAAAAAATCATTACCCGGTTAAAAGAATACCGGTTAAAATAAATTGTAATAAAAAAAATACCGATTTTGGAATCAATTGAAAAAGAAAAAGAGTGAAATGTGGGTCAATGGAATATTTAATATTTTGTTTAGAATTAGTTTCTATTATTAATATTGTGAAATTTGTGTGTTTACTTTATCCTAATTAATATAGTATTTAAATTGTAAAAAGAAAATATTTAAAAAATTATAAATAAAAATAAAAAACAAAATTGAAAACGAGATATAGATACCTAGATACTCGATCGAATTTTTCCGAACTAAATACCCAAATTTCAATATCCAAATTTTTTCCAAATAAATATCCAAACTGTGTAAACCAGAGTATTCGACCGGGTCCGGATATACCCGGCCCAAACCCGGGTTTTTGCCATCCCAACTCATATGTCCACATCTTTGTTTAAGTTCGACGTTGTTCCACACTACCACCATTAAAAACTCGCCCATTAATAAAAATTAAATCTAAACCGGGAAATTCCCATCCTCAAAATGACACGTGGCAAGCTAACCAAAATGAAACAGATATAGTAATTAAATAATAATAATAATATTTGGATGAAATATAAAAGCAAGAACCACAGAAAAAACGTTGGTTTTGCTGAGTTGATGAACACGAATCTCTCAACTCTTAGCACTCACACAAAAAGCTCCTTTAACAAATAAATAGATATTTATCTTTACAACAAATCGTCCATGTTTTAATAATTCACACCATTTCGCTGCTTCGTTAATCTTGATCGACCAGTAATGCCGATTCTCTTCTCGTCACCGCCAATCATCTCCTTTCCCGCCAATCCAAGAAACTCAAGTCTCTTCCACAAACCGAAACCGAAACCATTCGAATTCTCGCGAGTGGCTGCTGCTGCGGCGGCTCGCGAAGCTGATGCCTTCACCGAGAAGTCGAGCTACCTGTTCGAGCTCAGTGCGACGGACGCCGACTCGTTGGTGGACTACGACTTGAAGAAGATTGCTTCTATTTACAAGAAGAAGCCGCTGATTTTGCTGCGCCGGCTTTTTCAGATTGGGACGACTTTCGGCTGGTGGTTCGGGTCTCGTTATGTTGATCAGCTCATGGAGCGGTCCGATCTGATGTTTCAGGTCAGGATTGTATATAATTGATGTTTGAATATGTTGGCAACTATTAGAATGTTGAGAAGTAGAATATGAATACTAGAAAAGAGAAATTTTTTTTTTTGAGAAAATATACTTGTGCTTTGAAGAAACATTTAAAGTTTTAAAAATGGTTGTTTTATCATGTGCACATTTCTCTGAATTGGGGTGAATTGCTGGTTGGTTCACATTTATTATAAACGTTCTTAAGATTTAATAACACTTCACTGTATATAGTTTTGTGATTTACTTTGATGCAATGATGCCTTTTTGAAGTTTTTTGTTCATTGCTTTCTTGATTTGGTTCTTTGTTTTCTTTAGCTTCTCTAATATTGTTAGTTCTATGAACTCCTTCCTTTTATAAATGAATCATTTCAATTTTTTTTTTCATAAATCTTGATCAATCCTAAAATTCATATGCTATCGTTTCTTTCTCAGTAACCATGAGGTTTTCTTTTACTTGGATGTATGTGTTATACCTTTTCTTACTGAATTTCAGGTTAGAGCTGCTGAACTTCGAAAAATATTGGTAGAACTTGGCCCGGTATGTTCTATTTATATCTGTAAAGGTGCATTAAATGGTTGGAACATTGAATCACATTTTCTGCTCTTTCCTTCCCGAAATATCTCAATGTGTGTATCTGTATGGAGTATCCTTGCTGAGCATGTTTGTCTGTAGAATTGTACTTGAGGACTTGAGACAATTCTAAAGCTCTGCTGGTCTGCTTTATTGACATCTTAGTTTGACGGGGAAGAAGCCAAGGGCTTCTCATGAGTTCAGTTAACATAGCCAAACTTCCTAGTTTTGATTTGGAGAGTTTTCAACACTTATAGAGATGTATGGTTTAGTAATGAAACCAGGTTTTCTTCTTTTCGGGTTGCGGGTGGGGAGTTTTAGTGCATTTTGATCTGATGATATTGTCATTTCAAGTCATAGTTTTGTTGCTTTGGTTTAAATTGTTTAACCGTTTAATTGTTTCATTTTGTTATTCTAGATGCTGATCTTATAATCAATATTTTAATTACTGACCAGTAACAGTTGACTGTAATTTCTTGTCGCTTAAATTTTACATTTTCGTAATAATGAAATAATGAACAATTTTTGTTATTTCTGTTTTGCAGGCATACATTAAAATTGCTCAGGCTGTTTCATCCCGACCTGTAAGTTCATGTCTGTCGAGCAATAAGCTAGACTATCCTGCTAATAATCTATATATATATATATATATATATATATATATAATTAAAAAGTACATTTTTGCCCATGTGGCATTTTGGCTAATTAGAAAAATTGAATGGATTTTATGTGAGTTAATCCCTTCTGTATTGCTAAATTCTGAGTTGTTTACTGCTCATTATCAGGGTCAATATTAAGAACATGCTTACTTTAGTAACTTCAAAACATTGACTAAGTGGTTAATTTTGAATATATTTAAATACGTTGGGTAGGTCCTCTATATATATATATATATATATATATATTATCAAGTGCAGGATCCTGCACAAAAAATTCATTCGGTTTCATTGATTACAACCGGTTGGAATCAGTGAAACCACACGAAAAATTTGTGCGGGATCCCGCACTAGAAAGTTACTATATATATATATATGTATATATTCTCATAATCTGATGACTTCTAGGTTTCCCAATAATTTTAACTAATATTATTAAATGCTGATATTCATCAATTAGCATTACAATATTGGTACAATCTGTAGAATTTGGGCTAAGAGTTTGATCCCATGCTTTAGAGTCAAAGGTATGGATAATCCAAATTAAAGCAGGTTGGTGTTATGTCTATTTGAATTTAGAAAAGGTTAGGAGCATACAGATTGGTAATATTGTGATTCAAATTATAAGGGCTGGTTACAATATAGGTCACCGACAAAACATTCATATGAATTGAATTTTATGTTCTCCTGTATCTGTGTATATGTTCTTTTATGATTTATTGCTGAACTTCACTTATAGATTCTCAGTACATGATGCCTAATTTCATTTGCTATCGCCCTTTTATGTTCTCAATAGCTCCTCAGAATCAAGAGTGGATTTTAAGAGTGCAGAATAGTGTCATGTAACATTTCGTAAGGTCTGATGTGTAATCCAACTATTGCAGAGTGATTTTTATGCTTTTTATGTTACATTGTTTCCATAAGTATTCCACTAGACATTTACATCTCATAGATGAACATAGAGCAATAAAGTGGCCTACATTTGGCTTAGTCTCATCTTTGACGAATCTACCCATGTTCCCAGTTGTATTTTCCAGGTACTATGTCACGGAGCTTTTTCTGAGATCCTTATCTTTTTCTCTGTGAAACAAATTTAGAAAAATTGCGTGCATAACTGAGGTTTTTCTGATGGCGTTGCGTATTACATTTGGCTTCTGCATCATATTTGATTAGATTGTTGTAAGTTATGGTTTTATTATTACATAATCACATTCGATCTTATCTTTGTTGCAGGATTTGATACCACCATCATATTTGGATGAACTATCACTGTTGCAAGATCGAATAACTCCATTTTCCACTGAAGTTGCTTTCAATACAATAGAACAAGAACTTGGATCACCAATAGATGAACTTTTCTCGGAAATTTCACCAGAGCCTGTAGCAGCAGCTTCCCTTGGGCAGGTCTGGATTTGGTTACATGCTTATTGCTTGCTCATGATCTGGAACTTAATTTATGGTTATTTACTTTGTATTTGACTTCTAGTAATTTCTTTTCATTAGTATTTAACTGGAAATCAGAACTCATTGTTCTTTGTATGTCTCAAATAGGTTTATCAAGCTAGGCTTCGTCAAAGTGGACAGGTTGTTGCTGTCAAAGTGCAAAGGCCTGGAGTTCAAGCTGCGATTTCCTTAGATATATTAATCTTGCATTTTGTAGCAGGATTGATCAAGATAGTTGGAAAATTTAATACAGATCTTCAGGTAATGTTGAGTTGTCTAACTTGTGCGTGATATGCCTAAACTATTGTTAGGCTTAAATTGGGTAATGAGATTCTTTCTCTTACCCATGTGGTTGATATATGGGATCCTCTTTATTATCATTTAAACTGGCAGTAACTGAAAACATAATCTTCAATTCGCAGGCAGTAGTTGATGAATGGGCATCAAGTCTTTTTCGGGTAAATATGGATCTCCTTATGCTTTATATTGATATATGCTACATAATGATTCAGAGTAACATCTCTTATGTATGAATTAAATTTAGTTTTACATTTGAATGAGTATTTAATTATGCCCCTAATGATGATGCTACTGACAATGTTGTTTCCAGGCCCATAATTAGCTTGTTTTACCATCCCATTTGAAATCTTTCTTTCTTCTTTCTTTCTTTCTTTTCTTTTCTCTCCATAGTTGTTCAATAATCTCTGTGTTGATGAACTATTATTTGCTTATTTCTCATGTATCATCTTAGTCAAAGTTGAAAAATGTCTTTTGCTTTGCATATCAACTTCACCATTTAAATATTCAAATAATACATATTATGCTGTAGAGAAGAACTTGCTTGAAACTGCTTTCATTTCAGTGAGTAGCGCTTGATGGTAACTGAAACCTTGGCTTGATGGATTGAAATAGTGAATCTAAGTTTTCTTGGATGTCCTGATTAAAAATACCAAAAAAAAGCCTCCTAATCATGTTGGTTGAGCTTGTTGAGTCTTAGCTTGAAATTCAGAATTCTTGACTTAAACTTGTTAATTTAATCACTTTTGTTATGAGCAATTAATTTTTTTTTCCTTACAATGACTATAATGGCATATTTAAATCTAAGACCTAACTCCTAAGGAGGTATTTTGAGTTTAAAGTCTAAAGGGGCGTTGTCCAAGGTCACACCTACTAGAATTCTAAAAATAAAAAATAAACATCACATTTGCGATTTCCCTTTTTGAAATCCATTTATTTTCTGTTGCATTTGCTTCATTTTTTTCTTAGTAACCAACAGACCAAACTATATGGGTATAATGCTCTAACACACTAGTATTTAAGCACTCTAACACACTCCCTCATAACACACTCCCTCATATGCAAGACCAATGGGCCTGCGATGAAAAGATCGTGTGGATACTATGGCACTAAGTTTTATAGAGAACTGGGACTTAAGTTATTAGAATCCCCATAATATTCTAGAGGTAACTTGGGGATGATTTGTAGACTAATTGTGGGATGATTATGATTTATTGTAATTTTGAATTACTTCCTTTCTTTTATGTTGTTCTAATCCTATTTAAAGGAGCTTTATAGCCATTTGATGGCAGATTTAGAGCTGAATAATAAAAGTTTGGTTGTCTTTGCTTTCTCAGTATCAATCGAATCAACGAGTTTGCATTTATTCATAGTCCTGGGTATTTCCGGAATCAACGAGGCTTGAGCACCTCTACACTACATTAGTTTGCCACGTGGCTCGAGCCCAAAACACAAACGTACAACAAATTCAAATAACAAATAACAAATAACAAATTTTAATATAATCACGCGGGAGGACTCAAACCCAGGACTTCCTGTTATAACAAGGCTCTGAGTAGAGGTGGGCATCCGGTTTGGTTCGGTTCGGATTGGATCAAAACCGAACCAACAATTGTTCCATTTTCAATTTTTGAAAACCGAATATGCCGATCCTAGATGAGGAAACTGACCAGAACCGAACAAGCTCGGTTCGGTTGGTTTTCTCAGTTTTGGGCCTGGTTGGGCCCTTTTTTGGGACCGTAAAATTCAATCTCGCTTGGTATACATAGCAAACCCAATCAGGCAATAGCAAGAGAGAAATCGATTTTTCTCTATTAGGCCTGTGAGAGAGACTGATTTTTGTGTGAAGAGAATAAGAGATGAGAGAAACCGAGAACGGGCACAAACTTACACACATAGGGAGCTTTGCCGTAAAAAAAATTAATAGGAATTTTTATTAATATTCTGGAACACACACATCACGACAAAGTTTCATATAAACTATAGGTATACGAACTTAAACAAATCTTATAAACATATATGCATGGAAGAATATATACATATAAAGAAAAGAAAACCCAAACACCCAAATTTCGGTTTGGGTTCTATTCGGGTCAGTTCCAATTCCCTTGCCCACCCCTAGTTATGATACAATGTTAGTAACCATCAAACCCAAAAGTTTAAGCCGATAAAAATGGCCAACAATAGTATTTTAGCACTCTAATACTCTTAAGTGATTACTTTGGCCATTTCAATAAATTTGTTCTTTTATATTTTCTTTCCAACAGAATGTGAACTTCCCTTGAATTATTTATTGCATGTGGTTGTTTGAGGAATATTCTTAGGAATTCATATTGAATACAGGTGATCACATTGAATGCAGGAGCTGGACTATAAGAAGGAAGCAAGTAATGGACTCAGATTCAGGTAAGAGAACCATTTCAGGTTACTTAGGGCGTACAAATTTTCATAACTGCCAACTAGAAGTGTCACTGAGTCTCTATTTTTTCAACATTATTTTTTCCTTGTACAATTTATTACTGTACTAAATGCCTATGCATTGAGCTTTAGATTGCCAAAAGAAAGAAACTGGTGATATGTAAAATTTAGCAATAGGGTTTATTTTGAACGGCTACCTAAACTATTCCAATTGGTGACTTGTAAATTAATTAATCATGCTTTCTGAAATTTGATGGAGGTAAGCCCCATGGTTAATCTCTTAGTTGGATGTTATATAAGAAGATGGTATGTTATTACGTTGATTGAACTTTCTCGAAATGATTTGAGTCTGCATAGATCTCGTCAATTCTCCCTCTCTCTCTCTCTGTTTCTTTTTCTTTTTTCTTCAAATGTTAGTGTGAATAAATGTTTGTTCCTTTTCTCTTAGTTCCATGCTTGTAAAACTTTATCTCGTTTTTCCATAAGCACTGGAGCATCCTTAGATTAGATGTTCTCAATGTAATTTTTGTGCTTTGTTGCTCAATGTTGTTGTTATGATCATCCTTTAATTGAACTGTGAACCCAATATGGGCATAATGGTATAAACACAGTCTGCTACATACTTGAACAGACAGCTATATGGTGGACTACCAGATGTCTTGGTTCCATATATGTATGCGGAGAAAACAACTCGCAAGGTCCTTACTATGCAATGGGTTGAGGTATTTGCTAATTGATAATTCTTTCTATACTTTAGTGTAAATATTTTAAGAATTCATTAGGGATTATTAGGCATATGACTCGTATAGTCCTTCAATAAACATAAGATGGAGCGGTGGAAATCTTTCTTGCTTGAAGATGCTTCTTGAAATATCTTATGTATATACTCAACATTATTTGCTTATACTTTCTCGTTTTATGTTGTTGTAGGGGGAAAGGTTGTCTGAAGTGAAAGATCTTTACCTAATTGAGGTCAGTTATGAAACTAATTGCAACTTTATGGTGTTGTATATTTAATTTCCTCATTTTTTGTTTGGCTAATTGGTTAAGGGTCGATGTGTTTTCCCTGATGCGGAATAGGTAGGAGTTTACTGCTCATTCATTCAACTTCTGGAAAATGGGTTCTATCATGCTGATCCACACCCAGGAAATCTTTTTCGAACATATGATGGGAAACTAGCTTATATAGGTATTGTTGCTACATATGGCTAATTTACAATGCAAAACCAGGCATTCGTTGTTAACATAGCATTCAGATTAATGATGTTGGGAATTGTAACTTGCTATGGCTTCATTTGTTTGTTGCATCTAAATGACAAACAAATGTTGGGAAGGTTGATCAGAAAACTTGCTTTCTGGTATTTCGTTTTTTAACACAGGACCAAATTCTGTTTCATTGATAAATATCAACAGTGCTAAAAGTGACAACCTTAGTAGAAGGGAAGTTATAATTATTAGCAAAGGAATATACATTGTCGCTTTCGGAAAGATAAATAGCTGCTCAAGACAAACCACTTCATTTGTGGTTACCCTGTTATGAACCTTGTCAGATAATTTACTGCACTTGAGAGCTTCACACTTCAGTTTTTTATTTTTTTAGCTTAACAATATCTTCTAATATCATGAACTATCATTTTGACTCTAATCCAGAACTATGTAACATAATTTGCACTCTTTTAAATTCGTTACTCTTACTCCCCACCCATTTAAATCTATTTGGGTGAATATTTCTTGAATCTATACTTTAATATAGTTGTATCATTTTACTGACATTGTGTCAATTGAATAAACTGCCATGTATTGATAGATGTATATACGGTGCAGAATTAACTTTTACTATCTTTCGCCATCAGATTTTGGTATGATGGGTGAGTTTAAAGAAGAACTCCGCGAAGGATTTATTGAAGCTTGTCTCCATCTTGTAAACCGTGATTTTGATGCACTTGCTAAGGATTTTGTTACTCTGGGGTATGGCCATTATCTATCTTCATTTTGTGTATTGGACTATCACAATTATCCATCTTACCCCTAGCTGCTAAAGTGATTATTCTCTTTGATATGTAAAGAAAGCTTGTTTAAATTTCACAGGTTTCTTCCACCAACTGTGGAGAAGGAGGCTGTTACGAAAGCTTTAACAGGTTTGATCTTTATGTCTACATGAGCCTGGGAGTTTTTGGTCTTTAAATGCCCTGAGAGTGATATTAACCGGTTTTCTTGTAATCTTCTTTCATTGTCTATAGGTGTCCTACAAAATGCTGTTTCCAAAGGAGTTCAAAATATAAGTTTTGGGGACCTTATAGGAAACTTGGGAACTACCATGTAAGGTGTTCTCTTTCTATTTTCATCCCTGCAAGATAAACATTATGGGTAAATATATGTGATGCGTACAATCATGTGTAATCTCTAAGGCTTATTTTTTCCTCGATTAAGGGTGGATGATTTTAAATTCTTTGTAGTATATGTTTTACTTGCGTTTATAGTTTTGGTATTGTGGCAATGTCTTGTTCTCATATTGTTTGCAGAAGTATGAAGATATGAATCTTTGAGGAAAACATGGAAAATATTCAAAAGATCTTTTTAGGTGGTCTAAGCAACATTGTCCATGCTCAGAAATTTCCTTACAATAAAAGGCATGACTACGAATTTATGTCTATGCCAAATCAGAAGTCTCCTGGTCCAACCAAAATTGTTCTCACTCCTCACCTATTTACTTAATATATGTAGTGTCATTTACAAATAAAATGATTCAGAAAAAAATTATGTCCAGAGATAAGAAGGAAGTTAGTTGTGCTAGAGTGAACCATTGCTTGTGGGATATAATCAAATTCTTGGTTTCACTTTGGACTTCCGTCTCCAAAGAATTCCAAGATACTTCATTATTTTTTTTTCATCCTTTTGAATTGGGAAATGGTTTTGGGGTAGCTTTGTATTCATTTCTTTTAAATATAGATACTTTTCTTATAGGCATTTTTTTGGTTTGGGGCTAAGTTCATACAAGTTTCCATACTTGGTTTTTTTGGTCCTCAAAAGGATTTTGAGTTGTAGACATCTTGTTCACCATTGTATCTTCTTTCTTTATTAAACTCATTCTTGTTTCCTATAGCTTAAACTTTTAGGTTTGATGGTTACAAACATGGCATCATAGTTTGGTTTGACCCAAGGAGTCCTAGGTTTGAATTTGTATTTGTTTCTGAATTTGTTATGAGTTTGAATATGTGTTTGGGCTTAAGTCACGTGGCAAGCCCATTGGTTTTGCATGTGAGGAGGTATTAGAGTGCTTAACTGCTACTGTTGTGCCATTTCCTATCAGCTTATGCTTTTAGGTTTGATGGTTACTAACAAGTTACTTCATAAATTCAGTTGTAGATGTCTATCTGCCTACTTAAGAGAGGACAAAAATCTATAATCAAGATTATGGGGATAAATGATATCATGCTGGTAAGAGCATGTCAACATATGTGACAGCATGGTTTCTTTCAACTGTAAAGGATGCAACTGTTAACCTAGGTTGCTTTGGAGGTTCAGAAACTCATGTGAAAATTCTTTGTTTTGTAGCTGATTCTCCATCACCATTCTTATTTTCATTCACGGTAAAAAAAATTAGATTGCTTGATTGTGCACACTTTTACGAGGAAGCTACCTTTATAAGGCAGACTTCTAGTTTTGTACAGATACAAACTGTTCTAGATCTAGAGTTTTCTCCTGTTGCTCTGAGAATATGAAGGATTTTCGAAATATTAGGATTTCTCTTCATACTGCTTGTGAACCTTACTGTGAACTGCAATATTGGACTACTAAATACATGACTTATAAATCATATATGAGTAATAAGATGATCACATAGCATAGGCTTCAAATTTTATGCAGGTAGAGGCAAATCTAGAGAGCAAAAGAAAAAAAAATAAAAAATAATAAAAGGGAATTACCAGAGATGTGTTCTTCCTTTCATATGTGCATGTGAGCATGTGTGAAATTCTTTGCTGTGTCATTCGTTGTTTTAAATGACCTAACTTATGTTTTTTACATTTTTTTGCAGGTATAAGTTCAAGTTTCAAATTCCTTCATATTTTTCTCTTGTCATTAGGAGGTAGTCATGCTTTACTAAAGAGTGTTGCCTTTTTTCAATAGTATTTATTGAGAGTTGTAGACTTTCCATTGATTTATTGTGATTTTTAGATGTTGTGCATAGTTCGTGATATATCTACTTAATTATTTCACTATTTCCCCCCTCTCAGTCTTGCTGTGTTGGAGGGAATCGCTATTGGTGCAGACCCAAATTACAAAGTTTTGAGTAGCACATACCCATGGATTGCTAAAAAAGTACTAACTGACAGCTCACCGCAACTGAAGGCTTCTTTGGAAGCTCTTCTTTATAAGGTATCTGTTAAGATCTTTTTCTTATAGGTGAATTGTTTCCCTGTACTTGGCAACCATGCCATATGTATACTTTAGTAAATAACATTTCTGATTTCTTGTATATGTCCACCTTCCTTATTTCTGATTTCTTGTATATGTCCTACTAGGAAGGTGTTTTCAGAATTGATCGCCTAGAGTCTTTAGTGACAGAGGTGAAATCTTCGATTCTTCTTACTGTTTTTTTTTTTGCTCCAGTTAAAATAAGTATATCGGCTGCTATTAAAGTTTCGAACAAGAAAGTATATTTAGCTAAATATCAATGTAGAATTATTTGATCTTGGACATCCTTTTGAATTTTAGTTTTTCTCATAGCTGTTATTGAGACCACACTTGTCACCACCTTCTTCAACAACACTACTCCCCACCCCTCTTCCATGTTACTGTTCCATTGGCTTATTTTATTGAAATAAATCTCGTGGCAGTCCCTTCGTGCCCGAACAGATAAGGCCTTGGTTAAAAAGCAGACAGAAGATAGAGATTCAAGGGTGATAGTCAAAGAAGTCCTTTCTTTCACGTTAAATGAGAAGGTATAATGAAATTAATCTGCGGTATAACTACTGAACTTTGCCATGTTATGAAAGGATCCTTTTTTCATTTTTAACTTCTTGTTTTGGCAGGGTACTTTTGTGCGGGAAATCATGGTTCAAGAATTTGCTAAGGTACAATTTTGTGCACTGTGTTTTATCTTTGTACCTTGTGAACTGGCCTTGTAAAACAATATTTATAAGGTATGATGTTATTCAATGACTATCAGTACACAAGTAATGTGTACTTACCTTTGAATATATGACCTTGGGTGATTGGCACCAACAAACAAAGCTACTAAGGGGTAAGAAATTTGAAGTAAACATATCGTGAAAGGAATAAAAGGCCTAGAAAATTGCTTTTATTGGATTAGAAAATACTTCTAATATTCCAACAGCATGCAAGTCTTGCTTTCAACATACTTTGTAGAAGGCCCTACAAAATGAAACCTGAATTACTTAAACTTTTGAATTACATAGAAATTATCAACATAGCTCTCTCTCTCTCTCTCTCTCTCTCTCCCTCCCTCCCCCTCTCTCTCTCTCTCTCCCTCCCCCTCTCTCTCTCTCTCCCTCTCTCTCTCTCTTTCTCTCTCTCTCTCTTTGTTCCATGGATTCAACTGATACAAAACATATATACATTTGCTTGTATTGATTTCTATATTTTAGGAAACTGCCACTCTGTCCATGTTAGAATTCAAAATCATTTGACATATCAACTATCATTCATGACTAATGAATCCTTATGTAATAGAGTGGAATTCCGTGGTCAACTGAAAACAGCATAAATGATATCCAGATTGACATTTTATTTTAGTTACCTATTGATTTTCTTCATAATATCATCATCTATGTTTTCTTCATAATGGCTTCATGATTTTAGTTTGTATCTGGAATTGCTCCTGCAAATGTATGCAGGGGTTGGATGCACTTGGGCTAGCAACCTTGGATTCTTTTACTTCAGCAGTGGCTACCAGTATACCCTTTACTTCCTCTTCAGTCTCTTCCCTGACTGAAGAAGACATTATCAATTTAAGGACTTTCCAACGCCTTATGTTATTATTATCAGGACACCAAAGAAGGGAAAGCTTCAATGGGGTAAGAGCCTGGGTTTCTTTAGCAAGATGTCAAAGTATAACTCGTTGTTCAAAATGAAGAAAAATAAAAGAAATGAACTCCTATGTTTCTGTTGGAAATGGACCTGATTTAAATTAAATTCTTTAATTCTAATTAAAACTGAAAGAGATTATTGCTCAACCTAGAATGCCTATATGCATTGGCTGGTAGCCTGGTATAACCCCTCAAATATGATAGGACTTCTACTTTTTAACTTCTCCTCACTTTAGTGAAAGACAGTTTGTCCTGATAATTCTACCTAACAGATTTAAATTTAATGAAATCATGTTTGGAGCTTTAATTGAAAGTTTTATCAGTATAACATTAAATCTGAAAATGATGAATTCAATTCTTATTTTATTTCAAATGTAGGTTTTTAATATGTACTTATTGTTGGTAGGGTATAAGATTCATTGGTAATGGGTATTATTATGCTTATTTCACCCTTAAGAAAAAACAAATTTCTGATGCATGGTGCTAGTTAATCCTGGCTGCAGTGCCCTTTTGTTGTAATGCTATATTGCTAGTTATGCTAGATATATCTCTAGAGAACAATGCTCTCTGTTCTTTCCATCATCTTGTTTTATGAATAATCATAGAAGGGAAACAAAATTAGTAAATGGCAAATTATTGAGCAATCCCAGTCAGTAAAGTTGCATGAAATGAACAGAGTGCCAACTGATGCCACAGAATGGGAAAATACTTCGGCATAGATAACGAAGTTGCCCATATGTTGAAATTAATTATTTAACCTAATTTTATGTTGTAGGAAGTTAAA
Source organism: Dipteronia sinensis (assembly GCA_033220585.1). NCBI lineage: Eukaryota > Viridiplantae > Streptophyta > Magnoliopsida > Sapindales > Sapindaceae > Dipteronia > Dipteronia sinensis. The sequence continues at coordinate 69,534,184 of CM065636.1, read as the reverse complement.
GAGGTTAGCCCATACATGAATCAAAAAACATATGCAGAAGAAGCACCGCTGGTCTTTTATCAACTTGCATCTGTTCAAGATATTTTACCCATTCTCTCTGTAATCCCTGAGGTAAGAATTATTATTTTTATGCTATTTTTACAGCATGGATTCTAGGTGCAAAACACAAACATATCACACTCCCCATGTGCTCCTTTCCACAATCCACATGCATCATCAATGCACTCATACACATCGCACATGGTCACATCTTATGTGTGTGCCTGCCCTATTTTTTGTGCAACCATTGAATTCAGGATTATACTTGAGATTGGTTGGGCGTCTTAATGACAATTGTGGCACTTATATTTCCTTTGTATCATGTTGAGGAAACAGTGATATTTAAGGAACTTAAAATGGATAAAATTGAATTCTAACATCTAGAACAGTTGACTTATTGATTTGTTACAACGTGTCAGCTCCCACCGGAAGTGCTACAACAGTTGCTTCTCCTGCCTGGTGATCTGGCTGGAAGGTTGATCTCTCGTTCTGTCGCTAGGACTATCCGGAGGATATTTTTATGATGTCTCAAGGAATTCACTGCAAGAATAAAGAGGTTGGCTATACTTGTTTCCTGCATGTCTTCATTTGCTTAGTTTACAGAAACATAAACATGAACCACATTGAAGTAGGACTTGTGAATCTTGATGGGTTTTATATTCATCCATACAAAGATTTACACAAATCGGGGTAAAATTATTGAGTCATCACACGTATTCACGCTTCGTTTCACAATTTCTTTTTTCTTCTTTTGCACTTTCAATTGGAATATTTTAGCTTGCATGCTACATATTTTTTATTTTTTACTCTAGATAGTGATAGATGAGGAATGTCAGTGGTTCAAAACTTTTATTTGGAATCTCGAATATTGTTTATAAACATAACACTGCATAAATAATTTCTTGAAATCAATGATCTTTGTTTCTTCTTCAGTTTATGTTTATGATGTAAACTTGCTCTCGTTATCCAATTATTGGAATTATTTTTATACTTACTGCCCAGCAGCAATGGGAGTTCATTCCATACAGAAATTTGTATATAAATAGATAAATGTCAAATTTGTTATAGTTGTGATTGTATTTAGTTTTTTTTTTTTCCACTTATCACAGAAGTTGTGTCCGATTTTTGAGTAATGTCAGATATTCCAAAGTTGGAATAGGATATTTGTTAGCGGAAAAGAGGTTATTTTCTTTTCCATCATGAAATAAGAAGAAAAAAAACTAAAAAAAAAAGAAATAAGAAGAAAAAAATTAAATCAATCAATAGATATGAGAGAGATGTATACAAATACAAATATCAGAGATAGAGAGATCATATATGGTATGTATTAAGTTTGAAAAATAAGTAATATGGGTAGTTTTGGAAATAAACCAAAAAATTTAATAAAAACATTTTATTTTATTTAATTAAATCAAAATTTTAAAAAATGGGGTATGAATAGATCAGTAGGGGTGTGTCAATAGCACCACTCTTTTTTAATCTGTATTTTTAAACATGAGTGATGTGTCAAAGTTTGATTGGATTACAATACAAATTAATTTGTAAAATTTTATAAAGTTAGGGTAAAATCGTACTTTTAAACCTTTTAATTTAAGTGAAGGGTAAGAGAGTCAATTTACATTTTCTGTGACGGTTGACCGTCAAAAATCTGGTCAGAAGAACCAAATTGAGTGGTTTTTGAAAACATATGGACCAATTCAGTGAAAAATGAATAAGTGAGTAAAATACAGACAATTCAAAACAATATAGGGACCAAAATGATAATACCCCTTATTATTATTAATTGAACTAACTACACCAACCTCCCCTGAGGTTTGCTCTAATTCACACGGAAACAACTTTATTGTTAATTGACATCCACCTCCCCTGTCGTCAGTCAACATCCGTCAGACTTAACCTTTGACCTTATCAAACCATGTAAAAGTCCAAAATAACCCTAAGTATGTCTATTTACTTTTATAACCCCAGAAAAAGACAAACTAATTTTTTTTTTAAACCAAATAAAATTTGGAAACTTTTTTTAAAAATAAAAATAAAAAAAGATGGATCTCAACCATCCATCACACAAATGGATGGTGAAGATTCATTCATTTAAACAAAAAAAGAAAATTAAATATTTAAAAAAAAATTAATATTACAAAAAATTAAAAAAAACAAAACAAAATAAATTAAATTTAAAATTTAAATATATAAATTCATTCATTTAAACAAAAAAGAAAAATAAACATTTTAAAAAAACCAATATTACAAATAATTAAAAAAACAAAACAAATTAAAATTAAAATATATAAAAAACTAAATCTTTCTCTCTCTCTCTCTCTCTCTCTCTCTCTCTCTCTCTCTCTCTCTCTCTCTCTCTCTCTCGATCATCATCACTCTCACGAGAAAAACTTTGGTACATCCGATGCACCACACTGGAATCTGATGGTGGTGCATCGGATCCACTCATTGAATGACACGTGTCACTTTAAAATTTATTTTTTCCTCTACCTCAGTTTTTCTATCCTTCTTCTCTATCTATCAGATGCACCTCTCTCATTTTCAGACCGCCGTTAAGCGCCGCCCACCGCCGACTGTTGGAGTAAGTGAAGCGACACCACCCACACCGGAAGGTGCGAAAATTGACGAACTTCCGATCTCTCAAAAGGGTCGTCGCCAAACGAAATTGTCTTAGTGGTCAAACCGTCGTTCGAAGTTTGACAAAGCTATTGCCGCCGACATTATCAACGGCGAGTTGACTGATAAAACCGTTGGAAAAATGTTCGTCCGGTGCCAGCCGCCATAACCCAAGGGTCCATGTTCGGTTGGAGCTGTGTTGAGAGAGAGACGGATCCAAATCTGAACCGTCATTGAACCTACATCATCATATATGCGTCGATCCGTCGCGAATTCGACGAAACCGGTCACTCCAACGAACTCAGTGTCGTCCGATCTTCTAAATCCGTCTAGTGCGGAGTCTAACGGCGTTCCGAGAAAGAGCACCGGTGATGGATCCAGTCTGTGTGCGTGAGAAAATGGGAGAGGGAGAATCTGAAGGACAGTGAAGAAGAAGAGAGAAGATGAGTTGGAGGAAAAATAAAATTGGAATAACACGTGTCATTCAATGAGTGGATCTGATGCACCACAATCAGATTCCAGTGTGGTGCATCGGATGCACCCAAGTTTTTCTCCACTCTCACACACCAGACACCATATCCCCCTTTCTCGATCTCTCTCATCTCCTTTCTCGGTCTCTCTCTCACCTCCATGACATCCCAGAAGCTACTCAAATCCATCTCTAACAAACCTCCCAACACCCAAGCGACGACGGCGACCGGAAGCAGCGTCGAAGACGGCAGCAATGACCAGAGGCGACGATGTCTACCGGAGGAGCGACGATGTCTACCGGAAGCGTGACGACGACTAGATTTCTCGGCTTCGGGGTGGTTGATGGTGGTGGTGAGATCGATCGATCGATCTAGAGAGAGATGAGATGAGATGAGATCGATCGATTGATGGTGGTTCTGTATTTTGTTTTGAGATTTGTTGTCCTAATGATCTGTGCTGGTGGATTTGTTGAAGTGAATTTTCTTGGTTGATTGGAGATTTTTTGTTTAATTTTTTTTAGGTGTGATGTGAAGATCGATCGATTTTCTGGGTTGATTGAAAATTGTTTAATTTGAAGATTGAAAATTGTGTTGTTGATGATGATATTGGTTGCTGGGATTCATTGATCCAAATCGAGATTGGTGGTTTTGGATCGGGATTGGTGGTTTTGAATCGGACTGGTGATGTTGAATCTAGACTGGTGATGGTGTTGTTGGTGATGGTGTTCTGGGTTTGATTTTGATTGTTGGTTTGATGATGGTGATACAATATTCATAATATTTATTTATTTTTTAATTTTCTTTTTGTTAATATTTAATTTTAAATTACCAACTAATGAATCTGATGTGTGCAGTATATAAGTTATTAAAGGATAAAATTACCCTTCCTCACAAGGTCAACAGTTAGATTAAACGTTCGTTGACTAACGGTAGAAGAGGTAGGTGTCAATTAACGATAAAGTCGTTTCCTTGTGAATTAGAGCAAACCTCAGGGGAGGTTGGTGTAATTAGTTCTTACTAATTTCTTCGCTACAAATTTGGGGAGCTGGGGGAGGACGATATAATTTGAATTGATGTGGATGCAAATCTAATTGATGAGATTTGCTTTAATTTTCAGATGCTTTTTAGGGGGAAACGAATTTTACCAGTCATGCATATCATCAATGTGTAACTTTGAAATTTGACAAAATCAAAGATGTTATGCACTCGAAAATGACTTCATATATTCCCCTTGCGTTTATAGTAGATTAGAGTTAAACATACGTATCATCAAACATCCATTAGCATAGTTCAGTATAACTGTATAAGTAATTGATTGGCCTTTATTTATTTAATGTATATGCCTATGCACATTTAAACAGATGATTCTTTAACAGAGAACGCGTATCTAATTTGGTAGGCCAAGTATAAAATGAGAAATGCACATTTGTTAAAGTTTCGACAGTCTCAAAAACCAAGAAATTGTATTATCTATTATTGTCCCTTAGATACTTCTCAATTTGTACGAGTACCTGCCAAAATTCAAGATCAGAATTAGTAAAATTAACATCCATTTATATAAATACTTTATTCTTTCTTTCTTTTTTTCTTTCAATTTCAAGTGTGATCGCGGTGTATATAGAGAGGTTCGAGATGGAGAAGAACAAGACCTCAGTTGCTATGGCAGTTGGTGTGATATCCAATACATCTTCAAGTTGCAGGCAGGCTGCAAGAGCTGTAAAAGTAGAAGAAATCAATTGATTTCTACATTAATGCAGAATCAACAGAATTTATAAGGATAAATTTAGATGCTGCAACACGGTTACTACTTTATATATCAATGGATGATTGAAATTATATGCTTAGGACAATCATTTCATATAAGACCTGCTCCAGCTGATACAAAAATTGGTCAGAAAGTACAATTCAAGGTTGCATAATTGTTTCCAGTGTGTGTGTTACGAGTTTAAATTTATTGACTCATATAATTTTAGTTTTATGGCAACTTAATATGGTATTAGAATTGATTTTATTAAGAATTCTGAAATCTTAGTAAAGGTTTTGATTTTTAAGCAGCAAGGATCTACATCGCAGGTATGCACAAACATATATATCATAAACTATTGTGGTTGTGGCACAGAAAGGCCCCAACAAGGCAATCAATCAGGCAGCCAATGACCCAATAACCTAACAATATGCACTCAAGCAAAACGTGCAACTGCAGCATAAACATAAAAGAATCGAGTTTATTTCAAACAAACTACTAAGGATTATTGTTTTTTTTTTTAAAATAAACTTCCAACATAAAACAGAATATAAGAACGTTAGGAAGACATACTTAGAAGGGAAACAGTAGCATCAGCATTTGCATATGCCTCAGACCTCTTCTTCGAAAGAGTTAACAGTCGCATAAACGCCTGCAGGGGGAATTGATAAAACCAATAATCATTTATAATTTTATATCATCATCTTGATGCTACTGAATATAAATTTGCCATTGGGAAGGATTCAAAATGGCAGAAAAAATGCGACCTTTGTATAAGCATCGCCTGAATCGAAATGCAAAAGTGGGCGGGTATCTGTTCCAACAGCAGCAATTCTCCTTGCCAAGGCATCCAGGGGTACATCTAGAAAGACAGTGATTCCCTGCCGCATGTATCTCCTGCAATTTAGAAAAATAACAATGCAGCTTGATTTATTTTTGAATCCTGTTAGTAGAGCTCATTTATACAAACTAAATATAATTGTGCAAGTTGTAAATATAAGATAAGAAAAACTTGTATAGTTAGTTCCATGAGCCAACCACCCACCATACCAGTTGATAGAGCGAATGACTGCACCACCACCTGTAGCAACAACTTGCCGGGGCATCATAGACAACTTCTGCAAGGCCTCAGTCTGTATAGTAGAGTAGAAGCCGTTACTTAAAGAACTAAGATAACAAGTTACTAATTCATGAATTAAGATCTTACAAACAAAAAATTTTGACAACCAAAATGGAGAGTCAAACTACACAGCGGTAGCATCTGTCATTCTCTATTTAATTCAATAACATTACAGTTCTCACTAAATGAATACACACAGTACTATCAATCATACTGATACCCTCTAATGAACTACATTACAGAAAGAAAGTACATAAAGGATGATGCAAGAGCTTGACATGTCAATACTGATAAAATAAGTGTGTTACAGTACATGTGAAAAAGTATGTCAATATGTTTGCATACTGAGATGCTGTCAATATAAAACATCAACTGGTTCACACAATTAATACAATGTTGAATGCCTTTTACATATGGCACTATATTTGTTATACAAAATTAAAAAAGAAGGTGTACTACGCAAAGAAATATATTGCAACAGAAAACTGGGTAAGTGGTTTGGTAGGGAAAGCCTAATAGCCAAATGAAATCAGCACTTGTTGAGAATTTTGTAAACAAATTGATAACAAAATGCATTGGCAAAAATGTAAAGGCAAAGCAGAAACAGAGAGACAAATAAAGAACAGATGCAGCCAGCTCTAGAAATGTGTTCTTATCTGACAAACCTCATATTCTCTAAAGAAACTTTCGCCACCCTGCTTAAAAATTTGAGCTACAGAAGTTCCACCCATAGCCTGTTCAACATAATCATCACTGGAACATCCATAAACAACATACATCTATGTTAATGAAAATTCTGCAACCAAAATGAATCATTATTATATTATATATATGTCCCAGTCTAGAAAATCTCGAGTACTCAGGTGCAAGTAAAATTAGAACCTACTTGAATAACATTAAAGCATCTGAATAAAGTGTGTATTAGGACATATATGATATATCAGTAACAACATGTACTGTGTAACAAATAACATGCACACTTTTTGTACTCTTCCAAGTAATTGTCATACTTTGATCTGTCTAAAACCATAATATTTGGCCGAAACAATATTAGTGCCCAACAGTGATGATTGATATACCCCAGGAAAGAAAACATTCGGGCAAGCAGAGAGTAAGAAGCTCCCAAAAAGACACATCCAAGCCAACAGAATAAATGATATCCAATGCCATAAATTGATAAATTCAACTCATCAACAGGTAGAATATAATTACAGCATTGAAGACTCTAACCTGTCATTAAACGAATAACTTAGAGATTCTGACAAAATCTTTCCAACCGTTGTTTTTCCTGATCCCATCATTCCTGAATTTCACACTCCCTTGTTCAAATCACAAGAATAAGCAATTATACAATATAGAAAACATTTCATTTCGGGGAAAGAAACTAACCGACAAGATATATGTTACGTCCATTTAAGCATGAGGCAACTTCTTTTCCCTTTGTCTGCAATTTTAATAGAATTCAATTACAATGAATTGAGTGATTTGTTTGAATCAACAAAATACCTATGCTATCTAGTTTGAGCAATCTGCAATCCAAAACCAAATCCATCACTAGAATAAAAAATGTAATAAATTTTCATGTTATACCTTCAACAACCAATTCTCATCAAAAGAAGCACCAAAATTTCCTGATTGTAGAATAGGAGCTACAAAAAACAAGAAGCACCCCAAAAATATCAGAAGAAAAAAAAAATATAACAACTTTGATCTAAAAAGTTAAAAGAAAGAAACCCACATCATTATAATCAAAATTTGACATAGATCTCAAGTACAAGATTAAAAAGTAAAATGAAACAACCGTTAAAACAGTTATAGTATTATTATAAACAGCTTGAGATAACATCTACAGACTACAGTCTACAAAAACACAAATAGAATTCAAAAGAACAATATATCAGAAATAATCGATAACAATCTTTTTATTCATGTTAACTTACTCTGAGAATCCTTATGACAATGCGAAAGCACCAATTTAAAGTTTGTATGGGTTTTCAGTTTCAAATCATTCAAATCTATCAACTGTAGACTGTGTTCCTTCTTGCATTTGTGATTGAATCCAAATAACTTTGGTTGCCCCACTCTAAATTGCAAAGCCGAACCACCACCCATTGATTCCATAACTTATTCTCCGAGAAAGCAAAACAAAACAAAAAGCCTCTAGAAATATGCAATTTATTCTTCAACTAAACAGCCTCAGTCACTGGCACAGCTGCAAAGATAACAGAATCAACCATGTTAATTAAATACATTGCATAAAGATTCTCAAAATCTAATGAAATAAGAAAATCTCCAAAAACATTTTTTGGGGAAAAAACCCCACTTTTGGATGCAAGCTAAACAAATAAAAAAGTCATTAATTCTCCGGCGAAAACATTTTAAGAAAAAAAATCTCAATTTTTAGCGGAAAAAACATCTGAAACTAAACAGGGTCGAACCATATGTATTTAAAACATCATGATCAAATAAAAACAAGCAATAATAATATCTATAAAATGTTGCTTTCAACGATCAATTTTGTTTTCCAAGAAGAAGAAAAAAACTGAAAGAAAACAGAGGAACTCTTTAAAATCTTTTCCAAACAAAAGTGTAAATAAATAAGAAACATTTTGAACCTCTAGCAGAACCGGAAAGGATCCGTTTCTAATACAGTAATACGGTCTCCATTGAAACTTGAAGAGAAAATGAAAATGAACTGATAATTTGTGTTCAGAAAACAGAGCTGAAAATAAATAAATAAATAAAATAATTAAAAAATAAAAAAATAATAAAAAGTACCAGAGAAGAGTACTGTGCATGTTAGCGCCAATGGAGGAGGTGGTAGCCTGGTAGGAGAGGGAATACGGACTCTTTTCATTTTAATTTTTTCATATCTGACCTGGAATTTTTATATATATATATAAATGAAACTGATTTTTTAATTATTAAAAAAAAGTTTTTTCAATAAAAAATAAAAAACTCTTTTAACTAGCTGATTCCCACTTCCAATTTCCAAACAGGAATAAGTCCAATTCAAACCCACTAAAGATTAAATACAAAAAACAATCGACTCTAAAATTATAGGTTATAACTATGTAAACTAATTTACGGTAAATAACGAATATGTTAAATGTCACGATAATATTGAAAAAAAATCACAACTTGTTTAGACTTAAATTTTAATTTTTGAAGTTGTTGTGATTTATTGGAAACTTATAACTTAATTTTTAAGTCGCATTTAGGATCCGATAAAAAAGCCACTAAACTTCGATTTTGTACTTTTTTAGAAAAAATCATATGGTTTAATTATAATAAAAACTAATGGTCCGGTCCAGATCTAAACCAAATACATTTAACACTGCATATTTTATTTTATTACATCCAAACTTTTTTAATAAAATTTAAGAAGAAAAGGTTAAAGTGAAAAACTCTGATTTATTATTTCAATTCAGCCACCAACCATCCACGTCCTTTCAAGTTGGGAAGCATCCATTGACAAACAAAAACTCTAACTAAAAGTTAGTGCGTTTGTCAAGATTTAACCATAAAAAAGTCTTGACTTTTTATTTTATTATTTGCACCAAGCCGTTACTCGTGAGTCTAATTATAACAAGCAAAATTTACTTGATCGTGAATCGTGATGTGTAAAATCTACTGAGCATGGCCGCCGCTCCACGCACCAGTCACCACCACCGTATGCTGTGGCAAACGCCTCCTCTCATCCCTCACTCTACCAAACTTCATGACCCTTTTTTTCAAATTTATTGCTAGCTATTAAGTTTTTTTTGGTAAATATATTTGCCGACATAATAAGTATATGTCTTACCGTACATGTTAATATTTTTCATTAAACGATAAGTATATTCATAAAGTAATACTACTTGATGTGACAACGTTATAATCCATCCATTTAGATTATATTAGACGTCTCTATTAACACTACTAATTAATAATTAATAATATGAATTAATATACATTTATTGAATTGTGCTAGGCTTTACCTTTATCTACTAATAATATTAGATCTTTTTGTATGATTTTCACATGTATGATAATTGACAAAATTTATATATTTATTTATTTTCTTTTATCACTTGAAACTAAGATAAGAGAATATTGATGATTTGAGAAATGAAAAAGAAAAAACCATATATACTATCTGTCACTCTCATGGTCTTTCCTTGACCCGGATTTTTGTTCTACGTTTATAAATAGGGATTTTTCTCCGTTGTTTGTTTATTGTTTTTCTTAACCCTGTTAAGACTGTTTTGTAATTTTATTTTATTTATTTTTCCTTTTTTCGATCAGTAATAATATTAATCGGATTGGAAAATTATAAGGTCTTGTTGGGTGCCAAGTGCCAACTTAGCTGGTATGTTTCATGATTCAACGAGATTCTATTTATTAAAAGAAAATAATAAAGGGGAGAGACTAGAGACTAGAGACTAGAGACTAGAGAGGGTTGGTGAGAGAGAGAGAGACAGGTGAATGAGATTTAAAAAAAAAAAAAAAAAAAAAAAAGGAAGATGTACACCTTCACCTTCACCTTCACCTACAACCGATTAGGACAAGAATAAGCTTAACATGTGTGTACCAACCCCCAACAACCACACCCACTCGGCCACTCCAATCACACGCAATACAAGTGTTGGTGCCCACAGATACATATGCCGCACAACGGTTTTTGTTTATTTGGTACACTCATGGGGGGCACGTGTTAACATGACATTAAACATTTAAACCACACAACTCGGCTACAAGGCCATCAACTTCATGAATTATAACGACAAATACTGCTAGTGTTACGTCTCACTTCGATACTGCGAGGTCAATGACTCGTATATATACATTTACCTATCTTAATTCTTACCTAGGTGGACATGTTTTGACTTATAGGTAAATGATGTTTAAGTAAAACTTATAGTTCCAAAAACCTAAAACGGACAAAATTGATAGACACTATAAAGGATACAACAGAAACGAAATCCATCATGATTTTTGCCGGTATTTCTCAATTATGACACCATGAGTATAAACTACCAAGAGGCAAGAACCATTCATGCAAATCCATTTGTGTTTGTAAAACAATCCCAATAAGTATCATCTTAAATGTTAAAGCAAATGGAAACAGCAACTTGGCAATCTAAGAATGGGGACCAAAAAATCTAATAAAACTCCAGAGTAGGCAAATTACACAAAATTTTCTTCTTCTCACAGATTCTTTTTATATTCTATCATAATCTCATAAACGTTACATGAATGGTATAATACTCTTTGCATATCGAATGCAAATGTGGATCTTTTGAGATCAGTCATTTTACAAGCACTTATGTTACTCTATAAATTAACTGCACGCATTTTTTCTGGTTGGCAACGAAAAAGGAAGTAGCCTGCATAAATGTCACTCCCGTGTTGCGGAGGTATCCTGCATGAGAGTAGTGTGCTGTTGTTATGATGGCTGCATTTGATTTTGTAAAAGTGCCTGTTGAAGCTGAATGACTTGTTGACGCTGTTCTGGTGGCAATGAACTCAACTGCTCAGGTGTTAGACTCATCACTTGCTGCAGTAGAGCAGACTCCACATCTGCTGGAAGCTGCTGCTGAGGGGAAAAAAAAAACATTTGAGGTCATAAGGCACCAAACAGGAGAAATAGAAGTATTGTGCCGCTGATTGTAACAAAAGCACAAGACATGTCACAACAAGAGAAGGTAAAAATATATTATCTTGATCCTCCAGACTGGGAACAACAGCAACTTCTTAACTTAGGCAACAATAGACAACCCAATAGTCATATTTAAATGTACCATACAAATTAAGGGGGAAAAAGGTAGAACTGTAATACAAGACTGTTTAAAAGAATAACCACGTAAATTATACGCTAATCAAAACAATAGCTCCTTCATAAATCCATTTAGACGTTCACCCTTGGTTTATAACATATCAATTCTCTTAAGTCCGTCCATCCTCTCTGCATTATACCACTTTCCTAACCTTGGCCTCATTGAGCCTTCATGTCAAGACTTAAAATAAACTCCGAAACCTCCGAACTATAAGAATTTTAAGATTTCACCTCAAATGTCACATAGATTCTTGCTCAAAATGCAATTGTAAAACCTCAGTCTATTTCATGATTTGCCTCCTACTTCAACTCTTGCTTACTGCAACTTTTTCATGCACCATATAATCAAATCTCAGTTTAATGAAAAGGCGGTTCATAAGTCATTGCAGCAACAGAATTTAAGTAAGAATAAAAAATCTCAACTACATCCTAGAAGTTTTATTTCAAATTAAATTTCTGTAAGTTGGTTTCAAAGGATACCACAGCTGTAGCTGATGTGAAAGGCCATGTTTCTGCCGGTTATGTAAACTAATCCAATTTTACAACTCCCCCTTCTGGCACTTTTAAAATGTTTTTCAGCCAACTCAATCGTAGAAAACTCTCTACATCTCACGCAAGACATTTTATGCTACAACATTTAGCTTTAGGGGCAGACAGCAAAAGGAAAATGAATATATTTTCCCTCATTTGATTGGATGGGGTGACTAGGAAGAAATTTATTTTTTAAATTCGTTATCTTCCAAATAAATTTAACATCCGATATATGAGAAGGTTGAGGGTGCGGGACCAAAGAAGGGAAGTGGGTATGTGGCCGAACCAGACTTAAAATCTGTTGAGCACTTGAGCTTTTTTCTCGCAAGTTTGAATCCCCCCCCCCCCCCCCCCCCCCCCACTTGTTTGTAGACTTAAGGTTCATCAACATAGAAGAAATCACTGTGTAAAGCTACTTGCTTTGAAGTTCCATTGCTTCAGTAAACGTTGTCAATGTTCAACACTTTAATATCAATAACTACTAAGGGTAGTCATAGTAAAAGAAATGCTAAACTCAGTACAAAAATACCAAAATTTGAGAGCTGATTTTTAGGGCCTTTTCAGCAATGTTTTTTGTTTCATCAATTTTCATTTGAAACAAGAAATTTATTTTCATATTTTTAGGATCCGAGAACGCATCCGATAGCAATAGTTGAAAAACAGTATTATGAATATATATATATATATATATATATATATTAAGTAATAATATTATAATATGCATTGGATGTAATTGTTTTGAAAATATATCTTTAACATATTATATGTGTAAGAGCAATAGAGTGTGTAGTTAGTTTAATTTAAATTGATTTTTGTTAATTAAAAATATAAGAATATATATAAATACATATATCTTTGTTATATTTTTTAAATAAAAAAATCAATTTATTAAAACTGATTGGTGTCTTTTCATGTTTTTTCCACACAAAAATTATGATAAAAAATAACATCTTTTATGAATATTAAGAAAAGTATACTTGTTAATAATAAAAAAGGATAAATATAATCCCCACACACACATATATATATATATATATAAAAAAAAAAAAACTTCAATCTCTAGAAGCTTTAATAATTTTATTTTTTAATAAATAGTACATATTCATTTAACAGGTCCCGCATGTCACTCAACAGGTAAAAATCAAAAACAAGATGTTGTTTCCACTTTTTATTCAATAAAAATGAAAACATGTTTCTATTTTTCTCATTTTCATTCAAAAACATGGCTAACGAAAGTGTTTATCATTGTTTTTCATTCGAAAAACCGGAAACGTACGAGTAAAACAATAATGAACAACATGACACCATTTTTGTGTTGTATTGTTTTCAAAAATGATTGCTTTTGCTAACATGTTTGATAGAGCATTTTATAAAAAATAGTTTAATAAAATTGAAAAGAACGTAAACACATTTGGTTTTGAAAATGAGTAAAATAGTTGTTCGGAGGGAAAAGTAATGGCTTGTTTTGAAAGACGGTTTTGAAATTGGTGGAAAACAATAAATTTTTGTTTTAAATTTTTTAGTTATAACTTTTCAAAAGCTTTTTTTTTGTTTTCGAAAACAACATTTGGAGCGCACTTAGCCCCACAAATTTTAAATTGTTTTTTGTTTTTGCAAACAAAACACTATTTTTGAAAACGTAACCAAACAGCACCGTTTGCCCAAGATAATGTTGCTCCTATAAATTTCAAATTTAGCAGTCTGACCTGATGCATAGTACTTTATAGAAGTTCTATACATCAAAAGAATAATTCCTATTATATCTAACAGCAAAGAAAAGCAATGCCATCACCAAACATAGTTTAGACTTTAGACAATATAAATACAGCCTTTTCTACATATTTTTATCCTATGAAATTTCACAGATATCACAAAATATTTTGTTGAACATGTATATGATCTATGCACCATGCACAACTTCTATTCTAAGACAAGCTCCCCACCAATTTCAACTAAGTATATCTCTCTATCCTGGGATTGCTTAACACCAATTTGGTACTTCATCAACTGTAGAAATCACAATTGGTGATATCTACAATATTATTATCTATCATTTGAGCAACTTTCACGGACATTATCAGTATTCCGATATTTCTTCAACAATATCTACCAAAATCCCAGTGCTGAGGAAAAAAACAGTTTTAAAGGGAAAATCTCCAACCATTTGATAGACCAAAGAAGCCAATTGCATGCACAAGAAATTGACAAGTAAAAAGTAAATGATTTGATTTTGTAAATTCTATCAGCGAGAAGATGTTACCTGAGAAATTTGTCTTTCAGAAGGTTGGACTTCCTCTATTTTAGGAATTGGATTTACAGATGCTACACCAGCTCCAAATGCTTGGGATGGTCCAGCACCAGACATTTTGGATGCATTCAAAGCCCCCATAGAGAAAGAGGTGCTGCTTTTATCATCCAATTTCATCATTTTTGAAGGCCGGTTTATTGATTCTGAAGAATTATGAACCATGCTTGTTTTCTCAGCTAAACCGATAGACTTCTTTGAATATGCGTTATTTCTACGTACCCAGGATGCATTATCAGGAACTCCAGCAGATCTATCAGCATCCATGCTAACTGTCTGTGCAATGCCTGATGATATTGAGGGGCCAGGCTGTTATTATGAAGGAAGTTAGATTTTACAACACATGTATTGATTACAAAAAGAATCAAACCTTCATCAGCTGGAAACAGTAAAATAGCTGCTATACACACTGTAATTGTGAGTAAAAAAAAAAAAAAGATTTGCAACTGACTTGCACAAATAAATATTGGGACTACATATTGTAAGTTCCTCATATTTTGATTGGCTTATTTCATTGACAAACCACATTGGGGATTATTCGTTGTAAGGGAAATTTAGGCCTCTTGAGTGTGATCAAGCTTCAAGGACATCGTCTCTCTCAAAGAGCACTTCAAAGGTATCTCACTAGTTTAACTTTCTTTGAAGAGATCTAGTTGCACACACTCACTTGCATGCATTATGTTCTTATCTTCATGTAATTGAATGATGTATTGTATGCCTCTTTTCACACTCCACACTTGCTCATTTTGCACATCTCTTAGTGTGTTGAGTTTGCCCAGAAAAGAGAATTTCTTCTCTTAGCGCGGCCTAGACCGCTTGGCAAGACATGCTTGCACCGCGGCATACAAAGCGGTATACCACAGCAGAGTCATGCTTCATGTACCGCTTCCTGTACTCTTGCACGCAAAGCGACCCAAGTCGCGGTGTTGTCCAGTAAGCCTCTGTTGTCCATACCGCGGCCTGTGCACCTGCACGCACAGCGCCCTGCACCGCGTTGTTGTCCAGACGGTGCACTGCTGTGTGTACCGCGGTCTGGACACTTGCCTGCGACGCGGTCCATCTAGCGGTATTGACAGGATTTTGTGCCCTAAGTTCAGAACGACGCTGTTTCAACTAGGGCTCCATTATATATGCTCTATCTTCTTCCTTGCTAGTTTTTATGAGT
Organism: Dipteronia sinensis; assembly: GCA_033220585.1. Lineage (NCBI taxonomy): Eukaryota > Viridiplantae > Streptophyta > Magnoliopsida > Sapindales > Sapindaceae > Dipteronia > Dipteronia sinensis. The sequence goes on along the minus strand of CM065636.1, from coordinate 69,518,376 downwards.
TCAAGAAGCCATTATTGAGAGGCCAAGCTTCCCTTAGAGAGAGAAACTCCCAAGAACTCATCTTTACTCAACCAAACACAAATCCATGTGCATCTAACCTCTTCAAGCATCATCTCATCATGGATTCTTCTTGCTTTCATTGACTAGGTAACTTGAACATGCCCTAAATCTCATTGTATTTATTTATGTTCTTGTTTGCCTAGGGTTAGCTCTTTTATGTGATTTTATTGCATATCTTTTTGTTTATTGGCATTTATTACATGTTTGAGTTGTTGTTTGTTGGTTGAGAGCCTTGTTCATTAATAGCTAGCATTTAGGACGATTTTACCCTTCTAGCTAAATCTTCATGCATTTGCATTTAGACATTGATATCTAGGATTTGCATTTATTGACATCTTTAAATCCTTAGATAAGCATTTATTGTTGCCTAGCATTAATTGCATGCTTGAATATCTTTTACATATTCACATAGGTTGTTTAACCTCTTCATTGATTGTTTAAGATTTGTGACTAAGTGAGTTAGTGCACAAGCTTGTGGTCAAGAATCACTATTAAAGGCCCGTTGAGTAGAGTGAAAGGGTTAGTGACCAAGTAGGTGTGACTTGAGGTCAACCTAGGTTGTAAACTTTCGTTCAAATAGTGGATTTGAGGACCGTATGTGGCTAGAAGGATAGTCCGTGAGTTTTGCCCAGTTGGAGGGTTTCTCACGTAAATCAATCCTTGTGTTTTTATTGTTTTCCGCATATTTATATTGGATTGATTGATTGCTAATATGGAGTAGGATTATTAAAATTGATTAAGTCGAAAAGTTGGTAATAAATCAACTAAAACCTATTCACCCCCCCTCTAGGTTGTATTAGACACACTTTGTGTATTTTCAATTGGTATCAGAGCGGGTTCCTAGATACACTTAGGTGATCCTTGCTCGTTGTGTGTCTTGCATTTTGTTTGTGTTTGTTGCATCATAAACATTCATCTCATTCATACCCAAACACTATGAGTGGGATCGGAAGTGGTAATGAGGGAGCCTCTAGCACAAGACCCCCTTTGCTCACCGGAATAAACTATGCCTCTTGGAAAGGCAAGATGGAGTCTTACATTTGCCAAATAAATGACCGAGCATGGATGGCAATTGAAGATGGCTACACTCTTCCGGAAAAGACTCTTGAAGACGAAAGTGTAGTTCCCAAACTAAAGTCGGAATGGTCAACTCAAGAGTTTGAAACATCCAAGTGGAACAACAAGGCTATGCATGCTATTCTTTGTACAATGGATGACAATCAGTACAAATTGATCCAAACAACAAGAATTGCAAAAGAGGCATGGGAGATTCTAGAGACGGCCCATGAGGGAACCGAGGTGGTCAAGGACTCCAAGCTTCAAGTCCTCCAAACACAATTCGAGCAAATTAGGATGGAGGAGGATGAGTGCTTCAACGACTTTCAAGTGAAGATAATGGACATAGTCAATCAAAGCCATCAACTTGGTGATCCCTATTCGGATAGGAGGATCAAGCAAAAAATTATGAGGTCGCTTCCAGCAAGATTTGAGTCAAAAGTAACGGCTCTTGAGGAGAATAGTGACTACAAGAATATGAAGCCAAGTGAAGTTATTGGAAGGCTTCTAGCATATGAATCTAGATGGACGCCCACACCTACATCTCAAAGGAAGCAAAAGAGCATTGCTCTGAAGACTTCTACGGTTGAGAAGGAGGAGGAAGACTCAGATGAAGAAATGGCCCTCATGGTGAAAAGATTCAAGAAGTTCATCAATTTTGAGAAGAGAGGATTTGGATCCAAAGGAAAGGAAATAAAGAAGAAGACTCCTTTCAAGAAGTTTGAGTCAAGTGAAGACAAGCCCACAAGAAAAGGGATTCAATGCTTCGAATGTGGAGGTTTCGGACGCATCTCCACGGATTGTGGAAATTTGAAAAATAAGAAGAAAGGAAAGGCCATGGCCGCCACGTGGAGCGATGGTGATGACTTGGAAGAAGAAGGAGAATCCTCAGATGATGAGGATCATGTGGCAAACTTTATTGCCTTCGTATCTTCTCTCAAGAGTAAGGAAGCAATAGATGATGAAGAGGTAGAGAAACAAAGTGAAGATGACTCTAGCGATGGTGACTCTTCATCCCATTCAACAAATATGGATGTAGAAGGAATGGATCTTGAAGGCTTCATTGAGCATTTTCAAAGCTCAAGATTGAAGATGAAGAAAGAGATTCAAAGGCTAAAAGGAGAGAATCTCAAGCTATCCACCGAAGCTACTCACTTAAATAAAGAAGTGAAGATAGCCAAAAGGAATGAGGAATTGATGGAAAAGGAGCTTGAAGAAGCTAGAGAGATCATTGTTAAGATGACTTCAAGCACGAATAAACTTGACCACATGTTGGGAGTTGGCAAGAGGCCAAGTGATAAGAAAGGTCTTGGCTATGAAGATGACAAGGAGACCTCATCCTCAAGCAAGATTGTGTTTGTTAAGAGTTTGGATAACAAAGAGCCTCCACCCCCACAATATCCTAGGAAGAAGATCGAACTAGGAGAGTGCTCTAAAGATCCTCAAGTCAAGGTAGCACAAGGGAAACAAGCTCAAGCTCAATCAACAAGGGTGCATCAAGCAAGTTTCCCTCAACCGAAATACCATCAAGCCAAAAAGCAATTCATGCAAGGTCAACCAAGGAAGCAATTCATTCCAACTCAACAACAAAGAAGAAGAGAACCAATCCAACACCAAAGACAGGCTCAAATGCGTGGGAAAGCCCCTTTGTACTCACAAGGGCATGGTATGTCTTCTTATTTTATTCTCACTTGTCACTTTTGTGGTGTTGATGGTCACATTAGACCAAATTGCTTCAAATACATTGAAATGTGTAGAATCAAGAGCATGATTGAAAGAAATAGAGCTAGAGCTAGAGCTAAAATGCATGTTCCTAGGAAATCTAGAGCAAATTTGCATGATCCTAGGAAATCTAGAGTCAATGTGACTAATACCACTAGGAATGAGAACATTACACCTAGGTGGATTAGAAGGAATAACTATTCTTGCTATGTGGCTCAAATTGCCTTGAAGGCAAATGCCTCTAACACTTGGTATTTGGATAGTGGGTGTTCTAGGCATATGACGAGGAACAAGAGCTTCTTTAAATCCCTTGTCTTGGAGGATGGAGGATGGAGGATGGAGGATTTGTCACCTTTGGTGATGGATCTAGAAAGAAAGTCATAGGGAAAGGAACCATTTCCATTCCCGATTTACCCTCCTTGTCCAATGCTCTACTTGTTGATGGCTTGCAAGCCAATCTTATAAGCATTTCTCATCTTAATGATGATGGACTCTCTGTATTGTTTAACAAAAATGATTGCTCTATTTTAATGCCAAATGGACAAACCTTGCTAAAAGGAAAGAGATCTAGTGACAATTGATATTGTCTTGAAGCTAGTGCTATCTCTTGCAATATGTCAAAATGTGAGGAAATTGAGTTATGGCATCAAAGACTTGGCCACATGAACTACCGAGATTTGAGGATCTTAGATAAGTTCAAGGTTGTGCGTGGCCTTCCTAAGCTTGGGAAGAAAGTCGATGGCGTTTGTGGACCTTGTCAATAAGGGAAACAAACCAAAAGTATGCACAAGAAAGGTAAGTATCTCGCCACCAAGGAGCCATTAGAGCTTCTACATATGGACCTTATGGGTCCCATACAAACCGAGAGTCTCGGCGGCAAGAGATACATTTTTGTTTGTGTTGATGATTTCTCTAGATTTACATGGACTTATTTTCTTAGAGAAAAATTTGAAACTTTTGAAAAATTTAAAATGCTTTGCACTAAAATTCAAAATGAAAAGAACTCACACATTAAAAGCATTAAAAGAATCAGGAGTGACCATGGGAGGGAATTTGAAAATGCTTGTTTTGAAAGCTATTGCAATAGCTTAGGCATTTCCCATGAGTTTTCGGCTCCTAGAACTCCTCAACAAAATGAGATTGTTGAGAGGAAGAATAGGGTCCTTCAAGAGATGGGCCGTGTGATGTTGTTTAGCAACAATGTCCCTAGGAACCTTTGGGCCGAGGCCATCAATACGGCTTGCTACATAGGAAATAGAGTCTTCCTCGGTACTAGGCAAACCTCCTATGAATTATGGAAGGGTAGGAAGCCAAATATTAGCTACTTCCACTCATTTGGGAGCAAATGCTACATTCTAAATGACCGAGATCAACTTGGCAAGTTTGATGTCAAGAGTGATGAGGGGATTTTTATTGGCTATGCCCTTAATAGTAAGGCCTATAGAGTTTTCAATTTAAAAACTCGGAGTGTCATGGAATCATCTAATGTCGTCATAGATGATTGTATGCCTAAGACTAGAGACCATGATGAGGAGGTCATTGTGCTTGATGATCCTTTCTTGGAGAAGAATGATGAGACTTCAATTGATGTGAAGTCAAGTCTTGATGAAGAGGTCATCCAACCTCTTGATAGAGATCCATCTTTGGACTCTAAAGAACCCGCTCCATGGGTTAGACATCTCCACAATAAGAATGACATTCTTGGAGATATGAATGAGGGTGTTAGGACTAGACGTCAAATAGCTAATCAAATTAGTTATACTTGTTACACCTCGCAAATTGAACCCAAAAAGGTTAATGAAGCCTTGAATGATGAATTTTGGGTTCTTGCCATGCAAGAAGAGCTAAACCAATTTGAAAGAAATGAGGTTTGGACTCTTGTTCCTAGACCCAAGGATACTAATGTCATAGGCACCAAATGGGTATATAGGAACAAGTCGGATGAAAATGGCAACATTGTGCGCAACAAGGCTAGACTTGTAGCACAAGGATACTCTCAAATTGAGGGTATTGACTTTGAGGAGACTTTTGCTCCGGTTGCCCGTCTTGAGTCCATAAGGCTTCTTTTGTCCATATCATGTGTGCACAAGTTCAAATTGCATCAAATGGATGTTAAGAGTGCATTCCTCAATGGTTTCTTACATGAGGAGGTGTTTGTTGAGCAACCCAAGGGGCTTGTGGATCCACACCACCCCAATCATGTCTATAGCCTCAAGAAGGCTTTATATAGGTTGAAACAAGCACCTAGGGCTTGGTATGAGCGCCTTACTCAATTTCTTGTTGACAATGACTACACTAGGGGTAGTGTTGACAAAACTTTATTCATCAAGAGGAACAAAAATGAGCTTTTCATAGCTCAAATTTATGTTGATGATATTGTGTTTGGCTCCACTAACAAATCTAAAGTCCAAAAATTTGTTGATGTCATGTCTCATGAGTTTGAGATGAGTCTTGTTGGGGAGCTTAATTACTTCCTAGGTTTGCAAATCAAGCAATTGCATGATGGGATTTTCATATCCCAAGCTAAGTATGCTAAAAACCTAGTGAAGAAATTTGGCCTTGAGAATGCCAAACATTGTGACACACCCATGAGTACCACCTTGAAACTAAGCAAGGATACTAGTGGCAAGAGTGTGGAACAAAGTCTTTATCGTGGCATGATTGGTAGCTTGCTTTACTTGACCGTAAGTAGGCCCGATATAGCCTTCAGTGTGGGTGTGTGTGCTAGGTACCAAACGGATCCCAAGGAATCCCATCTCTCCTCCGTGAAGAGAATCATTCGATATGTGAATGGGACATCCAACTATGGGATATGGTACTCTTTTGACACTAATGCTAGCTTAGTTGGCTTTAGTGATGCAGATTGGGCAGGAAATTGTGATGATAGGAAGAGTACATCAGGCGGTTGCTTCTTCCTATGCAACAACTTGGTCTCATGGTTTTGCAAGAAGCAAAATTCCATCTCTCTATCCACAGCTGAAGCGGAATACATAGCCGCCGAGAGTGCTTGCACACAACTCCTTTGGATGAAACAAATGCTTGTGGATTACGACTTTGATCAAGGTATTCTTACCCTTTATTGTGATAACATGAGTGCAATTAACATTTCAAAGAATCCGGTTCAGCACTCTAGGACAAAGCATATAGACATTAGGCATCATTTCATTAGAGAACTGGTTGAAAACAAATGCATTGCACTTGAGCATGTGGGCACTAATGATCAACTAGCGGATTTATTTACAAAGCCCTTAGACTCAACTAGGTTCAAGTCACTTAGTAGGTCTATTGGGATTTGTCATATGACTTGATGTGTTTTGGTGATTGACCCCTTTTTGGGGAACTCAAGCAAAGAGAGCAAACTTGCATGTTGGAATAAGCAAAAACTTGATCAACTTTATGCTTCTTTATTAATTGCTTGAGTATTCTTGGTTGTGCTTATATATATTCTTATATGGCTTTCTATTTAATAAGTGTGCCTTGCTTGATTTGTAATCCATGTCACCTCTATGTTCAAAAATGCATTTTTGGACTAGGAGATTTTGATTGGGAAAATACACTTGAATGACCCATAATTTAACTCCATGACATGAGAACTTTTAATGACATGCTTAAAATAATATGCATGAAATGTTTTTGATTGCTCTAGCGCAAAATTTGTGTGAAAGCAAATGAGAAGACTAAACCCAATAAGGATCTAGTATCCATGCAATAAACAAGGATGTCTCATCCAAATTTAGTCTTCTCTCTCTCTCTTTATTAGTTGAACAAGACTACTATCATACGGGTATCCCACCCGGAAAAATCAAAAAATGTGCAAAAGTCACTCATGTCTTGTTTTGCTTATAAAGTTTGATATAGTTGTTTTTTAAAATGAAATTCTTTTTGAAAAACTATATCTTGCTTGCTTATACCAAAAGGGTATAAATTGGTTTGAATTCTTTTGGAAACCCGTTTGATGTTTGCTTTGCCAAATACCATTTGCTTGAACCATGATGTTACATGTCTTACATCCAAAGCAATTAAGTCACACATTTTCTTCTAAACAATAAACCCTCAATGATTCTCTCTCAATTAATTGAGTTGCATAACGTTGTTGTATATGATTATGCACTTATCTTGCAAATAGCTCTCTTTGCTAAAGTGACCCGGTTGGGGAATACTCCTTTACCTATCTCATGACAAAAAGGGGGAGTAATGTTGGTTTTATTTAAGGGGATTGCATATTTAGAGAGATTGTCCTGTTGAGGGGGAGTAACCTATATAGGGGGAGCATTTGCATGTTGCATGTTGAAGTTTTCTTTTATTATGCAAATTGCTCTTATTTATCTATCTCTCTTGATCACCTCACATACACTTATCTTGGAAAGTGTAGTCTCTTTGTTTTGTAGGGATGGCTATTCTACAAGAGCTTGAAGTTTTGAAGACCTAGTATCTAGGTATCTTTTTGTAATGTAGAATATCTCTTTGTTGACCTTTAGTTTTTATTTTTTTTGTGAGGATGATTTGTGAGTGGTGGTTTTGTCAAGAAATAGCCAAAGGGGGAGATTGTAAGTTCCTCATATTTTGATTGGCTTATTTCGTTGACAAACCACATTGGGGATTATTCGTTGTAAGGGAAATTTAGGCCTCTTGAGTGTGATCAAGCTTCAAGGACATCATCTCTCTCAAAGAGCACTTCAAAGGTATCTCACTAGTTTAACTTTCTTTGAAGAGATCTAGTTGCACACACTCACTTGCATGCATTATGTTCTTATCTTCATGTAATTGAATGATGTATTGTATGCCTCTTTTCACACTCCACACTTGCTCATTTTGCACATCTCTTAGTGTGTTGAGTTTGCCCAGAAAAGAGAATTTCTTCTCTTAGCGCGGCCTAGACCGCTTGGCAAGACATGCTTGCACCGCGGCATACAGAGCAGTATACCTCAGCAGAGTCATGCTTCATGTACCGCTTCCTGTACTCTTGCACGCAAAGCGACCCAAGTCGCGGTGTTGTCCAGTAAGCCTCTGTTGTCCATACCGCGGCCTGTGCACCTGCACGCACAGCGCCCTGCACCGCGTTGTTGTCCAGACAGTGCACTGCTGTGTGTACCGCGGTCTGGACACTTGCCTGCGACGCGGTCCATCTAGCGGTATTGACGGGATTTTGTGCCCTAAGTTCAAAACGACGCTGTTTCAACTAGGGCTCCCTTATATATGCTCTATCTTCTTCCTTGCTCATTTTTATAAGTTCAAGAAGCCATTATTGAGAGGCCAAGCTTCCCTTAGAGAAAACTCCCAAGAACTCATTTTTACTCAACCAAACACAAATCCATGTGCATCTAACCTCTTCAAGCATCATCTCATCATGGATTCTTCTTGCTTTCATTGACTAGGTAACTTGAACATGCCCTAAATCTCATTGTATTTATTTATGTTCTTATTTGTCTAGGGTTAGCTCTTTTATGTGATTTTATTGCATATCTTTTTGTTTATTGGCATTTATAACATGTTTGAGTTGTTGTTTGTTGGTTGAGAGCCTTATTCATTAATAGCTAGCATTTATGACGATTTTACCCTTCTAGCTAAATCTTCATGCATTTGCATTTAGACATTGATATCTAGGATTTGCATTTATTGACATCTTTAAATCCTTAGATAAGCATTTATTGTTGCCTAGCATTAATTGCATGCTTGAATATCTTTTACATATTCACATAGGTTGTTTAACCTCTTCATTGATTGTTTAAGATTTGTGACTAAGTGAGTTAGTGCACAAGCTTGTGATCAAGAATCACTATTAAATAGTGGATCAATGAAGATGTGACTTGAGGTAGAGTGAAAGGGTTAGTGACCAAGTAGGTGTGACTTGAGGTCAACCTAGGTTGTAAACTTTCGTTCAAATAGTGGATTTGAGGACCGTATGTGGCTAGAAGGATAGCCCGTGAGTTTTGCCCAATTGGAGGGTTTCTCACGTAAATCAATACTTGTGTTTTTATTGTTTTCCGCATATTTATATTGGATTGATTGATTGCTAATATGGAGTAGGATTATTAAAATTGATTAAGTCGAAAAGTTGGTAATAAATCAACTAAAACCTATTCACCCCTCTCTAGGTTGTATTAGACACACTTTGTGTATTTTCACAGATATATTTCATTTGGTGGAAGCATTTACCTCACTCAGAAATTGAGTGAGAAAAAGACAGCTGTAAGTTTGCTTCTTTGAATGTAAACATTAAAGCAAAAAGAAAAAAACGGCATTATACTTGCATCTGCTTGACCATTACTGTGCATTCTATATGTCTAGACACTCACTCATTTTGAACTTTTTACCCTTTATCCCTTCTTAATCCTAATCTAAGGTCAGGTCTATATGAAAGGTGGGAACAAAAGTCGTCGCAAATAAAAGCAGAACTAGGAGAACTCCACAAAGCAGGATTGAAGACAACCAAAACTTCCTATGCTGTCCCAATTTTCTACAAAAAAACATAAGCACTAGAAGACTGGTACCTGGAATCCAGTATCTGATGATGGAGGGTGAGGCAAAAGAGAAGACCGTACGGCTGCATTTGGAAGATTTATTCGAGCATTAATCCCCATACTAGCAGCTGCAACTTGTCCTTGGTTTTCTAGTGAAGAAGGCTGTATTTGTTGGTTCAAGGAGGAAGAACTTGCCACTTGGATTTGAGGTCTAGCAGAAGGGTGCATTAAAGGAAGTGTTGAAACTCCGGACTGCCCATGCAATGTAGCATGATGTAGAACTTGATTGTTGGCTTGTTGTTGGGGCTGAATTTGAGGACACATTGTAGGTTGCAGGGGTGCAGAAAATTGGTTATGAAGCAAAGAATTTTGAGGCACAGCCAGCATTTGACCTTCATGCAATTTGGGGACCAACTGCATCTTTTGTGAAAGTGGGGGCAACCCAGGGAGTTGAACTGCTCTCTGCTGACCCTGTTGGCCATCTTCTAATGAAGGCAGTGCAGAGTGAACTGAACCCTGTCGGAGATTCGGCATCTGCAACTGCAAAATCCAAAAATGATAGCAGTCATTATGTGACACAGTTGCAAAGTACAGAACATGTAACAACAAAATTCTTTCAGGTGATGATTCAAACCACTTGAGGAGTCACCATTCCTAGCATTATCTGTGCCTGAAATCAAATTAAGACAAGAGAAACAGAACATTACAATACATTATATAATGACAAAGAAAAGGAGAAAGAAAACATTATCTTCACTTGCATTTAAATGCCATCTTACAACAAATTATATATAAATAGGAAAATTATCAAGTGCGGGATCCCGTGCGAAATTTTTTTGCGGGATCCCGCATTTGAAAGTTACTAATATATATAGCTCCAGTGGTATGTTAAGTCCCATTCAATAGTAAACTTGCTACTGAAATGTTCTCTAATTGCTGTTTTGATCATCTGACTTATTACAGCAAACAAGGGTTTCATTTTATAGCCATATTTTGATTTTTATTTTATTTTCACATTCAATTGTTCAAACAGCTGAGGTTGTTAAGCAAGAATAATAAAATCAAGAGGGTATCCTGATGATGTTGATAAATAATTTTTTAAAAAAAAACTATATCGCAAAATGCAAAGGATCTAAAAAAACATTAAAATGTACTTATACTGATCCTATCTCTTCATATAGCTTAAAATAAGAGGCTCATCTGAAGAAAATTTAGGGCAGTCACCTTTGTCATACATGGACATGCGGAGACAAGACCCGCTAATTTCAATGAAAAATTGGATAGGCATGAGTAATGAAAGATACAGAAAAGAAATGCAGCAATGGAGAAAAAAAATAAGGAGAGAGAGAGAGAAGAAAAAGAAGAAAAAAGCTTTAATGTTAAAAATGCATCGACCAATGGATAAGCACCTGGAAAATAGCTTTTAGCAACTGAGGTTTTGCAAGCAGTAGCTGGCGAGCTGATTCCTTGTTTTGGGTGGCCATTGACTGCACATCAGAGAACATATGAAACAAAAAACAAAAAATAAAAACTAACTTAAACTAATCCAATAAAGAAATGTAAAGTTTGTTAAAATGCAAACCTTCAGGTCAGACATAATTTCATTCAGCTGACTCCTTGACATTTTAGCCAGATGAAGTGTTAAGGGGTCATTGGCCGATGCCAACTGATTCTGTATAACATTTTGACTCGACTGGATACCAGCCTGAGCACCACCTAGTGCTCCTGATAAAACGCTTGCAGCAGTTATAGCTAAATGGAGACCAATTGGCTGATGGTGGATAGATTCCCCGTGGATTGCTGGGCCCCCTAATTGTTTTTGCGGTTCTGTGATGCATCCATTAAAAAAGTTAAAAGGAAAGATGATAGCAATGAAGAAACATTTTAGGTTTTATCAGTCAAAAGATGAAGTTAATAAGGTTGATGAAACAGGAGAAACTAACCAACATTAGCAGCCAGTCCAGGTCCACCACGACCCTGCAACAAAACAGCAATCATTATTGCCTTAAGCTTTCACTGAAAAATGATTGATGTACTCATGTGGCAGCTCAAGAAGATGTTGTGCAGGTCAAAGTAGTCAAAGGGTCTTTAATACAATTTTCAGGAGTCATTGTAGGAGTTTCCTAAAAGTCTACATTCTATTTGAAAGTCTTAAAAACATTCTTATTTTAGGTTCTTTAATGTTTCTTTTCTCCCGATTGTCTTTTAATGTCCGTAGGTTCAGGGTCTATAATGTTTATTTTCTCCAAGTGTCTTTTAATGTTTCTAAGAGACTATTTTAGCCCTATGTATATGTTTGTTTGCTATAATGTTGAAATATGGATAAGTGAATGAGTTTTCTTAGTTTGTCAGATGCAAACAAACCTAGGTGCAATGCCTTGGTTATAGTGAGTAATTCCTAGATTTATCTCAAGATTGTGTGATACAATATACCATTTAGTTGTAACACCTAATATATATATTTCCCTCTCTCATTCTCTATAAAGTCGATTACTATTATCAGCTGCCTGAAATAATGCTAAAATCAGTAACAAACAGATCCCAATTTTGTCGTACATCATTTTTGGTATCAAAGCAGTAGATATCATGACTACAAGACCCAAGAAGAGTTTTAGAGGAAGGTTGAAAGATAACCACTTGATGAGATTCCACTTTGAATCATAAAACAGCTTGATGGAATGAAAATTCAATTAAACAATGTTAAGACTCAATTTCTCAACCTAGAAATGATTCAGCTCAAGTAAAGCAAGAAGAGTCTTCTCAAGCAAATAATAACCAAAATCAAGAAGGCAAGCAAGTAAATCAACAATAGCAGCAACTATTGTCTACATTGGCTCAAGGATTTCTCGAAGTAATGGTTTCATGGTTCTGCTGAAAATATACAAAGGAAAAAAAAATGAGGCATCGGATATCAAAGGAAATGCGGATCCTACTCTATTTGTTGATTGACTCGGTCTAATAGAAGAATATTTTAATTGGTGTGATGAGTGATGATCGAAGAGTCTGGTTTGCTAAAATGAAGCCTGTGGGTTCTGCAAAAATATCATGGAGATATAAGGAGAATAGAAAAACCACCATTACCAATCAGCACAGCGCAGGAAATGAAGGCTAAGTTGTGTGAGAAATACATGCCACCTAATTACTATGATTAGCTATGTGATCAGCTTAACAATTTGAAGCGGAACAGCTTATTCATTGTTGAATATATGCAAAAATTGGGCCAGTGAGTAAATAGCAAAAGATCCTCAACAAACATTGGCAAGATCTAAAGCTGGCTTAAGGCCTGAAATCAATAGGTAGCTGCTGCAACAACCAATATACAACATTAAACATGCTTTCCAGGTTGCATTAGATATGGAAGTATATTTGGGACATTCAATGAACAAGAAGAATAGAGTTTCCATTGCAGAAACATTCAAATATGAGGCTAGTAGTGCACTAATAATATCAATTCAGCCAGTCAAGAAGCCACTTGAGTAGTGCTGAACTGGAAAAATACGAGGAAAAAATTGAAAAAGTCGTTAATCACTGCATTTTTTTCAACTACTAAAAGGGTTTATTAAGAGTATCTTGTTAAATGAAAAGGAAAGTCACTTTCAGATTGCACATGGATTACGGATGAGTTTCAGCTGCTGAATGACCTTTACAAGAGGTTCCATGGCTTTAACTCGCCGGAGTTAGGTTCTCCTAAGTGACAGAGAGTTGATGAAGTCATGTAGCAGCCCAAGAAAAAGTTTAGCAGGTCAAAGTAGTCAAAAAGTTTAGCCTTCATCTTCTGACATGTACTGATTGGTGGTTGTCTCATTCTCCTTATATCACCTTCAACACCAATACACCCTATTTTTGCTAAATCCACAAGCTTCATTTTAGCGAACTCTTTGACCATCACTCATATCATACCAATATAAATATCTTCTATTGGAGCAAGCCAATCAACAAATATAGTAGGATCTACTATTCCTTTGAAATATCTCCAACGGGCATCATGAAAACCGTTCCTTACTTCAAGAAATCCTCTAGCCGATGGTTGTTGATTTGTTGGTTTCCCTTCTTAATTTTGGTTATTATTTACCTTAGACGTTTCTCCTTGCACCACTTGAGCCAAATCATTTCTGGGTTGAGAAATTTGAGTCTCAACATTATTTAATCAAATTTGAATTTCATCAAGCTGCCATGATTCGAAGTAAATTCTCATCATGTTGGTTATTTGTTAATCATCCTCTAAAACTCCTTTTGTACCTTGTAAACATCATATCTACTTCTATGATACCAAAAATGATGTACCATAAAACTGGGATCTGTTGGTTACTGATTTTGTGCCTGAATTACTTCATATGGTCGTGAATAGTAATTAAGTTTATAGAGAATGAGAGAGGGAAACAGATATATTAGATGCCACACCACACAATCTTGAGATAAATCTAGAAATCACACCTAGAACCAAAACATCACAACTAGGTTAGTTTGCATCACACAGACTAAGAAAACTCAAATTTTATCTTCACTCATTCATACGTCAACATTACATATTTACAGAAAACAACCATATTATAGAGCTAAAGTTATCTCCTAGAAACATTAAAGACCCTAAAATAAGAATGTTTTAAAGACAAGTTTGAATAGACTCTTAAGAAACAGCTATAATGACTCTTGAAAATAGGAAAGAGGATTGTACTTTGACCTGCATAACTTCTTCTTGAGCTATTTATTTTCTCTAAGGGGTCGTTTATTTTTTTTCACTCACTTAATGTGTCTGAATTTGACATATTAAGTTGTTTTTGTTTGTATTTTTTTAAGTGGTCAAACAACAAAAAAATACCCAACAACTAAAAATAAAAAGTAAAAATTCAGACTTTCACTTAATATCAAATCACTGAATTGCATTTAATATATTTCATTCCAAGAATATCCTATAATATAACATATTTCCAAGAATATCAAATGAAAATACATAACAATTAATAGTAATTAGGGCATAAATGTCAAATTAATTGTTTTCAAACAATTTAATCTTTAAAAAACAAACAAGTTAACACTGTATTCAGTGGTGAGAAAAAAAAAATGTCATTCAGGTTTCAGTACCTATTCGGTCTTTAGTAAAATTCAGGATTGTTCAATCTTCAGACCAAAAAAAAAAAGACCCCTCAATGTCTTTTAATGTTTCTAGGAGACTATCTTTTCTCTATCTAGACAATTGTTTGTTGTTATGTTAAAGTATGAATGAGTGAATAGAAAATCTGAGTTTTCTTAGTTTTCGAGATGCAAATAAATCTAGGTGTGAAACCTTGGTTCTAGGAATGATTCCTAGATTGTGTATTGCAATCAACCGTTTAGGTGTGGTACCTAATATATTTTTTTCTCTCTCTCCTTCTCTATAAACTTAATTACTATTCACAGCCACTTGAACTCATTCAGCCACTAAAATTAGTAACAAATAGATTTCAATTTTGTCCTGCATCACTGAAACTCGACAGAAACACAAATCGTATGGAATTTTGACAATTAATACAACTACAGATTGGTGGCCATAATTCTATTACCTAAGCTTGGTATGCAGCCAGAACATGTTTGCACTAACCAGAAATCATGAATTTAGTAACTGATAAACTCTGTGGCTTTGCCTTCACTAAAGTATGACATAATCTCTGGTCATGAATTTTACATTACAACTTAATTAGTTCTCCAATTCCTTTGTACAGTAAGTCACATTAAAAAAAGCAATCAGTATAATACTCATGTTTCACAAATTATTCAAGATTTTTCAGGAAAACATTGCAGCACATCATCTTCATATCACCCATCTTATTTTAATCCACCGTAATCTACTAATCTATGTGGCTTTGCCTTCACTAAAGTATGCCATAATCTCTACTCTCTAGTCATGAATTTTACATTCCAAAGCCCTTTAGTTCTCCGATTTAACCATATCAGAAATTTTACATGCCACATAAAAACAAGCAATAGCAATCGGTATAATATTCATGTTTCACTAATTATTCAAGATTTTTTTGGGAAAACATAACAGCACAGCTTTTTCATCACCCATCTTATTTTAATTCACTGAAACTAGTGAACCATATCAGAGTTGATGGTAGAATAGCTTTATTTGTACGAAGCAGCCTAGCTATTCAACCAAAATAAATTTCTGGTACATAACCACAAAGAAACAATTTTTAAATTTGGTATCTCAAAACATGAAAAGTTTCAGATAAAAATCAAGCATTATATTGCTGTCAGTATGGAGCAATTGTTGTGCACTGCAAGCAAATTGTGCTCACCCAAAAGTACAAATTAGGCGAAAAAAAATTACTAGGCAGGTCAATTTTTAAAGTTTGTAATCCCACAAAAATAAGTTTTCATTGAACTCAGTAACCAAGAAGCAATAATGTGATTATGAGTATGCACATATATGTAAGCATATTTCAGTCAGAATTCATAGTTCTGATGCTCTCATCAATAAGGTACCTTTTACTTTTTCTGTTTAATTTCTTCTACAATTTCTCCATAATTTCAGTTGGGTTTATGCCCTTCAACATTTATAACATGCATAAATAGAAGTTGTAAAGTCTTATAACATTTTGGTCTATTCGGTGTTTACCAACTCTTGGCTTTCATTTTGAAATCACTTTAGTTTGTTTGATCATTTTAGTATGTCTTGGGAAAAGAATTAACTTACATATTAACATTTTTATTTTGCATTTTGACTTAAATATTGTTTTTCAATGTGTTAATGGGAGACTCTAATTTTTATTTTTCAGCTGCAAATATCATTTTTGAGCTTTTCTAGTAGGCAGTTGGAAGAGAACTTTTTAATTGTAATGGCAACTTATATTTGATCATTATTGGTTGTGAATTATAATACTTAATTAATCATATTCCATATATTATTATTATTTACTTTTCTACACAATCGTATATGCCACTTGAAAGAGCAACAGACCATTCTCCAGCTGAAGTGTGTAATGTCTATAAGCAAGTCATTACCAATGTCATATCCATTAACTTTGCAAAAGCATATATTACATAAGAAAATCAATAAAAGACTAAGATGCAAGAATTTGGTCTTGAAACATCTGAGCATATCTGTTTAAAGAAGGTCAGGCAAGTGCAGAAAGAATAAGCAAAAGAGAACCAATTCAAGATACACAGAAACCGATAATACCAATCAATATGACTTGGTCCAATTTCACAAATAAAGAACAATGGCAGTAGAAGCAAAGAGAGGTACAATAATGCCAACTACATGGCTTCTTAAGTTAAAATTGTTAAGAGAAAAAAAGGAAAAAGAAAGCAGAATTTGCTGTGCAACCAGACATTTGAATATCACCTGCTCTCGATTTCTGTCAGCCCCTTTGTCATTTTCAGCAAAATCAACACGTAACTGTCGGCCATTGATCGCATAACCTTGAAGATTGCGTCGAGCACTTAGAGCTGTCTCTTCATCCTTGTACTCACAGAAACCATAACCTTTTGGTTTTCCAGTTTCTCTGTCAATGACTAATCTGAAACCAAAAGAATAGAAATTGTTTAAACCAACAAATTGTTGATTTGTTGTTATAAACTTATAATAAAGATAAAGGAAATTAGAATACAGAGTAAACATCTTCGAATGCATTAAACATCTATTTGTCGCAGGTTGTGCAGAAATTCGGTTTTTTATGAATTCCATAAATTGTAAAAATGAAAATGCCTGATATAAAGCTTCTTTTATTAGTTTAAATTGGATAGAAACATATAGATCGCAAAAAATGAATCTGAGAGTTCATATGTGGGGTGCCATATCTTAGGGATCTTCAAGATCTTAAAATGCAATATTGTTACAAGGCATTCTATACAAAAGACTTGTTGGTCACAAATAAATACTTTCATACCAATCATCACAAATTATTTCACCAATATTTTATGCAAAAGGAAGGAGCACTAATACTATGGGAAATAGAATGCAAACAAGTAGAGCAAGAAGGGGCATGTAAGAGATGATAAGATATTAGCGTTGATTGAAGACAAAACTACAAGCCAAGAAGCATAAATTACAATTCACACGAAAGAAATTTAAGGAAGAATTTTTCAACATTAGAATGATACAGATCTTACTGCCAACAATCTATGCTCTAGCTAGAGACCTTATCACACCCTCGACCAAGAAACTCAGCCAACCTCATAAATATTGCTAACAACATTAATACAATCACTCAATACTTTCACTCATATCTATGATTTCATTCGAATCGAACCATTCCTTAATATGGATTCAACTTCCAACCGTAATGCATAAGCCCTTCTAACTTAATCATAAGTATAAGTTATATATAGGTACATAACCATGTAGTCAAAATGGATTCATGTCTCAAACTTTCAACACGAGAAGATTTCAGGCTGATTTAAGCATACTAGTGCATAATTTTCTCATTAGAAAAATATTTCTCAAAATTCCCTAATTTCCAAGTAAAGATTTGAACTTTACATCTCTCAAGGAATAATAATCAACGAAATTATATTGTAAACTAAAATAAAACTTCATAGTGTGAAATTCTAGGGTTTGTCAATTGAATTTTTTTTTAACTAACCTGAAAGACACAACAGGACCGACCTCCCTGCAGATTTCAATCAGCTGTTCCTCGGTAGCATCATACGGTATGTTCCCAACTGTCAATCACAAAAACAAAAAACAAATTCAATCATAAAAATAAAAAATAAAAAAAAAATCTCCAATTGCTTAAAAAAAAACACATTTTGCAATCAAAACGGGGTATAAAAAGAGGGAGAGAGAGAGAGAGAGAGACCGAAAACGCAACGATGCTGAGAAGTAGCCATGGGAAGTTCAAGAAGAGAAGAAGAAGGTGAAGCGCTGCTTCATCTTCTTCCTCCTCCACATCACTCTTCTCTCTTCTTCCTCTTTATCGTTCCTTCCAGATTCGCTATCTGCAGAAACTCCTACTATCTATATCTCTATCTCTCGCTGAAGACAGTAATCTTCTAAGAATATAAATTAATAAATAAACAGGCAAACAAAGTCTGTAATTGAATATTTGAATTGTCTCGTTATTGAGTGTCAGTTTATCGGAGAAACGAAGAAGAAGAGCTCTCTCTGTTACAATTTACAAACACACGCACGAAGAGAATGGAAGACTTGGACGTTTCGTAACGATGCTGTCCAAATCCAATTATCAAATAAGTGCCTCAAACTCCACCGTTTTTTATTTTTATTTTTCACCAAATCGATAAACGGTAAACCAAGAAAATCAGTTTTGTGTGTTTTTTATATTTTGTTATAGGGTAAACTTCAATTTCGTCCCTATCGTTTTTGGAAACATAAAATAACCCAATTTGGTCCCACATCTCTAACCAAATTTTTAACGGTGAAATTCATTTTAGTCCATCTAGTTTGACTTAATATACAAACTGGTCCCCCGATTTTCAAAATTATCTTGACAGGTCCCTCTAGTTACCAAAAATCTGTATTTTGGTCCATACCGTCCAATTCTATTAGGGTTTTGTCAGATCATTAAGGGTATAATGGTAAAAGCAAGGTTTAAATTAATAATTTCAATTAAAAACAATTAAAAAATTGATTTAAAAAAATAATATTTAAAAAATAAACATTCAACAAATAATTTTTATCTCTTTATTTATCTCCTAGAAACTCTGCACCACATTCATCAACAATCAACATTCAACAATTCCAAGAAACTCAAATCCAACAATTTGATTCACTAAATTAAAAAATTAAAATAGAAAACAATAAGGATAAAAGAAAAAAAAAAGAAAACAAAAAAAGAAAAAAGAAAAAATAAATGGTGGATGGACGGTGGACCTCCACAATCCAAATGAATCAAACCCCAAACTTAGGGGGTGTATTCAATTAGGATTTCAAATTACTTTTAATGACTTTTATGGAATTAAAAAGTTTGGGTGTATTCAATGTAGACTTTTAAAGACTCTATAAAAGTCATGGGGTATTCAATAAAAACTTTTATAGACTTTAAAAAAATCTTTAAAAGTCATGACTTTTAAAGATTTTTTTAAAGTCTTGTGGTATTCAATCAAGACTTTTTAACAGTCTATGAAAGTTAGGAGGTATTCAAAATATCAATGACTTTTAATGACTTTTAAATATCAATGACTTTTAATGACTTTTAGTTATAACAAATCTCACAATTTGTCTTTCATTCCTACCAAAGACTTTGAATGACTTTTTTTTTAAATAAAATAAAAAGAATTTTACTTTAAAAGAAAAATATAAAACTCTTTGAAAAACATTAATCATCAAACATATGTTATATTTTCAAATAAAAGAACACACATTCTAAACAAATTTTACAAATAAAATAAAATAAATAACTTTTAAAATGAATAAATATTATAAAAAAAAAATACAATCATTAACGATCTATACCAAAAAAAAAATCAACTAAAAAATAATACAAAACAACTCTCCATAGGCTATGCAATTAAGGATGAGAATTTTTTTTTACCTATATTTTCAAAACAACTAAACAACAAAGGAAACAAATCAAACGAACTTCATTTATGTTAATTAAAATTAATAAAAGATAAAAATCACTGCTCAGTCATACCAATATGCTATAATCAAAGTCGCGTATGAGCGTGACTCTATGTAATTATGATCAATATCAAACCACCCACTTTTAGGCGTGAATCTTGTTCAACAACTATATACGATTTTTATGTTTTATCGTCAGTAATTTGAATTAATTTTGGGTAAATTTTTTATACCCATTAACATACTTTCGTAGAGATTTATAAACGTTAATATTATTGTCGATTTACTACATTTATTCTAAAAGTCAATTTATAATATTTTGGCTAATTATAAAATAAAATAAAATTTTGACTAATTATTAAAAAAATTAGATGCATAATATCTTTATGATGTAAAATATAATAAAATTACAAATAAAAAATTTAAAATCACATATATAGGCAAGAATGTTTTTGTCAAGTTTAATTAACAATGATTTTTTTATTCTTTTTAAAAAATATATTTTTATTGATATGAGAAATCTATATAATTTTACTAAAACAAAGTATATATCAATTTTAAAAATCAATAAATGTTTATAAATGTTTATGAAAGTCTCTGAAAGTCATTTAAAATAAAAGTCTATGAAAGTCATTTGAAATGAAAGTCTATGAAAGTCATTTAAAATGAAAGTCTATGAAAATTTTTCATAATTCTGTAAAGTCTATAAAAGTCCATAAAAGTCTATGAAATCTGTAAAAGTCATCCACTTAAAAAAGTCATTAAAAGTCTTTTGAAATCCTAATTGAATATACCATCCTTAATCTTATTCTCTCACACCAAAAATTTTCTCCATCATCATCTCCACCCAAACCGAATCTTATTCTCTCTCACCAAAAAATTTCGAACAAAACAAGTATGTTGATGAAGAAATGGTCAGCAATGGACTTTAATTTTTTTTTAAGAAAATATTTGAAAACTATTTTTTATTCCTATGACCGAATACCAGTCTTCATGAAGAAAATCAATCAAATGTTGAGGCAATGGAAGAAGGGGGATTTGCAAGGCAGTTGCAACTTCATCTTATAAATATGTCGTGTTTGTCGCAAGAAACTCGTGAAATGTTAGTTCAGAAGATCGTTTCTTCCTATGAGAAGGCGTTTTCCATGCTCATGAATTCCAACAATAGATATGGAAAAATGTTTCTAGGTTATGGGTTTTATTTCATTTTGTTTTTCGGTTCGATTTTGGTTTGGTGTTGATGAATTTCCGGGTTTCATTTCTGTCTTGGGTGTTGCGACCATAGAGATCCAGAGAGGATTTTTGGGTTTCTGGGTGTTTCATTTTGGTTTGGTGCTGATGAATTTTTGTGTTTGATTGAATATGGGTTTGAGAGAGAGAAAGATATATATATATATATTGTTGTTCTTGATTTGATTTTGGGATTTTTATTGGGGTTGTATTGGAGGGAGATCGAGAGAGAGAACTATTGTTGATGTTGATGAAGATCAAAAAATGAAAGAGAGATCTAGTGGTAGTGAAGAAAGGGGGTTCGATCTGGGTTTGGGTTACTGGGTTGTGATGATGATGGTTGAAGAAAGTTCGATCTAGGTTGTTGATGATGATGGTTATCGGTTGATGATGAAGATGATGATGGTGATGATCGATGATGATGGTGATGGTCGATATGGTGTAATGGTGGTGGGAACCCAGAACTGGTTGAAGATGATGATTTTTGATGTTGGTTCGAATTTAATTTTTAATTTTTAATTTTTTAATTTGGAGATTTTTTTATATTTTTGTTTGTTTTATTTTTAATCAAGGGCAACAGAGTCATTAGACCCTCTAATCCTGTCGGTCAACACTTTTTCAACGGAAATTTTAACAGAAGGACTAAACGAAATAATACTGAAAATTGGGACCAGTTTGTGTAGTCAAACTAGATGGACTAAAATGAATTTCAGCCAATTTTTAAAGGTAATTTGCACAAACTTTCCCCTAGTTTATGTGTAATTACAACTATATTTATCTTTTACCCGAAATTACATAAACATACCATGTCGTTACTAGTGAACGGTTATCTTTAAGACTTTAACCTTTAATTGCCTTTTTGGTTGGAATAGTCTAAAATACCCTTAGCTATTATTTTATAATGTATTTTGTTTATTAGTTCAAAATACATTATTTTTTTGACTATGTCAAAATAAATTTTTTTTTTGGACATATAATTAAAATAATTAAAAATTAAAAATATTGAAACAAACAAATCTGGCCACTCTCGCCAGTTTTGACTATCAAAACCAACATCACGAATTTTCAAAAAATAAACATAAAAAACTGACAAGTGGTGATCTTCACCTCCACCGTCATTCTTTTCATATTGGCCTCCACTGACACCCTTTCAGATCGGCCTCCACCAACACCCTTTCAAATCGGTTGCCCCCAGTTCGTCGATCTTCTCTATTTGGAGGAGATCTGACGCAGAGGAGTTTGGAGGAGATCTAACGCAGATCTCTTCCGATCTGCATTGATCTCCTCCATTTTGAGAAGAGTCGACACGAAGAAATCAGATCTCCTCCAATTGATGTAGATCGGCAATGGAGCTTAAGGTTTTGCTTTTTCTTTTTCTTTTTTAACCAATCTTGAGGTTTTGTTGGAGACACCACTATAGATTGAGGTTTTGGTTGCTTTATAGAGTTCAATATTCTAGTGCGGTTGATTTTTTTTCCTGATTTTAGTTTAGATTTGTTTACTAGTTAAACATTTGTGATGTGGATTTTTTTAGGTGAATGATTCAGTAAATAGTGTTTTAGTTTTGCTTGGTAGATGAGAAAATATAGCAGAAAGTGGAAGAAAAATTGAAGTAGTTTCTTTTTTTTCATCAAATTTCTTCCATGAATGGATGAAATCAGTAGATGGATAGAGGAGATATATCTCCATTAAATTTCTTTAAATAAATATTTAATTATTATATAAATAATTAATAATAATTTTATCTTATTAACAAGTCAAACGACCTTTTTACCCCTCAACCGTTAAGTTCTAACAAAACATAACTAATAGTAAGGTATGTTTGTGTAATTTCGGGTAAAAGTTGCATATAGCTATAATTACACATAAACCCGAGATATGTTTGTGCAATTTACCCCTAAACCAAAATCAGGAAAAAAAAAATCAACTACACCAAACTATTGAACCCTAGAAAGCAACCAAAACCTCATTCAACAGTAGAGTCTCCAACAAAACCTCAATCTTAGTTTTTTTTTTTTTAAGTAAAACCTTAAGCTCCATCGCTGATCTACATCGATTGGAGGAGATCCAATTTCTTCGTGTCGGATCTTCTCAAAATGGAATCGAAGGAGATCTACGTTAGATCTCCTCCAAACTGGAGGTGACCACTGTCTGGTTTGAACCAGCGGTTTGAACTAGAACAGTGGCAAAAAGAACTAAATCAGAACCAGATTTTTCGGTTCTAGTTCTAGTTCTTAAAAATGTGGAACCGACAGTTCAAGCCGATTTGGAACTGGCGGTTCCAACATGTTCCATTTTTTTAATAAACAAATAGCTTATTTTGACCATTGATTTTGACTTTGGTCATGTATTGAAGTTGCAGATGAGAGAAGTAAAAGAGAGTTGTAAGATGAGGAAGTTGCAAGATAGGGAAAAATAAGTGTGAATGTTGGCGATAAAAGAGAGTTTGGCGGAAGTCATGGTGGCGTTGGAGGTGGAAGTGTAGTGGATGAAGGTGGTGGTAATAGAGGAATGGAGATTGGAGACGGTAGAGAATGAGGTGGAAGTGGAGCAGAAGGTAGGGTTGAGAGTGGTGGTGAAGAAAGTGAGAGTGAAGACTAAAGTGAAGAAGAGAAGGTAGAAGCTGCCGTTGGTGGCGGCGACGGCAGTGGTGGGGGATTTGTGGATGAGTATAAGCTTTGTGTTGGTGTTGTTCCTTTTTTTTTGTTGATGATTTTGAATTTGATTTGATTGATTGAGATAGATAAATAGAGAGAGAGAGAGAGAGAGAGAGAGAGAGAGCATAGCAGTAGTCTACAGAGGGCTAAAGGCTGCTTGGATCTTGAAATTTTTATTTTTATTTTTTAAAAAAGGTTCAAATCGGTTGGAACTGGGACATGAACCAAACCGAACTGGAACCGCGATCACCACTACTCCAAACTCCTCCGCTTCAGATCTCCTCCAAACAGAGTAGATAATGAACTAAAGGCAATCGACTTGAAAGGGTGTCAATGGAGGCCAATATGAAAAGAGTGGCGATGAAGGTGAAGATCACCATTTGCATGTTTTTTATGTTTAATTTTTGAAAATTAGTGACGTAGGTTTTGATAGTCAAAACAGGTGAGAGTGGCCAGATTTGTTAGTTTCAATTTGTTTTTAATTATTTGAATTATATTATTTAATTTAGTTTGACACAGTCAAAAAAGAATAATTTTTTATGGAAAGAAATAGTTTATTTTGAACTAATAAAGGATAAAGCAATAATAAAATAGATAAAATAATAGCTATGGCAGACTTTTCCAACCAATAAGACAACCAAAGGTTAAAGATAACCGTTGACTACTAACGACAGTGTACGTTTATGTAATTTTGGATAAAATTTACATATAGCTGCAATTACACATAAACTAGGGAAAGTTTGTGCAATTTGCCTAATTTTTAATAGTCACCACTTAAACTTAGCATAAAGTTAACTTTAATTCAACAAATAAAATTATGTTTTATCCCTCCAAATTAAATAAATGAAAAATCTAATAAAAAATATAAATATTAATAAATAATAAAAACTAGTTATTTTAGTCAATTAAAAAAATTAAAGAAATTTAACCAAAAAATAATCAAAATTTATTATTTTATGTAATTGAAGATTTCAAAAATAAAAAAATAGAAAAAAAATAAAAGATGAACATATTCATTTAAAAAAATTTGGAGATCCGATCTCCGCTACCGCCAAATAACGGAAAGCTCGAGGGGATCCAATCTCACTCCTAAGTTTTTATCCAATGTTATACTTGTCAATCCACTTTTAAATTCTACATTAAGATACCAATTATTAATGTACTAACCTATATAATTAGCAATTTATATATACAGTCATTTTCTCCTCAGTGCGTACTGATATAACTTATTTCAGTGTGTTGCATGTGGACCACTGATTATGGAGAAGTTTTGACAAGTGCATACACTTTGAGTCAAAATATGTAAATCTAATGGTCCACATCCAACACACTGATATAAATTATATCAGTACACAATGAGGAGAAAATAACTATATATATATATATATATAGAAACCACATATATATATATAATATAAGTATATAATATTTACTATATTTATTCGGTTCGGTTTTTAGTTAATCAAAATTGTATCCAACCCATATGTCCTAATTTTTTTTTTACATAATTAAATTGACTCAGTTTAACATATTGACTCAACTCAAACATATATTTAGATTTGCTTCAGTTTGGTTTATCTTGGATCATAGAATTGTGCTCACCTCTACAAGGTATTAATCGCTTTAGTTCAAATAAAATGAAAAGAAAGAAGAAGTCAAAAATAAATTATAGCCATTGAAGTTTTTTTGTACACATAACATAGGATCCTCGAAAGCTTAGATTAGGAGATGATCCTAATCCTCTTATTTAATCCCCTAATCCGATAATTTAACTCCAAACCCACTTTGATAATGTTTGGATAATGGCAGGGCAAAAACAGCAATTTTTGAAAAGAGATTGAGTATAATGACAATAGATCGAACAATAGGTGAAAAATAATAATTGCCCGCTGTTATAAACCAATGACTCTAAAATCAAATGGATATAAAAAGAAAAGGATCTACATTATTATTTGCTCTTCTTTTACTTCTTTTTTCTGTTATCAGAACATATTTTACGTAAAGATATTGTCACTCATTAAACTAATTAGTCCATCCATTTTTATAAGTACATTCACATCTAAAATTTAAAAAATAAACATTACTATAAGCACACATCATAATGCTAATAGTACCCTTATTGAATTGAACATATTCATTTTAATATACTTTATTTATAAACCCTCTTAAATTATTAACACACTTAATTTATATATAAAAAAATCATTTTATTTTTGGAATCAAATCTTTTTATAATTGATGTTCAGATTTACTTTTAGAAATATCTCAATGTACGAACCTTATGAAAGATAAAATGTAGAACTTAATTGTATATGAGGTCCAGAGATATTCAATATATATTTCTCTTATATATACAGTATCTAAAAAACATTCATTGATATCTACAACTATCTTTATAAAAAAATTATCTTGTTTATTAATAGATTTCATAACTAGATATAAAAAAAGAAAGATAAAAAAAAGTAAAGAAATACCTACCTCTATATGATCAGAGTTCTCTGACAATTCTTTTTCCATTACTTTGTTATATGATAATCATGTAATGATAAGAAAAAATGATACTTAAAATAAAATTAAAGTTTAATTAAGATTTATCATAAAAATTAATACTTATCGTTACTCTTTTGTTTTGAATAAAGAGATATAGTAGTCGAAGATATGAATGTAATTATTTTTTTTTTTAAATTATATATATATATTTAATGAGTAATATATATTTAATTTATTTTTAATTAAAATAATTTTATTAGTAAATTTTTATTAAGATATTTTTATAATTAAAATCTTTAATAAAATACGAACGTTCTAATTAGTTTTATAGGCCTATAAATGTTAAGGATATTCAAATGTGAGTCTGTGGCAGCAAGCAAATCACATCAACTTACAACTTACATAATACTTCTCCAACGTGATAGCAGTAAATCCTTGAATTTATGTGCACAAAACGAGAATATATATATACCTATATTGTATGTATTTCTAGATAGATAAAATGTGATCCTTTTTACATTCAAAATTGATATAAAATATGAAACCTGTTCAATTTTACAATGTTAATATAGCTTTCTAAATCAGTAAAAGCCAAGACATGCCTGTCAACATTAGCAGCAAAAATAAACATCCCCATTTACATAATTAATGAAATCATGAGAAGATGCATCTCCCCAAGACTCTCAAGCTTCCCATTAGCATCCATAAGATAGCACACAATGCTCCAAATATTGACAAGAACAAGAATCTCTTACTACTACTACTGCTACTACTACTACTACTATTACTATTACTACCTGCTGCCTGCCTTCTGATTACGGTATCATCACCTCTGGCAACATTTAAGTTTTTAAGCCTGCTAAAGCTAGACATTCGCTCAAAAGCCCGGTTCACCAAAGGATTCTCGGAAGCAGAAGCAGGAGTAGTAGGTATTGACTCCACAAAAGCCCATAGAGACGAAGAAAACCAACCAGGAGCGTCACCACCCTCTTGGCCATTTTGATTTTGATTTGCTGTAGGAGGGTTGATAGATTCTTGAACCAAACCACCTAAACAATATCGAAATTGCAATGCAATGTCAGAATAAACCTACACTACGATTCGTTAAGTTTTATAACATACAAAGAAATACTTGTTTCAGAAGAGCTCTTGAAGCTGGCTCAAGCTTTTTCCCATGTGAACTATTGACATGTCAACCAAACCATCCATCCCAACAAGAGCTCTACGTGGATGGGCTAAGGAGACAGCAATTTTGTCCAACAGAAGAACACAGCTCAGTGAAAAAGTACACTCAGCAGTAGATGTAAAATTATGTCACCATAATCAACATTGATTATGTACCTGAAGTTGGGGGACAGAGGATCTGCTGATCTGATTGTGCTGGATTAAAGCCATTATTTATCTGTTCATGCATCCACATCTGATTTCCAGTGTGATCTGCACCAAGTGATTGGGGCTGTAAAGGGTAGGCCACCGGATTTAGCACCAGATTTGGTTGATACTGGTGATCCACCAGATTTACCATTGAATTGGACTGGAGTTGGTAATCCACATGGTTTACCACCGAATTTGGTTGCAAATAGTGATCCGCCAGATTTACCATTGAATTGGTCTGGAGATAATCCACCTGGTTTGCCATATTATTCCCCATCGCACTTATAACTGTTGTTTCCTGATCAATAGACCCCAAGTCATCAAGAAACATGGCTGCATCATGGAAGTCAAACTCATTCAATCCATTGAACTCATAAAACTGTGCTTTCTCCGCCGGTTTTTCATCAGGGGAAATAGTAGGTTCAGGACCAATGAGATCATCCATTTCCAGGAAATCCTCCTCGCATAATTGCAGCACCTGCTCACATTTTCTGGGAGCAGATGTGACTTCAGATGCCTCATATGGTTGCACGTTTGATGAAGCTGACTGGGTGAAATCAAAGCTGAATTTCTCGTTGAACTCTCTGACTGGCTCATGAACGATAACTTCCCTGGAAGATAGATTCACTAAAGAACTTTTGGCATCTTCTTCACGGACAACCTATAAGATTAAACATAATATAGGTCAATAATATCCTTCGTTTACAATAAATAAGTTTAATCAATGTATCTAGATCAATAATACAATGCTCTAGATCAATGGATTTCTATGCACCATCAATCATTAATGATTATATTTGACCTTTAGCGTATAAACAATATATTAAGATACCGCTAAAAATGAATGGAAAAAGATGAAATTTAGATATATTAACCAACCTGAGGCAGCTCGTCAACACAATTGATCTGCGGTTGCACAGTTTCATCATCGAATTGTTTTATAAACTCTTCCAGATCATCTATCAGGGATGGTGCCAGATCACTATAAACAGGAGCAACCTCGTTAAGTTGCTTAGGAGGTATATCTGGAGGAACAGGGTTTGAAATATCTGGACCATCATCGTCAACCCAGTCTTCCTCTTTGAATGGTGCCCCGTACTGCTCTCCATTTTTAGGACCGGGTCCACTTTTTTTGAAGACCTTATAAAGTGCATAATAATCCTGCAATTTAAAGGGAAACCAAATTAAAAACACCAAATATTTGAAAAAGAAAAATTCTAACAAAGAAACTATTACACACCTGTACATTCTGACATCTCTTAAGTTCATCTTCATCCAAAGTATACTCGTGCATCACCCAGTCAGTACGTTCACCACTCGGCGCGCGGCCCCTATAGAAAACTAGGGTCTTCTTCACTCCAACATTCCGAGAATTACATGTAATAATGCGATCCTTTCCCGTAGCTTTCCAGTACCCAAGTCGTGTTGCCCGGTTTGACCTTGCTCCATTAGGGTACTTCCTGTCCCTCGGACTAAAAAAGAACCATTGCCTATCTCCAGTCTTCAACAAAGATTGCCCTGAAAAAAAGAAATTTGCTTTTGTCAGTTATTATTTAACTAATCAACATTTCAGACATACACGGAAAAAATTTAAAACCAACAAACACAATTCAAAGCCAAATATGAGGACTTTCTCCATCAGACATGCCAAAATTATGAACTTAATATCCACAATCTGAAAAGATATCATACGGCATAAAAATATTTCTCAAAAAGGGACAAAAGGAACACATAGTCACAAACCGTTGCCTATCTTTATTTGATTTTGCATATCTGATATCTCCATGCGATCAATTAACTAACACCAATATTATTTCAACCCAGACCAATTCCGAGCAAGTGAAATCATTTAGTTATAACATCATAAAACCGCACAACCCCATATATTGAAATCAAAATCAAGGATTCAATAAACAAAACAATCACAAACCAACCATATTGAAAAGACTATTTCAACACAATAAATCAATCAACAAAAAAGAAACCACCCAAAAAAATATATTATTCAACGTTTCCACGATAAGTCAATGAACCAACATATGCAGCAAAAAAAAAAACAATAAATCAATCAGCAAAAAAGAAATCCAAAACAACAACAAAAAAGTATTCAACTTTTCCACAAATCAAGTGGATGAACCAATATAGAAAAACAAAACAAACGATCCAAAATCATACTGATTGATTACAAATCATGTCAAAAGATCCAATCAACAACAACACCAAAACAAAAAACAGAACAAAACCCACTCAATAATCAACTAAATCATCAAGTCAACGTACCAATCACCATGAAACAATACAAAATACAACAAAGTAAAAAAAAAAAAATACCAGGCAATTCCTCAGGATCCCATTTGTAAACATCGGTCTCAGCAATTATATCCAACTTGATCCGTCTCTTGCAGATCTTCCTCTTCAGATAATAAAGAATCAGCTCCTCATCCGTCGGATGAAACCTGAAACCCGGCGGCCACATCTCCTCCGCTGATACTTTCATCTTCGCTTTCGATTCCAACAAAAAAAAAACTGAGAATTCTCAACGACCCACAAAAATTTAACAAGAACCCGTCTCCTCCTTTTAGATAATTCAAGAAAATAAGAAAAAATAAACAAGAAACAAAATATCAAAAAATGGATTTTATCACATGATATTGGGAAAAAAAAAAAGAGAGAAATCTTGATGGGTTTGTTCAAACCCTAGATGATAGAGATTAAAAAGAGGGTTTTTAATTTGGTTTTTGTTGTTGACTCGAGAGGAGTTGAGGTGTTGTAGTATAGTCAAGCAAAGAAATAGTATTGCGAAAAAAGAAAACGAAAATATAGTGGTGGGCTGAGAATTTGGTGGGCTTGTATTTTTGGAGACCGACGTGAAGTTTCCATGAAGTTTGGTTCTTTTTTTATTATTATTTTAATTGGGTGTGGCTGGGTTTTGGTTGGGTGAGATAGTGAGGAGTGAGTTTACCGTAGACTCAAGCAGTTATCAGGTGCCTGATCCTATATGAATTTTTCGTGCTATATCACCAATTCACACACGTTATAATCAATGCAAATTTTTTACAGTATTTCACACTAATGGGAATCAGTAGTTCTGTACGAAAAATTCTTACAGAATTTCTGCTTGATAAATCTTATAGCTTTGTGATGATTTTGGACGGAGGCACAGAGGTTTTTTTTTTGGTGAATAATTTCTAATTTTTGGCACATAACATTTTTATTTCATTAAAACTTTGGTTAAACATAGATGGAGATTTTGGAATTTTGTTTTTAATTTTGAGTATCAGTTTAAAATAAATTTTTACATATATATAAAAAAAAATACTTATTTAGTATTACATAATTTGTTAAAATCTCTCTTGAAATTCATCATAAATTGTTTTAGCTTTTTTTTAATTTTATTTTAGAATTCTTCATAAACATACCAAGATCCATGACAAAAAGAAAAAAAAAACATATATCACTTGTTGAAACAGTCATTGGACTTAAATTTGTACTACTACCGCACCTTAAAACTTTTACACTTTTTTTTTATATATTGACTTGGACTCTTAGGGAGAGGATTTGAATCTCAACAAAGTTTAGAGACGTGATCAAAAGAACAATAATCGGGTACTGACCGGTCAGTATTTAAATACCGACCCCATTAATAGGAGTGTAGTACGTAAAATTTTTTCTTTTACTTTTTATATTTATTAACAAATTGGATCACATATTACATTCTCACTGGTGAAATCAGTATTTTAGATACCAACAATCAATACCCAAACATTATTCTGACCAAAATAATAATCTTCCATTAATTTTAACAAATAATGACTAACTAATACATATATTCTAAAGTGTGTCCATAATTTCAGACAAACATAATGTTTCCGGCAAACAATGCTTACATATTTAAGCTTAATGAGTAAGAAAAGAGCATCACGAAAACTCCCATTTTTTTTTTATTATTTTAATTTTGGTGTTGAACAGTTTAGGGGTGTGTTAAGACCTGTCAAGATCAAGGGTAATTACCAATTAGGTCTTGGATATTTTTTTTAAATTCCAAGTTATTTGCGACTTTTATAAAAGTAACCAAATTGGTTTTAACATTTTTTTTCAAG
Organism: Dipteronia sinensis; assembly: GCA_033220585.1. NCBI lineage: Eukaryota > Viridiplantae > Streptophyta > Magnoliopsida > Sapindales > Sapindaceae > Dipteronia > Dipteronia sinensis. The sequence goes on along the minus strand of CM065636.1, from coordinate 69,486,722 downwards.
TGTCAAATTAGCCCATCTAACTAAGTTCCGTCAGTCAATTTTAACTGTGTATGAGTAAAATTGTACTTTACGCATAAACAATATAACAATGATATATGCACGGTTTTTTTAACACATATATTTTTATTTATTTTATTTTTGTGTTGTATTTTTTTAATAATTTTGACAACTGCTCTTGTATAATATTAACAAAAAAATAATTATATAAAAATAGTAAAAGACTAAGTGCTCGTTTGGTTGAGTTTTCTACTGCCTCAAAAGGTCTACAAACGTCTATTTGAATTTTTTTGAGTTATTTGGTTTGGCTTTTCTAATTGTCTATTTTAAATTGAGTAGAAGCTATAGAGTTTAAACCTCCACTAGGTAAAAATTCATGGAGATGTGCTTCTTCAAATAGACTTTTTTATAAAAAGAAAAAAAAGTCTATCAATCAAACAACTATAATTTTTTTTTTCAAAAACTCTATTTCTAATAGATCTACTACAAGTAGATCTTTTACAAATAAAGATTTTTCAAAAGTCCAACCAAACAAGATCTAAACTGGGAATGAATGATAACTTTGTTTATAAAATAAGGGTATAATTGACATTGTCTTATTAAAATATTTTAAATTTTTTTTAGAAAACTTTAATTAAAAAATGTACAAATGGTGTTTCATTAATAATATTTTTGGATTTTGTTGTAATTATAATAGTGAATTTAATGTACAGAAGACAAAACAATTTTGCTCTAATATGACAAATAAAAAATATTTATGTACTTTAAAGTCAATTGTTAAAGTCAATTGTTATATTAACACCGTTGAATCATTAGATGGACTAATTTGGCACTTAGGAAAAATGTGAGGACCAATTTAGTCACTTTTGTTAAAGTCGCAAACAACTTGAAATTTTAAAAAAAAGTTCATGACCTAATTGGTAATTGCTCAGATCGATATATACATAACTCGACATCTATTCTTATAATACAAAAATATATGGATAAATTAACATGCTGAGATTTGAATCTCGGTTCTCCACCATTTACATGGTAGAGATAAGGTGATGGGAGGTGATGGGATGTCCACACCATTTAGGACATCTCTAACCCGAATAGTGCTTTTAGTGCAATTTTTGCATTAAAATAGTGCAACTTTCACATTATTTCACTATTCCATCACTAACCCACTGCACTAAATTTTACATTAAACAGAATATTCTCTTGAATATTCTTTTTCTTTCCCTTTTTTTAATATTTCCCCACAATTAACATTTCACCCCACAATTAATATATTGTTGCAATACGATAATAAATTATGATATTTAATACATTAAAGGAAATTTAATTTAATTAGGTAAAATATTGCATTTCTTATTAAAATAACTTAAATATTACATTTCATAAAATAAATTGAAAATACATAAAAATAAAAGTACATAATGTTCATCATCTAATTATCTGAATTAGCATATTCATCTCAAAAATGATCTATTAATGCATTTCGGAGTGCAATGTGATCCTCTTTATCCCTGATTTTTCTATGTCGAGCTAGAAATTCTTGATATCGGGTATTTTTATCTACCACCATCTCAATTTCTGGAGTTGGTGCTTCCATATGATCCCTAATTGCTGCATCAACATCACGCTCATCCCCAATTATCATGTTGTGCATAATAATGCATGCATTCATTATATCATGTAAAACATGTTTCTGCCAAAAACGCGCCGGTCCGGCCACAATTGCAAACCGTGATTGGAGAACTCCAAATGCACGTTCTAAGTCTTTTCTACATCCATCTTGTTTCATTGCAAAAAGTTTGTTTTTCTGACCATGTGGATCGTGAATATTTTGTACAAATGTAGACCAGTTTAGGTATATACCATCAGCTAAATAATAACCCATATTATATTATTTTTTTTGAATGACATAATGAGCTGGAGGAGTAATTCCTTGAGCGAGGCTGGCAAAAAGATGGGATGCCTCCAACACATTAATATCATTGTTCGTACCAGGCAAACTAAAATAGGCATGCCATATCCACAGATCATAATCAGCTACAACCTCTAGAATAATAGTTGGGGATCCACTACGACCTGCATATTGTCCTGCCCAAGCCGTTGGACAAGTTTTCCACTTTTAGTGCATACAATCTAAACTACCTAGCATTCCTGGAAAACCACGATCTTTACCAATACAGAGTAGTTTGGTAACGTCAGTAACGTTAGGTGATCTTAGATACTCATCTGTAAATTCCTCCACAACTGCACAACAAAATCTCTTCAAACTTTCAATTGTTGTAGACTTTCCTATTTTAATATACTCATCAGTAGCATCCGCCGGTAGACCATATGCCAACATCCGAAATACTACTATTATTTTTTAAAGAGCGGACAAACCTAGTCTACCCACACTATCTCTTCGTTGCACAAAGAAGTTGTCACAAGTTTCCACAGCATTAACAATACGAAAAAAAAAATTTCCACCCATTCGAAAACGTTGACGGAACATTTGATCGTTATATCGTAGGTTCTCTGTAAAATAGTCATTGAACAACCTACGATCAACACTTTTTTCGGTCTCGATTGATCACTCTATGACCAGGAATTGAGCATCCACGTGTCACTAGGTTGTTTTGTTGAGTGAGATACTGAGCGATGGCCCGTTGGATGTTACCATGTTGGGTAATTATCGCTTCTTCTTCTGCATCAATCGTTTCAAGATCTGTCGTAAGTTGCGCTTCATAATCGTCGGAAGATGAAGATGGGAAATTAGATGGACCTCCGATATTGTAATTCATTTTTGCTTGGAGTTGAATTGAATGAGTTTTAGCAGACTTTGGTGTAGGCTATTTATTATTGTGAAATATATTATTCTAGATAAACCAAATAAATCTATACTGTTAAATCGTTACCATTGGATGGATGTCGGCACTATCATAACCGTATGTTTAATTATAACTTTTTTAAAGAAATCTTATCTTCATTTTCCTCAAAATCTGAAGATAAGATTTCTGAGTATGGCTAATTGGCAACCATTGGATGGATTGCATCAACATCTGAACCGTAGAAATAAATGCTAAACGGAAAGAAGGAAAGAAATCAATAAATGACATTTTTTGCACAAGAAACTAAAAGTCTTTGGATAACAATCTAAACGACATTTTTTGGACCTCTTTTAGGCCTGGTCACGGGAAACGTAGTTTTGGTGATAAATCGTAGAGCACTGCCTAAGCTTTTCGAAAACATATTATAATAGTCATTTGGATCGTTCTTGGAAATTTATGAGGCCACGAAGTCAACCCCATTTTAATATGAGCAATGACAAATATAAACAAGTGTAAAATTAAGATTAACAAGAGTTAATTACTCAAAATTGACAAATGGATCGTCTAATTCACATGCTCAGTTGCATATTCCAACACTTAACTCGATCGAGTAGCTCCATCTCATACGAATCCCCAATTCGATCGAACAAGATGAGCAGTAAATCATTATATTCAGAATTTAATATTGAATTTAAAATAGTGATGGCAATACACGCATTTCTAGAAGGCCAAGTGGATGACAGCTGTATCCAGCTGGTTATAGCTCAGCACATGAAAAACAAACAAAGATACTTTAATTCAAAAACTCCAACCTGTGAACCAGATTCTCACTTTTCCCAAAATATCAAGATAAGATATCTTAGCTTTTAAAATCCAGCCACATGATGGATTGCATCACCATCTTAACCGTAGGTTAGGAGATCTCTCCAAAATAATTTCTAGACTTCTCTAGAATTCATATCTTCACCTTTCCCAAAATCTGAAGATAAGAAATCTGATTTCAAATGCCAACCAATGGATGGATTCCCTCACCATCTGAACCGTAGGATTAAATCTGAAAAGAGTACCTCCTACCTCCTGGTTTCTATAAATATCAACCCACACTAAATTAAACCTATCACTTCAAATCTCTTATCCCTTCAAATCACTTATCTCTTCATATCACTTTGCTCTTCAAATCATTTTTTTCTAAAACATGACTTCCCGAACTTCTTCATACTCACATGCAGAAGACACTCACCTTTGTCACGTATATCTCGATACTTCATAAAATCCGATCATAGGTACAAACCAATCGAAAGATATGTTCTGGTCTTGAGTTGATATCGATTACAACAACGCCAAGCCAGAGAATATATGGGAACCTCATGGCAAGAGGAGTTTGCAGTGTCGAATGCAAACTATCCTTAGTGCAGTTGGAAAAATGCGGGGAATCATACGACAGATCGAAAGTCTTAATCCTAGTGGTGCTTCAGAAACGGATATTGTGAGTATTTGTTAAAATTTAAGTTGTAGAAAAATTATATTTAATATTGAATTTAAACAATATATATTTGTATCATTTTGCAGATAACTCAGGCCAAAATTTTATTAATACAAGATAACAAGTACAAAAAAGGATTCAAATTTGACCATGTATGGCTCATCCTCAAAGATATGCAAAAATTTGCAGATAACGATACTGCAACATTAGCCTTCTGAAGGCAAAGTGGTCATTTTGTATCATCACAAGAAGACTCTCCAACTCCAGAGTCTCCCACAACGGCATCTCCTGGACTATCATCATTTTCTCTGAATATAAGTATTGATGACGTTGGCGGTAGTTCATCTTAACGGCCCGTTGGGGTAAAGAAAACAAAATTGAAAATGAGGGCTAAGGAAGAAAGTTCAAAATTTATTGACATTGTGAAAGAAAGACAACAACAATTGATGGAAGCTTTTAAAAAAAGCAATCAGAAGAGGCAAAGAAATTACGATATTATAGAGAGAAAATTGGACTTGGAGGAAACCAAAATTGTAATGAAGGATTTGAATACCATAACTGATCCAAACCGACACGAGTATATACATCATGAACAATTAAGAATTATGGCAAAACGAGCTCAGAAACGAGGTCAGGGATCCCAAAATACATCTGGGTTTTTTGGTGATTTTTTCAATAGTCTCGAAGGATTTGGAAATAGTCTTCCGGACTACTAAATCGTTGTTGTAATTTATGTTGTATTTTCCCTTAATTTTAGTGTCTTCCAATTAATGGTGATTTATTTCATCACTATGAAATTTGTATTTCGTTTATAATGTTTTTTTTAATTAATGTATTTTGCTTTAATTTCCGCTATTTTGAATTAAGTGATTTATAATTGCAATCAAAAATTTTAATTATAAACTTCATTTTACTTTTTTATAAATATTAATATCAATAATAATTACATCAAGACAAAATCATTAAATAATAAAAATGACCAAATTGGAATAAATTTAATTGATTATGGTACAACTGTAGTTAAATAAAACCTTTGAATAAAAGATACAATCAGAATATATTTTAATAAATAGGGTCAAACTGTGATTTAATAAAAATATTGAATTGAAAAAAAAACCCAAGGCCAGCACCATTTTTGGCTTGATGAACAGCGTCGTGCAATATATTGCACGACGCTGTTCATCAAGCCAAAAATGGCGCTGGCCTTGGAGTTGGGTTGGAGGTTAAAAAATGGAGGTGGTGCAAGAGATAGAGTGGTGTTGAGGATGCCCTATTGCACGACACTGTTCATCAAGCCAAAAATGGCACTGGAATTGGAGTTGGGTTGGAGGTTAAAAAATGGAGGTGGTGCAAGGGATAGAATGGGGTTGGGGATGCCCTTATATATCATTTATGGCAGTGGACTCAAACCTGGAATGTACCATTTGAGTTAAGAGTAGATTTGTTTCATGTTTAAAAAAAAGTGTTTATAGATAAAAAAAAAAGTGTTTCTTTTCTTTGATCCCAAATGTTTAACATTATCATATTTTTTTAGTCAAAGCCATTCAAGAAACTTTATGTTATTAACAAAAAAAAACAAATAATTTTGGTCCACATAATAAAAATGTTAATGCTACACATGCAAGCCCATCTAAGACAATGCAACAAATAACAAATTATTCTTTTATTTTTATCACATAAATGGTGTTGAATTATTTGACTTGTAAGAGCCACGAGACGTAAAGATACAATTTTCAGTTAAATAATATTTGTAAATAAAAAAGTAACTAAAAAGATATATATTTGTAAAAAAAATGTTAGTAAACCATAGAATTATATAATTCATTTATCTTGTACAGTTGCAGATGAGTGTTCACCATTTTGTTTTTAAGATGCTTTGATAAAATTAATGAAATTGATTTGGGTTGTTTAATATTTTTTAGTATGCTTTGATAATTAATTAAAATATCGTGTTTAAAACAAGTTTTAATTAATATGGAAACCGGATGGTGTAAACCAATAATATGACAAATTCAAGTAGGATGTATCATACCTTTTTTTAGGTGAGAGGGATCTCGGAAATTTCAAAAATTCCGGAAACCTCTAAAAGTTTTCTGATAAGTCATAATAGTATTGTACATTGAATGATAAATTAAAAATAAGTAATTAATCATATTATTTTAAATAATTTTTGAGTTTTTTTTAATTATATAACATTATTATATATATATATATATATTTATATAACATTTTCCATTAAATGTGTTTACTAATTGGAATGTAAAAAGAAAAGGAATTAAATTCCACTGAAGAAAATTAAAAAAATGAAACTTAAAATTCCTTAGGTGAGAAGGGGGCGGGATTTGTGTGTGAAGTCAAGCTAAATTAATTTGAGAAATGAAAGTTCACTTTCCCACAATAACTTATTTACTTATTAGTCATTACTTATTACTGTGCGGAATATTTCCCTAATTAAAATTTCTGAATAGTAAATAGTAACGGAATAGAGGTAAATAATTTTATAAAATTATTTTTTTAAGGGAGAGACTAGAGAGAGTAGCGGTAAGTAATTTTATAAAATTATTATTATTTTTAAAGAGAGAGAGAGTAGGTGTAAGTAATTGGCTCAATTATTTCAATGTTACAATTGGTTAAGCTAACTTAGGTAGTAGGTACCTTTAGTTTTTTTTGTTTTTTGGGTTATAAATCTTATTACCAATTATCACTTAATTTAAAATAAATTAGTTTGTTTGTTTTCCAAATAGTGGGTGTGAGTGTGGTAATTAGAGATGATTGTGGCTTGGTGATGGCTTCTAGTTCGCAACGGTTGGAGGCTAGTTTATCTCCACAAGTTGCGGAGGTGGTGGCATTAAAGAGAGGTATTGAGTTTGTGGTTGACACAGGTTTAGTATAGAATCTGATGAGCTCAGGGGTAGTGAATTTGGTGAATTCATGTAAATCAAACGAACGGAAATTGGGTTGGTTATCGATGATATTGTCTCTCGCCTCCATTGTAGGGTTGTTGGGTGATACGTATATTTTCGAAAGAGTAGGAAGAGAGGAGGATATTTGTATAACTTGATAATATCTATTCAATCTGGTATCTTGGCTATTTATAAGCCAGGCAACAAGCCATACATTTTTAGCAATGCAACAAACAAATATGACTCAAGAATTCCAGGAGATAATGGGTTAGTGGTGTATGTCAACACGTCCCACTTATCAGGAAATCATGACTCCACTAAGGCATTTACAGATGCCAACAACTAACTTATTCCACTTAATAAAATAACTGACTCCACTAAGGCATTACTGATGCCTCAATTAACAATAATTAATAAACAATCAAATAACTGAATTGAAACAATCAAATAACTGAATTGAAACAATCAACTCCCCCACGTTGCATGATCTGTGTGAATGTGCATGACCTACGTGAATGTGGGGATTGGACACTTGGACACATCATTCCTCCCCACTCGGACTATCCTTGTCCGCAAGGATGAATTGGGGATAAGTACATTGAAAACGCCATTGATTTTCCCATGTCTCATTTTCTGGTGATGCGTCTGCCCATTTCACTAAGATTTCCGATTTAGGCCGGTATTTCCCTTTCTGTATTATACGCCGATCTAGGACAGCCTCAGGTTGGGGCAGCAGGTCTGAATCATCTGAAGTTGGTGGAAGATGATGTAAGAGTGGTGGTAGAGGGCCAAGTTGCCATTTAAGCAAGCTGACATGGAACACATTGTGTATCTTTGAATCTGTTGGCAGTTCTAGTCGGTACGCAACTAAACCAACCCTCTCAAGAACTTTGTATGGACCAAAGAATCGGGGAGATAACTTTATGTTGCTGCGAAAAGAAACCGACTTCTGTCTATATGGCTGAAGTTTTAAGTAGACCTAATCATCCACCTCGAAATTTACCTCTCGGCGATGTAGATCTGCCTGAATCTTCATCCTATTTCCAGCTACAAGGAGGTTATGTTTCAATGTCCGCAAAATATCATCACGGTCACGAAGCAACGTGTCTACAGCTTGAACCTTGGAAGTGTTTGGGATGTAGGAGAGCAAAGTGGGTGGAGGTATCCCGTAAACAGCTTCAAATGGAGAAATTTTAGTAGCAGAATGGGTTGAAGTGTTATAACTATATTCTGCCCATGCAATCCAGTCAAGCCATCGTTTAGGTTGTTCACCTGCGAAACACCGTAAGTATTGTTCTAGGGTTCGGTTGACCACTTCTGTCTGCCCGTCGGTTTGGGGATGGTAGCTGGAACTCATGCAAAGGTTTGTTCCCTGCAAGTGAAATAATGTTTTCCAAAAAGTGCTGACAAAAACCTTGTCTCTGTCACTGACAATAGAAGTAGGCAGGCCGTGAAGACGCACAATTTGATCTAGGAAAGCTTTAGCCACAGTCAGTGCCGTATAGGGATGCTTTAAGGGAATGAAGTGGGCATACTTACTCAAGCGATCCACCACAACCATAATCACTGTCATGCCTTGCGACGGCAGTAACCCTTCCACAAAATCCATTGAAATATCAGACCAAATTTTATCCGGAATCGGCAGAGGTTGAAGAAGCCCAGCTGGCTTGGTACACTCATGTTTGCAATGCTGACATACGTCACAATTTCGTATATACTCTTTGACAAAAGAACGCATATTTGGCCAAAAGATGCAAGACTTCACCCGGCTGAGGGATCTGTGGTAGCCAAAGTGGCCTCCTATTGATGTAGAGTGACACTCCGATAATATTGTGGGAATTAGAGAAGAGGTTGGACTCAAAAAAATCATCTCTTTTTTAAACCACACCCCATCCCGATAAACAAGGTTTGGATGCCTTGGAGTTGTATTTGATGTCAAGAACTGATGATAAAAAGAGTCATTTTGTACCTCTTGTTGTAGTGTGTTCCACCAATTTTCCACAGGTAAAGATATTGCCTGAAATTCGAATTCAGCGACTCGAGAAAGAGCGTCGGCACCTTGATTTTCTTTTCCCTTTTTATACTGAATGACATAGTCATAATCAAGAATTTTTGGTAACCATCTGGTCTGGGTAGGCGTTGTGATCTGTTGTTCCAGGAGATATTTTAAACTTTTATGATCGGTTCGGACGACAAAAGGTTTGCCTAGTAAGTATGGTCTCCACTTTCGGATTGCTTTGACGATGGCCATCATTTCTTTTTCGTAGGTGGATAGAAGCAAGGCAGTCCCTTTTAATGCTTCACTGAAGAATGCCACTGGATGATCATGTTGAATCAGTATGGCTCTGATTCCCACTCCGCATGCATCGCTTTCAATGATAAATGGCTGAGAGAAATCAGGAAGGCGAAGTACAAGAGTAGATGTGAGTGCTGATTTTAGTTGGAAAAATGCTTCAGCTGCTTCAACAGTCCAACGAAAACCATCTTTGGTCAGTAATCGCGTGAGAGGTGCAGCCATCCCTCCGAAACCGCGGATGAACTTCCAGTAGTACCTTGCTAAGCCCAAGAACCCTCGGACTCCCTTCGTTGTAGTTGGAACTGGCCAGTCTTGGACTGCTCGGATCTTTTCAGGGTTTACAGCCACCCCTTTTTCTGAGATCAGGTGTCCCAAATAATCCACTTGCATGACTCCGAAACAGCATTTAGATTGTTTCGCGAACAAGTTGTTAGTTGACAAAATCTGCAGTACTGTTTGAAGGTGAAGGAGATGGTCGGACCAATTCCGACTGTATATCAAGATGTTGTCAAAGAAGACCAACACGAATTTCCTGAGATGAGGTTTGAAGAGATCGTTCATGAGGCCTTGAAAGGTTAAAGAGGCGTTGGTTAGGCCGAAAGGCATTACTGTGAACTCGTAGTGGCCGTCATGAGTTCGAAATGTCGTCTTGTGTATATCGTCCTTATGGACCCGTATTTGATGATACCCCGACTGTAAGTTCAGCTTCGAGAAGTAGGTCGCACCTTGCAATTCATCTAAGAGCTCATCGATCACTGGAATTGGGTATTTGTCCTTGATCGTGATATTGTTCAATGCTCGATAATTGACACAGAACCGCCATGTACCATCAGTTTTCTTGACAAGTAGCACAGGAGAGGAGAACGGACTGTGGCTAGGTCGAATGACACCGGACTCCAGAAATTCTCTTACTAACCTTTCGATCTCGGTTTTTTGGTAATACGGGTAACGGTATGGTCTGACACTGATTGGAGATTGGGTTGGCAACAGAAGAATGCGGTGGTCATGGGACCGGTTTGGTGGCAGTTGCTGTGGAGTATCAAATACATGCTGAAATCTCTTCAAGATATGCTCAAGTTCGGGTGGATATTCAGGTGTAACTATGGTTGTAGTGCATAAGTTAATTTGAAAAAACAATCCCATACCTTCCAGGTGCATCATTTCTTTTGTGTACAATGCTTCGAGGGATGATCGGTCGAGTCCTTGGAATGTGCAGCTGGTACCATTCTGGTTGAAGGTCATTGTTAACTTCCGATAGTCTGTCTCGATTGACCCAAAGTTTCCAACCATTAGACCCCCAAAACAACTTGGCATGCCGCGACTGGGAGAATGTAGAAGTCGGCCTGAATAGGATAATCATGGATGACTATCGATGTCGCCATACACCTTCCAGCACATTCAATCTTTTCACGATTGGCCACCATTACCTGAAACTTTCTATCGCTGATGACTGGTAACCAAAACTTAGTGACCACAGATTGATCGATGAAATTGTGTGTGCTCCCTCCATCGATTAACACCGTGACATTCTTATTTTTCAGTTGTCCGATTACTCTGATAATTTGTGGATGAGTGGTTCCTGATATTGCATGAAAAGAGATTTCTGGTATTGTTGGCTCAATATTTTCTGGCACATATTGTTCTTCATTGGTAACATCCTCGTCAGTGCTCGGAAGATCCTCAATCATAAAGAGTTGGGGCCTGCGACAGTTGTGGCCTGGTACAAACTTTTCGTCACAATAGTAGCACAATCCCTTCTCACGTCAGTCTCTCGTTTCTTGGCTTGTTATGCGTTTAAATGGAATGGAAGTGGGCTGACTTGTTTTCTGACCTGGTGCTGATCCTAGTAGGTCGGCAGTAGGGGTGGGTAAAGCTCGTGTTGCTGCGGTTTGAAATCGACCTGAATTGTTGGTTCTAAGCTGGACGTTGTTGCGCTCCTCGATTAACCGTGCGACTCCAATTGAATCCGCCAATGTTTTTGGTTGTTTAACCTTCACATCCAAACGTATCTCATCTTTCAACCCTGCAATGAAACAACCCACCAGATAATTTTCCGGTAAATCGTCGATCCTTTAAGACAACTTTTAGAATTCCTCTTGGTAAGCGATGACAGTAGTTGTTTGTTTAAGTCTGGTAAGGGATTCGGAGGGATCTTCGTAATCCGTTGGTCCAAAACGCTGAAGAATCGCCTTGGTGAACTCGTTCCAGGTAAGGGGTCCCTTGAATTTGTTGAACCATCTGTGCCGCTTTAAAGCAATGTCATCCAAATGAAATGAAGCAAGCTGGACTTGGTGTTGTGAGTCGATATTTTTAAAACTGAAGTATTGCTCGGCCTTGTAAATCCAACCAGTAGGGTCAACTCCGCTGAATTTTGGAAATGAAAGTTTGAGTTGTGTATGGTTTTGGTCGTGAGAAGTAAAAGGATAGGTGTTGGTGTTGTCAGTGTGTGTTGGGCGTTGGCTGTGTGAACTTTCTCCAGCTGCAAATGGGTTGACATCTCTGTCAAAAGTGGCTTGATGTTGACGAGCTTACAAAGTCTGCATCTGTGTAATTAAGGTCTTCAAGGAGGCGTTAACTTGTTCAAAGCTAGACTCATGACGAGCGTTAATGTGATCAAAGCTAGACTCATGACGAGCTAGTATCTCGTTAACGTCGTTGAGGAACTCGGCGTTGGACTTGGCACGGGTATCCATGAACCGAAAGGCTTTGATACCAATTTGATACGTATATTTCCGAAAGAGTAGGAAGAGAGGAGAAATAACAGAGGAGGATATTTGTATAACTTGATAATATCTATTCAATCTGGTATCTTGGCTATTTATAAGCCAGGCAACAAGCCATACATTTTTAGCAATGCAACAAACAAATATGACTCAAGAATTCCAGGAGATAATGGGTTAGTGGTGTATGTCAAAACGTCCCACTTATCAGGAAATCAAGACTCCACTAAGGCATTTACAGATGCCAACAACTAACTTATTCCACTTAATAAAACATTACTGATGCCTCAATTAACAATAATTAATAAACAATCAAATAACTGAATTGAAACAATCAAATAACTGAATTGAAACAATCAACTCCCCCACGTTGCATGATCTGTAGGGATTGGACACTTGGACATATCATTGGGTCAGTAGTTTATGTTCATAGGAAGGCTAATTTTGTAGCGCATTTTCTTTCCAAATTCATTGATTTTATCAGAGGATCTTTTCTGGATGGAGACCTACCATCTGTGTGTGTGTATGTGTGTGTGGATCCGGTGTAGTGTACTATGGTGGTTGGTGGTTTGTGTTTTAATAAAGTTTTTATTTTATTTAAAAAAAAACCGTTTATATCTTATTTTAAGATATACATATCAAATAGAAAAAGTAAAAAATTTTGACTTTTATATGCTACATTATAGTCTTCTAATACATTTCTACAAATGGTCTATATAACAATTCTTACATTTACAATTTCATCCAAACATAATCAAACCCTAAAAGTCAATTTTCCGGTTAAAAAAATTCTCAATTTTGAAGGGTGAGACATCTACCATTTTTCAACCAGATCTTCTTCTAGTTCTACCAGATGTGAACCAGTGAAAGGAGATCTGGCTGGTTATATATTTATTTATTTATTTTGTTTTTCAATTTTCATTTTTTTATATTAATTTTTAAAATAAATTATTTTTTGATTCGAATGATATTGGAAGGTCATAAATGGAAAAAGTTAAAAATTCAATTTGTAATAAATCATTCAAAATGAAAAAACAAATATATTATAATATCTTAATTTTTAGGGTAAATTGCAATGACATCGGCGGAGGAGTCATGCCACAACCGTTGCACCCACCAAACCTCCATCGCTAATGTAATATCTCCTCCAAACTGAAGAAGATGTGGTGCAATCTCCATGGAAGAGATTGCACCAAGGAGATTTGGGTGCATAATAGTTCTTCACTGTTTGCAGAAGAGAAGAGTCGATTTTTGTTTGCAGGGATATGAAATCTCTAACACTTTCAGTTTTTTTTTTTTTTTCGGTCAATTGATATGAGTTCTGAACAACTCCATGGAGATCGAACCAGATATTATAACCATTTCGATATATTTATTATTTATATTTATTTTTTGAAAATTTTATTTAGATATATTTGATAGTATGTCAATTTTTTGTTATTTTCTATAATGAAATATTTTTATTTGATTTACTTGATGTAAAAAGCCCATCTTGCCCTTGCACAGTTAAGACAGCTATTAAGACAGAGTAGTCAAAATGGTGAAGGGTGTCTTCTTGTAATTAAAGAAAAAGTTCAATTTGACAATGGTATAAATAAATGTGAAGGTATCTTATTACAATTTATCCTAATTTTTAAGACTTGTTTATATACCTAACAAATTAAGATCTTACGAGACTTCAAATAAAAAAAACAAACACCACCTTAGAATTTATTCGAGACAGCCAGTAACCCATTGAATTGCACGCATTCAATCAAAATTTAATTCGATGGTCTCTAATGTCTCCCACTCCCGACATTCTGTTAAAGCTACTATAAGACTAATGTTACAACTTACACCTCTATCTGAAACATATGTAGAATGAGAATGATACAACACCAGGTAAAACTTTAACTAATTTACTCGATAACAAAGTTTCATAAATAAATACCATGCACTTCTGGTTGCAGAGATCCTCTTGGAAAATCCATGGTGTCCTTCATTTAGTGCTCATCAGGATTTCATTTAGACAGCTGCTGGGACTTGACCTTCTACCGATTTCAACACCTCTTCACCCATCTCCTTGCATCCTACTAATTTCTGTATAAGCAAGTAGTGTTAGCCGATACACGAAAATAGGATGTTATACTAAAAATAAATTAATTGTTAACATCTTCATCCTCTCCTTATATTTCAACCTTATATTTCAACCATTGGGAACGACAAGCAAGGAAACATCTCACAAATATTTTGTGCAATGTTATTTTCACACAATGTAGATCCACATCCATCATAATATATTCCAAGTTTATTAACTTTTCTAGCTATGAAAAAGAAGTAAAAACAAAACTAGCACAGATAATGGATCGTGGAATCAAAAATACATACTTTTCCAGCTGAGTATATGTCACCCGTTCGGAAACCCTTATCAAGAGTATCCAAAACTGCATTCTCGATTCTCTTAGCAGCATTTTCTTCCCCCAAGCCATACTTCAAAAGCATAGCAACACTGAGTATAGTTGCCAATGGATTTGCCTTATCCTGCATATTTAATCATCACATTCGATGTTAACATTCAAGACAAGCTTTTCTTTTTGGTGGACAAAAAAAAGAAACTTTATTTTGACAGAGGATAATTGATACAACCTGTCCAGCAATATCAGGAGCAGAACCATGTATTGGTTCGAAAAGTCCTGGTCCCTGAGCCAATGAAAAAAAAATACAAGTAAACGAAACAAATTATATAAATCCTTTTGAACTAAGTGAAGGCTCTTCAGACTACTGATTTCAAAAGGATCAAGTACATAGCCATACCGATGCACCAAGACTAGCAGATGGAAGCATCCCTATACTTCCAGTAATCATTGAAGCCTCATCAGATAAAATATCACCAAATATGTTGTTCGTCACAATTGTATCAAACTGCAACATTCATGGTTAAAAATGGTGAGGTTTGTGCTACCCATCAATGGGAATAAGTAACTAAACTAAATCTTCAACTAAATTTCCAAGTCACAAAATGAAGACAATTTGAGCCAATTTCTTTTAAACTGAAACCTGTTTTGGATTGCGAACAAGTTGCATTGCAGCATTGTCAACATACATATGTGAAAGCTCAACATCAGGATATTCTGAGGCTATGGCTGTTACTCTATTCCTCCAAAACATTGATGCCTGGAAATTCAATGAACACACATCACAGATATGATAACATAATTTGCTTTCTGTCCATTAGCACATCATATAGAGCACACAATAAACAATTCTCATGAAACCCAATAAAGCCCTATAATTACTGATTTAATGTCCAATAGCTATTTGGAAGTACATAATTTGCGTTAAAATAAATCACATAGGTTAACATAATGAGCACTCTAAAAGAATTACAAGTCAGTTTACTATAAGTTTGTCCCTATAATAGCATCTCCTACAACCAATTATAGCTAACTGCAGCATACTTTAAGCTCTATCATTGCTGAAAGACCATGTAATTAATCAGCACAGTGGCATTATTACAATAATAAGCAGGGGCTCTATAATTAATACATCATAAAAATGTCAGAAGAAGTATTCAGAGCATAGAATACAGAGAAAGATAAGGAAACACCTTCGGACATGTTGCATAGACAAAATTCCTACTAGAATTCAAAGAACATGATGATATACAAGATCAATTTTAAAGGCATCAATTGACTTTTACAGATGGGCCTCTTCCATGAAAGGAGTTAAGAATATATAGCTTCCCAACATCAAGCGGTTAATTTGAAGACACCCTATCTTGTCCACAGTCCAAGATCGAATCTTCTTGGAGACTGCCATCAACTAGTGCTTTTAAGCAGATTTAATCATCATTCTTAGAACTTAACACTTTTAACTTCTAATAATTAAAAAAAAAATCTACAAATTTCCTTTTTCTTATTTCAAAATCAAACAAAATTAGGGCACTTCAATTATTGTGTTTGATAACGTAGAGCAAGAAGAAAAAGGGAAGAAAATGTGTAACTCAAAAGAACTAGAATCCACCAGAAATTATTCTCTCCGGGAAATTTTTTAAAAAAGGGCAAAATAGATGATGACAATGAAGCTTACCACAGCCTATTTATCAAAATGTGAAACAGGAGGGAAAGCAAGAAAAAGAAGAAGAAAATAACAAACAAGTAAAGGAGGAGTTACATAAATCAAATGAGGCGCATAAGAGAGGACGAACAAAAGGAAAAATAGGATAAGAACAAAACAGATTTCAACAAGAAGCTCCTGGAGTCCATTTCAGACTTGTTTTTCTTTTTCTTAGTCCCAAAGCTGAATGTTTTCGTTCCCTGGGTCTACTTCCAGACCGGAAGAGGGACATTAGTGCATCCAATATATTGCAATATTCTTGATTTATTACAAAGAAGGAAGATACTGAACCACAGAGAAAGGTAGAACCAAAGGAAAGTTTCCTTAAGTTAAATAGTGTGATTGCATTACCTAATCAGGACTCATGGGAGGCTTTAGATATTAGGATTCAATTACATGGAATTTTTCACTAATACACATTAGAAGTTTAGAACAAACTTTATACAAATAAGAAATGGAAATTTCTTAAATGTATGAAAGAACGTATGGGCATTCAACATATGTATATAAACAAATAGAGATAAACACTCAACTTATACTTCATAGTTTCATATGTACCTCTAAAACATTTGCTTTATCAACGGAGCAAAGTTTTTTATTACGCTTCCGAGCAGTCTCAAATCCAACACGAGCAATGCGATCAATCTAGAAATGCAAATGTTTTCATTTTTATGTTAGATATGAATTTATGCCAAATTATAATAATCAAGTTATTGAAAAGAATGAGAAAACAACTTAAAATCCCAAACAAAGGATTTACAAAGGCAAGAATCTAAATTATACTATAGGCACTACTCAGTCAGCGACTTAATTCCTATATAGAGAGAGAAGTACAAATATCATATTTATCTTTATTTTATTTTATAAGAGAAAGGAAAAAATTAGGAAAAATCGTATTTTAGTCCATGTAGTTTGTCTTAATCTACGTTTAGTCCACGGTTTTTTGGAATTGTAATTTTTAGTCCATAATTATTCTGACAATTGGGATTGTAGTCCTTACCGTCCAATTCCGTTATGGTATTACTGAATTCTGTTAAGTCAACGAGGGCAAATAAGTAAATTCATGAACCAGTTTCTAGAAGGTCTAGTTTCTGAAGGGCATAATTGTCATTTGAGAAAAGTAATTTTTTTTTAAAAAGATTAAATAATAAATATTATTAAATAAAATAATAAATATTATTAAATAAAATAATAAATATTTTTAATGTATTAAATAAATAAATATTAAAAAAAACAAAAACAAAATCCCCCATCTCTCTATCCTTTCCTCTATCTCATGATCTCTATCTATTTTCTCTCATCTCTCTCTCTCTCTCTCTCTTCTCCTTATCTCTTCATCTTCAACATCAAACACCATTACCAAACCCTAACCACCGCCACTGCCACCACCACCGTCACCGCCACTGCCACCACCACCGTCACCACCACTGCCACCACAACCGACCGCCAATAAACACCATTACCAAACCCTAACTCCATTCTTTCTCTCTTTGTCTATCTCCCGCCGCTCTCTCTCTCTCTCTTCTTCATCTTCATCTCTTCATCTTTTTCAACCCAGAAAATTACATAAATTTTTTTACACCACGCCATAAAAACAACCCACAACAGAGTTTGTATAGGATGTCTCACTTAGTTTTGGTCTTCATTTCCTCATAGTTTTGTTCAAAAAAAATTTCCAGATCTGCTTTTGTTCAAAGAAAATTTTTATATTTAGTTTTGTAAAAAAAATTTCTAGATCTTGTTTTATCAAAAAATAAATTTGTTGTTCTTCTTCTAATTAGTCAGAGAAATACATTCATTTCCATTTTAGTTTCTATGTTTTTTTTTTTGACTTTCTTTTCCTGGATTTAGGGTTACGGTTTGAATGGGTATGGATGCTAAAGTAATGGTGTGGGCCACATTTTAGTGGTAATTTGATCATGTTATGTACCTGATAATTTGGAGAAGAAAGAGGAGAAAAGAAGTTGAACAGAGGTATATTTGGCTGTGAAATTGCCAATTACCTGATATACATAGAGGCTTAGAAGAAGAAGAAAATTAAGAGAGGATATTTGGTGAAATGTAAAAAAAATTTCTAGCTCTTGTTTTATCAAAAAAAAAAAATTTGATGGGAGATTTTTGGTCTGGTTCAATTTTCTGGAAATGAGCTGATGAAGAATATTTCTGGAAAATTGAAGAATATTTATGAGATGGTGTTGGAGAAGATGACATAGTTGTCAGAGGCGTTAGGCGACTCAAGGCGAAATGGGCCTCTATCGCCTGAGGCGCTAGGCGCCAAGCGAGGCGCACGCCCGACTGAAGCGAGGCGCACCTATTTTAAGAAAACCTATATAGCTAAGTTATCCATAATTTTTTTAAGTGACTACTTTCAAAACTACCCACAACACACAATAATTAAATAAAAAGCAATGACCATCATAATTCATAGTTCAAAATAGACTTAAAGTTGCAAAAACAATTCAAATCATCACAATTCTAAAAAAACAAGATCATGCATCGAAATCGAATTCTAAATCATCTCCTCCAATTCCCTCTTGAAGGAGATGCTTATCATCTTCTAATCTGGGTTTCCAGATGTTCCAGATCTAGTGGTAGAGATCCACCAGATTTTTTTTTAAATTTTTTTTGTAACTTTTAATTTCTAAGGTGGTGTTGAAGAAGATGAACTGAATCGGTGTGCTTGGTGAATGATTTATTATAATTATTTTTTTTAAAATTTAACAAAAAATAATATCTCGTGGGAATTCAAATCTTATTTTTTTAGTTTTTTTAATTTATTTTGTTTTTAAATTCTTTTTAGTTAAAATTTAAATTAATCACACAGAAGACAAAATTAAGGGTAACATGGTCTTTTCCATAGCATCAGCACACATCAGGGGTATTATGGTCATTTAACAAGTCTAACATAACAGAATCCGTCCTTTCAACGGATTCTGTCACAGAAGGACTAAAAATTACAATTTTAAAAAACCGTGGACTAAACGCAGATTAAGGCAAACTACAGGGACTAAAATACGATTTTCCCAAAAAATTATTATAGATCCAACAAAGCAAGACAAATACAAATGACTGTAGGGAATTCATGCATGGGAAGAAGCATTACATGTGGGCTTAGGCTGCGTTATAGCCTTATAGGCTGGCCTAAATGGAAATATAAATCCAAGCAGTTACAAAAATGCCACTGTCACCAGATTTACTTTCAGCCCATAAAGCCTTTTATTAAGAAAAAAAGAAAACAGAAGTTGACATATCAAAAGTTGAAAAGCGAATCATGTTGTATCCAGGTGTCTCGTCTCCTATAAGAAAACAATCAATATTTGTCATGTTTTATTGGAGATGGTTTTTTGACAAAAACCAAAAGTGTCAAGAACAAGAAGCCAAAAAGGAAACCATGTGTTAAAATAAGAAAATAAAATAAAAAAATAAGTAAAAAAAAGAAAGACGTGTATCAACTGCAACCATATTTAGTTTAAATTTTATATCAATTTTGAGGGTCTTAAGTTACTCAAAGTGGCACAAGTAGAAAAGCTATATATTAGAGTCTAAAATTAAAAAGAAAAAAAAGGAAAACTTCAACCAAATTGAGTGATCTTTGACCATTTAGCCAAAAGCATAAGCAGATAAATGATAAAATACAGTCATTTCAGAGGAGGTTTGCTAGTAAAAGACTACCTCATAGGAAGCATAAACCTCTGTATTGAAGCCAATCTCCTCACCATTTTCATTGGTTCCAATTCCCCTGGGCTTTCCAAAGTAAATACCTACTCCCAAGCAAATATCATCATGCCATGATTTTGCCAAGAAAGGTGAAAAAGGACAAAAAGAAACTGTCCATGTGCTTCTAGTTATCATATAGGGCACACTAACCTCCGGTAAGCTCCCTTATAACCATAAGGTCAACACCTTCAGCAACCTCCTTCTTCAATGTTGAAGAGTCCACTAACTTACAAAGTGAAAAGCAAAATGAGACTCAGTTTTATATTTTTTTATATAAAAAATAAACAAGAACAAAAGATGAACAAACACACAGAAATATACACACATAATTTCAGATAAAGCAATCATAAGTAATGATTATGAAAATTTGCTCACAAGTTTCTTTTGAATCAGGCAGCGTGCTCAATCTGATGAGCTACGTTTTATTAAATAAAATATATAAACCACATGATTGAATAAATACACCATAGTGTATACAGCTACTCATATTTTTCATAGGTAGCCACTGTGTCCACATGAACAAACTACAATAAATTAATCATTGATGCACCTTTCTTCTTTTACACTTTCATAAAGGTTACTTAAGGGACTGTTTTAAGTTTCATTATGCTGATCAACAGCTACACCACCAGAGCATGTCATATGGCAACCTAGAAATTGAAGGCTGGTCTCACCTAATATCACTTTGGATTAACATAATGCTGAGACAACAATATAAATGGTAAAAGACTCACTCACACCAGGCTTTTGCTATTGATGCTTCCTTGTTTGATTATTAAAATATACATTTGAATTACTAGAAATTAGGTGGTATTAATGGGATACCGTTCACCTCTATGGAAGGCAAAAAGGTTATTCAATTTTAATACAGGATGCATTGGTACACCTTTTAGGCATACCTAGTTAAATTTTCTTCTACCCATTCCAAAACAATGTAAATCACCTTTTTATGACAACCTTTTGCAATATATATGCAAGCAAAAGACAAAAGTAACATAGTTAAAATATACTTTTATTGTTAAACAAAAAAGAATAAAAAGATCCGAAACTTTATGCAAGAACAAAGCAAAAGAACAGATAATTCCATTAATTGCAAATGAAGAATTTTACTTGAGACAAAACAGTTGCCGGCCTCAAATTTGCAAAGACTTTAAGACCTTCTCGAAGCTGAAGCAACCCCGTCTCTGGCTTCAAATGTTTTGGGTTATTATCCCATTTATACCTTAATATAAAATATCACCAAATAACTTATTTATAAAATTTACAAAAACCAAAACCAAAATAAATAAAATTGAGCAATGATCACATACCCTCCAATTGCTCCTAGAAGAACTGCATCAGACTGTTTCGCTGCTGAAAGTGTCTCATCAGGTAATGGAACTCCAGTCAAATCCAAAGCTGATCCTCCCATAGGCATCTCTTGGAACCCAAATTCAATCCCTATTATATAAAAATGAAATAAATAAAGTGAATTATAAAATCTCAACACTAAAGTTGTACCATTTCATCTTAACTAGTTCTAAAAGTCCCACCCCACAAAATCATAAAGTCAAGTCCACATTCTTATCAAAATCTCAAAAGATTGATAAAATCACAATATGAATACCGTAAGACCCTAGACGAGTGATTGGTCAAACATTGGAAAATGTAATACTTAAAGTTTTCCAACTATTACAAACAATCATTTTACAGTTAAATCCCAATGCAAGGTTGTTTAGTTTTATCCAGTTCTATCGGTCACATGCGAATTTAGAATCTCTTCCTTGCATTAAAAAAAAATTATCACATTGAACCCATAAATCACAACTCACTATTCAATTAAACCCTAAACCTGAAAACTTAAAATTAATAAGTTCTTTAAGATTACAACTACCCAGCAAAGGGAATAAAATCAATACACATAAAATAAAAAATTTAAAAACAGATACATTTTTGTTCTCTTTGTTGCTTCAATTAAATATTCGAGAATCTGCTATGCGTACAATAAGTTTCAGATTTTCAATTCACCAATCAAAAAATCGTATTTCGTAAAGAGAGAAAGAGACATGACCTTCAAGAGCACCAATCAGCTTGAGGACGTCCTTGGCAACAGAGATGGTTTCGGGGCCTATGCCATCGCCAGGGAGGATGGTGATGGAGTACCGTTTGGTCGGTGAGGCGGCGGCACATCTGATACTTACTGGTCTGGAGGAGTGTTTGGATGCAGATTTAAGATAAAGCGGGGATCCGACCAACCAGAGATTGAGCTGCTGCAAAGAAGCCGCCATTTTTTTTTGGAAAAAAGGATAGCTGAAAAAATTGTACCTAATGTTTATCAACTACAAGAACACATCTCAACAAGTATCAACTAAATTCACTCGCTAATAACCTCTCCATCACTACAATAAACTACTTGGTTCCTATTTATCGACCAATCCTAACAAAGTAACAAGAGATATAAGAGGATTAGCACAAGGCAAACTTGTAAAATACACACACAAACATAGAGATATATAAAATACACACAAAAACACAGAGCACATTGTGCATTTCAAGAAATCCAATGTGTGGTTTCCATGTGTGGTTTTAGCAGATTTTACAAGAATGTGGAAAAAATGGATGAATCTAATAAGTAATTTAAGGAAAGAACCTGATGGGTCCTTATTACAAGAAACGGTTCAATGTTCATCATAAAAATCCAACCAAATACTTACAATTGAATTCAAAGAACATATAAAGTTACATGAAAATGACAGGCAAACTTCAAAAAGCAACAAGGCGCACACACACAAGAAAACAGTGAGTATTGAGAGAAACACAGAGAACCAGAAGAACCCAAAAGGCAATAAAACTTGTACAAAAAAGTTGAAAACAGAAACAGAAAACAATACTATACATAAGGCATTGACTTGTCTTTGAAAACTTAACCAATGAATTATCTTCACTTTTTGTATGCATTAATATATTTTCTTTATAATAATTGTGGTGGGGAAGAGTTTGGAGCAATAGATAAGGATATATAAAAAAATTATCTTCACTTTCTAATTCATGATGTGCTTAGAGCGATATACGGCTGCTTTTCAAGATAGTATCAATGAATTATCTTCACTTTTTGGATGCATGAAAATATTTTCTTTATAATAATTGTGGTGGGGAAGAGTTTGGAACAATAGATAAGAATATATAATAAGAATTATCTTCACTTTTTTTTTTTTTTTTTTTATTAAACGAGAACATGACATAGAAAAGGGAAAGCAAAACAGAGCATGAAACAACACAGAGCAAACCAAACCCAGAAAAGGTAGAGCCTAACCAGGCTTATCAGCCTCAATGGCTCTAACTAATTCATGTTCTTGCACTGGAACTCTGTACCACGAAATTTCAATAATCAAACTCAAAATTTCAGTAATCGAAATCAAAGTCAACTCCAAAACAACAAAAACCCATCAAAAAAAAAAAAAAAACACAAACATTATAATTTCTTTTAGTTTCTCAGTTGATTTACAAAAGAAATTACAGGCAGGGCCGGGCAAAAATCTAAAATGGGTGGCCCTAATTCATTTCCATAGTTTTTTCAATATATATACATATATATATATATATATATATATATATAATGTATTCACATATTTAGCCCAAAAACGATAAGTTCTTTGAAGATAAAATAATATCATACAATAAATACATTTATTATATAATCAAATAAATTTCTCATATAAGTGGAGCAAAATACGATTAGTAATATTCTAACAATCAATGTGAAAAGTAACAATAAAACCTGTTAAGCAATTGAATTCAACAGGTTGCAAACTCGCACACCGCCACACTCGCACTAGTCCCGCAAATGGAAAACTGCAGTATTGTAAGATTATAACTAGGATTATTCAAAACCAATGTGTTAAAAACAATCACATATTACTCAAAACCTACTAAAGCTCCAGATCAATTGATAAAAATCAACATGCAATCAACGATTTGAGTAAAATTAGAATAAAAAACCCACAGAGAACACCCTGATTCGAGTAAAATCACACAATAAGCATCAACAATTTGCAAATTTACACATAGTAATCGGGGAACTAATTGCATTGATACAAATAACTAAACTTAAAATTGTCAATCAAAAAATTGAGCACAGAAATCAAAACAGAATTAACCAATTAGAGTATAAATTATAAAACCGTAAAGCGCTACATATCCAACCCCAAAACTAACAAACTGACCCACATTATTGAAGAACATATTCAAGTTGAGCTTTTTAAAACACAAAATTCAAACTTAAAAAAAAAAAATCAAACCAGTCCCGCAATTCGCAGACATACTCTTGGATTCATTAAATTATAACTAGGATTATATAAAATCAAATAATCGTTTCAATTAAAAGCATAAATTAGTAAATTAATAGGCAAGACGCAAGAGACCAAGAGATTATTCACTATCTTGTGTAGATTTTATCGGTTAGAAGTCGATAACAATTTGTTAAAAAAAAAAAAAATTACCTGGGCACGGACACAATGAGAGACTGAGAGTGAGAATTGAGACTTTAGATTGAGATGCTTGAGTGGATGAGACTTGAGAGTATGGGATTGAGAATTTAGAGAGACTGAGAGAGAGATGCGTCAGGCGGCAGCTGCAATTGGTGGGGAAAAAAGAAATAAGAGATGATTGATGAATTAAAAATTTAAAACCTTAGAACTGGAAAAAGGGTCTGCGGGCAATGGGCATTAGAAACTGAATTGGGCTTGTGAAACTAGAAAAGATAAATTGAATTGGGCAATGGGCATTAGAGAAACTGTGGGCCATTTTTTTAAGTATTGTTGGGCTTGTTTAAAAAAAAATATTTAGACCCATTTTAATTATCTATATATATGCAATCAACAAAACCAAAAAGTTGAAAACATGAATTATTTGTTCTCACCAATCTCAGCTTCCAATGCTTTGACCTAAGTAAAATTGAATTTTGTGTTTTTGTTTTTGTTTTTTAAATAGCTACCGGACAGCTTTTGGTTACTTTTGACATTAAAAAACAAAAAATTCGGCTGTTCGGAAATGATACCAAACAGCCCCTGAGCATCTCCGCATTTTCATTACTACTTCCCCAGGAAGTTATTTTCTAAAAACTACAAAAAATAACTTCTCAATTTCTCAGTTGGGGGAAGCCAAAAGTGACCAAAAGCACCTTCCTAAAATTTTACCAAACACTATAGGCCCAGTTCGTAATCACTTTTGGCCCAAAAAGCACATCCGGAAGCATTCCCAAATTGGGCCGGAAAGAGCTTGACGTGAGTCCAGTGTTTTTTGGCTTGAGCTAGTAACTTGTTATTTTTTTTTTGTCTCTTCTCTTTCAATTAATCGCATGCTTGTTTCATAAGATTTGAAGTAATTACACTTAACCTAGCTGAGTTATGATTATTTACAAACAGGAACAACATTCTGAATAATGACATTGACACCCCTGGATTTGAGTCAAATTTAATCAAACTTAACGGTTGGTTGGGAGGGCATTTTATCATTTCATCATATTTTTTAGGGTAAATTGCACAAATTCCCTTATGTTTAGGTGATAAAGCAAAATATATAAAGAATGTCCATAATTACAATAAGCCTAAATACGTTAGTCAACATTCATTACCGGCTAACGTTATGAGGGCAAAAAAGTCATTTTGTTTATGAAATGAAATATATTAATAAAAAAAATCCTATAGTTGCCTAGTACATATGATAGAAGTCTCATATATATCAAAACCTTGTTCATTTGTCACTCTTGGTTTGGTGTTATTTCTACGTCCATCAAAACCTCTGTTCATCTATCACACTTGGTTTGACGCCATTTCTAGTCTCCCTTTATAGCGCCAAACAAACCCTACATTCCACTTATAAAAGTTTGGCTACTCCAACTCTCCAAGCATTCTTAATCCGTTGAAGAAAAAGAAAGGAATTCTCAAACATGTAGGGTATACATGACTTTGGGTTTAATTGTTGAAGGTGCTTAATAGTTACGGTTTATTGTAGTTGAAATTTTGTTAACCAAGGTTCTAATATCAAATATTAATGTTTTTATTTACAAATAATTTTTTTTTTGGGATTTTGTTAGTTGGGATTATGAATCAGGGTTTTTGTATCTTGGAATTAAGGTATTTATTTACAAAAAAAGGTTTTTTTTTCTTTATTTTATTTCAAAAGATTCTCTTATTATTTGCATGTGATTTAGAGAGGTTTCATAGATACATAATTATTCTATTTGATTTTGTTCGATGTTTTTAGTTAGTTGTGATTTGTTGATGATGATTTCACTTTGTTAGTTTGATGATTTCCGTCAAATTCGAGCTTCGATACATTCAATTCATTATGTGTTTTAATTCTTTATTTGTGTTGATGCATGATCATACGTTGATACAGATTTAGGGTTTGGATAGTTTAATAATTGAGAGTGGATTATTGATTTATATCTATTATTGATTGTTATTCAATTGAATGGATAAATTGATCTTAGCATTGATATATACAAGTTGATTTTGGCTCATAAGGTCTTGCGCTTAAAGGGTTTTCGGTTATAGTTCACAACATTGATTTATGAATTATGATTGAAAACACTTGATTCATCCAAGGATCATAGGGTAAAAATCATGATAAAGATATGAACGAACCCTTAACTCGAGTTAAATCTTGTTTACAAACTTGGTTCGAAACATTGAGTAGACATAGTTGGGGAATATTGATGACCTAGTCCTTTCATCCATTGATCACAACCAATTTAGTTAATTTCTTTCTTAGATCAATTAGTAGTTTAAATTTCAATCATCATCAATCTCAACAATTTGGTTACTTTTAGTTAGCTTTAATTAGAATTAGTTATAGTCAATAATCATTTTTTTACAATCGAATGAACTCTACTTACCGATGTACTTATCTATACGATTCATGCACTTGCGAGTTTAGTAAAACGTAATTTTTACATCACTAACCCCATACAGTCTCCATTAACTTCAAATATGCAATAAATGAGAAGTCTTTAAAAGGAAAGAATAATTAATGAATGGGAAATTTGTTCTTACTTAACAAAAGAGGTCAATAAGGAAGACCCATGAAAGATTTGAAGCACACATGATGTATTAGGTCACAAGTGTTTGGGTTTCCATAAAATGGAATCAAATCATAGACTAGATGATAAAATTAAGCACAAACATTCAAAAGAATCTAGCCTAATCAAGAGACAATCCCAAACTAATAAAAAATTAGATCCAACATACAATCCATGGAGAAATGATTTTGGAAGAATAAATCATGAAAATGGAGATTTCATATCATATCTAAAGTTTAGAGAGAGACCCACACTCAATAAAGTACTACAAGGCTTATATCTAGGGTTATGAAGTTTTTATAATGTGTTTGGAGGATAACTCTTACAATTTAGTGAATCCCACTTCAAAAATGAGCCTAATCAGACTTACATTGAGTAATATATAACCAAAATATGCAACAGACATAGTGCAGTTCGCTGTCAAAATTTACGGTACTGATCAACATCACTTGGGTCGCGAAAATCACAAACCATTTTTTGTACCCACTTTTCGCGGTCCAGCTCAACTACACATGGGTAGTAAAAAAGAGCCACTACACAATAACTCGATTTTCGAGCTACCCAAAACGTGACCAATTGACATCAAAACCTAACGTATAATATACCGTTGGAAATGTATAGATATCTAATTTCCATTCCTTTCTATAAAACAAGATTTGAATGTGTGTAGAATGATTTATAATCATCTGAGCGGCCAATGGTTAGATTTGGACAACAACAAAGTTCCCTTCTATTAGTGTTCTCTTTGGAGACTTGAAAACCAATCCAAACTGAAAAATACAAACACGGTTAATTTGACTAAAGCTAACCTAGAGGAGGGGGGGGGGGGGGGGGGGGGGGTGGGTGAATAGTTACCACACCTTTTTTGCTCCCTTGAAACAAACACAAGTTTGTCCCTCTAAGTAGCTTGTATCACACTTCAAAAACAAATTCAAGCGATATTAATACAGTTAAAGATATGCTTGTTCAAACAAAGACAATATATACAATAACAAGTATGTGATACAAACTCAAGTTATAACAAGGCTTTTATACAAAAAGCTTCAACAGATACAAAGTTGATATAATACGAATACTAATTACAAAGATATCAACCAAGATGTATATCAACATATACACAAATATAAGAAGATAGAAATGGAGATAGAGATAGAGATTGAGAAAATCAACACATGAATTTTACGTAGTAAAACCTCCTAAGAGGAAACATCCACGTGTTGGTACCACAACCACCGGCAAACACCTTTCACTAGTAAGATAAAAAGATACAATCTCTCAAGTGACCACTTCACCTAGAAATTTACCCTTCAACCCTACACAATGAAAAAGATGCATACTTGATCAACTATCCGGATCACCCCAATCCTAGTCCAGACTTCCATACACAAGTTGAAGAACCCCTCTCCAAACATGTGACTTCCGCTGCTTAGCTATCCGGATCACCCCGATCCTAGCCAAGTCTTACAATGCTCAACTATCCAAGTCACTCCGACTCTAGTTGAGACTTCCACTTGCACAAGTTGAAGATCTCCTCTCCAAACATGTGACTTTCGCTGCTTAACTATCCGGATCACCCCGATCCTAGCTAAGACTTACAATTTTCAATTCAAAGATTCACTCTAAGAAATGAGACTTCCAACCTTTTGCAAGGTAAATGATCTAAGTGAGTGCAAATGATGCAAACACACACAACATAGTATATATGATCAATATATCGTTTTGAAACTAGAATTGAATCAATATGCACATATCATATGTATTCTAGTTTACAATCCTAAAAACAATGTAATCACACTCAATAATGCATGTACATATGAAATGTGTGGATTAGACACAAAACATGAAGAACTAGATATTTGTCATCAAAAACACAAATTAATTATATCTAGAACTTGTATCATGAACAAACAACCTAGAGTATGTGAAACACCTAACACATACAAAAGTCTAGATTACGTTTAATTATATAAAAATGCTAGAATCAATTTGATAAAATCAAATATACATCTCTAGAAAAATATTAGAGCTGAGATTCTCAAGATAATCAATTAGATTCAAACAAGCTCTAAATCATCAATCATTTATGCTATTTCAATTAATCTTCAATTAAAAAGACCTAGCATATGAGAAGACTGTCAATCAACAAAATCAAGTCAATAAATGCACAAGATAGTCCTAGATTTGAAGCTAGCACAATACAACAACTCAAACATGTGAAAACATAGATTTGTAAAAAACCTAACTCAACATGTTAATCAATTGAAGCTCAAAATTAGCTATATTAGAGATCATTTCTCTAATCAATGTTTACATATAAAACATACATATATAGAAGAAGAAAACCCAAGGTAATTGTAGATTTGAAAATCAAAATCAAAAGAGAAATCAATACCTTGAACAAAAACTGTGAAGTACCATTTGTGTGAGTGAAGCTACCAGAAAAGTCAATCAAATGACTCCACACTCTTGTGAATATGATAGAGGACTGGTAGACAAACATTCTCCAATTCGAATAACTCAAAACGGACTCCAAATGAGAGAGTTATGGGGTTTGGAAGTGAAAGTGAGAGGGAAGTGAACATTTAAAGGAGGGAAACAAGGAAGCAAAAAACCAACCAATAGGAGGTTGCCATTTTGGCTTCCCGTGGAGGTGTGTGGGCTCCACGGGACCGGCATCACTGATGTGTCAAATCATGTTATAAAATACTCACTTGTAAGTGCACGAATCTTGAAGATTAGTACAACGGCAAGTAGACATCGTTCCCACGAGGAAATGTGATTTATTAATTAAAACTAATTATAATTAAAGTTAAGTTAAAAAGTAACCATAAATTGTTGATGAATTAATTAAACTAAACTAAATTAAATTAATCTAAGAAAACAGTTGAAAGGAAGTTGGTTTGTGATCAATGTAAAAAAAGAACTAGGTCATCAATGATCCTCAATTATAAACACTTGATGTATGAATTAATTTGTAAACAAGATTTAATCAATTCTAGGGTTCATTCTTTGTCTTTAATGTGACTATTACCGTTCGGTCGCGGGTTGAGTCACGTGTTCCAAACCGTTATTCACCCTTTGGTCAAGGATTGAACAATAATCGAAAACCCATTAAGTGCAAGAAATAAGAACCAAATTCTACTATTTTTCCTTGGTCATACTAAAGATAAAATTTATTCATTCAAAAGATCATTAATTAAGATTAAGTTTGGTCAACACTAACCCTAATTCTCAGATAGTCTTAATCCTAAAATCATGCCAAATAATCATTCACCCTTTGGTTAATGTGTGAATAAATATTAAAACTAATGAGGATTAAGCAGTTAAACACAATGAATAAATCAATAATTAAATTGATAAATTAATAATTAACCACACTTGAGCATTCACAAAAGGATCACATTGATTCTCTAGTATGAAATTAATTACACATGATAAGATTAAAAGAAGATGAGAAAGAGTTGATAAAACCCATGAATGTCTTCTTTAAGCTTCCAAGTGCAGCAATGGTGGTGGTGTGATGGGGGACGACCCCCTTGATGGCTTGAGACCTCCCTTGGCTTCTCCCTTTTTGAAATTAGGGTTCAAAGGGGTTTAAATAGGCTTTGGATACTAGGCCAAGTCCTTAATCAACAAGGAAATCAATTCCTTTTTAGAACTCTACTTTTTTGGGATTTTATTTCTTACGTAATCCATTAAAATTGATTACTTATTGAAAGAAGATAAAGACTAGGCTTCTACTTGTTTCGCAAGACTTACACTCATGTCCAAGAAGGTAATATTTCCCGTTCCGGCAACTTGCAAAATAAATCTTGTCACTATCCACGCATTTTATGATTGACTGATCTGCGCAACATGTACTCAAATGGGAATAACCTTTTCTAGAAAATTCGGATCTCCAATCCGTAAATTGGGTTGGAAACTAAAACTTTTGGGGCTTCAAATTCATAGGTGGTAAGACACATAGTTCAATCGAAACTGAGGGATATGGCCCTCACAACACGGCTCATTTGCACTATCTCGAGAATCGCTGGGACTGCCGCTATGACAATCCACATCGGTTTGACAACGTTTCTTCGCTATTTTTGGGAGCGCTTTAGGTACCGCTGTGGAAATTCACAACGGTTTTCATGGTACTTGGTGGCAAATTGCATATAAGTCCTTTGAATCATCAAAAATCATATTTTTTTCTCTGAAATACTTTAAACACATCACTTAGATCCAACAACCCGAAAATGCTCAAACACTCAAATTAAATACCTATATGGCTCGAGAAACAAGCAATTGATTGGAGGGATGAGGATAAAAATATATACAAATAATGACCGATCAAATATCCCCAAACCTATCTTTTACTAGTTCTCGAGCAAAACTAGAATAAAAACAAAAAATAAAAACAAAAACTAAAAACAAAAATTTTAAATTAAGCTACTTTCGTAGGGAACACGATAGCATTGAGCGTATGCTACAAGCCTTTAAACATCTAGGTGTCCCTAGTAGGAGGAGTTTTATCTTCTGATGGTTTACAGCTATGCTACCCACAAACATATTTTTGGGAAAAACCAAATAATCAAGATGCAAACTCACATGTACCATTTAAAACCAATGCATGCTAGAGCCACTGAATAAAGACTAAAGTTATGCCACAAATTTGAATTCATGCTTGGTTTTAATGAAAAGCTCATACCCAAGAAACTCTAGTTTCAAAAACACATTCGTCAAACGCTATAGATATAATTCGCCTCGACTCTAATTCTCACAGGATGTCGCTCATTAATATCACACATAACCTAGGCAAATACACTCATCAAGCATATGCGAATGAAGTTATGCACAATAAATTTCAAAATATAACCGCATATGAATATATAATAGAAAGAACACTTGATTTTTATGCAAATGATCTTATGAACGGAATCAGACATTAAGAACAAGATAGAGCATATGTTTACCTTTATTCTCGAGCTAGCATTCCCAAAATATCAATTAGGTATTTTCTTTGGTTGTAACAAGACCATTGGGTGAAGGTTAAGAAAGAACGGGAAAATGATAGCAAACACACCTAGGATCATATCGAGAAATTCTTCGTTTATAATCATCTGAGTGGCCAATGGTTAGATTTGGACAACAATAAAGTTCCCTTCTTTTAGTGTTCTCTTTGGAGACTTGAAAACCAATCCAAACTGAAAAATACAAACACGGTTAATTTGCCTAAAGCTAACCTAGATGAGGGGGTGGGGGGTGGGTGAATAGGTTACTACACATTTTTCGCTCCCTTGAAACAAACACAAGTTTGTCCCTCTAAGTAGCTTGTATCACACTTCAAAAACAAATTCAAGCGATATTAATACAATTAAAGATATGCTTGTTCAAACAAAGACAATATATACAATAACAAGTATGTGATACAAACTAAAGTTATAACAAGGCTTTTATACAAAAAGCTTCAACAGATACAAAGTTGATATAATACGAATACTAATTACAAAGATATCAACCAAGATGTATATCAACATATACACAAATATAAGAAGATAGAGATGGAGATAGAGATAGAGATTGAGAAAATCAACACATGAATTTTACGTGGTAAAACCTCTTAAGAGGAAACATCCACGGGTTGATACCACATCCACGGGTTGATACCACAACCACCGGCAAACACCTTTCACTAGTAAGATAAAAAGATACAATCTCTCAAGTGACCACTTCACCTAAAAATCTACCCTTCAACCCTACACAATGAAAAAGATGCATACTTGATCAACTATCCGGATCACCCCAATCCTAGTTGAGACTTCCATGCATAAGTTGAAGAACCCTTCTCCAAACATGTGACTTCCGCTGCTTAGCTATCTGGATCAGCCCGATCCTAGCCAAGTCTTACAATGCTCAACTATCCAAGTCACTCCTAATCTAGTCGAGACTTCCGCTTGCACAAGTTGAAGATCCCCTCTCCAAACATGTGACTTTCGCTGCTTAACTATCCGGATCACCCCGATCCTAGCTAAGACTTACAATGTTCAATTCAAAGATTCACTCTAAGAAATGAGACTTCCAATCTTTTGCAAGGTAAATGATCTAAGTGAGTGCAAATGATGCAAACACACACAACATAGTATATATGATCAATATATCGTTTTGAAACTAGAATTGAATCAATATGCACATATCATATGTATTCTAGTTTACAATCCTAAAAACAATGTAATCACACTCAATGATGCATGTACATATGAAATGTGTGGATTAGACACAAAACATGAAGAACTAGATATTTGTCATCAAAAGCACAAATTAATTATATCTAGAACTTGTATCATGAACAAACAACCTAGAGTATGTGAAACACCTAACACATACAAAAGTCTAGATTACGTTTAATTATATAAAAATGCTAGAATCAATTTGATAAAATCAAATATACATCTCTAGAAAAATATTAGAGCTAAGATTCTCAAGATAATCAATTAGATTCAAACAAGCTCTAAATCATCAATCATATATGCTATTTCAATTAATCTTCAATTAAAAAGACCTAGCATATGAGAAGACTGTCAATCAACAAAATCAAGTCAATAAACGCACAAGATAGTCCTAGATTTGAAGCTAGCACAATACAACAACTCAAACATGTGAAAACATAGATTTGTAAAAAACCTAACTCAACATGTCAATCAATTGAAGCTCAAAATTAGCTCTATTAGAGATCATTTCTCTAATCAATGTTTACACATAAAACATACATATATAGAAGAAGAAAACCCAAGGTAATTGTAGATTTGAAAATCAAAATCAAAAGAAAAATCAATACCTTGAAAAAAAACTGTGCAGTCCCATTTTTGTGAGTGAAGCTACTAGAAATGTCAATCAAATGTCCAAACTCTTGTGAATATGATAGAGGACTGGTAGACGAAAATTCTCGTATTTGGAATCACTCAAAACGGACTCCAAATGAGAGAGTTATGACGGTTGGAAGTGAAAGTGAGAGGGAAGTGAACATTTAAATATGGGAAACAAAGAAGGAACAAACCAACCAATGGGAGGCTACCATGCTGGCTTCCCATGGAGGCACATGGGTTCCATGGGACCAGCATCACTCCCATCCCGTGGAGGCCACACGCCTCCACAGGAAGGAGGTGCTTGGCACCCCTCACCCCTCACGCGCACTCTTGTTTTCTTCAGCCATATCTTAGGTGTTAGAACTCTGATTTTTAATCTATTTTCAAATTACGAACCGGGACTCCCTCATGCATAAAAGATGTCAAGACAATGTTCACAGAAAATGTGGAATTCAACTTGAAAAACAAGAACAAATACCATGTACGATAAAATCACGGAAAGTTTCTTAATCACCTAATTTGAACTTGAAACTTAATGAATGAGTAGCCAAATTAATTGAAACTCAATGAGGAATTATATAAGCTTAAAATCAAGTTTAATAACATATAAACAAAAACATATAAACACAAGAACACACAAGTATGCTATTTTCTAAAACTAGTCTTAGAGCATGCAATTTATGAAATTGTCAATATTAAGTCTAATGCATGTGCATACAAGTATAAGTGTGTTTATTGTGTTAAACCAAATTATGCACAACTATGTAGGGACACATATGAATGCAATGTATATGTGTGCCTAGGCCTTGCAAGAGAAAAGAGGTCTCGGTTTACCTTATGCTAAGCAACTTAGCTTTATTCCTCTTGTAACCACCACTTTGATTGAATGTTGTCCAATCTTCCTGGAAACTTGATTATCAACAAATCTTAGACAACTAATCAATACAAAGCAAATGTCGTTTTGATATAGAATTATGTCAATACAAAACTCAAAGACCTAACACAAACGGTCACATAATTTTATGAATAATATAACATTAGAAAGATATAAGTGTCTAGTTTATCAAGTAATTTTCAAAACTCAGTTTGAATCTTTGTATACAATGTTATGGTCACAAGACCATACAAAATTTAATTTTGAAAACATTTAAACCATTGAAAACCAATCTTTCTAAACTAGACACTTAGCTTCAAACAAACACACCACATCTAACACATATCAAACAACATGCAAACAACAAGATATCACATGATCAAATGCAATGCATGATCACACAAATCAAATGTTTGAGTGTGTTAGAAAGATGACCAAACCGTGATGGAACGTCACAAATAAACACAATACAATCAAATGATGTTACAAGTCTAGATATCAATCTAAATACTTAGAGCATGAACATATGAACACTATGTGTGTTTGTGTGTATATAAGTGTTGCACAACGATGCAAGGACACAAGTATTCAAATTGTTTGTGTGTTCGCCTAATATCTTTAAGGGAACAAGTCAAGTAATTATACATTTGAAGCTCGGCTCTTAAAGATTTTGGGATACCAGGAAAGTGTTCTTCAATCACGATCACAATATCAATGACTACATGAAGAACCTAAACTACCCATAAAAAACATCTCAATAGTTTTGACACCGAAATAAGCTAAGCACACAATAATTACACTTACAACAGTGTCTCAAATGTCAAGTCACATCAACTTTATTCAAGGTTAGGGACAGTTTAGACTTTTAATCGATTAATATCAGTCATCCGTTAAAAGTCATGGATGTTGACTAACAGAATAGGGTATGGTTGTAATTATGTACAATCTTTGTATGTTTTGCTTTATCTCATAAACATAAGGGAAGTTTGTGCAATTTACCCTTTTTATTATATTTAGTTTTAGAAAAAGAAGTAGGTGCTCAAGTAAATATCAAATTTTATTAAACAATTATTTGATTTTCTTATTAAATTTTCTTCTACCAATTCAAAAACATTGTAAATCACTTTTTAATGACAATCTTTTGCAATATATATGCAAGCAAAAGACAAAAGTACCATAGTTAAAATATATATTTATTGTTGAACAAAAAAGAAAAAAAAAGATCTGAAATTTTACGCAAGAACAAAGCAAAATAACAGATAATTCCAGTAATTGCAAGTGAAGAATTTTACTTGAGGCAAAACAGTTGTCGACCTTAAATTTGCAAAGACTTTAAGACCTTCTTGAAGGGAAGCAACCCCATCTTTGGCTTCAAATATTGGCCATTATCCCATTTATACCATAATATAAAATATCACCAAATAACATATTTATAAAATTTACAAATACTAAACCCAAAATAAATAAAATTGGGCAATGATCTGTTGGGGTTTATGCTCTAAAGATGTAATTTATAAATGGATTTATGAAATAAATAAAAAAGAAAAGTTCAATTCATTCTTGTTATGTTGTTTATTTTATAACTTGCGCATATATTAACATCCTAGATTGCCGGATGTAATCTCGAACTGTGTATATGAGTGTCATATACAGATGGATACAGTAAGAGTCGTGCAATCTAAAGAGTCCATAGATAGCAAATAAAGCTGGGTACTTTATTTGTGGTTAATCTATAGTTGCGGTCCATTCCGTAATGTACAGTGATTCTATCCTGAATCATTCATATGAGATATGGGAATGAAGGCACCTTGTATGATGTGATCATATAGGACTGGGCCATGATCTATATGAATCTCTGGCCAAGATCCGTTTACTGATGAGATTCATATATATATAAACTAATGATGGCTATATGTGGGTGATCTTAATCCTGAGTGTCTTATCGACTCCTTCAGGTTAGATCGTGGTCTTTGATGTACCATGGGTAAGGTCGGATGCAGTTCTTGATCAATATACTCTGTATGTTGGGATTACGGTTTGGCTCGTGGCTAGGAAGGTATGTACACAATAGTGGAATCCACTCCTTCTTGTGAGAATTAGATGGTAGTTCCCTTAAGGGTTGATTCGGGGCTTGGACAATATGAGCGCTCTCCTAATTCCGTAAGGAAATAGGATTTATTGTTCATTAGAGAATCAACGATACTTAAAGGATATATGTAATTAGAGGGGTATAACGGACATTATGACCTAGCTCTAATTATGAACTACTGTGGAGGATCACACCATGTATAATAGCTATATCGATGGACACCGAGTTGTATCGGTCTGTGTTAAAACGTCTGCAGTTGAGAGAGTGCAACTTCAGGTTTTTAGTGGAATAACATCGGAGTTAATAATCAAGGAATATTAATTAAAGAGTTTAATTAATGATTCCAAGGATTATTGGAGCTCAAAATACTGTGGGTCCATTAGTTCCCCTTGCTAGCCCCGATCAATTTAGGTAACAAGGGTCACGGTTAATTACTTGGATTGTCCAATTAATTGTGTTACGAAAGTTACACGTATTCATTCATGAATTAATTGAATAATGAAATTATTTAATTAATATATTAATAATTAAATTAATTAATTAATAATTAAATTAATTATATAATTAGATTATTTAATTAATGAATTAATAATTATGAATTATTGATTAATTATTAATTGGAGGTTGCAGGTTCATATCATAACTGAGACATAAAATAATTAGATTATTTTATTCTTAGTTAGGTATAGTATTTAAGTTTAAGTCAACTAGGATTATGTGGGAGTTAGAATCCTACTCTACCTAGGATACTTAAATACTAATTATCTTTTGAATATATAGAGATGTATTTGGAAAAAAATAATGGTCTAATTTGAAAAATATATAGAGATACATTTAATATAACTAGATGAAAAATAAAAATAGAAAAACTAATATAAAGCAATTAGTTCTCTATTTTGGGGTGAACCTGATTCACGCAATAACAAAAAAGAGTGAAAGAGAAAAAAAGGGCTATTGTGTGCATGAATAAGAGAGAAAAAAGGAATAGGTGCAGGCGTGCACCACCGAGAAAAATTATATATATATACAAGATATATATTTTGTTAATAATTAGAGTTGTTCTAAGAATTTTTTCTCTTGGAAGAAAAACTTTCTTCTTCTTTTCTCTTCATCCTCCAAAGTTCCTAAGTACGTGACGCGCCCACACGTAGTTACCAGTTC
The DNA here is from genome assembly GCA_033220585.1 of Dipteronia sinensis. Lineage (NCBI taxonomy): Eukaryota > Viridiplantae > Streptophyta > Magnoliopsida > Sapindales > Sapindaceae > Dipteronia > Dipteronia sinensis. Next base: position 69,448,678 of record CM065636.1, on the reverse strand, counting down.
TGGGAATAGCTAAGAAGATCGGTGGTACAGACTAGGATTATATCGTATAGTGAAGGAGCCTTCAAATGTTGGGAAGGTTTATATATATATATATATATATTGATTACAATTTCATGAGTTTACATATTGTATGTATTAGTTCCAGAAGAAAAATTACGATCCTAAGTTCACTCGTCCCAGATCTTTTATGATATGTATAAAAATTTAAAAAACCTATTTCCGCTGCGTTATTAGTGAACGGGGTTCCAACAATTGGTATCAGAGTCAATTCTTCCGGAACAAGAAATTGTTTTCGATGCTCCTAAATGTATGATTGTGGAGGCACTGTTTAATATGAGTGTATGTTGTTTTTGTATGTATATTAAATTTGTTAATTTACAAAAACATGATTGATCGTTAATTATATGGTACTGTGGATTTATGGTTCATGGGTTGTAATTAATTTTATTAATAAATTCTGCTGTAATTATTTTTTTGTAATTTCTACTGTATTTTTTAATATAAAATATGGTGGATAATCCGATGAACAAGACGATTGACGGAAGGGCAAAAGTGGAAATACACGCGACGAGGTACTGTTCACTGGGTACTGTTCATATGGTACTGTTCGTGTAGGTACTGTCCACGAACACTATTCTTTGAGATTGTTCGTGCGGTACTGTTCACTCGGACTATTCATGGGGTACTATTCATGGAACTGTTCACGGTACTGTTCACATAGTCTTATACGGTTCTGTTGGCAAGTGTTGCCTAGTGTGTTCCGTGTGGATTCCTATTTCGGATTCATGAGATGAATCGGAATGACCTGAAGATGTTGGAAGACTCAAAAATTACAAGAAGGCCAAGGAATGCCTTGGGGGTATTGTAATTTTAGATTTCAATTTTTTTTTAGGTTAAATAATCTACAGTACTCGGTCAATTCATGTATGTTTTATATTATGTGATGATAAAAAGCATTGCTATGCATACGTATGTCATTTAGATTAGATGTGCCTACACAAATATATTTGATATGTCATACATGCATACATAGCCTAATATTTTTTTTATTTTTTTTATTTTTTTAATATGATTAAAATAGGTAAATACATTATTGGCTATGAAAATGATATTAGTTTTTAGTTAGTTAGAAAACTTGTTAATTCTCATTAATATTAATCTAGTTATTAAAGTGTTTAATAAATTAGATTAATAGGGTCATTTATTGTAATTAGTATTAATATGATTAATAACCTAATAATAATGAACCGAATAAAGTGTTAGAGTTTAATAGTTAAAACTTGGTAAACACTATCATAATAATCTGACCTTAGTAAATAGCTTACAAATGCTTAGATTATTCACTAATAAATTAGATTTTTAATTGTTAAAAATCATTAATAATTTATTAGTTAATTAGAATTTATTTGTTAATGCGCTAGATAACTTGATTAAAGTTAGCCGTTTGATCCTGTAGAGTCTAGGTGCATTAACGGATAATAGAAAACCCTAATTTTTAAATAGTGAGTGGGAGAGGGATATATGACATATATATCCCGCAGTCTCCATCATTAGTTCGACACCGTGAGATCCGAGTGGGGCCTCGTGACGGCTTTGCTTTTGTCCTCCCTAATGAAGGTTTCCACGAAGATCAATACTAAGGTTGACTTCCTAACAGATAGGATTTCTGAGGGTATTTCGGGATTGACCGACCCTAAGGCGGTAATTCTCGAGTTAAGCTCGTGAGATTTGAAATGGTGGGTTACACTCACGAAGGTTTTGATTAAGTTTTATTAATTAAAAACCTGACTGAATAAACGATGGTTGAATGATATGGAATGAGAGTGATTCTAGAATATCATTTGATTGAGAATGTCTCGGTCCAACATGCAAAGACTTGACCGACCAATGCGGCACTTCTTTGTGGTATGTTCGATTGTCGTGGTATAGTAATTGTTTTTGGGTATTTCTAGTTCGTTAAACATGTTCATGCATCATGTTTAAATTTATGCCAAAGCACTCGCACTTATTTTTAATAAATGACTGAATGAATATTTTATTTATTTCAGCAATTATGTCTTCTGCATTACTTTAAATTCTCGCAAACGAAAAATTAACTGGTGATAACTACACTAAGTGGAAACTTAATATTAATGCATTATTGGTCACCAAAGACCTCAAGTTTGTGCTTACAGATGAATGTCCTCCAGTGCCTACTGCCAATGCCACACGAACTGTTCGTGAGGCATACCAGCGATGGGTCTCATCTGATGAGAAGGCCCGAACATATCTGTTGGCTTCTATGACAGACGTGCTTGTCACAAAGCACGAAGCAATGACTTCCGCATACGATATTATGGAGTCATTGCAAGCTATTTTCGGGCAACCCTCAGAGCAAAAGCGACACGAAGTTGTTTGTTCCGCTATGCTCGCTCTCATGAAGAAAGCTACATTAGTTCAGGAACATGTCCTAAGCATGCTGTCCTACTTCAACACGGCAGAAGTTAATGGCCGGCCATTGATGAACCCAGTCAAGTGAGCATCATACTGACGACTCTTCCAAAGAGCTTCGATCAGTTTAAGAGCAACTACGGGATGAACAAGTTAAGGTTCATTCTCACACAGTTGCTCAATGAGTTCGCTACTTTTGAGTCCTTAACTAAGGACAACAAGGGTAAGACTGGTGAGGCAAATTTTGCCGAGCCATCTTCCTCCTCTAATATTAATAAAAAGAGGAAGAGGTCTGCTGGGAAGGCCAAAGGTAAGCCCAAGCCTAAGAAGGCCCAAAGCAAAAAGAAGGGCACCTCCACCGACCAAGATAAAGGAAAATGTTTCCATTGTAACAAGGTCGGGCACTGGAAAAAGAACTGTCCTCAGTACCTGGAGGAGGTAGCCAAGAAGAAGAAGACGAAAGGTAAATATGATTTACTTGTTCTTGAATCTTGTTTAGTGGAAGATGATCCGTCACCCTAGATAGTTGATTCAGGGGCCACTAACCATGTTTGTTCTTCTTTGCAGTGGACTGATTCTTGGACACAGCTAGATGAGGGAGCCTTCTCAATGCATGTGGGGTCGGGGGATGTCATGTCGGCCAAAGCAGTGGGAGCAATAAGATTACAATTTTGTAATAATAATAGTTTTTTATTATTGAACAATGTTTTTTATATTCTTAGATTTACACGGAATTTGATTTCCGTTCCTAAGTTGTAATAACCTCACTTTTATGATTGGCTTATTTCATGATAAATCACATTTGCGATGTTTATGTAACGGGTAGCATAGGTTCTCCAAGTATGGTTTTCTCGAAGACATGCTTCCGGTCATCCCAAAGAGCTTTAAGAGAGGTAGTTCACTAGTTCTTAACTCTTGAAGAGATTTAGTTGCACACACTCACCTACATGCATTATATTCTTGTTTACATGTAATTGAATGATGCATTGTATGCCATTTATCACACTCTACTCTTGCACATTTTACACATTACTTAGTGTGTTAAGTTTGCCTGGAAAAGAGAATTTCTTCTCTAAACGCGGCCTAGACTGTTTGGCAAGCTCTGCTTGCACCACGGCATACAGAACGATATACCTCAGTAGGGTCATGCTTCTTGTACCACGTCGTGTGCACTTGCACGCACAACGGTCCAAGTCGCGGTGTAGTCCAATAGGCCTATGTTGCCTATACCGCGGCATGTGCACCTGCATGCACAGCGGTCTGCACCACGGTGTTGTCCAGTAGGTGCACTGATGTGTGTACCACGGTCTGGACAACCTGCCCGAGCCGCGGTATGCAGAGCGGTATTGACGAGATTTTGTTTCCCAAGTTCAAAACGATGTAGTTTTGTCTAGGGCTTCTATATATATGTTCTTTTCTCTCCCATTTCATTTTTAGAGCTTCAAGAACATATTTTTGAGTGAGAGAAAAAATCTTAGAGAGAGAAAGCTTCAAGATTTGTTCCTTGACTCTCCAAACCCCAAAACCCATCATCATCTTGCATATATATCATCATTCAAGCATGAGTCTTCATTAATGTCTTTACTTGGTAAGTAGAACTCACATCCTTGCTCATTTATTGTTCTAGCATATCAAGACATGTCATTTATTGCTTAGGTTAGCAAATCTTCATATTTATTGTATATTAATTGAAGTTATGACATGTTTGGGGTTTTTATTGTGATAGCTTGCATTTAGGACATATTTGCCCTCTAGCTAATCAGGACTCATTGATTGCATTTGTTAATTGCACTTATTGTCCTTGCCATTGTATGTGACAACATATGTTGATATGGCTTTGTTTGATGACTAGATTTTAGACTTGCATATCTATATCTAGTTAAGTCTTTATGAACATTCATATATACATTAATATCTAGGATTTGTACTTAGTGTCATATTTAATTCCTAGATAAGCATTTAGTGTTGCCTAGTATTAATTGCATTTTGAATATTCATATATTCACTTATGTTCTTAATCTTTTCTTTGAGAGTTAAGTCATGTGACTATAAGGTGTAGTGCACAAGCAAGTGAAGTCTTGCAACCAAGGTGTGGTTGGCAAGCAAAGTGATCAAGGATTCGTTATAATGCCCGTTGGGTAGTAGTGGTGGGTTAGTGACCAAGAATGGTGTGACTAGAGGTCAACCTAGGTTGTAAACATCATTACAATAGTGGATTTGAGGATCGTGTGTAGCTAGAAGGATAGCCCGTGGTTTTTCCCTTGTTGAAAGGTTTCCACGTAAAAATCAAGTGTTATTTATATTTCCGCACTTTACACTTAATTTTGTATGTTTGTGTATGAGGTGAATTTTTAATATTGACTAATCAAGAAAAATTGGTAATTAACTTGATTAAAACCTATTCACCCCCCTCTAGGTTAGTAGACACACGCTTTATAGTATATTTTCAAAAGCTGTTAGAACAATCGTATTCTGTTTATTTTAATAATAAGTCTGTTATTATTGAAAAGAATGTTCTAAATATTTGTTCAGGAATTAATGAAAACAATTTGTATGTGTTAAGACCGTTAATACATACTATACTGCTTAACACCAAAATGTTTAAGGTTGAAAAACCAAAAACTAAATGACATAAGATTTCTCCAGATAATGACACGTATCTCTAGCATCTAAGGCTTGGTCATATCAACCTTGACCAAATAGACAGACTAGTAAAAAACGAACCTTTAAGTGAGTTAATGGTTGGCACCTTACCTGTCTGGGAATCCTATTTAGAAGGTAAGTTGACTAAGAGACCTTTTACTAGAAAAGGGCTTAGAGCTATAGAGCCACTAGAACTTATACATACAGACGTCTGTGGACCGATGAATGTTAGAGCTAGGGGCGGCTATAAGTGTTATGTCACTTTTATAGATGACTACTCAAGATACGGATATGTCTACCTGATGCAACGAAAGTCGAAACATTTGAAAAGTTCAAAGAATTTTGAGCTGAAGTTGAGAATCAATTAGGTAGGACTATCAAGTCACTATGATCAGATCATGGAGGTGAGTACCTTGACCAAGAGTTTGAAGACTTCATGGTCGAGCATGGGATAGTTTCCCAACTCACAGCTCCCGGTACACCTCAGCAAAATGGTGTAGCGGAGAGGAGAAATAGAACCTTGATGGAAATAGTGAGATTTATGATTAGTTTCTCATAATTACCAAATTCCTTCTATGGATATGCTTTACAAACATCGGCATACATTTTGAATGTAGTGCCATCCAAATCTGTTCCAAAGACTCCCCTAGAGTTGTGGAATGGATGTAAAGCTAGTTTGCAATATTTTCGTGTATGGAGGTGTCCAGTATACGTGCTGAAGAACGGAAGTGGAAAGGTAGACTCCAAGTCTGTAGTCTGTCTGTTTGTAGGATACTCCAAGGAGACCAGATGGGGACACTTCTATAGTCCCGAAGATAACAAAGTATTTGTATCGACAAATGCAACGTTTCTTGAGGACAATTATATTAGTGACCATAAACCTCGTTCTAAGATTGTATTGAATGAGTTGGAGCCTAGTGAGACTAGTGCTTCATCAACAACAGTTGTTGATCCACAAACATCTAAGAGTCAGATGGTTCCTGATCAGAATACAATATCACCTAGACGTAGTGGTATGGTTAAAAGACAACCTGAATGCTATTTAGGTATAGGTGAGGGACAAAGTATTATCTCTGCTGATAGTGTGGATAATCCATTGACATTTAAGAATTCAATGGAAGATCCTGATAAAGAAGAATGACTTAAAGCCATAAATCTCGAGATGGAGTCTATGCACTCCAACTTAGTCTGGGATCTTGTAGACTTAGCGGATGGGGTAAAACCCATAGGATGTAAGTGGATCTACAAGAGAAAAAGAGGAGTAGATGGGAAGGTAGAGACCTTCAAAGAAAGGCTAGTGGCTAAGGGTTATACCCAGAAAGAGGGTGTCGATTATGAAGAGACTTTCTCTCTAGTAGCCATGTTAAAGTCTACTAGGATTCTTTTATCCATTGCTGCCTATTTCGATTATGAAATTTGGCAAATGGACGTCAAGACTGCATTCTTGAATGATAATCTTGACTAGAACATCTGTATGATGCAACCAGAGGGATTTGTGTCTCCATATCAAGAGCAAAAGGTTTGCAAGTTGCAAAGATCCATCTATAGACTTAAGCAAGCATCTAGATCTTGGAACATCAGGTTTGATGATGTGATCAAAACCTATGGCTTTGAGCAGAACGTCGATGAGTCTTGTGTCTAGAAGCGCATCATTGACAAAAATGTAGTTTTCTTGGTCCTATACATGGACGACATCCTACTCATTGGGAATGATGTGGGAGTGTTATCTGACATAAAGGGCTGGCTAGCTAGCAAATTCCAAATGAAAGATTTGGGAGAGACGAGTTATGTTCTAGGGATCCAACTTATAAGGGATCGTAAGAACAAACTCATAGCATTATCTCAGGCATCACATATCGATAAGATTCTTGTACGGTTTTCGATCCAAGACTCCAAGAAAGGTAATTTATCTTATAGGCATGAAGTTCACTTGTCTAAGGAACAGTGTCCTAAGACACCTCAAGAAGTTCAGGATATGAGACGTGTACCCTATGCATTGGTAGTAGGTAGTCTCATGTATGTTATGTTATGCACGAGACTGGACATCTGCTATGTAGTGGGAGTAGTTAGCAGGTACCAGTCCAACCCAGGATTGGATCATTGCGTTGCTGTCAAGACTATTCTCAAGTATCTTCGGAGAACGAGAAACTATGTGCTAGTGTATTCCGGACTGGATTTGATCCCGTTAGGATACATAGATTTTGATTTTCAGTCACACAGGAATTTTAGGAAATCCACGTCTGGATCAGTATTCACCCTGGGTGGGGGAGCCATTGTGTGGAGTAGTATAAAACAATTTTCCATTGCTGACTCCATCATGGAAGCCGAATATGTATTAATGATTCCTTGATTATTAACTCTGGTGTTATTCCCCTCCAATTACATATATCCTTTAAGTACCGTTGATTCTCTAATGAACAATAAATCCTATTTCCTTACGGAATTAGGAGAGCGCTCATATTGTCCAAGCCCCGAATCAACCCTTAAGGGAACTACCATCTAATTCTCACAAGAAGGAGTGGATTCCACTATTGTGTACATACCTTCCCAGCCACGAGCCAAACCGTAATCCCAACATACGGAGCATATTGATCAGGAACTGCATCCGACCTCACCCATGGTATATCAAAGACCACAATCTAACCTGAAGGAGTCGATAAGACACTCATGATTAAGATCACCCACATATAGCCATCATTAGTTTATATATATGAATCTCATCAGTAAACAGATCTTGGCTAGAGATTCATATAGATCATGGCCCAGTCCTATATGATCACATCAATCAAGGTGCCTCCATTCCCATATCTCATATGAATGATTCAGGATAGAATCATCGTACATTACGGAATGGACCGTAGCTATAGATTAACCACAAATAAAGTACCCAGCTTTATTTGCTATCTATGGACTCTTTAGATTGCACGTCTCTTATTGTATCCATCCGTATATGACACTCATATACACAGTTCGAGATTACATCCGGCAACCTAGGATGTTAATATATGCACAAGTTATAAAATAAACAACAGAACAAGAATGAATTGAACTTTTATTTATTTATTTCATAAATCCATTTACAAATTACATCTTTAGGGCATAAACCCTAACAGTTTTGATATATAATTATGCCAATACAAAATTCAAAGACCTAACACCCTTGGTTTGAGGCCAATTCTATATCCATCAAATCCATGTTCATCTGTCATACTTGGATTGGCGCAATTTCTAGTCCCCTTTATGGTGCCAAACAAACCCTAAATTTCCTCTTATAAAAGGCAGGTTATTCCAAACATTGTTAATCAAAGAAAAAAGCCTCCGATGAAGAAAAAGAAAGGAATTCTCAAACGTGTAGGGTATGCATGGCTTTGGGTTTCATTGTTTAGGGTGCTTAATTGTTATGGTTTATTTTAGTGAAAATTTTGTTAATCAGGGTTTTAACATCAAGGATTACTGTTTTTATTTATAAAGATTTTTTTTGGATTGTTAGTCGAGGTTTTTGAATTAGGGTTCTAGTATCCTAGGATTAAGATCGTTATTTACAAAAAAAAAGGGTTTTTTCTTTATTTTGTTTCAAAAGATTCTCTTATTATTTGTATGTGATTTAGATGGATTTCGTAGATATATAATTATTCTATTTGATTTTTTTTGATGGTTTTTAGTTAGTTGTGATTTGTTGATGATGATTTCACTGTATTAGTTTGATGATTTCCAACAAATATATATATATATATATATATATATATATATATATGCATATGTCAAAATTTATGGTATATCATGGTAATTTGTATTTTGGCTGTTGGTATGGACTATTATTTATATTTAGGATTAATACACTGACCTCTCCTTAAGTTTGACATAAATATAGTTAGAGAGCAAGTATGTATTTATCTACTCAAACGTTCATTGCTCTTAAAATTGAACAAATAAAAAGACAAAATTACCCTTAATTATTAAAATTTAAAAAATAAAGATAACTTTTTTATAAAAAAAGTAAAAAAATAAATTAATTGAAGATGATCTTTTCAATGTAATATAAAAAAAATTTAAAATGGAAAAATAAAAACTATTTTTATAAGTTTAAATTATCTTCATTTTTACTATTTTAAAGGTTAGTTATTAAAATGAAAATAATTTAATAACTCATAAAATGGACTTTCAATTCCTTCACATATTCTACATAGGGCGAGAGAGACTCAACGCATATATGGACTTTCAATGAGAAAAATCCAAACATCAAAATGAAGTTCTTGGGGAGAGAGACTCAATGCATACATGGACTTTTTATTCCTTCGTATACTCTATATAGGGTGAAGAACATGGTGATCAACAAGACAACAAAAGAGCATGTGAAGTCATATGAATGCTTGCACATCAATGGGTGACGTATTCTAAATTAAGCATACGACATATCTCTCAAGTGCACAAATCTTTAGAAGATTCTTATAGCAGCAAATACTGGTTCGTTCCATTAGGAAGTGCAATCCGTCAACTATTTTAAAATTAATAAGTTCTTCAAGATTACAACTACCAAGAAAATGGAATAAAATCAACCTCAGATTGAGCACATCTAATACTTTCCAGTCTGGAGGAGTGTTTGGATGCAAATTTAAGATAAAATCAGGATCCGATCAACCTGAGATTGAGCTGCTGCAAAAAAGTCACCATTTTTGGAAATAATATAGAGAAGCTTGACGTTATTCTGGTGTTTTATTTTTCTTTTCTCTTCCAATCACTCACGTGTTTGTTTCATAAGATTTGTTATAATTACACTTAACCTAGCTGAGGTATGATTATTTACAAACATGAACAATTTTCTGAATAACGACATTGATGTCCCTGGATTTGAGTCAAATTTGTTCAAACTTAACGGTTTGTTGGAAGGGTATTTTGTCATTTCGTCCTATTTTTTAGGGTAAATGGTAACTTCCCTTACGTTTAGGTGATGAAACAAAAATATATAAAAAATGCCCGTAATTACAATCAAGCCTTAATTCATTAGTCAATATTCGTTACCGGTTAACATTACGAGGGCAAGAAAGTCATTTTGTTTATGAAATGAAATATATTAATAAAAAAATCTGAGAGTTGCCTGGTACATATGATAGAAGTCTCATATGTATCAAAACTTTGTTCATTTGTCACCCTTGGTTTGGTGCCAATTCTATGTCCATCAAAATCCATGTTCATCTGTTACACTTGGTTTGACACCATTTCTAGTCCCATTTATGGTGCCAAACAAACCATACATTTCCACTTATAAAAGGCTGGTTATTCCAAACATTGTTATTCAAAGAAAGAAACCTACGATGAAGAAAAAGAAATCAAAAGTGTAAGGTATGCATGGCTTTGAGTTTCATTGTTTAAGGTGCTTAATTGTTATGGTTTATTTTAGTGGAAATTTTGTTAATCGGGGTTCTAATATCAAGGGGTTTTAATATCAATGATTACTTTTTTTATTTATAAAGATTTTGTTTTGGATTGTTACTCGAGGTTTTTGAATTAGGGTTCTAGTATCCTGAGATTAAGGTCTTTATTTACAAAAAAGGGTTTTTTCTTTTCTTTATTTTGTTTCAAAAGATTCTTTTATTATTTGTATGTGATTTAGATGGATTTCATAGATATATAATTATTCTATTTGATTTTGTTTAATTGTTTTTAGTTAGTTGTGATTTGTTGATGATGATTTCACTGTGTTAGTTTGATGATTTCCAACAAATATATGCATCTGTCAAATTTTATGGTATATCATGCTAATTTTTATTTTGGCAGTTGGTATGGACTATTATTTGTATTTGGGATTAATACACTGTCTTCCCCTTAAGTTTGACATAAATATAGGTATAGAGCAAGCATAACTTTATCTACTCAAACCTTCATTGCTCTTAAAATTGAACCAAAAAAGACCAAATTACCCTTAGTTACTAAAATTTAAAAATAAAGATAACTGTTGACGATGATTTTTGGATCGTTGAAAAGTCAATCGCCAAACATTAACACGTATGCAGATCGAAGCTTTAATTAGTTTAGGGTTGAATAATCAAAGCCTCTTTCTCCATATGGATGCGATACGATTTGTTCGTATTTGTGATTGATAATATATAAAAGTAGGAAATAAAAGATGAATAAAGCATAACACATGTTTTACGTTGTAAAACTCTAAGGCGGGGAAACATCTACGGTTGCCGGTGATGGCGAGAAGAAATCCAATATGAATAGAATGATTATACACTCAATCTCTCCTTCTCTCTTGCTGCTGTTTTGCTTTTTTCGTATACATAGATAGATAGATAGATCGATTGATCCTTAGATCTTTCGATATCTAGACCTCCTCATAGGTTGATGGGATTGAAAACCAAATCCCTTGATACCTAGATCGTTCGATCCATATTTTTTTACAATGAGATTATGTGTCTATTTATATGTGTATAGAACCATAATCCTTGTTGTACAAGTAAGGAAATGTGGTGGTATTTAATTAGAATTTGTTACTTGTTGAAGTCGTATTTAACTCTTTTCCTAATTCGAAGGTCTTGCACATTGAATTGGAATCTTCGTAGGGTTCTAGTTGAGAAGTCCATTAAGAACTTATTTCTTGATTGGTGTACAATCTTCTAGAAGAGTACAACTATTGCTTGATCCGGACTCTTTGATATGTAGGAGGAAATAATAATGTTTCCTTATTGGAATGTGGTCTCAGATTCCTTGTTTGAGTAAGATTTTTCTTCTTGGTAATTGAGTCATAGTTAAACTTGTGTTTCTGTCTTGACTGAGCATCTCTTAGCTAACCGTTTCCCAACCCCACCAGGTCCTCTTACCAATCGATTTTGCTACCCGATCGGACTTGGACCTATCTTGGCCGATCGGTTCAGTCTGACCACCTCGTATATTAACATCAACTGTGACTTTGTCAAATGTTGACTAGTTGACTATACCTGACCAGGCTTATTTGTCTTCTCTGATGACGTGGTCGGTCATATCTTCTGGACTATCCGCTATCTTTACTGACATGTCATGCTACTGAAAAATCCCTATATTAATACTCCCTCAAATTCCAGAGATGAGTTCTCGGTGACATGACGTAGGGGATTTGAATAGTTTCCCATTGATTTTTGACGCTCTTACCACATCATATTTTTTTTCTTATTCTCCTACAGAGTGATAATCTTTAAGATACGTTATGTAGCCGAGATACATCTTTGGACCTATATCTGTAAGTGTCTTCGGGACACATATCAGGTCGATGAGATGCCTTTGGATACTTTATTGTGAGATGAACTTGCTCTTGGTCTGATCGGACCATGGGTAATCGCCGAATGATCATAGTCATCATTTTAAGTAATCAGCTTCTGATTCTTTTTTTCCCCAAATAGGGTATTTTGCTGTGAGTGAGGCCATGTCCCATTACTCTTGTACATAATGAACATTTTTATGTTTAGCTGACTTCGACTCCATGCTATTTGCCTTCGCCTGACTTTTTTTCTTTTTCTGGCTGACGCTCAGATCCTCTCGCTCATTTGGGCGAATATGAGACCCATTTTTAACGTTATTCAGCTTTACTTGAATCCATCTTTAAGCGGATCTTACTGGCGCTTGGATCCTCTTTCATCCTGGTTCAGTTTCGCTTGAATCTATCTTTGAACGGATCTTACTAGCGTTCGGATCCTTTCTCGCCTTTTCTTGGATCCATCTTTGAACGTATCTTACTGGCTCTCAGATCTTCTTTCTAGGCGGGGTGTCTTAGCCTGATCTTGTCTTCTTTGCATTGCTTCTACTGGAAATTTCTTTTCTTTTTGTCGTACAGTACTCCACCACCTAATGCTTTTATCGCCGCGTATAGGATATCCTTTAAAGGCAGGTTTTGTCCATTTTTTAAAGTTTTGGTGCTCGAGAGTGCTTGGAAATTTCAAAGTTGAAGACCACAAGAGGATCTGATTAAGGTTTCCCTGAGTAGCATTTTTCCTCACAAGCTGAGAAAAATGTAGTAGATGTCGTTGTACTTGGCAAAGTAAGATGGCACTCCATAAAGATCGTGCTTCTTAGCATCCACCCCTTAAGGTCACTATATGTTCATGGCGAGTTAGGCACTCTTGGTGCTTGGAATCTCCCCTAGCATCGTTGTCATTTAGGAGTTGATATCAATGTGTAGGGTAGGAACCAGCTTTAGGCACATAAGCTCTTTTTTTTTCTTTCGTTGGTCCGGGTAGACTTTCTCCCATTTTTGTTGGCCTGAGTAAAGTTTTGTTTTTACGGGACATTCCAAGCATTCGATCTGGATCTTTACTGCCCCTTGATCGAACTATTTTATACATATTTTAGGTCCCCAATTTCCTATCGTTTGTTCTCATTTTCGAGCGTATTTTGTATATAATGTGTTTGTTGAGCCATGTGTAGGTACATATTCCCTACATTTTGATTTTGAGCTTAAAGAACAATTTGGGAGGTAAAAAGAGCCAAAAATGAGAATAATTGGAAGTATTTAGAGTGACGCGCCTCATCGTTGACACAAACCGCGGCGTGATCTAAACCCAGCGGTGTCCCACGAATGATTCGTCGTTGAACCAGAACGCTATATCGAGCCCGTGGTAGAATCCCCTCTGACTTCCAACAGCTGACAGGACGAGTTCATGAAAAAAGAAGCAGTCGGCGGTTCAATTCGGCGGCCAAATTATGGCCGTCGAATTAACTCCAGAAGATCATTCAAGCAATCAACGGTTCAATACGGCGTCCTGGCCGCCGTTTGAAACCGCCAATCTACCAGCGAGAGGCCAATTCTGGTGAATTTTCAGGGGCAATTTCATCTTTTCACCACCATTTCCAGCCCTAACCTCCCAACACTATATAAACACATTTCCTCTCTTCTCTTGAGAATATACACAGCCCACACTTCATTTCTCCATCTTTTTCTTTATCAACCAAGAGAGAGAGAAGCTTTCAAGCTTCCATGGAGGTTTTCCTCCATGGAAAGCTTCCAACACCATTTCTACCCATCAATCCTCACACTTGAGAGTAGATTGCAAGGGAAAGGAGTGGTTTTTGGACCAATTTCGAGCCAAGCATGGATCAAAGGAGATTGGCACATTTTGGAGGGGTTCTCCACTTAGGTTATCTCTTTTATCTCATCTCTTGTATATCTTGTTTTCTTAAATGTGTAATCCCCACTTGGGAATATTTGTAACCCTAATTTGTGCTCAATAGAATGTGTGGTAGTTTTTATATCTAATTTGTTTTTTGATTCATTCTTGTGATTATTGAATATATCTCTTATCTTGAAATGTTTATGTATGGAGATTGGAAATTAATATGTGTTCATGAATGGGATTAGGAGTAAATTAATGTAGTAGGAGTAGTTGTAATCAAATGTCCCATTTGTGTGTGTATGTTGATGGAAGGTCAAATTGCATGTGTATAGATGGATTTGAGTGAATTAGAGTTAGGATTGTGCTTTAGGAGGGCCATCCGGGCATAGTCTTGGCTAATTAGCTAGTAAGAATGAATGAGCTTGTTAATTGCCATATTTAAAGAGGCTTGGTTCATTATTTTTGTTATACATTGGTCTTTAGTTATTCCTCATGCTAGGGGCTCTAGGTGAGTTATGAGTAGAGATACAATAATTGGGAATTCGGCTATTTCTTGTGCTAGGGGATCTAGGCAAGTTATGGTTGGAGGAACAATTACTCTTTCCACATTCATTAGACGTAACGTTGCCATTTTACATTACCATGTCAGTATTGGGGCTCAATCTAGCATTGGTTTGTAGAATTATTTCACATATGTTGGTTGCGGTTTCGTGTTTGAGAGGATCTCAACACATTCTTCAACCGTTAGCTCTATGAATGGATATAAATCAGATTGAGGCAAGAACGAACCCTTAACTTAAATTTGATGAACTTAATGTCTAACAACCCACTTGTATGCACTTATGTATGGTGAAATTGTAAACCCTTGCGTGACTACTTTCATGCATCTCTCTTATCCACCATTTTATTATTTCTCAGTTAATCACCATTCTCACCCCTCCATATTCTCTTGTTTATTTTTACATTTTCATTTTCATTTTCTTTGGACACACACAACACCCTACACACACACCATTCTCACCTCATCCACATTCTATTTACATGTTTTCCCTAAACTCTAAAACTAGAAACAGTTAACAACACATCCATGCGGAACGATACCCTTGCTTATCGCGTTACTAGTATTTTGCTAGTTTAGAGCACATTGCGTAGGAACTTTTAATATAAAAATCTTTTGATCCTCGCATTCTTTCAACAACGTAAAAAGCAAGTCGTCACCCATTTAAACTTTTTCTTGGCTGATCTTTTTTTGTGAATCAGATTCTGTCTTTAGCTGACTAGAAATTCTAACCGACTAGATTTTATCTTTGGCCGACCATAATTTTGGCCAACCAGAATCTTTGGCCAAAAGAGCTCTATCTTTTGGTCGAACAGATTCTATCTTTCGCAGACCAGACTCTTCCTTTTGGTCGATCTTTCTGATCAGTTTTGTATACCTTGTGATAAGTTGAATATTTGACCAGGTATTTTATTAACTGGTTTTTCACTATCTAATTACCTCAATCTGATCAAGTATCTCATTGGACTCGACCATCTGAGTATCTCATCAGAGTCATTATTCTGACCAAATATCTTATTAAACCCGATCATATGAGACCGATTAGTTATCTTATTGAACTGATCAGTTTTGCTTTGATGGATGCTCGTTCTTTGGGTTTGTCCCTTCGAGCTTGCTCACGATGAAGACTTGGTCATGTATTGACTGGTTGTTTGGTTGACTTTTGGTGACATGGCATACTTTGTTACCGATACTTCAGTAACAATGTTGTCTTGTCAGCCGACCAACCTTTACCAATAACAATACCTTCTTAAATACTTGAGCTGGGCATCTTGATCTACTTTCTTAAAGGATCTGCTCGGTGAGCCGTTGACCATATTATCAACTTTTGTTTGAAGCTGAGCAGCTCAATTAACTTAATTGGATCTAGTGCTTAACTGGCCTTCAGTCTGAGTAGCCCATTGGCTTAGTCAATTTGTAAGCTTTACTAGACCTGATCGATTTGTCCAAGTATCTCGTTACACTAGTCTGACCAGATATCTTTATTAAACCGGTCACTTTTAGATCTGATCAGTACCTTGTCGAGCTGATCAGCTATCTTTATCGAACTGATCACCTTGTAGCTGATCAGTCATCTCATTACGCCGACCATTCTGTGACTGATCAGTTATCTTATTAAATTGATCAGTTATCTCCGCTCCAGTCGAAGGTTCTAATTGGCTTTTGCATTGATTCGCTCGGGTCGCTCTCGATCAATCTTGTCATTTACCAAGTAGTGTTTTTTTTTCCCTAAGCTAAGTATCTCATTTGACTTAATTGATCCAAGTGTCACTTTAACTGGTTTTAAGTCTGAGTAACCTATTGGCTTAGTTAACTGGTTTGCTCGAGTACCTGATTACCCTGTAGCTAACTGTATTCTTAACCAAGTATTTTGTTTATTGGTTTATATATTGAGTATCTAATAACCTCATTCTGATCAAGTATTTTATTACACTGATCAGTTTTATGGCCAGTCACTCATCTTGTTAAACTGGTCGCTTTGAGTTGATCAGTCAACTTATTGGTTGATCGTATTTGATCTAATTAGTTATCTTATTAGCTGACCATCTTTGATCTTAATCAATTATCTTATTAGCTGACCATCTTTGATCTTGATCAACTATCTTATTAATTGACCATCTGTGATCTGATCAGTTATCTTATTAACTGATCATTTTTTTGACCCGATCAGTTGTCTCATTAACTGACCGAACTTGGTCTCACCCGAACAGTTATTTTATTAACTGATCATCTCTGGTTGGCTATGTGATCAATCTTTAACCTTGCTTGTTTGGGCTGCTCACGATCAATCTTGATATTAACCAAGTAGTATTCTTTTTATGTCATTTTCATGGTATTTAATTTATAGACTCTTGTCTTTTATCTGGCAACTAAGTCACAGGGACGTCTCCCAGTAGTCTGTTACTCAAGATTCGTTTCAATGGGGATGTTCTATATCTCATTAACTTAACTAAACGTAGCAAAGTATTTCATTACCCCATTCAACTATCACGCATCCCATCAGGTATCTAACACCTAAAGGCGCTCTAACAGTGCTTATATTCACCTAGTTAGTTTCGGTGAGTATGCATCGTCTTTGCGACTTCTGCTTTTGACCTCCACACTAGGCCCTCTAGCACCCTTTGGCCCCAGCAAACTCGGGTGTTTAGGCATGTCTTTGTGTGGCGGAGACCAATTTCGAACACTTTTACTTGGATTTTATCTGGAGAATCCCTCATTTAATGGGGTCTTTTGAGTTTTTGGATGTTTAACCGGACTTGGTCCGATCTTTAACACTTCTTTGAGTGCAGATGCCTGTTTGAGCAAGCCCTCCCCGTAATCGTTATTCGGCTGAGTAGTCTAGAGAATCTTGACCCATCTGTGTAGTGGGAATTTCTATCTCTGATGTAGAGTTGTGATGCCTCAAATATCGTTCAGCATTTCACTAGCCAAATGATCTTTAGGACCTTCCACTAATTGCAATGATCCATCCAAATTTTTTTTTTTTTTTGCATTAGCCTAATCACCGAGTTGGAGAAGTGACTTTGTTAAAAACTGCTTTGCAACCTGCTCTTTTGTTGTGTTGTGCTACCCCATAGCTCCCCAACAGTTATCAAAGTAGGTTTTATTCGAACTGAGTGCTTTTAACATCACATCCATTTTTCTTCCTTTTTTTAAAATGCTTTGCTAAGTAGCCGGTCGGGGTATCTGACAGAACGGCGAGCTGAAATATCTACAATGGCTGGATACCTTTGGTGATCCAAGCAGTTGTGATAAGCTGAGTAGTTCCACCAAACTGAACAGCTATGGCAAACCAAATAGGCTAACACTTAAGTTTTCTTGCTTCGTTCACCAGTTGTATGTAGTAGAGTTCTTTCGAAATAATCGTGGTGAAGCTATGGAAATGAAATATTATCAACTTTTAGTTGCCGCACATGTGGTCCTGATCAACTGACTATATTGCCACTCATTTGAGTGACCTGGAGCCAGTGGAAGGTTTCTGTGAAGCCATTTTAAACTTCTACTGGTCGATGGCTTGCTGTTTAGTTGATGATTGCTTTGATGTGATCACAGTTTGGATTCTTCATCGATATGTTAAACACAGAAAGCCTTTGGGAAGCTATCTTTTTCGAGTTGAATCTGATGAACCTCGCACGACTCCGAAGTCTAATTGCTTATCTTGTAAATTCTTCAATTGTTGTCGGTTTAGCTGATAACATATAGCTTATTCGACTCAACCAATGATCGACTCGAGATGTTTTCTACCATCATGGGTGTGGTTTTCAATGCTCATTGAGGTGAACTTTTCTTCAAGTGGATCTCGTCTTTTTTTTTTACAGTACTCTTTTTATGAATTCGATTACTTGGGCATCTCCTAACGATGATACAACATATAATCCACCCCCTAGCACCCTTTTTTTTGTTTGGCCTAGCTAGAGTGTCTCGAGTGTTTCATCTATTTATGTTGCAGTCGTCAGGATACTCTTAATTTCTGTGGATGTGACCCCTTGTAATGATTCCATTAAGATCTGACCTCTCGTCTTAGTTGATCTTTTTCATAGACCATGCCTCTTTTTTTTTTTACCGGAATCTTTGACAAGCCATATTTTGTCTTGGGCTGACTAGAAGCTTTAATCGACTAGATTCTATCTTTCGCCAACCAGATTCTATCTTTAATTGACCAGAAACTCAAACCGACCAGATTCAATCTTTGGCTGACCATAATTTTGGCCAACTAGAATCTTTGGCCGAATAGATTCCATCTTTAGCCTACCAGAATCTTTCGTCGATCTGATCTTCGGCCGAATAGATTCTGAAAATACAGCTTAAGCGTGTGTCTAACAATCTAGAGGGGGGGTAAATGGGTTGTTAATCAATTATTACCAACTTTTCGATTAGTCAATTTTAATCACAATTAACCCAAACAATCAAACAATAAAAATCAAGTATAAAGTGCGGAAATATAAAGAACACTTGATTTTTACGTGGAAACCCTTTAACAAGGAAAAAACCATGGGCTATTCTTCTAGCCACACACGATCACAGAAATCCACTATATGAATAAAATGTTACACCCTCAAGTGATACTCAGACTCTCACTCTCGACAACCTAAGGCTATAGACACTACCACTCGCCACTCTTGGTTCAATCCCTAGTTATATCCCCTGATCCACTACTCTTGTCGTGAGCACCTCCTACTCTACCCCACGGGCCTTTTACAGTGGCACTTGACCAATGCTTGCCAACCACACCTTGGTTGCAAAACTTGACTTGCTTGTACAACTTCACCTAGAAGCTATAAAACTTTGACTCTATGAAAAGTATAAGGTCTAAGTGAACAATCAATGAATGCTCAAATGCAATAATGTGTAAGACTACACACAAAATGCTTAACTAGATGTTATAATGCAAATTAACAACTTAGTTATCAAATAATGTCTACATGCCCATATATAAGGACTCAATTAGATGCAAAGAATTCTAGCAACCTAATTGTCAAATAAAGTCCAACCAACACAAGTTGTCAAATAAATATGGAATCAATAAATGCAATCAATGAGGCATACACAATAATGTCTAAATGCAAAGCATATAGACTTAGTTAGAAGGGCAAAATAGTCCTAAATTCTAGCTATCACAAACAAACCCTAAACATGTCATAACTTCAATTGATATGCAATAAATATGAAGATATGCTAACCTAAGCAATAAATGACATGTCTTGATAAGCTAGAACAATGAATGAGCAAGAATGTTAGTTCTACTTACCAAGTAAAGACATTAATGAAGACTCATGCTTGAATGATGCTAGCAATGCAAGATGAAGATGAGTTTTGGGGTTTTGGAGAGTTAAACAAACTCAAATGAGCTTTCTCTCTCAAGACTCTCTCTATTTCTCCCTAGGGTTTCTTTAAATTCAGAGGAGTAAGCAAAGAAGAAGAGATAAAGAGGTTTATATAATGGGAGACCCGAGCTAATGGGGAAAAACATTTTTATCCTAAAATCAGCACAGTGCGCAGGTCCTACTGCGCGGGTGCCTACCTGTGCACTAGCCCGCACACATGGGGTTTGTTGGTTCATGACCAACGAACACACCAGCGAACCGGGGATCTCCAAGCAGCAGGGCCAACTGTGCTGGTCCACTATGCGGGTAGTGACCCGCGCACTGACCCGCACACAAGCCTTGTCAACGGGCAAAAATACGTACCAAGACATGAGAGCGTGGACACAACAACCACACTTAAGTCTAGAAATGAAGTGCAAGTGTGATTGTGAATGAATGCACACAAGAGCAATAAGAAATAAATGCATGTCAATACAAATGCATGTAAGTGTGCGTGCAATGTGTAAATGATGCACACATATAAACCAAAAGAACACAAATGCAAGATGAAGCCAAACATGCATGAAGTGTGTGTGTGCACCGAAACTCTTCAAGAGACAAAGTCAAGTGAGTATACCTTTTGCTCTTGAATCCATAGAGATGCTTGAAAGCTTGCCGACAAGGATCCAAGCTACCCATTACATAATCATCCCCAGTGTGGTGCGGTTTGTCATGAAATAAGCCAATTATAAAAAGAGGTCCTTACAGATTCTATCTTTGACAGCCGATAATGTGGTGTCATCCGGCAATTGACGAATGCAATCACGGTTTGGAGTTTTATTGACATGTCCAATCAAGAAGCTTTAGAAATGCAACCTCATCTGAGTCAAACTTGATAAGCCTTTCACCGGATTGATGAATGTAGTTGTTAGCAATGTGAGGCCAATGCTACTCTTCCTTATCTGATCGGGTCACTAAGGTTATATGGTCTCTCGTTTGTTGAAACCTTTAAGCGCATCGAGATGAAATTCGATTCTCGTGCACCGAGGTAAGACTCAATTCCTGAGCTAGCATTTTCAACTTGTTTTCTATACCAAACAGGTGAGTGGTGTTCCTACAAGTAATAATAATCATGCACTTAATGAGACCCAATATTTGGAAGCGATTAACTCATAAATTGTACTATAATAATTACTGCCGAAATTCGACACCTATAAATCTATGACAGACAACATGTTTGTAAGAGCTATAAAAGTTGTCAGACATACTAATTAAGCATGCATTACATGTTCATAGACTTATGAACGCGTATTATGTATTGTGTATGAGAGAAACATGCATAGATAACATGTAAATCGATAACATGCATATATATTCTCTGTTTGCGAAATAGATCGATAAAACCATAAGGTTAAACATATATAAATCGACTTACCTCGGCTACTTACCGGACTTGGAGTCTAGTTGTTTTATTCTTGGATCCTTCACAGTTGAATTGAGGAGGAGACGAGTGGGTTCAGTTGAGAATTGATATTGAGTGTTATATACCAAAATGGGCTCGGTTTCTGACACATGTCAAGGTAAACTTGTCATCAGACCTTCTCTCCTTTCTTTTTATGCTGAACTGTAACATCTTGAAGGTCGTCAAATATTCCTCGGAATGAATTGTGTTGTGGACCACATGTTCTCGAAAAGCTCCGTGGGTTTAGTTTACAAAAAAATTCATGGGTCATGATTCCGTGCTTTCTGGAAAGAGCTACCTCCGTTTTAGTGAACAGTGGTTTGATCAGTAAATTCTCTACGAACCACTTTCTTCAATATTTTGGGGGCCACAAAATCTTCCACAGGTTGAACCAAATTGCAAATCATATATTTATGCAAAAGTTCTGGATGTCTTATTTCCTATGGTTCTTACGACTTGCGATTTCGAATCAGAAATCTATCCGCAATTTGTTTTCTTCAATATTGCGGGAGCCACCGAAAATTGCTTGGATTGAACTAGGCTATGAACCATATATTCATGGAAAGCCTTAGATGTCTAGTTTCCAACGGTTCTTACAGTTTTTGAATCCGAGTTCAGTAGAGGGAGATATGCTTACTTTAGTGTCCATTGGTCAGATATTCTGCGATTCGTGACAACTTCCTCTTTTTTTTTTTTAACTGTCAGAATGGGAAAGCAATTCTTCGGACCAATTTTTGACACTTTGAAGCTTTGATATTGTTTTCACAATATTCTTCCTCTGAATTTGGTCACGACCGCGGCTCCTGCTATGGGTCCCTTAGTTGATCCATGTCAAAATTCCTTCTGTGGTATGTTCATGAGGGTTCCTCGAAGTTGAGTTCTACCCCTTTCTTCTAGCGTCAATTGTTGACGGTGATTTTTGGATTGTTGAAAAGTCAACCGCCAAACATTAACACATAGGCAGATCGAAGCTTTAACCAGTCTAGGGTTGAATAATCAAAGCATCTTTCTCCGCGTGGATGCAATACGATTTGTTCATATTTGTGCTTTATAATGTATAAAAGTAGGAAATAAAAGATTAATAAAGCATTACACATGATTTACGTTGTAAACCTCAAGGCGGGAAAACATCCACGGTTGCCGGCGACGGCGAGAAAAAATCCACTATGACTAGAATGATTATACACTCAATCTCTCATTCTCTTTTGCTGTTGTTATGTTTTTTTTCGTATACATAGATAGATAGATATATAGATAGATAGATCGATTGATCCTTAGATCCCTTAAATATTATGTATTTAGGTGGATGGGATTGAAAACCAGATCCCTTGCTACCTAAATCGTTCGATCCTTCTTTTAAACAATGAGATTATGAGTCTATTTATATGTGCATAGAACCTTAATCATTGGTGAACAAATAAGGAAATATGGTGGTGTTTAATTAGAACTTGTTACTAATTCAAGTCGTATTTAACTCATTTCCTATTTCGAAGGTCCTGCACATTGAATTGGAATCTCCGTAGGATTCTAGTTGAGTAGTCCATTTAGGACTTATTTCCTGGTTGGTGTGCAAATCTTCTAGAAAAGCAGAGTTATTGATCCGAACTCTTTGAAATGTAGGAGGAAATAATAATATTTCCTTATTGGAATGTGGTCCTAGATTCCCTGTTTGAGTAAGATTCTTCCTCTTCGTAATTGATTCATAGTTGAACTTGTGTTACTGTGTTGACTGAGCGTCTCTTGGCCAACCGTTTCCCAACTCGACCAGGTCCTCTTTCTCGATCGGTTTTGCTACCCGATCAGATTTAGACCTATCTTGGCCAATCGGTTCAATCTGACTGCTCCGTTTAGTAACATCAACTGTGACTTGGTCAAATATTGACTGGTTGACTATACCCGACCAGGCTTATTTTCTTCTCTGATGACGTGGTCGGTCATGCTACTGAAAAATCCCTATAACAATAACTTTTTTATTTAAAAAAGGGATATAACCATTTTTCCCCCCTGTAGTTTGTCATATTAGACACTTTGCCCCCTCTAGTTTCAGTAATGGTCATCCCCCCCAGTGAAAACCAAAATATTAGACACTTTACCTCCCTAGTTTCAGTAATGGTCATTCTCCCCCCTGAAAACGAAAATATTAGACATTTTTCCCCTAACCATAGGAATTCCATTAGTCCACTACTTTGACCGTCAAAAAATCAATTAAATTACCTTATTACCCTTGAACACGTAAGTTATGCCCTCTAATAATATCACGTATTTTTTTAAAGAAAACAAATACGAATTAAAAAAATATAAAAACTAATAAAAGTATTTTAAAAAATAGAATTGAAAATAAAAAATTAAAAGATTTATTTAAACAAAAATTAATATAACGAATTAAATGTATAAATAAAAATTTATTTAAAAAACATTAATATAACGAATTAAATGTATAAATGAAAAATTTATTTAAAAACATTAATATAAAGAATGAAATGTAAAAATAAAAAATTTATTTAAACAACATTAATATAAAGAATAATAAAATAATAAAATACTATAATTGTAAAAAAACTAAAACAATATTAAATTTTATTTTGAAATATTGAATTGTTTTTTGTTTAAATACATAATATTTTGTTGCTAATTTTTTATTTTCAATTCTGTTTTTTTAAATTACATTTATTAGTTTTTTAATTCTAATTTGTTTCGTTAAAAACAATTAGTGGTATCATCAAAGGGCATAACTCATGTGTTCAAGGGTAATGACGTCATTTAATTGATTTTTTGTTTGTCAAAGTAGTAAACTAACGGAATCCCCAATGGTTAGGGGGCAAAATGTCTAATATTTTGGTTTTCAAGGGAGAGAATGACCATTACTGAAACTAGAGGGGGTAAAATGTCTAATATTTTTGTTTTCAGGGGGGAGAATGAATTACTGAAACTAGATGGGGCAAATGTCTAATATGGCAAACTACAGGGGGAAAATGATTATATCCCTAAAAAATAATATAAATTAATTGAAGATAATCGTTTCAATGCAATATAAATAAAAAAATAATTTTAAAATGGAAAAATAAAAACTATTTTTATAAGTTTAAATTATCTTCATTTTTTACTATTTTTAAAGGTGAGTTATTAAAATGAAAATAATTTAATAACTCATAAAATAGACTTTTAATTCCTTCATATACTCTATATAGGGCGTGATCGGACCATATTTATACATATTTGAGGTCCCCATTTCCTATCGTTTGTTCTTGTTTTCGAACATATTTTTGTATATGTAAGGATCTCGATTTTATGATTGGCTTATTTCATGACAAACCACACCACATTGGGGATGATTGTGTAATGGGTAGCTTAGGTCCTTGTCGGCAAGCTTCCAAGCATTTCCATGACTTCAAGAGCAAAAGGTATACTCACTTGACTTTGTCTCTTAAAGAGTTTAGGTGCACACACACACTTCATGCATGTTTTTTTTTATCTTGCATTTGTCTTCTTTATTGTGTATATGTGTGCCTCTGTTACAAAACTCACACAAGCACGTCTTTGTTTGTCTTTACGTGTGGTTGTTTTGTTTTACGTTTTCCTTTGTGTGTTCGGAAACGTCCTCACTCGCACGATGGTGTGCTTGTGTTGTGTCTGCGCTTGCACGTTGGTGTGCTTGAGTCTTAGCGTGATTTTTGACCGTAGAGAGGGCTCCATTTGTGCTCTCTTGGATTGGCTTTTGGTTACATGGTCTTATACCATGAATTTGGGGATTTTTGTTATTGACCAATTCTGACCTTTGGTCACTCTTTTGACCATAAATATTTCTACAGATATCCAAATCTTGTTTTGTCAATTGGAGTAGAAAGTAGACTTCCATACCTTTCTAACGGTATATTATACGCAAGGTTTCGATGTCGTTTGGTCATGTTTTGGGTCGCTCGAAATTGGAGCTGTTGTGTTGTCATGGTTTTTACTCGAGAGAATAGCGACCTTGAAGCGACCTGACCTCTAGGTCGCCATAAGGTCACTTTTTGTCACAAGAAATCAACTTTTTCTTGTCCAAAATGACGTGGCTTCACTTGGATCATATAAATACATCATCTTCTTCCCCAATCAGACCTAGAGCTCTGAAATTTACATTCCTAGTGAGAGAAAGAGCTCCCTTAGTGAGAGAAAGCACCAAGATTGCTTCTTTAACTCTCCAAATCCAAAACCCATCTCCATCTTGCATCATTCAACATCATTTGAGCATGAGTCTTCATGATTTCATGACTAGGTAAGTAAGAACTTCATTGAATATCATTTATTGTTCTTCTTACTCTAGATTAGGTATTTATTGCTTGATTAAATACCTAGACTCTATTTATTGCATATATTTATGAGTCTTGATAGCATGATTGGGTTTGTTTGTGATAGCTTGCATTATTAGATAATATATGCCTAAATAGCTAATCTATAAATGTTCATGTGTGTTTAATTGATAATTAGGTTGGCTTTGCGCATCTAGTCAATGTTATAAATATTTATGTGAATTTATTTGACAATTAGGTTGTTAGAATTTCTCTACAACTAATTGAGACCTCATGTGTGTACATGTAGGCATTATTTGATAACTAGGTTGTTTAAGTGCATTATAACATCTAGTTAAACATTTTGTGCTTGGTCTTGCACATTATTGCATTTGAGTGTCATATACACACTTAGACCTTTATACTTTTCATTGAGTCAAAGTCTTGTGGCTTCGGGGTGAAGTTGAACAAGCATTAAATTCTTGCAACCAAGGTGTGGTTGGCAAGCATTGGTCAAGTGCCACTATAAAAGGCCCGAGGGGTAGAGTAAGAGGTGCTCACGCCAAGAGTAGTGTATCAGGGGATATCACTAGGGATTGAACCAAGAGTGGCGAATGGTAGTGTCCATAGCCTGAGGTTGTCGAGAGTGAGAGTCCGAGTATCACTTGAGGGTGTAACTTTTTACTCATATAGTGGATTTCTGTGATCGTGTGTGGCTAGAAGGATAGCCCGTGGTTTTTCCCTTGTTGAAGGGTTTCCACGTAAAATCAAATGTTCTTTATATTTCCGCATTTTATACTTGATTTTGTATGTTTGTGTTATTGGGTTATATGTTTAATATTGACTAATCAAAAAAGTTGGTAATAATCGTTTAACAAACCATTCACCCCCCCCCCTTTAGGTTGTTAGACACACGCTTAGAGTGTATTTTCAGTATATAATGTGTTTGTTGAGCCGTGTGTAGGTACATATTCCCTACAAATGGTTTTGAGCTTAGGAGATTAGTTTGGGATGCAAAATGAGCTTAAAAAGAGAATAAATAAAAAGTATGCAGAGTGCCACGCCTCACCGTTGACACAAGACCGTGGCATCATCTAAATTCATATGTCTCCACGGTTGATCCGCTGCTGAACCAGAACGTGACACCGAGACCGCGGCAAAGCTTCCTCTATTTTCCAACAGCTTATGAGCTAAAACTGTATAGGCTTGTGTAGAACATTCGACTTGTGGGTGCCATAACTCCCTCCTCAGATCGAACCACGTGACATATATATATATTCGAAAATGTACATAAGTCTAGTTTCCAGAACATTTTACGGATTGCGATTCTGGCTTTTCAGGAGGAAGTTATGTCTGTTTGAGTAATTGGTGAGCATAGTAGAAATTGAATTCGGTGGGCAAATTCGACCGGTACCAAAACCGCCGTTTTGATCGCCGTTTTAGGACTAGAAACTTCAAAAGATTTCGGTGGTTTGGAACTGTGGGTACCATGGCCGCTGAATCCAACCAGTGATCAGCACCTGGAAGTCGTTTTTAACTAGAAATCAAGGGGCAGTTTCGTCCTTTCACTACCATTTCGTGCTCTAACCTCCCACACTATAAATACGCATTTTCTTCTCCTCTGTTCATAGAATACACACCCCACTCTTCTTCTTCTTCTTCTTCTTCTTCTTCTCTAAATAAGAGAGAGAAGCTTTCTAGAGCTTCCATGGAGATTTTTCCTTCGTGGATGCTCTCCATCTCACCTTCTAGCTATCATCCACCCATCTGGGAGTTGATTACAAGGAGAAAGGAGTGGTCTTCGACCAATTTTGAGCAAAGCATGGATTAAAGGAGATTAGCACATTTTGGAGGGGCTCTCTACTTGGGTTTTCTCTTTTATCTCATTCTTTTTGTATTTCTTGTTTTCTTAGATGTGTAATCCCCACTTAAGAATATTTGTAAACCTATTTTGTGTTCAATATATGTGTTAGTTGTTTTTAAATCTAATTTGTGTTTAGATTCATTCTTGTTGTTATTGAATATATCTCTTATCTTGATGTGCTTGTGTATGGACATTGAAAATTGATATGTGTTCATGGATGAGATTAGGAGTAGATTAACTTAATTGTAGGAGTAGTTGTAATCAAATATCCCCTTTGTGTGTGTATGTATTTGGAAGGTCAAAATTTACTTGTATGGATGGGTTTGAGTGACTTAGAGTTAGGATTGTGCCTTTGGAAGTGCCTTTCTAGGCATAGTCTTGGCTAATTAGCTAAAAAGAATGGATAAACCTATTAATTGTTATATTAGATGAGGTTTGGTTCATTTTTTTTGTTAACAATTGGACTTTGGCTATTTCTCACTCTAGGGGCTCTAGGTGAGCCATGGTTGAAGATACAATCACTCTTTTCACACTCATTAGACTTTCACATTGCCATTTTACATTACGAAGCTATTATTGGGGCTCAATGTAGTTTTGTATGTAGAATTCGGTTCACATATATTGGTTGCAGTTTCATGTTTGAGAGACTCTCGGCACACTCTTCAACCGTTAGCTCTATGAATGGGTATAAATCGGATTAAAGCAAGAACAAAGCCTTAACTAAAATTGGATGCACTTCATGGTTAACAACCAACTATTTGTGCACTTATGTATGGTGAACTTGTTGAACCTTGTGTGAACATTTTCATGCATCTCTCTAAGCACCCTCTTATTTTCCTAACTTAAGGTGTTTGCCTTTAGGAGTAGATTAACTTAATTAGGAGTAGTATAATTTTGAAAGGCAAACACCCGGTTACATTTATCTCACTTAATCACCATTCTCACCCTTTTATATTCTTTTGCCTTTATTTTCATTCTTTTCATTTCCATTTCCGAATACACAACCACAATGTACATATTTCACACACACACCATTCTCACCACATCCGCATTCTATTTATATTGCTTTCAATAAACTCTTAAACTTGAGACGGTTAGCGAACACACCTCATTGCAGAACGATACTCTTGCTTGCACGATGTACTAATTTATTGCTATACATGTCGTTTGACTTGTGCCTTACTAGCGAGGTAGAACTTAATATAAATATTTTGACGTGTCACAAATGGCCCACGTCAAATGGCACCGCTGCCGAGGAGGTGCCTATTAGTTGGTTGTTTCTCGTTTTAGTTTATGTTCTGTAAATTTTTAGATATAATTGCTTTGCGGATTACATTTAGATTTTTTAGATGTTGAGATGTGTTTATTTGTTTGTGTTATTTTCGTTTTTGTTTTAAGCAAGCAGTTGATGTTTTTGAGTTGTGCTTATGCAAGGAACGAAAATTTTCATGTTTTATGGACCGCACAACTCATGAGAACAAAGTGTGCGCTTATCGCGCTACAACAACTCCCCAAGTGAAACGACAGCACCACGACGGACGCGTTAGTCGCAACCACAAGAGGTAATTCCTCTACTTAAAGTTGGGTGCTTGTGGAATAGTTGTCAACTTGGGCGAAAACCGCCCATGCACTTAATGATAAGAATGCTATGCTTATTGTATTTGTGATTTTTATTTTTGTTTGGATCTAAGAGTGGATTTGTATTGTGCTTAGATCTTCGGTTTTTAGTATTTGTGATGTTTTGTGTCCTTATCTCCGAATCTTGCTAAACGTTGTCTATATTTTATGAGTTAAGCAACATTGAGGACAATGTTGAGTTTAGGTTTGGGGGTGTGGATACTTTCGTGTTTTATGTTTGTTTTTGTTTTGTGTTAGAAAATTTTCAAATATCTGCATAAATCAGTCAATTTTGAAATTTTTTTGGAAATAGAATCCATATTTGTTTAGTTACTTTTCTTCGCATGCCGGTAAGAGACATATCATGTATGCTTTTAGCTCCGTGCATCGCTTAAATTTGCTTGTACAATGCCAATCTTTTGATGTTGAGGTGGATAAGACTTCTTGCTTGTTTAGCCTAGGAAAATAGTTGAGACTACCCTTGTGAGATTATGTGCCTTATAAACGTTTTATTTGCGAGGGTTATGTCATTTCTATTCTAAACACTCTTCGAACTTGTATTTAATTTTTAGTGATCTCATCGCACATTAATTTTCTTTCATTGATTGCCATAGAACATCATCATATTGACTATTTGTTTGAGATTTGTATCCCCTTGGTAGATGGATTTTTAGAAATGATTTTGGGCTTAAGTGTGAGCGTAACTACTAAAATATCATAAACACTCCCATACCCCTATATGAGTGCTTACATCGGTTATATTGAGGCCAAACACTAAACCTCGACACACCTACATAACTCAAACACTTCACATACCCTAGTTATTGATCATGTTGAGGTGTATAGCTTTAGAGAAGTTATGTAGCTCTAAATTGTGTAAAGCGTGTAATTAGGCAAATGATGTAAATTGTGCAAAGGCAAAGGCTTTAAAAAGAAATAGTGTGCAATATAAACACTTAAGCTTTCAATTCTCAAAATGTAAAGTTACTCTAAAAATTGAGTACAAATGTAGCACAAGTGAGTAATGTAAAGTTTATAGCCTAGACGCTTGAGTTATGATCTTAATGTGTAATAGAGCTCAAATTGATGTAATTGAATGTGTAAACACCCTTACATGGTTAGTGACTTTATCTTTCCACTCATACCATATCCTCCATCCCATACACCACACAAATCATCTTGGCCACAATACAATTAGGAAAAGCCCATTTGATCTCTTAGGAAGTCTATCTTGGGAATGTGAGTCGATGCATGCTCTTTCCATGTTCATGGCATTTCAATTCATTTCATGAGATCGATTTTCAGAAATTGGGCGTTATTGGAAAATACTCATATGCGATTATATTTGATTCCATGTACCTAAACCCATTCGCAAATGTTTGCTAGAGAGTGATCGTCTAGGTTCTAAGTGAAAATATGTGACTGAAATCCGGTGAGGATTAGAGTCGAGGCGAATTTTATCTTGGACATTCGAGCGTAGTTGTTTGTAAACCGAAAGCATCCTAAGAATTGGCATAAGTGCATTGCTTAATGTAATGACTTATATTGTATAATTTGAGATTCTAGCATGTGTGTAGTCTTTGTTGGTATGTGTGGATTGCAACTCAACCATTTTCTTGCAGAGTATACATTTGTGAGTGTCGTAACTATAAACCCTCAGGAGACTATAACTCCTCCTATTTGGGTCGCCTATAGGTTTAAAGGCGTGTGGCACATTCTAAGTGCCATCGTGTTTCCTACGGAAGTGGACTAGCTTAGTTTGGCACCAATTCTATGTATCAAAACCTTGTTCATTTGTCACCCTTGGTTTGGCGCCAATTTTATGTCTATCAAAATCCATGTTCATCTGTTACACTTGGTTTCACACCATTTCTAGTCCCCTTTATGGTGCCAAACAAATCCTACATTTCCACTTATACAAGGCTGGTTATTCCAAACATTGCTAATCAAAGAAAGAAACCTCCGATGAAGAAAAAGAAAGAAATTCTCAAACGTGTAGGGTAAGCATGACTTTGGGTTTCATTGTTTAAGGTGCTTAATAGTTATGGTTTATTGTAGTGGAAATTTTGTTAATCGGGGTTCTAATATCAAGGATTCATGTTTTTATTTATAAAGATTTTTTTTTTGGATTGTTACTCACGGTTTTTGAATTAGGGTTCTAGTATCTTAGGATTAGGGTCTTTATTTATAAAAAAAATAAAGTTTTTCTAGTTTTATAAAACAAGACATGAAAAGTTTATTGTTAATTTCTTTTACATTATTACGTTATTAGTGCGTAATTATCCTGCATCTAGATTCTCATGGTCATAACCCCATCTAGATTCTCATGGTCATAACCCCAGTGGGGCATTTTTATGTTCACGGCTTGCCTCAATTCAAATGCATCAACTGTAACATGATTTTCACCATTCATATACCTTGG
Source organism: Dipteronia sinensis (assembly GCA_033220585.1). NCBI lineage: Eukaryota > Viridiplantae > Streptophyta > Magnoliopsida > Sapindales > Sapindaceae > Dipteronia > Dipteronia sinensis. Next base: position 69,417,027 of record CM065636.1, on the reverse strand, counting down.
TCCTATATCATATTGTTCGTTTTTTTTTCTTTTCCACTCTCTTTTGGATTAGATCATTTTATTTGTCATGTAGTTATGTTAATCTTGGTTTGGGTTGTTTTATAACTCAACATGAATCTTTTATCTGTTACTTAAAACTAAACATGTGCCATATGCTGCAGATACCCATTGTCAACTACATTTTGAAGGACTCCCTCATGCTACAATGTAGCGATGCTAAAACGGTCAGTCCATATCTACTTGTTATTTCTTAACATTGCATGTTTTTAACGTACGTTGTTCATAGTCACAACTTATTTCAGGACTTTTTGAATAAACAAATGTCTCAAATTGCAATTTTCTCTTCCTTATATGTAATAAACATTCACACGGCATTAAAGAAATTCTTATCCTTGATACCTTCTCTTGTATCTACTGAAAACACTGATATGTTTTAAATTGATTGGGCTGGTGAATTTGATGATGTCCATGTTCCTACAAGGTTGCGAGTATTAACAGGTAGAAGTTTTAACTGCGTGTTTGAAATTTGGAGATACATTTCTTGTGATACCCTACCACAATACTACTTTTTTTAATATACCTTGGTGAAGATAATATCTTTATAGTATTACAATATTCTTGTTTAGATTCTTGAGTTTTAAATACATGTGTACTTTATATAAAGAAATGAGAGAAGGTTGAGGCGTAAGCCTCATTAAACACCATTGAGGCTTGAATATACACAAAGTGTGTCTAATACAACCTAGAGGGGGAGTGAATAGATTATTTTCCAATTAATCGATTATGTTACCAACTTTTTTCGATTAGTCAATTTTAGTGGCAAACAACACTATAATAAAATCAAGCATAAAAAGTGTGGAAATAAAAGAACACTTGATTTTTACGTGGAAACCCTCTAACTGGGAAAAATCACGGGACTAGCCACTTAAGCCACAGAAATCTACTATATGAAAAGGAAGTTACGCCCTCAAGCGATACACGAACACCCACTCTTGATAACCTCAGGCTATGAACACTACCACTCACCACTCTTGGTTCAATCCTAGTGATATCCCCCGATCCACTAATCTTGGCGTGAGCACCTCCTAATCTACCTGTTGACTTTTTTATAGTGGCACTTGGCAATGCTTGTGCAACCAAATACTTTGGTCACAGAAATTTCCAATGCTTGTCAACCACCACTTGTGGCTACAAGACTTGAACTCAATGAAGAGTGTTATAGTCTAAGTGTGAACATATAATGAATGCTCAACACATAGAATACAAGACAAAACAATCTATGCTTAACTAGGTGTAGATATAAAATACCTAATAATCCTAGTTATTAAAAATGCCTAGATGATCATACATAAATGCATAATGCAAAATATGCTAGACAACACAAATGATTAACTAGATATGAATATAAATACCCAACAACCTAGTTATCAACTAACCCTGACACAATCTCCAAACTTCAAATATATGCAATTAATGAAGTTAAACAAGTAAGAACAATTAAAGAAAGGGGTTTTTGTTCTTTCCTAACAACGGAGATGCTTAATGAAGACCCATGAAAATACACTAAGAGTGATAAAACTAACCTAGAGGGGGGGGGGGGGGGGGGGGGGGTGAATAGGTTTTAGTTAAATTAAATGCCATTTTTTTTATTAATCAAAATTAAACAACATAGCCCCTAATCCCTATCACAATCAATCATTGCCATAATAAAAGTGCGGAATAAACAAAAAGACACAATGATATGATTTACATGAGAAACCCTCCAACTAGGTAAAAACTCACGGGCCTAATCGCCAATCGAACCCTCAAATCCACTATTTGCATAAACCATTACAACCTAGGTTGACCACATCACACCTAATCGGTTACTAATCCGTCCTTGCTACCCGCATGCCTTTAATAGTGATTTTAGGCTCTTGCTTGTATACTACTCAAGGCAAATACAAGACTTAACTCTTAAATGAAGAGATATGAAACCTAAAGTGAATATGCTGATATTCTAAATGCACAAAATTCAAGGTCAACACATTTAATGCTTATCTAGTCATGTATGAATGCTTCAAACAATCCTAGATATCATGTTGCTATATGACACACATATAACCTAGCTATATGAAATCAAAGCATTCATAGATGCAATAGCTATCACAATACAACAACCCAAACATCAACAAAAATCTCTATTTATAATGAAAAATTATTATCTAGATGCATAAGAGACATAAAAGAGATTTCTTGTTAAGCAAGAACACAAAGATGGATGAGAGTGATGTTCTACTTACCAAGTAAGCTATGTTGATGAAGACCCATGCTTAGAAACATCCTAGATGAAGCTAGATGATGATAGAACCATGAATGAATGATGGGTGATTGGGTTTTGGACAATAAAAATGGTTTCTTGCAACCTTTTCTTGCAAGACACTCTTGAGCTCTAAAAGGAATGAAAGAGAATGAATTCTGAAGCTCTAAAGAGGCAAGGAAGAGGAAAGGGCATATATATATCAAGCCCTAGACGAAATGACACCGTTTTGAAAACAGTAACAAAAAACTCGTCATTACCGATGTGCATACCACGGCTCGGGCAAGTTGTCCAGACCGCGGTACACGCAGCAGTGTGCCTACTAGACAACAACGCGGTATGGACCGCTGTACGTGCAGTGCACAGGCCGCGGTCAAGGCATCAGGGGCCTACTGAAGTTTACCGTGTCACAGACCGCTGGGCATACATGCGTACAGGACGCGGTCCAGGCAGCATGAGCCGACTGATGATTACCGCTCTGTATGCCGCGGTGCAAGCAGTGCTTGCCAAGCGGCCTAGGCCGCGGTACTAGAAGAAACCCTATTTTCTAGGCAGACTCAACACACAAAGTGATGTGCAATATGTGCAAGTGTGGAGTGTAAAAAGTGACAAACAATGCATCATCCAATTGTATGTAAACAAGAATATAATGCATGCAAGTGAGTGTGTGCAGCTATATCCCTTCAAGTAAAAGTAGAGTCAAGTAATCTACCTTTCTTGAAGCACTTGGAGTCAATTGGAAGATCTTCAATTCCTAATCTACCATTTTACAATGATTAACCCCAAATGTGATTTTGTCAACGAAATAAGCCAATCATAAAGTGAGGCACTTACAACCCATGAATGATTTAATAACTTAAATGCATATGGGTGAAGGTTAGAGAGACTATTAATGAAGCTTGAAGAGCTTCTCTCTCAACTTGGTGTAGAGAAATCTACCAAACAACCTAGTTATAATCTAATCCCTCAAACAATCTCCAAACTTCAAAGAGTATGCAATTGATATGAAGTTCAACAAGTAAGAAACAATTAATGAAGGGGAAGTTTGTTCTTACCAATAATGGAGACCATTAATGAAAACCCATTAATGATATGAGCTTGAAATGCACATAAGATGAGGGGTGGAGAGTCAATTAATAAATCTTGGAAGCTTCCCTCTCTAGAAACCCTTGCTTCTCTCACTAGAAGAGATATTTTCGTGATTTAGGGTTCTTGGATACTGCAGAAATGGGAAAGTGGGGTATTTACAGAGCCCACACAAAATAGCATCGTTTTGCAGAAATTCATGTCGACCGCGGTACATACTGAGGTTCATGCACCAAGCCTACACCGTGGAACAAGAGGAAACAACCCTCTAATAATCACCGTGGGATAAACAGCTAGACACTCACTGTGTCCCAGACGCGGCACATGCCACGCAAAGTCATTAGAAATGACCGCTGATCAAACCGCGAAACATGCATGCGCACAAACTGCGCAACCAACCGCGTAATGTTCACTAGAATGAACTGCGGCGTATGCATGGTGTACCAACCGTGGTACACACAATGACCCAGACTGTGAAAAAGAGAAAGACTCTCTTTTACAAGCGGTCGAACACGTGCAAGGACAAGCACACCAATGTGCAAGCGCAGACGTTTCCGGTCAACAAACGGAAACGAATTACAACATAAACACAAATACCATAAATCTGAATTAGATACGGAACAAGCAAATGAGTTCAAGGAACTCAAGCAATGAAACACGCACGAATACTAAGGAATCGTGATGCACGTGTGTGTATGTGCAGTGAGTACAACAACTGCAGTGACATACGTAAATAAGTTGTATGTGTGCAATTAATGATGCACTACAATGTAGGGACACAAATATACAAATTGTTTATATATGCGCATAAGGTTGCTCAACGATGTAGGGATACATATGAAGGAATTGTGTGTATATGTGTGTGTGTGCGCACCTAATCACTTCAAGAGAACAAATCGAGTAGTTTTACCTTTGAAGCCCGACTCTTGAAGAACTTGGGATGCTAGGAAAGTTGTCTTCGATCACGATCACAATGTTGATGATCACATGAAGAACCTAAACCGCCCATATAAAAGCATCCCCAATGTTTTGACACAGAAATAAGCCAATCAAACTATACTTACACTTACAAGGCTTACGCCTCAAAACGAATTTCTGGATTTCGCCTCTCTGAGGCGCACCTCATTCCTTTTTTCAAAACATGGGCAATAATATATATACTAATATAACTACGTAACCATAGTATAAAATATAAACAATATGATAAAACTATATTGGTATATTACATTTCTATTTTATCCAACTTTATATTAAAATGGTAAAAATGAATGATCCAAAGTTTAGCATGGTATTATTTATGCATCCCGATTCCCGAGTGGAATTGTAACAAAAAGTCAACAATTAATGAAAATCTGAATTTTTTTTCTATTAGATTGCTATTCTAGGTAGTTATAGGAGATATTGCAGAATACAACTAACTAAATTTAACAGCATATTTCATTTGTAAAGATTGCGAAATTAAAGCTAGTATGTTTTGATGCCTCTCCTTGACTAGATTTTTTAAATAAACATTAAAACTCCATATTTTGGGCACATAATCTAACTTTATATATATATATATATATATATATATATACCTTTGAGATGCATAAATGTGTGGAACCTGACTTCTTCTTTATCTATTCAGGATTTCTTCTCAGAGAAATCAAAGATTTTTGGCAAGTTGCCTTACTAATATCTGCCTTGTTATATCCCACTGATATTTATTGCACTCGAGATGTTCTAAGAAAGAGATGAGATTTATTTATGAAAGTTGAGAATGCCGTTACCAAACTAGGTATGGGGCGGTGTCTCCTTTCTGTATTCCATTAGTTCACCGTTAGTTTCAATGGGAGTGTTATCAAGTCCACCCTCCCCATTTTTAGTACTCTCACTTTTTAAAGAGAAGACTTTTGCTTATCCCCCCCCCCCCCCCCTTTTCAAGGGAGGTGGCTATTACCCCCCTCCTCAATAAATGACATGTGTCCATAGAGGGGTATTTTTGTCCAAAAGCTCTCATGTGTTTGGACAAAACTACCATCTTCCTAGACACGTGGCATGTATTGGGGAGGGGGGTAATGCTCACCCCCCTTGAAGGGGGGTGAGCAAAAATGGACTCCTTTTTAAATACTCCAAAATTTATCCAGTACTCAAAAGTGGGGGCTACTAGAACCTAGTGGGATGCATTTAGGAGCACTCAGTACTTTGTAGGCATGTAATACTTGTAGGATCCTTGTAGATGTTTTTAAGTTATTTTTGTGGAAATGCAGGTCTTGAGAAAGTGTGGGATGTAAAACCACTGATCAATGGGAATGAACTTAGATAGAAAACCAAAAGTAACCCTTTAAAACATTAAACTTTCGTTTTTAACCATATACGAAAGTTTAATTGTTAATAACCATATTTTTGAGAAATTACTTGAATGTCCTTATATAAAAACTATCCACAAACACACACTCTCCCTCTTTCTCTCTCTCTCCTCTCTTCTCTCTCCCCGCTCATCTCTTTCTTTCTCTCTCTCCTCTCTCTCTTTACCCACTCATCATCACCGGACGTCGTCGCTTGAGCGTGCACCGCCCGGCAAAGGTGTTGCCGAGCTGCCTGGAGTGCGCCGAACCAAGGGGTGCACCCAACCAAGGGGTGCGCCACTCCTCTCTCCCCGCTCCTCTCTCTCTCTCTCTCCTCTCTTCTCTCTCCTTGCTCCTCTCTCTTTCCTCTCTTCTCTCTCTTCACTCCTCTCTCTCTCTCTCTCTTAGCGAACCAAGAATAGCGCCGTCAGAGTTTTCCCTTTGCCGGTGCTGTGATCTGCAAAATATAGAGAAAGAAAAAATGAAATTGGAGGAAGAAGGGATTTTAATCAAGATTTCAAGTTTGCTTCGATTTCAAGTTTAGTCAAGATTTCAAGTTCTTAATCAAGATTTCAAGTTTCAAGACATTTCCATATTTTCTAAACATTTCACGTTCTCTGAGGTATAAAACTTGAAATCATGCTTTAATCTCTGGAAACATTTCAAGATTTCAAGTTTTGTCAATATTTCAAAATTTTCAAGTTTTGTCAACATTTTGAATTTTTATAACAGATTTCAAGTTTTGTCAACATTTTGAGTTTTTATTGAAGATTTCAAGTTTTCGAACCAGTGAAACTTGAAATCTTCTAGAAAAAACCTGAAATTTTAATTATTTTAGGAGTATTTTGGTAATTTATGGATATACAATAAAAAATTTTCAAAAAAGTGGTTATTAATAATTAAATTTTTATATATGGTTAAAAACGAATTTCTCATATTAGATGTGGTCATTTTCAACAATTTCCACATGAGAATTATGAATGTTTTGCAGCTTAGGTCTAGAGGACCTCCTGTTGGTAAAATGGGTATGACATCTTACTTGCACCAAGGGCCAGTAAAAAATTCATATATATTGCAAGTTGGAATGAATCAAGGGTGTGACAAAAACTCAGTCCAATGCAATGCTCATTGGTTTGACAATTTCTTAATCCAATCAAATCTTATGTAGGATCCTAATCCAAATCAGTCCCACATCCAATTATATTTTATTCATTAATTACCCTTTTACTATTTTACCCTTAGTTACCTAACTGAAAATTCATATTTTTTTTAACAGAAAACTAATGGTAGAGTGTATTTTGGATAATAAATTGAAAAGCATGGTGGTTTTTGGCCAATAATGAAAATAGATGGTGGTTTTGATCAATTACTCAAACTACATGGTGGTTTTAATAATAACCTCTTTTTAAAGCTATCAATTACAATTATAAATTTTTTTCTTTTTTTCCTTAAAAAAAATATATTCTGAACTTCTTTTTTCGAATATTCTGAACTTTTTTTTGATGCAATTTGATTGTTTTTTCATTGAATCAAAGTGTTTATATTTCATCAAATCAAAATTTTTTTGAACTATTTAATGATAATTTTATTGTTGTTGTTGTTGAAATGTTACAACAATTAGGGGTTGAGGATTGACGGATAACTCGAATACACATCCTCATGGCGTAGGTTTTATGGGCAAACCACTTAGCCAACTTCATCCTGTCATTTTAATTATAATTTTTGAAATAAAAGAACCCTTATTATCATATATGGTCCCAATATATATATAGTCATTTTCTCCTCAGTGCGCACTGATATAAAATATATCAGTGCATTGCATGTGGACCATAGATTATGGATAAGTACTGACAAGTGCATAAAGACTAGGTCAAAGCAATTGAATCTAATGGTCCACATGCAACGCATTGATAAATATTTATCAGAGCACACTAAGGTGAAAATTATCCTATATATATATATTAATTTTCCAATGACGACTTTTTACGATGCATACTTTGCATTTTTAATGAAATTTAATGGAATATATTGAATCTTGATTTGATTTTTTTATGGATGATAAAAACATTGAAATACATTTATGAAAAAAAGATTAAAAAAAATTGTGTCTAAGAACTAATTGTTTCTAACTTTTTTGAAGATAAAACATACAAAAATATGGAAATATAAAAACAAAAATTAGTTCTCAAATTCAAAAAATTTCCAAATTTTTACCAAATATGTATTTTAATTTTCTTAGGATGCATACTAAAAATCTCATCGAAAAACATTCGCTTACATATAATTTCATCAAAGGTGCTTAAAATGTGTATTTTAAAAAGTTACCATTAGAAAATTACTTTTTATATATAAGTCAAACAAAAGAAAAATAATATGTAGAAGAATAATGTTAGGCTTTTTAAATTTTTTTCAAATTGTGTTGGCATATGAGGTGTCAACATCATATCACTCATTACATAATTTCATGATTTATAAGATGTTGACACCTCATATGTCAACACCATTTGAGCATAATTTTAGGAAAACATTTAGGAATCACAGCATTACTCTGTTTTAGAGGTGGCCACGGTTCAGTTTCGGGGCGGTTTCGGTTTCGAAACCGCCGGTTTCGGTTCCGTGGCCACCCAAACCGTAACCGTAACCGAGAAAACCGGTTTGGTTTTCGGTTTCGGTTTCGGTTTCGGTTTCGGTTTATTTCGGTTTCGGTTTCGGTTTATTTCGGTTTCGGTTTCGGTTTTATTTATTTTTTCCAAACAAAACCTAATTACAATAATTACTAAACGTAATTAAAATAATGGGAAAAATAATGTTCCAGAATTGTTTTTTGACAAATGAATAAAATTTAAAATATAATATGAAATTGAAACATTTGTAATAAAATGAAATTGAAACATTGTAATAAAATGAAACATTTATAATAAAATGAAATTAATATAAAATATTCAATACAATTATATAAATATATAATATACAATTGAAGCATTTAGGTATTTAATAATGTTGAAAATAAAAGAAATTGACATTGATAAATTGATACAAAATTACAATTGCAGATGTATTAAAAAATAATTAAATGGATATTGAATTCAAATATACAATGTAACAAAGTTGAATTAAAAATAAAAAATAAAAAAATCGGCCTTGCACTTAATTTGACCTCAATTAAGTTGCCTACGTATCCTCCATAAATGTAGAGCAGTAGAGGAATCAAAGGCCACGTAGTTCTTTTACCTTTAATTAGATGTTCGGTGTTGAAGGTTGGAAGTTGGAATGGAATCTAATCGCTGCCTTCTGTTCCCGTGGTTTGGTCATCTTCGAAAAAATCATTCACTATCTCCGCCTCGATTTCTTGTTGTCTGTATTTTGCCTTTGTCCAATCATCAAGACACGCCTGAGCTTCAAGTGTCTGCGGACACATAACCGACCGTCTTGGTTCCAAAATATTTCCACCTGCACTAAATTCTTGTTCCACAGCTACGGTAGAAACCGGTGTTCCCAAAATTTGTTTGGCAATAATAGCCAAAATTGGGAAAATCTGTTCATGATCCTTCCACCAAACCTGGATACTAAATTCACTATCTTCTAAAAATTCATGAGATGTTTCTAAATACCGGTCAAGCTCAGAAATCGAGCCGGATGAGGATGAAGAAGATGTTCTTAATTTTTTGGCTCTTTGGGAAAATAATCGATCCCCTAAACCCTTTAATTTAAAAGTAGAGGAAGTACCAGTACTATCAGATGTCGGTTGATGTTGTGAAACCGGCATGTTCAAAGACGGACCATATATTTTAAGATATTCATCATATAATTCATAAAGCAAAGCCTTAATGGAATTACAATAACTAAGAACATCAACTTCTAAATCTAAACTTTTGTAATAATGAGTTAAATAATCTTGCAAACATTCTAATTTAAAATGTGGATCAAAACATGATGCAAGCAAATAAATATTTGGAATCTCCTTATAATACTGTAACCATTTTTTTTTCATGGCAGCAACACATTCACTCAATTGAACATCGAGTTCACACTCACTGAATGCACCAACAATATTAACACTTTGAATAAGAAATAAATGAGTAGTGGGATAGTAAATACCAGATAAAGCATTAGTAGCATCATTAAAAACACGTAACAATTCAAGAATTTTTATACATATATCCCAATGCTTCAATTGAAGAGAAATTGAAGGAACGTTATAAGTAATAAAAGAAACTAATAATTCCTTATATACAACACTTTCATTAAGCAACTTATAAGTAGAATTCCAACGAGTACTAATGTCCCGAGAAAATTTAATGGGACGCATACCATTTTGAGAGCAATATTTTAACCATAGTTTTTGGAGTTTGTTTTGCCTCCAGATATAGTTAATACTATCTCTAATTGGTTTAATATAAACAGAAAGAATTTGTAATCCAGCTTGAACACACAAATTTAAAATATGGCATGCACATCTTTGATGAAATAATTTACCCCCAAAATAGGGATTGCACAAATCCTGCAACATAGGAATAGATGCGGTATTGCTTGCAGCATTATCAAAACCGATCGCAAAAATTTTGTTTTGGATATGAAACTCTTCAAAAATAATTTTAAGGAGTCGAAAAATATTTTGAGCCGTGTGTGAGTCATCGAAAACACGAAATGCAATAATTCTTTTTTGCATGACCCAGTCATTATCCATATAATGACATGTCACACCCATATAATGGTGACTACCAAAATTATCGGTCCATATGTCGGCACATACGGAAACGCGACCTTCAAATTGATAAAAAAATGATTTCAATTTGTTTTTTTGTTTTTTGTAAATGGAAAACATTGTACGTGTGAGAGTGGATCTAGGAACACGTTGCATTGCAGGATTTAATGCATTTTGACAATAATTAACAAAACCTACTTTCTCACCAAAACTAAAAGGTAAATGTTGAACTGCAACCATTACTGCTAATTCTTCCTTGTTTTTTTCAGACGTATAATGAAATAGTTGATTAGTAGGGGTTCCGTACCTGGAGATTTGGGATTGGTTACTAGTCTTTACCAATTCAGAAGGGTGATTTTTCCTAATATGGTTCCAGTACGTGCCATATCCGAATGATTTGTTGGTCCTGTATATTTTGGAGCAGTAGTTGCACTTGATTTGGATCATCCCGTCATCTAACTGAATTTTCTTCATATGCAATTTGAAGAGATCGGACTTCATCGGCTTTTCTTCTTCACCTGCAACAAATTCATTTGAAGGGGGTTGGGGGGTAGATAGATTTTCATTACTATCAAGGTCATAGAGATTGGGGTCGGGTTCGTCGGAAATTATTAGAGGGGGATTAGGACTACGAGGGAGATCGGATCCAAATTGAGATTGAAGGAACTCGTGGTAAAGTCGGTCGTTATAACTGACATCATCACCTTGGTGTTCCAACAAATCTTGCAATGGACCCTTTCCCTTGTTCAAATTTCTTGAACCTTCTCCCCCACTTGCCATTGAATAATTAATTATAAATAATAATAGTAAAAAATATATATAGATATGTGAGGCACTCAAAATATTGTTGGAATAATAGTGGTAACACTAAGAAAAATAGATAATTGTAAATAAATAATAGATGATTGTAAAAAATAGAATATGTAAATAGATATTAATTTCTATAATAAATAAGAATTAAAGAAAATTGTAAATAGATGATTGTAAAAAATTGAAGAAAAAAATAGATATTAATTTTTATGAAAAATGAAAAATAAAGAAAATTGTATAATGTAGAGAGAATTGAGAATTTGAGATTGAGAGAGATTGAGAGAAGTTGAGAGTGGTGTGAAGAATATTGAAATGAGGGGGGTATTTATAGGATTATAGTGGAGGGGCGAATTTGCAATTTTAAGAAATTAAGGGGAAAAAATAATATATATATATATATATATGGCCGTTGGCCATAGGCAAGATGACCGTTGGTCACCTCACCCAACGCCCAACGGTCATCAGTTCAAATGTAATTTTTTTTTTGAATTATGTGGTCCACGTGGCGATTTGTGATTCGTTAGAATTTTTTTTTTTTTATTACAAACGGTCGAAACCGCCGGTTAAACCGTCGGTTTAACCGTCGGTTTTGGCCGGTTTTCAACTTCCCGTAACCGTAACCGAACCGATTCGGAACCGGTTTCCAACCGGTTCCGTAACCGGCGGTTTCGGTTGCGGTTTCGGTTTCGGTTTTTCCCACCCGGTTTCGGTTTGGTGCCCACGGTTTAACCGAACCGTGGGCACCTCTACTCTGTTTTGAATGAAAAAAAAAAAAAAAAATCTCTTTCAACAAAAAAGAAAAGAAAAAATAAAAGTAATTAAAAGAAAGTGAAAGTAAAAAAGAAAAAGATAAAAAAAAAAGTAGGAGAAAAAGAAAGAAAACAACACCAATCATTTTGTTGTCTGCGAAATGAACGCGCAGGACCTCGATCTCCCTGCATATCGCCTCAACCCCAACTTTTAAAGAAATTAAAAAAAAAAAAAAAAAAATTCACAACTGTCACAAGACGTTTGCTGTTCCCTGATTGGTAGTTCCAGAAACAAGCGCTCGAGCTAGATCTGATTGACAGTCTCCTCCGCTTCTCTTCTCGCATTTTCACCATCATTCTCGATCTCTGTAAGTCAATGCCGCTACTTGTTTTTCTAAAACGTTTTCAATTCTCGCAGCTTTTTCGATTGATTTTTTTTTTCTTCCTGTTTTCATGTAAGTCACCCCCTACCACGTTTATATTCCTCAAATGTTAGGTTTCATGATTTTTTTTTTAGTTTTATTTAAATCTGAATTTGGAATGTTATTAATTCTTTTTTGTTTTAGAGGCACAGGGAGAGACTGACCATTCAGTTCCAGATCTTAAAAACTACAAATGAAATAAAATTAGAATTTGGAATTGGTTCCATTGAGCTCGTGAATTTGGAGCGATGGTGTTTTGGGAGGGTTACGCGAGTGACGAAACAATGGGGACATTTGCTCCGATTGTGGTGTATTGGTTGTATGCCGGATTCTATCAAATGTTGCCGCCGTTGGATGATTACCGGTTGCATACTAGAAAGGAGGAGTATGAGAAGAATTTGGTCCCGCTTTCTGCTGTGGTCAAGGGTGTTTTGCTTCAACAGCTCGTTCAAGCTACGGTTGCTCAGGCGCTCTTCTTGGTTAGTTCTTGGAAGCTTTTTAGTTCTTTGTGTGGAATATTTTGAATTTTTTTTTAATGTTTTGGTGTTCAAAATGTGATTTGTAAAGGAGGTTGTGCAATTCGAGTAACTTTATATGTATGGAAATATAGGGGTTAGGTAGTGAATTGGTGAAAATCAGAGGAGGGGGCAAGTTATGTTTGTGGATGTTAAATGCCTTTTTCTGAGTCGGCATTTAAGAAGTGAAGCGTGAGCTGAACGCGAGTTGCAACTGTTTTAAGTATTAGTAGTTTTTTACAGCCAGAAAGATAGGATGGAGGTTATAAGTTATTTATCGTACATACAATGGTAGTTCTTGCAGTTCTACTTTCTAGGAAGATAGAGATGTTACAGACTTTGGAGTAGGTCTTTATACACCTTACAAGCTGTAACCAAAAAAGAAGGAAATCCAACACCTACTCCAATGGTGAGGATAACTGTTGTAAGGAGAAATGAGTTTGATGAGGGTAGTAAGACGAAAATATATGGCTTTATTGTCATCAAGGAATTTATTGGTAGGAAGCTCTTGATATGCAAGGAGAAGGGCTAAATTGATGGGTGTTTGTAATTGCATGATGGCCAATGGTTGTACGGAAATTTTAAAATATATAGACACTTTGAGGCTGGATTTATGTGATTCAGCAAAACAACTTCTGAGTTAGTTTGAGTAACATTTTTATGATGTAGGTTCTTGATGATTTCATGTTGTAAGCATTTTTAAAGCATTTGTTTGCTTTATATTTTGTAGTCAAGTATCCCCTCTTTTTTTTGGTTTTATTGTTGGATGGAGAATGCCTCTGCAATTCTAACGGTAGTTTTGTTAGAAAAAATTTAGTTCAGCTTTGAATTTGGTTTCAGAAAGATGCACGGGCACCCTATATGATTTTGAGGGTTCATATTCCTTGTCAGTTTCTTATTTATGTATTTTTAGTATAGATAATAATCATGTGCTGAAGCATACAAGTAGCAAAGCTGTTACTCTGTTCCCCTTAGGAGAGCCTAATGGTGACATTCGGAAGATGTAAGCTAAAATTATTTGCTTCCTTATTTATCTGTTCAAGGGAGCTATTCTTAAAACTTCTGAATGCTGCACCTTGCAATATTGGAGTTTGAACAGGAAAAAAAAAAGTTTGATTGAGATTTGGAATAGTATTCTGATGGAAAATCAAATCCTATGGAGATATTGTTTTATAAGATTTCTTAAGTTATGGTGTTCCTACTTGAAACCAATTTGCAAGCTATTGATTATAATAAATTGTTACTTTGGAAGTTCAAAGTGGATATAGTTAGTTAATAAGTCTGCCATGCCCTTAGGAGTCTTTAGAGTTGCCACTTTAGACACTATCCAAATCTCTCCTTTGGGACTCCACTTTGGCAGGTGAAGCACTTTGTAGTGGTCCTGAATCCTGATTGACGTGGAATATTTTGACTATTTATTTATCATGGCATGACTGTTGTGATTTGAGAATATTATGACCTAGGCAAGTTGTATCAGATACTTGGGAAATAATACAGCATCTCTCTTTAGGATCTTCTCTTTCAGGGTCGTTTCTCATTACAGATTCCCTGTTATTGTACCTTGCAATATGTTAAATTAAACCAGAGTTACATCATTATTTGTTAGTGTGAACTAGTGAGTGTTCCTTTCAATTACATCTCGGTAATCTGTTGAGGTGGATATAGCGTGGTTGAATGCTTCATTGCAATTTTATCTTTTTGTTTGAGTGTATTCTTGATGGTATCCTATGTTAGATGAGTAAGAAAGAAATTAGTTTGATGTTCTTCTACTTATATAAATCCTTTTATTTCCTTACGTTATTAAACCTTGTTCTTCATGGTATTTATACATCGAGTGCATTGTTTTTCTTATTTTTGTCCGGACACTTGTTCTTAAAATTTGTTCCTTTTGATGGCATTTTAATATTGTTATTATTTTTTATTCTCTCTCTTGTTGTACTATTCATACTCCTGAGATACAAGCATTAGATAAATAATTCTTTCCTTTTAAAACCACAGATATAGATGGATGCTTTCTTCACAAACTTTAGAAATTAGATCACGTTTCTTCAGTCTGCTTTCAGGAAAGTTTTATCTCGGGGTCTACTACTTAGGAGACAACTCTACCACATTAAATAGCTTTGTGGTAGAATGGGCTACTCCAGGCCACTACATTAAATACCACTTATTTCTGACTATTTTTTTTTCTGGAATTTGGAGTAAGAGTTGGATAAAGCCATATCATTTAGTATTGAACAATTGAAGACCACACCACCACATGCTTATTGAAAAATTATTTGGATATTCAGTCGTCATTATTATTTGCTAGATACTTTTTATCAACTAATAATTACTGATCACGTGTATCACAACTTTTTAACAGTTAACTTCAACGGCTGATGCATCTGGGGTCACAACTCAGCCATTGATTCCTGTTCAAATTGTGCAGATTCTCATTGCAATGTTTGTCATGGATACATGGCAGTACTTTGTACACCGTTACATGCATCAGAACAAATTTTTGTATCGCCATGTCCACTCCCAGCACCATAGGCTGGTAGTCCCATATGCTATTGGTGCCCTTTACAATCACCCACTTGAGGGTCTCCTGCTTGACACATTGGGTGGAGCCATCTCTTTCCTTGTCTCAGGAATGACCGCACGAACAGCTGTGATATTTTTCTGCTTTGCTGTGATTAAAACCGTCGATGATCATTGTGGACTTTGGTTACCCGGCAACATCTTCCATCTCTTCTTCCAGAACAACACAGCCTATCATGACATCCATCATCAACTCCCCGGCACCAAGTTCAATTATTCCCAGCCATTCTTCTCCATATGGGACAGACTTCTTGGAACTCACATGCCTTACAAGCTTGTGAAGCGGCCTGAAGGGGGTTTTGAGGCCAGGCTAAAGAAAGACTAGACATTTTGACTTGTATTATATCAGGCTCACTCTTCGCTGAACAATTTTTGGTTGAGGTTGTCACTCTTGGGAAGTTGAATTAGCATTGTTTTGTTTGAGGCTTCATGATCTAGGGTTCAATTCTAGCATGAGTTACTAGGTGGTTCAACTCTTCCTCGTTTGCTTGGCATTGTTCTTCATGCAGTTGGTTACGACAAATTCGCCGACCACCATATTAATTGTAAGTTGTGCTGTTTTGATCAATCTACTGTGTAAAATCTCCCTTTATGTCTTGTAACTTTTTAGATCTTTAGGCATGTTGAGATTGATGTACTGAATATAACTTATGTTGCTTGACGGAGCTGTTAGTTGTTTGCAGTATCGGAATATTTATTTGAAATGCTGTGTTCTGCATGCAAGTTCTCATTTCTCGGTTTTAATTTATGTTCTGTATTCTTTCTTCTCTTCTGAAAGACTTGTATAAACACGTAAACTTGCTTTCAAAAGCATCATTTTTTTTTATCTATTCGTAAACAAATCAATGTCACCAATAATCTTTGCAAGAACACGAACCTTCTTCAAATTTGTGAAATCGAACTCTATCCCTCACCATAATTTCTCGATTATAAATCTTTGATATGAGTTTAATCACAAAATGACAATCTCCACATATCCTAAGGTTCTTAAACACCTGAATTGAAGTCCCTTCACTTGTACTAATCAAACCAAAAGCCACAGCCAGTTTCTCACTATGATAACACAGTGCATTCTCTTTTTCCTCTTCTCCTATATCATGCAACACATAATTTGTCCCAGCTACATACCCAAACTCTTTAATCTTGAACCTAATCTCATCCAACTTGTCATAAATCTCCCTCCATTTCTCATGGCTCTTATCACTGGTGAAAAACTTGTTTATCGCACCATCTACTTCAACGTAGCTAAAAGCAGGCACCTTCCTCACATCCCTATTCTTCATGATATCTCTTACCCTCCCCACATCTTTCCATCTCTCGTGTGCAGCATAGACATTTGATAACAACACGAAATCCCCACAGTTGTTAGAACCCATCTCCACCAGCTTCCTTGAAGCGATTTCAGCTATCTCTACGTCGCCATAAATTTGGCATGGGCCAAGCAAAGTTTGCCAAAGTACAACATCAGGCACCATTGGCATAGATTTTACAATATCATAAGCCTCTTGTAGCCTCCCAGCGCGGCCTAACAAATCAACCACACTCCCGTAATGCTTCTTATTAGGGTTCACTCCATTCTCTGCCATTGAATTAAACAACCTCATGCCATCATCCACCAAGCCTGCATGGTTACATGCACACAGCGCGGCTAGGTATGACACCTCGTCTGGCTTCACATCGGCTTGACCCATTTGTTCAAAAAGTTCGAGTGCTTTACTGCCATCTCCATGCATCGCAAATGCCATTATCATGGTATTCCATGAAACAAGACTCTTCTTACACTTGACACTATCAAACACTACAAAAGCCTTGTCAACAAACCCACATTTCGCATACATATCAATAACAGCATTACACACTATCACTTTCATATCCAGCTTCTCATCTCTTATATACTGATGAATCTTTTCGCCTTCTTTTAATGCTCCCAAATGAGAACAAGCCGATAGAGCTCCAAGAACTGTAACCTCATTAGGCCTAAACAAACCCTCCTCTCTCATCCTCTTAAACAACTCTAAAGCCTCGCTTGCGAAATTCCCCTGAGCCAGCCCAGCAATTAACGCATTCCACGACGCGATATCTCTCACAGGCATTTCATCGAACAACTTCCTGGCACTACCCAGATCGCCGACTTTCGCATAAACATCCAACAGCGTGGTCCCCAACAACGCATCCGCTGCGAACCCACAACGCACGACCTGCGAATGCACCTGCAGAGTCTGGGGCAGAGCCAAGACGCGCGCGCAGGCCTTGAGGACGAAGGAGCAGGTGAGGGCGTCGATCTTGTGAGACCCACGTAGCATGCGATGGAACCAGGAAATGGCGGCGGCGGGTTGGGAAGAGGAGGAGAGGCCGCGGAGGATGGCATTGAAGTCGTTGGTGGAGGGTGTGTCGATTTGGAGGAACAGGGAGTGGGCTTGGTGAGGGAGAGGAGAGAGAGCGTAGAACTCGATGAGTTTGGAGCGGACAGGGCAGAAAGGAGACTTGAATCTGCCGGTGGTGGTAAGTTGGGCTTGGAGTTGTTTCATGTGAGAGAAGGTGCTGCATTTCTGTACCAGTCTGTTGAGGTCCATTGGTCTAATCACTATTCACTAATCTAATCAACTATAATTGTAATTGTAAACTCATTTCCAAAGTAACTCCGAAAGGATGTGTCGGCTCTGACCCTTCCAAATTTCGGGACCTTATGTCAAGAGGTTGGTTACTATACAGTGATTTTTAAAATCATTGCATGATTATGTTTATGATTATGTTCAAAAATAAGGGTAATTGTCCGCTTCCCATCATGGTAAATAGGTGCACCAAGTCTAACCTTACAAAATGTTTTTGTCATTGGTTGTAATTTAAAAGCATTTATTGAGTTAGATTTTGATATCTCAATATGAGACAAATTTTAACTTCTCGTCATCATTTTTGGTTGAAGGTCTTTTAATTATTTGAAACCTATTTCATTTCTATATATTTTATAATATTCAAATAATACTTGAACACTTACGAATTTATGATTTTGATCCCGATTACTTGTTATTCTACTTGAACTAATAAAGTTATATAAGTTATATGTTTATATAATTAATATTGTATTTATGTGAGAAGTAGAAGAATTAAAGTATGACATTGAAACTAACAAATCATGCACAGTACGTTCCTCTCCACACTTTTGGTGTGGACATTAATTTCACATATTGTTCCTGGCTCATATGCATAGAGGTGTCCACGGTTTGGTTAAACTGACGGTTAAAAATCGAAACCGGATTTAAAAAATCGAAACCGAAACTGAAACCGGCGGTTACAAAACCGGTTGGAAACTGATTTCCGACGGTTCGGTTAAGATTATACCTCTTCAAAAAACCGGCTAAAACCGGCGGTTTTATTATAAAAAAAAAAAACAAACCAAACAATTAGATGCTGCCACGTGGCTTTTTGAAAGAAAAAAAACCGGACGAAACCGAAATCGACGGTTAAAAACCGACTAAAAACCCAAAATTTTCGTTTCGGTTTCGGTTCGAGCTGTCCACGGAACTGAAACCGGCCCGAATCGGAACCGTGGACAGCACTACATATGCATGCTTTGCCTTTCTCTGTCAAGTTCAAATTTTCCACCAAAGTAAAAATAGTTCTTTCAAACACATTATAGGCATAATTTGAATTTCGAATTTTTTTTGAAAAAAATGACAAATTTTATATTATAAAAAGTTAGAATCAAACATATGTACATACCCAAATTTATTCTACCACATGAACATAAATCTGTTTCCCCGGAAGCTTCATCTGGGTCTATTCTTCAGAAACAATGGTGGAAATGTTCTAGATCTATTCTTTAGAAACAATGATGGAGACATGAAAGTTGTCATTCTTCAGAAACAATGGTGGAGACAAGAAGATGAAGAGTATGTTCTTGAGTCGGTGTTCTTTTAGTTTAGTAATACAAAACGATATTGGTGTTTGTGTTGGGATGAAATGAAATTATAAGAATAAGAAGGATTTAAATGATAAAATGAATGATGAAGTTGAGTAAGTAATGTCACATCAGCTGCTACATGGGTTGTGATGAAATGTTGAGGTTTTAGATGAGATGTGTAGCGTAAAACAGTAGATAGATATATATATCTTTGCATAATCAGGTAGAAAACTAACCATATTTATAAAATGTTTACGGTGGAAATGAAAAAAAAAAAAATTGTATAGTTACAACTATCTAGTAATTCACTATATAATTCAAAGATTTAGCTACTACATAAGATATGTATAGTTACAGTAATAGTTTAGAGATAAAGTATGTTTTTTTTTAAGTTTTTAAGTTTTTGTAGTTTTTGAAAATATTTAAATCATTTTATTTTACATTGGGTTAATTGCATTAAAGTACTCTGAATTTTTCCCTTAAAGCAACATAATGCTAATTTTGATAAATTTAACATACACATATCCTCATGTTAACCTCCATCCATCAACTGTTAGTGTTAGAAGGGCAGTTTAGCTTTTTAACACTTAAAAATGAATTAAATAAAATTATTATTCAAATAATTAAAATAAAGAAAATGGATGGAGGAGATATGGATATAGGATGGAGGATGGGGGAGATTAGACAAATCATGTTAAATTAAATTCATAATCATATATGTGCATGTGGGTTACCAATCTTCTCTCAAGAGTCAAAAATTTGTTAAATCAAAATTAGTTACTTTCAAGTCTCTTGAGGAAATGATAATGCTCATCATGTTGCTTGAGTCTAATATATTTTTGAGAGAAACTATTCTAAGCAACCCTAAATTACAACCACGAAGCGAGTTCACGTAATCAAGCCAATACAAATAATCGACCTTACAAGCCATATAACAAAATCTAAATTTTTCCATATATAAACAATATAGCCAGTAAGATGATGATTTGACGTAGTACATGACTA
The DNA here is from genome assembly GCA_033220585.1 of Dipteronia sinensis. Taxonomy (NCBI): domain Eukaryota; kingdom Viridiplantae; phylum Streptophyta; class Magnoliopsida; order Sapindales; family Sapindaceae; genus Dipteronia; species Dipteronia sinensis. The sequence goes on along the minus strand of CM065636.1, from coordinate 69,396,628 downwards.
GTGATTTCAGGTAGGTGATGACTTTACGTAAGTGATATAAGTGAAACGTTTTAAAAAATTATGAACTTCGATCCTAAACTCAAACGCAACTCCAAATCACAACCAAATACATGTTTTCTATACCCTAAAACATGAAAATATCATCAAATAACTTGGAAAACATGAAATTGGTGGAGAAATCGTCATTTTCCCCCTCTAGAAACCAATGTTTTTCCCTATAGGGTATTTGGGTCATTACATATTTCACTTAATTAGTTAATAACAACAAAGAAAATATACGTGTGGTTAAAAACAAATTTTTTTCATGTTTTGGAGGATAGTTTTGAAGTTCTTATCATCTTATGTAAAAAAATGTAAAGGGTATTTCGGTAACTTGTTAGATATAGGAAATGAAAATTTTCAATTTATGTGGTTAAAACTTAAAACCAAATCTCTAAGAGCATCTCTAATGCTATTATGCATTTGGAGAAAATGGAGTGTCACATAGGATAGATAATAAAGAAGTTAGAAAAACTCTTTCCAATGCAATTATCTAAGTTGAATATGGATATGATGTGGCAAAAAATAAGTTAGAGAATATGGAGTTGAGTTTCTAATTCTAAAAACTCTCCTAGAAATGCTGATTAGGATTTCTAACTATTTCCACCAATAATATTAAAACTCATTTAATTGTAAAATAAAAGAGGAGAGATAATGTAATAATTGTTTTATTATGATTGGTCAAAAAATAGATATATATTTAATTTTAAATAATTGCATTAGAGATGTGAATATGCATTTCTTTAAAAAAAATTCAAAAGTGAGCCCATATTAAATAGAAATGCTGATGTGGCACTATTTAAAAACTCAAAAATGCATATTTGCATTGGAGATGTTCTAATAGTTCATGTGATAGAATTTGACAAATTCCTATTATTATCTTATTAGTCAAACTAAATTAATATAAATTTTTTGATTTTAGTATTTCAACAATTCTTGTGGTTTTAATCCAATGATAAAATTTGAATACATTTACATCTCTTGAATTAAAAGCATATAGATAATTGAGATTTTAAAGTTAAAGATTTAAATCATAAATTTAAGTTGATTTAATCTGAAATTTACTAGATATATTTATATTTATATTATATTATATATATATATATATATATATTGATATATTATGTTGATGATTTGACAAAATAGAAAAAATGTATTTTTTTTAAAAGTAGACAAATATCTGCTGGCTTCTAGAAATAAAAATAAGAATATATAAAAAGAAAAAGAAAAAGAAAAGAAAAGAAAAAGAAAAAGAAAAAGAAAAAGAAGAATCTAGACTCTGAGTCATTTTATACACTTCGTTTACTAACTAACATGATTTTTACCCTTTACGTATTCCCTATAAATACTACTTAATAGGTTAAAAAAATAAAATCAAACAATAACCAAATTAAATACACTTGGTTTCCCCCTCTCTCTTTCTCTCACGGAGTTGCGATCGTGAGTATTGTTGAAGTCGCAAAAATGAGGTATTTTTTTTTCCTTCTTGTTTGTATGATCAAAAAAATCAATTTTTTTGCGGAGGGAAAGTATGTATGTCTGTTTTTGGTTGCTAAGAAAATGAAGAAGAATCTAAAATTTTGAGTTTACTTTTTTTTTAAATGAAAATTGAGAGAGTAGTCACAGACTCGGCTATGTTAAAACATTTGAACTCGGATCAGTAGTTTATTTTATTTTCCATACTTTTCGTTATCTTTAAATTTTCTTATCATTTTGTCAATTTTGTTTCTCTGCAACCAAACAGTCGTAGGGTTTCTAGTTTATTTCGAAACCGAAATATTTATTTTGTTTTATTTTAATTTTATTTTTTGGTTCACTGCTTTGAGAGTACCCTATTTCACTTTCGTGTTTACATAAGAAAATAAAATGAAGCATAATTATTATATTTTTATATATATTTTATTGAGAATTAGAAAGTCAGTTGATTGTATTGTACTTGGCTTATCTGAAGTAAGAATTCTACAACATTAGAAATCGAGATATTAGTACTGTCGCATTTTGTACTTTTAATTGGTTGTATTTAAGTGTTCCATGGCATTATGTTGAATACTATTTGGTAAATTGTATTTTCATGTTTTTAAAGTCAAGTGCTATTGGTTCCGGTGAAGTATTAGTTGGTTGTTTTTTCGTAGCTTACAATGTTGGCATGTTAATGTTAGTCCTTTTGTCTTTATGCCGAAAAATTAAAATTATTAGAGGTTTTGGACAGTTTAATGAGCATTTCTGGGTTGCCATTCCCGGTTAATTTGTTAGGCATATATGTAGATGACAATTTTTATTGAGGGAGTATGAAGCATGGCTGGTGAATGGAGTAGTTGGGCCAGTCCGGTTATTTTCTTTCATTTTTTAGATTGAAATTGAATGATGCTTAAATGATAGTTGTGTACAAAGTTCGTGCTTGGATATATCTGTTTAATTATGCATAACATGTGGTGTTTGACTAGAAATTCCTGGAAATATTGGTGTAAACCTAAATGCCGTTCTTCTTAAAGCAAGCTAATATGGGTCTTTGTGGTCGAATTGAATTAAGTTTCATGGATTTGAAGTTCATTTCTTATTCATATTGTAGAAAAAAGAAGGGGCTTTTGCATTACTGCTCTTTTTTTTTTTTTTTAATGTAACTGGCATTTATACACTAATAATGCCCCATTATCATATAGGTTGTTTCTTAATTGGCATTTACTCTTATAGCCATCTATTGTTGATTCGTTGTGGTTGTATGTCATGTTTATGTCCTGTTGACTAATATTCTTAACTCTGGTAATTTTTCCAGCTCTATTCAACATTGGGACTTTAGCCTTGATTTTGTTTGTCAAATTTAATAATGCACATGTAATTGAAAAGGATAGTTGTTCATGGAAATTTTTTGCTTGAAAGTAATATGTAAAAGCTACAGGGGGACAACAAATAACAAAAAATTATGGTGTTGTACCCCAATTTTGAATGATGAATAGGTACATGTAGTTTCAGTAAATTTTAATGGTATAGAGTGGTTCATGGTTCACACGAATCTCGAACTTATTATTTTTTAGGGTTTTATACAACATGCAAGTATGCAACTTGAGAATATGGTATTTGATGTTTGTTATGGTTACTCAAGATTTGAGCTGACATCATATTTTTTCTCCTACTTCAAACACATTTGAAGACTGAAGTGGTCATCTTACTATTGATCATATATAATGTTATAACTAGATAACATGATGATCAACCATTATATTTGGAAATCAGTGTTGACAACTGAAAACCATGTTAAAACTGGTGGTCCAGTATTGCAGCAGTTATAGTAATTTCAGCTAACCTGTGCTATTCAATTGCAAGATTATAGAGCGAGTAATTCGAAAATTTTGTTTTGTAGTGGTAGCTACTCTACAGTATGCCATGTGCAGAAATGCTAAATTTGGTTGATTCATGTGACTAACTAGTTTGTTACTTGTGAACAACACTTTTTGTTTCTCATTTTCTTTTTGAATCTTCAACTTTCAGCCGACATCCTGCAGTAAAATGGGCCCAGAGATCTGATAAGGTCTACATAACCATTGACTTACCGGATACCCAGGATGTGAAGTTTAAACTAGAACCTGAAGGAAAATTCCTTTTTTCAGCTACCAGCGGAGCAGATAAGATACCCTACGAAGTTGACATTGATCTTTTTGACAAAGTAGATGTGAATGTGGGTATCTGACTATAGCTACATTTATCTCAGCATGTTACCTGTATATTTCATTTTATTTTTCTCAAACGTTAAGCATATGATTATGGTACTTGCAGGAGAGCAAGGCTAGTATTGGCTTGAGAAATATCTGTTACCTTGTGGAAAAGGCAGAGAACAAATGGTGGAGCAGGTTGCTAAAACAGGAAGGAAAACCTCCTGTGTTTTTGAAAGTTGATTGGGATAAGTGGGTTGACGAGGATGAGGAAACAGAAGAAGATAAGCGTGAGTGCAAAATCTTAGACTTCTTTCTTAAACAGTCCGAGACTAGTAATCTAATTGTGGCAGTGAAATTTCTGTTTTAAGGCTAACTTATTCGTTAATTTGCTTGCAGCAGCTGCAGCTGATATGGACTTTGGTGATTTTGACTTTTCTGTAAGCGGTGATACAATCACATAAATAGTATTATGTTATATTCCTCTTAATATCCATGACTTAACTAACTTGCTTGTTTGCTTGGTTTTAGAAAATGAACATGGGTGGTGATGGCGCTGATGTTCCAGGGGATGATGGTGGGGTTTTATAAATCTTGTATTCATATATTTTTTGACATGCATTTATGTGTTTATATGGATCAAATCCAAAATTTTTATTTTAAAAAAATAAAACTTGGGTAAAAGCTGAAACTTCTTTTCAAGTATCTGAACTGTCTCAACCACCTTGCAGAAGATGAAGAAGATGAAGATAGTGACACAGAAGAGGAAGAGGAAAACGAGAACGAAAACCTGGAGGAAGCACAATCTGTGGAGAAGAAGGAAGCAGCACCAGCTGCCGAAGAAAGTGATGCCAAGAAAGCTTGAAGCTTTTAAATTGGATGTGTTGAGGCAGCCTTAAATCTGCATAAAGTGTTGGGACTTGCAAATCACATAATATGGTTGCCTGTAGAATGCTTGTCTTCTTTGTGAGTTGAACTAAAGTTGAGGAAGTTGAGGATCATAATATTTGATCAAATGCGATCTTTAAGAAAAGAAAACCACCAATCGCTCTGCTTCTTCGACATGCTCTTTTTTCACCAAATCATATTTACCTCCATACTTTCAAAATCAAAAAGCTGCATTTCGATTTTACATATATAATGCGGACATATCATTTTGAGTTGTAGGCACAAATAAAAAGTTACTCTCGTTGAGTGGATAAAAACTCTGATGAACACATGCTGGAGTATCATTTTGAGTGGTAGGCACAATAGATGTTAAGTGGATAAAATCTCTGATTTATGCAGATGTTGAAGGCATACGAACAAAAATTCCTTGTTTCTCTTGAGCTTTTATTTTAGTCTTTGATGATTAATAAAAGGACTATAATAGAACGATTGTGTTACAAAATCTTATAAGTTTTGCTAAACTCGAATTACATAACATCTTGGTTTTAGGCCAACACAGGATTTTACCAACAGGAATTCAGGAGCTCTCTCATGGCAGTTTGCCTTCCAATGGGAATGATTTCTCAGCCACAGCATAGATAATAGAATAGAATATCTCCTTCAAGAGTGTTTTCTTCCTTATACTGAAACTTATTAACATGCTTTAAAACGAATGACATTTTAATTCAGCACAAACAAGAAAGTTGCAATAAATCTTTGTTAACAGAGTGTTTGGTCCATGTAAAACTAGCAAATATCGGATCATGCAGTGTAGAATGCAAGGGGAGTCTCACTTTCATAAACTCTGCAACACAACTGTACCTATATATATGTCTATGATGATGACAATACATCGCATAACTTCTTTATATTTCACATAATGTGTACTATAAAAAAGCACGTGCAAATTTGATAGGGAAATATATCATGCAAATTTGATAGGGAAATATATGTAACGCTGTCATGCCATGCAGCGCCGCGCTAACTGTCAGGCAGTCTCATCACCACTTCTGAAGGTGGTCGTAAAGTGCAAACCATTTCTTTTGTCTTCCCAAAATAAACCTGCAATATGTACATTGCATAACTTAAGACACCATCATGTAAAATATAAACAAAACCAGGACATACTCATTGTGGCATTGCCTAAACTACGAGAGGAGCTTCCGTGCATCGGTATCCCCCATTCTGATCATGCAACATGGCAAAATATGTCACGTGGCAAGATCGAAATGGGGGGGATTATGACACATTCTAGGCACCCAAGTTTTTACCATAAACTTGACGCAGGTCTTATTGTCTCTCCATCATCCAGATCTAACATGTGCGATTGGCAGATCAATAACTAACAGAGAAGGAAAATTTAAAAAAAAACAAAGAAATCCATTGTACCTGATCCAACGAATTCCTCAGCTTACCCTCCATTTCTTCTATCATCTTTCCCATGTTACAAAGATGACCTTCTTCCGTTGCGAGATCCATATTCATCTACACAAATATATAAACTTTTTAAAGAGTACATATATAGTTCAAGTTCAAATCCAAATCAAACCATAAAACCAAGTGTCTACACACAAGGATAGTCAGTAGGCTAACTATTAGTCTTACAAAAAACTGCCCTGTATCCAACAGCCCGCTTCATCAGTCTCACTTAAAACAGTACAAACCGTTATCTAGCAGTCAATTGTAACAGATGGTTCTATGGAGGGTTGAGGTAAAGAAAAGGACAAAACAAATTCTCAAGCATTTTATATATATATATATATTTTCTATATTATATAGGAACCAAATGTAGTAGAAATGTATATGAAGAAATTGCAGGACTGTAATTTGACTAATTTGCATTATTACTTTTTGAGTTCACATTACAAATATATTAGCATTTCTATAAGCAATTCCCTATGAAGCAAAATTCTCATCAACGGGTATTCAGCAATTCAAAGGGTCTTGAAACAGATGAATATAACACCACATCTAGAAGGAACTCAGTAAGAAGAAAGCAAGATCAGTTGTCACTTGCCTTTCGTCAACAATGATTCCTATTATCATTTCTCGACAACAATTTGTCAAAACAATGTAATAAAAAGGCTCTCCTAAAGAGGGGTATAAAAATATAGGACAGCATGAAAGGTCTACAGAGGTTCCTGACAATTTGTACCACTATTTATCAGCTTCAAATTACTTGATCTAGACGATGCTAATTCATTTCCCACAAACATTTCTTTGATAATGATCTAAGTATCATAAAGTCTATTCTAGGCTTTCTGTGATGGAAGATTCAGTAAATCTATATTTCAATACCTCTGGCAGATTAATAGATATGGATCATCTATTGATTTGAATTATTTTCATCATACGATATTTATCAATCCCAGCACCAAATACTCTATTCATTTCTACGTGACTTCTTAAAGAAATGTTTCAATTTGTAAAGATTCTCACTTCATAACAAAATCAATTGATGTACCTGCCGTCTAATTGATCCGGACAAATTGAATGTCCCTGACGACTCATTATCTGTAGTTAAAGACAGCATGATGGTACTGGTTAAACAATAATGGGCGATTCCTTCCTCCTCTGGCCCCACCTAAAAAGAGATTTGCAACATGTCTGAGAGAATGATGAATATACTTCAATAGGAAAAGATGGAATCAGAAGGGGTCCAGTAAATATAGCGCTTACCTCTATAACATGTATAGCATCCCATGCTCCCTCCTCTAAATAACCCCTTCGGCCTTGTGCTGTCTTCGAACCATCTTTGTCCAATAAATTTTAAAACAAATCAATTAGAGAATTGAAGCTATCTTATTGCATCTGGTTCAAGTAAAAGTAAAAACCTTACCCTTCTTTATCAAAAAGCAGGCTACAAAACTTTCATTATCATCTTCCCACATATAAACTGATGAGATACCACCTTCATAATACCTACCAATTTATTGGTTAATCAAGCAGCCGCAACTACAGAATAACACGTGTAAATTAACAAGTTACATGAGGGAGATATTGCATGATGAAGTTACATAGAGGATCCAACTACTCTTAACTGTTATTTTGAAGTATATGACAACCAAAGAGAAAAACGGTCATCTGAAACTAAGAAAACTTAAGGACGAGGTAAGTAAAGAACCTCACTGGTCACGATAAATTGAAAACACTTCATTTGCTTCAATTTCAAGCTTCCTCAACTCTGGAGATGGGTAGAGTCCGTCTACCAACGGTGGATGGTACTTATTTGACCAAGGTGACCTAAAAAAAGTATAGTTCCATAGAAGAATGTAAATCGCAAGCTACAACTGATTTTCAATAAAACATGAATAATTAATAAAATAAAAAGTCAATGATCAAACTAAAACTGTGACCCGGCAGAAGAACTGGAAACAAAGGATCCAGTTAAATACTTGTAATAAGATTACTAAGGATTTTTTTGTTTGTTTGTTTTGGATGAGATTATTTTGAATAGTTGACATGTATAAACATATATCATAGCATATAATAATACAAAAAGTTATATCATTTGTCAGCAAAAGTTAAGTGCCTCATTTGTTAGAAAGCCAGAGATGTATAAAGCATGCAAGTCATTTTTAATGGGAATTTGAAAGGAACAGATTCAATTACTAATGTACACTGATATATAGACTTAAAAGCAAGTATCGTTGAGCATTTGACCTATAAGAGTCGGCATCTCTGTTGTATTCACACAAAATGAACTCCTTCCCGCTTTCCACATCGCAAAAAATCTGCTTTCCCACAAAAAGTAGTCCAAGTTAAAACACAATAACTACATAAACCCATAAAACATTCATAAAACATTGACACATGAAAATACTCATCCAAAAAGAAGCACAAATAAATTAAAGAATTAAAATCATAATAACAAAAATGGGTTATAATTCCCATCTAGAGTTAGAACCATTTTGATTCAAAATCTGATCAATACCAATACAATTATATAAGGATTGTTAATTTTAGAGCATACCAAGAAAATGCATCCAATTATGGTAAAGTGAGAAAACCCTAATGAATAAAAAAGGGACCTGGAGAGGCTGATCGACTTGAGAGAGGAGATCGGAGGAGTGGTGAGGGAGGAGGCTGAGAAGAGCGGAGAGAGCGGTCTCTGAGTGCTTCGGTGGCATTCTTCTCATCAGACCCAACGCTGCCTCCATTTTTGTCTTCTGAGAGAGAGAGAGAGGCGCCTTCTTTCAATCGTTGGCTTCTTTGATCCGGCTTTCACTCGCGGGAACTAGACGCTTTTCCTCTATTCATTTTTATTAATTTATTATTATCTATTTATCTATCCACTTTTTGTTGCACATGTCATGTCATTGGTGCATTTCTCATTTCATCTCCGCGGTGGTGATTTCGAGTGGTGGAACCGCGGAAGGCAGCTGGAATCATGGAATAAAATATCGGTATTGGTATCGTTATTGAACTTTTAAATTTATGGATATATCATGGATATTATTGATATCGATGGATATTCGGTAAAAAATTAAAAAAATAATGAATATTTACATCTACAGTTAGAATTTGTTTTTGAAACTTTAGGACAAACTTAAACAAGTAATTATACATCAAATGAATTACATTTCAACGATAAATTAACATAGTTATGAGTTTATTATAAATGATAACGTAGATATAGTCTGTATATAATTTTTAAAATTGAACATTTAATATAATAATATTTTGTTTCACTTTTACAATATTATATACAATATAAAGAGATTAAATATTTAATAATCAAAATTATCATTAATATATATATATATATATATATATATAGTTCTATACTTCCAAGATTCTATCATAAATCATAATTCATATATAATAATACATTACATGTCTGAAATTTAAAACAAAAATAAATTCCTTGGGTTCAAATACATAAGATATATTTCTATCTTGATTCGAACAATAATTTTTCCAAGAAAACGTGCTAGCATAGTTTTCAAGGTAGTTATTAATATGTCACACGTATGTTGCTTGATCTCTTCCAACTGATTCATGAATTGGGTAGTTTGGATTTACCCAACTTGGTGGAAATTGTTGATCTGCATGCATATGTATTACATATGGCATTTGTGGAAAAGGATAATCAAATATACTGCAGCCACAAAAACTACTATAATAAGGTACATGAGAACCTGACCTTGTTTGCGAATCACCCAAAGAACTATTTTCTGTGTCCATACTCATCGATGAGAGAGTCGTATTCAAAAAATCTTCATCAATTTGACTTGTTCCTCCATGTTGTCTACCACGATTTTGATCAAAATTACCTCCATGAGCATCCCAACCTACCGCACTAGCATTCCAACCTATTGCATCAGCATCCCAACCTCCGGCACGAACATTCCAACTTGTTGCACCAGCATCCCAACTTCTTGCACCAGAATCCCAACCTCCTCCATCATCTCCATCATCTCCATCATCTTTTCCTCCACCATTTCCATAAGGGTATGTTGGTTATCGGAAGAGCTACTAACAGTAACTCCACGATCTACACCAACTTCTTCTCTAATCACTTGTTCAACATTTATTCTCATGTGTCGAGCATGAGAAGCAATTTGTGGATCAGGATTTCCCTCATCATCATCCAAATAGACATGTCTAACCCAGTCAAAAAAAGGATTCTCATTATTATCTCCTGTTGCAGTAGCTACCTGAAGTAGATCCATAAAATCAGTTTCATATACTTTATCTTTTTCAGCTACCATATCCCTAAGTTTCAACTTCATGTTATAATAACAATAAACAAGTTGTTCAAGTTTAGAATAGGCAAGACGGTTTCTTCGTTTTGTGTAGATTAAAGCAAAAGTGAACCAATTTCTTTCGCATGCAGAAGATGGTGATGTTTGTGACAGTATGCGAACTGCTATTGCACGCAATGATGGAACACAATTTTCATACATTATCCACCAATCAGCTGCAATAAAAATTATTAAGTATTATAAGTATGTATACATTTTCAAGGATATTATTATTTATTATTATTACATAGATTTTTGTAATAAAACTTATATACCCGGTTGCATTTTGCTTCTAGCTGACATGACTGCTCGTTCACCAAAACTTTTCTTTTCATTTTTAAGTATATAAGCTACATTCATAACTCATGAGATCAGTATGTAAATAATATATATAAATATGAGTATATGACACAATACTCCAATGCAAAGAAGTTATAATATTGGAATTATAAAATCGATTGTAATTTATAACTTTTTACCTCATTTCCAAAATTAGCAATCCCTGCACCTTCAGAGTCTAATTGCATATAGACAATATGTACGGTTTCTTTTAAAATAATTTTCAATATAGATTATTTGAACAATAATTTAAGTGTTTAAGATTAATTTTTTAAGAAAAATAATTTGCAAAATATCCCTGAATTTCAAGATGATATTTACAATGTTTCAGGAATATCGGGATATTTTTATGGATATTTCGAAATCGACCGGATATTTGCTAGACATTGGATATTACCTCTGTTTCGATATCGGTCCCTTAAAAATGTGGATATATCGGTGGATATATCGATTTTAAGTTCCTTGAGTGTAATAGACCAAATGAGGTTAGTCCGATGGTAAAATCTCTCACACTTGTACCACGAGTCTACCCTTTCCAAAAAAAAAAACACCAAATTTATAAAACAGTGTAATTCTTCAAAATAATAATAATAATAATAGATATTCGGATTCGTTTAAAGATATTGGTATCTTACAAAACCTTTAGAAGTTTGGTATCAACTTATAATCACATGACATGAGCAAATGATTGTGGTTCAAAATCAATGGAGCTATATCAATATGTTTTCATATTTAATTTTTTTTGAAGCTTTTTACCATCGGTAGGATTCGACTCCAAACACATCTATCTACTAGCTGAGCTATGTTCGGAGGCTATTTTCATATTTAAGTTATTTGTTTGTTTTGGCTTTTATAAACGAGTGCACTCGTATCAACAACTTCTTTATATTTTGATTTAATAAATTATAGTGTATCAAGTTAGTTTTGAAATTTATAGGAAAATCTTTATTAAGAACTTCTAAAATTTATGGAAATCTCTCGTGCATTTTGATATACTTTGATAAATATCTAAGATGTTTTGTAGAATTTTACCACTTATACTTTCCCATGGAATTATTATAGCAAAATCTATGGCTATCCTTCAATTATTGTCTCCAAAATTCTCAAATATGGAAACATCTTTCCAATAGAAAGGATTTTTAAAATTTAAAACATGGAGGGTCAATGAAATTGTGTTATCCAAAAAATTGCATCGCAAAAAAAAATTGTAAGTAGAATGTGTGGTGATGAATTATAGTGCATGTTATCTGAGAGAGAAAGGCAAGAAAAAATGAGTTGTTTTGGGACCTTTTTGTTCCACTTTTCATGGCTTACTATGGGCAATGAAGAGTTGATTTCAAGGCACCTGTTCAACAAATACAATCAAACCAAACCAAGAGTTAGGGTGATACCTTTTGTATTTTGTCAACTTACATTGGACCCACAAGCAGCACTATAACTTGTTGATCAAATGATTGGATCACAGGCCCTATATTGGTAGATTTGGTTATTCAAACAATTAAATCATTTCAAGCTTTCTAGTTCTATTCTTTTATCTAATTATGATTACTTACTAGTAATCCAGCAATTCAACCCTGTCAAGAATCATAATCAAGTATAGTGGGGTCTTGCATTGCCATACAGTCAAGCTATTGATTATGAAAAATGTTAACATGACCCAAAAGTATTTGAAATTCCTTTTGTAAAAACATGTGTCAACTGTCATGTGCCATTCCAGGGAATATTTGAAGTGTTCTCTGTAAGTGCCTTCTAATCCCAAAAAGCCTAATTGTCCATCTTCGACAAACTATACAAAAAGATTTCAACTGTTTAACAAATAACAACTCTTTCATTGTACACTTTCACAATTCAAAAACACTACAAATAGTGTCTTTTTGATGTATTTGGGCTTCAGTAAAACACCAAAAACTAGGGGTGGGCACGGTTCGGTTCGGTTCGGTTTTTGGTAAAACCGAATTGAACCGAAAATATTTCGGTTCATCAAAAATTAAACCGGTTTAAACCGAATAAGAAATGGGAACCGAACTGAACTGAACTAATTTTAATCGGTTCGGTTCGGTTCGGTTCAATTTGGTTTTGGGCCTAATAGGCCGAATAGCATAATGAGTCTTTTTAATTTGTTTTAAAATTAATGAATAGCTTAATGTGCCTAATTTTGGCCATTTGAATAACCCAAAGCCAAAACAACATATTACATAATATAAAAAACATATTAATACATTCCAAAACATACTAATACATAATAATAAGTTAATAACAAATCCGTTCCAAAATATAAAAACATAATAATACATTCCAAAATCCGAACTCGTAAATAAAAGTTCAAAATATGTTAATAATAGTACACTACATAATAATACCTCCCCACAAATAAATAGAATTGAGATGTTGTGTGGTTGTGTAAGAGAAAGAACACTATAAATGTTAGGGTTTTTTTTTTAGGGGGTTTAATCGGTTCAAACCGGTTTTCTTGGTTCAAACCGGTTTTCAAAAAAGAAAACCGGTTTGAACCGAAAACTTTTTCGGTTTTCAAATTTTAAACCGGTTTAAACCGAATTAATTATACGAACCGAACCGAACACCCTTTTTTCGGTTCGGTTCGGTTCGATTCGGTTCTGAACTTAGTGCCCACCCCTACCAAAAACATTCTCATTTGCAGTAAGAGTTTTACAGATCTGAGTAGCTATCAATAACTAATCTTCGATTTTAATAAAACATCACTGTAAACAATAAGTATTCATTTATAAAAATGAAACCTTTCCCTAAAAGAACTACAAAAATATGTTATGCAATCTATGGTACATTATACAAAATCAGGAAGCTTTGGTACATGACATGTTGGATTCAACTCAAAGTTATATCAGCCAATATGTCCTTCAACTTCTCTTTTCAAGTCCAGTTTGGCACGCCGCTCTTCATAAGATGCTGAGATTAGTATAAGCAATAAGTTAGGTAATTCTATGATTGAAGTTGGAGACGAAATGAAACATGATAATTACTGATTTTTATGATATGGGCACGAACTGCTAACAGATACACACATTCTCTATTTCTCTGGCGGGTAACTTTACTACCAACTAAGAAAGAATCTTGTTTTGAACATAACGCAATTTCATTTTCTATTGAAATGATGAGCGAACAAAGTTATGAATGATGAAAATCAAACGGATAATGAAGTTGCTTATTGCTTGTCTGTCCCCTTAGAAGTAAACCATTAACCATTTTATTATCACCCTGAACAATCCAATTCAAGCGTTTCCTTTGTAGAGAAGTTTATTAGATCATTTAGTGAGAAAGTCAATGCTATTTTCGTGGTCATACACATCAACAAATTATGTATGTAGCTTTGTATACATTTTAAAAAGCCTAAGGCTACATCAATGCGTAAGGTCTGGTAACACTTACGCTCGGTTGGCCGTGAAAAAAGAGGGATATGGGAAACCTTCTTCTTGACAGTTCCATTTTTCAATAAGCTCTGATCTGAGAAATTAAAGCTAATTTTAGCTATACCAGTAAGCAGAATACTCGGTAGTTAACATAAATGAGATAAAAGGAAAGTTGATTTACGCACCTTTTGCTAAAGGCAAACAGCTTAGAAGAGCCTCATGAAAGATTGCAGCTTGGAGTTGGTACATTTGACATTCATTCTGCAAGTGCACACGCAGAGCTTGCCCGGCTCCTACTGACAAAAGAATAGACATTTAGGAAAGATTCAACCATTGCAACTGACAATGACTGCCAACTCAGAAAGAATACACTAAGAGAAAGGCATGTGAACTCTGAAGCATAATTGATATAATCCTTAATATTATGAAATTCCAGCAAAGAACCATGGCCACGAAATCATCCAATATTGGTTTACTTCTTGGTGTTTAAAATACCTGATGAACAAGTGAACTTGAGACCTTCAAATTCACAGGATCGAAGAACCAATGGAATCTCCAGAGCCATAGTATACTGAGGTTTCCTTGGTGTTCTCTCAGTGTCCAGTAATGCATCGATCACCTACCAATTTGAGCACTTCACATCACTCTCTTTCATATTGTATAGCAAGGTTCATTGGTTTCTAAGAGGTAGAATTTGAAGCATCATTAAATCAAGAAAACCATTGATTGAGACCATTTCAAAGATAGCTCCAATGGGCTCATAAGCCCATTCAATTAGTAAATGGTAAGGTAGAGAGCAGACTATTCTAATGCCAAATAACAAGATTTAAACACCAAACAATTACAAGGGCACCAGATACGCACATCAACAGATTCATGATCTTGGCCAATCATAAACAGTACAGCAACCATGCACCGAACCTGGTGCCACAGGAAAGCACTACCTTGAATTTTAAAGGCGCAAAGTTGATTGCCTTCAAACCTGCAAGTAAAATCGGGGAATCAATTTTCTGCAGAGATTCTAACCAAGCAAATCTCAAAACGAAAGCGTTTTCTTTGTTTGATGCCCCATGCAAACAAGCACGGCATTAAACATGCACATGCATTTTGGTCCTTTGTTTGTTAATATAAATTTTCATTTATGTATGTTCTATCATATATAGAATTATGCTGTTTTTCTAGTCCTTTTTGTCCGTAGCATAGTATGATAACTTTCTAGGATTAAGCAATTAGTTTGATAGGAAGGTTCAGAAGATATTTTTTTACCAATGCCAACCTCATATCACAAGGAGAGACTTCAAATGAAGTGACACACCGCTTGTAGTTGTGTACATTTACTGCATCCATCTTACAAAAGTTTCTGAAGTCATGTTCCCCTACAAATTTCTTACCAGCACTTTCCATAGCCTGGTGAAACATGCATCACAGGAAAAGGGTTACTGAACTTGATACTTTCTCACGAGCAGCACCAAATTAGGTTTACCAAAGGAGTTAGAAACAATGAGGAAAAGAGCTTCATACCAAGAGATTTAAATTTTCTCTCCAAAAAAAGTATTTATATTCTCTAAGTAAACAGCTAAACCTGCACTTGTTAAAAGCAACAGATTATGCTAAAAAATATACAAAAACAATATAATGTCTAGGAAAGATGCATTCATGAATTAAAGGAACAGATCGCACTTTAAATATATTTTGCATACTGGAACTTATCTCAGGAAAATAAAAGTAACAAGTTTTTGAATGTATAGGAACCTTGCACTGAAATCAATTGGAACAGGACACCAGCCTATAATCCGAATATCTTTTGGAAGGGCTCGATTCAGTACTCTTACATAATCAATTTCTCCTTCTGAGAATAATAAGCTTGGTGTTAGTTAAGATGAAATCTATAGATTCATGAATTCTAATATTACATATTTTGAATGATGAAATATGATTTACAAAGAATACAGTGAACATTACATAGAACATGGATTACTTAAAAAAAAAGTGTAACTACATAACGCTGTGAATTTACTCATATTCCTCAGACAGCTATCTAGGGAGTTTGCTGGTAATCTTCAACATTAAATTCAGTCCCCTTTTTAAGATAATATTGTTCCCCCAATAAAAGAAACGTCATTAGCCAAACATGTTACATGCAGGAATGCCATCTCAATCAACAATCTTTACTTTTTCCCAACTTATCTTTAATGCAATTATATTTATGTATTTTTCTGTTGTAAGGAAATATCCTCATTGATATATTCGTTTATGTATGATGGGATGGGAACAATTAAGTAGAAAACACAGTAGTAGGGTATGGAATGATTAAATATCACCACCGATTAAATGATTGTTCAAAAAATTATTTTTTTGCTAGTTACTAATAGTGCACAAATTATGAATTAAGAAAGGACAACTCAATCATAACTAAAGAAATATGAAAAATGAAAGATTTCTCTCTCATCCAGCAGGATAGGTATTATGCATAATCATAATTCAATAATATTAGAGTTTTCAAATAAAATACATGACTAACCAATTTGTTCTCCTTGAACAGATTCTCCTGAACTGTGGTTGTTTGTGCTACTCTCCTTCAGATTTGATCGTAAATATAAAGAAATCACCTACATCAAACATTTTACAGGTTCTTTAAGATCTAAGTATTTGGTAAGAAGATGACTAAGAAATTGCCATTTGCTACAAGTGGAATAAGAGCAGAAAGACGATAATACTATAAGAACATCAACGAATGCGATGATGAACAAAGCCACCTTATTTGAGAATATAATATATAACAATATATACATAACCGATTCCAAATTTGATTGTCCACTGTGGTATTTGATTGTCCAAATTTGATAGCCTAAGTCCACTCTTTAAATTTTAATTTGACCAAAAACTAGAATATATATGATACATAAGACTTGGACAAGAATCCTTAAGTAGAATCAAAACCAGCACTAAGCGACACTAGTGAGTGAGCATATCACTGTAAGAAAACAAGCCTTTCAATCACTGACAATAGTTGCAAATTTCAAGATTTATTTTTAACATATGTATTATGTAATCATGACATGAAAGTCAGAAAAAAAAGTTAAAATGAAGTAGTAAAAGAGAATGGTTGCAAGGGCTCCTTCAATTATCAGAAGGAATAACATGTGGGTTTGTTTGGATTATATGAAGAAGTTCTACTTTTAGTAAAAATAAATCCATCTAGTCAAGGAGACCATTCAAATTTATATATTTTGCACATAAATGGTGATCTCCTACTGCAATTAAGTATGCACAAGTTTATGGTAAATAATCCAGACAGTATATAACTCATCCAGTGAAATCATAACCGCCTTAAAAGAAGAAAACCCAATTAAAGGATATGTTTTGCTTATGACCATACTAAGTTCTACCATCCCTAAACTTACTTGACCAACAGAGGAAACCCCCTTGTCTGTTCTACCACATCTTGAGTACTGTGATTCTTTCTTGTCAGCAACTAGGAGCCTTGTCTTCTCAAGAGCAGTGAAAATTTCAGACTGCAGGAAAACTGGAATTATAAACAGAAATTCATGTCTCACACAAACATATTTATTCAGTGATACTAGTTCAATTCACCGATATAAGACACTGGATTTAAACAGAAATTTCAAGAGCAGTGGAAATTTCAGACTGCAGGAAAACTGAATTATAAACAGAAATTCATTTCTCACACAAACGGATTTTTTTAGTGATACTAGTTCAATTCACCGATATAAGACACTGATTTAAAAAAGAATTGAGTAATTTCCTGCCTTCCTCAAAAAGAACTTGTTTCAAACACTCAAACAAATATTGTATGTTTCTCATAGGAACTAATCGTTTTTAATAAAAAGAAAAAAAACCAATAAAAGGAAAATTCTTTAGGAAGACATACTGATATTTGTCTTTTCAGTATACGAATGTGTCAAAACACAAAATCTGCTTTAATAACAATTTGCACCACAGACATAAGAAACATGTTACAACAAGGAAATGTGGAAAGCAAAAATTCCTTAAAAGTAAAGGGAAATAGAGAAGGTCACATATTCTGAAGAAGGGGGCATACACTAACTCAGAGAACAATCCTATCATTCTTTATTAATTTAACGGCACTATGACAAGTCAGGCTATAAGAAGCAAACAGTTTAAAATTTTCAAGTAGCAGATGCCTTTTATCTTCTAAACAGCCAATAGATTGAGAAAAACAATTCAATGCAATGGACACATATAACTAATTTGGTGCATCAAATTAAATCTTTTGTGTGCTACTAGTTCTTTTTTTTTTCTTTAATAAAATCAATGAGAGAGAGAGAGAGAGAGTGCCACACCTCAATAGTTGGTTCCATCTGCGCCTCTGAAGCAAAACCGTAAAACCTGAGATATATATATATATATATATAATATGTATAAGTTTTCATTATAGATGGCTCATTGGTTTGTCAATCTAATGACATAAATGAGAGACAAAACACTGGCAGAAAAGGACCATTTTACATTACAAAAGTCCATGACCAGCACGGTTTGAGCATAAGGTCTTAAGCACATGATTGTTGCGCTAGTAGATATACTAAATAATCACACAAATTTATCAGTCATTTATGCCGTGAGTGAAAATATGGCATAATAATAGTTGCATGCTGTAGACAAGAACACAGTCAGCCTAACAATAACAACATACAGGGGGGAAGCTTGTACAGCCATACTACGCACCTCTGCCCAAAGTACATGACTTTAAGAGCAACATATCTTTTGAAATGATGATTTACTGTCCCTGTGAGCGTTAAGAACAAAATTGATGGTCAGATTTAGCAACATAATGCTTTAGAAGGAAAACAAATAAGAAAATGCAAACAAATGACAATTAGTTGGTAACAAAAGGGTGGAGTTTTTCTGGATCAGAATTCACAATGGATAATATTATTGCTTTACACTATCTGGACCTATATTAACTCAAAATAGCATTCTGGTGTAGAATAAAGTAATATCTGTAGCTGCCAAGTAAACTCTGCAATTTGGGCACATATCACAGATTGCTATGCAACAATTGTCCACTGCAACATCACAGAAAGCAATGAGACAACAAATGAACAACTTACAATAGGGTAAATGTTTGCAGGCTTTGGGCACACATATTTGCAAGCTGCAACAATTAACTTGTTTTATGAATAGGAAATATCAAACTCACACTTTGTTTCCTTCTGCCAATTAAGATGCAAATTGTTTTAATATCTAAGCAGCTGTATGCAAACATAATGCTCAGGTAGCTGTAGGAAGTTGAAGAAAAAAACATACGAGCTTGAAAGTATCTTAATAGCATCAGTTAACAAACATATCAACCATTTACAGCCAAAATTGTCAAAGATTAGAAAATTTTTAACATCTTGTTAAGGGGCAGAGCGAAAAGTGTGAAAGAAAGTTTCACCAACATCAATTTTTAACCGGAAGTAGAAACAAGAATCTCGATAACCTCACTTTGAAAATGTATTTATTTAGTTTCCTCATATAACATTTTCATCTTGTAATAACTTATAACCGCAATTCAACATATTTGAACCACACTAGGCCATCAAAGAGAATTTTCATTTTCATTATGTACAAGCAAAAACAAATACTTTGAAGCCACACATCTAACAAGTTCATTGCTCTTCGCTTGACCATGGAAACTTTGTTTAAACCCCTTTAGATTGTAACATTGTTTATTTTAAACCATGTCTACAGTCTACACTATACTTAGTAAAAACTAATATTAAACTAGAGACTAGAGTAAGACCTTTCATCCTCTCAACTACTTTCTTTTTCCTCCGATGGTGACCTCCTGTCTCTATTTTCCTGCCTTCCACAGATGAATTTGTACTATCTCGAACCGAACCATCGAGCTTCTCCTCTATCTGCATCCCAACTATATACTAAGTTTCCTTTACATATATAACTTTCATTGAACATCAACTAAAACTCAAAATCTTATAAATTTAAAATTTAAAATTTAAAATCTATAAAAAAAAAAAAAAACCTTTCCACAGCTGCATTTTGAAACTTGAGACATTAGCTTAGCATTATCAGCCTCTAATTCCTGGAACAAGCAGTAAATCAGAATTTTTTTAATTAATTTTTTTAAAGCATATAAATATTAAAGTATTAAGCTATAATAAACAGTACTTTTTCAGCATAATAAGAAAATTCACAGTTTACCCATTCCTTATTTATACGAAAGTACGAAACCGTTTTCTTGTTTTCTAAAGCAAAGATTGAACCAAATTTGGCATGAAAGAAGCTAGTTTAACAAAAGAAAAGAAAAGAAAGCTAGACTGAAAAAGCGTACCTTAACTCTGTTTTGGAGAGATTTTATTTGGGAGATGAGATCTTGTTTGTCTTCGGACATGGTCGATCAACTCGATTGCTTTACTTGCGCTCTTACACAAGTTTTTGTCTCTTTCAATGGACCTCTCCAGTTCGTGGTAGTTCGGTAACATGAAGTATTCGGATTTTTTTTTAAATAATGAACCGTTTTGGCCCATGGAACCAAATTGAACCGAAGGCCATTTGGCCTGTTTATGTTTTCTTCATTTGGGTTTTGAATCTATTAGACATTTAGACATTGTAATCTATATCGAGTTGTAAATGGGTCGACTCAATTACATTCAACCCAAACTCACCTGTTAGTTTATCGGGTTTGAAAATGAAAACTCAAACTCAAACTCATTCGTTATTCTGATGGGCAACCCGAAACTGATTCATTTAACCGTTATATTTTATTATTATTATTTTTAATAATTAATAATTTGATTTGATTAAAAATAAATAAAATAGAAAAAAAAGAAAATTTTAAAAATAAAAATATATGGTACTCAAATTAATATAAACTTGTTGTGAAA
Organism: Dipteronia sinensis; assembly: GCA_033220585.1. Lineage (NCBI taxonomy): Eukaryota > Viridiplantae > Streptophyta > Magnoliopsida > Sapindales > Sapindaceae > Dipteronia > Dipteronia sinensis. Next base: position 69,375,674 of record CM065636.1, on the reverse strand, counting down.
TGATTAAGAATAAACAAGAATACAATAACATAATAACGTAAACTCAAAATAAGAGAAGAGAGAAAATATGATGAGATGAGGTTGGTCCGGTGGTAAACCTCTCACATATATACCACGAGGTTGCGGGTTCGAGTTCTTCCCATCCTTAAAAAAACCCATAATTTATGTAATAGTGTTGTTATACCCAAAATATGGGCCTACTGCTATTGGGCCAATTTTCAAAATCGAGTGGGCCTAGATGCAAGAGCCTATAGAAAGCCCACCTAAATTGATGACAGTTTCAACCAAATACGATGCTCAGAAATTGGGCCGATACCCAAGCATGTGGTAACTCGAGAGGTTTGCTTAGAAGAAACAAATCCCATCAGAGAGTATGTCTCGGGCAAAGCCATACGTAGAACTAGGATCAGATTTCAGTCATCGAAGGTCGACATTTCTGTCTTGACACATTCAACCTACGTGTCACCCAACCAACAGTGCAACAACTTCAAGATAAGCCATGTGTCAACACGGCATACGACCAACCCAAAAACAAGTATCATCTAGGCTTTCAGCCGCCCAGCTAGTTTGCCGACATCAGCCGGAACACTCAATTACAGGCACTCAAGCACGTTTCCTCTAGTATTAATATGAGATCCAACCTCATATTCGAGAGACAAATTTTTCTATTACATTTTCAGTCTGGCCATTTCTCTAGATTTATATCTTCCAGATTTGGTTCTGACTTGAGCATCAGCCCAAAACCCACCCGAACAGTCAGAGCAGTCCAAAACATACATCTAAAACCAAAACACATATAAATTAAGTCAACCTTCATTTTATTTCGTTGACCAGTTGATCAAACACCCTACGTGGCGGTTTGACAATTGTTTACTAGATTTACCTGTAAACATTTGGAGTTAGAAGAAGGGGCTAGTATCAACTCTAAGGAAATCTTGAGAAACTAAGCCAATGAATCCACCAGATCAAGCTAACGAGAGTCAAACTGATCTCACGGCTTGCTTGACCACCGAAACAACTCAAAATCTCGGCTTGCAAGAACTTGACACCTCATAGAGCATTTTGACTCCACCTCCACCCGAAACGCAGAATCCCTCGAATCTCTCAGCACATGGGTTGCGGGAAGCAAATACGCATCTCCTGCAGCTCATGGAAATCATGGGGGAAGTTTCCAGCTCCTCCATCTAGTCTATCGGACTCCAAAGAGTCAGGCGATCTTAGCTTCGTATGGCATACATGTTGAAGACCCCATGCGGAAGCCAGAAATGACAAAAGAAAAGCAATAATTGAAGAGCATAGCAAGCCACTGTCCCGACATGGTCACTCAGATGAAGAAAGCTCTTGCTCAACTCAGTTAAAGAGAAAGATACATAGAACAACCGAAGTCAGACGATGAAAAGAGCGATCCCCCTAAACAATGCAACAACCGACATGGACGAAGCTCTCCAATAGCCGTAACGCCCTATCGAGCTGACAAACCTCTCCTCAAAGAGAAGAGAGCCTCAAAAAAGAAAAGGAGTCTTCCTGCTTATTGACGTCTTGATTTCAAGCATTCAATCGGGAAGGATTAAGAATATATAGAAGAAATGCGAAAAATCAGGGACGACATGGAAAGAATGGAGAAAAATCAACGCGACACACGAGGTTCGATACAAATGTTTGACGGCCACGTTGGGCCATACACGGAAGGGGTATTGAGAAAACCTTTCTCGATGAGCTTCATGATGCCAAACTTAGAGTAATATACGGAAGAACGAGACCCAATAGAGCATGTCAGTTGGTTTGTCACCTTAATGACAATTCAAACTTGGGACGACCTTATATTGTGTCTGTCATTCCTAGTGACTTTCAGAGATTTAACAAAGAGCTAGTTCAGATAGTTACCCTTAAACAGCATTAGTAGTTTCAATCAACTCAGTCAGGCTTTCACCCAGCAATTTATGGGAAGCCTCCAACGGAAAAAGTCATTAGCTCACTTGTTGAGTTTGAAACAAGGGAAAACAGAAGCCATCAGAGAATATCTTGCCCGTTTCAACAAAGAAGCGGTCAGGATAAAAGATTTCAACGACATAGCAACCATCAACGCTTTCACTAATGGCCTTCAAAGTGGTCCATTTTTCCTTTTAGCTGAGGTGATAAAGGCCCAACACTTACCCAGAACTAGTCGAAGTAACCGCTGAGTACGTTCGGGTGGATGAAGAAGAGGTAGGAGGTTTTTTGGTCCACAGTTCCCGACCTAAAAAAAGAGAGGGATCGAAGACCTAAACAACAAAATCAAAAAATACTGACTAAAATGAAAAGCGACCTAGAACAAAGGTAAATGAAAAAATTATGATCAGTACGGCAGAGATTAACTCAAGAGAAAATATTCAACTTATACGCCACTTACTGGGCACGTAGAAATTGTGTTTTCAGTAAGTCAGGAAAAAGGAACATTACGATGGCCACAGAGAATGAGTGCTCCGCCACACAAGCAAACAATGGAAAAATACTGCCGCTTTCATAAAGACCACGGGCATGAAACCTCAAAATGCTTCCAGCTCAAAAAACACATCGAGAGCTTAATCAAGGAGGGCCATCTGAAGAAGTACATAGTTAGAAATGAAGATGGTGGGGCTCAAAATCCAAAAAGGAAAGATTCATCCCGGGACAGGCAGAAAAGTCCCTAGAAGGAAAAAAGCAAGGAAAAAGTAAGCCGAAAAGAAGGAACAATCCATACAATTTAGGGAGGGTCAAATATAGATCACAACAGTCGAGAAAGAAATGCCGAGATAAGAGAGGCCTCATGAAAAGAAGTCAACCTTGCCGAACTAGAGTGAAAGAAATAGAAGGAGGGCTGGAGCCCAGTTTTGTTTCAGCTAGAAGATGCTATCAGATGTAATGTTCGATCCAACGATGCTATAGTAGTCAAGCTCTAAATAAGCCATAGAGACATCCGAAGGATTTTAATCAACAATGGCAGTTCAACCGATATCTTAAACGAATCATTATTCTGACAACTGGGATTCACAGAAAAGATCCTGAATCTTTTAAAACTCCCCTTAAAGCTTTCTAAGGATATGAAATACGACCACTTAGGATGATCAGGTCACCTGTCAGAATTGGGAAGCACCATACTGGGCGAACAGTATTGATCGAGTTCGTAGTTATCAGTATTCCAAATGGCCCTACAACGCATTGATGGGAATACTTTTCCTCAACGAATTATGAACTCTTACCACCACCTACTGTTTGAAGGTAAAATTCCTGACCAAGTTCAGTACGAGAGAAATCAAAGGCTATCAAGAAATCGCTAAAAAGGACAACCTTTTAGCATTCAAAGGAAAAGAGATAGAATAAGTTCTTCAACAAGACAAACCATCAAAAGTTAAGAGAAAGAAACAAACAAGGAAGGAATTGGTCGAGCGAAATAGGCTAGTAGAAGAAGCGACTGAAACCCCAACAAAATTTTCCTTGGATCCGAGGGAGCCGAAGAGTAGAGAGCAAGGAGAAGAAATTGAGCTGACGAAAGACGTCGGATTGGAAGAAGATAGACCTGAAAATAGTGGTCAAGGTAAAAATCCATCTGGACCTTCAGATAAAAGCCAACTTTTCAATCTTTCTGGTTGAATATGCTGATCTCTTTGCATAGAGCTACAAAGATATGCCTGGTATCGATCCAAGTATAATCACTAAGTCTTTCGATCAAACGAGATGTTTGACCAGTAACTCAGAAACGAAGGTGTTTTAACGCCGAAAGAAATGCAGCCGTCAAAGAAGAAGTGAAGAAACTTCTGATAGCCGAATCTATTCGAGAAGCCACGTATCAAAAATGGAAAGTCAACGTGGTATTAGTAAAAAAGAAGACTGACACATGGATGATGTGTATGGACTTCATAGATCTGAACAAAGCATGTCCAAAAGACAGTTCCTCTTCCTAGAATAGACCGACTAGTGGATGCCACGGTTAGACATGCGTTGTTAAGCTTTATAGATGCATACTCAGGCTACAACCAAATGAGGAGAAGACAACGTACATAACTGACCAATGACTGTATGCTACAGAGTCATGCCTTTTGATTTGAAAAACAATGGAGCAACATACCAACGATTATAAACTGAATGTTCACATATCAAATCGGGCGGACAATGTAGATCTACGTAGACTACATGTTAACAAAAAATCTAATGCCCGAATGACACATCGAAGTGATTCGGGAAACACTCAACATCCTTAGGAAATATGGGATGAAGCTAAACCCAACCAAATGCGTTTTTGGCGTAGATCGGGGAAGTTCCTCGGTTTTGTTGTACACCAAAGGGGTATTGAAGTGAACCTTGACAAAATAGATGCTCTCATCAAAATGAAGCCACCATGCACCATAAAGGAATTCCAACGACTGACGGGGTGTCTCGCCACACTAAACAGGTTTATATCAAAATCCACTGACAAATATTTACCATTTTTTAAAGTTTTTAAAACATGCTAAAACAGTGGAAGTCAGGAGTGTGAAACTGCCTTTTAACAGCTAAAATCATATCTTGGCACCACTCTGCTGTTGTCAAAACCAAAAGAGCTACCACACACCCTGAAGGAATTCTAATGACTAACGAGCTGTCTCGCCCCACTAAACAGGTTTATATCAAAATCCACTGACAAATGTTTACCCTTCTTTAAGGTTTTGAAAAAAAGGTAAGACAGTATAATGGAGTCAAGAGAGTGAAACAGTCTTTCAACAACTGAAATTATATCTTTGCAAAGCCCCACTGTTGTCAAAACTGAATACGGGAGAAACCCTCTTCTTGTACCTATCGGTCTCAACGGTCGTCAATAGTTTGGTCATCATCTAAGAAGAAGATAGAATTCAGAAGTCGGTGTACTACACTAGTCAAACGCTTGCTGACCCATAGACGAGGTACTCGAAAGTAGAAAAGATGGCACTACCATTAATTGTGTCGGTTAGAAAGCTCAGGCCATACGTTCAGGTTCACCAAATCATAATCCGGACAAACTGTCTGTTATACCAAATCCTACAGAAACCAAAGGTCTCAGGCCGACTAACAAGATATGACATAGAGCTGGGAGAGTTCGATATCGAGTACAAACCAAGGTCGTCCATCAAAGGTTAGGCCATATTATACTTCATCGCGGAGTTCTCAGAGCCTTCAGTTGAAATCTCAGAGGTCAAATCAGACCAACTGAAAGAAGGCTACCCTTGGAAACTCCATGTAGACAGATCGTCCAACACACATGGGAGTGTGGCAGGAATAGTGGTCACAACCCTTGAAAATTACTAGATATAGTGTGCCTTCATGTATGATTTTCAAGCAACAAATAACCAAGTAAAGTATGAAGCTCTCTTGGTAGGAGTGAAGTTTGCCACACCCCTCGGCGTAGACGAGATAGATAAGTTTAGTGACTCTCTATCAGTAGTCAACCAAGTCTACGATGAATACGAGGCCAAAGAGGAAGGAATGATGGCTTACTTAGGAATGACGAAGCAGGCCATAAGGTGTTTCAAGGCTTTTCGGATCACCCAGATCCCTCGGTCCAAGAACAATAATGCGGACGTACTCTCCAAATTAACATCCGCTACAAATGCGATTATCACCAAAATGATTTCAGTGACACACCTACAACAACCAGGTATTTACTCAAACAAGAAGCACTATATTGTAGAGATAAGCCCACCAGAAACAACTTGGATGACACCAATCTGATCCTTCTTAATGGATGGAACAACCCCTAGAGATAAAATTGAAACTAGGAGACTTAGATATCGTTCGGCCAGGTATACAATAATTTCTAGCGAATTATATAGGAGAGATTTCTCAAGGGCATTACAACAATGTCGGTCCAATAGAAGATGAAAGAATCCTGGGAGAAATTCATGCGGGTGTATGTGGCAACCACACTGGTCCATAAAGTCTAGCTCATAAGTCATGGGGTAGGGTTTCTACTGGCCGACAATTTTTTATGACGCTAAGAAAGTGACAATGAGTTGTAATAAATGTTAAAGGATATTTGACAACATCAAACAACATCTTGAGTGGCTACGAACAATGGTGTCAGCCCACCCATTCAACCGATGAGGAGTTGATCTCCTAGGCCCAATGCCGATAGTAAAGGGTCGGGCAAAATACGTCAGTGTCATAGTAGATTATTTCACAAAGTGGGCTGAGGCAAATGCACTAGTTGAATAACAGAAGCCAAAACAATGGACTTCATTAAAAAAATTGATCAACTATCGTTTCGGTGCCCCGATTGCTATAATCTTGGATAACGGAACACAGTTCGATAACACGAACTTACGGAAATTCTGTGTTGAGTGAAACATCAATTGTATATTCGCCACCTTGACACACCCACGAACCAACGGGCAAGTTAAGGCAGTAAACAAAGCAAACTTGGATGTTATAATTGGATGTTTGGTAGACTTATTGCCTGAAGTATTATTGGCATACATGACAACATCGCAAACCTCTACGGGAGAGACACCTTTCGTAATGGCATTCAGAGACGAAGTAGTCATTCTCGTAGAAACTGAAACAACATCCCCTCAGATTAGGTTCTATGACCAAGACAACAACATTGATCTACTAACATCCAGCCTAGACGAGTTAGCGGCTCGAAAGGATAGGGCTCAAATCTTAATGGCCACCTACCAACAAAGGGCGTCTCAGCATTACAACAACAAATTCTGACAGATGCATTTTCAAATAAATGACTTAGTCTTACGAGACAGGGCATCAGAGACACTCGACAACAAATGGGACAGGTCTTAGAGCATCTCCAACCCTGCATCATCTTCATATTTGCAGCAAAAAACGTCTCCAACCCTGCGCCATCTCTTGCGGTAAATTTGTGCAAGTGAACAGTGTCGCGCAATATATGGCGCGACATTGTTCATTTAGCTTAAAAACCTTTTTTTTTTAATTTTTTTAATTGTAAATTGGGTTTTGATTGGTTGGAGATTAGTATTGGTTGACAGATAATAATAAAAAAAGCAAAAGAAATGGAATATTCAAGGGAATATTATTTTTAGTGTAAAATTTGGTGCAATAGATTGGAGATGAAATAGTAAAATAGTGTAAAAGTTACACAATTTTAATGTAAAAGTTGCACCAAAAATACTATTTGGGTTGGAGATAGTCTTACCATGTGGTCGGAATAGGATGAAATGAAGCTTACCAGATAGCAAGATTATGAGGTGGAATCATATCTCGCCCATGGAATGCCCAATATTTAAAGACATATTACCAGTAACAGGTAATTCTATATCTTTTGAGCCTTTGGGCATCATTATGTCAGCCTCACGACGACATCACCTTTTGAGCCTTCAGGGATCAATGTGTTAGCCCTTGGCAATTATATCTTTTGTAAGCCCTTCGGCATCAACGTGTTAGCCTTCAGGCCACGTTGTCTTTTGGCCTTCGAGACATAAATAAAATATCTATTCAGACCAAATTCAAACTTTTAGTTGTAATAATAGTCAAACTACAAAAGCCAAAATGGCTCATATCTGGCTTACAACGGTTAAAGTAGGCGGGTCATAACCGGTAACCAAACTAAAACAAAGTAGTCAAGAAAAGACTAAATTATAAACTTAGTCGAAAAAATTTAACTTACGAAGGTTATGCCTGAAATGCATCATAACCAATAGCTAAAAACCATCAAAATAGTTAAATAAAAGTCAAAAAGGATTACCGGAAACAAGAGATAAAGTTTATATTAAAAAGGAAAACATGAGAAGAGGTCAGACATACCCGATACTCCAAAAGTTTAGATCTCAAGTGTTAAACCACAACAAGGGTAGGAATACAAATTATTTCCGATCGACATACAAAAGTTCGGACAAAAGCCGAAACTTCAAAAGTTTTGGATCTAAATCTAGAAGAGCTAAAACTAAAAGGCCAAGATCTTCGGCTGAAAACTAGGTAGCATCAGTTTTTCCCTCCCTCGTCATAGTCTTCATCTTCTTCTCCCCCTGTTTCACTTTCCTTGGCTTCCTCACTTTCATCTTCACTCTTGTTTTATTCCTGGTCCTGACTAGGAACCAGAACTGCATCCTTAATGATAATTTGTTCACACTTCGTTCTGACTTTGGTAGGGAATTCTTATCATGATGATTTTGATCCTGCACACGAAAACAAATATTTACATTTAAATCCGTCTTAGGAGAGGTAGCCCGATCGAGGCGTCAGGAGGGCTGTTTAGCTATTTCCTGGTCTCGAGGTCCGGATGGCAACTCTGCTCTTACACTCAGACCCTTCTTGGGGGTGATAGCTCGACCAAGGCATCAGGAGAGCTTGTTTAGCTATTTCTGGTCTCGAGGTCCAGATGGCAACTATGCTCTTACACTCAGACCCTTCTTGGGGGTGGTAGCCCGACCAAGGCATCAGGAGGGTTGTTTAGCTATTTCCTGGTCTCGAGGTCCGGATGGCAACTATACTCTTACACTCAGACCCTTCTTGGGGGTGGTAGCCCAACCAAGGCATCAGGAGGGCTGTTTAGCTATTTCCTGGTCTCGAGGTCCGGATGGCAACTATGCTTTTACACTCAGATCCTTCTTGGGAGTGGTAGCCCGACCAAGGCATCAGGAGGGCTGTTTAGCTATTCCCTAGTCTCGAGATCCGGATGGCAACTATGCTCTTACACTCAGATCCTTCTTAGGGGTGGTAGCCTGACCAAGGCATCAGGGGGGCTGTTTAGATATTCCCTAGTCTCGAGATCTGGATGGCAGCTATGCTCTTACACTCAAACCCTTCTTGGGGGTGGTAGCCCGACCAAGGCATCAGGAGGTAGCGAGGGGCTTCCCTGGCTAGTCACTGGTCTTGAGGTGTCTATGTTGAATTTCCCAATCGAGGATATAGATACTAATGTTGAACATAGTCAGAGATAAAGAGGAAAAAGAAAAAATAATTTTATTGATGATCGAGATGTAGTACATTTTTATTAAGGATTCTAATGAAGCCTAAATGGGGTTAATCTACTTGAAAACTCCCTGCCCAAGGGTAGAATTTCCTTAAGTGATCTGTGTTCCAAGTGTGGTCGATGGGTCGTCCATCCATGTCTTCGAGTTTGTATGCTTCATTGCGAGCAACTAACTTTATCAAATATGGCCATTCCCAATTGGGGCTTAGGACTTCATCCGACCTTTTCCGAGTATTCAGGGTCACTTTCCTAAGTAGCAGATCCCCTTCTTTGAAATTCCGGGCTCTGACCTTTCGGTTGAAATATCTAGCAATCTTGCTCTGGTAGATTGCCATTTTCTCTGCTACCTGGTCTTGTTTCTTTTCTAGGAGGTCCAGATTAGCTCGGAGCTTAACCTCGTTACTTTTGGGTTCAAAGTGTTGCACCCTGAACGAGGTTAATTTATACTCGATGGGGAGAACCGCTTCAACTCCGAAAGCCAGAGAGTAAGGTGTCTCCCCAGTAGTTGTTCTCTTTGTAGTCCGGTATGCCTATAGGACTTCTGGCAGCTCTTCGGCCCATTTGCCTTTTTTCTGCTGTAACTTCTTCTTTAGAAGTTTCTTGATAGTCTTGCTGGTGGATTCCACTAGCCCGTTAGTCTGGGGATGGGCTACTGAAGCGAGCCTGAGGTCGATCCCCAATCCTTTGCAGAAGTCCTTGAATCGGGCGTTATCGAACTGCTTACCTAGGTCGGCTATAATGATGAGAGGGGTCCCGAATCTGCATACCACGTTGGTTTTGATGAACTTTGTCGTATTCTTTTCTGATATCCGAGAAAGAGACCCTGCCTCGACCCATCTTGTGAAATAGTCGATAGCCAGGATAGCATATTTCACCTGTCCGGGAGCGGTAAGAAGCGGTCCAATTAGGTCGATTCCCCATATGGCAAAAGGGTAGGGTGAACTAAGAGACGACAGTTGCTCAGGTGGCTGGTGGTTCAAGTTTGAAGTCCTTTGACATGGCTCGCAAGATTGTACAAAACTCCTTGCATCTTGGTGAATGGTCGGCCAGTAGTACCCCATACGAAGCACTTGATATGCTAGAGCTTCCCCACCGATGTGGTTCCCGCAGTCCCCAGAGTGGACCTCTCTTAGTGCCCATTTAGCATCGTCAGGATGCAAACATCTAAGTAAGGGGAGGGATCTACCCCTTCTGTAGAGGTACCCGTCTACCAAGCAATATCGGACCGAGAGTCTTTTAATTCTTCTGGATTGATCGGGCTCCTCGGGGAGCTCTCCCTCTAGGAGGTAGGCAACGATCGAGTCCATCCAGCAAGGCTGACGATCTAGGGAGCAGATTTCTTTATTTGCTGCTATGCTTAGTTGGGAGATCACTTGGAGGGGAATTCCCCATGGTAAGGATTGGCCTCCATATGCATCTATCTTGGCCAGAACATCTGCGCGGTGGTTTTGGTGTCGAGGCACCTGATCGATCTTGAACCCCTTAAACTTATTTTTTAACAACTGAGCTAGCTTTAGGTAGGCAGCCATATTATCTCCCTTTGCCTGGTACACCCCAGTCACCTGATTGATAACAAACAATGAATCGCTCTTGATTTGTAGGTAATCGGCCTCTAGTTCGATAGCTGCCTTCATCCCAGCTAGGATTGCTTCATACTCTGCTTCATTATTTGTGGCTTTAAACTCGAATCTGAAACAATGACACAATTCAGTCCCCTCCGGGTCTATTAAAACTACGCCGGCTCCTCCCCCAGCTTGCCCGGAAGCTCCATCTGTAAAGAGGGTCTAGGACTTGCAGCCTTCCTACCAATTGTCGATCTCGGATGTCTTTTCAGGGATCTCATTTGGTGCTGCGGGATTCTCTTGATCTGGGAGCACTGAAAATTCTGCCACGAAGTCTGCCAAAGCATGTGCCTTAATAGTGGTCTGGGGCTTATACTTTAAATCGAACTAAGTGAGCTCTAGGGCCCATAAGACTAGCCTTCCGGACACATCTGGTCTTTGTAAGAATTGGTGGAAAGGTTGGTTTGTCACCACTGCTATTGAATGAGCTTGAAAATAGGGACGGAGCTTCCTCGCCGAGATCACCAAAGCATAAGCGAGTTTTTCCAGGAGAATATAATTTTTCTCTGACTTGGTTAAAGCATGACTCACATAGTATATGGGCCTTTGAATCCCTTCGCCACACTCCTAGGCCAGAGATCCGCTTACTGCAGTTTCTGAAACGGCCAGGTAGATCTGCAACTCCTCTCCGGGAACTGGCTTGACTAACAACGGTGGGCTTGTTAGGTATTCTTTCAAGGCTTGGAAGGCTTGTTCGCTCTTCTGGCTCCATTTCATGTTTTTACCTTGTTTGATGGCTTTGAAGAAAGGGAGATATTTATCGGTGGAGCGACAGATAAACCTGTTGAGCGCCGCTACACGTCCAGTCAGAATTTGTACCTGTTTGAGTGATGTGGGGGATTCCAGGTCCAAGATAGCTTTGATTTTTTTCTGGGTTGGCCTGTATGCCTCTCTCATGAACCATGAAGCCTAGAAACTTCCCCGCTGTCACCCCGAAGGCACACTTGATGGGGTTCAACCACATCTGATTTTCCTTCAGTATGAGAAAGGTTTAGCGAAGATCTTCCCGATGTTTTCTTGCGGTTGGTGATTTTGTGATCATGTCGTCGATATATACCTCCATCGTCCTTCCTATCTCGGGCTTGAACAGCTTGTTAACCAGCTGCTGGTACGTAGCCCCCGCATTCTTCAAACCAAATGGCATCACCTTGTAGCAGTACAAGCCCTGCCCAGTAATGAAACTGGTTTTATCTTGGTCAGCTGGGTGCATCTTAATTCGGTTGTATCCTGAGAACGAGTCCATAAAACTCAGAAGTTTATTTCCGGACGTGGAGTCAACCAGCTGGTCGATCTTTGGTAAAGGAAAACTGTCTTTTGGACAGGCCAGGTTGAGGTCGGTGTAATCGACACACATACGCCACTTCCCATTCGCCTTCATAATCATGGCCACATTGGCGATCCAGTCGGGATAGCCCACTTCTCTGATAAATCCTGCCTTAATCAATTTATCTACCTCTTCCTGCACCGCAGCGTTCCTCTCAGGGTTGAAGTGACGCCTCTTCTGTTTGACGGGCTTGACTGTTGGATCTACCGCTAGTCGATATGCGGCCAATGATGCCGGGATCCTAGGCATTTCATCATGGCTCCAAGCGAAAATGTCACTGAATTCTCTGAGAAGATTAATTAAACCTTCTTTCACTTCTGGCTCGAGGGTGGCCCCGACCTTGACAACCTTGGAGGGATCGTCATTTCTGATGGGTATCTCCTCTAGTCTATCTACGGGCTGCCCGCTGGCCCATTCCTTGCTCTGTTCCTCCTCATAAGGCATAATAGGTTCGCTCTCTGGATGCTCCGTGGGCTCCATCTCTTCCTAGATTATCCGGGTTGTTTCCATGTCTTCCTAGACTAATGCAACCTATACACACTGTTTTGCTAAAGCTGTAGGATTGGCAGACACTGCGTAGCACTTCCTTGCTGCTTGCTGGTCTCCGCGTACCTCCCCCACCTTGGTTCCAACTGGGAACTTCAGGACATTGTGGTATACGGACAAGACTCTCTTCAAGGAGGATAAGAATGGTCTCCCTAGGATGGCGTTGTAGGCCGATTGGGTGTCAACCACAACAAAGTAGGTCATAACATTCTGTTGGAGAGGTGTGGTTTCGACGAATACTAGGAGGATCATCGACCCAACTGGTATGATCGAATCCCCAGTGAACCTCTAAAGTGGAGTTGTACAGCTATTGTAACACCATTGCTTCAGATATAATTTTTCCAAAGTATCCTTGAAGAGGATATCTACACTGCTGCCCGTATCGATGAGCACGTGATGGACCAGACAGTTGGCAATCTGTATTGTGATTACCATGGGATCATCATGAGGTTGCACTGTGTTGAAAACATCTGCTTCAGTGAAAACGATCTGTGCCGACTGGGAGGGCTCTATCGGGCTTTGGCTGACCTTGAAGACTCACTGGCTTTCTTCTATACGGGGAATCTTCCTTGCGTGGTTTAATCTGGAATTATTGGAAGTGCCAGCCAGTGTGGGCACTTCCTTGATGGTGTGTATCACCTGGATTTGTTGCATTAAATCAGTCTGTTCCCCCTTTCTCTTCTCTGCATCCTCACGGATCTCGACTTGTACCTCCCTTCTAGTCGGAATATTATCTCTGATCTGCTGTAAAAACTCAATCAAGCATCCCCCCTTATCAGGGCTTCAATCTGGTTGTGCAAATTATAACACTCTGAAGTGTTGTGGCCCACGTCTTCATGGAAGTCGCAGTACTTGTATCGGTTCCTCCTGTCAACTAGGGCTTTCATGGGAGCATGCTTTTGGAGTATCTCTTTATCTCGTATAGCAAGGTAGACCGTTTCCCTGGAAGCGTTCAAGTGAGTGTAGTAGTCATACCCTTTCTCCCCTCGCATTACGAGGGCCACGGTCCTGGGAGGTGGTGAAGCCCGATGATGGGTTCGTCTTGCTGGATATTTTTCTTGCCTGTGCTGAGGAGCGGGGATGCGATAGGTCGACTTATTGGGGGGTTTATTCTGAGTTTTCTGAGTTGGCTCAGATTTAGGGGCTTCTTTTTTCTGACGTTTCGCTGTTCTCATATCGTCGTGTTCCATCTTGACTTTGAGTTGCTCGTCGATCTCGACTTGCTCAAGAGCCCGATCGTAGGCCTCCTGGTAAGTCTCGGGAGGTCTCTTGGCGAAGGAGCGGAAAAGCTTTCCCGCCCACAGGTTCCGCCTGAAATTGGCGAGAGTCTCTTTCTTAGTGAAAACTCCCATTTGTATAACTTCTTTGTGAAAACGTTCCATGTACGATCGAAGTGTCTCACTTCGTTCCTGAATCACATATTGGAGGTGTATGGGATCCTTCGGACAAGGTTTGACCCCTTGGAACTGTGAACAAAAATCTGTTGATAACTTCGTGAAATAATCCACGCTACCAGCAGGCAACTTCCTGAACCAAGTTTTCGCGTAGTCGGTTAGGGTCGTTGGAAACATCCTACATATAGCTGCTCTGGTAGTGTTCTGGACCTCTATCTGCTGGACGAAGCTCTCCAGATGGCTTAGTGGATCTTCCGTGTCAGAGAACTTATCTGCCGGCATTTTAAATTTTAGTAGGAGTTCCGCTTCCCGGATCCTCCTAGTGAAGGGAGCGTTCATCTCGCTCAATGGATCCTTTTTATCCTCCCTATTCTTTCCTTTTCTTATCTGCTGGACCTCCTTCTGTAACTTTGACAGCTAATCCCTCAGTCGCTTGTTCCCAGGTTTCTTTGAATTGTCCTCGAATTCTTCGCTGTCGAGTCCCTTGGATGAACTGGCGACCTCTATCTGGTCCCTTTCATGGACAGGATCCACTCGGGAAGTTTGTCGACTCTCTTCCTCTTGGGCCCGGGCGTTCCTCCTTGACGCCGTTGGGCGAGGTACCTCTCGTTGCTCCAGGGTCAAGGCATCTGCGACAGACTTAACTCGCCTGGGTTGATATTGTGAAGGTCTTTTCGGAACTGAGGGCATGGGTCCCAGCCTATTCCGGTTCGAAAGTTGAGGCCCAGTCCTGTCTCGAGCTGGCTCTGGAAGAGGAGGTCCCAGGCGATCGAAGGCAGGCTGCCTAGCTCCGAACCTGCTCGGTTCTCCCTGACCATTCTGGTTTGTTGGCTGGACTGTGATGCCTTCGGCGAGCAGGCGGATGCGGACGGTTTCCACGAAGGCTGCCGCTTGTTGGTCGAGCCCGGCCTGGCTCATTATAGGGTGGCCAGAAGCCCTCGCACTAGTTGTTTGGACCGGAGCTTGGTTGCCATATCCAGACCTCCCCCCCATTTCTTGGGGTCTTTCGCGTAGGCCTCGCCGAGGGTTGTTCCGAAACCCCATGTTGGCCTTGGGAAGAGCGGAGCCTCATGGTTCCTGTAAAACAACGAAAATGCAAATGCAAATAGTTGACTTGATTAACTGGGTGTAGGGTGTATTCACACAGACGGCGCCAGAAAGTGTTAACGGAAATTTTGCTCAAGACGAGAAATCTCAGTTAACACTCTCGAGACCATTACCACGTAAGTGGTGGCCAAAGTTGAACGTATGTGTAACAGTGCCTAATAAAATGACAAGGAACAATGACACTATTAACCACCCAAAAGAATTAAAAGAAAAATAATCTCTTTATTGATAGTGTATGATATACAAATCTCTCTCAAATTGCTTTCAATTTTCTCTAGGGTATAGTCGGGTATTTGTCGTATGCCTGTCGAAAAGCAGTCTCCTTCTTCAGAAGGCTGAAGTCCTTCTTTTATACATTGCCTTCATAGGTTAAACTAATTGATTCTCCTTTTGATTTTCTCCATCCCTTCCCTCCTTACCGGACATGATTTTACATTTAAATGTCATTGACTTTGAGTTAATTGCTGAGTCGAGGATATCTTGGTGGAGATCAATTTGTTTCCTTCTTGGATTCTATTACTTGTTCTGTACGTATGTAACGTCTTAAGATGTGATCATGTGTGTCTTCAGGTCTAGCATGTTCTTCCATAGGGGTCGATGAGTATGGTATGTATTATGGTGAGGTACATTAGATAGTGAGGTCGATCAGTGTCCTAGCCCCGATATTAAGGAGTTTCGTCTAGCCAGAAGCTAGGTCTAGCCTCCCTTGACCTTTTGAAGCTAGGTGCGACCTCCTACGGACACCCCACTATGCCAGCGATGTATATGTGAGCTTCTGGAGAAATTGTGAGGTAATTCCGACTTCGGGGGGATTTCCTGGTTTCAGGTTCGGTGATGCGGGCTCGATCTGATCGAGTCGGACTCTACTCCGGGTGTTTCTGGAGCCCGTCCTTATTCCTATGGGGCGGTATCGTAGCTCGACTTCGAGTAACATGGTCTCCTGGTGGATAACCTCGGGCATGGAGCCAGGTCTAGAGGGTGAAAAATATCTCTTTGGTCCTTAGTCAAATTTGGCTATTAACAGTTTTATTTCATCAACGGAAGGAGCAATAAAATTATGATCTCGCCAAAGGCAAGCGAGACCCAACAAATTGCGATACGCATTAGGGTTAAGCTAAATCAGCTTACACTTGAATGAACTCAGGTACCGTGCAATAAAATCAAGAAGGGGAAAACCAACCCCGGAACTCAGCATAAAACCATAAACCGTCACATATCCATTAGGCGAATTCCATGCGGCCCAAATGTCGGGAAACAACTGTTTGAGATACAGAGATAATCTAAAGTAAGTCCGATAAGATTTCAAGTTGTTTACTAAAACAGCGTGAACCTCACTGCCAACAAAAAAGGGTTCATCAACAAAAAATCATATTTGAACCTCTTGATGGGATTCAACGTCGGAATCCGCAATATCTCCTTGTTGCTTTAACTGGGACGAACCCTTCGACGTTTTGACAACCATTTTAGTCGATTCGAAACCAAAGCTAGAAAAATCTGAAACCAAGAAATCTGGATCAATATGTCAGGCCTACAAAATATGAATTTCAGGCAATTTCTAAACTAATGGTCCAAGGGAAACGCCGACACTTCTCAGTTCAACCGCCATCAAAAGTGAAAGGAACGAAATATCCTTGAAAATTTTGAAATGAGAAAAATCCATATTTAAAGAAAATGAACTCACCGGAAGAAGAGCGTGATTCCGTCACCGAGCGGCCGAAAACACGGCACACGTGGCAAAGCCTTCTTAGAGAGAGAAAGAGCTGCCGCGATTTTTAGTGTGAGAAATGAAAAAAATTAACAGATAAAAAGTTCAAAGATAAGAGAATCCCTACTATTTGTAGGCAAGAAAAAATTGTCCCAGCCATTGATCTCATCCAACGGGCATGAAAAGCATTAGAGACTGTGGCAATTATGACCACGTCAGTTAAGATCTAGAAAAATCAAACGCTGGACATATCATCAAACGACACGTGGGCTAGGGACATAGTGTTGCCAAAGCCATCGCAGCACGATGTTCGATTCTTCAAAGTGTCATTTCCTACCTCTTCAAAAAGACACTGCCGCCCTAGAAATCCAAGAGAAGATTTCGGGGAAGTACGCCTCAGCATGATTAAAAAATAGTTTAGAATAACCAGGTATGCACCCATCAATGAACTGTAAATATAAACAGTCATGAACCCAATTGAAAATTAATAAAATTTAAAAAATAAAAAAAAATGATATAGATCATATAAACATTTTATGAGTTGGGTTAGGAAGAAACAGAAGCTAAGAAATAATTATATACTAGTTTACATCCTGCAAGATATACGGGAACCGTAAAACAATATAACGTAATCGTTATCAAATTTATTATTATTATTATTATATGATAATTGTTTTAAAAGAATGTCAAAGAATTTTAAATAGTTATTAATATTCTTAAATATATGTAAGTATGAATAGAGCAATAATGTATGTATTACTGATTATGATAATATTAATAAGAATTTAAATCCAAAGCTACCTTACATCAACATATGGCGTTAAATTTTCTCATACCAATAAAAATACTATCATTTAATTGAATTGACCAAAATTATATTTTTATATTTCTAATACATGACAAATGTATAATAATAATAATAATTTATTTATTAACATTGATTTTTAAATGGATTCAAATGATATTAAGTTCAATAATAATTCTAACTTTGTACGAAATTGTTAATATTTTAATTCTTAAAAATTTATAAGTGTTACATTGAAAGAAAAAAAAAGAATACGAATAAATTTAAAAATATAAATAATGTCCGCACATCATACATGTTATAAATTATAATATGCAATAACAGAGATCTTGATGCCACATGTCTTCCTTTGAGGCTGAATCCATTAATGTTCATAGCTATTGTAGTGGTTCTATCTTCTTCTCATAATTCATCATTTCATTTTATATTATAAATAACCTCACATTAATATTTAAAAAAAACGTGTTGCTTCGATTGCCTTCCGTTAATATTCTTTAAAAAAAAACACTCTTTGTAAACAACTAATAAACTCCACATTATCTGTTTTGTTGCTTCAATTGCCTTCCATTAATATTCATTAAAAAAAATTTCTTTTTAAACAACTAATAAACTCTTCATTTTCCGTCATATTAACTTTCCTTTGTTTGCCTATAAAATAACACAATGTTGTGCTCATTTTGTTCGAGATTGTAATAACTTACTAAATATTATAATATAAATTATATAGATAACTAATTAACAATACCTTTTTTGTTTTGAAATATTACAACTAATTAACAATACTTAAAAATAAACTAATTATATACGGATTTATGTCTTGTTGGCACAAAATAAAATAAAATTATGGCTTATCTTTTAAAATCATCAAATAATGTAATACTTCAAAAAAATACTTAATAATTAAAAATTAGTTATGAGATTGGTTAAAAGAATTTATTCATTATACCATAATTATGTGATTGCCTCTTGATTATCAATTAATTTTTAATTTAGGAAAAAAAATTATATTGTTAAAAATTATTACAATTAATAACTTACCAAATAATATAATGTAAACTATATAGATAACTAATTAACAATACTTTTTTTTTGAAATATTACAACCAATTAACAATACTGTACTTAAAAAAACTGATAAATAAGAATTTATAGCTTGTTGGGAAAAAAATTATTGTTTGTCTTTTAAACTTCCAAAAATAATGTATTAATTCAAAAAAATATAATAATTAAAAATCAATTATGAAATTGGTTAAGAGAATTCATTTACTATCTCATTAATTACGTGATTGTCTCTTAATTACCAATAGTTTTTTTTTTATTATCTTACAAAAAAATTATTTATTACCAAACAAATATGAGTAAATTTCATATATTTAGAAAAATTATTTATTGAATTGAATGTAATAATTAATGTTTTTAATGTGTTACCATTAATATTTGATTAAAAATTAATATTTTAATACATACAAAAACATTATCATCAATATATTACCATTGACATGTTTTTAAAATTTACCATTAATTCCATACAAAACCAATTACCATTATTTTGATATTATTACAATTGATATTTAAAAAATAATAGATAAACTAGGTAATTTATTGACAATTGGAACATTTTAATTTGTAGTATTTAAATGATTATTAGTTAACTCTGACCATTTTAATAAGTTGACTAATAAGTTGAAATTTTAAAAACGTTTATTTTATTTTTAAATTTCACTTGTCAAAGTTCTTATTGCAATTCCATTTTTATTATAAAAAAGATATTGAATATGGTACTTTGTAGACTAAATAAGCCTAAAACAAAGTCACAGTATACTAATCAATCTATTTATTTATAACTTCAAAATCAAATGCCTAATAATTCCACTTTTTCTGAAGAAAAAAAAACTTTTAAGAAGCTTAACAGTTTTAAAATATCAATTATCTTATATTAAAGGCTTTGTATTGATGATGTATATTAATTCTTTATTTTGTCATAACTTACATACTTAAGAAAATAAATAAAGTCACAGTGTTCTTTGAAGGGACGGAAATTAAGGTTAATACTTTTTTTTGATCTGCAAATCTTGAGATTATTATAAATTCCAAAAATTGGTTGACTCGGTTCTCGGCTTCTTGCTCTGTTTTGGTGTTACTGGTTTTTGGTTTATAGATTGTTTAGGATTTTCTGTTTGGGATGTCGTCTGGGTGCTCTTCTTGGGCGTTTTGTTTTGCTTCCAGTTCCTGTATTTTGTTTTGGTTTGTTGTTGTTTTCTTTTTGGGGCGTTTTTGTGCAGAGGTGTTTGCTCTGCTTTTCTTTGTGCGTTGGAGCCTTGCCTTCTTGCCTTGTGATTGTTGGCTTTTGCCGTTGTTTCTTCGGAATAAAGTTGTCCGTTCAAAAAAAAGAGCTGTGTTTTTGCCAAATTCAAATATGCATTTTGACATTTTCGGTAGTTATGTTGTGAGAGTTTGCATTTGTTTGTGCTTGATTAAGTGCACTGGAAGTCTGGAACAAGTTCAAACAAAATCTGCATCAAAAACCAAGAGCACTATATACCTGATTAACTAAACAATTGGACCAAGGTAGAAATACATCAACATGTAATGTGGACCAGAAGAACTCCAAACAATTGAGCTAACAAGAATAATTGCAAATTTAGTTGTAGCATGTGATACACTATTACAATATCTGGAAATATGAATTTGATTCAACAATAGCATGCCAACTTATGTTCATTACAAAGTTTGAAACAAACAAACAATCGCATGAAGAATAATTATATCTGATATACAAAATTCATATATATAAGTTTGTGATTTTTTGACGATGACTCGATGAGAGGCTTCTTGAGAAGGAAAAGTAAAAACAAATATCATCATGAGACGCTGTATGTGATAAGATCCAAGTACTAAAGTGGTAAGATTTTATGGGATTCTTTGTCAGTTGTCACTGGTCAGCAGCTTCTAGCGACTTTAATTTCTTTTTTTCAAGCCACAGTTTACTTCTAAAAACTGATAAGAGTATATTTTCCGCCCTAAAAACAATTAATCAAACTAACTAATTTCACAAATCAATCAAAAACCAATGGAAATCAACCAATCTATTAAATTAATCAAACCTAACTTTTTTATTTCATGGGAATTAATCAAAATCACCCTATAGATAGACACCTGATCCAAACCCAACAGCGATGCCGAACAAGAAGAAGGGAACCCAGCGTGTGGTTTTTGGAGACGAAACCACCAAGAAGACGAAGAAGATTGAGAACGAAGAAGAAGAAGACACAAATTTGTCTTTGGTTAAGTTTAGGGGTAAAAACGGTAGAACATAAATAAGAGTCAAAAGTGTTAACCTCTAGTTAAGTCGAGGACACATGTAAGCCATTGAAGTGGGAGGTAATGCTCACCCCTAGTTAATGTGGGTGAGCAAAAATAGACTCATATTCAATTTAGTAAAAACGTACAACTTTTCCTATTCAATTATCTCATTTTTATTACCTTTTATATAATTTTTGTTGGGTTTTAAAAACCTACTAATTACTATCCAAAATAAAGGTGAAAAACTGTCATCATCTGTTGTTATGTTTATTTCTTTGTTTGTTTATTGCTCAATCTAGACATTCTGATGCCAATGTGGTAATGTTTATCGGTCATTTCAGGGTTCCTCCTCTCCCGGTCACCACATATCCAAATCTGCACAACCCACCAAAACCACTAAGGTTCATCATTTACGTTTTCACGTTTTTCTATTTCATTTTTTTAAACACTTTATTTTGATGTGTTATATTTCATTGTATCATTTTTAATGCATATTTAGGATGAATGGATCTCCATTGTAGGTTCTAAGTGTAAGTGAACATGTGATTTGATTTGGGTATTCGAGTTTTTTATTTTATTTTTTTATTTGTGTATAGTTCATGTAATACAAATTGCAAAACACTGTCTCGCATCTCTCTCCGTACTATCTCATATTTATTTTGTATTAAATCATATTCGCTTCACTTCATATTTAAAATTTCAGATTCAGGTCAACCAGAGCAATCAAAGAAATGGTTTCGTGTATTACTCATCCCAAAATCACATTTGTATTTTTAAAATTTATATATAAATAGTTTTTCGGTTTTTGTTAAAACTATAGTGTTGATGTATGTATTCAACATGCACATGTGATTGGTCAGTTAGTCTCTAAGATGAAGCCATGATTTTACGTAATCGCGCAAAAGGAGGTAATAATAATGAACTGTTTTTTTATAAAATTATTTTACAATTAAATCTTGAATTTTAATGTTTATTTTTGGTATTTAAATACGTACATGCTACACTCGATTGCCTGCCAAGGATTTGATCATGTTCAGAGCTCTATCTACCATTGTTTTTAGGTATTTATACAAATAAGATAGGTTTTAATATATTCAGCTCTTATTTATTATTATTATTATTATTATTATTATTATTATTATTATTATTATTATTATTAAGTTATGATAGATTTGTTTAACTTAATTTCCCTTGCAGTTTTATTTCGTCAGAGACATGGGATTGAATTAGAACATCAACTTTGAGAGTATAAAGCAAAGGTTTGGAATTATTTGAATTAGCAATTTCGGAAAATTGTTAAATTTATGGTTGATAGTTTTATTTTATATATTTCAAATGTAATTGCAGAAATTTGTAGTTGATTAATTTTTTTATTTCTTTTTCTTTCTAATATATGTTAATCTCAGCTGTAAAATTACATATGAAAGTAAAAATAGAAAAATACAAATGAAAACATTCTAAAATATAAATTAGATAATGTTTTACCATGCCGGCACATCGTACGGGCTGCATACTAATAATATATAAAAGCTTACCCTAACAGCGCCATATGTCGTCGTGAGGGAGTTTTGGATACAAATGCATTAATCTATACAATTATATATATTAGTATTATTGATTTTTTTTAATAAATTGAAAATTCTATTAAAGAAATAATAAATAATAGTGACTGTTTTGAGTATCATCAATTGAAAGCATAACTTTTGGGTTTCCAATACTAACTTTTGGGTGTCCAATACCAATAAAACTGATATGATTTTTCATTAATAATTTTTTTACAATGCATTTTTCATTAATATTCATTAATTATTGCATTCTTTTTTTAAATATATGAAATTCATTCATAAATTTTTTTAAATTGTAATTAATAAATACTTTTGTAAGATAATAAAAAATCCACTACTTTTTGTATCTCCATTAAAGTCTTCAAATTTGTTTTTATTGAATTATCTAGGAGAGCGATGCGTGAAAAACAAATTCCAGATATGAGTATATTAAAAAAGATGGAATATCTTTAGAAAATAAGTATAGAAAAATCAATTAATTTATCACTAGGCTTGACAATAACCTTCATGGAGTTTTCATAAAAAAAAAATTGAATATCTCAACAAGCATTTTTAGAATGATTGTTTTTATAAAAAATAATGGTATTTCTGAGTAAACTGGGGAGTATTTAGAGGTTTTAAAAACAACCTTTTTTATGATTTTGTATTCTTTCTATTTTTAACCTTTCAGTTTTCTTTTCTTTTTACTTTTTTAGAATGTATTAAATATGCATTAAATACACCATGATTATTTCCAAAAATAAATGTTTTTGAATTTAATTATTCTTATTAATGATCTTAAATAAACATCTTTTTAAACAAATTAAAATATCAATTGTAATATCAAAATAATGGTAATTCGTTTTGTATGGAATTAATTGTAAATTTAAAAACATATCAATGGTAATATATTAATGATATTATAACAAAAAATTAAAATAATAAGTTTTAATCAAATATAATGGTAACACATTAAAAAATTTAATTATTACATTCAATTCAATATATTCTTTTTCTAAATATATGAAAATTCACTCATTTTTTTATAAATGGTAATAAATAAATTTTTTTGAAGATAATAAAAAAATACCTCTACTACTATTTGTGTATCCATAAAAGTTTTCACATTTATATTTACTTTATTGAATCATTTATATGAAGGACGGGTGAAAAACAACATATCTAGAACAATAATGCTAATTTACCCAAATTTGGTGCCTAAATCTGATGCCAAAATAATGTGGCAATATTATAATCCGTTCATTTAAATTGTATTAGATTTGTATGATTTAAATTAATGGACTAGAGTGTTGCCATATCATTTGGGCACCAAATTTGGCTAAAGTAGCATTAATCATATTTCATTTATTGTGTATATATATATTAATATTATTATTCCATTTATTATCTTTATTTTTTAATATGATTAACAATTATTTATCTATTGATATTCTTCTTATTAAACTACTTATTAATTTAATCATATTAATCTTTATTTTTTAATATGATTAAATTAATAAATATTTAAAATTATTTCGGTATTCCTAAAAGAATCAATACAACAACATATTCCAATTTTATTGTTGCATTTATTGAAAATGTAAAAGGTTGATAATTAATAAAAAAATATTGAAACATTACACCTCTAATTAGTATGTTTATGTGTTGTTTTCATTTTTTTTTATTAAAGAAAGAAAATGTTTCTGCTATGAATGTCAGCTATAAGTTAACATGCAAGGGAAACGTAGTACTTTTCTTTATAAAAACAATTGTTATTGTGTAAGGATATGAATATCTTTATTTTATTTTTTTCGTTTATTATTATAATAATAATAATTATTATTATTATTATTAGTATTGTCTGTTGTTTTGTTTTGTGATGATATAGATCCAATCAGAGACAATTACTACTTTTCAAACACAATTTAATCAATTTCTACAAACATGATTGATTGCTTGAATAAGAGATTAGTCACCGGACTATTGACAATCAAAACATGCTCAATTAATGAAGATTGTAAGATTTATTCTAATTTTATAAATTAGCAGAATAGTCAATAGAAATTGTAGAGAAAAACATTCAAATTTCATTGTTGTAATAGAAATTGTCCACCAAATGGTTATTTTTTATCATTGGCAACTGATTATTTTTGTTTCACTAATACTAGAAAACTCAAAAAAGTAACTCAAAAACAAATATCTCAAGTACAAACAAAAATGCTCCGATAAAATCATTCCCAAACCTAACCAATATGTTGATGAATTTTATAAATATTTATAAATTGTCTCTTATCTTCCAAATTTGGCATATATAGTCAAATTGAAAATCTAGGATATATATATATATACATATATATATATATATATATATATATATATTTATAAATTCTCCTCAGTGCGCATTGATATAAAATACATCAGTGCATTGTATGTGGACCAAAGATTATGGATAAGCACTGACAAGTGCATATACACTAGGTCAAAGCAATTGAATCTAATGATCCATATTAAAGGTACTGATATATATTTATCAGTGCGCACTGAGGAGAAAATTTTCGTATATATATATATATATATATATATATATCAGAAATTATTCGGCTTTTATGGAAGGTCAAAAAAAAAATTCAAATCTAACCCTTGAAAAGCGAAACCATCTATATTCAATTAATTTATTCTTTTCCTAAAAAAACTAATTTATTCTTTTTGTATCTCAATTTGTTTATTGAAAAAATAATTTGGGTTAGTTTTTTATTTATTGTAGCGATTTCCTATATTATTTGAGAATAAATACAAGATTTAGATATCCCAACTTTTTTTTCCAAATTCTGTCCAAGTGATGTGGCACGTGAAATGTCAATATAATATTAGTCACCACATAATCTCATGATTTGTAAGAAGTTGACACCTCACGTGCCACATCATTTGAGGAAAACAAATTGGGACGTCTAGCATTACTCTTTATATAATCAGTTTATGTGAAAAGATTATATAATAATTTAGATATTATATATATATTTAGGTAATTTAGATACCGTGTTTTGCTTTTCAAACTTACTTTATAAGATTATAAATTTTAGAGGTAATGTAGTGAATCAATTTATGAATCATGTTAATATATGAAAACAAAATTAATTAGTTGTGGATTATGGTTCATTGACGTACATTTAAAACTTAATCTAAAATTGCATTATAGATATTGTTAATATATGAGACTTATATAACGGTTAAATTCTATATCATCGCAATCTTAAATGTTTAATTTTTTAGTTATTGTATCAAGATCATTTTATATTTCTTTTTAATAATTATGTTGATGTCGGAATGTGTAATGTGATGAAAAAGATGAAGTTGGGAAAAACATTTAGCTTTAATTGTTTTAACTTTTAAATCTCCTTCCGGTTTTTGCATTTGAGATTATGAAAACCAGAGAAGGGATGAATTAATATGATATTTACTTATGAACACAGTGAAAAGTTACAACTATATTATTTTTTATTAAGGAGTATTTTTATAGTATTTAAAGGTTGAACTATTTTAAGTACACTACAATATTTTTCATTTTAAGAAAAATCTATAGATATTATATATACATTAAATTTTACCGTGCCCGCACATCGTGTGGGCGGTAAACTAATCTATATCTATATAATATATAAAAGCTGACCTTCACAGCGCCATGTGTCGCCGTGAGGGGGCTTTGGATTTAAATGCATTATATTTAGTTCCATATATCTAACTAACTATATATATATATATATACACTAGTTTGCATCCCGCACAATGTGCGAAAACTGTAAAACAATATATCGTAATCGTTATCAAATTTATTATTATTATTATATGATATATTTTTTAAAAGAATGCCAAAGAATTTTAAATAGTTATTAATATTCTTAAATATATGTAATTGTAAATAGAGCAATAGTATATGTATTATTGATGATGATAATATTAATAAGAATTTAAATCCAAAGCTACCTCACATCAACATGTGACGTTAAATTTTCTCATACTAATAAAAATACTATCATTTAATTGAATTGTCCAAAATTATATTTTTATATTTCTAATACATGAAAAATGTATAATAATAATAATAATAATAATAATAATAATATTAATAATAATAATATAAATATATTTATGATTTTAAATGGATTCAAATGATATTAAGTTCAATAATAAATCTAACTTTGTATGAAATTGTTAATTTTTTAATTCTTAAAAATTTGTAAGTGCTACATTGAAAGAAAAAAAAAAGAATACGAATAAATTTTAAAATATAAATAATGCCCTCACATCATACGTGCTATAAACTATAATATGTAATAATAGAGCTCTTGATGCCATGTGTCATCTTTTGAGACTGAGTCCATTAATGTCTATAGCTATTGTAGTGGTTCTATATTTTTCTCATGATTCACCGTTTTATTTTATATTATAAATAATCTCACATTAATATTTTTATAAAAAAAACCGTTGTTGCTTCAATTGCCTTATGTAAATATTCTTTAAAAAAAAAAACTCTTTGTAAACAATTCATTAAAAAAAATTCTTTTTAAACAACTAATAAACTCTTCATTTTCAGTCCTATTAACATTCCTTTGTTTGCCTATAAATAACACCATGTTGTGCTCATTTGATTCGAGATTGTAATAACTTACCAAATATTATAATATAAATTATATAGATAACTAACTAACAATACATTTTTTTTAAATATTACAACTAATTAACAATACTTAAAAATAAACTAATTAATACGGATTTATGCCTTGTT
This sequence comes from Dipteronia sinensis, assembly GCA_033220585.1. Taxonomy (NCBI): domain Eukaryota; kingdom Viridiplantae; phylum Streptophyta; class Magnoliopsida; order Sapindales; family Sapindaceae; genus Dipteronia; species Dipteronia sinensis. Next base: position 69,348,627 of record CM065636.1, on the reverse strand, counting down.
GGCACAAAATAAAATAAAATTATGGCTTAACTTTTAAAATTATCAAATAATGTAATACTTCAAAAAAAAACTTACCGATTAAAAATCAGTTATAAGATTGGTTAAGAGAATTTATTCATTATCCCATTAATTATGTAATTGTGTCTTGATTATCAATTGATTTTTGATTTAGGAAAAAAAATATTATTAAAAATACCACAATTAATAACTTACCAAATAATATAATGTAAACTATATAAATAACTAATTAACAATATTTTTTTTGAAATATTACAACAAATTAACAATACTGTACTTAAAAAAACTAATTAATAAGAATTTATAGCTTGTTGGAAAAAAAATTATGGCTTGTCTTTTAAACTTACCAAAATAATGTAATAATTAAAAATCAATTATGAGATTGGTTAAGAGAATTCATTTACAATCCCATTAATTACATGATTGTCCCTTAATTACCAATAGTTTTTTTTTATTATCTTACAAAAAAATTATTTATTACCAAAAAAATATGAGTGAATTTCATCTATTTAGAAAAACAATCTATTGAGTTGAATGTAATAATTAATGTTTTAATGTGTTACCATTAATATTTGAATAAAACTTAATATTTTAATACATACAAAAACATTATCATTAATACATTACCATTGACATGTTTTTAAAATTTACCATTAATTCCATATAAAACGAATTGCCATTATTTTGATATTACAGTTGATATTTAAAATAATAATAGATATATAGGTAATTTATTGACAATTGAAACATTTTAATTTGTAGTATTTAACCGATCATTAGTTATCTCTAACCATTTGAATAAGTTGAAATTTTAAAAAAGTTTATTTTATCTTAAAATTTCATTTGTCAAAGTTTTTATTGTAATTCGATTTTTATTATAAAAAAGATATTGAATATGGTACTTTGTAGACTAAATAAGCCTAAAACAAAGTCATAGTGTACTAATCAATCTATTTATTTATGACTTCAAAATTCAAATGCCTAATAATTCCACTTTTTTTCTGAAAAAAAAAAAGTTTTAAGAAGCTTAACGGTTTTAAAATATCAATTACCTTATAATAAAGGCTTTGTATTGATGATGTATATTAATTCTTTATTTTGTCATAACTTGCATACTTAAGAAAATAATTAATTTAAAAAGTATACAAATTTAATGATTTTGTCTTACACTATGTTTGGATTGGTGGAATATGAGAGAAAGGAAAGGAAATGTACATGAAGAAAGGAAAGGAAAGGAAAGGAAAAGAAAGTATTTTTAATGATTGTTGTTTGGATGGTTATAAATATAAAAGAAAGGAAAGAAAATCAATCGTATTTGGAGGGGAGAAATAAATGAATTCATTTTATTTTATTTACGAAAATATCATTCTTTTAACAATATGAATACTCAACATTAGTAGGGTTAGTTTTGGGATTTTGAAAAAACTCATTAATTATCGATTCATTTCCCTCATTTCCCTCCCAAATTTGGGTGGAAATAAAATCGAGTAAAACAAGAGGAAATTATTCCCTCCTTTTCCTTTCATTTCCTTTCATTTCCTTTATTTTCTTTATCATTTAACAATCCAAACAAGATATTATAAATCCATTCAAATCATTTCCTTTCCTTTCTTTTCTATTCCATCAAACCAAATATAGTGTTAAGGAATTGTAATAATTTTTAATATATATATTACTAAAGAGATAGCGAGCAGTTAAATTTCAATTAATGCAATAAATAATTTTCAATTCACCTATATAATAAATTAAACATCGTTTCTATATCTATATAATATACAAATAAATAGGCAATCAAGAGTCCTAAAAAAACAATCAAGAGGCAATCAGTAAATCACAAAATCAATAGGTAATCAAGAGAAAATCTCGCAATTAATGCGATAATGAATAAATTATATTAACCAATCCCATAATTGATTTTTAAACAATTAATAATAATTAATATTCATAATGGCAATCAAATTGTCAATTCACCTGCTTTGTTGAGATTTTTGAGGATCAGATTTAGATTATTCTACATATATATATATATTTAATTTGTTTTGAAAAATATTTATTTATTACCATTTATATATAAAAAAAGTATTTTCGAGTAAGTTGAGGTGTATTTAGAGGTTTTATAGTTATGTTTATACAGTCCTTTTCCTGTCAGTGCGCACTGATAGATATATATAAGGACATTGAATGTGAGCCACTCATTTATAAAAGAGTTTTGACAAGTGCATACATGCCAAGTCAAAATATGTAAAATGAGTGGCTCACATTCAATGTCCTTATATAATTCTATCAGTGCGCACTTATGTGAAAATTATTGTATGTTTATATATATATATATATATATATATATATATATATATATAAAAACGTTTATTCTAGAAATAGTTGTAGAAGTATTCTATTTAAAAAAAAACTCAATGGAGGTTATTGTAAATCTTAGTGATAGGTTAATTTATTTTTCCACACTTATTTTCTAAAGACATTCCATTTTTTTTTAATAAACTCACTTTTATTTATTTCATGCGTCATCTCATATATGATTCAATATAAAAATAAAAAAGGTGAAAACTTTTATTGAGATGTAAATAGTAGTGGAGTTATTTTTATTTATTATTGTACAAAAATAATTTATTTATTACCATTTATAAAAAATAATATGTGAATTTCATATATTTAGGAAAAGAATCAATTAAATTAAATGCAATAGTTAAGGTTTTTAATATCTTACCATTAATAGTTGATTAAAAATTATTATTTAAAATTTTTGTTATATTATATTAAGATATTAGTATTGAATATTGATATATTTTTTAAAATTTAGCATTGATTCCGTATAAACGGATTACCATTAATTTGGTATTTACAATTGATATTTTAATTTGTTTTGAAAAATATGTATTAATTATCATTTACTGTATAAGAATAATTAAAATTCAATATTTTTTTGGAAATAATTATAGTGTATTTAATGCATAAAAATAGAAGAAAAAAAAACTATAAATAATATGTGTAAATTTCCTTATAAAAAATCTGGGTAGATACAATTAATTTTTTTTTTGTTTTGAAATAGGCAATACATTGTTAGATTTAGAACCAAAGACTACAATCATAATATTTATCTATAGTAATAGTTTGTCTATCGAATCATCCATCATCCGTAAGTACAAAGCACCTCATAAATCTCAATCGGTCCATAAATTATCCAGCATTGTTGGTGATAAGCGGGATGCTAACCTTACCAGAGGGTTGCATAGCGAACAACAGCTAATTGAAAATCCAAGTCCGCCTAAGTTAAAATTCCTTGTTTCAAGTTTTGTTAATCAAAACAAACATGATAAAGATACCAAAATACGTCTCAACAATAATCAATCCAAGATTACATTTTTGACTACTAAATTGTTTCCTAAAAAAACAATAAACAAAAAGATAAGAGAATGATACCTGAGAATGATGTAAAGCTTTTTGCAAGATGCGTTTGACAATCATCATAACAAAAAAAAACTAATAGATTAAAAATATTCAATCAAATATTAAAAAAATCGATAGAAATTACTTTCACCTCCCAATATCATCCAATACCCCACCGTTTGGGTGTTGAGAGTCAATAGAATGAGTTAGAAAAAATGTGAGATTTTGGGTGGTTTTTATAGAGAAAATTGAGGAAGATGAGAGGGATTTTGGTTATTATGATTATGTGGTTTAATTGAATAAACTTAAAGTCTATTTAAAAGAAGAATATGATGGGGTTTTTCTGTTTTTTTTTGGTAAGGATGCTGTGAATGTTTAAAAAAAAAAGAATATAGGAAGAGTTTAAATAATTGTTATCTTGTTTCATAATTGTAATCAAATTGTCTATTCATCTTACCTTATTAATATATATATATATATATATATATATATATATATATATATATAAGAAATGAATACATTAATCGTAATCAAATTGTCTATTCATTTTACTTTATTAATATATATATATATATATAAATGAATACATTTATATTTTAAAAAAGAAAGAAACGAATGCATTTAATTCTAAAACTCCTTTCATTTTGTCTTTTTAATATATATAGAATTGAATACATTTATATTTTTAAAAAGAAAGAAATGAATGCATTTAAATCCAAAGCTCCTTCAGGCGCCTATATTATATAGATATACCCATATATATATATATATATATATATATATATATGATTTTAGATTCATTTGATTTTCTAGCTTTAAATTCTACTTATATTGATCATTAAAACACTATCTTAAAAGACAAATAATATTTTCACATTCCAATCAAAAAACACAATACATTGAAAACGAAAAGCATGGAAGTTTTAAAACTCAAATTAGAATCCAAATCAAAGCCACATTCCACTCAATTAAAAATCACTAATTAATCAGTCAAAATAATAATTAATAATTTCATATTATTTTATTACAGTTGATAGACGGTATCAATCTGAAATTAAAAAATACATTAGAGGAAAGTAAAAAATGCACCAAACAGCTATCATCTCCTCTTGCCTGGAGAAATGATGAATTTCCTGATGAGAATTGTGAACCACATAAATAATAGATGAGATGAACACAAACAGAATGGATACATATGTATCAAGCGTGTGCATGCACATGCATATAGACTTTATTTTAACCAAAATATATTAAATCTATTTTATATTAATCAGAATTTAAAAACACAATTTTTACTGATCACTGTCAATCGAAGGAATGCCAAAAGAACAGTTCTAGATTGTAACAATTAATAAGTTGATGTAAATATCATAACAACTAATAAAGTAATATTTCAGTTATATAACCTCTTGGTACTACAGCAACATAATAATAGTTGTTATACTTGGGTTTAAATAAATATTTAATTTTCCAGTTTTCCTTTAGTAAAACTTTTTACATTCCTCCTTTTCAACTTATATATAGATCTATATGGAGAGAGATGTTGATATTCTATTCAATTGTTTGCTATGAATGAAAAGGTTCGTAATTCATGTTTTGTTTCTTTTTCCCAGTTTTAAACATGTTTAGATTTATAATATTGTTGTTTAATTTTTTGAATAGGTACTTTTTAAAAAATATTTGCATCACCCTCATATTGAAATGTACTATTATATCTATATAACTGTTTTTTTTTTCATGTATGTACTAATATTGTATGGTGCTTTGCATAGAAATGTTTTTCCTACTTGAAATAAAAGCATAAGAAGACCACAAAACAATGGAAAAAAGTTAGAGATCAGATAGATTATTTTGCTTTGCTTTTAGCCAACCAAACATAAATTCTCAAATCTAATCGCTTTGATTTAAAAATATATATCTTAACAAAAAGAAACATGTTCAGGAACCCTAATCAATCATTTTAGTATTTTGTCTACTAACCTTAGCAACCAACACAGTGAAAAAGTAAATAAACAAAATCATTTGATGATAACAGCTTTTTTTTATAAAAAAAAACACAAAAATCAAGCATCTAATTGGAAAATCACAACATTTCTTTCAAAACCGTCCAAAACTGACAAACAAAATTATGTTCCTCTTTCTATACATATATAAACAAATAAAAGACTGTAGTGTTATACACCATAGAATTACAAGTAACTCCCAAAATTTTGATTACCAGAAGAAATAATTCATAATACAGGATCCCAGCTTCGAGCAAGAACTCCAGATTACATGACAAGCCACCTACATAACATGCTACCAACAATAAACCATAAGAAAACAAAAAAATTATCAGATCTCAAAGCAGTTTTTACCTTTAGAAAAAAAGAAAGAAAGTAGTTTCTTCATCATATACACAGCCTTGGTAAATCTGTGTTTTTTCCCTCTTACTCTTACCCAGAAATTCTCTACTCTAATATAAAAAAAATCAAAAAATTAATTCAACCTAATTTGGTAAGTCTGAGTAAAAAAATAACTCAAGAAAATTATAAAAAAAACAATAAAAAATAAAACCAAGTAATCTGCTAAGTCTACTGTCAAGAAAAAATCAAAAGTAATATGAACAAAAATATTCAAGGAATCAATTCAATTAGATTTGCTCACAAAATAAAGACCTTAAGAGGAATATTAAAAAAAAGGAAAAAAAAACCTTTAGGATTTAATAGAAGAGGAAACCAAGTTATAGACTTTTTAAAAACTTTGTTTGTTTAATACAAATTTACCGGTCCTAAATACTCACAACCTTCAACAAAATCATGAAATAGATTCAACTAGATTTGTTGAGAAAACAAAAAACTCAAGAGCATTTTTTTTTTGAAAAGGAAAAAAAATTAAGTCAACTAGATCTGCTGAGAAAACAAATATCTGAAGATGGATATAAAAAGGAAAAATTTGAAAAATTAATTCAGCTAAATTTGTTAAGTCTGTTGAGAAATTAAAAACTCAAAAGGAATTTTTTTTTAAAAAAAAAACCACTATGATTCAGGTAGATCTACGACATCTACTGAGAGAAAAAAAATCCAAGAGGAATAATTAAAAAAAACAAAAAAATTAATTAAACTAGGACTGCTGAGGAACAAAGACCTTAAGAGAAATATAAAAACAAATTAAAAAAATTGAATGAACTCTCTCTACTAAGAAAAGAAAGTAACTGCAAGTTGGATATCGTTTGCCGAGAAAAAAACATAAAAAATAGGTATTTGTCTGAATGATTTGGTGACTAGAGAATAAGAGAGATCGTTTTTGAAGAAGTTGGGTCTAGGGCAAAATATATTAACAATAATGTTTAACAATGATGTTTACGTGCCGTGCCAATTTCAATTCATTTCTTAGAGGTATTTTTAACTACAGTAATGTGGGTTTAACCCAAACATGGTAACTGGCCTGGATGCATGATAAGTACAATAATAGGCTGTTTTAACCCAAACATATTAAGAGAGCCCGGGTAAATGTATTATTTTTGTAAGCATTAGAATCATTGTCTAATGTTTTTAAATTAATCAAAAAAATTTGAACATGAAATCCTCAATTGTTATGGCAATTCGAATTTATTCTGGAAACATTAATTTAAAGGTTTAGTTGTTTATGATTAGGATTTTAGTTCATTTTTTTTAATGATTATTATAATAAAACCTTAAAGAATGAATGAAAGATTATCATATTGTGAAAATTTATCTTTTTTGTTATCTCTCGATCCATACTAAATACTTTTAAATTTTTTGATAAAATAAAACTTTATATTCAATTGAATTTAAATCCATTTTAAAAACTTTAATTTTGAGATGCTTTTTTTTAAGTATTTAGATTGCCGGTTCAAAAGTTTTACGTTCAGAATGTCGAGTGGTTCCCAACCCATACAAATTAATCTAAAAAGACTGTTGTAGTCATTGTATCTTTTTTTACTTATGTTCCACACAAAGTGGTGGTACCTTAGTTAGCAAAATTTCAATTTTAAACCAATTATAATATGATTAACTTTTCTCAGTGCAGATTAATGGATATGTCAAATTTGTTTGTTAATATATGCTACAAAAGTTTGCTTAGTAATGTGATTGAAACATTAAAAATTCGAAAATGCGGCTACGGATACACAATTGATGGTCTAGGGCTTTTCCGAGCATTTGTTGAGATCGATCCTAATAGTGCATCCAACTTCAATAAACGAGTTTTTTTTGGTGATGCTTCAAAGCATAGAATTGAGTCCGAGCAAGATGCCGCAAAAAAAAAAACTATTGAATATCTGAAAAAAAAAAAATTGAAGTAATTGATATCAACTTCTTGAAAATGCAATACTATAAGTGGTGTTATGCCCGCTTCGAAGATGGATACAACAAGTCATTTGAAGAAATTAAAGCATTGAAAGCCAAAATTGGGAATACGAAGCAATTTTAAAACATAAATATGATGTCGATTGCAAATCATCCAAAGTTGATAATTTTTAATATTATTAATATTTCTACTTTCATTAGAAGCTATTGTTTATAATTTACTGCCTTAAAGTCTAAATATCGCAATGCCACTTCCTTTTAAGAATAATATGTATTGGCATTCGATCCTATCAAAAAATATATTTTTTAAGGTTTCCTTTTTGACTATATAATTGCCTTTTAAATTTTTTATTACCTTTAATTTACATTTCTCGAGTGCAACTTAATCAAATAAACATTATACATACATTATGATTTACATAATTGTTTAACTTAAATCCATTTATTATAAATTTAATTACAATATTTCTTACTTCATATGTATTCTTCATAAGTACTCAAATTTATACCATATTGCTTTAGACAAAAACAAACAGGTAACCCTAACATGCATTTTCAACTTTACTTTACATTGTGTAAAACTTTGCTTTTTGGACCCATATATTCTGCATTAAATTTTGTCTTTAATTGATTTTGTTTAGATTTTTAACTTACTTTATATGTAAGTTTTTATTTTTAGATGGATAAGATTGATAGAGCTAGAAGTCGTAGGTTGAATTGTCGTTTGCTTAGATCTAACAAACGTATAAAAAATATTGACTCTTCTTTCATGATGGACGAGAATGTGAACGTCATCGCATCTACAAACGTGCAACAATCCTCTTATTTAGCTGCAAATAACAATTATTGCAGCTACACCCTTGAAACAGTTTCTAAAGCAATTGAATCAACAAAGGGGATAATGATGACATGTTAGTAATGCATAAATTTAGAAGTTAAGGTTACATTAATCGATACATTTATGAAATTAATAGAATACAATTTAATCAATAATATTCTACTACCTCAGGGCATATAGGAGATGAGAGAGCATCTGAAGGTTTAGGTTCAAACCAACACCATTCACAGAGTACAAAATTTTAAAACAATTTCCGCAAGAATATCAAGTTTAACTATTTTAATTATCACATTATTATTTAACATATATCCCGTTTATTATAATAGGAAGAAGTGTCGAACCTTGGAATTTTGGTCCCTCAAAACACTTTTGCCAACAGTGTGGAGCTATTGTTTGGTATGAAGAGCGGAATGATAAATCAAAAGCAACATCTAATCTGAAATAGTCACTGTGTTGTAAGGACGGAAATATACGACTACCTATATTAAAAGATGCACCACCATTTCTTAAATCCATATTGAGTTATGATGGTGGCAGTAGATCAACCAAGTTCAAAGAGAATATTAGAGGGTATAATTCAATATTTTCATTTACTTCTACTGTGCAAAGGTTAATAATAGTACAAATGTTGGGGGGAGGTCCTTATGTTTATCGTATTAGCGGACAGAACCACCATCTAATAGGTTCATTACTTCATGTTATTGAAGAAAAGCCTAAGTTCGAGCAACTCTATATATTCGATACTGAGAACAAGGTAATGAACAGACTAAAAGCATTGTCCGGAGAAAATGTCCTATCATCAAGATTAGAGTTCGACATTGTTTCTGAATTGGTAAAAATGTTTGATGAATGCAATGACCTAGCAAAAGTCTTCAGAATGGCGCGAGATAGCTTTAGAGCTTCAGAATTTGTCCCCATCTGATTAAGATTGATTAGAAGTCGTTCAAATGACCTAAATGTCTATAATTTACCAACAGCATCAGAAGTTGCAGCTCTAATTGTCAGGGATCTAGATGATAACGTTATGCAAGATATTATTGTTGAGCATAAAACAGATGGATTGCAACGGATAAGCGAGCTACACCCATCATTTATGGCTATGCAATATCCTTTGATATTCCCATATGTTGAAGATGGTTTTCAGCTAGGTATAAAGTATGTATCAAATGATGGCAAATGAAAAACCAAGAGACAGTGTGTGACCATGAGAGAGTACTATGCGTACCGATTGCAACAACGACAAAATGAAGCACAAACACTTTTCTTCTGTGGAAGGTTATTTCAACAATTTTTGGTTGATGTAAATACATGCATTGAAGAGGAAAGATTACGTTGGGTTCGATTAAACCAACCACAACTACGTGCTGAGTTGTACAAATGATTAAAAGATGCCGTCTTAAAAGGAGATTTAACTCAATCATCTATTGGAAAACGCATCTTGCTACACTCAAGTTTTACTGGTGGACCTCGATATATGGCTCAAAATTTTCAAGATGCTATTTCAATTTGTAGATATTTTGGATATCCAAATTTGTTTATAACTTTCACAGCTGTTAACAGAGTTTTCTGATAAGGGTTCAAAGGAAATTTTCCACCAAGTACCTACCTGGTAGGGACTAATACCAGTCCCCAAGTAACTAGCGGGGCTGGTACCAAGATCCTGATAAAAAGCAACACCTAGTAAGATCAAGACATCGACTACCTACTTACCCAGACGAAGCGTCAGAGATATTCAACCAGGAAGAGTAGATACCTCGCTGAATATCCATGTTGACATCTGACGGGAAGGGTATCACGATATCACACATCCACTACCTCACAGGTACCCGATACTTCCCGCCTGGTACCCCGGTACCATGACGTGCACTCGATATCCCAGGGCACTTCGGCATCAACCCAGAATCCAATCAAGGCAGGCATCCTACCTGCCCGGCAAAATCGACTTCACTACAAGGTTGCCATTATGAATAAAATAAGCCCCAGGACAACAATTCGGATCAGCATGCCAGTATACCTCACCGTGAGATCAGTATTCTCCTCCAAGTAACGCCAGCAGAAAGAGTTGACTTCCTTGCCATTTAAAGCACCATAAATGAGACCAAACGGTCAGCCAAATCAAGGTTTAAATACGACAGTGATTAATGGGATCAAATCCCGCACCTTTAGCCTCACTCAACTCATTTCAACTCCTAAAATAGAACTCTAAAAAATCCTCATCAAATCTGCCGGATTCTGAGGGATATTAGAGGCCTATATATATGGCTTTGAAGGACAAAGAGGGGGGAGAGTTTTTTTTTGAAACGATAAAGAGAGATCTTCACATCCAGAGAGACTTCTCTAGGTTTCTCCGAAGCTAGTGAGAGTTTACAAACAATCATTGAGAGGATAATAGCCACTTATCGACATGAACGCCATTCTCCATTCCCATTTTGTGTTAGAGAGAGTAAATAGTGAGTGTTGTAACCTTTACATAAATTTTTATTCAATAAAACAGTACTTACTTATATCTCCTTGGTTCCTTCACACTTGTCCATATCAATCCTTAGTATAGAAAGGAACCTCGGTACCGAAGGTACCTATCCCGTTACCACTTACCGGTAGGGGACGAGAGTGTTAATTGAAATTTCGCTCCCTGAGCAGATTTTTAGTTTAACACTTTTTGGCACCGTCTTTGGGAATTATTCCACACCCCTAGAAGAAAGCCTGTGTGTCTCATTTTCTTATTGCATTATCAGAATGAAACTTTGATCCTCTCAGGATCACCCCGACCCATCAGGGCACCAATCTAATACTTCAACTCGAAAGGGTCATAAGCCAAAGAAAGGGGGAAATGGTCGTAAAACTGCCTCGAAGCCATCAGCTATCGCTCTGGCTGCCTCTCAGGTACCTGCCACCCCAACAGTTAACCCAGCTAGTCCGGACCAACAAGTCGTGGCCTTCATAGAAAGCATCCACCTCCGAATGGTTACGGAAGGTAGAGTCCGTCAGCCTGCGGTACCAGATACAAGGGGAGAGATAAGTCGCCAAAGTACCCAGATACCCCATTTCGACAGATTGGGACCACCACCTCTAATACCGGTCCACAACAGACTCGGGTCAGTGCCCTCGATATCATCAATCCACGATAGACTCGGGCCCGTGCCCCCGACTCTGGGACAACCTGAAGGATATCAACCTCGACTAGTGAGATCCACCATCGACCTCCCCTCTAGGGAGTGCCACCACCAGGTTCAACCGGAAGCTGCTTCTAGACGACCTCAACTAGAAGCGGCCATGAGGCAACCTCGGTCAGCGGCAATGGGTACTGTTAGAAGCACCCAAGAAGATCCTCCATAGGGAGAGAACCAGGATGAAACTTCAGTAGCATCAGAGAAGTCTGGTGATAGAGATTCTGAAGTAGAATCTGGGAATGATGGCAATAAGCGTCTCCGGGACCAGGTTGCCAGAATGGCAAAAGAAATCCAGGAGTTAAAGAAGGGCAAGCACCGAGAAAACTGAAAAGACCCCTTGGGAGAGATGAATGCTCCCTTCTCTAGGAGGATGAGGGAGGCAGAACTACCTCCCACGTTCAAGATGCCAACCGATAAATATTCAGGGATTGAAGACCCCCTGAGCCACCTAGAGAGTTTTGTTCATCAGATGGAGGTCCAAAATGCTACCAGGGTCGCCATGTGCAGGATGTTCCCTACCACGCTAACGGACTATACTAAGACATGGTTCAGGAAGCTACCAGCAGAAAGCGTCGACTCATTCACCAAGTTGACTACCGACTTCTGCGTTCAGTTTCAGGGCGTCAAACCTCGCCCCAAGGATCCCATCTATCTTCAATACACTATCTAAGAGCGGGGTGATTCGCTTAGAGCCTATATGGAGAGATTCCACAAGGAAGTGATCTAGATGGGGGTCTTCGTGGAGAAGAAGACCTTGGAAAATTTCAGAAGGAATCTATGGGCAGGCAGGCTGTTTAGATCATTCGCCAAGCATCCTCTAGAGACCTACCAGGAGGCCTATGACAGAGCCCTAGAACAGATAGAGACAGACGAGCAGCTCAGAGTCAAGATGAAGCATGACGATATGAGATCCGCTAAGCGCCAAAAGAAGGAGGCGCCTAAGCCCGCACAAGTTCAGAAGAATCATAACAAACCTCCCAACAAGTCTACGTAGTGATCATCACCTTACCAGCCTCCGCGGAACCGGTACCCAGTTAGGCGAACCCTTTCTAAAGCTACGCCTCCTCCTAGAGAAGTAGCACGGGTAGATAGGGAAGAAATGGGGTACACTCATTACACCCCCTTGAACGTATCTCGAGAAACTATCTATCTCGCCATCTGTGACAAAGGACTACTAAGGAATCGCGGCCCTATAAAGGCACCAGCCGATCAACGAAATCGTTATAAGTATTGTGATTTCCACGAGGATGTGGGTCATAATACCTCGGATTGCTACAATTTGCGTAACCAGATTGAGGCATTAGTAAGAAGGGGATGCCCGGTAGAATTCCTCCAACAGGTGCACGATAACACTGACAATGGAAATGAGGTACAAGCAGAAATTAGAGCAACTGAGGAGGGGAGAAAAGCAAAAGGAAATGATCTGATGGAGCAAATCCACGTAGTCAACACCATCAGCGGAGGTCCCACCCTGGCGGGAACCTCCAAAAATTCCAAAAAGAACCACGCCAAGAAAGTGTACATGACAGATGCGAGCTAAGATGTCTTCAAGGTTACTAGAGAATCCCCCAAATCTCCTCTTTTAACACATATCATCTTTACAGAAGAGGATGTGTACAACACTGTGCAGCCCCATGAAGACCCTATGGTCATCATTGTGCAAATTGCCAACAATTTGGTCTATCGTGTCCTAGTTGACACTAGTAGCAGCGTTGACATTCTCTTCAAGGGTGCTTTGGAGCAGTTCAATTTAAAGAATCCTTGCTATAATAGTTGTACTACTCCACTGTATGGATTCATTGGGGACTCAATAGTTCCCACCGGGTCCATGATCCTACCAGTGATAGTAGGGACAGCCCCGCTCCAGTAGAATCTCATAACAGATTTCATTGTGGTAGACACTCCATCCACCTACAACGCCATCCTCGGGAGACCTTACTTGTCTGCCCTCAAGGGTGTTCTATCAATCTACCACAATGTTTTGAAATTCCCAGTATGGGATAAGGTAAGTGAGGTGCGGGGAGACCAGTAGGCAGCGCACAAGTGTTATGCAATGTCCACCAACCTAAAGGCATTGGCAAAACAGTGTGCGCAGATAACCATGGACCAGGATCAAAAGTCATTTGAAGAGGACCTGGAAGGTAAGGTGAATGCAATAGAAAAGGAACTTGAGGCAGAGTTCCTAGGTATGGAAGTCGGGAAAGAAGAAGATAGAGAATGGGCCAGTGGTCGTCCTATATATGAGTTGGAAGAAATACCTACCAGGAAGGATGACCCCTCCAAGACAGTCATGATAGGTTCGAAGCTGGAGGCTGGAGTGAAGGAGGGTCTAGTGAAACTCTTATAGGAATACTGCGATATCTTCACATGGAGTCATGAAGAGATGCCGGGGATACCAGTTACCCTGGCAGCTCACAGATTGGCTGTAGATCCTACCTTCAAGCCGGTTAAACAGAAGATGAGGCATTTCAACCCAGAAAGGAATGCTGCGGTACAAGAAGAGGTAAACAAACTACTAAAGGCAAAGTTCATCAGGGAGTCCCGGTACCTCGAATGGATTGCCCACGCAGTCATGGTGACCAAAGCAAACGAAAAATGGCACATGTGTGTTGATTACACTGATCTCAACCGCGCCTACCCGAAGGACAGTTTCTCTCTACCGAAAATCGATCAACTGGTAGATTCGACTGCAGGTAATAAGCTCCTAAGCTTTATGGACGCCTTCTCGGGGTACAACCAAATTATGATGCACCCCACTGATCGGGATAAAACAAGTTTCATAATCGGATACGGTCTATATTGTTACAAGGTCATGCCCTTCTGACTCAAGAACGCAGGGGCTACCTATCAGTGTCTGGTCAACCGTTTATTCAATGATCTGATAGGAAAGTCAAGAAGGTATACATCGATGACATGATCACTAAGTCTCAGGTAACCGAGCAGCACCAGAATCATCTCCATCAGACTTTTCAGATTGTCAGAGAAAATCAGATGCGGTTAAACCCTGCTAAGTGTGCCTTCAGGGTTGCAGTTGAGAAATTCCTCTAGTTTATGGTCCATGAAAGAGGGATCGAAGCAAACCTGGAGAAGATTAAAGCCATCCTGGACCTCGAATCGCCTACCTCGCTCAAGCAGGTGCATGGTCTGATCAGACGGATAGCAGCCTTGAACCGCTTCATATCACGATCGACTGATAAGTGCATTCCTTTCTTCAAAGCCATCAAACAAGGGAAGAATATGAAGTGGGACCAAAACAGTGAGTTAGCTTTCCGATCATTGAAGAGGTATCTTGCTAGCCCATCATTGCTAGCTAACCCAATACCAGGAGAAGAACTACAGCTATACCTGGCGGTATCCGAGACAGCCGTTAGCGGAGTTTTGATAAAAGAATGTGGAGACAGGATTCAACGACCTGTCTATTATGTAAGCCGTGCTTTGACCAAGTCAGAAAAGAATTACACTCTCCTAGAGAAGCTCGCCTTCGCATTAGTAATTGTTGCTAGGAAGCTCTGCCCTTATTTCCTAGCTCACACCATCGCAGTGGTCACTGATCAACCTCTGCATCAATTTCTCCAAAGGTTGGACGTATCAGAAAGGCTTGTACTGTGGGCCTTCGAGCTCACCCAGTTCGACATCAAGTATAAAGCCAGAACTACCATCAAGGCCCAAGCTTTGGTAGATTTCATGGGGAATTTAGTGCAATGCCTGATCGTGATGCTACCCCGAACTTGGATCAAGCTCCTCAGAAAGAGCAAGAGCCTGCAGATTAGCCCACCAATCGAGAAACCTAGATCTTATACACTGATGAGGCATCCATTCAAGCAGGAAGCGGGGGTAGAATTATCCTAACCGATCCGGAAAAAGCAGAATGCTGTCACTGTTTCAGATTCAAATTTAACACCACCAATAACGAGACTGAGTACAAAGCTTTATTAGCAGGAATGAAAACAGCAGCAGAATTGGGAGCTGGTTACCTCCATGTCAAAAGTGATTCACAGCTGGTAGTCAACCAAGTAACGGGTGTATACCAGGCCAAACTAGATAACATGGCAGTTTACCTCAAAAAAGTCCAAGAACTTGTATCCCGGTTCAATGGGTCCAAGATAGAGAAGATACCCAAGCAGCAGAATCATCGGGCCGATGTCCTAGCCAAGATAGTTGCAAAAGAAGGATAGGCACTGCCAAAAAGGGTACCTCTCCAGATAATCTCCATACCTAGCATAATGGAAGGAAGAGAAGTCAACCCTGTGGATCGACTTCCATTCTAGATGGATCCCATCGTAGATTACCTTCAAAAATAAAAGCTCCCTGAAGATCTTAATCAAGCGCTCAAGATCAAGAGGACCTCAGTCCGGTACTGCCTAGTGGAAGGACACCTTTACTGAAGAGGAAGATCTCTCCCCTTACTCAGATGTCTACATCCCAACGATGCAAACTGGGTACTCAGAGAAGTACACTCAGGGGACTGCGGGAATTATACCAGATGAGAGGTGCTAGCTTACCAGGTGCTGCGCATGGGATATTACTGGCCAACCTTGCACCACGATACGAGGAAGTTCGTGCAGTCATGCGAACCATGCCAAAAATTGACCAGTTTGCACCATTTACCTCCAGAACAACTATCTTCTATTAGCTCTCCATATTCGTTTTCCTACTGGGGAGTAGACTTAATTGGACCTCTTCCGACCACACCTAGTCAACAGAAGCACGCAATTATGACCATTGATTATTTTACCAGGTGGGTGGAAGCGGAGCCCCTCACCAAGATCACAGAGGCAAACATAACAGAATTCATCAAGAAGAATGTGGTCTGCCGGTTCGGTACCCCGATGGTCATTATTACGGATTTAGGCAAACAATTTGACAATGCTAGATTTTGGGATTTTTGTGAGAATCTAGGAATCGAGCTTCATTTTGCATCTGTGGAACATCCCCAAACGAATGGCTTGGTACAAGCCACAAATAAGACTATCAAGAGACTCTCGAGGAAGAAGCTCCAACAGAGAAAGGGTAGATGGGCAGATGAACTCTCGGATGTGCTATGGACCTACTACACCACTGGAAGGACTGCTACTGGAGAAACCCCTTATTCGCTAGTTTTCAGGGTAGAAGCTGTCCTTCCTATCGAGCATAAACTCACTTCCTTCTGGGCTCAACACTTTGATCCAGAAGGAAACGAAGACAAGTTGAGAGCCAACTTGGACCTCCTGGAAGAGAAACATGAAAGGATTGCAGAAAGGGTAGCAGCCTACAAAACCAGGATTGCTCGATATTTCAACAAGAAAGTCAAGAATCGAAGTTTCAAGGAAGGGGACTTGGTCCTTAGGAAGGTAACTCAGAACACCCGTAAAAGGTCCGACATGGTATTATCACCCAATTGGGAAGGTCCCTATCTTGTTAGAATGGTAATCCGAACCAGGGCCTACAAGCTGGAGGACGTGGACGGGCGTCCAATAGACCACACTTGGAATGCAGATCACCTGAAGAGATTCTACCCGTAAAGCCTACAATGAAGACCAACCGGTATCATCCTAGATAGATATGGATAGATGCCAGTATTCATGAATGTTTGTACCACTTTTTGATTCATCAATAAAGAAGATTATTCCCCATCTACATTTCTCTACAACTATCTACGCTATATCGCTATAATCCGCCATGTTCGCCCTAAGACCAGGATAGCTACATAGCTCTCCTGATGCCATGGACTAGGTCTATCCCTCCAAGAGGATCTCCTCAAGACCAGGGTAAGCCACATGGCATTACTGATGCCCTGGCCGGGCACCTCCCCCCGCTAGTAAGGATCCGGCATGTAAGAGCATAGTTGCCCGAAGGATCAAACCTCGGCCGGGCACCACCCCCCACTGAGAAGGGTCTGGATAGTAAGAGCATAGTTGCCCACCAGATCAAGGCCTTGGCCGGGCACCACCCCCCGCTAAGAAAGACTTGGTGCTAAAGTGGCCTTAGTTGCCTACCAGGATCTTGTTGCCAGTATGATCGCCTTATTTTCGCCAGTGTACATAGGTTCCTAAAAACAGGAATGCTAGGTACCAATATATTCTCCAAAGTACCAAGGTTCCTAGAATAGGAATGCGAGGTACTCATATTCTCCAGTGATCGCCTCAAGACCAGAAAAGACCATATGACCTTCCTGTTGCCTTGGCCGGGTGCCACCCCCCCGCTAGGAAAGGTCTGGTTAATAAGAGCATAGTTGCCCGCCAGATTAAGGCCTTGGCCGGGTACTACCCCCGCTAAGAAAGACCTGGAGTTAAAGCGACCTTAGTAGCCTACCATGATCTTGTTGCCAACATATTCATTTTTTGCTTTCACCATGGTACCAAGATTCCTGAAACGGGATTGCGAGGTACCAGGATTCTCCAACGTGTTTGCCATCGTTTTCGTCATGGAACCACGACTCTTAGAACAGGAGTGCGAGGTACCTAGTTTCGCTAGATTATTCGCCAAAGTACCAAGATTCCTAGAACAGAAACGCGAGGTACTCAGTTTCGATAAAGTTTTCGCCAGTATGTTCACCTAAATACCAAGATTCCTAGAACAGGAATTCAAGGTACCCACATTCGCCTATGTACCCCGATCCTTGAAGGATGGAAGGTTGGGTACCATAAGTCACCAGCATTATCAACAGCGCACCAAGATTCTTAAAGCAAGAATGCCTGGTACCCCGATTTTCCCCAGACAAAGTTAATCGCTAAGTCTCAAGAAATCCTTGTACTGGCTATGAGCCACGATACATCGTCAGGTCTCACAAACTATCACAGATTTTTCTGTTACCAGATATCAGTTAAGTCACATTTATGCTGGGGACTATTACTCGAGTTTGCACTACGGTTAGAACCATGCAACTGTATTCAATCAGCAGAAAAAAAGGGGTTCTTCTTCATTGATCAAATCAGGGAGCCCAACCCTTATTTCAGGCTATATACAAGAAACAAGAAAGAAAAATAATAGGAAAATAAATTAGAAGGTCAGACATGCCAGCTTCCTTTTCGACTTCCTGCCTACTTTCATGACCTGCCCACCTGACGACACTGATTTCAACCAAAACAGATGTCGACGACACTACCGTGATCCCCGAAGGTAGGAGCAGAGGCCATGTTGGAGTCATCGAATACAAGAGGGATAGAAGGATAACCTTGAAACCTTTCATGTTCAAGATGCAACTGGATGTGAAGTTGCAGCTTGCCTAGGTAACGTCTACACCATTGGCAAGGATGCAACACCGTGAGCCACCATTCTCCTTGATCCAAGGAATCATAGCCAGTTGTGGTTCCCTGGTGACTAAGTCCGTCTTGCACCACTCTCCACAATACCAAGCATTCTGCCAAACAGAGAAATCACTCCTCTTCCCCTCACAGTGTTAGCCATCATGACGATCATCGGTCGATCTGCTGAGATTTTCTACTTCGAAGAAGATCGAAAGAATAATGAGAAGAAATTGCTAAGCAGGTCAGGGTATTTATAGAAGGGAAAGGTGAGTCTCGGGAATGGAAGGATAAGATCATTAATGAGGCACGACACCCAGAATGTGGGGAAGGACAGCTTCGCAAAGCATGCACCTCCGAAGTTAATGCTTGAAACAAACAGGCATGTCCTAGGATGACACATGGAAGAACAATTAAATATAGTGTCTAAACCAGAGTTTCCAACACGAGAAAGCTAGAAAGGAAGTTCCACCAGAATAACCCCGAACAGGATGTATACCATGACTACCTTGATGGCCAGATACCAGAATCCCGGTTTGGCTGATGCCCTGGCGCCATTCCAAGACCAATCATATCAACGACCGCATTTTATCGGGGTTCAATGGAAGATAGGTCACCAAGCCTACATCCAGGTACCAAGATTCCTCTGAAGTCGAGTATCCATGGTACCTAGATTCTTCCAATTACAATTTCGCCTAAGCATCAGGACCCTCAGAACAAGAATGTATGATACCCAATCTTCTCCCCCAAGTGAGATCAACTGCTAAGTCCTAGGAGACCCACTCACCCGCATCAAACTATACTACAAAATTTGATCTCGACAAGTTTCAAAGCCCCTTCAGTTACTAGGGATTTGTAAAATCAAATTCACATTGAGGACTCTTCTCTAAGTCGAGGCAGGATTAAACTGAGAAGTCAGTAAACTACACACACTTAAAGTTGAAGAAAGAAAAGAAATATTTTTATTACTAAAACTGGGGAGCCCATCCCCCAATCACGGGCTACAAAACTAAAGAAAAATGAAACTGACTGGGTAAAGGATCAAGCTTGGTCATGTGTCCTTCTGCTCCTGGTGGGCCTCCTTCTCTCCAGCTTTTACGGTCTGAGCCTCATCTCCAGGTCCATCTGAGAACTCACCAATTAATTGCACTACCACCTCGGCTGGAGTCTCGCTTGCTACTTGAACTCTTACTGTCACTGAGACCTCCACTTGAGCAAGCCCAGCCTGGAGCTCCTCCATTACCATACCAGATGGTTCCCCCAATTCCTTGATTGAGGTAGTTTGATCCTCCACCTTCTTATCGGGGCCTGGTAAGGGGATTGGTACGTTAGACCCGCCATCCTTAGTAGTAGGCTGGTCCACTACCTCCTTGGTGGATTTGGGCGAAGAGACGAGTGGATCAGGAACCCCATCTTCAACTCGACCAATTCCAGATTCGGAAGCTGTCAGTTTAGGATCTGATTCAACATTGTCTAGTGAAGGAAGGAGGATAGAACTCTGGTCTTCAACACCCGCTACTCCACTTGCCCAAGCAACCCGAGAGGTCCCAGCTATATCGGAGGGAGCAGCCCCGGCTAGCTCGGTGGCTTTAGCCATGATCTCCTCCCTGCTCCATCCCTCGATGACCCTCAAGTTGAATGGAGGAAGGAAATCCAAAGCCACCTGATAGCTAGTAAAAAAGTAGCCATCCCAAAAGGCAATGTCTACTTGAGCACCCAGGCTAGCCACACTATCACAAAGGGATCAAATTTCTTTCTCCAGCTCTGTAACTCTTCCCTTCGCGATCTCCCTCTCCTCCTAACGGTGGAGGGATCTGAGCATCTCGGTATCCAAAGCATGCTGCATCCGTTCCCTATCAACCTTCGCTTTATCTGCTTCTTCTTTGGCATTATTTAGAGACTGGTTCAGAACTACCATACCCCTAGCAGCCTTAGCAAGCTCCTTCTTGGCTTTTTCCAGCTCGACATTAGCCTCCTTAACTTGGTTCCAGAGGGAGCTAACCTGATGATTCATAGCTACATTGAATTTGAAGGCCTACCAAGCACAAAACATGAGTATGAAGGTTGCTAGTTATGAGACCGAGATAGAAGACTAAACAAGATAGCTCACCTCAGCCAGAAGAGCAGATCCTTTGGAGATTAGATGATCGACAGGCATGGAAGTCATAGCCTCTAAACCCCTACCCGGGCAGGAAGCTGTAAACTTAGCCAAGACTTCATCCTGGCTATTATCTTTCGACCTCGACCGTGACTTATCACGAGGCATAACCCGGTTAGTAGCAGCAGGATCAGAACCTCTCTCGACTCGGATAGATCGATCAGTTGCCACAGCATGAGAGGCAGAGGGAGCTGGTGGATTAGCAGTAGTAGCAGCGGCGGCAGTAACTGAACTGATGGGTGGCATGTCTTGCACCCAACTAGGAATACCTCGGTACCTTCCCACTTTAGCAGTAAAAGCTTCCAATGATCTACCTAAGAGAGAAGCTGAAGCCCCAAGTACCTCGATCGAGGTCCTACTAGGTCCAGCAGGAGCACCTACCCCTCCACCGAGGTCAGAACCAGCCAGAATAGAAAGCCTGATAGGGGAAGTCGGTGGCGAATCATTTATGCCACTAGCGGGGTGGAGCTCCACCTTTGGCACCAATGGAGGCGCTGCAGAGACTACCGAGATAGCGAAAAGTTAATGTCTATAGAATTAATAAAGCAATATAGTTGAAACAAAGTCAGATAGTGTTTTGCCTGAAAGTGCACTGAAGACTCGGTGATAGAATTCTACCCTTCCTACATTGAAAGCATCCGAGGTGGGATACCTTATATTGACATAATTTTGGGCCATGATGGCTTTCGGGATTTTCTCCGACTCAGCAGAGAGTTTACTCTTATCCAATGCGGGCTTCCCGCTAAAACAAGTAGGAACCTTGAACTCAGTTCCTCTGATATGAACAGAGCTGCCCCATTCACCTTTGATGACGACCCATTCCTCTCTCCATAAGGTATCCTTCTTCATGGCCCTTGGTACCACGAATTTCAAATTGTTCTTGGATCGAGCATAAAATTGCCCATTTAAGTCGGGAGAATTGGCAGCAATCTGGAACATGTATCCGAGCTCGTCTGGCCCCGGTTCACGATCGACGTTATCTCTCTCGCACTTTTCTCTCTGTAGTACCAAGAACCCTACTAGGTGCCTCCAGAACCCTGGTGTTAGCTGAAGGGGGGCGAGCTGTAAGGCATGCATCGAAAGCCTGACTCCATTATCGAAAGCCGCCTTATGAATCAGAAGCTTGCCAAGATTGTGAGTATACATATCATACCCATGCGGGGGTATGGAGATCGTAATATCCTTAGGGATCCTAAAATCTCTTCGCAGACGCCTGATAGTGTCACTGGTGCTGGCAGAATCGGGGATACACCTATATTCATAAGGAAGGGCGAGCACCCTCCCCACAGTATTTGTGACTTGACTGATACGATCTCCACCGGCCCTGATAGCTCCCGATTCTCCACTCAATTCCCAGTCTACATCAACCGAAGCACTAGGGTTGTTTGTGAAACCCGTCCCAATTGTGACATTCCTGTTTGACTGGGGGCGTTACAGAAGAGGGACATTGTCCCCACTGTCATCATCGACACGGGTCATCTTCCTATAGGCAAGGTTCCCGCTGGTAAACACGTCGTCGGTGAAGAATTGTTCGATTCTGTCATTATCAAGAGAAGACATTATATCCGAACCAAAGCAAGAACTTTTTTGAAGTATAAGAAATTGGGAATGAGGGATGAAGAGAAAGAAGACTAGGGTTAGCACAGGTGTGAAAAGTTTGAGAAGTTCTTGAAAATAGAGTGAGTACGCCATGGAGAAACAGAGTTTAAATAGGAATGGAAGCGGTTACTTGTAACGGGCAAAGAAGATCATTAATGTCGCGGGATAATCGGTGACTTAGGGAAAACGGTTTCGAGAAACGCGTGCCTCATGGTGAATTTGGCATACTCCGACCGGCCATATGGAAAGCCCCTTTAAGTCAGCGTGCAAGAGGAAGATTCCATTCCACAGGATGTTTACTTAAAATTCTCCATGTGTACTAAATCCTGACTCCAACCCCAACCAGAAACTGGTGTTCAAGTCAGAGGGGACTTTTGTTAACAGAGTTTTCTGACAAGGGTCAAAAGGAGAAATTTCCACCAAGTACCTACCTGGTAGGGACTAATACCTGTCCCCAGGTACCTAACAAGGTTGGTACCATGATCCTTATAAAAAGAAACACCTGGTAAGATCAGGACCTCGACTACCTACCTACCTAGACGAAGCGTCAGAGATATTCAACAAGAAAGAACAGATGCCTCGCTGAACATCCATGTTAACATCTAACGGAAGGGGTATCACGATATCACACATCCACTACCTCGCAGGTACCTGATACTTCTCGACTGGTACCCTGGTACCATGACGTGCACCCGATATCCCAAGGCACATCGGCATCAACCCAAAATTCAATCAAGACAGACATCCTACCTGCCCAGCAGAACCGACGTCACTACAAGGTTACCTTTATGAATAAAATAAGTGCCACAACAACAATTTGGACCAGCATGCCAGTACACCTCACCGTGAGATCAGTATTCTCCTCCAAGTAACGCCAGCAGAAAGAGTTGACTCTCTCGCCATTTAAAGAGCCATAAAAGAGACCAAACAGTCAACCGAATCAAAGTTTAAATACGATAGTGATTAACGTGATCAAATCTCGAGCCTTTAGCCTTACTCAACTCCTTTCAACGCCTAAAATAAAATTCTAAAAAACCCTCATCAAAGCTACCGGATTCTGAGGGATATTAGAGGCCTATATATATGGCTTTGAAGGACAAAGAGGGGGGAGAGTTTCTTTTTGAAACGCTAAAGAGAGATCTTCACATCCAGAGAGACTTCTCTAGGTTTCTCCAAAGCCAGTGAGAGATTACAAATAGTCACTAGGAGGATAATAACCACTTATCGACATGAACGACATTCTTCATTTTCATTTTATGTTAGAGAGAGTAAAGAGTGAGTGTTGTAACCTTTACACAAATTTTTGTTCAATAAAACAGTACTTACTTATATCTCCTTGGTTCCTTCATACTTGTCCATATCAATCCTCAGTATAGAAAGGAACCTCAGTACCGAAGGTACCTATCCCGCTACCACCTACCGGTAGGGGACGAGGGTGTTAATTGAAATTTTGCTCCCCGAGCAGATTTTTCCATTAACAACAGCTAATCCAAGGTGGATTGAAATACATCATTTTGTGGAATCCATCCCAGGTCAAAAGCCCAATGAAAGACCTGATATTGTATCAAGAGTGTTCAAAATAAAGCTTGATCATTTATTGCGAGACTTGGTTCAAGAAAAACATTTTGGTACAGTTTTGGCTGGTACGTTTTTAATTCAAAAATATTTTATTTATCAAAATAAAATTTATATACCAAAAAGTTAACTTATCTTATTTTTAAATTTCATTTCAATTATATACACAATAGAATTTCAAAAAATGGGGCTACCACATGCACATATCTTGATTTTCCTTCATCCAGACAATCAGTGTCAAACTGGTACAAGCATAGATAAAATCATTTCAGCAGAAATCCCAGATAAAGAAAATGACCTAATCGGATATGCATCTGTTCAGCAATATATGATTCATGGGTCATGTGGAAGTGCTAACCTCAAATCTTCATGTACGGTGAAAGGTTCTAGCTCAAAGCATTTTCCAAACAGTTTAACAGACAAACAACAATTGATGATAATGGATTTCCAGTTTACCGAAGAAGAGATGACCGAAATTTTATCGAAAAGAACAGTATCGTGCTAGACAACAGATTCGTTGTGCCACATAATCTTGATCTGGTTGTTAAATATCAAGCACATATAAATGTAGAGTGGTGTAACAAATCGAGGTCAATAAAGTACTTATTCAAGTATATAAATAAAGGACCTGACAAAGCAACAATGATTTTGGAGGAGACCACTATTCGAACCAACACAAATGAAGCAGAAGAACAAGTGGAAATCGATGAGATAAAATCATTTGTAGATTGTCGATATTTATTTGCATGTCAGGCCTGTTGGAGAATATTCTAATACGATATCCAATATCGAAGTTTGGGTGTAGACAGACTTAGCTTCCACCTTACCGAAGAAAATGTTGTCACTTTCAGAGATACAGATTACTTAGACAATGTTGTAAACGAAATTGATGTTTAAAAAACTATGTTCACACAATGGATGGAATCAACTACTAAATATGAGAATGCTAGAGAGCTAAGCTATACAGATTTTCCAACAAAATGGGTATGGCATTCACAATCCAAAACATGGAAGAGGAGAAAATCTGGAAAGTGTATAGGTCATATTTTTTATGTACATCCATCATCTGGAGAGAGATTTTACCATCGAATTCTACTCCATATTGTAAAAGGAGCTCAAAGTTTTGAAGATATAAGAACTGTTAATGGAGTAACATATGAAACATACAAGGCTACATGTTATGCGCTTGGTTTATTAGACAAGGATGAAGAATGGCATGAAGCAATTGTTCAAGCAGCCCAATGGTCTACAGGATCACAACTGCGTCAGTTGGTTGTCACATTTTTATTGTTTTGTGAGGTTTCTGATCCCTTAAAGCTTTGGGAAAACAATTGGGATCTATTGTCAGAAGATATTATGTATCGTCAACAAAAGCTTTTAAACTTCCCAAAACTGAGATTGACAGAGGCTTAGCTAAAAACTCATGCGCTCTACGAAATAGAGCAAATTCTAGAAAAGAATAACAAAGCTCTAAAGGATTTCCCGCCTTTACCACTTCCAAATCGTGATTCAATTCATGATGATAATAATAGATTACTTAAGGAAGAACTTTTGCATGATATTCAAAGGTTGATTATGAAACACAAAGAAATGCACAGTGGACTTAATGTGCAACAAATGCATGTGTATAATATCATTGTTCAATCGGTAATTGAAAAGAAAGGTGGTATGTACTTTGTTTACGGTGCTAGTGGGACTGGAAAAACATACTTATATAAGACCATTCTTTCTCACTTAAGGTCAGAAGGGAAGATCTGTTCGTTCAGTTCATTTATCGTAGTAGGGAAGATCTGTAACAAAAACATACTTCGGCGTAGGCAGTTTCCAGTTAGTTCATCGTTCTCAATGACAATAAATAAAAGCCAAGGTCAAACTTTGGAGCAGATTTGTGTTTACTTGCCAAAACCTGTTTTCAGCCACGGCTAACTTTACGTTGCTGTTTGAAAGGTTAGGTCACGTCAATGATTAAATTTTTTTTATTAAGAACGATAACCCTGACCATTATAATTACACTAAAAATATTGTATATGAAGAAGTGTTTTAGTTTTCACAAAAAGGTATGTTACACACGTGTTTAATTATTCTTTGTCAAATATATATTCTTCATAAAACCCCATTATCATGACAAGTTATTTGAAATTCTTAGCAGGCCACACAATTGAATAATGAATAGTCAAGGTAGCTACCTGTCTACTCTCAACAAAGGAAGAGACAATTGGAAAATTACGATACGAATATCGAGTAAGTGGGAATCAAAAAACATTCATTCAAATGATGTGTACTCTCTAGACTTGTTATTTTTGGATGAAAATGTAAGTCAATCTCATTTTATCGTAATTACCTACTTAAATATTATTTTAAATTAAACTAACACAGCGTATAACCAGGGTGATCACATTCATGCTACAATCCAAAAATTCTTGATTCATAAATTCACCAATTTGGTAGATGAAGGGAAGATTTACTCTGTACAAAACTTCAATTTCGTCGATAATAATGGAAATTACATGCCAGTTTCTCATCAGTACAAGCTACTTCTCTTACTTACTACAACCATCAAGGAGTTAAGGGGAGACTATAGCTCAATACCTGTTCATCGATTTGAATTTCTAGACTTTGAAGACTTGGAACAAAGAGTCGACAAAAACACACAGCTCACTGGTTATATACTAAACTTAATTATTTTTTACTATTTATGCATGATTACAATATATATTGTTCTATATCAGAATTAATACTTTTTCTTATAGATGTTGTAGGACACCTTACCGCTATGTCAACTGTTGAAAACCAACAAATGAAAGGATCAAGCTCAACATGCAAAAAACGAGTTCTTAACATTGAAGACATCAAGTATGTAATTCTTATTGCTAACATATAATATAACGATTTCATACACTTTCCCTTAAATAAAATAAAAAATAGCAGAGGAAATAAACTTCAGATAACACTCTGGGGTGAACAAGAAAATTAGATAGATGATAGGATGTGTGAGACAATTCCCAAACCACTGATTGTTGTAGTTACATCAACATTGGTTAAAAGATTCAAAGGTACTCAACCCATCACATTTACCTTTTCTATTACAACATCGTATATAACATGTGGTAAATAGTTAATTAATATTTTATCACATCAATCAACAATTTTATTTATAGGTGAAATATGTTTATCTACAACCACATCAATCAAGTTCTATATAAACATTGATATTCCAGAGGTATCAAACCTACAAAGGTAATAGTATTTCACACTTTAATTAATTTCGTTTTTTCAATTTAAAATCAATCGATATATATATATATATATATAACAAAAAATCTTTTGATCAGCAGTATTCCAAATATCAAGGAAAATGTGGAACAAATACCAAAACTAGAGTTACATGGAAGGAATGAATCAAACTCTCCGGTCTTGAAAAAAGCAGTTGAGGAAATACGACTTATGACTTCAAATTCTGAATCTGAGGTATATAACTCTATACACATTTCAAAAACTTATAATAATTTTATTTATATAAATTTGGAAAAAAAAACAAGTGTATAAAATTAAATAATCATACAAGTATTACATCTTAGCCAACATACTATGATTCTGTTTAATTTCTCACATTTTAAATATATTTACTATAAAATTAGTACTAATATTATCTATAAAAATAGGTCATAATTGTAACATGTGAAGCTAAGATCACTGGAATAGAATCAAAGTACGGGTGGTATTATGTCTCTTGCAAACAGTGCAGTAAAAAATTACACGAGATTGGTTCAACATTTTGGTGTGGCAAGTGCAATACTCAGGAACAATTCCCACAACCAAGGTAGAAGCATATAAACAAATTGAGTGATATTTATAATTCTTAATATATATAACCCCCAAAAACAAGACTTCTTTCAGATACAAATTGCAAGTGAACGTTGAAGATGACACAGAAAGCACAACATTTGTCATTTTTGACAAGGAAATGGAGAAAATACTTCAAGTGCATATTTCTAAAATATATACAGCTAATCAGGTAACAACCCATTTTAATTTAAGTTGTTTCCATTTCTTCTAAAACCACCTATAAAATTATAATTGTCTATTACCATTATTCGTGTCAAAACAGGACCATGACAAACAATTACCAGTTATTCTGAATAAAATTGTTGGTAAAGATTATGTCTTTCGGCTAAAACTCAATCATTTCAATTTAGTATCAAGCTGGCAGAATTACACAGTCAATGGCATAGAGACGAAATCTCTCAATAAATCGCCCTTCCAACATTTAGAGGTATGATAATTACAATGCCCAAAAAAAAATATAATATATTACTAAGCTTTTAATTAATTAATGTCAAAATAATTTTTTAAAGAGAAATTCAATGTACGAAAAATGTTCACAAATTACAGGAAAATGAAGATATTCAGAGTGTAGAATCAAATCAATTTCAACCTTCAACTCCGTTGAAAAGAAGGAACAATGATGTGATACAAAGCAGCTACGACAAAGAGTCTAATGTTAATAAACTAAAGAAGTAAGCTTCAAGTATTATATATCGTCTTTTAATATATAAAATTTAAATTGATATCAAATAACAAAATTATTTCTCTTTTCGATGTAGGAAAGTTGTTCAAGATGAAGATGGAGATGAAGATTAAAACCAACAACAATTGAAATAAAGAACTGAGTTCAAGATGAAGATCGCAACGTAAATAAATTTTGTTTACACTAGAACTAGCATATTACTAATTTAATAAAGTTAAACAAAGATTTTTTTTATCTATTTAGATAAAATTTAATTTAAAAAAGAAAAATAGAATTATAAATGACACTTAAAAAAACAGATAGATTAAATATAATCAAAATCTAATTTGTTAGTTATATAAAATATGTTAGTTATTATATCAGTATCATTTTATAATACTTTAAAATATCATTGTTAAAGTTGAAATATACTAAATTTAGATTAAATGTTTTAACTCTGTTTCCAATCTTTCTATCTCTTCTCTACTCATTTGTCTCTACCATTTTGTATGATTCATATCAATAACTAACACACTCAATTTCTTTTTAAATTTTTTTTTACAAAACAATCCTTTTACAATTTATTATCTCATACCCAATCCACTAAATAATATAGTATTCATATTCTCCCATAAAAATCTACTATGTCCGCACATCGTACATGCTACAAACTAGTAATATATAAAAGCTGACCCTTACAGCGTCACGTGTCGCCGTGAGAGAGCTTTGGATATAAATGCATTAAATCCTATCAACATTAACAAAACCAGAATAATAGGTATATGGATTTAATATTCTTCCCACCTCCCCCCTTTTTCCATCACCCTCCCTTGCTCTACTCTTCTTTCCTTTTTTTATTAATGCTTTGTCATTAAATTCAAGTTATCTATTACTTAATTATAATAACTAATTGATATATCTTCCTTTTTCTCTATTATTTTCTTTTCTTTTCTTTATAACTTTAGATTTAAATGCATTAATATATTTATTTGGAAGCATTGGTTTTAAATTATATATAGTTTTTTTATATTCATTTTAATTCTCCATTAATTAAACAACCCTTCAAATTTTTTTGAACTAAAAAAACCTTTGGTTTGCAAGGTTCATCTCCCTTTCATAATTTGAATTGTCCTATTTAATATATATTGTTAATTAGTTATATACTAATATAAGGTAATATGAAGAGTTCTAAAAGAATTCATTACACTTTAGATCATTCTCTCTAATATTTCTCTATATATAGGCCACCACCCTATATATTTGCCTTGAACTCTTAAGGTCCCCATCTCCCTATATAATCCATGTTTTTATTTTGTTTTCTTTTACTTTATCAGGTACCATTTTCTCCCTTTATATTTTTTTTTTCGTTACAAAATTTGCATTTCTAATTTTGCTATATTATGTTGTGCAAATTAACTTATGTTTTTATGGGTTGATTTGCAGATTATGGTTTTTACAAGGAGTCGGCTCTTTGAGGATTAATTATGGTCAAGTTGACACAATCAAACAAGGTTCTTGGTCTCTGAACCCGATTAGGTTCACAAAAGCAAGAATTTACAACATTTACCAATTCTAGCGTCCAGCTTATTGTAAATTAGGGCTTAGTTATGAACGTTTTATTCATTGGAGTTTTTTGTGAATGTGAAAGGATAAGGAATCCATTTTATATCGAAAAAAAATTTAGATCAATTGTTTTTGATGCATCCTCCATCTTTTTTATTTTATTCTTTGTATTGTTATTTAATATAATGCAAGGGTGTTTTGGGTTAATTTCTTAGGGATGTCTCTATAAAACACCATTTAAGCTCATTTTAATGCAATAATGTCAAAAGTCAACCACGAAATTCTATCAAATATTTGGTATATTTATTTTATTAGTATATTCATCAAATCAAGAGGCGACCCCATTGTTGGGATAATGATTAAATTCTCTTAACCAATCTCAATTCCACTATTATCTCATTTTTTCTTCTTTTATATGTTTATTTTAATATTTCATAGATTTTGTACTTATTTTATTATTATATTCATCAAATCAAGAGGCAATCCCATATTTGTTGGGATAATGATTAAATTCTCTTATCCAATCCCTATTCCACTGTTATCTCTTTTTTTTTTTTTTCTTCTTTTTATGTTTTTTTTAATATTTCATAGATTTGGTATTTATTTTATTATTATATTCATCAAATCAAGAGGAAATCCCATATTTGTTGGGATAATGATTAAATTCTCTTAACCAATCTCTATTCCATTGTTATCTTTTTTTTTTCTTCTTTTATATGTTTTTTTTAATGTTTCATAGATTTTGTAAGAATAAAAGATGAGCCATAATTTTTTTTTTTAAATTAACAGATAAATAGGTAATTAAAAGGCAATCTCAATGAGATAGTGAATAAATTTTGTAAGTATTACATTGTTTGGGAAGTTTAAAAAACAATTCATAAATTCTTTTTTTTTGCCAAAGGTATTAAGTAGTAATTAATTGTAATAATTTTTAATAATTTAATTTTTTTCCCAAATCAAAAATCTATAGATAATCAAGAGACAATCACGTAATTAATGTGATAGTGAATAAATTATTTTAATCAATTTCATAATTGAATTTAATTTTAATTATTATTATTATTTTGAAATATTACATTATTTGGTAAATTTAAAAGACGAGTGGTGTTATTGGCACACCCCCTACTGATCTATTAATGCTCCACTTTTTTAATTATATAATATATTTTTTTCCTTTATCAAAATTACTTAAAGAGACATATAATTTAGGAAAGAAATCTTCTACAAAGTAAATCTATTAAAATCTCATATTCCTTTTCCAAAAAAAAAACCCCAGTAATTTGGTTCTTTAAAAAAAAATTAACTCCTAAACCCTAAAATCTATTTTTTACATACATCTAAAATATTATGAAAGAGTTTGAGAACGATATCAAGAATATGGAAGAATTATCTAAGAATGATATCAAACATCTTGAAGAATTGTCTGACAATGATAGTAAGCATCTGAAAACAATTCATTATCTGGAAATAAGTTTGAAGTTTATTTTTTATTTAGAATGATATCAAGCTGTCGTTGTGTTGAAGTACTCTGTTATTTTTTATTTTTTTCGTTTCCATCATGAAATAAGAAGAAAAAAAACTAAAAAAATTAAATAAATAAGAAGAAAAAAAATAAATAAATCAATGGAGGTGAGAGAGATGTATACAGATACATAGATAATAGATAGAGAGATCATATATGGTATGTATTAAGTTTGAAAAATAAGTAAAATTGGTAGTTTTGGAAATAAACCAAAAAATTTAATAAAAACATTTAATTTTATTTAATTAAATCAAAATTTTAAAAAGTGGGTCATGAATAGATCAGTAGGGGGTGTGCCAGTAGCATCACTCTAAAAGACAAGCCATAATTCTTTTTACCAATTTTTTGTTGTTGTAAATAACAGATCAATAGGTAATCAAAAGGCAATTACATAATCAATAGGATAGTGAATAATTTTTTCTTTTTTTTGAAGTATTATATTATTTGGGAAGTTTAAAAGACAACCATAAATTCTTTTTTTGGTTATTAATTGTAATAATATAATTTGTTAATAGCCAAAATTGGCTAAGGACCAAAGGAAAATTTTTCACCTCCCAGACTTGGCTCCATACCCGAGAGTTTCCACCAGGAGACCATTCTATCCAAAGCCGAGCTACGATACCACCCTGCAGGAACAAGGACGGGCTCCGAAAACATCCAGGATAGAGCCTGGAACGATCAGATCTAGCCCGCATCACCAAAACTAGAAACTCCCCGAAGTCGAGGTCACCTTGCAATTGCTCCAGAGACTCACCTATACCTCGCTGACACAGGAGAATGTCCCTAGGAAGCCGCACCTAGCTTCGAAAGGTCAGTGGAAGCCGCACCTAGCTTCGAAAAGGTCAAGGGAAGCCAGATCTGGCTCCTAGCTGGATGAAACTTCTCAGATATCGAAGTCGGAACACTGATTGACCTCACTAGTTGATGCACCACACCATGATACTTTCAGCGATCCCCGTGGGAATCATGCCAGACCCAGAGATACACAGCATCACACCCACAGATATTATACACGTGCAGAACAATTAATAGAGTCTGAATGGGAAACAAATTGATTTCCAAGATACCCTCAACGGAGCAATTAACTCAAAGTCAACTACATTTAAAGGGAAAAATTCCGTCCGATAAGAGTGGGATGAGAAAATCAAGGGGAAATAAATGAGTTGACACCTATGAAGACATTGTATAAAGAAGGGACTTCCTCCTTCAGAAAGAGAGACTACTATTCGACAGGCATACGACAAGTACTCGACCATACCCTAGAGAGAATTCAGAGCAATTTGAGAGAAATTTATATACCATACACGTTCAATAAGAAAATATTTTTGCTTTCTTTTGGGTGGTGAATTGTATCATTATTCCTTGTCATTTTATAAAATATTGTTACACATACGATCAATCTTGGCCACCACCTACGTGGTAGTGATCTCGAGGGTGTTAACTAAGATTTCTCGTCTCGAGCAAAATTTCCGTTAACACTTTCTGGCGCCGTCAATGGGAAAAAACCTTACACCCAACTAACCAATTATTTGCATTTACATTTTCATTGTTTTAAAGGGACTATGAGGCTCCGCTCCTCCCAAGGCCAACATAGAGTTTCAGAGCAACTTCCAGCGAGGCTAACACGAAAGGCCCCAAGAAAGGGAAGAAAGTCTGGATATGGTAGTCAAGCTCCGGTCCAAACAACCAATGCGCGGGCTTCTGGCCACCCTATAGTGAGCCAGGCTGCGCTCGACCAACAAGCGGCGGCCTTCGTAGAATCCATCCGCGTCCGCCTGCTCACTGAAGGCATCACAATCCAGCCAACCAACCTAAATGATTAGGGAGAGCCGAGCAGGCTCAGAGCTAGGCCACCTGCTTTCGATCGCCTGGGACCTCCTCTTCCAGAGCTGGCTCGAGATAGGTCAGGGCCCCACGGTTCGATCCGGGATAGGCTGGGACCCATGCCCCCAGTTCTGAAAAGACTTTCATAATATCAACCCAGGCGAGTTAAGTCTGCCGCAGATGCTTTTACCCGGAAGCCACGAGAGCTATCTCATCCAACTACATCTAGGAGGACCGACCGTGCCCTAGAGGAGGAAAGTAGACAAACTCCCCGAGTGGATCCTATCCAGGAGGATGACCGGATAGAAATTGCCA
This sequence comes from Dipteronia sinensis, assembly GCA_033220585.1. NCBI lineage: Eukaryota > Viridiplantae > Streptophyta > Magnoliopsida > Sapindales > Sapindaceae > Dipteronia > Dipteronia sinensis. The sequence goes on along the minus strand of CM065636.1, from coordinate 69,314,603 downwards.
GTTCATCGGAAAGACTCGACAGTGAAGAATCTGAGGTTAACTAGAAGAGACGTGGGAACAAGCGACTGAGGGATCAGCTGGCAAAGCTACAAAAAGAGGTCCATCAGATAAGAAAGGGAAACAATAAGGAGGACAAAAAGGATCCCCTGAGCGAGATGAACGCTCCCTTCACTAGGAGGATCCAGGAAGCGGAGCTCCCCCCAAAATTCAAAATGCCAGCAGATAAGTTCTCCGGAACGGAAGATCCTCTAAGCCACCTAGAGAGCTTCGTTCAATAGATAGAGGTCCAGAACATTACCAGAGCAGCTATGTGCAGAATGTTTCCAACGACCCTAACCGACTACGGGAAAACCTGGTTCAGGAAACTGCCCTTTGGCAGCGTGGATTCTTTCACGAAATTATCAACAGATTTTTGCTCGCAATTCCAAGGGGTCAAACCTAGTCCGAAAGATCCCATACACCTCCAATATGTGATTCAAGAACGGAGTGAGACTCTTCGGTCGTACGTGGAACGATTTCACAAGAAGGTTATACAAATGAGAGTTTTCACTGAAAAAGAAACCCTCGCCAACTTCAAACGGAACCTATGGGTAGGAAAGCTTTTCCGTTCCTTTGCCAAGAGACCTCCCGAGACTTACCAGGAGGCCTACAACTGGGCTCTTGAGCAGGTTGAGATCGACGAACAACTCAAGGTCAAGATGGAACACGACGACATGAGAACGGCAAAGCGTCTGAAGAAAGAAGCCCCCAAATTTGAGCCAGTACAGAAAACTCAGAATAAACCTCCCAACAGGTCGACCTATCGCATCCATGTTCCTCTGCATAGGCAAGAAAGATATCCAGCAAAACGAACCCCTCCCCGGGCTTCGCCGCCTCCCAGGACCGTGGCTCCAGTAATGCATGGGGAAAAAGGGTATGACTACTACACACACCCCTTTGAATGCTTCCAGGGAAACAGTCTACCTTGCTATACAAGATAAAGGGTTGCTCCAAAAGCCCACTCTCATGAAGGCCCCAGCTGACAGGAGAAACCGGTACAAGTACTACGACTTCCACGAAGACGTGGGCCACAACACCTCAGAGTGATATAATTTGCGCAACCAGATTGAAGCCCTGATAAGGGGAGGATGCTTGATTGAGTTCTTACAATAGGTCAGAGATAACATTAGGACTGGAAGGGAGGTACAAGCTGAAATCTGTAAAGACGCAGAAAAGAGGAAAGGGGAACAGACTGACTTAATGCAACAGATCCAGGTGATACACACTATTAGCGGAGGTCCTACACTGGCTGGCGTTTCTAATAACTCCCGAAAAAACCACGCAAGAAAGATTCCCTGCATCAAAGAAAGCCGGGGGATCTTCGAAGTCAGCCAGAGCCCGACAGAGCCCTCCCAGTCAGCGCATATCGTTTTCACCGAAGCAGATGTCTTCAACACTGTGCAACCTCGTGATGATCCAATGGTAATCACGATACAGATCGCCAACTGTCTGGTCCATCGCGTGCTTGTGGATACAGGTAGCAGTGTAGATATCATTTTCAAGGATACCCTGGAAAAATTAAACCTGAAGCAACGTTGTTACAACAGCTGTACCACTCCGTTTTACGGGTTCACTAGAGATTTGATCATACCAGTGGGGTCGATGATCCTCCCAGTAATCATCGGAATCACCCCTCTCCAACAGAATGTTATGACCGACTTTGTTGTGGTGGACACCTCCATCGGCCTACAATGCCATCCTAGGGAGACATTTCCTATCCTCCTTGAAGGGAGTCTTGTCCATATACCACAACGTCCTGAAATTCCCGGTTGGAACCAAAGTAGGAGAGGTACGCGGTGACCAGCAGGCAGCCAAGAAATACTACGCAGTATCTGCCAATCCTACAGCCCTAGCAAAACAGTGTGTACATGTGACATTAATCCAGGAAGACATGGATACATCCCGGATAATCCAGGAGGAGAAGGAGCCCGAGGAACATCCTGAGCATCCGGAGAGCAAACCTATTATGCCTTACGAGGAAGAACGGAGTAAGGAATGGGCCAGCGGGCAGCCCATAGATAAACTAAAAGAGATACCCATCAGAAATGACAATCCATCCAAGGTCGTCAAGGTCGGGGCCACCCTTGATCCAGAAGTAAAAAGATGACTAATTGACCTTTTCAGGGAGTTCAGCGACATCTTCGCTTGGAACCATGATGAAATGCCTGGAATCCTGGTATCATTGGCCGCCCACCGACTAGCAGTAGATCCAACAGTCAAGCCCGTCAAGCAGAATAGGCGTCACTTCAACGCTGATAGGAACGCTGCGGTGCAGGAAGAGATTGATAAATTGATCAAAGCAGGGTTCATCAGAGAAGTACGTTACCCCGAATGGATCGCCAACGTGGTCATGGTTACGAAGGTGAATGGAAAGTGGCGTATGTTTGTCGATTACACCGACCTCAACCGGGCTTGTCCGAAAGATAGTTTTCCTTTACCAAAGATCGACCAGCTGGTTGACTCCATGTCCGAAAATATACTTTTGAGTTTTATGGACGCATTCTCAAGATACAACCAAATTAAAATGCACCCGGCTGACCAAGATAAAACCAGATTCATTACTGGACAGGGCTTATACTGCTACAAGGTGATGCCGTTTGGTTTGAAGAATGCGGGGGCCATATACCAGCGGTTGGTTAACAAACTGTTCAAGCCCGAGATAGGAAGGACGATGGAAGTATATATCGACGACATGATCACGAAATCCCCAACCGCAAAAGGACATCAGGAAGACCTTCGCAAAACCTTCCTCATACTGAGGGAAAACCAGATGCGTTTGAACCCCTCCAAATGTGCCTTTGGGGTAACGGCGGGGAAGTTTCTAGGCTTCATGGTTCATGAGAGAGGCATAGAAGCCAACCCTGAAAAAATCAAACTATCTTGGACCTGGAATCCCCAACCTTACTTAAGCAAGTACAGATTCTGACTGGACGGGTGGCGGCACTCAACAGGTTTATTTCTCGCTCCACCGATAAATGTCTCCCTTTCTTCAAAGCCATCAAACAAGGGAAAAACATGAAGTGGAGCCAGGAGAGCGAACGGGCTTTTCAAGCTTTGAAAGAATACCTAACAAGCCCCCCATTGTTAGTCAAGCCGGTTCTCGGAGATGAGTTACAGATCTACCTGGCCGTATCAGAAACTGCAGTAAGCGGGGCTTTGGCCAAGGAGTGTAGCCAAGGTTTTCAAAGACTCATATACTATGTGAGTCATTCTTTGACCAAATCAGAAAGGAATTACATTCTCCTGGAAAAGCTCGCTTATGCTCTGGTGATCTCAGCGAGGAAGCTCCATCCCTATTTTCAAGCTCACACAATAGCAGTGGTGACGGACCAACCCCTTCCCCAATTCTTGCAAAGACCAGACGTGTCTGGAAGGCTAGTCTTATGGGCCTTAGAGCTCACTCAGTTCGACCTAAAGTATAAGCCCCGGACTACGATTAAGGCACAGGCTTTGGCCGACTTCGTGGCAGAATTTTCAGCGATCCCAGATCAAGATGTTCCCTCAGTATCAAATGAGATCCCTGAGAAGATATACGGGGTCGACAATTGGCCGGAAGGCTGCAAGCCATGGACCCTCTTTACAGATGGAGTGTCCGGGCAAGCCGGGGGAGGAGTTGGCATAGTTTTAATAGATCCGGAAGGGACTGAATTCTGTCACTGTTTCAGATTCGAGTTTAAAGCTACCAATAATGAAGCGGAGTATGAAGCCCTCCTAGCCGGGATGAAGGTAGCCATTGAACTAAAGGCCGATTACCTACAAATCAAGAAAGATTCATTGCTTGTTGTAAACCAGGTGACTGGGGTCTACCAGGCAAAGGGAGATAATATGGATGCCTACCTAAATCTAGCTCAGCTACTAAAAAGTAAATTTAAGGGGCTCAAGATCGATCAAGTGCCTCGACACCAAAACCATAGCGCAGATATTCTGGCTAAAATAGCGGCGAACGGAGGCCAATCCCTACCACAGGGAATTCCCCTCCAAGTGATCACCCAACCAAGCAAAGCCACAAATGGAGAAATTTTCTCCCTGGATCGCCTGCCTTGCTGGATGGACCCAATTGTCGCCTACCTCCTTGAAGGAGAGCTTCTTGAAGGGCCCGACCAAGCCCGAAGAATTAAGAGACTCTCAGTCCGATACTGTATGGTAGACGGGTACCTCTACAGAAGGGGCAGATCCCTCCCCTTACTTAGGTGCTTGCATCTCGATGATGCTAAGTGGGCATTGAGAGAGGTTCACTCTAGGACTGTGGGAACCACATAGGTGGGGAAGCTTTAGCCTATCAGGTGCTTCGTATGGGATACTATTGGCCGACCATCCACTAAGACGCAAAGAGTTTTATGCAATCTTGCAAGCCTTGTCAAAGAATTTCAAACTTGAACCACCAGCCACCCGAGCGGCTGTCGTCCCTCAGTTCACCTTACCCCTTTGCCATGTGGGAAATCGACCTAATTGGGCCACTGTTAGGATTATGCTCAATGGCAAGAGTGTAATATTGTAATTGATAATCTTCTCATATTAATAAAGTGAATTCTGATTCTTACAATCACTTATAGCATTTATTATTATAATTGTCAAGGTAAATAATCAAAGGTCAAAAGACTATGAGACATGAAGAATTATTCATACATCCGGATATGTATGAGGTAGACACAATTCTTTAGTTAGTCTTGAATAACGTTCACAACTTAAGTTAAAGGTTGGGCACCTCTATCTTGTTAAAGTTGTAGAATTCTTTTACTAGTATTTGAGTGGGATCAAATGAATATGATGAGTCTAAAATCATCGAAAGGTTTTCGAGTAAAAGAATCTAGTGCACTAGGTGCATTGAACTGGATCACAATGAAATACTTTATCTAAAACCGTCACTAGATATAATTCTTTTCATTAAAGAGGACAATCGGAGAGTCTATCTTAATCCTGAGATAAATGATGGACTTATGGTTGCAAGTGTTATCATTAGAGCTATCAATGAGTACGATTATATAGCATAGTCTATCTTCGATAGTTTGGTGGTATACATTTGTTAATCGATAGAGGACTTCATTTATAGATATGGACATCGTGGCTCCATTTATTAAATGAGAGTATAATATCATCATATGGATGTTTTGAGGTATTGGATATTAAATCTCAACGTTGAGTTTTCAATAATGATTATTGAAAACATGGCTTCTGGACAAGTCAAAGTATCCAAGTTCGAAATGTGGTCATATGAGGAAATATGGTAACTTGGAGAGCTATAGGCGGTCTATGAGCTCTTGGCGATTACTAATATTATTCACGAGGATACACCATCTCCTATAAGATTGTCTAGGGTATGAATGAGAAACATCTCCTTATTCTATCTTTATTTAAGAGTTCAATTTTAGCTCTTTAGTGAAATGAGTTAAAATTAATAGATTTGACCTAAGTGAATCATTTGTTGATTGTGATTAGGTTGTGTCTATTGAAGCTTAAATTTAGATAGCCCGCCAAGATCCCCAATCCACACGTATTTGCATGGATCACTTGATATATTCTACCGGGCCGATTTAAGGGTCCATCTAGAATTGTTTTTAATATATCAAGAATATAATATGTCTATTATTTAATTAATGGGCTGCACTATTATATTAATATATTAAAAGGAGACATGTGGGCTTGTTTCTTTTAATAAGAATGGGTCTGGTTCACATGTGAGCTTTTATTTAAAGTCCAATGGATTAAATGAAATAAGAAAATAATATATGGCCCATTTATATAAGTGGGGCGGCAAAGAATAATCAGTGTACTATCAAAGAATAATCTCTTCTCTCTTTTATGTTTAGTAGAATAAAAATTATCCTTTTCTATGAATTGAGAAGAAGAAGAAAAATTGAATCAGCTTGTGTGTACAACATCGAATTAGGTTCACGCGAGTTTCGATCATTAGATTGAGAACTCACAAGTGACCGAAATAATCTTTGTCTTCTTTTGATTGTTTTGTGACTAACAAAAGAAAAAGAAAACTTTGTTCATCCATTCTCAGGTTTGCAATTCAAAGAAAAAGGGAGACCACGCTCCTAGGTGATTCACGTACGTGTTCGGATTGGAAGATCTCGCGGTAGTGTTCACGATCACTGTTCACGGGGTACTGTTCACGATCACTGTTCACGCGGGTACTGTTCACGGGCATCGGAAAAGATTTTACGGATTACCAATCGATGTAAGTCAATTGGATCACGCGTCAAGAGGTATTTAACTCTAACCGTATATATTTGAGTTTAATTAATTAAAAGGTTAAGGTTCAACTTTGAGAAAAATTTTAAAACCATACGAAATCTATTTTTCGTTTCTTCCGCTGAGTTTTATATCGATTTTTTCCTACAGCCACTCCCTACAGCTCCCGGACAGATGAAACATGCTATTGTGGCTATCGACTACTTCACAAGATGGGTCGAGGCAGTGCCTCTTTCTCGAATATCAGAAAAGAATACAACTAAGTTCATCAAGACTAACGTGGTATGCAGATTTGGGACACCTCTCATCATTATAGCTAACCTAGGGAAGCAATTAAACAACGCCCGGTTAAAAGACTTCTGCAAAGGATTGGGGATCGACCTCAGGCTCGCTTCAGTGGCTCATCCCCAGACTAACGGGCTGGTAGAATCCACCAACAAGACTATCAAGAAACTTCTAAAGAAGAAGCTACAACAGAAGAAAGGTAAATGGGCTGAAGAGCTGCCAGAAGTCCTCTGGGCATACCGAACTACAAAGAGAACAGCTACCGGGGAGACACCTTACTCCCTGGCTTTCAGGGTTGAAGCAGTCCTCCCCATCGAGCATAAATTGACCTCGTTTAGGGTACATCACTTTGAGCCCGAAAGTAACGAAGTCAAACTCCGGGCTAATCTAGACCTCTTAGAAGAAAAACAAGACCGGGTAGCAGAGAAAGTAGTGATCTACCAGAGCAAGATCGCTAGATACTTCAACCAAAACTTCAGAGCCCGGGAATTCAAAGAAGGGGATCTGGTACTTAGGAAAGTGACCCTGAACACTCGGAAAAGGTCGAATAGAGTCTTAAGTCCCAATTGGGAAGGGCCATATTTGATAAAGCTAGTTGTTCGCAATGGAGTTTATAAACTCGAAGACATAGACGGACGATCCATCGACCACACTTGGAATGCAGATCATTTGAGGAAATTCTACCCTTGAAGGGAATTCTCAAGCAGACTACCCCCATTTAGTTTTCATTACAGACCCTAATAAAGATGTACTACATCTCGATCATCAATAAAGTCATTTTCCTTTTCTCTTCCATCTTTGTCTCCAACTATGTTCAACATTAGTAACTATACCCTTGTGTGGGAAACTCAACATAAACACTTTAAGGCCAGGAAATAGCTCAGTAGCCCTTCTGATGCCTTGGTCGGGCTATCGCCCCAAAAAAAATAACAAACAAATAAATAAAATGTTTGTTTTCGTGTGCAGGATCAAAATCATCATAATTCCTTACACGAGTCTTAATTGTTACTACAGATGCCACTCTGGTTCCTATTCAAGACCAGAAATGAAACAAGAGTTCTCAAAAGCGATTCGATTTCTCATTAAGGATAAGGGGACCCTATCCCCCGATAAGGCTACATCCACCAAACGGGGAGCCCAACCCCCGAGCTCGGGCTATAAAAAAGAAGAAAAAAAAAGAGAAAGCTAATAAGGGCAAAACGGGGTGCCCACCCCCTTTTTCCGGGCAATAAAAAACAAGTCATGATAAACTGCTTCAAGTTTTGGGACTCTCTTGGCTCTTCTCCGCTGGCCCTCCTCTTTCTTGCTGATCTTCGCCATCAACCCCCTCTACAGATAGCTGTCCATCTTGGTTATCCTCGCAGACCGCTCCTCCATTTAGAGGCTCCATCGGTTGATCAGCAGGATCTTCCTTCAAGAATTCATTAATCACGTCCATAACCTAAGGCGGGATAGCCGCATCAAGAAGGGCAGCCATGGACTCTGTCTGGCTCCTGTCGACCTCCATCTCTGTTAAAGGAGGATCCTCAAACGGGCTCCTAACCTCTTCACCAGCTCCCGACTGGTCCCCCTCGGATCGAGAGGACAACACTTTACTGGAAGACTCCCCGGGACCTGAGGTAGTAAAGGTAGAAAGAGGGAGTGGAGGATCTGTCTGGGCGGGCTGTTTCCCAGCTCCTGCTTGGCTCGAAGGAACCACCTCGTCGCCTTCAGGGTGAGATAGCTCGGCAGCCTTGAGCATTATTTCCTGTCTATCCCAGCCGACAATAGATGACAAATCAAAGGGAGGAGGAAGAGCTTCCGAGGCCTGAAAGGAAGCATAGAAATATCCGTCGCTGAAGGAGGTCTCCGCATCAGCTTGCAGCTTGGTCACCTGAGTAATCAGAGACTGATTCTCGAGGTCCAACTTTTTAGCCTCAGATCTCCAGGAATCCCGCTGTCTAGCCCACAGGAGAGATTGAAGACGCTCATGATCATAAGATTGCTTCATCATCTCATGATCGCAGCGAAGCTCAGCTATCTCGACCTCGACCTTTCCCTGGTTGGAAGTCATCTCTTCCACTAAAGACTGAGCATGCTTGAGCAATTCCCTGGCTTTCTCGGCTTCGGCTTCGCCTTATGCAGCCTGGTCGCGAAGGAGGGCTACCTGCTGGCCCATCGCAACATTAAACTTGAAGGCCTACAAAATACAGAACCAGAGTTAGAAACTGAACGAATTAACAACAAGAGTAGTAGGAAGGAAATACAATTACCTCAGCTAAAATAGCAGACCCATTGGTAATAAAGACATCCACATGCATGTAAGCCATCTTGGAGATCCCACCGCCCGGACAAGACGCTATGAATTGTTCCAGGACTTCATCCCGCCCTGCCGAGCTTGACTGAGGCCGAGAGAGGCTGGAAGGAACCCTCGCGACACCTTTCCCAGAAACCTCCAAAGCTTTGGTTGTTGGAAGCGCAGCGGAATCAGGAGGTTGAGTCGAGGGGGTAGCAACTTTAGCGACCACAACCGAAGGGACAGAAGCAACCGGACCAACCACCTGGGGAGCTTTACCCAAAGCCCGGAAAGCCCGCGCAGCAAGAGTGGCCATCTTGGACCCAGCCGGAGAGATAGATGAATCAAGAGCAGGTTCGACCTCAGTGGAGGGAAGAAAAACTCTACCTTGAGGAGAGCGTGAGACGTGGCGGGTTGCCGTTTCAACGATAAAAACTGTGAATAAGCAGATTAAATAGGAAAATGTTAAAACCAAGCTGAGTAATAAGGCATAGCAACTCAATGACACTTATGAGGAGTAGCGTATGAGATCCGCAAGTATTTGTTCACCCTACGAGGATCAAAGGCTTCAGCAGTAGGGAATTTCAGGTTCAAATAATTCCGGGCTAAAATAGCCTTCAAGATGGCTTCGGACTCAGAAGCCAAGGAATCCCGGTCTCATGAGGGTTTGTCACTGAAAGCCGTGAGAACCTCGAATTCATGCCCTCTAATGAAAATCGAGCTCCCTCAGTCATCCCCCGTAATGATCCATTCTTCTTTCCAAGCGGGGTCCTTCTTCGAAGCACCAGGAATAATGAAGTTGAGCTTGTTCTTGGCCTTGGCATATAACTGGCCTTGAGGAGCGCCAGACAGGCTCCCAATCTGGAAGAGATAGGCCAGCTCCTCTGCACCCGGCTCCCTCGTCACCTTACTCAACTGACATTGTTCCCTCCATAGTACAAGAAAACCAATCAGATGCCTCTAGAAGCCATGCGTCAACTGGAGGGGAGCGAGCTGGATGGCGTTAAGAGCCCGCCGAAGAGTCGGATGAAGGGGAAGCCTGACCCTATTCTCGAGAGCTGCCACATGAATCGGAAGCACGCCTTTAGGGGGGTTGAAGAACTCATAATTTTTTGGAGGCACCGAGATGGATACGCTATCGGGGATGCCAAACTTCGACCTCAAGCGGTCAATCGAGACCGGGTCGACGATGGAATCTGGGACAACCCGAAAATCATAAAGAGAAAGCCTCTCCAAAAAGGGGACCAGGAGCCGAGACCCGATGTTCTCCCGCGGCGTCACCGCCCGCTTCTTTGTTGGAATCTTCATCGACGATATCCAAAGGATGGTTGGAGAACCCAGTCCCAATGGATACATTCCTACTTGACCGGCGACGTTGCGGGGTAAGCGGGGAATCGTCGCCGTCAGAACTCCTCCTAGCTCGTTTCCCCAGAGTAAGACTGACGACCTCCTCGCCGTCAACTATGGAGTCAACTGAATCGCGACTAGTTTTCGACATAGTAAAAGCCAATAAGGATGAAGAATGAGGAATGAAGAAAAAGGCAAGCTTGGAGGAAAGCCTATGAGAGAAAATATTTCTTAGCAAAAATTTTAGTTCGAGAGATGTGAGGAAGACGAGGAGAAAAATAGATATATATATATATATATATATATTTATATATATATAGGCAGGAGGGCAACAACACGAGCTATCGAGATCCTCGTTTGGTAACGGTAAAGAATCTCAAGGACTACCGTAACGTAACCGAATTAACTCAGAAGCAGGCTAATCATCTCACGCCACATCACTTACGCAGTTAAGATGGAGATCTCCCCAAGATTCTGGTAACGGTAAAAAATCTCGGGGACTGCCGTAACGCAATTAGATCAATTCGGAGATAAATTAGTCGGTTCGCATCACGTCACTCTGATGAGGAGATTTCCCCAATATTTCGGTAACGGTAAAAAGGGGAAGATTTCCCAAATAAAGTAAAAATCTGACCCTAACCCCAAGCTCGACGTCTGGTGTTCAAGTCAGAGAGGACTTCTGTTAATAGCCAAAATTGGCTAAGGACCAAAGGAAAATTTTCCACCTCCCAGACCTGGCTCCATACCCGAGAGTTTCCACCAGGAGACCATTCTATCCAGAGCCGAGCTACGATACCACCCCGCAGGAACAAGGACGGGCTCCGGAAACATCCGGGATAGAGCCTGGAACGATCAGATCTAGCCCGCATCACCAAAACTAGAAATTCCCCGAAGTCGAGGTCACCTTGCAATTGCTCCAGAGACTCACCTATACCTCGTTGACACAGGAGAATGTCCCTAGGAAGCCGCACCTAGCTTCGAAAGGTCAGGGGAAGCCGCACCTAGCTTCGAAAAGGTCAAGGGAAGCCAGATCTGGCTTCTAGCTGGATGAAACTTCTCAGATATCAAGGTCAAAACACTGATCGACCTCACTAGTTGATGCACCACACCATGATACATTCAGCGATCCCCATGGGAATCATGCCAGACCCAGAGATACACAACATCACACCCACAGATATTATACACGTGCAGAACAATTAATAGAGTCTGAATGGGAAACAAATTGATTTCCAAGATACCCTCAACGGAGCAATTAACTCAAAGTCAACTACATTTAAAGGGAAAAATTCTGTCCGATAAGAGGGGGATGAGAAAATCAAGGGGAAATCAATGAGTTGACACCTATGAAGACATTGTATAAAGAAGGGACTTCCTCCTTCAGAAAGAGAGACTACTATTCGACAAGCATACGACAAGTACTCGACCATACCCTAGAGAGAATTCAGAGCAATTTGAGAGAAATTTATATACCATACACGTTCAATAAGAAAATATTTTTGCTTTCTTTTGGGTGGTGAATTGTATCATTATTCCTTGTCATTTTATAAAACATTATTACACATACGATCAATCTTGGCCACCACCTACGTGGTAGTGGTTTCGAGGGTGTTAACTGAGATTTCTTGTCTCGAGCAAAATTTCCGTTAACATAATTTAATTTTTTTCTAAATCAAAAGACTATAGATATTCAAGAGGTAATCACGTCATTAATGAAATAGTTAATAAATTATTTTAACGAATCTCATAACTGATTTTTTATTTTAATTTTTTTAAAGAAGTATTATATTACTTGGTAAGTTTAAAAGACAAACCATAATTTCTCTTAGGGTTGTCTCTATAAAACACCATTTTGGCTTATCTTGATGTAGTAATGCACTAATGTCACTAAACGGAATAGGTTTCATCACTAATTGAAATTTTGTATTAGGTGGGAAAGATTTTGTCATAAATCACAAATCAAGAGGCAATCACATATTTATTGGGATAATTATTAAATTCTCTTAACCAATCTCTATTCCATTGTTATCTCATTCTTATTTTCTTTTATATTATTTTTGATTTGTTTGAAAAGGTTAAAAAAAAAATTCGCTCTCTCCCTTGCTCTATAATATTTCTATAATGGAGGCACAAGTGTAAAAAATCTTGGCCATTAATTAGTTTTTTAAAAATTAAATTAAATTATGCTGAACTAATTAATTAATAATTGATAAATTCAAAAGACACTAAATTAATTTGTTTTTTTCAAAATGCAAAAGACACTCAATTAATAGTTAATAAAATACACTAGTCTATATCTATAGTTAATCAACAGTCAATCCCGTAATTAATGAGATGATGAATAAATTCTCTTAACCAATGTCATAATTGAGCATTAATTATTATTATTTTTTTAAATATTACCTTATTTTGTAGGATTAAAAGACAAGCCAATTTTTTTTTTTTTTGAAATAACTCATCAATAGGTAATCAAAAGACAATCCCGTAATCAATGAGATAGTGAATAAATTTTTTTTATAAAAGTATTACATTATTTGGGAAGTTTAAAGGAAAAGCCATAAATATTTTTTTTTACCAAAACTATTAAGTAGTTATTAATTGTAATAATTTTTCATAGTATAATTTTTTTCCTAAATAAAAAAATTATAGATAATCTGCGGGCAATCACGCAATTAATATAATAGTGAATAAATTATTTTAATCAATTGCATAATTGATTTTTAATTTTTAATTATTATTTTTTTAAAGTATTACATTATTTGGTAAGTTTAAAAGACATGCTATAATTTTTTTTTTTGCCATATTTAATTTTTTGGTAAATAACATATCAATAGGTAATCAAAAGGTAATCCCATTATCAATGGGATATTGATTTGTTTTTAAAGTCTTAGGGGTTGTTTGTTTTTTTCACTTAAGACTTAATGGGTCTGAATTGAACTCATTAAGTTGTTTGTTTGTTTTTTTAAGTGGTCAAACAACTTAAAAATATCAAAAAAACAACTTAAAATAAAAAGTAAGAAATCCTGACTTTTAACTTAATTCCAAATCATTGGATTACAATTAAAATATTCTATTCCAATTCTATCCTCCAAAAAAAGATATATTTCCAAATTTATATTAATTTAATATAGTATAAAAAAATTTCTTTTAACATATTTCTTATTTTAAACATGTTTTAGAAAAGAAAAAAAAAACCTAAATACTTTTCATAATGAAATTTTTTAGAGATTGAACTATTGAATTTCTCTCCTGCCAAATCCCGGTAAGAACTCTTTATTTATTTATTTTTATCTAACTATTAGTATAGTGCTCAATAAAGTTGTCTATCATATTAAGTAGATTTCGTGGCTCGAAAATGTTATAGAATTATTGTATATAAAAATTCAAGAACCTTTTTTTTATTTGGTTTCCGGTGCATATGATCCAGGAAACAAAAAAAAACAAAAAAGGTCTCATGAATTATATTCATCGGAAACGTGGACAACGTATAAAATTGAACTTGAATTTGAACTTTTTTTTTGACAATAAATTTAACTTAAACTTTGTTTGCAGAACATGCAAAATTATATTCTTTGTTTAACTTTTTATTTTGTTAAATTAAACTTTGTTTGCAAAAAAAAAAAAAAACCATACAAAATGTTATAAAGAATGATGCATGTTAAATTACTTCTTTTAATTAGTATGTGTATAAATGTACAATTACATATTTTCAGACAGTTTTATTTTCAAAAAACAAACATGTTAACAGTACATTCAGATGTGAGGAAAAAAACAAACAAACATGTCATTCAGATTCAGATTTCATTCCCTATTCAGTCTTCAGAAAAATTCAGGAATGTTCAGTGTTCAGACAAAAAAACAAACGACCCCTTACAGTATTTGAGAAATTTAAAAGACAAGCCATAATTTGTTTTTCATGGCTACTAAGTAGTTATTACTTGTAATAATTTTTAATTATTTAAGTTTTTTTCTAAATAAAAAATCTATAGGTATTCAAAAGACAATCACGTAATAAATGAGATAGTTAATAAATTATATTAACTAATTTCATAATTGATTTTTAATTTTTAATTTTTTTGAAGTATTACATTATTGGTTAGTTTAAAAGACAGAGCATAATTTTGTTTGCCAACAAGCCATAAATTCTTATTAATTATTTTTTAAGTATTATTAATTAGTTGTAATATTTCAAAAAAAAGTATTGTTAATTATTTATCTATATAATATATATTAAAATATTTGACAAGTTATTAATTCTAATAATTTTTAATATTAAAATTGTTTTCCTAAATCAAAAACTATTGGTAATCAAGAGTCAATCAGGTAATTAATGGAATGGTGAACCCTAACCAATCTCTTAATTGATTTTTATTTATTAAGTTTTTTTTTTGAAACATTACATTATTTTGGTAAGTTTAAAAGACCGGTCATAAATAGTTTTTGCCAACAAGCCATAAATTTCATATTATTTAGTTTTTTTTCTTAAGTATTGTTAGTTAGTCGCAATATTTAAAAAAAATGGTTAATTAGTTATCTACATAATATATATTATAATATTTGGTAAGTTATTAATTATAATAATTCTTAATAATATATATTTTTTGGTAAATCAAAAATCAAAAGGTAGTCAAAAGGCATTCACGTAATTAATGGAATAGATTCTCTTAACCAATCTCATAATTGATTTTAATTATTAAGTATTATTTTCTTTTTGAAGTAGTGTTAACATGTGCTCTATTAAAAAACACAAGAGTTTATCTTATGCATTTTAACTGTTAAGGATTTTTTTTCCTTCTATGGTATCCACATGAAAATGAAAAAAAATACATATAACATGACTTCATATCTTAATTTTTTTAAAAACAAAAGTTCATTTTAAATCATATTAAAACTTTTCCCTTCATCTTTTTTTAAGTTACAAAAATGTTTTTATTTTTTAAGAATGCTTTGCCATTTGGAGATATTCAGCACTTAAAAAAAATCTTTGTTGGATATTCTTATTAGATCACACTTTAAAAAAAATATATGGCATAGTATTAAGATAGATAAATCTAGAGCATGAATATTGATAAAATAGAATATGTAGTTTCTCAACTCAACTCATGTTGAGAGGCTTGAATGAGTAGTAGATGAGAGAAAATCTGTTGCTAGCACCGTGTATCGGTATATCATCGCCCTAGAACTGGAAGGGAACAATAAAGAAGAAAAAAAAAACATAAAAATAATTGCTAAGAAGGAGAAAATGTTTAAATTTAATGGAGGGAGAGAGGTCAAATTTAATTCAAGAATTAATTAGAGAGCGAGAGGAGAATGAATAAATCATTAAATTTAAACCCTCCAATATTATTAGATCCTAAGACTATAAAAATATGTCAAAATTTGTATAAAAAATTGGGGTCAATCCTGCCCCACAATTTACATTATATTATTTGGTAAGTTATTAATTATAATATTTTTTAATAATATTTTTTTCTTTAATCAAGATATACTCATGTAATTAATGGGTTAGTGAATAAATTCTCTTAACCAATCTCAAAATTGATTTTTAATTTTTTTTTGAAGTACTCCATTATTTGGTAAGTTTAAAAGACAAGGCATAATATTTTTTTTTCTCAACAACCATAAATTATTAGTTTTTTTTAAAAGTATTGTAATATTTCAAAAAAAAAATAATATTGTTAATTAGTTACCTATATAATATATATATATATATATATATATTATAATATTTGGTAAGTTATTTTATTTTAAGTTCATTAAGGTAATTTATTCATTATCTCTTTTGTTTTGGGAATTGTTTTTAAGGGACATTTGTTATGGAATTGACTTTTCATTTTTATTCATTATCCCATTAATTAATTAAAAATAATAATCCCATTAATTAATTAAAAATAAAAAATCACAAGCTAACATTTCATATTCAATTTAGTAAAAAAATAAAACATTTCATATTCAATTATCTCATTTATGTTACCTTTTATATAATTTTTGTTGAGTTTGAATAGCCTAATAATTTCTACCCAAAATAAAAAGTCAACAACACTTCTTCTCTTTTGCTATGTTTATTTCTTTGTTTGTTTATAATTCAATCTAGATACTCTACACCAATGTTTATATGTCATCTTAAGGTTCCTTCTCTTTCGGTCACCATCGTCCAAACCAACTCTAATATTACACACAAAAAATAAAAATAGAAGAATACACACGGAAAATTTTAAAAATATAAATTTGATAACAAATACGTTATGTTTCAACTTGCCCGCACATCATGCGGGCTGTATACTAGTAATATATAAACGTTGACTCTTACAGCGCCACATGTCGCCGTGAGGGAGCTTTGGACTTAAATGCTATATATTCATTTATATATATATATATATATATATATATATATATCCTATAATAGAGCCATTAATTAGTTTTTTTAATTTAATCATTAATTAGTTGTTTTGTCTATTATTGTTATTATTGTTATTATTATTATTATTATTATTATTATTATTATTATTATTATACTCCTTAATTTCAATATTTTAAATCTTGCATATATTTCCTTATCAGTTTCGTAATTTGAATTAGTCCTCATAAACTTATAACATCTATCTAATAATTGATGGAGTTTTGACATTAAATCCTATCTTATTGGTTCATTTCCCTAGCATAATATGAACCGCCCTATTTGATATATATTGTTAATTTTTTTTTTTACAAATAATATATATTGTTAATTAGTTATATACTTATTATAAACGGTAATATGAAGAGTCTCAAAAAGAATTCATTACAATCTTCCGATCTTCTCTAATATTTTTCTATATATAGCCCACTACTCCAATTATTTTATTCATTTCAACATTCTTAAGGTCCTCCCCATTTCTCTTTCTCACTCTAGCTATTCATTGCAATATTTTTAAGGAAAAACGCTGTAATCCATGTTTTTCTCCTATTTTAATTTTCTTTATTAAGTACCCTTTTCTCCATTCCTTACAAAATTTGCATTTCTAATGTTGCTATATTATATTGTGTAAATTAACTTATGTTTTTGTGTGTTGATTTGCAGGTTATGGTTTCCGACGAGGAGTCAGTTTTTTGGGATCAATTATGGTCAAGTTGACGCTGTCAGAAAATGTCCTCAATTTCTTGAGTGCTAATAAGTTCACAAAAGTAAGAATTTATAATACGAATATGCAAATATTGTCAGATTAACAATATTGGTTAGTTCTAGCGTCAAGCTTATTGTAAATAAGAGATTGGTTATGGGTGTTTTGTTCTTTGGAGTATTTTGTGAATGTGAGAGGATAAGGAGACGGTTTATATCAAATATTTTTAGATCGATTTTACTGTGTACCTTTTACTGCATGCATCCACCACCATTTTATATTTTTTTGTGTTTTTATTTAATATAACGCAAGGGTGTTTTGGAATTCTTATAATCCAGACTTGGCAACTTGATGGATTCTTCCACGAAACAACCTTAACTTAAGGTTGTTTCTGTAAAAAAAAAAAACAATATTTTGGCTCATATTTGATGTGATAATTTCAAAAGTTAAGACCCTAAAATTTTATCAAATATTTGGTATATTTATTTTATTATTATATTCCCCAGATTATAGATTATAAGCTATATATTAATTACAAAAATTACTCATATATATCTATATATTAATATATACCTTTAGTTTTGTTTTCTTTTTAATTGTTTAGAATGTATTAAATATTTGATCGGTCTATTTCTATACATATTTTAGGTCCCCATTTCCTATTATTTGTGCTTTGTTCTTGGGAGAAATTAGGTATTTTATGTGTTTATTGAGCATGTGTAGGTCACATTCCTTAGATGAAGTGTTTGAAGGTATTTTCAAGGAAAAGAGCTTAAATGTGAAGAAAAAGAGCAAAGCTGTCATCCAGCGCTGTGTAGGTCGCTCTTCATGCACGACCTCCACCGCGGCACGTCCAGCGGTACATTTCAGTAGGCTTTCTGTTCTTTTCCGCGGTCCATACCGCTTCCCAGGCATCAACCTCAACCGCGGTCTATGCCGCACATCATTCCGGGAAAGGCTGATTCAGCCAGTGCAGAACAGACAGATTGCGGGGGCCATATCTCTCAGCTCCAATTGAATTGTGTGTCCTACCACCTATGGATGGAAAGCCCCAGAGGTTTAGCTTCTGGCGCACTTTACGGATCACAATTCCGATATTCCTAGAAGAGGTTATGCCCATTTTAGTATCTGATAGTCAGATCAGTCATAATTCCGCAAATAGTGACGGGATTTATTTTGCAAGTTGTCGGAACGGAAAATATTACCTTCTTGGACATGAGTGTGAGTCTTGGGAAGCAAGTTGACACCTAATTCTTATCTTCCTTCAATAAGTAATCAATTTGAGTGGATTAGGAAAGAATTAAATCTCAAAAAGGTAGAGTTCCAAAAGGGAACCAATTTCCTTATTGTTTAAGGACTTGGCTTAGCATCTAAAGCATATTTAAACCCCTGTGAACCCTAATTTCGAGAGAGAAGCGAAGGGAGGTCCCAAGCCACCAAGGGGGCCGTCCCCATCACTCCACCACCATACATCACCACACACTCATCCATCTTTACACATTGAAGATTAGAAGACGAAGGAGAATTCATCATTGAAGATCTTAATGGGTTTTATCTTTTCTTTCTCTTCTCTTTTTATTTTCAACATGTGTAACTAATCTCATAACTAGAGAATCAATGTGAACCTTTTGTGAATGCTCATATATGGATTAATTATTATTTCATCAATTAAAATTCTTGATTTATTCATTGTTCTTAATTGCTTGATCCTCATTAGTTTTAATATTTATTCACACCATAGACCAAGGGTGGATGATTATTTGGCATGATTTTAGGGTTAAGACTATCTGAGAATTAGGGTTAGAGTATAGACCAAACCTAACCTTGATTAATGCTCTTTTGAATGAATGGATTTTATCTTTAGCATAGGCCAAGCAAAGTATAGAATTTGGTTCTTATTTCTTGCACTTAAAGGGTTTCTAATCGTTGTTTACACCATAGACCAATGGTGAATAATAATTGGGAACACGTGACTCATCCCATGACCATACGGTAATAGTCACATTACAGACAAAGAATGAACCCTAGAATTGATTGAATCTTGTTTACAAATTAATTCCATACATTGAGTGTTCATAATTGGGGATCATTGATGACCTAGTGCTTTCTTTCTCTTGATCACAACCATATTCTCTTTAATTGTTTTCTTAGCTTAATTTAATTTAGTTTTAGTAAAATCATCAACAAATCTTTGGTTACTTTAATTTAACTTTAATTAGAATTAGTTTTAATTAATAAATATATTTTCCTCGTGGGAACGAATCTTACTTGCCGTTGTGCTTATCTTCACGATTCGTGCACTTGCGAGTGAGTATTTTATAACACAATTTTACACATCAATATTCATTAAATACATTATGATTATTTCTAAAAATAAATGTTTTTGAATTTTAATTATTTTTATAAATGGTAAAAAATAAATATTTTATAAAAAAATTAAAATATCTATATAATATCTTATAATAGCTTTGGTATGAGAAGACTTGACCATTAATGAGTTTTTAAAAAAAAATTATATTTAATCCTTCAGCTTTATATTCAACTCTTAATATATTTTTTTGAATTGACAGTTGATCTTCTAAATTTAATGAAAATTATTACTATCAATAAATCCTATATATTTCCTTTAATGCTTGATGAATAATATATTATCATTGAACCGCAATATGCCATGTGTCAACATGAGAATGCTTGACCATTAATTAATATTTTTAATATTATATTCAACCCTTCAGTTTTTCAATTCATAGTTGATTTTCTAAGAGTACATTTGGAAGAGCTTTTCAAGTAGATCTTTTTACGGTAGATCTTTTAGAAGTAGATCTTTTAAATGGAAGTCATCAGTCGTTTGATTGTCAATTAAAAAAAGTCTTTTTAATGATAGAATTACTAAAATACTATAGCAAATATTAAATTATAGGGTTATATAGGAGATTTTTCAAGTAGACGTAAAACAACTTTTTTAATCATCCAAAAGCTCTACTGAGTGACAACCAAACGATACAAAAAAAAATTGAAAAGAACTTTTTAATTAAAAAAGCTCTTTTAGCCAGTAGACAAGCTCTTCCAAACGAACACTAAATTTAATGAGAATTATTACTATTATTAATCATATATTTTTCCTTTAATGTCTGATGAATAATGTATTATTATATATGTCTATGTTAGTATAATGGAGTCTCAAAGAGCAATAAAACTTTTGATATTAAGTAGTTATTAATAATTGCAAAAAAGTTAATAAAATAATCTTTTTCCATAAATAACATATCAATAGATAATCAAGAGACAATCCCGTAATTAATAGAGAATATTGAATAAATTCTCTAAACCAATATTATAATTGATTTTTTATTATTTAGTATTATTATTATTATCATCATTATTTGAAGTATTACATTATTTGGTAAGTTTAAAAGACAAGCCATAATTTTTTTTTTAAGTATTACATTATTTAGTTATTAAGTGTAATAAGTTTTAATAATATAATATTTTTTCATAAATCACATATCTATAGTTAATCAAAAGGTAATCTTATAATTAATTGGATAGTGAATAAATTTATTTTTAAATATTAAGTATTATGTCTTTTTGAAGTATTCCATTATTTGGTAAGATTAAAAGACAAGCCATACTTATTTTTTGCCGACAAGCCATAATTATTTTTTGCCAACAAGCCTTAAATTTGTATAAATTAGTTTTTTTTTTTAAATTATTGTTAATTATATATTTTTTTGAAATACAACTACTCCCACTATAGGGAAGATGTTACATATGGACTACAACTCTCACAACCGGAGAGAGGGCAGCTCCCATAAACTGGGAGAAAACTCCCCACACATGCTTGTAAAATGTGCATAGTGGGATTCGAACCCCTGACCACTAAGTGTGGAAGGGAGGTATACAACTATCTCTACTAAATGGTGATGTGCAATTATTGTTAATTATTAATATTTGGTAAGTTATTTTATTTTATATTTGGTTCATTAAGAAATTTTATTCCTTATCTTATTAGTTATGCAATTAACTCTTCATTCTATTCATTATTACATTAATTATGGGATTGGCTCATGATTTTTCTACACTATTAATTATTTGAGGAGTGCTAGATTCACTCTCTCAATCCACTCTCTCAACCTACTCTCTCTTCATGTGTTGACATGTGGACATTATTAAATTTTACATATTAAACATTGAGTTTTTATAAATGACATTATTTTTTTTAATTTACAATACAAACCAACAACTAACTTCCAAAATTGCCCTTCATCTTTAACTTTAATAACTTGTCATTTAATATCATTTTAAAATATATCAAATATATATAAATACTACATCACTATGCTCTGTACAAATCAAACCACCACAATGATGTATAATAGCAAGAGTGCAAGACCATGAATCGAGAGAAACGATTGAGGAGGAAGTCCAAAAAGCAAAAGTTGTGGAAAATCAAATGTGATCAGTAAAACCTAAAAACAGGAAAAAAAAATCACGATTATCAGTATATATATATATATATGTGCTTTTAATTATTTGATTGTTTTAAATGTATAAATTATTAAAACCGTATGGATATATGAATTGTTTTTTTAACATGAACAGTGAGTAACTTAAGAAAATATTTCTCATTTCATATTAAAATTCACTAATTGTTCTTATAAATGTTTTGTAGGTATTCAAAAGTCAGAAGTAGATTTTCAAATGAAAAGATGTACACTTAATTGAAAACAATATATACTGTTTTAGTACAAATATTATGTAATTGTTTTTTGGTATAAAAATTTGGTAAAAATAAGTATAAGAGCAATGCAATCTGGTTCTGTACACACATGGTCAAGAAAAAGAAAGAAATTTTTTTTTTTTAAAGAAAAGTTGTAGAGTTGTAGACCTGGGATCTTTTTTTTTTTTTTTTAAGGATGATATTAATAATAATTTGATGAAGTTAAAGAAGAAGGGTAATCTTGGAAGTTAAGTATTGGTTTTCTTTGTAAATAAAAAGATAAATGAGGCCATTTATAAAGGTTCAATGATTAATGTGTAACAATTAATGCTATCCACATGTCATTATATGAAGAGAGAGTGAGTTGAGAGAGTGGGTTGAGAGAGTGATTTTAGCACCCCTCTAATTATTTTATCTTACTTTGGAGCCTTAATATGCCACGTGTCGGCATGAGAATGGTTGACCATTAATTAGTTTTTTTTAAAATATTATATTCAACCATTCATTTTTATATTCTTCAACTCTTCATATATTTTTTTCAATTAACGGTTGATTTTCTAGATTTAATGAGAATTGTTTTTAACAATTTATAATTTAATGAGAATTATTACTATTATTAAGATCATATATTTTTCCTTTAATACTTGATGAATAATATATTATTATAGAGCCTCAACATACCATATAAGAAGGCTTGAATTTGGCTTCCACCGTTCCACATCTTATAGTTTATAGTTTGTAAATTCTTCAGTTTTTTTTGGTTATGTTTTGTGTATTTTAAGTTTTCTTTTCTTTATGGTTTGTGGCATGGGGTGATGATTGTTTGGTTGATTTGTATGCTTTTTTTCATTTTATTAGAAAAATAGAAAGGAGATTTCGTGTGATTTAGATACAGATTACATATTGGAAACCTCAAATTGATACAAAATTCAAATCAAGTGATACTAATTTATTTATTCTATCAAATTCCATTTTAGTGGTAAGATAAAAAAAAAATTGTGAGAGTTGGAACATATTTATCAGGTAAGCAACTGCACTAACCTTATCGATCTGGAAAATATTGGATCAGCTTGGGTTGATTTGAAAAACTCAATCCAACTCAACCCGAAAACATACACCCCTCAAAATGATACCCATAAAATATATATCAAAGATTGGTATATATGAAGTGGAGAAGTTAGGCTATTCTAATCAATAACGAAACCGTTCTTGAAGCTAAAATGACTGAGTTAAGGACTTCGTTACAACAACGGTGTCCTGTTGTGGGGATCGATTTCAAGTTACATACCGGTAAGAAAGCTGATCTGATGATTCTCTATAGCATGAATCATATCATTGCTCGATAATAAAACTATCTAAACTTCTCTCATCTCCTTATAGTCTCATGATATTTTTTGGTAGTGGAATACGTGACAAGCTTCAAAGTTTAACTGTAGTAAATGAGCTTTGGATATTTTATCAATCATATTGATCAGTATCTTTCTATGATCAGTACCAACCTCCATCACGAACATACTAACTTGTTGCACTAGCATTCCAACCTCCTGCACCAGAATCCCAACCTTTTGTCTCATCCCCACCATCCTCATCATCTCCATCATCTTTTCCTCCACTATTTCCATCAAAGGTATGTTGGTCATCGAAAGAGATGGTAACAATAACTCCACGATATACACCAATTTCTTCTCTAATCACTTGTTCAACATTTATTCTCATATCTCGAGTATGAAAAGCAATATGTGGATCAAGATTTCCCTCATCATCATCCAATGAGGCATGTCTAACCCAGTAAAATATAGGATTATCATTATCGTTCCATGCTTCAGCAGCTACTTAAAGTAAATCCATAAAATCAGTTTCATTTACTTTATCTTTTTCAGCTGCAATATCCCTAAGTTTCAACTTCATATTATAATAACAATAAACAAGTTGTTCAAGTTTAGAATAGGCAAGACGGTTCTTTTGTTTTGTGTGGATTAAAGCAAATGTGGAACAATTTCTTTCACATGCAGAAGATGATGATGTTGTGACAGTATGTGAATTGCTATTGCACGCAATGATAGAACACAATTTCTATACATTACCCACAAATCAGCTGCAATAAAATTATTAAGTATTATAAGTATGAATATTATTTCAATGATATTATTATATATTATTAATACGTAAATTTTTATAATAAAAGTTATATATCCGGTACATTTTGCTTATAGCTGTAATGGCTGCTCGTTCATCAAAATTTTCCTTCCATCCTTAAAGTATGAGAGCTACATTCATGAGATCAATGTGTAAATAATATATATTAATATGACACAATATTCCCATGTAAAGAATTTATAATCTTGAAAATATAAAATTGGTTGTAAATTGTAACTTTTTACCTCATTTCCAAAATTAGCAATTCATGCAGCTTCAGGGTCTAATTGCACATAGACATTATGTACAACTTTCAGGAGATCTGAATTATCCTCAATGTTGTCTATATTTTGGTACTTTGGGTTCAAATAGTAAGCTAGAAGAAAAAAAAATTAGTATAAATACTATACTAAATTATAATTATGAATGACAAACAATCCAAAATAAAAGTTGCATGCAACATGTAGTGGGTGATTAAACATTTTATCCCACCAGTCTACATATTTATAAATTAATTGGTACATATTTAATATTACGAGTTTTACACATTTTAGTCGCAAACAAATTTTTGTTTTTCAAATCACTTTCACAAAATTTTACATATTTTACACGTTCACTCTTTGGTTCTTTGTCCAATTTTACTTTAAGTCTTTAATAATTTTACTATTGACTATTATGTTAGAAATTTTTATAAATTTGTTAATGTTTCTTCTAAAATAATTTTCAATCTAAATTATTTTAACAATAATTTAATTGTTAGGATTAAAAAAATTATTTTAATAATATGCAAATTATCGATGGACTTTCTGGGTGAAATTCACAAAATTTCAGGAATTTCTGGAATATCGAAAATTTTTTATGGATATTTCGAAATCGGCCAGATATTCTGCAAAATATTAGATATTTACCTGTATCAATATCGGTCCCTCCAAAATACGGATATATAGGTGGATATTTCAGTATATCTTTCGATATTCAGTACCTTGGTTTGAAGTACCATGATAGATTTAAATGGAGAAGCATTGCATGCGAACATCGGATTTTCACTGGCAATGACCTAACCACCGCCAAAATCGAAAAATCAGATATTGTAGTTAGTGAATTTTTTTTTTCTTTTTGAAATTTGATATTCGAATATTGGGATATAAATTTATAATTGATCATTTATGCAAATTCAGTGGCTTTGGTGTCGGTAACCATCCTTAGTCTCTTCAAGCTGGGGAACTATCTACTGATTTATATCTATATTTATATAATTTATAATGTAGATTGTGTATTTAATAATGCTCTCACATCGTGCTGGCCGAGAACTAGTAATATATAAAAGTTGACCCTCACAACGCCACATGTTGCATTGAGGAAGTTTTAGACTTAAATTCTAAATTTTTATTAATATAAATATTAATATTATCATCATTTATAATACATGCATTATTGCTCTATTAACACTTAAATATATTTAAGAATATTAATAAATATTTAAAATTCTTTTGGCATTCCCAATTTATATTTATTTTTTTGACAAACTTGGCATTCCCAATTTAAGATATGATTAAATGTATATATATTTAATATATAATTATATATAGTTAAGAATATTAATAAATATTTAAAATTCTTTTCGTAGTCCTCCAATTTAATATATGATTAAATGTATTTAAGAATATTAATATATATTTTAAATTTTCCTTTGGCATTCCTCCAATTTTTTTTTTTTTTTGGGTAAATAGCATTCCTCCAAAAATTTTAATGTAATGTTAAGTGCTAACTCTGTTAAAGAATTGGCTTGAACCCCTTCCAGATGGAAGTTTACCTGAATGTTGCTTCTTTTGTGCAGTTTCTAATCGATTCAGATCAATATGATAGGCCGGAACAATTGAAGAAGAGTGTTCTTGAAAATGTAATTGATTATTATATGAAACATTTATTGATTTGCTTAATTTTGTTTCAGGTTTTTCTTTTTTTGGAAATCGGACGAGGAGACCACATCCAATAGAAAACTTACTAAGAATCAGGTTTATAAATCGGTAATGTGATGCTTTGGCTCTTGGTCTTTGTTAATCAAATTTGACAATGTGGCAATGCTATTATGATTTTGTTTGAAAGTATCTGACAGAATATTAGGAAAATGAATGTGATGAAGGCTTGATTTCCCATTAGTTGGGGTTTGTCAACCCAAAATTTCGAATATCCTTGAAAGATCTCAATTATCTCTACTTTTTCTTAATTTACTTATTTATGTCCTATTTTGACAGTACTAGAGTTATCCATTTCTTTTTTTGATTTCCAAGTTGTTAATATTTTTGATATTTACTATAAAATTTCTTACAAATCTCTATTTACTTCTCACCTGTATTATCCATTGAAAGATGATTTGATGAAACTGTCATCAGATAATTAATAAGAGCACAAGCTAGGTTTGGAGACATGAGCGAATGTTGAATATGGCAGAATTCCATTTAGAAGGCCCTTTGTGAAAAAAATACTCTTGATAACTACCATCTTTTTTGATATCATGTGTGAGCATCTACAAATACATTATAACCTTGCCATATTTGGCGGTCATTATTTATTTTGAAAATTTTTCTATAGACCTATGAACAAAGCTGTAACAATGGAACCTCAAGATGGCGATTTTTATGATTTGGTTACTTCTCAATAAGATGTGAGGATGGATTTTATCTTCTAGCTTCTAGTCTTTCTATAGCAGACAATAATACTACAACAGTGTAACTCCTTATGTTTTCCATCTTAATATTTTACTTTGATAATACAGGGCATGCAAGTCTGGTTAATCATTTTCTGCTTAACATGCTTCGAGGCCAAAAACAACCTAAAAATGACCCGAGGTTGTGAGTTCGAGGTTGAAGTATTACATAAGTTAGAGCTGATGTAAAGCAAGTCTTGCAAGACCAGCGCCTCGCATGAAGGTTTGTTGTTTAGTTAATTTTGTAGTCAAATGTATTATGTTTATTTATGTCTAATTTCTGGTAAAAAGTTATT
The DNA here is from genome assembly GCA_033220585.1 of Dipteronia sinensis. Lineage (NCBI taxonomy): Eukaryota > Viridiplantae > Streptophyta > Magnoliopsida > Sapindales > Sapindaceae > Dipteronia > Dipteronia sinensis. The sequence goes on along the minus strand of CM065636.1, from coordinate 69,287,500 downwards.
TATGAGGGCTAGGTTTATATTATATATATATATATATATATATATATATATATATATTGCAAAAGAGATAGAGAGGTGCCGTGACTTTGCAATAATTATACCATTATCAACCTTTGTAATAATATTTTTATTAATTTCTAATTAACTGTAATAATATTTATTACTATAACCTTTCTGTATCATATTGCTAATTTATTTATTACCAAAGAAAGAGAGAGTTGCAACCTTGATAATCTTATTAATGATTAATTAATAGCAATAATATATTTTTTTTGGCTAAAGAGATTCAGAACCGTAACTGTCCAAGTCCATCATCCATATCATCTTTTTAAATTACCTTAAATTCTTATTAATTGTAATAATAATATATATATATATATATATATATATATATACATTAAGAGTAATGCTGCTTTGTCTAAATTTAGAGTACAAATGATGTGGTATCACTAAAAACCATTCATTTCAATCATGCAATTATAATATAAAGATATCAAGGATGCCATATCATTTGGACAACAAATTTGGACAAAATAGTAATATTGATATACTAAAGAGATAGAAAGCATTTAAAAAAAAATAAAAATAAAAATAATTAGATGAGATGGGGTTAGTCTTGTCATAAACCTATCACACCCACATCTCGAGGTTGCAGGTTCGAATTCTTCCCTTTCTCAAAAAAAACTCTGAATTTTTGTAATACTTCAAAAAAAATAAAAAGAGAACGACCAGTTCGGTCTATCTACCAGTTCGGTCTCTTAATAATATACAGTTGCTCAAAAAACAAATTTAATTAGACAACCCTTCATTTTAATGCTCATTTTCTATAAATTTAAAAATTCTCCATTTTTCGGTTCATATCCAATTATCCATTGAAGAATCTTTTGTCAATTCTTTTGCCATTTTTCGGTTCAGTTGCAATTATCCATTGAAGAATCTTTTGTCAATTGTTTTGCAAAGATTGGGGAGACATAGGTGAGGAAGAGCATGCATAAATGTATACATGTTTCTGGGTTTCAAATAACATCCTTGATTATACCGGTATGTTGTTTGCATAATTTTACGGATTTTTTTTTTGTTTGTTGTTAATTTTAAATTTATTAAGCAATTGGAATGAGTGCAATTTACAAACTAATGACCATCTAAAATATTATGTGAGCGTAATTAATGTTTATCTCTAATATGTTATTTTTTTTCTTTTAATTGCATAAAGAAAGAGAAGTATTTGAAGTGATAGTTATATATGGAAAACTTATTTACAAGCAAGCCAAAGTGGCATTGGAAACAAAAGAAGGTTCGAAATGAATATTTGTACCGAACACAATTAGGTCTTTGTATTTGAGCTTAAAAAAGGAAAGGTCTTTTTCAACACTCTAATTTTCTTACCGGTGGCGCCACCACTACCGTCGTCGGAAGATTAGTGGCACACTATGACATTGCATATTGTTGTATTATTTTAACTATACTATTTTTCTTCATAAGAAAAAATCTATAAATATAATTTTTAATTTTATATTCTATAGTGTCCGCACATCGTGCGAGGGTCAAACTAGTAATATATAAAAGTTGACCATCAATACGTCACGTATCGACGTGAGAGAGCTTTATGATTAAATATAATTATTAATTAGTTGTTAATTGTAATGTTTTAATATTGTAATATATAATATATAATAGAAACCATTGAATTAAATCAAGGGATCGGCCTGCCATTTCATCTTTCATATTTAAAGTTATTACTTTTTCTTATTTATTAAAGAGTGGTGCTATTGGCACACCCCCTACTGATCTATTCATACCCCATTTTTTAAAATTTAGATTAAATTAAATTAAATTAAATGTTTTTATTAAATTTTTTGGTCTATTTTCAAAACTACCCATTTTACTTATTTTTGAAACTTAATACATACCTTATATGATATCTCTATCTCTGTATCTGTATACATCTCTCTCACCTCCATTGATTGATTTTTTTTTCTTCTTATTTCATTTTTTTTTTAGTTTTTTTTTTCTTCTTATTTCATGATGGAAAAGAAAAAATAAAAAATAAAAAATAACTAAGTACTTCAACACAGCTTGATATCAATCTAAAGAAAAAGTAAACTTCAAACTTATTTTCAGAGAATGAATTGTTTCTAGATGCATACTATCATTGTCAGACAATTCTTGTTTTATGTCATTCTCAGACAATTCTTCAAGACGTTTGATATCGTTTTTAGACAATTTTTCTATATTCTTGATATCATTTTCATATTCTTCCATAATATTTTATATTAATGTAAAAAGCAGATTTTAGGGTTTAAGAGTTAATTTTTTTTTTGAAGAAACAGATTACTGTGTTTTTTTTTTTGGAAAAGGAATGTGAGATTTTAATAAATTTACCTTGTAGAATATTTCTTTCCTAAATTGTATGTTTATTTAAGTAATTTTAATAAAGTAAAAAAAAAGAATATTATATAATTAAAAAAGTGGGGCATGAATAGATCATTATGGGGTGTGCCAATAGCACCACTCTTTATTAAAACCATTGAATTGAAATATTGAAACCATTGAATTGAAACCAAATGTAAACTCTTCGTATTTCAATATATATATATATATATATATATTAATTATTTGATAAATATATTCATTTCAATCATCCATTAATTAAACAACTAATTAGTATATAAAAAGGATCAGATCCTTTACTGTACTGATATTTTTCCTGATCTAAAGCACTTGAGGATAATTCTTTATATTTAAATTGCCCATCTCACCTCTTTTCGAATAATAATTGAGCCAAATTCAAGAGACTGAGGGAGAGAGTTGCTTGTTATTTATAAAGTAAGGTTTTTTTTAATATATTTTTTTCCTAAAATGATTTAACTTTCTAAACCCAAGTAATAATTAATTTCTTTAATTAATTAATGTCTTTAGAATTTGCAAAGAAATTTTTTTTTTGAAAAATTGCAAACAAATCAATTAATTAGTTAATGTCCATAATATAATAATATGATACATCAATTTATTATGTCAATGTTCTTTGAAGTTACCAAGTAAATTAATTAAGCCTCCTTAGGCCCGCCAAGGAAGGTAGACAGTGCCTAGCACAACACGTTTATGGGGCGTGCCTCGTATGGCATGGCCCCAAGGCACGTGCAGTGCTGGGCTGTGCCGTGGCCTCGTGCCATGTCCAACGGTCGGCACGCGTGCTGGAACGGCGTGCCGACCGTTAACCTACCAAATTTTTTTTTTAAAATATAAGGGTCCTTTTATTTTATTTTATTTTTTAAAAAAAAAAACAAAATTCAACTGTTGGCTGCGGTTGAATGTTCTAATTTTTGGACAAAAATTACAACTCCCCCCCCCCAGCTTTTCTATTTTATATTTTTATCCACATTTCAAATTTTTCTATAAATACCCCCACTCATTCCAATTTTTATACACTTTCTCTCAATCTCTCCAATATCTCTAATTCTCCATTACTCTCTCTAATCTCTATTTTCTATACCATTTCATATTTTCATTCTCTCTCTCTCTCTCTCTCTCTCTCTCTCTCTCTCTCTATTCTCTACACTACTAATCTATTATTCTAATTCTAATACTATATTACTATCACACTCTTAATCTCTATTTACTAATTACTATTATCTAACTATTATTCTCTAATCTCTTGACCAAGGCACCAAGACACCAAAGTACAAAGGTATTTTTTTCTTTAAATTTTATTATTTAATTTTATGCTTAGTTTTTAAATTTATATTTATACTTAATATATTTATGCTTAGTTATTAATTTTTATATTTATTCTTAGGTTTTATTTATATATAATATTTATGGCTTTATGCTTAGTATATTTATGAGTTTATATTTTTATGCTTTGTTATAAATTTTAATATTTATTCTTAGAATCTTAGATTTTTGTGTTTTACTTTATATGTAATATTTGTGCTTAGTAAATTTATCATTTTATGTTTAGTAATAAATTTTTATATTTTTGGTTAGTGATGGTGAAAATCGTGTTATTAAAAACTATACTCGCAAGTGCACGAATCGTGAAGATAAGCACAACGGCAAGTAAGGTTCGTTCCCACGAGGAAAAGATATTTAATAATTAAAAACTAATTCTAATTAAAGTTAAACTAAAATTAACAAAAGATTTGTTGAGATTTGAATTAAACTAAACTAAATTAAGAAAACAATTAAAAAGAATATGTTGTGATCAAGAAGTAGAAGGCACTAGGGTATCAACGATCCCCAATTATGAACACTCGATATATGGAATTAATTTATAAAAAAAAGATTCAATCAATTCTAGGGTTCATTCTTTGTCTTTAATGTGACTATTACCGTATGGTCATGGGATGAGTCACGTGCTTCCAACCACTATTCACCCTTGGTCTATGGTGTGAACAGTGATCGGAAACCCTTTAAGCGCAAGAATTAAGAACCAAATTCTATACTTTGCTTGGCCTATGCTAAAGATAAAATTCATTCATTCAAAAGAGCATTAATTAAGATTAGGTTTGGTCTATACTCTAACCCTAATTCTCAGATAGTCTTAACCCTAAAATCATGCCAAATAGTTATTCACCCTTGGTCTATGGTGTGAATAAATATTAAAACTAATGAGGAGTTAAGCAATTAAGCACAATGAATAAATCAAGAATTAAATTGATGAAATAATAATTAATCCATATATGAGCATTCACAAAAGGTTCACATTGATTCCCTAGTTATGGGATTAGTTACACATGTTGAAAATAAAAAGAGAAGAGAAAGAAAAGATAAAACCCATTAAGATCTTCAATTGTAATTTTCTTCGTCTTCAAATCTTCAATGTGTAAAGATGGATGAGTGTGTTGTTGTTCTAGGAATAAAGAGTAGAAAAGTGAAAAGTTCGTTCTTTCTCTCTCAATAAGAAGTATTTATATGATCTCCAAAAATTAGGGTTTTAAGATCTCCTTCGAAAACAAGGAATGTGCACGACCGCTCTCTATACCGCTTGGCGGACTCATGCCTGAACCGCGGTCTGAGTAGCTATGTACCTCCTGATCTTCAGCGCTTGGCGGACCGCGACCGAAGTAATTCTTGTCAAGCGGTATAGATCGCGGGTAACAAACGAGTACCTACTGGTCTGCAGCGCTTGGTGGACCGCGACTTATGCAGTGCATGGAAAGCGACCTCCACAGCGGTGCTTCACAGATTTGCCCCTTTTCTCACTTTTAGACTCCTTTTCTTGGAAAAATTAACAAACACCTCTTTTAAGGACATGTGACCTACACATGCTCAACAAACACATAAAATACCTAATTTCACTCAAGAACAAAGCGCAAATAATAGGAAATGGGGACCTAAAATATGTATAGAAATAGACCGATCAGTTAGTAAATTTATCATTTTATGTTTAGTAATTAAGTTTTATATTTTTGGTTAGTAAATTTATCATTTTACGTTAAGTAGATAATTTTAATATTTTTGGTTAGTAAATTTATCATATTATGTTTAGCAATTAATTTTAATATTTGTGCTTAGTAAATTTATCATTTTATGTTTAGTTATTAATTTTAATGTTTTTGGTTAGTAAATTTATCATTTTGTGTTTAGTAATTAATTTTTATATTTTTGGTAAGTAACTTTATCATTTTATGTTTAGCAATTAATTTTAATTGTTGTGCTTAGTAAATTTATCATTTTATGTTTAGTAATTAATTTTAATATTTTTGATACCATTTTATGTTTAGTAATTAATTTTAATTTTTTTTTTGTTAGTAAATTTATCATTTTATGTTTAGTAAATAATTTTAATATTTGTGGTTAGTAATTTATCATTTTATGTTTAGAAATTAATTTTAATTGTTGTGCTTAGTAAATTTATCATTTTATGTTTAGTAATTAATTTTAATATTTTTGTTACCATTTTATGTTTAGTAATTAATTTTAATTTTTTTGTTAGTAAATTTATCATTTTATGTTTAGTAAATAATTTTAATATTTGTGGTTAGTAATTTATCATTTTATGTTTAGTAATTAATTTTAATATGTTTGGTTAGTAAATTTATCATTTTATGTTTAGTAATTAATTTTAATATTTGTGTTTAGTAAATTTATTATTTTATGTTTAGTTATAAATTTTAATATTTTTGTTCAGTACATGGATCCTAATGATTAATGAGTTAATATATGTATTGTAGGAAATGGATCATAACCATCATTATTTTCCGGACGATCCTAACATGGACAACGATGATTTTGACCTTTCCGAACCAGCCCAAAAGACAGCGGGACCTTCCGCCTCCACACCGACATCACGTCCCAAATCTAGAAAGTTGACATCTTTTATATAGCAGTGTTTTGACATAGTACAAATACCAAACCCAGCCAGTAAGGTCACATCAAAATCTAAATGTAAATTTTGTAACAACTTATATGCCACTTCTAGGTTGGGAACCGGTCATTTGAGAAGACATATGGAGAAATGCGTGCCTATTAGAGATGCACATTTTCCCCCGAATCCCCAAATCCCTACGTCCCCGTCCCCATCCCCATTTGGGGAAATATTTTTGGGGGAAAATGGGGAATGGGGTGGGGATGGGGATGATTTTCATCCCCAAATTGAAATGGGGATGGGGATGGGGATGGGGATGGGGGGAGGTCCCCCCATCCCCATTTCCCCATTTCCCCCAAAACATATATAAATAAATAAATATATATTATGTAACACTTTATGATTTTATTACGTATTTGTAATGCACACTTTATGATTTTATTATGTATTTGTAATACACTAATGGATTTTAGTTTGTATTTGTAATGAGATATTCTTTTTTTAATTTTTAATTTTTAATTTTTAATCAAATGGGAGAATGGGGAAATGGGAAAATGGGGAAACGAGGAAACAAGGAAAATGGGGAAAAACGGGGAAAACGGGAAACTGGGGTTGGGGATGGATATACCTCCCCCCAAAATTCCTCATCCCCATTTTCCCCAAATGGGAAAATGGGTGGGGGGGGGGGGGGGGGGGGGATGGGGATGGGGGGACCTATATCAATCCTCATTCTCCAAATGTGCATCTCCAGTGCCTGCACACAGACAGGTAGACACTACAACCAAGACACAAGTACAACAGAACCTGGACGGGTTCGTTACGACGTGGCTTTAAGACTTCGTGTATGCTAAAGATTGCATAGAACTTTACATTGCACAAACTGATCAACCGATTAATTTCGGTGACAATGCTTTTTATGAAGAATTTATCCAAAAAGCATACAACCCCCAGTTTAAAGCTATTTCTAGAAACACCGTTATGAGAGATTTGTTAAAATGTTTTAAGACTCAACGAGATAACTTGATGGCTCAATTACAAAATCTAAATGTTTCTATTAAACAAATTTCCGATATTTGGAACACATGTTCCAAACAAGACTATTTATGTGTCACATGACACTATTTAGACTCTAATTGGAAGTTACAAAAAAGAATTCTTGGTTTTCGTCTTATGGATTTTCAACATACCGCAGAAAATATTTATAATGTCATTGTTTCTATTTTACAAACTTATGAAATAACTCAACGCATCATTTCTATCACATTAGATAATGCATTGGCAAATACCAGCTCTATTGCATTGTTTTTTCAAAACAATATCCTGCGAGATGGGGGTTATTTCTTCCACCAACGGTATGCATATCATATCTTAAATTTAGTTGTACAATATGTATGAAGGTTGTAGGCGATCATATATATTACATCAGAGATGCCCTTTCTTGGATCAACAACTATAATCCAAGATTACGAGATTTCAACAGATACTGTCAAGCTAACTCTCTACGACCCCGATGATTCCAAACAGATATGCCGGTAAGGTGGAACTCTACTTACTTAATGCTGCAAAATTGTTTGGACTATGCTGCAACTATTTCAGGTTTTTATAACATGAAAATGGCCAAAATTGGTCGTCCAGTACTGACCACAGACGATTGGTATGTGGAAAAGATTTTTGTTGAATTTTTAAAGTTTTTTTACGCTTCCGATTTAACACTTTTTGTGGTCTATTATCCCAAATCTTCTCAGGCAATCCATCAGGTAATTCATCAGATTGTGGAAATGTCTGAAATGTTAAACATGTATAGGGCAGAAAATATCTTAGGCACTACAATTATTGCCATGGAAAACAAGTTTAAAAAATACTAGTCTAAAATTCCTTTCTTTTATGCCTTAGGTGTTATACTAGATTATAGAATTAAATTATCTGATTTAGAAACTTTTCTTGATTATATTGGTTCTAATTTGGACATAGATTTTTCAGAACAGGTTACTGACATTTGAACAAAGTTGTTCGAATTTTTTAGTATTTATGAGTGCAGGTTTGACGGTGTTAACACGCAACCATCAGCAGAATAGGATACCCTCCCGTTGAACAAAAGTTAGAGCATTCTCAAACTCTGAAAAAACGACAGCTCATCAAGTTCTTCTTCTTCATCCCAAGCTCCACGAGCTGCTGCAACTGGAGGTGCCGAACTCAACAGGTTCCTTGAAGCTCAGTTCGATTCAGTCGGAAACACAAAGGACTTTGATCTGCTGTTATGGTGGAAGATCTATAACTATAGATATCCGATCTTGTCACACCTAGCATATGATGTACTCGTTATCCACGTGTCCATTGTTTCTTCAGAACATGTATTAAGCATGAGTGGACATATAATTGAACCAAGAAGAACTTCTTTGTCTCCTGAGATGGTGGAGTTTTTAACACGCCTTCGGGATTGAGAGCATGCTCGAAAGAGGATGCAAAATGAAATGGAAAACCAAGAACTTATTCAAAATTTCACCAATTTATATGTCGATGAGGGTTACAGCAGTAACCAAGTCTAAGACTAAGAGTGAAGACTAAAGAGTTATTGATTGCATTGCACTCTTTCTTTTTTAATTTTTAATTTTTAATTATACATGTACATTTACTTGACTACTTGCAATACGATTTCACTCATTTTCCCTTACCAAGTTTCTATCCAACTGAGTTTTTCTTGGTAAGGTTTTTAATGAGGCAATAATGTAATACTGAAAGTCAACAGGTTCCTTGAAGCTCAGTTCGATTCAGTTGGAAACACAGAGGAATTTGATCTGCTGTTATGGTGGAAGAACTATAGCTACAGATATCCGATCATGTCACACCTAGCACGTGACGTACTCATTATCCACGTGTCCACTGTTTCTTCAGAACATGCATTAAGCATGAGTGGACATATACTTGAACCAAGAAGAACTTCTTTGTCTCCTGATATGGAGTTTTGAACATGCCTTCGGGATTGGTAGCATGCTCAAAAGAGGTTGCAAAATGAAATGGAAGACCAAGAACTTATTCAAAATTTCACCAATTTATATGTCGATGAGGGTTCCGACAGTAACCAAGTCTAGGACTAGGAGTGAAGACTAAAGACTAAAGACTAAAGAGTTATTGATTACATTGCACTCTCTTTTTAAAAATTTTAATTTTTAATTATACATTTACATTTACTTGACTACTTGTAATACGATTTCACTCATTTTCCCTTACCAAGTTTTTATACAACTGAATTTTTCTTGCTCAGATTTTTAATGAGGCAATTATGTAATACTGAAAGTCCAAAATAAATAAATAATTCATCATTTCATATTCTTATAATTTCATCTATTTTTTATTTTCTTTAATCTTTAATCTTTATTTGTTCTTTGAATTATTTTATTAAATAAATCTATCTATTTTCTAAATTTTTTATTAGACTAAAATAATAAATAAGATAAACAAATTACAATTAAAAATATATAAGTTAAATTGTTAAAACAATATTATAACAAATAAATTTAATACTTAAAAATTTAAATTTTAAAAAAAAAATTGAAATTGAGCTTGGGGGCCAGTCCTATAAGGCCCGACGGGATGACAAGCGGGCTAGCACGACACGGCCCATCAGTGTCGTGCCAGCGTGCCGTGCCGTCCCCCCATTTCCTTAACGTGTTGTGCCTGACACGACACGTTAAAGCTGGCGGGCCTTAGGGGGACGGGCTGGCACGATTTTACACATTTACTTTAGGAGCATAGTTTAGCTGGTAGATGAACGAGCTTTAGGCTTGACAAATGACTACTAAGTCAGCAGCTTGAATCCTATCAATGACAAAAGCTTCAAAAAAAATATCTGGTTTAGATAAGTGGATGTATAAATACTATATAAAAAAAACTAAGTAAATTAATTAAATAGTTAATGGTATAGATATATTTGTTTTGGTTCATTAAGAGAATTGATTCATTATCCCATTAATTAGGGGATTGGCTCTTGATTTTTATATGAATTTAGATCCTCTGTTGAGCTAATATTTGTTCTCACATATATATATATATATATATATATATGTTGACATGTGTAATCAATGGTTTTTTTTTTCAATTTCATTATTTTTGCATCGATCTCTCTTTTTTTGGCTACTAAATAACCAATAGAAAATTTAACGACTTGGAGGGATTGAAAAAATTCATCATTTTATGGAACCGCTTCATTTATGTTTTCAATTTACAAATAGAAGCTATCGAGCCAGAAGAAACCGTCCCATATGTAACTCTCTTTATCTGTGATTAGTGTTTATTTTATCTTTAAATTCAAATTGTTTACATGCATTTTTAAAATGAAACTAACCGAAAATGTTGGGTGAAATTTAGGATATACAAAGACAAGCAGGAACAGTCAACTGTGATTGGAGTATTTGTAGGGATGCTATGTGGAGGTAGAGATGACCCCGGTTCAGTTTCATTTTCGAACCGGCGGTTTCGGTTCTTTAGGGAACCATAATCGGAACCGAAATTGTAATCGGAACCGGAATTGAGGGGAAACGGTTCCGAACCTTTTTTTCTTAAAAAAACAAATTCAAAATTATAAATTAAAAAAGTAATTATTTTTGAAAAAAAAAATTTGACCGTTGGACACCCAACAGTCTAATTTTTTTTAGGCAAAAAAAGGAACTGGTTTGGAACTGTCGGTTCCAAACATGCTTGAACCGCCAGTTCTAAACAATTGCCTTTTAAAAAAAATAAAAAAATAAAAACATTATGATTTATCCCTATTTAACATCAGTTAAAATATTTTTTTTTTAGGATCGGTTTTTAATTTTTTAAGCGAGTTTTGTTAGCAATTTTTTTTACAATTATATTATTTTCGAAAAAAAATCATTATTTACTTTAATATTTTGTTAAATTAATTTAAGTTACCATTTTACCATATTACCCTTCGAGGATAACAGTCAACACGATGTTTTAATGGAAAAGCTAACCAAATGGGGAATACGGCGAATACGTTTGGCTTCAGGGGGTAGAACGACCATTAATAAAAATAAAGGGGTAGAGTTTCTAATAGGTTAAAATATAGGGGGGGATGATACTTTCCCTAAAATAAATGATGAGCGCTATCTTAATTATGATTTAGGCTTAATTGCACAAACATTCCCTAAGTTTAGATGAAATTGCATTCATATATAACCTTTTCATTTATTACACAAACATCCCCTATAAAGCGTTGACTAAAAGTTGACCAAAATGGAATGACGAATTTACCCTTACACGAAATTATCAATTCTAGTCCCTCTATTTTCTATAATAGCAGGTCAACCACTAAAAACCTTTGACCTTTAATTAAAAAAATTAGTTACCTTCAATAAGTATTGAACCTCCAATCTTATGGTTAGAAACCACAAGCCTTAACCAACCGAGTTACTCAAATCATAGTTAGAAATTTATTGATTTAAATTTATATATCTAGTTATTTAATGTATATATTTATATGTAGATATATGTAAATATATGTATATGTATATAGTCCGAAATTTTCAAGTCAGTACGCACTGATATAACTTCATCAGTGAGTTGGATGTGAACCATTATATTTACATATTTTGACTCAAAGTGTATGCACTTGTCAAAACTTCTCCATAATCAGTGGTCCACATGCAACGCACTGATATAAGTTATATCAGTGCGCACTAAGGAGAAAAAGACTGTGTATATAGTTATATAATTATATTTTAAATCTTAATTGATAAAATAATTTAAATCTGTTTCTTTCCAAAATTTTAACAGATTTAAAATAATTATTTTCCTTTTGTTTTCTTATTTTTTTTCATTTTAATAAATCTGTTTTTTTATATATTATTATTAAATATGAGTTTGTTTTAAATATATATTATATGTATGAGTTCATTTTAAATTATATAAACAGATTTAAATTATTTTAAACAAATTATTTAACTATATATATACATTTAAAATAAACTCATGTACAAAGAAACATATTTAAATTATTTTAATAAATATAAGAAACAGATTTAGACAATTGAAAAAATATTTATCAATTTAAAAAACAGATTATTATATAATATTTAGATGGGGTAGATACGATCTCTCCCCTCTTTTCTTAAATAAACAATCGATAAATATTATATAAATAAATAATAATAATTGTGTCCATTGACCATCAAATTAATATAACAAATTAAGCCTTAAAATAATTTAAATCAATTTATATAATTTAATATAAACTCATATATATATATATAATATTTTAAATAAATTCATATTTAATAATAATATATAAAAAACATATTTATGTAAAAGGAAAAGAAAATAAGAAACCAAAAGGAAAATAATTATTTTAAATCTGTTAAAATTATGGAAAGAAACATATTTAAATTATTTTATCAATAAAGCGTTAAAATATAATTATATAACTATATACATATACATATATTTACATATATACATATACATATACATACATATACATGTATACATTATATAACTAGATATATACATTTAAATCAACAAACTTCTATCAATGTGTTTGAGTAACTCAGTTGGTTAAGGCATGTGATTTCTAACCATAAGGTTGGAGATTCAATACTTGTTGAAGGCAATTAAAGTTTTTAATTATAGGTCAAAGGTTTTCAGTGGTTGACCCTCTATTATAGAAAATAGAGGGACCAGAATTGATAATTTCGCATAAGGGTAGATTCGTCATTCCATTTTGGTCAACTTTTTGTCAACCCTTTACAGGGGATGTTTGTACAATAAACGGAAAGGTTACATATGAGTGTAATTTTATCTAAACTTTAATATTTTGTTAAATTAATTTAAGTTACTATTTTACCATATTACCCTTCGAGGATAACAGTCAACAAGATGTTTTAACGGAAAAGCTAACTGAATGGGGAATATGGAGAATACGTTTGGCTTCAGGGGGTAGAACGACCAGTAATAAAAATCCAGCGGTAGAGTTTACAATAGGTCAAAATATGGGGGGGGGGGTAACTTTCCCTAAAATAAATGATGAGCGCTAACTTAATTATGATTTAATTATTTCTTTCAACATCTGAATATTAAATATAACACTTATATATAGTACTCCAAAGTTATATGTATAACTAGTTTACGGTCCGTACGATGTGCCAGCACGGTAAAATTTAATGTATATATAATATTTATATATTTTTCTTACGATGAAAAATATTGTACTGTACTTAAAATAGTTCACCCTCAAATACTATAAAAATACTCCTATATAAAAAATAATATAGTTGTAACTTTTCACCATGATGATAAGTAAATATCATGTTAATTCATCCATTCTCCGGTTTTCATAATCTCAAATGCAAAGACCGGAAAGAGATTTAAAATTTAAAACAATTAAAGCTAAATGTTTTTCCCAACTTCGTCTTCTTCATCACATCGCACATTCCGACATCAACATAATTATTAAAAAGGAATATAAAATGATCTTGATATAATAACTAACAAATTAAACGTTTAAGATTGCGATGATAAAGAATTTAACTGTTATATAAGTCTCATATATTAACAATATCTATAGTTCCATTTTAGATTAAGTTTTTAAATGTACGTCAATGAACCATAATCCACAACGAATTAATTTTGTTTCCATATATTAACATGATTCATAAATTGATTCACTACATTACCTATAAAATTTATAATCTTATAAGGTAGGTTTGAAAAGCAAAACACGATATCTAAATTGCCAACAAAAAAAATATAATATCTAAATTATTTTATAATCTTCTTACATAAACTGATTATATAAAGAGTAATGCTAGATGTCCCAAAATGTTTTCCCAAATGATATGGCATGTGAGGTGTCAACTTCCTATAAATCATGAGATTATGTGGTGACTGATATGATATTGACACTTCACGTGCCACATCACTTGGACAGAATTTGGAAAAAAAAGTTGAGACATCTCACGTTACTCTTTTACAAAGTACAACAACAAACCTTTTGGCAACAATTTCAAAATCTTGTATTTAATCTCAAACAATATAGGAAATCGCTACAATACATAAAAAACTAATCTAAATTATTTTTCTTAAAAACAACTTGAGATACAAAAAGAATAAATTAGTTTTATTTTAGGAAAAGAATAAATTAATTGAATATAAATGGTTTCGCATTTCAAGGGTTAGGTTTGATTTTTTTTTTTGACCTTCCATAAAAGCTGTATAGTTTTTGATATATATACGAAAATTTTCTCCTCAACGTGCATTGATAAATATATATCAGTGCCTTGAATGTGAGTTATTAGATTCAAATGATTTGACCTAGTGTGTATGCACTTATCAATGCTTATTCATAATCTACGGTCCACATGCAATGCAATGATATATATTATATTAGTGCGCACCGAGGAGAATTTATATATATATATATATATATATATATATATATATATATCCTAGATTTTCAATTTGACTACATATGCCAAATTTGGAAGATAAGAGACAATTTATAAATATTTATAAAATTCATCAACATATTGGTTAGGTTTGAGAATGATTTAATCAGAGCATTTTTGTTTATGCTTAAAATATTTGTTTTTGAGTTACTTTTTTTAGTTTTCTAGCTTCAGTGAAACACAAATAATCAATTGCCAATGATAAAAAAAATAACCATTTGATGGACAATTTCTATTACAACAATGAAATTTGAATGTTTTTCTCTACAACTTCTATTCACTATTCGGCTTATTTATAAAAGAGTTATGCTAAAACAACTTAAATTTATGACTTAAAATTTTGACACTAAAACAACTTAAATTTGTGACTTAAAATTTTGACTTCAACATCTCAACCACTCATGTGCTCTTAATCTAAGAGTTATAAATGCATTCAAATCTCAATCATTGGATTAAGAGCACATGAGTGGTTGAGATGTTGAAGTCAAAATTTTAAGTCACAAATTTAAGTTGATTTAACTTTACCCTTTATAAAATTAGAATCAATATTACAATCTCCATTAATTAAACATGTTTTGATTGTCAATAGTCCTGCCACTAATCTCTTATTCAAGCAATCAACAATGTTTGTAGAAATTGATTAAATTGTGTTTGAAAAGTATTAATTGTCTCTGATTGGATCTATATCATCACAAAACAACACAATCATATCTCATCAAACAGATAATACTAAAATAATAATAATAATAATAATAATAAACGAAACAAATAAAATTAAGATATCCATATCCTTACACAATAACAATCTTTTTTTATAAAGAAAAGTATTACTTTTCCCTTGCATGTTATCTTATAGCTGGCATTCATGGCACAAACGTTTTCCTTTTTTAATAAAAAAAATCGAAAACAACACATAAACATACTAATTAGAGGTGTATTGTTTCAATATATTTTTTTTATTAATTATCAACCGTTACATTTTTAATAAATGCAACAATAAAATTGGAATGTGTTGTTGTATTGATTCTTTTGGGAATACCAAAATAATTTTAAATATTTATTAATTTAATCATATTAAAAAATAAAGATTAATATGATTAAATTAATAAGTAGTTTAATGAGAAGAATACCAAAAGATAAATAATTTTTAATCATATTAAAAAATAAAGATAATAAATGGAATAATAATATTAATATATATATATATACACAATAAATGAAATATGAGTAATACTACTTTGCCCAAATTTGGTGCCCAAATGATGTGGTAACATTCTAATCCATTCATTTAAATCATGCAAATCTAATACAATCTAAATGAACGGATTATAACGTTGTCACATCATTTGGGCACCAGATTTGGGCACCAAATTAGGGTAAAATAGCATTATTGTTCTAGATATATTGTTTTTCACCCGTCCTTCAGATAGATGGTTCAATAAAATAAATATAAATGTGAAGATTTTTATGGATACACAAATAGTAGTAGAGTTATTTTTTTATTATCTTATAAAATTTTTATTTATTACCATTTATAAAAAAAATATGAGTGAATTTGCATATATTTAGAAAAAGAATCTATTGAATTGAATGTAACAATTAACTTTTTTAATGAGTTACCATTATATTTGATTAAAACTTATTATTTTAATTTTTTGTTATAATATCATTAATATATTACCATCGATATGTTTTTAAAATTTACGATTAATTTCATACAAAATGAATTACCATTATTTTAATATTACAATTGATATTTTAATTTATTTTGAAAGATATTTATTAAAGATCATTTATAAGAATAATTAAATTCAAAAACAATTATTTTTGGTAATAAACATAGTGTATTTAATGCATATTTAATACATTCTAAAAAAACCAAAAATAAAAGAAAACAGAAAGGTTGAAAAAAGAAAGAATAAAAAACCGTAAAAAATGTTGTTTTGAAAAGGGATATTATTATTTTCCACCCTACCTTTTGAGGTATTAGACGTTTTGCACCCCCTTGTTTAGGTATTGGCCAATCTCCACCCTGGCATTTCATTTAACTGTCTAAATGCACCCTACTGTTAATGACAATTAGTCAAACGTTAAACATTTGAAAAATAAGAAGGGTAAATAGGTAAATTTATCCTATAACATAAATTAAAATAAAAATTTATATAAAACTAAATAAAATAAAATTAATACCTAACACTTTCTCTCTCCTGATCTCCTCCCTCATCGTTTCTCTATGTATTTTTCTCTTCTCTTTTTTCCCCTCCGATTTTTCTCTCTCTCTCTCTCTTATCTCTTCGTCCCCGGCGAGGAGAGCCAATCTCCTCCACTGGGAGGAGATCGTCGCTCTCTTCTCCCATTTCTCTCGATCTCTCTCTATCTCCATCTCATCTCTAATTATTTTGGTTGGCGCCGATGAGGAATGGAGGCCGATCTCTTCTACCGAGAGTAGATTCGGCGGTGGGTTGGATTTGAGATTGTTGGTGGTTGTTGATTTTGGGAATAGTGGGTGTTGCGTTGGGGTTTGGGTTTTGTTGGCCGCCGGTGGTGGTTGATGGTGAGGACTGGGGGTTGTGTTTTGGTTTGGAGTTCTAAACGACGAACTTCTCGAGGTCGGAGATGGCGGCGGAGATATCGGGGAGGCGAGATGGGTTGGCAGAGGATTCAATTTATGCGGCGATGGATTTCTTCGAGCTGTTGAAACGGGAGAGGAAAGCGGAGGTGGTGGGTGAAGCGGACAGGTCGGGTTTCCGAGTCTCTAACCGAGTCTGGTGGCGAGCCGAGAGGCGCTCGAGCATCGATTGGTGCTTCTTTTAGTGATTTCTGGAAAAATGATGGTGGTATGTTTTGGGTGGATAGTTTTTGGTGATTGTTATAATTTTTTTTTTCAATTGTAATTAGATAATGATGTTGTTAAGACTGGATCTTTTGATTTTTTGAAAAAAAAATTGCTTTTCAATTTCTGGGTTGTTTGAACTTTGAAGGTGATGAAACTAATTTTTATTTTTATTTTCAATTTCTGGGTTGTTCAAATTGTGGCTGGGTTTGTGATGCACTGATGGTTGATGAACTGATGGTTGGCTTTAATATCTTTTGTGAAGAAAATTGCTTTTCATCGATGAATTATAATATCAAAAATTCAAGTCTGGAAAAAAAGGAAGTCTGACTGGGTTTGTGATAAACTGATGAACTTGAGAGAAGATCAATGAGGGTTCTGGTCTGGTGGAGATCCAATCTCCAGATTGGAGCTCCTCCGTCCATTCATACGATGGATGGTGGATCTCTACCAAATCAATAATTTGTTTTTAAATTTTGTTTTTATTTAATTAGTTTTAAATATATTTTTCAATATTTAATAAAAGGGCAAAATAGTATTTTGACTGGAAAGTTAACAGAGAGTGGAAAATGACCAATTCTGAAACAAGATGGTGCAAAATGACCAATATCTCATAAGTGGGGGTAAAAAATAATAATATCCCTAATATATATTAATTAGACGAATGTTTTGAATGTTATTAAAAAAAACTAGGTGTTGGACAAATGATTGGAGTTGTGAAAGAGAAATTCAGTTATTTGACTAACGAGTTTGGCGGGCTTTTTCCCGTTTCAAAAGGCAGAATACAAGACTCTCTCTTAGCCCTCAGCCCTCAGCCTTCAGCCCTCAGCCTTGGATCTTTACTTTTTCCTCTTCCATTTTTAACACTCTCTCCTTTCTCTTTCAACACAACCAATACATAAACTCCTCCTACTGTCACCTCTAATCGCCGGCGTGCTGTGTCGCTCCGGCGAGATCAATTGTTTATTTTCAGGTAAATTCACTACTCTTGCTCTTTTCTTTTTCACTTCACAAATTTAATGAATCTACTGTTCCAATTCATTTGTCAAAATCTTTCCTAGTTTGTTGTACATTTTATTTTAATGTTTTTAATCTTCTGGAACCCTAGTTTTTCAGATCTAAGGGTATCATTCTTGTTCTGAAAATGGGCATTTTTGATTTATTGTTTCTGGGTTGTGTCTTAAAGGAGAAAATCTTTACTATGATATACATCTTCTTTAAAACCTAAATGTTTTGAATTTAAATTCATACATGAATACAAACATAGTCAAATGTTATTGGAACGCGATTTATCATTATTTTCACTATAATTCTGATTCGGCAATTTCACAAAATATGATTATTTCTCCTTTACCCTTTTTAATTTTGCCCATTTCATCAAATGATTTGGCATTGTTTTCAGTTTACTCGGGTCTACGTTCAGTGATTGGTTTGTAGGACTGAATCAAGTGAATATCAACATTTTGAGTGCTTCTGCAGGAGGAGATTTTTATTTTTATTAGAATCCGAAGAAGTGAATTGTACAAGCATGGATCCTCTGAATGTGTGATGACTGGTAGATGAACTTAGAGGTTAGAATTATTTTACTTGTTAGCGTTTTTGTTTTCCAATTTTCACTTTTAAAGACTTACTCATTTTTTAATTGTTCTCTGCAGATTATAGATATTGCATTTTGTTCCTTAGAATTAGATCACAATGGAGTTCAACGATGGACGTTTTGTATCAAAGGAGCATCGAGAACTTGTTCAATCTGCATCGGAGAGTGCAGATCCATTATCAGTTTCTCCACTGCAGATCTCCACCTCTCCAAAGTCTCCAAGGTCCCCAATGTTGAAGTCACCAAAGGGGCAAGGTTCCAAGCATGTTTCGGGTAAGAGCAGTAGTCCCAAAATGGGGAGTCCAAAACTGGGGAGTCCAAGGAGTCCAAGGACTTCGATGAGTCCGAGCAAAGGGAGTCCACTCAAGTATGATCGTCATTCACATTCTCCAAGAGATGGGCTGCCTAAAAAAGGTATAACTAAATATTCTTATTACAAATTATGTTAAAAATAGATTCTTAACAATTTGATTAAATGCTCCAACAATATTTGATGTCTTGAAAGAAAATTTAGAGGTCATGAAAGCTGATTATGACCTATTTTATGGTACACAGAATGGTGTTCTTTTGCAGGTTTTCTGTTTCATAGGCATCCCTGAATGATAGGAATGGTCAATAAATTACATGAACAAGAAAATGAAAGGCGCTTTTTTTTTGCTTCTTTGGTTAATATGTTAACGTTGAAGACACATTTTTAGAACTTAAACAAACTCGTTCTATCATGAAGTGATTTATTTATGCAGGTGGTTCTGGGGGAAAAGGTACCTGGGGAGGATTATTTGATACCGAGGACAATCGTTTTCTTGACCCTAAAGATCCAAACTACGATAGCAACGAGGTAGTTACTTAGTGGCTCATCTATTTATGTTCTACATATATTCCAAAATCATTCACAGCTTAACTGAGGTTAGATCAGTAGAGGATCCTGAAACTTGCAATATTGGTTAATATTTTTGCAGATACAATCCCAGTTTTGCTTGTTACCGTATTTTAGTTCATATTTTGGCTATAAGTATGTATTATGGTTGTGGTTTTGAAGAGTATAGAAAAATTATATATTGGATGCAGGAATTTGAAAATCCTAACACAAGAAAATCAACTGCTGATATCATTGAGTACAAAAAGATGGCAACAGTAATTGTGGAGGAATATTTTGCCACTGATGATGTTGTCTCTACTGCAAATGAACTGAGAGAACTTGGAATGCCTGGTTATAACTATTATTTTGTGAAGAAACTTGTCTCTATGGCTATGGATAGGCATGACAAAGAGAAAGAAATGGCTGCTGTTCTGTTATCTGCACTTTATGCTGATGTCATTGATCCCCCACAAGTTTTCAGAGGATTCTGCAAATTGGTGGAATCTGCAGATGACTTGATTGTTGATATTCCAGACACGGTTGATGTTTTAGCTCTGTTCATAGCTCGTGCTGTGGTTGATGACATACTCCCTCCTGTGTTTCTGAAGAAACAAATGGTTTCTTTGCCTAATGATTCGAAAGGGATTGAAGTGTTGAAAAGAGCTGAGAAGGGCTACCTAGCAGCTCCTCTTCATGCGGAGATTATTGAGCGGAGATGGGGAGGTAGCAAGAATAAAACAGTTGAGGATGTGAAGGTTAGAATAAACAATTTGCTGATAGAATATGTTGTGAGTGGTGATAAAAAAGAGGCTTGCCGATGCATTAAAGATTTACAAGTTCCCTTTTACCACCATGAAATAGTTAAACGAGCTCTTACAATGGCAATGGAAAGATGCCAAGCTGAAGGACAATTACTAGATTTGTTGAAGGAATCGGCTGAAGAAGGTTTGATAAATGCTAGTCAAGTTTCGAAAGGATTTGGCAGGATGATTGACACTGTTGATGATTTATCACTTGACATACCAAATGCAAGAGGAATTTTGCAGTCTTTGATCTCTAAGGCAGCATCTGAGGGCTGGTTGTGTGCTTCATCTTTGAAATCACTCTCAGTGAAGCCGGAAAAGTCTTCATTAGAAGATAGTGCTGCCAAAATTTTCAAGATGAAGGCTCAATCGATTATTCAAGAGTATTTCTTGTCCGGTGACATTTTAGAGGTAAGTAGTTGTCTAGAATCAGAGATCACTACTAGTACTTCTTCGGATGAACTGGATGCTATCTTTGTTAAGAGACTGATAACTCTGGCAATGGATCGAAAGAATAGGGAAAAGGAAATGGCTTCTGTTTTGTTGTCATCTTTGTTTTTCCCTGCTGATGATGTTGTAAATGGATTTGTAATGTTGATAGAATCTGCAGATGACACTGCTCTAGATAATCCGATAGTCGTTGAGGATCTTGCAATGTTTTTGGCTAGAGCAGTGGTGGATGAAGTCTTGGCACCACAACACTTAGAAGAGATAGGAAGCCAGTTTTTGGGGCAAGATTCAATTGGAAGCAAAGTGCTTCAAATGGGAAAGTCATTGCTAAAGGCTCGACTATCAGGGGAGCGGATTTTAAGGTGTTGGGGTGGTGGGGGAAGTAGCAGGTCTGGTTGGGCAGTGGAGGATGTTAAGGACAAAATCGGGAAGCTGCTAGAGGAGTATGAATCCGGTGGAGATGTTAGGGAGGCTTGTCGCTGCATAAAGGAGTTAGGCATGCCATTTTTTCACCATGAGGTAGTTAAAAAAGCACTTGTGAATTATATTGAGAAGAAGAATGAAAGACTTTGGTGCTTGCTCAAAGAATGTTTCAGGTCAGGACTGATAACGATGAATCAAATGACAAAGGGTTTCGGACGGGTAGCAGAAGCTCTCGATGACTTGGCCTTGGATGTCCCTGATGCTGAGAAACAATTTATATGTTATGTGGACAGAGCCAAGGCTGCACGGTGGTTGGATTCCTCATTTTCATTCACCAAACAAGGACTTGCAAAAGAGAATGGTGCATGTCATTGATCATTGGTAAGTATATACATGATCTACTTGCTACTTACCTGATGGAAAATTCTTACATATATTTTTGGAACTACCATCTTGATTTGATTTTATTGTTTATGCTCTACTGAATTTCAGATGGAAATTAAACGTATGAATTCAAGCAGACAGAATTGATCCATATGTGTTCATGAGCAGAAGCTGAGACGATAGGAACTCGATTTTGCCACACTGTCAATTCACTACAGAAGGTGGCTTATATATGTATGTAATTGTTTTGATTTGTCAGATGAGCAATATTGATTTAATCTAAGTTGGTTTGGCAAAGGTATTAAACAATGTAAGGATTTGTTAGTTTGATAATGAAATCAATTCTATTTTGCTTTCTACATTACTGCATAGACTTGGTAATTGGTATACTAGACAACAAGTCCTTTTGTTTTTGTTTCTAGATAGAAAATCAAGCTAGTAGTAGTACTACAGATATTTGTAATGAGTAATTGTTAGGAATAATAATTTATGAGTTATTTTTATGATTGTTATCTTAATATTTTATATTATGATAATATATGAGAATTTTATTAGTATCTCTAATATCTAATTCAAATTGACATAGAAACCATTAATTGTGTTTTAACTTTTAACCCTTGAGAAACTATACAAAATAAAGAACAACATCGATAAATAGATGTTTCTTGGATCAATAATATATAATACATGTTAATAAATAGGTAGAATTAATATTTTAAGCATTAATTACCTTAAAATTAAGAGAAGGAGAATGTAAAACAAAATTCGTGCATTTAGGAACTTTGAGCAACATGCTTACATGTTTGAGAGAATTCCAAAAACTGCTTTGAAAATCAAAAACAATACTCAAACACTTTTACTTATTTCCTAATTGAATAGCTCTCGTTCTCACAAAACTATAGTTCAACATTAATTAATTTTTTTTTTAAAAAAAGCCTAAATAAAAAGATGGGGAATTTATAATCAAGTACAAATAGGTTATAACATTCAAAACATTACTATTTTTCTATTTATAAAACTCTCTAAAAGTTTTCGGTTGTCTTTTGATCAATACTCTCACAAAAAAAAATCATGTAAATAAAAAACAAATTGTATATCTCCAAGCTCTATTATTGTTTTGGAGTGTATCGATAATAAATTACTTGATTGCACTAAAATACTCAAACTTTGCTGAATTGCAATTAGATTGTAGTTTTCCAAAATGATAGATAAGTACCTTTGATGAAATGGTTAAATAAGGTTGATCGGTCAAATTTTATGAAATGTCCAACATACCTCAGCTATTTATTATTATTATTATAATAAAAATGAAAAATAAATTTAAAATTATAAAATAAAAAAAATCACAAAACAAAAAAAAAAGATAAAGAAAAATAATTAAAAAATCTGAAAAAAAATTTACACATCACTCTTCATCAAACAATATGCTCCACCTCTTTTTGTGTATTTATTATTTGATTTATTTTCTATTTATTTTAATTATGATTTGATATTTAATTATTATAATAATGAAAAATAGATTGATTAGGGGTAACTTGGAAATTTCATAAAATTTGACCAGGTAGCCGTTATGTTTAACTGTCAATCATTGGTCAAGGGTACTAATTTATCATTTTGGTAAACTTTAAAAGTGGGATCTAATTACGAACTTACAATTTTAGCAAAGGTTAGGGTCTTTAGTGAAATTTGCATTAATTTTTAATAGTATATATATATATATATATAGAGAGAGAGAGAGAGAGAGAGAGAGAGAGAGAGAGAGAGAGAGAGAGTCATTTTCTCCTCAATGCTTTGCATGTGGACTACTGATTATAGAGAAGTTTTGATAAGTGTATACACTTTGAGTCAAAGTATGTAAATCTAATGGTCCACATCCAATGCACTGATTTGAAAATTTATATATATATATATATATATATATATATGTATATATCTAATAACAATGTGAATGCATTGTACCATGCAAAAAAAATGTGAATTTGATATGAAATTTATCTATGTTATATATTAAAAAAAAACTTTATTATGAAATGAGAATAGAAAACTTGATTAATTTTCTTTTATCTCAAATTGTAGGAAAAATAAATTTAAAAAAAAAGCAAATTATTCTAAATTTATTTATTATTTATATTACATACAAAATGCCAAGTTTTATATTTTTCGCCAAAGGCCCCCTAGATAATATTATATCAACCCTGTAAATGTGATATATGAGTTGTAACAGCTAAATAAATTATAAAATAATATGCGATGAGTAATATGTTACATTAAAACATAAAGATTATGCATTAACTGTTTCAAATAAATAAATAAATCATGCATTGACGATGTCCGCAAAGTAGGGATGGGCAATGGCATCGCGGGTGGTGATTCTCTTAGCCGGGTTTCTGCAAAGCATTTTAGAAAGAAGATCAAATCCGTCTGATTCGAGACAAGAGACTTTACCAGCTAAAGCTACTTCCTCCGGCTTAACAAACCAACAGTACATTTCCGTCCAATCTCCGTTGAACAAAGGCTCCTTCATCACCATCTCAGCAAATATACAACCCACAGACCACATATCAACCGAAGCAGAGGCGGCTGAGTAACTTGTAAGACCAAAGATGATTTCAGGGGCCGCATACTTCAAATCTCCAATTCAATTATAGTCTTCATCGACAGGTACATCCTTTTCAGCCAATCCAAAAGCAATCTTTACAATGTTTTCCTGAAATTTTACCAGCAAATTACCTGGTCGAAGATCGCAATGAATAATGTTGAGAGAATGAAGAAGGGAGACGCCTTGGAGAATCTGATACATAAACTTCTTCGTCAAGGAAGAATTCCATGTAGAAATTTTTATGAGATGACTTAGATCGATATCAAGATATTCTAAAGCCAGTGTCACATCATTTGTCACATCATCATAACAAACTTCGTAGAATGTAACGATGTTATCATGATGTAACTCCTTCAAAAGAGAAATTTGATCTCCTGTGATCATTGAGCTACTATTACTGAAACTGAATTTCTCAGTCACTGCAACAACCTGATTGGTGAGAGAGTCATGGCACTTGTAAATGACACCCAAATGCCCATTTCCAATGCAGCAAATTTTCTTGGACCTGCAGTTTCTGTCCAGTTGACTATTTTTGTAATTAGGTTTAACAATATCTATTTTCAACGCACCCCTTGATGATATCTTCATTCTTGGGGAGAGACCCTGATCAGATTGTAAGGGCATTTGATTCTCCACTGCCTTTTTGATAGCCTGTTTAGGTTTTTCCATCTTCTACGTACACAAACAAGAGATATCAATCAGTTCTCCTCAAACCTATAAATAATAATAATGTTAAGTGGATCAGAGAAAGAGAGCTACTGTATCATATGAGAAAATAGGTTTTTTTAGTTAAAAATTTAGGAGGTTTACTGTTTTTACCCAAGATTAGTAAATTTATTGTTTCTACCCAATAAATGGCTGTAAAGACTGAAATATCCCTCATTATCCTTACAGAAACATTTTTTCTTCTCTCTCTTCCTCTTTATCTCTCTTCAATCTCTTCTCTCTCGTATCTCTCTTCAATCCCAGCAAAACCAACAAAAAAACCCACCACACCCATCACCGCCGCCCCCGACACCACCTTCAATCCATCTCCCGCGAAACCCAGCAGCCAAAAACACCGACCACCACGAAACCCACATTCTCTCTTCAATCTATCTCTTCGTTCTCTCACTACCGCCGCTCTTCAGCCGCGCCAACGACCTCGTCTCCGGTGGTAGCTGCCTCGTCTCCGGCGGTCGCTCATCTCCGGTGGTCAACCACCCATCTCCGGTGGTCTCTGCCTCGCCTCCAGCAGTCTCCAATGGTGTTTTCTCCATTTCCACAATTTTTTTTTATATATAAAGAGATCTAGATCTTGAATTTGGTTGAAGTGATTTTGGGTTTTGTGGTGGTGTTGGTTCTGGGTTTGATGATGATGGGGTTTGTGGTGGTGATGTACTAATGTGGTTCAATTGATGATGTTGGTGGATTTTGGTTTGAATTAAAATTGAAATCTGGAAATTTTTCCAGATTTCTTTAAACACATTAGGCCACCAATTTAAAACACCAGGGCAATCCAATTAAACACACCAGGGCAATCCAATTAAACACACAAGGTGTAAATCAATTAAACACACCAGGACACCAATTAAACACACAAGGGCAGACCAATTAAACACATCAGACCACCAATTAAACACACCACGGTAATCCAATTAAACACATTAGGGAAGACCCAATTAAACACACTAGGCCACCAATTAAACACACCAAGGCAGACCAATTAAACATATCAGACAACCAATTAAACACACCAAGACAGACCAATTAAACACCAGAACAACTCAATTAAACATACCATGACAAAAATAGAAAGAAGGGCAATTTTGTCCAAAAAGTAGATTTTTTGGTAGAAACAATAAAAATACTAATGTTGGATAAAAACAATAAACTTTCTAATTTTTTGATTATTTATAAAATTTACCCTATATTATATATATATATATATATATATATGCGCACTCATGATGATGATATGTCTTATTTGGTATATTTTAAGTAGAAGGAAAGGTTTTGAAGAATTTGAATATCAAATTTTGACTGTAATAGTCAAAAAATGGTTGACAAGAATAGTCAAATTTTGACTAGAATTGTTTATTATCAGATTCAGAATCTCTAGAAAATAACGGCGAAAACAGTGGGGTTGTCCGGCCGTCCAGGTGGCCATCTCTTTTATCGATTATCGATTAATAAATAATATGGTGCATCTATTGCTACCGAAAGATATTATTTATACACTTAATTTTTTACGAGTAAATTACACAAACTTACACCGGCTGTATGTATAATTACACCAAAATTGATATAAAAAAAAATTATAATAACACTAATTTACTTTTGACCCTTTAACTAATGGTACAACAGTAAATCACTAATCAATGAAGGGTAATTTGAAATTTTTTTGGTTACTAAATAAATGTAAAAAAAAAAGTGTCCAATAACATATCGTCACATCAGTCATAACAATTTATAAATTAAATATAATATTAATTAAAAAAAATATGCTTCATCCTCACTTTCAATATTCAGAAACTAAATAACAACGAACATAAAGCAATCGCAACCCAAAATTAATAAGTATATTATTTTATTGATCTGACAAGACTTGTTGAGATCAAGTATTTTATGTGTAGTCTCGATATTTAGTCTCCCACAATCGGTATTTTAATTAATTAATTAATTTATTTAATGGATTAAATTATGTAATTAAATTAAAAAGGTTTAAATTACTTTAAAATTTTAAATAGGTAAATGAATTAATGGAATTGTGATTTATCCTCACATGACCTATACAAGAAAATGTTGGCCTAGTGGTATGCTCATCACACCTACACCAAGAGGTTGTGAGTTCGAGGTCTCTCCCCACCCCACCCCACCCCACCCCACCCCACCCCGAATTATTGTAATATTTAAAAAAAAATCACATGACCTATAAATTAAGGGAAAGTATTATTTCCCCATATATTTTGACATATTAGTAAATCTCCGCTCTGTATTTCCATTAATGGCCGTTTTCCCCTTGAAACTGAAAGTATTCGCCGTTATCCCCTCTTTTCGTTAAAAAAGTTAATCCTCATGATAAATGATCGTTTTACCCTTCAGTATATTATGGAAATGACCATTTAACCCACACGATATTTATAAAATAATATTTTTTTTAAAATAAGATTACAAAGACATATTTGCCCTTAAACACAATCAAATGACAAGGATAAATAGATAACTTGATAAAAATAAACTAAATGATTAAAAAAATTCCTCAAACACTACCTAATAACCAATCATCATCATCACCACAAAAGTTGATCAATCCTACTCCAGGTTGACCCACATCGAGTGAAGATACTCATTTGGGTATCGATCAGTTACACTCGTCAATACCCAATATCGACCTAACTCACACCGAATCCATGGCGACTCAAAGAATCTACAGGAAGTTGATTCACCAGTATCATCACTAACCAAAGTTGATTCAACAATATCGACCCACAGCTCGACCTAAATAATCGAGCGACCCGGTTTGTTCTTCTTTACTTCCCTTTCTCATTCATCGAACATATACTGACTTGAGTGTCGGAGAGTCCCCCAAAGGGAACACCCCCTCATGTGGCTCGCCACTGCTATTTTCTTTTGTTTTATAGGCTGTCAGTGCCCACATCTACAATCAAAAATCAATTGTAGATCCGATCAACTACAGCTACCACAAACTCAAACCCAACTACCAAAATCAGACCTACCAGAAACCACCCGCACCAACGCAGATCGATGAGATCATTCTTAACTCCTCGCCGGCGGCCAACCCAAACTCAAAATCCAAACACCACCATTAGCAAAATAATAATAATAATAATGAAAAAAAAAATCGATCTTTTAAACAAAAACCCAAATTCAAAATTTCAAAATTTCAAAATCCAAATTCACACTCATTGCCACCACTATCAACTACCGTACACGAAATCATCATCAACAGCGCTAATCTCCTCTCAACGGAAGAGATCGGAGATCGATTCCTCCTGCGTATGAGGGAGAGAGAGAGAGAGAGAAGAACTTGATAGAAAGCCGAAGAGGGAGAGATAGCGAGATGGAAAGAAATAGAGAGAATATACGGTGGTCGGAATCTCCTTGGCTCCCAGATCGAGCGCTAATTTGGGTTGGTGGTGGTGGTGGCTAGGGTTTGGTGTTTGAGTGGTGGTTAGGGTTTAGGTGTGTTGGAGAAAATGATGGAAAGACAAGATTACGTTTTAGTTTTGAATTTTGAAATTTTCTTATATTATATGTGTATGAGTAATGCTGGAAGTCTCACATATAATCCCATATTTTCCATCCCAATCAATGTGGAAGCTAAGGTATCACTTGATGAGTGGATACACAATAATTGTAATTTATCTTACTTACCTATGTATTCACTCACCAATTAATGTATATTCACTCACTAATTAATATATATCCACTCATCAAGTGATACCTTGGCTGCCACATTGGTACGTCGGGATGGAAATGAGGGATTGTAGGTGGTACTTATGGCGTTACTCATTGTGTATCCATCCCAACTACGTATTAATTTTGGTTTTTTAAAATTAGAAAAGTGTATTATTGATTTTACGACCCTCTCATATTAATTCCAATTCAGGTCGGGTTAAAGTTACCATATTGCCCTTTCGGTCAATAAGAGGATAACAGTTAACGAGCCATTTTAACAGAAAAGCTAACGAAAACGGGGAATATAGAGAATACTTTCAGTTTCAGGGGGAAAACATCTATTTATGGAAATACAGGGGGTGATATTTACTAATTGATCAAAATATAGGGGAAATGATACTTTCCCATAAATTAACCTGTTTAATGGGTCTTATTGGTAACTTGTTAATTTAATGGGTCATATTTGAGTTTTGATTTGTAACAGAGTGACGACATTTGCACCACTGAAAATTTGTATGTAAACCCATTTTGTATTTACACCTCGTTAAAAAAATTTAAAAATTATTTTCTGTGAGCACACCCCGCATATTACCAAATATACCCTTTATTTATTTATTTTTTTAAAAATCATAACATACTTTTATTTACTTTTGTTGACGGCGATTTTTGGGATTATGTAAATTTAATCACATGTCACACAAGGTATACTGAATTAGCAATTGTATAATGAATCAAGAAGAATAAAGAGCGATCATGCACGTGAGATTTTACGTGGAAAAACCCAGAAAGGGAAAAAACCACTGTTGCCGGCGACGACGAAGAAAGAATCCACTATATAAATCTATTGCAAGCTCAACCTCTCTTGCCCTCTTGAATTACCAATGATTCGTTAACCCTTTTTTGGGTGTTGTTAAGGTCTATTTATACATGCAAAGAACCCTAATTCTTGGAGTACAAGTAAAATAAAAAGATGGCAATGGTTTAATGAAACTCTAACTTCTTGGAGTCGTTTAATCTTCTTTCCCGTTTTGCATTGTTAGTGTTTCAGACACATCGGGTCTTTTGCCTATTCTGGACTCTAATATCTATAAAGAAACTTGTTTCCTTATCAGAGTACACTTCATGATACCTTATTTGCAGAAGACTCTTCTTTTAAGTATTTGAGTTGTAATTACATTGAATTTACGTTGCTGACGTGTCGACATTTCGAATGTATCTCAAAATTGTCCACCCGTCGCTTTAACCGACCGTCTGCCAAACCCGACCAAATTTCCTTTTCCCCCGACCAGGGATCTAAACCCGATCGGGTAACTAAACCCGACCATCTTGGGTACCCCGACCATCTTCTTTATTTTGATCAATGCAATTACTTTGGATAAGTGCTTTCCATTTGACCATCTAAGTAACTCTAACCAGATATTATGGGAGCCATATTGTAGTCACCTTAGGTTGGCTTGATCTAGTTGACATTCATTAACATGTCATCCTCTAATTCCCACGCAACACGGTGTTTATACTGACATGTCATCTTTTTGGATTTTACCAATAACAATACCTTCTTAAACATTCAAATCGAGCATCTTATTCTACAAAGAGAACTCTCTCGGTGAGATATGTTTAACTCGGGAGCCCTTTTGTCCTTTAGCTCATTAAAGCTCATTAATGCTTAACAGCTAAGCTTTAATTTTTAACCGCAAATGTTTGATTTGCCTAGGTGATTTGACGCGTATGACTTAACTGACGGCGGTTGATTCAAATTTCAAATGGCGTATGATCTCATGGATTTGCATATCAACCACCACTCTTACATGACATCACCTTTGAATATATATATATATATATATATATATTTAAAACCCTTCGTTTCCCTCTCACGCAATCTCACCTTCAAACCGCAAACCTTTCTTTTCTAAAACTTTTCTTTGCTTCAACATCTCTCAGAGCTCTTCATTCTCTCTAGGTTCTTAACTTCATCATCATCAAGTTCATACTTCATCCTCTTCTAATCACTCAGGTATGGACTCTATTACCCGTTGCCGTATTGTTGAACTGTTAATGAGAGCTGTTGAAACTGGCGATAAGGAGAACATCGATAGGATTGAGATTATCTTGTGGGGTCGTTCTCATAACCCCCATGTAACTCAACCCACAGCTCTTAGCGTTGATTACTCAATTGCATGTCCTAAGTTTCAACCTTTATATTTTGATACAAATGTTGTTAACCCAAACGTTACTTCTCCTACTACATGCTTAGATATGTCGAAGACAACATGATGCGGTCGGAGAAGCAGATCAAGTGCTAGGAATTCGGCCATAATAGACTTGAAGATCCCCTTCCAATTGCTAAAAATGGAAGAAGTCCCCAAGGCATCAGGCCCATTTGTTGAAGTTTTCTACTGAGCAACCGAGCGCCTTTGACTCGGAAGTAAACATAATGAGTGAGCAGGAGATCGTGAAATACAACGAGAGGTTTGATCTCCCTCGATCTGCTGAACTCTTTATGAGTGGTGATCATGCTATCTAGAATCCTCCACGGGGCGCAGTGGCGATTTACGGTGACATGCTCACGTCTGGGGTCATTCTGGCCCTTCAACCTTTCATCGCTCTGTTCTTGGCTGACGCGGGAATCGCTCTTGTACAACTTACCCCGAACTCCTATCGGGTCTTGATCAGCATGTGGCACTTGTGGAAGCAGATCGGTGTCAAGCACCCTCCAACCCCCAGAAGATTCACAATTTTTATACTTTGGGTCGATCAAACAATTAGGGTACCTTTCATCTCTAATATAGTTCTCTCAACCACTGGATTCCTAGTGGGTACAACCAACGACCCACCACCGTGTCCCGCAAAGATCATAAGGGTTTCATCTGGGGTTTCCTTTCTTCCAACAAGTACTAGAAGAACAGATGGTTCTTCGTCCGAGGTGAATGGGGCAAAACTGTGGATACTAACCCTCTTCGAGAGCTAACTAGAAACAGTGTTCCTAGGAACTTTTAGAATTCTATTTTGTGGAACAAGGCCCCAGCATTGCTAAATGAGAAACAAGCCAGAAACATGATCCGAGCTGCTCAAACTTCTTAGGAAGCCAGAGACCGTCGGCTGTTGTTCGTTGAAATGGACCTTCGAAAGCTGGGATTGTTCCCCGCCATTTCCAACCTGTGCAAGCGATGTAAGTTTTATCTTTCTCCCAACTTTAACTTATCCGGTTTATATTTGTTTTGACTAATGTTCCTTGTGCTGATCGTTCAGTGTATGGGATAGACATCGTTGCTGGCGAGCAAGCCGAGAGGGTTAAACCTTGACAAGATTAGCCGAGCGGAGGTCGCTGCCCAACTGGCTCAGAGGATTGCTCCCCCATAACAAAACATGGTCGAACATACCTATGAGCCCGATCTTAATACCGCTTCGAGTGCTTCTGATCGGGAACGAGAGAAAAGATCCTTCGATCGGGATAAAGAGAAAAAGAGTTCTCCTAGGGGCTTCAAAAGGAGATTCACCAAAGAAACGGTTGCCCAAAAGGTGGCCAAATCTTCTGAAATGTCTCCAGTCAATAAAGTGGCAAAGAAGGTTGAAGGATCCTCCACCTCCGAAGCTGCTCTTAAAAAGAAAGAGGTTGTAATATCAAAGGGTTCAGCAGCTCATTAGACTGGAGTCAAGTTTGTTGATCCTGAAGAAGAAGATGATGATCAAGACATATTAACTGATCTGATTCTGAGGGAGCAGAGATCGAAGATGAGATCTGATCACGTTTCTGTTACGTCTGTCGTTCCCCTATCTGATCAGTCTAAGATGGACGATCCAACCCTGGGTGGGGTTAGAGAACAAGCTATCCCTCAAAAAACTCAACCCCCACCCCCGACCAAATCGGCTCCTTCCCAAACTGACCGCCCAACGGGTCCAATCCCCATTGAGCCTCTTATACAACGTGCTGGCAAGGCTCCGATGCAACTTTCGGTCAAACGCCAGATCGTCTTCACTGACTAGGATTCTAATGAAGGGCCGACTAGCTCTGATGTAGAACAAGCTAATCCTTCTACTTCTAAATTTATAGATAACATATCTGACCAAGAGGTAATCCATGTTGACAAGGTTGCTCTACGGTTAGGCCGACCCTCTGAAGTCTTGCCGAATGTGGAGATAGCTCCTCTCGTGGGTGATATTGAGACTGGTTCATCATGAGCCATTGGACGAGAGCAGATTGTTGCTAGGCCCTTGGAAGCTACTCATGCGGCAACTCCATCTGCCTCTAGTGCACTCCTGGTAGATCTGCAGCCTCAAAGTTATGGGGCGGTCGAGCCACCTGCCATTGTTGGCCCTTCGGATTCCAGGGAAGCATCGGTCGATCCTCTTGACATGTTGCGGGCCATGTCAGCAGGGAGAGGTGATGTTAGGGAAGGTTATTGGAAGGACTTTTGGAATGCCAGCAACCATGAGCGAGTCTGCGCAGTTTACAACAATGGTGTATATGTAAATGTTTTTTTACTTTCTAATTGACTCTTTCCACTTTAGGTTTATTATCATGACCTTTTTTTTTCCTTTTTAGGCCGTGAAGGAGATGACCAGGGCCATGATCGCTCAGGAGAGACATGTTGTTGAGATCTCCCAGCTAAAGAAAGAACTTGAAGGGAGGAAGAGAGCACTTAATTCTGCATCAGCCAGTGAATCAAAGCTGAAGAAATCGTTTGAAGACAAACTGAAGCAGCGCAACTTGACTGAAGCAGTTTTGAATAAGACTGTGGCTACCATAGAGACCTGAGCTGATACAGCCACCTACTTGGAAGTGTCCCTCCTAACAAAGTTTGACTGCTTTAGAGGCTTTTTATACAGGTTTTTCTCTTCTATTACATTCAGAATTTCTTTCTGCTTCTAAGCCAGTGGGGTATAATTAGTGTACTGCCTCTTGAATGTTTCGTTGCCCTTCTGATCATCATCCTTGCGGCTTTTTTTGCCTTTTCTAGAATTGTTCTTCTGCTCTCCTTTAGCATTTCCCTTCGAGCCATTATCTTTAGGTTTTTGACCTTCTCCCGGTCGGCCGTCATGTATTAGCTCTCCTCCGTGGGCTATCTGCTCTTCTTCGGCCATGGCGTATCCTCCCAAATCATTCTACCATATTTGCATAAGTAGTTGGCCCCATTTGCCTTAGGGTGAGTGACAACTGGCTGTGCTGCAAAATGTTGACAAATGCGAACACTACAGCCTCGTCATTGGGGTCCTGCACTTCCGAGACTTCCATCGAGAACCTAGTGAGGTATAACTTCTCATCCTTTATTTGTCTCAAAGTCGAAAGGACAGAGATTGACTTTCTACGTTGGATATTTCTCATGAATTGTCTGTTGAAAGCATGTATAAATTCTTCAAAATTCGGGATCGATCCACTGGTGAGGCTACCAAACCTTCTAGACCATTGATCCTCTAATGTTTGTGGAAACATCCTGCATAGGAGAGCATCATCGTAGTCATATTGCGCCATCACACTTTGGTATCTTTTGACGTGCTCATGGGGGTCAATGTTGGCTTTGAATTGCTCTACGTGTGGCATTATGAACTTCTCTGAAAAACAATTTTGCATTATGGAAATAGCAAAAGGACTACCGAAATTACCAATTAGCAAATTACCCTAACTTTGCCTCCGTTCCAATGCTTCAATCCTTCTTAACAGAACTTTTCGCTCTTCTTCCGGTTCACCATGCTCATCAAAATTTTGGCGAATGATTAGACCATGAGGATCCTTTAAGACTCGCCCTGTGACCTGGGTGTCACGATTGTTGTACTTGGGTGCAAGGGTTGTCTCTCTATGCCTCATAGGCAGAGCTTCATCATCAGTCAAAACTGATCATGATCTCCTTTTGTGACTATCATACCTATCTCCCCGATTGTAACTCACTTCCCATCTATGGTATCTTCCTGGATCCTCATACAGACTAGACTCCCTGTGTTCCCTTCTTTCTTGGTTTCCCTGACCTCCACGCTCTCTTTGGTCCTGGTCATCTTGGTAATCGTCTCTCTTCTAAGAATGTTCCCTCTTTTCGCGATGATTTGCCCTATCTCTTCCAGACTTAAGTGGCGCACCTAGGGTCATAACCACTATTTCAGACCGTACCCTAAGGTATTGAGCTACCACCGGCATAGATAACTGGTATAGTGAGATCAAGTTGATGGAAGCAGTTATCTTGATTCCCTGTCTAGCAGCATCTTCAATGACTCTCCGTAGGGATTCTTAGATTTGACGGAAAGCATCCGATGAGATGCTGGGATTGGCTTCCATAGAAGTCATCACGTCTTGTCCAATGGAAGTCAGAGTTCTAGAGGGTAAATCACCTTCGGCAGCGATGGTGTTTGTTAAACCAGCATCATTAACACCACGTGAGGTGTCAGTTTCACGTGGGGACTGACTTCCATCTCTACTATTTGTCATGCCGCTGTTACACAAATTTCCTATGAATTTGTTATCCTACCCCCTCCTTCTAGTGCCAATTGTTGACGGTGATTTTTGAGATTATGTAAATTTAATCACACGTCACACAAGGTATATTGAATTAGCAATTGTATAAAGAATCAAGAAGAATAAAGAGAGATCATGCACGCGAGATTTTATGTGAAAAACCCAGAAAGGGAAGAAACCACGGTTGCCGACAACGGTGAAGAAAGAATCCACTATATAAATCTGTTATAAGTTCAACCTTTCTTGCCCTCTTGAATTAATAATGATTCGTTAACCCTTTTTGGGTGTTTTTAGGGTATATTTATATATGCATAGAACCTTAATTCTTGGAGTACAAGTAAAAGAAAATGATGGCAATGGTTTAATGAAACTCTGACTTCTTGGGGTCGTTTAATCTTCTTTCCCATTTTGTATTGTTAGTGTTTCAGACACATCGGGTCTTTTGCCTATTTTGGACTCTGATATCTATAAGGAAATTTGTTTCCTTATCATAGTACACTTCATGATACCTTATTTGAGGAAAACTCTTCTTTTACGTATTTGAGTCGTGATTACATTGAATTTATGTTGCTGACGTGTCGTCATTCCGAATGTATCTCAAAATTGTCCACGCGTCGCTTTAGCCGACCAACTGCCAAACCCGATCAAATTTCTTTTTCCCCCGACCAGAGATCTAAACCCGATCGGGTAACTAAACCCGACCATCTTGGGTACCCCTGGCCATCTTCTTTATTTTGGTCAATACAATTACTTTGGTTTAGTGGATTCCACCTGACCATCTTGTTGGGGTTTATGCCCTAAAGATGTAATTTGTAAATGGATTTATGAAATAAATAAAAAGAAAAGTTCAATTCATTCTTGTTGTGTTGTTTATTTTATAACTTGTGCATATATTAACATCCTAGATTGCCGGATGTAATCTCAAACTGTGTATATGAGTGTCATGTACGGATGGATACAGTAAGAGACGTGCAATCTAAAGAGTCCATAGATAACAAATAAAGCTGGGTACTTTATTTGTGGTTAATCTATAGCTGCGGTCCATTCCGTAATGTATGGTGATTCTATCCTGAATCATTCATATGAGATATGAGAATGGAGGCAGCTTGTATGATTTGATCATATAGGACTGGGTCATGATCTATATGAATTTCTCACCAAGATCCGTTTATTGATGAGATTCATATATATCAACTAATGATGGCTATATGTGGGTGATCTTAATCCTGAGTGTCTTATCGACTCCTTCAGGTTAGATCGTGGTCTTTGATATACCATGGGTGAGGTCAGATGCAGTTCCTGATCAATATACTCTGTATGTGGGATTGCGGTTTGGCTTGTGGCTGGGAAGGTATGTACACAATAGTGGAATCCACTCCTTCTTGTGAGAAGTAGATGGTAGTTCCCTTAAGGGTTGATTCGGGGCTTGGACAATATGAGCGCTCTCCTAATTCCGTGAGGAAATATGATTTATCGTCCATTAGAGAATCAACTGTACTTAAAGGATATATGTAATTAGAGGGGTATAACAGACATTATGACCCAGCTTTAATTATGAACTACTGTAGAGGATCACACCATGTGTAATAGCTATATCGATAGACACCGAGTTGTTTCGGTCTGTGTAAAAGCGTCTACAGTTGAGAGAGTGCAGCGTCGGGTTTTTAGTGGAATAACACCAGAGTTAATAATTAAAGAATATTAATTAAAGAGTTTAATTAATGATTCCGATGATTATTGGAGCTCAAAATACTGTGGGTCCATTAGGTCCCCTTCCTAGCCCGATCGATTTAGGTAACAAGGGTCACGGATAATTAATTGGAAAGTCCAATTAATTGTGTTATGAAAGTGACACGTATTTGTTGGACCCTCGGGTTATCAGATTGCGCAGCGGAAGGTTTTAAAATTTTTTTAATGCAATCATTAAACTAACCCATTTGTATAGTAATAATCAAATGCAATAAATAAGTGAAGAAACTTTTTCATACCTACGTAGGAGGCTCCTTCACTTTGATACGAACTGCTCCTGATTTGAACCACGTGATCTTCCTCGCTATCTCCCGAAAATGGTAACAGCGTGTGGGCGCGTCACGATATTCAGGACTTATATGGAGGAAGAAAAAAAGAACACACACACAAAAACAAACTTCTAGAAGTGCAGTACTTGTGGTCTCACAACACACACTAACTTTTTCTATTTGTTTTCACTTGCTGTGTGTCACGACCACTTTTTCTCTTTTTTTGATTTTCAAGTGATCTCATTTGCTTTTCTATTTTCTATGTATGTCTCTCATTCGGTTTTTTTCATTTTTTTTAAATTAAATATATATCTCATATATATTCAAAAAAAAAAAACAAACCAAAATCTATTTGATTTTTAAAAAAGATTTTCAAAGATATCTCATATCTTTTTAAAATAATTAAATATTTATTTTTGAATTCAAACATTTTAAATTCAAATTCAAATATTTAATTTAATAAAATAAAATAATCATATTATCTTATTTTATTCAAAATCAAATATCAACTAACACCCTCCATTTAGTGATTAACAACATAATTAAATAATCTTATTATTTAATTTATTTAATCACCATTATTCATTAATTAAATAATCTCATTATTCAATTAACTCCCGAATAAATACGTGTCACTTTCGTAACATAATTAATTGGATAATCCAATTAATTAACCGTGACCCTTGTTACCTAAATCGATCGGGCTAGCAAGGGGACCTAATGGACCCACAGTATTTTGAGCTCCAATAATCCTTTGAAATTATTAATTAAACTCTTTAATTAATATTTCATGATTATTAACTTCGGTGTTATTCCACTAAAAACCCGAAGCTGCACTCTCTCAACTGTAGACGTTTTTACACAAAGCAATAACTCTCGGTGTCCATCGATATAGCTATTACATATGGTATAATCCTCCACAAGTAGTTCATAATTAGAGCTAGGTCATAATGTCCGTTATACCCCTCTAATCATATCTTTCCATTAAGTACCATTGATTCTCTAATGAACAATAAATCATACATTCCTTACGGAATTAGGAGAGCGCTCATATTGTTCAAGCCCCGAATCAACTCTTAAGGGAACTACCATCTACTTCTCACAAGAAGGAGTGGATTCCACTATTATGTACAAACCTTCCCAGCCACAAGCCAAACCGCGATCCCAACATACGGAGTATATTGATCGGGAATGCAACTCCGACCTCACCCATGGTATATCAAAGACCACGATCTAACCTGAAGGAGTCGATAAGACACTCAGGATTAAGATCACCCACATATAGCCATCATAAGTTGATATATATGAATCTCATCGTTAAACGGATCTTAGTGAGAGATTCATATAGATCATGGCCCAGTCCT
The DNA here is from genome assembly GCA_033220585.1 of Dipteronia sinensis. Taxonomy (NCBI): domain Eukaryota; kingdom Viridiplantae; phylum Streptophyta; class Magnoliopsida; order Sapindales; family Sapindaceae; genus Dipteronia; species Dipteronia sinensis. The sequence goes on along the minus strand of CM065636.1, from coordinate 69,248,576 downwards.
ATATGATCACATCATACAAGGTGCCTCCATTCTCATATCTACATATGAATGATCCAGGATAGGATCACCGTACACTACGAAATGGACCGCAGATGTAGATTAACCACAAATAAAGTACCCAGCTTTATTTGCTATCTACGGACTCTTTAAATTGCTCGTTTCAAACTGAATCCATCTATATATGACACTCATATACTCAGTTCGAAATTACATCCGGCAATTTTGGATGTTAAGTGCACATGTTATATAAAGTATGACACAAAATGAATGAATATACTACTTCTTTTATTTATGTTCAAATTACATTTACATATTACAAGCTTTAGGGCAAAAACCCCAACAATCTCCCACTTGCACTAAAGCATGTGAGTCATGTCTCGTAACCCTAGACCTTCTAGGTGACCTTCAAACACTTTAGCCGATAAGGTCTTCGTAAATGGATCAGCATGATTGTCTTGTGAGGCTATCTTGGTGACGATCACATCTCCTCTCTGCACTATCTCTCTAATGAGATGATACTTTCTCTCTATATGCTTCCCTCTCTTGTGGCTTCTTGGTTCTTTGGAAATAGCCACAGCACCACTGTTATCACAATAAAGTGTGATGGGCTTATCCAGATCTGGAACAACTTCCAGATCATTCAAGAACTTACGGAGCCAAACAGCCTCTTTAGCAGCTTCACAAGCGGCTACATATTCGGCTTCCATGGTGGAGTCAGCAATGCAAGATTGCTTTATACTTCTCCACACAATGGCTCCACCACCTAGGGTGAATACTGATCCAGACGTGGATTTTCTAGAATCCCTGTCTGACTGAAAATCAGAATCTGTGTATCCTAACGGGATCAAATCCTGTCCGGAATACACTAGCATATAGTTTCTCATTCTCCGAAAATACTTGAGAATAATCTTGACAGCAACCCAATGATCTAATCCTGGGTTGGACTGGTACCTGCTGACTACTCCCACTGTATAGCAGATGTCCGGTCTCGTGCATAACATAGCATACATGAGACTACCTACTGCTGATGCATATGGCACACGTCTCATATCCTCAACTTCTTGAGGTGTCTTAGGAAACTGTTCCTTAGACAAGTGAACCCCATGTCTAGAAGGTAAATTACCTTTTTTGGAGTTCTGCATCGAAAATCGCATAAGAATCTTGTCGATATATGATGCCTGAGACAATGTTATGAGTTTGTTCTTACGATCCCTTATAAGTTGGATCCCCAGAACATAACTCGCCTCTTCCAAATCTTTCATTTGGAATTGGCTAGCCAGCCAGCCCTTTACATCAGACAACACTCCCACATCATTCCCAATGAGTAGGATGTCATCTACGTATAGGACCAAGAAAACTACTTTCTTGTCAATGATGCGCTTGTAGACACAAGGCTCATCAACGTTTTGCTCGAAGCCATAGGTTTTGATCACATCATCAAACCTTATGTTCCAAGATCTAGATGCTTGCTTAAGTCCATAAATGGACCTTTGCAACTTGCAAACCTTTTGCTCTTGATCTGGAGACACAAATCCCTCTGGTTGCATCATGTATATGCTTTTATCAAGATTGCCATTCAAGAATGCAGTCTTGACTTCCATTTTCCAAATTTCATAATCAAAATAGGCAGCAATGGATAAGAGAATCCGAATAGACTTAAACATGGCTACTGGCGAGAAGGTCTCTTCATAATCGACCCCCTCTTTCTGGGTATAACCCTTGGCCACTAGCCTTGCCTTGAAGGTCTCTACCTTCCCGTCTACTCTTCTCTTCCTCTTGTAGATCCACTTACATCCTATAGGTTTTACCCCATTCGGTAAGTCTACAAGTTCCCAGACTGAGTTAGAGTACATAGACTCCATCTCGAGATTCATGGCTTTAAGCCATTCCTTTTTATCAGGATCTTCCATTTCATTCTTAAATGTTAATGGATCATCCACACTATCAGCAGAGATAAGATCTTGTCCCTCACTTACACCCAAATAGCGTTCAGGCTGTCTCACAACCCTCTCACTATGTCTAGGTGGTAGTGTATCCTGACTAGGAATTATCTGACTTTCAGATGTTAATGGATTAACAACTCTAGTTGACTGAGTACTGGTCTCACTAGGCTCCAAATCATTTAATACAATTTTAGAACGAGGTTTATGATCACTTATATAGTTATCCTCAAGAAACGTTGCATTTGTCGATACAAATACTTTGTTATCTTCAGGACTATAGAAGTATCCACCTCTGGTCTCCTTGGAGTATCCTACAAACAAGCAGACCACAGACTTGGGATCTAGCTTTCCAGTTCTGTTCTTCAGCACGTGTGCTGGATACCCCCATATGCGAAAATATCGTAAACTAGCTTTACGACCATTCCACAACTCTATGGGAGTTTCAGGAACAGATTTGGATGGCACTACATTCAAAATGTATGCCGCTGTTTGTAACGCATATCCCCAAAAGGAATTTGGTAATGATGAGAAACTAATCATAGATCTCACCATTTCCATTAGGGTTCTATTTCTCCTCTCCGCGACACCATTTTGCTTAGGTGTACCAGGAGCTGTGAGTTGAGACACTATCCCATACTCGACCATAAAGTCTTTAAACTCTTGGTCAAGGTACTCACCTCCACGATCTGATCGTAGAGACTTGATCGTTTTTCCTAACTGGTTCTCAACTTCAGCTCGGAATTCTTTAAACTTTTCAAATGTTTCCGACTTCCGTTGCATTAGGTAGACATATCCGTATCTCGAGTAGTCATCTATAAAGGTGACATAATACTCATAACCACCCCTTGCTTTAACATTCGTTGGTCCACAGACGTCTGAATGTATAAGCTCTAGTGGTTGTTTAGCTCTAAGCCCTTTTCCAGTAAAAGGTCTCTTAGTCATCTTACCTTCCAGACAAGATTCACAGACAGGTAAGGTGTCAACCTTTAACTCATTTAAAGATCCGCTTTTTACTAGTCTGTTTATCCGGTCAAGGTTAATATGTCCAAGCCTTAAATGCTAGAGATACGTTTCGTTTTCTGGAGAAATCTTATGTCGTTTAGTTTTTGGTTTTTCAACTTTAAACATTTCGGTGTTGAGCAGTGTTGTATGCATTAACGGTCTTAACACATACAAATTGTTTTCATTAATTCCTGAACAAATATTCAGACCATTCTTTGCAATAATAACTGATTTATTATCAAAAGAAACAGAATATAATTGTTCTAACAACTTAGAAACGGAAATTAAATTCCGTGTAAATCCAGGAATATAAAAAACATTGTTCAATAATAAAAAACTATTATTATTACAAAATTGCAATCTTATTGCTCCCACTGCTTTGGCCGACACGACATCCCCCAACCCTACACGCATGGAGAAGGCTCCCTCCTCTAGCTGTGTCCAAGAATCAGTCCACTGTAAAGAAGAACAAACATGGTTAGTGGCCCCCGAATCAACAATCCAAGGTGAAGAATCATCTTCCACTAAACAAGATTCAAGAACAAGTAAATCATATTTACCTTTCTTCTTCTTCTTGGCTACCTCTTCCAGGTACTGAGGACAGTTCCTCTTCCAGTGCCCGACCTTGTTACAATGGAAACATTTTCCTTTGTCTTGGTCGGTGGAGGTGCCTTTCTTTTTGCTTTGGGCTTTCTTGGGTTTGGGCTTACCCTTCTCCTTCCCAGCAGACCTCTTCCTCTTGTTGTTATTGGAGGAAGATGGTTCGGCAACATTTGCCTCACCGGTCTTACTTTTGCTGTCCTTGGTCAAGGACTCAAAAGTAGAGAGCTCATTGAGCAAATGTGTGAGACTAAACCTTAACTTGTTCATCCCGTAGTTGTTCTTAAACTGATCGAAACTCTTCGGAAGAGACGACAGTATGATGCTCACTTGACTGGGTTCATCAATGGCCCCGCCATTGACTTCTGCCATGTTGAAGTAGGACATCATGCTCAGGACATGTTCCTGAACTGATGTACCTTCCTTCATGCGAGCGAGCATAGCGGAACGAACAGCTTCGTGTCGCTTTTGCTCGGAGGGCTGCCCGAACATAGCTTGCAATGACTCCATAATTTCGAATGTTGTAGTCATTGCTTCGTGCTTTGTGACAAGCACGTCTGTCATAGAAGCTAACAGATATGTTCGGTTCTTCTCATCAGATGAGACCCATCGCTGGTATGCCTCACGAACAGTTCGTGTGGCATTGGCAGTAGGCACCGGAGGATATTCCTCCGTAAGCACAAACTTAAGGTCTTTGGTGACCAGTATTGCATTAATGTTAAGTTTCCATTTTGTGTAGTTATCACCAGTTAATTTATCTTTTGCAAGTATTTGTAATAGTGCAGATGACATGGCTGAAAAAACATAAATTAAAGATTCATTCAGTCATACATTCTTAAATATGTGCTAATGTTCGGCATAAAATTAAACATGATGCATGCAAATGTTTAATGAACAAGAACAACCCTAAAAACAATGTTTCTGTGCCACGACAATCCAACATACCACAAGCAAGTGCCGCCTTAGGGTCGGTCAAATTCTTGCATGTTGGATTGAGACCTTCTCAGTCAAAGGATATACCAGAATAACTCTTATGCCAATATCATTCAACCTTCGTTTATTAGGTCAGGTTTTTAATTAATCAATTTAATTAAAACCTTGTGAGTGTAACCCATCATTTCAGATCTCAAGAGCTTAACTCGAGAATTGCCGCCTTAGGGTCGGTCAATCCAGAAATCCCCTCCGAAATCCTATATGTTAGGAAGTCAACCTTGGTATTGATTCTTATGGAAACCCTCCTTAGGGAGGACGAAAACAAAGCCGTCACGGGGCCCCACTCGAATCTCACGGTGTTGAACTAATGATGGAGACTGCGGGATATAATGTCATATATCCCTTTCCCACTCACTATTTTATATTAAGGGTTTTCAATTAATATTAATGCACCTAGATTAAACGGGATTAAACGGCTAATTTTAATCTAAGCGTCAAGTGCATTAATCACAAATTATTAGAATCCTATTCCAATAACTAATAAACTAAATTGATTTTTAACACTTAAAAAATCTAGTTCATTAGTGATAATTCAAATCTATGTAAACTGTTTACTAAGACTAGAATTATTATAAATGTGTATTTACCAAGTTTTAACTATTAAAACTAAACACATTATTTAGGTCCAATTATTATTAGGAGCTTAATCAAATTAATCCTAATATATATATTAAGGACCCTACTAATCTAAGTATTTAAACTCTTTAATAAAAAGATTAGTAATTAATGAGATTTACCAAGTTTTTACTCCTAAAAACTAATCCCATTAAAAATAGCCAATTATGTGAATAACCCATTTTAATCAAATTAAAAAAAATTAAACACATAATATAGATGGCTTTAATGCATGTATGATATATCAACATATATATATATATATATATATATATATATATGTGTGTGTGTGTGTGTGTAAGCACAACTAATTTAAATGACATGTATATGCATGGCAATGCTTAATCATCAAATAATTAAAACATACATGAGTTGACCGAGTGTTGTGGATTATTTAACCTAAAAATTGGAATCTAATTACAAAAAATATTCCCAAGGCATCCCTTGGTCTTCTTGTAATTTCCAAGACTTCCAATCTCTTCAGGTCATGCGTGGGATGTGCTGTGCGCGCTGGTTGGTGTTGCGCGCTGGTGGGTGCGCGCTGGAAGGACTTGCGCGCTGGAAGGATTGCATTGCGCGCTACAGCGCTGGTAGGCGTCGCTGGACTGCATGCGCGCAGGTGGGTTGTTGCGCGCTGGTGGAAAGCGCTGGGTGCGCATTGGAAGGCAGGCGATCGCTGAAGGGCGCTGCTGGTCTGCGATGCGCGCAGCGCTGGAAGGACGCTGATGGCGCGCGCTGGAAGCATGCACTTGACTTTGAGCGCTGGTAGCCTGCTTTGCGCGCTGGTAGGCTCGCTGGAGGTGTGCTGTGCGCGCTGGTGATGCATCACTTTGGTAGGCAATACTGGTCTACTATGCGCGCACCAGGTCTTGCAATAATGCGATTACATTTTTTTTTTTAATAATACAATAGTAAAATAAAAAAAAATAAAATAACATTATACAACCCAGAAACACTCTAAATCCACAACACCATAAAAAATTACGATCAACCATGTTTTTTAAATTAAACAATTTAATTAAAAAACACCATACACTCATCAAAAAAAATATGTACCTACACATTCATACATATCAGGACTAATCGAATTCGATTATACTGTATAAAAATTGGCTCTGATACCAATTGTTGGACCCTCGGGTTATCAGATTGCGTAGCGGAAGGTTTTAAAATTTTTTTAATGCAATTATTAAACTAACCCATTTGTACAGTAATAATCAAATGCAATAAATAAGTGAAGAAACTTTTTCATACCTACGTAGGAGGCTCCTTCACTTTGATACGAACTGCTCCTGATTTGAACCACGTGATCTTCCTCGCTATCTCCCGAAAATGGTAACAGCGTGTGGGCGCGTCACGATATTCAGGACCTATATGGAGGAAGAAGAAAAAAACACACACACAAAAACAAACTTCTAGAAGTGCAGTACTTGTGGTCTCACAACACACACTAACTTTTTCTATTTGTTTTCACTTGCTGTGTGTCACGACCACTTTCTCTTTTTTTTTTTTTTTCAAGTGATCTCATTTGCTTTTCTATTTTCTGTGTATGTCTCTCATTCGGTTTTTTTCATTTTTTTTTAAATTAAATATATATCTCATATATATTCAAAAAAAAAAAACAACAAACCAAAATCTATTTGATTTTTAAAAAAGATTTTCAAAGATATCTCATATCTTTTTAAAATAATTAAATATTTATTTTTGAATTCAAACATTTTAAATTCAAATTCAAATATTTAATTTAATAAAATAAAATAATCATATTATCTTATTTTATTCAAAATCAAATATCAACTAACACCCTCCATTTAGTGATTAACAACATAATTAAATAATCTTATTATTTAATTTATTTAATCACCATTATTCATTAATTAAATAATCTCATTATTCAATTAACTCCCGAATAAATACGTGTCACTTTCGTAACATAATTAATTGGACAATCCAATTAATTAACCGTGACCCTTGTTACCTAAATCGATCGGGCTAGCAAGGGGACCTAATGGACCCACAGTATTTTGAGCTCCAATAATCCTTTGAAATTATTAATTAAACTCTTTAATTAATATTTCATGATTATTAACTTCGGTGTTATTCCACTAAAAACCCGAAGCTGCACTCTCTCAACTGTAGACGTTTTTACACAAAGCAATAACTCTCGGTGTCCATCGATATAGCTATTACATATGGTATAATCCTCCACAAGTAGTTCATAATTAGAGCTATGTCATAATGTCCGTTATACCCCTTTAATCATATCTTTCCATTAAGTACCATTGATTCTCTAATGAACAATAAATCCTACATTCCTTACGGAATTAGGAGAGCGCTCATATTGTTCAAGCCCCGAATCAACCCTTAAGGGAACTACCATCTACTTCTCACAAGAAGGAGTGGATTCCACTATTGTGTACAAACCTTCCCAGCCACAAGCCAAACCGCGATCCCAACATACGGAGTATATTGATCGGGAATGCAACTTCGACCTCACCCATGGTATATCAAAGACCATGATCTAACCTGAAGGAGTCGATAAGACACTCAGGATTAATATCACCCACATATAGCCATCATAAGTTGATATATATGAATCTCATCGTTAAACGGATCTTAGTAAGAGATTCATATAGGTCATGGCCCAGTCCTATATGATCACATCATACAAGGTGCCTCCATTCTCATATCTACATATGAATGATCCAGGATAGGATCACCGTACACTACGAAATGGGCTGCAGCTGTAGATTAACCACAAATAAAGTACCCAGCTTTATTTGCTATCTACGGACTCTTTAAATTGCTCGTTTCAAACTGAATCCATCTATATATGACACTCATATACTCAGTTCGAAATTACATCCGGCAATTTTGGATGTTAAGTGCACATGTTATATAAAGTATGACACAAAATGAATGAATATACTACTTCTTTTATTTATGTTCAAATTACATTTACATATTACAAGCTTTAGGGCAAAAACCCCAACAGTATTTATTGGGAATTAATTGAATAATGAGATTATTTAATTAATGAATAATGGTGATTAAATAAATTAAATAATAAGATTATTTATTATGTTATTAATCACTAAATGGAGGATGTTTGTTGATATTTGTTTTTTGAATAAATAAGATAATATGATTATTTTATTTTATTAAATTAAATTTTGAATTTTGAATTTAAATAGTTTGAATTCAAATCATATTAAATAAAATAAATATTAATTAATATCTTAAAAGATTAGATTGATTTGTTTTTTTGATTAAAATTGATTTTGAATTTAAAAAGAAAAAAAAAGAAGAGAAAGCACAAGTGTTGTGCGTGAGAAAGAAACAAAAGAGAGAAAAAGGTGTTGTGCAATTGTTGCACTATTGAAAAAAGATATATATATATTATTAATATTTTTTTTAAGAACTAGAATTGTTCTAGTTATTTTTTCTTTTTGGAAGAAATAGTTTCTTCATATTCTCTCTACATCCTCCTAAGTTCCTGAGTACGTGACGCGCCCACACACAGTCACCAGTTCCGGGATATAGCAAGGAAGATCAGTGGTACAGACCATGAGCATATCGTAAAGTAATGGAGCCTCCAAACGTTGGTAAGGTTCTATATATTTTTATATTGCTTACAATTTCCTGAGTTTACATATTGTATGTATTATTAGTTCCGGAAAAATAATTACGGTCTCAAGTTCACTGGTTCCAGATCATTTATGATCTGTATTAAAAATTTTAAAACATATTTCCGCTGCGTTACCAGTGAACGGGGTTCCAACAATTGGTATCAGAGCCAATTTTTTTTTTCGGAACAGGAAATTGTTTTCGATGCTTCTGTATGTATGATTGTGTAGACATTGTTTAAATTGACTGTATGTTGTTTTTGTATGTATATTAAATTTGTTAATTTACAAAAACATGATTGATCGTTAATTATATGGTACTGTGGATTTAGGGTTCATGGGTTGTATAATTTTTTTTTTATTATTTTTTTTTTCTGTTATTGTATTATAAAAAAAAATGTAACCTATATTGAAGACCTGGAAAAATCGAGAAGTCGGAAGAGCAAAATCAGAAATACTCGTGACAGGTACTGTTCACACAGTACTAGTCACGAAGTATTGTTCACCGTACTGTTCACGACACTGTTCACCATCACTGTTCATGCGGGGGTACTGTTCACGCGGCGTTGTTGGGCACTGTTCACATTTTTTACACGGTTCCGTTGGCAAGTGTTGTTTAGTGCATTCCGAGCGGATTTCCTATTTCGGATTCATGAGATGAATCGGAGTGACCTGAAGAGACTGAAAGACTCGAAAATTACAAGAAGACTAAGGAATGCCTTGGGGATATTTCTGTAATTTTAGATTCCTATTTTTTTAGGTTAAATAATCCACAGTACTCGGTCAATTCATGTATGCTTTATATTATGTGATGATAAAAGCATTGTCATGCATACGTAAGTCATTTAGATTAGATTTGCCTACACAAATATATTTGATATGTCATACATGCATCGTAGCCTATTTTTTATGTATTTTTTTTAATATGATTAAAATCAGTAAATACATTATTGGCTATGAAAATGAGATTAGTTTTTTAATTGTTAGAAAACTTGTTAATTCTCATTAATATTAATCTGGTTATTAAAGTGTTTAATAAGTTAGATTAATAGGGTCATTTATTGTAATTAGTATTAATACGATTAATGACCTAATAATAAATGAACTGAATAAAGTGTTAGAGTTTGAATAGTTAAAACTTGGTAAACACTATCATAATAATCCGAGTTTAGTAAATAGTTTACAAAAGCTTAGATTATTCACTAATAGATTAGATTTTTAATAGTTAAAAATCATTAATTAATTATAATTTTTTTTTCTAATAATGAATTTGTTAATGCGCTAGATAACTTGATTAAAGTTAGCCATTTGATCCAATAGAGTCTAGGTGCATTAACGGATAATAGAAAACCCTAATTTTTAAATAGTGAGTGGGAGAGGGATATATGACATATATATCCTACAGTCTCCATCATTAGTTCGACACCGTGAGATCCGAGTGGGGCCTCGTGACGGCTTTGCTTTCGTCCTCCCTAAGGAGGGTTTCCACAGAGATCAATACCAAGGTTGACTTCCTAACGGATAGGATTTTTGAGGGTATTTCGGGAATGACCGACCCTAGGGCGGCAATTCTCGAGTTAAGCTCGTGAGATCTGAAATGGTGGGTTACACTCACGAAGGTTTTGATTAAGTTTTGTTAATTAAAAACCTGACTAAATAAACGATGGTCGAATGATATGAAATAAGAGTTATTCTAGAATATCATTTGATTGAGAATGTCTCGGTCCAACATGCAATGACTTGACCGACCCTAAGGCGGCACTTCTTTGTGGTATGTTGGATTGTCGTGGTATAGTAACTGTTTTTTGGGTATTTCTAGTTCATTAAACATGTTCACGCATCATGTTTAAATTTATGCCAAAGCACTCGCACTTGTTTTAATAAATGACTGAATGAATGTTTTATTTATTTCAGCAATTATGTCTTCTGCATTACTTCAAATTCTCGCAAACGACAAATTAACTGGTGATAACTACACTAAGTGGAAACTTAATATTAATGCAATATTGGTCACCAAAGACCTCAAGTTTGTGCTTACGGAGGAATGTCCTCCTGTGCCTACTGTCAGTGCCACACGAACTATTCGTGAGGCATACCAGCGATGGGTCTCATCTGATGAGAAGGCCCGAATATATCTGTTAGCTTCTATGACAGACGTGCTTGTCACAAAGCACGAAGCAATGACTACAGCATTTGAAATTATGGAGTCATTGCAAGCTATGTTCGGGCAGCCCTTCGAGCAAAAACGACATAAAGATGTTCGTTCCGCTATGCTCGCTTGCATGAAGGAAGGTACATCAGTTCGGGAACATGTCCTGAGTATGATGTCCTACTTCAACACGGCAGAAGTCAATGGTGGGGCCATTGACGGACCCAGTCAAGTGAGCATCATATTGTCGACTCTTCCGAAGAGTTTCGATCAGTTTAAGAACAACTACGGGATGAACAAGTTAAGGTTTAGTCTCACACAGTTGCTCAATGAGCTCGTTACTTTTGAGTCCTTGACTAAGGACTGAAAAAGTAAGACCGGTGAGGCAAATGTTTCCGAACCATTTTCCTCCAATAATAAGAAGAGGAAGAGGTCTGCTGGAAAGGTGAAGGGTAAGCCCAAACCTAAGAAGGCCCAAAGTAAAAAGAAGGGCACCTCCACCGACCAAGACAAAGGAAAATGTTTCCATTGTAACAAGGCTGGGCACTGGAAGAGGAACTGTCCTCAGTACCTGGAGGAGGTAGCCAAGAAGAAGAAGAAAGGTAAATATGATTTACTTGTTCTTGAATCTTGTTTAGTGGAAGATGATTTTTCACCTTGGATTGTTGATTCGGGGGCCACTAACCATGTTTGTTCTTCTTTGCAGTGGACTGATTCTTGGACACAGCTAGATGAGTGAGCCTTCTCTATGCGTATGGGGTCGGGGGATGTCGTGTCGGCCAAAGCAGTAGGAGCAATAAGATTGCAATTTTGTAATAATAATAGTTTTTTATTATTGAACAATGTTTTTTATATTCATGGATTTACACGGAATTTGATTTCCGTTTCTAAGTTGTTAGAACAATTATATTCTGTTTCTTTTAATAATAAGTTTGTTATTATTGGAAAGAATGGTCTGAATATTTGTTCAGGAATTAATGAAAACAATTTGTATGTGTTAAGACCATTAATACATACTACACTGCTTAACACCGAAATGTTTAAGGTTGAAAAACCTAAAACTAAACGACATAAGATTTCTCCAGATAATGACACATATCTCTGGCATCTAAGGCTTGGTCATATCAACCTTGACCTGATAGACAGACTAGTAAAAAGTGGACCTTTAAGTGAGTTAAAGGTTGACACCTTACCTGTCTGCGAATCATGTTTAGAAGGTAAGATGACTAAGAGACCTTTTACTGGAAAAGGGCTTAGAGCTATAGAGTCACTAGAACTCATACATACAGACGTCTGCGGACCGATGAATGTTAGAGCTAAAGGCGACTATAAGTATTATGTCACCTTTATAGATGACTACTCAAGATACGGATATGTCTACCTGATGCAACGAAAGTCGGAAACATTTGAAAAGTTCAAAGAATTCCGAGCTGAAGTTGAGAATCAATTAGGTAGGACTATCAAGTCACTACGATCAGATCGTGGAGGTGAGTACCTTGACCAAGAGTTTGAAGACTTCATGGTCGAGCATGGGATAGTTTCCCAACTCACAGCTTCTGGTACACCTCAGCAAAATGGTGTACCGGAGAGGAGAAATAGAACCCTGATGGAAATGGTGAGATCTATGATTAGTTTCTCATAATTACCAAATTCTTTCTGGGGATATGCGTTACAAACAGCGGCATACATTTTGAATGTAGTGCTATCCAAATCTGTTCCTAAGACTCACCTAGAGTTGTGGAATGGTCGTAAAGCTAGTTTACGACATTTTCACGTATGGGGGTGTCCAGCACACATGCTGAAAAACAGAAGTGGAAAGCTAGACTCCAAGTCTGTGGTCTGCCTGTTTGTAGGATACTCCAAGAAGACCAGAGGTGGACACTTCTATAGTCCGGAAGATAATAAAGTATTTGTATTGACAAATGCAACGTTTCTTGAGGACAATTATATTAGTGACCATAAACCTCGTTCTAAGATTGTATTGAATGAGTTGGAGCCTGGTGAGACTAGTGCTTCATCAACAAAAGTTGTTGATCCACAAACATCTGTGAGTCAGAAGGTTCCTGATCAGGATACATTATCACCTAGACATAGTGGGAGGGTTGTAAGACAACCTGAACTCTATTTAGGTATATGTGAGGGACAAAGTGTTATCTCTGCTTATAGTGTGGATGATCCATTGACATTTAAGAATACAATGGAAGATCCTGATAAAGAGGAATGGCTTAAAACCATGAATCTCGAGATGGAGTCCATGTACTCTAACTCAGTCTGGGATCTTGTAGACTTACCAGATGAGGTAAAACCCATAAGATGTAAATGGATCTATAAGAGAAAGAGAGGAGTAGACGGGTAGGTAGAGACCTTCAAAGCAAGGCTAGTGGCTAAGGGTTATACCCAGAAAGATGAGGTTGATTATGAAGAGACCTTCTCGCCAATAGCCATGTTTAAGTCTATTAGGATTCTCTTATCCATTGCTGCCTATTTTGATTATGAAATTTGGCAAATGGACGTCAAGACTGCATTCTTGAATGACAATCTTGACGAGAGCATCTATATGATATAACCAGAGGGATTCGTGTCTCCAGATCAAGAGCAAAAGGTTTGCAAGTTGCAAAGGTCCATATATGGACTTAAGCAAGCATCTAGATCTTGGAACATCAGGTTTGACGATGTGATCAAAACCTATGGCTTTGAGCAGAACGTCGATGAGCCTTGTGTCTACAAGCGCGTCATTGACAAAAAAATGGTTTTCTTAGTCCTATACGTGGACGACATCCTACTCATTGGGAATGATGTGGGAGTGTTATCTGATGTAAATGGCTGGCTGGCTAGCCAATTCCAAATGAAAGATTTGGGAGAGGCGAGTTATCTTCTAGGAATCCAACTTATAAGGGATCGTAAGAACAAACTCATAGCACTGTCTCAGGCATCGTATATCGACAAGATTCTTATGCGTTTTTCGATGCATAACTCTAAGAAAGGTAATTTACCTTCTAGGCATGGAGTTCACTTGTCTAAGGAACAGTGTCCTAAGACACATCAAGAAGTTGAGGATATGAGACGTGTACCATATGCATCAATAGTAGGTAGTCTCATGTATCCTATGTTATGCACGAGACCGGACATCTGCTATGCAGTGGGAGTAGTCAACATGTACCAGTCCAACCCAGGATTGGATCATTGGGTTGCTGTCAAGACTATTCTCAAGTATCTTCGGAGAATGAGAAACTATATGCTAGTGTATTCCGGACAGGGTTTGATCCCGTTAGGATACACAGATTCTGATTTTCAGTCAGACAGGGATTCTAGAAAATCCACGTCTGGATCAGTTTCCACCCTAGATGGTGGAGCCATTGTATGGAGAAGTATAAAGCAATCTTGCATTACTGACTTAACCATGGAAGCCGAATATGTAGCCGCTTGTGAAGCTGCTAAAGAGGATGTTTGGCTCCTCAAATTATTGAGTGATCTGGAAGTTGTTCCAGATCTGGATAAGCTCATCACCCTTTATTGTGATAATAGTGGTGCTGTGGCTAATTCCAAAGAACCAAGAAGCCACAAGAGAGGGAAGTATATAGAGAGAAAGTATCATCTCATTAGAGAGATAGTGCAGAGAGGAGATGTGATCGTCACCAAGATAGCCTCACAAGACAATCATGCTGATCCATTTACGAAGACCTTACCGGCTAAAGTATTTTCGGGTCACCTAGATGGTCTAGGGTTATGAGACATGCCTCACATGCTTTAGTGCAAGTGGGAGATTGTTGGGGTTTATGCCCTAAAGATGTAATTTGTAAATGGATTTATGAAATAAATAAAAAGAAAAATTCAATTCATTCTTGTTGTGTTGTTTATTTTATAACTTGTGCATATATTAACATCCTAGATTGCCTGATGTAATCTCGAACTGTGTATATGAGTGTCATGTACGGATGGATACAGTAAGAGACGTGCAATCTAAAGAGTCCATAGATAACAAATAAAGCTGGGTACTTTATTTGTGGTTAATCTATAGATGCGGTCCATTCCGTAATGTATGGTGATTCTATCCTGAATCATTCATATGAGATATGAGAATGGAGGCACCTTGTATGATGTGATCATATAGGACTGGGTCATGATCTATATGAATCTCTCACCAAGATCCGTTTACTAATGAGATTCATATATATATATATATATATATATCAACTAATGATGGCTATATGTGGGTGATCTTAATCCTGAGTGTCTTATCGACTCCTTCAGGTTAGATCGTGGTCTTTGATATACCATGGGTGAGGTCAGATGCAGTTCCTGATCAATATACTCCGTATGTTGGGATTGCGGTTTGGCTTGTGGCTGGGAAGGTATGTACACAATAGTGGAATCCACTCCTTCTTGTGAGAAGTAGATGGTAGTTCCCTTAAGGGTTGATTCAGGGCTTGGACAATATGAGCGCTCTCCTAATTCCGTGAGGAAATAGGATTTATTGTCCATTAGAGAATCAACGGTACTTAAAGGATATATGTAATTAGAGGGATATAACGGACATTATGACCCAGCTTTAATTATGAACTACTGTGGAGGATCACACCATGTGTAATAGCTATATCGATGGACACCGAGTTGTATCGGTCTGTGTAAAAGCGTCTACAGTTGAGAGAGTGCAGCTTCGGATTTTTAGTGGAATAACATCGGAGTTAATAATCAAGAAATATTAATTAAAGAGTTTAATTAATGATTCCGATGATTATTGGAGTTCAAAATACTGTGGGTCCATTAGGTCCCCTTGCTAGCCCGATCGATTTAGGTAACAAGGGTCACGGATAATTAATTGGAAAGGCCAATTAATTGTGTTATGAAAGTGACACGTATTTATTCGGGAATTAATTGAATAATAAGATTATTTAATTAATAAATAGTGGTGATTAAATAAATTAAATAATAAGATTATTTATCATGTTATTAATCACTAAATGGAGGATGTTTGTTGATATTTGTTTTTTGAATAAATAAGATAATATAATTATTTTATTTTATTAAATTAAATTTTGAATTTTGAATTTAAATAGTTTGAATTCAAATCATATTAAATAAAATAAATATTAATCAATATCTTTAAAGATATTTGATATCTTAAAAGATTAGATTGATTTGTTTTTTTGATTAAAATTGATTTTGAATTTAAAAAGAAAAAAAAAGAAAAAAAGAGAAAGCACAAGTGTTGTGCGTGAGAAAGAAACAAAAGAGAGAAAAAAGGTGTTGTGCAATTGTTGCACTATTGAAAAAAGATATATATATTATTAATATTTTTTTTAAGAACTAGAATTGTTCTAGTTATTTTTTCTTTTTGGAAGAAATAGTTTCTTCATATTCTCTATACATCCTCCTAAGTTCCTGAGTACGTGACGCGTCCACACGCAGTTATCAGTTCCGGGATATAGCTAGGAAGATCAGTGGTACAGACCAGGAGCATATCGTAAAGTGAAGGAGCCTCTAAACGTTGGTAAGGTTCTATATATTTTTATATTGATTACAATTTCCTTAGTTTATATATTGTATGTATTATTAGTTCCGGAAACATAATTACGGTCTCAAGTTCACTGGTTCCAGATCATTTATGATCTGTATTAAAAAATTTAAAACATATTTCCGCTGCGTTACCAGTGAACGGGGTTCCAACACATCTAAGTAACCTTGACCAGATATTATGGGAGCCATATTGTAGTCACCATAGGTTGGCTTGATCTAGTTGACATTCATTGATATGTCATCTTCAAATTCCCACGCAACACGGTGTTTATGCTGACATGTCATCTTTTCAGATTTTCCCAATAACAATTTTTTTTTATAAAAAAAAGGAGAGTGCCGCACCTCCTCCACTCCGTCTTTTTTCCATCTAGGATGGGGGTGTCAACAATGGTGGCCGCTAAGAAATCCAAGAAGACTCATGAGAGTATCAACAACAAGTTGGTCTTTGTGATGAAAAGTGGCAAGTACACTTTGGGATATAAAACTATTCTTAAATCCCTAAGAAACTCTAAAGGGAAAAGTGTCCTCATAGCCAACAATTGCCCTCCTCTTCACAAGTCTGAGATAGAGTACTGTGCACTGTCGGCAAAGTTTGGAGTTCACCACTGCAATTGAAATAATGTGGATTTGGGGACTAATGAGTGAGCAGTGAATTACTTCAGATCTCCCACTTTTCAATCTTAATTTTTGTTTTTCTGTATATATATATATATATATATATCTTTTCTCTAATTTAGTTTAGTTAGTAAAATTTTAAAAAAAGTCTTAAAAAATATAATATCTTTTGTTAAAATGTTAATAATTATTTAAGGGTAATGTTGGAATTCTAAAACTATATAAATTTGGGGTGTAATTATAGTTTTAAGTGCTACAAATATCGCCACTCTTTGTGACACAATAAACTTAACGAGTCGTGTTCCGGTTGAGCAAAAAATTAACGACCTATATTGTCACGGTAACTTATATTGTCACCTTTACACATATCATTTTTTTTGTGATATGATAACCTATATTTGTGTTTGGATTTGTGACACGATAACTTATCTTGTCACTCCTATACATATCCTTTAAGTTCACATGGTGAGCAGCTCCTCTTCTACATTAGCAGTTGGCTTCGAGTCCCATCATACACAGTTACAAGTATGTGTAGACATGTAGTACTTGATCTCAGTAGGTCTCGACAAACCCTTATGGAAACACTGATTTTCCAAGTTATGGACAACTTAGAAGGGGTGAATAGGTTGGCTACCAATTTTAACCTCTTTTGAAATTAAGGTAAAATTGATGACCAACTCATCAAATGAAATCAAACCAACAATTTAAAGCTTAGACGCAAGTCAATATCCAATATAATAACCATTAAAACAAAGCCAAATCACAATAACTAACAATAAATAATTTCAACGACAATATGCACAAAGTAAAGAGTTACAGATAGTGAGATTGAACACCGAGTTTTTATGGTGGTAAAACTTCTAAAAAGAAAATATTCATCTTCCTTGGTCACTTGACTATACTTCCCATTTCTTTCATAACTGCCACGATATCGACAGGTTTGATGCTGAGATTGTAATCTGAGACTGGAATGAGTGAATGACCTGATCTTTGTTGCTTCGGCTTGTACGATTGTCTGTCATCTTGTCTGTTGTAGCGGGACTGGTTGATGCGTCGATCCCTAGTTGGATAGGGTTCGACTCATCTGTTAGTTGATTTTCGATCGCCATGATCGTTCCGCCTGTTGGAGTAGTTATTCGCTTGCACGAAATTGTTCGCCTTGTCACATTTGATTTGAGTTCATGCTTTTGCTAACACATCTTCCATTGTCTTGCATGGGTACTTGGTGAGCTCCTTATATAGGTCAGAGTCGAACCTGAGTCTTTTCCTGAAGACTGAGATTGCGGTGGCTTGATTGCAATGCGAGATCTGCACTTTCTCCCTGTTGAAGCATCCGACAAAGCTCTTTAGGTTTTTGCCACGCATCTGGGATATTGTGTAGAGGTCGTCCAACTGCTTTTCCAGCTTACAACTGCTCACAAATTGCTCCACAAAAGTATCTATAACCTGTACAAAAGATGTTATAGAATTATTGGGTAAGTTTGTATACCATTGTATAGCGAGACCGCCGAGGCTAGATCCGAACGCTTTACACAAGCATGCTTCTCTGAGGTCGTGCGGGGTTGTTGCGGTGAACATGCGTTGCTTGTATTATGAGATATGGTCGTTCGGATCTATCATGCCCTCGAACTGCTTCTTGTTTTGAAAGTTGAATTTTTTAGGCATCTCGATCAAGGCTATCGCATTGACAAACAGAGAGTCTGCGAAGCAGTTCACTGTGCTCTTCTTGATAAGGGCTGGAACTCATGGAATGCTTTGTTTGAGAGCTTCCATCTCTACGAACCTATGAGAAAGTTCTAGGTCACCAAAAATATATAGACCTGAATTGGATTTTACCAGTTATGGGGTCAACTGAAGTGACAAGGGAGTTCTGAAGGCTTTCTTCAGTTGCTTATTGCCATTCTGGTTCGGTTCCCGTGGTATTTCTTGAGGGGTCGACATGTTGGGCTGATCTGCTTCAGCTTGAACTGTCTGGGTTGTGCCATGAGGGTTCGTTCCTTCGCCAAGATTTGTTTCTAGCGCTTAGGAGTCCATTGCTGGCGCGATTGGAGCTGTCATATCGACATTGTGCATGGTGTCAACCACTAAGACAAGAGGCGCTGGTGCTACGCTGTTAGGTGCACCCTCCATTATTACTCGCAGTTCTGCGTTACAAGTCCGGATCATTGAGTTTTCTGATTCGAGTTCTAGCTGCTTCTCAACATTCGCGGTCATTTGAGCAATTATTACAGAGATATGCTCCTCGACAGTTGGTGCGTTTCCATCTCCTGACATCTTGAGAGAGTCGTTTCCTTGATTCGATTGGTTTAAAACCAAGTTGCAAAAGGCCCCAAGGTGGGCGCTAAACTGTAGATGGTCGATCTACAATTAGTGTGGATTGGGCTAGATGCAAATTAGCCCAAGCAACTTGGTCTAACCTTTATCAAACCAAGGTTGTCGACTGCTCCTTTAACCTGCAAAAAGAAATGAATCGTGAGGAAAAAATGGTTGATCCCCGAATTTGGCCTTATTTTGCTTGGGCTGAGCATGGTATCGATTGACTATAAGATTCGGAGGATGAAATTGATGGATTGGCTACGAAGAATGCAAAAGCTAGAAGATTCCTGTTTGAGTATTGATTTCAACAGAGTTTCAACACGCAGTAAAACTTTTCTGTGAATGGAAAAATCAGAATCCTCTATACTGAGAAGAATGTTTCATTTATATGCCTATACCTCAAATGGCTTAGTGATCCCTTTGATCTCAAATCCCTGAGATCAAGGCCTGATTCTTTATGATGAGATAACAGCCAGACCAAGTCAATTTGCTGACAGTTATCACTATCAGATAACTGGCTTGACTTGGTCAGATAAGGATGGAAATCAGGTTAGCTGAGCTTTAGGTCGACCCATATCTTATAGACTCAACCCGGATCCATCAATAGAACCTATGTGGGTTGGGCCTAAGGGCCTTTTTTTTTTCTACCACAACAGTAATGTCCCCGGTTATATTTACTCTATCCAAACATATACTTTTCTCATGAATTTATCTGCAAAGGGGTGTTATTTATTTACTGCATTTAATAAACATCCAATGCGATTGTTAAAATTGCAACAAAAAAATTGTTTGATAAAATTATAACTTAGCGGACCAACCTCTTCTGAAATGCTGACAACTCAAAAACCTATATATATCGCAACCGATTGATATCAAGGCCGGCTTCCAAAAACATGGAGACAGAAAAAGAAAACCCCGTAATCCAAGAAATCGAACAACAAGAAGAAAACAACCGGGTCACCGAGTCCACGCCTCTGATCTCGGATCCAAAATCCGTCAAGACGAAAGTTCCCGAAGTGGAGATCCATTTGTACCGGCGAGGGAAGGGTCCGATCGACGTCTTCAAGTCCAGTTTGACCGGGTGGGACCAGGACGAGCTTGAGGTCCGAGAAATTCTCGACAAATACGGGTTCAAGTCGATGTTCGCTTTCTGTCCCGGGTCGGGTCGCGGTGTTCCGATCCGGTTTAATCAGAGGAACGGACGGTCTTTGGTAGGCTACAAGGACGGATCTGTTATTTATGTCGATGGAGAACCACAGGTGATTTTCTAATTTATTTATTTTTATTGAAGATAAATCAATCATGAATTTTTTAATATAAGTTTTTTGGGTAATTTTTAATAATTGTTTGATGTATGTACCTTGAACTTGAACAGTTATTTGGTTGCTAAGAAAATGTAGGAATCAGAAGAATTTAAAGAGAAAATTAAAAGGAAAAACTGCATTACTCAATTTGAAGCAATTCAACTGTAAAGTATGCTGCCAAAATAATCAATTTTGAAATCTCCTTTCTATTTGAAGAGAATTGAATAGAAAGAAGATTTCAAAATTGATGATGGTGAATTCAATAGGAAGGGTATTGGAGCTATGCATTCTGATGATGGTGAAAGTCTTGATAACTAGTTCGAAATACGAAAGCAGTGGCTTAGTTTTATCCTTAAACTAAAAGATTCTCCATTTCGATAGTGATTATAATTTGTTGGTTTAGTCCTAGAATTTGTTTTCTCCAATGAGATTCTTCCTAAAAACCCATCTATCCATCCTACTTCCTTGTACGGTTCTGAAGTATAACATGGAAATCAGTGAAGTAGATAACATTTCATTAACCTTGTTTGCTCAATATCTTTAACGGATTCCTCATTGATTGAAATTTTACTAAGAGACACCCTCTTAAGTCTTGTCTACAGCATTGAAGCCCTAGTATATATTTTAGTTGCTTGTAGGCAAGCTGTGAGCTAGCCACTTGCTTCCAAATCCAGTGGAGAAAACACTCACATAACATCATTTGACTAAATGACATCGGGGTGGATGTTAAAACGAAAACATGTGAGAGCTTTTTGAAACACATGACCAAATTCTCTCTCGTATTTGACATCAATGGGAATGGTTTGGTAAGTGATAAAATGAGTTCCCACAATGTTGGAGTGACGAAGCTAGAGCTTTCCCATGACCATTGAGGGTATGATAATAATTTTGATTCGCAGTCTTGTCCTTTCTTTTGCCTCTTTGAACTTGCCACACCTTTACAGACCTAGAAAAGGACGATCATGCATAGACAGTATTCATCAATACCAGTCCAAGTTATATGAGAACAAAACCGTAAAAGCATCTTGAAGTCATTAGAGTAGTTGACTATATATGTGTCCATATGGTTAGAATATCCGCAATGTGTCTACAACATCTAATTGCTGTGCTCATACTTGAGGGTGTATCCCATAAACACTATCAAATATGTCTTAAATTTTATCTGTTTGTACCTGGATTTAGTATATTTGCTCCCCAGTTTGTAATATCAAATGATTCTAACTTAATTTTCCTTTCCTGGAATAAGCCAGAGCAAAGGGTATTAGTCTTGGAACATGTTTCATATATATATATATATATATATATATATATAGTTCTTTTCTCCTTAGTGCGCAGTGATTTAACTTATATCAGTGCGTTGCATGTGGACCACTGATTATGGAGAAGTTTTGACAAGTGCATACACTTTGAGTCAAAGTATGTAAATCTAATGGTCCACATCCAACGCACTGATGAAGTTATATCAGTACTCACTGACTTGAAAATTTCTGATATATATATATATATATATATATATTGTGTCTTCACAAGGTGTTGTTTTAGCTGCATGTTTCTTATCTTGTTGATATTCTCTAATTGCAGGATTCCTTGATCAAACCCGTAACAAAGATCATACTTGGAATAGCATTTATAACCCTTTTGATAACACTGATACTTAAGGAACCTCCTAAATTCCTCAAGAAATTAGACATTTCAGGTGGAAACTTCCCTCCATGGGTCCTTGCTTGCATAGTTATCGTATTTACGCGAATGAGGAAGAGAACTAGGAACTTTCTACAAAAGTATTGGTGAATAGATGCCATTGATGCTTCCCTTTTTATAGGTTGAGAAGCTTTTGAACTGTTCACAGAAGTTTTTGTCAAAAACTCCCCACTTGTTGATCTTTACTTCTATATTTTTGTGTTAAGATTGGTTCATGCTACAGTATGTAGCTTTATCGATACGAATATACGATTACGTTAAAGCTGTAAATTTCAATGTTGTGAGTTAGGTTTGACACACTATAACTTGTTTAATGGGATTTGGGGATTTATGTTTTTGATTTAATTTTCATCGTGGACTTGTAAGTTAAGAGTTGAAACTCTAAATTCTGATAATAAATGTTTCAATGGTAAGACATCTAGTAGATGTGTGTTTTTTTTTTTGGTAAGGGAGCCGTTGAATAATCTCATAATTTTTATTTTATTTCTCTAACTGTTGTTAAAGTATGTATGCAGCCCCATAAATTCCTTGAATTCTTATTGAGATTACCTTTTCAGAAAAAAAGGGAAGATGAACTTTTATTGCAAGTGCATTCTATAATTATTAACTTTCTTGTCAAGTGCTTACTCATGTTAATCCTATTGAAGTTTGGAATAATCTTTTAGCTCTTTGTGGTAATTAAAAAAAAATGATGGAGTTTGTGCTGGTTTTTTTTTTAATTACCCATACCCCACTCTATATATAAGGGTCAGTTTGGTATTAATGCAGCTTCTGAAATAATCACGGTTAGCTGTGTTAAAAAATAATCAGACGTTTGATAAACCGTATATTTTTTATTGTTGTTGGGTTTAAAAGTACTGTATACGTGTTTGGTAAGTTATACTGTCGAACTGTTGTGACTGTCTATAATAACCAAAATAGACATGATACTGAAATACTTTCAATTTTATATTTTATTCAAAACCAAGTCACTGTTTAATAAATATATTTTATTTTAACAATAAAATTAAATATATAAGTATTTTAATTATAAAATGAAGTAGATTTGAATATAAAAAAGTTAAATTTATATAATCACACATTATAAATAATATATATATATATATACAATAATTTTCACATAAGTGCGCACCGATAGAATTATATAAGGACATTGAATGTGAACCACTCATTTTATATATTTTGACTTGACATGTATACACTTGTCAAAATTCTTTTATAAATGAGTGGTTCATATTCAATGTCCTTATATAATTCTATCAGTGCACACTGACAGGAAAAGAAATATATATATATATATATATATATATATATATATATATATATATACACTTTAAACCTATGTAAAAATAATTTATTTTTTGTTATGTTCATATTGCAACAACTTCAATATAATTTGAATGTAATTGGAGAAATAATTGACCAAAGGCCTCATCACAAAGCCACGATAAATCAAGAGTTTTAACCGTTGACAATTGGTTTTACACACAAAAAATCCAAACAAATTAACAGAAAATCCAAACAACTTTATTAGTTAATTAAATAGAATTACACCGGAAAAAGTTCTGTACGCAACCTCAACTATGTAATTTATATAGAAGGGTTTTTTTTTAACAATTATATAGAACTATTTCATAAAGAATTCATAACTAGGAACAATAT
The DNA here is from genome assembly GCA_033220585.1 of Dipteronia sinensis. NCBI lineage: Eukaryota > Viridiplantae > Streptophyta > Magnoliopsida > Sapindales > Sapindaceae > Dipteronia > Dipteronia sinensis. The sequence continues at coordinate 69,224,533 of CM065636.1, read as the reverse complement.
AAAATTATTTTACTTATGAATTTCTAAAGAAATTGATAAAAAATCGTCAAACTCAAGTAGTAAGGTTTGTATTATGAATGAGAAATAAACCTTGAGTTAAGGAGAGATTAGGGTTGAAAGATATTAGATTAGGAAAAAAAGATATAAGAGTAAATCGGGTGTCTTAAAATATTCATTAAATCTCAAATTGATTATTTCATAATTGTTTTTGAAAAGTAACCCCTACTTTTTTCTCAAAATCCTGTCAAATCAAGACAGATTCTTCAATAATCATTTTTAGAAGGTTTTATCAAACATCAATCTCTCCAAAAATTATAAAATAAATTGATTTTAGCTTAATAAAATAAATTGATTTTAGCTTAATAAAATCAGTACCAAACTGGCCCTAAAGATACAACTTAAAATGATACTCTTGTTTAGGAGGATTGACTAGCCTAAGGTAAATTAATAAAAGATAAAAAAGTTTTTCATCATATAGTGCTTAAATTAAAAATTAAAAATTAATAAATTACTGAAAGAAGAGTATGTGATCATGAGTTAGTTATGAAAAATTAAAACCAATATCAAACTTTAAGGTATCATATGGGATGTGTAATATTATTCTAATTGCTATTATGATTTAATTTGAATTTAAAAATTACTATAAAATAGTAAAAATGTAAAATATACTTTATTAAAGTCATTATCGTCCAATATGATGTGATGGTAAAGATCATCTACTTATTAAGCATGTCAATGTGATCTGGTTGTCAAATTATATTTGGTATATCAAATAATAATATTAATATATATATATATAATTGATTTGATTTTACTAATAAAATAAATTAATGTATAGGAAAATTATAATGTGTCGGATTCCTTATTAGAAAATTAATAAATATTATGAATGACATATTGACATGATCCGTTATTTGGATTAAGTTTTAAAGGTTTTTTTAGGTTATCTAGCATTGTTGTGTAATTATAACAGGTCAGCTAATTATTTTTAAGGTTATCCAGCACTGTTGTCTAATTGAACAGGAACAAAAGAGTTTGGATAAAAATAAATATTAAATTTAAGTGAAATCAGTTGGTGTCAGAATTCTTTTAGTTGAAGAAGATTAATCGATCAGCATTAGTATGGAAGGGAGTTGATGTGCCCCTTTCAAATTCTTAATAAATAATAGGGAAAATTGCACTACAATGCCCTGTTATTTGCTAATATTACAGGTAGATTGTACTTTTATCAAAATGACAGATCAATACCCTTGACTTTACAGTTATCTATTAGGATTAATTGGTTTTTTATTTAAAAGGGTATAAAAATCTTTTTACACTTAAATAAATTGAAATAGTAAAAAGCTTTAAACAACATATAAAAAAAAACATTAAAGAACAAATTAAATAATAACCTTTTCCTTTTGAAATAAAAATCAAAGAAAATAAATTAAAATAAAATAAATAACATTTTTGACAAATCTAAAACAAGATCTCATCTTCATCTTTCTCGAGAAAAACAATTTATGAAAAAAAAATGAAACATTTAACTTCTCTTCTTCAACCACACCATTAACCTCAATTTAAAGGAAAAAAATGTATATATAACTTAACCAGATCTTTTATTTTTCCTTCACAATCAATATCATCTATTATTGAAAAATATAGAAATTTTTTTTCTCTTTTTTTCTTGGAGGGTGGGCTAGGTAGGGGGCTAGGTAGGGGGCTAGGTTCGATTTCCATCTTTTCTTCTTCTTCTTGATCACCATCGCCATATTTTTTGCTTCTCAATTATCATCAATTAAAAGAGAACAAACGAAAGAAAGAACAAAAAAGAAAAGAAAAAAACGCAAGAGGGAGATATCTAAAAAAAAAAACCACAATAAGAAAACAAAATTGGGATTTCAATGGAAACCCACCATGGTTTGTGAGAGAATCTATAAGATGAAATCTAAAAAAAAAGTTTTTACTGGATTATGCAAAAACTACTTTGTGTACTTTGAAGCTTCAACCTCATTTTGAATTCAACCATGATTATTGTTCAGTGTTATGTGTGTGTATAGCACATGATCTCTTTTGGGAATGGATATCTTATCTGTATTCAGATCGCGATCTCTATAGAGGAGAGTTTCTCCAATTGTTTTTTTAAAAATATTTTTTAAAATAAAATTACTATAAAAATTGGTAAAATAATATTTATTAGGGATAATTTGGTCATTTCATAATGTTTGATTGGTCAACAGTTAACTCTAACGGTCAACCGTTTGGTCAAAGGTACTAATCTATTATTTTGATAAAAGTGCAATCTAGTTGCAATATTAAGAATGGTCAGGGTACTTTAGTACAATTTTCCCTAAATTATAACACAAATAAAAAGACATAAAACGACGACAAAGTCGCCAGAAACGGGTCCCAACCTGAAAAACAAGTTCGTTTCCGCTAAACGGCACCGTCCAAATTATGTCACTTCATTTGGGCTTCTCTTCCGTTGTGTGACGTGTCCAATCATATTTATAATTAGTCTGCCGGCACAAAAAAATTAATTTCTCATTCATTAACCGAAAACCAAAAAAATAAAAAATAAAAAAACCAGATCGAAATTGGCGCTCCTTTTTTTCTTCATTTTCTCTCTCCTAAAGAAGAAGAAAAAAATATAAACAATTTTTGATCTCTGAATCTTGAAACTCAGTTTTGGATTCGAAAGTAATTTAATACTACAGTGGAGAATCTGTTGACATAAATTCAAGATATTTATTATCTCTAATTATTGTAACAGCGCCATGTCAGTGCGTAGACGAACTTTGTTGAAGGTCATCGTTCTCGGCGACAGTGGGTCAGTTCCGTTATTTCTTTTCTCTCTTTTTAGGGTTTTTCTTCTACATTGTTTATGCTTTTAATTTATATTGTATAGTTTTATTTATTGTTTTTAATATCAATGTCAGGGTTGGCAAGACGTCGTTGATGAATCAGTATCTTTTCACCAATTTATTATTATTATTATTTTTTTAAATTTTCATGTATAAGATCTCTAAAATATGTGTTTCTGTTTTTTTTTTCCCTTTGTAATTTTGGTGATAGATTGGATATTGTTTGTTTATTAAATCGGGGATAAAAAATTTAATTGTTGCATTGTGCATTGTTGATTGTTGTTGAATTGATGATTGATGGACAGGTCAGTTTATTAGAGTCAAATTTTGCTATATACATGTTGGATTGATTTTGGTTGAGTAATTTTGTGCACTGTTGTAATCCATTGGTAGTGTCAGTGGCTTCTTAACTGCTTTACTAGATATGTGCATAAGAAGTTTAGTCAACAGTATAAAGCTACAATTGGTGCTGATTTCGTCACTAAAGAACTCCAAATTGATGACAGGCTTGTCACTCTACAAGTGAGGTTTTTATTTTTATATTTGTGTAATGGGATTTCTGTATTTTGCATTGTGTTACATTTTGGAGTTTATGTTGAAGGGTTTTCTGATATTAAATGGTGTATGAATAGATATGGGACACAGCAGGGCAAGAGAGATTTCAGAGCCTTGGAGTTGCCTTTTATAGAGGGGCAGATTGCTGTGTTCTAGTTTATGATGTCAATGTTATGAAGTCGTTTGATTCTCTTGACAATTGGCACGAGGAATTTCTTAAGCAGGTTTGTGATGCTTGTCTTCGATTGGTTTTTTTTACTTGGTGCTTTAGTTACTTTTGTAGCTACAAGTATGTTTGTCAGGTTTAAACACTCTAATGCTGTTAATAATGTAATTTTTGAAATTCAAATTGGAATATACTAGCGTGTGCTTTACTACTTGCTTGACCCAGATAATCTTGGCTACTACAGGGCATTTTTTGGGTCTAAAGGCTGGACTGCTAGTGGTTGCCTTTCCTTCCTCTCAGATCCTCCCAAACCCTATGAATGAAAGTAGGATTTGATCTAATTTTGGTTCTAGGGAAGTGGAAGGCTGAAAATAATTTTGCAATAAATAAAAAATTAATGTGTTACATTAACATCATCATACCTCCTCTTAGGTTTATAGTTCCTCTGCTTCCGGCCAAGTTAAGGATATCTGGTTAGGCTCTTTTTATATATGCTAGGTGCTAGCCAATCACTGGTACTTCCATTTTAGTGGTCTTAAATTCATAAATTACTTCATAATTAGTATATATCTTGTCATCTACACTAGCCATTTAACTCCATTGTCCACAAGAAGATACCCTAGATGTTTAGATCTCTTGAAGTAAACCAAGAGGCTTTAGGATCAATCCTCCTTCACCAACGTTGGTGGTGATTGAATTTAATTTCTGTTTGTGCTTAGGGTAGGATGGGGTGAGGCTTGTGCTAAAGTGAAAAAAGATATTGTAGAAAATAGATGTTGTGCTGTGTAAATTTAATGACTACTTCTGATTCTTTAATCTATGATTTGTAAACATATTGCTATATTTTATAGGTTCTCAAAAAAGAAGATGCTCGTTATTTTGTTTTAAATGTTAACATAATATTATTATCATTGTGTCCCAGGCAAACCCGGCTGACCCTAGGACATTTCCATTTATATTACTTGGAAACAAGATAGACATTGATGGTGGGAATAGTCGAGTGGTAAGGTTATAAAATTATAATTGTGGCTAAAATTCCTCTGTTCTTTACTTCTTTTTGATTGAATTCATTTCTGTACAGGTATCTGAGAAGAAAGCAAAGGACTGGTGTGCCTCAAAAGGGAACATACCTTACTTTGAGACCTCAGCAAAAGAGGATCTCAATGTTGATGCTGCATTCTTGTGTATTGCCAAAACTGCTCTAGCCAATGAACATGAGCAGGACATGTAAGTGTTTTTCGTGAATGCCACTTTCTTGTGTGAATACAGTTATTGATAAAAGAGGTGAAGAACATGGGTTCATAAATCCCTTCTGTTTACAAAATGAGCATTAGTTTGTTCTACAGTTCTCATATAATTTCTGTGCACTTGTATATGAGCCCCAATATGGATTAAAAATTAGGTGGTAGAAGTATGACAATGACAACTTCATGGACAGGTCCCATTTTCAAGGACCCATAAAAAAATTGGATTACATAAAATAATGTGCACTTATTATGCTTTATCATTAAGTTTAGAAATATAAGTCTATGGTCCTTTCACATCAAATTTCAAGGGTAGAAACAAATTAAGTACACGAAAAATTAAGGAGATGGATACAAACTGTACACTTAAGTACCTTTTTCTTAATCCCTGTATTACTAGTTGAACTGGCTTGGTTGAATGTTTATACATTTGGAATTATCTGCTAGGATGATTTTGAGCCTTAAGTTGGTTAATAATAAGCAAGAGTGCATGCCACGAATTTCATATGTTCAAGCTATTCTCAGTAACAAAGTGAATTTTATTGGTAACAGCAAAAATTGGAAAATTATGTGATGAGTTCGTATTGTTTTATTTTTTTTTTTAAATAGTGATGAGTTTGTATTTAAGGTTCAGTAATGGTAGATTTCTGGAGATTGGGCCAAGAAAGCATGTACCTGAATCCTGCTTCTTTGTTATTAAATGTATATTGCTGATTGTATACTACATGGTGTAGTATTTTAATATGAAATCTTTACCAAGATAAATTCAAACACCTTTCACTAAATTGCATGTTCTTTTACCCCTTGTTTGGTATGTTCTATTGAATGGTGTAGCTTATTGTATTACATAAATGTTGTGAGTTGAATAAATTGCCTAGTAACAGTATCTCTTTCATCGTTAGGATTGGATAAGTAATTAATTTAAGTGAAGAAGAAAATAAAGAATATAAGCTTAGAATGGATCTGCCTTAATCGTGATAAATTGTATGTCAATAGGCATATGATATATGGTGCATTGTTCTACTAAAGTCAGATATAGAGGTTGCAACTACAGTCTACCGCCAATACCTATTATCCTTTGGTCAATTTGCATCATAATTGGGTAGCCAGAAACTGACCAAATAGGAATCGGTATGAATGGCTTCAGCAAGGATCCCTGTCATCAGCCATTATTACCCAGAGTTAGAAGCCAGTATGATTACATAGCTAGATTGACCCTTTTCTTCACTAAAAATCTTGCCTTGATCTAAGCCGCCCTTTAATCTCCACTGGTTTGTATTATATCCTTAGAGACAAACAGACACATGAAGAAGGAAGAAGATATTTCAAAGAGAGGAACTGCAAAGACATGTTTCTCAAAATATTTGGGGCTTAAGATGGCTTTTTAATCATTTGAAGAAGCTGGTATTTAGTTTCTTGTTTGGATGCTGATAAAAGATGGATAAATCTTAAAACTGAGTTTAAATATCTATAGGGTTTGATTTAATTAGGTATTTTTTTTAGTTGTTTGGGGAGTGAAAAGGGATAACCTCTGTTGGGTTGCCCGTAAAGCTAAGGATACATGAAGATGGAGATCGGAAGGTTTTGTGTGTGTTGTGATGTAATAGAAATGGTTGTATTGTATCAGGCTCAATCTCATTCAAGAATGTCTATTTCCATTCTTAAGGGTTCCAGAGTTGTAAACACACATATTTGTAACTGTAATAATACCTATATATTGAGAGATTTAGTAGCCATCTCTTCAACTCTCAACCAATGCCCATGAATGATGAAACATGTTTTTCTGTTGTCAGCTACAGTAGTTATCCTTGAAATAATTCGCTGATAGAGGTGGCATGAGGGTTGCCATAGAAGATATTTTGATCATATGCATACTTTTGCTGTCATTCTTTATCATGAAGTAATTGAATGTAAATTTTGGATATTTTCTGCCAATCCTCTACTGTTGCAGATGTTAGATTCAACTCTGATTATAGGTTTTGGTGTATGTTAGCTCTGTCATGCTGGAACAACTTCTTAATATTGTTGCAGTTGTGGAAGGTGCATTGTAATGTGTGTAGAGTGTAGCTTTAAACGAGTTACAATAGTTTTGTAATCCTAAGATAGCTAGATTAATATTCTTCACATTTAAATGATCCCTTTTATACTTATTATATATATTTTTTATTATTGCAGATATTTCCAGGGCATCCCTGAAGCCGTTTCAGAGAGTGAGCAAAGAGGTGGTTGTGCATGCTGAACTGGAACCGACTTATTAGGCAAATTGGTTCCTAACATTTTGGTTGCTGCTTAATTCTTCATTTGTTTCTTTTGCTGTTCTTGACATTTTTTTTGTACAACTTGTATTCTAAGATCGGCAACTGAGGAATGCTTGAATGTTATATTTGCTGTTTTTGGAGAAGGTAGTCTTATTACCTTGAAATGAATACAGAACTGTAGAGTCCCTCAGATTTGATTGATTAGGAGTTGCTTTGAGCTATGGTTTGGAATTGAGATTCTATGTAGTTGTTTAGGATTATAGTTGTTTAGGATATCTTTCCCGCCCGCCCCCCCCCCCCCCCCCCCCCCCCCCCCCCCCCCCCCCCCATGAAATTGGTTGTATTGCTATTTGCTATTTCTATCTTGGAAAAACTAGTATTGTTACCATAAAACATAGAATCCATCATTGAACTGGCCAATCTGGAGTTATTCTGAGCTTGTGGTTAATTGAGATACTTTATGTAAACAATATATACAAGACTTTCTTGTACATGATCGACATTTAGATATAGAATAGATAATGTGATACATCTGTCTCTGAATTATTTTTCGCAAGTTTAAAATTAGCCCAAACGATAACTATATAATATTAATCTAGATGAGAAAGCATATAACTTTTCTATAATGAGCCTTTGGCCTAAATCATTAGAAGTAATGTACATATATTCAATATTCTTACCATTTATAATATCAATATGATATTCATTACGCCGTATATCTTTGAAATTATGCAAATTTGCCTTGGATCTGTTTGAAAAATATAAAGTATCATCGATACACAATTTAGTACCATTTGATTACAAAATTATGGCTCTACTTGATCCTTCAATCAGAAATGTTGGACATGATACGATATTAGCCTCTGTTGTGAATAAAGTCAAATCCCGTAGAGTTATAGGTGTCGTTGCACTATTTGCTAGATCATCTTGTGTTTCAATAATAGACAATTCATTATTCAAATACATTATTTAGTAAAGACATATTTTACCTTATGAGCATTATGTGTAATATCATTTTATATCTCATCTGAAATGATAATTTTTCAATAGGTTTACAACTTTTTCTTTTGTACAAACATCAACTTCCGGGGTGTGTTTTGATATTTCATAAATCAAGATAAAAATATATTCAACTTTAATCTCTTGATATTACTTCTTCAGGAGCATGTACGAAATGGATAAAATATCCTTTTCAATTTCACTATACCACACAATTTCAAATATATTATATTGAATTGTTAAATCTTTTATGGCATACACAACATCCTATTGGGATGTATAGATGTCTTCATCAAATGAATAAATGATAATATAACAAATAAGAAAAACAATCAAACATCAAAGAAATTAAATCATGGATCATATTGATTTTTGAAAATTTCGGTTCAACCATGGACCGTAGGTTCATACATAAAATTCAAAAAAAAAAAATCAGGTTTTGAATGGAAATTACAATTGACTTTCTAGATGAAATAACCATAATTTGATCAGTTTCAGTTCTGATAAACTTTGATATTAAAAATTTTAACATCACAATTTGAATTGAATTCAGAGCTTCAAGTCTGATTAGTTGGAAATTGAGAACTTTATGCTATAATAAAATCGATATGCAGAACTTCAGATTCTGATTTGTATTCATATATAGAGTTTCAAGCCAATGAAATTTCCTTTTCCAATATTTAGATTACCAAATATTAATATAATGATGTAAATTTAAATCACCATTTTATTCAAAACTCCATGTTCAAATTTTAAGAACTTTGGGTTCAGATTCAATACTTTATATTCAATTTTTCTTTTAGAATTACAACTACTACCGAGACTTGACGACATTAGACCGTACAAGTACGATCCGGAATACTACTCCCACTATCGGGGAGAGGTTACATATCGACTTCAACTCTCACATCCGGAGAGATAGCTGCTCCCACTTTTGAAAGAGAGCTCCCAACACTTTGGGATTTTATGGTCGAAGGTGGGATAAATAATTACAACTACCGAGGCTTGAACCTTGATGGTGGAACTTTCAATTGAAGACTCTAACCACCAAGTCAAGAGGCCATTGGTAATACTTTATTTTCTAATTCAGAACTTAAGGTTCTAAATAATAAAGTATGGTATGAATGTATATAACAATGAATGCTGATCAGGTGCGGGTTTTATGGAAGATGGCTATTCATGCTGTGGTTTGGAGTGTGTGGCTTGCCCGTAACCAGTGGATTTTTGAGGGTAAGGCTATGGATTTCAGATCTGCTTTGTCTTTAGTTTGACGTGTGGTGTCTGACGCTAACCGGTTAGGGATTGGGTGTATGCGTAATTGTGTAGATGATCTTTTGATTCCTCGTCGGTTTGATATTTGTGGTCGTCCTACTAGGGCCCCGGTTATCAGGAGTGTGATTTGGTCGCCTCCGGCTCCTGGTTGGATTAAAGTTAATATTGATGGTGCCGCCTTGAGTTCTCCAGGTGTTAGGGGTTGTTGGGGTGTTTTTCGTAATTGCAGAGCTTTTGTGAAGGGTTGTTTTGCTGTTCCTCTTGGTCAGGTGTTTGCGTTTGAGGCAGAACTTCTTGCAGCTTCGATGGCCATTAATTTTGCTTGGTAGAATGGGTGGCATCGAATCTGGCTTGAGCGTGATTCTTCTTATGTGGTTCAACTGCTCTCCTCTCGCTCCAAACAGGTTCCTTGGCGGATTCGACAGGCTTGGCAACGCTGCATCTATTAGGTATCGATGATGGAGTTTTAGGTTTCTCATATCTTTAGGGAGGGGAATCAGGTTGCAGACGCTCTTTCTAAGCATGCTTTGGGGTTGGAGGTCAATTCGTGGTGGGCAACATCCCCGTCTTTCTGCTATTTATTGGTTGTCAATGATTGCATGGGTCGAGGGTCTTTTCGTTTTTCTTGATGTTTTCTGTTTTTTTTATGGCCTACGTGCCAATGTTTTTGGTGGGATTGTTTCCCTTGGTTTTTATGCTTTTCTGGTTTTTGTTACTTTTCATTTTATTCTTTTTATAATATGGATGGATACTGCCTAGGAGTTTTTCAGCATATGATCGCTTGTGATGCTTTTTCCCTCTAGGTAAGTCCAATTTTATCAAAAAAATAAATATCAAAATAATAAATCCAAAAGCTTTAGGTTCTGGTCAGTCGACCTAGTCGGTCTCAGCTCATAAATTGCATATAAATAAATAAATAAATACAAATAAATAAAAGATATAATAAATAAATTGTAAAAACAAAATATGTAATAATAAATAAATCAAGAACTTTACGTTGAAATTCAGAACTTCAAGTTCTGTCTGGATTGAAATTCAGAACATCAAGTTCTAATTTGATTAAAAATCTTATATTTAGAGCTTCACGCTCTTGAATTTTAATTTCGTAATCTTCAGGTTGCAATCTATAAAATATTGAGGTGTAAATAAATCACGCTTATGGAGATATCTTTACTTAAATACAATCAGGGACGGAAGCAGCTATAAAAATTTCAAGGTTTTTTTTTCTTTTTAAATGGTTCTTCTGAATATTCAATACTTCACATGATTCCAAACAAATAAAATATATAATAAATAAAGCTAGAAACTGCAGGTTCCGGTAGGTTGGCCTAGCCAATCTCATAGATTGCGTATAAATAAATACAAATAAATACAAATAAATAATAAGCATAATAAAGAAATCCAAAACTGTAGGTTCTGGTAGGTTGACCTACTATGCCAATCTTATAAATTACATAAAAGTAATAAATGTGTAATAATAAATAATTTGTAAAAGAAAAATATATGTAATAATAAATAAATCCATAAATTTATATTGAAATTCATAATTTCAAGTTTTGATTTGATTAAAAATCTTATATTTAGAGCTTCACGCTCTTGAATTTTAATTTTACAATCTCCAGGTTGCAATGAATAAAATATCGAGATGTAAGTAAATCACGCCTATGAAGATATCTTTACTTACATACAATTAGGGAAAAAAGCAGCTATACAAATTTCAAGGGTTTTTTTTTTCTTTGTAAATGATTCCTCTGGAAATTCAATACTTCACACAATACCAAACAATTAAAAGTCTAAAAAAATTAGGGCCAAAACCATAAATAGCTCTAAAATTATGAGAGTATTCATAAATGTCCTTTCTCAATAACTTCACTATTTTTATCATATAAAAATGAGTTTTAGACATCAATGCTCTCAATGCATTTATGACAAGTGAGAGAAAGAAATTTTTTCTAATCTTCATCGATCTCTATTGATAGAGGTCTAACAAACCTCCATTCAATGGAGGTTTGTTCAACCTCCACTGATGGAGGTTTGTTCGACCTCTATCAATTACAAGATGTCGATATTTCATTCTGTAATCATGTTGATATTTCATTCTGTAAAGTTTTTGGAAACACTTTCTAATCACTTTTAATGGGAAAAAAAATGTATTTTTCTCCTTTTTTTGGTAGAATTTCACGTAAATCAAACTTTTTTTTTTTTTGCGATTTGTCACATTTATAAATGTATTTATCATATTCATCACTTTGGTTCCTATTTTTTCTAAAACTCATCAATTTAGTTCATTTGACCAAATATTTGAAAGTCAACTATTTTAAACCTGTGAAAGTATACTTTTGTCCTTATTACTATTTAATTTAGCTAAAATGATTATCTTAACTTTAAATTAAAATGAAAAAAAAAATTCTCAATAATAAAATCTTAAATAAATAGATTACAAAAAAAAAAATCTTAAATAAATAATAATAAAAAATCCATTATTTTTTCCTATTTTGTTTTTTTTTTTCATAATGGATTTTATTTAGCTAAAATGATTATCTTACCTTTAAATTAAAATAATAAAAAAAAAATTCTCAATAATAAAATCTTAAATAAATAGATTACAAAAAATTTCTTTCTAAAAGATAATCATTTTTTAATTCTGATTTTTTTTCTTTAAAAAACAATTAGTTATATCATTAGGGGGCATAACACATGTGTTCAATGTTAATCAGGTCTTTTAATTGATTTTTTGACGGTCAAAGTACTAGACTAGCGGAATTCCTAACGGTAGGGTCAAAATGTCTAATATTTTGGTTTTTTTTAGGGGGGGAGGGGAAAGATCATCATTTTTTAATTCTGATTTTTTTTCTTTAAAAACAATTAGTTATATCATTAGGGGGCATAACACATGTGTTCAATGTTAATTAGGTCTTTTAATTGATTTTTTGTCGGTCAAAGTACTAGACTAGCAGAATTCCTAACGGTAGGGGTCAAAATGTCTAATATTTTGGTTTTTTGTGTGTGTGTGGGGGGGGGGGGGGGGGGGGGGGGGTCCCTAGCCAAGCATATGGGCGGAGGGCGGCATTTCCCCACACAAAAATAATAAATACTATGGTTGATTTTCCTTTTAGAGTAAGTTTTATTCTTTTAACATATGCCCTTAGGGCATAGTTTAATAGTTTAACACTACCCAAATAATAATTATAAGTTGAATGAAATTAGTCAAACATGTGGGCGGCAGTTCTCTCTATATATATATATATATATATATATATATATATATATTAATTTTTGATTGAGAACTTTTTACAATACACACTTTAAGCACATTTGATGTAATTTAATGGAATATATTTAATCTTGATTTGATTTTTTGTATAGATGGTGAAAATATTGAAATAAATTTATGGAAAAAAATAAAAAATTTCGGGTTCAAGAACTAATTTTTCCTACTTTTTTGAAGATAAAACATTTATAAATAGAGAAATATAAGAAAAAAATAGTTCTCAAATCCAAAAAAATACCAAAATTTTACCAAATGTGTATTTTAATTTTTTTAGGATTTATACAAAAACATCTCATCGAAAAACATTCGATTATATACAATTTCATCAAATGTGCTTAAAGTGTGCACTGTAAAAAGTCCTCATTGAAAAATTACTCTATATATATATAGGAAACTTTTCTCTTCAGTGCGCACTGAAAAATATATATCAGTGCCTTGCATGTGGATCATTATATTCAAATGTTTTGACTCAGTCTGTATGTTGTCAGTGCTTATTCAGAATCTATGGCCCACATGTAATGCATTGATATATTTTATATCAGTACTCACTAAGGACAAAAGGAATATATATATATATATATATTGGTTTTCTCATGAGTGACCCATTACTTTAATTTCTGTAAGGACTTTTATGAAATCACATCGATTTTTATGAAGGTTGATATGAATTTGTTTTCAATGGATGATAAATTTAATGAAATCTACTTATGAATAAAATTTGAGAATTTTTCAAACACTAGAACTATTTATCCCGATTTTGTTAAATAGGAAGACATCGGAAAAATGGACGATATATAAGAAAATTCAAGAAAAATAGTTCAAGTACTTGAAAAATTCTCAAATTATATTCATAGATAGATTTCAAGGAACTTATCATTCACAAAAAAAAATATAGATCAAAATTCATAAAAATTGATGTGATGTGATGTTATCAAGATTTCAAGGAACTTATCGTTCGTATAGGCTTTCGATTCTTTTGAATGGAGTCCCAGAGGGTTATTTCTGTTTCGTCAAGGAGATTTGCTCTCTCCGCTTTTGTTTGGTATTGTTGAGGACTTCTTTAGTAGACTATTGACGAGGATTTTGGGTTCTTCTCAAATTCTATCGATTTCTTCCCCAAGGGTTTTTTTGGCTCCAACTCATTTGCTCTATGTAGATGATGTTCTGATCTTTTACAGAGGCACTCAAAAGAATCTGAAGAATATCCTAGGTGCTTTTAGGGATTATGGTGATATTTTATTCCAGTTGGTTAACTGGGGTAAGTCCTCCATTTATTTCGGATCGTTTGTCTCCCCTTCTCAAATTGGTAGTTTGTAGTCTCTGGTTGATATGCAGATTAGGCTGCTTTCGATCTCTTATTTAAGAGACCCTTTATTTCTGGGTAAGCCTTGAAAGGCGATGTTACAGCCTAGTGCAGATAAGATCTTGTCTAAATTCATTAATTGGAAGGGCAAGTCCCTCTCTCTGGCTGGTCGTGCTACTCTGATTAGGTTGGTCATCACTAGTTCATTTGTGCATTCTTTCATGATTTACAAGTGGTCTTTTTCTTTGCTGTCGCTGATTAACCAAAAGCTGAGGAACTTTTTATGGACTAGTTGTTGTGAGGAGACTAAGTTTGATCCGGTCGCTTGGGATCGTTGTTGTAGGTCTTACTCTTAGGGTGGTCTTGGTCTAAAAGATCTTGGGTTGCTGAATGACCTGCTGTTGTGGAAATTCATGTAGGAACCTAGAGTCGCATAGCGAAAGGTATTTCAAAATTTTTTTAAAATAATTTATTTAAGCGACTCTATGGACCGTGTACAATATATATGAATAAATAAAAGGTAGGATTTAAAATCATACCTCAAGGCTAACTCCTTCGTTCTTTAATTCTTGAATTTGCTTTTCGATTTTGTACCACTGGATCTTTCAGGTTCCAGTACAGGTTTCAGGAAGTTGTATGGAGGTAGTAGAAACAACACAAAACAACTTTTGCTTTGTGTATAGAGAATTCGACCAACCTTGAATCAAAATAAAAAAAACTTTTCTTTTGTTCAATGTGTGTGAATTGCCATTCACAATCTCACAAATTGTATATATCTTGTTTTAATAATTATCTATCTTTATATATTTTAAAAACAAGATACTAATCCTATTCCAAATAAGATAATTAGCATTTTAGTATAGGATTCTGTTAACATCCATTTTTGGCAGGGGTCCAAAGAAGAATTTTCCATTTGCATAGAGCCAGGTAGGACCTAGATCGGGACCGGTACCTAGATACCGGGGATGCTCGACATCATGAACCGAAAAGAGGTCAGTACCGCATCTCACATTCTACCAGGTACCACACAGGGCCATCACCGCGATACCTTCTACCCGGTACCTAGGTATTGCGACATCTACCCATTACCTAGGTACCACGACATCTACCCGATACCCAAGTACCGCGATGTCAGTCTAGGATCACACTAAAGTATGTATCCTGCTCGTCGAGCAAGAAGAATGGTACCATGAAGATACCCACTTACTAGTTTAAGCACCAAGCCAGCAAGAGTAGTACCTCGCCTGAAGGAAAGAAGTCTGCAATATCCTCCGACCTTATTAATGGAGATAATCAACGCTATTAATGAAGAATCAGTCAACTCATTAATGGCCATTCACAACGCCATTAATGATTAGTCAACTCCTTAATGGCCATTCACAACGCCATTAATGAGGAATCAGTCAACTCTTTGATGACCATTCACAACTCCATTAATGAGAAGATATTCAACTCCAAATATTCAACTCCATTAAATGCCAAATCAACGTTCATTTGATTGCGGATTAATTAATGGAGTGGGCAACAAGAATGAGACATATAAATATAACCGAGTTCTCTCCAAGAAGGGGGTTCAATTCCAAAAAGACAGTAACCACAGCATATAGCGGGGTTCTAATTCTAATGAACTTTTACAGAAAAGATACTATGATCATCGCCTATGGTTGGATTCTGATTTCGCCACCATCGAGAGGGAGTTTTTCGCCATCGCCATAGAGAAATTATCCACCTTCCCACCAGAAAAATAGTTCACCATATTCTTATCATTGTATCGACTACTATATATGTCAACTTTCGCCATGAATGTACCGGTGCCAAATGGTACCCCTCAAACTGTGACTTACAGGGTCTTAGTTTGTACTAATGTAAGCTCTCTAAAGCACCTCTCCTGACATATAAATAAGGAATGGTCTTTCTCCTTCCTATGGATACTGCCTAGGGGTTTTTCAGCATATGATCATTCGTGATGCTTTTCCCCCCTAGGTCTGTCCACCTCTACCAAAAGAGTTGTCATTCTCTCATCTATCTCTTCATTATGCATGCATGGAAGCTATGTTCCGACCCTACTGGTCCTAACATCTATTTGCATGATAAGTCGCTTATTAAAGAGGTAGAAAACCATCTGGACTAGCTAGAAGAACCATGTATCATCGATCGGGGACCGGGACCAGGACCAGTCACCCATACCAGCAAGGGGATTTCAAGTACCATCTCTTCTACCTAGCCTACCACACCAGATGGGCGGGATGATTAGTCTCCTACCATGTCACCTATCTCGCTTTCACCTTGCTGTTTCACCTTACCAGAACCACGGTACGAAGTACCTACCCCTCGCTGCGACCTCCGGGGTAGCAGGTTAAGGGTGTTGACTGAAATTTCGCTCCCCGAGTTGATTTTTCCGTTAACAAATTCTAAATCCCACATAACCCTAGTTCACTAAGACTTGAACACTTGACCTAGGTAGGAAATAAAATTGTTAACAACCTTTTTTGGCAGGGGTCCAAAAGAGAATTTTCTACCGAGTCAATACCTGGTAGATCTAGATGGGAACCATTCCCAGCTCCCAGGTACCCGGAAGCATCGGTACCACAATCTAGGAATGATCGATACCTGGTAAGGCCAGAGCCGCGACTGCCTTGTTTACTTGGTGCCAGATGAAGCACCAGAACTATGACCCAAGAAGAACAGGTACCTCGATGTGCCATTACTCCTGATACCAAGTGAAGCTGGTACCTCCTACCTGGCACCTAGGTACTGCGACATCTATCCGGTACCCAAGTACCTCGACAACAGCTCATAATCCAACCAAGATAGGCATCCTACCCGCCAAGTGAGAAGAATGTCGTCGAGAAGATACCGGCATGCTAGAACAAGCGCCACGCCAGCAAGAGAAGACATGTACGTCAGTGTACCACGCCATCGAGATACAGAGTAGAACAAGTGCCACGCTAGCAAGGTACATAACAAGCGCCATGCCAGCGAGAGCAGACCGGTACACCAGTGTACCGCGCCATCAGGATACAAAGTCAATATTCTCCTTCGAACACTGTATGAGGGAAGAGTTGACTTCTTTTCCATTTAACTCTTCATAAATGAGACCAAGCTGTCAACGAATCAGAGTTTAAATGCTACAGTAATTGGAGGGATCAAATCCCGCCCCTTTAGCCTCACTTAACGTCTATCAACGCCGAAAAGATGACTCTAAATAATTTTCAATAAAATGACAGGATTCTTAGGAATAAAAGGGTCTATAAATACGGCCATGAAGGACGAAGAGGGAGTGGGATAAGCTTTTCTTTTAGTTTCTGAAAACAGAGAGAGGTTTCAGACCGCCACATAGAGTAAATATCCACTTGTCGACACGAACGATTTTGCCATTGCCATTCTGTGTAAAATAGAGTAGTAGGAGCAATTGTATTATGATCCTAAAGTTTACCACCATTGTTACAAGTCCAGTGATCGATAAAGTATCGCCCCCTTTATTCATATATACATACTGTTATTCTCCTTTCTTCTCTATTACATCAATTCCATCCACACAACTACACGGGAGAGATATCTCCCCGGCCGCGACCTACCAGGTAGCGGTCTAAGGGTGTTAATTAAAATTTCTCACCCAGAGCGAATTTTCGATCAACACTTTTTGGCACCGTCTGTGGGAATATTTTCACACCTCTTTTAAAAGCATGTGAATCTGATTTTTTTACAGCATATTAACATGAGACTCCAATCCTCCCAAAGGCAGCCCGATCTGTTAGGGCACCCATCTGTAGCTTGAACCCGAAAGGATCAGAAGCAAAGAAAGGGGTCAAAAAGTCGTAACCTCACTCCAGCACCTGCAGCTACCGCGCGGGCTACCCCCTAGGTCCCTATTGGCCCAATAGCCAGCCAGGCCATCCCGGACCATCAGGCCACAGCCTTCTTAGAGAGTATTCGCCCCCGAATGGTTGCAGAGGGTATCACCCCCTAGCTCGAGGTACCCGAAACCAAGGGAGATACTAGTCGACCAGATACCAGGGTACCAGCCTTTGAAAGATTTAGACCTCTGCCTCCAATGCCGGTCCAAGACAGACTTGGGCCTATTCATCCGGTATCAGACCGACCAACAGATTTTTGACCTCGACAGGTGAAGTCCGCTCTCGGTGTACCACCTAGGGAGTATCATCAACCGGCAACCACGGGTAGGCAACCTCGATCTGTGGCAGGAGGTAGCACCAACAACAGAATAAGCCCCCGGGAAAAATCCTCCCCATGAAGAGGGCCGGGACGAGGCATCCATAGCATCATAAGGGTCAGATGATGAAGATTCTGAGGTCGAGTCCAGGCACGACGGAGACAAGCGCCTCCGGGACCAGGTTGCAAGGATGGCAAAAGAGATCCAAGAACTAAGGAAGGGTAAGTACTGGAAAAACTGGAAGGACCCCCTGGACTAGATGAATGCCTCATTCTCTAGAAGAATCAATGAGGCAGAGCTACCCCGTAAGTTCAAGATGCCAGTTGATAAGTACTCGGGGACAAAGGATTCCCTAAGCCACCTTGAGGGCTTCATGCAGTAGATGGATGTCCAGAATGCTATCCGGGCAGCTATGTGCAGAGTGTTCTCAACCACGCTGACTGACTATGCCAAGACGTAGTTTAGAAAGTTACCAGCATGTAGTGTTGATTCCTTTACCAAGTTAACCGGCGATTTCTGTGTCCAATTTCAGGGTATCAAGCTTCACCCCAAGGATCCTATCCACCTGCAGTACGTGATCCATGAGCATGGTGAATCGCTCAGAGCCTACGTGGAAAGGTTCCACAAGGAGGTGATCTAGATGGGGGCCTTCGCTGAGAAGGAGACCTTGGCAAACCTTAGGAGAAACTTATGGGCTGGCAGACTGTTCCGATCCTTTGCAAAACATCTATCGGAGACATACCAATAGGCCTATGACAGAGCCCTCGAACATGTGGAGATAGATGAATAACTCAACGTCAAGATAGAGCATGATGAACTGAGATATGCCAAATGCCCAAAGAAAAAGGTGCTGAAGCCTGCGTCGATCCAGAAGGGCCAAAACAGACCTCCCAACCAGTCTACGTACCGGCCACCACCTTACCAGCCTCAGCGGGAGCGATACCTAGTCAAAAGGACCCCTCATAGAGCGACACCTCCACCAAGGGAGGTAGCGTAGATAGATATGGAAGAGGAAGGTTACACAAATTATACCCCTCTCAATGCATCTCGTGAAACCATCTACCCCGCAATCCGTGATAGGGGGCTGCACAGAAAACCCGGTCCGATTAAAGCACCAGCTGATTAACGAAATTGTTAAAGTTACTGCGATTTCCATGAGGATGTATGGCACAACACCTCGGAATGCTACAGCTTAGGAAACCAGATCGAGGCACTGATAAGAAGAGGATACCTAGTAGAATTCCTTCAACAAGTGCGAGATAGCATCCAGACTAGGAAGAAGGTACATACATACATTACATCAACGAAGGAAATTCCATACATACGTTTTGGCTCCAGGTACCGTGAAATTCAAGGGATTCTTGGCCGGATCATAGAATTGGCCCCTTAGACAAGGGGAGTTGGCAGTAATCTGGAAGAGGTACCTCAGCTCATCCATCCCTAGTTCCCTGGAGAGTTTGTCTATCTCGCACTGCTCTCTTCACAATACGAGGCATCCTACCAGGTGCCTCCAAAACCTGGTGTCAATTGTAGGGGGGCGAGCTGCAGAGCATGAAGCGCTCGGTGGAGAGTGGGGTGGAGAGGTAGCTTTACCCCACACTCAAAGGCTGCTGTATGGATTGGAAACTGGCCAGCTGGAGGGTAGTACATGTCGTACCCCTGATACGGTATGGTGAGAGTGATGTCAGCTGGGATAACGAATCCCTCCTCAACCACCCTATTATCTTGGTCGTACAGATAGAGTCAGGGATACATCAAAATTCACTAGGAAGGGTGAGCACCCCTCCAGTCGAGGTCGCAGTGTCTCCGGCTAGGTCCCCATCTTCCCTGACACCACCAAATTCTTTGCTCGATCCCCCATCTATATCAACCGGGGTATCGGGATTGTTGGTGAAGCCCAATCCGATGGCTATGTCTGGTTCTACCGGCCATGCTGGGGGGCCGCAGCACCTTCTCCGTCATTGCCCATTTTACGGGCCCTCTTCCTATGAACGAGGCTCTTACTGGCGGCGGTAACATCACCGAAAATCTGGTCTAAACTGTTAGAAGCAGAAGAAGACATGGTAACTGGTTGGAAAGTTTTTGAAGATTAGAAGGTTTGAAGATTAGAAGATTCGAAGATTGAAGGAAAAGAAGATAATGGTTTGACGAGAATTGGGAGGATTCGTAAGAGCCAAAATGAGTGACTAGAATGAATGGTGAAGAAAGGTGAGATGGGTCTGGGTATTTATAAGGAAGAAAGTATAACAGTAACAAGAAAGGAAATTAATGTACGGGATAATCGGAGACGTGGGAGAAATGGTTTCGAGAAATGCGCCACTTCAAATCTTTCCTCTTTTGAAATTTGCCTATCCCAGCCAGACACGTGGAAAGCCCATTAAATCAGCCTGCAAAAGGAAGATTTCATTCTAGAAAACGGTTATTGAAAATTCTCCAAGTGTTATGAATCCTGACTCCAACCCCAACCTGATACCGGTGTTCAAGTCAGGGGGACTTCTGTTAACAACCTTTTTTGGCAGGGGTCCAAAGGAGAATTTTTCACCGAGTCAATACTTAGTAGATCTAGAGGGGAACCATTCCTAGCTCCCAGGTATCCGGAAGCATCGATACCTTGTTCTAGGAAGGATCGATACCTGGTAGGGCTAGAGCCGCGACTACCTTGTTTACCTGGTGCCAGATGAAGCACAACAACTACGACCCAAGAAAAACAGGTACCACGTTGTGCCATTACTTCTGATACCAAGTGAAACCGGTACCTCATACTTGGCACCTAGGTACTTCGACATCAACAGTTACCAAAGTACCTCGAAATCAGCCCAAAATACAACCAAGATAGGCATCCTACCCGCTAAGCTAGAAGAATGTCGTCGTGAAGATACCGGCATGCTATAACAAACACCACGCCAGCAAGAGAAGACTGGTACGTCAGTGTACCACGCCATAGAGATACAGAGTAGAACAAGTGCCACGCCAGCAAGGTACAGAACAAGCGCCACTCCAGTGAGAGCAGACCAGTACACCAGTGTACCACACCATCGGGATACAAAGTCAGTATTCTCCTCAGAACAATGTAGGGGGGAAGAGTTGACTTTTTCGCAATTTAAAGCTTCATAAATGAGACCAAACAGTCAACTGAATCAGAGTTTAAATGCTACAGTAATTGGAGGGATCAAATCCCACGCCTTTAGCCTCACTCAGCGTATTTCAGTGCCTAAAAAATGACTCCAAATAATTCTCAATAAAATGACCGGATTCTCAAGAATAAAAGGGGTCCATAAATTCGGCCATGAATGACGAAGAGGGAGGGGGAGAACTTTTCTTTTAGTTTCCAAAAATAGTGAGAGGTTTCGGACCTCCACTGAGAGTAAATATCCACTTATCGACACGAACTATTTCGCCATTGCTTTTCTGTGTAAAATAGAGAAGTAGGAGCAATTGTATTGTGATCCTAAAGTTTACCACCATTGTTACAAGTCCAGTGACTAATAAAATATAGCCCTCTTTATTCATATATACATACAATTATTCTCCTTTCTTCTCTATTACATCTGTTAACAGCCTTTTTTGGCAGGGGCCAAAGAAGAATTTTCCACCAAGTAACCACTTGGAATGAACCATTCCCAGCTTCCAGGTACCCAACAGGATCGATACCGCGACCTTGGAATAATCGATACCTGGTAGGGCCAGAACCTCGACTACTTGTCTACCTAGATGAGGCGCTAGAGCTAATAAACCTAGAAGAGCAGGTACCACGCTATGCCTCCTTTCTAAAACCCGATGAAGCTGGTACCGTGATGCCATGTACCCAGTACCTCGCATATACCCGGTACCTCCTACCTGGCACCTAGGTACCGTGACATGTATCCGGTACCCCAGAGTACCTCGACATCAACTCGGAATCAACCCCAGACAGGTATCCTACTTGCTGAGCAGGAAGAATGGTACCATGAAGATACCAGCACACCAAAACAAGTGCAACAACAGCAAGAACAGACCGGTACATCAGAGTACCTCCCCAGAAGGAATGAATCCAGCTTTTGACTCCAGCAAGACAGAAAAGATAGTTGACCTCTCCGGCTATTCATAACGCCATTAATGGAGATAGTCAACCTTATTAATTAACCCCATTAATGAAGATAGTCAACTCATTAATGGCCATTTACAATGCCATTAATGAGGGAATTAATCGACTCTTTAATGGCCATTCACAACGCCATTTATGAGGGAATCAGTCAACTCTTTAATGGCCATTCACAACGCCATTAATGAGTAAATATTCAACTCCATCAATGCCAAATCAACTCCATTAATGCCGATTAACTAGGTTAATGGAGTGGGCAACAAGACTAAGAACATATAAATATGACAGAGCACTCTCCAAGAAGGGGGCTTGATCTCCAAGTTCATGAGGACATTCTCTTCAACATTCTCTAACAGCTCTCGAACATCCTCCAACATCTCCATATCTCCAAGATATCTCCAGGCTCTCTCTAATCTCCAGTATGATATTGAATTCAGAAATCAACCAGAGAAAGACAGATTTCACCCACTTCTCCACTAGATATACAGTTCACCATCTCCTACCATTGTATCGACTAATATAGGTCAATTTTCACCATGAATGTACTAGTACCAAGTGGTACCCCTCCAACTGTGACTTACCAGGTCACGGTTTGTACTTATATAAGCTCTCTGGGGCACCTCTCGAGATATATAAATAATAAGAAGGGTCTTTCTCCTTCCTCTGCATACTACCTGAGGGGTTTTTCAGCATATGATCAATTGTGTTGCTTTTTCCCCCTAGGTCAGTCCACCTATACCAAATGAATTGCCATTCTCCCATCTATCTCCTTTATTACGCAGGTATGTGAGCTAGGCATCAACCTCACTAGTCCTAGCTCTCCAATACCCTTCTTTGCACGTTATCTAGGTTGGGGAATTATGAAGGGCACCTAGAGAGGTGACTAGGTACCAGGTACCAGGATTAGATACCAAGACCGGGTACCTGCCTATTGCACCAGATGGATATGATGATTGTTCTCCTACCTGTGACACCTATCTCGGTTTCACCTTACCAGAGCCACAGTACGAAGTACCTACCCCTCGCTGCGACCTCCGGGGTAGCGGGTTGAGGGTGTTGATCAGAATTTTCACCCTGAGTGGATTTTCCAGTCAACAACATCCATTCCATCTACACCACTACACATGAGAGATATCTCCCCGACCACGACCTACCAGATAGCGGCCTGAGGGTGTTAATTGAAATTCCTCACCCAGAGCGAATTTTTGAACAACAAAAATAATCTTATTATTTTATCCTTTGTCTCAGTCATGGTTCGAACCTGTAACCTCTAATTAATAATTCTCAATTATTATTTTGTTAATTAAATAATCTAATTATTTAATTAATTTAATTATTAATATATTAATAAAATAATCTCATCATTGAATTAATTCCCTGAATAAATTTCTTGTTACTTTCGTAACATAATTAATTGGACAATCCAATTAATTAACCGTGACCTTTATTACCATCAACGTTCCGAGCTAGTAAGGGGATCTAATGAACCCATAGTTTTGAGCTCCAATGATACTTAGAAATAATTAATTAAACTCTTTAATTAATATTTCATGATTATTAACCTTGGAGTTATTCCATTAAAAACTTGATATCGACTGTAGATGTATTACACAAACCGAAATTACAGTTGTCCATCGATATAGCTATTGCATACGGTGTGATCCTCCATAAGTAGTTCATAATTAGAGTTAGGTCATAAAGTCCATTATACCCCTCTAATTATATCTTTTCCATTATGTACCATTGATTCTTTAATGAACAATAAATCCTAACTTACTTTACAGAAGAAGAAGAGTGCTCATATTGTTCAAGCCCCGAATCAACCCTTAAGGGGAGTACTATCTACTTCTCGCAAGAAGGAGTGGATTCCACTATTGTGTACAGACCTTCCCAGCTACAAGCCAAATCACGATTCCAACATACGAAGTTATTGACCGGGAACGCAACTCCGATCTCACCCATGGTATAACAAAAACCACGATCTAACCTGAAGGAGTCGATAAGACACTCATGATTAAGATCACCCATATATAGCCATCATTAGTCGATTTATATATATATATATGAATCTCATCATGTAACGGATCTTGGTGAGAGATTCATATAGATCATGGCCTAGTCCTATATTATCACATCATATAAGGTGCCTCAATTCTCATATCACCATATGAATAGTCTAGGATAAGAATATCGTACATTACGGAATGGACCGCAGTTGTAGATTAGCCACAAATAAAGTACCCAGCTCTATTTGCTATCTACGAACTCTTTAGATTGCTTATCTCAAACTGAATTTCTCTATATATGACACTCATATACTCAGATAGAGATTACATCCGACAATCTTGGATGTTAAGTACACATGATATAAATGTATGAGACAAATTTATAGAATGAACAAACTACTTCTTTCATTAATGTTTCATTCACATTTATAAATTATAAGCTTTAGGGCATAAACTCCAACAATTCACTTGGAAGTTGTAAAGATCTCTATTCTTGATTGGCTTATTTCATGACAAACCACATTGGGATTATTTGTAATGGGTAGCTTAGGTCTTATTGTGATTCTTCATCAACAAGCTTCCAAGATCTCAATGAGCTTCAAGAGAGGTAGTTCACTTGTTCTTAACTCTTGAATAGATTTAGTTGCACACACACACACACACACTTACATGCATTTGCATTGACATTCATTTGTTGTTGAACACACACACACACACACACACACACACACACACAGCTACATGCATTTGTGATGTTATGCATTTGTTCCTTATTGCTCTTGTGTGCATTCTTTTCACAATCACACTCACACTTCGTTCTTAGTCTTAAGTGTGGTTTTGAGTGCTGTAATTCGTTTCCTGAAGTTTAATTGAAAAAGTCCACGCTCTCACGTTGGTGTGTTTTTTCTTAGCGCGATGAGTGACCTCCTTACAGCTCCAGTGTGCGGGTTGTATGCGGGTCCCTTACCTGCGCAGTACCCATGCACTGACCCTGGGCTTTCTTGGGTTTGTTTTTGCATGGGTTATGCACGGGTTCCCCTGAGGATGGGTTTTCTCTGGTTACTCTTTCGCTCGGGTAGTGGGCGGGTCCCTTTCCCGCGCACTGGACCCGCACATTGCTCTGTTTTGTGCCTAACTTTTCAAAACGATGTCACTTCGTCTAGAGCTGTTATATATATATATGTCTTCTTCTTCCTCACTTTATTTTTCAGAGTTAAAAACCCTTTTAGAGAGAAAAAGAATCCTGTTAACTGGAAAATCCACTTGGGGAGCAAAATTCCAATTAGCACCCTCGTCTACTACCGGTAGGCGGTAGCGGGGTAAGTACCTTCAGTACCGAGATTCTTGTTTATGTAAGAGATCAGGATAGGAGAATGCAAAAGATAAGAATGAGTATGAGAGACACTGTTTTATTGATAACTGAATTCGTGTACAAGGATAATGTTAACAAGGTTTTTTAGCAAGGGTCCAAGGAGAATTTTCCACCAAAAGCATCTACCTGGTAGGAACCCATCCCAGCTCCTAGGTACCTACTGGGATCATTACCATGATCTAGAGAAAATCAATACTTGGTAAAGGCCAGAACCTTGACTACCAACCTACCTAGATGAAGCACCAGATACATTCAACCAGGAAGAACATGTATCACAGCGGGCATTCATTCTGATACCTGACGAAGGGGGTACCACGATATCACAGACCTAGTGCCTTCCAAGTACCCGATCCCTCATGCCTAGAACCCCGATACCACAACGCATACCTGGTGTCCCAGAACACCTCGACATTATACAGGGACCAACCAAGATAGGCCCTCAGCATGTCCAACAAGACGGACACCATTATGAAGCTACCAGCATGATAGAACAAGCGCCACGCTAGTAAGTCAGAACAGTACACTAGTGTACCACACTACCATGGCGTAGAACCGGTGTACCTCTTCAAGCAGCGTAAGCTAGGAAAGTTGATTCCTTCACCATTTAAAGCATCATAAATGAGACCAAACGGTCAACCGAATCAGAGTTTAAACACGACACTAATTAACGGGATCAAATCCTGCGCCTTTAGCCTCACTTAACTCTTTTCAACGCCTAAAAAAGGACTCCAAATAATCGTTGTTAATAGCCAAATTTGGCTAGGGACCAAAGGGAAAATTTTCACCCTCCTAGTCTGACTCAAGGCCCGAGGTTATCCTCCAGGGGACCACGGTTCGCGAAGTCGAGCTACGATACCACCCCACAGAAATAAAGGCGAGCTCTAGAAACACCCAGAATAGAGCCCGGTGCGATCAGATCGAGCCCGCGTCACCAAAGCAGAAATCGGGAAGCTCCCCGAGGTCAAGACTGACTCAAGCTCCCCGAGGTCGAGACTACCTCGCCACCTCTCTAGAAGCTTGCCAAAACCCCGCTGCCACAGAAGAATGTCTGCAGGTGGCTGCATCAAGCTCCAAGTGATCAATGGAGGTCAGACCAAGCTCCTGGCTAGACTAAGCTCCTGAATACCGAAGTCGGGACACTGATCTACCTCGTTATACGAAACAATACATACCATATTCAACGACCTCTATGAGGAATCATGCTGTGAAGATACGAAGATACACTGGATCATATCTGGAAACATTACATACGTGTATAACAAGTAATAGAGTCTAAAGAGGAAACAAACTGATCTCCACCAAAATATTCTCAACTCGGTTATTAACACAAAGTCAATGACGTTTAAATGAGAAATCCCGTCCGATAATGAGGGAAGAGATTGAGAAAATCAAGGGGAAAATCACAAATTTAACCTACCAAAACTATGCATAAATAGGAGGAAAAAAGGAACCTCAGGGGAGACTACTTTTCGACAAGCATACGACAACCACCCTACTACATCTTAGAGAAATGGAGAGCATTTGAGAGATATTTGTACATGAGATATCATTGATAATAAAATCATCTTTATTCTCTTTCGATGGTACCAATATTAGCATTTTAAATTATCATCTGAACAAGCTTGGTATAAAGTATATCCAACCCTGGCCACCACCTCCGTGGTAGTGGTCTCGAGGGTGTTAATTGAGATTTCTCACAACGAGCAAATTTTCAGTTAACACTTTCTGGCGCCATCTGTGGGAAACATCCACACATAGCAAATCAAATCAACCGTTTATATTTTAGCTGTTTTACAGGAATCATGAGGCTTCGCTTCTCCCAATGACAGCCGGTGGCTTCAGAACAACCTTCGGCTACCCCAATACGGAAAGCCGCAAGGAGGGGGAAGAAACCTGGACACCAAAGTCAAGTTCCGGTCTAAATGACTAATGTACGGTCTTTTGGTCCTCCTATGATAAGCAATGCCGCGCTCGATCAACAAGCGGCGGCCTTCGTGGAAAATGTCTGCCTCCGTTTGCTCGCAGAAGGCATCGCAGTCCAGCCGACCAATCTAAATGGTCAGGGAGAGCCGAGCAAGCCCGGAACCAGGCAGCATGCCTTTGATCACCTGAGACTTCCTCCTCTAGAGCCAACGCGTGATAGGACCAGGCTTCAACCTTCGATCCAGGATAGGCTAGGGCCCATGCCCCCAGTTCCCAGGAGGCCATCACAATATCAAACTAGGCGAGTTAAGTCCGCAGCGGACGCTCTAACCTGGGAGCAATGAGAGGCCCCTCGCCCGACGAATTCAAGGATGGAAGCCCGGGCCCAAGAGGAAGATAGCCGGCAAACCTCCCGGATAGATCCCGCTCTTAAAGAAGACCAGGTCGAGATCGCCAATTCATCAGAAGGATCTGATAGCGAAGAATCTGAGGTCGATTCAAAGAAGCCCGAGAACAAGCGACTGAGGGATCAACTGATAAAGCTACAGAAAGCGGTCCAATAGATAAGAAAGGGAAAGAATATGGAGGATAAGAAGGATCCATTAAGCGAGATGAACGCTCCTTTCACCAGGAGGATCCGGGAAGCGGAGCTCCCACCAAAATTTAAAATGCCTACAGATAAGTTCTCCAGAACGGAAGACCCTTTAAGTCACCTGGAGAGCTTCGTCCAACAGATGAAGGTCTAGAATACCACTAGGGCAGCTATGTGCAGGATGTTCCCAACGACCCTGACGGACTACGCGAAAACTTGGTTCAGGAAGCTGTCTGCTGGTAACGTGGATTCTTTCACAAAGTTATCGACAGATTTTTGCTCGCAGTTCCAAGGAGTTAAACCCCGTCTAAAGAATCCCATACATCTCCAATATGTGATTCAGGAGTGAGGGGAAACACTTCGGTCTTACGTGGAATGCTTTCACAAGGAAGTCATCCAAATGGGATTTTTTACCGAGAAAAAGACTCTCGCCAATTTCAGGCGGAACCTGTGGGCAGGAAAGTTTTTCTGTTCCTTTGCCAAGAGACCTCTAGAGACCTACCAGGAGGCTTATGACCGGGCTCTTGAGCAGGTCGAGATCGACTAACAGCTCAAAGTCAAAATGGAACACGATGATATGAGAACGGCAAAGCGCCAGAAAAGAGAAGCTCCCAGATCTGAGACAGCTCAAAAAAATCAGAACAAACCTCTCAACAGATCGACATACCGCTTCCCCACTCCTAAGCTTAGGCAGGAAAAGTATCCAGCAAGCCGAACCCCTCCTCGATCTTCGCCTCCTCCTAGGACTATAGCTCCCGTAATGAGAGGGGAGAAAGGGTATGATTACTACACTCCTCTGAACGCCTCTCGGGAAACAATCTACCTCGCTATATGGGACAAAAGGGCTACTCCAAAAGCCCGCACCCATGAAAGCCCCAGTTGACAGGAGGAACCGGTATAAATATTACGATTTCCATGAGGTCGTGGGTCACAACACTTCCGAATGTTATAACCTGCGCAACCAGATCGAAGCCCTGATAAGGGGAGAATGTTTGATTGAGTTCTTACAGCAGGTCAGAGATAATATTCAGACTGGAATGGAAGTACAAGCTGAGATCCACGAGCATGTAGAGAAGAGAAAGAGAGAACAGACTGATTTAATTCAACAGATATAGGTGATACACACCATCGACGGAGCGCCCATATCGGCCGGTACCTCAAATAATTCCAGAAAAAACCACGCAAGGAAGATTCCCCGTGTAGAAGAAGGTCGGGGTATCTTCAAGGTCAGCCAAAGCTCGACAAAACCCTCTCAGTCAACACAAATCATTTTCACTGAAGCAGATGTCTTCAACCCCGTGCAACCTTATGATGATCCCTGGTAGCCAGTAAAAAAGTAACCGTCCCCGAAGGCGGTGTCTACTTGAGCATCCAAATCGGCCACGCTACCACGAATGGATAGAACATCTTTCTCCAGCTCCGCCACCTTTCCATGGCAATATCCCTCTCCTCCTTGCGGTGAAGGGACCTGAGCCTCTCAGTATCCAAGGCATGTTGCATCCTCTCCCTGTCAACCTTCGCCTCGTCAGCTTCCTTTTGGGCATTTGCTAGCGACTGGTTCTGAGCTTCCATTCCACGAGCAGCCTTAGCGAGCTCCTCATTGGACTTCTCCAGCTCGGCAGTAGCACATCTAACTTGCTCCAAGAGGGAGCCGACCTGCTGGCTCATGGCCACGTTGAACTTAAAAGCCTGACAAAAACAAAGCACTAGTCAGGATATTTTCAAAGTTTTACCTGGATAGAAGACTAAAGTAAGACAACTTACCTCAGCCAGAATGGCATATTTCCTTCTAATTAGAAGCTCAGTGGGCATGGCGGCCATGGCGTTTACACTCCCACCTAGACAAGAGGCAGCGAAGTGAGCCAGAACTTCATCCTAGCTGCTGTCCTTCGACCTCGATCGCGCCTTATCTAGAGGTACCACCCGCCTCGCCATAGTAGGGTCGGAACTCTTCTCGACAGTTTAGATTGACCAGTTGCCACGACGAGAGAAGCAGAAGAAGCTGAGGCACCAGCATCAATAGCAGCTGCAACATTGACTGGTTTGAGGGGTGAAGCATCTTGCACCCGGTTGGAAGCACCTCGATACCTCCCCACTTTGGCTGTAAAAAGCCTCCAGCGACCTAGCCGAGGTAGGAAGAGGGGGAGTCGGTGATCCAGATACCCCAACCAGGGTCCTATCAGAGCCAGTAGATACACCAACCCCTGCATCAAGATCAGAACTGGCTGGAAGCCTGACATGGGAATTTGGAGGGGAATCATCAGTACCGCCGGCTTGGTGGGGCTCTACCTCAGGAACCGATAGAGATACTACTGAAACTACAAGGATAGCCAGAGTCAATATTTGGAGAATCAATAAAGCAATATAATAGGAGCAAAGTCATAAAGTCTTCTACCTAGAGAAGCCCCGTAAATGCGAAGGTAGTGATCTACCCTCTTTGCCTCGAAGGCCTCCGTGATGGGAAACTTCATGTTAATATAATGACTGGTCATGATAGCCCGTAAGATTTTCTCCAATTCTTCAGATAGCCTGCTCTTCTCTAACATAGGGTTGCCACTGAAAATAGTGGGAACTCGGAACTCAGACCCTCCGATATGAACCGAACTTCCTCATTCACCTCCGAGGATGATCCTTCCCCCTTCCAGGAGATATCCTTTTTCGTTGCCCCCGGTACCACAAATCCCAGGTTGTTTTTGGCGCCTGGGCATTAGCAGCAATCTGAAACACATATCCAATCTCATCTGGACCTGGTTCCCAATCGATGTTATCCTTCTGACATTGCTCCCTCCACAACACGAGGAACCCCACCAGGTGCCTCCAAAATCCTGGTGTCAGCTGGAGGGGAGATAGCTGCAAAGCGTACAGCGCCCTACGCATGGTGGGGTGGAGAGGTAGCCTGACTCCACAATCGAAGGCTGTC
The DNA here is from genome assembly GCA_033220585.1 of Dipteronia sinensis. Classification (NCBI taxonomy): domain Eukaryota; kingdom Viridiplantae; phylum Streptophyta; class Magnoliopsida; order Sapindales; family Sapindaceae; genus Dipteronia; species Dipteronia sinensis. The sequence continues at coordinate 69,193,551 of CM065636.1, read as the reverse complement.
GTATGAATCGGGACCTCCCCAGTAGAAGGAGAATACATGTCATACTCCCGTGGAGGGATGATGATAGTGATCTCCTTAGGGATCTTAAAATCCCTCCTTAAGCGCTTCACAGTATCCAAAGTACTGGTAGAAGGAGGAACGCATCTATACTCATACGGAAGGGCCAGTACCCTCCCTATACTGTCTGTGACCTCATCGGCCTGGTCCCTACCTACCCCAGTAGCGGTTCCTGTTTCCCCACTCGACTCCCGATCGACATCAACCGGAGCCTCGAGATTATTTGAAAAGCCCGTCCCAATTGCCACATTCCGATTGGAACGCCGGCGTTGAAAGGGAACATCGTCCCCGCTATCACTGTCAAAGCGTCCTCTTTTTCTAGGGGCGAGACTCCCACTAGCCGCCGCATCGCCGTCGAACAGCTGTTCATTGCTGTCGCCATCAGGTGAAGACATGATAACAAGCTCAGATTTCAGTTTCTGGAAGTAGAAAACTTAACGGGTTGAATACGAGAAGAAAAACTAAGATTTTTTCTTGACTTGCTACTCGTGTAGATTGGGAAAGTTAATGAATGAATAAGTAAGTCACGGTGAAGGAGTAAGGTCCACTTATATAGAGTTAGATGCTTATAACGGGCAGAGAGGGTTTTAATGTCTCGGGATAATTGGCGACGTGGAGGGAACGGTTTTGGTTTTTGTTTTTGTTTTTTTTGAATTTGACCTACCCTGGTCAGCCACGTGTAAGGCTCAATGAAATCAGCGTGCAAAAGGAAGATTCCCTTCTACGAGACGGTTACAAAAAATTCTTCGAGTATTATCTATCCTTACTCCAACCCCAACTTGGTACTGGTGTTCAAGTCAGGGGGGACTTTTGTTAACAGGGATTTTTGGCAAGGGACCAAAGGAGAATTTTCCAACTAGTATCAAACCGATGGACGCCAGTCCTAGCTTCCGGGTGACCAGCAAGGTCAATGCCACTACCTAGATGGATCCGATACTTGGTAAGGCCATGACCTCGGTTATCTATCTATCTAGATAGAGCACTAGTACCACAAGCCAACGAAGGTACATACCTCGCCCTATTGAAGCCCCCAATATCAACTGAAGACCGATAAACTGGTAGATCGCACACCTAGCACCCTCAAGTGCCTCGACATCAATCAAGGTACCCAGTACCCTTATGCCCGCCTTGGTACTACCTCGACTTCCACCTGGTACCTAGTACCTCGATGTATATATTCAGAGGCCCCCCCACCCCCCTCCCACCCCCCAAGACAAGTACCTAGTCTACCAAGCAGTACGAAGATGATCGTGAAGATACAGTGCCACTCCATCAAGAGACAGAACAAGCTCCATGCCGGTAAGATCCTACTGGTGTACCAGCTCTTTGTCCTACCGAAGAATTCCGAATCAGAGTTTCCCTCCAAGCTCCATGAAGAAGGAAAGTTGACTCCATCGCTGAAATAAAGCACCATTAATGAGACTTGATTAAAATTCAGATTTGACAGTAATTAACGGGATCAAATCTCGCACCTTTGGCTCCACACAATGCCTTTCAACGCCTAAAAAAGGACAATCGATAATCCTCATTAAAGGAACTGGATTTCATGTGGATTCTTTGAAGACTTATATATACGGCGTTGAAGGGTAGACAAAAGGAGGCTTTTTTTTTCTGAATACTTAGATCGCTAAAGATAGAGAGAGAGAGTTGTTTGCTGGTTGAATTCCCTTGTGAAATTCTCTGAAGCCCGTGAGAGTCTGTTGACGCTCATTGGGAGAAAATATACACTTGTCGACATATATGTTTTCTCCACCGTCACCCTGTATAAGAGAGTGAGAAACGAGAGAAGAGTTTATACTGTGTAACTCCGTTATAATATTCTTGAATAAAACAGTGTTATTTCATATCTCCTCGATCTTTCCTATATTCTTTCTTATTTACATTACGAGGAAGGATCGTGGTACCGAAGGTATCTATCCCGCTACTGGCTACCGGTAGTGGGTGAGGGTGTCAACCGAGATTTCGCTCCCTGAGTGATTTTTCTGTTAACAAATCTCTTTATTGATTAAATCATGGAGCCCAACCCTTTATTTCAGGCTACATACAGGAAATAAGTTGGAAGAATATACATGTCATCTTCTTCCTCAACCTCTTGCCTACTCTCTTGACTTGCTCATCTGGTGATATCAATCTCAACCAGTATAGAGGTCGAGGACACCATCACGATCCCCAGAGGTAGGAACAGAGGCCGTGTTGGGTTTAGCATGAACATGAGGAATGAAAGTGTTAGTAGATTTAGGGACATGAGGCACCGGGTATATCGATCCATTTTCACCTGATGATTTGGCACCTTTCCTGGACCCTACCATGTCAACAACCACTTTCGACCGGGGTTCAAGGGAAATAGATTACTGAAGCCTACACTTAGGTACCAGGAGACATGTATCCTTGGTAGGTTCAAGGAAAATGGATCGCTGAGCCCGTACCTAGGTACCAGGAGACAAGTATCCTAGGCACCTAGATCCCTCCAATTATAGCTTCGCCCAAAGGGTCCTCTTACCAACAACAAATTACGTTACGAAATCTGATCTTAACAAGTCTCAGAATCCCTCTTGTTATCAGAGACTTGCTTAACTAAGTTCGCACTGAAAACTTGTCTTCAAATCAAACCGAGGCCCAATCAGGAAATCAACAAATTACACATGCCCGAGCTAAGGAGAAAAGAAGAAATATCTTTATTACTACTACTAAAACTGGGGATCCCATTCCCCTGTCACGGGCTACAAAAAATCAAAGAAAAGTAAATTCGAACAGGGTGAAAAATTGAGACTTGATCAAGCGTCCCTCTACCCTTAGTTAACTCCCTCCTCTCCAACTCCTACGAGTTTAGCTCCATCTCTATGTCTGATGAGGAGTTCACTGGTTATCTGCCCTGCCACCTCCGTTGGAACCTCACCGGCTACCTGGGCTCCTACAACTGTTGGGATCTCCTCTTGAGCGGGTCCTATCGGAAGTTCCCTCGATGTTTTACCCACCTCCTCGTTTGAGGCAGCCTGGTCCTCCATTACTTGGGCAGGATCATTGGAAGAGGGAACGAGCCTGATCTCTATTAAAGGAGACTGATCTCCTGCATCTTCTACTGACTTGGCCAGAGGTGCTGGAGGTTCAGAGACCCCTCCTTCGGCCTGAGCCATTCCAACTTCAGAGGATCTTGGATAGAAACCTGCTTCACCATTACTGGGTGGAAGAATGGAGGCATGTCTCTGCTTCTTATCACCTACCACTCCACCAACTCCATCAACCTGAGAAGGACAATTTATATCAGAGGGAGCAGCTCCGGCCAGCTCAGCGGCTTTAGCCATGATCTCATCCCTGCTCCATCCCTCGATGACCCCCATGTCAAATGGAGGAGGGAAAGCTAGAGCCACCTGGTATCCAACAAAGAAGTAGCCATCCGCGAAGGAAATGTCCACTTGAGCATTTAGGCTAGCAACGCAATCACGAAGGGACTGAATCTCTATCTCCAGCTTCACTACTCTATCCTTCGCGATCCCCCTCTTCTCCATTTAAGAAGGGATCTGAGTATTTCGGTATCCAAAGCATGCTGCATCCTCTCCCTATCAACTTTTGCTTCATCTGCTTCTTTCTTGGTGTCGTTCAGAGACTGATTCAGGGCTGCCATGCCTTTAGCGGCCTTAGCAAGCTCCTCCTTGGACTTCTCTAACTCGATAGTAGCATCTTTAACTTGCTCCAAGAGGGAGCCGATCTGCTGGCCCAATGCCACGTTAAACTTAAAAGCCTACCAAGAAAAAAGTGCCAGTCAGGATATTTCCAACACTTAACCGAGATAGAGGGCAAAAGGAGCCATGTTACCTCAGATAGGAGAGCAGATCCCCTTCTGATTAGAAGCTTAGTGGGCATGGCTGTCATGACATCTAAGCTCCTGCCTAGGCATGAAGCAACAAATTGGGCCAAAACTTCATCATGGAGGCTATCTCTCGACCTCGATCGTGACCTATCACGAGCTATCACCTGATTTACAGCAGCAAGACCAGAACCTCTCTCGACCTGGGCAGATTGATCGGCCGCCACAACAGAAGAGGCAAAGGGAGCTGGTGGATCAGCAACAGCAGCGGCAGCAGCAGTAACTGGGTTGATGGGTGGCACGTCATGCACCTGATTAGAACACTCCGATACCTCCCCACTCTGGCAGTAAAAGCATCCAGCGATCTAGCTAAGAGAGAAGCTGAAATCCCAGGTACCTCGGCCGAGATCTGGCTAGGCCTTGTAGGGGTGCCAACCGCTACATTGAGATCAGAACTAGCTGGAAGCCTGACAGGGGAAGTTGGAGAAGAATCAACGGTACCACCATCTTGGTTGAGCTCCCCCTCAGGAACCAATGGAGACACTACTGAAACTACTAGGATAGCTAGAGTCAATATCTACAAAATCAATGAAGCAGTATAGTAGGAGCAAAGTCAGAAATTCCTTTACCTAGGGAAGCACCGGAAATACGAAGGTAGCGATCCACCCTCTTTGCTTCGAAGGCATCCGTGATAGGATATTTCATGTTGATATAATTACGGGCCATAATAGCGTTCGGGATTTTTTCTGACTCTTCAGAGAGCTTACTTTTCTCTTGCGCGGGCTTGCTACTGAAACCAGTGGGAACTGGGAACTCAGACCCTCAAATATGGACTGAATTACCCCACTCACCTCTGATGATGAGCCACTGCTCCTTCCAAGAGGTATCTTTCTTCGTGGCCCCTGGCACCACAAATTGCAGGTTATTCTTGGCGTAGACATAAAACTGACCCTTTGGACCCTGGGCATTGGCAGCAATCTAGAACACGTATCCGATCTCATCCGGTCCTGGCTCTCTATCGATATTATCCTTCTAACATTGCTCCATCCACAGCACGAGGAACCTCACCAGGTGCCTCCAAAATCCTGGTATTAGCTGGAGGGGAGCTAGTTGTAAGGCATGCAATGCTCTACACAAGGTAGGGTGGAGGGGAAGCCTGACTCTACAATCGAAAACCGCCGTATGAATCGGGACCTCGCCAGCAGGGGGGAATACATATCATACTCTTATGGAGGAACGATGATAGTGATATCTTTAGAGATCTTGAAATCTCTCCGCAAGCGCTTGATGGTTTCCGGAGTACTGGTAGAAGCAGGTATACATCGATATTCGTAAAGAAGGGCCAACATCCTCCCCATGGAGTCCTCGACCTCGCCAGCCCTCTCTCCACCAACCCCAACTACTCCTGTTTCTCTGCTTGACTCTCGGTCAACATCTACCGGAGTATCAGGATCGTTCGAGAAACTGGTCCCGATGGCGGTTGTCTTGTTGGAGCGACTGTGTTGGAAGATAGGGGCGTCATCCCCGCTGTCTCTGTCACTGTCGACGTGAGCCCTTTTTCTAGGGGCCACCTTATCACCATCAAACAGTTGCTCAATACTGTCGCCGCCTGGCGAAGACATGTTCACAGATTCAAGGTTTAGTTTCTTGGAAAAATGGAAATTTGAAGATTGACGAAGAGGGAGAAAGCTAGGTTTTCTCTTAAAACTCTTGTTCGGGAAAGTTTAGTTAAGTGAGTACACTATGAAGAAGCAGGGTTTATATTGAGATAGCTACTTGTAACGGTCATAGAAGGTAATCAATATCGCTAGATAATCGATGACATGGAGGGAATGGTTTCGAGAAATGTGTGCCCCAAAAATTTTCTTTTTTGAATTTGGCCTACCCTGGTCAGCCACGTGGAAGACTCATTTAAATTAGCTTGCAAAGAGAAGATTCCCTTCTACAAGAAGATTATGAAAAATTCTCCAAGTGCTATCCATCCTGACTCCAACCCCGACCTGGTACTGGTGTTCAAGTCAGGGGGGACTTCTGTTAACAAGGTTTTTTGGCAAGGGATCAAAGGAGAATTTTCCAACTAGTATCAACCTAATAGGGGCTAGTCCTAGCTTCTGGGAGATCAACGAGATCGGTGCCACTACCTAGATGGAGCTAATACTTGGTAAGGTCAGGACCTCGATTACCTATCTACCTAGATAGAACACCAGTACCGCGAGCTAACGAAGGCATGCACCTCGCATTTATTGAAGCTCCTAATGCCGACCGAGGACCAGTACAATGATAACTTGTGTGCCCAATGCCCAGCAAGTCCTTCGACATCAACCAAGATACGCGGTACCACGATACCCGTCTTAATACTACCTCGACTTCTACCTGGTACCTAGTACCTCGATATCTACTCGGAACCCATCCGGGGCAGGTACTCTACCTGCCAAACAATATGAAGGTGATCGTGAAAACATAAGCGCCATTCTAATAAGATGTAGAACAAGCTTCATGCCAGTTGGATCAAACTGATATACCAGCACCTCGTTCCGCCAAAGTTCAGAATCAGAATTTCCCTCCAAGCTCCACGAAGAAGGATCTCGGTACCAAAGGTACCTATCCCGCTACTGTCTACCAGTAGTGGGCGAGGGTGTTAACCAAAATTTCACTCCCCGAGTGGATTTTTTCTTTAACAGATAGCTTTGAAGAAGTGAAGGCACTTATATGTGGACCACGATATAAAGCGGTTCAAGGCTGCTATCTGTCTGGTCAAGCCCTGAATCTGCTTGAGCGAGGTAGGGGATTCTAGATCTAAGATGGCTTGGATCTTCTCCAGGTTGGCTTCTATTCCCCTCTCGTGGACCATGAATCCGAGGAATTTTCATGCTGCAACCCCGAAGGCACATTTAGTAGGATTCAATCGCATCTGATTTTTCCTGATTATCTGGAAAGTCTAGCGGAGGTGGTTCTGGTACTGCTCGGCTACCTGGGACTTGGTGATCATGTCATCGATGTACACCTCCATTGACTTTTCTATTAGTTTCTTGAACAAACGGTTGACCAGAAGGTAGGTAGCACCCATATTTTTAAGACCGAAGGGCATTACCTTGTAACAGTATAGGCCTTGCCCGGTTATGAAACTAGTCTTATCCTAATCAGTGAGGTGCATCATGATCTAATTGTACCCTGAGAATGAATCCATAAAGCTTAGGAGCTTGTTACCCGCGGTCGAATCTACCAGCCAGTCGATCTTTGGTAGCGGGAAGCTGTCCTTCGGGCAGGTGCGGTTGAGATCTGTGTAATCAATGAACATGCACCATTTCCTGTTGGCTTTGGTTACTATGACTACATTGGCAATCCATTCAGGGTGCCGGGACTCCCTGATGAACTTGGCTTTCAACAGTTATCTACCTTCTCTTGTATAGCGGCATTCTTTTCTGGGTTGAAATGTCTCCTTTTCAGTTTAACTAGCTTGAAGATAGGATCAACGGCTAACCTGTGAGCTGCCAAGGTAATAGAAATCCATGGCATCTCCTCATGGCTTCAAGCGAAGATGTCATTGTATTCCTGTAGGAGCTTCACCAGACTCTTCTTCACTCCTTCTCCCAACACTATACCTATCTTGACTACCTTGGAAGGGACATCCTTCATGATAGGTATTTCTTCTAATTCATTTGAGGGGTGGACACTGGCCCACCTTCTGTCTTCCTTTTCCCTATCCTCCACATCTGGGACTTCTGCCTCAAGACCCTCCTCCACAGCCTCCGCTACGATTTTAGCGAATGCACTCTCAGGATTATCTCCAGATAATTCCTGATCATGTAGGTTAGTTACCTGAGCATATTGCTTAGCAAGTGCCGCTGGATTGGCGAACACTGCATAGCACTTGCTTGCTTCCTACTGGTCTCCCCGTACTTCACCTACTTTATCCCCTACCAGGAATTTCAGTACATTATGATAGATCGATAGGACACCCTTTAGAGCAGATAGTAAAGGTCTACCCAGAATGGCGTTGTAGGCAGAAGGAGTGTCGACCACAACAAAGTCTTTCATGAGATTCTGTTGGAGTGGTACTGTTCCTACTATTACAGGTAAGATCATGGACCCTGTGGGTATCAACGAGTCCCCCATGAACCTATAAAGTGGAGTGGTACAGCTGTTGTAGCAGGGATTCTTCAAGTTGAATTGTTCTAAAGCTCCCTTGAATAGAATGTCCACGCTCTACCGGTATCGATCAGCACACGGTGGACTAGACAATTTTCAATTTGCAAAGTGACAACCATAAGGTCATCATGGGGCTTCACGGTGTTGTACACATCCTCTTCGGTGAAGATGATCTAGGACGAACGCTAGAGTTCCTGTGGTCCCTTTGCAACTCGGAGGACATCTTGGCCTGCATCCAACCTAGGTACCTTCCTTGCATGATTCTTTTTTGAATTGTTGGAGGTTTCTACTAGGGTGGGACTTCCACTAATGGTGTGGACTATGTGGATATGCTCTATTAGGTCTTTCCCTTCTGTTTTCCTTTTCTCTTATATGTCTGTAATGTCTGCTTGCACTTCCTTCCAGTATGAATGTTATCACGCACCTGTTGGAGAAATTCTGTCAAGTAACCTCCCATCACTAATTCCTCGATCTGGTTGCGTAAACTATAACATTCTAAGGTATTATGTCTCATATCCTCTTGGAAGTCACAGTATTTATAGCGGTTCTGTTGATCGACTGCTGCCTTCATCAGGCCAGGCTTCTTGAGTTGCCCCTTGTCACGGATGGCGAGGTAGATAGTTTCACGAGATGTGTTTAGAGGGGTATAATGGGTGTACCCCCCTTCTTCTCTAATTATATATGCTACTTCCCTGGTGGAGGTGTAACTCTAGAAGGAGTCTGCTTAACTGGGTACCGATTCTGCTGAGGTTGGTAAGGTGGTAACCGGTATGTGGGCTTATTGGGAGGTTTGTTCTGGCTCTTCGATATTGGAGCGGGCTTGGGCGCCTCCTTCTTTTGGCGCTTGGCAGATCTCATGTCATCATGCTCCATTTTGACTCAGAGCTGTTTATTTATTTCCACATGTTTAAAAGCCTTATCATAAGCCTCATGGTATGTCTCAGGGGGATGTTTGGCCCAAACACCTGAACAATCTGCCAGCCCATAGGTTTCTCCTGAAATTGGCTAGAGTTTCCTTCTTAGTGAAGGTTCCCATATGAATTACCTCCTTATGGAATCTCTCCATATAGGCTCTGAGTGATTCACCTCGCTTCTGGATCACGTACTGAAGGTGAATGGGATCCTTGGGGCAAGGTTTGACGGCCTGGAACTAAGTGCAGAAGTTGGTTGTCAACTTGGTGAATGAGTCGACGCTCCCTACTGGTAGCTTTCTGAACCATGTCTTGGCATAGTCAGTTAGCGTGGTAGGGAACATCCTGCATATGGCAGCCCTAATAGCATTTTAAACCTCCATATGTTGAACAAAACTCTCCAGATTGCTCAGAGGATCTTCCGTCCCAGAGTACTTTTCAGTTAGCATCTTGAATTTAGGAGATAGCTCGGCTTGCCTGATCCTCCTAGAGAAAGGAGCTTTCATTTCTCCCGAAGGATCCTTCTGGTTTTCTCGGTGTTTGCCTTTCTTCAGCTCCTGGATTTCCTTTACCATTATGGCTACCTGGTCCCGGAGGCGTTTATTATCATCATTCCCAGATTCGACCTTAGACTCTCCATCATCAGACCCCTCTGATGCCATTGAGGTTTCGTCTAGGTTCTCCCCCTAGGAAGGGTTTTCTCAGGCGATTCTAGCACTACTTCCTGCCACTAATATAGGTCACCTCCTGGTTGCTTCTGGTTGAGGTTGTCTAGAAGAATTGGCCAGCTGGGCTGGGTAGAGGCGCTCCCTAGGTGGGAGATCTATGGCGGATTTCACCTGTCGAGGATGATGTCCTACAGGTTATCCCCGAATCGGAAGCATGGGCCCGAGTTTGTCTTGGACTAATGGTATCGGGGGCATAGGCTCGAGCTTGTCACAGACCAGTACAGTAGGCGGTGGTCCCAACTTATCGAAGGGGGGTATCCTGGTACCTTACCGACTTGTGTCTTCCCTGGTATCTGGTACCACAGGCTGACTAGTACCACCTTCTGTGACCACTCGGAGGTGAATACTCTCTATGAATGCCGTGACTTGTTGGTACAGACTAGTAGGGTTAACTACCGGGGTGGCAAGTATATGGGGGGAACCCGGAGCTGATGGCTTTAGAGTGGGTTTGTGACTCTTCCCCCCCCCCCCCCCCCCCCCTTTTGCTTCTGACCCTTCCGATTGAAGTGTTTGATTGGTGCCTCCATTGATCTGGATGATCTTGTGAAGACTGGAGCTTCATTCTGGTAATGCTGTAAGAAAACGAGATTCACAGGCTTTCTTTTAGGGGTGTGGAAACTTTCCGCAGACGGTGCCAAAAAGTGTTAACGGGAAAATCCACTAGGTTAGCACCCTCATCCACTACCGATAGGTGGTAACGGGGTAAGTATCTTCGGTACCGAGATTCCTGTTTATGTAAGAGATCAGGATATGAGAAAGCAAAAGATAAGAATGAGTATGAGAGACATTGTTTTATTGATCACTGAATTCGTATACAAGGATAACAATAACAATCCTACACTATTAATCTCTCTTTTCTTTCTTTTTACATAGGGTGGTAATGGAGAACACATATATGAGATCCCCCCAGTGATTGTGCCAAGACTCTCACTGGCTTCGGAGAACTCAAGAGTAGTTCCTTCGGAAAAAAGATTTGTATGGTGTTTCGAAGTTCCCCCTAAAAAAGTCCCCTATGGCCACATATATAGACCTCCCATATCCCTGAAAATCTAGTTGTATTAAAGAAGATTATTCAGAGTCCTTCATTAGGCTTTGAAAGACGTTGAGTGAGGCTAAAGGCGTGGTATTTGATCCCTTTAATCAATGTCGTAATTAAACACTAATATAGTTGACCATTTGGTCTCATTTATGGAGCTTTAAATGGCGATGGAATCAACTTTCCCTACTTGTGTTGTTTAGAGGAGAATATTGATACTATTTCCCAGTGGTTCGATGTACTGATCTGACTTACTAGCATGGTGTTGATACTATCGCGCTGGTGATTTTATGGTGGCATTCGTCCTACTGGGCAGGTAGGATGCCTGTCTGGGTTAGATTCTGGATCGATGTCGAGGTGTTTTGGTACCAGCGGATGTTCGTGGTACCTAGGTACCAGATATGAGGTGCTGGATACTTGCGAGGTACGAGAGATGTGGTGTCATGGTGCTGGTCTCTACTTAGTAACAGAGAGAATCATGGCGCGGTACCTTTTCTTCCAGGTTCATAGTTTTAGGGCTTCATCTAGGTAGATAGGCAGTCATGATTCTAGTCCTGCTATGTATCTGGGAATGGTCCCTACCAGGTAGTTGTTTGTAGGAAAATTCTCCTTTGGACCCTTGCCAAAAAAACTCTGTTAACAAATCCTTTTTGAGAGAAAAGCTCCAAAAACCTATTTTTACTGAACCAAACACATTCCTATGAGCATTTAGCATCATCCTAGAATCTTCCAAGCATGGGTCTTTGTGTGTTCTTTGACTAGGTAATTTCTACATGTTTGCCTAGGATTAATATTTATTTGCTGATTAAATGCACTTCTCTGTGCTTAATGTTGTTTCTAGCATGTTTAAGACATTGAATGTTGGTTGAGTTTGGTTTTCATTGATAACTAGAATTTAGGACTATTTTGCCCTCTAGCTAAATATATATGCTTTGCATTTAGATATTGTTGATTAGGACTTGTTGATTGTATTTGTTAATTGCATTTATTGTCCTTGCCATATTGTGTGGCAACTTGTGTTAATATGGCTTTTGTTTTGATGACTAAATGTTAGACTTGCATATATATATATATATATATATATATCTAGTTAGGTCTTTATGAGTATTCATATAGACTTTGAGATCTAGGGTTCTTTTATTGCCATAATATAATCTCTAGATAAACATTTAGTATTGCCTAGCATTAATTGCATTTTGAATATCCATATATTCACATAGGTTGTTAATCTCTTCTTGAGAGTTAAGTCTTGTGACTACTAGGTGTAGTGCACAAGCAAGTGAAGTCTTGCAACCAAGGTGTGGTTGGCAAGCAACCTAGGTTGTAAACTTTCATTCAATAGTGGATTTGAGGATCAGAGTGGCTAAGTGGTTAACCCGTGACTTTTCCCTTGTTGAAGGGTTTCCACATAAACAATCAAGTGTTATTTAATTTCTGCATTTTATACTTGATTTTGTATGTTTGTTTATGGGGTAAATTTTTAATATTGACTGATCACGAAAAGTTGGTAATTAACTTAGTTAAAACCTATTCACCCCCCTCCCGTCTCTAGGTTGTTTGGACACACGCGTAGTTTGTATTTTCGATTGGTATCAGAGTGAGTTCCTAGACATACTTAGGCGATCCTTGCTCTGGATTGTGTGTCTTGCATTTGTGTGCATTATGTTTGTTGCATTCATTGACCTAAACACTATGAGTGATTTTAGGGTGAGTAAAGAGGGAGCGTCGAGTGTGAGACCACCACTGCTCAAAGGCGATAATTACTCCTCATGGAAGGGGAAGATGAAGTCCTTCCTATCGGCGATAGATGATAGAGTTTGGATGGTGATTGAAGATGGAAACACACCCTTAACCATGACCGTCGAAGATGGAAGTAGTGTGCTTAAGCCCAAGTCTCAGTGAATTTCCCAAAAGTTTGAAGCCTCGAAGTGGAACAATAAGGTGATGCATGCCTTATTTAGTGCAATGGATAAGAACCAGTACAAACTCATCCAAATCACTAAAAATGCACATGAAGCTTGGAAGATCTTAGAGATGGCACATGAGGGAACCGAAGTGGTTAAGGATTCTAAGCTCTAAGTCCTCCAAGCATAATTTGAGACAATTAGGATAGAGGAGCATGAATGCTTTAATGACTTCCAAGTGAAGTTAATGGACATTGTGAATCAAAGCCATCAACTAGGTGACCCGTACACAGATAGGAGGATCAAGCAAAAGAAAATGAGGTCACTTCCCGCTAGATTCGAATCTAAGGTGACGACTCTTGAAGAAAATAAGGACTACAAGAAGATGAAGCCGAGTGAAGTGATTGGAAGGCTACTAGTGTAGGGGTTTTTGCCCTAAAACTTGTAATTTGTAAATGTGAATTGAAAATAAATAAAAAAAGTAGTTTATTCTTTCAAATTGTTTCATACTTTTATATAACATGTGTATTTGACATCCAAGATTGCCGGATGTAATTTTGAACTGAGTATATGAATGTTGTTAACCGAAAATTCACTCGGGGAGTAGAATTCCGATCAACACCCTCAACCTGCTACCCCGGAGGTCGCAACGGGGGTAGGTATTTTGTATTGTGGTTCTGGTAAGGTGAAACAACAAGGTGCGGTAGGTAGGAAAACAATATCCCCCCGGTCGTGTCTTCGAGGATAGCTAGAAGAGATGGTGCTTGAGCTCCCCTTACTGGTATGGGAGGTTAGTCATGGTCCCGGTCCCTGGTCCACGATACCTGGTCTTGGTACGAGGTTGCGATACTTGTTCCCGGTACCTGATCGTGCCTAAATTGTTGTATACTTCGGCCCTCATTCCTATTCCTTTGTCTCGTTCTTCTGTGTATTTTCTATATATTTTATGTCTAATAGGCTCGTTTGTGCTAATTGCAGGCAATAGATGTAATTCTGGTGTTAGAAGCTAATTGCAGTGGTTCCGACAGAAAAGGGGCAAAAGAAAAGACAAAGGATCATAAGCACCTCTACAGTGCGGGTCAAGTGCGGGTCGCAACCGCACTTCAACCGCACTCCTTCCCACAGCCGGGACCTGAATCATGAAAGAAAGATAAAGTGCGGGTAAAGTTCAGATCATCCAACCGCACTCCACCCGCACTATTGCTCAAGACAGAGGAGCTAATTTGCACCTGACACTAAAGTGCAGGTAAAGTGTGGGTAATCCAACCACACTCCACCCGCACTGTTGCTCAAGACAGAGGAGCTGATTTACACCTGACACCAGAGTGCGAGTACAATGCGAGTAAAGTGCGGGTAATCCAACCGCACTCCACCCGTACTGTTGCCCAGATCAGAGAACTGAAGATGAAGAAAACCCATAAAGTGCGGGTACAGTGCGGGTAATTCACCTGCACTCCACCCGCACTCTGCGCGTGACAGTTTCTGGTTTCAAGCTTAAGTGACCTATTTTTCCATCCTCTATAAATAGAAAAGGATGGGAACGAACCAAAAAATCACCATACCTCCCAACACTTGTATTCTAAGCTAGTAACACATCTCCCTATCATCCAAACCATCTCTACTCAATCAAAGGCAACTAGGAGACTTGGATTCAAGCTTCAAGGAAGGAGATCAATCTTCAAGGGTTCTCTCTTAGTTTATTTGTTTGTAATAGAACATGAGTAGCTAAAATACCCCACTATGGGGTTGATGTTATTTGTTTGATGGATATTTGGGCTTTGTAAATAAACTCTATGTGTTATATTTATTCTATCTCTATGTTTTATTCCATTGCTTGAATTGATTTCCATTATTGATTTGCTTGGATACACCCTCTTTGCATGATTGATTTGGATTATTTGAGTAGGCAATTATGTTGTCTAATGCTCAATTGAATGGAAGGATTTCTGGAAATCCGGCTCTACAACCATGCCCTTAATCTAATCTTGAATTAGTGGCTTTCACTGTACACTCTAGGTTAGCCACTTGTGAGAGAATTAGAAGCCTCCACTATACACCCTAGGTTGGCTACTTTAGTGATTCTAAGAGAACTAACCTTCGAGTAGAATTCGGTTGATAACCTAAAGCCTCATCCAATCTCAAACGGGTGGCCTTCACTATACATCCTAGGTCGGCCACTTGTGAGGGAATTGGAAGCCATCACTATACATCCTAGGATGGCTACATTAGTAATAGGTTGAGCCATAGCTAGATAGATGAGCATTCATGGAAAAAGTCCCGATTGAGTAACTAGCCATTGTTGGTTTCTTAGGAGGGATTAATCGCTAGTAGGAGGTCTTCACTATACACCCTAGGTTGACCTCTTGCTAGAGATATATACCAACAATATACACCCTAGGTTGGTTACATTTGTCAATACATGCTTAATTGAGAGTTTGTTGCAATTGCCCCAATATTCACTTACGAGTCCATCAACTTCATAGTTCCATCATCATTCATTCACCACTCCATTGTCATCCCATTTTATTTGCTTTCATAGTTTAGTTTATATTGTATCTTCATTCACCATCACTTTACTTTTATGCATGCTAGTTATATTAATCTTAATCTTATCACCGCTACCCCGATCTCAGTGGACGACACACGTGCCTACTGCTTTACTTGTATTCTACTTGTGAACGCATCGCATATGTTTTATAAATTATTTTGACGGACGGTTTTCTAACGGCAAAAACCTTCTCATCAGTACCCGGTCTCTTCTCTACGTCTTCTTTATGGTTCCACGACCCACATAGCAAGGTAGGATTTGTACTCCTCTATAAGGTAGATATGGTCGAGAAGGATAAGACCACCCGGTAGCGATCCTTCACCTCTGGGTCCTTCTGGTACATATCTCAGTTCTTTTAGTTGGTCCAGATAGTTTTCTACCTTCTTTATGTGTGGCTTAACATGCAGATAGGTAAATAAGAGAGCTAGGAACAGAAGGGTCGGTACCTAGCTTCCATACATGAATAATAAAGGAGGTAGATGGAAGAATAACAATTCATTGATAGAATTGGACAGACCTAAGGGGGAAAAACATCACCAATGATCATATGCTGAAAAACATCATGAATGATCATATGCTGTTAATACATACTACACTGCTCAATGCTGAAATGTTTAGAGTTGAAAGACAAAAAATAAAACGACAAAAGATTTCTCTAGAAAATGAAATGTTTCTGTGGCATCTAAGACTTGGCAACATTAACCTTGACATGATAGATAGACTAGTTAAAAACGGACCTTTAAGTGAGTTAAAGGATGACACCTTACCTGTCTGCGAAGCATGTTTAGAAGGTAAAATGACCAAGAGACCTTTTACTGGAAAAGGGCTTAGAGCTAAAGAACCACTAGAGCTTATACATTCAGACGTCTGTAGATCGATGAATGTTAAAGCAAGGGGTGGTTATGAGTATTATGTCACCTTTATAGATGACTACTCGAGATACGGATATGTCTACCTAATGCAATGGAAGTCGAAAACTTTTGAAAAGTTTAAAGAATTCCTAGCTGAAGTTGAGAACCAGTTAGGAAAGACTATCAAATCTCTACGAGCGGATCGTGGAGGTGAGTACCTTGACCAAGAGTTTGAAGACTTTATGGTTGAGTATGGGATAATGTCCCAACTCACAGCTCCCGGTACACCACAACATAATGGTGTCGCGGAGAGGAGAAATGGAACCCTAATAGAAATGGTGAGATCTATGATTAGTTTCTCATCATTACCAAATTCCTTTTGGGGATATGAGTTACAAACTGCGGCATACATTTTGAATGTAGTGCCATCCAAATCTGTTCCCAAGACTCTCTTAGAGTTGTGGAATGGTCATAAAACTAGTGTGAACCGAAAAATCTACTTAGGGAGGAAAATTTCGATTCACACCCTATTCCACTACCGATAGGTGGTAGCGGGGGAGGTACATTCGGTACCGGGTTCATTCGGGTAATTACAGATGAAAAAGAACAAGAAAAAAGGAAACATAAGGAATATAAATGGTACTGTTTTATTAAAATAAGTATTGTGTAAAGGTTACAACACTCTCTCTTCACTTTCTCTAACACAAAATGGAGATGGAGAATTCTGTTTATGTCGATAAGTGGCTACTATCCGTCCAGTGATTGTCTTGAACTCTCACTGACTTCGAAGAACTCACAAGAAGTTTCTCTAGGTATATAAATCTCTCTTTTTCTGATCCAAATACGATCTCGGGATCCTCTCTCTTTGTCCTTTAAGGCCGTATATATAGGTCTCCAATATCTCTCATAATCTGGTTGCATTTATGAGGATTATTTAGAGTCCTATTTTAGGCGTTGAAAGGAGTTGAGTGAGGCTAAAGGCGCAGGATTTGATCCCGTTAATTACTGTGGTGTTTAAACTCTGATTCGTTTGACCGTTTGGTCTCATTTATGGCGCTTTAAATGGTGAAGGAGTCAACTTTCCTAGCTTGCGTTGCTTGGAGAGGTACACTGGTTCTACGCTATGGTGGCGTGGTACACTGGTGTACTATTCTGATTTACTGGCGTGGCATTTATTCTATCATGCTGGTGGCTTCATAGTGATATTCGTCCTGCTGGACATGCGGGGGGGCTGTCTTGATTGGTCTCTACCTGATGTCAAGGTGTTATGGAACACCAGGTATACGTCGTGGTACCAGGGTTCCAGGCATGAGGGACCGGGCACCTGCAAGGCACTAGGTCTGCGATATCGTGGTACCCCCTTCGTCAGGTGTCAGAATGGATGCCTGTTGTGGTACTTATTCTTCCTGGTTGAATGTCTCTGGTGCTTCATCTATGTAGGTTGGTAGTCGAGGTTCTGGTCTTGGTCCCTATCAGGTAGATGCTTTTGGTGGAAAATTGTCCTATGGACCCTTGCCAAAAAACCCTGTTAACATAAGCCCCCCATGATTTGAACGCCGGTGCCAGGTTAGGGTTGGAGTCAGGATTCTGAACACTTGGAGAATTTTTGTAACCGTCACGTCGAATGGAATTTTCCCCTTGCACACTGACTTAAATTGGTCCTCTACCTGGCTAGCTAGGGTAGCCGAATTCGAAAAAGACAATATCTTGGAGGCACGCGTTTCTCGAAACCGTTCCCCCTACATCACAGATTATCCTGCGGCATTGATTACCTTATCTGTCCGTTACAATTAGCTGCTTCTATATAAACCTCGCCCCTTCATGGCGTATTCACTCTTCTTTCAAGCAAACTTCCCAACCTTGTCAAAACCCTAATCTTCTTCTATCATCATTCTTTAATCTCAATCCCTTCTATTTTCAAGAACTCCCATTTCGATTTTACCATCATGTCTTCCCCCATTAGCGACAGTGTCGAGCAGCTGTTTGATGATGGTGCAACCAAAAGCGGGGGCCTTGTCCCTAAGAAAGGGTTCGCGTCGAAGATGACAGTGGAGACGACACCCCGGTCTCTCAATGTCCCCGTTCCAAAAGAACTGTTGCTATCGGGACCGGTTTTTTGAATGACCCTAGCAGTGCTATTGATATTGACAAGGAATCGAGCTGAGAATCGGGTTCCATCCGGGTTGGTGGAAACCGGGCTGGCGAAGTCACGGACACCATGGGATGGATGCTCGCCCTTCCTTACGAGTATAGATGCATCCCTGATTACTCCAGTACTCGGATGTTATCATGCGCTTGCAGAGGGATTATAAGATCTCTAAAGACATCATTATCACTGTTCCTCCTCGAGAGTATGACATGTATACCCCTGATCGTGCCTAAATTGTTGTATATTTCGGCCCTCATTCCTATTCCTTTATCTCGTTCTTGTGTGTATTTTCTATATATTTTATGTCTAATAGGCTCATTAGTGCTAATTGCAGGCAATAGATGTAATTCTGGGTTTGGAAGCATGTTGCGGTGATTCTGGCAGAAAAGGGGCAAAAGGAAAGACAAAGGATCATAAGCAGCTCTACAGTGCAGGTCAAGTGTGGGTCAAGTGCAGGTCGCAACAGCACTCCAACCACACTCATGATCATAGCCGGGACTTGATACAGGAGAAGAGTTACAGTGCGGGTCCAGTGCGGGTCATCCAACCGCACTCAATCCGTACTGTTGCCAAAGCCAAAGAAGCTGAGTTGCACATGACGTTAAAGTGCGGGTACAGTGCGGGTCATCCAACCGTACTGTTGCCAAACCAGAGAAGCTGAAGTTGCACCTGACATTAGAGTACGGGTACAGTGCGGGTCATCCACCAGCACTCCACCCGTACTATTGCTCAAAACAGAGGAGGGATTTTACACCTGACAGTAAAGTGCGACTCCGGTGCGGGTAAAGTGTGAGTCAAGTGCGGGTAATGCAACCGCACTCCACCTGCACTATTGCCCAGATCAGAGAACTGAAGATGAAGAAAACCTTTACAGTACGGGTACAGTGTGGGTAATTCACCAGCACTCCACCCTCACTCTGCGCGCGACAGCTTCTGGTTTCAAGCTTCAGTGACCTATTTTTCCATCCTCTATAAATAGAAAATGATGGGAACGAACCAAAATAGCTTCCATATCTCCCAACACTTGTAGTCTAAGGTAGAAACATATCTCCCTATCATCCAAACCATCTCTACTCAATCAAAAGAAACTAGGAGACTTGGATTCAAGCTTCAAAGAAGGAGATCAATCTTCAAGGGTTTACTCTCTACACTCTCTCTTAGTTTATTGGTTTGTCATAGAACATGAGTAGCTAAAATACCCCACTATGGGGTTGATGTTATTTGTTTGATGGATATTTGGGCTTTTTAAATAAACTCTATGTGTTGTATTTATACTATCTCTATGTTTTATTCCATTGCTTGAATTGATTTCCATTATTGATTTGCTTGGATACACCCTCTTTGCATGATTGATTTGGATTACTTAAGTAGGCAATTAGGTTGTCTAATGCTCTATTGAATGGAAGGATTTCCAGAAATCCGGCTCTACAACCATGTCCTTAATCTAATCTTGAATTAGTGGCTTTCACTATACATCCTAGGTTAGCCACTTGTGAGAGAATTAGAAGCCTCTACTATACACCCTAGGTTGGCTACTTTAGTGATTTTACGAGAATTAACCTTCGAATAGAATTCGGTTGATAACCTCGAGCCTCATCCAATCTCAAACAGGTGGCCTTCACTATACATCCTAGGTCGGCCACTTGTGAGGGAATTGGAAGCTATCACTATACACCCTAGGATGGCTACATTAGTAATAGGTTGAGCCATAGCTAGATAGATGAGCATTCATGGAAAAAGTCCTGATTGAGTAACTAGCCATTGTTGTTTGCTTATGAGGGATTAATCTCTAGTAGGAGGTCTTCACTATACACCCTAGGTTGACCTCTTGCTAGAGATATATACCAACGCTATACACCCTAGGTTGGTTACATTTGTCAATACATGCTTAATTCAGAGTTTGTTGCAATTGCCCCAATATTCACTTACAAGTCCATCAACTCCGTAGTTCCATCATCATTCATTCATCACTCCATTGTCATCCCATTTTATTTGCTTTCATAGTTTAGTTTATATTGTATTTTCATTCACCATCACTTTTACTTTTATGCAAACTAGTTATATTAATCCTAAGCTTATCACTGCTACCCCGATCTTAGTGGACGACACCCGTGCTTACCGCTTTACTTGTATTTCTACTTGTGAATGCATCGCATAGGTTTTATAAATTGTTTTGACGGACCGTTTTCTAACGGCCAAAACCTTTTCATCAACCCCCTCTTGCTGGCGAGCTTCAGATTCACACGGCGGCTTTCGAAAGTAGAGTCAGGCTACCTCTCCACCCTACCTTGCGTAGGGCGCTACACGCCTTACAACTTGCTCCCATTCAACTAACACTAGGATTCTGGAGGCATCTAGTGGGGTTCTTGGTATTATGGAGAGAACAGTGCGAAGTAGATCATCTTGATCGGGAGCCAGGGCCAGACGAGCTTGGGTACGTGTTCCAGATTGCTGCCAACTCCACCGGTAGGGGCGATTTTACGCCCCGGCCAAAAACATCTTGAATTTCGTGGTGCATGGGGCTATGAAGAAAGGTACCTCCTGGAAGGAGGAGTGAGTCATTCATAAGGGTGAATGGGGTAGCTCGATCTATATTGAAGGATCCGAGTTCCCAGTCCCTACTAGTTTTAGTGGCAAGCCGCACTGGAAAAAGGCAGGCTCTCTTCTGAGTGGGAGAAAATTTTGAAGGCCATCATGGCCCAAAATTATATCAATATGAGGTATCCTACCTCAGATGCTTTTGATGTAGGGAGGGTAGATCGCTATCTTCGCATTTCTAGTGATTCTATAAGTAGAAACATTTCTGACTCAGCTTCTACTATACTACTTTATTAATTCTGTAGAAATTAACTTTAGCTATCCTGGTAGTCTCTGCAGTGCTTCCATCGGTTCCAGAGGTGGAACTCAACCAAGCTGGTGGTTCAAACGATTCTCCACCGGCCTCCTCTATCAAACTTTCCGCTCCAGCTGGCTCTGACCTCGATAGAGGGGTAGGTATTCTTGCTGGACCCAATAGGATCTCGATCGAGGTGCCTGGGGCTTCAACTCCTCTTTTAGCTAAATCACTGGATGCTTTTACAGCCCGAGTGGGTAGGGCCCGAGGAGCTTCCAGTCGTGTGCAAGACGTGCCACCCATCGCCCCAGTTACCGCTGCTGCTAATCAACCAGCTCCCTCTGCCTCTCCTGTTGTGGCAACCGACCAATCTACCTGGGTAGAGAGAGGTTCTGATCCTGCTGCTGCTAGCCAGGTGGTATCTCATGATAGACCACGATCGAGGTTGAGAGATAACAGCTAGAATGAAGTCTTGGCCAGGTTCGCAGATTCCTGCCCAGGTGGGAATTTGGAGGCCATGACTTCTATACATATTGACTACCGTTAACGGAAAAATCCACTAGGGGAGCAAAATTTCAGTTAACACCCTCAGCCCGCTACCCAGGAGGTCGCAGCGGGGGGTAGGTACTTCTTACCCTGGTTCTGGTAAGGTGAAAGCGAGATATATGCCATGGTAAGAGAACAATCATCCCTCCCATCTAGTGTAGTAGGCTGGTACCCGGTCTTAGTATCTGATCCTGGTACTTAGTCACCTCTCTAGGTGCCTTCAATATTCCCCCAACCTAGATAATGAGCCAGTAGAACTACATGAGAGCTAGGACTGGCATGGTCGGTGCCTAGCACGCATACATGCATTCATAATAAGGAGATAGATAGGAGAATGACAACTCTTTTAGTAGTGGTGGACTGACCTAGAGGGAAAAAGCATCACGATTGATCACATGCTGAAAAACCCCCAAGCAGTATCTATAGGAAGGGAGAAAGACCATTCTTTATATTTATATATCTCAAGAGGTGCTCCGGAGAGCTTACATCAGTACAAACTGAGGCCTGATAGGTCATAGTTGGAGGGGTACCACTTGGTACTGATACATATTTGGAGAAACTTAATGTGCATAATAGTCGATACAACTTGTAGACATGGAGATGTTGGAGGGCTGTTGGAGAATGTTGGAGAGAATGTCAAGCTAGAGAAAATGTTGGAACCCCTGAGATTGAGATATTCGAGAGAGCTGGTGGCCAAGTCAGAACCAGAGCTGGTGAACTGTGATTTTGTTCAAACCCCCTTCTTGGAGAGAACTTAGTCATATTTATATGTTCTGATTCTTGTTGCCCACTCCACCAATTAATTTGCAATCAAAGGAACGTTGACCTGACATTAATGGAGTTGAATATTCTCTCATTAATGGCGTTGGGAATGGACGTTAAAGAGTTGATTGATCTTCTCTTTAATAGGGTTGATTATCTCCATTAATAGAGTTGACTGATTCCCTCATTAATGGCGTTGTGAATGGCCATTAAAGAGTTGACTGATCTTCTCATTAATGGGGCTGATTATCTCCATTAATAGAGTTGACTGCTTCCTTCATTAATGGCATTGTGAATGACCATTAATGGAGTTGATTGATTCCCTCATTAATGGAGTTGTGAATGGCCATTAATGAGGTCAGATGGTGTTGCATGCTTCTTCCTTTCATACGAGCTACTCTAGTGTACCAGTCCATTCTCGCTGGTGTGGCGCTTGTTCTAACATGCTAGTGGCTTCATGGCGACATTCTTCCTGCTCGGCGAGTAGGATACCTGTCCATGGTGGATTCTGGGTTGATATCAAGGTACTGGGTACCAGGCAGATATCGAGGTATTCGGGCACCAGGTAGATGTTGAGGTACCCTGGGATACTGGATGCATGTCGCGGTACCTAGGTGCCAAGTAGGAGGCACCAGGTATATACGAGGTACTGGGTGTATGGTATCGTGGTACCGGCTTCACCAGGTGTCGAGGTAGATGTACCCGCTCATCCTGGTTTGTATTTCTGGTGCCTCATCTTAGTAGACAGACAGTTAAGGTTCCGGCCCTACCAGGTATCGATTCTTCCAAGGTCGCGGTATCGATCCTGCTGGGTACCTAGGAGCTGGGAATGGTCCCTACCAGGTGGTTACTTGGTGGAATATTCTTTTTTGGACCCCTGCCAAAAAACCCTGTTAACAACTATACAGTCTCCAAAGGATCCGCTCTTCTAGCTGAGGTAAGCTATCTTGTTTGGTCTTTTATCTCGATTTCATTACTGGCAATATTTCAACTCATGTTTTGCATTTGGTAGGCCTTCAAATTCAATGTAGCTATGAACCATCAGGTTAGCTCCAGCTAGAACCAAGTTCAGGAGGCTAATGTTGAGCTGGAGAAAGCCAATGAGGAACTCGATAAGGCTGCTAGAGGCGTGGTAGTTCTGAACAAGTCTCTGAGCAACGCTAAGAAGGAAGTGGATGAGGTGAAGGTAGATAGGGAGCGGATGTAGCATGCTTTGGACACACAGAGACTCAGGTCCCTCTGCCGCAGAGAGGAATGGGAGATCGCGAAGGATAGAGTAGCGGGGCTGATGAGAAGGTTTTTGCCGTCAGAAAACCGTCCGTCAAAACAATTTATAAAACCTATGCGATGCGTTCACAAGTATAAATACAAGAAAAGTGGCAAGCAGGGTGTCGTCCACTGAGATCGGGGTAGCGGTGATAAGATTAGGATTAATATAACTAGAAAGCATAAAGGTAAAGTGATAGTGAATGAAAATACAATATAAACTAAACTATGAAAGCAAATAAATGGATGACAATGGAGGGATGAATGAATGATGATGGAACTATGGAGTTGATGGACTCGTAAGTGAATATTGGGGCAATTGCAACAAACTCTCAAGTAAGTACCTTTTGACAAATGTAACCAACCTAGGGTGTATAGTGTTGGCATATATCTCTAGCAAGAGGTCAACCTAGGATGTATAGTGAAAACCTCCTACTAGCGATTAATCCCTCTTAAGCAACCAACAGTGGCTAGTTACTCAATTGGGACTTGTTCCATGAATGCTCAACTATCGAGCTATGGCTCAACCTATTACTAATGTAGCCATCCTAGGGTGTATAATGATGGCTTCCAATTCCCTCACAAGTGGCCAACCTAGGATGTATAGTGAAGGCCACCCGGTTGGGATTGGATGAGGCTCGAGGTTATCAACCGAATTCTACTAGAAGGTTAGTTCTCGTAAAATCACTAAAGTAGCCAACCTAGGGTGTATAGTGGAGGCTTCTAATTCTCTCACAAGTGGCTAACCTAGGATGTATAGTGAAAGCCACTAATTCGAGATTAGATTAAGAGCATGGTTATAGAGCCGGATTTCCGGAAATCCTTCCATTCAATGGAGCATTAGACAACCTAATTGTCTACTCAAGTAATCCAAATCAACATGCAAAGAGGGTGTATCCAAGCAAATCAATAATGGAAATCAATACAAGCAAAGGAATGAAATATAGAGATAGAACAAATATAACACATAGAGTTTATTTATAAAGCCCAAAATATCCATCAAACAAATAACATCAACCCCATAGTGGGGTATTTTAGCTACTCATGTTCTATTACAACAAATAAACTAAGAGAGAGAGTAGAGATAACCCTAGAAGATTGATCTCGTTCCTTGAAGCTTGAATCCAAGTCTCCTAGTTGCCTTTGATTGAGTAGAGATGGTTTGGATGAGAGGGAGATGTGTTACTAGCTTAGAATACAAGTGTTGGGAGGTATGGTGATGATTTGGTTCGTTCCCATCCTTTTCTATTTATAGAGGATGGGAAAATAGGTCACTTAAGCTTGAAACCAGAAGCTGTCGCGCTCGGAGTGCGGGTGGAGTGCGGTTAAATTACCTGCACTGTACCCGCACTGTAAGGGTTTTCTTCATCTTCAGGTCTCTGATCTGGGCAATAGTGCGGGTGGAGTGCGGTTGGATTACCCGCACTTGACTCGCACTTGACCCGCACTGTATTCGCACTTGAGTCGCCTTGTACTGTCAGGTGCAAAATCCCTCCTCTGTTTTGAGCAATAGTGCGGGTGGAGTGCTGGTGGATGACCCGCACTGTACCCGCACTCTATTGTCTGGTGCGACTTCAGCTTCTCTGGTTTGGCAACAGTGCGGGTGGAGTGCGGTTGGATGACCCGCACTGTACCTGCACTTTAACGTCAGGTGCAACTCAACTACTTTGGCTTTGGCAACAGTGCGGGTGGAGTGCGGAATGGGAGAGAAAAATAAGACACAAACTAAAAATGACTCAAACTAAGAACTTCCTAGACACAAAGAAAAACTTGCTGCAGAACCAACTAGCAGAGAGATACGCAAAAGCAAATGGAAGAGAGGAATGAGCATATGCAAAATGTTCTAAACAACTCGAAGGCACCTCAAGGGGAACTGGCACAACACGAATCCCACACTTAAAATGCCTGCGCCTCAGAAACTACTCACTCTCACACCTCGAGCGTAATTCGCTTCGACACTAGGTTCTCAAATGGATTTTCTCTTATTTTTCCTCTCAAAACCTAGGTTGACACTCATGCAACATGTATGCCAATGAATTTATGTAACTGAATCAACTTAGTTGCATACATTTAATGTAGAATAAACGTTATTTTCAGTGAGTGAGTCTCATGAAAGAATCACATGTCATGAACGTGGAAAAAGCATCCATTAACTAATATTCCCAATCTAGACATTCCCTAAGATCAACTAGGTCTTTCCATTTGGTTGTAACGTGGCCACGGTGAATGGTGATTAGGAGAATGAGAAGTTTAGGCACAAGCACTAATCAACCAAGTTAAGGCAATACATTCTACACTTAAGCATTTAATTTCTCGTGCAACTCACCTTCCAAATACAATATGGTGTCCAGGCATACAATTAGACTCTACATGCAATCTTTAACTACTCATGTTACATTTGAGTAGCATTTACAATTTACACAAGGCATTTGAAGCATATTTTTCTTTTGTTACTTTTTGCTTCTTTTCTTTTCTTTTCTTTTCATGCCTTTTTACTATGCACATTTTCACAACTCATCTTGCCTAGGTACACGCCATTTATCAAATTAAAGCACCACAACTTTACATTCCTAAGCCTCAACAAGATCAATTAAGAGCGGGTTGGCTAAGTGTTTAGGTTGCTTGGGTCATGGATAACGTGGGTGTAGAATGGAAAAGTCTATATGTGTTTGGCTTCAAAATTGGCTTGGGAGCACACATATTACGGGAATGGGAAGTATTTAGGCTTTCTTTTTGAGTGGATAAAACACACATTGCCTAATATCACTTCAAAGGATCAATCTACGAAGGGAATAAAAGTTTCGGTCAAGCAGTCCACATATATGATGCATGTTCAATGACAAATGATGATTTTTGATGTAGTGAGACTATGCATGGTGTTTGAATAGTGTTTACAGATTTGAAAAACATTTTCCCTCAAATATACACGCTTTTGGGTTGTGTTTGTGATCTCACAAGGGAAATCTCCACTATTAGAACAAGGCGCTTGAGCACCGAGTTCCTTAAACTTGGACACTAGAAGATGAGACTAGCCCATGAAGTGCAAGTGAGACCCCTAAAGTGACTAAGAGTTATTGAATAAGCACACAAAGCATACACACATTCGCCACAAACACTATGCTCCAGGTATCTCACCAAGCTAAATAAGCTCAAAAATCTGGCTAAGCAGCAACTTTTTCGAAAATAAGACACAAAAATGACTCAAGACACAAAAGACGACTCAAAAAGGCGTCTACACCCCCAAACCAAAACCCAACATTGTCCTCAGTGTTGAAGACAAGAGAATCCGGCCTAGCGGCATGCACCTAACATGACTCAAAACAAACCTAGGCACTAATCAAACACAATCAATGCCCAAACAAAATGAAAATGACTCAAACAAGGCTCACAAAGTAAAGGCAATTTATGCAATATATCATTGAAGCACAAATCAAGCTTAACATTATGCATTTTATCAAAATTGATGGAATGGGGCATGAACACCCCCAAACCGAATTAACCAATATAAATCACATGCATTCATACTTGCACTAGAGCCTCCGGCTCTTTCATCCACAAATATAATCAATAAATTCAATGTGCAAATATCCACAAAATATAACATTCTAACCAAACTATCCCAACAACACAATTTATTGAATTTAAACAACATAAAACATAAAACATAAAACTAACTACATGCATCAAAATTACTCAATGGGATGCATTCATGGAGAGGCTAGGGTCCTCTAAGGGTGGTTTGACCAAGTTAGGAAATTCCCTATTTTTCACTACCCAAATAAATTTAGGTGCCTTCATTATCTTTTCCTTTAACATGTTTCTATATAAGTGCACTCGGTCTTTCCTTACCCATATTTGTTTGACCCTAGGTGGACTCCATCTATTCCTAGGACCTCTAGTTTTCCTATATTGATTTGGCTTGTACTTTTTAGCCTTAAAATGCTCTATCCTAGAACATGCATAGCACAATATATTAGAGTTAGAGGAACTCCCCTTTGATGCGTGGTCTTGAGGACGTTTGATTTGTTTTACTTGTAACGCCTTGACCTCCGCCTCCTTTCTGCTTAGTGCTAAGTTTGCATCCTCTAAGGCATTGGCTGTTTGATCAACCTTCATTTGCATCTTCATTGACTTGTGAGCTATCTTATCTTCAAAATCTTTTGATAGCCTCACTAAGGTCTCCAAATCCTTCGATGCGGTACTCTTTTCAGCTTCAAATCTCTCAATTTGTTCTTCTAATTCTCTGTTTTTGTTGGAGACTTCACCATATGTCTTCTTGAGAGTACCATTCTCAACCCTGAGCATCAGCACTTCAGATAATAGTTTCTTGTTCAACTCTTGGAGATTACTAGCCTTTTCCATTCCCAAGGCTTCTCTCTCGTGAAGTGCTTCGTTCTCTTCCTTCAACACACCCCCTTTCCCGCACTAGCTCTGTGCTCACACTCATAAGATCTTGGTTCATCTTGATCATCCTGTCCATCTCGTCCAATCTCTTGCTTCGCTCAACTTCAAATTCGATTCGGAGCTTATACATGTCTTCTTTTGAGGAATTGGAGGAATCCACCGGTTTGGTTGCTTTAACTTGAAAACAATTCTGATTTACCGGGGTGGACTGCTGGGCGGATTCGAGCATGTGGATGGTTTTCTCTTCTATAAAGGCTTGAGTCTCTTGTTGAGAAGCTATCATCTGCTCAGTCTCCCGTACATGATTCTGCATGAAGTTCCTTAGTTGATCTTCAACGGAATCTGACTGGAATGACGAGATGTAGGCATTCTCATTAGGCTCGTAGCTTGATCCTGAATTTCGCCAAAAGGAATCCATAGAGTCCTGAAACTAACAAAAACAAAAACAACCAAAGAAATAAAAAAAAACTAACAAAACTAAAACAACTAATAAACTAATAGTATTAAAACTAATCTAATCACTACTACGCACACCGATCCCCCGCAGCGGCGCCAATTTGATGAGAAGGTTTTTTCCGTCAGAAAACCGTCCTTCAAAACAATTTATAAAACCTATGCGATGCGTTCACAAGTATAAATACAAGCAAAGTGGCAAGCAGGGGTGTCATCCATTGAGATCGGGGTAGCGGTGATAAGATTAGGATTAATATAACTAGCAAGCATAAAGGTAAAGTGATAGTGAATGAAAATACAATATAAACTAAACTATGAAAGCAAATAAATGGATGACAATGGAGGGATGAATGAATGATGATGGAACTATGGAGTTGATGGACTCGTAAGTGAATATTGGGGCAATTGCAACAAACTTTCAAGTAAGTACCTTTTGACAAATGTAACCAACCTAGGGTGTATAGTGTTGGCATATATCTCTAGCAAGAGGTCAACCTAGGATGTATAGTGAAAACCTCCTACTAGCGATTAATCCCTCTTAAGCAACCAACAGTGGCTAGTTACTCAATTGGGACTTGTTCCATGAATGCTCAACTATCGACCTATGGCTCAACCTATTACTAATGTAGCCATCCTAGGGTGTATAATGATGGCTTCCAATTCCCTCACAAGTGGCCAACCTAGGATGTATAGTGAAGGCCACCCGGTTGGGATTGGATGAGGCTCGAGGTTATCAACCGAATTCTACTAGAAGGTTAGTTCTCGTAAAACCACTAAAGTAGCCAACCTAGGGTGTATAGTGGAGGCTTCTAATTCTCTCACAAGTGGCTAACCTAGGATGTATAGTGAAAGCCACTAATTCGAGATTAGATTAAGAGCATGGTTATAGAGCCGGATTTCTGGAAATCCTTCCATTCAATGGAGCATTAGACAACCTAATTGTCTACTCAAGTAATCCAAATCAACATGCAAAGAGGGTGTATCCAAGCAAATCAATAATGGAAATCAATACAAGCAAAGGAATGAAATATAGAGATAGAATAAATATAACACATAAAGTTTATTTACAAAGCCCAAAATATCCATCAAACAAATAACATCAACCCCATAGTGGGGTATTTTAGCTACTCATGTTCTATTACAACAAATAAACTAAGAGAGAGAGTAGAGATAACCCTAGAAGATTGATCTCGTTCCTTGAAGCTTGAATCCAAGTCTCCTAGTTGCCTTTGATTGAGTAGAGATGGTTTGGATGAGAGGGAGATGTGTTACTAGCATAGAATACAAGTGTTGGGAGGTATGGTGATGATTTGGTTCGTTCCCATCCTTTTCTATTTATAGAGGATGGGAAAATAGGTCACTTAAGCTTGAAACCAGAAGCTGTCGCGCTCGGAGTGCGGGTGGAGTGCGGTTAAATTACCCGCACTGTACCCGTACTGTAAGGGTTTTCTTCATCTTCAGGTCTCTGATCTGGGCAATAGTGCGGGTGGAGTGCGGTTGGATTACCCGCACTTGACTCGCACTTGACCCGCACTGTATTCGCACTTGAGTCGCCTTGTACTGTCAGGTGCAAAATCCCTCCTCTGTTTTGAGCAATAGTGCGGGTGGGGTGCTGGTGGATGATCCGTATTGTACCCGCACTCTAATGTCTGGTGCGACTTCAGCTTCTCTGGTTTGGCAACAGTGCGGGTGGAGTGCGGTTGGATGACCCGCACTGTACCCGCACTTTAACGTCAGGTGCAACTCAGCTACTCTGGCTTTGGCAACAATGCAGGTGGAGTGCGGTTGGATGACCCGTACTTTACCCGCACTTTATCTTTCCTTCATGATTCAGGTCCCGGCTGTGGGAAGGAGTGCGGCTGGAGTGCGGTTGCGACCCGCACTTGACCCGCACTGTTGTGCTGCTTATGATCCTTTGCCTCTCCTTTTGCCCCTTTTCTGCCAGAACCACCGCAATTGGCTTCTAACACCAGAATTACATCTATTGCCTGCAATTTAGCACAAACGAGCCTATAAGACATAAAATATATAGAAAATACACACAAGAACGAGACAAAGGAATAGAAATGAGGGCCGAAATATACAACAATTTAGGCACGATCAGGGGCTGGAGAAGGAGGTTTAATATTTTCTTGATAGCGTGGCCAGCCTAGATGCTCAAGTGAATACCGCCTTTGGGGATAGCTACTTCTTCGCTGGCTACCAAGTGGCTCTAGCTCTCCCTCATCCGTTTGACATGAGGCTCATCGAGGGATGGAGCAGGGATGAGATCATGGCTAAAGCTGCCGAGTTAGCAGGGGTTACACCCTCTAATGCAGCTGGACCTTCTCGGGTTGCTAGAGCAATTGGAGTGATAGGTGGTGAAGACCAGAGACCTATCTCCCTTCCTCCACCAGGCAATGTTGGAGCAGATCCCAATCTAAAGGCTCCTGAAGTTGGAGTGGCTCAAGTTGAAGGTAGGGCTTTTGATGAACTTATCTCTTCTCCCAAATCCGTCAGGGAGGTAAGGGACCAGCCTGCTACTAAGATTTGAGGGTCTAACGTACCAGTCTTCTTATCGGGTCCCTACAAGAAGGTGTAGGATCAAGCTACCTCAACCAAGAAAGTGAGGGAACTATTTGGTATGGTAACGGAGGAGCTCCAGGTTGGACCTGATTAAGTGGAGATCCCAGTGATAGCAGGAGTCCAGGTAGCAAGCGAGACTCCAGCCGAGGTGGTGGTGCAATTAACTGGTGAGCACCCAATTGGACCTAAAGGTGAGGCTCAGACTGTAGGAGCTGGAGAGAAGGGGGCCAACCAGGAGCAGAGGGATGCATGAACAAACTTGATCCTTTACCCAGTCAACTTTATTTTTCTCTAATTTTGTAGCCCGTGATCGGGGAATGGGCTCCCCAGTTTTAGTAATAAAAACATTTCTTTCCTTTCTTTATCTCTAAGTGTGTGTAGTTTATTGATTTCTTGGTTGAATCCCACCTTGATCCAAAGAAAAGTCCCCAGTGTAGACTTGATTTTACAAATCCCTGGTAACTGAAGGAGCTATGAAATTTGTTGAGATCAAATTTTGTAGCATAGTTTGTTTCTGGTGTGAGGATCCTCTGGCACTAAGCGGTCGGTCTTACTCGGGAGGGCTCTGGGTATCAGGCATTCTAGTTCTGAGAATCCTGGTACTTAGGCGAAAATAGTAGTTGAAAGAATCCAGATACCAAGGATACTCATCTTCGGTGGAATCCCGGTACCAAGATGTAGACTTGGTGATCTATCTTCCATTAAACCTCGATAAAATGGGCCGTTGATGTGATTGGTCCAGGAGTGGTATACATCCTGTTCGGGGTTATCCAGTTGGAACTTCCTTTCTAGCATTCTTATGTAGGAATATCTGGTTCAGACACTACATTTAATTCTTCCATGTGTCAACCAGGATAGGCTCGTTTGCTTCAGACATTAAACTTCGGAGGCGCACGCTGTGCGAAGCTGTCTTTCCCCATATTCCGGGTGTCGTGCCTCATTAATGACCTTATCTTCCTGTTACCATGATCCTCTTTCTCCTTTTATATATACCCTACCCCGCTTGAGAATTCTTCACATTGCTTCTTTGTTCTCCAACAGAGTCGAAAATTTCAGCGAATTGATTGATGATCATCGTGATGGTTAACACTGTGAGAGGAAGAGGAGATACGATTTCTCTGACAGGATGCTTAGAATTGTGGAAAAAGCAGTGCGAGATAGACTTAGTTACCAGGGAACCATGATTGGTTGTGATTCCCAGGATCAGGAGGAGTGGTTGCTTACGGCACTGCGCCCTTGCCAATGGTGTAGACATTACCTAGGCGAGCTACAACTTCGTATCCAATTGCCTTTTGAACGTGGATGGTTTCAAGATTATCCTTCTACCCCTCTTGTATTTGATAATTCCAACATGGCCTCTGTTCCTATCTCAGGTGGTCATGATGATGCCGCTGACTGATCGGTCTATTTCTATACATAGTTTAGGTTCCCATTTCCTATTATTTGTGCTTTTTTCTTGGGTGAAATTAGGTATTTTATGTGATTGTTGAACATTTATAGGCCACATTCCATAGAAGAGGTGTTAGAAGTTATTTTGAAGAAAAGGAGCAAAAAGCTGAATTTCGGCCAGTGCAGATCACCCAGATTGCGGGCCCCATATTTCTCTCCTCGGTTTGAATTATGTGTCCTATCACCTATGGATGGAAAGCCCTGGAAGTCTAGTTTCCGGCGCACTTTTCGGATCGCAATTCCGATATTCCTAGAAGAAGTTATGCCCAATTTAGTAACCGAAGGTCGAGCTGGAGAAGCTGACCGCGGGCCAGACCGCGATTCGTGCAATTTCCTACCTAGCAGTCTATGTGGCGGTACATATCAGTACAGCATTGCGGTGCTGACCGCGGGCGACCTGCGGAGCGACCTAGGTAGCGGTTTTGACGTACTTTTGGTGGATTCCATTCTGAATTGGTCCAAAACTGTTCCAAAACTTCCCAAATCAAATTCTAATGATTTTAGAAGATCAAAACATGTTTGGAAAACTTCCTAAACTCAAATTAGGAGACAATTATCAAGAAAGGAAATCTAATTTAGGAAAGGATTCCAATTCCTTCTCTCATTCTACTTTCCTACTTTGTGAGTTTCCTACAACAAAGCAAATTGGGAGTTCACAAGGAATTATCACCTATAATATCATGAGTTTCTTGAAGAAGAAAAAAAGAAGCCAAGGGAGGTCCCAAGCCACCAAGAGGGCCGTCCCCCATCACTTCACCACCATACATCACCACACACTCATCCATATTTACACATTGAAGATTTGAAGACGAAGTAGATTACAATTGAAGACTTGAAGAACTCATTAAAGGCCAATATGGGTTTTATCTTTTCTTTCTCTTCTCTTTTTATTTTCATGATGTGTAACTAATCCCACAACTAGGGAATCAATGTGAACCTTTTGTGAATGCTCATGTGTGATTAATTATTATTTCATCAATTCAATTCTTGATTTATTCATTGTTCTTAATTGCTTGATCCTCATTAGTTTTAATAATTATTCACACCTTGACCATAGGGTGAATAATTATTTGGCATGATTTTAGGGTTAAGACTATCTGAGAATTAGGGTTATTGTTGACCAAACTTAATCTTAATTAATGATCTTTTGAATGAATGAATTTTATCTTTAGTCTAATCAAGGCAAAGTAGTAGAATTTGGTTCTTATTTCTTGCACTTAATGGGTTTCTGATTATTATTCACACCTTGACCATAGGGTGAATAATGGTTGGAAGCACGTGACTCAGCCCGCGACCGAACGGTAATAGTCACATTAAAGACAAAGAATGAACCCTAGAATTGATTGAATCTTGTTTACAAATTAATTCCATATATTGAGTGTTCATAATTGGGGATCATTGATGACCTAGTATTTTCTTTCTCTTGATCACAACCATATTCTCATTAATTGTTTTCTTAGCTTAATTTAATTTAGTTTTAGTTTAATTAAATCATCAACAAATCTTTGGTTACTTTAATTTAACTTTAATTAAAATTAGTTTTAATAAATAAATCTCTTTTCCTCATGGGAACGATCCTTACTTGTCACTGTACTAATCTTCACGATTCGTGCACTTGCGAGTGAGTAGTTTATAACACGATTTTACACCATCACCGACGTCTGTCTTGGATGAGATCAGTGTCATTGGATGAATAAGTCAAGAAAGTGGACAGGAAGTTGGAGAGGAAGCTGGCATGTCTGAGTTTTCAATTCATTTCCTGTTATTTTTGTTTCTTGTTTTCTGTATGTAACCTGGAAGAAAGGTTGGGCTCCCTGATTAGATCAATGAAGAAACCCTTTTTTATGTGCTTGTCTGGCTGTTCTTTATGTTTTCCTTGATTGATTTTTGTTGCATGCTTCTAATTGTAGTATGAAATTCACATAGGAGTCCTCTGCATAAATCTGCTTTAACCAAGATTTGGTAATGCGAGGAACTTGGTAGGAACAAGAGTATAGCGTGATAAGCGACTGGTACCAAGGTACCTAGCCAATGGATCTCT
The DNA here is from genome assembly GCA_033220585.1 of Dipteronia sinensis. NCBI lineage: Eukaryota > Viridiplantae > Streptophyta > Magnoliopsida > Sapindales > Sapindaceae > Dipteronia > Dipteronia sinensis. The sequence goes on along the minus strand of CM065636.1, from coordinate 69,159,094 downwards.
GGACACCCTTCTAGGTGTGAGCACTCCTTTACACATGGTATCACGGATCCTAGTCGATATTTCGATTGAGATACCCAGTGTCCCTGTATCAAGGATTCTGGTACATAATTTGTGCCTGGTACCTAGTGCTCTTGCTTTAAAATATTTGATACCTAAGCGGCGCACGGTACCTAGCCTTCCTATTTTAACGAATCTTGGCACGTAGGCGAGTATTCTGGCGAATCATGGCACCTCGCATCCCTGTTCTAGGAATATTGGTACCATGGTGAACAATCTGACGAATCCAGGTACCTCGCATTCCTAATGTTAGGAATCTTGTTACTTTGGCGAAGACAGTGGTACCTAGTCTTTCCTATTTCTTGGAACCTATACACATTGGCGGAAATAAGGCGAACATACTGGCAATAAGATCCTGGTAGGCCACTAAGGCCACTTTGGCACCAGGTCTTTCTTGGTGGGGGGTGATGCCTGACCAAGGCCTTGATATGATGGGCAATTATCCTCTTACCATCCATGCCCTTCTTAGCGGGGGGTGGTGCCCAGCCAAGGTTTGATCCGTCAGGCAACTATGCCTTTACTTACCGGATCCTTCCTAGCGGGGGGTGGTGCCCGGCCAGAGTATCAGGAATTTCGTGTATCCTGTCCTGGTCTCGATAAGATCCTCATGAAGGGATTAATCAGGTCTAGGGCACCAGGAGAGCTATGTAGCTATCCTGGTCTTTAAGGCAATTCTTCTAGAGGGATTGATCGGTCTAGGGCATCATAAGAGCTATGTAGCTATCCTGGTCTTTAAGGCGATTCTCCTGGAGGGATTGATCCTATCTAAGGCATCAAGAGAGCTATGTACCTATCCAGGTCTTTAAGACGATCGTCTTGGAGGGATTGATCTGGTTCAGGGCATCAGGAGAGCTATGTAGCTATCCTGGTCTTTAAAGCGATCCTCCTGGAGGGATTGATCCAATCCAGGGAATCAAAAGAGCTATGTAGCTATCCTGATCTTTAGGCGAACATGGTGAATTTACGTGGCGAATTATGGCGATATAATGTAGATAGAAGTAGACAAATGTAGATGGAGAAAAAATCTTCTTTATTGATGAATTAAGAGGTGATACAAATATTCATGATTACTGACACCTACCTATACCTATCCATAGAGATATCAATTGATCTTCACTACATGTCTTACGGGTAGAACCTTTTCAGGTGATTTGCATTCAAGGTGTGGTCAATAGAACGTCCATTCATATCCTCCAACTTGTAGGCCACGCTCCGGACTACCATTTTCACCAGGTAGGGACCTTCCAAATTAGGCGATAGCACCCCATCAGACATTTTCTGGGTATTCTAGGTTACCTTCCTAAGAACCAGGTCCCCTTCTTTGAAACTTCGGTTTTTGAATTTCTTGTTGAAGTATCGGGCAATCCAGCTTTGGTAGACCACTACCCTTTCTGCAATCCTTAACTTGTCTTCGTTCCCCTCTAGGTCGAAGTGCTGAACCCGGAAAGAGGTGAGTTTATGCTCGATAGGAAGGACAGCTTTTACCCCGAAAGCTAATGAATAGAGGGTTTCTCTAGTCGTAGTACTTTTGGTAGTGTTGTAGGCCCATACCACATCAAGTAGTTCATCTGCCCATCTGCCCTTCTTCTGTTGGAGCTTCCTCTTGATAGTTTTGTTTGTGGCCTCTACCCGGCCGTTAGTCTGAGGATGTGCTACTGATGCAATCGAAGCTCGATTCCTAGGTTCTTGCAGAAATCCCTAAATCTAGCATTATCAAACTGTTTGCCCAAATCTGTGATGATGACCACCGGGGTACCGAACCGGCATACCACGTTCTTTTTAATGAACTCAGTCGTATTTGCTTCAGTAATTTTAGTGAGAGGCTTCGCTTCCACCCATCTGGTGAAATAATCAATGGCCATAATCGTATGCTTCTGTTGACCCGGCACGGTTGGGAGAGGTTCAATTAAGTCCAGTCTCCAGTAAGCTAATGGATATGGCGAGCTGATAGAGGACAATCGTTCTAGTGGTAGGTGGTGTAGGTTGGCCGTTTTCTGGCAAGGTTCATAAGATTGTACGAATCGCCTCGCATTGTGGTGCAAGGTTGGCCAATAATAACCCATGCACAGCATTTGGTAAGCTAGCACTTCTCCTCCGATATGATTCCCACATTCCCCTGAATGTACTTCTCTAAGTGCCCAACTCGCATCATCAGGGTGTATACACCTGAGTAAAGGGAGAGACTTTCCTCTACGGTAAATGTGTCCCTCCACCAACCAGTATCGAACAGAGGTTCTCTTGATCTTGCGAGCTTGATTAGGGTCTTCAGGGAGCTTTTCTTCTTGGAGGTAATCTACAATGGGATCCATCCAGCATGGAAGGCGATCCACGGGGCTAACTTCTTTTCCTTGTGTTATGCTTGATTGAGCTATTATCTGGAGAGGCACACATTTTGGTAGTGCCTATCCTCCACTAGCAGCTATCTTTACTAGGACATCGGCCCGATGATTCTGTTACCTAGGCACATGTTCGATCTTGAACCCCTTGAATTGGGCCACAAGTTCTTGGACCTTTCCGAGGTAGGCTGCCATGTTATCTCCTTTGGTCTGGTACAGGCAAATTATCTGATTAACTATCAGTTGCGAGTCATACCTAGCAAGGAGGTAATTAGCTACAAGCTTTGTTGTTGTCTTCATTTCTACCAGCAAAGCCTCATACTCAGCTTCGTTATTGGTGGTACTGAACTGGAATCTGAAGCAATGACAGCACTCCACCTTCTCAAGATCAATTAGAATGATTCCTTCCCCACTTCCTGCTTGGCTGGAAGCTCCATCCCTATATAGAATCCAGGTTTATAGGTTGGTGGACCAACTTTCTGATTCTTGCTTTTCCTGGGAAGCTTGGTCTGAGCTCGGGGTAACATCATGATCAGGTCTCGCGCTAAACTAGGCTATAAGTCTGCCAAAGCTAGTGCCTTGATGGTAGTCCTAGCCTTGTACCGGATATCGTACTAGGTTAGCTCAAGGGCTCATAATACCAGTCTCACTGATATATCCGGCCTTTGGAGAAATTGGCACAGGGGTTGATCAGTGACCACCGCTATTGTGTTAGCTAGGAAATAAGGGCAGAGCTTCCTGGCAGCAGTTACTAAAGCGAAGGCGAGCTTCTCTAGGAAAGTATAATTTTTCTTTGACTTGGTCAGGGCACGGCTCATATAGTAAACAGTTCGTTGAATTCCATCTCCATATTCTTTTACCAAGGTCCCACTAACAGCTGTTTCGGATACAGCTAGGTAAAGTTGCAATTCTTCTCCGTGGTGGGCTGGCGAGGTATCCCTTCAATGATTGGAAGGCTAACTCGCAATCTTGGTTCCACTTCATATTCCTTCCTTGTTTGTTAGCTTTGAAAAAGGGGACACACTTATCAGTGGATCGTGATATGAAGCGGTTCAAGGCTGCTATCCTTGTGGGTCAAGCCTTGTACTTGCTTGAGCGAAGTAGGAGACTCAAGTTCTAAGATGACTTTGATCTTTTCCGGGTTTGCTTCTACTCCTCTCTCATGAACCATAAACCTGAGAAATTTCCCGGCTGTTACTCTGAATGCACATTTAGCGGGGTTTAACCGCATCTAGCTTTCTCTGATTATCTAGAAGGTCTGATGGAGGCGGTCTTGGTGCCGTTCGGCTACCTAGGACTTGGTGATCATATCATCGATGTACACTTCATTGACTTCCCTATCAGTTCCTTGAACAGACGGTTGACCAAGCATTGGTAGGTAGCACCTACGTTCTTGAGCCCGAAAGGCATTACCCTGTAGCAATATAGACCATGACCGGTGATAAAACTAGTATTATCCTGATCGGCGGGGTGCATCATGATTTGATTATACCCCAAGAATGCGACCATGAAGCTTAGGACTTTGTTCCCCGCAGTTGAGTCTACCAGCTGGTCAATCTTTGGTAGAGGGAAGCTATCTTTCGGACAGGCGCGGTTGAGATTAGTGTAATCAACGCACATACTCCACTTCCTATTTGCCTTGGTCACCATCACTACGTTGGCGATCCACTCTGGGTACCGGGATTCCCTGATGAATTTTGCCATTAGAAGCTGTTAACAGTTTTTTTGGCAAAGGACCAAAGGAGAATTTTCCAACAAGAATCTATCTAGGAAAGATCATCTTGATATTCAAGACAACCAGTGAGATTGATACCACTACCTAGATGGAGCCGATACTTGATAAGGTCAGGACCTCGACTACCTATCTATCTAGATAAGATATCATCCCCGAAAGTATGTATCTCGCCCTATTGAAGCTCCTGATACCAGCTCAAGACTAGCACGATGATAGCTCACACGCCCAGCACCCCGCAAGCATCTCGGCGTCGATCAAGGTATTAGGTACCTCCATACCTACCCCGGTGCTACCTCGATATCCACCTTGGTGTCACATCGAATCTCACCTGATACTCAGTATGATCATCCGGAGCTCCTCTAAGGCAAGTACCTTACCTCCCAGTCAATACGATAGGGAACATGAAGACACGAGCACCATTCCAGCAGGAAGTAGAACAAGTCCATCAAAATAGGGGGTCAGCGCTACCCTCTATCAAAACTCATGATCAGAATCTCCCTTCAAGCTCCACGAAGAAGGAAATTTGACTCCATCACCATCAAGCTCCATGAAGAAGGAAATTTGACTCCATCGCCATCAAGCTCCACGAAGAAGGAAAGTTGACTCCATCGCCAAAATAAAGCTCCATCAATGACCCTATGATCGATCGAATCATAATTCGAATTCCCCATTGATTAACGGGATCTAATCCCGCACCTTCAGCTCCACACAAATGCCTTTCAATGCTTAAAATATGACTCTCTATAATCTTTATTAAAAACGACCGGATTTTGAGGAGATTATGGGAGTACTATATATACGGCATTGAAGGGTAAAGAAAGGGGACTTTTTCAAAGATTTCTTGATGACCAGAACGAAAGAGAGGTCCCGAGAGGTTCTCAGAATCCAGTGAGAGTCCATTGACAATCACTGGAGGAAAATCCACTTATCGATACAGAAGTTTTCTCCATCTCCACCCTGTGTAAAAGAGTGAAAAAGAGTGAGAGATATGTACGTGTTCACATTGTAAACCCATGGTAGTAGTTGATTAAATAAAACAGTGTTCGTTTTTACATCTCCTGGTCCTTTTGTGTCCTTTATCCATTCTTTGGTCAGTCGACCTCGATCATACTAAAAGAGGGACCCCGGTACCTAAAGTACCTATCCCGCTGCTGTTACCGGTAGTGGGTGAGGGTGTTAACTGAGATTTTTACCCGAGTGAATTTTTCCGTTAACAGAAGCTTATAAACTTCCTCATGAATCGCTGCATTTTGTTCTAGGTTGAAACGACTTTGCTTCTATTTGACCGGCTTACAGGTGGGATCAATCGTTAATCTGTGAGCCGTCAGGGTGATTGGAATCCCCAACATCTTCTCATGGCTCCAGGCAAAGATATCGCTATATTCCTGAAGGAGTTCTATTAATCCCTTCTTCACCCCCTGCTTCTAAAGTTGCCCCTATCTTGATCACCTTCGAAAGATCATCCTTCCTGATTGGTACTTCTTCCAAATCATCCACAAGGCGACCTCTAGCCTACCTCTGTCTCCCTCATATCTGTCTTCATTATCTGGAACCTCCACCTCGGGTTCCATGGTACCTATCCTATCTTCATGGTCCTCCTCTGGTACGGTCTGATCCTGCGCAGTTGTTATCTGTGCACACTGCTTGGCAAGTGCAGTGGGGTTAACAGACACCGCGTAACACTTGTTTACTGCCTACTGGTCTCCCCGTACCTCACCTACCTTGTCCTCTACTAGGAATTTCAGGACATTGTGGTAGATCGACAAGACACCCTTGAGGGCAGATAAGTAGGGTCTCCCAAGGATGGCGTTGTAGGCAGATGAAGTGTCTACCACAATGAAATTTGTCATGAGATTCTGCTGGAGTGGTGTTGTCCCTACTATCACTTGTAGGATCATGGACCCGGTGGGGATCAGTGAGTCCCTGGTGAATCCATATAGAGAGGTGGTATAACTGTTGTAGCAGGGATTCTTTAAATTGAACTACTCTAAAGTGCCCTTGAAAAGAATGTCCACACTGCTACCGTTATAGATCAAGACAGGGTGGACCAAACAATTTACAATTTGCACAGTGAAAACCATGGGGTCATCGTGAGGTTGTACAGTGTTGTACACATGCTCCTCAGTGAAGATAATATGTGCTGAAGGAGGAGATCTATGCCATTTTCTAGTGACGTTGAAGACGTCTTGGCCCCATCTAACCTGAGCACCTTCCTGGTGTGGTTCTTTCTGTAATTGTTAGAAGTTCCTGTCAGGGTAGGGACACCACTGATGGTGTAGACTATGTGGATCTACTCCATCAGATCCTTTCCTTTCATTTTCCTTCTCTCTTTGGTTGCTCTAATGTCTGTGTGTACCTCCTTCCTAGTTTGAATGATATCACGCACCTGTTGGAGAAACTCTGTCAAGCAACCTCCCCTTACCAATGCCTCTATCTGGTTGAGTAAACTGTAGCATTCCGAGGTGTTGTGTCCCACATCCTTGTGGAAGTCGCAGTACTTGTAGCGATTCTGTTGATCGGTCGGTGCCTTTATTAGACCAGGTTTCCTGAGTAACCCCTTGTCACATATGGTGAGATAGATTGTCTTGTGAGACGCATTCAGAGGGGTATAATAGGTGTACCACTCTTCTTCTCTAGCTATCCGCGCCACTTCCCTAGGTGGAGGTGCAGCTCTGAGAGGATACCGCCTAGCGGGGTACCGGTTACACTGAGGTTGGTAAGGTGGTAACCGGTATGCAGGCTTGTTGGGAGGCTTATTCTGGTTCTTCTAAATTTGAGCGGGTTTAGGGTCCTCATTCTTTTGGCGTTTGGCAGATCTCATGTCGTCATGCTCCATCTTGACACGGAGCTGTTCATCTATCTCTACTTGTTCAAGAGCTCTATCGTAGGCCTCCTGATACGTCTCTGGTGGATGCTTGGCGAAGGATAGGAACAATCTGCCTACCCACAGATTTCTTCTGAAGTTGGCCAAGGTCTCCTTCTCCGTGAAGACCCCTATCTGGATTACTTCCTTGTGGAATCTTTCCACCTAAGTTCTGAGTGATTCACCCCGCTCTTGGATCACATACTGAAGGTGAATTGAATCCTTAGGGCGAGGTTTAATGCCTTGGAACTGAGTGCAGAAGTCGGTAGTCAATTTGGTGAATGAGTCGACACTCTCTACTGGTAGCTTCCTAAACCATGCCTTGGCATAGTCCGTTAGAGTGGTAGAGAACATTCTGCACATGTCGGCCCTGGTTGCATTCTGGACCTCCATTAGTTGAATAAAGCTCTCCAAGTGGCTCAGGGGATCTTCAGTCCCAGAGTATTTGTCGATTGGCATCTTGCATTTAGGAGGTAGTTCTACCTCTCTAATCCTCCTAGAGAAGGGAGCATTCATCTCTCCTAAGGGGTCCTTCCGATTTTCCCGGTGCTTGCCCTTCTTTAACTCCTGGATCTCTTTCGCCATTCTAGCCACCTGGTCCCGGAGGCTCTTGTTGCCATCATTCCCGGATTCAACTTCAGAATCTCTGTCATCAGACCTCTCTGATGCTACTGAAGTTTCGTCCTTGTTCTCTCCCTGGGGAGGGTTTTCTCGGGTGCTTCTAATGGTACCTTATACTGCTGAACGAGGTTGAGGTCGTCTAGAGGCAGCTTCCGGTTGAACCGGGTAGTGGCGCTCCCTATAGGGGAGGTCGATGGCCGATCTCACCTGTCTAAATTGGTATCCATCAGGTTGTCCCGAAGTCGGGGGCATGGGCTAGAGTCTCTCGCGGACAGATGGTATCGAAGGCATGGGCCCGAGCCTGTCGTGGACTGGTATTGGAGGTGGTGGTCCCAATCTGTCAAATGGGGGGTATCCTGGTACCTTGCCGACTTGCCTCTCCCCTAGTATCTGGTACCACAGGTTGACTGGCTCCAACTTCCGTAACCATTCAGAGGTGGATACTCTCTATGAAGACCGTGACTTGTTGGTCCAGACTGGCAGGGTTAACTGCTAGAGTGGCAGGTACTTGGGGGTAGCCCGCACAGTAGCTGATGGCTTTGGAGCGGGGTTACGACTCTTCCCCCCTTCTTTTGCTTCTGACCCTTCTGGGTTGAAGCATTAGATTGGTGCCTTGACGGATCAGGAGGATCTTGAGAAGACCAGAGTTTCATACTGGTAATGGTATAAGAAAATGAGGCTAACTGGCTTTCTTTTGAGGGTGTGGTGTTTTCCATAGACAGCTCCAAAAAGCATTAACCGAAAAATCCACTTAGGGAGAAAATTTTTGATTCACACCATATTCCACTATCGATAGGTGGTAGCGGGGGAGGTACCTTCGGTACCAAGGTTCCTTCGGGCAATTAGAGATGAAAACGAACAAGAAAAAAGGAACCAGAAGGAATATAAAAGGGTATTGTTTTATTAAAAAAAAGTATTCTGTAAAGGTTACAACACTCTCTCTAACACAAAATGAAGATGGAGAATTCCGTTTATGTCGATAAGTGGCTACTATCCGTCCAATGATTGTCTTGAACTCTTACTAACTTCAGAGAACTCACAAGAAGTTTCTCTGGGTATAGAAATCTCTCTTTTTCTGATCCAAATACGATCTCGGGATCCCCTCTAGTTTTCCTTCAAGGTCGTATATATAGGTCTCCAATATCTCTCAGAATCTGGTTGCATTCATGAGGATTATTTAGAGTCCTACTTTAGGCGTTGAAAAAAGTTGAGTGAGGCTAAAGGCGCAGGATTTGATCCCGTTAATTACTATCATGTTTAAACTCTGATTTGGTTAACCGTTTGGTCTCATTTATGGCACTTTAAATGGCGAAGGAGTCAACTTTCCTAGCTTGCATTTCTTGGAGAGGTACACTGGTTCTACGCCCTGGTGGGGTGGTACACTGGTGCACTTTCTGACTTACTGGCGTGGCGCTTATTCTATCATGCTGGTGGCTTGGTCGTGATATTCGTCCTGCTGGACATATGTGGGGCATGTCTTGGTTGGTCTCTGCCGGATGTCAAGGTGTTCTGGAACACCAGGTATGCGGGGTTCCAGGCATGAGGGACCGGGCACCTACAAGGCACTAGGTCTGCAATATAGTGGTACCCCCTTCGTCAGGTGTCAGAATGGATGCCCGCTGTGGTACCTGTTCTTTCTGGTTGAATGTCTCTGGTGCTTCATCTAGGTAGGTTGGTAGTCGAGGTTATGGTCTTTACCAGGTATTGATTTCCTCCAGTTCGTGGTATCGATCCCGCTAGGTACCTGGGAGCTGGGATTGGTCCTTACCAGGTAGATGCTTTTGGTGGAAAATTCTCCTATGGACCCTTGCAAAAAAAAACCCTGTTAACAGCTAGTTTGCGACATTTCCACATATGGAGGTGTCCGGCACATGTGCTGAAGAACAGAAGTGGAAAGCTGGACCCCAAGTTTGTGGTCTGCTTGTTTGTAGGATATTCCAAGGAGACTAGCGGTGGATACTTCTATAGTTCTGAAGAGAACAAAGTGTTTGTATCGATAAATGCAACGTTTCTTGAGGATAGTCATATTAGTAATCATAAACCTCGTAGTAAGATTGTATTGAATGAAATGGAGTCTGGTACGACTAGTACTCAGTCAACTAGAGTTGTTGATCCATTGAAATCTGATATTCAGATGATACCTAGTAAGGATACACTACCACCTAGACGTAGTGAGAGAGTTGTGAGCAACCTGAACGCTATTTGGGTATAGGTGAGGGACGAGATGTCGTCTCTCCTGATAGTGTGGATGATACATTGACATTTAAGAATGCAATGGAAGATCTTGACAAAGAGGAGTGGCTTAAAGCCATGAATCTCGAGATGGAGTCCATGTACTCTAACTCAGTCTGGGAACTTGTAGACTTACCGGATGGGGTGAAACCCATAAGTTGTAAGTGGATCTATAAGAGAAAGAGATAAGTAGACGAGAAGGTAGAGACCTTCAAGGCATGGCTAGTGGCCAAGGGTTATACCCAGAAAGAGGGGGTCGATTATGAAGAGACTTTCTCGCCAATAGCCATATTTAAGTCTATGAGGATTCTCTTATCAATTGCTGCCTATTTCAATTATGAAATTTGGCAATTGGACGTCAAGATTGCATTCTTGAATGGCAATCTTGATGAGAGCATCTACATGACGCAACCAGAGGGATTCGTGTCTCCGGATCAAGAGCAAAAAGTTTGTAAGTTGCAAAGGTCCATTTATGGACTTAAGCGAGCATCTAGATCTTGGAACATAAGGTTTGATGATGTGATCAAAACCTATGGCTTCGACCAAAATGTTGATGAGCCTTGTGTCTACAAGCGCATCATTGACAAGAAAGTAGTTTTCTTAGTCTTATACGTAGATGATATCCTACTCATTGGGAATGATGTGGGGGTATTATCGGAAGTAAAGGGCTGGCTGGCTAGCCAATTCCAAATGAAAGATTTGTGAGAGGCAAGTTACGTTCTAGGGATCCAACTTATAAGGGATCGTAAGAACAAACTCATAGCATTGTCTCAGTCATCGTATATCGATAAGATTCTTATGCATTTTTCGATGCAGAACTCCAAGAAAGGTAATTTACTTTCCAGGCATGGGGTTCACTTGTCTAAGGAACAGTGTCCTAAGAAACCTTAAGAAGTTGAGGATATGAGACGTGTTCCCTATGCGTCAGCAGTAGGTAGTCTCATGTATGCTATGTTATGCACGAGACCGGACATCTGCTTCGCAATGGGAGTAGCCAGCAGATACCAGTCCAACCCCGGATTGGATCATTGGGTTGCTGTCAAGACTATTCTTAAGTACTTTTGGAGAACGAGAAACTATTTGCTAGTGCATTCTGGACAAGATTTGATCCCATTAGTATACACGTATTCTGGTTTTCAGTCAAACATGGATTCTAGGAAATCCACTTCTCGATCAGTATTCACCCTTGGTGGTGGAGCCATTATGTGGAGGAGTATTAAGCAATCTTGTATTGATGACTCCTCCATGGAAGCCGCTTGTGAAGCTGCTAAAGAGGTTGTTTGGCTCTAAAAATTCTTGAGTGATCTGGAAGTTGTTCATCTGGATAAGCCTATCACACTTTATTGTGATAACAATGGTGTTGTGGCTAACTCCAAAGAACCAAGAAGCCAAAAGAGATGGAAGCATATAGAGAGGAGATATCATCTCATTAGAGAGATAATGTAGAGAGGAGATGTGACAGTGACAAAGATAGTGTCGCAGGACAATCATACTGATCCATTTACAAAGACTTTACCGGCTAAAGTGTTTACGGGTCACCTAGAGGGTCTAAGTTTACGAGACATGTCTCACATGCTTTAGTGCAAGTGGGAGATTGTAGGGGTTTTTGCCCTAAAGCTTGTAATTTGTAAATGTGAATTGAACATAAATAAAACAAGTAGTTTATTCATTCAAATTGTTTCATACTTTTATATAACATATGTATTTAACATCCAAGATTGCTGGATGTAATTTCGAACTGAGTATATGAATGTCATATACATATAGATTCAGTTTGAAACGAGCAATCTAAAGAGTCCGTGGATAGCAAATAAAGCTGGGTACTTTATTTGTGGTTAATCTACAGCTGCGGTCCATTCCGTAATGTATGGTGATCTTATTCTGGATCATTTTTATGGTGATATAAGAATGGAGGCACCTTGTATGATGTGATCATATAAGACCGGGCCATGATCTATATGAATCTCTCAATAAGATCTGTTACATGATGAGATTCATATATATCGACAAATGATGGTTATATATGGGTGATCTTAATCATGAGTGTTTTATCGATTCCTTCAGATTAGATCGTGATTTTCGATGTACCATGGATGAGGTTGGAGTTGCATTCCCGATCAATATGCTCCGTATGTTGGGATCGTGGTTTGACTTGTGGCTGGGAAGGTTTGTACACAATAGTGGAATCCACTCCTTGCGAGAAGTAGATAGTAGTTCCCTTAAGGGTTGATTTGGGGCTTGAACAATATGAGAGCTCTCCTAATTCCGTAAGGAATGTAGGATCTATTGTTCATTAGAGAATCAATGGTACTTAACGGAAAGATATAATTAGAAGGGTATACAGACATTATGACCCATCTCTAATTATGAACTACTTGTGGAGGATTATACCATATGTAATAGCTATATCAATGGACACCGAAAGTTATTGGTTTGTCTAAAAACACCTACGGTTGAGAGAATACAGCTTCGGGTTTTTAGTGGAATAACACCGAAGTTAATAATTATGAAATATTAATTAAAAAGTTTAATTAATTATTTCTAGGGATTATTGGAGCTCAAAATACTATGGGTCCATTGGGTCCCCTTGCTAGCCCGATTGATTAAGGTAACAAGGGTCACAGTTAATTAATTGGATTGTCCAATTAATTGTGTTACGAAAGTGAAACGTGTCTATTCAGAAATTAATTGAATAAAGAGATTATTTAATTAATGAATACTAATGATTATGTTAATTAAATAATTAGATTATTTCATTGTGTAATTAATCATTAGATGGAGGGTGTTGATTGATATTTAATTTTGAATGAAGATAAGATAATTTGATTATTTTATTTCCATTAAATTAAATATTTAAATTTGAATTTAAAAGAGTTTGAATTCAAATCAAATCAAATAAATTAATATTAATTAAAGATATCAGATATCTTAAAAGATTTTAATTTGAATTTAAAAGAGTTTGAATTCAAATCAAATCAAATGAATTAATCTTAATTAATATCTTTAAAGATATCAGATTTCTTAAAAGATTTGATTAATTAGTTTTATTAAAAATTTATATATGATATATGTTTTTGGAAACTAAAAAACACAACATACGATCAAAATTGAGAGTCAATTTTTGAGCGTATAGAACCAAAGAAGAGAAAAGAAATGAAAAACCCTAGAAAGTGTTCTAGGTATTTTCCGGCCAAAGAAAAATAATCTTCGTTTTCTTCTTTTCTTTATCCTCCTTGTTCCTGAGTACTGTGACACGCCCACACGCCGTTACCAATCCCGGGAGATAGCCAGGAAGATCTTGTGGTTCAAATTAGGAAGCAGATCAAAAAGAAGAAGAAGCCTACAAATTTTAGTATGAAATAGTTTCATCTCTTTCTTATTGTTTTCGATTATTACTGTACAATTGGTTTAATTGATGATTGCATTGAAATTTTAAAAAACCTCATTCCGCTGTGCAATCCAAAATCTGAAACCTATAACTAGCCTATGAATCTAGATGGGCTCCTACATCTACATCACCGAAGAAGAAAAATGGCATGGCATTGAAGACCTCCAAGATTGAGATGGAGGATGATGACTTGGATGAAGACATGACTCTAATGATGAAGAGATTTAAGAAGTTTATGCAGCTTCACAAGAATGACTTGAAAAAGAAGACCCACTTCAAGAAGATTAAGCCAAGTCAAGAAAAGCTAACAAGAAAAGGCATTCAATGCTTTGAATGTGGAGGATTCAGACATATCTCCACAGACTGTGGTAACTTGAAAGTCAAGAGAAAAGGAAAGGCGATGGCCACCTCCTTAAGTGATAGTGAGAGTGTCGAAGATTCTTCGGGTGACGAAGAACTTGCAATTAACTACACGGACTTTGGAGCCTCCTATGTGGAAGTTGAAAAAGAAGGTAAGAGTGCCTTGAATTGTGACCTTGAAGAAGGAAGAGATGAAGTGGTAGCTAGAGGTGTGATTGATGTAGCTACACATGGGATGTTGTTGATGTGACAACAAGTGACACTAGTGATGAGAATTCTTCATCCCACTCAAATGAAGGGTTTTGTAAAGGTATGGATCTTGAAGACTTCATTAAGCACTTTGAAGACTCTAGGTTGAAGAAGAAAAGGGAGATTTAAAAATTGAAGGATGAGAATCTCAAGCTTTCAACCAAGGTGACTCACTTGAATGATGAAGTGATGAGAGTCAAGGAAAGTGAGGACAAGATGAAGAAGGAGCTTGAGGAAGCTAAGGAGTTACTAGTTAAAATGACCTCGGCACCGCAAAGCTTGACCATATATTGAGCATTGGAAAGAAGTCAAATGACAAGAGGGGCCTTGGATATGTTGATGACAAGGAAACTCTCTCCTCGGTCAAAATGGTGTTTGTCAAGGGAAATGGCATGAAGGAAGCGTCACCTCCACAACATCCTGAGAGGAATAATGAACTTGGAGAGTCATCTAAGAGTGGCCAAGTGAAGATGCCAACAAAGAATGGAGCTCAATCTCAACAACTAAGAGCTCCACATTCAAGCTTCCTGCAACCAAGATTTCCTCAACCAAGAGGGCAAGCCAAGCAAACTCAACCAAGGAAACATGGCAATCCGATTCAACAGCAAAATAGGAGAGAACTGGCTCAACACCAAATGCAACATCGAATGCATGACAAGTCTCCAATGACCTCACAAGGATATGATATGACTCCTCATTTTATACCAACTTGTCATTTTTGTGGTGTTTATGGGCATATTTGGCCAAATTGCCATAGTTACATTAAGAAATGTAGGGTTGAGAGCATGATGGAGAGGAATAGACTTAAAAGAGCAAATATGCATGTGCCTAGGAAAACTAAAGAAAATGATCCTAGGAAGTCTAGTAACATATTGACTAAGACCACTAGGAATGAATATGTATCACCTATGTGGATTAGAAAAGGTGAACCTGCATGCTATTGTGTTAACTTGTCACCTATAGACTCAACGAGGTCTAATGGACTTGGTAGGTCAATAGGGGTGCGTTTGGTACGCGGGACGGGACAGGACAACGTGGGACAGTTTCCCCTTATCCCACATTTGGCGTGACCTTAGCATGGGACATGACGGGACAAGGTGGGATAAAAATCACAAAAATCTATCTCACCCAAGACCCTAGGACAACTTGTACCATGACATGGGACAAGTGTCAAAAAGACCAATTTACCCTTTAAATTTTTAAACAATTACAAACATATCTAATATATTATATATTATATATTATTATATTATATATGTTAACAGAAAAATTCACTCGGGGTGAAAATCTCAGTTAACACCCTCACCCACTACCGGTAGCAGCGGCGGGGTAGGTACCTTCGGTACCGAGGTCCCTCTTTTAGTATGATCGAGGTTGACTGACCAAAGAATGGATAAAGGACACAAAGGGACCGGGAGAAGTAAAACGAACACTGTTTTATTTAATCAACTACTACCATAGTTTTACAATATGAATACATACATATCTCTCACTCTTTTTCACTCTTTTACACAGGATGGAGATGGAGAAAACGTCTGTGTCGATAAGTGGATTTTCCTCCAGTGATTGTCAATGGACTCCCACTGACTTTCGGGAATCTCTCGGGATCTCTCTTTCGTTCTGGTGATCAAGAATCTATGAAAAGTCCCCAAAATCCCTTTCTTTACCCTTCAACTCCGTATATATAGTACTCCCCTAATCTCCTCAAAATCCGGTCATTTTTAATGAAGATTATAGAGAGTCATATTTTAAGCTTTGAAAGGCATTTGTGTGGAGCTGAAGGCGCAGGATTAGATCCCGTTAATCAATGGCGAATTCAAATTATGATTCGATCGACCATAAGGTCATTGATGGCGCTTTATTTTGGCAATGGAGTTAACTTTCCTTCTTCGTGGAGCTTGATGGCGATGGAGTCAACTTTCCTTCTTCGTGGATCTTAGAGGGAGATTCTGATCATGAGTTCTAATGGAAGGTAGCGCTGACACCCCATTTTGATGAACTGATTCTGCTTCCTGCTGGAATGGTGCTCTTGTCTTCATGTTCCCTATCGTATTGCCTGGGAGGTAAGGTACTTGCCTTGGAGAAGCTCTGGATGATCATACTGAGTATCAGGCGGGATTCGAGGTAACACTAATGTGGGTATGGAGGTAGGTATGGAGGTACCTGATACCTTGATCGACGCCGAGATGCTTGTGGGGTGCTGGGAGTGCGAGCTATCATCGTGCTAGTCTTGAGCTGGTATCAGAAGCTTCAGTAGGGCGAGATACATACTTTCGGGGATGATATCCTATCTAGATAGATAGGTAGTCGAGGTCCTGACCTTATCAAGTATCGGCTCCATCTAGGTAGTGGTATCAATCTCACTGGTTATCTTAAATATCAAGATGATCTTTCCTAGATAGATTCTCGTTGGAAAATTCTCCTTTGGTCCCTTGCCAGAAAAAACTGTTAACAGAAGTCCCCCCTGACTTGAACACCGGTATCGGGTTGGGGTTGGAGTCAGGATAGATAGCACTTGGAGAATTTTTCGTAACGTCTCATAGGAGGGAATCTTTTCTTTGCACGATGATTTACATTCCACGTGGCTGATCAGGGTAAGCCGAATTCAAAAGGGAAATATTTTGGGGGCGCACGTTTCTCAAAACCGATCCTTCCATGTCACCGATTTTACCGCGGCATTAATTACTCTTGTTAACAGTTTTTTCTGGCAAGGGACCAAAGGAGAATTTTCCAACAAGAATCTATCTAGGAAAGATCATCCTGATATTCAAGATAACCAGTGAGATTAATACCACTACCTAGATGGAGCCGATACTTGATAAGGTCAGGACCTCGACTACCCATCTATCTAGATAGGATATCATCCCCGAAAGTATGTATCTCGCCCTACTGAAGCTCCTGATACCAGCTCAAGACTAGCACGATGATAGCTCGCACGCCCAGCACCCCGTAAGCATCTCAGCGTCGATCAAGGTATCAGGTACCTCCATACCTACCTCGGTGTTACCTCGATATCCACCTTGGTGTTATCTCGACTCCCGCCTGATACTCAGTATGATCATCCGGAGCTCCTCCAAGGCAAGTACCTTACCTCCCAGTCAATACGACAGGGAACATGAAGACATGAGCACCATTCCAGCAGGAAGTAGAACAAGTTCATCATAATGGGGTGTCAGTGCTACCCTCCATCAGAACTCATGATCAGAATCTCCCTCTAAGCTCCACGAAGAAGGAAAGTTGACTCTATCGCCATCAAGCTCCACGAAGAAGGAAAGTTGACTCCATCGCCAAAATAAAGCGCCATCAATGACCCTATAGTCGATCGAATCATAATTTGAATTCGCCATCGATTAACGGGATTTAATTCCGCACCTTCAGCTCTACGCAAATGCTCTTCAATGCTTAAAATATGACTCTCTATAATCTTCATTAAAAACGACCGGATTTTAAGGAGATTCGGGGAGTACTATATATACGGCATTGAAGGGTAAAGCAAATGGAGGATTTTTTCGAGTATTCTTGATCGCCATAATCAGAGAAACCTCGGGTGAATTATTTCAGAGATTCCCTGAACCCAGTGAGAGTCCATTGACAATCACTGGAGGAAAAATATCCACTTATCGACACGGACGTTTTCTCCATCTCCATCATATGTAAAAGAGTGAAAAAGAGTGAGAGATATGTACGTATTCATATTGTAAACCTATGGGAGTAGTTGATTAAATAAAACAGTGTTCGTTTCACATCTCTCGTTCCCTTTGTATCCTTTATCTATTCTTTGGTCAGTCGACCTTGATCATACAAAAGAGGGACCTTGGTACCGAAGGTACCGAAGGTACCTACCCCGCTGCTGCTACCGGTAGTGGGTGGGTGTTAACTGAGATTTTCACCCCGAGTGAATTTTCTGTTAACACTTTTTGGCGCCGTCTGTGGGAAACACCACACCTTCAAAAGAAAGCCTGTGTGTCTCGTTTTCTTGCTAGATTATCAGAATGAAGCTCCGATCCTCTCACGATCACCCTGACCCGTCAGGACATCATTCGAGCGCTTCAACCCGAAAGGGTCAGAAGCCGAAGAAGGGGGGAAAGGGTCGCAAACCCGCCTCAAAGCTGTCAGCTGCCGCGCGGGCTAGCCCCTAGGTACCTACTACTCCAGCGGCTAGACCTGCCAACCTAGACCAACAGGTCGCGGCCTTTATAGAGAGCATTCACCTCCGAATGGCCGCCGAAGGCAGTACCAATCAGCCTGCGATACCAGATCCCAGGGGAGAGGCTAACCGGCAAGGTACCAGGGTACCTACTTTCGACAGGTTGGGACCACTACCTCCTGTACCAATCCATGATAGACTCGGGCTCATGCCCCCAATACCATGGGTCCATGATAGACTCAGACCAGCACCTCTGGTTCCAGGAAATCTTACTGGTCATCAACCCCGACGCGCTAGATCCGATGTTGATCTCCCGCTTAGGGAGCGTTACCATCTGATCCAACCAGAAGCTTCCTTTAGACAGCCTCGACAGGAAGCAACCAGGAGGCGCCCTCGTTCGGTGGCAGGATACAGCAACATGGATGTCGGAGAAGACCCTCCCCGTGGAGAGAAGCAAGATGAAACCTCTACGACATCGGGGGGATCTGATGACCGAGATTTTGATGGGGAATTAGGAAATAATGGCAACAAACATATCCAGGACTAGGTCGCCAAAATGGCAAGGGAGATCCAAGAGCTTAAAAAGGGTAAGCACCGGGAGAACCGGAAAGATCCTTTGGGAGAGATGAATAATCCCTTCTCGAGGAGGATCAAGGAGGCAGAACTACCTCCCAAATTCAAGATGCCAACCGATAAATTTTCTGGAACCGAGGATCCCCTGAGCCATCTAGAGAGTTTTGTTCACCAGATGGAGGTCCAGAATGCTACCTGGGCCACCATGTGCAGAATGTTCCCTACCACGCTGACTGACTGTGCCAAGACATGGTTCAGGAAACTACCGGCGGAGAGAGTTGATTCATTCACCAGGTTGACTACTGACTTCTGTGACCAGTTTCAGGGCATCAAACCTCGCCCCAAAGATCCCATTCATCTCTAGTATATGGTCCAAGAGCGGGGTGAAACGCTCAGAGCCTACTTAGAGAGGTTCCACAAGGAAGTGATCCAGATGGGGGTCTTCATGGAAAAGGAGACTTTGGCCAATTTCAGAAGGAATATATGGGCAGGTAGGTTGTTCAGATCCTTCGCCAAACATCCCCCGGAGACCTACCAGAAAGCCTACAACAGAGCTCTAGAACAGGTCGAGATAGACGAATAGCTCCGAGTCAAAATGGAGCATGATGATATGAGGATTGCCAAGCGCCAAAAGAGGGAGGCGCTCAAGCCGGTCCCAGTTAAGAAAATTTAGAACAGACCTCCCAACAAGTCTGCATATCATTCGCCGCACTACCAGCCCCCGCGGAGCCGGTACCCAGTCAGACGGACTTCACCTAGAGCTACACCTCCATCTAAGGAAGTAGCCCTGGTCGATAGAGATGAAAGGGGATACTCACATTACACCCCCTTGAACGCATCTCATGAAACTATCTACCTCGCCATCCGTGACAAGGGAATGCTAAGAAAGCCAGGCCCAATGAAGGTACCTGCTGATCAGCAGAACCGCTACAAGTATTATGACTTCCATGAGGATATAGGTCATAATACCTCGGAGTGTTATAGTCTGCGGAACCAGATTGAAGCCTTGGTTAGGGGAGGTTGCTTGGAGGAATTCCTCCAACAGGTATGCAACAATATACGTACTAGAAAGGAGGTCAAGGCCGATATCAAGGCATATGAGGAAGGAAGGAAAGCAAAGGGGAAAGATCTGATGAAGCAAATCCATATTGTCAATACCATCAGCGGAGGCCCCACTCTGGCCGAAATCTCCAACAATACTCGAAAAAAACCATGCCAGGAAAGCTCCCAGATTAGAAGCAAGCCAGAATGTTTTCAAAGTTACTAGGGGACCACCTCAAGTTTCTCCTACTGCACAGATCATCTTCACCGAAGAGGACGTGTACAACACCGTACAGCCCCACGATGACCCTATGGTCATCACTGTGCAGATAGCCAACAACTTGGTCCATCGTGTCTTGATTGACACAGGCAGTAGCGTTGATATCCTCTTCAAAAGCGCTTTAGAGCAATTCAACCTGAAAAGACCTTGCTACAATAGCTGTACTACCCCCATTATACGGGTTCATAGGAGACTCACTGATTCCCACCGGGTCTATGATCCTACCGGTAATAGTAGGGACAGCACCACTACAGCAAAACCTGATGACGGATTTCGTTGTAGTTGACACCCCGTCCGCCTACAACACCATACTGGGAAGACCCTACCTATCTGCTCTCAAAGGAGTCTTGTCGATATATCATAACGTCCTGAAATTCCCAGTAGGAGACAAGGTGGGCGAAGTGAGAGGAGATCAACAGGTTGCACGCAAGTGTTATGCAGTATCTACCAATCCAGAGGCCCTGGCTAAGCAATGCGTGCAGATAACTATCAACCAAGGTCACCAGTTCCCAAAGGAAGATGTTGAAGGTGAAACAGATTCGATTGAAATGGGATCTATGCCAGAGCTCCCCGACATATAAATCAGGGAAGAAGAAGGAAAAGGATGGGCCAGTAGCCATCCTGCAGAAGAGTTAGAAGAGGTACCTATAAGGGAGGCCGATCCTTCCAAGGTTGTCAGGATAGGTTCTGCATTGGAGACAAAGGTAAAAGAGGCTCTGATAAAGCTCCTGCGAGAATATAACGACATCTTTGCATGGAGTCATGAGGAGATACCGGGAATACCCGCTGCCTTAGTAACACATAGGTTAGCGGTGGATCCCACCTTCGAGCCAGTCAAGCAGAAGAGAAGGCATTTCAACCAAGCAAGAAATGCTGCGGTGCAAGAGGAGGTACACAAACTACTAAAGACAGAGTTCATCAGGGAGTATTGGTACCCCGAATGGATTGCCAATGTAGTCATGGTAACCAAAGCAAACGAGAAGTGGCGCATGTGTGTCGACTACACAGATCTCAACTGCGCCTGCCAGAAGGATAGCTTCCCGCTACCAAAGATCGACCAACTGGTAGATTCAACTGCGGAAAACAAGCTCCTAAGCTTTATGGATGCCTTCTCAGGATACAACCAGATCCTGATGCACCCAGCTGACCGGGATAAGACCAGTTTCATAACCGGGCAAGGCCTGTACTGCTACAGAGTTATGCCCTTTGGGCTCAAGAACGTTGGAGCTACCTACCAGCGCCAGGTCAACTGCTTATTCAGGGGACTGATAGGGAAGTCGATGGAGGTATATATCGATGATATGATCATGAAGTCTCAGATAGCTGAACATCACCAAGACCACCTCCGCCAGACTTTCCAGATAGTCAGGGAAAATCAGATGCGTCTGAATCCGGCTAAATGAGTCTTTGGGGTTACGGTCGGGAAATTTCTCGGTTTGTTGGTCCACGAGAGAGGAATTGAAGCTAATCCCGAAAAGATCAAAGCTATCCTGGATCTTGAATCTCCCACCTCACTCAGACAAGTGCAGGGTTTGACTGGGCGAATCGCAGCCCTAAACCGTTTCATATCGCGGTAAACTGACAAGTGCATCCCGTTCTTCAAGGAAATTAAACAAGGGAGGAACATGAAATGGGACCAAGGCAGTGAGCAAGCTTTCCAGTCATTAAAAGAGTACCTCGCTAGCCCCCTCATGCTAGCTAGCCCGGTACCACGAGAAGAACTACAGTTATACCTGGTAGTGTCTGAAACCGCCGCCAGTGGAGCTTTAGTGAAAAAATACGGAGATGAAGCCTAGCACCCTGTCTACTATGTGAGCCACGCCCTAACCAAATCAGAAAAGAACTACGTTCTCCTGGAGAAGCTCGCCTTTGCACTAGTAGTAGTAGCCAGGAAGCTCCGCCCTTATTTCCTTGCTCACACCATCGTGGTAGTCACTGATCAACCTTTGCGATAGTTTCTTCAAAGGCAGGATGTATCAGGAAGACTCGTGCTGTGGGCCCTTGAGCTTACCCAGTTCGACATCAAATATAAAGCCATGACTACAATCAAGGCTCAGGCTTTAGCAGATTTCATGGTAGAATTCAGTGCGACCCCCGATCAGAACGCTCCCCCGAGCCCGATTCGAGCTCCTTCGAAGGATCAAGAGCCTGCAGATTGGCCCACCGATCGAAACATATGGATCCTGTATACCGATAGAGCATCAAATCAAGCAGGAAGTGGAGGTGGGTTCATTCTAACAGACCCAGAGAAAGTCGAATGCTGCCATTGTTTCAGATTCGGGTTTAACACCACCAATAATGAGGCTGGATATGAGGCCTTGTTAGCAGGGATGAGAGCGGCAATATAGCTGGAAGCTGATTACCTCCTTGCCAAATATGATTCACAGCTGGTAGTCAACCAAATAACTGGTTTATACTAGGCCAAGGGGGATAACATGATAGCCTATCTCGAAAAAGTGCAAGAGCTGTTGCCTCGCTTCAATGGTTTCAGGATCGAGCAGATACCTAGGCAGCAGAGTCATCGAGCTGACATCCTAGCCAAGATAGCTGCCAATGGAGGACAAGCGCTGCTAAAAGGAGTTCCAGTCTAGGTAATCACTGTATCAAGCATTTCTGAAGGCAAGAAAGTAAACCCCGTGGAGCTATTTCCATGCTAAGTGGATCCTATCGTGGAGTACCTTCAATCGGAAAAGCTCCCAGAAAACCCCGATCAAGCTCGCAAGATCAAAAGAACCTCGGTTTGGTACTGTTTGATAGAGAGGCACCTTTACTACAAAGGTAGATCACTCCCCTTGCTCATATGCCTACATCCTGAGGATGCAAGTTCGGCGTTGAGGGAAGTGCATTTCGGAGACTGTGGAAATCATATCGGAGGAGAAGCATTGGCTTACCAAGTGCTACGCATGGGATATTTCTGGCCGACTTTGCACCATAATGCAAGGCAGTTCGTACAGTCTTGTGAACCGTGTCAGAAAATGGCCAACCTGCATCACCTACCTCCAGAATGGTTATCAACCATCAGCTCGCCGTATCCGTTTGCATTCTGGGGAGTGGACCTAATTGGACCCCTCTCAACCGCGCCAGGACAGCAGAAGCATGCAATCGTGGCTATTGATTACTTCACCAGGTGGGTGGAAGCAGAACCCCTCTCCAGAATTACTGAAGCAAACACAATAGAGTTCATCAAGAAAAATGTGGTTTGCCGATTCGGGACTCCGATGGTCATCATCACGGATCTGGGTAAGCAGTTTGACAACGCCAGATTTTAGGAATTCTATGGAAGTTTGGGGATTAAGCTCCGCTTCGCATCCTTGGAGAACCCCCAGACTAATGGCCTAGTGGAGGCCACAAACAAAATCATCAAGAGGCTGCTCAAGAAAAAACTTTAGCAGAAGAAAGGAAGATGGGCTGATGAACTCCCGGACGTACTATGGGCATATCGCACCACCAAGAGGACCGCTACGGGAGAAACCCTCTACTCGCTAGCTTTCGGGGTAGAAGCCGTCCTTCCTATAAAGCACAATCTCGTCTCCTTCCGAGTGTAACATTTTGACCCCGATGGAAATAAGGACAAGCTGAGGGCCAGTCTGGACCTCCTAGAGGAGAAGCAATACAGGATAGCCGAAAGAGTAGCAGTTTACCAAAACCGGATTGCTCGGTACTTTAACAAGAAAGCGAGAAGTCGAAGCTTCAAGGAAGGGGAGATGGTGCTCAGAAAGGTTACCCAAAATACCCGAAAGAGGTCGGACGGAGTGCTATCACCTAATTAGAAAGGTCCTTACCTAATCAAAATGGTGATCCAGGGTGGGGCCTACAAGTTGAATGATATGGACGGACATCCAGTAGACCACACTTGGAATGCTGATCAACTCAAGAGATTCTACCCATAAATTCTGCAAGGCAAGTCGGCCAGGATTATTCCTGAACGACTGTCAGAAAATATAAGTAGTCGTGAGTACTTGTATTCTTTTTCCTTTTCTTTGATCATCAATAAAGAAAGTTTCTTTCTCCATTTGTTCCTGCCTATATTTGTCTACATCCACATGCTTTATGTCGCCAATTGAATTCCCCATGATTGTCGCTTTAAGACCAGGAAAGCTGCATAGCATTCCTGATGCCCTGGACTGGATAGATCCCTCCAGGAGGATCGCCATAAAACCAGGAAAGTTGCATAGCACTCCTGATACCCTAGATCGGATCAGTCCATCTAGAAGGTTCGCCTCAAGACCAGGAAGGACCATATGGCTTTCCTGCTGCCCTGGCCGGGTACCACCCCCCACTAGGAAAGATCCAGTACGTAAGAGCATAGTTGCCCGATGGATCAGACCTTGGTCGGGCACCACCCCCCACTGAGAAGGATCTGGATAGTAAGAGCATAGTTGCCAGCTAGATCAAGGCCTTGGCCGGGTACTACCCCCCGCCGAGAAAGACCAGGTGCTAAAGTGGCCTTAGTTGCCTACTTGGATCTTGCTGCCAGTGTTTATTCACCATTGTTTTAGCCAGGATACCAAGATTTCTGCAAGCAGGAATGCAAGGTACCCAAGTATGATCGCCTCAAGACCAGAAAGGACCATATGGCCTTCCTGCCGCCCTGGCCGAGTACCACCCCCCGCTAGGAAGGATCCAGTACGTAAGAGCATAGTTGCCCGATGGATCAGACCTTGGTCGGGCACAACCCCCTACTGAGAAGGATCTAGATAGTAAGAGCATAGTTTCCAGCTAGATCAAGGCCTTGGCTGGGCACCACCCCCCGCCGAGAAAGACCAGGTACTAAAGTGGCCTTAGTTGCCTACCTGGATCTTGCTGCCAGTGTTTATTCGCCATTGTTTTCGCTAGGATACCAAGATTCCTGCAAGCAGGAATGCAAGGTACCCAAGTATGATCGCCTCAAGACTAGAAAAGACCATATGGCTTTCCTACCGCCCTGGCCGGATACCACCCCCCGCTAGGAAGGATCCAGTACGTAAGAGCATAGTTGCCCGATGGATCAGACCTTGGCCGGGCACCACCCCCTGCTGAGAAGGATCTGGATAGTAAGAGCATAGTTGCCAGCTAGATCAAGGCCTTGGCCGGGCACCACCCCCCGCCGAGAAAGACCAGGTGCTAAAGTGGCCTTAGTCGCCTACCTAGATCTTGCTGCTAGTGTTTATTCGCTAATTGTTTTCACCAGGATACCACGATTCCTACAAACAGGAGTGCGAGGTACCTCGTACACCACTATTTTCGCTAAAGTACCAAGATTTCTAAAAACAGGAAGGCGAGGTACTGAGATTCACCAAATTTTTGATTCGCCAAAGGCACCAAAGCTCATATAAATAAAGGAGCGAGGTACCTAGTTTCGCCAGAATACTTCCCTGGAGACCTAGGTTCCATGAACCGGAAAGCTAGGTACTCAATCATTCGACGAGGTTCCTAGTTTCACCAGACTACTCGCCATACTGCCAAAACCCTCAGAACTAGAGTGCGAGGTACCATGGTACCGATCAACTGCTTTATTCTCATCAGATTTTATGAGTTACCAAGTTTTGATTAAGTCAAGTTTATGCTGAGGACTCTTGCCCGTGTCTATGCTGAATCAGAAGCTTGTGACTAAATTAAATCGACAGATATAGATGGAAGTGAGTTTTTCTTTTCATTGATCAAATCGGGGAACCCTGCCCTTATTTTAAGCTACATACAAGATACAAGAAAGAAAAAGACAAGAAAATAAACTGGAGGTCTGAAACAGCCAGTTCCGTCTCTAACTTCTCATCTACTTATTAGATCTGCCTACCTAGCAACATTGATTTAAATCATAATCTATATTGACGGTGCTGCCACGAACCCCGGAGGTAGGAGCAGAGGCCGTGTTGGGATCAGTAAGAATAAGAAGGAAATAAGGATTTTCCCCCCCCACGTCCAAGATGCAACGGGGCGTAAAGCTACGGCTCGACCAGGTAATGCCTACACCATTGGCAAGGCCGCAGCATCAGAGCCCACCATTCATCCTGATCCTAGGAATCTCTACTTTCCCTGTTCCTCTGGTAATTAAATCCACCAAGTACAGCTCCTTCCACAATACCAAGCATCCTGCCAGTCACAGAGCCGACATCTCATCCTCCTCCCACAATGTCAGGTGATACGATGATCATCGGTCAACCTATGGAGACTGCCTGCTGCAAAGGAAAACGGGATTGTTTAAAGACCCATTTAACAGATAAGGGGTGTTTATAAAGGTAAGATCGAATATCGAAAATGAGAGGATAAAGTCATTTATGTACACAACGTTCGATACACGGGAAAGGGAAGCCTCGTGAAGTGTGCTTTCCCCCAAAGATTAATGATCGGAATAATCGAACCTATCCTGGATCGACATCTGGATGGACAATTGAATACAAAATCCGAACCAATAATACCTACATGGAAACCCACAAAAAATGAAGCGCCCTAATCTATGACCGGTTGAAGTCTTGGTACTTTTCCTAGACCATTCGCGGTATTACTTCCCGGACCACCAAATTCCCACCTGGGTACTAAGAATCATCCCGGAACAAGCATTTCAATCTGGGATGCGATAAACTATACACGAATGAAGTCAAGAAAAACAAAGAAATTCTTAGTACTAAAACCGGGGAGCCCATCCCCCGATCACGAGCTACAAAAAGATAACATTATCTAGGTGCTACTGAATAAGGGATCAAGCTGGATCAAGCATCCTCCTGCTCCTGAGTGGCCGTCTCCTCGCCAACTCCACCAGTTATGGTTTCCCTTCCTTCAATACTGGATGGAGCCCCGTATGCTTCCTAGGCACCTATAGCAACCAGAATTTCCATTGGAGATGGATCTCCTTGAAGCTTCCCTCCAACTTCCTCGATCAGAGCAGCCTGACTTTTCTTTTCCTGGGCAGGGTCAGATGATGAGATAGGTAGAACAGCTTATCTATCATCAGTAGCAGGCCGATCTCCTACCTCCTTGCCAGACTCTACTGGAGAAGCAAAGGAGGCAGAAACCCATCCTCCAGCCTGAGCCACACCAACCTCAGGATCCTTCAGATTTGGAGCTGACCCACCATTGCTTGGTGGAAAAAGGGAGACAGAGCCCTGGTCCATTCCTTCTACTACTCCAATATCTCCAACAACCTGGGAGGGCCCAGCCACATCAGAAGGTGCTGCCCTAGCTAGCTCAGCAGCCTTTGCCATGATCTCTTCCCGGTTCCACCCAGTGATGTCACCTAGATCAAATGGAAGAGGGAGAGCTAGAGCCACCTGGTAGCCAGTAAAAAAGTAACCGACCCCAAAGGCGGTGTCTACCTGGGCATCTAGATTGGCCACACTACTTCGAAGGGACTGGATTTCTTTCTCCAGCTCCACTACTCTCTCCTTCACAATATCCTTCTCCTCCTTACGACGGAGGGACCTGAGCTTCTCCATATCCAGGGCATGCTGCATCTTCTTCCTGTCAACCTTCACCTCGTCGATTTCCTTTTGGGTATTTGCCAGCGACTAGTTCAGAACTTCCATTCCCTGAGCAACCTTAGCAAGCTCCTCTTTAGACCTCTCCAACTCTGTTGTAGCACCCCTGACTTGCTCCAGAAGAAGGCCAACCTGTTGGCTCATGGCCACATTGAATTTAAAAGCCTGACAAAAACAATGCACTTGTCAGAATATTCTTAACCTCTTACCTGAACAAAGGATTAAAAAATGATAGCTTACCTCAGCTAGAAGGGCAGACCCCCTTCTAATTAGAAGCTCAGTCGGCATGGCGGTCATGACATCTAGGCCCCCACCTGGGCAGGAAGCATCGAAGTGGGCCAGAACTTCATCCTGGCTGCCATCCTTCGACCTTGGCCGCGCCTTATCTTGAGGTATGACCCGCTTCTTCATAGCAGAATCAGTGTTTTTCTCGACCGGTTTAGGCTGACCAGATACCACAACGGGAGAAGCAGAAGAAGTTG
Source organism: Dipteronia sinensis (assembly GCA_033220585.1). NCBI lineage: Eukaryota > Viridiplantae > Streptophyta > Magnoliopsida > Sapindales > Sapindaceae > Dipteronia > Dipteronia sinensis. The sequence goes on along the minus strand of CM065636.1, from coordinate 69,131,279 downwards.
AGGCACCAGCATCAATGGATGCTGCAATATTAACTGGTCTAAGGGGTGAAACCTCTTGCACCCGGCTGGAAGCACCTCGATACCTCCCCAATCTGGCTGTAAAAGCCTCCAGCGACCTAGCCGAGGTAGGAAATGGGGGAGTTGGCGATCCTGATACCCCGGTCGAGATCCTATCAGAGCCAGTAGGTACTACAACCCCTGCATCGAGATTGGAACTGATTGGAATCCTAACAGGGGAAGACAGAAGAGAATCAACAGTACCGCCTACTTGGTGGGTCTCCATCTTAGGAACCGATAGAGATACTGCTAAAACTACAAAGATAGCCAGAGTCAATATTCGCATAGTCAATAAAACAAGATAATATGAGCAATGTCAGAAAAGTTTTATACCTGGAGAAGCTCCAGAAATGCGAAGGTAGTGATCCACCCTCTTTGCCTCGAAGGCCTCCGTGATGGAAAATTTCGTGTTAATATAATGACGGGCCATGATAGCCCGCAAGATTTTTTCCGACTCTCCAGATAACTTGCTCTTCTCGAACGCGGGCTTGCCACTGAAAATAGTGGGAAATCAGAACTCAGACCCTCCGATATGAACCGAGCTTCCCCATTCACCTCTGAGGATGACCCATTCCTCCTTCCAGGAGGTATCCTTTTTCATGGCCCCCGGTACCACAAATTGCAAGCTGTTTTTGGCGCGAGCGTAAAATTACCCTTTGGACCTGGGGCATTAACGGCAATCTGGAACACATATCCAATCTCATCTGGACCTGGTTCCCGATCGATGTTGTCCTTCTAACATTGCTCCTCCATAAAATAAGGAACCCCACCAAATGCCTCCAGAATCCTGGTGTCAACTGGAGGGGAGCTAACTGTAAGGCATGTAGCGCCCTACCCAAGGTGGGGTGGAGAGGTAGCCTGACCCTGCAATCGAAGGCTGCCGTATGAATCGGGACCTCATCGGTAGAAGGAGAATACATATTATATTCTTGTGGAGAGACGGCGATAGAGATCTCTTTGGGGATCTTGAAATCTCCCCGTAAACGTTTGATGGTTTCTGGAGTACTAGTAGAAGGAGGGACGCATATATACTCATACGGAAGGGCTAATACCCTCCATATACTGTCTGTGACCTCGTCGGCTCGGTCTCTACCTACCCCGGCCATGAATCCTACATCTTCACTCAACTCCTGGTCGATATCAACCAGAGTCTCAGGATTGTTCGAGAAGCCTGTCCCGATTGCGATGTTTCGATTGGAACAGCGACGTTGAAAGGGAACGTCGTCCCCTCTGTCACTGCTATCGCGTGCCCTTTTTCTAGGGGCGAGGCTCTCGCCAGCCACTACATCACCGACGAAGAGCTGCTCAATGCTATCGCCACCAGGTGAAGACATAGTGAAAGTTTCGGAGTTTGATTTCTAAAGAAAAAGGGGAAGTAGAAGGTTGAAGCTAGGTTTTCTTTTTGCTAGAAAATATAAATCGGGAAAATTTTCTTGATATGAATCACTTGCGAAGGCACCAGAGCTTATATAGAGACGATTACTTGTAACGGGCAGAAAGAGTAATTAATGCCACGGTAAAATCGGCGATGTGGAGGGATCGTTTTCGAGAAACGTGCACCCCTAAAATATTTTCCTTTTTGAATTCGGCTTACCCTGATCAGCCACGTGAAATTTAATTCTGCGTGCAAAGAGAAGATTCCCTCATTTGAGACGTTACGAAAAATTCTCCAAGTGCTATCTATCCTGACTCCAACCCTAACCCGATACCGGTGTTCAAGTCAGGAGGGGACTTCTGTTAATAGTTTTTTCTAGCAAGGGACCAAAGGAGAATTTTCCAACAAGAATCTATCTAGGAAAGATCATCCTAATATTCAAGATAACCAGTGAGATTGATACCACTACCTAGACGGAACCGATACTTGATAAGGTCAAGACCTCGACTACCTATCTATCTAGATAGGATATAATCCCTGAAAGTATGTATCTCGCCCTACTGAAGCTCCTAATACCAGCTCAAGACTAGCACGAGGATAGCTCGCACGCCCAGCACCCCGCAAGCATCTCGACATCGATCAAGGTATCAGGTAACTCCATACCTACCTCGGTGCTACCTCGATATCCACCTTGGTGTTACCTTGACTTCCGCATGATACTCAATATGATCATCTGGAGCTCCTCCAAGGCAAGTACATTACCTCCCAGTCAATACGATAGGGAACAGGAAGACACGAGCACCATTCCACTAAGAAGTAGAACAATTTCATCAGAATGGGGTGTCAGCGCTACCCTCCATCAGAACTCACGATCAGAATCTCCCTTCAAGCTCCACGAAGAAGAAAAGTTGACTCCATCGCCATCAAGCTCCACGAAGAAGGAAAGTTGACTCCATCGCCAAAATAAAGCGCCATCAATGACCCTATAGTCGATCGAATCATAATTTGAATTCGCGATCGATTAACGGGATCTAATTCCGCACCTTCAGCTCTATGTAAATGCTCTTCAACGCTTAAAATAGGACTCTCTATAATCTTCATTAAAAACGGTCGGATTTTGAGGAGATTCGGGGAGTACTATATATACGGCATTGAAGGCTAAAGCAAAGAGAGGATTTTTTCGAGTATTCTTGATCGCCATAATCAGAGAAACCTCGGGTGAATTATTTCAGAGATTCCCTGAAGCTAGTGAGAGTCCATTGACAATCACTGGAGGAAAAATATCCACTTATCGACACAGACGCTTTCTCTATCTCCATCCTGTGTAAAAGAGTGAAAAAGAGTGAGAGATATGTATGTATTCATATTGTAAACCTATGGGAGTAGTTGATTAAATAAAATAGTGTTCGTTTCACATCTCCCGTTCCCTTTCTATCCTTTATCTATTCTTTGGTCAGTCGACCTCGGTCATACAAAAGAGGGACCTCGGTAAAGAAGGTACCTACCCCGCTGCTGCTACCGGTAGTGGGTGAGGGTGTTAACTGAGATTTTCACCTTGAGTGAATTTTCCGTTAACAACTCTTTCTGCCCGTTACAAATAATCATCCCTATATAAACTCTGGTGCCTTCGCAAGTGATTCTTATCAAGCAAACTTCCTGATTGAGATTTTCTAGCAAAAAGAAAAACCTAGCCTCAACCTTCAACTTGTCCCTTTTCTCTAGAAATCACTCTTTGAAACTGTCATTATGTCTTCACCTGGTGGCGATAGCATTGAGCAGCTCTTTGATGGTGACGCGATGGCCAGCGGGAGCCTCGCCCCTAGGAAAAGGGTTCGTGATAGCAGCGACAACAAGGACGACATTCCCTTTCAACGTCGTCGTTCCAACCGAAACATCGCAATCAGGAAAGGCTTCTCGAACAATCTTGAGACTCCGGTGGATGTTGACCAGGAGTCGAGTGAGGAAGTAGGTGCCATCGGGATTGGTGGGAGCCGGGCCGGTGAAGTTACTGACACCGCTGGAAGGGTACTTGCCCTCCCCTACAAATACAGGTGCATCCCTGACTCGTCCAGTACCTTGGACACCGTGGCACGCTTGTAGAGGGATTTCAAAATCCCTAAGGATATCACGATCGCTATACCTCCGAAAGGGTATGATGTATATACCTCTAATCGCGACGAGCTTTCAATTCATGCAGCGGCCTTCGATAGTGGAGTTAGGTTACCTTTTCACCCTACCTTACGTAGGGCGCTGTACGCATTGCAGCTCGCCCCTCTATAGCTAACACCGGGGTTTTGGAGGCACCTGGTGGGGTTCCTAGTTTTATGGAGGGAGCAATCTGCGAGAGATAACATTGATCGGGAACCGGGAGCTAACGAGCTCGGATATATGTTTCAAATTGCTGCCAACGCCCTAAGTCTGAAGGGTCAGTTCTATGCTCGGGCCAAGAACAACCTAAAATTTATCGTACCAGGAGCCACGAAGAAGAATAACTCCTGGATGGAGGAATGGGTCATCGTCAAGGGTGAATGGGGCAGCTCGGTTTACATCGAAGGAACCGAATTTGAGGTTCCTACCTGCTTTAGCGGGAGACCCTCATTAGAGAAGGGTAAGCTCTCTACTGAGTCATAGAGGATCTTGAAGGCCATCATGGCCAGGAATTATATCAACCTGCAGTATCGTGCCTTAGATGCCTTTGATGTAGGGAGGGTGGAGTATTCCCTCCGTATTTCAGACGCATTCCCTGGTAAATGTCTCTCTAATATCCCTTTCGTTGTACTACTTCATTAACTTTGTTGATATTAACTTCTGTTGTTTTGGTAGTTTCAACAGTATCTCCATCAGTTCCTGAGGTAGAAACCCACCAAGCCAGCGGTACTATTGATTCTCCTCCAACTTCCCCTGTCAGGCTTCCAGCCAGTTCTCATCTTGAAGCAGGGGTTAGTGTACCTGCCGGCTCTGATAGGATCCCGGTCGAGGTATCAGGATCGCCGGCTCCCCCTCTTTCTACCTCGGCTAGGTCGTTGGAGGCTTTTACAGCCAGATTGAGGAGGTACCAAGATGCGTCCAGCCGGGTGCAAGATGTTTTGCCTCTCAGACCAGTCAATGTTGCAGCCGACATTGATGTCGATTCCTCAGCTCCTTCTGCTTCTCCCGTTATGGCAACTGGTCAGCCTAAACCGGCCGAGAAGAGTTCTGACTCTGCTATGAAGAAGTGGGTGGTACCTAGAGATAAGGTTCGGTCGAGGTCGAAGGACAACAACCAGGATGAAGTTCTGGCTCACTTCGCAGCTTCCTACCCAGGTGGGGGTATAGGTGTCATGACCGCCATGCCGAATGAGCTTCTAATTAGAAGGGGGTCTGCCCTTCTAGCTGAGGTAAGCTGTCTTATTTTAATCCTTTGTTCAGGTAAGAGGTTAAGAATATTCTAACAAGTGCATTGTTTTTGTCAGGCTTTTAAATTCAATGTGGCCATGAGCCAACAGGTTGGCCTCCTTCTGGAGCAAGTCAGGGGTACTACAGTGGAGCTGGAGAGGTCTAAAGAGGAGCTTGCTAAGGCTGCTCAGGGAATGGAAGTTCCGAACCAATCGCTGGCGAATACCCAAAAGGAAACCGACGAGGTGAAGGTTGACAGGGAGAGGATGCAGCATGCCCTGGATATGGAGAAGCTCGGGTCCCTCCGTCTCAAGGAGGAGAGGGATATTGCGAAGGAGAGAGTAGTGGAGCTGGAGAAAGAAATCTAGTCCCTTCAAAGTAGCGTGGCCAATCTAGATGCCCAAGTAGACACCGCCTTCGGGGACGGTTACTTTTTTGTTGGCTACCAGGTGGCTCTAGCTCTCCCTCCTTCTTTTGATCTAGGTGACATCGCTAGCTGGAATCGGGAGGAGATCATGGCAAGGGCTGCTGAACCAGCTAGGGCAGTGCCTTCTAATGTGGCTGGACCCCCTCCCCCCCCCCCCCCCCCCCCCCCCCCCTCCAGGTTGCTGGAACCAGTGGAGTGGTTGGAGGAGCAGACCAGAATTCTATCTCTCTTCTTCCACCAAGCAATGCCGGAGTAGCTCCCAGTTTAAAGGATCCTGAGGTTGGCGTGGTACAAACTGGAGGAAAGGTTCGTGCCTCCTCTGCTCCTCCAGTAGAATCTGTCAGGGAGGTAGGAGATTGGCCTACTACTGATGATGGTAGAGCTGCCCTGCATGTCTCGTCTTCTGACCCTGCCCAAGAAAAGGAAGGTTAGGCTTCTCTAATAGAGGAAATTGGAGGGGAGCTTCAAGGAGGTCTGTCTCCAATGGAAATTTTGGTTGCTGAAGGTGCTCAGGAAGCAAGCGGGGCTCCATCCAGTATTGAAGAAGGGGAAACCATAACTGATGGAGCTGGCGAGGAGATGGCCACTCAGGAGCGGGGGGATGCTTGATCCAGCTTGATCCCTTATTCAGTGGCACCTAGATAGTGTTATCTTTTTATAGCCCGTGATCGGGGAATGGGCTCCCTAATTTTAGTAATGAGAACTTCTTTATTTTTCTTGACTTCGTGCGTGTATAGTTTATCACATCCCAGGTTGAAATGCTTGTTCCGGGATGATTCTTAGTACCCAGGTGGAAATTTGGTGATCCGAGAGTTAATACCGTGAATGGTCCGGGAAAGGTACCAAGACCTCAACCGGTCATAGATCGGGGCGCTTCATTTTTTGTGGGTTTCCATGTAGGCATTACTGGTTCGGATTTTTTATTCAACTGTCCTTCCAGATGTCGATCCAGGATAGGTTCGATTATCCCGATCATTAAGCCTTGGGGGGAAAGCACACTTCGCGAGGCTTCCCTTTCCCGTGTATCGAACGTTGTGTATATAAACGACTTTATCCTCTAATTTTTGATATTCGATCTTTCCCTTTATAAATACCCCTTATCTGTTAGATGGGTCTTCAAACAATCCCTTTTTCCTTTGTGGCAGGCAGTCTCCATAGGTTGACCGATGATCGGCGTATCACCTGACATTGTGGAAGGAGGAGGAGATGTCGGCTCTGTGACTGGCAAAATGCTTGGTATTGTGGAAGGAGCTGTACTTGGTGGATTTAATTACCAGAGGAATAGGGAAAGTAGAGATTCCCAGGATCAGGATGAATGGTGGGCTCTGATGCTGCGGCCTTGCCAATGGTGTAGGCATTACCTGGTCGAGCCGCGGCTTTGTGCCCCGTTGCATCTTGGACGTAGGGGGGAAATCCTTATTTCCTTCTTATTCTTACTGATCACAACACGGCCTCTGCTCCTACCTCCGGGGTTCGTGGCAGCACCGTCAATATAGATTCTGATTTAAATCAATGTTGCTATGTCGGCAGATCTAGTAAGTAGGTGAGAAGTTAGAGAGGGAACTGGTTGTTTCAGACCTCCAATTTATTTTCTTGTCTCTTTCTTTCTTGTATATTGTATATAGCTTAAAATAAGGGCAGTGTTCCCCAATTTGATCAATGAAAAGAAAAACTCACTTCCATCTATATCTGTCGATTTCATTTAGTCACACGCTTCTGATTGTAGCATAGACTCGAGCAAGAGTCCCTAGCATAAACTTGACTTAATCAAAACTTGGTAAATCATAAAATCTGATGAGAATGAAGTAGTTGATCGGTACCATGGTACCTCGCACTCCAGTTCTGAGAGTCTTGGCGGTATGGCGAGTAGTCTGGCGAAACTAGGAACCTCGTCGAATGATTGAGTACCTAGCTTTCCAGTTCATGAAACCTAGGTCTCCAGGGAAGTATTCTGGTGAAACTGGGTACCTCGCTCCTTTATTTCTATCTCTATATTTCATTCCATTGCTTGAATTGATTTCCATTATTGATTTGCTTGGATACACCCTCTTAGCATGATTGATTTGGATTACTTGAGTAGGCAATTAGGTTGTCTAATGCTCAATTGAATGGAAGGATTTCTGAAAATCCGGCTCTACAACCATGCCCTTAATCTAATCTTGAATTAGTGGCTTTCACTATACATCCTAGGTTAGCCACTTGTGAGAGAATTAGAAGCCTTCACTATACACCCTAGGTTGGCTACTTTAGTGATTCTATGAGAACTAACCTTCGAGTAGAATTCGGTTGATAACCTAAAGCCTCATCCAATCTCAAACGGGTGGCCTTCACTATACATCCTAGGTCGGCCACTTGTGAGGGAATTGGAAGCCATCAGTATACATCCTAGGATGGCTACATTAGTAATAGGTTGAGTCATAGCTAGATAGATGAGCATTTATGGAAAAGGTCTCGATTAAGTAACTAGCCATTGTTGGTTGCTTAGGAGGGATTAATCGCTAGTAGGAGGTCTTCGCTATACACCCTAGGTTGACCTCTTGCTAGAGATATATACCAACACTATACACCTTAGGTTGGTTACATTTGTCAATACGTGCTTAATTTAGAGTTTGTTGCAATTGCCCCAATATTCACTTACGAGTACATCAACTCCGTAGTTCCATCATCATTCATTCATCACTCCATTGTCATCCCATTTTATTTGCTTTCATAGTTTAGTTTATATTGTATTTTCATTCACCATCACTTTACTTTTATGCATACTATTTATATTAATCCTAATCTTATCACCGCTACCCCGATCTCAGTGGACGACACTCGTGCTTACTGCTTTACTTGTATTTCTACTTGTGAATGCGTCGCATAGGTTTTATAAATTATTTTGACGGACGGTTTTCTGACTGCAAAAACCTTCTCATCAAATGGCGCCGCTGCCGGGGATTGGTGTCCGTAGTAGTGATTAGATTAGTTTTAATACTATTAGTTTATTAGTTGTTTTTTAGTTTTGTTATTTTCATTTTATTGCTTTGGTAGTTTTTGTTTTTGTTTGTTTCAGGACTCTATGGATTCCTTTTGGCAAAATTCAGGGTCAAGCTATGAGCCTAACGAGAATACCTACATCTCATCATTCCAGTCAAATTCCATTGAAGATCAACTACGAAATTTCATAAAGAATCATGTGCGGGAGACTGAGCAGATGATAGCTTCTCAACAAGAGACTCAAGCCTTCATAGAAGAGAAAACCACCCAAATGCTCGAATCCGCCCAGCAGTCCACCCTGGTAAATCAGGGTTGTTTCCAAGTTAAGGCAACCAAGCCGGTGGATTCCTCCAATTTCTCAAAAGAAGACATGTATAAGCTCCGAATAGAATTTGAAGTGGAGCGAAGCAAGGGAATGGACGAGTTGGACAGGATGATCAAGATGAACCAAGAGCTTATGAGCATGAGCACAGATCTAGTGTTGGAAATGGGTGTGTTGAAGGACGAGAATGAAGCACTTCAAGAGAGAGAAGCCTTGGGAATGGAAAAGGCAAGTAGTCTCCAAGAGTTGAACAAGAAACTATTATATGAAGTGAAGATGCTCAGGGTTGAGAATGGTACTCTCAAGAAGACAAATGGCGAAGTCTCCGACAAGAACAAAGAATTGGAAGAACTAATTGAGAGATTTGAAGCCGAAAAGAGTACCCCATCGAAGGATTTGGAGAACTTAGTGAGGCTATCAAAAGACTTTGAAGATGAGATAGCTCACAAGTCAATGAAGATGCAAATAGAGGTTGATCAAAAAGCCAATGCCTTAAAGGAAGCAAAGGTAGCACTAAGCAAAAATGAGGAAGAGGTCAAGGCGTTACAAGTGAAACAAATCAAACGTCCTCAAGACCACGCATCAAAGGGGAGTTCCTCTAACTCTAATATCTTTTGTTTTGCATGTTCTAAGATAGATCACTTTAAGGCTAAAAATTACAAGCCAAATCAACATAGGAAAACTAGAGGTCCTAGGAATAGATGGAGTCCACCTAGGGTCAAGCAAATATGGGTAAGGAAAGACCAAGTGCACTTATATAGAAACATGAAAAAGGAAAAGATAATGAAGTCACCTAAATTTATTTGGGTAGTTAAAAATAGAGAATTTCCTAACTTGGTCAAACCACCCTTAGAGGAACCTAGCCTCTCCATGAATGCATCCCATTGAATAATTTTGATGCATGTAGTTAGTTTTATGTTTTATGTTTTATGTTGTTTAAATTCAATAAATTGTGTTGTTGGGATAGTTTGGTTAGAATGTTATATTTTGTGGATATTTGCACATTGAATTTATTGATTATATTTGTGGATGAAAGAGCCGGAGGCTCTTGTGCAAGTATGAATGCATGTGCTTTATATTGTTTAATTCGGTTTGGGGGTTGTTCATGCCCCATTCCGTCAATTTTGATAAAAATGCATGATGTTAAGCTTGACTTGTGCTTTAATGATATATTGCATGAATTGCCTTTATTTTGTGAGCCTTGTTTGAGTCACTTTTATTTTGTTGGGGCATTGATTGTGGTTGATTAGTGCCTAGGTTTGTTTGAGTCATGTTAGATGCGTGCCGCTAGGCCGGATTCTCTTGTCTTCAACATTGAGGACAATGTTGGGTTTTGGTTTGGGGGTGTAGACGCCTTTTTGAGTCGTCTTTTGTGTCTTGAGTCATTTTTGTGTCTTATTTTCGAAAAAGTTGCTGCTTAGCCAGAATTTTGAGCTTATTTAGCTTGGTGAGATACCTGGAGCATAGTGTTTGTGGCGAATGTGTGTATGCTTTGTGTGCTTATTCAATAATTCTTAGTTACTTTAGGGGTCTCACTTGCACTCCATGGGCTAGTCTCATCTTCTAGTCCAAGTTTAGGGAACTCGGTGCTCAAGCGCCTTGTTCTAATAGTGGAGATTTCCCTTTTAAGATCACAAACACAAGCCAAAAACATGTATATTTGAGGGAAAATGTTTTTCAAATCTGTAAACACAATTCAAACATCATGCATAGTCTCACCACATCAAAAATCATCATTTTTCATTGAACATGCATCATATATGTGGACTGCTTGACAGAAACTTTTATTCCCTTGGTAGATTGATCCTTTGAAGTGATATTAGGCAATGTGTGTTTTAGCCACTCAAAAAGAAAGCCTAAATACTTCTCATTCCCGTAATATGTGTGCTTCCAAGCCAATTTTGAAGCCAAACACATATAGACTTTTCCTTTCTACACCCACGTTATCCATAACCCAAGCAACCTAAACATTTAGCCGACCCTCTCTTAATTGATCTTGTTGAGGCTTAGGAATGTAAAGTTGTGCTTTAATTTGATAAATGGCGTGTACCTAGGCAATAGTAATGAGTTGTGAAAATGTGCATAGTAAAAAGGCATGAAAAGAAAAGAAAAGAAAAGAAGCAAAAAGTAACAAAAGAAAAATATGCTTCAAATGCCTTGGGTAAATTGTAAATGCTACTTAAATGGGTAACATGAGTAGTTAAAGATTGCACTTAGAGTCTAATTGTATGCCTGGACGCCATATTGTATTTGGAAGTGGATTTGCACGAGAAATTAAATGCTTAAGTGTAGAATGTATTGCCTTAACTTGGTTGATTAGTGCTTGTGCCTAAATTTCTCATTCTTCTAATAACCATTCACCGTGGCCACATTACAACAAATGGAAAAGACCTAGTTGATCTTAGGGGACGTCTAGATTGGGAATATTAGTTAATGAATGCTCTTTCCACGTTCATGACACGTGATTCTTTCATGAGACTCACTCACTGAAAACAGCGTTTATTCTACACTAAATGTATGCAACTAAGTTGATTCAGTTACATAAATTCGTTGGCATACATGTTGCATGAGTGTGAACCTAGGTTCTGAGAGGAAAGATAAGAGAGAATCCCTGTGAGAACCTAGCGTCGAAGCGAAGTATGCTCAAGGTGTGAGAGTGAGTAGTTTCTGAGACGAGGGCATTTTAAGTGTGGGATTCTTGTTGTGCCAGTTTCCCTTGGTGTGCCTTCTAGTTGTTTAGAACATTTTGCATATGCTCATTCCTCACTCAAATTTGCTTTTGCGTATCTCTCTGCTAGTTGGTTCTGCAGTAAGTTTTTCTTTGTGTCTAGGAAAGTTCTTAGTTCGAGTCATTTTTAGTTTGTGGCTTATTTGTTTTGTTTTATGTTTGCTCGAGGACGAGCAAAGGTTTGGTTTGGGGGTGTTAGGCGAAACAGGGCACCTCGCATTCTCGTTTGGTGCCTTGGAGAATGAATTTGGTGAATCGGGGTACCTTACAATCCTTCTCTGGAAATCTTGGTACCGTAGAGAATGTGATGGAGAATATGTTGGCAGCAAGATCCTGGTAGGTGGCTAGGGCCCTGTTAGAACCAGGTCTTTCTTAGCGGGGAGTACCCGGCCAAGGCCTTTATTTGGCAGGCGGCTATGTCCTCGCTAACCAGATTCTTCCTGGAAGGGGGTAGCACCCAACCAAGGCAGCAGGAAGGCCATATGGTCATTTCTGGTCTTAAGGCAATTATTGGTAAAAATAAGGCGATCATATTGGCAACAAGATCATGGTAGGCAACTAAGGCCACTTTAGCACCAAGTCTTTCTTAACGGGGGGTGGTACCCAACTAAGGCCTTGATCTGGAGGGCAACTATGCACTTACTATCCAGACCCTTCTCAGCGGGGGGTGGTGCCCGGCCGAGGTTTGATCCATAAGGCAACTATGCTTTTACATACTGGATCCTTCCTAGTGGGGGGTGGTGCCCGACCAGGGCATCAAGAATGGCATGCTGCTTATCCTGGTCTCGAAGAGATCCTCCTGGAGGGATTTATCCTGTCCAGGGCATCATGAGGGCCATCTTGCTTTCCCGGTCTTTAAGGCGACCATGACGGATACAATTGGCGACACACAGTAGATATGTGTAGATAATCGTAGAGAAAGTAGATGGAGAAAGAAAAACCTTCTTTATTGATGATCAAAAAAGAGAATACAAGTACTCACGATTACTAACAACTTCTAGTGTTTGTTACGGGACAGTCTTGGCTTACTTTTTCCGCCTATCTTATGGGTAAAACCTCTTAAGATGATCAGCATTCCAAGTGTTGTCTAGAGGATGCCCATTCATGTCATCCAGCTTGTATGCCCCACCTTGGATCACCATTCTGATTAGGTGGGGACCTTCCCAATTAGGTGACAGTACCCCGTTTGACCTCTTCCGGGTATTCTGAGTAACCTTCCTGAGAACCAAGTCCCCTTCTTTGAAGCTTCGGGCTTTTACTCTCTTGTTGAAGTAACGAGCAATCCGGCTCTGGTAAACTGCTACCCTTTCTGCAACCCTGTCTTGTTTTTCCTCCAGGAGGTCCAGGTTGGCTCTCAGCTTGTCTTCATTTTCATCGGGGTCGAAATGTTGAACCCGGAAAGAAATGAGCTTATGTTCTATAGGAAGGACAGCTTTTACCCCAAAAGATAGCGAGTAGGGGGTTTCTCCAGTAGCGGTCCTCTTGGTGGTGCGATAAGCCCATAGCACGTCCGGGAGTTCATGAGCCCATCTCCCTTTCTTCTGTTGAAGTTTCTTCTTCAGGAGCTTCTTGATAATTTTATTTGTGGCCACTACCAGGCCATTAGTCTGAGGGTGTGCTACAGATGCGAAGCGAAGTTCAATCCCCAGACTCTCGCAGAATTCTCGGAACCTGGCGTTATCAAACTGCTTACCCAGATCGGTGATGATGACCATCGGGGTACCGAACCGAAAGACCACATTCTTCTTGATGAATTTTGTTGTATTTGCTTCAGTAATTCTGGAGAGGGGTTCTGCTTCCACCCATCTGGTGAAGTAATCAATAGTCACGATCGCATGCTTCTGCTGACCTGGCGCGGTTGGTAGAGGCCCAATTAGGTCTACTCCCCAGAAGGCAAACGGATGCGGCAAACTGATGGTAGATAGTCATTCTGGAGGTAGGTGATGCAAGTTGATCATTTTCTGACATGGTTCACATGACTGTATGAACTGCCTCGCATCATGGTGCAAGGTTGGCCAAAAATATCCCATGCGTAGTACCTGATAAGCCAGCGCCTCTCCCCCGACATGATTTCCACAGTCTCCTGAATGCACTTCTCTCAATGCCCAGTCTGCATCGTCGGGATGCAGGCATCTAAGCAAGGGGAGTGACCTACCTCTGCGGTAAAGGTGCCCTTCTACCAAGCAGTATCGTACCGAGGTTCGCTTGATCTTGCGAGCTTGATCAGGGGTTTCAGGGAGCTTTCCTAACTGAAGATAATCCATGATGGGATCTATCCAGCATGGGAGTCGTGCCACTGGGTTGACTTCCCTAACTTCAGCTATGCTCGATGTAGTGATTATCTGGAGTGGTACTCCTTTCGGCAAAGCTTGTCCACCACAGGCTCCTATCTTAGCTAGGACATCAGCTCGATGATTCTCCTGCATAAGTACTTGCTCGATCCTGAAACCTTTGAAACGGGGCAACAGTTCCTGGACTTTTTCAAGGTAGGTTGCCATGTTATACTCTCTGGGCTGGTACAGACTGGTTATTTGATTAACTACCAGTTGTGAGTCACATTTTGCAAGGAGAAATTAGCCCCTAGCTTAGCCGCTGTTCTCATTCCTGCTAACAAGGCTTCATATTCAGCTTCGTTGTTTGTGGTATTGAACTTGAATCTGAAACAGTGACAGCACTCGACCTTTTCGGGGTCGGTTAGAATGATCCCACCTCCACTTGCTGCTTGATTGGATGCCCTATCGGTATATAAGATCCAGACTTGATTGATAGGCCAATCTACAGGCTCTTGCTCTTTCTGAAGAGCTTAACTCAGGGCCGAGATAGCATCTTGATCGGGAATTGCACTGAATTCCACCACGAAATCTACCAAAGCTTGGGCTTTGATGGTTGTCCTGGCTTTGTACTTGATGTCGAACTGGGTGAGCTCAATGGACCACAACACAAGTCTCCCCGATATGTCCTGCCTTTGGAGAAATTGACGCAGAGGTTGATCAGTGACTACCACGACTGTGTGGGCAAGGAAATAATGGCGGAGCTTCCTAGAAGCAACCACCAAGGCAAAAGTGAGCTTTTCCAAGAGGATGTAGTTCTTTTCTGATTTGGTTAGGGCGCGGCTCACGTAGTAGACAGGGCGCTGGACCCCATCTCCGCATTCCTTTACCAATGCTCCGCTGACCGCTGTTTCGGATATTGCTAGGTATAATTGCAGTTCTTCTCCTGGTACCGGGCTAGCTAGCAGAGGTGGGCTAGCGAGGTACTTCTTTAGTGATTGGAAAGCGAGCTCGCTATCCTGGTCCCACTTCATGTTCTTCTCTTGTCTGACTGCCATGAAGAATGGAATACACTTGTTAGTAGATCGTGATATGAAGCGGTTCAGGGCTGCAATTCACCCGGTCAGACCTTGCACTTGTCTGAGTGAAGTGAGGGACTCAAGATCTAGGATGGCTTTGATCTTCTCGGGATTAGCTTTGATCCCCCTCTCATGGACCATGAATCCGAGAAATTTCTCTGCTTCAACTCCGAAGGCGCACTTATCAAGATTCAATCGCATCTGATTCTCTCTGATTATTTGGAACGTCTGACGGAGATGGACCTGATGATGATCAGCTACCTGAGACTTCATGATCATATCATCGATGTTTACCTCCATCAACTTTCCTATTAGTCTCTTGAACAATCGGTTGACCAGGCGCTGGTAGATGGCCCCAGCGTTTTTGATCCCGAATGGCATGACCCTATAGCAGTACAGGCCCTAGCCGGTTATGAAACTGGTTTTATCCTGGTCAGCTGGGTGCATCATTATTTGGTTGTGTCCCGAGAAGGTGCCCATAAAACTCAAGAGCTTGTTACCCGCGGGTGAATCTACCAGTTGGTCGATTTTCGATAGCGGGAAGCTGTCTTTTAGGCAGGCGTGGATGAGATCCTTATAATCAACACATATGCGCCACTTCATGTTTGCCTTGGTCACCATAACTACGTTGGCGATCCATTCGGGGTACCGAGACGCCCTGATGAATTCTGCCTTTAGTAGTTTGTTTACCTCTTCTTGCACTGTAACATTTCTTGCCTGGTTGAAATGTCTTCTATTTTGTTTGACTGGCTTGAAGGTGGGATCTACCGCTAACCTGTGAGCTGTTAAAGCAACATGTATCCCTGGCATCTCCTCATGGCTCCATGCAAAGATGTCATTATATTCTCGTAGGAGCTTTATCAGATCTTCCTTTACCTTCGCCTTCAATGTTGAACCTATCCTGACTACCTTGGAGGGATCGTCCTTCCTGATAGGTATCTCTTCTAACTCCTCTGCGGGAAGGCCACTGGCCCATCCCTTCTCTTCCTTCTCCCTGATCATTATATCGGGGAGCTCTGATGTGGATCTCCCCTTAACCGAGTTAGTTTCATTTTCAAAGTCTTCCTCTGAAGACTGGATCTTGATTAATGGTTATTTGCACACATTGCTTGGCCAACACTACTGGGTTGGTTGATACTGTATAGCACTTGTGAGCAGCCTGCTGATCCCCCCATATTTCGCCCACTTTGTCTCCACTGAGAATTTCAGGACGTTATGGTATATGGACAGGACCCCTTTGAGGGCAGACAAGTAGGGCCTTCCCAGTATAGCGTTGTAGGCGGACAGGGTGTCTACCACAATAAAGTCTGTCATTAGGTTCTATTGGAGTGGCGCTGTTCCCACTATTACTGGTAGGATCATAGACCCAGTGGCAATCAACGAGTCCCCCGTGAACCTGTACAATAGGGTGGTACAGCTGTTGTAACAAGGTCTCTTTAGGTTGAATTGCTCCAAAGCACTCTTGAAGAGAATATCAACGCTACTACCTGTGTCAATCAAAACACGGTGGACCAAGTTATTGGCTATTTGAACAGTGATGACCATGGGATCATCATGAGGTTGGATGGTGTTGAATACGTCCTCTTCTGTAAAGATGATCTGTGTAGTAGAAGGAGACCGATGTGATCCGCTAGTAACCTTGAAAACATCTGGCCCGCTTCTACTCTGGGAACTTTCCTGGCGTGGTTCCTTTGAGCATTGTTGAAGGTTCCTGCCAAGGTGGGACCTCCACTGATGGTATTGACAATGTGGATCTGCTCCATCAGATCCTTCCACTTTGCTTTCCTTCCTTCTTCATATGCTTTAATATCGGCATGCGCCTCCTTTCCAGTGCGTATGTTGTTGCATACTTGTTGGAGGAATTCTTCCAAGCAACCTCCCCTAACCAAGGCTTCAATCTAGTTCCGCAGACTATAACATTCCGAGGTATTATGACCTACATCCTCGTGGAAGTCACAATACTTGTAGCAGTTCCGTTGATCGACTGGTGCCTTTATTGGACCCGGCTTCCTGAGTAGTTCTTTGTCACAGATGGCGAGGTCAATAGACTCGCGAGATGCGTTCAAGGGGGTGTAATGAGAGTACCATATTTCCTCTCTATCTACCCGCGCTACCTCCTTGGGTGGGGGTGTAGCTCTGGACGGAGTCCGCCTAGTCGGGTACAGATTTCGTGGAGGTTGATAGGGTGGTGACCGATATGTAGATTTGTTGGGAGGCCTGTTCTGATTTTTCTGAAAGGGTGCAGGCTTGGGCGCCTCCTTCTTTTGGCGCTTGGCAGTTCTCATATCATCGTGCTCCATCTTAACTCGGAGCTGTTCATCTATCTCAACCTGCTCCAGAGCTCTATCGTAGGCCTCATGGTAGGTCTTAGAGGGATGCTTGGCGAAAGATCTGAACAGTCTGCCTGCCCAAAGATTCCTTCTGAAATTGGCCAAGGTTTCCTTTTTTGCGAAGACTCCCATCTAGATCACTTCTTTATGGAATCTCTCCATGTAGGCTCCAAGCGATTCACCCCGCTCCAGGATCACGTATTGAAGGTGAATAGGATCTTTGGGGCGAGGTTTGATGCCCTGAAACTGGGCACAGAAGTCAGTTGTCAATTTTGTGAATGAATCAACGCTTCTCGCTGGTAGCTTCCTAAACCATGTCTTGGCATAGTCCGTCAGCGTGGTTGGGAACATTCTGCACATAGCGGCTCTAGTAGCATTCTGGACCTCCATCTGGTGAACAAAGCTTTCTAGGTGGCTCAAGGGGTCCTAAGTTCCAGAATATTTGTCGGTTGGCAACTTGAATTTAGGAGGTAATTCTACCTCATTGATCCTCCTAGAGAATGGATCATTCATCTCTCCCAAGGGGTCTTTCCGGTTTTCCCGGTGCTACCCTTCTTCAACTCCTGGATTTCTTTTGCCATTCTGGCGACCTGGTCCCATAGATGTTTACTGCCATTATTCCCAGATTCCACCTTAGAATCTTTGTCTTCAGGCCCTTCTGATGTCGTAGAAGCTTCATCTTGATTCTCTCCTTGGGGAGGGTCTTCTCTGGCGCCCTTGTTGCTACCTCCCACCACCGAATGATGGCGTTCCCTGGTCGTTTCCTAGTGAGGCTGTCTAGAATAGGCCACTGGTTGGGCCAGGTGGTGGTGCTCTCTAGGCAGGAGGTCGATGGCGGATCTTGTACGCCGGGTTTGATAACCTGTAGGATGTCCTGAAACTGAGGGCATGGGCCCGATTCTGTCGTGGACCGATGGTGCTAGGGGTATGGGCCCGAGTCTATCATGGACTGGTACATGAGGTGGTGGTCCCAACCTGTCGAAGGGAGGTACCCTGGTACCTTGCCGATTGGCATCTCCCCTAGGATCTGGTACCGCGGGTTGATTGATACTGCCTTTGGCGACCATTCGGAGGTGAATGCTCTCTACAAAAGCCGCCACCTGTTGGTCTAGATTGGCAGGTCCAGCTGCTATGCTAGTAGGTACCTGGGGGGTAATCCGCGCGGTAGCTGACGGCTTCGATGCGGGTTTGCAACCCTTTTCCCCCTCTTTGGCTTCTGACCCTTTCGGGTTGAAGTGTTTGATTGATGTCCCGACGGGTCAGGATGATCCTGAGAGGATCGAAGCTTCATTTTGATGGTAAGACAAGAAAACGAGGCATGCTGGCTTTCTTTTGAGGGTGTGGTGTTTCCCACAAACGGCGCCAAAAAGTGTTAATTGAAAAATCACTCAAGGAGCGAAATCTCGGTTAGGACCCTCACCCCCTACCGGTAACCAGTAGCGGGATAGGTACCTACGATACCGGGATCCTTCCTCCTAAAGTAGATGGATGTAAAAAAGGAGCAAGATGAGAAGGATCAATGATATATGAAAATGACAATGTTTTATTTAACAAAAAGGGTATTGATATTATCGTCACAATTCAGACTATCCTCTCACTAAAATCTCTCTTTTCTCCTACACAGGATGAGGACTGAGCCTCCGTTTATGTCGATAAGTGGATATTTTCTCCCAATGATCGTCAGTGGACTATCGCTGGCTTGGGAGAATTTCACAGGGGAAGTCAACCAGAAACAATCTCTCTCTATCTTTGGCGATCCTAATATTCAAAAAAGCCTCATTCTATTTACCCTTCAACGCCGTATATATAGTTCTCCAAAGAATCCCTATGAAATTCGGTTGTGTTAATGAGGATTATTGAGTGTCCTTTTTTAGGTGTTGAAAAGCATTATGTGGGGCTGAGGGTGTGGGATTTGATCCCATGAATCACTGTCGAATTCGAATTCTAATTAGATTTCATTAATGGCGCTTTATTTTGGCGATGGAGTCAACTATCCTTCTTCATTGAGCTTGGGGGGGGGGGGGGGGGGGGGGGGGGGGGGGGGGGGGAACTTTGATTCTGAATTTTGTTGGTAGGGCAAGGTACTGGTATACCAATCGGATCCTACCAGCATGGAGCTTGTTCTATCTCTTGATGGAGTGGTACGTGTGCCTTCGCGATCATCTTCGTATTGCTTGGCAGGTAAGGTACCTGCCTTGGAAGGGCTCCGAATATATACATCGAGGTACTAGGTACCAGGTGGAAGTCGAGGCCGTACTAAGGCGGGTATCGGGATACCGGGTTCCTTGACTGATGTTGAGGCACTTGAGGGGTGCTGGTGTGCGATCTACCATTGTACTTATCTTGAGTTGATATCAGGAGCTTTAGGAGGGCGAGGTATGTACCTTTGTTAGCTCACGGTACTAGTGTTCTATCTAGATAGATAGGTAATCGAGGTCCTGGCCTTACCAAGTATCGGCTCCATCTAGGTAGTGGCATCGACCTCGCTGGTCACCCGGAAGCTAGGACTGGCGCCTATCGGGTTGATACTAGTTGGAAAATTCTCCTTTGGTCCCTTGCCGAAAATCCATGTTAACAATCATATTATTATTTATATATATTATATATATAATAATATTTAATATATCAGATATATATATAGGAAACATATATATATATATATATATTATATAATATATATTATTAATATATATATATATATTAAAATATATATATATTATATATATTATATATAATAATAATATATATATATATTATATTTTTTATATGTACTAATATTTAATATTATATATATCTATACATATCTTATATATATATATATATATTATTATATATAATTATATATATATATATCATATTATTATATATAAGAGGGGTACTATGGTCATTTGAATCTCTTGTTCCGTCATGTCTCAGCCATACCAAACGCATAACAGTACAGTTTACAGTTCTGTCTCATACATTCCAAACATAATACGGAACAATTGTCCTGTCCTGTCCTGTCCTGTCCTTTCATGTCCCGTCCCGTCCCGTCCAGTCCTGTCCTATCCTCGTACCAAACGCACCCTAGGGTTTTTTACCTCCCATTGACTTGGTTAGATTTGATCCCATATGGGGATCTCAAGTAAATAGAGTGAACTTGCATTCTTGAAATGTGGAAAAATTTGATCTACTTTATGCCTCTTTATTAATTTCTTGAGATACTATGTTGCACATATATGATTATATGGTATTTTTGTTTAATAAGTGTGTAACCTTACTTTGTTTGTAATCCATGTCACATTTATGTTCAAACATGCATTTTTTGACTAGGAGATTTGATTGGAAAGTACTTTTGAATGACCTATAATTTATCACAATGACATGTGAACATGTTATGACATGCTTTAAATGATATGCATGAAATGCTTTTGATTACTTTAATGCAAATGTGTGTGAATGCAAATGTGTGTGAATGCAAATGTGTGTGATTGCAAATGAGAAGACTAATAAATAAGGATCGTGTATCCATGCAATCAATAAGGATTTAATATCCAAATTAGTCTTCTCTCTCTTCTTAATGGTTTGAACAAGACAACAACAAATAAGGATTTCATATCCAGTCAATCAATAAGGATTCTATATCCATGTCTTGTTTGGCTCTTAAGGATTGATATAATTGTTTATGTGTTGAAAATCTTTTCAAAAAACTATATCATGTTTGCTTATGACAAAAGGGTACAAATTGATTTGAATTCTTATGAAAACCCTTTTGATATTTGCTTTGCCAAATACCATTGCTCTAACTTTGATGTTATATGTCTTGCATGCAAAGCAACACCTTCACACATTCTCTTTAAAATAAAACTCCTCGAATCTCTCTCAATTATTCAAGTTGCATAAAGTTTATGTATATGATTATGTAATCGTCTTTTGTGTGATTATCTCTCTTTGCTAAAGCAACCCGATAGGGGGAGCTCATTTGCCTATATCATGATAAAAATGGGGAGAAGTCTTGAGAGATATATGGGGAGCACTTTTTTATGCTTTGGGGAGAAGTCTTGGGAGAGAGTAACCTATTGAGGGGGAGCATTGCGTTGCACTACATTATATTGATTGTATCAATTTCCTAATGCAAATGCTTGCTTTGGTTCACCTCACATGCACTTGTTCTTGGAAAGTGTTTTCTTGCTATTGTGTGTAGGTACGATGATCTACGAAGAGATTGATGACCTTGAAGACTTAGATCTTAGGCTTATCTTATTGTAACGTAGAATATACTTTGTTGACCAATGGCTTTATTATTATTTTTGTAGGCTTTATTATTATTTTTGTAAGGATTATTTTGTGAGTGGTTGTTTTGTCATGAAATAGCCAAAGGGGGAGATTGTAAGAACCTCTATTCTTGATTGGCTTATTTCATGACAAACCACATTGGGATTATTTGTAATGGGTAGCTTAGGTCTTATTGTGATTCTTCATCAACAAGCTTCCAAGATCCCAAGGAGTTTCAAGAGAGGTAGTTCACTTGTTCTTAACTCTTGAAGAGATTTAGTTGCACACACACACACACACACACACACACACACACACACACACACACACACTTACATGCATTTGTTATTGCACACACGCACAGCTACATGCATTTGTGATGTTATGCATTTGTTCCTTATTGCTCTTGTGTGCATTCTTTTCACAATCACACTCACACTTCATTCTTAGTCTTAAGTGTGGTTTTGAGTGGTGTAATTCGTTTCCTAAAGTTTGATCGGAAACGTTCGCGCCCGCACATTGATGTGTTTTTTTTGTAGTGCGATGAGTGACCTTCCTAAAGATATCCAGTGTGCGGGTTATGCGCGGGTCCTTTACCCGTGCAGTACCCGCGTATTGAACCTGGGCTTTCTCGGGTTTGTTTTTGCATTAGTTATGCACGGGTTCCCTACCCGTGCAGTACATGTGCACTGATGATGGGTTTTCTCGGGTTTCTCTTTCTCGCGGATAGTGTGCGGGTCCCCTTCCCGTGCACTAGACCCGAGCAGTGCCCTGTTTTGTGCCTAACTTTTCAAAACGATGTCACTTCATCTAGGGCTGTTATATATATGTCTTCTTCTTCCTCACTTAGTTTTTAGAGCTTGAAAACCCCTTTTAGAGAGAGAAAGAATCCCTTTTGTGAGAAAAGCTCCAAGAACCCATTTTTACTCAACCAAACACATTCCCATGAGCATTTAACATCATCCTAACATCTTCCAAGCATGGGTCTTTGTGTGTTCTTTGACTAGGTAATTTCTACATGTCCCAGAATCTCTTATTTCATTCTTATGACATGTTTGCCTAGGATTAGCATTTATTTGTTGATTAAATGCATGTCTCTTTGCTTAATGTTGTTTCTAACATGTTTGAGACATTGAATGTTGGTTGAGTTTGGTTTTCATTGATAGCTAGAATTTAGGATCATTTTGCCCTCTAGCTAAATATCTATACTTTGCATTTATATATTGTTGATTAGGACCTCTTGATTGCATTTGTTAATTGCATTTATTGTCCTTGCCATTTTTTGTGACAACTTGTGTTGATATGGCTTTCGTTTTGATGAATAGATGTTAGACTTGCATATCTATATCTAGTTAGGTCTTTATGAGCATTCATATAGACTTTGAGATCTATGGTTGCTTTTATTGCCATCATATAATCCCTAGATAAGCATTTAGTGTTGCAGTAATTGCATTTTGAATATCCATATATTCACATAGGTTGTTAATCTCTTCTTGACAGTTAAGTTGTGACTACTATGTGTAGTGCACAAGCAAGTGAAGTCCTACAACCAAGGTGTGGTTGGCAAGCAAAGTGATCAAGAATTTATTATAAAGGCTCATTGGGTAGAGTGAAAGGGTTAGTGACCAACAATGGTGTGACTAGAGGTCAACCTAGGTTGTAAACTTTCATTCAATCGTGGATTTGAGGATATGAGTGACTAAGTGGTTAGCCTATGGTTTTTCTCTTGTTGAAGGGTTTCCACGTAAAAAATCAAGTGTTAGTTAATTTCCGCATTTTATACTTGATTTTGTATGTTTGTTTATAAGGTAAATTTTTAATATTGACTGATCAAGAAAATTTGGTAATTAACTTGATTAAAACCTATTCACCCCCCTCTAGGTTGTTTAGACACACGCGTAGTTTGTATTTTCAGAAGATTATAACCTTTGATGGTTTTGCTTTCTCATTTCTTAGGGAGAGGTATCTTAGGAAGCTGCAGAAGCCTCAGTAGCGGTATGTCACCTCCTTGATTTGGTCTTCCCTTCGGTCAAATTATAGTTCCCTTCTAAAGCAAGGTATCAACCTGATTGGCGAGAACTTTTAGCGGGACTTTTGGTGTGATAATTGGCTAGAGATTCCCATTTTGGAGCTGTTAGAGATTCCAGATTATTTAGCTAATCCGTTCCGGGCGAGGGTTTCGTATTTTATTCACGAGGGTAAATGGGTGTTGGACGATTGTTTTTTCGCACGCTTCTTGGATCTGTGTTTTCGGATTGCGATTTCTCCTATTATGGATTATCTAGTTTAGGCTGATTCTTGGGATGGTCATGTTTCTTGCAAGGCTGCCTATTCCCCATTTTTTTGTGATATTCATCAGGTTGTTTGGTGGAGAGATGTTTGGTCTCGTTTTATTCCCCCCTCCCGCTCAGCTTTGACCTAGTGATGGGAAGATTTTCGCCGTTAGAAAACCGTCCATCAAAACAATTTATAAAACCTATGCGATATCTTCACAAGTATAAATACAAGTAAAGCGGTAAGCACGGGTGTCGTCCACTGAGATCGGGGTAGCGGTGATAAGATTAGGATTAATATAACTAGTATGCATAAAAGTAAAGTGATGGTGAATGAAAATACAATATAAACTAAACTATGAAAGCAAATAAAATGGGATGAAAATGGAGTGATGAATGAATGATGATGGAACTACGGAGTTGATGGACTCGTAAGTAAATATTGGGGCAATTGCAACAAACTCTCAATTAAGCACGTATTGACAAATGTAACCAGCCTGGGGTGTATAGTGTTGGTATATATCTCTAGCAAGAGGTCAACCTAGGGTGTATAGTGAAGACCTCCTACTAGCGATTAATCCCTCCTAAGCAACCAACAATGGCTAGTTACTCAATCGGGACTTGTTCCATGAATGCTCATCTATCTAGCTATGGCTCAACCTATTACTAATGTAGCCATCCTATGGTGTATAATGATGGCTTCCAATTCCTTCACATGCGGTCGATCTAGGATGTATAGTGAAGGCCACCCGTTTGAGATTGGATGAGGTTTGAGGTTATCAACCGAATTCTACTCGAAGGTTAGTTCTCGTAAAATCACTAAAGTAGCCAACCTAGGGTGTATAGTGGAGGCTTCTAATTCTCTCACAAGTGGCTAACCTAGGGTGTATAGTGAAAGCCACTAATTCAAGATTAGATTAAGGGCATGGTTGTATAGCCGGATTTCCGGAAATCCTTCCATTCAATGGAGCATTAGACAACCTTGAAAATACACAAAGTGTGTCTAATACAACCTAGAGGGGGGGGGGGGGGGGGGGGGGGGGGGGGGGGGGGGGTTTGAATAGGTTTTAGTTGAATTATTACCAACTTTTCGACTTAATCAATTTTAATAGACCTACCCCATATTAGCAATCAATCAATCCAATATAAATATGCGGAAAACAATAAAAACACAAGGATTGATTTACGTGAGAAACCCTCCAACTGGGCAAAACTCACGGGCTATCCTTCTAGCCACATACGGTCCTCAAATCCACTATTTGAACGAAAGTTTACAACCTAGGTTAACCTCAAGTCACACCTACTTGGTCACTAACCTTTTCACTCTATCCAACAGGCCTTTAATAGTGATTCTAGACCATAAGCTTGTGCACTAACCCACTTAGTCACAAAGCTTAACAATCAATGAAGAGGTTAAACAACCTATGTGAATATGTAAAAGATATTCAAGCATGCAATTAATGCTAGGCAACACTAAATGCTTATCTAAGGATTTAAAGATGTCAATGAATGCAAATCCTAGATATCAATATCTAAATGCAATATGCATGAAGATTTAGCTAGAAGGGTAAAATCGTCCTAAATGCTAGCTATCAATGAACAAAGCTCTCAACCAACAAACAACAACTCAAACATGTTATAAATGCCAATAAACATGAAGATATGCAATAAAATCATATAAAAGAGCTAACCCTAGGCAAACAAGAACATAAATAAATACAATGAGATTTAGGGCATGTTCAAGTTACCTAGTCAATGAAAGCAAGAAGAATCCATGATGAGATGATGCTTGTAAGATGTTAGATGCACATGGATTTTTGTTTGGTTGAGTAAAAATGAGTTCTTAGGAGTTTCTCTCTCTAAAGGAAGCTTGGCCTCTCAAAAATGGCTTCTTGAACTCATCCAAAATGAGCAAGGAAGAAGAGAGAGTATATATATGGGAGCCCTAGTCAAAACAGCGTCGTTTTGAACTTAGGGCACAAAATCCCATCAATACCGCTAGATGGACCGCGTCGCAGGCAAGTGTCTAGACCGTGGTACACACAGCAGTGCACCGTCTTGACAACACCGCGGTGTAGGGCGCTGTGCATGCAGGTGCAGAGGCCGCGGTATGGGCAACAGAGGCCTACTGGACAATACCGCGACTTGGGTCGCTATGCGTGCAAGTGTACAGGAAGCGGTACAGGAAGCATGACCGTACTGAGGTGTACCGCTCTGTATGCCGCGGTGCAAGCATGTCTTG
The DNA here is from genome assembly GCA_033220585.1 of Dipteronia sinensis. Lineage (NCBI taxonomy): Eukaryota > Viridiplantae > Streptophyta > Magnoliopsida > Sapindales > Sapindaceae > Dipteronia > Dipteronia sinensis. Next base: position 69,105,568 of record CM065636.1, on the reverse strand, counting down.
CCAAGCGGTGTAGGCAGCGGTAAGAGAAGGAATTCTCTTTTTCGGGGCAAACTCAACACACTAAGAGATGTGCAAAAAAGTGCAAGTGTGGAGTGTGAGAAGTGGCATACAATACATCATTCAATAACATGAAGATAAGAATATAATGCATGCAAGTGAGTGTGTGCAACTAGATCTCTTCAAAGAAAGTTAAACAAGTGAGATACCTTTGAAGTGCTCTTGAGAGAGATGAAATCCTTGAAGTTTGATCACACTCAAGAGGCCTAATTTACCCTTACAAAGAATAATCCCCAATGTGGTTTGTCAACGAAATAAGCCAATCAAAATATGAGGAACTTACACTTGCCTACTCAAGTAATCCAAATCAATCATGCAAAGAGGGTGTATCCAAGCAAATCAATAATGGAAATCAATTCAAGCAATGGAATAAAACATAGAGATAGAATAAATATAACACATAGAGTTTATTTACAAAGCCCAAATATCCATCAAAAAAATAACATCAACCCCATAGTGGGGTATTTTAGTTACTCATGTTCTATTACAAACCAATAAACTAAGAGAGAGTGTAAAGAGAAAACCCTTGAAGATTGCTCTCCTTCCTTGAAGCTTGAATCCAAGTCTCCTAGTTGCCTTTGATTGAGTAGAGATGGTTTGGATGATAGGGAGATGTATTTATAGCTTAGAATAAGTAAAGAAAATAGAAAATACAAGTGTTGGGAGATATGGGGGGTTTTTGGTTCGTTCCCCTGCTTTTCTATTTATAGGGGATGGAAAAATAGGTCAATTAAGCTTGAAAACAGAAGCTGTCGCGCGCAGAGTGCGGGTGGAGTGCGGGTGTAGTACAGGTGGAGTGTGGTTGGCTGACCCGCACTTTAATGAATCCAACTCTGTCTTGACCCGCACTTGACCCGTATTTGACCTGCACTTGACCCGCACTTGACCCGCACTTTATCTGTCAGGTACGAATCAGCTTCTCTGGTTTTGGCAACAGTGCGGGTGGAGTGCGGTTGGATGACCCGCACTCTACCCGCACTTTAACGTCAGGTGCAAATCCAACTCTCTGTCTTGAGCAACAGTTCGGGTGGAGTTCGGTTGGATGACCCGCACTTGACCTGAACTTTATCTTTCCTTCATGATTCAGGTCCCAGCTGTGGGAAGGAGTGCGGTTGGAGTGCGGTTACGACCCGCACTTGACCCGCACTGTAGAGCTGCTTATGATCCTTTGTCTTTCTTTTTGCCCATTTTCTGCCGGAACCACCGCAATTAGCTTCTAACACCAGAATTACATCTATTGCCTGCAATTAACACCAACGAGCCTATTAGACATAAAATATATAGAAAATACCCACAAGAACGAGACAAAGGAATAGGAATAAGGGCCGAAATATACAACAATTTAGGCACGATCACCTAGCATCTTATGTTGAGCAGGCTTCCTACTGAGGATTGCATTTGCAGGTCTAGGTTCTAGTTGGCTTCTCGTTGCAGTATTTGCGGGGTTAATAGTGAATTGGTAGATCATATTTTTCTTCGTTGTCCCCTAGCGGTTGCTCTTTGAGAGGCTGTTTTCTCGGCTTTCCAGTGACTTGTCTCTGCCGAAACTTGGCAATCCCTCTTCTTGTAGGCCATGTTCAGGTTAGGATTTTATGAAAGGCGGCTATCCATATTGTGGTTTGAGGGGTGTGGACTGCCCATAATCAGTGTATCTTTGAAGGGAAATCGGTGGACTTTAGATCTGTCATTTCTCTAGTTTGACATGTGCGGTTTCAGAGGATGATCGCATGGAGATTGGTTGTATGCGAAATTGTATTGGTGACCTTTTGATTCTTCGTCGATTTGGTCTTCAGGGTCGCCATTCTAAAGCCACGGTGATTAAGAGTGTGGTTTGGTCACCTCCGGCTTCTGGTTGGATCAAAGTAAATACATATGGTGTTGCTATGGGCTCTCTAGGGGTCGGTGGTTGTGATGGTATCTTGTGGAACTATAGAGCCTTTGTGAAGGGTTGATTTGTTATTCCTTTTGGTCAGGTTTTCGAGTTTGAGGTCGAGCTTCCGGCGGCCTCATTGGCCATTAATTTTGCCTAGAAGTATAGGTGACATCAGATCTAGTTTGAGAGCGACTCTTCTTATGTGGTTCAACTTTTCTTCCCGTTCTAGATGGTTCCTTGGAGGGTTCGTCAGACATGGCAGCGCTGCATCTTCCAGATCTCGCAGATGGATTCTCAGGTTTCCCATATTTTCTGATAGGGGAATCAGGTTGCAGATGCGCTTTCTAAGCAAGTTTTGGAGCTTCAAGCTGATTCTTAGTGGTTCTCCACCCCCAACGTTCTGTTCTTCTTTAGTTTGTAATAGCTGCATGAGCTATGAGTCTTTTCGTTTTTCTTGATGTTTTCCTTTTCTTTTTTATGTGGCATGCGTGCTTCTTTTTTGTTTAGGTTGTTCTCCCATGATTCTTTATGCTTTGTTGCTTTTTGTCACTATTTGCTTTTCTTTTATCTTTTATCTTTTATATATAGGGATATTATCAAGGGGTTTTTCAACATATTATTGTTTGTGATGCATTTTGTGATGCATTTTCCCCTAAGGTCAGTTTAATTTAATATAAAATTAAAAAATATAAATAAATAAATAAATAAAACCTGCCACATGTCAACAAAAACAGAAAATAAAAAAATCATTTAATAAAATTAAAATACCCTTAATTTAATAAAATTAAAATTAAAATGAGTAAATTAAAATACCCCTAATTTAATAAAATGAATTAATTAAACAAAGAAAAATTAAATAAAAAATATATGGATCTCCACTGTCCATTTTTGAGATGGATGGTGGAGATCAAATTTAAAAAAAAAAATCAATAATTGATAATAAAAAAAGGGATAAAATTACAACACAATTTAAGAACAAATTAAATCGTTTGTGATTATGAGAAATGACGTGGAGATCTTCTCTTCTGGGAGTTTTGTTATGTTATGACGTGGCCGTATACTCCCCATAATTTTCGCTATTCTTCTTCAGACTCTCTTCTTTCGAAACTGGAGACAAATGGCGTCCTTGTCAACTGCCCTCAAGACTCTGTTCTTCGTACTCTGCTGCGCGATGCTCGCCACGCTCCTCTACACCCTCTCCATTGATGGCCTTCCTTTTCGCAAAGACCTTCTCACTCCGTCCGTACTCTCTCTCTCTCTCGTTTTCTTTACGCAATCAACAATCGTCGACTTTTATACTCTCTAATAATTTCTTTTCTTCTTTCTTTTTTTGGGTTCTTTCAGGTGGATGGTGGCGACTTTGATTGATTTCTACATCAACGTGGTTCCTTTGGCGGTACGTTTTTTCCATTCTATTTTAATATTTTGATTTTTTTTTTCCTTTTTAACTCCTTTGATAGCACAGTATATGTGTTTCAAGAAAAATTGCGAATTTTACTTTTAAGTTTAGGTGTGATGTTAAAGCCTGGATTTTTTGTTTGCTGCTTTGATTACTTGAATAGTTTATATTCATTTATTCTTTTTCCTAAGAGAACTTTAAAGTATTTATGTGTTTCATGGAAAAAAAATTAGTGTGCGCTTGTAGAATTGGTTTTTTGTTTTATTTCAGGCTTGGGTTTGGTACAAGGAGTCAAACTGTATCAGTGCAATATTATGGATAATCCTGCTTGTATGTTTTGGCAGGTATGCATTTTTATTATTATTTTTTTAATTTACTGTTTACATTTCAATTGTTTGGGTAAAAACCATTCTCTATCTTTTGGTGTTTTCACTTTCTCATGATATGATGTTAAACCTTAAGTTATCTTCGGTTGTTAAGATTTTGTTGGTTGTTTTTGTTTGTTCGCTTGACTGCAATCTGTTACTCCAGTAGACAAACGATTAGGTTCACTCATTGTATAGAGAATGGTTTGATCGGTGTATTGTTTATCTGTACTCCTGTGAATCTGTGATATACTAACTGCACAGCGGAAACTATATTCTGCCATTCTGTGTGGCTCTTCTACTTGTATCTTGGTTGAATCTAAGCATGGAAGATGAAATCGAGCTTTGATAACATATTAAGTTGATGCATATTGAAATTTTCTAATTAGCTTTTGGTAATCACTTAAATCATGATAAATTTCCATCCATGTGACTGATTGATGCAATGCATACAAGTGGTTTTTTTCTTCTTTGTTTTTTACTGGCCCCTTTGTTAGTTTTTACAAGTTGTAAACCTGTTTCTTTTCTTTATCTTTCAGCATTACTACCTCTGCATACATCTTTGTTCAGTTACTCAAGTTGTCACCTCAAGAATCTCTGCAAGATCCAATATACCATGTTCTGTTGCGCCATTCAAGCAAGTATGTACAAAAATGTTCAGGTATATTATATGCATAGTCATTCACTGGTATTCTCTAATAAACTGTTAACCAAAATCCAAAAATAACCAATAAAAGTGTTGTCAGTCTAAGACTTCATAGTTACTCTGGTTTCCATTTCTCTTTTGAATGGAAAATGCTTGAAGCTTTCTCAGCTGCTGTTGTTCGAAATCGTTGCTATTCCTCATAATATGGAATTAATCATGAGATTGATAGAAAGAGTTGTGGACAGGACATATTTATTCTTTGAACTAATTTTAATTTCTTACAATATCTGGCATTCCTCCTTACAAGTTACTTCCACGTGAATTGTTAAACCATTTGTGTGTTGTACAATTAAGTTAAGGGACTGAGAAATATGTAGTATTTAGACTTTGTAGTGAAAGCAAGCCATTATGGTAGACCTATTTTATCCATATCCTTCTACCTGTGTTCTTCTCTTTACTTTCAGTTGTTCATATTATTCACCTCTATTAGGTGAAAAGAATTTTATATCTCAAGAGTGTGAGTTGAAACCTAAACTGCAACATAAGTAGACAGTTATTGACAATGTCCTACATAATGACTATTCAACTATAAAAGTCGAATAGGATTGACATGTCAAATTTACTATATATTGGACCCTTGGAGTTCCTTCTATCAGGTCAATTTGGATCTCAAATATGCTGATATTGCACTCATTTTCTAACAAATAGCAGCATCAGAATCACTTTGTAAACTCCAGAAGAAACGGATTATAAAATATAATTAAAAGCTAGCTTTAACAATAAACATCTTAGATATATATATATATTTATTTATTTATGTTTCAAATGTTACAAACAGTATCTCTTTGCATATAAGCTGCAAATTTTATGCATCTTTGTAAGAGTATGAGCCTGGTGGTATTTTGTTGTTCTCATAATTTTAGCTGGATGCTAAGTTCTGCTCTATTAGCATCATTCATTATTCTCTCTCTCCATCCTTGTGCATTGAGTTACCTATATATTGAAAATTTCCTTTTTTTTAGGGATGACATGGAACACAAAAGGAAGCACTCTCCTGTTGTGACTGCCAGAATCCTTTTCAGTGTTTTGGGTTTGTTGATGTTGGGAACTTTGGTTTACACTCTTGTAACCGATGGTTCTCCTTTCCGCAAAGAGCTCTTAACTCCGTGAGTGTTTCATTTCTGTTATTTGTTCTTATTTGCTTTGGCTTCCTGCAAAATGGAGCACCAAGTCAATGAATGTAGGTACACTTTAATTTTTTTTTGGTAAAAGCAATAATTTAATTCTGAACTTAAGAACAAGTGTCCACTACTGTTTCTGCTGTACTTGTGTTGTAAATCCTTCTTACTATTTGTGAAACATATTTGCAACAGTCAACTACTTTACCAAAATGATGTTTTCGGTGTTGAGTAATATGCCAATACTTACGAACTATTTTCCATTTTTCATGTGCAAACACAAATTTCCTACCTTATTTCAAGCATATACATAAGTAACAGAATTCAGAATATAGGTATTAATTTGAAAAGTAGGATACAATCTCTGTGATTCTTTTTCACAGAAAGAATCTGCCTGATTATTTAATGTTAAATCTAGGGATCAAAGATCTCTGTCTTTTATCAAGTTCTAAGATTATACTTTATATTTGTGTTGCTCTGTGGGGGTAAAGAAGGAGTCCTAGTTAATGACTTGCAAAGCATGACCTAGAACCAAAATCCCGGTGGTTTATGAAGCTCGATGGATGGATCAGCAGGAGTTGAAACTATGATCTTGACTTTGACATAAATATCGATGAGGATACTTGAACATGGCTTTCTTGTCTTTCCCTAGAGAGTTTGAAACTGTGCAGCACGCGTGCTGCAGAGTCTGGGACTAGGCCTAGCTAGTCTAGCCTCCACTCAATGGGCAGGACCTACTTTTTGTGAAATCAATTTTGGAACTCTAGTAATTTGTGGAATCAATTTTGGAACTCCAGAAATATAAGAATAATAATTTTTATTATCGGTTACTGGCAAATTAAGACAGAATTTGAGTTCAATGTAATTAAAGCTATAAGATGTGGATCTTATTATCTGTCACTGCTCAATTTAGATGCCTTTTGGTAATAATGGATACCTGGAGGACAATATAGTGTTCATGTACTTAGATCATTTCAATATATAATTATAGATGCCATTCTCAAATCATACTGTGTATATATAAATAATGGCTGCTGTCAGTATTTTACCTCTTCTGATTTCTCAAATGTGTGTAAGGTAACCATTGTTATAGTCTCAGTGTACATTTGTGCTTAATATCTAGTTTCCATAACAGACGGCCATATGCTTGCTACAACAATCCAATCAATTGCTAAATGTCTGCAGGTGGATGACAGCAACACTGATCGACTTCTATATCAATGTCACAGCTCTGTCGGTATGTTTAGAACTTCACAATTGTTGTCCCGTGATTATTTCTGTTACCTTATTAATAGGGGGGAATGGCACCGGTCACTAATTACAAGAAATTTAAAGTTCATTTTTGTGAGGGAGATCGGAGGTTGGACAATTAATTTATAGAATTTTAGTATTTTTGGGTGAGATCATCTTGTGGAAATGATTAAAAGAATTTTTCATAATAGTTTAAGCAATGAATTTTAGCTTGTATGAAGGATCCGTTTTGGACTTTATGCTCGTTTCTGGAAAAATAAGTATTTAGAGAAACGGAAAATTTTGGATAACTAATCCCTTATGCTTTGCATATGATTTCAGGTTTGGGTTGTCTACAAAGAATCAAGTTGGATTAGTGCAGTCGTCTGGATAATTCTGTTGATATGTTTTGGCAGGTAATTTCTTTTATTGATTCTAGAAAACCATTATTTGGTTTATCTGCTCATGGAAATATGGACTTTTTAAGGTGTGTAATAATATGAATTTGAAATCGGTGTAGAAAGATAGTCATTGTTTTGGACCTTTATTCTGTTTCCTGCCCTAAAAGAAAAAAAATATGTGTCGGACCTTTATCAACTGATCTCCATCATTTCAAACAATATTTGGATTTAGGTTTTACTTTGATGAGCAGAAATTGAAAATGCTTGGCCACATTCATTCTGTATTCGTTTTGTAAAATATCACTGTAGGGGGGAATGACGGAATTTTCCTGAATAATTATTGTTATCAATCAGGGAAATTGAATTATATCCTTTTATATTTCATTTTCATACTATCAAATTGATGTTGACATTGAATTGTTTGCCTGTTTCAGTATCACTACTTGTTTGTACATCGTCCTACAGCTATTTTGCATCACTTGCCAAGATCCACTCTACCTTGTTTTATTGAATAATCGTAACAGGCGAGTACAAAAAATCTGTTTGAGTTGTTAATTTGTACACCATGAGTTATTCTGGATTCATCATGCTTGTTCCTTCTGGTAATTTTGGAAGGTGAAAATCTAGCTATGTAGTGCATATTCTCCACTGCAATTTTCAAAATTAATATAGTATCAGAATTTGCTGAATTTTGTGACAGATTTCCGATTGATGCTATTCAGTGAGCAAAAAGTTAAAAACTTTGTTATTGTCCATGGTAGGGCAGAAAATTGGTATGAGAGAACTTGATGGTGAGATGCTGTAAAATGGAGTTAGACAAGTCAAAATGTTGCAGACAGAAAAACAAAGATTTACACTTAGCAGTATTTGCAAGTTGTCAAGGTATGTACAATAATGTAAACTATTTATTCCTCATCAAAAAATTGCAATGTAATTCTTGTTATTTAATTTAATAAATACACTATACAACCCAAAAAAGTAGCCTAAAAATCAATTCAAATGATGTAGCAATTGATTTGTCCTTACCATATTATTTGCTTTTGGATTGTATATATTATTCTTAATTTAACATATGTATACATGTGATTATTCGAATTTTCGAGTCTTGAGAGCTGCCTGTGGTAAATTGTTGTAACAAATTTTCGAGTCTTCACTAATCAGCATTCTCTTTGTGATAAACATCGTTCAAGCAAAACAGGTTATGACATATTGCTTGAGATTTTCTGGAAGTAATTTTTATCCTCAAGTAAGGACAATTGCTTAAGATGTAATCTCCGTTACAGGTAAAATTATATCAATTTCTAGTTTAAAAAAAATAACAATTCAAGTCACCATGAATACTTAATCAGTAGAATTTTGTTTGATGCAAGCGTATCTCGTTCAATAAAGAGCAGTAATGTAATTTTGTCTAAATTTAGTATCCAAACGATGTTCCAATACTTTAATCCATTTATTTAAATTGTATTTAATTTGTATGATTTAAATGAATGGATTATAATGTTGCCATATTATTTGGATTCCAAATTTGAAGCAAAGCAGAATTACTCATAAATATCATCATATATATAAATTTGCATATAATTTATTAAGTAATTCACTTTTATGATTGGTAGTTTAAAATAAAATAATAACTCAGAACAATAATTTATTTGTGATTATACCATTTAGATATGATAAAATGACAAGTAATGTTAGATTGTCAAAAATGTTCTTTTTTTTTTAAATTCATATGATATGGCATATGAGCCGTAACTAACACAAATATTTTTGAACAATCTAACATTACTCTCTTTCTTTTTCTCTTTTTCACCATCTTCTTTCATTTCTTTGAAACTTATTATTATCATTATTACGACTTTTGCTTCTCAATTCAAAGGTTAAGGAAAAATGGAAAACCCAACCAACTACACCAAATATATAGAGATTTTTTTTTTGAAGAAAAAATATATAGATATTTTGAGTCACATTTAATGAAGATGAAACAAAAATAATAAAAAGGTAAATACAAACAATTAATATTTAGAAATTTCGATTTAATTTTGCGTAAAATACGGTTGGTCAGATTCTAATAGTATGATATTGATTACGATTACTATATTTTGAAAATCTAATTTTCCAAGGGAAATAGTCAATTTGATTATATCTCTTGTTGTGAAGAAACACGTAAATATCAATCATCCTTGTAATTTGTATTGTTACTGGTTATAAGCGGTCTCGTTCATATTTACTAAATTTCAGCTTACATATTATAGTAAGAGTCGTCTTAATTTGTGTTGCATATTAAGATCATTATCGGTGGTCGGTACCAATAATTGGCTTTTGAGTACACAAACATAATCATTGTAGTAATTTGACTCATGGACCGTAGTAAAATCTTGACAACAAATTAAATGTTTAATTAACAGGAAATTAATGTGCTCAACCTTACAATTTTTAGGAAACATGAAACTATAACATTTAACTGTATAGAACCTTAAACCATGTTAGAACAAATCATGACTCATGACCATCATATTAAAATTCCATGGACCATCCATACACAAATGGATAAGCCTGTTTCAAGAAGAATTTAGGGGCACGACTAATTGCAACAACAAAATATTTAGACCAATCCGGAAGACCTGATTGGACCTGAAGAAATATGAGATGGTCTGGTTTGGCCCACTCGTTTGACAACTCTAACGATGGCTTCATGAGCATCATTTTCAAGTAAAAATTATTCATTGTAGAAGTATTTTCATTTTTCAAAGAAGTAATCAACTAGTTACATATGTTTTGAAGGTATCAACTACTTACATTTGAAAGATTTTCAAATATATAAAACTTCAGTATTGCACATTAATTATTGATAAAGTGGTTATGCACTTTTTTTCTTATGTTCGTGATAGGGTTCAAATCTTACTTTGTTTAAACAAGTGTACGATTCTTCTCATTTGTCATTTGTCATTTGTCATTTGTCGTGGTAGTGTTTGATACTCTCCTTTCATATTGGTAGTGGGGATCTAGTCTTATGTTGCTCCTAAAATGCTAGTGTGGAGCTTTTTATGGAGCAAATATTAAGACGCAATTGTAATGTTCGATCTTGACAACACCTTGACGCAATCATGATGTGATTTTAAAAAATAAATTAATAAATAAAACTTCATTTTTGAATATTAAAAGGTTGATTCAAAATTGACCCAACAGCAAGAAAAAAAAATTACCTAAGAGCATCACTTACTCATACCATATCTCTATCTCTAAAATGGACATGAATTATCTCCCCACTTTCAGTGTCCTCAGACCATTGATTTAGGTGAGGATAAGATAAAGTGAGGAGGGATTCAAATCTCTCTAAGAGTGTGTTTGGTATGGCTTTTCAAGTATAGCTTCTAGAGTATATATTTTTATAGTAGAGCTTCTAATGAATAGAGTTTCTAATAAAAAGGCTTTTGGTTTTGTAAATTACAAAAAAGGTGTGTTGACAATGTATTTTTAAAAATAGCTTTTAGTGATGTAAATTACAAAAAGGGTGATAAAAATGTATTTAATGAAAGAATTGTATAGTGGAATATTTAAAATTTATAAAAGGTAGTTGAATCAATTCATATGTTTTAAAAAAGCTCAAAAAAAGCTTTTTGGAAAAAACCCAAATTTGGGGCTTCTCCAAATAGACATAAAATGACTTTTATAAAGGGTAATTGAGATAATTCATACATTAAAAAAGCTGTTTTCAGTTTTGCCAAACAACTAAAAAAATCCTCAAAATAGCTTCTAGCTTAAAAAAGTGATTTTGATCCTTACAAAAGCTATACCAAACACACACTAAATAGAGTTCTAAAAAGAAATATCCTTTCTAGATTCTGTCTCTATAAATTTTTTGAGTAATGCTAGGCTTGCTAAATATTTTCTCAAATTTCTTTCCAAATGGTGTTGGCACGTGAGGTGTCAACATCTTATAAATCATAAGATTATATGCTGAGTGAAGTAATGTTGACACCTCACGTGCCAACACCATTTAAGAAAGAATTTGAGAAAAAATTTAGAAAACCTAGAATTACTCAAATTTTGTTACTCTCACCACACTCTCTATCTATATCTCTATCTCTATCCCTATTCCTATCTTTAGATAACTTAATATTTTCTTTATTATTTTTTACTTTCTTCAATAAATTATTTTTATATAATTTTATTTTTCAACTAAATTTTAACAAATATTATTTTAATAACATTTTTTTTTACTTTTTTCAAAAATAAAACGTTTTTATTAGTGCATGAATTTGTTATAATTTTTTACTTTAGTTTTATCACTTAAATTTTAGACTAATTTTCTCACAGAATCTTGCTTACCAAATTCCCAAATACAAGGTGGATCATTATTATGTGGATATAAAAGTTATTTTGATGACCTTCCGAAATATTAATGTCTTTAAGCATTATGTAGTTATCTTATGTTATGTTGCTATTATGTAAATATACTTTTTTTTTCTTTTTGATATCCTTATTTTAATATGTTTATGCTACTTGTAATTTTTATTTGGAAGTTTTAATGTCACTATGTTTCGGTCTTTATTGCTAACTTATAATTATTAATATGCAAATAAAATGAATTTCGTTAAGAATAAGTAATTATCGATAAATAAAAAATTATTAAACAAAAAAATTATTAATAAAAATTTATAACTTAAAACTTATTATATATTAAACGAATGTAATTAAAAAGGATATAAATATCAAATATTTGTTTATAACTATGGACATGAGGGTAAAATTGGAATATAAACTCTAAAAGTAAGTTTAGAGTTTCATATTTGGTACTCTTTACTCTAAATTTAGAGTACTAATCTTTAAAACTCAAAAAAAAAATTCTTGAAAATAGGATTTTATAGTAGGGTGCTTTAAGGACGCATTGAGGGCGAAGCAAGGCCTAGGAAGAGACAACCCACCAAAACTGGCCGTTTGTGATTCGAATGGGCCCTCACAATCAATCCATGAGTGTGGAGTGTGACATTGACACCACTTCTCATCATCATTAATAGGGTTGCACATTTTATCCCGGATTTCCAATTTCCCACGACCCCATCCTCATTTGGGGGAAATTTTTTGAGGGAAAATGGGGAAACGGGTGGGGATAGGGATGATTTTCATCCCCAAATTGAAATGGGGATGGGGATGGGGTTTCCCTATTTCCCCAAAAATATTATAGATATAATTATATATATATATTTAATTTTTTTATTATTTCAAAATCTAACTATACAAACCTCATTTACTCTTTCAAAATCTAAATTCTTATTGAAATACTTTATTTTGTAATGGATTTTCTTTGTATTTGTAACGCACTGATGGATTTTTGATATTATATTTGTAATGTAATTTTTTTTATTTGTAATTATTAGTAAAATGGAGAAATGGGGAAACGGGGAAACAGGAAAAAATGGAGGAAACGGGGGAAACGGGGAACTGGGGTTGGGGATGGGGGTACCTCCCCCCAAAATCCCCCAACCCCATTTTCCCCCAAATGGGGAAATAGGGGGGGATGGGGGAGGGGGGACCTATATCCACCCCCATTCCCCAAATGTGCATCCCTAATCATTAATCATTATACCACTTCTAAATCTAAATCTAAATCTAAAGCTAGGACTTTTTTTTTTCTAATGTAAAGAATCTAAGGGTGCATCCGGTAACACTTTTTATTTACTGTTTTTCAATAATGAAAATGAAAATGAAAATGAAAATAGTATTTTTGGTTCAGTTTTGAAATCCAAAACGTGTCCGGTAGTATGTATGGAAAACAGTATTCTGATAATAAAAACACCAAAAACATGTATAGTAAAGCAAGTTAACGGAAAAATATCCCTAATAATTAAAAAAGAAAAAAGGAAAAAAATGGAAGAGTCATTGATCTGCTCTTGGAGGAGCAGATCGACAGATCGGCATCACCGAAGAGGTGAGAGATCGGTGTCATCCTCCTCTGGTGTCGGCTCATGGAGTTTAAAAAATAAAATATATGAAAAACATCATAAACATATTTTTCGTGTTTTCAATTTTAACACTGGTTTTGTTTTTCATTTTTTTAAAAAACAAAATGAAAAAGGGTTAACGAACGCGAATTCGAAATCGTTTTCAGAAATCGAAAAACGAAAATGCCCCCAAAATCTTGTATTGGATAGTCACTAAACTGGAAAAGACTTCCGGCTAGAAAATAAGAGTTTATTTCAAGAAAAACTCTTCCTAAAAAATCTCTCTTTTATTTCTCTCACAAAACCTTTTCTTTTCTCTGAAATAAAACATATTTTCTAATGAAAACGATCACTAAAATAATTTTTAGATTTGAAAACTTTATTTATTTATATATATATATATATATATATATATATATATGAGTTTTATTGAGAACCGACCCATTTTAAAGGGCCAAGTTAACACATGATTCGTTTTTAAAATTTTTGCATAAGTAATTTTTTTTGTATGGAAGTACTATTATACCCTTACTTGCTTATTTTCTACTTACCTACTTTCTCTACCTCTCTCTTTATTATATACCTCTTATTTTCACTTATTTCCATTGTATCTCCTCCTCTCTCTTTCTTCTCTCTTTTTATTTTTTCTTTTCTTCTCAAAGTATGACCTCTTTGTTTCAAAATTTTTGTAAACATTTTCGAACTCTACTATTGAGCAACCCGAACCTTAGTTAAAAAATTTTAAAGCTTCAATTCTTCATCAACAAGAAGGATTTCTTCTATTGAAGCTTTAAAGTGAGTGTTTTTTTTTTTGAACTTTTTTACTTTATACCTAAGTTGAATCTCTGTTTTATACCTAGGTTGAATCTTTGTTTTACTTTAATGTGTGTATTATTGTTGTTTATTTTTGTGAAAATAGTTTATATGTACATAATAGAGCACGAGTCTTGTTTGAATTTGACGTAGTTGTGATTGATTTACCATTATTGTTTTGAATCTATACAATTTGTATATACCTTTTTTTTTTTCGAAAACGCTGACAGAATTGTTTTCTCAACTGTGTTTGGATTTTCTCAACTGAGTTTGGATACATGTTGAGATATCTGGACATTAGGAATTCTTAATTGCATTTTACTTTCCTAATAGCATTTAGATTTCCTAGCGGCAGTGGGAATTCCAAACAGCTTTTGGATTTCCCAATCAAGATCAAAATTCGCATCACTGTTTTATTGTTACTGTTATCATATTCCTATTCCATGAATTTAGAATATTTTGCAATCAGGATCGAGATGTAACGATGCATATTTTGTTTTTTCATGTACTACCAAAGGGATGTAAATACTTGTTACATGTTAGGGAATGTAAATATAACAGCGTTTAGATTTGAAAAACCTTTTCTTTTCTCTGAAATAAAACATATTTTCTAGTGAAAAAAATCACTAAAATCATTTTTAGATTTGAAAACAATATATATATATATATATATATATTTATATAATAATGCTACTTTACCCAAATTTGGTGTCCAAATCTGCTACCCAAATGATGTAACATCATTATAATTTATTCTTTTAAATTATATTAAATTTGCGTGATTTAAATGAATGAATAACAACGTTGCCATATCATTTGTGCACTAGATTTAGACACTAAATTTGGATAAAGTAGCATTACTTTTATATATATATATATATATATATATATATATATATATAACTTGTTGACTACACGCTATGTAATGTACAGTGATGTTAGATTAATTAGAGCATGGATGAATGAGTGATGGTTAGGGTGGTCTCAATCTTGAATATATATACAAAAAATTTCAAGTCAGTACGTACTGATATAATTTTATCAGTGCGTTGGATTTGGACCATTAGATTTACATATTTTGACTCAAAGTATATGCACTTGTCAAAACTTCTCCATAATTAGTGGTTTACATGTAACGCATTGATATAAGTTATATCAGTACATACTGAGGAGAAAATGAATATATATATATATATATATATATATATTTCATAAATCTGGAATTTTATCAAAATTCCTATTACATTTACAATTTTTCTTTTCCAAATCAAATAATACTTGCAACAAACTTGTCAGATTAATCAAATACGTCCCACCTCAATTTTGAAAACATCCTTTTCATTTACTTATTTTATCAAATTAGGTTCAACTTCTTTATCAACATAAAAAATTGGATGGTAAATTATATGAATTTGATTTTTTTATTTATAATTTTAATGTTTCTAGCCCAGCCTGGCATTCAATCCAATTACACATCCATGTGAACGCGTGTTGCTTGTAATGGTGGCGTTGCTTGTGTGTGTACATTGTACTGTGTTGCAATTAGCCCCATTGATATATTCTGTTTAAATGGAGCAAAAAATTGATAGCAAAATAATTTGACAAACAGAAAATTGTATTAAAAGAAAATGAAGGCATGAGCAGGAGAGATTACAAGGATAATTGTGCATATATATATATATAGTGCTTGCTTATAGGTTTGTTAATTCGCTGAAAAGAAAACTAATAATCCCATCATATGTTGAGGAGCGGGGGTCCAATAAAGGAAGTATGAGCCTCCAAGTCGTCACCTGGCGGGTAGAAGTTTGTGGTGACTCCCTCTGAGTTTATAGTGTGAACAACGACACCAGCAGTAATTAGTCCATATATTTTACCACCTTCATACTTGTCCCAACCGCAAACAATAATTAGCTCCCCACCAGTTTGTAACATATTCTTGCTGTTACTAACAAGGTTGGCAGCAACTTTGAACTAGTATGGTGTGTTGATCAAGCAAGTAGCCAACATGGTCCGAGACAATTATCTAGGAATCGCCAGCCGCGTACACATTATCAGTCAGGCAGTTAGCTTACTTATCTTGTCCGATGCAGCAGCATACATTCCAGTGCTGGCAGAGCCGGCCCTGAGGGGGGGTGCCAGGGGTGCCCGCTCAGGGCCCAAGAAAAAATTGCCCAATAAGGACCCATTTTTTGTTTTTTGTCTTTTTTTTTAGTGTTGAATTGAATGATTTTTGTTTCGATAAAAGAGGTCCAAATAATTTTTTTAAAAACCCAAACATTAAAAATAATAATAATAAACACATGACCCAAATTATCTTGGATCAGTATCCCCACCCAGGTAATTAAAGTTTTTTTTAATCGATTTAAAGTTGTTTTTTCTTCTTTGAATTAATTTCGAATTTTCTTTTTGGTTATGTGCTGTGTACCGTGTATGCTCGGCCATTCACAAGGGGTCCATTTTTTAGGTTTTGCCTAGGGCCTTTGAAAAGTCAGGACCGGCTCTGGTGCTGGTGCTGGTGCACTGACTCCAATAATAGTACTGGTGCCCATGGAGTGAGTTCTGAGATTCTACGTACTCTTTCAAAGACCAAACACTAACAACCAGAGTGAAAATAAAGAGGGAGCTAAAGAGGGGAAGATTTCTTCTTTTGTTCGATCGATTACATGTATCTTAATTATCAATGATTATATATAAGGAAACAGCTAAGGAAATTATACTCCTTGTAGGATTTGAATTCTAGTTTATCTTAATTAGATTTTCCAATATTTTCCTTTTTCTTTTCTTTTCTTTTCTGTTTTTTTCTTTGTTAAGAAGAGCAAAAGTTGAGCCCAATTTTTGAAGGTTGAGTCCAATTTTTCGGTTTTTTAAAATAGGCCCAATATGAAATTGAAACCTTCTCTTTGGGTTTTTTTTTTAATCCCATGTATAAATGGTCTAATAAGAATTCCATTCAAATGTTTTTTTTTTCAAGTGATCTGAAATCTTTAAGATTTCGTTTGGTGAGCGGGATTGGATTGAACATGATTGGACTATTTTTATAGGAATTGATTGGATTATACTGGACTAAATTAGTGATGTTATGTGTTTTGTGCAGTACGGATTGGACTAAAATAATATTGTTTCTTATTTGGTATAACATAGAATTTGATAAAATAATAATTGAAAATAAATGTCTTTTGTGAGTGATTAGTACAAAATTATATTAAATTAATTTTTAAATAAATGAAATCATTTTAAATAAATGAAATCATTTTAAATCAATGTGTTGAAAGCCTTCAAACATTCTTCATCAAAATCAAAATCAGCATCCTTTTGGAGTAAATAGCACAACGGTCTGGAGATCTTTGAGAAATCCTTGATGAATCTTCGATAGAAACCCTTATGTCCCAACAAGAGCGAATGTCCTTCACTGTCTTGGGTGGTTGTAAGCTTTTCATGACCTCGATCTTGGCTTTGTCCACTTCTACAGCCCTACAAAAAATAACATGTCCAAGCACAATGCCTTGTTATACCACGAAGTGGCACTTCTCCCAATTGAGAACAAGGTTGCACTCTTGACATCTTTGCAACACTAGAGAGAGGTTGTGACGACAATTATCAAAAGAATCACCAAAAATAGAAAAATCATCCATAAATACCTCGATAATGTCTTTGACCATGTTAGAGAAAATAGACATCATGTATCTTTAGAAAGTGGCAGGTGCATTGCACAGCCCAAAAGGCATGCGCTTATACGCAAAGGTGCTGAATGGGCAAGTGAAGGTGGTCTTTTCTTGATCCTCCAGTGCAATGGCAATTTGGTTCTACCCCGAGTATCCGTCAAGAAAGCAATAATGACTATGGCCAGTGAGGCACTTAAGCATTTGATTAGTGAATGGTATAGGAAAATGATCCTTACGTGTTGCCGTGTTGAGCTTCCTATAGTCGATGCAAACTCGTCATCCGGTTTGTAATCTTTGGGATATTAATTCATTGTTCTCATTCTTTACCATGGTGATTCGGGACTTTTTTGGCACAACTTGGACGGGGCTAACCCATTTGCTATCCGAAATTGGGTAGATGATTCTCACGTCTAAGAGCTTGAGAAATTTTTTCTTCACCACTTCTTTCATCACTAGATTGAGCCTTCTTTGTGCATCCCTTAATGGCTTGGCTTCCCCATCCATGAATATTTGTTGCATGCACTTGGTGTGGCTTATTCCTTTGATATCAGCAATTGTCCATCCAATGGATTTAACATGTGCTCTCAAGACTCGAATGAGTTTGTCTTCTTTCACTTTGCTCAAATTTGCTGCAATAATCATCGGTAATGTCTTTTCATTTCCCAAGTACGCATAGCATAAAGTTTTGGGATGAGACTTAAATTCTAGCTTTGGTGCTTTGATAATAGATGGAACAAACTCATTAGTAGATAAGGGAAGAGATTCACAAGAGTTGAAGTACTTACCTTAGTGTTTTGGGGATGCATCCAATATGTTAATGGCCTCAAAAATTCTTGGGATGACGTTTTCGTCAAAAAGAATGGTTGATCATCTTCCTCTGTTTTTAACCCATGAATTAACACACTTTCCAAAAGAGTTTCTTCTTATGATGTTTCAAATGCCTCTCGAACCAATTTATCCATGATATCTACAAAAAAACATGCACCCTCATCTAAGGGTGGGCACGGTTCGGTTCGGTTTTGGGCAAAACCGAATTGAACCGAAAATATTTCTGTTTATCTAAAATTGAATCGGTTTAAACCGAATAAGAAATGGTAACCGAACTGAACCGAACTGATTTTAATCGGTTCGGTTTAGTTCATTTTGGTTTTTGGCCTAATGGGCTTGATGGGTTTAATGAGTCTTTTTAATATGTTTTTAAATTTGATGGGTTGTTGGATTCTAATTTTTGGTCAAAGTTTCATAAATTTTAATAGTCCAAGCCCAAAAAAACCCAAATCAAACGTAACTAATAAATAATAATATTTAATGAAAGAAAAGAAGTTGGTTAGGGGTTTATTTTACTTATATAGGCGGTTTAATCTGTTCAAACCGGTTTTTGGGAAACCAAACCGGTTTGAACCGAAAACTTTTCGGTTTTCAATTTTTTAAACTGGTTTAAACCGAATTCATTTTATGAACCGAACCGAACCGAACCGAACACCCTTTTTTTGGTTCGGTTCGGTTCGCTTCCGAACTTAGTGCCCACCCCTACCCTCATCATTAGGAAACTTAAAAGCATTAAATACATTAAATTTTACCGTCTCCTCATTCATTGACATTGTAAGTGTGCCTTCATTAACATTGATCATTGTCTTTTTCGTCCTCATGAATGGCCTTCCAAGGATAAAATGAAGATCTCTTCCGGGATTGGGACCATCTTCCATCTCGAGCACTAAAAAATTTGTTGGAAAAAGTAATTCATTGACCTTGACTAGTACGTCTTCTAGCACTCTTCTTGGGTACCGAATTGATCGATCTGCAAGTTGTATACTAACATAGGTCTCCTTGAGTTCATCTATCTTCAAAGATTCAAACATAGAGAAGGGCATTAAATTAATAGAAGCACCTAAATCAAGTAAAGCCCGTTCAAACCTTTGGGTTCCGATGATGCACGGAAACGTGAATCTCCCTAGGTCCTTAAGTTTTGGAGGTAGCTTACGCAAGAGCACAATAGGGACCTACTCATTTAGAGCCACCGTCTCCTTTTCCTTGAATGTTCTCTTAGTTGTACACAATTCCTTGAGAAAATTTGTATACCTTGGAATTTGTTGAACAACATCCAGAAGAGGAATGTTGATTTGTACCTTCCAAAAAGTGTCAAGGAGGTCTTTCATGTTTTGCTCTCTCTTTCCCTTTACAAGTCGCCTCGGATATGGTACTTGTGCTAAAATTTCAGCACTTGGTTCCTCACCCACCGTATCCTTCTTCTTTTGTTGTCGGTTCTTTTAAGGGACTTCTTCTTCTTTTTCTTTGGCCTCCATGTCTATTTCCATCTCTTCATTTTCTTGTCCCGCTTCCTTACCACTTCAAAAAGTGATGGCCTTTACGGATTCTTGATTTCCCTTCGGGTTTTGGATCACTTGGCTTGGGTATCTACCTTGGTCTTTTTAACTCAATGAGGATGCTTTATGCCCAATTTGGTTATCTATGTTCTTGATAGATTGCCTTGTTTCCTGGAAAAAAGATTGGGTAATTAGCGTCAAAGATTCCATGAGTTCATCGAGGGACTTACCTTGTCTTAAAGGTTGTTAAGGTACAAAGTGATTTTGAACAGGTGGTGGCATTAATGCATTTTGAGTGTTTTTTCATCTAAAGTTCGGATATTATCGCCAACTCGGATTATATGTGTTGGAGAATGGATCATTCCTTTGCCTTTGTTGTTGCACATAATCCTCCCCATTGCCGCCTAGACTTGGACATGTCTCCAAAGAGTGTTCTGGATTCGTGCATACCGTGCACACTTGAGAATTCGGGATCAATTGTTGAACTATCTTTGTTAATTGGGCGATTTGGGGTCCATAATCATTTGTGATCACCTCATAAACTCTGACTTTATTCGGAGGGGCTCTTCGGTAGTTGAATTGTTGAGAATTCTCCGAAAGCCTCTCAATTATCTCTTTAGCCTCCAATGCATTCTTATTCATCAATCCTCCTCCATTTGTAGCATCAACCATGATCCTTTCAGAGTCAAGTAACCCTTCATAGAAGTATTGTACAAGGTAATGCTGCTCTATTTTATGATGTGGGCACGAGTTTAGTAGCCTTTGATAACGCTCCCAATATTCATTGAATGGTTCCCTATCGAGTTGCTGCACCCTTATAATTTCTTTCCGGATTTTGTTTGTACGTTGAGCTGGAAAGAATTTTGAAAGGAACTTTGCCGCTAGATTGACCGATGATGCGATGGATCCACTTGGTAGTGAATATTGCCACTCATTGGCTTTGTCCTTGAGTTAGAAAGGAAAAAGTCTCAAAAGAATTCCTTCATCATTCTCGCCTCCATTAGTGATAGTGGTGCACACTGCAAAGAATTCCTTGATGTGAATGTGAGGATCCTCTCCCGATTTTGCATAGAATGTTGGAAGAAGATGGATTGTACCACTCTTGATCTTGAAATTGATGTTGGGCGGAAGAATGATGCATGATGGTTGGTCCAAAGCCCTAGGATTGTGAAATCCTTAAGAGGTCTTAAGAGATTGTACAACGCCACTTAGACAACCGCTGATTTGGTAAAGGATCGTCAGCCACGGTTCTTTCTTGGTTTCTTTGCAGTTTATGGAGAGTTCTCTCGATCTCAGGATCTTGTTCTATAGGATGAATATCTATAGAACGACGACCGTTCATAAACCTACAAAAAGAAAAAGAACTAAAAATTACCAATTAAACCTAAAAGAATAAAATAAAAACAAAAACAAACTCAAAACTAAAGTAAGCAATTTATTCTCCAGCAAATGCGCCAAAAACTTGTTGGTTGCAAAATAGGCAAACAAAAATAATAAAAACCTTGCAAGTGCACAAATTGTAAACGATAGCACAATAGGTAAGCAAGGGTCGTTCCCACGAGGAATGAATTACCTACAAAAGTTTTGAATTTAAAAACACTAATTTAAGACACTCTATGACTCTATAACAACTCAAATAAAACACAGCTCTCACACACGATTGGGGGGTTTTTGAATTGATTTATTAAAAACTAAGAATTTAAATTAAACTAAATTAAGAAACACAGGAGAAAAACTATTTGGAAAAATCAATAAAGAAAACTAGCTAGAACTTCCTATCCATCACTAAACATGCATCAAATCCATAGACAATAATGAAGTTAGTAAACAATCAAACATGATGAAGATATTCACTTCAAGGTGTTGGCATCCTACTCGAGTAGTATAGATTCTCTCCTAGTTATTATGTAAGTTGCATGGCATCTACATAAATACGTGTATTCCAAATTATATCCTAGCATGGACATCTACTAGATTTAATAATAGGAATCCATTAAGAACAAAGAGAATATGAATATCACACAAACCCTAGAATATGACGTTTATTCCAAGTAATTCATGAATCAATTTCCCTTAATTGGGTCTTATTTGAATTAATTTTTGCATGCAAGAATATGTCTGTATTGCATTCGAACTCTATCCTACAATGTAGATCCTAAAATCATGCTCCTAAGGTGATCAATCAAAGAAACACAATAATAGAAAAACAATTATTTTGGAGAAATTTAAATCATCATGTAAGAAAAAAATACTTCATTAAAACACACTTGTCTACCGAATTAGAATCAAGTCTAAGGCTTCAAGTTAACACTAGCTATGAGAAGTTTAGCTACACACCATAACTTTGAATATAAATAAAAACATTAAAATTAAAGAGGTAGAAGAAAAGAGAAAATAAAACTGTGAATGATCTTCGGTCTTTAATCTTGAATAATGAATCTCCAACCACTCTCTTGAAGAAACTCTTGGTATTTATATGTGATTGTAACATCTCAATTTGCTTTGATGTAGGAACCATATCAAGTATGAAAATAGAATTAAACAAGGATTGAAAATTCTTTCCTAACTTGGATTTGTTCTTTGATGATTAATTCCTAATTTGAGTTAAGGAATTTTCTAAAGTCATTAGGATTTGATTTGAAAAGTTCTGGGATAATTCTGGACCAATTCGGAGTGGAAATCCGTCAAAAATAAGCAACAAATGTTGTGGGTGTCACATCGCTAGTGACAGCGGAAAGCACTGGAGATTGCATCGCTGTAAAAATTCAAAGCGGTCTGACAGCGGTTGGCAAAGCGTAAGCTTCTGATGTATGGACCACTGTGTGACCATTGCCAAAATGCACAGCACTAATGACAACGATATGCACTTAACAAAGGCCTTAAAATTGGACGTTGTGGAGGCGCTGTTGAAAGGCCCAGCTATTGCCTTTTTGTTGCTTTTTGAATTTTGACTTGTCTAATTACGCTTTAGTCCCTTTTTGTAACAATTACACTTTAATCCTTTTAGGTCCCGTCCTGCAGCTGTTTTTTTTTTCGTTTTTGTTTTTCAAAAACAATTTCGAATTCGCGTTCGTTTAACCGTTTTTCATTTTATTTTCGAAAAACAAAAAAAATTTGAAAAACACAATTAGTGTTAAAAGTTGAAAATTTGAAAAACATTTGAAAGTTGTTTTTCGTTTTTCGTTTTTGTTTTTTTTTTGTTTTTTCACTTATTTTTTTTATACAAAAAATCATTTTTTTCTTACTTTTCTCCATCTTCCCGTCACTATTCTTCTTCATCTTCTTCCAGACTCATTTTCTTCTTCTTCTTCTTCGCCGATCCTCTTCTTCTTCTTCTTCTTCTTCTTCGCCTTTTCGCCGCCAATCGGCTTCTTCTTCTTCTTCTTCGCCTCCGATCGGTTTCTTCTTCTTCTTCTTCACCTCCGATCGGCTTCTTCTTCTTCTTCTTCTTCTTTTTCTTCTTCACCGAGTCCACTTATTAGTCATCCAGCGAAGTTAAAAATTTCCTTTCCTTGAAATTTTACTGAACTTTGTTTGAATACCAGCTTTTCGATTTCCTTTCCTTCCACTTCCAGTATAAAAGACCCATTCAAGCTTAAAAATTTCAGCCTCCTAATGACATCTATGGCTAGTGAACCTATTCCTTCAAAAGTTGTATATACACTGTTCGATAGAAGTCCTAAACGAATTGGTGTTTCAACAATTGATTCCAATTAACTACGCTAGATATGTGATTGATGTTGAAAAGGGTGTGGTTAAAAATGGTTATTTTACAGGTAATGGTACTTCTCATGATGATTGCAGTGACGATGTGTGTACTAATGATGCCCCTACATATTCTTCTTCAGGGAGTTTACTAGATAGGCGTTTTGTGATTGGTGTTTTAAAATTTTATAGCAATGAAAGATGTCTTGAACTGGG
Organism: Dipteronia sinensis; assembly: GCA_033220585.1. NCBI lineage: Eukaryota > Viridiplantae > Streptophyta > Magnoliopsida > Sapindales > Sapindaceae > Dipteronia > Dipteronia sinensis. Next base: position 69,081,757 of record CM065636.1, on the reverse strand, counting down.
AAGAAGATACCATGCATTGATTATCAAGAGTGAAGTTAGTGTTAATTAGTTTGTAGGAACTAGTCTTGTTGGTATGTTTGCTAAATGTGGAGATATGAGTTTACTGGTAGCACGTTTAACTCCAGATTTTGTTAACTTAACTCCAGTTTACTGAATTTCATGTGTAATGTTCTGGTGACTCACTTTTATTCAAATTCTATATATATATATATGTATATGTATATGTATATATGTATGTATTCGGTGAATCAAATTTCTTCTCTGATTCATTATTATATTTTTCTCTTTATTTTTACAACAATTTTTAAATTATGAGTTATTTGATAATTATTTGGGATGAATTATTGACTCCCTTTTATTCAAATTAAAAATTGCAACAAAAAAAATATGAGAAAAATTATAATTTTTGATGTTTTTCAGTTATTCTACCAGAAGTGTTTTTACTGTTTTCATTTTCAGAATTCAGTTTTCAGTGAAGCTACCAGACGCGTTTTTACTGTTTTCAATTTCAGGATACAGTTTCCCGTATATGCTACCAGACGCGTTTTCAGAATTCGAAAAACAAAAAAAAACACTGTTTTCATTTTCATTTTTATTTTCGAAAAACAGTCACTGAAAAATGCTTATAGGACAGACCCTTAATCTTTTAAAATCATCTTTTTGTCTTGAAATTTACTCCAAGAGCTATCTTCTACACAATCTCAACAAACACATTAAAATATCCAATTTCATCCAAGAACATTACATAAAACATATGACTTACGGGTCTCAAATATCAACATTTATCGACCTAACACGTGAACTATTGAAGTCTGAAGTGAATAATGCTTAACGAGACCAAATTTTTTTTTTAAATGCGGTTCCATTTCGGGTCTAAAGGGTACCTAGTCTGGAACCGTAACTGACTCGTAAATAATGCGAGTCTGATAAGTTAAGAACCATATGAGTATTTGTTAGTTATGGTTATTGTATACCCAAACCACATCATACGGGTATGGTCCAGTTCCATTGGAACCGGTTCTTTTTTCCTAATAACTAGGATTGTTTGGTTTGATTATTCACATCTAGTTAAGTATTTAGTGTTAGTCTAACACTTATTCGCATTGAGCATCCATTGATTGTTCACTTTAGACATTAATTCTTTTCATTGAGTCCAAGTCTTGTGGCTATATGTATTAGTTGCACATGCAATAGAAGTCTTGCAACCAAAGGGTTGGTTGGCAAGCATTATCAAGACCCACTAATAAAGGCCTGTGGGAAAAAAGGTTGAGTTATGATCCTTGAGAAGAGTGACAAGATGACAACTTAGGATTTAATAAAATATTCAATTAGAGGAGTTTCTGTGACTAAGTGGCTAGCCAGGCTAGTACCGTGGTTTTTCCTAGTTAGAGGGTTTCCACGTAAAAATCAAGTGCTCATTTATATTCCGCAATTTACTTGATTTTTATTGTTTGTGTTGGTTTCTATTTTTAATAATGATTAATTTAAAAGGTTGGTAATTTATCGATTAACAACCCATTCACCCCCCTTAATGTTGTTTAGACACACATTAGGGTAGTTTCCATGATTAACAACTCATTAACCTCTGATGCAGGAAAAGAATACTAATTTGAAACCGAGTGTAAGCCATCAAGAGAGTTACTTATGCATGAAAAATAGAAATACATGTATTTTAGGTTCAAAGGAGAAAAATAGAATGGGTTGGTATGTTGTTGATGATGTGTTGTGATGCATTGCTAATTAAGATCTCATTTTTTGTTAAATGATGACGTGTCTTGCAATGAGTAAAAATGATGGAAAATACAGCAAAAGCGTGTGTCTAAACAACCTAGAGGGGGGGGGGGGGGGTGAATGGGTTGTTAATCGACTATTACCAACTTTTTTGATTAGTCAATATTAACAATAAAACCCAACTCAATCAAATAATCAATCAACGTAATTAAAGTACAGAAAACAATAAATAACATGTTTAATCGATTTACGTGAGAAACCCTCCAACTGGGCAAAACTCACAGGCTATCCTTCTAGCCACACACGGTCACAGAAATCCACTATATTAATAAAAGGTTACACCCTCAAATGATACTCTCACTCTCACTCTCGACAACCTCAGGCTATGGACACTACCACTCACCACTCTTGGTTCAGTCCTTAGTGAAATCCCCTGATCAACTACTCTTGGCGTGAGCACCTCCTACTCTAGCCGCAGGCCTTTTACAGTGGCTCTTGGCAACCAATTCTTGGCAACCAACCTTTGGTTGCAAGACTTTACTTGCTTATGCATCTTCACCTTGAAGCCACAAATCTTTGACTCATGAAGAGTATACGGTCTAAGTGAATATATGTCAATATTCGAAATGCAATAAAGTGCAAGACTAAACAATATATGCTTAATTAGATGTTAAGATGCAAATTTAACAACCTAGTTATCTAACAAGCCTACATGCACACACATGAGGTCTCAATTAGATGTAGAGTAATTATAACAACATAATTGTCAATTAAACTCAAATAAACATTCATGAACTTGACTAGATGCACAAAGCCAACCTACTCATCAATTAAACACACATGAACATTTATTGATTAGCTATTTAGGCATAAATGACCTAATGATGCAAGCTATCACAAACAAATCCAAACATACAATTTAGACTCATAAATATATGCAATAAAAAGAGTCAAGGTATTTAATCAAGCAATAAATACATAATCTAGAGTAAGAAGAACAATAAATGATATTCAATGAAGTTATAACTTACCTAGTCATGAAACCATGAAGATCCATGCTCAAATTATGATGAAAGATGCAATATGGAGATGGGTTTTGGGTTTGGAGAGTCAAATATGTTTTCTTGAAGCTTTCTCTCTCTAAGAGCTCTAACCTCTCTCTTAAATCTGATTTTCTGAGCTCTTAGTCGGCCAAGAGAAGAATATGAACAATATTTATGAAACCCTAGTCAAGACTATATCGTTTTGAACTTGGAAAACAAAATCCCGTCAAAACCGCTGTATGTACCGCGATACAGGAAAGTGTCTAGACCATGGTACATATCGTGCAACAAAAGAATCAGTCTTCTGGAATGGACCGTGGTTGAGACCGCTGGATGGATAGGTGCACCCACTGCAGTATACACCGCATGACACATACTGGAACCCACCACTGTTGGGACTATGGTTTAGACAGGTGTTAGGTTCTTGAGTTTTGTTGGTATAATTCTATATCAAAACAACATTTCATTTGTATTGATTTGTTGTCTAGGTCTCATGGTTTATCAAGCTTCAAGGAAGATTGGACAACATATCAAACAAAGTTGAAGTCTTTGAGAGGAACATATTCCATTGTTCTGCCAAATTTGTATAACACATCCACACACTTATTGAAGTATGTACATGGATTAAATTTAATTTGACATCTTTTGTAAAATTGCATGTTCTAGGACTATTTCTAGGAACCGGCATACTTATGTGTTCTTGTGTTTATTTGTTTGTATTTTTCTGATATCGGACTTGAATTTGTTCTTATATTATTCTATATTGAGTTTCAGTCATTTCAGTTACTCATTCATATGTTTTCAAGTTCCGAGTTAGAAGTTATGAAACGTTCCATATCTTTATCGTACATGGTCTTCGTCTTTGTGTTTCGAGTCAAATTTCATATTTTTTTTTAGTTTTGTTGACGTCCATGTGCCTGAGAGAGTCTCGGTTCGTAATCTGAAAATGGATTCAAATTTGGAGTTCGGAGGTAAGAGAACGGTCGAAGAACATTTCAGTGCTTGAGGGGACTTGAAGGGCAAAAAGGAAGCCTTGCACCTCTCCCCATGAAGGCACGTGGCCTCCACGGGAAGAGCAGCCCTATGTCCCTATGGAGGCCACGAGCCCGCTCTTCCAGTGGAGGCCACGTGCCTCCAGGGGATGCAGAAGTGGCTGCTCCCTATTGGCCACTTCGTTTTGGCTCTTTCCCTCCTTTAAATATTCTTGTTTCCCTCTCATTTCATTCCAAGAAGAAAAACTTGAAAAACTTAGATGCAGACATTTTCTCTCAAACTTTCTCATCTTCCAAATACCATAACTTTCTCATTTGAACTTCGATTCAAGTGATTCAAATTGGAGAAGGTTCATATTTGAATTCTCTATCATCTTCAAAAGCATTTGAGGTCATTTGGCCACGTTGTTTGGTGGCTTTCCATCAAAATCCGAGGCTGCACATTTTTTCTTGAGGTATTGATTTATCCTTTGAATTTTGCTCTTCAAAGTCTTCAATTACGTTGGGTTTTCCTCTTATATATATATATATATATATATGTATTTTTAGTGTATATACTTTGATTAGAGTTTTAAACTCTATAGAAGCTAGTCTTGGACTTGATTAGAAACGTTTATGTTGAGTTAGGTTTCATAGAAATCTATGTTTTCACATGCCTGTGGGTTGTATTGTGCAAGCTTTCTAGTTAGGACTATTTGTGCTTCAATTGATTGATTTTGATGATTGATAGTCTATTCATGTGCTAGATCTAATTAATTGATCATATCTAAGATTAGCAAAATTTCTTGTGTATTTAGAGCCTATTAAGATTCTATTGAGTATTATGTAAATTTGTGCTCTAAATGATTGCTAGATGATTTCTATTGAGAATATATTTTAATTCTAGCATTTTATGTTTTAGTTCTAAGACTTGAAAATATGCTTCATGAAAATGTTTTGATTTTCAAGCTTTAGTGACATGAGTGAAATCTAGGTCTTATACATGTATTTGGTGTTTTGCATGTACTAGATTGTTATTCATATTTTAAGAGCTAGGCTACATTGTTTTTTGGACTTATTAGTGCCTATGCTTAGTTTCTTCATGAGATGTATTTGATCCATGCATTTCATATGTTCATGCATCATTTGTATGATTGCATTGTTTTAGGATTGTAAACTAGAATATTATACATTGTGTGCTCATTGTTTAATTCTAGTTTCCATGGGATGTGTTGATCATCATATTCTATGTTGTGTTCTTGGATGTGTTTTGCAATCATGATCACTTAGAAAGTCCTTGTAAAAGGCATGAAGTCTTGGCTAGAGTCAGGAGGACTTGGATAGTCAAGCAAGAAATTCTTGGTTAAAGTTAGGAGAACTCGGATAACCAAGTGAGAAAGTCTTAGCTAGAGTTGGGAGGACTATGATAGCTAAGCAAGAAGTCTTGTCTAGGATCAGGAGTATCCGGATAGGCAAGCAAGGAATCTTCCTAGAGACGGGAGATCTTGGATAGGAAGTTGCTTCCTAGAGGTGTGTTAGACACATCTTGGATAGGGAGTAGGTAATGTGGTTCACTAAGCCCGAGGGTAGGATATAAGTGATAGCTTGGAGTGTGTATCATGGGATTTGGTCACTACTTTGAGTGTGTATCTTTTATTCATCATAGTGGATTCATTTTACCTATGGTTGTGGATTCAACCCGTGGATGTTTCCTCTTCGGAGGTTTTACCACGTAAAAATCATGTGTCACATTTCTCTATCCTTATCTCTTTGATTTGTATATATGTGTTGCTTTGCAATTGAAAAAACAATTGATTATTAGTTTATGTTTTGTAACATTTCTTCTATTGTATGATATAGACATTGTAAGCTTTAATTCTTTAAATATATTTATCAATGGTCTATATATGCTTATGTGTGGTTATTAGATTGTGATACAAGCTATCTTGAGTGACAAACTTGTGTTTGTTTTAAGGGAGAGAAAAAGGTATAAAAACCTATTCACCCGCTCTAGGTTAGCTTTAGGAAAATTAACCGTGTTTGTATTTTCAATTGGTATCAGAGAAGGTCACTAGACGGTACTTAGTGAGATCTAGAGATACACTCATAGTGATTTACAAAGCTTTGAAGCTATGTTGGTTCAAGAAGATGTATTGGCCGAGGGTGCTTCAAATTCAAGACCTCTATTGCTTAAAGGATATAATTATGAGTTTTGGAAGTTAAGGATGAAAGCCTATATCTGCTCTATTGATGAGATAGCATGGATGGTGTTGGAAGAAAGTTACACACCTATAAGGAAGATATTAGAAGATGGCTCCAAAATTTCCAAATCAAGGAGTGAGTGGACGGTCAATGAGTTTGATATGGCCAAATGGCATCACCGAGCTGTTAATGCCATTTTTGGAGGAGTTGATGGACATCAATTCTCCTACATACAAATTCTTGAAACCACCAAGGAAGCATAAGATGCATTACAAGTTACCAATGAGGGAACTTTGGCGGTAAGGAAATCAAGGCTTCAAATGCTTACATCGCAATTTGAAATTTGTGTATGAGTGAAGAAGATAAGCTTGAAGACTTCCAATTTAAGCTTCACAACATTGCCAACCAATGCCAAGCACTTGGTGTGCCAATCTCAAGAGTGTCTCAAGGTTATAGCTATAAAAGAAAGCAAGGATGTTGATTGTTTAAGCATCGACGAATTGCTTAGATCACTTCAAACATATGAAATGAGCTTAAAGCCGAAAGCCAAAAGCAAGGGTATTGCTCTCAAGGCCATCAAAGAGGATAGTGATGATGAGAATAAAGAAATGTCTTTATTGGTTAGGAAGTTCAAGAAGTTTCTAAGAAGAGGTACCAAATCAAATGGTAACTTGTCTAAAGAAAAGGAAGTCAAGAAGTCATCTACTCCAAGGCATGAAAAGAGTGGTCATGCAAAGAACAACAAAAAAGGTTCAATGTTTCAAGTATAAGAAGTTTGGTCATTATGCCACGGCTTGTCCAAATGATAAATCTAAGGAGAATAAGAAAGGGAAAACAATGTCAGCTACATGGAGTGATGATAGTTCTAGTAATGAGGAAAGCTCAAGTAATTAGTCCTTTAGTGAAGAAGAGAATGTTAGCAAATATGTTGCTTTTACGGCTTCTCTCACAAAGCTAGAAGATGATTCTATGGTTTCCATGGTTGAGGAGATTGATCATGTTAGGATTATGCTCAATGGCAAGAGTGTAATATTGTAATTGACAATCTTCTCATATTAATAAAGTGAATTCTGATTCTTATAATTACTTATAGCATTTATTATTATAATTGTCAAGGTAAATAATCATAAGGTCAAAAGACTATGAGACATGAAGAATTGTTCATACATCCGGATATGTATGAGGTAGATACAATTCTTTAGTTAGTCTTGAATAACGTTCACAACTTAAGTTAAAGGTTGGGCACCTCTATCTTGTTAAAGTTGTAGAATTCTTTTACTAGCATTTGAGTGGGATCAAATGAATATGATGAGTCTAAAATCATCGAAAGGTTTTCGAGTAAAAGAATCTAGTGCACTAGGTGTATTGAACTGGATCACAATGAAATACTTTATTTAGAACCGTCACTAGATATAAGTCTTTTTATTAAAGAGGACAATCGGATAGTCTATCTTAATCCTGAGATAAATGATGGACTTATGGTTGCAAGTGTTATCATTAGAGCTATCAATGAGTACGATTATATAGCATAGTCTATCCTCGATAGTTTGGTGGTATACATTTGTTAATCGATAGAGGACTTCATTTATAGATATGGACATCGTGGCTCCATTTATTAAATGAGAGTATAATATCATCATATGGATGTTTTGAGGTATTGGATATTAAATCTCAACGTTGAGTTTTCAATAATGATTATTGAAAACATGGCTTCTGGACAAGTCAAAGTATCCAAGTTCGAAATGTGGTCATATGAGGAAATATGGTAACTTGGAGAGCTATAGGCGGTCTATGAGCTCTTGGCGATTACTGATATTATTCACGAGGATACACCATCTCCTATAAGATTGTCTAGGGTATGAATGAGAAACATCTCCTTATTCTATCTTTATTTAAGAGTTCAATTTTAGCTCTTTAGTGGAATGAGTTAAAATTAATAGATTGGACCTAAGTGAATCATTTGTTGATTGTGATTAGGTTGTGTCTATTGAAGCTTAAATTTAGATAGCCCGCCAAGATCCCCAATCCACACGTATTTGCATGGATCACTTGATATATTCTACCGGGCCGATTTAAGGGTCCATCTAGAATTGTTTTTAATATATCAAGAATATAATATGTCTATTATTTAATTAATGGGCTACACTATTATATTAATATATTAAAAGGAGACATGTGGGCTTGTTTCTTTTAGTAAGAATGGGTCTGGTTTACATGTGGGTTTTTATTTAAAGTCCAATGGATTAAATGAAATAAGAAAATAATATATGGCCATTTATATAAATGGGGCGGCAAGGTGTATATATTAACCTAATATATTATTTTGTTTCATTGTTTTAATTAAATAAGAATTAGTTAATTTATTAATTAATTGTTTAATTAATAAACAAATCTTTTTCTGATCAGGAAATATATTTCCTAAAGTTATACTATTAGTAGTAGTATATTAAAAGTAAAAGACTTGTTTGATAAGAAAATAAATAATTAATTTTATTTATTTAATCAAATAAGAAGTCTTTTTATTTAGTCAATAAAAGAATAAAAATATCTATGAGTTGGATTAGGTTTTGAAGTCTAAAGGTTGATGGAAATTAGGGTGCAACACAAACTCTTTTTGGTATGTGATTTGCGGCAACCCTAGTCCATTTAGAGGAAGATTTCGGCAATCCTAAATAGAAGAGGAAGCAAAATTTCGGCCACCTATATAATACCACATATAGAATTCGGCCACATATAGTTGATTGAATGATTCAATTTTTCTTCTTCTTCTCAATTCATAGAAAAGGATAATTTTTATTCTACTAAATATAAAAGAGAGAAGAGATTATTCTTTGATAGTACACTGATTGCTTGTTCATCAATAAGCATGTGTGTACAACATCGAATTAGGTTCACGCGAGTTTCGATCATCAGATTGAGAACTCAAAAGTGACCGGAATAATTTTTGTCTTCTTTTGATTGTTTTGTGACTAACAAAAGAAAAAGAAAACTTTGTTCATCTATTCTCAGGTTTGCAATTCAAAGAAAAAGGGAGACCACGCTCCTAGGTGATTCACGTACGTGTTCGGATTGGAAGATCTCGCTGTACTGTTCACGATCACTGTTCACCCGGGTACTGATCACAATCACTTTTCACGCGGGTACTGTTCACGGGTATCGGAAAAGATTTTGCGGATTACCAATCGACGTAAGTCAATCGGATCACACGTCAAGAGGTATTTAACTCTAACCGTATATATTTGAGTTTAATTAATTAAAAGGTTAAGGTTCAAATTTGAGAAAAATTTTAAAACCATACGAAATCTATTTTTCGTTTCTTCCGCTGCATTTTATATCGATTTTTCCCTACAGATCAAAGTCATCAAAAAGATAATAGCATGAATGTAAACAATCTCGATTTTATGACCAAGATTAGTAATCTTGAGAAGCAAAGAGATGAAGTATTGAGAGAGGGTAAGAAGAAACATGACTTAATCAAAACTTAAGTGGATGAGTTTGTTGAGACCTTACATAGATTCATGTGTGAAAAAAATGAAATCATGAAGAGATATAATGAGGTTGAAAGACTTGTCTTTGAGCACAAGGATATTGTTTCTATCATGAAGGTTAGAGAACAAGAATTTATTGAGGAGATCAACATTGCTAAGCAAGCTATCAAAGACTTAGTCAATGGTTCGATCAAAATGAAGAACATCATGGATCTTGCTCAACCTCAAGGAGGATCTAGCATCTTGAAATGTGTGGAAAAGCTTGTGATAGCACCACCTTCCTCAAGAAATGCTAAGAACAAGAAGATCAAGAAGTCTCCTAAGAACAGTCTTTCCAAAACTAAATTTATCTCCATGACATGTGAACTTGGTTGATGACAGGCTTAAATTGATATGCATGGTATCTTTGCTTTGCTTAAAATTGAATGCAGATGTGTGTGTTTGAAATTGACAAGACTTCACTCAATAAGGATCTTGTATCCATTCAATTAATAAGGATGTTTCATCCAAAGTGAGTCTTGTCTCTCTTCTTAATGGTTTGAACTGGAAAACTATCAATAAGGATTACATATCCATTCAATCAATAAGGATTTTACATCCATGTCTTGTTTGGCCCTTAAGGATTGATATAATTGCTTGTTTGTGTTAAATTTTTTTTTTAATCACTATATCTTGTTTGCTTATGACAAAAGGGTACAAATTGGTTTGAATTCCTTTGGAAACTCTTTTGATGTTTGCTTTATCAAATACCGCTGCTTGAACTTTGATGTTATATGTATTGCACCCAAAGCAACAATTTCACACATTTTTTTCATAAAAAAATTCTCATTGATTCTCTCTTAATTAATTAAGTTGCATAAAGTTCTTGTATATGATTATACAAATGTCATGTGTGCCAATAACTCTCTTTGCTAAAGTGCCCGGTTGGGGATACTCATTTGCCTACCTCATGATAAAATGAGGGAGTAGTATGTTTGTTTTGGTAGTTTAGGGGAGTTCCATATTATGGGAGAATTATGCGTTCAGGGGGAGTAACCCATTTAGGGGGAGAAACCCATTTAGGGGGAGCATTTGCATAGCACTTCATTGCATGATGCTTGCTTTCTTTATTGCAAATGTTTGTCTAGCTTTATTTCTTTTGATCACCTCACATACACTTGTCTTGGAAAGTGTAGTTATCTTGCTTTGTAGGGATGTTAATTCTACAAGAGACTTGAAGTCTTGAAGATATAGATCTTAGAAATCTCTTTGTAATGTAGAATTACTTTTTGTTGACCTCTAGTCTTTTGTTGTTTTGTGAGGTTGTATTGTGAGTGGTGGTTTTGTCACGAAATAGCCAAAGGGGAAGATTGTAAGTTCCTCATATTTTGATTGGCTCATTTCGTTGACAAACCACATTGGGGATTTGCTTGTAAGGGTATATTAGGCCTCCTTGTTCGTGATCAAGCTTCAATGTCATCCTCAAGCTCAATTGCACTTCAAATGTATATCACTTGTGCTTAACTCTTTTGAAGAGATTTAGTTGCACACACATACACACATCTCATGCATTCTCTTATTTTGTATTTTTTTTTGTGTTACATATTGGTGCTCATTCATGATTATATATATCTTCATGCATGTTTGTTTCTCACTTCACACTTGCACAACTTTCATATAGGTTTAGATGTTTTTTTGTGCAGAGAAGAGATTTTTTCCTTTGACCGCGGTGTAGACCGCTGGGTATGCACTTGCACATACCGCAGCTCTTGAAGCGGTTTTGTCCAGTGTTATCACTATGTTGAACCGTGGTTCCTTACACGGTTGGTGCATATTGTCTCAGCCACGGTCTCCACTGCGATATTTTCCAGTGTATGTGATGTGGTATATACCGCGCTACAGACACTTGCCTGAACCGCGGTACGCACCGTGGTATGACTCGTTTTTGCAGCTTCTTTGGCAAAACGACGTCATTTTGCTTAGGGCTTCTTGTATATACATCTTCTCTTATCTTGGTAGAGTTAGAGCTTCTATTTTCAGACCTAAGTGAGAGAAAAAGTCCCTTTTAGTGAGAGAAACTCCAAGACTCCATTTTTACTCAACCAAACTCATTTACATGTGCATATAGGATAATTCAAGCATCATATCTTCATAGGTGTTCTTTGTTTTCATAACTAGGTATCTTGAACATGCTCTAGAACTTCTTGCTTCATTTATATGTTCATCTTGCTTAGGTTTAGCATTTATTTTCTTGATTAAATGCATGACTCTTTGTTTAATGTTGTCTCTAACATGTTTGAGTCCTTGTGTGTTGGTTGAAATTGATTGTTCATTGATAGCTAGCATCTAGGACCAGTTTGCCCTCTAGCTATATCTTCTTGCTTTGTATTTAGACTTTGATATCTAGGAATATTGTTTATTGCCATCTTGAATTCCTAGATAAGCATTTAGTGTAGTCTAACATTAATTGCATATTAGAATATTACCATTGGATTTAAATGCTTTGACTTGGTTGCATGCACTTGTGACTACATCTTTTAAATCTAATTGTCCACATTTAAGGAACTGATATATCTTATATCAGTTCAAACTGACAATAGAAAAACTGTATATATATATATATATATATATATATATTGAAAGAGAGGAATGCAAAAACGGAAGGGACGGAATTAAAGGTCCATTAAAAATATAGTATTTGCAATTCGTGAGAGTTAAAAAGAGGCCACATGATTTAAATTCCAAATATTTAAAATTATTGTTGTATTAAATTTTGGATTGTGGTTCTTTTTGTATTCCGTATAACATAAGTCATTCATATATTCATATGATGGGTTAGAGAAAATCCTTAATGGGACGGTCTCACTCTCATTGCCACTTGGTGAGACCGTCTCAATGAGATTGCACTCTTTATCTCGAGAACATAAATATATATTATTAAACTATAATTTAATGTAATATCATTGGACGGTCTCACCAAATGGATATGAAACCGTCTCATTGAAGATTTTCTCGACGGGTTAAAGTTCAATTCATTAATTATTGATATTATTACTAAATATTAAAATTTTGGATTGTAGTCCTTTTGATATTACCGTGAAAACTAGAGAGGCAATATGATTTAAATTCAAAGTATTTAAAGTTATTGTTGTATTAAAATTTTGGATTGTGGTCCTTTTATATTCCCTATAGCAGAAGTCATTCAGATGAAGGCTTAATGTTCAATTCATTAATTATTATATTTCAAAAAAAAAATTCATTAATTATTGACATTAGTACTAAATATTGGAATTTTCCAAATTTTTTTAATAATCCTTTTAAAATGTACTCATTAATCAATGTTAACTAATAGAAGGCAAATCAACTAATTAATTCCAAATCTCCCTCATGACAACACGTGGTGCCGTGATGATTCTATTTTAGTATATGAGTAGTTTACAACCCGCACGATGTGCGGGCAAAGTAAAAGATAAATTGAAAATAACATTTGTGGAGTTTTTATAATAATGAAAATATTATACTTAAAATAATATAAAAAGTACTCCTAAATCAAAAGTAATATAGTTGTAATTATCTACCATGATTACTATGGTCATAGGAAAATCTCATATCCTATCATCAATAATCTTAGTTTTTACTCTAGTTTTAGAAGTTAAAATACAAAGATCGGAAGTAGACTTAAAACAATTAAAGTTAAAGTTAAAGCTAAATCACTTACAACTTCGTCTTCTTCATCATATCGCGCGTTCCTACATCAATATAATTATTTATGTAAGTTCCTCATTTTTATGATTGGCTTATTTCATGATAAATCACATTGGGGATGTTTATGTAACGGGTAGCATAAGTTCTCCAAGTGTGGTTTTCTCGAAGACATGCTTCCGATCATCCTAAAGAGCTTCAAGAGAGGTAGTCCAGTTGTTCAGTTGTTCAGTTGTTCTTAACTCTTGAAGAGATTTAGTTGCACACACTCACTTGCATGCATTATATTCTTGTTTACATGTAATTGAATGATGCATTGTATGCCATTCATCACTCCACACTTGCACATTTTGCATATTAGAATAGTGTGTTGAGTCTGTCTGAAAAAGAGGATTTTCCTTTTCATCGCAGCTCAGGTCGCTGGCTAGGCACCTGCCTCCGCCGCGGTCCCAACAACGGTTGGCTCCAGAAGTTGCATGCTTCGTGGACCGCGGTCTGTGCACTTGTACGGATAGCGTTCCATACCGCGGTAAACATCAGTAGGCCCCTGCTACCTAGACCGCAGCCTGTGCTTTGCATGCACAGCGGTCCCCGCCGCGATGTTGTCCAGACGGTGCACCACTGCATGTACCGCGGTCTGGGCACTTACCCGAGCCGCGGTCCAGCAAGCGGTATTGACGGGATTTTGATTCCCAAGCCCGAAACGACGCAATTTTGTCTAGGGTTTCTATATATATGTTCTCTTCTTCCCTAACTCGTTTTTAGAGCTAAAAGAACATATTTTTGAGAGAGTGAACAACCTTTAGAGAGAGAAAGCTTCAAGATTTGTTCTTTGACTCTCCAAACCCAAAACCCATCATATTCATGCATTTCTAAGCATCTTTAAGGCATGGGTCTTCATCATTAGTTGACTTGGTAAGGTAAACAAAAACCCCATCTTTATCATTTGTTCATACTTTCCAAGATTGTGTTTTTATTGCATTTATTAGTTGATTAAATGCTAGGACTCTATTTAATGCATCTATTTATGAGTTCCTTTGTATGATTGGGTTTGTACTGTGATAGCTTGTATTTAGAACATATTTGCCCTCTAGCTAATTAGGACTCATTAATTGCATTTGTTAATTGCATATATTGTCCTTGCCATTTTGTATGACAACATGTGTTGATATGACATTATTTGATGACTAGATTTTAGACTTGTATATCTATATCTAGTTAAGTCTTTATGGCATTCATATAGACACTGATATCTAGGATTTGTACTTAGTGTCATCTTTAATTCCTAGATAAGCATTTAGTGTTGCCTAGCATTATTTGCATTTTGAATATTCATATATTCACTTAGGTTGTTAATCTCTTCTTTAAGAGTTAGTCTTGTGACTGCTAGGTGTAGTGCACAAGCAAGTGAAGTCTTGCAACCAAGGTGTGGTTAGCAAGCAAAGTGATCAAGGATTCACTATAAAGGCCCGTTGGGTAGTAGTGGTTGGTTAGTGACCGAGAATGGTGTGACTAGAGGTCAACCTAGGTTATAAATATCATTACATTAGTGGATTTGAGGATCGTGTGTGGCTAGAAGGATAGCCCATGGTTTTTCCCTTGTTGAAGGGTTTCCACGTAAAAATCAAGTGTTATGTATATTTCCGCACTTTACACTTGATTTTGTATGTTTGTTTATGAGGTAAATTTTTAATATTGATTAATCAAGAAAAGTTGGTAATTAACTTGATTAAAACCTATTCACACCCCCCCCCCCCCTCTAGGTTATTAGACACACGCTTAGAGTTGTATTTTCATTTGGTATCGGAGCGGGTTCCTAGACATACTTAGGTGATCCTTGCTCGTGATTGTGTGTCTTGCATTTGTGTGCATTTTGCTTATTGCATTCATTTGCATTCATCTCATTCCCTAAACACTATGAGTGGCATTGAGATGATAGAGGGTGATTTGACCTATAAAGTTGAGAGGAAGATATATGACTCCGATGAGGAGATGACTCTCATGGTTGAGAGATTTAAGAGATTCACAAAATCTCACAAGAAGAAGTTGACCTTACTAAAGAAGAATGAAGCAAGTGAGGAAAAATCCTCAAGGATAGATGGTCAATGCCTTGAGTGTGGTGCAATTGGCCACAATGCCTCCAAGTGTGGTAACTTGAAGTTCAAGAAGGGAGGTTTAAATATGATCGCTACTTGGAGTGATAGCGAAGTTGAAGTAGTTGAAGAAAGTTCCACAAGCTCGGTTGAGGGTGAGAACAACTACTTCATATTTTCGGTTTCCTACCATGAAGAAACACAAGCCATCACTAAATGTGTGTCACTTGAAGATTTCAAGATTGGTGACTTGGAGTTTGGAAACCGAAGTGGAGCAAACTTGAGAGAAGCAAGTGATGATGATATGAGCCACGAATCCACTAGTGGTAGATGCTTCGAATATGGGAGTTCATGCTCCGGGAACTCTTATGAAAATGTGGTGGACAACCAAGAGTTCATTGACTACCTTCAAAAATGTTTGGAGGAGAAAAAGGATGAAGTTCTAGGGTTGATGAAAGAAAATCTCCAACTAAGAACTAAAGTGACTTAGTTAGATGAAGAAGTGTCACTTGTTAAAGTGAATGAAGTGATGATGGAGAAGGAACTTGAAGAGGCAAGAGATACACTTGCTAAGGTGACTTTAAGTTCGGAAAAGATTGACCATATGTTGGGTATTGGAAAGAAGCCAAATGATAAGAGAGGACTTGGCTTTGTAGATGATGAGCCCACGCCATCCTCAGACAAGACAACTTTTGTGAAGGAATGTATTCATATGTTGTCTCCTCCATCTCAACATTCGATGAATACCTCCATTGATGACTCCTTGATGATGGACAAGATTGATGTGTCCAAGTATGAGAAGGAGATTAAAGATTGCCACCAACGGATGAAGGCCATGAAAGAAGAGCTTGCCAACAAAGAAAACTTCTTGAAGATTGTCAAGGAAAGAGAGAAGAAGTGCCTTGAAGAATTAAAGAAGGCCAAGGTTAAACAACCTCAAGCTCAAGGCAAGGGCAAAGCTTCAAGCAATCAATCTTCCACTCAAGGAAAGTCCACACAAGCCTTGGCAACTCAACCAAAGCCTAGGCAATCCAAGAAGAAAGGACAAGTCCTTGAGAAGTCAATCACCTCTTCCAACAAGCCAATTATGAAGAAAGAAGGTAATCATAAGAAACATGAACAACCAAAGAGGTAAATTCAACCGGCTCAGCCACCTCAATAAGCTCAACCACAAAGGCATCACTAATAGGCTCAAGTTCCAAGGATAAGCCAACTGGTGCATCATCAAAGACAACCTCATCAACATGGCGATACCTCGATGAGATCTCAATGTAATGGTATAAACTCTTCTTTTATACCTACTTGTCATTTTTGTGGTATGATTGGTCACTTATGACCAAATTACTTTAAATACATTAAGAGATGTAGGTTAGAGAGCATGAAAGAAAAACGGTTGAAAAAGGGGGCAAGTTTGCATAAACCTAGGGAACCTAGAAACATGTCTATGACCACTAAAATCGTTAAAGTGGAACCTAGGTGGGTTAGAAAGAATGAACCCGCTTGCCTTGGTGCCCATGTGACACTCATAGATGCAACTAGGTCCATTGGACTTGGTAGGTCTATAGGGGCTCTTGCCTCCCATTGACTTGGTTGGATTTGACCTCATTTGGGGAGCTCAAGCAAAAAGAACGAACTTGCATGATTTGCTATGTGCAAAAAGTTGATTAATTTTATACTCTTTGATAATTGCTTGAGATGATTGGTTGTACATATGCTTATATGTTATTTTTTTTAATAAGTGTGCAACATTGCTTTACTTGCAATCCATGTCATATTTTGGTTCAACAATGAATTTTTGGACTAGGAGATTCGATTGGGAAGTACATTTGAATGACCTATAATTTATCTCCATGACATGTGAATTTGATTTTTTTTATGACATGCTTTAAAATGATATGCATGAAATATTTGTGATTGCTCATATGCAAAATATGTGTGAAAGCAAATAAGAAGACTAAACTCAATAAGGACCTTGTGTCCATTCAATAAATAAGGATGTCTCATCCAAATTTAGTCTTCTCTCTTTCTTTATTAGTTGAACAAGGCTACTATCATACTGGTATCTTACCTGGAAAAATCAAAAAGGGTGCAAAAGTCGCTCATGTCTTGTTTCGCTTATAAAGTTTGATATAGTTGCTTTTTAAATTGAAATGCTTTTGAAAAACTATATCTTGTTTGCTTATGACAAAAGGGTACAAATTGGTTTGAATTCTTTTGGAAACCCTTTTGATGTTTGCTTTGCCAAATACCATTGCTTGAACTTTGATGTTATATGTCTTGCATGCAAAGCAACACCTTCACACATTCTAGTAATAATAAAACTCCTTGAATCTCTCTCAATTACTTAAGTTGCATAAAGTTTGTGTATATGATTATGCAATGTATTTGTGCGATTAGCTCTCTTTGCTAAAGCAACCCGATAGGAGGAGCTCATTTGCCTATCTCATGACAAAAAGGGGGAGAAGTCTTGAAAGATATAGGGGGAGCATTGTTTATGCTTTAGGGGAGAAATCATGAGAGAGAGTAACTCTTTAGGGGGAGCATTGCACATGCATTCTTTGTATTGCTTTATTTGAGTGCAATGCTTTTTATATTTGTTCACCTCACATGTACGTTTTCTTGGAAAGTTCTTTCTTGCTATTATGTGTAGCTACGATGATCTACGAAGAAAATGAAGGCCTTGAAGATTTAGATCCTAGGTCTCTCTTAATGTAACGTAGAATTACTTGTTGACCAATAGCTTTGTTTTCTTTTTTATAAGGATTTATTGTGAGTGGTGATTTTATCATGAAATAGACAAAGGGGGAGATTGTAAGTTCCTCATTTTATGATTAGCTTATTTCATGACAAATCACATTGGGGATGTTTATGTAACGGGTAGCATTGGTTCTCCAAGTGTGGTTTTCTATAAGACATGCTTCCGATCATCCCAAAAAGCTTCAAGAGAGGTAGTTCAGTTGTTCTTAACTCTTGAAGGGATTTAGTTGCACACACTCACTTGCATGCATTATATTCTTGTTTACATGTAATTGAATGATGCATTGTATGCCATTCATCACTCCACACTTGCACATTTTACATATTAGATTAGTGTGTTGAGTCTGTCTGGAAAAGAGGATTTTCCTCTTCACCGCGGCTCAGGTCGCTGGCTAGGCACATGCCTTCGCCGCGGTCCCAACAGCGGTTGGTTCCAGAAGTTGCATGCTTCGTGGACCGCGGTCTGTGCACTAGTACGCATTGCGTTCCATACCTCGGTAAACATCAGTAGGCCCCTGCTGCCTAGACCGCGGCTTGTGCTTTGCATGCACAGCGGTCCCCGCCGCGATGTTGTCTAGACGGTGCACCACTGCATGTATCGCAGTCTGGGCACTTACCCGAGCTGCGGTCCAACAAGCTGTATTGACGGGATTTTGATTCCCAAGCCCAAAACGACACAGTTTTGTCTAGGGTTTCTATATATATGTTCTCTTCTCTCCTAACTCGTTTTTAGAGCTAAAAGAACATATTTTTGAGAGAGGGAACAACCCTTAGAGAGAGAAAGCGTAAAGCTTTGTTGCTTGACTCTCCAAACCCAAAACCCATCATCTTCATGCATTTATAAGCATCTTTAAGGCATGGGTCTTCATCATTAGTTGACTTGGTAAGTTGAACAAAAACCTCATCTTTGTCATTTGTTTATACTTTCCAAGATTGTGTTTTTATTGCATTTATTAGTTGATTAAATGCTAGGACTCTATTTAATGCATCTATTTATGAGTTCCTTTGTATGATTGGGTTTGTATTGTGATAGCTTGCATTTAGGACATATTTGCCCTCTAGCTAATTAGGACTCATTAATTGCATTCATTGTCCTTGCCATTTTGTATGACAACATGTGTTGATATTGCATTGTTTGATTACTAGATTTTAGACTTGCATATCTATATCTAGTTAAGTCTTTATGGCATTCATATAGACATTGATATCTAGGATTTGTACTTAGTGTCATCTTTAATTCCTAGATAAGCATTTAGTATTGTCTAGCATTATTTGCATTTTGAATATTCATATATTCACTTAGGTTGTTAATCTCTTCTTTGAGAGTTAATACTAGGTGTAGTGCACAAGCAAGTGAAGTCTTGCAACCAAGGTGTGGTTGGCAAGCTAAGTGATCAAGGATTCACTATAAATGCCCGTTGGGTAGTAGTGGTGGGTTAGTGACCGAGAATGGTGTGACTAGAGGTCAACCTAGGTTATAAACATCATTACAATAGTGGATTTGAGGATCGTGTGTGGCTAGAAGGATAGCCCGTGGTTTTTCCCTTGTTGAAGGGTTTCCACGTAAAAATCAAGTGTTATTTATATTTCCGCACTTTACACTTGATTTTGTATGTTTGTTTATGAGGTGAATTTTTAATATTGACTAATCAAGAAAAGTTGGTAATTAACTTGATTAAAACCTATTCACCCCCCCCTCCCCCCCCCCCCCCCCCCTCTCTAGGTTATTAGACACACGCTTAGAGTTGTATTTTCAATTTAAAAGCAATATAAAATGATACTGATACAATAACAAAGAAATTTACCTTCAAGATTGCAATAATAAAAAATTTAACCATTATATAAGTTGCATTAACAATATCTGTAATTTGAATTTTTAGATAAAGTTTGCATAAAAATATATAAAAAGTATTGTGTTTGTATAACTTAATAAAATAAGTTATATGCAAGTTTGTTGGTGTTGCAATGAAAAGTTAATGTGTTTATGTTTCAATCTTCATCTTAATTACGTCCCCACATTTAAAAGAGAAACCAATTTAAATTTTATTAAGAAAATAATATAACTCTACCTTAGCAGTCACAACACAAAACTTACCGGAGCTTTGAAGATATGAACATTAATACCATGATATCCATGACAAACAACAATGACTACATCATCTATAGAAAAATTACCAAATGTATCAGTTGAGGGACCAAAAGGTTTGTACTTGTGTTTGTTTCAAAACATAGAGATTGGACTTCTTTAAAATTCTTTAAAAATATTTACCGCTCCTAATCATTCAACCTTAATTAAAAAAGGAAAAGACAAATCAATGGTACACTTGTTGAAAAAAATGAAAATAAAATCAAATGTTTATATTCTCTATTTTCCAACCATCACCACCAAATTTTACTGAACTCTCAAAGTTACCATTTACATCAGTATTTTTAACGAAAGCGCGTTGATAACCTCGTTATCATATTAAGATATTGGAATCTCCATAATGCGTCCATTACGCTTGTAGCTCTATTCACCTTCATCTGTATATATGCTTCCCAAGGGAGTGAAAGAAAAAGCACGTATAATGTATATATATATTTTAAAATGTGATAAAAGTATACATATATTATAAGATTTTCTATATATCTCAAACTTTAGTTTTGTAATTGGATACTCATAAGTCAATATAGCACTATGTATTTTTTTTATGCAGCCATACCATATTTTCTCCGAAAGAAATTCATATATGCATACAGTAACACAATATCATATCTTCTAAAACCATAAATTAAGCTTAGTTAAAAAAAACAAATAACAGAAATGTCATAAGTTTATAACCTCCAAACCACCACCAGCAGGTTTTAATAAATGATCATCAAGCAGATTTCACAAAATGGTGAGACATCAATCTGGAAATCTTTGTGAATCCAACTGAGCCTTTTTCACTAAAGATAATCTTCAACTTATCATCGCAAAATAATCCTTCCTATTTGCAGGATTCTAGAGGCTGTTGAGTCTGATGTATTCCCAGACGTACGCGACGTCGTCAGTGTAGACCACTTTATTACACTTCATTTGATCACAGGAACTTGCCAACTTCTTGAGACACAGGTACCACTTTTCTGATCCCAATTTTCCTCACACGTCCCGACTCTGCCGCCGACAACTTCGCTGCCGCCATCACTGCCCTGCATCGACCAAACAACCTGTTGTACGCTCCTCCCATTCTTAACTCTTCGATATAGCACTATGCATTTATAGTCATAAAAGTCATTCATTGTGGAAGGATACATAACTATGATTAAATGTTCATCAGATTTAATTGAATAATCATGTTTTGTGTTGTTACGTTACTAAAGCAGCAGCAGAAATAAATAAAATTTTGTACGTAACATTTACTTGATGGACGCAAATGAATTATTGAAAAAAAGAGTTCAAATTAAATATACCATGAAACAACAAAAGTTTTACATGTGGATGCAATGTATGAATTGATTTTTTTTATATCCTCAAATTTTATTTGTCCATAAATTACTTTAAAAAAATAAAAAAATTTGTCCATAAATATTAATTAATATTAATGGCAGCAATAAGATCTTTTGATATTATCAAATTTTATTTTTGTCAATAATTATTTATTTAGAATAATAGCAGCAGTAAACATTTTTTGTATTGATATTTCCGTTTTACAGACTCAATAAATTTGTAACACAACAATAATTTAAATAGTTATGATTTAACTTATCGGTCTAAGATATTTGATGCATTGGTGAAGTAAAACAATCATGGGGCAATTCTTTAGATTTATTTCTTTGACATCTCTAACATAAAATTAATTAATGGTCACGCCAAACCTTTTCATGTGATATGTTGAGGCTCTATGATAATATATTATTCATCAAGCATTAAAGGAAAAATATATGATCTAATAATAGTAATAATTCTCATTAAATAAGACAATGTAAAAAACATCTCATTAAATCTAGAAAATCAACTATTAATTGAAAAAAAAAAGAGTTAAAGAATATAAAACTCAAGGGTTGAATATAATTTTTTTTAAAAATTCTAATTAATGGTCAAGCCTTCTCATGCCGAAAAGTGACATCTTAAAAGGTCCAAAATAAGATAAAATAATTAATAGTATAGAAAAATCAAGAGTCAATTCCATAATTAATGGGATATGAATAGAATAAAGGTCAATTCCATAATTAATAAGAAAATTAATAAATTTCTTAATGAACCAAAAATAAAATAAAATAACTTACCAGATATTATATTATATATATCATATAGTTAAATAATTAACAATACTTTAAAAAAACTAATTAATACGAATTTATAGCTGTTGACAAAAAACAATTATGGTTTATCTTTTAATCTTACCAAACAATGGAATATTTCAAAAAACAAATACTTGATATTTAAAAATCAAGTTATTCATCATCCCATTAATTATGAAATTGTCTTTTGATTACCTATTGATATGTAATTTAAGAAAAAAGATTATATTATTAAAAGTTATTACACTTAATAACTACTTAATAGCTATTGTAAAATAATAGAAATAATAATTTATAAATTGTCTTTTAAATTTACCAAAAAATGTAATATTAAATATAATAATAATAATAATAATAATAATAATAATAATAAATAACACTTAATAATTAAAAATCAATTATGATATTGGTTTAGAGAATTTATTCACTATTCCATTAATTACAGGATTGCCCATTGATTATCTATTGATACATGATTTATTAAGAAAATTATTTTATTAAATGTTTTTACAATTATTAATAGCTACTTAATAGCAAAAGCTTTATTGCTCTTTGAGACTCCATATACTATATTTTCTAAATATAGATATAATAATATATTATTCATCAAACATTAAATGAAAAATATATGATTTAATAATAGTAATAATTTTCATTAAATCTAGAAAATCAACCGTGTATTGAAAAAGTGAAGGGTTGAATATAATTTAAAAAATATTAATTAATGAAGGGTTGACACATTGCATGTTGAAACTCTATGATAATATATTATTCATCAAACATTAAAGGAAATATATAAGATTTATTGATAGTAATAATTTTCATTAAATTTAGAAAATCAACTGCCAATTGAAAAAAAAAAGTTGAATATAAAACTGATGGGTTGAATATAATTTTTTTTATTTGTTTTGTAAAATATTGATTTATTACCATTTATAAGAATATTTAAAATTCAAAAATATTTATTTTTAGAAATAATCATAATGTATTTAATGTATATTTAATACATTATAAACAATTAAAAACAAAACAAAGCTAAAAAGGAATATATATATATAGATGGGTTTTTTATTAATTAATATATAGCTTATAATCTATAATTTAGGGATTATAATAATAAAATAAACTTGCTAAATATTCGATAAAATTTTAGGGCTTTGACTTTTGAAATTATTGCATCAAAAATGAGACAAAATGTTTTTTTACAGAGACAACCCTAAGAAATTAACAGTCGTTATAGAATAGTTTGTCAAGCTACCAAGTTTGAATTATAAGAAATCCAAAACACCCTTGTGAAAACACAAAAAATAAAATATAAAAGATGGAGGATGCATAAAAATGCAGTAAAATTGATCTAAAAAAATTTGATATAAACCGGTCTCTTTATCCTCTCACTCTCACTGAAAACTCCAAAGAACAAAACATCCATAATCAAGCCCTTATTTACAATAAGCTCGACGCTAGAATTAACCAATGTTATTAATAAGACAGTATCTGCATATTCGTATCATAAACTCTTGCTTTTGTGAACTTATTGGCAATCAAGAGATCGAGGACATTTTCTGACAGTGGCAACTTGACCGTAATTGATCCCAAAAAGCTTACTCCTGTCGAAACCATAATCTGCAAATCAACACTAGAAGACATAAGTTAATTTACACAATATAATATAACAATATTAGAAATACAAATTTTGTAAGGAAAAGGATAAAATGGTACCTGATAAAGAAAAAGAAAACATAAGAAAAACATGGATTACATCATTTTTCCTTTAAAATGTTACAATGAATAGCTAGAGTGAGGAAGAGAAATAGGGACCTTAAGAATATTGAAATGAATCAAATAATTGGGCAGTGGGCTATTTATAAAAAAATATTAGAGAGGAGCAGAAAATTGTAATGAATTCTTTTTTGGACTCTTCATATTACCGTATATGAGTATATAACTAATTAATAATACTTATTAATTATGGATGTGATAAAAAATTAAATATTAATATTAATGGCATCAATAAGATCTTTTGATGTTCTTAAATTTTATTTTTGTCAATAAATATTAATTTAGAATAATAGCAGCGGTAAACGTTTTTGGAATTGATCTTTCCGTTTTACATCCCCAAGAGGCAAGAGTCATGCATGCATCTTTGTAAATTAAATGAATTAATATAAGTTTGATATTTTTATCCTCTATCCTATTAAATATGGACATTTTACACCTATTAAATATAGACATTTTACACCTATTAAATATAGACATTTTACCGTTACCATTAGAGATTAGATATTAGGGGTGGGCACTAAGTTCAAAACCGAACCGAACCGAACCGAATCGAACCGAACAAAAAAAAGGGTGTTCGGTTCGGTTCATAAATGAATTCGGTTTAAACCGGTTTAAAAAGTTGAAAACCGAAAAGTTTTCGGTTCAAACCGGGTTGGTTTCCCAAAAACTGGTTTGAACCGATTAAACCGCCTATATAAGTAAAAAAAAACCTAACATACTTCTTTTCTTTCATTAAATATTATTATTTATTAGTTATGTTTGATTTGGGTTTTTTTGGGCTTGGACTATTAAAATTTATAAAACTTTGGCCCAAAATTAGAATCCAACAACCCATCAAATTTAAAAACATATTAAAAAGACTCATTAAACTCATCAAGCCCATAAGGCCCATTAGGCCCAAAACCAAAATGAACCGAACCGAACCGAACCGATTAAAATCAGTTTGGTTCAGTTCGGTTACCATTTCTTATTCGGTTTAAACCGGTTCAATTTTAGGTAAACCGAAATATTTTCAGTTCAGTTCGGTTTTACCCAAAACCGAACCGAACCGAACCGTGCCCACCCCTATTAGAGATGGCATAAAAAGTCTATAACAATAAGGAAAATTGAATGCCACGATTAATAATTTAATATATTTTTTTAAAGAAAGCAATAATACTTTGAAAGCCCAATCAATCCATTAATAGCTGAAGATCCTTCACGTTGACATGTGACGTTGTGAGGGTCAACTTTTATATATTATATAGATATAGATATAGCTACGGATGGTTAGATTTTTTTAAGTACCTTCTAATGGTATGATATAGATTACGATTACTATATTAGGACAATTCTAATTTTCAAGGATTGGTCCATTTGATCATTTCTCTTGTAGTGAAGTTACATATGGATATAAATTTTCCTAACTTTTTATAGCAAGAGTCATGTTAACTTGTGTCCTACACATTAAGATCATTACTGGTACATATACTTGGCATTGGGGCACACATAAAAAAAAGTCTTATAGTCATTTGATTCAAATTTTGAAAACAAACCTGGGTCAATGTTAAACCCGGGTTCGAAAATTATATAGCACCTTTTGAGGGTGCATTTTAAGACTATCACCATTTAAAAAGAGTGGTGCTATTGACACACCCCCTACTGATCTATTCATACACCACTTTTTAAAATTTTGATTTAATTAAATAAAATTAAATGTTTTTATTAAATTTTTTGGTTTATTTCCAAAACTACCCATTTTACTTATTTTTCAAACTTAATACATACCATATATGATCCATCTATCTCTTATCTCTGTATCTGTATACATCTCTCTCACCTTTATTGATTGATTTATTTTTTTCTTATTATTTCTTTTTTTTAGTTTTTTTTTTCTTCTTATTTCATGATGGAAACAAAAAAAATAAAAAATAATAGGGTACTTCAACACAACGACATCTTGATATCATTTTAAAGAAAAAATAAATTTCAAACTTATTTCCAAAGAATGAATTGTTTCCAGATGCTTACTATCATTATTAGACAATTCTTGCTTTATGTCATTCTCAGACAATTCTTCAAGATGTTTGATATCGTTCTTAAACAATTCTTCCATATTCTTGATATCGTTCTCAAACTCTTTCATAATATTTTAGATGTATGTAAGAAGCAGATTTTAGGGTTTAAGAATTAAATTTTTTTTTTGAACATGAAACAGATTACGGGTTTAAGAATTAAATTTTTTTTTTGAAGAAGAAACAGATTATTGGGTTTTTTTTTTTTTGGAAAAGGAATATTAAATTTTAATAGATTTACTTTGTAGAAGATTTCTTTCCTAAATTGTATGTCTCTTTAAGTAATTTTGATAAAGGAAAAAAAAAGAATATTCTATAATTTAAAAAGTGGGGCATGAATAGATCAGTAGGGGGTGTGCCAATAGCACCACTCTTTAAAAAACCTTAAGTTTAAATGATACATATTATGGTGAACGGACAAAAATGCCCTCATAGTTTTGATTTTTTTTTTACTTTTTACTTTTCCAATTTTTTTTATTCTTCTTTGTCTTCTTCGTTGGACCTCCAATGGAGGTCCAACAGGCCTCTTTGTTTGATCTCCAATGGAGGTCGATTCGACCTTCATTGGAGGTAGAAGTCGTTTGACCTCTGTTGGAGGTCTAATAGAGCCCAATGGAGCTCAAAATCGACCTCCAATGGAGGTCGATGAAGAAGAAGATGAAAAGAAAAACCTAGTAAGTCTCGAAAAAAATTAAAATAGAGGTCGATGAAAAAGAAAATGACAAACAAAACCCAATAAGTCTAGGAAATACCCAACAAGTCTCGTCTGAGACTTATTTCTGAGACTTTTTTTTTCATCTTCTCTTGGAAATACCCAATAAGTCTTGTCCAAGACTTATTTCCTATACTTTTTTTTTCATCTTCTTCTTCATCAACCTCCATTTCAATCTCCATTGAAGGTCGATTAGACCTCCAACAGTGGTCAAACGACTTCGACCTCCATTGGAGGTCGAGTCAACCTCAAGTGGAGGTGGAAATCGAGCTCCATGGGAGGTCGAATCACCACCATTGGAGGTCGATTTCGATCTTCAATGGAGGTCCAACGAAGAAGATGAATAATAACAACAAAAAATTTTAAAAATTGGAAAACTGGAAAGTGAAAAAGAAAAAAGAAAAAATCAAATCAAAACTATTGAGGCATTTTTGTTCGTTCACCATAATAGGTGCTATTTAAACTCAACTTATTAAAGTGGTGATATTCTTGTAAACCCACTTTAAAAGAATGACAAAACCCCTTATTTCCACTATCAAACCCTGTGATCTAAGGGAAACATGAAACTACAACTTTTTGCCATAAGTATGGGCTCGAACTAAATATTGACACAAAATTTGTTCGACCATAGGCTTCATACTAAAATTCGCTGGACCATCTACACACATATAGGTAAGCTCATTTTAGAGTGGCAATATTGGCACCCCTTAAAAACTGTATGTATACCCCAAAGTAGTATTTTATTGAAAATCCAATATTACCCTTGAGCAAATTACTTAAAGGATGAAATAGTTTGTAAGTACACCCACCAATAATTATTAATTGGTTTTATGTTAATCCTTTTTAAAAAAGAAAAAAAAAGAAATTTCCTTTTTGATATTCACATATATAATAAAAACCATTCTATTTTCTTAAACCCTAACTTGTATTTAAGTGCTAATTTCAATTTATTCTAAGAAATACAAATTGATTGGGAAGTATGGAGAATGGATCAAAATCATCAGAGGAAGTTGATTGTGAAAAAGTAAGTTTTAAATTATTTTTTATTATTTTTATTACAAAAATAAAATCATATTGTATTGTCTTCTCTAAATATCAGTATTTTTGTAGAAAAATTGAAACATGCTATAGAAATTTTTTGATCAGTGATATCTAAAGCCACTGATTTGGTGAGGCAGTCCCAAAATCACCATTAATTTTTCAAAATGGCTCAAATTAGTCATTTTATAGAAAAAAAGTATCAATTGTTGCCACTTTAGCCATTAATTGTTTGAAGTCCGTTTGTTTATATCATAAATTATTAGAATATGGGTCAAAATAGTAAAATATGTTTTGTACCGGTTTTTGAAATGGTTTTTAAAAGGTTTTAAACTGGTTTTTTTACCTGTATTTTGACTATTTTTTGACCATGATTACTTTATAAAACAGAAAATATTGTCCATAAATTCTTATAAGCAAATCATTACTTTTTATATATAATTAAATAATGAATTAATCATGAAATAAGTTTGATGTCGCCCAAAATTAATCAGGGAATAATAATAAGTTTTATGTCACCCATAAACAGAAAGCATTATCCATAAAAATAATAAATTAATCAAATCATTAATTTTTATATATAATTAAATAATCAAAATACATAAAATATTGCCCATAAAATTATTTATGGGCGTCATATCATACATAACGGTAGCTTTTTGTTAGATTTTAACAGAATGGATGTCAAGTGAACAATGTTTTGTCAAAATGGTGATTTTGAAACAATGTTTTATCAAAATGGTGATTTTGAAACAATATTTTGTCAAAATGGTGATTTTGAAACAATTTAAACAGTGAATGACCTTTTTGGGACTTGACCCACCAATTAATGGTGTCTAGTGATATTTTCTCAATTTTTTTTTATTTGTTATCAATATTTGCTTGAGAAATTTGATAGCATGATATAGCTTAAAGTTAGCACATTGTATATTACTATACGAGAACAGTACAACAGTATTACTGCAGATTTGTATATTGATTTAACTCTGTACAGTTGTATGAACTTAAATTTTATGTCTTATTTTATTTGATTGATTAAATTATATAAATGTCTATTTATTAATTTTTTATGATATATTAAGGATGCAAATTGTAGTAGCATTGAAAATAAGCTGGAACTTGTCGTCTACACCGATATTTTTACAACGGATCAGGTACATATTTTTCCGATTTTTTGTTGTTAGTCACATATACACTTAATCATTTTGTTAAAATTAGAATGTTATCATGTGGGTTTTCAAAAGTAGAGAATCATTAATAGAATGGGCTCAAGACACCGGAAGGAATAACGGACTCGTTATAGTAATAAAAAAAATCTGATGTGAATGTTGATAGGAGAAGATCACGGATAAGTTTTGCATGTGAAAGAAGTGGTGTTTATAAGAAAAAGATTAACGAGGGTCAAAAGCCAAAGCGACTTAAGGCAACCGGTACAAAAAAATGTGACTGCCCATTTTTGTTAAAGGGACTCAAGTTGGAAAGTAAGGATGATTGGATGTTAAAAGTGATATGTAGTATACCTAATCATTATGATGCGAACCACCTCGAGGGTCACTCATATGTAGGTAGACTTACAAAGGACGAATTTGAAATTTTGGTTGATATGTCAAAAAGTAATGTTAAGCCGAAAGATATATTACTTACATTAAAAGGTAGAGATGAGAACCATGCTACTGCAATGACAACAATCTACAATGCACGTCGAAAGTTTAAGTTTAAAGAACTTTGTGGGCAATTGCAAATGTAGCAACTTTTAAGCAAATTAGCTGGTTATAACTATGTTGAGTGGCATAGAATAAATGATGATACTGGTAGTGTTAGAGATTTGTTTTGGGCACATCCTTTAGCAATTGAGTTGTTAGGAGCTTTTCCCCGTGTTCTAATTATGGATTGTACATACAAAACTAACAAATATCGTTTTCCGTTATTGGAGATAGTTGGGGTCACATCAATAGAGTTAACATTTTCATTTGCTTTTGTGTTTCTTGAAAATGAACGGGTAGATAACTATACATGGGCGCTAGAAAAATTGAAAACCGTCATGGATGAAAATATGCTTCCGAGTGTGATTTTGACTGATAGAGAGATTGCATTAATGAATGCCATTCAAAATGTATTTCCAAATGCATCTAATCTTCTCTGTAGATGACATATTTCGAGAAATGCACTAGCTCATTACAAAAAGATATTTGAGACTAATGAGAAATGGGCGACCTTCATTTGTTGTTGGAATGTATTTGTGTTATCTTCTACGAAACAAGAATACATTCACAACTTAAGTCTTATGGAGAGGGAATTCTCTAACTTTCCGATTGCACTTGATTACGTGAAGCAAGCATGGTTGGATAAGTATAAAGAAAAGTTTATTTCAACATGGACTGATTTAGTTATGCATTTGGGAAATTCAATAACAAATAGGTATTTTTTTTACTTTTATGAATATAATTTTTAATTTTGACATAGTTTATGATATTATTAAACTTTTTATTTACATGGCCAAATCTTCTCATTCACAATTGAAGAGACAACTAGGGTCATCTCAAGGCAATTTTCTAACGTCATGGACAAAAATTCATGGTTTGTTACAATTGCAGCATAATGAGATTAAAGCTTCATTTGAGAGGAGCTTGACATTGGTGCAACATTCTTTTAAACCTTCAGATTTTAAGGAATTAAGGGAAGTTGTATCAAGAAATGCTTTGAACATGGTACTTGATAAGTATGAAAGAGTTGATTCAAATGACTCTATCTGCAGCTGTGTGATTCGACTCACACACGGGTTACCATGTGCTCATGAGATTTCAGGATACAAACGAGAAGGTTGACTCATTCCTTTATCCTCTATACATCCCCACTGGAGAAAATTAGACCTTGTGCCCACCACTGAAAATGAATCACCAAAATAAAATTGTAAAGTTAAGATAGAGATGATTGAGAAACGTTTTGACAAGATTGATGATGGGAGCAAGTTGCAATTACTAAAAAATTGAAAGAGTTAGCAAATCCAGCATCAACTTCTCTTATCGAGCCAAAGGTTAAGTCTAATACAAGAGGTCGACCTTCAACGAAGCATGATACATCTACTCGTCATGATCCATCTATGTTCAAGTATGTATTATCCACACAAGGAAATCATTCTCCATCTTTGCTGTCTTTAAGTACAAATCCAGTGCATTCAAAAAGGCGAGAAAAATTAAAAGAGGTTAAGTCACAAACATTTAAGCCTATCTCTTTCATTGATTCATTTCCAGTAGGGTTAAGACCTTATATTCGTGATGTTAAGGATGTTCTTGGTGATGGTAATTGTGGATTTCGAGTAGTGGCTAGTTGGATGGATATGGGTGATGATAATTGGATCCAGTAAGGAGAGACTTGATTGACAAGTTGCAACAACATTATGATTATTATGCTCAACTATTTGGCTATCATGATAGAGCACAAGAGGTTATGAATTCGCTCTCATACTTTGAGGCCAATCCAGGCATTGACTGTTGGATGACCATGCCGGACACTGGTCATCTAATTGCTTCTAAATATAATATTGTACTACTATTAATATCTCAACGACAATGTCTTACATTTCTCCCACTATGATCCATTCCATTACCCCGCTCCTCTTATAAAATTATTTCTATTAGTTTCGTGAATGATTGTCATTTCGTAAAGGTATATGTTAAATAATTTAGAAAGTTTTCACATAATTCAATTATTATTTTTTTAGTTTGATGATTTTTATTTATATGGTCTACATGTCTTCATGTTTCCAGGTTCAACTATGCCTCCTATAGCATCTAATTTGCTTCAATATTGTTATCCATGCGCAGAAGGATGGGCACCTCCATATACAACTAATATAAGTGCTTTTAAAAATTTAGTATCCAATGGTGCTAAACATAGGACAATTACTCTAGATAGCCAATGAGTAAATTTTTCCGTGTTAAATTTTGTATTTTCTTGTATTTAACAAGTAATACTATTAATATTTTTATGGCTATTTAAGTTTATTTATCGATGACATTTTATTTAGTTTCATATTCAACATTTTTTTCTACAGGTATTATAGTATCATGATCATACTGATATGTTTAAAATGGAATTAAGACCATTAACTCTTTACTTTCTTTATTTTTGTTTCTTTGATGGAATGGTTGCTTCCTGTTTAGGTGTGATGCCCACTCCAGGTGTGTTTGAGGTTGACACAAACAATTAATTTGTCCTTTTTTTTGCACTTGACACATACTTTAGAATTTATAGACTTCATTTTTTGCACATGTATTACATAAGTTAAAAAGAATTCAATGATGCTTAATTTTTTTTTTCACTTTAGATCATGTATTACAGGTATACAAAAGCTCAAATTTTGACTGATAAAATTTTGACTTCCTATGTGTTAAGGAAGCTAATCAAGGCACCAACATTTCTTTTGTACTTGTTGCCGTGTAGTGTGGTGTCAAATCAATCATCTAATCCTATGATGATCTATGATCAAGGCTAGAGGAAGAGCTCATCAGTCAAGCTTGTAACATAATTAAATGGGGAGATTGCTAATGGGTTATGAGGTGTATCTGCTGTTTAGTTTTCTGGGTGTCTTCGGTTTTGGCTCTCAGCTGATCAGCTTTGGGTTTGTTTTGTGTTTTTGCTGTTCCGTTTTTTCTTCAGTTTGTATATGTTTTTCTGTCGGTTTGGCCTTCATTTTGTTGGTGTTTTTTGCTCTGTTTTCTAAAGGCTTCTGCTTGGTTTGATGGAATCTCAGTTTGTTGTTTCGTTTTATTTTTGCTTAGCTTAGGCCTTGAATAAACTTGGCTGTTCAAAAAAAAATTTAATTGTGCTTAGTTTTTTTTTTTTTAAAGGGAACTTCATAAACCAGAAAAAGATTACAAGCTACCAGGGCAATCGCCAGTTACAAAAGAAGCCACACTAGGTGGGCACTCCATCCAAAAGCTATCATAACCATTAATTAGACCAAGCTTGGCCAAACTATAGGCAGCCATGTTGGCTTTCCTAGGTACCCATGTTGGCTTTCCTAGGCATATAGGCAACTTCACCAGGACAGGAATTCAACAACAACTTGATATCGTGAATGATAAAGCCAACTTCAGCATAAGGAGAAGCATCATACCAAGTTGACAACAGACAGAGCATCAGTTTCAAATGAGCAAGGCCACAAACCTGTATCATGAGCGAACTGCAACCCTAAAAAAATCCCTCCAGAATTGACTGAGCACAGGAAGCCAAGATTTTAGTTGTATATAAGCTGAATATGCTTAGTTTAGAACTAATTTAGCAAACACGAATTGGAGTCTTGAGTTGTATATAAGCTGAATATAACCGTCAACAAGAATTAATGAAAATATCATTTTTGCCTCAGTTGTTGAAGTAAAGTTTTCTCTAGAGACTTTCTTCATACACCTGTGCTACATGTTTTTCAGCATTAACATTATAATGAAGTTCATAAGATCATCATGCCAAACAAAAACACCACATATGAAATATTTTACTTTGCAGATGGGTTTTGAGCAAAAGGCAAAAAAATGTCAAAATACTTATATCTAATAGTTCAAATAACAAGTTTTTGATGGATCCAAAGAGCTACTTCCGTTCACTCACAAAAACTTACCATACCATCATACCAAACATTTCACTCCCACAACCATCCCACCGTCTCTCCACACCCAATTCATTTTCTCTCTCCACCGTTCCACAATCACCATCTCCAACTCATCATTTCTCATTAACGCCACCACCGACCGACACTGACCACTGCCTCACCTACTCTAATTTAGTTTTCCAGACCAGCAACTCAATCGCTCTCTGATGATTTCATTTCCGATATAAATCGTTTTGTCAACCTCAATAGAACCAAATCACTTGAGCTTCGAGTGTGAGCGAGATAATTTTTCTGCCTTTGGAGTGAGAGTTTTTTAATTTGGTGGAATTGGAGAAGATTGAGAGGATTTTGAGCTACAAAAAAAATTAAAGAATTCAAAAAAAAAAAGTTTTAACGTAATGAAAAGAAATTTTGTTCAGGAAATTTTAAAGTGATTCCATATATTTTTTCAGGAGTTAAAAATTGTTATACTTCTTTTAACCGTAAATTATTTATTTGAATAAAAAAAACAAAATAAACTTTCAAAAAAATTATATTAAATAATAATTAAAGTGATTAGATTACAAAATAATGGGATGAAATTAGAAAAATATAATACAATAAAATTTAAAAAAGTGTATTTTCGGTATTAAATGGGGTTTATTTACGAACTAAGGATTTTAAAAATATTTTTAAAGGGTGTACATACGAATATTTTCTCCCTTAGTGAATGAAGATCGCCTTTTTCTCCCTTAGTGAATGAAGATCGCCACAATATCTTCCCCCATCCCCACCCATTTCCTCGTATATCAATTCCCCCCACCCCTTACGACTTTTATAAAAGTGATCAAACTAATCTCTGTTTTTTTTAATATATAAAAAAATTGTATCATGTTCATCATCTAACCAAATTTCAGTCAATCAGTACTAACACTCAAATGTTATTCTATAGGAAAGTATAAAAATACATTTAAAAATTTTAATACTAATTTAAAAAAAAAATTATAAAATAAAAAATTTAAAAAGAAAAAAAAATATAAAAGGAAAAAAGGGTCAAGTTCACTATAGAACTCCTATCATCCGAGAGTGGAGGTGGCTCCTGTTTCCAACTGCGAGGAGACCATCAGACTCCTCATTGTCCACGATCTGCTCACAGTCATAGGAGATTGAATGTCCTTCTGTTGTAGAGGAGATAGAATGACGGTTCGATTTTCTCCCTTAGTGAATGAAGATCGCCTTTTTCTCCCTTAGTGAATGAAGATCGCCAAAATATCTTCCCCCATCCCCACCCATTTCCTCGTATCTCAATCCCCCCCACCCCTTACGACTTTTATAAAAGTGATCAAACTAATCTCTGTTTTTTTTATATATAAAAAAAATTGTATCATGTTCATCATCTAACCAAATTTCAGTCAGTCAATACTAACACTCAAATGTTATTTTATAGGAAAGTATAAAAATACATTTAAAAATTTTAATACTAATTTTATACAAAAAATAATTATAAAATAAAAACTTTAAAAAGAAAAAAAAAGCTAAATGGAAAAAAGGGCCAAGTTCACTATCGAACTCATATCATCCGACAGTGGAGGTGGCTCCCGTTTCCAGCTGCGAGGAGACCATCAGACTCCTCATCGTCCACGATCTGCTCACAGTCATAGGAGATTGAATGTCCTTATGTCATAGAGGAGATAGAATGACGGTTCGATTTTCTCCCTTAGTGAATGAAGATCGCCTTTTTCTCCCTTAGTGAATGAAGATCGCCACAATATCTTCCCCCATCCCACCCATTTCCTCGTATCTCAATTCCCCCCACCCCTTACGACTTTTATAAAAGTGATCAAACTAATCTCTGTTTTTTTAATATATAAAAAAAATTGTATCATGTTCATCATCTAACCAAATTTCAGTCAATCAATACTAACACTCAAATGTTATTCTATAGGAAA
Organism: Dipteronia sinensis; assembly: GCA_033220585.1. NCBI lineage: Eukaryota > Viridiplantae > Streptophyta > Magnoliopsida > Sapindales > Sapindaceae > Dipteronia > Dipteronia sinensis. The sequence goes on along the minus strand of CM065636.1, from coordinate 69,046,409 downwards.
GTATAAAAATACATTTAAAAATTTTAATACTAATTTTTTTTTAAAATAATTATAAAATAAAAACTTTAAAAAGAAACAAAAATATAAAAGGAAAAAAGGGTTAAGTTCACTATGGAACTTCTATCATCTGAGAGTGAAGGTGGCTCCTGTTTCCAGCTGCGAGGAGACCATCAGACTCCTCAGTGTCCACAATCTGCTCATAGTCATAGGAGATTGAATGTCCTTCTGTCGTAGAGGAGATAGAATGACGATTCGATTTTCTCCCTAAGTGAATGAAGATCGCCTTTTTCTCCCTTAGTGAATGAAGATCGCCACAATATCTTCCCCCATCCCCACCCATTTCCTCGTATCTCAATTCCCCCTACCCCTTACGACTTTTATAAAAGTGATCAAACCAATCTCTGTTTTTTTTAATATATAAAAAAAATTGTATTATGTTCATCATCTAACCAAATTTTAGTCAGTCAATACTAACACTCAAATGTTATTCTATAGGAAAGTATAAAAATACATTTAAAAATTTTAATACTAATTTTATACAAAAAATAATTATAAAATAAAAACTTTAAAAAGAAGAAAAAATCTAAAAGGAAAAAAGGGTCAAGTTCACTATCGAACTCATATCATCCGACAGTGGAGGTGGCTCCCGTTTCCAGCTGCGAGGAGACCATCAGACTCCTCATCGTCCACGATCAGTCATAGGAGATTGATTGTCCTTCTGTCGTAGAGGAGATAGAATGACGGTTCGATTTTCTCCCTTAGTGAATGAAGATCGCCTTTTTCTCCCTTAGTGAATGAAGATCGCCACAATATCTTCCCCCATCCCCACCCATTTCCTCGTATCTCAATTCCCCCCACCTCTTACGACTTTTATAAAAGTGATCAAACTAATCTCTGTTTTTTTTAATATATAAAAAAAAATTGTATCATGTTCATCATCTAACCAAATTTCAGTCAATCAATACTGACACTCAAATGTTATTCTATAGGAAAGTATAAAAATACATTAAAAAATTTTAATACTAATTTTTTTTTAAAAAATAATTATAAAATAAAAACTTTAAAAAGAAAAAAAAATGTAAAAGGTAAAAAGGGTTAAGTTCACTATGGAACTCCTATCATCCGAGAGTGGAGGTGGCTCCTGTTTCCAGCTGCGAGAAGACCATCAGACTCCTCATTGTCCACGATCTGCTCACAGTCATAGAAGATTGAATGTCCTTCTGTCGTAGAGGAGATAGAATGACGGTTCGATTTTCTCCGTTAGTGAATGAAGATCGCCTTTTTCTCCCTTAGTGAATGAAGATCGCCATAATATCTTCCCCCATCCCCACCCATTTCCTCGTATCTCAATTCCCCCCCACCCCTTACGACTTTTATAAAAGTGATCAAACTAATCTCTGTTTTTTTTATATATAAATAAAATTGTATCATGTTCATCATCTAACCAAATTTTAGTCAGTCAATACTAACACTCAAATGTTATTCTATAGGAAAGTATAAAAATACATTTAAAAATTTTAATACTAATTTTATACAAAAAATAATTATAAAATAAAAACTTTAAAAAGAAAAAAAAATCTAAAAGGAAAAAAGGGCCAAGTTCACTATCGAACTCATATCATCCGACAGTGGAGGTGGCTCCCGTTTCCAGCTGCGAGGAGACCATCAGACTCCTCATCGTCCATGATCTGCTCACAGTCATAGGAGATTGAATGTCCTTCTGTCGTAGAGGAGATAGAATGATGGTTCGATTTTCTCCCTTACTGAATGAAGATCGCCACAATATCTTCCCATCCCCACTCATTTCCTCGTATCTCAATCCTCCCCCCCCCCCCCCCCCCCCCCCCCATATTTATATATAAAAAAAAAAATTAATCATGCTCATCATCCAACCAAATTTCAGTCAGTCAATACTAACACTCAAATGTTATTCTATAGGAAAGTATAAAAATACATCTAAAAATTTTAATACTAATTTTTTTTTTTAAATAATTATAAAATAAAAACTTTAAAAAAAAATCTAAAAGGAAAAAAGAGCCAAGTTCACTATCGAACTCTTATCATCCGACAGTGGAGGTGGCTCCTGTTTCCAACTGCGAGGAGACCATCAGACTCCTCATTGTCCACGATCTGCTCACAGTGATAGGAGATTGAATGTCCTTCTGTCGTAGAGGAGATAGAATGACGGTTCGATTTTCTCCCTTAGTGAATGAAGATCGCCTTTTTCTCCCTTGGTGAATGAAGATCGCCACAATATCTTCCCCCATCCCCACCCATTTCCTCATATCTCAATTCCCCCCACCCCTTACGACTTTTATAAAAGTGATCAAACTAATCTCTATTTTTTTTAATATATAAAAAAAATTGTATCATGTTCATCATCTAACCAAATTTCAGTCAATCAATACTAACACTCAAATGTTATTCTATAGGAAAGTATAAAAATATATTTAAAAATTGTAATACTAATTTTTTTTTAAAATAATTATAAAATAAAAACTTTAAAAAGAAAAAAAAATTTAAACGGAAAAAGGGCCAAGTTCACTATCGAACTCCTATCATCCGACAGTGGAGGTGGCGCCCGTTTCCAGCTGCGAGGAGACTGTCAGACTCCTCATCGTCCATGATCTGCTCACAGTCATAGGAGATTGAATGTCCTTCTGTCGTAGAGGAGAATAGAATGACGGTTCGATTTTCTCCCTTAGTGAATGAAGATCGCCTGTTTCTCCCTTAGTGAATGAAGATCGCCACAATCTCCTCCCCCCCCCCCCCCCCCCCCCCCCCCCCCCCCCCCCCCAAAGACCATGACCCGGACCCGGACCCAGACATGGACCCTCCATCCCCATTTCAATTTGGGGATGAAATTCATGGTGGCTCTTTTTTTCTTCTTAAAAGTGTTTTAAACTTTTTATTTCTCTTTTTTGTTTCGGAAAAAAATAGTTTTTATATTCATCATTTAATCAAATTTTTATTAAGTTATTTAATAATATTTGTAGTTTTTTTTTATTCTTTTTTAGTTTTAATGTTTATTTGATATTACAAGGTTAAATATGAAAATAACCTTTGATTGTTAAGGTTGATTAATTGAAATTTGGTTTATGGATTAAAATGGCACCATTTTTAAAAACACTTTTATAAAAAGTAAACTACTTGGAATTGAAAAGAAAGACGGGAATTACTTGTAAAAGTCGCGACTGAATTACTACTATTTTTAAAAGACATTTCATGTGATAAAACATTACTTTCAAATAATTGGGTATGTGTTTACTAATCAGGTATAAAAGTAAAAAAGAATCAACTTTCATTAGAAATAGAATCAGAGAAAAGGAACTTCATTACTTAACGAAGTATAATTATTTATTTATTGAGAGATCGATGTAACTTATTCCTAACGGTTTTTATTTTTCAATAAACACAATAATCACACATTGATTAACAAATTTTCTAGCGGTTTTTACTTTTTAATAAACACAATAATCATAGATCGATGTAACTAATTTTCTAACTGTTTTTATTTTTTTACTAAACATAGTAATCACACATTATGAATTAATTTTCATTGGGATTCCTAATTAATTAACGGGCCCTTGAAAGATATAAACATTAAAAATACATGAATAAGTGTCTATAATCTTTTTAGGATCAAAATCAAAACGTTTCACAAAATAAATGCTTTCACGACATATCTCAATTGTCTTATGGTTTAAGAAAACAAAAATAAAAGCAACAACTAAAACCATAAGCATCAATGACAACAAAATTAAAGCCAAAATAGACACGTGGAAATTGCTCATTGAAGCTTCTTAGCCAATATCTATCAACTACTTCACAACCAAACACAAAAAAGCAAAAAAGCGCAGATGGTCAAAAGACAACATCGGACCCCACACGCGTTCGTCGAATGCCACGTCACAGACCACACGTGTGCATTCCTCAATCTCCACGAACACGAACAAACACAACGATTCTCAAATCACTTTCACTCCCTCAACATATAAATACAAAATCCTCCCTCTCGCTCGCTTTCTCTCTGCAGAGAAAAAGAAGAAAAAAACTAAAACCCAAAAAAAAAAAAAATACCAAAAATTAAAAACAATAATAATTAAACATTAATCGCCTTTCCATTTATATCAATCAGAGTTCTCGAAACCCTAGTGATATTTATCGTAATCATCATCATCATTCTGTTCTATTTCCCTGTTTTTCACAATATTCCCTCTTTTATCGTAAAGATACGATTTTTAATTTTTTTTTGGAGAGAGAGGTAGAGATGGCGGCCACAGGGGTTGCGACACCGGCGGTTGGTGGTGGTGCTGCGGCGGCGATGGCTGCTGGGGCGGTGGCCGGAGCGGCGGCGGCGGGGATCGGGAACGCGTCTCTGTACGTGGGCGATCTGGAGCAGAACGTGAACGAGAGCCAATTGTATGATCTTTTCAGCCAGGTGGCACAAGTTGTGTCTGTTAGGGTTTGTCGTGATCAGAACAAAAGATCTTCTCTCGGTTACGCTTATGTTAATTACAACAGCCAACAAGATGGTATGTTCAATTTTATTTTGATTAATTCAATCAATGTGTGATAATAGATTTGATTGATCTTTTAAGGTGTTTTTTTTGTTGGATAATTGAATAGGGTTTTTGTGAATTTTTTTTCTTTCTATTTGGTTGATTTGGGTGTGATTGTGATTAATGTGGTTTGATTGTTAGATTATTTGAAGTTATGTTTGGAATGTTAAATACTGTAGTAGTTGTCCGACCATCAACAGAATTTTGTGTTATAAAATGATAAAGTGAACTGACAATTTTTGTAATTAAATAGTCACATGTCACAGACATATTTTTTGTAATAAAATAGTCCCCATGTCACAGACACTCACACTATGCTGAGAGTGTATCACTCCAGACTGTATTTGGTTTTTGTACTACTATTTGCCTGTTGTTTACTTCATTTTATTACTGTTGAGTGCTGAAAGTGAAAGTTGGATATGTGTTTGATTTATTTTAAGTTCAAATATTTGATTTATTCATGAAATATTTTGAGTGTGCCTTAGACAAATGCATGATATGAAAAGAAAAATGTTCATTAAGACAATGTAGGTGAGGGGATATTGGTTAATGTTAATTTTAATGAAGATCAGTGATTGCAATTTCTTTTAGGCTACGTGTGATATGATATTATTAATTTTTATATGCATTACATATAATTTGCACCTAATGCGCTGGTCTTTCTTTGATTAGATTTGTATGTAAGATAATCTTTCTAGTAGAAAACATGAATCAAATCTGGGCCTATGCTTTACTTGCAATAAAATTAACCAACCATGTAAGGAGGCTATAATTATATGTTTATTTGTTTGGTTGGTCATTTGCAGCTGCTAATGCTAAGGAGATTTTGAACTTCACTCCTATCAATGGGAAACCTATCAGGATTATGTATTCTCATCGGGATCCAAGCATTAGGAAGAGTGGATATGCCAATGTTTTTATCAAGAACCTGGACACTTCCATTGATCACAAGGCATTGCATGACACCTTTTCTGCCTTTGGGGCTGTACTTTCTTGCAAAGTAGCTCTTGACAGCAATGGTCAATCCAAAGGGTATGGATTTGTACAGTTTGAGAATGATGAAGCTGCTCATAGTGCGATTAAGCAACTGAATGGCATGCTGTTGAATGACAAACAGGTGTATGTTGGTTTTTTTGTTAGACACCAAGAAAGGGATCAAAAAAGTTCTTCCCCTAAATTCACTAATGTTTATGTCAATAATTTGTCTGAAACAACAACTGCTGAAGACCTTAAGAAAGTTTTTGGCTCTTACGGTACCATCACCAGTTCAGTTGTTATGAAGGACTCAAATGGAAAGTCTAGATGTTTCGGTTTTGTAAACTTCCAGAGCCCAGATGATGCTGCTGCTGCTGTGGAAAACTTGAATGGGTCCTCCAATGGTGACAAGGTCTGGTATGTGGGGAGAGCCCAAAAGAGGGCTGAAAGGGAGTCGGAGTTGAGAGCAAAATTTGAACAAGAAAGAATAAGCAGATTCGAAAAATTGAAAGCTGCTAATCTATACCTGAAAAATCTGGATGATAGCATAAATGATGAAAAACTTAAGGAGTTATTTTCTGAGTTTGGAACTATAACATCAACCAAGGTATAAATCTTTTTGTGTAAGATGTAGCTTTTTTAAATTTTTTTCCTTGCCAATATTTCCATTGCTATCATTTTCTAGTGATAATATTAATTTGTGTTTCTCACACAAATTTGTTTGTTTCAGGTCTTGCTTGATCCACAAGGGCAGAGCAAGTGCTCTGGTTTTGTTGCCTTTTCTATGCCTGAGGAAGCTACAAAAGCGGTAAGTTAGTTTCTAGTTCTTTTTCTGGAACTTCTAGTTGCAAAAAGCTCGGTGTGTCTACTTGCATAAGCTACTTCTGTCCTTTTCTTTTCAGTTGAATGAAATGAATGGAAAGATGATTGGCCGAAAACCTCTTTATGTTGCTGTGGCCCAGCGCAAAGAAGAAAGGAAGGCTCGGCTTCAGGTGACCTTTGTGATTGCATCTTTTGTTGTCATATGGGAACTTTGTTGTAATGTGTGTTTGTGTTTGTGTATTTATAATAAATTTATCTTTAATGTAGAGTTTACGAATGTGCCATTTTGTGGGATAGAGAAAGCTTTACCATAGCATTCATGTAGCACTAAACTAAATCAGAGTGCCGATTAGCATTCGTGTAGCACTAAACTAAATCAGACTGCTGATTAATGTTTTGAGCAATGAATTTAGCATTTTTTTTATTTTTATTTTTATTTTTGCATTTCTGGATGGATAAAACTAGGTGCCATCAGTCTCACACTATAGCTTTTGAGCCCAGTAATAACTTTTTGTTTTCTTTTTAGGCACAATTTACTCAACTCCGAGTGCCTGGTGGAATGTCTCCTCTGCCTTCAGGAATTCCTGGGTATCATCATGGAGCAGCTAGGCTTGGTCCTCAACAGCTTTATTTTGGCCAAGGTACCCCTGGTTTAATATCTCCTCAGGCTTCTGGATATGGTTTTCAGCAGCAAATGTTTCCTGGAATGCGCCCTGGTGGACCAAATTTTATGATGCCATATCACCTTCAAAGGCAAGGACAGCCTGGTCAGCAGCGCAGCATGGGGGTAAGACGAAATGGAAACCCCCAACAGATGCAGCAGCCACAGGTGCATTCATAATTCTCTTCAATTCTTCTCCTTGTACTTGTGTTGGATGCTCCATCTACTTTCTTTTCTTCTGTTCTGAAATTTCTGTTTCCTTTTCAAATTTAGTTGTTGCGGAACTCCAATCAAGGGATTAGATACCTGGGCAATGGAAGAAATGGTGTAGACCCATCTGTTGTTTCAATGATGCCAATGCCTTTTGATGCTTCGGGGATGCCAGTTACTCCACTTGATGCCCAGCGATCTGGGTCAATGCCAGTTTCAACACTTACATCTTCTCTGGCTTCTGCCAGCCCTGCTGATCGTAATAGGGTGTGCAATTTTTTCTGTCTCCTATATATTTGGTTGGTGAAATGTAAACCGTAATCAGTATACTTAATGGGTTGCATTTATTGCAGATACTGGGTGAACAGCTTTATCCCCTTGTAGAGAGTATTGAGCATGTGCATGCATCGAAGGTGACTGGGATGTTGCTGGAGATGGATCAAACAGAGGTGCTGCATCTTATTGAGTCTCCGGAAGCTCTCAAGACAAAGGTTGCTGAGGCTATGGCTGTACTTCAAGAAGCTGCAGGAGGACGATCTGACATCAGTGATAAGTTTGGTTCATTTTCACTGAACGAATGAATAGCCATAGTTCTTTTCTTTCTGAGGGTTCTTTTCTCTTCTCTTCTAATTCTTTAAGATTCTTTATGATTGGCGGGGTAAGTATTTAAACGTTTGAATTTTTTAGGATTACATGGCAGTACTTTTTTATTACTTTTAGAGAGATTATTGTTATTTGATTGACATATTTTTTAGGATTTAATTTGGTATTTTTAAAGACAATAGCTTTCTTCGTCTCATTTTTTGTTATATGTGCTTTAGTTTTTATTATCTATTGGCTCGTAGGAAAAGCTCAATATCAAATTTAACCAAAAGTGTCATACTAGAGAATAGTAAATTGAAAAGATCAAAACTATGCATCTTCAGATAAAATCAGGGTGGATGTAATCTTCTACTTCCTGGTCATTTGTTGTAGTCTTGAAAACACCATTGCTCAATTCCCGCTTATGATCTTGCAAATCATTCTCTTCAGTGTTCCTCGGCTGCTCTCGGTCATCTTCTGTCAAGTATTCATTCCATTTTGAAGCAGCCTTGCCCATGGTTAAGGTTGCTTGACAAATCCTTGGATTCTTCATGTCATCTTGAGTCGCATTGTTCATTGTTGGCTTACTAGTCCTCGGCTCCTCATCTTCTTCACTCAAATAATCCTTCCAATTTGAATCAACATTAGCCCTGCTCTGCTGAGATTCCTTTGCCTCCATATCTCTAACTTCAAAGTTCAAACATAAACAATGTTACTCCCAGTTTTTGAAATAATAATTATAAATAGTTAGTCGAAATACACGAATCATTACAAAACTATACTGATTCTCGGTATAATAGTAGGATTTCGCTAGCATACCGGATATATATATATATATATATATATATATATATATATATATAGTCACAAGGAATGCGGACATTATCTATTTTCAATACTTTTAGTTTTTATTTTTTAAAACTACTCCAACCCATAAATTTAAACCTATAAAGACAAAAAAGGAAGTAAGTTTTTAAATACCTTGAGCTTGGGAGGAGAAAATTGATTTGTAAAATTGTTCATATCCTTCTCCCTCTTCATTGCTATTGGTCAGTTTTGGTTTCTTGTTTGGCATCTCTGTTTCTAGCAGACATTACCATTTTTACAAACATTAAAACTACTTTCGAATAAAATTGTCAAAAACCTTTTCAAATGGCTTCCAAAACACAATTGCAATTTACCTTCTTCTTCTTCCTGTTGCTCCTCTTGCGGTCGGTCTTTGAGAGACATGTTGAAAGACTGCACGTATTGGCGGAGGTCCTTGGCGTTGTAGCCCTGTGCAAATACCTTCCGTACCGACTGCTTCTGGTTACACACCACGCACGTCCACTTGTTGCTGCTCTTCTTCTTTTGTTTCACCTGTTCGAATCACAATTTCAAAATCATTTCGCATCCATATAATTACAACAAAATTAGAGAGAGAAGGGGATTTTTGCCTGCATTATAGAGCACTGGCAGCATTGGAGAGCGATGAATAAGGTGTTCGACATTTTTTTTTTGTCTGGTTTCAAATTTTCAACCGAGAGAGTCTGATCAGATTTGGAAAAAATAAATTGTGGGAGGTTTTTATCTTCAAATTTTGAATGTTTCGCGCCAAAACTTTTACATATTGTTAAGCGGCTGAATTTAAGTGGGTTAAGTCGGCCCAAAAGTTTGCTGTTTGGACTCTTTTGAGCCAAGATATTTACTTGTGTGCACATTCTTTGATCTCTATACAAGGTGGTTATAGTTAGTTTTCACATCTTTAATTTTTATACACCTGATTGAAATCTGAAGACCGGAAATTGTCCAGTAACATTGCAACTTCCTGAAAGGTAACACGTTTACACAATATTAGTGCTGTGAAAGGGGGCCGGCCCGGCCCACATGGGCATGGCCCCCAGGCCCGTTTAGGAAAACGGGCCGTGCCAGGCACGGCCCGTTTTCCTAAATGGGGGCCCGGCACGGCACGCCGGCACGGCCCTTCCGTGCCGTGCCGCGTGCCGTGCCGGGCCGGCCCGTGGGCCAATTTGGCGGGCCAAATGGGCCGGCCCATATTTTTTTTTTTTAAAATTTTTTTATATATTATTATTTTTGTATAATAAAAAAAATGTTTATAATAAATTAATAATAGATTATAGATACATTTTGTATTTTATTTAATGAATTAATTCAAAAAATAAATAAAGATAAAACATGAAAGAAAAAAAAAGTAGATAAAAATATGAAATGAAGAATTCTTTATTTATTTCGGACTTTCAGTATTACATATTTACATGATTGCCTCATTAAAAACCTTACCAAGAAAACCCAGTGGGATAAAAACTTGGTAAGGGAAAAAGAGTGCAATCGTATTACAAGTAAATGTACATGTACAACCTAGTTCTGGACCTGGTTACTGGCGGAACCCTCATCGACATATAAATTGGAGAAATTTTGAATAAATTGTTCATCTACCGTTTCATTTTGCATCCTCTTTCGAGCATGCTCCCAATCCCGAATGCATATTAATACTTCCACCATCTCTGGAGTCAAACAATTTCTTCTTGGTTCAATAATTCGTCCACTCGTGCTGAATGCCTGTTCTGAAGACACAGTGGACACGGGGATAACCAGTATGTCACGTGCTAAGTGTGACAAGACCGGATACCTGTAGCTATAGGTCTTCCACCATAACAACAGATCAAAATTCTCCGTGTTTTCGTCGGCATCAAACTGTGCTTCAAGGAACCTATTCAGTTCGGCACCAGAAGATGCAGCAGATCGTGTAGTTGAAGAAGAAGAACTTGCTGATTTGTCTTTTTTCCGGCGTTTGAGAATGCTCCAACTTGTCGGCAACGGTTGTCTGTCCGGTTCTGGTGATGGTTCAGTGTGAATGCCGCCAAACCTGCGCTCATAAATACTAAAAACTTCGAACAACTTGTTTCGAATGTCAGTAATCTGTTCGGAATAATCTATTGACAATTTATTACCAGTAAACTCAAGCAAATATTCTAAACCAGCTAATTTAATTCTAGGATCTACTATAACACCTAAGGCATAAAGGAAAGGCATTTCAGACCAGTATTTTTTAAACTTGGTCTCCATGGCAACAACTGCATCGCCAAGCAAGTCATCTTCCCTATAAGTGTTTAACATGTCAGACATTTCCACAATCTGATGGATTGCCTGGGAAGATGTGGGGTAGTAGACCCCAGAAAGGGTTACAGTGGCATTGTAAAAAACCTGTAAAAATTCAACAAAAATCTTTGCCACATACCAATCGTCTGGTGTCAGTGATTGAGCAGGTGGACAGCCACTTTCGGCCAATTTCATGTTATAAAAACCCGAAATAGTTGTATCATATTCCAAACAATTTTTCAGCATTAAGTAAGTAGAGTTCCACCTTACCGGCATATCAGTTTGGAATCGTCGGGGTCGTAGACCGTTTAATGTACAGTGTCTGCCAAATTCTTGAAATCTTGGATTAGAGCTACCGATCCAAGAAATGGCATCTCTGATGCGTTCTATACGATTGCTTACTTTCTTCAAACCAGACTGTACAACTAAATTTATGATATGACATGCACAACGCTGGTGGAAGAAATAACCCCCAGCTTGCGGGATGTTTCTTTCAGTAAACAATGCAATAGACTTAGTATTTGCCGATGCATTATCTAATGTGATAGAGAGGATGCGATGAGTTATGTCATAAGTTTCTAAAACAGAAAGAATGACAGCAAAAATATTGTCTGCGGTATGTGCAAAATCCATAGGACGAAAACCAAGAATTTTTTTTTTGTATCCTACATTCAGAGTCTAAATAGTGTCCTGTGACACATAAATAGTCCTGTTTGGAACATGCGTTCCAAATATCGGAAGTTAATGCAATTGAGACAGTTAGATGCTGTAATTCAGCCGTCAAGTCATCTCGTTGGGTTTTAAACATTTTTATCAAATCGTTCCTAGTGGTGGTTCTAGAAACAATTTGCATTTGGGGGCAATATGCAGATGTTATAAATTCTTGAAAAAAAACACAGTCACCGAAATTAATAGGTTGATCAGTTTGTGCAATGTACCGTGCCAAACATTCTCTAGCATGCGCGGCGTCGTAATGTCACGTCGTAACCGACCCGTCTGGGTGCCGTTGCAGTTGTGTCTGGGTTGTATTGGGTACCTGTACGTGTTTGGGCATGCATTTTTGCATATGTCTTCTCAAATGACCGGTTCCACCCTTAGTAGTGGTATAGTTCTTAGGACAAAACTTACATTTGGCTCTGGGGCCGACCGTACCGTCTGGAAGTGTCATTTCTACTACGTCAAAACACTGCCATACGTCTGATGTTAACCTCTTAGATTTGGTACGTGATGTCGGTGTGGCGCCGGAACCAGAAGGTCCCGCTCCGGTTTCTGCCGGTCCGGAGAGATCAAAATCATCGTTCAGCATGTTTAGACCGTCTGCAAAATAAGGATGGGTGGGATCCATTTCCTAAAAAAAAAAAGTTTCGGTCATTAAAATTAACTCCTACACATACAATGATTATTTTACTAAAAATATATATTAAAATTAACTCCTACACATAAAATGATTAATTTACTAAAACAATATATTAAAATTAACTCCTACACATAAAAATGATTTTTTATTACTAAAACAATATATTAAAATTAACTCTTACACATAAAATGATTATGTTACAAACAAAATATATTAAAATTAACTACTACAAATAAAATGATTTTTTTACTAAAAAAATATATTAAAATTAACCCCTACACATAAAAATAATTTTTTTTTTACTAAAACAATATATTAAAATTAACTCCTACACATAAAATGATTATTTTACTAAAACAATATATTAAAATTAACTCCTATACATAACATGATTAATTTACTAAAACAATATATTAAAATTAACTCCTACACATAAAAATGATTTTTTTTTTACTAAAACAATATATTAAAATTAACTCCTACACATAAAATGATTATTTTACTAAAACAATATATTAAAATTAACTCCTACACATAAAAATTATTAATTTACTAAAACAATATATTAAAATTAACTCCTACACATAAAATGATTATGTTACAAACAAAATATATTAAAATTAACTACTACAAATAAAAATGATTTTTTTACTAAAAAAATATATTAAAATTAACCCCTACACATAAAAATAATTTTTTTTTACTAAAACAATATATTAAAATTAACTCCTACACATAAATTGATTATTTTACTAAAACAATATATTAAAATTAACTCCTATACATAACATGATTAATTTACTAAAACAATATATTAAAATTAACTCCTACACATAAAAATGATTTTTTTTTACTAAAACAATATATTAAAATTAACTCCTACACATAAAATGATTATTTTACTAAAACAATATATTAAAATTAACTCCTACACATAAAAATTATTAATTTACTAAAACAATATATTAAAATTAACTCCTACACATAAAAATGATTTGTTTTTACTAAAACAATATATTAAAATTAACTCCTACACATAAAATGATTATTTTACTAAAACAATATATTAAAATTAACTCCTACACATAAAAATTATTAATTTACTAAAAAAATATATTAAAATTAACTCCTACACATAAAATGATTATTTTACTAAAACAATATATTAAAATTAACTCCTATACATAACATGATTAATTTACTAAAACAATATATTAAAATTAACTCCTACACATAAAAATGATTTTTTTTTTACTAAAAATATATATTAAAATTAACTCCTACACATAAAATGATTATTTTACTAAAACAATATATTAAAATTAACTCCTACACATAAAAATTATTAATTTACTAAAACAATATATTAAAATTAACTCCTACACATAAAATGATTATGTTACAAACAAAATATATTAAAATTAACTACTACAAATAAAAATGATTTTTTTACTAAAAAAATATATTAAAATTAACCCCTACACATAAAAATAATTTTTTTTTTACTAAAACAATATATTAAAATTAACTCCTACACATAAATTGATTATTTTACTAAAACAATATATTAAAATTAACTCCTATACATAACATGATTAATTTACTAAAACAATATATTAAAATTAACTCCTACACATAAAAATGATTTTTTTTTTACTAAAACAATATATTAAAATTAACTCCTACACATAAAATGATTATTTTACTAAAACAATATATTAAAATTAACTCCTACACATAAAAATTATTAATTTACTAAAACAATATATTAAAATTAACTCCTACACATAAAAATGATTTGTTTTTACTAAAACAATATATTAAAATTAACTCCTACACATAAAATGATTATTTTACTAAAACAATATATTAAAATTAACTCCTACACATAAAAATTATTAATTTACTAAAACAATATATTAAAATTAACTCCTACACATAAAATGATTATTTTACTAAAACAATATATTAAAATTAACTCCTACACATAAAAATTATTAATTTACTAAAACAATATATTAAAATTAACTCCTACACATAAAATGATTATGTTACAAACAAAATATATTAAAATTAACTACTACAAATAAAATGATTTTTTTACTAAAAAAATATATTAAAATTAACCCCTACACATAAAAATAATTTTTTTTTTACTAAAACAATATATTAAAATTAACTCCTACACATAAAATGATTAATTTACTACAAATAAAAATAAAAATTAACCCCTACACATAAAAATGATAAATTTACTAAATAAATAAAATTAATAACTGATATAAACATAAAATGATAAATTTACTAACTAAACAAACATATTAAATTTAAAATATAACACTTAAATAAAAATGTACCTTTGAAGTTTGAACTTTGGTGTCTTGGTGGAGAGATTAGAGAATAATAGTAAATTACTAATAAAATATTATAATAGTATATTAGTAGTGTAGAATAGTAGAGAGAGAGTAAGAATGAAATTAAGAATAATTGAAATTGTATAGAGAGTTTGAGAATGGAGAGATTGAGAGAATTAGAGAAAGTGAATGAAAAGTGGAATGTGTGGGAGTATTTATAGAAAAATTAGAAAAGTGGGTAAAAATATAAAACACAAGAGTTGAGGGGGCAAATTGTAATTTTTATTGTTTTTTTTAAAACATAACCGTTGGCTGACGTCATGGATGACGTCAGCCAACGGTTATTTTTTTAAAAAAAACAATAAAAATATACTTAAATTTAAAAAATAAATAAAAAAAAAAAAAAAAAAAAATTCCGCGGGCCCAACGGTCGGCACGCCGTGCTGGCGTGCCGTGCCGGGCCGGCACGCCGTGCCTGGAATCTTGACCCGGCACGGGCCAAGAATGGGGGCCGTGCCTGGCACGGCCCGCTACAGTATCGGGCCGTGCCAGGCACGGCCCGCCATCCTTGGCAGGCCGGCCGGGCCGGGCCCTCCAGGCCCGGCCCATATTTACAGCACTACACAATATCAATAATGTTGGTGCTTGGGGGCATACAAACTCATCCTGATTTTCTATTTTTATTTTTATTTTTAACAAATAATAATATCTTTAATAAAACAATTATGATCATTTCGTGTAATTTCTTGGGAAAACTTATACTCATTGCATCATCTGATTTATTGTCAAATGACATTAATAATTAAATAAATGTGTATTTCTTCTCACATGATATAATTTACATTAGTTTGGACATTATAATAATTAGGTTGGCTAGAAGTTCACCATACCCGCCATACAAAATTACAAATTTAATAACTTACTCTTAACAATATCAAAAATGTTTAGATTAATTCTAAATATTAATAACCATTTTAATTAAATTGTGAAGAGCCCTAAATCAAACAAATTGTGATTTTTTTTTTACATAAAATATCAATAACTAAAGTTGCTCTATTGCAGTATTGCAACCCAAAATACCCATTTACTCCCTACATTAACCACACAAAATTTCAAATATAATAATTTACTATTTTATTCTTAACAATATCTAAAATGTCGAGATTAACCCTAAATATTAATAACCATTTTAATTAAATTATGAAAATCCTAAATCAAACAAATTGTGAATTGTTATTATAAGAAAAAACAGCTTATACCTACTTTGAATTTGGATTGTAGTGAAAAGAAAAAAAAAATTCATGCTTTGTCTCTCTTTAATTTGTGTTTCAACAAATTTTAAGTTTTTCAAACAATGTGTGCAAAATATATAAAAAAAAAATCTTGAACTTTGCTGACGCGACCTAAAAAAGATTGGGTTTGGCATGATACATGACTGAAAGAGTTACATTTAGATGTTTTATGTTTAGTTTGTTTGTTTTCTAGATGCTTTTTTAACCCAAAAAAAATGTACAAAAACATGGAGAAGCTTTCTCTCGTACCATCAAATAATAAAAAAGGAATTTTATGAGGGATTTGGATTCCCTCGTTACCTCATTTTGTCCTCACATAAATTAATGGATTTAATTAATTCTATCTTTTGATAGAGTAAGAACACAAAAATTAATAGAAATAATTCAGACTATTGATTTGTTATATTAGACATGTAACAATAGATTATGGATGTGGAGACGAGATGAAGGTAAGGATAAGATAATGACAATTAAGGTGGGGAGATGATTAGATCTATGTTCTAAGAATGCAGTTCGAATCCCGGTAGCAACGAATAATTATCGAAGGAATAATTGGGGTGTGCTGAGAGGGCAGCAAAGGGTTGTGGGTGGTTTGGGGTATGCTAAGTGGCTAAATTGGGGCTGGGTAGTGGAGAGCCTGGTAAGGGATATGTTGATTTTTTATTTTGTATTTTGTTCATATTTCATTCCTACAAGTTATTTAAAATGACGAAATATTTCTTCCATGAATATTATCAAATAGGATGAAAACTTATATTTCGTCCTTACTGGTTATTTTAAGGGACGAAGACTTTGTCCCTACATCTAAGGGGACAAAAACCAATTTCGTCCATATATTATATCTTATGGAATGAAATTGAATTTTAATCCCTAAGAACTCTATTGCAACCTATCCGAAACGACGTAATTTGGGACGAACCGGTTTTCATTCCTATTGGTTATAGTGAGGAATTTTGGGATTGGGTGAATTTTTTTGTCCTCGTAGACGTTTTTTTCTTCTTGTAGTGCCACTTTGAGCATTCTCTTGTGTGGAATAATAATAAGGTTAAAAACTTCATCATCTTGTCTAAATTTCTCTTAAGGAAATCATAAACACACACCTTATGATGCAACCACCTCGCTCTCTCTAATTAAGTGTACATCACCAGCTTGCCAAGCTTTTTCCATTATTTCGATCTCTCTCTTCATGTTCACTTCCTCAATTGTACCCTCCACCATGTCCATCAACTGTTTAGTAATATTCTCTTCCTCAATTGTACCCTCCATCTCTCTGTCAAGGAATTCGACACAAAAGGCTTGTGTCAGTAGCTATTTCCTTCGGCCTCTCGGGTGAAATCTTGTTCTCGAACTCATATTTAAACTTTCTCTGGTACACATTGTTCCAAAAAAAACATAATGGTCATTAGAAAAACAAAAAAATGCTAACGGTGAGTATCTTCCTTGATCAAATTTGGACATAACCGAACTTAAATAGATAATCTCTACATAAACAATAATAAGAACATAAGATATTACACATAATAAGTTCGATTTCCAAATAATGATCATGACAAGTATCAAAAAAATGATATCAGTAACATGACAAACACCACTACGATTTCTGTATGCAAATATATAACATCGTCAGCTTCATTTGTTACTGTTTTTAGCAATATAACTAGCCGGAGTTGTAGATAAATTACCATATGCGTTGACCATCTTTTCAGTAGTCTTAAAGCCAAGAGTGACTTCTACACAAGAAAGCATAAGTAGGTAATGATTTGGGGGATATAAACTTGTCCTTCACACATAACCGATGTATGCACCACTCTTTCTCGAAGGAAACCCCAGTGCGAGGGATTGTTGGATTACAGAGAAAGCCTTTGAAATTACGGCTTGACTTGCTATGACTGCTGCCAATACAGCCACCACAAACACCGGCCAATACAGAGGACCTGATCAATCAATCATTGTATCAACAAAATTGAGACACTTGATCGTAATACAGAAATCCCATATAGACAAAATTGTGATAATCCATATATTGATCACCTGGTACGGACTTGTAGAAGGCATCCTTTACATATTCAGGGTGCTGGTGAAGGACTAAAGCTTGTCCAAAGTATGCTAATATGATTGCCGGATAGATAATAGTGCATGTGCATATTTGTATAGATCACGCAGTATAATGCCCAACAGTTGCAAATAATGCTTTGCATCCTTTTTCATCATTTTCAAAAAGAAATGAGTTACTATGCTCATTAGCATATATATTCAATGGAAAATGATGTATTACGTATACCAAACATAGAAAAAAAATTGGGTATCTATCATGAAAAATACAGTGCCACCAAGTGAAATCCATGCTTCTTTCTTATTTCGTCTGAAATAATCTATGATATATCATAGGTTTACTGTTTTAATCAATCCTATCGAATTTTATGATGTTATAAAGGTCAATCCCACCAATGAGTATGAACCAAACACATATTATGGGTGCAAAACTATAGCCTACTATAACAGTTCCAACTATTTGAAATGTAAAGAGGCCTACCAAGATTGTGACTGGTATGCAGTTTTTGCTAACGATTTAGTAATCAAAGAATGAAAATACATATTGTTAGGATTATATTTCTAGTTATGTTATATTTCATGTTTCTAGTTATATTAGGATTCCTAATCCTATTAGGAGTTATATTAGTCTTTTATTGTCTTGCCTATATAAACTCTATTTCTTGGTTATTTTTATTATATCTTAGTATTTGTAATGTAACTTTATATTCAACATTATGCAATAAGCAACCCTAGCTTTTCTTGTTCTCTTTCGTTCTTTGTATTGTATGAGATTCTTTAACTTGGTATCAGAGCTTGAGATTCTTTGACATGTTATCAAATCATGGTTTCGCACAGTTTGCATTGTTTCGCACGGTTTTGCACAATTTTCATGGTTTTGCACGATTTGGTTTTGGAGACTCAATTTGCACAATTTTGCACAGTTTGATTTTGGCACTCAATTTGCACTGTTTCGCACTGTTTGGTTTAGAGACGCAATTTTTATGGTTTCACATAGTTTGGGTTTGAAGACTCAATTTGCATGGTTTCGCAAGGTTTCGTATGATTTGCACAATCTCGCAAGGTTTCACACTGTTTCGTCATCGCCATTTGTTTCTTCTTCTATGCAGTTTGCATATTTATTACCAAGTCGCATCATATTCCACGTTTTCAGTTTTTAGTTGGGAAACTCTCGATGCTTTTTGTAGTCGCATCATGAGTTTGAGAGGGGGTGTTAGAATTATATTAAATTTCCTAGTTATATTAGGATTATATTTCTTGTTGTGTTATATTTTCTGTTTCTAGTTATATTAGAATTAGTACTCCTATTTGGATTTATATTAGTCTTTTATTGTCTTTTACCTATATAAGCTCTTTTTATTTTAACTTAGGGGTTGTTTGTGTTTTCTACTTAAAACTTAATGGGTCTACATCATAATTATTAAGTTATTTTGTTTGTTTTTATAAGTGGTCAAACAACTTGAAATACCAAAAAATAACTTGAAATAAAAAGTAAAAAATCCTGACTTTTCACTTAATTGTAAATCACTGAATGTCATTAATTGCAATCCAAAATCTTTTCTTCCGATACTATCTCCCAACTCCCATATCTAACATATTTCCAATTTCATCATAATTATATGTGGTACAAAAATCTTTATTTTAATATATTACTTATTTTAAATAGTTTTAAAAATAAAAAAAGAACCATAATCACTTCTCATATTGGTGTTTAATATAAATACTTTATTATGATATTATGGTGATGTATTTATATATTATTATTTTTAGAGTAATTTTTTGAAAAAAAAACATTTTTTCTTTTCTTAGTAAAAATGAAGTTTATTTGTAATCGAAGAAGAAGATCATGATCGTATGTGTTCATATATAATTATTATTTTTGAATTGTTTTTATTTTATATTATATGAATAATTGTTTAATATGGGTATAAATGTAAAATTACTTAGTTTGAGACAATTTTACTTTTAAAAAACAAACGTGTTGACAATACATTCAGATGTGAGAAAAAAAAAACATGTCATTCAAATTCAGATTTCAGTCCCTATTCAGTCTTTAAAAAAATTCAGAACTATTCAGTCTTCAGATAAAAACACAAACGACCCCTTAGTATTCACAATGTAACTTTATATTTAGCATTTTGCAATAAGAAACTCTAGTTTTTCTTGTTCTCTTTCGTTATTTGGTTTGTATGAGATTTTTTAACATATATATCTCGTAAGCGGATGAACATCACATATACCTTATGTCAATTAGACATGACGCCGGTTCCGGTTCGGAACCGGCAGTTTCGGTTTCGGAGGGACTGGAACCGGAACCGGAACCGGAACCGGGCTTTTTTTTTTCTAATCATAAAAAAAATTAGTCATGTAAAAATATAATTGGTAAATGTATTTTATTGGGTCACTCGCAAAATAAAGTTAAATAAATAAATAACAAATTAAAAAATAAAAAAAAATAAAAAAAAAACAAAATAAAATAAAATTGGTCTTGCACTTAATTTTTACCACAATTAAGTTGCCTACGTATCTTCTTAAGGGTTTAGAAGAATCAAAGGCCACGTAGTTCTCTTACCTTTTATTGTAGATTTGGACTTTGGAGTTTGGAGATGGGGATTTGGCGTGAAGTCGTGGACTAATTGTTGCCATGATCATCCGTTCGACTTTCAGCCGGTTGATCATCTTTAAAGAAATCATATGGTTCCTCTTGATCGATTTCTTGTTGTCTATATTGAGCCTTCGTCCAATCTTCAACACAAGCTTGTATCTGAAGTGATTTCGGACTCATAAGGGAACTTTTGGGTCTAAAATATTCCCACCAGCACTGAACTGTTGTTCTACCGCCACTGTAGAAACTGGTGTTGAAAGGATTTGTTTGGCTATCATAGCCAAGATTGGAAAGTACCTTTCATGCTCTTTCCACCAGTATAGGATATCAAATTTTTTATCTTCGGTGTCTTCTATGAACCCAAAAGAGGTACTTAGATAAGATTCAAGCTCGGAATATGTGGTGGAGCTTGATGAAGAAGAACCTCGTAATTTTTTGGTTTTTTTTTGATAAAAGATTATACCCTAAATTAACAAATGCAGAGGATGATGATGATGAACGAGATACATTTTAAGTTTGTGGAACATCTATGTTCAGTGATGGACCGTAAACTTTAATATATTCATCATATAATTCATACAATAATGTCTTAACCCTAGCACAACACATATCAACATCATAATCTATTTTTAAACCCTGTTCATAATAAGCAGAAAGATAATCAGGCAAACTTTTTAATCTACAACGTGGATCAAAACACAAGGCAATCAAATAAATATTTGGAAACTCCTTATAATATTCTAACCATTTATCCTTCATAGCAGTAACAGACTCATGTAATTCTGAGTCGGATTCACAATGAGCAAATGCACCAGCAATATTAAGACTCTCAATAATAAATAAATTAGTTGTAGGATAATAAACACCAGATAAATTGTTAGTAGCAGTATAAAAAACTTTTAACAAACCACAAACATTGCTACAAGCATCCCAATGACTTTGATAAAGATTAATGTGACTAACATGATATTGAATAAAAGTAACTAATAAATCCCTATATTCATAACTTCTAGCAAGCAATTTATAAGTAGAATTCCAACGTGTTGGAACATCACGAGGAAATCTAATGGCACGCTTACCATTTTGTTTACAATATGCTGCCCATAATTTCATTACAGAAGGATGTTTCCACAAAAATAGAGGGCATCTTTAATAGGTTGAATAAACTGTTCAAGAGTTTTTAATCCTTTTTGAACACATAAATTGAAAACATGGCATGCACATCTTTGATGAAAAAATTTACCACCAAGATAAGGTTTGCATAATTCAATTAAAGCAGGAATAGCAGCGGTATTGTTAGAAGCATTATCAAAACCAATTGCAAAAATTTTGTTCTCAATTTTATACTCTGTGAAAATAATTCTAAGATGTCTAAAAATATTAGCAGCAGTGTGTTTTTCATCAAAAACTCTAAATGTAAGAATTCTTTTTTGGATAGTCCATGCATTATCCATATAATGGCAAGTGACACCTATGTATGAATGCATTTGCCAATGATCACTCCATATGTCGGCACATACGGAAACACGACCATTATATTTTTCTAAAATTTTTTCCAAGATTTTCTTTTCTTTTTCATAAATGTTTTCAAGTGCTTCTGTGAGCGTGGTTCTAGGAACACGACATGCAGCAGGATTTAATGCTCGTTGACAATAATTATTAAAACCAACCTTTTCCCCAAAACTAAATGGTAAGTGTTCTACTGCAACCATTCTAGCTAATTCTTCTCTATTTTTTGCATCACTATATTTAAATAATTGTTGGTTAGGGGTAGCGTACCTGGGAATTTGAGATTGTGAACTCGATTTGGCCTGTGCATCTGGATGTGAGTTCGTTATATGCTTCCGATATGACCCATATTCTCCAGATTTGTGCCATTTAAATACTTTTTTGCAGTAATTGCAAACACTACTGTGCTTCCATCTTCATGCGTAACTTTCTTCATATGGAGTATGAATAGATCAGATTTGACCTGCTTCGGTAACTTTTCTTCCATCTGTGGATAAAAATCAAAATCTTGATATGGGTTGGGATCAGGCTCATCACCATCATGGCCAAGATCAGGCATATTTTCTGATTGGCTTGTCAAAATGGGGGTGACATTGAGATCGGGTTCAGAAATTCTAAGAGAGGGATGAGAATGAGATTGAGGAAAGTTTAGGCCTAAGTCTTCAGCATAGACTTGTTTTGTAGATACTCGTGATAGGCACAGTCGTCATGACCCAGATTATCCGTCATACGACCCTTACCTTTCATCGAAATGGAGCGTCTAGGAGCGTCACCACTTCCACTTGCCATTTTAAAAATTGAATTGTAAAATTCTTTGAACAAAAAATGTTAAAAAATTGATTTAAAAAATGATTAAATGGTTGGAAATAAATTTGGAAGAAAATTAGAAACTTAGTAGTTAGTAATTGCAATTTGCAAATAAAATATATTGTAAATAAAATAAATTGAATATAAAATAAATTGCAAATAAAATAAATTGGAATATATAGCAAATAAAATAAATTGTAAATAAATGAAATTGGAAACTTAGTAATTGACTAATTGCAAATTAAATAAATTGGAAATAAGAAATATTGCAAATAAAATAAAATTAGAAACTAAGTAATTGTAAATAAAATAAATTGGAAACTTACTAACTTAGTAATTGCAAATAATATAAATTGGAAACTTGGAGACTTGGAGTTTGAGAATTGAGACTTGGAGAATTGAAAGTTTAGAGAGAATTGAGAATTGAGAATTAGAGAGAATTGAGGAAATTGGGGTGAGGAAAAATGAATGGAGGGGTAGGGGTATTTATAGAAAAGAAAATGAAAAGAAAAATTAAAAAAAAAATAAATAAAAAATTAAAAGAATAACCGGGCGGTTTGAACCGGAACCGAACCGCCGGTTCTTGTCTGGTTCGAACCGCCCGATTCTTCGTTGAAGGGAACCGAAACCGGTTTTTCCGGTTCCGGTTCCGATTTTCTGACGCCGGTTCCGGTTCGGTTCTCCGGTTCGAACTGAACCGGCGTCATGTCTACTGTCAATGCAGATGTGGCTTGAGGCCTCCAACTGCTGATAGAACTGTCATTCATGTTTTTGTTTTTTTTGCATAGTCAAACTTTAAAAATAATTTCACTTTTCATATCATTATCTAATGGCATTCTTTACAAAAAAAAAAAAACAATAAAATTCTCTTCCATAAAATGCTATATAGTTACACAATAATCCGTACATTTCAAAAGTTTAATATATATTAATAGCATTTCATATCTAGTTGAGTAATTCACTTGAAATACTAGGAGTGAGGATATTGTCCTCGATCACTATGGAATTAGCAATCAGTGCGACAAAAAGTAGGAACAACTTGGCAAAGTTGTAAGTATTTGATTAACAAATAATCTAACATGCATAGACACATAATTAATCCGAAAGTTTAACCTAAACATGTTTCTATACCATGCTTAATCAAACCCTAAATATATGTTACTAATCCATGTCAATTCAAGAGAAATAGGAGATAAGAAAGAGTGGAAGCGTACCTGAATCCATTGTCAGAGGTTAGAGAACGAGTTGAGATCTTCCAAATTATCACGATCCTAGGACACAAAAGTATTCTCTCTTGTTCTGGTGATGGGGATACAGACAAGCCAAACAAGGTATCGTGTAATTTGGGGACCATAACCCTAAATATAATAATCAGATTATTATATATTTTGCTATTTCTAAGTCGGCCCCTCATCAAATTAGAAATAGCACTTTGGTATCTACACATTAACTCCATGACAATTATACCCTTGAGCCTTAAACTTTAAATCTTAATTAGACCACTTTAATTTAGGCTTAACCAAAGATAGCACAACACATTTAATATTTACATGTGTGGCTAGGGATGGCAATGGGTTGGGTTCGGGGGGTTTTGTAAAATCCAAACCTGCACCCCCGAAACTTTCTGTCACCCACACCCGCCAGCGAACCCGATTATTTTCGGGGGTTCGTGGGCGGGTTACACCTGCGGGTTTTGGGGACACCCACACCCGCACCCGCAAACCCGCAAATTTTTTTAATAGTATTTTTATATTATTTAAATATATGAAATATTACGATTTTAAAAATTAAAAACACTTAATAAAGTAAAAATTTCAACTCATTTCATATGTGTTTCTTAGTTGAGACAAAAGGCAAAGCACATTATATATAGCTGATGATGGAAACTTGCACTCTTGATTTTCAATGTGGGACTTTCAAAAGTCCCACATTGAAAAAACAAGAGTGTAAGGTTCTACCATTAGCTATATATAAATGAAAGTTGAGAATTGTAATTGTTAAATTTAGAATGAATGAAGTTTTTATATTTTACTCTCTATATAGTTAAAATGTTTCCATTGGAGTTTAAATTTATAATATTTTAAATAATAAATATTAAATCAATTTTATCTATGCGGGTTCGCGGGTTCACCCGCGGGTTTGTTTTTCCAACCCACACTCACACCCGAACCCACTGGGTTTATCTTTAAACGGGTTTGTGGGTTTACGGGTCGTAAATTCACCACCAAAACCCGACCTTACAGGGTCGGGTTCGAGCGGGTGCCCGCAGGTGCTGGTCAAATTACCATCCCTATGTGTGGCCCTACATGATGGAATTTTTCAACAATCTCTCAATTGGCCACATATGTAATTTTACAAATGTGTATGACTTTATGAGCTCCAAAATTTGCTATCACAATTTTAAGGTATATCCGAACAATCTCGTCAATTGATTATGCCGATATAGGATCAAAATGGTTTTCGTCACATTTAGAGTGACTAAACCCATCAATGGTCACGTATACCAACATAACCAAATGACATAGATCAATCATGAATGCGTAGCATAGAAATTACATGCAATGTGACCTATACATGTCTATTTCCAACTGGTCCTGCTTTATTCTTTAATGAGATCAAAAACTTAATACAATGTAACAAAGTGAAATGAACTGAATACTTTATTTCTGATCAGAAATATATCCAAATACATAAATGCATAAGTATGTCCAAAAATCAAACATAAGGCAATAAAATACAAAACGATACAAACTCCTGCTATAATGTGATATCCTCACACAAAATAACACTCATATGAGCAGTGTGCTCATGAAATACCTTGGGCGGTAATCACTTTGTAAGCGGATCAGCTATCATGGAGTTTGTCCCAATGTGCTCTATGGATATCTGTCCACTATGCACTCTCTTCTTCACAACTAGGAACTTAATGTCAATATACTTTAACCTAGATAAGCTTCTGTTATTATTAGAATATAGCACTGCTGACTTATTGTCACAATATAGTTTGAGTAATCTTTCAATACCCTCCAGAATGCGTAGCCCAATGACAAAATTCCACAGCCATATTCCATGGTTGAATGCCTCATAGCATGCTACAAACTCTACTGTCATGGTGGAAGAAGCTATGAGTGTCTGCTTGGCACTCCTCCAAGAAATAGCTCCACTAACCAACATGTATATGTAGCCTAATATGGATCTCCTACTGTCTTGGCATCCAGCATAATCGGAGTCGAAATACCCCTATGATCTCTAATTGATCCGATCTCCTATATGTGAGCATGTGATCTTTTGTTCTCTGCAAATACCTCATAACCCGCTTGGCTGCTGTCCAATGATTCATCCCAAGGTTACTTAAATATCTGCCTAACATACCAACAATGTACGCAATATCCGGACGCATGCACACCTGAGCATACATTAGACTCTCTATAGCTGATGCATTAGGAATCTTCTGCATTTCCTTAACTTCAAGGTTATTTTTAGGGTACTGACTGAGACTGAACTTGTCTCCCTTAGTGACAGGGGTGTCACCTGGTTTGCTGTCCTGCATGTTAAACCTTTTGAGCACTTCATCGATATAACTCGTTTGTGATAATCCAAGAATACCCCGAGAGCGATCTCGTTGTATCTGGATCCCTAATACAAATGAGGCGTCACCAAGATCTTTCATCTTAAAATTCTTTGATAGAAATCTCTTGGTTTCGTGCAACATGCCTATATCATTTGTGGCAAGCATTATGTCATCGACATATAAAACCACGAATATGTGCTTACTCAAACTGAATTTGTGATACACATAATTATCAACAGTGTTTATCTCAAAACCAAACGAGATAATCAATTGATGAAACTTGTAGTACCACTGACGGGATGCTTGCTTGAGTCCATAGATAGACTTTGTCAATTTACAAACCATATTCTTTAGGTCTCCCGACTCAAAATTTTCTGGTTGCATCATATAAATTGTTTCATCAATGTCACCATTGATAAACGCCGTCTTGATATCTATCTGATGAAGCTCAGGGTCAAAGTGTGCAACAAGTGTCATGATTGTTCTAAAAGAGTCTTTCGTTGAAACCGGAGGGAAAGTCTCTTTAAAGTCAATCTCTTCCTTTTGGGTAAAGCCTTTAGCTACAAGACGAGCCTTATAACTCTCCACATTACCTTTCAAATTCCTCTTGGTTTTAAATATCCATTTACAACCAATGGGCTTCGCACCTTCTGGTAATGGGACAAGTTGTTAGGATTATGCTCAATAGCAAGAGTGTAATAATGTATTTGACAATCTTTTCATATTAATAAAGTGATTTCTAGTTTAACAAATCTTATAGCATTTATAGTTTAATTATTATAATTGTCAAAAGTAAATAATCATAAGGTCAAAAGACTATGAGAGAAGAAGAATTGTTCGTACATCTAGATATGTATGAGGTAGACACAATTCTTTAGTTAGTCTTGAACAATATTCACAACCTAAGATAAAGGTTGGACTACTTTACCTTGTTAAAGTTGTAAATTATTTTGCTAGCATTTGAGTGGGATCAAATGTGTTATAATGAGTCTAAAATCATCAAAGTGTAGTGTCTTTAGGCAAAAGAATCTAATGCACTAGGTGCATTGAATATGATCACAGTAAAATACTTTATCCATTGGCCCAGAACCGCCAATGGATAAAAGTTTTCACTTAAGGACAATCAGATAGTCTATCTCAATCCGGAGATAACTAATGGACTTATGGTTGCAAGTGTTATCATTTGAGCTGTCATTGAGTACAATTATATAGCATAGTCTATCCTCGATGGTTTGGTGGTATTCATTTGTTAACCGATAGAGGACTTCATTCATAGATATGGACATCATGGCTCTATTTATTAAATGTGAGTAGAATAAATGTGAGTAGAATATCATCATATGGATATTTTAAGGTATTTTATATTAAATCTTAACGTTAAGTTTTCGATAGTGTCTATTGAAACATGGCTTCTGGACAAGTCAAAATATCCAAGTTCAAAATGTGGTCATATGAGTAAATATGGTAACTAGAAGAGCTATAGACGGTCTATGAGCTCTTGGCGATTACTGGTATTTTTTAAGAGGATACACTATCTACAATAAGGTTGTCTAGGGTACGAATGAGAAACATTGACTTATTCTATCTTTATTTAGGAGTTCAATTTTAGCTATTTAATGGAATGAGCTAAAATTGATAGATCGAACCTAAGTGAATCACTTGTTGATTGTAATTAGGTTATGTCTATTGAAGCTTAAATTTAGATAGCCCGCCAAGATCCTCAATCCGCACGAACTTGAATGGATCACTTGATCTATTATACCGGACTAATTTCTGAGTGCATCTAGAATTGTTTTTGGATTTCGGAATCCAAAAGTTTTGGAGAGGTGCGGTCATGTGTGATCAAGACACGCGGTAACTCTTCAAATGCCTAGGATGAGCGGCCAAGGATGTAGGAATCCTTGGGCGGCCCTAATGGGGTGCAATTAGCATTCTATTAATACATTAAAAATATAATTTGCACATTTTAATTAAATGGGCAGTTAAATTATATTAATGTATTAGTTTAAGGCATGTGGACTATTTTTTAGTAATTAAGAATGAGTCTAGTTCACATGTGGACTTTTTATAAAAGTCCAACGTATTTAATAAAATGGAAAAACACTATATTGCCCATGTATAGGCTTGGGCGGCAAGGGCTAAATTATTAGCCTAATATATTGTTTTGTTTTATTATTTAATTAAATAGAAATTAATTAATTTATTAATTAATTATTTGATTAAAAGTCAAAATCTTTTTCTAACTAGGAGTAAGACTCTTAGTATCATACTATTGTTAGTAGTATGATAAGTATCAAATACCTTATTTGATCAGTAGATAAATAAAAAGGTTTTATTTATCTAGTCAAATTAGGGAGTATTTGATATCTATCGAAACTCAAATTGATAATTAGTCAATTATGAAGTTATTGATAAAGTCACAATTCTTTTTTGATATTCAATAATTTATTATTGGATAATACACTCATGAGTTGGAATAGGTTTAAACTACTAAATTGATAAGAGTTTTGGTGAAACAAAATCCTCCACAAAGAAGGAGAAATTCAGCTACTATATATATATATATATATATATATATATATCCCTAACAAAGGAATTCGGCCATATGTTTTTTTTAGAAGAAGAATTCGACCAAGTAAATTTTTCAAGAAGAAGAATTTTATTCTTTTGCTTTAAATAAATAAATAAAAACTCTCCAACTCATAGAGAATTCGGCCAAGAGGAAAAGAGAGAGCGTTTTTGTTTTCGATAGTGCACTAGTAGCTTTTATATTAAAAGGATTTGTGCACTACATCGAATTAGGGTTCACACGAGTTTTCGATTAAAAGATTGAGAATTCGCAAGTGATCAAACGTTCTTTGTTTTCTCTAGGAGGATTATTGTGACTAACAAAAGAAAAAGATTTTTGTTTTCTATCCTCAGGTATAAAATTCAAAGAAAGGGAGTCCACACTCCTAGGTGATTCACGTTCGTGATTGGATTGGAAGATCTTACGGATTCAAATCGACGCAATATCAATCGTCATGTGGAAAAGGTTTGATACTTTTAATTATATGTTAATTAATTAAGGATTAAGGTTCTCTTTATTAAAAGGAAATTTTTTGAAAAATACCAATCTAATTTTTCGTTTTCGCTGCGTATTTTTTCCTTACAATTGGTATTAAAACCTGGTTGTACCCTTGGTTAATTGATGTATATATACGTGGATCTATTTCTTTTTATTGTAAATATGCATGTTTTAGAAGGAGATGGCACTCTAGGTATTCACATATATAATTACATTGGAATGTATGGATATATATATATATATATATATATATGTTTTTGTATAATATGATTTGTTATTGCTCGATTTTGGTCCTAGAATTTCAATGTAATTTTGTTTGAAGTTGTAACAAGAAGGGTGGTTTATCATCGCTATAATTTTATTCTTGATAGTTGTTAAGTTTTTTATTTTATTTTATTGTTGTAATAAAAAAATTGCTGTAATTTATTCAAGTTTCGAATAATCGAAGAATTGAAGAATTGCAAGCAGTGGAGCAGCTAAGGGCATCATGTGCGCAGCAATCAGCAAGCGAGCGCGCGACAAAGCACACAACCAAAATTGTGGCTATTTATTTTTCGTATATATTGCAATGTTTATCATTGTTTAATAACATGTCATATAGAATATAAGTGCCACTCATATATCTCTTTTGGTATGAACATGCAATGAATGGTTTTGGTATCTAATTGGCATCTAGATAACTTGGTAAATCATTCTACGGAATTCAATCACACACCTTAAACAATTGAGTGGGAGAAGTTGTTTTGAACACCTATGGCCTCCAAGATTAGTTGAGCTTTATGTTTCGTATGATAATCCCCCAAGGGGTATCCATGAAAGGAATTTAGCGAGATACTTCCTTACAAGGATAAACTAGACAATTGACTCAAGCGATATCTACTCTCAAAGGAAGAATATATTGAAGGTCGATAACTTGGTAACACACTCAATGTAGTTTTATTGATATCCTCCCAAGAGTTCTTGTCAATATAAATTACAAGGCTAAATTGAAAACGCTGGTTGTTATGTTAACAATTAGGTGGGACCTAGTCCAACTAGTAAATGGTGTGAACTCCTAAAGGAGGCGTGACATTTATGGATGTTAGATCACCATTGAATTTTACGATTGAATTATTTTATTTAATTGAAGATAAATTTTCAAAAATGCGTTATCATTATTATTTACTTATATAATTTTGTTTTATTCTGAAATCATGACCCCATCCCTAATCAACATCCTAAAAGATAATACTTTAACTGGTGATAATTATGTCACATGGAAAAGGAAAATTGGGCTATTGTTGCAATCTGAAAAGCATAAGTTTGTTTTTTCTACCTCTAAACACATGCTCCTACTAATGAATCTATTGAGGTTCAAAGAGATAAGTATAAGCAGTGGGAGACCTCAGATGAGATGGCCAAATGCTACATTATGGCCACCATCTCCGACGTGTTGCAACATCAACATGAAGGAATGAGTACTGCTGCTGATATAATGATGTCTCTAGAGGAGATGTTTTCTATGAGGTCTATGACGACTAAGAGAGAGGCATTAACTGCTTTCATAATTCTTAGGATGAAAGCTGGACATGCTGTGAAAGATCACATGATGAAAGTCATAACACATCTCAACATTGCTGAACTTAATGGGGCTGAGATAGATGGTGAGACAAAAATTGACATGATAGTTAACTCAATGTCAGATTCCTTTGATCAGTTCAAGTTGGACTACACCTTGAACAATAAGGAATACACCTTGTCGGGCCTGATGCAAGATGTTCAAAGCGCTGAGAAGATCCTTGTGAAAGGTAGGGGTCAAGAGATTCATACGGGTGGTAAAGTTGCTATTGTTAAGACTCGTAAGAAGGTCAAGAAACAACAGAAGATAAAGCAACTTGGGCCTACCAAGAAGGAAACCAAGAAAGTAACCAAGATCAAAGGAAAGTGTTTCCTTTGTGGTGAAAAAGGGACATTCAAAAAGAAATTGCCCAAAGTCTTAGAAAAAAAAAGGAAGAAGGTAATATTAATTATCTTGAAACATGCTTTCTGACAGATTCTATCGATTCTTGGATAATAGAATCTGGAGCCACTAATCATGTTTGTTATTCCTTACGGGGGTTCCAGGGGAAAAGATTGAATGAGAATGAATTCAAATTTGTTTAGGCAACGGAGCGTTACTGTCTGCCTGTGCAGTGGGAGATATTAGAGTTAATTTATACTCTAGTAGGCATTTGGATTTGATAGACGTTTATTATGTACCTCAATTCAAGAGGAATATAATGTTTAAATAAATTTGGATATTCGGTTACTTTTAATAAAAGTTGTATTATTTGTAAGAATAAAAATTTGTTTGTAAAAGTACATTGGAAAATAGTTTATTCTATTTGCATAGAAATATCTCTTACTTGTTAGACACGGAATCAACGGAACCTAATCATAAAAGAGTGAAATTATCAAAAGATGAAATCTACCTATAGCATTTACGCATAGGTCATATTAACCTTGATAGAATTAAAATATTGGTTAGTGATGGAGCTTTAAGTGACTTAAAGGTTGATGATCTACCAACTTGTGAATCTTGTTTGGAAGGTAAGATGACCAAAAGATCATTCACGACCAAAGGCACAAGAGCCACTGAATGTTTAGGATTAATACTCACTGATGTGTGTGGTCCTATGACCATTCAAGCTAGAGATGGATATGAGTACTTCTTCACTTTCATGGATGATTACTCGAGATTTGGCTATGTGTATCTCATAAGACATAAGTCAGATGCTTTTGACATGTTCAAAGCATTTAAAGCCGAGGTAGAAAATCAGCTTGTGAAACACATAAAAATTTTGAGATCTGATTGTGGGGGAGAATATCTATCTGGTGAGTTTCAGCAATATTTTATTGATAATGGGTTAATTTCTCAGTTTTCTATGCCAGGAACACCTCAACAAAATGGGGTGGCAGAAAGGAGAAATATGACTCTTTTAGACATGGTTAGATCTATGTTGAGTTATTCAACACTTCCTAATTCTTTTGGGGATATGCTTTACAGACTGCTATGTACATTCTAAACAATGTACCATCTAAGTCGGTTCCTCAAATGCCACATGAGTTATGGACTGGGCGAAAGCCTAGTTTACAACACTTAAGGATATTTAGATGCCCTGCGCACGTGTTAAAAGGAAAGACAGAAAAGATGGAGTACCGTTCATAAACATACATATTTGTGGGGTATCCAAAAGGAACTAAAGGATATTATTTTTATAGTCCTTCTGATCTTAAAGTATTTGTTTTGACAAATGCTAAATTTCTAGAAAATGACTATATGAATAATTTTATGCCTAAAAGTAGAATTGTCCTGATTGAGTTTTCAAGAGATACAATTCCACAAAAGGTTTCGCAACCTAGCCCAATTGTAAGTTCCGCACCATCACAAGATCAATAACCTACGATTCCTTGTTGTAGTCGGAGGGTTAGTAGACAACCTGAGAGATACATCGGTCTAGGTGAATCAGTGGAGAATCTCCTGGACGACGATGATCCCTACACGTACAATGAAGCTATGGAAGATGTTGATTGTATCCATTAGCAAAAGGCTATGCAATCTGAAATTGAGTCTATTTTCAAAAACAAAGTCTGGTCTTTTGTGGACTTGCCTAAAGGGATAAAACCTATTGGGTGCAAGTGGGTATACAAGAGGAAAAGAGGTATGGATGGAAAGGTGAAACCGTTTAAAGCTAGATTGGTAGCTAAAGGTTACATATAGAAGGAAGGTATCGATTACGAGGAAACCTTCTCTCATGAGGTAATGCTTAAATCCATAAGGATACTCTTATCCATTGCAGCATCTCTAGACTTAGAGATTTGGCAAAAGGACGTCAATACAACTTTCCTTAATGGAAGTCTTCATGAAAGCATCTATATGATGCAACCAGAAGGATTCATTGAAAAAGGCAAAGAGGAAAAGGTATGCAAGTTGTAAAGATCCATATATGGACTAAGCAAGCATCCAGATCCTGGAACATAAGGTTCGATCAAGCTGTTAAAGGTTTTGGATGTAT
Organism: Dipteronia sinensis; assembly: GCA_033220585.1. NCBI lineage: Eukaryota > Viridiplantae > Streptophyta > Magnoliopsida > Sapindales > Sapindaceae > Dipteronia > Dipteronia sinensis. The sequence continues at coordinate 69,012,850 of CM065636.1, read as the reverse complement.
TCAAAACCTTGATGAACCTTGTGTATACAAAAGGATTTAAGGTGACAAGTTGGTTTTCCTAGTTCTTTATGTTGATGATATATTACTCATCGGAAACGATATTGGTGTATTGACATCAGTAAAAGAATGGTTAGCAAAACAAATTGATATGAAGAACTTAGGATAAGCAAGTTATATTCTTGGTATCCAAGTAATAAGGGATAGAAAGAATAGAACGATTGCATTATCCCAAGCTTCATACATAGATAAAATATTGTCTAGGTTCTCCACGTAAGATTCTAAGAAAGGTATGTTACCTTTCAGACATGGAATCAAACTTTCTAAGGAACAAGTTCCTAAGAATGAGCATGAAGAGCAATACATGAGTAGGGTTTCATATGCCTTGGCAGTTGGAAGTGTCATGTATGCAATGCTCTTCACTAGACCAGATATTTGTTTTGTTGTTGGCATAGTTAGCAGATTTCAATCGAAACTTGGTCCTAATCACTGGACGGCAGTCAAGTATATTTTCAAGTATCTCAGGAGAACGAGAGATTATATGCTTGTATACTCTAGAGGGGATTTAATTCCCATTGGGTATACAGATTCTGATTTCCAATCGGATTCTGACTCCAGAAGATCAACATCAGGATCCGTGTTTACACTTGAAGGAGGGGCAGTCATATGGAGGAGTATCAAGCAATCTTGTATTACTGATTCCATCATGGAAGCTGAGTATGTGGCAGCATGCGAAGCTACTAAAGAGGCTGTTTGGTTTCGCCGATTCTTGATTGACTTGGAAGTGGTTCCTGATGCGAATAAGTAGATCACTATCTACTTTGACAATAGTGGAGCAGTGGTTAATTCGAGAGAACCAAGAAGCCATAAGAGAGGGAAACACATTGAAAGGAAGTATCATCTTCTGAGGGAAATTGTGCATAGGAGTGACTTGATGATTACCAAGATCGCGTCAGCAAAAAATCTAGCGGATCCTTTCACAAAGTCTCTACCACATAAGAGTTTTGATGGGCACCTAGAGAACATGGGAATGAGAGATATGACACACTTGCTATATCGCAAGTGAAAGATTATTAGGATTATGCTCAATAGCAAGAGTGTAATAATGTATTTGATAATATTTTCATATTAATAAAGTGATTTCTAGTTTAACAAATCTTATAGCATTTATAGTTTAATTATTATAATTGTCAAAAGTAAATAATCAAAAGACTATGAGAGATGAAGAATCGTTCGAACATCTAGATATGTATGAGGTAGACACAATTCTTTAGTTAGCCTTGAATAATATTCACAAATTAAGATAAAGGATGAGCTCATTTATCTTGTTAAAGTTATAGATTCTTTTGCTAGCATTTGAGTGGGATCAAATGTGTTATGATGAGTCTGAAATCATCAAAGTGTAATGTCGTTGGGCAAAAGAATCTAATGCACTAGGTGCATTGAATAGGATCACAATGAAATACTTTATCCAGAACCATAATGGATAAAATTTTTCACTTAAGGACAATCAAATAGTATATCACAATCCAGAGATAAATAATGGACTTATGGTTGCAAGTGTTATCATTTGAGCTGTCATTGTGTACGATTATATAGCATAGTCTATCCTAGATGGTTTGGTGGTATTCATTTGTTAATCGATAGAGGACTTCATTTATAGATATAGGCATCGTGGCTCCTTTTATTAAATGTGAGTAGAATATCATCATACGGATATTTTGAGGTATTGGATATCAAATCTTAGCGTTAAGTTTTCGATAGTGTCTATTGAAATATGGCTTCTTGACAAGTCAAAATATCCAAGTTCAAAATGTGGTCATTTGAGTAAATATGGTAACTAGAAGAGCTATAGGCGGTCTATGAGCTCTTGGCAATTTCTGATATTTTTCACGAGGATACACTATCTACAATAAGGTTGTCTAGGGTACGAATGAGAAACATTGACTTATTCTATCTTTATTTAAGAGTTCAATTTTAGCTCTTTAGGGGAATGAACTAAAATTAATATATCGAACTTAAGTGAATCATTTGTTGATTGTAATTAGGTTATGTCTATTGAAGCTTAAATTTAGATAGCCCGCCAAGATCCCTAATCCACACGAACTTGAATGGATCACTTGATATATTTTACCAGACTAATTTCTAAGACCATCTAGAAATGTTTTTGGATTTCAGAATCCAATAGTTTTGGAGAGGTGCGGTCCTGTGTGATCAAGACACGCGGTAACTCTGCAAATGCCTAGGATGGGCGTCCAAGGATGTGGGAATCCTTGGGCGGCCCTAATGGGGTGCAATTAGCATTCCATTAATACATTAAAAATATAATTTGCACATTTTAATTAAATGAGCTGTTAAATTATATTAATGTATTAATTTAAGGTATGTGGACTATTTTTTTAGTAATTAAGAATGAATCTATTTCACATGTGGATTTTTTTTGTTAAAGTCCAACGGATTTAATAAAATGGAAAAACAATATATTGCCCATGTAAAGGCTTGGGCGGCAAGGGCTAAATTATTAGCCTAATATATATATATATATATATATATATATATATATTTTATTTAATAAAATGGAAATTAATTAATTTATTAATTAATTATTTGATTAAAAGTCAAAATATTTTTCTAACTAGGAGTAGGACTCTTAATGTCATACTATTGTTAGTAGTATGATAAGAATCAAATACCTTATTTGATAAGTAGATAAATAAAAAGGTTTTATTTATCTAATCAAATTAGGAAGTATTTGATATCTATCAAAACTCTGATTGATAATTAGTCAATTATGAAGTTATTGATAAAGTCACAATTCTTTTTTGATATTCAATAATTTATTATTGAATAATACAATCATGAGTTGGAATAGATTTAAACTACTAAATTGATAAGAGTTTTGGTGAAACAAAATCCTCCACAAAGAAGGAGAAATTCGGCCACTATATATATCCCTATCAAGGGAATTCGGCCATATGTTTTTTTTGAGAAGAAGATTCGGCCAACTGAATTTTTCAAGAAGAAGAATTATATTCTTTTGCTTTAAATAAATAAATTAAAAATTCTCCAACTCATAGAGAATTCAGCTAAGAGGAAAAGAGAGAGCGTTTTTGTTTTCGATAGTGCACTAGTAGCTTTTATATCAAAAGGCTTTGTGCACAACATGGAATTAGGGTTCACGAGAGTTTTTGATTAAAAGATTGAGAATTCACAGGTGACCAAACGTTCTTTGTTTTCTTTAGGAGGATTATTGTAGCTAACAAAAGAATAAGATTTTTGTTTTCCATCCTCCGGTATACAATTCAAAGAAAGGGAGCCCACACTCCTAGGTGATTCACGTTCGTGATTGGATTGAAAGATCTTGCGGATTCAAATCGATGCAATATCAATCGTCACGTGGAATAGGTATGATACTTTTAATTATATGTTAATTAATCAATGGGTTAAGGTTCTTTCTTTTAAAATGAAAATTTTTGAAATATACCAATCTAATTTTTTGCTTCCGCTGCGTGTTTTTTCCTTACACAAGTTCCCAAACGTTATTGTCTTGCATAGACCTATACTCCTTATTCATGGCATCAATCCACTTTTGAGTGTTGGAACCCTGCATGGCTTGATGTAAGTTGATTGGATCATCTTCCACCATTCCAATGTCTTCCTTATGTTCTTGGAGAAATACGAAAAAATCGTCCAGAGTAGCATTTCTCCTTTCTCTAGTGCATCGCCTTAATGGCACTAGTTTTTAAGGTTGTTGAGGTTGTTCCTCAGAAACAATTACCTCATCTTGAATGGGGGGTTGTTCTACATTGTCTTGTTGAGGATTCAAATTCACTTCTTGATCAATGACAGGCATAAAAACCTGTACAATGTCAAAAGCGATAGTGGGAATCGAAACTTATTCCTCCTCAAAGACAATGTCTCTGACCTTATTTCTCCCCTCAAACTCAACATCCTCAAAAAATGTTGTAGTTCCCGTATCAAAAATTGACCTAAGTGTGGGATCATAAAACTTATAGCCTCTAGATCACTCAGAGTAGCCAATGAAGTAGTTGCTCACAGTTTTGAAGTCTCATTTCTTTTCATGTGGCATGTAAGGCCTTGATCGGTCTTAGTTTATATATGTTTTCCATCCCTATTTCCTATATAATCAGCTTGTTTCTTGATGCATTTTAGGTTGTTTGATGAGTTTGTTGAGCATGTGTAGGTCACATTCCCTTAGATGAAGTATTCTTTGATTCCGCAAAGGAAAAGTGTCTAAAAGTGAAGAAAAGGGCAAATCTGTCAACTACCGCTGTGGAGGTCGCTCTCTATGCATGGTATCAGACGCGGTCTATCCAGCGGTACATTCCAGTATGTAATTCTTTGTCATACGCAGTCCATACCGCTTGGGAAGCAAGGTATCAAACGCGGTACGTAACGCGCTAAAGGTCAAAAGGTACACTGTTGTCTTAACCGCGGCCCAGGCATGTGTCCGCCAAGCGGTACAGAGAGCGGTTGTGCATATTCCGTGTTTTTGGGGGAATTCTTGAAGCCCTAGTTTTGGTGGAACATATAAATACTTCTTATTCTTTTTGAAAGAAAAAAAACATCCATAGTTATATATTCATTCTTTTTGCTACACAATATTCATTCATCTTTACACATTGAAGATTCAAAGACGAAGAAGAATTCATCATTGAAGATTTGAAGAACTCGTTGAAGATTTAATGGGTTTTATCTTTTCCACCTCTTCTCTTGTTATTTTCATCATGTGTAACTAATCTCATAACTAGGGAATCAATGAGAACCTTTTGTGAATGCTCATGTGTGGATTAATTATTATTTTAACAATTCAATTCTTGATTTATTCATTGTGTTTAATTGCTTGACTCCTCATTAATTTTAATTCTCATTCACACCATAGATCAAAGGGTGGATGATTATTTGGCATGATTTTAGGGTTAAGACTATCTGAGAATTAGGGTTAGAGTATAGATCAAAACCTAATCCTAATTAATGCTCACTTGAATAAATAAAATTTATCTTTAGCTTAGATCAAAGCAAAGTTTAGATTTTGGTTCTTTATTCTTAAACTTAATGGGTTTCTGATTATTGTTCACACCATAGATCAAATGGTGAATAGTGGTTAGGAACACATGACTCATCCCGCGATCGTACGGTAATAGTCATATTAAAGATAAAGTATGAACCCTAGAATTGATTGAATCTTGTTTATACATTAATTCCATACATTGAGTGTTCATAATTGGGGATCATTGATGACCTAGTATTTCTTTCCATTGATCACAACCAATTCTTTTAAATTGTTTTTCTTATATTAATTTAATTTAGTTTTTAGTTTAATTCAATCACCATCAATTTTCTGGTTACTTTTGCTTAATTAGAATTAGAACTAGTTTTTAATCAGTAAATCATTTTTCCTCGTATGAACGATCCTTACTTGTCACTGTACTTATCTTCACGATTCGTGCACTTGCGAGTGAGTATTTTATAACACTATTTTACACATCAAGTTTTTTTGCGCCGCTGCCGGGGAATAGTTGAATTTATTGATTATTTCTAGTTTTAGTTTTAGTTAATATATTTAGTCTAGTTTAGGTAGTCGTGTCATTAATTTTTAGATTTTTAGTTTTTATTTTTTTTTTATTTTTTATTTTTTATTTTTGAAGTTTACTGTGTGTCTGTCTTTTGTTTCAGGTTTCAACGGTGAATGCAAGGTAGAAGATCACTGCAAGGAGAATTACTACCGTTGAACAAAAACATTGATTGCATCAGAGAAGTAGCAATGGCATATGATAGAAATCGCATTATCCAACATGATCGCTCATGTTATGAGAACATGATCGAGCAACTGAAAGAAGACAAACATATGGTTGTCGCTCTCAATTCCCACTTGACAACAAAGATCAATGAGTTAATGGAAGAAAAAGAGTCTTCGTTGAAAAAGTTTGCAGAATTTTCCCAAGAGGTGGAAGAGCTCAAAGATGAGTTTGCTCACCGGATGAGGCTAATGAAGGCTGAGATTGAACAAAGAGATAAAGTCTTAGAGATCATAAAAAATAAGGAACTTGAAGGCATTGCAAAACTTGCAAAGGCTGAGCAGGAGATCAAGTCATTGACTGCCAAGTCAAGTGATTCCATCATTCAAAGGGTCGAATCCAAACCAAAAAGGAAAAGAAGAAGAAATAGAAGGAAGCGAGCTCTACCAATGAATCACAACCACCAAGAAGATAATTTTCATAGATAATTTTCACTTTTGCAATGTGAGGGGTCATAATCGACCAAGGTGCTATGAGTATCTCAAACAATGCAAACATGGGAGTAACATGGTAAGGCAAGTATGGATCCAAAAAGACATGCTTGGAGAAGTTGAGCATGGTGGAACTATTCTGTTGAAGAAAAGTGGCGATGAGTACGTAGTTGTTACTTCACCACAGGTAGAGGATAGCTCGAGGATAGTGAAATCAATTAAGCTTAAAGAGTCGTAGCGCTGTCATACGTCTCGCATAGATGTTAAATAAAACGCTTGGTAGGAGGCAACCCACCTAGGTAATTTTTATTTATTTATTTTTAATTTTTAGTGTGTGTCTCGAGTTTTGCTCCACTAGAATTGTACATTGTCACATTATTTGTCTTGAATTCTATTGAGAGACAATGTTAAATTCTGATTTGCGGGTGTCTCGAAGTTTAATTTTATACTTAGGAAAGATGCTTTTAATATGTATTTGTCTGAATTGAGCAGAACAGGTCTGAAAGAAGAAGAAATAACAATTTTAAAACGTACCGCTCCCTATACCGCTTCTGAGGCACACTACATGGACCGCGGTATTGGTAGCATGCGACTATTAAAGTTTATCGCTTCTTATACCTCTCTGTAGGCACCTGTCTACACAGCGGTCTCAAGAGCATGAGCCTTCTGTTCTTCACCGCTAGTTGTACCGTGTCATGGGTGAGCTGTCCGTACCGTAATCTCTATAGCGTGTCAATACTGGAATATACCGCTTGGTGCACTACTCTGTGAGTACATGCCTAGAATGCGGTGAGTTAATTGAAACGATGCGTTTTGCAAGTTTAGAAAAGCAAATTTAGGCATCACCGCGTCATAGACCGCGTCCTAGGTAAGTGACCCAGACCGCGGTAGGGCACAAATTTGTGTCCTTATAAAGAGCTGTGCAGCTCGTGGGACTCCAAAGTTCCACAAGTAGCTGCGTTCCCTTCTTCTTCTCTTCTTCATATTTCTCGTCTACTTTTTCTTCATTCTTCTCATTCCAATCAAGGTATGTCTCTCTCTCATGACTTTTCTTTTAAGTTATTTTCATCCTTGTGCTACATTGAGTGTTAAGGATTGATTGAGATGATTTATCATTATTTCTATGGATTTCGAATTTTTACATGTATATAATCAATGGGCTTTATTTTGATTGCCTTATTTCATGAGAGATTGTTTGTTGATTATCATTTTAGTTTGTTTCTTATTGAATTCGAATTCCATGTAATGAGAAGGGAGAATTATATTTGTTTAGTTGGGTCAATGAATATATGTTTGAATTTATGGTTTTATTTTGTTGGGTGCCATAATTCTCGTAATATGACTATCTTGTGGAAGTTTAATTTGCCTATTATTTGATACTTATTGTTACTTGGAATCATTGGATTTTATATGATGCCTATATATTGTGCACTGGAATTAAGATTATCTAGTCCAATTTTTGCCGAATTTTCCTTGGATTCTTGGCTTAGTTTGTTTATTTGATTATTTCTTGAACATATGAGAAAAACAACCATGGCTAAGAGACCCAGGATTAGTGCTTCTGAGAAGGGCAAACATGTTGTTTCAGCACGTTTGGCCCAAAACAAAGATTTCCAAAGTAGTTCCACTAAGTATCAAGATAGACCATGGATCATTAAGAAGGGTATAGGTGTCTCGAGTTTGACGGATACTGATGTTCCTGGGATGGTAACTACCCGCCAATGGGCTGGGTATGTTGAGCGGCTCCATGGCCAAATAGGAGAGTGGTGGCTGAGTTTTACATCAGTATGATTCCAGAGCGATTTCTCAATGGTAGTGCAATTCTAGTTCAGGAAGTTGCAGTTTCCATTACCCCAGACGCGATTACTCAGTACTTCACTACTCCAGGTGTCCAAGTAAATGACAACCTCGAGATTGAATGGTCAGAAGAGATTGATCAGTATAGGGGAAGACTAGCTGCTGTACTCAGGATGGATGGACGGGACGAGTGGAACCTGATGGTAAAATTATATCTGTGAGATCTTCGGGTTGATGCAACCTTCTGGAATATTTTTACTTCATATTCATTGATGCCGACTCGACACCGAATGAAGTTGTTTTATGAGCCAGCTAGATTATTGCATCGTTTGGTATCTGATAGGCCAATTGATATTGGTCGAGTTATATTTCGTGATATTTGTCATAGTGGGTTGGATGATACCCTTTCTATGGTTTTCCCTTGTTTGATTACAGCTTTTTGTCGAAATGCGGGTATTAATGTGGAGACAGGTCTAGAGGAGCATGCACCGAGTGTGATGGGTCTTACTCATTAGAACAATCTATTACATTCTCGGGGGTTGCCTACTATTGGACCGTATGGAGAGAGGAGACATCACTGTGAAGACGTGAGGTTTAGACAGCTCAGGCTGCTCAGGATGCTCAGATGGAAGATCAGCAATTGCAGATTGATGCTGCATCACCTATTCCTGGTGATCAGTCAGGACATGCACAGCCAGATGTTGGTCGGTTTGATTCTTTCTTGCAGGCTTTGAAGGAGCATATGGACTCGTGCTTAGGAGAGTTGGAGGGGCGAATGAACCAGCGCTTTGATGGTGTTCAGGCTAGTATAGAGGAGTACGCTCGATGGTTAGCCGGTTTTCTATGGCTAGCGGGAGTGGTGCGCCTTTCCAAACTTCTGTTCCTAGAGCAGATTTTCCTGTAGGAGGAGGTTTTGGATCGTATCAGCAGAATTTTGGATATGTAACGCCAGAAATGCATTATCATGATGAGGATCAAGAGTGTGGTCAGGATTCAGACCAGGAAACTGAGGTTTTGCATTTCTCAGATGAGGACGGTGGATCATAGAGAGGATATGCATCTCTCCTTTATTTTTCTTGTTTTTATTTTATTTTTCAGATGATAATTTTCGCTTTTGTTTCACTTTCGGATTTAGTTGTTTATTTTCTTGTTAGATATTCTTGTTTCCGTTATGTTTTCTGTATTTAGTTTTATAGGTTATGTTATGTTTTTCTCCCCTATTTTTATTAATTGTCACCATTGGGGACAATGCTGGATTTAGGTTTGGGGGTGAATTTTGGGTCGAACTAAAAACTAAAAATTGCTTAGAGTCCTGTTTTTCTTATGAAACCATGACAATATACTTTGATTTGCGCCCCTGAGATAATATGCATTATTCACTGAGTTTAGACTAACGTCTTGCCACTTAGAGTATTGCATTGCATTTTTCAAAAATTTATGACATGCTCTTGATGTGATGGTGGATATGATGCTTAGCTGGATTGCCTTGATTAATAGTGGAGACTACCCTTGTGAGTTCACTAAGCCAAAAAGCGTACATAATGATACATTATAAGGGATTTTGTTTCTACTTCTAAACACTCAGTAGGTTCTTAGCATTAGATTTGATCTCTATAGATCGTATATTGAGCATTATAGAACAGTCATCTTTAAAAGATTTCACATGTTTATTTTGATCTTAAGTAAGTCGAACCAGTGGAAGTAATGATTAGACTATGTGTGTTTGAACCACTTAAAAGGCCTTAAATATTTCCTACCCTTGTGTGTGCTTCATAGCCCTGTTTGAAGCCAAACACTGAATAAGCCTTTTTCTTTCTTCACCACATTAACTGTAACCCATGTAGCCCATATATAGTATAGCCATACCTTATAACTTGGGATCATGCTTTGAGAATGTGAAGAAGATGTGATGGTTCTGTACATGAAATTTTTGTGAATTTTATGATCGAAAGCCATTGAAGGAAGAGCTGCATTCAATCCAAAAAGTATAAGTTTTAAAGTTTATTTCTGTGTAAATTCTCTGATTAGATTAAATTCTTAATTCAAAAAAAAAGAAAAAAAAAGAAAAAAAAGAGTTGCCACCAAGATAAATGGTGTGTGAAGAAAATCAGAGAATAGAGTTTAATGAGTGTAGATTGCAAAAAGAGTATCAATTCAAGAAGAGTCAGTAAGAAGGAGAATGGTGGATTTTGAAGATTTGGATAGAAAAGTGGCAATATTCCACTTAAAATGAAATCGATGAAGACCATGAGATTTGCTCGAAGTCGTAAAGGTAATTGAAGACTCTCTTGGTATGGTCCTAGGTTTTTGAATTCCAATTTTCCCATTCTTTCTAAACCTTCACCCAATGTCCCCATTACAACCTTAATGAAAGTCTTTCTGATTTGCTGGTTATCCTTGCTATGAAAGTAAAAGTACAACATGTGATTATCATGTTCATAATGCTTGATTCTTTTCATGAGATCTTTTGCATACATTTGAGCGTTCTTTCAATGATAAATTCATATGTGATCAAGACTTGAAAATTTCTTGTGCATAACTTCTATCGCATATGCTTGATAACTGTATTTGCCTAGGTTCTGTGTGAAACTAATGAGCGACATCTTGGGAGAATTAAAGTCGAGGCGAATTACATCTATGGTATTCAGCGAAGGTAACTTTGAAACTTGAACGTTTTGAGTGTGAGCTTTTCATTTAAAATTGAGCAATGCATTCAGTTTTGTGACCTAATTTTAGTTTTTATTCATTGGATTTTGCATGCATTGTTTCAATATGGGCACATTTCGAATATATTTTGGATGACTGGTATTTACAGAATACGTTTGTGGGCCTCGTAGCTGTAAACCCTCAGAAGACAACACTCATTCTACTAGGACCGCCTAGAGGATTAAAGGCTTGTAGCATGTGCATAGTGCTATCGTGTTCCCTACGAAAGTGGCTTAGTTAGGATTTCTATTTTTAGGTTTAGTTTTTAATTTTTATTTTCTTAGTTTTGCTCGAGGACTAACAAAAGATAGGTTTGGGGGTATTTGATCGGTCTTAGTTTATATATGTTTTTCATCCCTATTTCCTATGTATTCAGCTTGTTTCTTGATGCATTTTAGGTTGTTTGATGAGCATGTGTAGGTCAAATTCCCTTAGATGAAGTATTCTTTGATTCCTCCAAGGAAAGGTGTCTAAAAGTGAAGGAAAGGGCAAATCTGTCAACAACTGCTGTGGAGGTCACTCTCTATGCATGGTATCAGACGCAATCTATTCAACGGTATATTCCAGTGTGTAATTCTTTGTCATACGCGGTCCATACCGCTTGGGAAGCAATGTATCAAATGTGGTACGCAACGCGCTAAAGGTCAGAAGGTACACTACTGTTTTAACCGCGGCCCAGGCATGTGTCCGCCAAGTGGTACAGAGAGCAGTTGTACGTATTTCGTGTTTTTGGGGGAATTCTTGAAGCCCTAGTTTTGGTGGAACATATAAATACTTCTTATTCTTTTTGAAAGAAAAAAACATCCATAGTTACATATTCATTCTTTTTGCTATACAATATTCGTTCATTTTTACACATTAAAGATTCAAAGACGAAGAAGAATTCATCATTGAAGATTTGAAGAACTCGTTGAAGATTTAATGGGTTTTATCTTTTCTACCTCTTCTCTTGTTATTTTCATCATGTGTAACTAATCTCATAACTATGGAATAAATGTGAACCTTTTGTGAATGCTCATGTATGGATTAATTATTATTTTAACAATTCAATTCTTGATTTATTCATTGTGTTTAATTGCTTGACTCCTCATTAATTTTAATTCTCATTCACACCATAGATCAAATGGTGGATGATTATTTGGCATGATTTTAGGGTTAAGACTATCTGAGAATTAGGGTTAGAGTATAGATCAAAACCTAATCCTAATTAATGCTCACTTGAATAAATAAAATTTATCTTTAGCTTAGATCAAAGCAAAGTTTAGATTTTGGTTCTTTATTCTTAAACTTAATGGGTTTCTGATTATTGTTCACACCATAGAACAAATGGTGAATAGTGGTTGGGAACACGTGACTCATCCCGCGATCGTACGGTAATAGTCATATTAAAGATAAAGAATGAACCCTATAATTGATTGAATCTTGTTTATAAATTAATTTCATACATTGAGTGTTCATAATTGGGGATCATTGATGACCTAGTATTTCTTTCCATTGATCACAACCAATTCTTTTAAATTGTTTTTCTTAGATTAATTTAATTTAGTTTTTAGTTTAATTCAATCACCATCAATTTTCTGGTTACTTTTGCTTAATTAGAATTAGAACTAGTTTTTAATCAGTAAATCATTTTTCCTCGTAGGAACGATCCTTACTTGTCACTGTACTTATCTTCAGGATTCGTGCACTTGCGAGTGAGTATGTTATAACACCATTTTACACATCAGGCCCTGCCTCAGCTGTACATCCCTAACTGTGAAAATGCTTTAGACTAGGCTTTCTGCATGTCCAAAACTCATAAAGTATTTTTGCAGCTGCTTAAGTTGGCACTTGGTTTAGAATATAAGCTACTGTTTTGAGTGCTTCTCCCCAGAGTGACTCTGGTAAGGTGGAATGACAAATCATACTCCTTACCATATCCTTAAGAATCTGGTTTCGCCTTTCAGCTACACCATTCATGCTAAGTGATCATGGCATGGTGTACTGTGGGACGATTCCACATTCCTCTCGGAATTTAGCAAACGGTCATGGACGTTGTTCACCTGAACCGTTAATCTGCCGTAGTATTCACCACCACAGTCAGACCTAACATTTTTTATTCTTTTGTTGAGTTGGTTCTCAACTTCAGCTTTAAATGTTTTGAACACATCCAAAGATTGTGATTTCTCATGAATGAGAAATAGGTACCCATAGTGTGTGTAACCGTTTATGAATGATATGAAATATAGTTGGCCATTCTAGGAAGCCGTATGGAATGGTCCACAAATATCCGTGTGTATGAATTCTAAGACGTCCGTAGTTCTGTTGTCACCTAATTTCTTTATTTTGGTCTGTCTTCCCTTGATGCAATCAATACAGACATCAAAGTTTGTAAAGTTAAGGGAATCTAGAATCTTATCAGACACAAGTCGCTCAACTCTAGTCTTAGAGGTGTGACCTAAGCGTTTGTGCCATAATGTGACCGAATTTTCTTTACTTAGTTTGCGTTTAGTACCTCGTGATTTCACATGCAAGGTTTCATTATAAGAAACGATTGTATCAACCAAAAATAAGTTGTCATATACACATAGAGAACCAATTCCAACAACATTTGAATTTATAGATAAATTGAATTGATTGTTTCCAACTGAACAATAATAACCAGACTTGTCCAATAAAGAAACTGAAACCAAATTCCGTCTAAAAGACGGTACAATAAAAGTATCCAATAAATCCAAATAATAATCAGTTCCAAATAACAACCTAAAATGCCCTATCGCCTTTACTTCTACTGACTTGCCATCACCCACAAATATGTGTCTTTCAACATCACTTGGCTTTCGGTAGTTCAGGCAACCCTGCATAGAAACACTAATGTGAGTAGTAGCACCAGAACCTAACCGCCATGTGTTTCTAGGTACTAAAGCTAAATTTACCTCAGAACAGACCAAAGTAAGGAACGCACCTTTCTTTGCACGCCAAGAGTGATACTTGGTACAATCCTTCTTCACAGGTCCAGGCTTGTTGAAAAAGAAACAACCCTCATTGTCTTTCTGTTGTTTCTTTTGAGCTGGACCCTTAGCAGCTTCTTTATTCTTCCTCTTTTTGCCCTTGTCCTTAGAGGTACTAGCCAAATGATCACTTTCGGTCATGTCTTGCTTCAATCTCTCTTCCTCTTGTACACAGTAAGAAATGAGCTCATTAAGAGTCCAGTTCTCCTTTTGACAGTTGTAACTGACCTTAAACTGATTGTATTATGCAGGAAGTGATATTAATACTAAATGCACGAGCAAGTCATCAGATAGCTCGAGCTTCAGTGCCTTAAGCTTAGAAGCAGTATGAGACATTTCTATAATGTACTCCCTTATGCTCACTTTGCCTTTGTACTTCATAGAAATCATGCTTTGCAAAAGCCTGCTTGTTTCTGCCTTATCGTTTTTCACAAAACTCTTTTCAATTTCGGCTAGGAACTCTTTGACTTTGGTTATCTTTTCAGATATTGCACCCCTAAATGCCTATGGAATGCTGCGCTTGATGATCATAAGACTCATGTGATTTGAGTGATCACACTTCTCAAAGTTCTTCTTGTCATCAGGAGAACTTACATCCGTAAGAGAAGCGGGTTGCTCAGTTAGAAGCGCAAGGTCCAGATCCATGTAGCCGAGAACAATAAGTACGTTCTCTTTCAAATCCTTAAAGTTGGTCCCAATACGCATGGGTATAGAGTTGATATTAGCAAATATAGTAGAAACACTAGCTGTAAAGAGAACAAAACAAACAAACAAACATGCTCACATTAAAAACCAAATACAATAATCAACAAATTCAAATAATGGTAAGTCTCATCTCAAGATACCTAGCACAAAATTAATATCAAGTCTTTGGACATTAATATTAATTGAAGTGGTACTTTCGTTATAGTGATCAAACATTGACAATAATTCATGTCAATTAATAAATCTATCTTTGGATCGACTTATTATTCACATGTAAAACCTTATGATTGTCACATGTTTACCACCACAGGTGTGTATGCAATTCGGCCAAGTATTAACCTTCCTTTGGGCCGGCTAATACCCGTATGAATTTACACACACACAAACATCCAACATCCAACATCCATCATGAACAATCTACTCAAGAGAGGTCAATTTGGTGGCATCTTGTTTCAATTAACCCATTTAGAATGTCAGACTACTTTATTTAACCATAAAAGACATACCAAAATATATTTTAGTTTGATTTGACTCTTAAAAAATAAATTTAATTTATCACAATTACATAATGGCCCAAAATAATTGCAAATCAGTCCCTCAAGAATATTAAATTCTCCAAAAGTGGCCTAGAGCAAAGTCAAGCTCTATGACCTGATTTCTTCACCGTTCACCACAGCCTAAGCCACCAGCCCATCGCCTGGAGGCAACGATGCACAGTGGAGCAACAGTGAATGACCCACAACATGCGGATCGAGGCTACGACGATCAATCCACTCTGGACCGTACGAACGGAAGCTGGAGGTGGTTTTGGGTCGCTCGAACTGACCCAATCGTGGTCAACGACTATCGATCTCCCTCCTCACCGCAAAAGGCATGAGTTTCGTGTGAAAACTGATGAAGCCCACCGACAGTAGTGGCATTGACCCGAGAAGCAAACCGAGCTTAGGTGAGAAAACCCATCGACTCAAAAGCAAACCCCCAAATTTCAAACAGATTCCAGAATTTTGTTTTATATTAAAATTCCGTAATATTCAAAAATTTCTTAAAACATAAAATTTCAAATCTCAAATTCTCAAGAATCAATCATGGGTGGCTCTGATACCAATTGTAAGTATTTGATTAAAACGCAATCTAATGTGCATAGGCATATAATTAATCCGAAAGTTTAACCTAAACATGTTTCTATATCATGATTAATCAAACCCTAAATACATGTTACTTACCCATGTCAATTCAAGAGAAATAGGAGATTAGAAAGAGCGGAAGCATACCTGAATCCATTACCAGAGGTTGGAGAACGGGTTGAGATCTTCCAAATTATCACGATCCTGGGGCACAAAAATGTTTTCTCTTGTTCTGGTGATGGGGATACAGACAAGCCAAAAAAAGTGTCGTGTAATTTGGGGACCATAACCCTAAATATAATAATCAGATTATTATATGTTTTGATATTTCTAATTCAGCCCCTCATCAAATTAGAAATAGCACTTTGGTATCTACACATTAACCCCACGACAATTATACCCTTAAGCCTTAAACTTTAAATCTTAATTAGACCACTTTAATTTAGGCTTAACCAAAGATAGCACAACACATTTAATATTTACATGTGTGGCCCCACATGATGGAATTTTCCAACAAAAGTGACTGCTCTCAAGTATAGACTTGGGTTTTAATGCCCTCTTGGCACCTTTGCTATCACTAGGAAGCTCAAAGTCTTTAGATTGCTGATCACTTGGGATCAACCCCACCTTGGCATGTCGATATATCAGAGAGTACAAAGCAAACGTCCCTCCTAAAAATTTGTCATAGTTACATATATAGACTATGATTGTCAAAATAATAAACATGATTGATTAATTGATTAATGTTATGTACCATTACCATTGTCGTTGGCACGTAAAATGATGAAGACATATGATAACCGAAAAGTGGGAGAGGGGTAGATTTCTAATTAACACTTTAAACCGCGACCTTGGTAGGTCATAGTCGGAGAGGTACCACCTGGTACCTAGGACATGATATTTTAAAGATTTATCAAATGTTTTATTAGACGATTTATTCACAAACGATGTGTCATAGTACATGGTAAAACAATACAATCGTCGTTAGGAGGGACTTTGTAAGGACCTCGATTTTATGATTGGCTTATTTCATGATAAACCACACCATATTGGGGATGATTGTGTAATGGGTAGCTTAGGTCCATATCGGCAAGCTTCACAGCATCTCCATGACTTCAAGAGCAAAATGTATACTCACCTGACTTTGTCTCTTGAAGAGTTTAGGTGCATACACACACACTTCATGCATGCTTTATTTCATCTTGCATTTGTGTTGTAATTGTTTATTTGTGTGCATCCTTTTCACAATCACACTTGCACTTCATTTCTAGATTTAAGTGTGGTTTTATGTGTTGGAATTCGTTTCCTGATGATTGATCGGAAACATCCGCGCTCCCACGATGGTGTGCGCATGTTAGCGCGATGAGAGACCTTCTTTGTCTCTATGTGCGCGGGTCCATTACCTGCGCAGTACCCGTGCAATGCCCTTGGGGGTTCTCGGGTCTGGTTCTGCACGGGTACCTTACCCGTGCATTACCCATGTAATTACCCGTGCACCAGGGATTGGTTTTCTCGGGTTTCTCTTTTACGGAGGTAAGTGCGTGTGTAAGTTCCTCATATTTTGATTGGCTTATTTCGTTGACAAACCACATTGGGGATTATTCTTTGTAAGGGGAATTTAGGCCTCTTGAGTGTGATCAAGCTTCAAGGACATCATCTCTCTCAAAGAGCACTTCAAAGGTATCTCACTAGTTTAACTTTCTTTGAAGAGATCTAGTTGCACACACTCACTTGCATGCATTATTGTTCTTATCTTCATGTTATTGAATGATGTATTGTATGCCTTTTTTCACTCTCCACACTTGCACATTTTGCACATCACTTAGTGTGTTGAGTTTGCCTAGAAAATAGAATTTCTTCTCTTAGCGCGGCCTAGACAGCTTGGCAAGACCTGCTTGCACCGCGGCATACAGAGCGGTATACCTCAGCAGGGTCATGCTCCCTGTACCGCTTCCTGTACACTTGCACGTAAAGCGACCCAAGTCGCGGTGTTGTCCAATAAGCCTCTGTTGCCCATACCGCGGCCTGTGCACCTGCATGCACAGCGCCCTGCACCGCGATGTTGTCCAGACGGTGCACTGCTGTGTGTACCGCGGTCTGGACACTTGCCTGCGACGCGGTCCAGCAAGCGGTATTGACGGGATTTTGTTTCTCAAACCCAAAACGACGCAGTTTTGTCTAGGGTTTCTATATATATGCTCTATCTTCTTCCTTGCTCGTTTTAATGAGTTCAAGAAGCCATTTTTGATAGGCCAAGCTTTCCTTAGAGAGAAAAACTCCCAAGAACTCATCTTTACTCAACCAAACACAAATCCATGTGCATCTAACATCTTCAAGCATTATCTCATCATGGATTCTTCTTGCTTTCATTGACTAGGTAACTTGAACATGCTCTAAATCTCTTTGTATTTATTTATGTTTTTGTTTGCCTAGGGTTAGCTCTTTTATGTGATTTTATTGCATATCTTTATGTTTATTGGCATTTATAACATGATTGAGTTGTTGTGTGTTGGTTGAGAGCCTTGTTCATTAATAGCTAGCATTTAGGACGATTTTACCCTTCTAGCTAAATCTTCATGCATTTGCATTTAGATATTGATATCTAGGATTTGCACTTATTGATATCTTTAAATCCTTAGATAAGCATTTATTGTTGCCTAGCATTAATTGCATGTTTGAATATCTTTTACATATTCACATAGGTTGTTTAACCTCTTCATTGATTGTTTAAGCTTTGTGACTAAGTGAGTTAGTGCACAAGCTTGTGGTCAAGAATCACTATTAAATGCCCGTTGGGTAGAGTGAAAGGGTTAGTGACCAAGTAGGTGTGACTTGAGGTCAACCTAGGTTGTAAACTTTCGTTCAAATAGTGGATTTGAGGACCGTATGTGGCTAGAAGGATAGCCCGTGAGTTTTACCCAGTTGGAGGGTTTCTCACGTAAATCAATCCTTGTGTTTTTATTGTTTTCCGCATATTTATATTGGATTGATTGATTGTTAATATGGAGTAGGTTTATTAAAATTGATTAAGACGAAAAGTTGGTAATAAATCAACTAAAACCTATTCACCCCCCCTCTAGGTTGTATTAGACACACTTTGTGTATTTTCAGCGTGGTTGGTGCGCGGGTCTTCCTACCCGGGCACTTCCCAGTTTTTTGGGCAATTTTGTCTTTTCATTGCTGCTTGTTTTCTCCACCTATAAAAACCCCTATTTCTCTTCTTCTTCATGAACTCTCCTGTATTTACAAAAACCCTAGAGAGAGTCTTGAGAGAGAAAGCTTCTTTAAGCTTCATTAACTTTCCACCCAAAACCCATCTTCATCTTGGATTTCTAGCATCATTCAAGCATGAGTTTTCATTAAAGTCTTTACTTGGCAAGTAGAACTAACATTCTTGCTCATTTATTGTTCTAGCTTATCAAGACATGTCATTTATTGCTTAGGTTAGCAAATCTTCATGTTTATTGTATATCATTTAAAGTTATGACATGTTTGGGGTTTGTTTGTGATAGCTAGAATTTAGGACCATTTTGCCCTTCTAGCTAAGTCTTTATGCCTTGCATCTAGACCTTGATTTTATGCCTCATTGATTGCATTTTTTGATTGCATATTTTTTGCCCTTGTAATATGTTGTGACAACTTGTGTTGGTTAGACTTTATTTGACAATTAGGTTGCTATAATCCTTTTACATCTAATTGAGTCCTTATGTATGGGCATGTGGGCATTAATTGATAACTAGGTTGTTAATTTGCATTATAACATCTAGTTAAGCATTTTGTGTGTGGTCTTACACATTATTGCATTTGAGCATATTGTCTCACTTTCACTTAGACCTTATACTCTTCATAGAGTCAAAGTCTTATGGCTTCTAGGTGAAGTTGTACAAGCAAGTAAAGTCTTGCAACCAAGGGTGGGTTGATAAGCATTGGTCAAGTGCCACTATAAAAGACCCGCGGGGTAGAGTAGGAGGTGCTCACGCCAAGAGTAGTGGATTAGGGGATATCAATAGGGATTGAACCAAAAGTGGCGAGTGGTAGTGTCCATAGCCTGAGGTTGTCGAGAGTGAGAGTTTGAGGGTGTAATCTTTTATTCATATAGTGGATTTCAGTGATCGTGTGTGGCTAGAAGGATAGCTCGTGGTTTTTCCCTTGTTGAAGGGTTTCCACGTAAAAATCAAGTGTTCTTTATATTTTCGCACTTTACACTTGATTTTTATTGTTTGATTGTTTGGGTTAATTGTGCTTAATATTGACTAATCGAAAAGTTGGTAATAAACGATTAACAACACATTCACCCTCTCCCCCCCCCCCCCCCCCCCCCCTTCTAGGTTGTTTAGACACACGCTTGAGTAGTATTTTCATACTTTTTCTGGACAAATAGGCAATGGCGAACTCGTGCTAGTTGATAAGTGGAACTTTTGTTTGAAGGTGCCTGTATTTTGCCTGTCAAAAAGTAGATCAAATATGGATCTCCTCTCTGGAGAGAGTTCTGTCGTATTTATAGGTCTTAATTCTTGTTGTCCGTTCTTGTTTATTCGGTCAATCAATTAGCAATCATAGGGACATTGATTTAGCGTTGAGGGAGGCATCATTTAAGTGCGAGGATTCATTCCTCGAATCAAGTAACAATTTCCACTCTAATAAGATTTGATGAAGTTGACCATCTCCTTTAATGGTGTTTGTGAATGGTGGGAGAGGTCAACTTTCTCTTTTTCTAATTGGAGGATACTATGGGCTTTGTTCGTTTGACATAGTCTGGTTCTAGGTTGATTCCTTGGTGCATCGGTTCCTCCTTCATAGGCGATCTTTCCATTGACATATGGGAACCTTCTTACTGTCATTTTCCATGCTAGGTAGATGGCTAATACTTGGTGGACCGGTCCAGGACAGTTACCGCGATACTGGGGTACCAGGTAAACATGGACCGTGGTGCCGGTATTCTTTGATACCAGTGAACCGGTATATGGCGATATCGGGACTCTCTAAACCATGGTATCAATGTCTCTTGGTACCGGGGAACCAGTACAACCTTGGTCCTGGTCTTGGTTCATACGTGGTCATCGAGGTGTGCCAATTCTAGTCCTGTCAGAGACTGGTCTGAAGCTCTCACTGTAGCATCCCTTTACTCCAAGTAGATTTGGTATCGAAGAAAAATTCTTCTTTAGACCCCTGCCTTTTTAGACGGTTAACAGAAGTCCCCTCTGACTTGAACACAAATACCTGGTTTGGGTTGGAGTCAGGATACCTATAGCACTTGAAATATTTTTGCTCATCTTCCTTGCTGGCAAATGTCACCTGGAAAGAAATATCTTTTTTTAGCATGATACAATTAATGAGTCTTCCATGTGTCAAGCCAGGGGAGGTTCGTTATTTCAAATGCGAGGTTTTTGGCAGCACACATTTTCCTCAAAACTGTCATACCCACGCTTCCGGTTATCTCACTCCATTAATACTCTTTCCTTTTCTGTTCCGTAACCATATCATTTTTCTATAAGTATTTTGCCCCACCCATTCTTCATTTACATTATTTCCTTTCAAATAGAAAGTTTTTTCAGCACCCGAAAAACTCTACTTTTCTTTCCCTATTTTCTTTGCTGAATTTCTCACAATGTCGATTGACAACCTTGAGAAAATCTTCGAATATGGTGATGGTGATTCGGCCGATATCTCGAACCTCTCTCTCAGAAGAAAGAGAGGCCGAGGAGGCGATGATGGCATTGAGAGCACTGTCCCAACTCAACGCTGCTGTTCCATCGGGAATACCGCCATCGCGGTAGGTTTTAACAACAACCCTGATTCTTTGGTCGACGCCTTTGACGAGGACTCTGTCATCATGGTCTATGAGGTTGGAGGAGTACCTTTTATCGGAGATGCCATGGCCGTAGCATGTCGGATTCTTACTCTTCCTAGGGAATTCCGGTGCATCCCTAACTCCACCAGCACCGTGGATACTACCGAGCATCTAAGAAGGGACTACATGATCCCTTCGAATATATCTCTCACTATTCCGTACCAGGGGTACGATATCTTCTCCCCTCCCCGAGATCAGCTTTCTATTCATGTGGTTGCCTTCGAGTGCGGGGTCAGGCTACCTGTCTATTCTACTCTTTAGAGGGCGCTTTATGCCCTACAACTTGCTCCGCTTCAATTGACACTATGTTTCTTGAGGAACCTGGTAGGATTCCTGGTGCCCTGGAGAGAGCAATGCGAGATGGACAAGGTTGCTAGGGAACTGGGCCTTGAAGAGCTCCGGTATGTGTTCTAGATAGTAGCCATGGCGTCTGTTCCCAAGGGCCAGTTCTACACGAGGCCCAACAATCCTATAAAATTCATGGTTCTTGGTGCCAGGAAGAAAGATGGTTTGTGGCGTAGTGAATGGGTCATCGCAGGAGGCGATTGGGGCAGCTCGTTCCATATGGGGGGGTCAGAATTCCGTGTCCCCACTAAATTCAATGGGAAGACCGAGTGGGAGAAAGGGAATATCTCCACTGAGGCAGAGGGTATTTTGAAGAACATCACTGCTCGTTCCTACCTGAACCTCAAATTCCCCACTTTTGAGACATTTCAGTCAGATATGGTATATTACTACCTTCAGATATCCCATGCTTACACAAGTACGTAGCATTCTCTTCTTTTCCCTTGCTTCTTTTTGTTTTGGGGACCTCTCTCTTTGGTTTAAATCTCTCTTTTAATAGTTTCTACAGTACCCCTACCGGTCCAGGATTCACCTTCTCACTCTGGGATCCCTGTCATCCCTCATCTCAACATGCCTCTCCTATTATGCCTCATCCCTGCCCTGACCCTACTTCAGGGGCAAGCACCTCTTCTGGACCACCTCGACATGTAGCAAACCCAGAGTCGGTTCTATCGAGGTCTCCTCTTCGGCCTCTTTCAACTCACTCCAATCTAACTGAGATGGCAGCCAGGCTTGCAAGGATTATGAGATCTCACGGTCAAGTCCAGGCTCAAGCCCTTTAAGCTCCCATTGGCAGATCATCCCAGTCCACTCCTCATCCACCTCTTGATATGTTTGTTGATCATCCAAGCAAGGTAGATGATGAAAGAAATTCTGGTCCTGCTACCGCTCATTCCACTGATCTCCAAGCTCGACCATGTTCACGGTCTAGGAGTACCAGTCAGGATGAGGTCCTGTCCCGGTTCAAGACTGCATGCCCCGGTGGTGGCCTGCGTATAATGTCCTCGATGCTTGTCGAAGTTCTGATTACCAAAGGGTATGCCCTCATGGCTAAAGTATGGTTTCTGACCTTCATTCTTTCCTAGTTTGGTCCTAATGAGGTACTCACCTTCTTCCCTTTCTTTGTATTTTGCAGGCTTCCAAATTCACGGTGGTGCTAGGCCAGTAGGCAATAGCTTTCCAAGAGGAGGCCAGTGCTACCAAGGCTGCACTGGAGAAAGCCAAAGAGGATGTAAGCAGGGCAGAAGGGAGTGTGGCTGTCTTGAATAAGACCGTGGCAGAGGCTGAGGAAACTGCGGCAAAGGCGCAGGTGGACATAGAGCAGTTGAAGCATGCTTACGATGTGGAACGGTTAAGGGTTGCATGCCATGCCACAAAAAGGGATATTTTATAGGAGGAGAAAGACCTGCTAGAGAAGGAGAACTATGCTTTGCATGACAGCGTGACTGCTTTGAAGGCCAAGGTAGATGCCTCATTTGGAGAGGAGTACTTCTTTGTTGCCCTACAGGTTGCCCAAGCGCTTCCCCCTCCCTTCGATCTAGCCTCGATCAGAGGATGGAGCCGAGATGAGATCATGGTCGAGGCTGCTTAGTTTTTTAACACCGCTCCTATTGAGGCAGGGCCCTCCTAGGTTGAGAACACTCCAACAGGTTGCACTGGTACATTGCCTATCCCTACCGCCCTACAGGATCAGACCGGAGGGAGCCAGACCCACTTATCACAGCTGATTCAAAAGGTGTTAGTAGTGGAGTGCTACATGATCCCCAATGCTTTTTAAGATTATCTGATGAAGGAGGTAGAAGTTCCAGTTGAACTGGAGATATCAAGGGTTGAGGAAGCTTCTACCGATCCAGAGGTAGCAGGAGCTGAAAAAGCTAAAGCCGGTATAACTGGAGATACCAACCAGGTGAGGGAAGCATAGCAGATAGGAAAGAAGGTCGTTGATCATTCTGCGTGATAGATTTCTTTCTTCATTTTTTATGTAGTCTGGAAACAAGGTTTGGGCTCCCTACTGATTCATTTTGGATGTTATTTTCTTTTCTGTTATGTCATCGCCCATAAACAGGGTTTGGGCACCCCTTATGACTTAATGAAACAATCTTCTTTCTTTCTTCGTTTCTTGTTCGCATGCCGTATCGTGGTAGGTTTCTGGTACCTTGTTGATGACATGTAACCATATTTAAGATCACTTGAAGTATTGATCCCAGTAGATATGTAATGTTTGCTGCATTATGGAACAGTCTGGGAGATAGTCCCATGTATGTATCAAATTCAGGCGATCTCTATAAATTGTCGTGGAGCCGTGATTTAATGGTCTTTGCTTGGTACTGGATCCCCCCTTTATAGGGTCTATGCATCACGTCTTCCTTGGAGATGATCACTACCATCATGCATTCTTGTACCAGGAATCCCAATCTTTTGGGCGGAAAAATCTTGGTGAACAACTAAAGCCACTTGAGCACCAGGTCTTTTCATATAGGCGAGTTGAGGTACCGGGCATTCCTATTTCAGGAATCCTAGTCCTTAGGAGAATAAATCATGGTAGGCAGCTAATGCCACTTAAGCACCAGGTCTTCTCATATAGGTGAGTTGAGGTACTGGGCATTCCTGTTCCAGGAATCCTGGTCCTTAGGCGAATAAATCATGGTAGGCAGCTAGGGCCACTTAAGCATCAGGTCCTCTCGTATAGGCGAGTTGAGGTACCGGGAATTCCTATTCCAGGAATCCTGGTACTTATGTGAATAAATTATGGTAGGCGACTAAGGCCATTTGTGCACCAGACCCTTCCTGGAGAGATTGGGTTCCGTCCAGGGCAGCAGGAATGCCATGTGGCTTTCCTGGTCCTGAGGATGAGGCGGGCAACTAGGGCCATGAGACTGGAACCTTGGTCTGGTAGGCTACTAAGGCCACTTGTGGACCAGACCCTTCCTGGAGAGATTGGGTTCCATCCAGGGCAGCAAGAATGACATGTGGCTTTTTTGGTCTTGAGGATGCGACGGGTAACCAGGGCCACGAGTCTGGATCCTTGGTCAGGTAAGCGACTAAGGCCACTTGTACACCAGACTCTTCCTAGTGAGTTTGGCTCATGTCCAGGGCATCATGAGTGTCATGCGACTCTCCTGGTCTCAAGGTTTTCATAGGCAAAAAACATATCATCAAGGCGATCACAAGCAGAATTTGTAGGAGAAGAAAACTTTAATTGTGTTCAGGCGATACAAGCAAGTTTAAGGTGATACAAACTCAAGGTGATTTAAATTCAAGGTGATACTAGTTGGTGCTTAATCATTCTTCCGTAGACTTCATGGGTAGAATCTTTTAAGGTGATCTACATTCCAGGTATGGTCAATGGGGTGACCATCTATGTCATCCTGCTTGTAAGCCCGCTGCAGACTACCATCTTTATCAAGTAGGGTCATTCCCAATTCGAGGCCAACACCCCATCAGACCTCTTCCGGGTATTCTGTGTAACCTTCTTGAGAACCAAGGCCCCCTCTTTGAAGTTTCGAACTCTGGTCGTTCTATTAAAGTACCTGGAAATTCTGCTTCGGTAGACTGCTACCTTTTCTGCAACTTTGTTTTGCTTCTCCTATAGGAGGTTCAGGTTGTCTCTTAGTTTGGCTTCGTTGTTTTCCGATTCAAAGTGTTAAACCTTGAAAGAGGTCAACTTGTGTTCAATCTATAGAATCGCCTCTACTCCAAAAGTCAATGAGTAAGGGGTTTCTCTAGTAGCGGTCCTCTATGTGGTCTGATAAGCCCATAACACATCTAAGAATTCTTCAACCCACTTTCCCTTCTTCTGTTGGAGCTTCTTCTTAATGAGCTTCTTAATGGTTTTGTTCATGGCTTATACCAATCCGTTTGTTTGAAGGTGTGCTACTGATGCGAAACGGAGGTCAATGCCTAAGTTCTCATAGAAATCTCTAAACCGGGCATTGTCGAACTGTTTCCCCAGACCTGTGACTATGGCCATAGGAGTACCGAACCAACAGATAACATTTTTCTTGATGAAGTTTGTGAAGTTCTCCTTAGTTATCCGGGTGAGGGACTCTGCTTTCACCCACCGGGTAAAGTAGTCTAAAGCTACTATTGCATGCTTGGCTTGACCGGGCGCAGTCGGGCGGTCCAATGAGATCTACCCCCCAAATGGCCAACGGGTAAGGTGAACTAATGGAAGAAAGTCATTCTAGAGGTAGATGGTTGAGATTTTCTGCCTTATGGCAGGGTCCACAGGATCGTGTAAACTGCCTCGCATTCTGATGTAAGGTGGGCCAATAGTAACCCATACGGAGCACATGGTATGCCAGGGTTTCACCTCCTACGTGGTTCCCACAGTCTATTGAGTGCACTTCTCTAAGTTGGCATCTGGCATCATCGGGGTGCAGGCATCTCAATAGCGGAAGAGATTTCCCTCTGCGGTAGAGGTACCCATCGACCAGACAATATTAGGCAGCGGCTCTTTTGAGCTTGAGTGCTTGACTTGGATTTTTTGGGAGCCTTTCATTCTGGAGGTACTCAATAATAGGATCCATCCAGCAGTGGAGTCGGTAGACCGGGTTTACCTCCTCTCCTCTGGCTATGTTAGACCGGGGAATCAGTTGGAGCGGTACCCCCTTTGGTAGCGTCTGCTCTCTGTAGCGGCGATTTTGGCTAGGACATCGGCCCGGTGATTCTGGATTTTGGGAATTTGTGTTGGAACCTTATTCACTGGTAACACAGCGGAAATAGGTTTTAAGATTTTTATACATATCATAAACGATCTGAAACCAGTGAACTTGGGATCGTAATTATTTTTTCGGAACTAATACATACAATATGTAAATACAGGAAATTGTAATCAATATATTAAAAAAAAATTAGAACCTTACCAACATTTGGAGGCTCATTCACTTTACGATATGCTCATGGTCTGTACCACCGATCATCCTAGTTATTCCCGAAACTGGTAACTGCGTGTGGGCGCGTCACGTACTCAGGAACTTAGGAGGATGTAGAGAAAAGAAGAAGAAACTATTTCCTCCAAGAGAAAAATACCTAGAACAACTCTTGTTTTTCAAAAAAAATATTTTTTTTCTTTTAATAGTGCAACCCAGCACACTTTGCTTTTTCTCTCTTTAATCTCACGAGCACTCACTCACTTTTCTTTTTATTTTTTTTTTGTTTCAAAATAGTGCACAACCTGCACCTTTTTTTTTTCTTTTTTTTTTCTCTTGATTCATGCACACCTATGTTTGTATCCTATACAAACACTAATATATTTGTTTTTTGCGCTTCTTGTTTTTATTATCTAAATATATATCATATATATATATATTATAATAACTAAAAACTTTTTAATTGATATCTTTATTATTTTAAAACTAAATCTTTTAAAATGATATCTCATATCTTTTATTTTAAAAGATAAATAAATATTTATTTTGAATTTAAACATTTTAAATTCAATTTCAAACATTTAATTTAATAAAATAAAATAATCATATTATCTTATTCTATTTAAAATCAAATATCAACTAACACCCTCAATTTAGTGATTAATAACATAGTTAAATAATCTTATTATTTAATTTATTTAATCATCATTATTCATTAATTAAATAATCTCATTATTCAATTAATTTCCGAATAAATACGTGTCACTTTCGTAACACAATTAATTGGACAATCCAATTAATTAATTGTGACCCTTGTTACCTAAATTGATCGGGCTAGCAAGGGGACCTAATGGACCCACAGTATTTTGAGCTTCAATAATCCTTGGAATCATTAATTAAACTCTTTAATTAATATTCCTTGATTTTTTAACTCCGGTGTTATTCCACTAAAAACATGAAACTGCACTCTCTCAACTGCAGACATTTTTTACACAGACCGATACAACTCGGTGTCCATCGATATAGCTATTACACATTATGTGATCCTCTATAATAGTTCATAATTAGAGTTGGGTTATAATGTCTGTTATACCCCTCTAATTACATATATTCTTTAAGTACTGTTGATTCTCTAACGAACAATAAATCCTATTTCCTTACGGAATTAGGAGAGCGCTTATATTGTCCAAGCCCCGAATCAACCCTTAAGGGAACTACCATCTACTTCTCACAAGAAGGAGTTGATTCCACTATTATGTACATACCTTCCCAGCCACAAGCCAAACCACAATCCCAACATACGGAGCATATTGATCAGGAACTGCATCCGACCTCACCCATTGTATATCAAAGACCACGATCTAACCTGAAGGAGTCGATAAGACACTCAGGATTAAGATCACCCATATATAGCCATCATTAGTTGATATATATGAATCTCATCAGTAAACGGATCTTTGTGAGAGATTCATATAGATCATGGCCCAGTCATATATGATCAAATCATACAAGGTGCCTCAATTCCCTTATCTCATATGAATGATTCAGGATAGAATCACCATACATTACTGAATAGACCGCAGCTATAGATTAACCACAAATAAAGTACCCAGCATTATTTGCTATCTATGGACTCTTTAGATTGCACGTCTCTTACTGTATCTATCTGTATATGACACTCATATACACAGTTCGAGATTACATCTGGCAATCTAGGATGTTCATATATGCACAAGTTATAAAATAAACAACACAACAAGAATGAATTGAACTTTTCTTATTATTTATTTCATAAATCCATTTACAAATTACATCTTTAGGACATTAACCCCAACAATCTCCCACTTGCACAAAAGCATGTAAGGCATGTTTCGTAACCCTAGACCATCTAGGTGATCCGTAAATACTTTAGCCGGTAAGGTCTTCTTGAATGGATCAGCATGATTGTCTTATGAGGCTATCTTGGTGACAATCACATCTCCTCTCTACACTATCTCTCTAATGAGATGATACTTTCTCTCTATATGCTTCCCTCTCTTCTGGCTTCTTGGTTCTTTGGAATTAGTCACAGCACCACTGTTATCACAATAAAGTGTGACGGGCTTATCCAGATCAGGAACAACTTCCAGATCACTCAAGAACTTGCGGAGCCAAACAGATCTTTAGCAGCTTCACAAGTGGCTACATATTCGGCTTCCATTGTGGACTCAACAATACAAGATTGCTTTATACTTCAACACATAATGGCTCCACCACCTAGGATGAATATTGATCCAGATGTGGATTTTCTAGAATCCCTGTCTGACTGAAAATCAGAATTTGTGTATCCTAACGAGATCAAATCCTGTTCGGAATACACTAGCATATAGTTTCTCATTCTCCGAAGATACTTGAGAATAGTCTTGACAGCAATCCAATGATCCAATAGTGGGTCGGACTGGTACTTGCTGACTACTCCTACTGCATAGCAGATGTCCGGTCTTATGTATGATATGGTCTTGTGCATAACATAGCATACATAAGACCGCCCACTGGTGATGCGTAGGGTACACGTCTCATATCCTCAACTTCTTGAGGTACCTTAGGACACTGTTCCTTAGACAAGTGAACTCTATGCCTATAAGGTAAATTACCTTTCTTGGAGTTCTGCACCGAAAATCGCATAAGAATCTTGTCGATATACGATGCCTGAGACAATGCTACGAGTTTGCTCTTACGATACCTTATAAGTTGGATCCCTAGAACATAACTCGCCTCTCCCAAATCTTTCATTTGGAATTGACTAGCCAGCAAGCCCTTTACAGTCCCACATCATTCTCAATGAGTAGGATGCAGTCCATGTATAGGACTAAGAAAACTATTTTTTTGTCAATGATGCGCTTGTAGACACAGGCTCATCGACGTTCTACTCAAAGCCATAGGTTTTGATCACACCATCAAACCTGATGTTCCAAGATCTAGATGCTTACTTAAGTCCATAGATGGACCTTTGCAACTTGTAAACCTTTTGCTCTTGATCTGGAGACACGAATCCCTCCGGTTGTATCATATAGATGCTCTCATCAAGATTGCCATTCAAGAATATAGTCTTGACGTCCATCTGCCAAATTTCATAATCGAAAAGGCAGCAATGGATAAGAGAATCCTAATAGACTTAAACATGGCTACTGGCGCGAATGTCTCTTCATAATCGACCCCCTCTTTCTGGGTATAACCCTTAGCCACTAACCTTGCTTTGAAGTTCTCTACCTTCCCGTCTACTCCTCTCTTTCTCTTGCAGATCCACTTACATCTTATGGGTTTTACCTCATCCGGCAAGTCTACAAGATCCCAGACTGAGTTGGAGTGCATAGAATTCATCTCGAGATTCATAGCTTTAAGCCATTCCTCTTTATCATGATCTTCCATTGCATTCATAAATGTTAATGGATCATCCACACTATCAGCAGAGACAACACTTTGTCCCTCACCTATACCTAAATAGCGTTCATCATGTCTTATAACATTCCCACTACGTCTAGGTGATAGTGTATCTTGATCAGGAACCATCTGACTCTCAGATGTTTGTGGATCAACAACTCTTGTTGATGAAGCACTAGTCTCACCAGGCTCCAACTCATTCAATACAATCTTAGAACGAGGTTTATGGTCACTAATATAATTGTCCTCAAGAAATGTTGCATTTTTCGATACAAATACTTAGTTATCCTCAAGACTGTAGAAGTGTTCACCTCTGGTCTCCTTGGAGTAACCTACAAATAAGCAGACCATGGACTTGGGATCTAGCTTTCCAATTTTGTTCTTCAGTAAGTGTGCTGGACACCTCCATATGCGAAAATGTCGTAAACTAGCTTTACGACCATTCCACAACTCTAGGGGAGTCTTAGGAACAGATTTGGATGGCACTACATTCAAAATGTATGCCTCTGTTTGTAACGTATATGCCCAGAAGGAATTTGGTAATGATGAGAAACTAATCAAAGATCTCACCATTTCCATCAGGGTTCTATTTCTCCTCTCCACTACACCATTTTGTTGAGGTGTACCGGGAGCTGTAAGTTGAGAAACTATCCCATGCTCGACCATAAAGTCTTTAAACTCTTGGTCAAGGTACTCACCTCCATGATCCGATCATAGTGACTTGATAGTCCTACCTAATTGATTCTCAACTTCAGCTCAAAATTCTTTAAACTTTTCAAATGTTTCCAACTTTCGTTGCATCAGGTAGACATATCAGTATCTTGAGTAGTCATCTATAAAAGTGACATAATACTCATAGCAGCCCCTAGCATTAACATTCATCGGTCCGCAGACGTCTCTATGTATGAGTTCTAGTGGCTCTATAGCTTTAAACCATTTTCCAGTAAAAGATCTCTTAGTCATCTTACCTTCAAAACATGATTCGCAGACAGGTAAGGTGCCAACCTTTAACTCACTAAAGGTCCGCTTTTTACCAGTTTTTGGTTTTTCAACCTTAAACATTTCGGTGTTAAGCAGTGTAGTATGCATTAACGGTCTTAACACATACAAATTGTTTTCATTAATTCCTAAACAAATATTCAGACCACTCTTTCCAATAATAACAGACTTATTATTAAAAAGAAATAGAATACGATTGTTCTAACAATTTAGAAATGGAAATCAAATTCCGTGTAAATCCAAGAATATAAAAAACATTGTTCAATAATAAAAAACTATTATTATTACAAAATTGCAATCTTATTGCTCCCACTGCTTTGGCCGACACGACATCCCATGACCCCACACGCATTGAGAAGGCTCACTCATCTAACTGTGTCCAATAATCAGTCCACCATAAAGAAGAACAAACATGGTTAGTGGCCCCCGAATCAACTATCCAGGGTGAAGAATCATCTTCAACTAAACAAGATTCAAGAACAAGTAAATCATATTTACCTTTCTTCTTCTTCTTGGCTACCTCCTCCAAGTACTGAAGACAGTTCCTCTTCCAGTGCCCGACCTTGTTACAATGGAAACATTTTCCTTTGTCTTGGTCGGTGGAGGTGCCCTTCTTTATGCTTTGGGCCTTCTCGGGTTTGGGCTTACCCTTCGCCTTCCCAGTAGATCTTTTCCTCTTTTTATTATTAGAGGAAGATGGTTCGGTAACATTTACCACACCGGTCTTACTTTTGCTGTCTTTAGTCAAGGACTCAAAAGTAGTGAGCTCATTGAGCAACTGTGTGAGACTGAACCTTAACTTGTTCATTCTGTAGTTGCTCTTAAACTGATTGAAACTCTTCGGAAGAGTCGTCAGTATGATGCTCACTGATGACCCGTGCGTATTTGATAACCCGTCGATGTGCAGCTTCCAGCTGAAGGCCCTTCTTTCCTTTTCCTCTAGTACTCTGATTACCTCACTGTTTGGCTCGGTGAACTCGGTAATCAGGTCTGCTACTGCTTGACCTTTTATTGCTGCTCTTGGCAGATAAACGATATCGAACTCACTCAATTTGACTGCCCACTTTGTTAATCTTCCAGATACTTTCGGCCTAGATAAAATCTGCTTCAAGGGGCAATCTGTATACACTTCAATTGTGTGAGCTTGGAAATAGGGTCTTAGCTTTCTTACAGCTGTTACCAATTCCAGTGCCATCTGTTCGGCTACCGAGTATCTGGTTTCTGCTGGCAGCAAAGCCTTACTGGTGTAGTATACTGGCTTCTGTATTCCGCCGTCCAGTCTGATTAGAACTGATCCCGTAGCTACTTCTGTAACTGATAGGTATAGACACAATGTTTCCCCTTTTAAGGGCTTTGACAGGATAGGAGCCTTACCCAAATACTCTTTAATCTTCTAGAATGCTTGCTCACACTCCTCGTTCCACTCTACTCCATTTCCTTTCCTTTCCTTATTGCTTTACAGAAAGGCAAGCATCTATCAGTTAACTTACTGATGAATCGGTTTAGTGAGGCGAGCCAGCCTGTCAATCTTTGGATTTCTTTCAAGGTGACTGGGGATCTCATCTTTTCCAGGGCCTTTATTTTTTCAGGATTCGCCTCAATTCCCCTTTGATAGACTTGGAATCCGAGGAATCTTCCCACCGGTACCCTGAAAACATATTTGTTCGGGTTAAGCTTCATCACATATCGTCTCAATACTTTGAATGTTTCATGGAGGTCTGTTACATGTTTTTCTGCTGTGACACTTTTTGTCAACATATCATCTATGTAGACCTCCATGTTTCTGCCGATTTGTCGAGCGAATATCTTATTTACCAGTATTCGGTAAGTTGCCCCGGCATTTTTGAGACCAAAGGGCATTACTTTGTAACAATAAAGACCCGGATCTGTTATAAAAGCTATTTTTTCTTCATCTGGCCCAAACATCCTTATCTGGTTGTATCCTGAGTATGTATCCATGAAGCTTAGCAACTCGTGCCCCGCAGTCGCGTCAACCAACTGATCTATTCAGGGTAGAGGGAAGCTATCTTTTGGACATGCTTTATTTAGGTCCGTGAAATTCACACACATTCTCTACTGTTCGTTCTTCTTCTTAACGAGCACCACATTAGCAACCCACTCGGGGTATTGGACCTCTCTGATTGATCCTGTTGCTAATAATTTATGGACTTTCTCTTTAATTGCTTGACTTCTTTCAGGATTGAATCGTCGCCTCTTTTATATTACCGGCTTTCGCTCGGGGACAACGGTCAGAGAATGGGGGATTATTTTAGCGTTGATTCCTGACATGTCAGCATGCTTCCAGGCGAATATATCCATGTACTCTTTCAACAATTAATTTACTGACCTTGTACAAGATCGGTCAAATGTGCCCCTAATTTGACTGTCTGTTCGGGTTTTTCGTCGTCCATCAGGACCTCTATAGTTGATTCCGGTTACTAGTTTTTTTCCTCCTCTGGTGGTGGCTCTCTGGGTCAAGGTCAAAATGAGTCGACGTTTCTGCCTTTTCATCGATCTCATCCTCCTTCAAGTGTTTCTTTTGCTCGGTGAGATCGATCTGCATTACGTCCGGCTCAGCCTTCTCTCCATAGACCGCTAGATTGGGCTTCCTTGCCAATTCTTGGGATCCCCTTAGTTCTCTAACTTCGGCATCGGTTGGGAACTTGACAGTCAGAGCATAAGTTGCTGTGACTGCCTTTGTTTTATTCAAGAATGGTCTCCCTAGTAAGGCGTTGTATGGCCATATTTTGGTATCCACGACCACGAAGTCAAGCAGTACTGTTTCCTGGCATGGAAAATTTCCCATCTCAACCGGCAGTTTGACTATTCCGAGAGATCTCACTTCTACTCCGCCAAATCCTCTAAGGGGAATTGCTAGCGGCTGCAGATCTTTCCTTTGGAGTCCTAATTGGTCAAACACCGTGATGCTCGAGATATCTGTCTAACTTCCATTATCGATTAGCACCCTTCTTACTTCATGGTGGCCGATACGAACTGATACGACAATTGTGTCATTTGGCTTGACTTCTAATCCGTAGGCATCTGTTTCGGAGAAGGTGATTGGATCCTAACCCTGTTTGAGCTTCTTCTGGTCGGGACCTACCAAGTTTATTTCCAAGCTTCTTAGACTATCAATGGCCTCTCGGACCTCTGTCATTCTCTCCCTGCTACTTCTCCTCGTATACTGCCCACCAAAAATGGTTTTGATAGCTCCGGCGTCTGAATTTTCCTTTGGACCATCCTTTCTATCCGGATCAGTTTTCATAGGGTCATTTTGCCCATCATCTCTCTCTTTGAGGATCACAACTTTCAGGTGTCCTTCTCTGATCAGTTTTTCAATGTAGTCCCTTAACTGGTAGCATTTGGAAGTTTCATGGCCATTCTCTCGGTGAAAACGGCAGTATTTTGAAGTATCTCTTCGAGCAAAACTGGACTGTTTTGGAGGCTTCTTATATAAACTCCTATATTTAATTACGTTCAGAATTTCTTCCTGTCTCTGAGCCAAATGATTATAGTTCGTATACTGCCTCCTATAAGTCTTGTTGCTCTTTTGATCATCTTCCTTGCGACCTTCCTTACCTCTCCCATAATTACTTTTCTGGTCACCTTTGGGGTTTCCCTTCGGGCAGCTGTCTACGGACTTCGGATTTTCTCCTGGTCGGCCTCCATGTATCAATTCCCCTCCATGGGCTATCTGTTCTTCTTCGGCCACTGCATATCCTCATACGTCATCCACCAAATTAGCATAAGTGGTCGGGCCCTTTTGTCTCAGACTGAGTGACAATTGGCTATGCTGCTACAACCGCTTCATCATTGGGGTCATGCACCTCTGAGACTTCCTGTGAAAAATGGGCAAGGTAATCCTTCAACTTCTCGTCCTTCCTTTGTTTCATGGTTGAAAGGACGGATATTGACTTTCTGCGTTGGATGTTTCTCATGAACTGCCTAGTGAAGGCTTGTATCAGTTCCTCGAAATTTCTGATCGACCCGCTCGCGAGGCCACCGAACCATCTAGACCCCTGATCACCAAATGTCTGGGGGAACATTCTACATAAAAGCTCGTCATCATAATCGTGCTATGCCATTGCACTCTGATATCTCCTGACATGCTCCTGGGGGTCGGTGTTAGCCTTGAATTGTTCTACGTGCGGCATCCTGAATTTTTTTGAAAAACGGGATTGCCTTATGGAAGCGGTAAATGGACTTTCGGAGTTACCAATCAGGGAATTCCCTCGTCCATGTCTTCGTTCCAGTGCTTCTATACTTCTTAGTAGAATTTCACGCTCTCCTTCTGAATCACCATGCTCGTCAAATTTCTGACGGATGATGATACCATAGATAGGGGTCTCTAGATGTTCGCCCAGTGATTTGAGTATCTCAAACATTGTATCTGAGAACGGGGGTCGTCTCTCTATAACTCCTTGAGGGTTCCTCCTTAACAATTGAAGGCGATCGGGACCTCCTCTTGTGTCCGTCATATCTGTCCCCTCGGTCATAACTCACTTCCCATTCTTGACTTCTTATGAGGTCATCATACGGGCTGCGTTCCTTTCTTTTCTAACTGGTTTGGTCCACATTCCCTCTCTGGTCCTGGTAACCACGCCGACCATCATTCTTCTAGGATCGATCCCTCTTTTCGTAGGGATTTGCCTTATTTTTGCCAGTTTTCTACGGGGCGTCTGGAGTTGGAATTACTATCTCAGACTGTATTCTAGGATCCCGTGCCATCATAGACATGTGTAACTGGAATGGCAAAGTTAAATTCGCGGTAGCAGTTATGTTGATTCCCTGTCTAGCGGCGTCTTCGACGACTCTCCACAGGGACTTTTGAACCTGTTGGAATGCATCTGGGGAGATTGTTGGGAGACTGTTTGTGGAAGTAATAGTGGCTTGACCAATCGAAGTTAGAGTCACCGGAGGTAAGCTTCCACCGGAGGTACTGGCGTTCACTGGATCGGAACCGTTGATATCGCGCGGGGTACCAGTGTCACGTAGGGATCGACTTCCATCCCTGTTGTCTGCCATATTGCTGCTTCACAAGTTCTTCGAAGTTAGTTTCTTCAACACAAAACACACACACACACACCCCTCCTTCTAGCGCCAATTGTTGACGGTGATTTATGGACTACGTGGAATTGATCACTCGTCACACAAAATATGCAAAGTTGATGATTATGTAATAAATTGAAAAGAGTAAAAGAGATTGCGAAAGCAAGATTTTACGTGGTAAAACCTCAAGGTGAGGAAACATCCACGGTTACCGGTGACGGCGAGAGAAAATTCACTATGTATAATACGATTACACACTCGGTCTCACTTGCTCTCTTCAATATCTAAGGATATGTTAACCCTTGTTAGGTATTTTCTAGGTCTATTTATACATGCATAGAACTCTAGTTCTTAGAATACAAGTAAGAGAAAGGTAGTGGTGATTCAATAGAATTCTGACTTGTTGGAGTCGTTGTAATCATATCAGGACTTCTGCTTATTTTGGGTTCTGATAATTCCAAGGGAATTTGTTTCCTTATCAGAGTATGCTTCTTGAGATCTTATTTAAGGAGGATTCTTCTTTACGTGTTTGAGTCGTTATAGCGTTATCAGCATGCCAAGTGTCCGATCGTGTCTAGACTTTATCCACGTGTCGCTTAACTGATCGTCTTTCAAACCTGATCAGATCAATTTTACCCCCAACCAGGGATCTTCACCTGATCAAGTACCTATGCCCGATCATTCAGTTATTCCCCGATCTTTGTTTTGATAACCCGATCAATCTAATTACCTTGGTCGGGTTTTCCTAATCCGACCATCTAAGTAACTCTGACCCGTATTGTAGGGATATTTTTCGATCATCTTAGGTTGGTTCAATTTAGTTGACATTTGTTGATACGTCACTTGTTGCTTCCATGCTACACGACATTTATGCTGACTTGTCACCTTTCCAAATTATACCAATAACAACCTTCATGAGTGTAACCCACTATTTCAGATCTCATGAGCTTAACTCGAGAATTGCCGCCTTAGGGTCAGTCAATCCCAAAATACCCTCAGAAATCCTATCCGTTAGGAAGTCAACCTTGGTATTGATCTTTGTGGAAACCCTCCTTAGGGAGGACGAAAGCAAAGCCGTCACGAGGCCCCACTCGGATCTCACGGTGTTGAACTAATGATGGAGACTGCGGGATATATATGTCATATATCCCTCTCCCACTCACTATTTTTAAAAATTAGGATTTTCTATTATCCGTTAATGCACCTAGACTCTACAGGATCAAACGGCTAACTTTAATCAAGTTATCTAGTGTATTAACAAATTCATTATTAGAAATAAATTCTAATTAACTAATAAATTATTAATGATTTTTAACAATTAAAAATCTAATATATTAGTGAATAATCTAAGTCTTTGTAAACTATTTACTACGGTCATATTATTATGATAGTGTTTACCAAGTTTTAACTATTAAAACTCTAACATTTTATTCGGTTCATTTATTATTAGGTTATTAATCATATTAATCCTAATTACAATAAATGACCCTATTAATCTAATTTATTGAACACTTTAATAACTAGATTAATATTAATGAGAATTAACAAGTTTTCTAACTATTAAAAAACTAATCTCATTTTCATAGCCAATAATGTATTTACCTATTTTAATCATATTTAAAAAATACATAAAATAGTAGGCTATGATGCATGTATGACATATCAAATATATTTGTGTAGACACATCTAATCTAAATGACATACGTATGCATGGCAATGCTTTTATCATCACATAATATAAATCATACATGAATTGACCGAGTACTGTAGATTATTTAATCTAAAAAAGTTAAAATCTAAAATTACAAAAATACCACCAAGGCATTCTTTGGTCTTCTTGTAATTTTCGAGTCTTCCAGTCTCTTCAGGTCACTCTGATTCATCTCATGAATCCGAAATAGGAAATCCGCATGGAACACACTAGGCAAAACTTACCAACGGTCTTCGTGTGAACAGTGCTCGTGACTATCCGCGTGAACAGTACCCAATGAACAGTGTCATGAACAATACGTGTGAACAGTGTTCGTGAACAGTGCCTCCATCACGCGTATTTCCGATTTCACATTTCCGTCAATTTCAGGTCTTCAATATAGGTTACATATATACATATATATATATATATATATTACAATACAATAACAGGAAAAAAAAAATTAATACCACTCATGAACCCTAAATCCATAGTACCATATAATTAACGATCAATCATGTTTTTGTAAATTAACAAATTTAATATAAATACAAAAACAGCATACAATCTATTTAAATAGTGCCTACACAATCATACATACAGGAGCATCGAAAAACATTTCCTGTTCCGAAAAAAAAAAATTGGCTCTGATACCAATTGTTGGAACTCTGTTCACTGGTAACACAACGGAAATAGGTTTTAAAAATTTTATACAGATCGTAAACAATCTGAAACCAGTGAACTTGGATCTTAATTATTTTTTCAGAACTAATACATATAATATGTAAATACAGGAAATTGTAATCAATATATTAAAAAAAAATTAGAACCTTACCAATGTTTGGAGGCTCCTTCACTTTACGATATGCTCCTGGTGTGTTCCACCGGTCTTCCTAGCTATTCCCGAAACTGATAACTGCGTGTGGGCGCGTCACGTACTCAGGAACTTAGGAGGATGTAGAGAAAAGAAGAAGAAACTATTTCTTCCAAGAGAAAAATATCTAGAACAACTCTTGTTCATAAATAAAAAAAAATTTCTTTTAATAGTGCAACCCAGCACACTTTGCTTTTTCTCTCTTTAATCTCACGAGCACTCACTCGTTTTTCTTTTCTTTTCTTTTTTTGTTTCAAAATAGTGCACGGCCTGCACCTTTTTTTTTCTTTTTTTTTTCTCTTGATTCATGCACACCTATGTTTGTATCCCATACAAACACTAATATATTTGTTTTTTATGCTTCTTGTTTTTGTTATCTAAATATATATCATATATATATTATAATAACTAAAAACCTTTTAATTGATGTCTTTTTTATTTTAAAACTAAATCGTTTAAAATGATATCTCAAATCTTTTATTTTAAAAGATAATTCAATATTTATTTTGAATTTAAACATTTTAAATTCAATTTCAAATATTATATTTAATTTAAGAAAATAAAACAATCATACTATCTTATTCTATTTAAAATCAAATATCAACTAACCCCTCCATTTAGTGATTAATAACATAATTAAATAATCTTATTATTTAATTTATTTAATCACCATTATTCCTTAATTAAATAATCTTATTATTCAATTAATTTCCAAATAAATACGTGTCACTTTCGTAACACAATTAATTGGACAATCCAATTAATTAATTGTGACCTTTGTTACCTAAATTGATCGGGCTAGCAAGGAGACCTAATGGACTCACAATATTTTGAGCTCCAATAATCCTAGGAATCATTAATTAAACTCTTTAATTAATATTCTTTGATTATTAACTCAGGTATTATTCCACTAAAAACCTGAAGCTGCACTCTCTCAACTGCAGACGTTTTTACACAGACCGATACAACTCGGTGCCCACCGATATATCTATTACACATGGTGTGATCCTCCACAGTAGTTCATAATTAGAGCTGGGTCATAATGTCCGTTATACCTCTCTAATTACATATATCCTTTAAGTACCATTGATTCTCTAATGAACAATAAATCATATTTCCTTACAGAATTAGGAGAGCGCTCATATTGTCCAAGCCCCGAATCAACCCTTAAGGGAATTACCATCTACTTCTCACAAGAAGGAGTGGATTCCACTATTATGTACATACCTTCCCAGCCATAAGCCAAACCGCAATCCCAGCATACAGAGCATATTGATCA
The DNA here is from genome assembly GCA_033220585.1 of Dipteronia sinensis. Classification (NCBI taxonomy): domain Eukaryota; kingdom Viridiplantae; phylum Streptophyta; class Magnoliopsida; order Sapindales; family Sapindaceae; genus Dipteronia; species Dipteronia sinensis. The sequence continues at coordinate 68,972,903 of CM065636.1, read as the reverse complement.
GGAATTGCATCCGACCTCACCCATGATATATCAAAGACCACGATCTAACCTGAAGGATTCGATAAGACACTCAGGATTAAGATCACCCATATATAGTCATCATTAGTTGATATATATGAATCTCATCAGTAAACTGATCTTGGTGAGAGATTTATATAAATCATGGCCCAGTTCTATATGATCACATCATACAAGGTGCCTCCATTCCTATATCTCAAATGAATGATTTAGGATAGAATAACTTACATTACTGAATGGACGGCAGCTATAGATTAACTACAAATAAAGTACCCAGCTTTATTCGCTATCTATAGACTCTTTAGATTGCACGTCTCTTACTGTATCCATCCGTATATGACACTCATATACACAGTTTGAGATTACATCCGGCAATCTAGGATGTTAATATATGCACAAGTTATAAAATAAACAACACAACAAGAATGAATTGAACTTTTCTTTTTATTTATTTCATAAATCCATGTACAAATTACATCTTTAGGGCATTAACCCCAACAATTTGTTCTATCTTTACTCCTTTAAACCTTGTCATGGCCTCTTGAAACTTCGCAAGGTATGCTGCCGTGTTCTCATCCTTAGCCCGGTACTACCCAATTACTTGGTTGACCAGCAGCAGCGAATCACTCCTAACAATGAGGAAATCTGCTCCAAGCTCCCTGGCCAGCTTCATTCCTGCATGCAGGGCTTCATACTCTTCTACATTGTTGGTGGCACTGAATTTCAACCTGAAGCAGTGGCAACACTCAATTCTATCGAGATCAGTCAAGACAATCCCTGCCCCGCTACCTGTCTAGTTCGATGCTCCATCTGTATAGAGTATCTAGACTTCACAATCGGCAAGCCATTCTGAAGGTTCTTTTTTAGGGTAAGGGGCCAGGTCTGGACCCGCATTACCATTCAAGTTTGATGTTAAGCAGAATTCTGCCACAAAATCTGCCAAGGCTTGAGCCTTAATGGTGGTTCTGGCTTTGTACTTGATATCGTATTGGGTGAGCTCTAAGGCCCACAGAACCAATCTGCCCAATACATCCGGCTTCTGAAGGAACTGTCTCAAAGGCTGATCAGTGACTACCACGATAGAGTGTGCCTGGAAGTAAGGTCGGAGATTCCTGGCGATGGTCACAAGTGCATAAACGAGCTTCTCTAGAAGCGTGTAGTTCTTTTCAGGCTTGGTGAAGGCGCAGGTCACGTATTTGATAGGTCTCTAGACTTCATCCCCACATTTCTTTACCAGGGCTCTGCTAATGGCGGTTTCTGACACGGCCAGGTATAGTTGTAACTCTTCTTATAGCATAGGCTTCACTAGTAGTGGTGGGTTAGCTAGATAATCCTTTAAAGACTGGAAGGCATGCTCGCTTTCCTAGTTCCATTTCATTTTCTTACCTTACTTAATAACTTTAAAGAAACGAATACACTTATCAGTAGACCGCGACATGAAACGGTTCAGAGCTGCTATCCTGCCAGTTAGTCCATGTACTTGCTTAAGAGTGGTAAGAGATTCAAGGTCCATAATGGCATTGATCTTCTCTGGGTTGGCTTCGATCCCTCTCTCATGCACCATGAAACAGAGAAATTTCCCCGTTGCCACTCCAAAGGCGCACTTAGCACGTTTTAGACACATCCGGTTCTCTTTGACCACCTGAAAGGTCTGGCGTAAGTGATCATGGTGCTGGCTCGCTACTTGGGAGTTGGTGATCATGTCGTCTATGAATACTTCTGTAGTTCTTCATATTTGCTCATTGAACAACCTGTTCACCAAGCATTGGTAAGTGGCATCAGCATTTTTAAGACGAAACACAATTACCTTATAGCAGTAGAGGCCTTGTCCGGTAATAAAAATGGTCTTGTCTTAGTCAGCGAGATGCATCATGATCTAGTTGTATCCTGAAAAGACGTCCATAAAACTCATGAGCTTGTTCCCGGCAGTGGAGTCAACTAGCTGGTCAATTTTGGGTAAGAGGAAGCTGTCTTTTGGGAAAGCTCGGTTAAGGTCTGTATAATCTACGCACATTCGCCACTTCTCATTCGCTTTTGTTACCATGACCACATTGTCCATCCACTCCGGGTATCAATATTCCCTGATGAATTTGGCTTTTAGGAGCTTGTCCACCTCTTCTTGTACTGTAAAATTTCATTCGGGGTTAAAATGTCTTCATTTCTGTTTGACTGGTTTGACAGTAGCATCCACCACCAACCTGTGAGCAGCCAAAGTAAGGGGAATTCCAGGTATCTCGTCATGACTCCAAGCGAATATGTCACTGTATTCTTGAAGGATATTAATTAAACCCTCCTTAACTTATTTCTCTAACGATGCTCCTACCTTCACTAGTTTTGAGGAATCGTCTCCTATGATCCATTGGCCCACCCTCGATCTTCTTCTTCTAGTTTCTCTTCAATCACACATGGTACCTCTGTTTCCTCTAAGCTATCGTGGTCTTCTTCTGACATCTTCTTGCTTGGTACAACAACCACGTACGCGCATTGGTTGGGCAATGCCTCGGGATTGGCGGATACAGTGTAGCAATTGCGCGATGTTTGCTGGTCATCTCGAATCTCTCCTACTCTGTTTCCTACCGGGAACTTTAGGACATTTTGATAGATGGACAATACCCCTCTGATTCCCGACAGGAAGGGCCTTCCCAAGATGACAATATAAGCAGATAGGGTATCGACTATCACAAAAGTTGTCATTATGTTCTGCTGGAGAGGAGCTTCCCCAATTATCACCTGGAGGATCATGGATTCGGTAGGCATCAGTGAGTCCCTGGTGAACCCGTATAAAGGTGTGGTACAACTGTTAAGCAGGGATGCTTCAAGTTGAACTTCTCGAGTGCTCTCTTAAAAAGGATATCAACACTACTCCTAGTATCGATCAGAACACGGTGAACCTGGTAGTTGGCTATCGATACCGTGATAACCACGGAGTCATCATATGGTTGCACCGTGTTGTAAACATCCTCTTTTGTAAATATGATTTGGGTAGAGCGAGAGGTTTCCTGCGATCCCCTGTCGACTCTAAAAACATCATGAGCTGTGGTGAGCCGAGGTATTTTCCTAGCATGGTTCTTTTTGGAATTGTGGGAGGTTTCTGCCAGCGTGGGACCTCCGCTGATGGTGTGGACGATCTGGATTAGTTACATTAGATCCTTTCTGTAAGTTCCTCATATTTTGATTGGCTTATTTTGTTGACAAACCACATTGGGGATTATTCTTTGTAAGGGTAAATTAGGCCTATTGTGTGTGATCAAGCTTCAAGGATATCATCTTTCTCAAGAGCACTTCAAAGGTATCTCACTTGTTTAACTTTCTTTGAAGAGATCTAGTTGCACACACTCACTTGCATGCATTATATTCCTATCTCCATGCTATTGAATGATGTATTGTATGTCACTTCTCACACTCCACACTTGCACCTTTTTGCACATCACTTAGTGTGTTGAGTTTGCCCCGAAAAAGAGAATTCCTTCTCTTACCGCGGCCTAGACAGCTTGGCAAGACATGCTTGCACCGCGGCAAACAGGGCGGTATACCTCAGTAGGGTCATGCTTCCTGTACCGCTTCCTGTACACCTGCACGCATAGCGACCCAAGTCGCAATGTTGTCCAGAAGGTCTCTGTTGCCCATACCGCGGCCTGTGCACCTGCATGCACAGCGCCCTGCACCGCGTTGTTGTCCAGACAGTGCATTGATGTGTTTACTGCGGTCTGGACACTTGCCTGTGATGCGGTCCATCTAGTGGTATTGACCGGATTTTGTGCCCTAAGTTCAAAACGACGCTGTTTTGACTAGGGCTCCCTTATATATACTCTCTCTTCTTCCTTGCTCATTTTTTATGAGTTCAAGAAGCCATTTTTGAGAGGCCAAGCTTCCCTTAGAGAGAGAAACTCCCAAGAACTCATCTTTACTCAACCAAACACAAACCCATGTGCATCTAACCTCTTCAAGCATCATCTCATCATGGATTCTTCTTGCTTTCATTGACTAGGTAACTTGAACATGCCCTAAATCTCTTTGTATTTATTTATGTTCTTGTTTTCCTAGGGTTAGCTCTTTTATATGATTTTATTGCATATCTTTATGTTTATTGGCATTTATAACATGTTTGAGTTGATGTTTGTTGGTTGAGAGCTTTGTTCATTAATAGCTAGCATTTAGGACGGTTTTACCCTTCTAGCTAAATCTTCATGCATTTGCATTTAGCTATTGATATCTAGGATTTGCATTTATTGACATCTTTAAATCCTTAGATAAGCATTTAGTGTTGCCTAGCATTAATTGCATGTTTGAATATTTTTTACATATTCACATAGGTTGTTTAACCTCTTCATTGATTGTTAAGCTTTGTGACTAAGTGGGTTAGTGCGCAAGCTTGTGGTCAAGAATCACTATTACAGGCCCGTTGGGTAGAGTGAAAGGGTTAGTGACCAAGTAGGTGTGACTTGAGGTCAACTTAGGTTGTAAACTTTCGTTCAAATATTGGATTTGAGGACCGTATGTGGCTAGAAGGATAGCCCGTGAGTTTTGCCCAATTGGAGGGTTTCTCACATAAATCAATCCTTGCGTTTTTATTGTTTTCCGTATATTTATATTGGATTGATTGATTGCTAATATGGGGTAGGATTATTAAAATTGATTAAGTCGAAAAGTTGGTAATAAATCAACTAAAACCTATTCACCCCCCCCCCCCCCCCCCCCCTTCTAGGTTGTATTAGACACACTTTGTGTATTTTCAATTGGTATCAGAGCGGGTTCCTAGATACACTTAGGTGATCCTTGCCCTTTGTGTGTCTTGCATTTTGTTTGTGTTTGTTGCATCATAAACATTTATCTCATTCATACCCAAACACTATGAGTGGGAACGGAAGTGGTAATGAGGGAGCCTCTAGCACAAGACCCCATTTGCTCACCGGAGTAAACTATGCCTCTTGGAAAGGCAAGATGGAGTCTTACATTTGCCAAATAAATGACTGAGCATGGATGGCAATTGAAGATGGCTACACTCCTCCGGAAAAGATTCTTGAAGACGAAAGTGTAGTTCCCAAGCCAAAGTCCGAATGGTCAACTCAAGAGTTTGAAGCATCCAAGTGGAACAACAAGGCTATGCATGCTATTCTTTGTGCAATGGATGAAAATCAGTACAAATTGATCCAAACAACAAGAATTGCAAAGGAGGCATGGGAGATTCTAGAGACAGCCCATGAGGGAACCGAGGTGGTCAAGGACTCTAAGCTTCAAATCCTCCAAACACAATTCGAGCAAATTAGAATGGAGGAGGATGAGTGCTTCAACGACTTTCAAGTGAAGTTGATGGACATAGTCAATCAAAGCCATCAACTTGGTGACCCCTATTCGGATAGGAGAATCAAGCAAAAAATTATGAGGTCGCTTCCAGCAAGATTTGAGTCAAAAGTGACGGCACTTGAGGAGAACAGTGATTACAAAAACATGAAGCCAAATGAAGTTATAGGAAGACTTCTAGCATATGAGTCTAGGTGGACTCCTACACCTACACCTCCAAAGAAGCAAAAGAGTATTGCTCTGAAAACTTCCAAAGTAAAGAAAGAGGAAGATGACTCAGATGAGGAGATGGCCCTCATGGAGAAAAGATTCAAAAAGTTCATCAATTTTGAGAAGAGGGGATTTGGATCCAAAGGAAAGGAAATGAAGAAGAAGACTCCTTTCAAGAAGTTTGAGTCAAGTGAAGACAAGCCCACAAGAAAAGGGATTCAATGCTTCGAATGTGGAGGTTTCGGACACATCTCCACGGACTGTGGAAATTTGAAAAACAAGAAGAAAGGAAAGGCCATGGCCGCCACGTGGAGCGATGGTGATGAATTCGAAGAAGAAGAAGAATCCTCGGATGATGAGGATCATGTGGCAAACTTTATTGCCTTCGCATCTTCTCTCAAGAGTAAGGAAGCAGTAGATGATGAAGAGGTAGAGAAACAAAGTGAAGATGACTCTAGCGATGGTGACTCTTCATCCCATTCAAAAAATATGGATGTAGGAGGAATGGATCTTGAAGGCTTCATTGAGCATTTTCAAAGCTCAAGATTGAAGATGAAGAAAGAGATTCAAAGGCTAAAAGAAGAGAATCTCAAGCTATCTACCGAAGCTACTCACTTAAATAAAGAAGTGAAGATAGCCAAAAGGAATGAGGAATTAATGGAAAAGGAGCTTGAAGAAGCTAGAGAGATCATTGCTAAGATGACTTCAAGCACGAATAAACTTGACCACATGTTGGGAGTTGGCAAGAGGCCAAGTGATAAGAAAGGTCTTGGCTATGAAGATGACAAGGAGACCTCATCCTCAAGCAAGATTGTGTTTGTCAAGAGTTTGGATAACAAAGAGCCTTCACCCCCACAACTTTCTAGGAAGAAGATCGAACTAGGAGAGTGCTCTAAAGATTCTCAAGTCAAGGTAGCACAAGGGAAACAAGCTCAAGCTCAATCAACAAGGGTGCATCAAGCAAGCTTCCCTCAACCCAAATACCATCAAGCCAAGAAGCAATTCATGCATGGTCAATCAAGGAAGCAATTCATTCCAACTCAACAACAAAGAAGGAGAGAACCAATCCAACACCAAAGACAAGCTCAAATGTGTGGGAAAGCCCCTTTGTACTCACAAGGGCATGGTATGTCTTCTTATTTTATTCCCACTTGTCACTTTTGTGGTGTTGATGGTCACATTAGACCAAATTGCTTCAAATACATTGAAATGTGTAGAATCAAGAGCATGATTGAAAGAAATAGAGCTAGAGCTAAAATGCATGTTCCTAGGAAATCTAGAGCCAATTTGCATGATCCTAGGAAATCTAGAGCCAATGTGACTAATACCACTAGGAATGAGAACATTTCACCTAGGTGGATTAGAAGGGATAACTATTCTTGCTATGTGGCTCCAATTGCCTTGAAGGCAAATGCCTCTAACACTTGGTATTTGGATAGTGGGTGTTCTAGGCATATGACGGGGAACAAAAGCTTCTTTAAATCCCTTGTCTTGGAGGATGGAGGATTTGTCACCTTTGGTGATGGATCTAGAAAGAAAGTCATAGGGAAAGGAACCATTTCCATTCCCGACTTACCCTCCTTGTCCAATACTTTACTTGTTGATGGCTTGCAAGCCAATCTTATAAGCATTTCTCATCTTAATGATGATGGACTCTCCGTCTTGTTTAACAAAAATGATTGCTCTATTTTAATGCCAAATGGACAAACCTTGCTAAAAGGAAAGAGATCTAGTGACGATTGCTATTATCTTGAAGCTAGTGCTATCTCTTGCAATATGTCCAAATGTGAGGAAGTTGAGTTATAGGATCAAAGACTTGGCCACATGAACTATCGAGATTTGAGGATGTTAGATAAGTTCAAGGTTGTGCGTGGTCTCCCTAAGCTTGGGAAGAAATTCGATGGCGTTTGTGGACCTTGTCAACAAGGGAAACAAACCAAAAGTATACACAAGAAAGGCAAGTATCTCGCCACCAAGGAGCCATTAGAGCTTCTACATATGAACCTTATGGGTCCCATGCAAACCGAGAATCTCGGTGGAAAGAGATACATTTTTGTTTGTGTTGATGATTTTTCTAGATTTACATTGACATATTTTCTTAGAGAAAAATCTGAAACATTTGAAAATTTTAAAATGCTTTGCACTCAAATTCAAAATGAAAAGAACTCACACATTAAAAGCATTAAAAGGATTAGGAGTGACCATGGGAGGGAATTTGAAAATGCTTGTTTTGAAAGCTATTGCAATAGCTTAGGCATTTCCCATGAGTTTTCGGCTCCTAGAACTCCTCAACAAAATGGGGTTGTTGAGAGGAAGAATAGGGTCCTTCAAAAGATGGCCCGTGTGATGTTGCTTAGCAACAATGTCCCTAGGAACCTTTGGGCCGAGTCCGTCAATACGGCTTGCTACATAGGAAATAGAGTCTTCCTAAGGCCCGGTACTAGGCAAACCTTCTATGAATTATGGAAGGGTAGGAAGCCAAATGTTAGCTACTTCCACTCATTTGGGAGCAAATGCTACATTCTGAATGACCGAGATCAACTTGGTAAGTTTGATGCCAAGAGTGATGAAGGGATTTTTATTGGTTATGCCCTTAATAGTAAGGCCTATAGAGTTTTCAATTTAAAAACTCGGAGTGTCATGGAATCATCTAATGTTGTCATAGATGATTGTAGGCCTAAGACTAGAGACCATGATGAGGAGGTCATTGTGCTTGATGATTCTTCCTTGGAGAAGAATGGTGAGACTTCAATTGATGTGAAGTCAAGTCTTGATGAAGAGGTCATTCAACCTCTTGATAGAGATCCATTATTGGACTCTAAAGAACCCGCTTCATGGGTTAGACAACTCCACAACAAGAATGACATTCTTGGAGATATGAATGAGGGTGTTAGGACTAGGCGTCAAATAGCTAATCAAATTAGCTATACTTGTTACACCTCTCAAATTGAACCCAAAAAGGTTGATGAAGCCTTGAATGATGAGTTTTGGGTTCTTTCCATGCAAGAAGAGCTAAACCAATTTGAAAGAAATGAGGTTTGGACTCTTGTTCCTAGACCCAAGGATACTAATGTCATAGGCACCAAATGGGTATATAGGAATAAGTCGGATGAGAATGGCAACATTGTGGGCAACAAGGCTAGACTTGTAGCACAAGGATACTCTCAAATTGAGGGTATTGACTTTGAGGAGACTTTTGCTCCGGTTGCCCGTCTTGAGTCCATAAGACTTCTTTTATCCATATCATGTGTGCACAAGTTCAAATTGCATCAAATGGATGTTAAGAGTGCCTTTCTCAATGGTTTCTTGCATGAGTAAGTGTTTGTTGAGCAACCCAAGAGGTTTGTGAATCCACACCACCCCAATCATGTCTATCGCCTCAAGAAAGCTTTATATGGGTTGAAACAAGCACCTAGGGCTTGGTATGAGCCTCTCACTCAATTTCTTGTTGACAATGACTACACTAGGGGTCATGTTGATAAAACTTTATTCATCAAGAGAAACAAAGATGAGCTTTTCATAGCTCAAATTTATATTGATGATATTGTTTTTGGCTCCACCAACAAATCCAAAGTCCAACAATTTGTTGATGTCATGTCTCATGAGTTTGAGATGAGTCTTGTTGGAGAGCTAAATTACTTCCTAGGTTTGCAAATCAAGCAATTGCATGATGGGATTTTCATATCCCTAGCTAAGTATGCTAAGAACCTAGTGAAGAAGTTTGGCCTTGAGAATGCCAAACATTGTGACACACTCATGAGTACCACCTTGAAACTAAGCAAGGATGCTAGTGGCAAGAGTGTGGAACAAAGTCTTTATCGTGGCATGATTGGTAGCTTGCTTTACTTGACCGCAAGTAGGCCCGATATAGCCTTTAGTGTAGGTGTATGTGCTAGGTACCAAGCGGATCCCAAGGAATCCCATCTCTCCTCCGTGAAGAGAATCATTCGATATGTGAATGGGACATCCAACTATGGGATATGGTACTCTTTTGACACTAATGCTAGCTTAGTTGGCTTTAGTGATGCAGATTGGGCAGGAAATTGTGATGATAGGAAGAGTACATCGGGCAGTTGCTTCTTCCTAGGCAACAACTTGGTCTCATGGTTTTGCAAGAAGCAAAATTCCATCTCTCTATCCACAGCTGAAGCGGAATACATAGCCGCCGGGAGTGCTTGCACACAACTCCTTTGGATGAAACAAATGCTTGTGGATTATGGCTTTGATCAAGGTATTCTAATCCTCTATTGTGATAACATGAGTGCAATTAACATTTCAAAGAATCCAGTTCAGCACTCTAGGACAAAGCATATAGACATTAGGCATCATTTCATTAGAGAACTAGTTGAAAACAAATGCATTGCACTTGAGCATGTGGGCACAAATGATCAACTAGCGGATTTATTTACAAAGCCCTTAGACTCAACTAGGTTCAAGTCACTTAGTAGGTCTATTGGGATTTGTCATATGCCTTGATGTGTTTTGGTGATTGACCCTTTATGGGGAACTCAAGCAAAGAGAGCAACCTTGCATGTTCGAATAAGCAAAAACTTGATCAACTTTATGCTTCTTTATTAATTGCTTGAGTATTCTTGGTTGTGCTTATATATATTCTTATATGGTTTTTTATTCAATAAGTGTGCCTTGCTTGGTTTGTAATCCATGTCACCTCTATGTTCAAACATGCATTTTTGGATTAGGAGAATTGATTGGGAAGTACATTTGAATGACCTCAAATTTATCTCCATGACATGTGAACTTGATTATGACATGCTCAAAATGATATGCATGAAATATGTCCTGATTGCTTTAATGCAAATGTGTGTGAATGCAAATGAGAAGACTAATCAATAAGGATCTTGTATCCATGTAATCAATAAGGATTTTATATCCAAATTAGTCTTCTCTCTCTTCTTAATTGTTAATCAAGACTACTATCATACGGATAATTATCCAGAAAAATCTAAAAGGATCTCTTGATCCAATGTCTTGATTTGCTTTTAAGGATTGATATAGTATTGTGTGCGTTGAAATTTCTTTTCAAAATACTATATCATGTTTGCTTATGACAAAAGGGTGCAAATTGGTTTGAATTCTTTTGGAACCTTTTTTGATGTTCTCCTTGCCAAATACCATTTGCTTGAACCATGATGCTACATGTCTTACATCCAAAGCAACTAAGTCACACATTTTCTTCCAAACAATAAACCCTCAATGATTCTCTCTCAATTAATTAAGTTGCATAAAGTTGTTGTATATGATTATGCACTTGTCTTGCAAATAGCTCTCTTTGCTAAAGTGACCCGGTTGGGGAATACTCCTTTGCCTATCTCATGACAAAAAGGGGGAGTAATGTCTCTTTGCTAAAGTGACCCGGTTGAGGAATACTCATTTGCCTATCTCATGACAAAAAGGGGGAGTAATGTGGTTCTATTTAAGGGGGTTGCATATTTGGAGAGATTGTCCCGTTGAGGGGGAGTAACCTATATAGGGGGAGCATTTGCATGTTGCATGTTGTAGTTTCCTTTTATTATGCAAATTGCTCTTATTTATTTATCTCTCTTGATCACCTCACATACACTTGTCTTGGAAAGTGTAGTCTCATTGTTATGTAGGAATGGCTATTCTACAAGAGCTTGAAGATTTGAAAACCTAGCATCTAGGTATCTTTTTATAATGTAGAATTTCCTTGTTGACTTCTAGTTTTTATTCTTTTGTGAGGATGATTTGTGAGAGGTGGTTTTGTCACAAAATAGCCAAAGGGGGAGATTGTAAGTTCCTCATATTTTGATTGGCTTATTTCGTTGACAAACCACATTGGGGATTATTCTTTGTAAGGGTAAATTAGGCCTATTGTGTGTGATCAAGCTTCAAGGATATCATCTTTCTCAAGAGCACTTCGAAGGTATCTCACTTGTTTAACTTTCTTTGAAGAGATCTAGTTGCACACACTCACTTGCATGCATTATGTTCCTATCTCCATGCTATTGAATGATGTATTGTATGTCACTTCTCACACTCCACACTTGCACCTTTTTGCACATCACTTAGTGTGTTGAGTTTGCCCCGAAAAAGAGAATTCCTTCTCTTACCGCGGCCTAGACAGCTTGGCAAGACATGCTTGCACCGCGGCAAACAGGGCGGTATACCTCAGTAGGGTCATGCTTCCTGTACCGCTTCCTGTACACCTGCACGCATAACGACCCAAGTCGCGGTGTTGTCCAGAAGGTCTATGTTGCCCATACCGCGGCTTGTGCACCTGCATGCACAGTGCCCTGCAGCGCGTTGTTGTCCAGACAGTGCATTGATGTGTGTACCGCGGTCTGGACACTTGCCTGCGACGCGGTCCATCTAGCGGTATTGACGGGATTTTGTGCCCTAAGTTCAAAACGACGTTGTTTTGACTAGGGCTCCCTTATATATACTCTCTCTTCTTCCTTGCTCGTTTTTTATGAGTTCAAGAAGCCATTATTGAGAGGCCAAGCTTCCCTTAGAGAGAGAAACTCCCAAGAACTCATCTTTACTCAACCAAACACAAATCCATGTGCATCTAACCTCTTCAAGCATCATCTCATCATGGATTCTTCTTGCTTTCATTGACTAGGTAACTTGAACATGCCCTAAATCTCTTTGTATTTATTTATGTTCTTGTTTGCCTAGGGTTAGCTCTTTTATATGATTTTATTGCATATCTTTATGTTTATTGGCATTTATAACATGTTTGAGTTGATGTTTGTTGGTTGAGAGCTTTGTTCATTAATAGCTAGCATTTAGGACGGTTTTACCCTTCTAGCTAAATCTTCATGCATTTGCATTTAGCTATTGATATCTAGGATTTGCATTTATTGACATCTTTAAATCCTTAGATAAGCATTTAGTGTTGCCTAGCATTAATTGCATGTTTGAATATCTTTTACATATTCACATAGGTTGTTTAACCTCTTCATTGATTGTTAAGCTTTGTGACTAAGTGGGTTAGTGCACAAGCTTGTGGTCAAGAATCACTATTAAAGGCCCGTTGGGTAGAGTGAAAGGGTTAGTGACCAAGTAGGTGTGACTTGAGGTCAACTTAGGTTGTAAACTTTCGTTCAAATATTGGATTTGAGGACCGTATGTGGCTAGAAGGATAGCCCGTGAGTTCTGCCCAGTTGGAGGGTTTCTCACGTAAATCAATCCTTGTGTTTTTATTGTTTTCCGCATATTTATATTAGATTGATTGATTGCTAATATGGGGTAGGATTATTAAAATTGATTAAGTCGAAAAGTTGGTAATAAATCAACTAAAACCTATTCACCCCCTCCCCCCTCTAGGTTGTATTAGACACACTTTGTGTATTTTCACTTTCATTTATCCTTTCTTCTTTCTTCTTCTTCCCGAAGTTCTCCTTGTACCTCATTTCCTATCTGGATACTCTATCGCACCTGTTGTAAAAATTCGGCTAAAAGGCAGCCCCTTACCAATCCCTTAATCTGGTTACGAAGGTTGTAGCATTCTGACGTGTTATGCCCCACATTGTCATAAAAGTCACAGTATTTGTAGCAGTTTCTTCTATCTGCTGGGATTTTCATGGGTCCAGGCTTCCTGAGCAGGCCTTTATCGCGGATGGCGAGGTATATGGTTTCCCGGGAGGCGTTTAGATGAGTGTAATGGTTGTACTCCTCCTCATCTCTTACTATCCTGGCTACTTCCCTTGGTGGGGGCATTGTTCTAGGTGGGGTCCTTCTCCCTGGGTATCGATCTCACTGTGAAAGAAAGAGAGGTTGTCGGTAAGTGGACAGGTTAGGAGGTCGATTCTAGGTATTCTTGACGCTTGATAGATCTCGCTTCATCATGCTTGACCTTGATTCTGAGCCCTTCTTCTATCTCCACCTGTTCCAAGGCCCTGGTGTAGGCCTTCTGGTATGTCTCGGGCTAGTGTTTTGCAAATGAGCGGAACAATCTTCAGACCCACAAGTTCCTCCGAAAGTTAGCTAATGTCTCTATTAACAGCCTTTTTTGGCAAGGGTCCAATGAAGAATTTTCCATCTGTCTAGAGCCTGGTAGAACCTAGATCGGGATCGGTACCCAGATACCAGGATACTCAATACCACGAAACGGGAAGAAGTCAGTACCACATCGCATGTTTTACCAGGTATCAAGCAGGGCCGACACCGCAGTACCTCTCACCTGGTACTTAGGTACCACGACATTTACCTAGTACCGTGGTATCGTGAACCTGTCCTGGACCTATTTATTAAATATCAGCTATCTACCTAGCACGGGAAATGGCAGTAGGAAGGTTCTTACACATCGATGCAACCAATGCACCAGGGAATCAACCTAGAACCAGACCACGCCAAAAGAACAAAGCTTGCAGAAGCCTCCAACTAAAAGAAGAGAAAGTTGACCTCTCTGGTTATTAATGGAGATAGTCAACCCTATTAATGGCCATTCACAATGCTATTAATGAGGGATCAGTCAACTCTTTAATAGCCATTCACAACGTCATTAATGAGGGATCAGTCAACTCTTTAATAGCCATTCACAACGTCATTAATGAGGGATCAGTCAACTCTTTAATGGCCATTCACAACGTTATTAATGAGGGATCAGTCAACTCTTTAATGGCCATTCACAATGTCATTAATGAAGGATCAATCAACTCTTTGATGCTATTCATAATGCCATTAATGAGAGTCAACTCCATCAATGCCAAATCAATGTTCCTATGATTACGAATTGATTAACAAAATTGACGGAGTGGGCAACAAGAATTAGAAGATATAAATATGACAAAGCTCTCTCCAAGAAGGGGATCATGACCTACAATCCGAGGCCCCAAATCTGGTCGAGACTTGATGGAAAAATGAGAGATTTCACCCACTTTTCCACCAGAAATACATTTCGCCGTCTCCTACCATTATATTGTCTACTACACATATCAATTTTCACCAGAAATGTATCAGTACCAGGTGGTACCCCTCTAACTGTGACCTACCATGTCCCGTTGTGTACTTATGTAAGCTCTCTGAAGCACCTCTTTTTGATATATAAATAAAAAAGGGTCTCTCTCATTCCTCTGGATACTGCCTAGAGGTTTTTCAGCATATGATCTTCGTGATTCTTTTTCCCCATAAGTCAGTCCAATTTTACTAAATAAATTGACATACTATCATCTACTTCCTTTATTATGCATGTATGGAAGCTAGGTACCGACCCCACTGGTATTAGCTCTCTTATCTACCTATCTGTATGCCAAGCCACCGCTAGAAAGGAGTTAGAAGAATTAGGACGGGTTTAGGTCCCGACTTGAAGGACCTAGAGGCGAAGAACCGCTATTGGGCGATCCCATCCTTCTGGGCAACATTTACGTCAGGGGGGACTTCTGTTAACAGGTTTTTCTGGCAAGGGACCAAAGGAGAATTTTCCAAACAGAGACCTATCCACGAAGATTCATCCAGATACTCCAAGAGATCTGCGAGATCGGTACCATCACCTAGATGGAGTCGATATCCGACGAGGTTGGAACCTCCACTATCCGTCTATCTAGAAAAGTTGATTCCATCGCCATCAAGCTCCACGAAGAAGGAAAGTTGACTCCCTCGCCATCAAGCTCCACGAAGAAGGAAAGTTGACTCCCTCGCCATCAAGCTCCACGAAGAAGGAAAGTTGACTACATCGCCAAAATAAAGCGCCATTAATGACCTAATAGTCGACCGAATCAAAATTTGAATTCGCCATTGATTAACGGGATCTAATCCCGAGCCTTCGGCTCCACGCAAATGCCTTTCAACGCTTAAAATAGGACTCTCTATAATCTTCATTAAAGACAACCAGATTTTGAGGAGATTCGGGGAGTACTATATATACGGCATTGAAGGGTAAAGCAAGGGAGGATTTTTGGAATATTCTTGATCGCCATAACCAGAGAGACCCCGGATGAATTATCTCTGAGATTCCCTGAAGCCAGTGAGAGTCCATTGACAATCACTGGAGGAAAAATATCCACTTATCGACACGAACGTTTTCTCTATCTCCATCCTGTTTGAAAGGGTGAAAATATAGAGAAATATGCATGTATACATATTGTCATCCTACCGTAGTGATTGACTGAATAAAACAGTGTTTATTTTATATCTTTCGGTCCCTTTGTCTTCTTTCTCCATTCTTTGATCTATCGATCTCGATCATACAAAAAATAGGGACCCCGGTACCGAAGGTACCTACCCCGCTGCTGCTACCGGTAGTGGATGAGGGTGTTAACTGAGATTTTCATCTCGAGTGAATTTTTCCGTTAACACTTTTTGGCGCCGACTGTGGGGACCCCACACCTTTAATAGATAAGCCTATGTGTCTCGTTTTTCTTACTAGATTATCAGAATGAAGCTCCGATCCTCTCAGGATCATCCTGACCCGTCAGGACATCAGTCGAACGCTCCAACCTGAAAGGGTCAGAAGCCGAAGAAGGGAGGAAAGGGTCGCAAACCCGCCTCAAAGCCGTCAGCTGCCGCGCGGGCTACCCCCCAGGTACATACTGCCCCAGTAGCTGGACCTGCCAACCTAGACCAACAGGTCGCGGCCTTTATAGAGAGCATCCGCCTCTGAATGGTCGCTGAAGGCAGTACCAGTCAGCCTGCGGTACCAGATCCCATGGGTGATGCCAATCAGAAGGGTACCAGGATACCTTCCTTCGACAGGTTGGGACCACCACCTCTCGTACTTGTCCATGATAGACTCTGGCCCATGCCCCCAATACCATCGATCCATGATAGACTCGGACCAGCGCCCCTGGTTCCAGGAAATCCTACATGTTTTCAACCCCGACGCGCTAGATCTGCCATTGATCTCCTGCCTATGGAGCGTCGCCACATGGTCCAACCAGAAGCTTCTTCTAGACAGCCTCAACAGGAAACGACCAGGAGGCGCCCTCGTTCAATGGCAGGAGGTAACAACAGGGGCGTCGAAGAAGACCCTCGGTATGGAGAGAAGCAGGATGAAACCTCTCAACATCGGAGGGATCTGACGATCGAGATTTTAAGGTGGAATTAGGAAATTATGGCAACAAACATATCCGGGATCAGGTAGCCAAAATGGCAAAAGAGATCCAGGAGCTGAAGAAGGGTAAACACCGGGAAAAATGGAAAGATCCTTAGGGAGAGATGAATGCTCCCTTCTCTAGAAGGATCAAGGAGGCAGAACTACCTCCCAAATTCAAGATGCCAACCGATAAATTTTCTGGAACCGAGGATCCCCTGAGCAATCTAGAAAGTTTTGTTCACCAGATGGAGGTCCAAAATGCTACCCGGGCCGCCATGTGCAGAATGTTCCCTACCACGCTGACTGACTGTGCCAAGACATGGTTCAGGAAACTACTGATGGAGACCGTTGATTTATTCACCAGGTTGACTACTGAATTCTATGCTCAGTTTCAGGGCATCAAACCTCGCCCCAAGGATCCCATTCATCTTCAATATATGATCGATGAGCGGAGTGAAACGCTCAGAGCCTACGTAGAGAGGTTCCACAAGGAAGTGATCCAGATGGAGGTCTTCACGGAAAAAGAGACTTTGGCCAATTTCAGAAGGAACATATGGGCAGGCAAGCTGTTCAGATCCTTCGCCAAACATCCCCCGGAGACCTACCGGGAAGCCTACAACAGAGCTCTAGAGCAGGTTGAAATAGATGAGCAGCTCCAAGTCAAAATAGAGCATGATGATATGAGAATTGCCAAGCTCCAGAAGAGGGAGGCGCTCAGGCCGGTACCAGTTTAGAAAAGTCAAAACAGACCTCCCAACAAATTTACATATCGGTCTCCGCACTACCAGCCCCCGCGGAACAAGTACCCTGTCAGGCGGACTCCGTCCAAAGCTACACCTTCACCTAAGGAAGTAACCTGGGTCGGTAGAGATGAAAGGGGATACTCCTATTACACCCCTTTGAACGCATCTCACGAAACTATCTACCTCGCCATCCGTGACAAGGGACTGCTCAGAAAGCCAGGTCCAATGAAGGTACCAGCTGATCAGTGGAACCGCTACAAGTATTGTGACTTCCATGAGGATGTAGGTCATAATACCTCAGAGTGCTATAGTCTGGGGAACCAGATTGAAGCCTTGGTTAGGGGAGGTTTCTTGGAGGAATACCTCCAACAGATACGCGACAACATACGCACTGGAAATGAGGTGCATGCCGATATCAAAGCTTATGAAGAAGGAAGGAAAACAAAAGGAAGGATCTGATGGAGCATATCCACATTGTCAATACTATCAGCGGAGGTCCCACCCTAGCTGGAATCTCGAACAATGCTCGAAAGAACCATGCTAGGAAAGCTCCCAGATTGGAAGCATGCCATAAGGTTTTCAAGGTTACTAGGGGGTCACCTCAGTCTCCTCCTACTACACAGATCGTCTTCACAGAAAAGGACGTGTATAACACCGTGCAGCCCCACGATGACCCCATGGTCATCACTGTACAGATAGCCAACAACTTGGTTTATCGTGTCTTGATTGACACAGGTAGCAGCTGTAGGGAAAAATTAACTAAAACTGCAGCGGAAGGCGAAAAGTAGATTTTCGTATAGTTTAAAATTTTTCTAAAGATTTGAACCTTAACCCTTTAATTAATTAAACACAAATATACGGTTAGAGTTAAATACTTCTTGTCGCGTGATCCGATTGAATTACGTCGATGGTAATCCGCAAGATCTTCAATCCTAACACGTACGTGAATCACCTAGGAGCTTGGTCTCCTTTTTTTCTTTAAATTGCTTACCTGAGAATGGATGTATGGAACTTCTGATCCTGATCTTCAATCCCAAAACACCAAGAGCCTAGAAAAATAGTTCCGGTCACTTTTGAATTCACAATCGATATGATTGGAACTCGCGTAACCCTAAATCGAAAGTGTGCACAAAACCTTTTGATGTTAAAGGCTTGCAAGTGCACTATCGAATGAAAACTTATTTTTCTTTTTCTCTCTTAGCGGAAATTCTATGTGTATTGAGTAAGATTTTTATTTTTCAAAGCAAACAAAAATCTCTCTCACTCAAGCTTCTTAGTGGCCGAAATTTATCACTTTATATTTATAAGGTGACTGAAATTTCTCCTTCTCAAAATAGGGTTGGCCGAATTCTTTGTGTAGGAAATCTAGGATAGGTCAATTTCCTTACTTGAAAAGGAATTGTGATTTTCCCTAATTCCTATCAATTTAAGAATCCTAACCCTTATAGGACTAGGGTGGCCGAATTCTTTGTATGGTATGGAGTGTATGTGGACTTAATCCTTACCACATTAGGACTCCTATCACTTAAAAGAATTATAACCCTAATCCAACACATAGTATTTAATTTACTGATCAGGAAAAGATTTTGATTTAAACTATTAATTAATTAAATAATTAATTAATTCTCATTTAATCAAAACAATAAAATAAAATAATATTTTGGGCTATTTTATTTAGCCTTGCCGCCCACACCATATATATATGGGCCCAATATTATTTTTCTTATTTTATTTAATCCATTAGACTTTAAATAAAAGCCCACATGTGAACCAGACTTATTCTTACTAAAAGAAACAAGCCTACATGTCTCCTTTTAATATATTAATATAATAGTGCAGCCCATTAAATAAATAATAGACATATTATATTCTTAATATATTAAATGCAATTCTAGATGGACCCATAAATTGGTCCGGTAGAATATATCAAGTGATCCATGCAAGTACGTGTGGATTGTGGATCTTAGCGGGCTATCTAAATTTAAGCTTCAATAGACATAACCTAATCACAATCAACAAATGATTCACTTAGGTCCGATCTATTAATTTTAACTCATTCCACTAAAGAGTTAAAATTGAACTCTAAAATAAAGATAGAATAAGGAGAAGTTTCTTATTCATACCCTAGACAATCTTATAGGAGATGGTGTATCCTCGTGAATAATATCAGTAATCGCCAAGAGCTCATAGACCGTCTATAGCTCTCCAAGTTACCATATTTCCTCATATGACCACATTTTGAACTTGGATATTTTGACTTGTCCAGAAGCCATGTCTTCAATAATCATTATTGAAAACTCAACGTTGAGATTTAATATCCAATACCTCAAAACATCCATATGATGATATTATACTCTCATTTAATAAATGGAGCCACGATGTCCATATCTATAAATGAAGTCCTCTATCGATTAACAAATGAATACCACCAAACTATCGATGATAGACTATGCTATATAATCGTACTCATTGATAGCTCAAATGATAACACTTGCAACCATAAGTCCATCATTTATCTCAGGATTAAGATCGACTCTCCGATTGTCCTAATAATGAAAAGACTTATATCTAGTGACGGTTCTAGATAAAGTATTTCATTATGATCCTATTCAATGCACCCAGTGCACTAGATTCTTTTACTCGAAAACCTTTCGATGATTTTAGACTCATCATAACTCATTTGATCCCACTCAAATGCTAGTAAAAGAATTCTACAACTTTATCAAGATAGAGGTGCTCAACCTTTAACTTAAGTTGTGAACGTTATTCAAGACTAACTAAAGAATTGTGTCTACCTCACACATATCCGGATGTATGAACAATTCTTCATATCTCATAGTCTTTTGACCTTATGATTATTTACCTTGACAATTATAATAATAAATGCTATAAGTATTTGTAAGAATCAGAAAACACTTTATTAATATGAAAAGATTGTCAATTACAATATTACACTCTTGCTATTGAGCATGATCCTAACAGCAGCGTTGACATCCTCTTCAAAAGCGCTTTGGAGCAATTCAACTTGAAAAGACCTTGCTACAATAGCTGTACTACCCCATTATACGGGTTCACAGGAGACTCACTGATCCCCACAGGGTCTATGATCCTACCAGTAGTAGTAGGGACAGCACCACTCAAGCAGAACCTGATGACGGATTTTGTTGTAGTAGACACCTCGTCCGCCTACAACGCCATCCAGGGAAGACCCTACCTGTCTGCTCTCAAAGGAGTTTTGTCGATATACCATAACGTCCTGAAATTTCCAGTAGGAGATAAGGTGGGCGAAGTGAGAGGAGATCAAAAGGTTGCACGCAAGTGTTATCCAGTATCTACCAATCCAACAGCGCTGGCTAAGCAATGCGTGCAGGTAACCATCAACCAAGATCACCAGTTCTCGGAGGAAGATTTCGAAGGCGAAACGGATTCAAATGAAATGGGATCCACGCCAGAGCTCCCCGACATAGAAATCAGGGGAGAAGAAGAAATAAGATGGGCCAGTAGCCATCCTGCAGAAGAGTTAGAAGAGGTACCTATCAGGGAGGCAGATTCTTCCAAGGTTGTCAGGATAGGTTCAACATTGGAGACTGAGGTAAATGAGGCTCTGATAAAGCTCCTGCGAGAATATACCGACATCTTTGAATGGAATCATGAGGAGATGCCGGGAGTACCCGCTACCTTAACAACACACAAGTTAGCGGTGGATCCCACCTTCAAGCCAGTCAAGCAGAAGAAAAGGCATTTCAACCAAGCAAGAAATGCTGCGGTGCAAGAGGAGGTACACAAATTACTAAAGGCAGAGTTCATCAGAGAGTCTCGGTACCCCAAATGGATTGCCAACGTAGTCATGGTGACCAAAGCGAATGGGAAGTGGCGCATGTGTGTTGACTACACAGATCTCAACCGCGCCTGCCCGAAGGATAGCTTCCCGCTACCAAAAATCGACCAACAAGTAGATTCAACCGCGGGCAACAAGCTCCTAAGCTTTATGGACGCCTTCTCAGGATACAACCAGATCCTGATGCACCCAGCTGACCAGGATAAAACCAGTTTCATAACCGGGCAAGGCATGTACTGCTACAGAGTCATGCCCTTCGGGCTCAAGAACGCTGGGGCTACCTACCAGCGCTTGGTCAACCGCTTATTCAGGGGACTGATAGGAAAGTCAATGGAGGTATATATCGATGATATGATCATGAAGTCTCAGATAGCTAAACATCACCAAGACCACCTAAGCCAGACTTTCCAGATAGTCAGGGAAAATCAGATGCTACTGAATCCGGTTAAATGGGCCTTCGGGGTTACAGCAGGGAAATTTCTTAGATTCATGGTCCACGAGAGAGGGATTGAAGCTAATCCCGAAAAGATCAAAGCCATCCTGGATCTTGAATCTCCAACCTCACTCAAACAAGTGCAAGGTTTGACTGGGCGAATCGCAGCCCTGAACCGTTTCATATCACGATCCACTGACAAGTGCATCCCGTTCTTCAAGGCAATCAAACAGGGGAAGAACATGAAATGGGACGAAGGCAGTGAGCAAGCTTTCCAGTCGTTAAAGAAGTACCTCGCTAGCCCGCCCCTACTAGCTAGCCCGGTACTAGGAGAAGAACTACAGTTATACCTAGCAGTGTCTGAAACCGCCGCCAGCGGAGCATTAGTGAAAGAGTGCAGAGATGGAGCCCAGCGCCCTGTCTACTATGTGAGTCGCGCCCTAACCAAATCAGAAAAGAACTACGTTCTCCTAGAAAAGTTCGTTTTTGCACTGGTAGTAGCAGCCAGGAAGCTCCGCCCTTATTTCCTTGCTCACACCATCGTAGTAGTCACTGACCAACCTTTGCTACAATTTCTCCAAAGGTCGGATGTATCGGGAAGACTAGTGTTGTGGGCCCTCAAGCTTACCCAGTTCAACATCAAATGCAAAGCCAGAACTACCATAAAGGCCCAAGTTTTGGCAGATTTCGTGGTAAAATTCAGTGCGATCCCCGATCAAGATGCTACCCGGAGCCTGATTCGAGCTCCTCCAAAGGAACAAGAGCCTGCAGATTGGCCTACCGATCGAAACATCTGGATCCTGTATACCGATGGAGCATCGAATCAGGCAAGAAGTGGGGGTGGGGTCATTCTAACTAACCTGGAGAAAGTCGAATGCTGCCACTATTTCAGATTCGGGTTTAGCGCCACCAATAACGAAGCTAAGTATGAGGCCTTGTTAGCAGGGATGAGAACAGTAGTAGAGCTGGGAGATGATTACCTCATTGCCAAATGTAATTCACAATTGATAGTCAACCAAATAACTGGTTTATACTAGGCCAAAGGGGATAACATGGCAGCTTACCTTGAAAAAGTGCAAGAACTGTTGCCTCGCTTCAAGGGTTTCAGGATCGAGCAGGTACCTAGGCAGTAGAATCACTGAGCTGACGTCCTAGCTTAGTGAGAATCTGAAGCTTCAAAGAAGGGGATCTGGTGCCTAGAAAGGTTACCCAGAATACCCGGAAGAGGTCGGACGGAGTATTATCACCTAATTGGGAAGGTCCTTACATAATCAAAATGGTGATCCAAGGTGGGGCCTACAAGTTGAATGACATGGATGGACATCCAGTATACCACACTTGGAATGTTGTTCACCTCAAGAGGTTCTACCCATAAGTCCTACAATGCAAATCGGTCGGGATTACTCTTAAACGACTGTTAGAAGATGTTAGTAGTCGAGAGTGCTTGTATTCCTTTTTCTTTGATCATCAATAAAGAAGGTTTCTTTCTCCATTTGTTCCTGCCTACATTTGTCTACATCTACCTGCTTTATGTCACCAATTGAATCCCCCATGATTGTCGCTTTAAGACCAGGAGAGCTGCATAGCACTCCTGATGCCCTGGACCGGGTAGATCCCTCTAGGAGGATCGCCATAAATCTGAGAAAGCTACATAGCACTCCTGATGCCCTAGATAGGATTGGTCCACCTAGGAGGATCGCCTCAAGACCAGAAAGGACCATATGGCCTTCCTACTGCCCTGGCCAGGTACCACCCCCTTCCTCCCCCCCCCCCCCCCTAGGAAGGATCCAGTACGTAAGAGCATAGTTGCCCGATGGATCAGACCTTGGTCAGGCACCATCCCCCGCTAAGAAGGATCTAGATAGTAAGAGCATATTTGCCAACCAGATCAAGGCCTTGGCCGGGTACCACCCTCCCCTAAGAAAGATTAGGTGCTAAAGTGGCCTTAGTCGCCTACCTGGATCTTGCTGCCAGTATTATTTCACCATTGTTTTCGCCAGAGTACTAGGATTCCTGCAAACAGGAATGCGAGGTGCCCAAGTATGATCACCTCAAGACCAGAAAGGACCGTATAGCCTTCCTGCTGCCCTGGTCGGGCACCACCCCCCGCTAGGAAGGATCCAGTACGTAAGAGCATAGTTGCCCGATAGATCCGACCTTGGCCGGGCACCACCCCCCGCTAAGAAGGATCTGGATAGTAAGAGCATAGTTGCTAGCCAGATCAAGGCCTTGGCCAAGTACCACCCCCCGCTAAGAAAGACTAGGTGCTAAAGTGGCCTTAGTTGCCTACCTGGATCTTGCTGCCAGTATTATTTCATCATTGTTTTTGCCAGAATACCACAATTCCTATAAACAGGAATGCGAAGTACCCATATATGATCGCCACAAGACCAGAAAGGACCATATGGCCTTTTTGCTGCCTTAGCTGGGTGCCACCCCCCGCCAGGAAGAATCTGGATAGTAAGAGCATAGTTGCCAGCCAGATCAAGGGCATAGCCGAGTACCACCCTCCGCTAAGAAAGACTGGGTGATGAAGTGGCTTTAATTGCCTACCTGGATCTTACTGCCAGTATGTATCCGCCATTGTTTTCACCAACGTACCACGATTCCTACAAGCGGGAATGCGAAGTACTTTTTCCATCATTGTTTTCGCCAAAGTACCACGATTCCTACAAACGGGAATGCGAGGTACCCTTTCTGCCATTGTTTTCGCCAGAGTACCAAGATTCCTAAAGCAGGAAGGCGAGGTACCGAGATTCACCAAATTTTGTTCGCCAAGGCACCAAAGCTCCTACAAACAGAGGTGCGAGGTGCCCAGTTTTGCTAGAATACTCATCTGAAGACCTAGGTTCCATGAACAGGAAAGCTAGGTACTCAATCGTTCGGCAAAGTTTCTAGTTTCACCGGACTACTCGACATGCTACCGAGGTTCCTAGAATCGAAATGCAAGGTACCTGGAGCGCGAGATTGTCCACCGGTATGCTCACCATCGTCAAGGAACCAAGCTTCCTGGAACAGAAAATATGAGGATCTCCAATACCCAGATTACTCTTGGCTAAATTTCTACGAGGCTATCAAAGGGGCCCAAGTTTCTTTGGCAAGGTACCATGGTACCAGTCACCCACAGATTTCTTTACGCGCTTCTTCTTATCAGGTTCCTTGCACTACCAAGTACTGATTAAGTCAGATTTTATGCTGGGGACTAGTGCTTGAAGTGATGCTACAATCAAAAAATGTGCGATGAAATTCTATCAGCAGATATAAATGAAAAAGAATTTTCCATTCATTGATCAAATCAGGATTCATCCGAGGACAAGCATCTAAGCAATCAAAATCACATTGGGGATCTCACTTCAAATTAAAGCGAGGTTCAGTCAAGAGTTTTAATGACTACACATATGCGAAGCTAAGGAAAAAAAACCAAAAAAAAAAAGTTCTCATTTATGAAGCTGGGGAGCCCATTCCTCGATCTCGGGCTACAAAAGAAAAATATAAAAAAAAATTAATAATAAGACCAAATGAGGGATCAAGCTGGATCAAGCATCCTTCTACTCCTGAGTGGCCGTCTCCTCGCCAGCTTCAGCAGTTATGGTTTCTCCTTCTTCAATACTGGATGGAGCCCCGCTTGCTTCATGGGCACCCACAGCAACTAGAATTTCCATTGGAGACGGACCTCCTTGAAGCTCCTCTGCGAGTACTCGATCAAAATCCCCTCCAACTTCCTCGATCAGAGCAACCTGGCTTTCCTTTTCCTGGGCAGGGTCAGAAGATGAGACAAGCAGGGCAGCTCCTCCATCATCAGTAGCAGGCCGATCTCCTACCTCCTTGACAAACTCTACTGGAGGAGCAGAGGAGGCAAGAACCTTTCCTCCAATTTGAACCACGCTAACCTCAAGATCCTTCAAACTGGGAGTTGCTTCAGCATTACTTGGTGGAAGAAGAGAGATAGAACTCTGATCTACCCCTCCAACCACTCCACTAGTTCCAGCAACCGGGGAGGATCCAGCCACATCAGAAGGCGCCGCCCAAGCTAGTTCAGCAGCCTTGCCATGATCTCCTCCCGGCTCCATCCAGCGATGTCACCTAGATCAAACGGAGAAGGGAGAGCTAGAGCCACATGGTAGCCAGTAAAAAATTAACCGTCCCTGAAGGCGGTGTCTACCTGGGCATCAAGGTTGGCCACGCTACCCCGAAGGGACTAGGCTTCTTTCCCCAACTCCACTATTCTCTCATTCGCCATATCCCTCTCCTCCTTGCGGCGAAGGGACCTGAGCTTCTCCATATCCAAAGCATGTTGCATCCTCTCTCTGTCAACCTTCGCCTCGTCAGCTTCCTTCTGGGTATTTGCCAGCGACTGGTTCAGAACTACCACTCCCCAAGCAGCCTCAGTAAGCTCCTCTTTAGACTTCTCCAGCTCGGCGGTAGCACCTCTGACTTGCTCCAAGAGGGAACCGACCTGTTGGCTCATGGCCACATTGAATTTAAAAGCCTGACAAAAACAATGCACTTATCAGAATATTCTTAACCTTTTACCTGGATAGAGGATTAAAGTAAGACAGCTTACCTCAGCCAGAAGGGAAAATCCCCTTCTAATTAGAAGCTCAGTGGGCATGGCGGTCATGGCATCTAAACCCCCACCTAGGCAGAAAGCCACGAAGTGGGCCAGAACTTCATCCTGGTTGCTGTCCTTCGACCTCGACCGCGCCTTATCTTGAGGTACCACCCGCCTCTTTATAGCAGAGTCATAACTTTTCTCGACCGGTTTAGGCTGGCCAGTTTCCATAACGGGAGAAGCAGAAGAAGCTGAGGCACCAGCATCTATGACAGCTGCAACATTGACTGGTCTAAGGGGCGAAACATCTTGCACCCGGCTGGAAGCACCTCAATACCTCCCCACTCTGACTATAAAAGCCTCTAGCGACCTAGCCGAGATAGGAAGAGGGGGAGCCGGCGATCCTGATACCTCGACCCGGATCCTACTAGAGCCAGTAGGTACACTAACCCTTGTATTAACATGAGAACTGGCTGGAAGCCTGACAGCGAAAGTTGGAGGAGAATCAATAGTACCGTCGGCTTGGTGGGTCTCCACCTCAGGAACTAATGGAGATACTGCTGAAACTACCAAAACAACACAAGTTAATATCAACAAAGTTAATGAAGTAGTACAACGAAAGGGAAATCAGAGAGATGTTTACCAGGAAATGCGTCGGAAATACGGAGGGAATACTCCACCCTCCCTGCATCAAAGGCATCCATGGCAGGATACTGCAGGTTGACATAATTTATGGCCATGATGGCCTTCAAGACCTTCTCTGACTCAGTAGAGAGCTTACCCTTCTCCAATGAGGGTCTCCCACTAAAGCAGGTAGGAACCTCGAATTCGGTTCCTCCGATGTAAACCGAGCTGCATCATCCGCCCTTGACGATGACCCATTCCTCCCTCCGGGAGTTATCCTTCTTCGTGGCTCCTGGTACCACAAATTTCAGGTTGTTCTTGGCCCGAGCATAGAACTGATCCTTCGGACCTGGGGCGTTGGCAGTAATTTGAAACACATATCCAAGCTCGTCAGCTCCCGGTTCCCGATCAGTGTTGTTTCTCGCACACTGCTTCCTCCATAAAACCAGGAACCCCACCAGGTGCCTCCAAAACCTCGGTGTTAGCTGCAGAGGGGCAAGCTGCACTGCGTACAGCGCCCTACGCAAGGTGGGGTGAATAGGTAACCTAACTCCACTGTCGAAGGCCGCCGCATGAATTGGAAGCTCGCCGCGATTGGGGGTATACACATCATACCCTTTTAGAGGTATAGCGATCGCGGTATCTTTAGGGATTTTGAAATCCCTCCACAAGCGCGCTACGGTGTCCGAGGTACTGGACGAATCAGGGATGCATCTGTATTCATAGGGGAGGGGAAGTACCCTTCCAGCGGTGTTAGTAACTTCACCGACCAGGCTCCCACAAACCCCGATGGCACCTACTTCTTTACTCAACTCCTGGTCGACATCAACCGGAGTCTTAGGATTGTTCGAGAAACCCGTCCCGATTGCGATGTTCTGGTTGGAACGGCGACGTTGAATGGGAACGTCGTCCCCGTTGTCACTGCTATAGCGTGCCCTTTTTCTAGAGGTGAGGCTCACGCTGGCCATCGCGTCGCCATCGAAGAGCTGCTCAATGCTATCGCCACCAGGTGAAGACACAATGACAGTTTCAGAGATTGATTTCTAGAGAAAATGGGGAAGTTGAAGGTTGAGGCTAGGTTTTCTTTTTGCTAAAAAAAATCTCAATCAAGAAGTTTGCTTGATACGAATCACTTGCGAAGGCACCAGAGTTTATATAGGGATGATTGCTTGTAACGGGCAGAAAAGGTAATTAATGTCGCGGTAAAATCGGTGACGTGGAGGGATCGGTTTCGAGAATGTGCGCCCCCAAAATATTTTCCTTTTTTGAATTCGGCCTACCCTAATCAGCCACGTGGAATTTTCATTTAAATCAGCATGCAAAGAAAAGATTCCCTCCTATGAGACGTTACGAAAAATTCTTCAAACGATATCTATCCTGACTCCTACCCCAACCCCAACCTGATACCGGTGTTCAAGTCAGGGGGGACTTCTGCTAACAGGTTTTTCTGGCAAGGGACCAAAGGAGAATTTTCCAAACAGAGACCTATCCAGGAAGATTCATCCAGATACTCCAAGAGACCTGCGAGATCGATACCATCACCTAGATGAAGTCGATATCCGACGAGGTTGGAACCTCGACTATCCATCTATCTAGATAGGATATCAGTTCCGAAAGCATGTATCTCGCCCTACTGAAGCTCCTGATACCAGTTCAAGACCAGTACGATAATAGCTAGCACGCCCAACACCCCGCAAGCACCTCGACGTTGATCAAGGTACCAGGTACCTCGATACTTACCTCGGTACCACCTCGATATCTGCCTTGGTACCACCCCAACTCCCGCCTGGTACTTAGTATACTTATCCAGAGCTCCTTCAAGGCAAGTATCCTACCCCCCCCCCCCCCCAGGCAATACGATAGGGTACATGAAGACACAAGCACCATTCCAGCAGGAAGCAGAACAAGCTCATCAAAATGAGGTACCAGCACTATCCTCCATCAGAACTCAAAGTCAGAATTTCCCTCCAAGCTCCATGAAGAAGGAAAGTCGATTCCATCAATGTCAAGCTCCACGAAGAAGGAAAGTTGACTACATCGCCAAAATAAAGCGCCATTAATGACCCAATGGTCGACCGAATCAAAATTTGAATTCGCCATTGATTAACGGGATCTAATCCCGCTCCTTCAGCTCCACGCAAATGCCTTTCAACGCTTAAAATAGGACTCTCTATAATCTTCATTAAAGACAACCGGATTTTGAGGAGATTTGGGGAGTACTATATATATGGCATTGAAGGGTAAAGCAAGGGTAGATTTTTGGAGTATTCTTGATCGCCATAACCAGAGAGACCCCAGATGAATTATCTCTGAGATTCTCCGAAGCCAGTGAGAGTCAATTGGCAATCACTAGAGGAAAAATATCCACCTATCGACACAAACGTTTTCTCAATCTCCATCCTGTGTGAAACTGTGAAAATAGAGAGAAATATGCATGTATACATATTGTCATCCTACCGTAGTGATTGACTGAATAAAACAGTGTTTATTTTATATCTCCCTGTCTCTTTGTCTTCTTTCTCCATTCTTTGATCTATCCATCTCGATCATACAAAAAAGAGGGACCCCGGTACCGAAGGTACCTACCCCGCTGCTGCTACCGGTATTGGGTGAGGGTGTTAACTGAGATTTTCATCCCGAGTGAATTTTTCCGTTAACAACTTCTTTGTGGAATTTCTCTAGGTAGGATATTAATGACTCTCCCCGCTCTTGGACCACGTATTGGAGCATGACAGGATCTTTAGGACGCGACTTGATTCCTTGGAACTAAGCACAGAAATCCTTGGTAAACAGTATGAATGAATCTATGCTGCCAAAGGGTAGCTTCTTAAACAAAGTCTTGGCACAATCAGTTTAAGTTAAGGGAAACATTATTCAGATCGTCGATCGGGTAGCATTCTGAACTTACATACGGTGTACGAAGCTCTCTAGGTGGCTTAAGGGATCCTTTGATCCGGAATACTTCTCAGTTGGCATTTTGAACTTAAATGGCTCTCTGATCCTTCTGGAGAGTGTTGCGTTCATTTCTCCTAGGGGATCCTTCTGTGTTCCCTGATGTTTTCCTTTCCTTAATTCCTCGATCTCCGTGGCAATCTTAGCCATTTGGTCTTGGAGGCATTTGGGCCTACCGCCTCTGGATTGAGCTTCTGAACCTTCATTGTCTGACTTTTCTGAAGCGATTATTGCTTCTGTGTGCTCCTCCTCTCGATGATGGTTCCCTCTGGAGCATCTCCTCGAACCGGTGCTTCCACCAGCATCTGGTTGCGGGGCTCTCTCCTCCATCGTCGGTCGTGCCATGGGTGAGGGATATAGACCACAGATTTCACCTGTCGAGGTCGGAAATTAGTGGGGTGGTCCAGAACTTATGGTTACCGCACGAGTCTATCAAAGACCGATACTCGGGTACCTGGTCCAGCTTCTTTCGTGGTTCAGGGTACCTCGATGTGAGGGGTGATTCTTCCAGTGATTATCTGAAGGCAGATACTTTCTGCAAAAGCTGCAGCATGCTGCTCTAGGATATCTCGATTGGTTCCCTGAATAGTTGGGACCTGGGGGGCGGAGCGCGCATTTGATGGTGGGACCGGCATTGGATTGTGGTGACTTGATCCTTTTACACGTTTCTGTACTCTTTGGGTAAAAACAAGTGATTGGACCCCTGATAGGTCAAGCTGCCCTTGGGAGGACCGGAGTCTCATTTTTCTCTATATCAGGGTAGAGCTAAGCAATTCTGAAGACAATAAAATGGGAGGTTTAATCTCCACAGACGGCGCCAAAAAGTGTGAACTGAAAAGTGGGAGAGGGGTGGATTTCCAATTAACACTTTTAACAGCAACCTTGGTAGGTCACGGTCGAAGAGGTACCACCTGGTACCTAGTAAACCTTACTGTAAAAACAAAGGGACGATTGAAACGACAGAAAATAGGACATGATATGTAAATGCTTTATCTAATGTTTTATTGGACGATTTATTCACAAACGATGTGTCATAGTACATGGTAGAACAATACAATCGTGGTTAGGAGGGACTTTTTCTGGACAAATAGGAAATGGCGAACTCGTGCTAGTTGATAAGTGGAACTCTTGTTTGAAGGTGTCTGTATTTTTCCTATCGAAAAGTAGATCAAATCTGGATCTCCTCTCCAGAGAGAGTTTTGTCGTATTTATAGGTCCTAATTCTTGTTGCTCGTTCCTGTTTATTCGGTCAATCAATTAGCAATCATATAGACATTGATTTAGTGTTGATGGAGGCTGCATTCAAGTGCGAGGATTCATTCCTCGAATCAAGTAACAACTTCCATTCTGGTAAAGATTTGATGAAGTTGACCATCTCCGTTAATGGCACCTGTGAATGGTGGGAGAGATCAACTTTCTCTTTTTCTAATTGGAGGATACTACGAGCATTGTTCATTTGACATGGTCTGGTTCTAGGTTCATTTCTTGGTGCATCGGTTCATCCTTCCTAGGCAATCTTTCCATCGACGCACGGGAACCTTCTTACTGCCATTTTCCATGCTAGGTAGATGGATGATACTTGGTGGACCGGTCCAGGACAGGTACCGCGGTACTGGCATAACAGGTAAACATGGACCGCAGTGCTGGTATTTTCTGATATTCGTGAACCAGTATATAGTGACATCGAGACTCTCTAGACCGTGGTATCATTGTCTCTTGGTATCGGGGAACCGGTACAACCTTGGTCCTGGTCTTGGTTCATACGTGGTCATCATGGTGTGCCAATTCTAGTTCTGTCAGAGACCAGTCTGAAGCTTTCCCTGTAGCATCCCTCTACTCTAAGTAGCTTTGGTATCGAGGAAAAATTCTTCTTTGAACCCCTGTCTTTTTAGTCAGTTAACAACATAGTTGATTAAAGGGATTAGACTGATGGTGTAAAAGCTCAAAGAAAGCACTCCTAGGATGTCATCCACATGCTTGACACCATCAGAGAACGTGTATGATACCACGTACATAGGTGATGTGCCAAGATCTCTATACACTACTCTCAAGCTTTGGAATGCTAGTTATAAAATTATTGATCAAGTCACAACCAATTCCATAAAAAAAATTATTGATTAATCAACGTTTGTAATGTGTCGGAACAGAAAGCACATGTTTCAGAAACATAAAGCACGTGTTAAGTCCTTAGAGTCGTTGTTCTGATGGTCGGAAACCTTGTTGGATTCAATGTCCAAGGAGACCTCCTACGGGTTATCTTCTTTTACAGGTTATCTTCTTTAACAATACCAGTAGACATGTCTAGAACTTAAAAGGGGGAATCACACTCGCACGCTCTGAGGTTTGACTTAATTGTAATTAGATGGAAAATATCGTTTTTCTACATTTACACCCTTGGAGTTAGCTGCCATTATTGGGATCCGTTAGTTTAAGCAATAATGACTATTACAATGTCAAAAATGTCTCGTGTTAATTAAAACCAAAAAACAAAAAGTTGTACGAACTTTCCTTGAGTTTAGGCAATACTGCAATGTGCACAAACATCCCCTAGAATCTGTTGCTAATGGTTGGACAAATTGTTGACTAAATAATAAAGGGATAAAATGTCTTTTATACCCTTGAATACCTCCAATTAAGAGAAGCCAAATGAATACAATTGGAACAAATAGCCAGCTAACTCTATTTGTCCCAAGATGTTGCAAGGTAAACAAAAATACCAATATTGCAACTGCTGCGAGCATAACTACCTTTGTACCACATAAAACAAGTTCAAGTACAGTTTAAGTGGAATATTTAGAACAGAAATAGAGAAAAGGGAAGCAAAATGAAAGTATTTTTTAGTTTAAGAATATGCTAATACTCTCACTCAATGTCGGGGTTGTTTAACTTGATCTCTCAAGCATGCGATAGAATTGCCAAAGACAGTATGATTAAGAATCTTTTGATAAATTTGAAAACAAGTTAATACATCAATTAAATAGCAATGCTGAAGAGAACATCAACAATAATATTTTCACTGAAACGTCGGTCTTGGATAGATAGTGTAAAAAAATGATACAAGTTGAGCGTAACATGAATATTAAGAATTGAGCTGCGCAAGTGCAGTATTTCCTAAATCGTGGAAATTTTGTGTAATTTTCTTAACAAAAAAAACCCTCAAATGGAAATGTGAAGCAGATATACAAAAAGAATTAAGTTGGAAGCATTAGCCCAAGTGGGGGATTAATGAATCAAAGAAAAATTTGGAAAGCTTAAAAGTGCAAGAAATGCAATGTCGACGAAGAGAACCAAATCTGTTGTATGTTCAGCCCATTATCTTGACCACAAAACCTAGCTAGGCCTTCGTTACCTCTAGCTTCAAGAACCCTTAAATGCTACAACAAACAAAGGTCCATTCAAGAAATATAAAAGGTGCACTCGTTTCTCCAAAACTTCAGAGAAGTGTGTCTACTGCAATCGGTGAAGAAATTAAGGTGTGTGGCTTGGTGGGATAGATGAAAAGATAAAGATCTGTCAAGCAAAAGGAAGATGAAGAAAGAAAGAAGCGGAGGTTTATTTTTTTTTTTCTCTCTTTTTCCAAATTGTTTACTTTTTTAATATTTTATTAATGGAGTAATTTGCTAACTATTATTTTGACACAAAAAAAAAATGAAAAGGAATAATAAATTTAAAGAATATAGAGAGATATTTTTGTGAGCTTTTAAGTTTTAAGGCTCGAACGGCAAGTCTTTTACATGGCTATGATGATCTTTGTATTCTATTTAGAGTTAGAGAGAGATGTGTGGTGTGTTGGGTTTGCATGAGGTTAGGTGATTCATTTTTGTCACATTTGGTGTCTCTATATGTGTCCCACCTACTTTTTCGTACCCTTCTTAGGGTATGTTGGTCCCAATTTTTGGGCAATTTCATTTTAGGGTTTGTGGTCGGTTACCACTTTTGGGGGGGTTTCTTCTTAGAGTATGTGGGTACCACTTAGTGATGCCATTTGGATATGACCGGACTTAATCCAAAAATATTCGGATCCGATTTTTCAAAAAAAAAACAGAGGCTTCCAAATGGATATTTGGAATGGATGTGATTCGGATGCAAATTTGAATTCGAATCGAATAAGGATTTTGATATTTTTTGATCAAATGCAGACTTGTGTTTGGATTGGATTCGGACTTATTTGAGGATGATTCGGATTTTGTAAGAACTTAATAAAATGAACAATAAAAATTACATTTAAAATTATTAGTTAGGAAGACTCACATTAGGGTGGCTCTATTGCTACCCAAATTTTTTTTTGCTACACCAATTTACTTCCTACACCCATATTAATGTTGTTTATGTTCACATTCTTAAAGCAACTAGGTTTAGCATACTTTCTAATGATTCATTGAAGAATTTTTTTTCTAAGCCATCCTCATTACAACAAATAACAGTCGTAAGTCTTTCTTTGTCTTGCTTTCTTTCTACATGTTACTTTGTTCCAAGTGAGTGATCAGATTGTAACCTATAAAACAATCTCGTTTCATCAATATTGAAAACATCTTTCATGACAAACTGATATATTTTTTGCCTTATGGACTTCAATGCACTTTCCAAGTCATGCATATCAACTAGAGAAAATCTTGCATGCACCCTAATCAATGGGTGCATGCCATGTGGCATGAAGAACTCATTTGATTGGTTCTCCATACCACATGGTATGCACCCATTGGACTGGTGCATTGCACCGGGTGCATATAAGTTTTTCTTTATCAACTGATCCACTTTTCCTGAAACGATAAAACGATTTAATTCCATATCTTAATTTGAACCGCTCAAACCAACCTTAAGAAAAGTTGAAATGGTGAAATGACTTCAATGCACTTTTCAGGGTATAATGAATTTAATTAATTTTTTTTTTTGAGGTATTACACTATTACTAATAAATTTAATTAATTAATTAGGAATGTAATAAAAATATCATTTTTAGTTGGTTAAATGTATGTTTAGTAGATTAATGCATTTTTAATTGATTAGATTAGTAGAACATTGGATATCTAGTTGTTTATATGTATATATTTGAATCCTAATTGATTAATTGAATAAAATGCATGTATGAAATTAATAATAATAAAATATTAATTTAATATCTCTATAAATTAATAAAATATTAATGTATCGATAAATTGATATCTCAATAATTAATATATTTTATTCGGTCCAATATTATTAATTTATAGAGGTTTAACTATTTTACAGTAGAACATCCCTAAATTAATATTCTTGAGACCCATCAATAAGTATTAATTTAGAGGGGTTATTAATTTGAAGGGTTTTATCTTGTAAAGTATTATTTTGTCTTATAAAAAGTATATAAGTCAGTTTTCTTGTTTAGGGAAGATTCATTTCGAGATCCCTTATTTAGTCGGTTTTTTCTATGGGAAAAGTTCCCTTTTTTTCAGGATTCCTAATCACAATTGCACTGCCATGGCAAATCGAAAGGTTTTGCTTCTCCTTAGCAATTTCACTACCCATGTACCACTTACATAGCTATCTAATCACATCCAACTCAGGAACACCACAGTGCACTATCTACCACCAAATTTGACATCAAAGCTACAACCATGCGATGCTAGAATAATTCAAAACTTCAAGGCGTATTTTTGTCGTCGCTTTAATTGTATGATGCTCCAACGTTTGGAATCCAACACATTTGATCCTGAAAAGATTGATATTTTAGAAGCCATTTGTATGGCTGTTGCAGTATAGGCATTTGATGTTAAACCCAAGACCATCGATAATTGTTTTCTTCATTGCAAAATGCGTGCAGTCCATAGAGAAACCAAGTGAGACATTGATGATAGTGGTGTTATGAGTGAATTATAATAACATATTTAAAGGTTCCACTATAGCAATCCTATGAATATCAATCATCTACTTAACCATCCGAGGGAAGAAGAAGTGTGTTACACTCAAATTGAAAATGATATCATCAATGATATCACAATGCAGAATAATGATGGTGTGGTTAAGATAGATGATGACGACGACGATAGCCATGTGCAACCTAAAATCTCTACAAGTAAGGATGTTGAAATGCTAAATTTAATTGAAACCTTTTGGTTACAATAAGAAGGTGATCACAATAACTTCGCAAGGAAAATTCAAAAGATGAAGGATGAAATAAAAAATATCAAACATGGTGGTCTAGGGCAAACTAGCATCTTCAAGTACTTTTCTAATTCTTGAATAATATGTAATATTTTTATGCTTTTATGAAATTATGAATTTATGCGACAGTTGAGACCGAAATTTTATACTAGATTTCAAAAAGAAATTATTAATTATTACGATAGAGGGGTTTATTAATTTTTTACACTGATCCAAGTCGGGATCGAGATTTTTTATTAGTTTAAAAATGATATTAATTTATAAGAGATTAATTTAAAGAGTTCTACTATAGTATTATATATATATATATATATATATATATATTATATTCAGTTATTCACTTGGATTTTGATAAGTCAAAATTGTATCTGGCTTGTGTAAATTTGGTTTTCATTTTTTTGAATTGGATTGACTCATATTAAAAGGGTAATTCGACTCGAACACATATTTTATACTTGATTTGATTCGATTTATCTCGGATCGTAAAACCGTATTCATTCTTTCTGCAATTGAAAACAGAGGAAACTTTAGGTGGGTGCGTTTAGGAATTAGGACTATAGCAAGTTGCAACTTGTTTTGTTTGACACTATTGAGAGATACCCTTATCCCGCGTATTTTTTTAGCGTTTCCACTTTCCAGCAGCAGAAAAACCCTATTTCTCACTCTCTGGTCATGTCTTTGGATTCTCACATAGAGAGTGTCCTGTGGACCCATGACCAGATATCCGACCGTGTCGCCGAGCTCGCCGCCCAAATATCCACCGATTTCGACTCCAACTCCATCCCGCCGCCGGTCGTTGTGGGTGTGGCCACCGGCGCCTTCCTCTTCTTGGCCGACTTAGTCCGCAAAATCCAGCTTCCGGTCTCCGTCGACTTCGTCCGTGTCGAATCCTACGGCTCAGGCACCGAGTCTAATGGGGCCCCCGTGATTTCCCTCAATTTGAAACTCGATGTTAAGGATAAGCACGTAATTCTGGTATATTTTATCCATCTTTCGTCTTCGTATCAAATTTCTGTATATGATGAATACACATATATATTGTATGGACTCTAAACTTTTTATGAAGATATGATTTTGTATATACAGCAATTCTCATATGCAGGATACTGAATTCACTCATTTTGTTTATAAATTCATTTGGATATATCACTTGTGTAATGAATTTGAATTTTTGTTTTTACAATGGTTTTATTCTGTTTCATGAACAGTTGACAGTCTACAATGAATGTATGCTTTTTAGATTTATTGAATTTGGGGGAAAAAAGGAACTTGCAATTTTTTTATATATATATAATATGAAAAATTCAATCTTTTGAAATGGGTGTATGCTTCCTTAAAAAATAAAAAATAAAAAATAAAAAATGGGTGTATGCCAGTATGTTGAGGGGTGAGGACTTGAATTTTCATTTTTTTTCCTTCAAAAGTAATTCAACATACTCTAGATAAATGTTTATCATCGTGAATATCGGTAGGCTTACACACCCTTTTGACCGGAAGATAAAATTTATTATGCACTTTCTTAGACAAAGTCATATAGGATATTGTTTGTGTTGTGGCATGCTTTTTGAACTTTTTGGTATGTACATTCTTACTTTTATTCTCTGGTGTCAGGTTGAGGACATTGTAGATACAGGAAGTACAGTGTCCTGCCTCATTCCATATTTAGAATTGAAAGGAGCGTCATCTGTATCTGTTTGCACTTTCCTTGACAAACCAAGTAGAAGAAAGGTTCAGGTGGAGCTTCTGGGTAAAGGAAAGTTCTACCGGGGGTTTCAGGTACGATGCGAATGTGTGTAGGTGGGTATGTGAGTGACAATGCACGTACGCATTGACTTGTGTTTACATGTGCATATGCGTCTGCAATTGTTCTTTTGCTTGTGTTGATGGAACGGACATTCAACCTGCCAAGTAACATATCTCTGACTCTCTGTTCATACTGACCAGAAAATTTATTAGGTCCTTTACTGCTAACAACTATGAGTATCCTGTGTGTCCTCTAGCGCCATAATTTTTTCTAAGATTAAAATAACTTCTCGCATATACTTATATAGCTATGAAGTATATTTCTCTATTTTTTTTATGTTGCAATTGTGTTCTATTTTTCTAGATAGAAGTCATCAATGTGAAAATTCAGATGCTTAAGATGCTATTTGACTCCTAAACTGATCATCACAATCTTACTTGTAATATTGTACTGCAACCCTGAAGCAATCTAACAATATCTGGTGCCTGATAAACCCAATAGAGGTTGAGGACACGTTTTGCTATTATTTGGACTGTGTAGCTATGTATTTTAGCTTTGGCCAATTATCATAAACATAATTTCATTTATCAAAGTATATCATGGTGTCATGACTGGTGAGCAACATGACTTGAATATGAATATGATCTATTGTATTCTCAACATGATTTTTGAATATGAATATGATCTACTTTTGTTGTTGGACAGGATATTTGAAAATGAATATGATCTATTTTTATTCTTTTTTGGCAGTGTCCGGACTACTTTGTGGTGGGGTACGGAATGGACTTTGCTGAACTATACAGGAATCTTCCTTACATTGGTGTGCTGAAGCCTGAATACTACAAGTAAATTTACAATGTCAGTAGTTCTGGAAAAGGTCAATAAATTCACTCTAGAGAAAGACACCTAGTTTTGCTCAGAAATTATCAGTGTCTCTTTTGAGTATAGCTCTCATAAACCTTTAGAAAAAAAAAAAGATGATTATAGTTTGAATTTTCCATTTATTTGAGATCAATGATAATGATCCATAAATTATTTAGCTTTGGAAAGAATGGTGTGAAAACTTGCATAAATGAATCCATACAGATCAGTTGTAATTAACAGAATTACCTTTGGAAACATGTTGGTTAGCTGGGAAGAGGTAGATTGTGTAGCCAATCAAAGGCTTTGTCAACTGTCCTAAATTCAAAATGGTTGAGTAATGTAACAGCTACAGTAACCTGAATATATGATATGCAATCAATCGGCGCATTTGTCTCAAGTTCAAAAACTGTAATGAATGCATCTTTCATTGATCTACTTCGTGATGGATGGATGATGCTCTACATATTTTCTTTAAAAAGAAGAAGACAAATGTAAAATGATCCTAACTTTCTTCAGAAAATACAATAACATCAAACTTCAAGTTTTATCTCAAATAAAATATTCAATTCAAACACTAGTTAAAATGCTCACATAAATGATATCCGACTAATGTTCTGGCTTCAAATCATATTTAGGTAAGGTTATCACAATCACATCAATGATGTCTTCTCTCAGTATTTTTAGGACAGCTTGTAAATAAAGGAGTAAAGGACACAATTGGCGGTGATTCTGCCATTTTCTCAAACACCAACTCTGCATTATCAAGCACTTCTGCTCTCATGAAAAAAACAGGAAAATTACTTGTCAATCTCTCAAAATTCGTTTCTTCAACGAGATCAACCTACCCTTCTCGACTGGTTAGACCTCTGTCCACCTCCACTACAACCGATAGAGCCACCCCATTTGAAGAAAACAGACACTCCAAGAGAGACTCGGTCATTCTCGAAAAGTTCAGGATCAGAAAACTCAAGGGCTCTGCCAAAACCGACGCAGAAAACAAGCCTTTACCAAACTCATCAAATTCTGATATTCAAACTCAAGTGGGTTCGGATAATGAAAAGAGTTGCGGGACTGCAGAGGTTGTTTCAAGTTTTCAAAAACTGGGGTTGAGAGAGGAGATTATAAGGGCTGCGGAGGAGATGGATGTCTTTGTTCCTAGTGAGATTCAGTGTGTTGGAGTCCCTGCTGTTTTGGATGGCAAGTCTCTGGTTTTGAGCTCTGGTTCTGGCTCTGGTAGGACTTTGGCTTGGTTGCTGCCTCTTGTTCAGGTACTTGTTTCTTGGTTTTCATGTGAATTCATGAAAAAAAAAAACATGTTTTCATCAAGTTTTGCTTTGTGGGTGTTGTGAAAGTTTGGAACTTTATGCTTGCTTTGGTTGGGGTTTTGACTATGTAGTACTAGCAAATCCTTAGTTGTTCAGTTTTTGAAAATTTCTTAATTGATTAATTTGGATGAGAATTTCGTTCATGAGGGTTTTTGGAGAATGTCAATGTATCTTATGTCGATATTTCTATAGAATCATGTTTCCTATTAGAGGAAGAAGAACACATGTAATTTTTGTTTGTTTTGTTAATATTGTGAAGATGCTGAGAAGGGATGAGGCATTGCTTGCTATGAAGCCGAAGCATCCCCGAGCCATTGTGTTATGCAGTACAGAGGAGTCAGCTGACCAGGTACCTTGTTCTTCCCTTTTTGACCAATTACTATAGAAATTTTTTATCTTAAAGACCACAACAACTTCGGTTTTGATAAAAAAAAAACACATCATCGGATGGATGTTGCAGGGATTTCGCGCTGCAAAATTTATTAGCCATTATGCTCGATTGAACTCTTTGAAGGAAAGTGGCAGTGACAGCTCGAAAACCTTGGAGGATGCTTCGGATGCCCCAATTGGCATGTTGGTTGGGACTCCTAGTGAGGTTATTGAACACATGGAGGAGGGAAATATCTGTTGTGATGACATCAAATATGTGGTTAGTTTATACTAACATGTTAACTCGATTCAGTAACAATAACTTAATTTTTTTAAGAAATTGTTTACTCATCTGAGTACTTGTATACATATTAGATGTCTCTTTATGACAAAGATCTTTTGATAGGTATTGGATGAGGCAGACGCCTTGTTTGATCACGGGTTTGGTCCCACAATTAGCAAGATTTTTCACCCGTTAAAAGATGGCGCATTAAAATCTAACAAAGGAAATCAAACTATTTTTGTTACTTCCACAATTGCAGAGGTATGAACTTCCACTGCCATCTCATGGTATTTATGATAAATACACTGATGCACGAAAGATGGACCTATCTTTCGAAAAACTGTGAAAAATCTCAATTTGCATTCCCGTTTCTGAACATTTATACTTGTCTTGTTGAAAATTATAGATGTTGAGTGAACAACTATCTTCCCTTATGGAGCATCTTGAGCATGATAATGCTGGAAAAGTGACTGCAATTTTACTTGAGATGGACCAAACAGAAGTGTTTGATGTCATTGAGTCTACAGATGGCCTGAAGAAAAAAGTGGCTGAGGCTATGAATTCCCTTCATGTAGCTGCATCAGGTTCAAGATCTTGATGTTGCAGATCGGCTTGGATCTCTTCATTGAAACAATGATGCAGACACAGCTAATCTCTTTATTTTAAAATTTTACTTAAAATATTAATATGAGATTGTATTTAAATTATATGTTTTAAATTCTTAAATTTGTCTTAATTGTTAAAATTATTTTTTAAATATTGAATTAAACCATTACGAATATTTGTTTTGAAAACAAAAAAAAAAAAGCAAAATCTTGTAAAAAAAAGTATTTAAATACAGCTTTTATTTAATTAGTATATTTATATACTAATTCAATTCTTATATTTGCAAGATTAAATTGACAATTTCAAATGAAGAATTTTTCTTTTAAAAAAAATCTTGAATAAAAATAAATTAAAGTAATATTTTATCATCAAAACATAAGAAATTGGGTAATGTCTATTCAGGTCGAGCTCCTTGCGTGTTTTGACTCGTGCTAGTCTGTTGGGCTATACAATTTAGCCCAACATGACCCACGTGAAGTGGGTTCTGTCAAAGCACAACCCAACAATTATTGCTTCCCCCCAGTGTTGGGTTTATATTGAATTGGGATGGGTCGGGACACGTTCAGGATGACTCAACTCAGTTTATATGTCTATGTATCATAAAACATACACTAATAATTAATCTAAAAGTTAGGGATCGTTTGTTTTTACATTTAACATTTAATGAGTCATAATTATAATTATTAAATTGTTTTTGTTTGTTTTTTTAGAGTTCAACTAAATCAATTTAAAAATTTAACTTAAATTTGTGATTTCAATATCTAGCAATTAATTTGCTCTTATTTTAATGATGGAGAAGAAGAGTAGATGACGACCATTAAATTTAAACCAAATAAATGGGTAAGTATTGAAGTCACACATTTAAGTCAAATTTTTAATTTGATTTATCCTGTTTTTTGAAAACACTACTAATTTGAGCGTCAAAGTCTCTTTGGTTGGCACCACCTAGATATCCAAAGCATTCCACGTTTATTTTATTTGGTTGTTGGTGCCTAATTGCCCATTCCAATAAATTGTAGATCAGACCCTCAACGGTGATATTCGATGATTTTTGGGTGAGGAAGATGAAGAATTTATTATTATTATTATTATTATTATTATTATTATTATTATTATTTAAAATTGAAAATCAAGAGTATTATAGTCATTTTTCACCTTTGACCATTGAACATTAGAGTTAATGGCAAATGAAGTTTGTGCTATTTCACAAACATGGGGTGGGTTTGGGGTTGGCAAAATGAAATGGTTCCAATGGAACTGGACTATAACCGCATCATCCAAATACCCATATGGTTCTTAAATGATCAGACCCGCATTAATTGCGGGTCGGTTATGGTTCAAGACCGAGTACCCATTAGACCTGCAAATGGTTTTGGTAAATGGACCCTTTAATCCCCGAGTCGTTAATTTTTAACGGAACACAACTGTCGGTAGGGGATGTTTCTGTAATTTTGAGTAAAAGTTGCATATACCACAATTAGACCTAAAATCATGGGCGTTTGTTTAATTAGCCCAAACAATTTAGGTCATTTTCTCGTCTTTCACTTCAACCCGCTTCAACTCTGCTCCCCTCCGGTCTCTTTTCTCGCTTGTCTCCTGTCACCATCACACGTCGTTGTCGCTGTCACCAATCTTTAACAGGTAGTACTCTTTTTTTCGTTGGTTGTTTTGATTGCATTTTTGTTTGTGTTGATGCTGTGAAGAGTGTTGAAAATTTCGTAAATTATTTTGATTTCAGCTTCAACGGTACTCGAGTTGGGTGTTCAAGATTTGAGTCCAGGTTAGCTGTTGTCATTATGTTAGGATCCCACACTGATTAAGGGGGGTGTATTCAATTAGGATTTTTGTAGACATTTAAAGACATTTGTTAAGTGACAGATTTTTATGGATTTCTACAGACTTTATAAATCCATATGGACTTTTATGGATTTGTTTAGACATCTATCTCAGACTTTTGTGGATTTGTTTAGACATTTATCTCAGATTTTTATGGATTTTTTTAGACATTTATCTCAGACTTTCATGGATTTGTTAT
Organism: Dipteronia sinensis; assembly: GCA_033220585.1. NCBI lineage: Eukaryota > Viridiplantae > Streptophyta > Magnoliopsida > Sapindales > Sapindaceae > Dipteronia > Dipteronia sinensis. The sequence goes on along the minus strand of CM065636.1, from coordinate 68,929,848 downwards.
CTCAAACTTCTATTATAGATTGACTAATTATACAGCATATAGCCCAATAATACAATCTTTACACTCAACCAATATGATCCATTAATACAATTTGCAGTACTAACAACAATCTTTGTGTTTTTGATCAAATTGGCTACATTTCAATTAATACAATCAAATGATCATTAATGCTTCAAGATGTTTTTTCATGGTTCAAGATATATATGGGGCCTTGACTTGAAAGAATTTGGTGGACAGACCACACTGAAATGACATGTGTGTCCACGCATTCCCCAACAATTAAAAGTTCATTGTTTAAACAAGTTAGAACTGGCAATGTGGACAATTTTAAAATCAATATAGCCTATAATGATCCATTAATACAATCTGCAGTACTAATAGCAATCCATTAATACTTTCTTGTCACAATTCGTCTATTTTTCCATGATTGCTTTGTACAAATAATAATTCATGTAAAATACGTAATGTTACCGTATCAAATATGATATGATACCAATATATACCAGTATATGAATACATAAAATTGTACCCATAGTATAAAGAACCATAAATAATACTAATTGACAAATCAAAATGAATACCAAAATAATATATTGCATGTTAAAACAAAAAATGTATTATACCAATTAACTAACCAAATGTAGTAAACCAAAATGTTGATAAACAAACGAAATTTCCAAGAAAGCATGATGTATCATGATCCAAATAACCACTCATTCCAAATGGTAGGTGATCCAGTTTGAGTGCTCCTTAGGTGACATTTTCAAAAATGCTTCCTTTTTTGTTTTATTAGTAAGCAATGCAACTGCTTTCTAACGAGCACGTTCATCCAATTTTGGAGTCTCTTTGATAGCATTCCATGTACAGTTTTGTCTCTCTTTTTCCCTTTTCTCCATCTCATTTTTCTCTCTATCTTTTTCCCGTTTCTCCAGTAGGCTATGTACTCCCCGAAAGTCAACGGCAATTGAATCAATGCTAAGAGAAATTTTCTCCATAATCCTTGCTTTACTGTTGGTCTCAGATGAGCTACTGTTTCATTCATTATCTGTTCTAGTTCGTTTCTTTTGGCTTGTGCTAACTAGGTGAACTTTTGAACTAGTGGCCGGAAAGGGTAAAGGTGAAGAAGATTGTCCAAGTGGTAGAGGTTGGTGTGATGGTTCATTATGATTTGGTACAAAGGCCTCATTGGCATCATCATATACAAAGTCATCTAATGCAGTATGTCTATCTTCAACACCAAATGTTCTTGCATCAGTTTCATCACCCAATCCTAATGAATTTTTCCCAGTAGCGGTTGCATTCCCAATTACAATTTGCAAATCCTCGTAGTCATCACAATTTTTATTGCAAAGGCCTCTATGAGTCGGGTGGGACTATAAAAAGGATGAAAAAAAAAATTGTTTAAAAAATAGTATGCACTCAATTTACCATACATAATACATTTGAAAAAAGTTAAAAGCCTAACCTTAAAGTAATCTTCCCAAACTTCTTCAAGAGCGGTGAACTTCTTTGTGGTTGCATCACACCCAAACCCAGAGCTATGACGTATAAGCTGAGAATATTTTTGATATTCTCTCTTAAAGAACTTTAACTGACTTATGTAATTGTTATGAGTTTTTTGTCACCCAAGTTTTTCATTAAGTACGGGAAGTATCCTACTTTCTACGATTGCCTTGCTAAGCATGCCATTTGCATCACGCCATCCACGAGATACAGCATCAACCATGAGTTGTAACAACATTTTGTTGTCTTCAATGGACCAATTGCTATAATCAATCCTGACCTTTCCTTTTCTATTCTATTCTTGTGCATTTCCCATTTGTAATGTTACTATGTATGCAAACTATTCAAGACAATAATTGACCAAACCATTTGTATAATATAACAAGCATAACAAAAGCATAATAAACATTAGAGAATTGCATATGAAATTGATCCATAGATTTATAAATGATAATAACTTCAAAACAAGATGCAATTCAAATGCCTCTAAAAGGGGTATGTGAAAAGTAAAAAAAAAGTTGACAATTATACAATTTCTCACCAATAGGAAAAAAAACCCTAAAAAAAGTTTATTATTTATTGTTAAACTGGGGACTTCAACAAAATTGCTTAAATAGTTGACATCAAATCATTAAATTCACATCATGTTAAATAATATCATTATTTATATCATCATGTACAGGTAATAATATCTTCATGTAATAATTCATCATGTACAAATATCATCCTGTACAACTTAAACAATATCATCATGTATAGGTAATAATTCATGTAAACTCACGTCGAATTATACTTTTATATGGACGAATTAATTTTTTATATATAAAGGTTTATATTGTTGACATGAAATCGATTACATCATTAATTGTAACAAATTATGTACAAAAGGTCTCAAAGATTCAGGTCAAAGATTTTCTTACGTGGAGGATGTGGATGATGGCAAGATTTTTTTCCATGCAATTAGGTCTGTAAAAAAACAAATTATTCAAGCAAACAAAAGAAATCAAAAATCAATTTGTTAATCGAAGAAGAAAAATTGTTGAAAAAAAATAGACAAAAGAGAGGGATTTGCCTGGTTATTCACTGGACCTGGTGAAGAAAAATCAAAGGCGAAGTGACCTTGTGAAGGAAGGTTGTTCGTCTTCTATAGAGAGATGGAGGAAGGTTGTTTGTCTTTTGTAGAGAGATAGGTCGTCTAATGAAGATCTTTGGGGAGAAAGCTGGACTTGTTATGGCTTTTGATATTTATATCTCTCACCATCAAGTCCACAAAAATCCAAGACCTAAGAAAATCCTTTAAAATCTAGTCTCAATTGAATACACCTTGATTTTTGTAGATATTTTTAAAGTTCCAATTCAATACACCCGGATTCGGAAGGATTCTTTAAAAATCCATATAAATCTGAATTGAATACCACTGGATTAATATAGACTCTTTTAAAGTCTTTAAATGTCCGAATTTAATACATCAGGATTTATAAAGTCTTTAAATGTTCTCGAAAATCCTAATTGAATATACCCCCCTAAGTATTGGATTAATCAAAGTTATGGGTAGGTAAAAAACCAATAAACCGAACCGAACCGATTCAATTGGTTTTTTTTTCCGGTTTTCTTATGTTGACCAGTTCAGTTCGGTTCATTTTTTTGAAAACCGATTGGATGGGTTTTTTTTTTCCAATTCGTTATCCCAAACCGGAAGACCGAACCGAGATACAACATATTATAAAAATTATGAAACTGTTTAATGTTTAATAGTCCATGAAACTATAAAACTATGAAAGTGTGTTACATCATATTTTTTTTCTTTGTTTTTTTATGAATATTATTTTAAACTAGTATTTTCAATTTGTTCAGGCCCATAATTTAATTTGGTCGAAGGCCCAAAAGGGTTAAAATATGAAAATATGTGCAATAATTGAAACCCAAGAATTTGGCCCAGTAGGACCAAAATTGAAAAAAACCGAACCGAACCGAATTGGTCCAATTCGGTCGGTTTTTGATCGGTTAAAATTTGTAAATTTTATTGGATCGGTTCATATTTTCAAAAACCAAACTTTATCGGTTTTTTATCGGTTCTATTGAAAAATGAACTGATCAATTAAACGCCCACCCCTAATCAAGGTATATACCTCATTGGGCACCCTCTCCTTACAAGCCGGTTTTTGAGGATGAGCTCTACCTAGTGGGTTCGTATCATTTGGTATCAGAACATACACCATGTGGACGAGCAGCGGGTTCGTTGCAGACGGGGTGACCTGGGGAGGGCTACTCGCGGGTTCGTTGCAAAAGCGTGATGGAATGTTAGGATCCCATATTGAGGGTGCGTTTGGTACGTAGGACAGGACATGACAAGACAACGTGGGACAATTTGTTCTTGTCCCACATTTGGCACGACCTTGGCATGGGACAAAACGGGACAAGGTAGGACAAAAATTAGAAAAAACTGTCCCACCTCAAACCATGTGACTACTTGTCCCTTGACATGGGACAAGCCTATAATAATATATACATAATATATATATATATATATGATATATTCGACACAACATACACCAGACAACCAGACGACACCATCAAGACGGTATACAAGCCTCTTACAGATGTTCCTGCTTCTCACCCTAAAGTAGCACCCAGTGCTCCTCCTGATCCCCCAATTTTCCAATCCCTAATGATCAGACTTGTTACATCTGAAGGCGGCATCCCCATCCACAGCTTCGAAGCTAATGGGTTTGCAATTTACACAGACAAAATCAACGGTCACTTTATTTGAGCAATAGGCAACAGTCATTCATCATGGTGTTGTGAGAACCGGTATCAAAATAGGCAATGGCATCAATGGGTTTTGAAAACTTTTCCAGTAGGAGCTGGATGGAGACTTGTGGTCCTGGTGGAGAATCTGTAGAAGCAGCTTGGTATGAGCTTTAAACTAAGCTGGTACTAGAACCAGCTGAGTTGTCATCTGAATCATCTGAACTGTAAGAATACTGTAGGACAAAAGTTGTATTCTGGTCGACAGTGTCTTGTTCGGAGAAGATGGATTCTACGTCAGCATCGGAGGGGACCTCATCAGCAATTTCTTTCAGCTGATAGACAAGTTTAGCAGATTTGGCCTTCTTGTTTGGACATTGTTTAGCATAATGGCCTGGTTTGCCACAAACAAAACATTTCGTAGACTTGTTCTGGGCTCTGGAGGAGCAGGAGGAGCACTGGGTGCTACTTCAGGGCACTGGGTGCTACTTCAGGGCACTGGGTGCTACTTCAGGGTGAGAAGCAGGAACATCTGTAAGAGGCTTGTATACCGTCTTGATGGTGCCGTCTGGTTGTCTGGTGTATGTTGTGTCGGAAGCAATGACTGGTACGGTATTGTAAAATGCCTTTTCATAGTTGGAATGAGATCCTTCCTTCTATATTAAATCTACCTGACTTCTAACAGCATAACTCTATATCTCTTTTGGACTCCAAAGAATAGAGGCTTTGATACCACTGAGCTGAAATGGATATCTTTTCAGCTCAGTGGTATCAGAGCCTTGGCTTCGACCTGGGAGTTCTGGGTTCAATCCCCAGCTCATCCGGAGTCCGTATAGCACGCATGTTGACTGTGGAGCCCACAGTTTGGTGGGGGGGAGTTGAGGTTAAATAATATCTTGTGTCCATACTGGACAGGATATCCTTTTCAGCTCAGTGGCTAACTAAATCTTCATTCCTCCCTTTCTATATTATTCTACCAGATGACCTACAGCCTGTAATATCTAAGTATGCTCTAAGCTTGTCTCTAGTTGAGAATCATGCATATCAGAAACATGATGTTGATCCACTGGCTTAAGGTCCTTATCTATTTCCTACGAGTCTAAAAGCTAGTGTCCTGTTCAGGCTATGGGTGCCGCTTTAGGGAAAGAATTGCTTAACAGACTTAGCAAAATAGTGTAAGGCTCTCTGCCACCGCCATGGTATCAGAGCCTCTGTTCTTTGGAGTCCAAAAGAGATACAAAGTTAGGCTGTTAAAAGTCAGGTAGATTTAATATAGAAGGAAGGACCCCATTCCAACTATGAATTTTGCATCTATGAATTCTTCATCTGAGATAGCTCATATTAGACTTTCTTCTTCCGTGTCTCTACCTCCCTCTGTCAGAAGAACCCAGTCAAATAAAATATAAAACCTTGTTGAATACACTCATATCCCAGATTCCGCTCAAATCTCTGAAACTGCCTTGCCCCTTTTAAATCCTTACAACATTTTCAAACGTAATAAGTTCATTGCCCAACAGATAATGCACCTTGTCCAACAAAGACGTCCACCTATTAAGGAATATGTACAGTCCACTGCTCTTGACAACTGCTTGATCCCAGCAACTTATGTTGAACAATATGTTGATCTAGAAATAGGTCAACCTTTGATTGACCAATGGATCGGAGAAGGTTATTCTCACCTCCACATCGGTGCAGTCCAAATTATCTTAACCCTTCATGGCAGAAAAGGGTTACCTTTTACAGCCAGGATCGCCCTACTTAATATTGTCTTCAAAGACTATGAGTAAGCAATCATCGGCACGTGTCTTTTCACACTTCATGCCAGTAGCATCTCGCTGATTTACTACCCAAACTATAATATCCCTTTGCGGGATAATAACCTCCACAACTGTCTCAAAATCCAACTCCAGCTTATGGGTATTACTATACTTCCAGATTCATATATGGCTACTCTTCATCATCTGATCGCTTATCGTCTTCAAGATCATGCACTTGATCTCCTAATTCCAGGCCATTCCGATGACACCATCTTTATCAAAGCAGAAAAAGAAGATGAAGTCCCTACCATCATCCAGATCCCCAAACAATTGCCACGAGACCAGCTCGTCGAGCTCATGCCTCTGTCTTGGATCACCAACTATGAAAAGGCATTTCAAAGTACCGTACCAGTCATTGCTTCTAATACAACATACACCAGACAACCAGACAGCACCATCAAGACGGTATACAAGCCTCTTACAGATGTTCCTGCTTCTCACCCTGAAGTAACACCCAGTGCTCCTCCTGATCCTCCAATTTTCCAATCCCTGATGACCAGACCTGTTACATCTGAAGATGACATCCCCATCCACAACTTGGAAGCTGATGGGTCTGCAATTTACATAGACAAAATCAACGGTCACTTTATTTGGGATGCTGATCCCTCCATGTGTGATCCTGATTGCTCCTGCAGACGTTCTTCAAAACGGCACCAACGCTCCTCTTGCAACCCAGATCGTCAAGCCCATTCTCCAGACGATCCAGACAGCCCATGGGTAGGCTTACTACCTATCTCAAGGCAACATCTTCTTATCTATGACAGAGCTTTGCAAATCCTTAGAGCTGAAGTGCTGCTGCCTCAACCTCCCTCACAACCTATTCCTTGTTTCATGGCCTCCAGCTATGACCAAGATTTCCCCCCTTATAGAACCCACTTCTAATCCTGAAAAGAACATATTCTCCAGACCTTCTGTCCAATCCACAGTAGTCTTACCTGATGAGTCCTTCAAACATCCTTCTTATGCGGAACAGGTTCTTAATTGGCAATCCCATAATGCTAGGGTCCAGAATAGAGTCCTAAGCTTTATTGATCAGAAGATTGACTGAGTCACTCATCATGTTTCTCAACATGAGAATAGGCTCCACAATATGGATTCCACCTTCAGGGAAATGTTCTTTGATCTCCAATCCCTGATTGCTAAGCTAGACACGGACCTTCACTACTATATCAATCTTGGTTATCATGGTTATAAGTTTGATAAGAAAGAAAGAGAAATCCGCCAGCTCAAAACCCAGCTAGAACAGCTACAAAAGGACCAGGCATATTCTAGGCTTCCTCCTTTTAAGCTCAGACAATCCACAGTTCTGTCCCAGATATTTCAAACATAATACGGAACAACTGTTCAGTCCAGCCAAGTCCAGTCCAGTCTCGTCCAGTCCCGTCCTAGTAACAAACGTACATTGACTGAGTATGATATTAGTTAAGGTATATAACTCATTGGACACTCTCTCCTTGCAAACCGATTTTTGAGGATGAGTTCTGTCTAGTGGGAGAAAGCTCATGATTGTCAAATGTCATCAATTGATAAATGGAAGCAATTTTGTTTGGATGCTTCAAGAATATAAATATTGTTATAATATGTGGATTTTACCACATGTGTTATACACACAAGTATTAACCACTTACATCACACAAATATCTTCATTTTCCACCGCCATATATATATATATATATATATATATGTGCACTGTATCATTGAAAAAGTTCCAAGAATATCTATACATCAGTTTTCTCTCCCTCTCTCGTCTCTCACTCTATCTCTCATCTCATATATTTCATCTTTTCTTTGCTTATTTATTCGGTTAATTTACAACACATTATCAGCACGAATGATAGTTATAGATTAGGCAAATAACAAATATGTTCGAGAGAAAATTATGTGAGTTTTTAGCTTGGTTTTGATTGAATCCAGAAATTTCGAAGTTCTTGAATTGCTTTTCGGAGGATACCATTGTGTTCCTCTCAGAAATATGATTCTGACACTGCTGACCGCGTCTCAAACGGAGCTCTAACGAACACTCTAGCCTCGGTCAAACATCGGTCAACTCTGAAATTTTTTCCAGATTTTTCTGTAATTTTTTCCAAGGTTGAAGTCGATACTGTAGTGTCACGTCAGCGCACATGTCATGTCATGTCAGCGCTACGCCACGCCACGTCATGCTACGTCAGCAGTGATCTGCCACGTTAGTAATGATGTCAGCGCCACGTCAGCATGCAATTTTTGCCCTTTTTCGGTCGAATCGGACTTGTTTCCAGCTATTTCCACCATTCCGGACATAACCGTGCCATCCGTTTCAGCTAATTCCACTTGTAACTATTGTTTTGACTTATTCAAGCTTTATTAATTATGTTTTCGAACACGAAGAAATATCCAGAACTTGGAGATCTGAATCCAATATTATATACATGTTTGATGCTCATGAAGAGCAATATTCAGAGAAATATATACATCCAATCAGATGTTGTAAGCATCATAAAATTAATTTAAAATCCTAAAGTATAATGAAATTTGAATAATATTTTATCCATTTCATACACATCCAATAGGATACTCTGAATATCATAAAAAAAGATTTAAGATCCTAACGTAAAAGATGGCTTATGCCGTCAACGGAACTTATATATTATAGTTCTGGATTTATTTTAATACAATATATGAGACTGGCTTATGTTGTGTCTCTGGACTAGCTTATACTGTGTCTAAGGTGATCTTATGACCCTGAAATTGTTATTTTTATGCAATATATGAGACTGACTTATGATGTGTCTCTGGACTGGCTTATATTGTGTCTAAGGTGATCTCATGACCCTGAAATTATTATTTTTATACAATATATGAGACTGGCTTATGCCGTGTCTCGGGACTGGCTTATGTCGTGTCTCGGGACTGGCTTATGCAGTGTCTCAGGACTGGCTTATGACTTGTCTCTAAATAAATTGTTAAAATATTCAGCATTTATTTTTATGCAATATATGAGATTGGATTATGCCGTGTCTCGGGACTGGCTTATGCAGTGTCTCAGGACTGGCTTATGCTGTGTCTCCAAATAAATTGTTAAAATATTCGTATTATTTATACGCAATAAATGAGATTGGCTAGACAGACTAACCAGAACTTAAAGTTCCTGGAATTATGATATTTAAGTTAGTATGGTTTTGAAAAATGAGGAGAACCTGGAATTCTGGATCCAGTGTTATATACATGAATACCATACTTCATTATTTAGAACCTAGGGTTTCAAACCCGTTCAAAATCGAAATTATCTCATATATATGAAGTGATATGTTTACATTTCATTTATTTTAGAGAATGATCTACACATCCAACAGGGTGTAGTGAGTATCATAAAAGAAATTTAAGATCCTAACGTACCATTCATTTGAGAAAAAAATCTACACATCCAATAGGATGCTGTGAGTATCATATGAGGGACTTAAGATCCTAACGTATCATTTATTTGAGAAAAAAATGATCTACACATCCAGTAGGATGTTGTGAGTATTATAAAAGAGATTTAAGATCCTAACGAATAATGAAATTGGAAATAATATTTTATTCATTTCATACACATCCAGCAGGATATTGTGATTATCAAAAAAGGATTTAAGATTCTAATATCACGTATAATGAGATTGTAAATGATATTTTATCCATTTTATACTTGCTTCTGAAGGAGCAGTATCAAGATAGTAAATTGGGATATATTTATATTCATGAGATATCAAAACATACCCCAGGAGTGGATGTTTGTGAATGACAAGAGACAATGTTTATAGAATAAACCTATTGAAAAGATTTTTATCATTTCAAATGATATATAAAATGGCATTACACATAATATCCATAAAATTCCCAGAAGGGAAATATATGTCTTTCCCATAGTGCAACGACTCATACAATTCTGCAGAGTCAGATATATTTTATGAATTTGATTTTGATCTGGGCAAATATTAATACTGTATCATGTCCAACGGATCTGATAAAAAGCTCTGGAAGAGCCATGATAATGTTATCAAACAATACTAAATCATGTATCAGTGACACTTGATATCATTCAAGCAGAACATAAAAAGAATATGTTCAGTTCAAAAGCATATAAAGTTAATATCAGATCAAATCTAGCGGATCTGATCAAAAGCTCTAAAAGAGCCACAATCTTATTACCAGATGGTATTAAATTGTGTATCGATGATATCATTCAAACAGAATATGAAGGAAACTGCTTAGTTTCAAAGATATACGGGGGAAGAATATCATATTGAAATGATAAGTAATGAGAATGTTTAATATTTATTCATTACTCCTCATGATTCAGGCCAGAAACTTATTATAGTAAAGCTGCGTGCTTCATCATCTGGATTATATTACACTATTATAAAAAGTGTAGATATTTATACAGTTATGAATCAAAAGTTCCCAGATCCAAAAATGTTTGTGTTTTGGCGTGACCGTATCAGTCACCCAGGATCCACAATGATGCTTACAATCATTGAAAATTCTTATGGATATCCATTAACGAACCAAATGATTCTTTATCCAATGGGAACTTATGTACTGCATGTTCACAGGGCAAACTAACAGTAAAACCATCTTATTTTAAAATTGGTTTTGAATCCTCATCATTCTTACAAAGAATTCAAGGAGAAATATGTGGACATATTCTCCACTAAATGATCTCTTTCATTATTAAATGGTTCTAATTGATGCATCTACGAGATGATCACATGTTTTTTTATTATCAAACATCTCCATATTACTTGTACTGATTATTAGTTTTTCAGATATACTCATAATCAAAATGGATCAGGGGAATCACTTATCAAAACGTCTCTAGGTAAATTATGAGAACTTCATTATTTCGATATAGTTACTAACTTCTATATGGGGACTTACTCATGGAAAGTTTTCTCTAGAAGAGAAAAGTAAACGGAAAGTTACTTATATACAAAATAGAGATACCAGTTCGGTTCTCTATATATGTGTGTGTGTCTCATTTCAATCTTCGTATCTCTCAAATACAAAAGATAATTGATCATCAGATAATTATTAATATGTACCTGATATATTAAAGGTAACATGATTTTATAAGTTTTCATCTCATAAACCTCGGCCGGGTGATTGTTCTTAAAGAACGATCAGAGAAAACGGCAACAAATAAATCGTCTAATACATATCATAAGCTTATGAACCTTTTAAAAGGTATTGTTATTGGGATCCCAAGAGTAAACAAAAGTCGAGTTATAAATAAATCTACTTTCTCTAAATCAACTCTATAAGAGTCTGATATATCTAAAGAGACACAAATATATGAAATGACTAAATCCATTGAAATGGAAGAAATCTCAATAGAGATACAAGAATATAGAAATTGAGAGAAATTCTATAAATCATATAGAGTCTATGAAATAACTAAATCCATTGAAATGGAAGTAATCTCAACAGAGATACAAGAGTATAGAAAATGAGAAAATTTCTATAAGTCATATGAGAGAAATGTGGAATCATAAGGAAACAATCATTGGTGATGTATTTTTATACACAGTAGCGCTACTGAAATTATAAATGATAATTATGATATTCATAATATCAATAATTGTAGACAAAAGACATGATTCGCCTAGACAGAAGAAGCAATTTAAGAAGAATTGACTTCTTAAGCCAGACATAAAGTATTTAGACCAATAGTACTCCAGACACCTAGAGATGCCAAACTAGTTAGATACTAGTGGGTCTTTATACGGAAACGTAATGAGAAAAAAAGAGGTCGTGAGATATGAGGCACGACTCGTAGTGCAAGGTTTCTTATAGAAACTTGGTATTCACTACTGATGAATACAATTACGTTCCGATTTTTTTACTAAAATTGGCTATCTTTGAAAGGCTTGAAATACGTCTTCTAGACATAGTACTCATTTATGTATATGATTCACTCAATGCAGATACTTATAAATCCTGAATGATTCAAAAATGCTAGAAGCATATAAATCGAGATATTGTAATCTGTATTTGATGAACATACAAAAATCCTTATATGGATTAAAAACAATATGAACGGATGTGTTATAACCGTCTCAGTTAAATATCCGATACAGATAAGGATATAATAATCATATTATATACTCATGTGTCTTCGTAAAGAAATGAGAAAGAAAGCATTATCTCGACCTGAAGATCGAACTTAGATCAAATGGAATGTTTGTCCATCAATCAAAATATGTTGAAAAGATTCCATATGGATATTATGGATATTACTTCAAAAAGCAAGTCTTTGCTTCCCCCCCCCCCCAATCATTTATGATGTTATTGTACTTCATGAAATAAACATAAATGTACTTCCCCAATCATTTATAATGTTATTGTACTTTATGAAATAAACATAAGTGTACTTCAGTTTAACAATCTAAAAGATTGCTTCAAAAGAATTTTTATCAGGGGAAGCGTCCCATTGGGGGGGGGGGGGGGGGGGGGGGGCATATGAAATTAAGTATATTAATTATTTTGGGCATATGTGTATTGTACTTTTTTTCCTTTCAATCAGGTTTTTCATCCCATTGGATTTTCCTGATAAGGTTTTAATGGGGCAATTCTATTAGCACACCCAAATTATTTGATCCATAAAGATCATCATAAATATTATATTAATTCAATTGATCATCGTATATATGTTGTCTTGATCAAGAAGATCATTGTAAATATTACTTTGATCTTGCTAATCATCGTATATATGTTACCTTGATCTAAAATATCATCACAAATATTACTTTGATCCAACAGATCAATGAATATATTTGCTCTTGTTTTTATCCCACTGGGTTTTCCTTAGTAAAGTATAACTGTGAGAAATGTTTTGAAGAAAACAATAAATTTGGACATATATACATTATACTCTTTTTCTCTTCGATCAGGTTTTATTCCACTGGGTTTTCATGACAAGGTTTTTAATGAGTAGTTTTTAATATCCAACCCCACTAGATCCAGAGAGATCATTGTATACATTTTTCTCGGATTTTGTCCCATTGGTTTTTTCTTAGAATATTAATACAGGTGGTGGTATAAATCCAAAGGGGAGTGTTATAATACATGGATTTTACCACATGTGTAATACACACAAGTATTACCCACCCACTTTCATCACACAAATATCTTCATTTTCCACCGTCTCACTCCGTATTTCTATACCTATATATATATATATATATATATATATATGTGTGTGTGTGTGTGCGCGCGCGCGCACGCGCAATGTATCATTGAAAAAGTTCAAAGAATTAATATTAATATATATACTAAAACTCATATTTTCAATTTCAATGTTCATTTGATTTTAGTTTATTTACAAAAATACCATTCGGTTTATTTACAAAAATGTTATTTAATATATAATATAATATACTAAAGGGCAAATTGCATTGATGCCCTTGAGGTTTGGGTTAATTGCATCCAAATAGATAAATATGCTTATTACACAAAGACACCCGCTGAAGTTAAAAAAAATTCAAACCCTAAAACTTAAATTATTTTTACGATCCAAAACCAATTCAAATTGAAATTCGCACAACCAAAACTCATTTCAAATCAAAATTTAAAACTTCCAAGTTCCAACTTATAACATCAAAAATCCATAGAAACACATAACATCAAAACTCAAAAAATTTCTTCCACAAACAAAATTGGGAAATGCAAAATCTCTACCCAATTTTGTTTGTAGAAGAGATTATAGGGAAATACAAAATCTTTACCCAATTTTGAATGGATTTTTATTTATTTACAAAAATGTCAATGAATAGTAAAATTAAATAGATACTTATTTTCACATATTAATATTCAATCATTTTAATTTTTTATGTGTCATAATTTAGATAAATAAAATTTATTAAAATTGAATAATACTCCAGCAGTAAAGCGCGTGCCATTTTACTAGTATATACTAAAACTCATCTTTTCAATTTCACTATTCATTTGATTTTGGTTTTATTACAAAAATACCGTTCAGTTTATTTACAAAAATGCCATTGAATATATAATATAATATACTAAAAGGCAAATTGCATTAATACCCCTGAGGTTTGGGTTCATTGCACCCAAATAGACAAAGATGCTTATTACACAAAGACACCCCCTGAAGTTAAAAAAATTCAAACCCTAAAACTTAAATCATTTTCACGATCCAAAACTAATTCAAATTGAAATTCACAAAACCAAAACTCTATACTAAAACTCATCTTTTCAATTTCACTATTCATTTGATTTTGGCTTATTTATAAAAATATCATTCAGTTTATTTACAAAAATGTCATTGAATATATAATATAATATACTAAAGGGCAAATTGCATTGATATCCCCTGAGGTTTGGGTTAATTGCACCAAAATAGACAAAGATGCTTATTACACAAAGACACCCCCTGAAGTTAAAAAAATTCAAACCCTAAAACTTAAATTATTTTCACGATCCAAAACCAATTCAAATTGAAATTCACAAAACCAAAACTCATTTCAAATCAAAATTTAAAACTTCCAAGTTCCAACTCATCTCAAAAATCTATATAAACCCATAACATAAAAACTCAAAAAATTTCTTCCACAAACAAAATTGGGAAATACAAAATCTCTACCAAATTTTGTTTTTGGAAGAGATTACAGGGAAATACAAAATCTTTACCCAATTTTGAATGGATTTTTATTTATTTATAAAAATGCCATTGAATAGTAAATTTAAATAGATTCATATTTTCACATATTAATATTCAATCATTTTAAATTTTTTTGTGTCATAAATTAGATAAATAAAATTTATTAAAATTGAATAATACTCCTGCAGTAAAGCGCGGGCCATTTTACTAGTATATACTAAAACACAAACTCAATTTTACACAGTGAAAGTGAATGAGATTTTGATTTATTTATAAAAATGCCATTGATTATATAATATAATATACTAAAGGGCTAATGAGGTTTGGGTTAATTGCACCCAAATAGATAAATATGCTTATTACATAAAGACACTCCTTGAAGTTCGAAAGTTACTATTTCGTTAGTTTTTTTTTTTTTTACAATTCCATTAGTTTGATCAAGTGCGACTCATATAATGACAAAAATACCCCAAGTAAATAAATAAAAATAAAAATAAAAACACCAATTCAATTTTACATAGTGAAATTGAAGTAGATTTTGATTTATTTATAAAAATGCCATTGACTATATAATATAATAAACTAAAGGGCAAATTGCATTGACACCTCTAAGGTTTAGGTTAATTGCACCCAAATAGATAAATATGCTTATTACACAAAGACACTCCCTGAAGTTCGGAAGTTACTATTCCGTTAGTTTTTTTTAATAATTCTGTTAATTTGACCAAGTGTGACTCATATAATGACAAAAATACCCCAAGTAAATAAAGAAAAATAAACATAAAAAACAAAACAAACATAAAGGTAGACGGCACCTCCTCCCATCCACCGACTTCCAAAAAAAAATTCAAACCTTAAAACTTAAATTATTTTCACGATCCAAAACCAATTCAAAACTCATCTCTTCAATTTCACTGTTCATATGAACAGTGAAATTGAATAGTTTTTGATTGATTTACAAAAATGCCATTGAATATATAATATAATATACTAAAGGGAAAATGGCATTGACACCCCTGAGGTTTGGGTTAATTGCACCCAAATAGACAAAGAAGCTTATTACACAAAAACACCCCCTGAAGTTAACGGAAGTTACTATTCCGTTAGTTTTTTTTTACAATTCCGTTAGTTTGATCAAGTGTGACTCATATAATGAAAAAAATACCCCAAGTAAATAAAGAAAAATTAAAATTAAAATTAAAAAAAAACATAAAGGTAGACAGCGCCTCTTCCCATCCACCGACTTCAAAAAAAAAAAATTACCCTAAAAATTCAATTATTTTCACGATCCAATACCAATTCAAATTGAAATTCATAAAACCAAAACTCATTTCAAATCAAAATCCAAAACTTTCAAGTTCCAACTTATAACATCAAAAATCCATAAAAACCCATAACATCAAAACTCAAAAAATTTCTTCTACAAACAAAATTGGGAAATACAAAATCTCTACCCAATTTTGTTAGTGGAAAAGATTACAGGGAAATACAAAATCTTTACCCAATTTTGAATGGATTTTTATTTATTTACAAAAATGTCATTGAATAGTAAAATTAAATAGATTCATATTTTCACATATTAATATTCAATCATTTTAATTTTTTCTGTGTCATAATTTAGATAAATAAAATTTATTAAAATTGAATAATACTCCCACAGTAAAGTGCGGGCAATTTTACTAGTATCATCTATACATCAGTTTTCTCTCTCTTGTCTCTCACTCTATCTCTCATCTCATATATTTCATCTTTTCTTTGCTTATTTATTCGGTTAATTTACAACACATATATATATATATATATATATATATATATATGTATATATTTTGGTATTCATGCTTTCTTATCTGCTTTTGTGATAATATATAGTTAATTTGAATAGGGTTATAAATAAGAGAATTCTTTTGAGTTTTGTTGGGATGGTTTTCATTACTTTATTGAATTTAGCATTGGTTTCTTCAATTTTTGCTGAATAAAAGTTTGAATTAATAATCATGGTACTTACTGTTTGAAACTTAATTCATGTTAAGAAGTTTGTACTCCAAAGCTCATATATTTATTAGTACAAAAATGGGATACATAGTTATCACCGTACATTTTATGATTTAGAATCATGTTTTATGATCCGAACAATTAGCATCCACGTGGATTTTTGTGTGTGGGTATGGTATTTTGAGCATAAGTAATGCTAATTTATTCAAATTATATTTATATATATATATATATATGTATATATATATATATGATACTGTTGGAACCTAGGGTTACAGATTACGCAGCGGAAGGTTTTAAATTTTTTTATGCAATCATTAAACTAACTCATTTGTACAGTAATAATCAAATACAATAATAAAGTGAAGAAACTTTTTTCATACCTACGTAGGAGGCTCCTTCACTTTGATACGAACTGCGCCTGATTTGAACCACATGATCTTCCTCGCTATCTCCCGAAACTGGTAACTGCGTGTGGGCGCGTCACGATATTCAGGACCTGTATGGAGGAAGAAGAGAAGAATACACACACAAATAGAAGTGCAGAACTTGTTGTTCTCACCACACCCAATTTTTGTTTCTTTATGTTTGCTTTGTGCTTTTTGTTGTGTGAAGATCACACTTTATGTTTTTCTTTGTATGTTCTCTCATTCAATCCTTTAAAGTAATCTGATTACTTTTTGTTTTTTATGTTGTTCGGTTATCTTATTGTTAATAAAAATATATCTCATATATCCAACAACAAAACTGAAATCTATTTGATTTTTAAAAAAAAAATTTACAAAGATATCTCATATCTTTTTAAAATTAATTAAATATTTATTTTTGAATTCAAACATTTTAAATTCAAATTCAAATATTTAATTTAATAAAATAAAATAATCATATTATCTTATTTTATTCAAAATCAAATATCAACTAACACCCTCCATTTAGTGATTAACAACATAATTAAATAATCTTATTATTTAATTTATTTAATCACCATTATTCATTAATTAAATAATCCCATTATTCAATTAACTCCCGAATAAATACGTGTCACTTTCGTAACACAATTAATTGGACAATCCAATTAATTAACCGTGACCCTTGTTACCTAAATCGATCGGGCTAGCAAGGGGACCTAATGGACCCACAATATTTTGAGCTCCAATAATCCTTAGAAATTATTAATTAAACTCTTTAATTAATATTTCATGATTATTAACTTCGGTGTTATTCCACTAAAAACCTGAAGCTGCACTCTCTCAACTGTAGACGTTTTTACACAAACCAATAACTCTCGGTGTCCATCGATATAGCTATTACATATGGTATAATCCTCCACAAGTAGTTCATAATTAGAGCTGGGTCATAATGTCCGTTATACCCCTCTAATCATATCTTTCCATTAAGTACCATTGATTCTCTAATGAACAACAAATCCTACATTCCTTACGGAATTAGGAGAGCGCTCATATTGTTCAAGCCCCGAATCAACCCTTAAGGGAACTACCATCTACTTCTCACAAGAAGGAGTGGATTCCACTATCGTGTACAAACCTTTCCAGCCACAAGCCAAACCGCGATCCCAACATACGGAGTATATTGAACAGGAATGCAACTCCGACCTCACTCATGGTATATCAAAGACCACGATCTAACCTGAAGGAGTCGATAAGACACTCAGGATTAAGATCACCCACATATAGCCATCATTAGTTGATATATATGTATCTCATCGTTAAACGGATCTTAGTGAGAGATTCATATAGATCATGGTCCAGTCCTATATGATCACATCATACAAGGTGCCTTCATTCTCATATCTACATATGAATGATCCAGGATAGGATCACCGTACACTACGAAATGGACCGCAGCTGTAGATTAACCACAAATAAAGTACCCAGCTTTATTTGCTATCTACGGACTCTTTAGATTGCCCGTTTCAAACTAAATCCATCTATATATGACACTCATATACTCAGTTCGAAATTACATTCGGCAATTTTGGATGTTAAGTGCACATGTTATATAAAGTATGACACAAAATGAATGAATATACTACTTCTTTTATTTATGTTCAAATTACATTTACATATTACAAGCTTTAGGGCAAAAACCCCAACAGATACGATGATATATGAAGGTAGAGTGTTGATGTATGATTGGATATTTGAGTTTATTATTTTAATTGGATATGGGTCCTAACAAATTAGGATTTATGGACATGTTGAGTATGTTAAATTGGTTTGGGTGATAAAAATTCAGCCCAAATAAGACTATGTTTGGGATTGCTTTTGTCTGAGAAATAATAACTTATTACTCAAGTTTTGAGTAAATAGGTGTTTGGTAAACTCTCCAAAAGTAGCTTATTTTCTAATTTGCTTCTCCAATAATCAGCTTTTGAGAAGCTGGTTAGGGGTTGTTTTTTTTAAGTAGAAGCTAACCTATTGCTTATGCAATATCCATAATACCCTCACTATTTAACTAAAATACAATATTACCATTATATTTAATAATAATATAATAAAAACTAAAAAATATGATCGGGTTGGTTGTCACTGCCATGGTGGCCATCGCTGGTAGTCGAAGGACGGAATGAGGCACCATTAAATCTGGAAACAGCATATCGCCTCCTCTAGTGTCGGAGGAGGATCGATCTCCTCCAGCGACGTCGAAGGCGAACAATGCAACACCAAAAACGACCCTCACAAAAATAGAGGAATTGGACGAGAAAACAGAGATCGATGACGGCTGACGGAGAAGGGA
The DNA here is from genome assembly GCA_033220585.1 of Dipteronia sinensis. Lineage (NCBI taxonomy): Eukaryota > Viridiplantae > Streptophyta > Magnoliopsida > Sapindales > Sapindaceae > Dipteronia > Dipteronia sinensis. The sequence continues at coordinate 68,910,396 of CM065636.1, read as the reverse complement.
CGAGGGACGGCACGAGATGAGTGGTGGGCCTGTGCGAGGTTGAACAACAACGGTTAGGCATGGGCAGAGGGGTAGGGTTCAAGAAAATCGAGTCGAAGTCACGGGTCGGGTTTTTTTAGGCCTATGGTATGCAAAGAGTCCATTCTCACTATAACTATCATTTTTTTTTTAAGTTCAAAGATATCATTTTAAAATTGCTTAGCAATGTTAGTTCAAACACATTACTAAAATGATGTTTATTTTTGTCATTTCATCAAATACATTTTCTACATTTTCAAAAGCAAAACAATTTTAAAATTTAATTTACTAAACACTTGCCCACTTTTTTGTTAAACTGATTATTTCTAAAGTTAAGCTATAAACGAATTCTTTTTTAAGTAAAGCAATCTCAAACATAGCTTACAATAACTTCGGCTCAAAACAAACTTAAATCCGGATATAATATGGGTTGGGTAAAACCCTGAACCTAAGCGATATGGGTCTAGACCCGGAACTGCTGTTTATTTAGTGGGTCTGGTCTGTACCCTCTCATTATTTGCGGGTATTTTTGGGTCCGGTTCCGAACCCTTATTTTGCCAACCCAGTCGGGCTTGTTGCCATATTCGTGTAATTTCGACTAACCTGGGGTAAGTTTGTACAATTTTGGAAAAAAAAAAAAAAATTCAGACGAAACAGATAATTCATAGACGAATGCACGATCATTTTCATTACGTATACAGTATATAGATTTGAAGAGCAAAACCTCAGAAGTCGACAGTATGCTAAAAGCCTAAAACCCATAACAAAACCCTGAAAAACCAATCTGCGAAAAAATGCACAAAGCCATGGCTTTAGGTTCGTCAAGAACACTTTTTTCATGTTCTCTCCTCTTCTCCTCCTCCTCCTCCTCCAAACTCTGCCTACCATTTCTCAAAGTCCCCAAAAAATCCTCCACTAGGGTTTTCCCTGGTTTTAGACGCCTCTGCACTTCAACACCCACCACAACCATTGAACCTACAGACGAGCTGAGGCACTCTATGCTTCTGGAGAGGCTGAGACTTAGGCATCTCAAAGGCTCAAGCAAGCCAACCCCACCACCCAAAACCCAAGAACCAGTGATTTCCATTGAAAAAGAAGCCAGAACACACGAGTTTGATAAGAAAAAGAGGAAACTTGTGACCGTGGGCTCTTTTGAGGAGTTGGGGTTGAGTGAGGAGGTGATGGCGGCTGTGAGAGAGATGAAAATTCAGATTCCTACTGAGATTCAGTGTATTGGTGTCCCTGCTGTTTTGGATGGGAGCAGTGTCGTTCTGGGTTCACATACCGGCTCCGGCAAGACCCTGGCTTACATGTTGCCTCTTGTTCAGGTATTTTTTTTATTGGTTGAGTGAATTTTAGCTCAAAGATTTTCTTTTGAGATTGAATTGGTGATCTTTTTGTTCATTTCTTTTGATTCCTTTGGTGTGTTGTCTGGGATATATTTGGACTTCATACCCATTTTCTTCCTGGTCAAAATTATAATTTGAGGCAGGATTGATGTTTGCTTAAGTTTTGTGTTGTCTGATTAGGATTCAATTTGTATACACACCATTACTACTATTTTTTTAAGGTGTAATGTACTAGTATGGATAAGAGTGTTTTTAATATTGCAGTTGCTGAGGCATGATGAGGCAACGTTGGGAATGCCAATGAAGCCTAGACGTCCTCGTGCAGTTGTGCTATGTCCCACGCGGGAGCTTTCCGAGCAGGTGTTGCATAATTTATTTAGTATTTTGAGCTAATTTAATCTGTCTCAAGCTGATCATTGCACTTAACAATGTTAAGACATTTTGTAGGTTTTCCATGTAGCAAAGTCCATAAGCCATCATGCAAGGTTCAGATCTACCATGGTCAGTGGTGGTGGTCGGTTGAGGCCCCAGGAGGATTCGTTAAATAACCCAATTGACATGGTAGTTGGGACCCCCGGTAGAGTTCTTCAACATATTGATGATGGTAACTTGGTTTATGGAGACATTAAATACGTGGTGAGAATTTTCAGTTTCCTTTATAGGGAACAAAAAAATCCAAATTGATTTGGAAGTGCTTTTTAAATGCAACATAGTTTCAGTAATTTTGGTGCACTTCATGGTGGTAACACATTTTTAGTAGGTGTTAGATGAGGCAGACACCATGTTTGACCGTGGCTTTGGTCCTGACATACGCAAGTTTCTTGCCCCATTAAAACATCGTGCATCAAAGCCCAATGGCCAAGGTTTTCAGACTATATTGGTCACTGCTACAATGTCAAAGGTATTCTCTTCTTTCTGTTTCATTGTACTGAATATTGGTCATTTCACATGACATGATCATACACGTTTTGTTCCTAACCTTGTATGAATGTAACCCAAAAATTGAAATCTTTATTACAGTCATCTAGCTGCAATTTGGTAAATCTGGAAATTTCCTTTATCAACTGTAATCAATGAACCCCTTCTTCTGCACTGATATTGTTTACTATAACAATAGTTTAATAACTGGCCTTTGTGAACTTCTTCAGGCGGTGCAGAAGCTCGTTGATGAGGAATTTCAAGGAATAATGCACTTAAGAACATCAACGCTGCATAAAAAGATTGCATCTGCTCGACATGATTTCATCAAACTTTCAGGTTCTGAAAACAAGCTGGAAGCATTGCTACAGGTCTAGTTTTGTGGTGCCTTGCCATTAGTTATCAATTTTACAACAGAATGGTTACCAATTGTGAACAATAAAATATTATTATTGGTACTGTATGGTATGATGCATAAAATCTCAAGAAGACCATGCTTAATCAAAAGACTAGTTAGATACACAATTAAAAGAGTCGGAAATGATGCATCTCTTAGATATTACGGCTGCATATACTATCCCTTCAACTTCACCAATTCATCTAAAATGCTTTCTTTGCCTTTTTTGTTGTTGCTTATAACATGGCAAAAACTGCTCTTCCTCATGTTTTTACAATGAGAATATATATAGCGTACTGAAAAATCAACAGATCATCAGCTTAGTTATACTTATACTAAATATCATTCCTGGAATTGAGACATGGAATCGTTTTTGTAAAATAAAGCTTGTGAAGCACAATACTGTTAGCACTTCAACAAAATAAAGTAACTTACATGGGTTAAACTTGATGCAACAACAGGTTCTTGAGCCAAGCTTGGCCAAGGGAAACAAGGTAATGGTGTTTTGCAACACATTGAATTCTAGTCGTGCTGTGGATCATTTCCTTGATGAGAATCAGATATCTACTGTCAATTACCATGGCGAGGTGCCAGCAGAACAAAGGTGAGATTGTGTTTTTCCAATTTCTTTTTCCTTTTTCACTATTACTATGGTATCACTCATGATGTTTGAGATGTTGCTTAGTGTGTTTTAGGTGGAGACATGTGAACACTACCCTCTTTAACTCAAGCCATTACAAGGTCTTAGTCACCCTGCATCATTCTATATTTTACTAGAGACCAGGAGCAGGCATCTTGAGCTCATCAGACTTTTGGCATAGTTTGTTTCCTTTTGTGACATCAGTCACGAAGAGTCCTCAATTTTATCAGCTAAAAACTTGTTTGGTTAATTCTCACTAAAAAAAAACTTTGTTCAAGAAAAGTATCCTGGAAACACTCATGTTTCTAAGGGTCATCTATATGTTGTTTTGAGAAAATGCTTTGAAATGATGATATAAAGAGATCTTTTATTATTATTCAGGTTTTGAAGCATGGATTGAGTATAATAAAAATTATAACCTTACCGCTCGGAAACTATTTTACAATTGTAGCCATGCAAACAAATATCAGCTTTGAAACAACAGAATAAACCCGTTGTGCGCTACTACCTAATTATCTATGACCTCATGACCCGATTCCTTAGTCACTTCTTTCTTACAAGCATAGGTCACTTGGGAAACCTTAATCGAGAATCGAAAACAGAAGACACTGGCAAACATACCCTCATCATCTATGCATGAATGTTTATTACAAGAACATAGCATGACTGCTTTTCTCGTAAGCTCAGGGTTGAAAATCTCAACAAATTTAAGAATGAAGATGGAGATTGCCCCACATTGGTCTGCACAGACTTGGCTGCTAGGGGACTGGACCTGGATGTGGATCATGTTATCATGTTTGATTTTCCTATGAACTCTGTAAGTGTCATATGCGTTGAGAATTTGTTGAATGTTCAGTTACCTGGTGACTTTTTTTCCTCCTATTGTCTATCTTTTTTCTTTTGTGCAAAAGTTAAGTCCTACTTTTTCTTTGATCTTTTAGATTGACTACCTGCATCGTACTGGGAGAACTGCTCGTATGGGTGCAAAAGGTATGAAATAAATTATTGTTAATGCATGGATTCTCTTTGATCAGAATGAGAAAGTTCCATCACTTTTGAGAAGTATGATATGGACGGATTCTGCTAATTTCTGTCTAGTGTCTACCCAACGTCCTTATAATTTTATTATGAACTTCAGCATTTAATCTACTAAATATTGTTCAAGATGGATTAGTTGAAGGGAGATAAGCCAAATGATGATAGTTTTTTTTTTTTTTTTTTTTTTGTATTACATGAATGAATACTTAAAACCATAATTTTAAGTTCTCTCTGACCCTTTTCCCTTCAAGACACGATAAATTGTCGATTATATCCATATAAAATTTGTTTTTGACCAAAATAAAACAATTTATGTCACGACTATTGTTGTGGCAATCAGTTGGTCATTGCACTATTTGGTTTGTATTATTCATCTGCCCTTTGTAACTTGCATTTAAAGTTGTATCTTTTTTGCCTCTGTTAGATGCCTGGAGACTTTTCCAAGTCATGAAAATTTTGAGATGCATGACAACGTTTCTAATTTTTGGAATAATAGAGAGCTAGAGTCTTCATCAACTTGGATTATAATGTTCTCTTATCTTCACAGGGAAAGTGACAAGTTTGGTGGCCAAAAAGGACCATTTGTTGGCTGAGCGTATTGAGGAAGCAATAAGGAAGAACGAAAGCTTGGAAGCTCTCACTACCGATAATGTACGAAGGGATGTTGCCAGGGCCAAAATAACCGAGCAGAAGGGGAAGAGTGCTAAATTAATTACAATGTCAAATCAGAAAAACAAAACTAAATCTACATCGGAGAAATCTTCTAGTGTGCGAACCAAGGTTGCGTCTGCTCAGACCTCAGGAAGAACAACCTCTGCAACAAAATCTGGAAAAGCATCCGTTTCTAGTGTGCGAACCAAGGTTACTTCTCCCCAGAACTCAGGAAGAAAACCCTCAGCAACAAAATTTGGAAAAGCATCTGCTTCAGCTAAATCTTCAAAGACAACATTTAAGTTATCAAAGTTGAAGTCATCCCCTGCAGGTAGGTCCCAAAAAACACCTTCAGGTGGGAAGAAGCGCTCAGAGAGCAGAAATTCCAGTGAAGGGAAATCGAGAGCTTCGAAACTAAGCGTTGTGGGGTTTAGGGGGCGAGCTTCATATTCTAAAAAGAAAGAGTCACTGAGGCCCAGTTGATTGTAATCCTTTGAATCAAGTATTTAAGTTGTTTCTCTTTTTTCTTCTTTTTTGTAAGTTTTGCATACAAATTTTTTTGTAGTTTTTATGCTCATCACGGATCTTAATATGGTAATGCAAATGTTAGTCATGTCTGTAGATTCGCATTCCCTCCACATTCCTTTCAATTGTGAAGTCCTTGAATTGGCCTGTGGATGTCATTGTTTCTTTAAAGTTTAAACTATTGTATTGACTTGTGGATGACAAATGCATTGAGATGCAATCACTTTTTATGAAATGAGGCAAGCATTTTATATTGATTATGATAATATAGGTAGACTGCACCAGAACTACAAGCCTTGTAAGGTTCTTGCTATGCGAAATTATGATGACATTAGAATTTACAATATCTTGTTGGCAATGATTTTCATATGCTTGAGATTCTCATTACTTCCAGGTGAGTAGAGGCTGAGTAGTTTTGGCTGGAGTAACTACGTTTCCTTCAGCGTCATATATGATGACACCCGAGAAATCAGGTAACTGGCACTTCCCTCCCATGAGTATGTTCTTCTGCCAAACCGAAACTCCCTGCTGTTCCTGTTCACCACTGACCATGTTCTCATCGAGGTGTTGGAGTTGGTATTCATGGAATTCTGTAGTAGTGTACATCACTTCATTCTGAAGCTCTATAACAGGTTCTTCATCAATGAAATCATAGCAAGCCACCTTAAATGATCGACGCCATTTTCGGGTATGGGAAGCACACATGAACAATGCAAAAGCACACAAGAGCAGAGACGCTGCTGCTAGGCCAGTCTGGGATGTGCTTAGTGGTGTCAAGAGAAGTTGGCGAGCCATGGCAAGTGTGATGGGTGTTTTGTGGTGGAAGGTGAGGGGGTTTATATAAGCTTCAGGTTGGCCAAAATGGGTTTGTTGAATTTGATGGATTTGTTGCTACTTGCTACTTTAAATTCACAAGTTTGAGTGAGGGATGTGTGGTTTTGGTGGTGTTTGACTTCCACTGTTCTATGCTATTGAGGTGTTTATGTTTTCTCTTGATGATTTAGTTTAGTTTATATATCATTTTCTTCTCTCTGGAACAGTTGAACTATTCCAAATCAAGATCTAAATTATGGGTATTTATGGTATCATAAAAAGAGTGAAAATACTTTTAAATAGTCCAAAATATTGTCAATCGTTTCATAGCATTTCAAAAAAAAAAAATGATGAAATTTCATTTAGATAAAAAGCTCTTTTCTTTTTCTTCAAAAAACAATATATATATATATATATATATATATATATATATATATATATATCATCAGGTACGGGTTCTCATTTCGTGTTAAAATTTATAAAATCACCATTGAAGCATGTAGATTTTTATGTTTGCCATATAAGTCCAAGCTGATCTAATGATCCATAGGTAGATGAATGAAACAGTTGCTTTGCATAAATTACAATATCAATATAGGAGTTCGAATGCAATTCAAATACATAATCTTAATGATAATCCACTTTATTATCGTTCGTATTTTGTTAAAACGTGCATCGTCCTCTCTCTCGGAGGTCGTTCAATATGGAATAGAGTCTCTCGAGAGACTCCGCCCCCGTAGCAGTTCAAGGGTTTTCGAGGGCTCTAGCCCCGCGTTCAAGCCAGGGTGGTCTCGATCTCGAACTCAAAAGCCTAGCTGCCTGAATCTTTGCTTCCTTCTACTACCAGCGGGCAAGCCTTAGTTATGATTTGTATATCGATCCCTTTCCCTTGGTTTGAGGACGGACGGATCTCGCTACATACTAGAAGGATGTTTATATGGCAAATGAGTTAAATTATAATTGTTTGATAATTTTTTAGATTCGACGTGATATATAAAATAAATAAAGTAATCTATAATTTGTATGGGTTACCTTTTACATGGCTGATAGCCTGATATGTGGCCAAAAGATTAACCTAACAAGTACCAAGTGTAAAATGAGAAAACGCTTTCTAGTAAGTAGTAACCAATAAACAATAAAAAGACAGCCTTGTTCATTTTTCTCTCTTCTTCTCCGTGGAAATCTGATAATCCCAAAAATGTTAAAAAGGTCTCAAATTTCACTCTTAAAATCACTTTCTAGACACCATTTTCAATCTTCGCCAAAACCCATATATTCTTTTCCCACTTCGCTCCCAGCTCACCAACTCGCTCCCAACTCATTCCCCATCACAAAACTCAGTTTTCAACTCGGTCAGGCGTCCTATTTTCAACAACAGAAAACGCTCTTCAGCACTGGATCGAGAACCGAGTCGGGGGCCCTGTCGGACTACAACAAAGAGGTGGACATGATAAACCTCAAATTTGCAGAGGCGAGAGAGGAGATAGAAATGGCGATGGAGTCGAAAGAGACCGTGTACTTCAACGAAGAAGCAGAGTGCGCTCGAGCTGCAGTCAAGGAGGTTTTGGACTTGTTTGGGGAGCTCTTGAGGAAGCTGAAGGAGAGCGAAAAGGAAGCTTTGCAGAGATCTATGGGGCTCAAGATTGAGCAGTTGAAAGCCGAGCTGCGACAGTTGGAGGAGGAGTGACTATGAGGTTCGTCAAAATTGCTTCTTTGAACTCTCTTGGGTCGATTCTGTTTTTGGTTGCTTATTTATGTTTTTTTTTTCTTCTCTTGTTTGTGATGTGGGCTCTCATGATTTTTAAATAATGAGTTATGAGAATTCTTTCAATGCCTTTAGGATTTTGGTGTTGCTTGTTATGATTTCTCGTGGAATTTTGTTTCATTTTATGGTGATTTGAGGTTGATGTGATGCATGATTTCTTCGATGAACCTGTGGTTATTTAGTTCCTCAATTGTAGTAAGTGTTACTATGAGCATTCGTTTTTACAAAAGACGGTGCAATGTGATTAATGGAAAAGTGTGTTGTAATGAGGTCTTTGCTACATTGAGATCAGCTGTCGCTAACTAGATAACCAAACTAAGTAGCTATTTGATTTTCCATCATCTGTTGAAAATATTAGCTTATCATATAAGAATAAACCGGAAAGGAGAAACTAATAGAAACAAAATGCACAAACATAACAAGAGCAATTTATGCGGTTGAACTGCAATGAGACAGCATTTGCAAGAAAAATAGCAAGGAATATAATCTATTACCTATTAGGAGATCTTCAAAATGCATAAGGGAAACTTAGCAATAGCCAGGTTTGAATTACTGAGTCTCTCACACACAACTTGACGATCATTCAAATAGTTTATTGATTGCAGCTTTGCTTCACTTTTGATTATAGTGTATACTGTCCTCACAATGGCATTGCCCAATATACCCCGAGGCCTAATCTGTTTAATTGAATGGTAATATTATCCCACATTTTGGACATAATAGCAAGCATTGAAAAACTCTTGTTTCATAGCTTACACTAAATTGTTATGAATCTTATGATTCTCTCAAGTGGCAAGATAGCTGTCATAAATGCTTGACAAATTTGTATGTTCATGTTGGTCCACCACATCTATATTGTGCACACTTATTGGAACCCTAATTTTTCTTTATGGGAAATGTCAACTTTTCAAATAAAATGGACCCGGTTTCCATAGCTGGCTTGCTGAAGCAACGTGAAGTAGTGGAACTCAATTTGAAGGTTGTTTGATAAACCGTTGAAATGATCAAGTTAGTTGTTCAACCAAAACTAAAAAAGAGCTGGAGAAAACTAGAGACTCTGTTTTACCCAAAGGGATTTCTTATATCACCTTATTTTTTTCTTTCTTTATACTTCTAACTTCTGTCTGAAACAACTTTAGGAAAAAATAATAATAATACTATTTATGAAACTAAGGTATGTTAAAATTCATATTTGATATACATGGTACACCCTACAAATATTCTTCTCATCTTAAGATAGACTCTATTCTGGTGCTTACCTATCAGCAACTCCAACAGAGCAAAGACTAACTAATAATTGTAATGATTTTGAAAAAAATATACAAGTTGCTATCTATTAGTATTTATTTGTGTTTTGCCTCGAGGATGAGTTTCTTCTTGCCACAATGGGTTCGGACGCTGCTAATGAATGGCTTCCTCTAATGTCTTTGACAATGTCATGCTCTTTAAATACTTGCTGAAGAAAACAAAAAGAATCACGCCGTGAATTATGGCAATTAAATCAAATAAGCAATTCAAATTTGCCGAAGGAAATTTAGTCCTTGTCAACCAATAGATTTCACCAGTACTCTTTAAAGAACCACTAGAACTGTGGGAAACTGAGAGAGAAAGTTTGGACAATTTTATTGCTTGAATATTTCATACTATAGATGAATCTTATTTGATTTCTTTCTGTTCATTTAGCTTTTATCATTGTTAAATTTCACCCTTGTTGCATATCTCCATTAAATTTATGGCATCATGCCATCATTGCTATTTCTTCGCATCAACCTTTGCATTATGTAGATTTTGGCCATAAACTGACTAGGCAGTCAAAACTTGAGCTGAATGATGCTTAATTTGGGTAAACTTATTAATTAATAATAATTAAACGGAGCACTACAAACCAGATATCTTATTAGTTTAAGAAGGCTTAGTTATCTAAAATGCATAATTTCATGACTTACACGAGCCAAAGTGCAGTCGCACATGTTATAAGTTGAAGAATGCTACAGTATCTAGTGTATGAGGAAATCCTTAATTTTTTAGAATACACAGGAAGACAAGTAGTTATTAAGAAACACAAGAATGATGTACATAAAACCTTTAATATGACAACTTTCAGATCTTGTCGATTCATGGTTTCATTCTTTTCTCTCTTTTTTTTTTCCATCTAATCTTTTAATGATCTCAATGAAGCTACCATTTGAGTATGTTTGGTTGTACAATTTCTTTGGTGTATGCTTCAACATAAAGAATCCACAAACTATAGCATCTCAACATAAGTTGCCTTCATTTATTGTCTCATGAGTTGTTTGACTGCTGATAAACAGAGAGAATCCTGAACCGTAATTTCTGGTTGAGCACCAGTTTTTGTCATGAATTTATAAATATTAGTGCTGCAAATTTTGATAACTTGTAAATATATTGGATGAGTCATGGTCTCAATGGTATCTATCAGACTATCCCCCTTGGTAGTTGGTAGGTGGTTATGCTGTTTCAGATCCATGTGAGGTGTTAAGACAAACTATCTATGGGATCTTCATCATTCTACATGTATATGTAACTCATCCATCATTTTTGGTCTCAAAAGCTAACTGCTTCATATATCAAGTTATTTTCTCATTTTAAGGTTACATGGCAAACTGTTTTTTCGTCAACTTATTGCCTGGTGAAGGAATGTTCTGATGAGTTAATTTAGGCTATAACTGAGCTTGGTTCTGTAACAAAATTTGTGATATTGATATTTGTTTTGATTGACGCAGCCACCATGATATGAATGATACAATCACGTGCCAGGTTGGTACTTGGTAGCTATTTGATAATGCTCAAGATCAGCCAGAGAAGTAATCTGAAAATTGGAGACATGTACCAAATTCTAAGAATCTTCTTTATAAAACAGACCAAGAGTTCCAGGAAACTCACATCCCTAAGGCAAACTTGCTCCTCAACTTTGAAAATTATTGGAAATTTTGAGGTTTATTATTCATTTCATAAGAGTAGAAGCCATTTGTGATTCTATTACATGTTTTGTATTAAATGTTCCTTTTAATTAGGATATTGAATTTTGTTACTTTTCTGCTTCATGATTCTAATAATTTCTTTTGGGCTACGTCATGCCTCAGTGTCTACTCACTAATATGTTGACTGTTTTTGTTAAATTCTAACAAAATGCTTTGTTCAGATGCCGAGATAATATTGGGAGAGTGAAACTGATATTCAGTCTTTACCTGTGATGTTTCAGAGTCATGTTTTTGTGGACTTACCTGTACCTGCATTTAGATTTCTTAAGGAACACAAATAGAATGAAACCATAGGCAATGCTTCTGCATAATGTTTTTTCATTAACCGGTGAGTTTTCCAAAATCAGAACCTGCATTTCGATTTTGGGAGAAAAATCAAAAGCTACTATACATATGAAGGAAAGCATCGAAACATCAGATAAGATCTGAGTAAAGGAATACCCATGATGGAAACACTAGAAGATCGTGTGATATGGCTTTATGGGACAAGCTACATTGAGAAAAAGAAAAATACCGGAATGGTCTGAGTTTTCATTTTCCTTCTCCTTAACCTTTTTCTCATTTATTTAATTCTCTTTTATTTAAAACATTTTCTTATTAATCCACTTGTTGTTTCATTGAACTTCTTCTCCTGTTTCTTCTAACTTTGGTCATTTGTGTTGATAATGTTTGAAGCTTCTGCAACTAGTTTTTTTTAAGGCAGTGATTGTTCATGGTGATCATGGCATGTCTGATGATCCCTTTGGAAGTATTGTCTAGGCACAACCCCATTAAGCTTTCACTTTTTTCTCTTGGAATGTACTTGCATGTTTTCTCTGACTTTGAAAGAAACAAAAAGGGTTCAAAAGCCTAATCATATGTCATTCAAATCAGTGCAAATGTCTGGTTTAGAAGACAATGCATCTGGGTGTGGATTTGCTTTGTTTTTTTATTATTAGAAAGTGAAGAATGTGGGGTTGTTGCAGAAATGAGTTGCTGATTTTCATTTGATTATATCTTCTTTTTTGAGAAGAGAATGAAAAAAAGGGACCAAGTGAAGAATACGGAGATATGGTGTCTGAGAGAGGCATGTGGGGGAATGGGAGAAGACATGCCCTGTTGATGCCTTGTCTGCATTTGCTATGCCTCATTGGGCCTACTTGGCACTTGCAATATCTTCTTGTGCCTGTTGCTTTCTCATCTTTAGAGTTGTGTAAGAGATTTTCATATTGAATTCTCATCTTGTCTGGAATTGAGAAGATTCTCGTTGCATGCATTTGAGATGCACGAGATGAGATTGGTCTAGTACTATTTCTCTCACACCTATATTGTTGAGAATGTGGGTTCGCATTGTGTTGTTCCCCGTATCCCGAATTATTCGTAATTGTTTTAAAAAAATATGTTGCACTTAGATGAGAATGTATCATGGCCAATATGACTTGTGTACTTGTTTGTCGAACAAAGGACAAAGGTTGTAGTAATTGAAATGGGCTTGGCCTTTTCTTCCAATTCTGAAATAGGCTACTAAAGGTTACAAGTTACAACAATTTTCTTACACTGTACTGAGAATACTACCGCAAAAAATAATTGTTACCCAAATTCAAGCAGAAATTCTGGAAAATATTTTATTACATTAAGAAAATCTAAAATTGAACTGACAAATTCTAGTCCACAATTCCCCTGAATTCAGCCATATATCCAGCAACATAACAGAGGCATGGATTAGGGTACAATAAATGCTGTTAAAGTTTCACCAGCTAGAGGATAACAAAAGAAACAAACAAGCTACAAGCTACATTACATACAGTTACACTTGCAAGGAGGCTAGAAACTTGGCAAGTGCTGCAAGGAGGCTAGAAAGCCTAGAATTGTGGACTTGTGTTTACCGTTGTCATTATGAAACATGTACATTAGAGATTAGAGTTGAGACTCAAAATGCTATAATTGCATCTTTGATAATACAAGTGAAAACATGAAGCAAAGCAAGTAAAGCACATTGATGTTGCTAAAAACTGTACAACAAAACCCAAGATCACCATTCCACAGTTACATCACTCTCTTCTCTTCTCTTATCCTGGGATGATAAAGAAACTCAATCACTAACGTCCTTCCAAAATCCAAACAACTAAAAAGATAGAAAGAAAAATCAACTTTGATTTGAGGACTGTTTTATTAGAGGTTGAGATGTTTTGCCCCACTCTTCAGGTGGACTCTTCACCTCCATTAACAATGCAATAACTTCCTTCATGGTGGGTCGTTCTGTAGGTGAAGAGTTGACACAAAACATTGCAATTCCCAGAGTTTGCAGCATTTCTTGCACCATTTGATCCGGCAAACCTTGAAGCTTTGAATCCAGTATCGATACAGCTGGTTCGAAGCTCCCCATTTTCTTCTTCACCCATTCCACTATGTGTAGCCCGTCCCCCACCTGGGACTCGACTGCACTTCGTCCGCTTAGTATCTCAAGCAAAACAACTCCATAGCTGTACACATCGCTCTTCTCAGTTATGTTCATGGTGTATCCATACTCTACATTGATCAAACAATAATGTCATATATATATAGGGTTCAACTACTATACAAGACTTGTATAGTTTCTAGGTTAGTTTGTAACTAAATCCATATATGCAACAAAGAATTTCCTAAAACTTGTGTACATGAGTGTATCGAAAAGCATATCAAATGTAAATGAAAATGAAACTGATTTGCATATTAAATCAAGCATAAGATAATGTAAAGATAAAGGATACTTGCCTGGGGCAATATAACCATAAGAACCGGCTACCCGTGACATGGCATGGTGATAATTGGGAGAGTTCATCAACTTTGCCAATCCGAAATCTGCTAAATAGGCCTCAAATTTGGAATCTAGAAGTATGTTATTGCACTTGACATCTCTGTGAAGAATTGTTGGGACACAATCATGGTGGAGATAAGCTAGACCTTGAGCGGACCCGACTGCAATCTTGTACCTAGTTTCCCAATCCAAGTTCCTGTTTCCTTGCAAGAGCTGTTGCAGGTTACCATTTGATATGTAGTTGTAAAGTAGAAGCTTAACACTTTTATTTGAACAATAGCCTAGAAGCTTGACAATGTTCCGGTGACGAATGTGTCCAAGGATTTGAATTTCAGCTGCAAATGAGTCCACAGCTGGTTCTTCGTCTCTTTTCGTTTTCCATAGCTTTTTAACTGCAATCAACTCACCACTAGGCATCTCAGCTTTGTAAACGACCCCGGAACATCCTTTGCCTATCACATTTTCATCTTTCAGGCAATCCAAGATGTTGTCAATTGTGAAGTTGAGCTTTTGAAAAGGAATGAATGTCCATGGATACGAGAAATCTTCAACTCCTGGTGAAGAAGCCAATGTGTTTGAAGATTTCTCCACTATGTACCTATGATTTCGAGTAACTAGAATCCATGAAGCAACAAGAGCTATGGCCACTGAAGCAAGAATCACAGTAATCAAAGCAATAGCTTTGGCAGATTTCAGTCCATTGTTTCGAATGAGACTTGAAGAACATATAATACCATCACTAGATTGACAGAGATTCGGGTTCTGAAGATACGAATTCGAAGACAGAGTTCTAAAGAATGTTGTGACAGGAATAGGACCTGAAAAGTTATTGCAGGAGATATTCAAGGAAGTGAGACTTGTAAGAGAACCCAGAACTTTGATACTTCCATATAGCATGTTATGTGACACATCAATTGATTGAAGCTGTGTCAGTCTAGACAAAGTCTCTGGAATTTCTCCTGTTAAAGAATTTGAACTCAAGTCCAAACTGATAGTTAAGCTTGTAACGTAACCGATCTCAGGTGGTATTGCACCAGATAAGCTATTGTAGCTCAAATCAAGTAAAGTCAATTTTTGCAAATTCTTGATGGATTTTGGAATTGACCCAGTGAGCAGATTGTTGTTGAGAATCAGCTTGTTCAAGTAACTGAAGTTTCCAAAACTCCATGGAATTTCACCTGTCAAGCTGTTTCTGCTGAGATCAAGCTGCTCTAAATTCACAAGCTCCCCTAACTGAGATGGAATTTCTCCTGTAATGTAGTTGTTGTGCACATCCAATAGCTCAAGAACCGTAATGTTCGCGAGCTCAAATGGAAGGCAACCGGAGAAATGGTTCATGTACAAATCAAGAAAGACCAAGTTCTGTAACTGGCCTATCTCCTTCGGAATCTGCCCCGAAAGCTGGTTTTCTCCAAACCTCAATCTCACTAGTGACTGACAATTAGCAACACTTCGCGGTAGCCCTCCTGTTAACGAATTCCCTAAAAGCAGAAGCTTGCTCAGCTTCTTTAGACCGAAAATCTCTTCAGGAATTGACCCAGTAAGCTTGTTCCTCGAAAGATCAAGAGCATACAATTCTGTGCAGTTTCCAAAAGAAGATGGTATTGTTCCAGACACTGAATTGCCCCACAAGAAAAAGCTCTGCAAGTATTTCAGATTACCAATCTGCCATGGAATCATACCAGAGAATTGATTCTTATCAAGCTGAACAGCTGTTAAGCTAGTACAGTTACTCAACTGCCAAGGAATCAATCTGGTTAGTGAATTATCAGACAAATGAAGCTGCTCAAGAACCAGTAGTTTCCCCAAATCACCAGGTAGATAACCAGAAAGATCATTAGCAGAGACATCAAGCACGACAAGAGCAGAACAGTTTGATATTTCAGCCGGAATTGAACCAGTTAAAGCATTGCCCCATAAAAGCAAACTAGTGAGTTTCTGCAACTTACCCAGTTGATGAGGTATGAAACCAGTGAGTTTGTTCATGTGTAGATACAAATTTCTCAATTCCAAACACAAGCCAAGTTCAGGAGGTATTGAACCAAACACTTCAGTATCATAAATTGCGAAAGTTTGAAGATTGATTAAGTTACCAAATGTTGGTGGTATGACACCAGAGAGACCAGTGGCTGCAGCTCCAAATGTTGTGAGATTGGTGAGTAATCCAAGCTGTGGAGGAATCTCTCCCGTGAGATATGGATTTCCACCAACTCTAAACTGTTGTAGAGAGACCAGAGAACCCAATTGTGATGGAATTGAACCATTGATGAGATTGTCTTGCAAGCAAAAAACTTGAAGTGAAGTAAGGTTTGCAAGTTGTGGAGGAATAGTACCAGTGAGTCTATTTGAGTTCAAGAAAAGGAATTGAAGAAGTGAGAGGTGGCCTAGCTCTTGAGGTATTGAGCCTGTGAGAGAGTTTGACGAGAGGTCTAATAGGTGTAAGTGAGTGAGTTGGCCAAAAGATGGAGGGATGGTGCCTGAAATGTTGGTTGAGGAGAGATTTAGGAGTTGAAGAGAAGATAGAGAGGAGAGTTGTGGTGGTAGAGAAGAGAGATTGAGGAATGTGTTTGGAAGAGACAGAGAGATTACTCTGTTTTGTGGAGAACATGTGATTCCTTCCCATGAACATGGAGTTTGGTTTGATGGGTTCCATGATTTGAGTAAAGATGAGGTTGCTTTTGCAGATGGGTCAGCTGCTGAGAGAAGAGAGAGAAGAGCTTCTCCATCTGGAGAGACTGAAGTCACTAGAGTCTTCTTGTTCATGGTTAATAACAAGAAGAAGAAGAAGAAGAAGAATGGGAAAATTAAGAAAACAGAGTCCTTTTGAGCCATGAAGAGAGGCGTTTTTGGGTGGTGAATAGCTAAATGGGAATGTAAAAATGGAGGTGGTCTTGGTAACGGTGATGAAAGTGAAAGTCCACTCTAGGAGACAACATGCATGTGACAGAGAGAGAGAGAGAGAGAGAGAGAGAGAGAGAGAGAGAGAGAGAGAGATTTGTGTGGTGGTGGTGTTTTGAGGAAGCTTAAATTTCACACAAAAGAGTTGAGCCCATTTATATGCATGTGAAAAAAAGAAGAAGCTTTTTTCAAGTATATTCACAAACCATTAATGGAGGATGTTGTTGAATATACACAGACAAAGAAGTACCAGAAAATGCCCACCTCCCAGCGGCGGCGATGGTGGAGGTGCAGCTGATGACCGGAATGTTGATCAATGTTGATGGTGGAGGTGGAGGTGGTGGTGAAGATGACAAACTTTTTTAATGCTTATCTTTGGTGGTGTATATTCCATGAAAGGTAGCCATGATGTATATGTATGTATTTATCAGAACTGAGCGGCGGTGGTGGAGGTGGTGGAGGTGGCAGTGTTTTGAGTTATAGACTTGTAGCTACTTGGACACTAGAGAGTAGAGATTTTGAGAAAAGGCCTTGTTTGCATTTAAATACCAAGACTTGTTTAAGTTTTTTTAATTCTTATTTAATAGTTGAGTGATTTGAGCGCCACCAATTACATAATTTTTTAAATTGGCCCATGTTGCCCTTGTTATCCAGTCACTAAGCAATCAAGTCTAAAGTGTTTCACCGAGGGCAGAGTTGACTGTTTGGCGTTTCTCCCTCCATCCCTCTCCCTACACGTGTCATCATCTCAGGATTTTAAGCTTCGAGTAGGTCCCATAATTGTGGGACCCTTGTGTTGATCATGCACAATCAGATGGTTGATCCTATTCAAGGGAGAAAAACTTGTATGAGACTGATGTGAAACTATTCGATGCAAATGTGTTATGTAACAATTTTAAATTACAGTTTTAGAATTTTAATGTAAATAATATACTTACATTTGAAAGTCTTACCAAGCAGTAATAAGATCATTTCATGCAAGTTTTTCTCCATTCAAAGTATAGTTTGGTACTTTGGTGTACCTTGTCATTAGTCGGATATTTCATTTATCTCCCTCAAATCTTACTTATATTTTGTTTTATATATTTACTATTAATCAAATAACTATAATAAAAAGTCAATATGGGCATAACTCAATTTATAGATGGACGAACTTAAGGAATGAGATTCTCAGGTCATCGATTCAAATTCTACCAATAGCAAAACAATACATTGTTCCGATTTTAATAGATATTGTTAAAAAAATTATTAAAATTATAAAATTGTAATAAGTTGTATCGAATGCAATAAGTTGACTGTAACCATACCTCTACCTCTAAACAAGTTAGATTTTTAATTCAAATCGCACTGTCACTAAAATTTATCTAATTTTATTACAATCTTGCATTGAATTGTTGTTGATATTATGGAATCAGTTTCAACTTTCTCCATCATTAGATAAAAATGTTCATAGAAGTTTATCGGATATCTCTTCTCTACAAAAATGTTATTGACAAAAAACATAAATTAAAGTTTCTACAAGTTTTCACTTGTATTTAAGACAAATTTGCCATGGCAATATCCTGGTACCCCAGCAAGAGGACCAAAAAGCTCTCCTAACAATGTACTTGATTGAACATATTTTAGTAAATTGAATCCAATAAAAGAAGAACACAGCATGGTGATTTCAGTGAAACATGAAAAATAGTGTACGAGAGAAGGAAAGTAATCAAGAGGTAGATACTAGATAGTGAGGATGCATGTTAACAAGGTGAGACAGTGTTAGTGTTCAACACTATATATCTATATCTAGAGAAAATCTTCAGCGCAGCAAGTGCACCACGAAGTATTGCATCCTACAATGAAGATGTAACATGTGGAATTATTAATGCAATACATATGAATTTTTTTCTGTGACACATCATCTTCGATGGTTGGATACATGACTCAACAGTACACACTGTGTACTCAATAATTCCTCCCATATCTGTATACATTGGGAATACAAAGACTTTGATGATAATATAAGTGAGACGGAGGCAGCTTAGCTTAGGAGATTGTGAAAGTTAAAAGCTTTAATAATAATAATAATACTAGTACTGTAGTAGTAGTATTATTATTACTATTATTATAGAGTAAGCAAACCAATTTCAATGTCTTTTTTTCTTGCATCGCTATTTTTAATTACACAACCTATATTATAAAAAATTTGGATTAGGGGTGGGCCGTGGGCGTGATTTTAGAGGGAGTTTAATTGGGCGGTGGTTTGTGTTGTGAGGGGTAGAATTGGAATTGTGGGTTGGTAAATTGTTTGTCGTTTGTCTATTATAGTGAAAAAAGTTGAAACTTTTACTGTGGTGAATTGGGAAGCGAGGAGGAGGATGGTGGGTTGGTTTTGGGAGTGGAGCAAAAGATAATGAACCACAGAGTCACATGAAGTTTTCAATAAATTAAAATTAGGGCACACCTCACGATTAGGGTTTTTATTAGTTTTCACTCTTCTAAATTTTTCTTACAATTTTTGCCGCACCACCACACATTTCTTTTCTCTCATTTAATATCACTCAATTTTTTGAAATTTTTTCCAATATTTTTAAGTGAAAATGGTTATATAATAATATTCATCTTTAAATTTGACTTTGGAGGTAAATCTAGAATGAATAATATTAAACATCCCACCTACAATCCTACTTTTTTCATCCCAACACATGTGGTATATGAGATGTCAAATTGTGAGTGGATACACATTAATTATGCTTTATCTCATCTATTACATGTATCCACTCATCATTTGATATTTTAAATGCCACATGTGTTGGGATGAAAAATTTGAGATTTTAGGTGGGATGTGTAGCATTACTAATCTAGAATGATTAGTTTTCTAGTAAACGCTATGCGATAGTCGGATGGCGCGCCTATGCGGCTGGAAATTTATTTATTTTTAATTATTTTTCCTACATACAAAACCAATATTCAATCTCTTCAAAAAAAAATTCAATATTCAAATTTTAAACAGTGTAACTAAGATATAAAAATGATTTGATTTCTTCTAGACCGATTAATCTATAAAATCG
The DNA here is from genome assembly GCA_033220585.1 of Dipteronia sinensis. NCBI lineage: Eukaryota > Viridiplantae > Streptophyta > Magnoliopsida > Sapindales > Sapindaceae > Dipteronia > Dipteronia sinensis. The sequence goes on along the minus strand of CM065636.1, from coordinate 68,890,553 downwards.
ACCTACAAATTGGCCAAGTCGCCTGTTTTTTTACATGCCATCTAATACAATCGATTTTGTCCTAATCAGGACGGCCGGCCGGCAACTGCCTAGGCGCATATTTTTGAACACTGAGGCTTTGTTTGGTAAGAGAGAAAGATGGAGGGAGGGAGAGGGTAAGAGGGAGAGGGATGAGAGGAGAGCTCCAATCCCTTCGTTTGGTTGGAGAGAAAAGAGAGGGGAGAGGAGAAGAGGAGGGAGCTCTCCTCCTTTTGGGCCCACCAAAACCAATCCATCCAATGATGGAGGATGAGAGAGGGGAGGAAAAATTGGAGGGAAATTACAATAATGCCCTCCAATTTTGTATTAATCTCTAATTTATTAAAGGACAATATAGTAATTTTATAAATTATATACCAATTCATCCATTCAACCATCTTTTCAATATCAAATAACACGAAGGATTTATATTATCCTCTTCATCCCTCCTACTCTCTCTCCCCCTTAATCCATCCATTCCTCATACTCTCTCTCCCTCCTACCAAACATAGCTTGAGAGTTACATCGATGTAAGGGAGGTTAAAAATCCAAATAGTTAAAAAATTTCAAATGATCACATCTTCTCTTACCACAACGGTGGTGGGGGTTGATTCTCATCATATACATTTAATGAGTTATGGTCCTCTTCTAGCCTTGTTTTTTCCGACTTTTTTTTTTCAAATGTAAGTGAAACACTTACTTGCATGAGAGAAAAAAAAAGTGAACAAATCTGAGTCCATTGGAAGAGTTTCTTCAAGTAGATCTTTTAAAGGTAAATCTTTTACAAGTAAAGCTTTCAGAGGAAAGTGTTGGTCGTTTGGTTATCAATTAAAAAAAAAACTCTTTTAAATGACAGAATTACCAAAACACTCAAAAACAATATTAAATGATAGGGTTATATTAGACATTCTAGTGTTATTAAGAAAACTAAAAAAAAATATATTTGGAAAAGCCATAAATTTGGGATTCTCCAAGTATACGGTTTTTTTTAATCTTCTAAAAGCTCTACTAAATAGCAACCAAACGGCACCAAAAAAAATGGAAAATAGATATTTAATTAAAAAAGTTCATCTAGCCGATAGAGAAGCTTTTCCAAATTGACACTAATAAGAGATATATATATATATATATATATATATATATATATATATATATATATATTATACTTAGATGTCACAAGATTATGAAAAGTCTAGGAAAAAAAAAGACAAGAGAATCATGGTTCACATTTTATAAACATATAAGAGAAGTTTTCTCATTGATATCATGAAAAGTCAAATTTGTGAATATAATATTTGATCTTGGTAGCACGTATCAAACCCCTAAAAAAATGAAAACAAGATGAGATCTAGACCGTCTAGTTAGCCAAGTAGTATGTATCTCACACTAACATCATTGAGGTTGTACGTTCAGTAGTTTTTTTCTTCTTCCCTAAATTCCAAATTATTTATAATCGTTAAACAAAGAAAAAAAGAAGTGAAGTTTAATGTGCTTTCATTTGTGACTTGCTAAATAATAGAGTTATAGGTCATTTGTTTTTTGCACTTGGCACTTAATGCGTCTTAATTGATTATATTAAATTGTTTTGTTTGATGAGATAATATATTTTCAATATTATCATAATTTTATATTATATACATTTATTTTTTTTAACTTATTACTTATGATAAACGTATATAAAATAAATAAATTAAGAAACCTTAATCACGTTGTTACTTTCAACTCCACAATAGATTTTTCAATTTAATTTATTTATTTTTATAAAAATAAAAACCATTTCTATATCATTATTTATCATATCTTAATCATGAATATTTTTTCATTATTTACATAAAAATGATTTAGGATTTGTTAAGTTTTTTTCCCGGTTATTTATATCATAACAAATGTAAATACATGACAATTAATAGTAACAACTAACAAGAGAATATATAAATGCCAAACCAGCAAGTCATACATTTAAGAAACAAATAAGGTGATACTTTATAGATAAGAAAAATGAAAAACAAACATATCATTCATTTTCAAGTTACAATCCCAAATCAAATTTCAGTAAAACTCATAATTGTTCAGATCAGATAAAAAAAAGAAAAAACAAACAACCCCTTAGTTTATAGCTATTTTATTGGGATGGCAATTATATTGCATTAACATGTGGACATATGATTGAGATGTTTTTTTTTGATAGATATAAGAAACAGAACAAACAGAACCAAACTAAACAGGCATATCCACTTGGACCGCCTTAGCAACACAACATGGGTATTCTTCCATCCAATAACGATCCTCCTCAGAAAGAAGAAGAGCATTTTTGGCAAGTAAATGCGCAACCTGGTTGCCCTGTCTAGAAACATAGCCGAAGCATGCACCCATATGATTGAGATGCTTAAACGTAAAAGCTTTTTTTTTTTCTTAATAAATAATAAAAATATGTGAACATATGTTCGGGATTTAAAAAATTATTATGTAGCACATCTATTTGTATCATGCCATAACAAATATAATATGATACAAATTAAATAAGGTTCCTATTATTATGTATTCCAATGGTACACCATTAGGGCTAGGGATGAGCATTGAGAAAATGATAATGAATATAGATCGTCCCATCCCTATCCTCATTTCCCAAACCCTTCTCCATCCTTCCTTTAATTTCTCCATTTGGGGAAAATGGGGATGGGGGAGTTTTGGGGGGAGGTATCCTCATCCCCATTCTCATTTTCCCGTTTCCACGTTCCCCAATTTCCTCTATTTTACTAAAAATTACATATTAAAAAAAACAATCCAAAAATTCAAATACAAAATAAAATACATTATAAATTGAAATGAAATCTAATATTGTTCTTTCCTAATAATAATAATAATAATAATAATAATAATAATATATTATGAGATTTGATGAAAATTGTGAAATGGAGATGAAGGACCTCCCCACATCCTCATCCCTATTTCAATAAATTTGTGGAGAAAATGGAAAATGGGGATAGGGGCCCCATCCCTATTTCAATTTGGAGATGAAAATCATTCTAATTTCTCTATTTTCTCCACAAAAATCACACCCCCCCGGGCATGGGGAAGTAAAGATTTAGGTATTTGGGGATAAATACCCATCTCTAATTAGGATGTTATTACACTGAGCATCTTAATGAGAGAAAAGAGAACAATAGCATAACAAAAGATTCGGAAAGTGGAACTTAATTTCTAACTTATTATTACAATGTTTATTTAAACGGTTAATAATCAATTTATATGTACCCTGCATACAAATAATAATTAAGTTGCGGTTGGAAAGAGAAATTAATTTACCCCTCCCATCTAAGAAATGGATTCAGATCCTACGTTGAGTTAATCTTTGTGTTGCTCAAATAGTTAAACATAATACAATTAACGCATTTAAAATTAGAAAAAAATAAATCAAAATAAATAAATCTCAGTCATAGTCATTGACTACATATGTCGGTAGATCTATTGAGGTCAACTAAAGATTATCTCATGTTCTATTCCCTAATTATCTTTCCAGTGAAATTTATTTTCCTTTTATTTTCATTTCCTGTTCATTCTCTATTAGTAAATGCGTCCTCCAAGAAACTATTTGATATTCATGAGTTCTAATAACCAATATTTTATTTTGTTAAGACTTTAGACATTGGCTACTATAAAGCCATCTCTAATAGAGAGTGGGAGTTATAGTTGTTATTGAGTCTCAAATACTGTTGAGAATGATGTTTATATATACTTTTACTCCAGTGGTACTGAGAGTGATATCTAAGAGTGATATTTTTGTAACAAATATAATTATGCCCAATTTATAATAAGTGGTCTATAAATTGTAATTTATGACATTTAATGTTGATAAAAATAATACATTTTTAAATTTCTCAATGAGATCTTTAAAATGGTACTAATATTTAATATATTTAAATATTTTTAAATTATTACCAAATTTGATAATATTAAAAATTAAATTTTTAAATAAGGAAACATTGTAAAATTTAAATTTCATAGATTATAATACACTTAACATAAACACATACATAAAGCAATATCTTCAAAATTTAATATTGAAGTTTCGATGTGCTTTAGGCAAACTTGCCATATAGCAATATCTTCAACACCGGACCAATTTGTTGCCCTTCCACTCATACTGATCACAAACACAATGAAAGAAAGAAAGAAAAGATTAGAAACTCAAACTATGGATAAATTTGATGTAAAATTATATGATAATGAAGTATATATAGACAATTTTGGAAACTAGCCATTGAAAGGATTTTTGAATTTTTCTTTAATTTTTTATAATTTTTTTTTTGTATTTTTGTTGATTTTCTAGTATTTTTATGATAAAAAATAAATTTATTTCAAATTTTAATGTCTGAAAAATTGTAGACTGTCCATCTCCAAAGGGCAGCAAATCTAATCTGTCCATCTCAAATGGTCAATAAATCAGATCCATCCATCTCCAACGGTCAACAAATACAACCGGATCCCACATACACCTCTATTAATTATTGTATAGGTCCCACAAAAAACCAAAATTATCACTATTTTATTTATCTAACACATAGGTCCCACCACCTTATACATGGAACCCACCATATAACTTTCAATCTTACATTTATTAAATATAACTCAACCAAATAACTCTCAACCTATTTTAACTCTCACTTTAACTCTCCATTGGAGATGATTTTGAGACTTAAAATAAGCACATAGCTCTTTATTAGAGATGGTCTAAATATCATGGGAGTTTCACTTGCTTTTAGTGCAACAATTAAGATGATCTATGGACTATTGGATAAATTACAATTTACATTTGTCTTTAAATAAAAATGGATAGATATTGAGATGTGAGATGTGGTATTTCAAAAGTCATTCTTTCTATAAATATTATCAATATTGCAATTGAACTGATATATATTATAATGAAATTTAATATATTATCTATCCGAACACTAGTATTTAAAAAATAAAATTGACAAAATGAGGTTGACTCAATATTAAACCTCTCACACCCATATCAATTAGGTTATTGCTGGTTCAAACTTTAGAGTGATGTCCTTCCAAAACCATAAATATGCAACCATTATGGTTATGATATTGTAATATACATTTTTTTTTAGAAATGATATTGTAATATACAATTTTTGAAATATTATTTAATTCGGGGTTTTTGGGGAGGGGGGTGACTTAAACCCCTAACTTGGTGATGTAGGTATAATGGGTATACTACTGGACCAACCTCAATATAGTCAATATTGTAATATGAGTAATGCTAGACTTCCCAAATGATTTGGCACATGAGGTGTCAACATTTTATAAATCATGAGAATATGTGGTGAGTAATGTGATGTTGACACCTCACGTGCCACATCATTTTAGAAAGAATTTGATTTTTTTTAGAAACCTAGCATTACACTTGTAATATATATATATATATATATATATATATATAGTCTTTCTATTGTCAGTTCGAATTGATATAAAATAAATCAGTTCCTTGCAAGTGGGCCAATGGATTTAAAAGATGCTTTGACAAGTGCATGTAGACTTGACGTTGGTTTCGGTTCGGTTCGGTTCGGTTCGGTTCGGTTCGGTTCGGTTCCGGTTCGGAACAGGCGGATCCGATTCCAGTTCCAGTCGGGTTCCGGTTTGGCGGTTCCGGTTCCCTTTTTTTCTTATATTTAATCTTATTTCATAAAAAAGATTAGCCATGTAAAATTGTAATTTGTAAATGCATTTTATTGGGTCACCCGCAAAATAAAATAAAATAAATAAATGACAAATTAAAAAATTAAATTAAAATAAAACTAAAAAATGTAAAATTGGCACTGCGCTTAATTTTTACCATAATTAAATTGCATATGTATCCTCTTAAGGTTTAGAGGAATCAAAGACCACGTAGTTCTCTTACCTTTTATTGTAGGTTTGGTGACGACGTGGATTAATCGTTGCTATGATCATCCATTTGACTTTCAGCCGGTTGGTCATCTTTGACGAAATCGTAGGGTTCCTCTTGATCGATTTCTTGTTGTCTATTTTGTGCCTTCATCCAATCATCAACACAAGCTTGTATCTGAATTGATTTCGGACTCATAAGCGAGCGTCTTGCGTCCAGAATATTCCCACTAGCGCTGAACTGTTGTTCCACCGCCACCGTAGAAACTGGTGTTGAAAGAATTTGTTTGGCTATCATAGTCAGTATTGGAAAGTACCTTTCATGCTCATTCCACCATTGTAGGATATCAAATTTTTTAACTTCAGTTTTTTCTATAAACTCAAAAGAGATACTTAGATAAGATTCAAGCTCGGAATACGTGGTGGGGCTTGATGAAAAAGAATCTTGTAATTTTTTGATTTTTTTAGATAACAGATTATACCATAAATTCATGAATCGGGAGGATGATGAGGAATGTGACACATTTTGAGTTTGTGGAACATCTATGTTCAGTGATGGACTATAAACTTTAAGACATTCATCATATAACTCATACAATAATGTCTTAACCCTAACACAACACATATCAAAATCATAATACATTTTTAAACATTGTTCATAATAATCAGATAGATAATCAGACAAATTTTCTAATCTATTACGTGGATCAAAACACATGGCAATCAAATAAATATTTGAAAACTCCTTATAATATTGAAACCATTTTTCCTTCATAGTAGTAACGAACTCTAGTAATTGTGAGTCGGATTCACAATGAGCAAATGCACCAACAATAGTAAGATTCTCAATAATAAATAAATGAGTTGTAGGATAATAAACACTAGATAAATTGTTAGTAGCATTATTAAAGACTTTTAACAAATCACAAACATTGTTACAAACATCCCAATAACTTTGATAAAGATTAATGTGACGAATATGATATTGAATAAAAGTAACTAATAAATCCCTATATTCATAACCTCTAGCAAGCAATTTATAAGTAGAATTCCAACGTGTTGGAACATCACGAGGAAATCTAATGACACGCCTACTATTTTGTTTACAATATGTTGCCCATGCTTTCATTGCAGAAGGATGTTTCCATAAAAAATAGAAGGCATCTTTAATGGTTGAATAAATTATTCAAGAGTTTTTCATCCTTTTTGAACACGTAAATTTAAAACATGGCATGCACATCTTTAATGAAAATATTTACCACCAAGATAAGGTTTTCATAATTCAATTAAAGTAGGAATAGAAGCGGTATTGTTAGAAGCATTTTCAAAACCAATTGCAAAAATTTTGTTTTCAATTTTATACTCTGCAAAAATAATTCTAAGCTGTCTAAAAATATTAGCAGCAGTGTGTTTATCATCAAAAACTCTAAATGCAAGAATTCTTTTTTAAATAGTCCATGCATTATCCATGTAATGGCAAGTGACACCCAAATATGAATGTATTCCTCAATGGTCACTCAATATGTTGGCATATACGGAAACACGACCATTATATTTTTTAAAATATTTTTCCAACTTTTTCTTTTTTTTGTCATAAATGTTTTCAAGTGTTTCTATGAACGTGGCTCTAGGAACACGACATGTAGCAGGATTTAATGCTCGTTGACAATAATTAATAAAACCAACTTTTTTCACAAAAACTAAATGATAAGTGTTCTACTGCAACCATTCTAACTAATTATTCTCTATTTTTAGTATCACTATATTTAAATAATTGTTGGTTAGAGAGAGCATACCTGAAAATTTGAACTTGTGAACTCGATCTGGCATGTGCGTCTGGATGTGCATTTGTTATATGCTTCTGATATGTGCCATATCCTCCAGATTTGTGCCACTTAAATACTTTTTTTGCAGTAATTGCAAATCACTACAATGCTTCTATCTTCTTGCGTAACTTTCTTCATATGGAGTACGAAGAGATCATATTTGACCTGCTTCTGTAACTTTTCTTCTGTATGTGGATCAAAATCAAAATCCGGAGGGGGATCAGGCCCATTCGAGCCAAGATCAAGCATATTTTCTGATTGGCTTGTCAAATGGGGGGTGACATCGGGATCGGGTTCAAAAATTCTTAGAGAGGGATGAGATTATGGAGATTTTAGGCCTAGGTCTTCAGCATATACTTGGTTTTACAGATACTCGTGATATGCGGTCGTCATAACCGAGATTATCCATCATACGACTCTTATCTTTCATCAAAAAGGAATGCCTAGGACCGTCACCACTTCTATTTACCATTTTAAAAATTGAATTGTAAAATTCCTTAAACAAAAAATGTTAAGATATAAATTCCTTAAACAGAAAATGTTAAAAAATTGATGGAAATAAATTTGGAAGAAAATTAGAAACTTAGTAGTTAATAATTGCAAATAAAATAAATTGGAAATAAGATAAATTGTAAATAAAATAAATTGGAATTTAGAAACTTACTAATTGAATAATTGCAAATTAAATAAATTGGAAATAAGATAAATTGTAAATAAAATAAATTGAAAACTTAGTAATTGCAAATTAAATAAATTGAAAACCTAGAAAGGAGAGTGGAGTGTGGAGAGTTAGAGAATTCAGAATTGAGGAAATTGGAGGGTGGGATTTATTGAAATGAAAAAGAAAAGAAAATAGAAATGAAAAAAAAAAGAAAAAGAAAAAGAAAAAGAAAAAGAAAGCCAATCAAACCGTTGGGCCCTCCAACAGTTCAATCAAAAGAAAAGAAAAAGAAAAAGAAAAAAAAGTGAACCAGACCTTTGGGCCCTCCAATAGTTCAATCAATAATTTTTTTAAAATAATAAATAACGTTGGAACCGAACTAGATGGTTCCTTAAAAAATAGAACCAGAATCGGAACCGCCCCGGTATCGGTTCCGGTTTTTCCTAGGCGGTTCCGGTTAGGGTTCGGTTCATCGGTTCGAACCGAACTGGCGCCATATCTAAATGTATGCAGCCAAATCAGCATTTAAATCCAATGACCCACATATAAAGAAATGATATATCTTATCAATTCGAACCGACAATAGAAAAATTGTGTGTGTATATATATAGCTACTATTTACAAATGTTTTAGCATCTGATGATTGAACTATATATAGCTACTATTCACAGACGTTTTATTTCTATTCCATCCAAACCTCCAAATTTCAATAGTAAATTGCATTATAAGAGTATCTCCAATGCAGTAATGGATTGTGAAAAAATTAAATGCCAACTAGGGCAAATAGACATTGTGTTCAAATATGTCTCTCCAAAACTATTGTTGCTATTCAATATCAAGCTGATGTGGTAAAAAAAAATTATAGACACTGTCAAGTTGAATGTTAGCTTTCAGAGACTCTGTTAGACAGCTATATTGTAGGACAACTCAGCATTTGAAGCTAAATATAAAAAAATTGTTTAGAATATTGTTTGATTAAAAATAAAAAATAAAGAAAATAATAAAAAATGTCATTAATAAATTAATATTTAAATATGAGCATTGTAAATTTTTTATTTGGCTGTCCATCAAGTAGACTTTTATGCCACATATGAAACAATTCTCTTGATATTATTGACATTTCACTATACATTCACATAGGAGAAAAATCACATGTCCATACATCGATACTCACAATCCTATATCTGTTCAAAAAAAAAAAAATACTCACAATCCTATATCTATTATATTGTAGTTTAATCAAACACATAGCTAAATTAAACAATTAATAATAATAATAATTTATTTGCGTGGATAATAAAGATATAATTAGTTTTTTTTTGAGACAACATATTTATTAATTCAGGTATTTTTTTTGAAAGGATTTACTATTGGTAGAATTCGAGCCGCTGACTTGAGAGTCATTTATCCAAGCTCCAAACTCGTCCATCTACCAGTTGAGCTACATCCCTGTTGGTAAGATGTAATTAGATTAGAAAGATATATTAAATAAAATAAATAAAATAGAAATAGGCGTTGCATTTCTTAAGGTGGCAGTATCAATAACTCTTGATGGAAGAGATATATATTTGATGAGATTGATAGATAACGTAGATTGGTGGCATAATATTGGATTATTTTCTTAAATATCAATGAAGAATCTTGAGATTTAATTAAATAAAAAATTATAATAATATAATACAGTAGGTTTTTTTTTTTTTGACAAAAGAAGATAACAAAGCAGTAGTTAATTAATTATATTTTAATATTATGTAATACTTTAAAGAATATATATTTTTTAATATTAAATAAATTGTGTTATGTATGTGAGAGGTCCAGGCAGTTCCCAGTTTACGTTAATGCGCCGTTACATCTCTGTTATACACTACTTAATAATTAATAATTATATTGTTAATTATCATTATGTATTATACTTGTATTATCCACTTTTGACTTATATATTATTGCCTTTGACCTCAAGTACTGCTCTTTGGGATTCAACTTTGCAATTATAAAATATTAATTCAATTCGCTTTTATAACATTTAATTAAGCGTTAATTATTTCATAATTTTAAGGTGGACCGATGCTCTTCAAAGTCCCTTTAAGAGCTTGTTTGGTTGGACTTTTGAAAAATTTCTGTTGGTAAAAGATCTACTTATAGTAGATCTATTAGAAATAGAGTTTTTGAAAAAAAAAAGTATAGTTGTTTGGTTGATAGATTTTTTTTTTTAAAAGAACTATTTAGAGAAACACCTCTCTATAAGCTTTTACCTAGTAGAGATTTAAACTCTACTAACTTGACAATCTCAAAAATCCAATCAAACAACTCTAAGAAAGCTTAAAAATCCAATCAAACAACTCTAAGAAAGCTTAAATAGACGTTTATAAAACTTTTGAGGCAGTGAAAAGCTCAACCAAACGAGCACTAAATATCTTTCTACACTCCATTTTATATATGTTTGTTATATAACTACTTTGTCCTAAATAAAATTACTAAAAAATATATAAAGAAATTATTATTATTATCTTTTGGTGTTTCACAAACCCTAAAACTATTTTGCCCTCAATTCCTCAAATGAATACTATTTTAAATATTTTATTTCTCTTCTAATTTTAACACATCACTAGAAAATAAAACAAAATTTTACAAACACCCCAATTATCGTCATCAAAAAAAAAATAAAAAAACTAGATTAGACAAAAAATAATCAAAAACCGAAATTAAAAAAGAAAAAAACTTAGGGGTGATTTTTTTTTTTATCTGAATACTTAACAGTCCTGAATTTTTCTGAAGACTGAATAGGGACTGAAATCTGAACTTGAATAACATGTTTGTTTTTTTTTTTCCTCACATCTGAATGTATTGTCAACATGTTTGTTTTTTAAAAGTAAAATTGTCTGAAACCAAGTAATTTTATATTTATACCCACCTTAAACAATTATACATATAATATGAAATAAAAATAATCCAAAAATAATAATTATATATGAACAAATATGATTATGATATTCTTCTTCAATTACAAATAAACTTCATTTTTATTAAGAAAAAAAATGTTTTTGTTTTCAAAAAATAAAAGGGGCACCATGAAAACTCACACAAAACACTCTAAAAAAAATAATATATAAATACATCACCTTAATATCAAAATAAAGTATTGATATTAAACATCAATATGAGAAGTGATTAGGGTTCTTTTTTATTTTTAAAGCTATTTAAAATAAACAATATATTAAAATAAAGATTTTTGTACCATATATAATTATGATGAAATTGGAAATATATTATGTAAAGGGGATAGTATCGGAAGAAAAGATTTAGGATTGCATTTAATGCAATTAAGTGATTTGCAATTAAGTGAAAAGTCATGATTTTTTACTTTTTATTTTAAGTTATTTGACCACTTATAAAAACAAACAAAACAACTTAATAATTATGATTCAGACCCATTAAGTTTAAAGTGAAAAAAACAAACGACCACTTAATCATCAACATTCAATTTTAGCAACACCAAAAAGAAAAACAAAATCACAATTGGAAGAAAATAAAAATAAAATCCAGAATTAATAAAGAAAATTATCATTCGGTTGCCAAAATTAGAAAAAAAATCAAAATTCAGATTTGAAATAAAAACAAATTCCTTAGAACACAACCAAGCCCTTAGAGCATCTCCAATGCAAAAATGACTTACATATGAATAATTGTTGACATAACAACAATATCAAGAGACTTGCTTCCTATATGGCATAAATATGAGCTTGACAGATAATCAACTTAAAATTTGATCTCCAATGCTTACGCTTAAAATATATTTTGTTTCAATGACGTATCTAATTTTATTTACTATTTTCTTTTTTATTTTATTTCCTTACCAAAAATAGATAGAAAATTAATATCAATTTTAAAAGTTTACTGAGTCAACCTAAAAAGGGTTGTACAACAGACCGTCTGAAAGTGGACGGTCATGTTGACAATATCTATTATTTTTTTTTTGTCACGTCAGCTTGATGTTGAATATGCACGGTTGCATTGGAGACACAATTATTAACCGAATGTGTATTTATCCTACGTGACATCTCTTTTTCTCACAAGCTACGCTTGTATTGGAGATGCTCTTAATCATCAGCATCATCACCAAAACCATCCATTCGTGTGTTTGCCTAATTTTTTTTTTTGATGTGTACTTGCCCAGAAAAAGAAAATTCACGTTGACTCTGAAAATTTTGAAAAAAAGAGTTAACCAAAGAAAAACAAACTTGCCGATTTCAGTATTCAGTAAAAAAAACTGAAACAAAATGTTATTTTTTTAATTGGTTTTTATGATGAAGTGTCAAAAGTTAAAAAAGATCATTTAAAAAAAAAATTGGAGTGTCCATAGAATTATTTTTAAAAAAATTAAGGTTTTGAAATGAAATGTATTTAGAAAAATGAGTGTCAAAAGAAAAAAAAATAGATTATAAGGATAAAATCTCTTTTAAAAATGAGTGTCAAAAGAAAAAAAATTGAATTGCAAAAAGAAAATCTCTTTAAGATATTTATATACATAATTTTAGATGGTTTCATAATCTATTACATAATAGGTTTAGCTACAAGATATGAATTGTATTATTAATGATTAGTTAAGTGAGGGATGGTTAGTTAATCTTTGTTTCAATTTTTTTTAAATTTTTAAATCCTTAATTTATATATACCTTTTGATTGAAATCTAAAAGCTAGAAATTTATCCGGCAACCATACAATCCTGTATAGTAACTGGACCAAAATTTATCGAAAATAACTTATAATACTAAACACTATTGCTATGACTCTTACACAAAGTGATAATTTCATTAGATTGTTTTTTATTGTTATTGTAGATAGTATATCTATCTAATCAGTGAAGCTATATTAATTTTGAATTTATAAATTTTATGTTCAACATTTATTTAAAACGATGCTACATCATCTCGTACCAAAGTTTTCAAAGAACATGACATAATTGTCTCAGTAAATTTGTTTTTTTTTTTTTTTTTTTTTTTTTACGTAAAGATCAATAGTTTTTGTTATTCATTGTAAGGGAAAAATTTGCGACCTTGTGATAATTTGTTTAAATATTATTAAATTTATCATAAACCTCTACGGGGCGGTGTCAGCCAGAATATTCAAGCAAAGACTTGGAAAAAATTTGCAACACATGTTTTTGGATTCATACTCTAATAAATTATATCTATGGAGTTGGAGCCCAAGGTAAATATGTGTCTGGGGAGAGGAAGTAATGACTAATGAGGCCCAAGTCATCCCAATTTGACAGCATTATAGTACAACCTCAAGAGTCAAGAGAAAACCTGATTTATTCATCGCTCTGAAATTTGAACCACTTCCAGTTTGTGCACAAATTTGCTTCACTATCGAAGGGTAGGGCGTCAGTTGGAGGGGGTACTGATTTTGGACTTGTGGAAACAACAGGTAGCTTCTGCCTGTACTTCTTCGCCATCCCTTCAGCTTCAGAGAACACTCTCTTCAAAGAATGCGATATATAATATCAGTTAAAAGCTCTCATAGCTACGCTAAACTAAGAAGCACATAATACATTCCTTGTGTAAAAGAAAGATAAATAAGAATATTATTTGCACCTCTTTGTCTGATATTAGGAGGCCAGGTTCACTTTCGAGGTCAGCAACACTGCAACATAAGAAAAATTGTCATCAGCAGATACTAAATGCCAAAATTTGGCATCAGTAAAAATTTCCTGATAGAAACGTTTAGTAGTTGTATCTTTCTCAAGCAGGTTACAATATCCACTAAAGCAATGAATTATGAAAAACTATAACCTATGAAAGGAAAAACTACCAGTCATAAAATTCTCATCAGGCAACATGCTCACATCTAAAAGTCCCCTCCTGGACTTTTCAGTCAGGTCTCTGGTCAAAATTTAGCATCGCCCCTCAATCAGGGAAAGAAAGGAAAAAAAAAAAAAAAAAAAAACACAAAACAACTATAACATCACATAGTGTAAATAGGGAGCTCTTGAGCCAGTAAGGATTCTCAAGAAAAGTCGAAAGCAACTGAAAATTATTAGTTCCTATAGTGGACCAGATAAGATCCTAGTGGCTTTATATGTTTTATTCACATGTCTAGTTTGTAAATCCAGGCCATTGCAAGCAGATATTTGAACAAAATATTTATGCATAAAAAAACTATGCAATGAACACAACCTCTGCAAGGCAACCCTCAATTACCTTAGAGATATTTTGTCAGGAAACGCTGACTTCACGACAAGAACTTTAACCGTCTCACCCTCCTTAAGTAAGTCGTTTACAGAAGTAACTCGGCTGCGGCTCATATTGGAAATATGCAACAACCCACTGCAAATGTATTAAGAAGTTCAAGATAATTCTTCACTAGTGATGTAATACACATACTAACATTTACTGACAGTTTCAAGTAGACTTGAGCTAAAGAGAAATGCCTTGGGTATATAATGTATATTGCAAAGTGACCAGAAAAAGCTTTCGTATGAAACTTTGGGACACAAAAGAAAGTGTAAAGACAAAAAAATTTAGAAAATTTCTCTAGTACATAACATCCAAAAGAATGTCATCTTCCCAGAAGATTAGAGAAAAACATATTCATCTGAGCTTTAGAATTGACTTTTTTGATAAAACATTTGACAAGAAAGAAATTCCCTGATTTCAACTAGTGCAAAGCTTAATATTAAAAGGGTCACAGGGAAAACTAAAAATATGAATCATGCTATATTTCCTGCTATATTTCCTTGTCTCATTAAGAAATCACCTCTTCTTTTTTAGATTTGGCCGATCTCCAAGTAATCACTTCATTATGTCACTTTTCATTTACAAGATCACTCTCTCTATTTCTCTCCACGCTTTTCTTTTCCTCATTTTGGTTTAAGTAACTATTTAATTTTGCAAACAACGTCATATACTGTATTTTCATTTTCTTGGCTCAGTAATCTGATTCAGCTTATTGCAAATTCAAGGTTTCTCACTCATTCCTTTGGCGACAGACCAAAAACGAAAAATCAAGAGCAATGTATATTAGAACTGGCAGCAGGGTTTTATATTGTACTCACCTTCTGTTTGTGTCTCCTATTCTTATTTGAGCTCCATAAGGAAAGATTTTCTTGACAGTTCCTTCTAAAAGTGTTCCCTCCCTAAGGTTTAACATTGCCTACAACATTTTGAGGCAAAGTCAGCAAGCCACCCTTTCTTCCCAAAATAATTGGGACCAAAAAAAACCCCCCAAATAATACAACAAGAGAGTAACAAACTGACAAATTGAAACTGACCCAAGCCTCTTTTTCACTCAGTATTAAGTCATTATTTGCTTCATTTATTCGAGTAATTTCCACATGTATTTGACGACCCACCTACAACAAGAAACAACAATGTATAAGAAGCATACAATCAATGGAACAAAACAAAGGAAATGAATTGATAAAATGAATTAGCGATAAAATATAAAGAAGGCAACACCTTATCTAAATTATCAATAACTCAAGCAAGATGATTGACCAAGGAACCAACAGTGATAACCTAATATGTCCCCATTCTGTGATTCCTTCAGAATTCAATGCATTTGTAATTACTTTATACATAAGTTAATGAACGTATTAGTTCCTTTCCTTGACTGATATTTTGAGGTCATTGTTGGTTACAAACAGTCATATCTTGAAAACATGTTCACTTCTAACTTTTTATTGAATAACTATATTACAAATTCTGTATTTACTGACGCTATCATATTCATCATACCTACATCTTTCAGTTACTTACAGATAAAGTTGAAGAAAGTAGATTCCAAAATGAATAACTTTGGGTCGAAGTGTAATTCAGAATTGCATGTACAAATTTAGAAGCATATGAGTTCTTAAAGATGAAAAGAACAATGAAAATGGCATTAGCATGCTGGATGTGATGGCTATTTCCTAAATTTCCTTAGTTGTTTCCTGATGCTCAATCCTCTTTAGTGAATGAAAGAACTTGTGATCTGATATATTTAGCAGTGTTTTCTCTTAATTTCAATAACTCAGTTTGTAATTATTCAGAAAAAGGGAAAAATCTCTCTTACTTTTACCTACAATAAACCTATGGCTTGTTAAGGAGTCATAATCAGTGCATTAACAAAAAGTATGAAGTATCTCTCCAGTATAATCAGTCTTGATTCTTTATCAGCATAAGAGTGAATTTCAAAATTATTTCAAATGTTTGAAATCAGTGCATAAGAGTAAGCATTATTTAAGGATAAAGGCCTCACAGGTGTAGAACAATAACCACAACCAATTAAGTAGCTTAGAGTCCATAAGGTGCAAAAAAACTAAAGAGTTTCAAGATTCAACTAACATTTTCTTTCAGGTCAGTGAAGTTGTTTACTCTGTTCAGCAACTCTGCTTTGGGAAGGAATGCTCGCAACCCCTGCAAAACAAAATATAAAAATGACCAACATTCGAAACTCATGTGGATGAACAAAAAATAAAAAATAAATAAAAGAAAGAGAATGAACCTCAATTCTTGTAAGAAGGCCACCAGTGTTCCACTCTGTAATTTTCACCTCGATAGGTTCATTCAGTTGTTTTATCTGTCGAATGAAAGTTAAGTTCATCAAAAATACACAATTTCATCATAAACTACAATTATCAACAAGAAGTCATATTACTGACTGCAAGTTAAATGCTTGCAGCAAAAACTGTCGCAAAGGAAAAACAAATAATATGAAATAGGGCCACCACGAATATCATTATGTATAACTGATCGAAAGTATTCAGCTCAGAACATAATAAAATAATTCCACATCATAGCAGCAATAAAAGGAAAAGGGCAACAAGCTTATAAATTCTACACCAAGTTTACCAAAACCAACCAAACTATAGAGAACAAAAGAAAAGAAAAAGTGAGAAAAGAACCTGCCTCACTCGATGCCAAGCCATCTTTCGGATCAGCCTTCTGGTCGAAAGCAATGGCCTTCCACTAAGAGTCCTCCCAAGAACCTCAGCAAACAAAACAGTTCCAGTCTCCACAACAGGCCTTCCGGGGCCCGAGCCACCACTCATAGCATCATCATGCTTGACAATTCCCATCTTACCTCGAACCATAAACTCCTCAGCATCCTTCTTGAAATCGCATAACAAATATTCCATCTCTTTGTCATACAAAGGCAACACTTCCTTGGTCAACATTGTACCCAATAAGTCTGCCCCAACATTCACATCAAGCTTGTTTTCATTACCAGAAACCACAACGCCAACAACAAAATCACCAGGTTTCGGCTCATAATACACCACATTAACCTTCTTGGCTTCATCTACTCTTTTATCCACATCACTATTCTCACTAGAAACTTCTAACTCACCTACCTCTTCTCCTACCTCTTCTACCGAATCAGAAGGCTTAAAGAACTTCAAAAAAGGCGCTAAAGCCTCATCTTTGTCAGGTTTCTCAGACTCTTTTTCAACTTCTGAAGCAACCTCATTACTTACAGGCTTATTAAGAAGCTCAAGCTCATCATTCTCATGAATTCCATCATTTTCAAGCTTTTCAGGCAATTGGGTGCCGGAAGATTCATCAAAAACGTCTTTTTGAGAGCAAAATCCAATCTGGGTACTTCTCAAAAATGGAAAACTAGTTGAAAATGTTAGGGTTTTAGGCGACCCGGGAGTTGAAAATGAGTGAAACTTTGGAGTATTTTGAAGTTGGTATTTGTTAACAGTGTTATTGTGGACAAAACTAAAAGAATTGAGTGGCGGTGAAGAGGTGAGAAGAGTGAAAGTAGAAAACTTACAAGGTTGAAGAAGAGTTTGCATCTTCTCTTATCCTGGGCTACTCATCAGCTACTTCTCTAATTTCTCTGTTTTTTCTTTCTTTCTTTCTATTTTTTCCCAAAAAAAAAAAAAGCATTTTTCCAGTTTACTTTTCCGAAACTTGTTTGGGCCTGGGCTTGTGTTAGTAGTAGAATTTTTGAGGAGATTCAGATGCGTTTGTTTGTTGTGGTTTTAAAATAATCACCTTATATCTTTAGTTTGGAGCAATAAAGTGTTTAGTAAATTATTCAAAATCATTTTATTTTATAATTGGCTTTTCCAATAATAAGCTTTTGAAAACCTATGAAATGTACATAATACCTTTACTTTTTAATAAAAGACAATAATACCTTCATGTTCAGTAATTATTAAAAAAAACTGAGATTTTGGAAAAATAACAACCAAATAAAAATATAACTATTTTTTAATTAAAATACTTTAATAAATAAATTGTTAAAAAAAAAAAAAAAACTTAAGTATTCATCCATGCTGGTGCTCAACACCAACAATAATTGTCTGAGGAGAACTAACTTCATTGGGGTCGTAGAGGCCGGTTCTCCTTTGACGATGGAGGAGGAAGCTTCCTCCATTTTCACAAAGAAATCGCGTGTATGTCGATGGTGAGAGAAGAGGTCGGCGGCCACGTGACGAAGGCTAATGACTCCCTCGGTAGAGAATCCAACGAACCTGCAAACGGATGCGTTATTAGAGAGGTTGACATTAAGATGCTGAGTTTTAAATGTGGAGGTGGAGCTTGAGTGAGTGACTTATGGAGAATGAACGAGTTTCCTGAGTCCAATTTGATTTTGTTGAAGTTATTTAAGAATATTACAACTAATTGTTAGTTGTATTTTGACTAAGCATGTACTAGGTTTTTATCCCTATGATTCTATTTCTTTTTTTCTCCCATGATTATGTCCTATATATTCACGTATCATTCAGATGTCAATATATCAATACAAGCTTCTTTTCTTTTATTTAATTGCAATACTCTATTAACATGGTATAAGAGCAAAGGTTTGATGCGAAGTAAGACTTAAGAAGTATTGGTGGACAATATTTGAAGATGTGCATATATTTTGTTCATGGTAATTCTTTCTCGATGAGAATACTATTTTTAGCACTCTCATATAAGGAATTCAAACTTAGACAAAAAACGAACCACCACAAACTCTACTCTTCTCTTTATATCCGAAGTTGAGTTTCATCAGTAGAGACAAGATGATAAGAATTAAGTTCTCCCCACAACCCTTCAAGAACTTCATAGTGTTCACTAAGAGACTTGTCACCCTGCTGACATGAAAAGAAAGATGCATAAATATCATAAATTCTGGAGATATTCTTAGATTGACCAAATCGATACCGGAGAGAGTCCAACAATTCCTTTTTGGTATCCACCCATATTGTTGTTGTCGCAAAGGAGGGTTCCATACTGTTCTATGGTATCCTTCTACACCCACTTTCAATCATCTTTGCCATAAATAGCGGGTTTGGCATCAGTCAAGTATTGCTCATTGCCTTGAACAATCAAATATTTTTGAACCTCTCTTGACAATAGTAGAAAACTAGTATCATTCAATTATACTACAGTCACAGAAACTCTTAACACAGGAAGGATGAGACATGGTAGATGATGAAATCTTGTCATATGAAATAAAATTCAAGAATAAATAGGAACCCCAATACACCAATTATGAAATACTAGAATAGCACAAAAGGAATCAATCAGACGATATGCTCACTTAATTACACAAATTAGGGGTGTGCATTTTTTATTTGGTTTGGGTTGAAGCTCAATATCTAACCAAACCAATATGGATTGGTTTGGCTATTTTTCAACTAAAACCAAACTAATGTGATTTTCCAAACATATTCAAACCAAACCAAAAAAGTTGGGTTGGTTTGGGTAGGCTTATCGTTTTAGATTTGAACTCAAAAATCATTTTTTATACTAATATATATATATATATATATATATATATATATATAAAAACTGATTATCAGGTCAGGTATACCTGATTTAGTGAAATTTCAGGGATCTTCTTTTAGCCGTTGGATTGGATGAATCCAACAGCCCATGCACTCCACGTCTCTCTCTCTCTCTCTCTCTCTCTCTCTCTCTCTCTCTCTCTCCTTATTATGCTCCTCTCTCTCTTTCTCTACCATGTAGTCCCATCACCTTTGTAATTTCCTAAGATGGATAACAAGCAACCTAAGGGGGGGGGGGGGGGGGGGGGGGCTTGGGATGGTGTTCCGAACTTTGATTGTTGCACAAACAATCTTAAAAAACAAACACCAAAAAGCTTCACAAGATGGTTAGTATTAACAGTTTAGAGTAACTACTACAAAGGGGGGGGGGGGGGCTTGGGATGGTGTTCCGAACTTTGATTGTTGCACAAACAATCTTAAAAAACAAACACCAAAAAGCTTCACAAGATGGTTAGTATTAACAGTTTAGAGTAACTACTACAATGTAAAGTAAATGAATTCAATAAAAGAAAAAATCAACACAAAGATTTTTTTAACGTGGTAAAACCTCACAACTTGAGAAAACATCGGGTTGATTCCACAACCACCGGCAACACTATCTTTCACTATTTGGTGAAAATACCTACAAGGTTATACGAAACAACCTAGAGAGTGGGGGAGGAGGTGAATAGGTTAACACTTTATTTTTAAACTCTTTCGAGACTTTTGTCAAAACCTTGGTGAGCATACAAATTATCCTTTAACAAGATTGTTTCAAGAAAACAATTAACACATGTAATGGATAGAGCATGACACACCAAAACTTGTGTACATGCAACACACACAATAAAAGCTCATTAATCTTTGAAGATTGGATTGGCATGATTTACAGTTTCGCTCACGTGGACAGATGAGTTAGTTTGGCGAGATGCCCACGCACCTACAAGGCCAAGGGAGCAAATGGTAATTTGCCATCTTTTTTCCCTTTTGCTCCTTTTTGCGCACCTTTCATGTTTTTCAACCGTTCTTTAGCCTCCGAACTCCGAATTCGAATCCGTTTTCGGATTACGAATCGGGACTCTCTCAAGCACATAAACGACTAGAAACTTTGACCAGAAAATAAGAAATCGACTCGATACACGAAGGCAAAGACAATGCATGGTAAGTGACTGGAAAGTTTCATAACTTTTTACTCGGAACTTGAAAACTAATGAATGAGTAACCGAAACGACCGAAACTCAATAAGGAATAATATAAGATCAAATTCAAGTCTGAAATCCATAAAACATAAACAAATAAACACATGAACACACAAGAATGCCATTTCCTAGATATAGTCCTAGAACATGGAATTGACAAAACTTGTCAATTTAAATCTAATGCATGAGCATTCAATATAAAGTGTGTGAACATGTTATACCAATTGAGTACAACGATGCAGTGACACATATGGATGCAATGTGTATGTGTGCCTTAACGCCTTGCAAGAGGAAAAAGGTCTTAAAATAGGGTTTTATTGAAAACTAACCCTTTTGGGAGCCAAAAGTTAACAACTAACCTCATTTTGAAAAACTTGCAAAAATAACTCTTTTTTCATGCAAAAATACTATTATACCCTTACTTACTCTTTTTTTTCTTTGCACTTTATATAACTCTTTTTTCTCCTCTCCATATATTCACTTCTTTCCTCTCATTTTCACCTCCCTCCACCACAACACCAAATTCGGTGATTCTCTTTCTCTTCTCCATATATTTTTCTTTTGTTGTCTTTCGGTGGCTCTCTTTCTCCTCTCCCATTGGGAAACTAAAAATTATCCATTCACCACAAGGTCATCCACTACAAGGGTTTATTGAAGAAGCTTTGAGGTGAGTTTTTTTTAAACTTTTCTTATCTTCAATCTTCAAAACTTGCATTAGGGTTGTTTATTTTGGTCAAAATAGTTGACATTAATGTAATAGAGTATGAGTCTTGTGTGAATTTGGTGTTATTATGATAAATTTAAATTTTACACTTAAATTTAAATTTTATTTGTGAATTAAATTTCTTATTTAGTTTATTTTGTGTAATAGAGTTGGTAATTTTTGTGCAAATAGTTTTCATGAATATAATAGAGTATGGGTCTTGTTTGAATTTGATGTTGGTGTGGTTAATTTTCCATTATTGTATTGAATGTAGACAATTGTTAGTTTTTTTTTTGTAAAAATGTACCCAGATGCGAATTCCAAACAGCGTTAGGATTTTCCTAACGGAGGTTGGAATTCCAAACATCGTTAAGATTTCCCAACTATGTTGAGATTTCCTAATTGTGTTGGGAATTCCTAACCGTGTTGGGAATTCCCAACTGTGTTGAGATTTCCTAACCGTGTTGGGATTTTCTAACCGTGTTGGGAATTCCTAACCGTGTTGCGAATTCCTAACTATGTTAGGAATTAGGAATTCCTAACTAAGTTGGAAATTCATAACTGAGTTGGGAATTCATAACTGTAATGGGAAATCCTAACTATGTTGACAGTTCCTAACTGCGTTGGGAATCCCTAACAACGTTGTTAATTCTCATCGGCATCTATATTAAAAATTGTTTGGATTTAGAATATCTTGTAAATTCACTGTACATGAGTTTAGAATATTTGTTTAGGAATTTAATCATTAATTTCTTATTCATTTGAAATGCAGGTTGCATGGATAAAGTTCGGTTTGCTGTTTTATACGACGGGGAATGGAGTAATAGTGGTGGGAAGTACAAGTATCACTCTGGAAAGTCAAAAGTAATTTCAGTTTCAAGGGAAATCTCGTATGACTCATTACATGACATCATATCTTATCTTGTTAATGTCAATCCCAATGAGTCCTCCATCAAGATGAAGTTCTTGTTTAATTCACCGGAGGTTTTAGCACCGTTTGAAGTTGTGAATGATGATGACGTCCACATATTCTTGTGTGAAAATTCCGTTGTGAATACGAGAACCTCATTATGTGTCACAATGGAACGGAAAATAGGAATAAATCCAAACACACAAGGTCCTGACAATGAACATGTCAACGAAGACATTGCCAATGTTTTTGAATCGGATAATGCCAATGGAGTTGGTCTTGATAATATACATGAAAGTGTTCTCAGTCCAAATGACTTTGAAAATGCTGATGTATTTACTATTGGGGTGGACAACAAAGATGAAACTGAAGGTAGTCGGCCATCAAACTTAGAAGTACCCTCAACAAGATCAAGGGTGTCGAGTTCCAAGGGACTTGGGATAAAATCATCAACAATACATGGAAGTTATACATCATCGTTAGAGAGTGTAGTCAACAATGTTAAGGAAGTGAGGGTTGGTGATTTATTTCCTAGTAAGGAAGAGTTACATATGAAGATTAGTTTGTTGGCAATTGCTAATCATTTTCAGTTCAAAGTGAACAAGTCCACCAAAGCTTTGTTGGTTTTGACATGTAGTGTCGAAGATTGCAAATGGCGTGTTCGTGCAACAAAGCTTAAGGATTGTGAATCATTTTGTGTTCGAAAATACCAGCCTGAGCACACATGCTCTCTTGACACCCTCCACTTTGATCATCGACAAGCAATTAGCAAATTGATTGGACATTGTATAAAATCAAAGTTTGAGGGAGCTTCACAGTCTTACAGACCGAACGACATCATTGAAGATATGAAAAAGCAGTGTGAGATGACTTTTAGTTATAACAAAGCATGGAGGGCTAGAGAGGTTGCATTGGGTTTAGCTAGGGGTTCACCAGAGGACTCATTTAGCATTCTTCCTTTATATTGTCACATGCTTGAAAGGAAAAATCCAGGGACAGTCACATTCCTTGACACCGACTCTGTAAATCGGTTCAAGTATTTTTTCATGGCATTAGGACCTTCCATTGAAGGTTTTAAATCTTGTATTCGTCCGGTGGTAGCTGTTGATGGAACTTTTTTGAAATGCAAGCATCAGGGTACCTTGTTTATTGCAACAAGTTTGGATGGAAATAACCAAGTATACCCATTAGCCTTTGGAATTGGTGATTCAGAAAACGACCAATCATGGCATTGGTTTTTCATAAAGTTACATGGGTTGATTGGTGAAATGATTGATCTTGTATTTATCTCGGACCGAAACCCAAGCATTGCCAAGGCAGCAGCACGTGTGTTTCCTAATTCATTGCATGGCATATGTATGTATCACCTTGGTCAAAACATGAAGGCAAAATTTAGAGGTGTTGAAGTTCATGATATATTTTACAAGTGTTCAAAGGCTTATCGGGTGGTTGAATTTAATCAGATTATGACTCAAATCAGGGGTACAGATGCGAGAGTTGCACAATATTTGATTGAGGCCGATCCTAAAAAGTGGGCTAGAAGTCACTTTGACGGAAGAAGATATTGCATAATGACAACGAACATTGCAGAGTGTTTGAATGGTATTTTGAAGGACGCACGAGAGCTGCCGGTCACAAAATTAGTTGACCATATACGTGGTTTACTACAAAAGTGGTTTTGGGAAAGGCGTGAAGCTGCTGAAAAAATGAGTACTCCATTAACGAAGTGGGCTGAAAAAAAGCTACGTGTTAGGAGTAATAAATCACGTTGTTACCGTGTGCATCCTGTCAATCTATACGAACACCATGTGGTCGACGGATACTTAAATTGGTTTGTTAACCTAATGGAGCACACTTATATTTGCAGGAAATTTCAGTTGGACCGACTCCCTTGTAGACATGCACTTGCTGCATGTAACCTACGCCGTTCCTTATGTTATGACTATTGCTCCCGTTATTACCACAAGGAAACATTGGCTATAGCTTATGCTGGTTCTATTTATCCCGTTGGTCCTATGCAAGAGTGGGACGTGCCCGATGATGTACAAAGTCGTGTTGTTCTACCACCAAAAGGCCGCAAACCTAGTGGACGTCCGCCAAAAAAACGTAGACCATCTCAAGGTGAAGAAATTGTACACCGGAAGTGTGGTAGATGCGGAGGATTAGGACACAATAGGCAGAAATGTAAGGCACCAATTCCGCTGGCAGATCAGAATGGAAACCCATGAGGTATAATATACATGTTTAATTTTGTATAGTGATTAAGTATGTTGTTGAGTGTTGCTACTTAATTTTGTTAAATTAGTATCTATGTTGACTACTTATTTTAATGCTCTATTATTTTTATTTGTAGGTAGCTGGATCATGTTTGTGTAGATTTGGAATATGTTCAACTTCCATGAGTGATTGGAAGTTTTTGAGTGAAGACTAAGAAATGGTCTTCTCTTTTGTCTATGACATATTGAGTTTATATTTTGTGTACTAATGTTATGATATGAGAGTTTACTATATAATCCAAATCGGATTATGGCAATGTATTGAAGATTTAAGATTTAAGATTGTTGATTTGTGCTAAATTGTTGTTAATTGTGGTTCTTAGAAGATTATATATATGTTTAATTTAATGATGCTTTGAATGAGAATTCTTTGAAAGTGTTTCATGAATATGCTGAGCTGACATGTTTTTTAAGCTTTCTAAATGTTTGAAAGTGCTTTTGAACATATTTATCATGAATATGAACTTTGTGTAGATTTGGAATCTGGAATATGTTATCTATGATATGCTATTTGGAACCTGGAATTTGTGATATGCTTTCACTTTGGAACACTTGAACACAGCAAACACTTGAACATTTGGAACCTGGAATCTATAATTACATGGTAACACTGTAAATACATGGTAACCTGGAATGCATACAAAAATTGCCAGTTTTTTGTGCCTTAATTGGTAACACTGTAACCCAATAACCCATACATTCACCACATGACATTTACCACAAGGCAATTTTAGATCGCCAAAGATTTAAACACAAGTATGTTCTGAAGTACTTGACTTTATCGGCTTTGACCGAGTCGATAGATTCACCATGTATCAAATGCTCCACAAACTTGATGACAAAAACTCCGCAATCACTTTTTTCCTGTTGAGGCACAAGCTCACGACGCTCCACACTCCAAGGTGTCATATCTTCACCGTGCTCAATCTCCGGCCTTTTAGAGAAAAAACCAATCTTCTGAAGCAACAGAGGGAGCAAAGTAGATAACGGTTCCATGAACCTTTCGAATTTCCTCGGTCCTATGCAGTATGTTTCAGAGTCGTACACAGTAATCTTCCGAGCAATGAAGTCTATTTCAGCCAGGACCCAATGTTTGCTCTCATAATTCAAAGGGAGATACACCTATAACAACAAAACATTTGTGAGAATCATTAAAACTTAGTGTTTATTAAAAGCATTTAAACAACAATAAACATACTTTATCAACTCCTATCCATGGATTTGCTAAGCGTGGTGATGCACCAACACAGTACTCTAACAATTTGTCATTTTTGAAAAAAAGTCCTTCTGCTTTAATAAACCGCTGAAACCTTGCGTCCAAGTGTTGCTGTTTATTTGCAAACAGTAAACAATGACATCAGTAATTTATTATTTGAGTAATAAAATGAACAACTCATTTTTACCTGGAATAGTACATCGGTCGTCGTGCAATTCTCCATTTGAGCAGTGGAAGATTCAAATTTCACCTTACGAATCCAGTACAATGCAGAATCTATGTGCTGATACAGAAAGTGAAGGTTCTAACTTAGGGTACAGCAGCAATCTATATATATATATATAATAAATATAATATATATACTTAAATGGGTTATACTGTAATGTAATACAAACCTCGTCTGTCAACCATTTGTCAGGAGTATAAAGGGTTTTGAACCAAGCCCGATTAGCCGGACACAGTGGTAGGTGTACAATATTTTTGCTGAAATATTTTTGAAATCATTGTTAGGTGCACACAGTGGCAGTTGGTAGAAAATATGTATTGGGTTGTTAGAACATAAATAAGAAAATATACCTTTCATCTTCAAAATCGTCTTCTTCTAGCCATGACTCGAATTTTTTCAACACGGACTGCGGCAGGTTAGGAAATGGTTTAAATTTGGTTAGTTTTTTGGGCTTAATGACCTGCGTGTCTGTATAAGGTGATTTCAACGCAGCAGCTTTTTTGGGGCGTCTCTTGGGCACATTTGGTGGAGGTTTTTCGTAAACAATGATACTCCTATCTGTGTTATTTGATGGAGAAACCCCTTTGTTATGCATATCAACCATGGGGCTGGTGTCCTCAAGGTTTGTGTTGCATTTGTCCTCAACCTGTCACAAATACAATGCCGCAACAGGTAGCATTGCAGGTAAAATACCATCAGGTATCAAGCTAATAAATAAAAACAATACTAAAAATAATAATACACAAGAACTCAAACAACTCACTACAAGCTTTCATGCAAAGTACTGTATCAACATATATACATATATCTACTGCGCCAATCCAAGCCAGTTATATTAAATTGTAATAGGATTTAAATTAATTTATAACAGGTAGCATTAATTATTTTGAAATGCAATATTTATTTTGATGAAAGACAATATCCCCAGAAAAAAAGAAAGAAAAAAAAGAAGAAGAAGAAACAGGGTATTCACCTTCTCAGCAGGTATGTTTGCTTCATCATCACTTCTATCATCCACATGCACTTGTGCTTCATAGTGTTCCCGGACACCTATCTCTTCACCCTTCCAAACATCCACATTCACTTGTGCTTCAACGTGTTTGTGGACAATTTTGTCTTCACCCTTAATAACAACCGCATCAGGTACATCTTCCTCTAGATCCACGCCAACTTTCGCATCCATTTTTTCACCATCCACTTCCATAGCATCATACAATTTTTCCTTAGAATTATATTGATATCCTGTGGGTGCCTTTCCTTCACCTCCTAATAAATTGATTATCAAATCCAGTTTCTTGTCCATTTGATCCATACGCTTTCCAAGAGCATCTAATTTCCTCGTGTTCTCCTCATTGTTGGCTTTACAATCCTGTGATACATTTGAATATTAGATGAAATAAATATGTGTTAAGTTAAACAACAGACAAAAGGGTCATGAAATTTGGGCTCACCACACAAACACGTTTTGACTTGAGCTGCTGCAATACAGATGCATTTTCTGGACAATTTTCAGCAGCCCCTCCACGTGCATCATTTTCAGACCCATTAGAGGCCAACATGTCCTCTTCATCTTCACCGCCGACCTCGGGGGGATCTAACTCGTCTTGTGGGCTGAATAAAAATTTTACATACTCCTCTCCCCTCTCTCGAGGAGTGGGTTGCAGCTTCTTAAAAACTTGAGTCTACAATAAATGAATAGTTGTATGGGTTAGTGTGCAGGAAATTCAGTGTTTGATATTAGTTGTGAAATTCAATTCATTTTTCAACTTACATTCTTTCGATCCAACAACTTAATAACATTTGTTGCATCCGGTGTTCCAGGGGTAATCCAATTAACAATCCTTGGAAGCAACGTACCAGATTTATTTGCAATCTCAACTCCAATAGCGGGAATTGCCTCACATGCCCAAATCTAATTATTAAAAAAGAAATCTGTGAATAAATAAATAAAGGTACATTACAAATCAAATAATTGCATAGTTTAAAGTTTAGAAGCAATAACCTGAAATGCATAAGGAAACCCATGCAACGCATATTGTCTGATACCATCATTTTCCTTGTTGTCATGACGCTTCCTTTTCTTGTTTGATACCATCTTCTTTGAGGTTGTATGGTATTCTTGAGACATTCTCCTCAAATCCCTCTGAAGACTATTCAATGTTGTCTCATAACACTTTCGGCCCCACGGGTACTTGTTGAATGTTTCTAAATTTTCCAACAGTTCAACATGAAGGGCACTGATATGAACTTTCTGATCCTTGCCAAACAAAACCGTCTCCAAAAAATAAAGTAAAGCTAGCTTCACCATGTCTTCATCACTATCTGAAGATGCAGCTTTGAATATTGCCTCCAAAGTTTTGTTGTTGTAATGCACTTCACCATTCAACATGGACCACCGAAAACTACCACTACCATCCCCTTTTTCCAGCACCGGTGGGTCAGGGCCACAAGCTAAACCCGTGATGAGACAAAATTCTTGAATAGAAAAACGGAATGTCTTCCCACCTACAGCAAACCACATCTCAGATTTATTACTTGACCGTATTTGTCTAAGGAGTAGATGGTGTACCAGCTGCCCGGAAAACTTCAACTCATGCATCTCTAAAAGTTTCCCGAAGCATGTGGTGCGGAATAAAGCCAATTGCGCCTCCGTCAACTTTTCCTTAATCTGCTTTATAGCAACGATTGACGAGGTGCTATTTATCTTCGCAGGGAAATGTTCCGCAACCTTTACTAAAAAATCAACATCTTCTCCCATTCTATTATCCTGAAATATAACATACAACCATTAAATAAACAGAGTTAGGAAATTCCAAACAGAGTTAGGTAATTCCAAACAGGGTTAGGTAATTCCAAACTCTGTTAGGAATTCCAAACAGGGTTAGGAAATTCCAAACTCTGTTAGGAATTCCAAACAGAGTTAGGTAATTCCAAACAGAGTTAGGAAATTCCAAACAGAATTAGGAAATTCCAAACAGAGTTAGGAATTCCAAACATAGTTAGGAAATTCCAAACAGAGTTAGGAAATTCCAAACTCTGTTAGGTAATTCCAAACTTTGTTAGGTAATTCCAAATAGAGAGCTAGGAAATTCCAAACTTAACGCAAAATAAACAAAAACCTTAACGCAGCAGGAACAATCACCTTCATGAGTGCGAAGTCGTCTTTGTCGTGCGGTCTGGGTTCAGCCGACCCGTCCTGTTGCTTCTCAACAGTCGACGCCGTGCTTCGTCGCGTCTCCGACGCTAAACTTCTGTGAGAGCAGTAATAACAGCACAATTGGGTCACCAAAAAGACAAAGTGTTCCATACAAATACGCAATTTAAAGTACCAATAGCACATAAACATGCCCATTTAAGTACATGAAGAAATTTTTGAAAAATTAACCTATAATTTGTATGCATATGTGTGTGTATAATTTGAAGCAGAATTCACATTAATCTCCACAAGACCCACTTTTGGCACAACTTAGAAACTTGGTTGACTTTACACGTTGAGTTTCCATATAAACCAACCAAATATTCTAGCCAGAATTAAATTAGTTAGCATAGCACAATAGCACTTGGAAATTTTTATCTTCCATATGCACCTTTACCTTTTTTTTTTTTTTTACAATCTTGTTTTAAATGTAACCATAATCAATGGTCGACTATTGTACCAGAACAAATTTACAATTCTAGTGTTTAAAATCTCACCTATAATATTGAACTCCACAATATTATTAACTTGATAAATATAGTATACAAAATTTCAACCACAACACAATCAAATTCGAAATATTTACTTCAACAATTCCTGCTCAATACAATACTGATACAAATAATCAAAAGGAGCCATCATACAAAAATCCAAACTAAACCAAATTCAGCTTCATAAACTGAAAAAAAAAATCTGGATTTTTCAAAGCAAAAAAAAAAATTAGGGATTCAAAAAAAAATAACTGAATAGAGAAAATTCAACACAAATATCACAACACATTGAACATGCATGTTCAGCTTAATTCAATTTAGGGATTTTTGAAGGAGAAATATTGAAGGAGAAAGGAACACCACTGATTTTACACCACTAATTTTACAGATTAAAAAACAACACCATAAAAAATCAATAATTGAGTAACCATTCACCTTATGTTTATTGAACTTTTCCAGAAGCCAAAAAGAGTTGCCGGCGTCTTCAAGGTTCCGTCGCGTCGTCGTCTTCAAGGTTCCATCGCGTCGTTGTCGTCTTCAAGCTTTCGTCGCGTCGTCTTCTTCACGGTTCCGTCGCGTCGTAGTCTTCAAGCTTCCATCGCGTCGTCTTCTTCACGGTTCCGTCGCGTCGTCGTCTTCAAGCTTCCATCGTGCCATGGTCGTCTTCAAGCTTCCGTCGTGCCGCCGTGGTTGGAGAGAAGGCTTTCACTGCGACTAGGGATTTGGTCGATTTTAAAGGTTTGGTTGATTTTAGAGAGATTAGGGATTTCAAAGAGGTTTTGTCTGTTTGAGAGAGATTAGGGATTTTGCACTTTTAGTGATTGGTCGATTTGAGAGAGAGAGAGAAGAGATTTAGAGAATTATGATAGGAATGTAATTTTGAAATTTTAAAAGGGCAATATTGTCATAAAAGAGTTAGTTTTGCAAGTTTTTCAAAAAGAGGTTAGTTGTTAACTTGAGACCCCCAAAAGGGTTAGTTTTCAATAAAACCCCTTTAAATACCTTTGTAGATATTAACGTTTTCTCCTCTTAAAGGCTTCATTTTGCTTGAAAAGTTGTCCAACTTCCTTGAAGCTTGATAAACCGAGAATCCTAGACAACTGAACAATACAAAGGAAATGTCGTTTTGATATAAAATAATGCCAACATAACTCAAAATCCTAACAATCTCCCCTTTTGGCAAATTCTATGTCAAAACACCTATACAAGATACTAAAACATACAACATGAAGATTGGTTACAAAACTCACCCTCACATTACAATGAGTTAATACACTTAGACTAATCTTCAACAAGTCTTGAACTTCTTCATGAGCTTCTCTTGATATTACCTAAAATAAACTTGAAGTGCAAGAATATACAAGGGAATATATGGAAATATACTTGACAAGAATATGACATTTAAGTTCAATATGGAATATGACAATTAAGTTCAAAATGGATACATGTATGCTCCCCCTAAATTCATGCATATCCATCAAAGATATCTCATCCAAGATATTACATACCATATGAAGTTCAATACTTGACAAATACACAAAGAAGATATGCAATATCATATTTCTTCCCTTTTTTTGACATAAAATGAAGCCAAAAGGAAAAGAGAAAAAGATACCTTGAGATCACATAAGTTTTGCTAGCCACTTGTGCTACCAAAGAACGTTGAACGATTTGTTGATCTCACATAATGTTTGGAGATGGATGTTCAATCTCTTGACTCTTGCATCTAGCTCTGCTATCTTCTCCCTTGATTCTAGTTTGCTCTTCTATGTTAACCTAGTAAAGGTTATTATAATCTATACGCCACAACAAACTCATCAAGGTATAATGAATCACAAATGCATAAATTTTACTCTTAAGCACATAGGTCATTCTACGAAGTTCAACAATTGCATTAACAATCATATCAACCCCAAATATAAAGGAATTGGTATCAACAACAATCATATCGATCTCAAACAAGAAGAGATTTGATTACAACCACAACTACTATCACCCTAAGCAAGGAGGAATTTTTTGCAACTACAATCATTTGAATTGATTAAAACCACAATTACTATCACCCTAAGCAAGGAGGAATTTTTTGCAAATACAATCAACTGGATTGATTACAACCACAATCACTATCGACCCCAAACAAAGAGGAGCTCATTACAACTACAATCAATTGAATTAATTACAATCACAATTACTATCGACCCCAAAACAAAGAGGAACTCATTGCAACTATACTCATATCAACCTCAAGAATAAAGGAATTGATTGCAATCTCAACTACTATACAACCCCCAAACAAGGAGAAGTTGATTGCAAACACAATCATACAATTATTACAAAAAGTTTTATGCATTATTTGTGATCAAAAAGACAAAGGCATATGGTAATACAAAGAATCATCATGCAAATCAAGAAATATAAAATAGCATATACAAGATTCATCATATCAACCAAAGAATATGCCAACAAATATCAACTTGAAACTTGTGAATATATGTGAGCATAT
This sequence comes from Dipteronia sinensis, assembly GCA_033220585.1. Lineage (NCBI taxonomy): Eukaryota > Viridiplantae > Streptophyta > Magnoliopsida > Sapindales > Sapindaceae > Dipteronia > Dipteronia sinensis. The sequence goes on along the minus strand of CM065636.1, from coordinate 68,857,687 downwards.
CATAAAAGAGAACAAAGTCTATCATACTATGCTCCCCCTTGATAAGTGCTCTATCTAAGATCAAGATAGGATAATGTTCACAATGAAATCCATACAATCACACATTCAAGCAATTTTAAGGAAATCCAACAAAATAAGCTCCACAAACTATGAGAGATACACCAAAATTTTTAATCTCTCTCATAATTCTTCTAAAATTGCTAGAATTTCAAATACTTTATAAGCAAAAGTGTGTGTGTGAATTTTGCTTCAAGCATATGTATAAAAGTAATTTGATAATTAACATGCAAACCATATCAACATCTATTCATCTTAAGCTTTTCCATAAAAGGTCAAACCGATTATCATCCAGAAATTTTGTTTTTAAGAAAATAGATTTCAATATATGAGCGTGTATGTGCATGTGGCTCGCCATCCCATTTCTATTTGACAACCCAAGCAATTCTTGATTTTCAACTATACTCCTTTAAGCCTTGTTTGTTAGGCTTTGAATCAAAGATTTTTTTTATTGATTCTTTTCAACACTTCTTTGATTTTTCTAACATAAACATATACACTTTATGACGACTTTCACTCATCACAATGGTGTAGCCCTTTCCTACATTGGGCGGCTGCACAACCAAGGTGTTTAGCCCTTTTCATGAAGGTGCTCGTTGAGTTGTATGTAGTTGTCGAAGCAAAAATGGATACTAACCATATGTCGTCTTTAATGTACTAGTCATATGACTTCAAAGTGTATTCACAACTTACATATATTCAAACTCAACTTACTCAACTAAACATATAAGAGAAGCAAAATGTGTACTTTTGAAAACTAAGTTTTAAGGCTTAAAAACGCATGATCTAAAAGTAATACAAAGAGACTTACTTAAGATCATTACTTTTCATGAGAGTAGCTTTCAAAGATAAATGAAACTCATATTTTTCAAAAGTATGCCACTCATCATTCAAACAAGCATTTCAAGCATCATGAATAAGATCAGTGTGAACACATCACTAAAAAATCTTTAGAGAGTAAATGCCAATGAGAACCATATGAATACTATACTAGTTCTCTAATATGATATGCTACATGATGCAATGCAAACATAGAGTAGAAAGATGAAAAGCTAGAAAACAAGCATTAGGATATAGAAATATCTTAGCAAGCTTTTTCATCAAATGCAAAGCCTTTGCTATTTTTATGAGCTTTCTTGGTTTGTTTGTCCTCATGACAACAAGTTGTTGATGTGTCATCCAAAGAAAATAAAGACTTAACATTTCAACTCAAACACATATAGAAATGACTTTATCTAAAAGTCTAAACAAGATTCATCACCATATAGATTCAAGAATTTAACTTCTCTCAAGTTAATCAACGAGTTTTGACTATCATGGTGATATTTATAAGATAGCTAAGTTCTTGGCAAAGTCATAGAAAAACAAAGCTAGCTATCTAAGTTACTCAAAACTAGACACTAATCTTAAAGCTAACTCACATGTGCAACTTACACTTAAGATGAGAGCATTCACCCTTGACCCATTTGGTATTGGATGCACAAACACATAAACCATCATGATCATTTCTCATGGCAATATTATATCTAGAAGATAAATCATCAACTATCTTCTCTACAAAGATATTTCTCTTGTTAAACACATCATTATTGCCATCAATAAAGATATTATCAAGATTATGCATATGATCATGTGAAATACTCATTTTCTCCCAAATCTTCTTGACAATTTTCTTCACATGATTATCATTAACATGCATAAAATTAAAAGTGTTATCATGCGAGAGACATTCATAAAAGATTTTCTCATCTCACTAGCATGCATCTCATTCCCTAGTTTGCATTGTCTAATATACTCATGGCAACATTGCAAAAATGGCAAACCGGAATAAATTTTGAGATGTTACTATTTAGGTAAGAGTGTACTGATGGTGAAGACTTCTTACTCTTCTTGATTTTGCACTTGACCTTGGAATACTTGGCATTTGAAATCCTTTTGTTCCTTAGTGACTTGCCTTTAGTTGTAGGAGACTTCACTTGCTTATCTGCAAAGCTTATGTCACTTAAATCTTCATGAAGATTACCAACATCTTCGGCCTTCATGATTGCCAACTCCTCTTCCTTGCCTTTGATCGTTTCTTTCAAGAAAAATAAATTATTAGCAAAGTCACTCTTTAAACTATCTAACACAAGAGCATCTTCAACCATCTTCTTCTATAGACATTTATCACTTCATTCTTCACTTCAACTTCCTTTAACACTTCATATCTTTCCTTGTCAAGAGTTTGAACTCTTGCCATCAAGTTGAAGTTGGTGGTCTTTGACTTGCTATCCTCTTCATCGTGTTGTGAAGATAAGTGATCATGTCTAGATCGATCATCCTCTGGGAAACTTCTTCTTCTTTGCTTTTGTCACTAACATTCTTTTCAAGCTTATCAACAAAATTGTTAGTAGACAAAAGAAATGTAAAACAACAAGAACCTTTTTCACAATTTTTCCAATTAACAAAGGAGGACAACCATTACAAACAATTATAGACCCATATGGACATCATGACTCTTATAATTAAATAAGAGTAAATACCACCTTATGGATCTTACAAGGGCTTGAATAGTAAATCTCGGTATCGAATATCAATAAGGAGTTATTGAATCATGATTTATGATAAATCAAATTATCCATTTAGACATAAAGACTTTCCAAAGGAATATAATAATTAAAACTGCAACGGTCAAAGGTATTTTTAATTATTGGTATTTTTCATGAGAATAAATATTTCACACAATTGCTTAGGGTAAAAATATTTAATATATTTTATTTTAATTCAAGAGTGCAATTTCAGTTTTTTGGTGGACTAAACTAAAAAAAATATATTTGGGTTCAATTAATTAAGAGTTAAATGGTACTTGGGCCAAATATATTCGAGCTTATAATTAAAATAACTCGTGGATCCCAAACTTCATAAGTTAAATTGGATCATCTCAAAGGAACTTATTGGGCTAAAATGTTGGCTCTTAAGACAAAATGCATGGATCTGAAATTGGATCCTTGGTAGAAGAAGAGTTCGGCCAACCCTAAATATTAGGGTGGTCGAACCCTAGCTAGTTGCACAAAATAGGCGTATGCCACTTTGTGTATATGGGGTGGCAATCCCTTTCCCAAAAGGAATTGCCACTTTGCTTTTTTTTTTTGTTTACCATTAAGAATGGAAGACAAATTAAAATAGGGTTTTGATGGAAAAAGTAATAAAAGAAAAGAAAAAAGAAAATATTCCTAATAAGATTAGGTTTACTAAATCACAATAGGATTGTAAGTCTTGTGTCTTATGAGGAAACACATTATTCTTTTCTAAACCTATTATGTGGCTTAAGAGTGAGACACACCAAGTTTCTCATTCTCACTAGCATTGACACATGCTTGAAAGCAAGTTTTGAGTTTCAAATTTTATTTGAGCTTTTAATATTTTATCTTTAAGTCTAGTAAGTGGATTTACACCTTGGTTCAAAAAAGAAAATGAGCATACACTCCTAGGTGATTCAATCTTGTGCTAAGTGCGAAAGACTTGTGGAGACTAAACTACAAAGGTAATCTTTAGATTAATTCAATTTATTATGTTTAAAATAAGATTCGGTGAGATTTTGAAAAGAAAAAAAAATTAGTTCCGCGTATATTTTTGTTTTTCAAAACAGAGTTTTTCTTACACATGAGACCAAACCGATTATCCTTTCTTTATATTTCTAATTGAACCAACCTAAACTCTCTAGGTTGGTTTATTCGGTTTGGTTCGGTTTAACGGTTTTTTGAACACCCATAACGCAAATAACAGTGTATCGCCCAACAAACACCAAACCAAAAAAGAAAACTCTTAAAAATTAGTAGTGAGTGAAGAGAGAACCAAACATCATTAGAGAGAGGAGACAAGAACAAAATCACATAAAACAGAATGCACACCAACCACCAGAAAAAAGGACAAACTATACAATGATGACAATTGAATGCTGCGTCATGAGCGGTAAAGCCATGGCCGAAGATGTTCATTGCATCAACAAGAGAGAAAAGCATAAACAGTAGAAATAATTGTGATGTGAGAATCACGACCACCGAAGACAGTTGGCCGACCGAAAATAGTTGGCCGACCGAAAATAGTTGGACGAGCGCTAAAGAACGACGACCACCAGTAAGAGGTCGCTTTGTGGATGAGCATTGGTAGTATGAATAATTAGTTTGCGTTTAGGGTTACAAAAAGAAACCCTAAGTTGGTTCATTTTGCTATGATACCAAAATCAACCTTCAACTCAAAAGTCTAACTCCAATCAGGATCCTGCCACTTTAAACGATATTCCTGGTCTTGTTCTTTTTTTTTTCCGAAAGGGTCATAGATCTATTGGCAAGTATATGTTTGCTAATTTTGTCTCTATTTATACTCTATCTTGTTCTTTGCGTACAATTTCATTTTCATTGTCTGCTCTCACTATACTTAGGGATTATCATGAGGTTCTTACTTACCCTAATTAGCAATTGACTATGGCAGAAAAGATGAAAGCTTTGTGTGATCACTGTACGTGGGAGTTACAGAAGCTTCCATTAAACAAGGAAGTTGTTGGATGTAGATATCTATTCACTATAAAATTTCGTGATGATGGCACTATCGAGGGGCTAACGGCTCATCTGGTAGCGAAAGGTTTCACCTAGGCTCGACGCCGGTTCCGGTTCCGGCAGTTCCGATGTTTTTTTATATCATCACAACATTATTACATTAGCAGTGTAAAATTGTAATTTGTAAATATATTTTATTGGGTTATCCCCTTACCCGCGAAATAAAATAAAATTAATAAATGTCAAATTAAAAATTAAAATTAAAATAAAACTAAAAAAATGTAAAATTTGCCTTGCACTTAATTTTTACTATAATTAAGTTGCCTACGTATCCTCTTAAGGGTTTAGAGGAATCAAAGGCTATGTAATCCTCTTACCATTTATTGCAGGTTGGAGATGGCGTGGACTAATAATTACCTTGATCATTAGTTCGGCTTTCAGCCGGTTCGTCATCTTTGAAGAAATCGTATGGTTCCTCCTGATCGATTTCTTGTTGTCGATATTGTGCCTTCGTCCAATCTTCGACACAAGCTTGCATCTGAAGTGATTTCGGACTCATAAGGGAACGTGTTGGGTCTAAAATATTTCCACTTGCTCTGAACTGTTGTTCCACTGCCACTGTAGAAACTGGTGTTGAAAGGATATTTTTGGTTATGATAGCCAAGATTGGAAAGTACCTTTCATGCTCATTCCACCAGTGTAGGATATCAAATTTTTAACTTCAATGTCTTCTATGAACTCAAAAGAGGTACTTAGATAAGATTTAAGCTCGGAATATGTGGTGGAGCTTGATGAAGAAGAACCTCGTAATTTTTTGGTTTTTTGGATAAAAGAATAAAAAGATTATACCCTAAACTAATAAATCCAGAGGATGATGAGGAACGAGATACATTTTGAGTTTGTGGAACATTTATGTTTAGTGATTGACCATAAACTCTAAGATATTCATCATATAAATCATAAAATAATTTCTTAACCCTAGCACATCACATATCAACATCATAATGTATTTTAAAACCTTGTTCATAATAAGCAGATAGATAATCAGGCAAACTTTCTAATCTACAACGTGGATCAAAACACATGGCAATCAAATAAATATTTGGAAACTCCTTATAATATTCTAACCATTTTTCCTTCATAGCAGTAACAGACTTATGTAATTGTAAGTCGGATTCACAATGAGCAAATACACCAGCAATATTAAGACTCTCAATAATAAATAAATTAGTTGTAGGATAATAAATACCAGATAAATTGTAGTAGCAGTATAAAATACTTTTAACAAACCACAAACATTGCTACAAACATCCCAATGACTTTGATAAAGATTAATGTGACTAACATGATATTGAGTAAAAGTAACTAATAAATTCCTATATTCATAACTTCTAGCAAGCAATTTATAAGTAGAATTCCAACGTGTTGGATCATCACGAGGAAATCTAATGACACGTCTACCATTTTGTTTACAATATGCTGCCCATGCTTTCATTGCAGTAGGATGTTTCCACAAAAAATAGAGGTCATCTTTAATAGGTTGAATAAATTGTTCAAGGGTTTTTAATCCTTTTTGAACACATAAATTGAAAACATGGCATACACATCTTTGATGAAAAAATTTACCTCCAAGATAAGGTTTGCATAATTCAATTAAAGCAGGAATATCAGCGGTATTGCTAGAAGCATTCTCAAAACCAATTACAAAAATTTTGTCATCAACTTTATACTCTGCAAAAATTATTCTAAGTTGTCTTAAAATATTAGCAACAGTGTGTTTATCATCAAAAACTCTAAATGCAAGAATTCTTTTTTGGATAGTTCATGCATTATCTATATAATGGCAAGTGACCCCTATGTATGAATGCATTCGCCAATGGTCACTCCATATGTTGGCACATACAGAAACACGACCATTATATTTTTCAAAAAAAATTGTCAACATTTCCTTTTCTTTTTCATAAATCTTTTCAAGTGTTTATGTGAGCGTGGTTCTAGGAACATGACATGCAGTAGGATTTAATGCTCGTTGACAATATTTATTAAAACCAACATTTTCACCAAAACTAAATGATAAGTGTTCTACTGCAACCATTCTAGCTAATTCTTCTTTATATTTTGTATCACTATATTTAAATAATTGTTGGTTAGGGGTAGCGTACCTGGAAATTTGAGCTTGTGAACTCGATCTGGCATGTGTGTCTGGATGTGCATTCGTTATATGCTTCCGATAGGTGCCATATCCTCCAGATTTATACCATTTAAATACTTTTTTACAGTAATTGCAAATCACTATAGTGCTTCTATCTTCTTGTGTAACTTTCTTCATATGGAGTATGAAGAGATCAGATTTGACTTACTTTAGTAACTTTTCCTCCAAATTTGGATCAAAATCAAAATCTGGAGAGGGGTTGGGATCATCAGGCCCATCAAGGCCAATATCAGGCATGTTTTCTGATTGGCTTGTCAAATGGGGGGTGGCATTGGGATCGGGTTCAGAAATTCTTAGAGAGGGATGAGAATGAGATTGAGGAAAGTTTAGGCCTAGGTCTTCGGCATAAACTTGATGTTGTAAATACTCATGATAGGCACGGTCATCATGACCAAGATTATCGGTCATACGACCCTTACCTTTCATAGAAATGGAACGCCTAGGACCGTCACCACTTCCACTTGCCATTTTAAAAATTGAATTGTAAAATTTCTTGAACAAAAAATAAATGATTAAATGGTTGGAAATAAATTTGGAAGAAAATTAGAAACTTAGTAGTTAGTAATTGCAATTTGTAAATAAAATAAATTGCAAATAAAATAAATTGGAAATAAGATAAATTGCAAATAAAATAAATTGTAATTTGGAAACTTAGTAATTGCAAATAAAATAAATTGCAAATAAAATAAATTGGAAATAAGATAAATTGTAAATAAATGAAATTGAGAGCTTAGTAATTGACTAATTGTAAATTAAATAAATTGGAAATAAGATAAATTGCAAATAAAATAAATTGGAAATAAGATAAATTGTAAATAAAATAAATTGGAAACTTACAAACTTAGTAATTGCAAATTATGTAAATTGAAAACTTGGACTCTTGGTATTGGAGAGTTGGACAGGAGTGTGGAGAATTGAAAATTGAGAGAGAATTGAGGAAATTGGGATGGGAAAAAAATAAAGGGGGGGGGGGGGGGGGGGGGGGGGGGGGGGGGGGGGGGGGGGTGTGGTTTTTATAGAATGAAAAAGAAAAAGAAAAAGAAAAAAATTAAAAAAAAGTCACCGTTGGCCCCTCCAACGGTTTCAAAAAAAATTAAAAATGCTGGAACCGAAACCCTTTTTTTTATTCGGTTCCGGTTTTTTGATGCCGGTTCCGGTTCGGTTCGCCGGTTCGAACCGAACCGGCGTCATGCCTAGTTTCACCTAGACCTATGAAGATTATTTGGAATCTTTTCTCCAGTAGCTCGTCTTAATTCTGTCAGAGTTCTGATATCCTTGGCTATTTTTCATGATCGGCCTTTATTTCATTTCGATGTGAAAAATGCTCTCTTATATGATGTTTTTCCGGAAGATGTGTATATGGAGCAACCACACGGGTTTGTTGCTCATGGGGATTCTGGTTTGGTTTGCAAACTAAAGAAACCAAAAGAATTGGCGAGCTCATTGTCGTCAACTTCATGTGGATCCCTTGTCGATGCACTTAGAGATGGTTGGCGAGTCTGCTACTCTAAAATTCTATGCCTTTTCTATAGGATTTTGACATGGGCCCCCTGTTAGGTATCACTACATGCTTTATGGCAGTGATGGAGAAGATGTTGAGTAACCAGTGGATGCAAGACCCGTCAACATGTTTGCTAGCTCTCCTCTAAAGGTGACAACTATGTGCACTTGGTTTTTATAGAATGAAAAAGAAAAAGAAAAAGAAAAAAAATTAAAAAAAAGTCACCGTTGGCCCCTCCAACGGTTTCAAAAAAAATTAAAAATGCTGGAACCGAAACCGTTTTTTTTATTCGGTTCCGGTTTTTTGACGCCGGTTTCGGTTCGGTTCGCCGGTTCGCCGGTTCGAACCGAACCAGCGTCATGCCTAGTTTCACCTAGACCTATGAAGACTATTTGGAATCTTTTCTCCAGTAGCTCGTCTTAATTCTGTCAGAGTTCTGATATCCTTGGCTATTTTTCATGATCGGCCTTTATTTCATTTCGATGTGAAAAATGCTCTCTTATATGATGTTTTTCCGGAAGATGTGTATATGGAGCAACCACACGGGTTTATTGCTCATGGGGATTCTGGTTTGGTTTGCAAACTAAAGAAAGCAAAAGAATTGGCGAGCTCATTGTCGTCAACTTCATGTGGATCCCTTGTCGATGCACTTAGAGATGGTTGGCGAGTCTGCTACTCTAAAATTCTATGCCTTTTCTATAGGATTTTGACATGGGCCCTCTGTTAGGTATCACTACATGCTTTAAGGCAGTGAGGGAGAAGATGTTGAGTAACCAGTGGATGCAAGACCCGTCAACATGTTTGCTAGCTCTCCTCTAAAGGTGACAACTCTATGCACTTGCCTAAAGAGGCACCTACGGGGAAAAATTAGCTTGTGTAGACTTTCTATTTTTCTTGTAATTTTGTTCCCATATTGAATGATAAAACAACTGTCATTTTTGCATTTTGCTGCTTCATGAACTTTTGATGTTCTATGCAATCTTTTTGCATATATTCTATGACCCATCCTTGTTGGAGAGTCTAACATGTCGCTTGGGTCTTTAGGGCTAAGTGAGGTTGGCTACTTGTTCCTTTTGAATGGGGCTCAATCGCTTGCTTTTTCTGGTGTGCTATTTCTATCCTAGACGTTGCCCTATTTTTGATGCAACAAGGTGGCCGAATGAGGTCGGTAGCGTTACTGCCCAGCCTTCAATGCTTTGCTGAATTTGAGTGTGTTATCTTGTGTGTTGCACAGTCTTTAACATGAACTCGTGTGTGTTATCCTGGGTGTTGCCTGAAAATACAAACTAAGCAGCCCAAGCGTGTGTCTAAACAACCTAGAGGTGAGTGGGATGGGGGGGGGGGGGTGTGAATGGGTTGTTAATCGATTATTACCAACTTTTTTCGATTAGTCAATATTAACAAGTAAAAACCCAATTCAAACAATAATAAAAATCAAGTAAAGTGCGAAAAAATAAAGAACACTTTCTTTTGACGTGGAAACCCTTCAAACGGGAAAAACCGCGGGACTAGCTACGCTAACCACTTAAGCCATAGAAATCTACTATATGAAAAGGAAGTTACACCCTCAAGTGATACTCAGACTCTCACTCTCGATAACCTCAGGCTATGGATACTGCCACTCACCACTCTTGGTTCAATCCTTAGTGATATCCCCTGATCTACTACTTTTGGCGTGAGCACCTCCTAATCTACCCGCATGCCTTTTACAGTGGTCGGGTACTGCACGGGTAAGGGACCTACACACAACCCGTACACTGGAGACCGTTAGAGAGGTCACACATCGCTCTAAGAAAAATCACACCAACATGTGAGGGCGGACATTTCTGATCAAACATCAGGAAACGAATTACACCACACAAAACCACACTTAGATCTAACAATGAGGTGCAAGTGTGAAGTGTGTAATGGATGCACACATATAAACAATTAGAACACAAATGCAGGATGAACAAAGCAAGCATGAAGTGTATGTGTGTGCACCTAAACTCTTCAAGAGACAAAGTCTAGTGAATATACCTTTTGCTCTTGAAGTTATGGAGATGCTTGGAAGCTTGCCAACGAAGACCTAAGCTACCCATTACAAAATCATCCACAATGTAGTATGTCATGAAATAAGCCAAGCACAAACATAAAGGTCCTTACATTGCCCATTCTATCTAGTCGGCATCGCTTTATCTCGGGGTAAGTCCTAGTGTTTAACTCTACTCGCACGTGTTATCTTCGGTGCTACCCAGTCTTTACCATGGCGAGGTGTTGGAACGAAGTCTGCAGCGCTTTATCTCAGGGTAAGTCCTTGTGTTTAACACTACTTGCACGTGTTATTTTAGGTGATGCATAGCCTTTAAATTGGTGAGGTGTTAGAGCTGATGCGTGGATTATTGAGGTAAGTTTGTTGCCTTGCCAAGCTGGTTAAGCTTGATTTTATTGACTTCGCTGGTTCTGTTGGCTAGAGGTTTGAGTCCTCTTTCCGCCTTGTTGGCAAATTGAAATTGAAATTGCTTAATTTGCAAGAAGCTTTATTCAATTAATTATTTGAGGTATTAAGGACCCAATTTCCTTGAGAGGAATCAGGTGTGAGACAATGAAACATATTTGGAAGAAAAAACTAAAGTAAAAGGCGAAAAAGAAAAGTATAAATGGGTGCTACCGCTGTGCACGGCAACCCCTTGTTTCATTGGTTTCTTCTCCCACGCTTCAAGTGGGTCTGGTATCTCGTGATCTTTGAAGACGGACATATTCGTCCTTCTAGCTATTTCGTGGTCGCCTCTGATCTCGCCCATGCCACATTTAGTTAGAAACTTGACCTTAATGTAGTACGTTGCCTAGAACTTGTTAAGAAAAGGTCTTCCCAATAGTTTATTGTAAGGTCAGTGGGGTAGGTCCACTACCCCAATAGTTCATTATGGGTCTTTTCCTATCTTGACTGGATGCTTCACAAGCTATGCGGGCTGAATATCCACTCCCCCAAATTCCTTCAACGGGGTGTGGAAAACCTCAATATCTTGGCGGTCGAGGCCTTGTTGTTCTTAAACGGTGAGGTGCATGATGTTTGTTGAGCTGCCATTGTCTATCATGTCCCTTCAGATATCTCGGTGCCCTATTTTCACCTCCACGACAATGGCATAATTTGGCCTTGCATCTGTGTCCCTTGTATCCTCTACCGAGAAAACGATTGGACCCCTCTCTAGGTGAGGTTTCCTGGGGCTTATTTTGAATAAGGTAAACACTAAGATTTTTCCTACCATCTATCAGCTTGCGGATCTCAGACCTCATGTCCTTATTGCTAGTGCCTGTCGAGGGGCCCCCGTAAATTGTATTGATAGGGTTACCCCGTGAGCTTCATGTGTTCCGGTTAGTCCTTTCAGAGCTGTCTCTCTGTACCTGCCTGTTTGCGTGTTTGTCCCTATGTCCAGCTTCTTCTCGCTTGAACATATACTATTTGAGATGCCCTTCCCTGATCATGCTTTCAATACGGTCTTTGAGCTGGTAACATTTTGAGGTGTCATGGCTGTGGTCCTTGTGAAACCTACAGTACCTGGTGGTATTCTTTTGAGCATTCCCAGGCAATGGGCAGGGCCACTGTACAAGTCCTTTTTCCTGGACCATAAACAAAATCTCCTATTGATTTCTTACGATAGGGGTGTAGTTAGTGTACTTTCCAGTGTATCTTTTATCGTATTTCTTTCTCTCGCCCTAACGACGGTCACTTCTTCTGTCTTGACTCTTCTTGTCTTTGGATTTCTCCTCCCTTTTCAGGGTGGCGCTGCTACTGGTATTGCCATTGGGTCACGCTCCATGCACCAGGAGACCTCCTTGAGTTATTTCTTCTTCTTTTGCCTAGGTATAATCATCAGCTATCTCAAATAGCTTTTCATAAGATCTAGGCCTTGTTTGTCTAAGGTGAATGGAGAATCGACCGCTTTACTGCATGTTGGCAAATGAGGTTATTGTAGCGACATCATTGAAGTCTTCAACACCTATCACCTCCTTGACAAAGCGATTCATGTTGTTCCAGATTGTTTCCCTCACGTCCTGCCCGAAGGAGGAGAGGTGCATAAGTTACTTCTTATACTTCACACTTCTCGTGAACTGGCATATGAACATTTTGTTGAATTGTTAAAAACTATCCACTCATCCTTTCGGGAGCTGGTTGTACCATCTGGACGCGAGATCGCCTAAGGTTATAGGGAAAGCTTTATACCATAAATCGAAGTTTATAGCTTGGGCCTCCATTAAGGTCTCGAAACAACTAACGTGTTCGATTAGGTCTCAACCCTCATGGTAATCCACCAGCGTTGGAGGCTTGAACTTGGTAGTGACGCGCTTATTCGTGATTCTCTTTATGAATTTGCTACCAGTTCGCCTAGCCATCACACCTTGGTTTCACGATTTCATTTTGGCAACTTTCTCCTTAAGCCTATCTATATCCTTGACAATTGCATCATATAGGCCTTCCAATTCCTTATTAGGTTCCAAGTGTCTACTAATTATCATTCTCCCACGGGGAGCGTCGTCACCTGAGTTGCCTTCATACTCGCTGCCTATATGGCGACTTTGGGATTTCCTTGGATTGGTCTTCTTTGAGCGGGACTTTTCTGATCTCCATTAGTCTCTTCCATGGTTTCATTGCGATGGCAAACTATAGTGGCTGTGATTCGATTTGTCAAGAGACTCGGGGTTTGAGCTTCCTATAAGGGAGTGCATAAACATGGCATGTTTTTCAGCTTCCGCATCTTCTTCTATTCTGGCTTTACCTATGGCTCGACACCTTCTAGCCTTTGAAGCATCGCGTTCTTCCAAGTCTACATGATTTTCCTTAGGTGCCTTCATAAGAGCATTATGTGTCTTTCCACGAATTTCAGATCGAAGCCTTCCTCTATGGGTTTCGCCTACAAGGTACTGTGAGGTCGAAATTTGATTCTGATTTGTCATCGGGGTTTCAAGCATGCCATCACCAATCTCATTGAATAATTGGGCCATAGTTGCCTGAAATTGGCAATAAGTTAGCGTTACGTAGGGCTTTGCTTCCCCCTATGGTGACAGAGATGGGTATTTGCCCATAAACAGTTGATTATCATTTCCGTGCTCTGCATTGGCTTACGATGGTGGCTGCTGGTTATTACTCTCATTCTGACTTATCGTGATGATTTGTGGTGATTTTTATTTCACGCGGAAGTTCAACCCCCTTCCTCTAGCGCTAATTGTTGATGTCGATTTCTGGCTAATCTAGTCAACAACGACACGTATACAGATCGACGCATGGAACAATGTAGAAATGTGACCATGTCACTTCACTAACAAGTGTGTGAATTGATCAATATGTAATAAATAAAAGATATAAGTAAATGCAATAAGAGACACGAAGATTTGTTCGTGGGAAACACTGTGGTAGGGAAAAAACCACGATCGTCGTATTGACATAGAAAGAGAAAGTATTCGCTGTGTAAGAAATGGTTACAATAAGTGATCCTATGCCTAAGGTGCCTCAATAATCGATCCATTCCTTACATCAGAATATAACCCCATTTCTGATGCTTACGTTCGGTTTTTCAAGTAAACTCGTGCATTTTATGGCTCGATTTTGGATTGTGTAGGTAACTCATAGATTTTGGGCAAATGGCGATGAATGGAGAACTTGAGGGACAAAAATGTCAAAAACCATACAAAGAATCATTCGATGGTTTAATTCGGCAGCCCTAGCAGCCGTTCCAACCGCCCTTCAACCTCCAGAATTGGAAATGATCAAGTGTAATTCGGCGGCCCTTACCGCCATTCTAACCGTATAATTTACTCTAAAAAGTGCCAGAACAATTCGACGGCAGCATTCGGTGGGACACTAGCCGCCGTTCCAAACGCCGTTCGTCTCCCAGAATATTCCTTTTCATTCGGCTGCCCAGACCATAGAATTCAACCGCCGTTTTATACCACATCAGCATATCGAGATTCAACCCTAATATTTTGTGATTCCCTTATAAATATCCTCATTATCTTATCCTCAAAACTAGCCATTACCATCCTTAGAAACCCTAATCACTCTCTAACCCTTCCATTAACAAAATCTCTACCTTAACCATAAAAGACATAACGTTCCAACCAAAAACCCACCAATACCCATCCACATATTGGAAATTAAATATAGGGAAAAGAAGAGTTCCACCAAGGCAAAGGGAAATTCAAGCACTTAAAGCATCAAGAAGATTTTTGAGGGTTTCATGGGTCTTTTCTCCAACTTAACTCATTTTATTTATATGTCCATTATGTGTAACTAAACCCTATGTTAGGGGATTGATGAGACTCTACTTGAACACCCAATGTAACTAATTAGTATATTTTGTGATTAATCCACTTTTGGTTTCCCTCATTCATGAGATTTGAAGTTGCCATTTTACTTTACCAAGCTAATATTGGGGTTCAATTTACTTTTTTTTTTTTTTTGTAGAATTGGTTCACAAATGTTGGTTCTGAATTAGTGTTTGAATGGTTTTCAACACATTCTTCAACCTTTAGCTCAAATGAATGGGAAATATGCTCATAAATATTTTATCGAATTATAGATTAACTAATTGTTCTTAAGAAGAAAGGTTTTGTCAAAATTCATAGTGGGGTTCACTTGAGTAGAGATTCAAACCTATGTTCTCACCAAAACTCATATGTAGGGCTTACTTGAGTTGAGATTTGAACTTGAGCTCTTAATGAATTTAATACACTTTAGAACAAAACCTTGAGTTGGATTGTTGTGCTTAATTGAACTAAATTACATTCCATCCCTTTATTTAGTTGTTGATTCAATTCCCCAATATCCATCACCATACATTTCCATTTCACTCAACCTTTATTATCTGCTTTTATGTTTGCTTAATTTAATTTAGTTTAGTTTCAAAACCAATTTCCAAAACCAAAATGAATTTTACTTTTCAACACATAGTTCAGATTAGTGTAAATATCTTAGTTATGACCAATTATCCTCCTTTTTCCAGAGGAGCGATCACATTTGCCGTTATACAATTCACTGTGATTTATGTATTCCAAGTGTGGAATTTTTGGTACTTGCAAAAGTAGTATAAAAAATGGTGCTGCTGCCCGGAATGTGCCTATGCGTTGATTATTTCTTATTTTAGCATAGGTTCTGTAAATGTTTAGATTTAAATGCTTTGCGAATATATATTTATGTGTTTAGGATGTTTGTATATGTTATGTTGTTGTATGTGTTAATAGCCAAAATTGGCTAAGGACCAAAGGAAAATTTTCCACCTCCCAGATCTGGCTCCATACCCTAGAGTTTCTACCAGGAGACCATCTTATCCAGAGCCGAGCTACGATACCACCCCAGGAACAAGGACGGGCTCAGGAAACATCCGGGATAGAGCCCGTAACGATCATGTCTAGCCCGCATCACCAAAACTAGAAGTTCCTCGAAGTCGAGGTCGCCTCGCAAATGACCCAGGGACTCACCTATACCTCGCTGACACAGGAGAATGTTCTTAGGAGGCCACAGCTAGCTTCGAAAGGTCAGGGGAAGCCGCACCTAGCTCCGAAAAGGTCAAGGAAAGCCAGATCTGGCTCCTACCTGGATGAAACTTTTCAGATATCGAGGTCGGAACACTGATCAACCTCACTAGTTGATGCACCACACCATGCCATATTCAACGACCTCTATAAAGGATCATGCTGTGAAGATACGAAGATACATTGGATCATATCTGGAAATGTTACCTACATGCAGAACAGGTAATAGAGTCTAAAGAGGAAACAGACTGATCTCCATCAAGATATTCTCAAATCTGCTATTAACTCAAAGTCAATGACATTTAAACGAGAAATCCCGCCCGATAAGGAAGGGAGAGACTGAGAAAATCAAGGGGAGAATCAGTTGACTTAACCTACAAGACTATGTATAAAAAGAAAGAAAAAGAAAAGAGGAGACTACTATTCGACAGGCATACGACAAATACTCGACCATACCCTAGAGAGTATTGAGAGCAAAAATAGAGAAATTTGTATTTGTGTACCATGAACGTTCAATAAAGAAAAGATTCTTGCTTTCTTTTGGGTGATAATTGTATCATTATTCCTTGTCATTTTGTAAATCATTGCTACACATACGATCAATCTTGGCCACCACCTACGTGGTAGTGGTCTCGAGGGTGTTAACTAAGATTTCTCGTCCCGAGCAAAATTTCCGTTAACAGTATGATTGTTGTTGTTATTTTTTTGTTTTTGTTTATAGCATATGCGTTTAATTGTTTTTGAGTTGTGTTGGAAAGAAAAATTTTCAGCAAGTGAAACGGCAGCGCCACGATGGCCACGTTGGTTGCAACCACAAGAGGTATCTTCTATATTTTGAGCTTAAATGGAGTGCTTGTGGATTGTTATTGAATTGGGTGGAAATTGCCCATATGCTTGAAGATCATAATGTTATGCTTGTTGTGTTTGCGATTTCTATTTTTGTTTAGATCTAAGAGTGAGATTGTATTGTGCATATATCTTAGATTTTAGTCTTTTGTGATGTTTGTGTTCTTATCTCCAAATCTTGCTAAACGTTGTCCATATTTTATGAGTTGAGCAACATTGAGGACAATGTTGAGTTTAAGTTTGGGGGTGCGGACAACTTTTGTTGTGTTATGTTATTTTTGTTTTTGTTTTAGAACATTTTCAAATATTTGCAAAATAGTGTCCTGTTTTGAATATTTTTGAGGCAAACGTTTCTTTTAAACTGTACTAATTGGTGAGGAAATTAATTTTTTCGCCTATGTTGTGTTCTTCGATTTTTTGTGCTAATTGCGAATATATAAAGAACGTAAAATTCTGGATGGCGGTTCAAAACTTATGACCATTTCTTCGACCAAAGGTCAAGGGCGATGTCCTGTTTTTCGAAACTGCACGTACACTTTTTTCATCATCCATTTTCACACTTTTTCAATTCGAATTTTGAAATAATTTCTAAATGAAAAATGTGTATTTATATGTGTAATTTATGGTGTAAAAATTTTTGTTAAATTATTTTGAGTACTTTTAAAGATATGCACCAGAGAGCAAACATTGGATGAATTTAAACTTCTACAGTTTTTGAAATGTTTGGCCTCCATGTTGAGTTGTTTTCTTTCGCATGATGGTAGAGAAATATCATGTATGATTTTAGCTCCGTGCATCTTTATAAATTTTCTTGTACATTGCCAATCTTTTGATGTTGAGGTGGATGAGACATCTATGCTTGTTTAGCCTAGGAAAATAGTGGAAAGTACCCGTGAGTTACACTTTGCTTAAATTGCAAAAAATTGTGTGTTTTGTTTCTACTCTTTAAACACTCTTCGATTTTATGCTTAATTTTTAGTGATTTCATTGTACATCAATTTTCTTTCATTGATTGCTATAGAACTCTATCAGGCGGACTGCTTGTTTGAGATTTGTATTCCCTTGCTGAATGGACTTTTAGAAATGATTTTGGGCTAGTGTCGTGCATAACTACTAAAATAGCCTAAACACTTGTCCTTAGATGTGTGCTTTTATCGGTTAAATTGAGGTCAAACACTAAACCTCCATACACCTACATAACCCAAACATTTCACATACCCTAGTTAATGATCATGTTGAGGTGTATAGCTTAAGAGAAGCGATGTATAGCTCTAAAATGTGTAAAGCGTGTACTTAGGCAAATGTATGTAAATTGTGCAAGGCAAAGGTTTTAAGAAGAAATAGTGTGAATTATAAACACTTAAACCTTCAATTTTTCAAATGTAAAGTTACTCGAAATTGTGAGTACAAAAGTAGCACAAATGTGCAATGTAAAGTTTATAGCCTAGACACTTGCAATGATCTTAATGTGTAATAGAGCTCAAATTGGTGTAATTAGAATGTGTAAATACCTTGACATGGTTAGTGACTTTATCATTTCCACTCCTACCATATCTTCAATCCCATACACCACCACAAATCACCTTGGCCACAATACAAGTTAGGGAAAGCCCATTTGATCTTTTAGGAAGTCTATCTTGGGAATGTGAGTCGATGCATGCTCTTTCCACGTTCATGGTATTTCAATTCCTTCCATGAGATTCATTTTCAGAAATTGCACTTTATTGGAAAATACTCATATGCGAAATATTAGATTCCATGTACCTAAACTCATTTGCATATGTTGGCTAGAGAGTGATAGCCTAGGACCTTAGTGAAAATATATGACTGAAATCCGGTAAGGATTAAAGTCGAGGCGAATTTTATATGGGGCATTCGAGCGTAGTTGTTTTGTAAACCAAAACCATCCCTAGTATTGGCATACATGCATTGCGTGATGCACTGATTTATATTGCATAATTTGAGATTTCAGCATGTGTGTAGTCTTTGTTAGTATGTGTGGATTGCATCTCAACCATATCATGCAGAGTTACATTTGTGGGTGTTGTAGCTGTAAACCCTTATGAGACTTTAACTCCTCATACTAGGGTTGCCTTTAGGTTTAAAGGCTTGTGACACATGTTAAATGCCATCGTGTTTCCTATAAAAGTGGACTAACTTAGTTTTACTTGTGTTAGTGTGATTTGTTTTGTTAGTTTGAATTTTGTTTTTCTTGTTTTGCTCGAGGACAAGCAAAAGATAGGTTTGGAGGTGTTGTTTGGACCATTTCTATACATAATTGAGGTCCCCATTTCCTATCCGTTGTTCTTGTTTTCGAGCATGTATTGTATATAATGTGTTTTGTGGGCTTGTGTAGGTTCTTATTCCCTAAAATAAGGAGTTAAGCTTAACTGAAGAGATTTGGAGGATAAATGGGTTGAAATGGTAAAGGTTCATGCAGAACACCTAACTTGCAGGGGCCATATCTCTCTCCTCAGATTAAACCACATTGAGATCTACATATATTCGGAAAGCACTGAATGTCTAGTTTCCAGAACATGTTACGGATTGTGATCCTGGGTTTGCTAGAGGAAGTTATGCTCATTTGAGTAATTAGTGCGCGAAGCTGAAAAAGTTCAAACAGCTACCATCATTCCACATCCAAGGCCATCGAAAACTCCCGCCTAACAACTCCAGAAGGTCAATTTTGGGCAAATTTCAGGGGGCAGTTTCGTCCCTTTACCCCTAATTCCAGCCATAACCTCCCTTCACTATAAATACACTTCTTCCTCTCTTTTCAACAAACAATACACATCACACAACTCTTTTTCTTCATTTTCTTCATTTCAAAAGAGAGAAAGAGAGAGAGAGAGAGAGAGAGAGAGAGAGAGAAGCTTTCAAGAGTATCCATGAAGGTTTTCCTCCATTGATGTCTCTCCAGCTCACCTTCTACCATCATCCATAATCCATCAATCTAGGAGTATATTGTAAGGAGAAAGGAGTGGTCTATGATCAATTTCGAGCTAAGCATCATCAAAGAAGATTTACACATTTTGGAGGGGCTCTCCACTTGGGTATTCTGTTTTATCTCATTCACTTTGTATTTCTTGTTTTCTAGATGTGTAATCCCCACTTGGAAATATTTGTAAACCTATTTTATGCTCATATATGTGATGATTATTTTTATATTCAATTTGGGTTTTGATTCATTCTTGTTATTATTGATTATATATTTTATCTTGTTATGCTTATGTATAAAGATTGGAAATTAATATGTGTTCATGAATGAGATTAGGAGTAGATTAATTAATATAAGAGTAGTTATAATCAAATATCTCATTTGTGTATGTATGTTGATGGATGGTCAAAATTCCTCGTTCATGGATGGGTTTGAGTGATTTAGAGTTAGGGTTGTGCCTTTGGAAGGGTTTTCCGGACATAGTCTTGGCTAATTAGCTAGGAAGAATGGATGAAACTTGTAAATTACCTTATTAGAAGAGGTTTTGGTTCTATGTTCTTGTTGATAATTGGACTTTGGCTATTTCTCACTCTATGGGCTATAGGTGAGTTATAGTTGGAGACATAATTACTCTTTCCACATCCATTAGACTTAACGTTGCATTATACATTACCGAGTTAATATTGGGGCTCAATTTAGCATGGTTTTTAGAGTTGGTTCACATATGTTTGTTGCGGTTTAGTGTTTGAAGGGCTTTTTAACACACTCTTCAACCCTTAGCTCAATGAATGGATACTTTAAATTGGATTGAGGCAAGAATGAACCCTTAACTTGAATTGGATGAACTTCAATGTCTAACAACCCACTAATGTGCATTTTTGTATGGTGAACTTATTGAACCTTGTGTGACCACTCACATGCATATCTCCAAGCCACCTTTATTTTCATAACTTAGGGTGTTTTCCTTTAGGAGTAGATTAACTTAGTTTAGGAATAGTTTAATTTAGAAAGGCAAAGACCTGGCTACATTTCTATCCTTAGTTTTCTTATGTTATTTTCATTTTCACATTTCCATTCCCGCACACACAACGCACAATACACTTCACACACCATTCTCACCACTTCCGCATTTTATTTACTTGCTTTCAATAAACACTAGAACTCGAAACGGTCAACGAATACCACCTCCATGCGAAACGATTCCCTCGCTTGCCGCTTTACTTATTTTCAAACTTTAGAGCACATTGCTAGAAACTTAATATAGATATCTTTTTGAATCGCAGTTTCATAACTATAAAAAAAATAAGTATCACTCCCATCTTCCTTGCTTGATACATGTGTTTATATAGGGGTTAAGGTGATGTCCTAATCTTTGGCGTGCAAGCAAAGATTATTATTAGGTGAGATTCTTGGCGATTCGAGTCTTCGTGCATTTATGATGCAAGGATCTTCATTCCTTGTGGGAGTTATCTTCTGAATCTTCATATTTATTACTTGATTTGTCAACTGCTGGTTGTTGGTGATTGTCTTGCCTAATACAAGGCCGAGTTTTGTGGAAGATATGCTACAATCCAATTTTATTGATGATAGTTTATATTTGATTTATGGGTCGCCCGACGAGTAGGTTTCTTTAATAGGCGACTTGCTCTTTACTTATCAGCTAGATGTTGCCATACGTGGCCTGTCAAGCTGACGTGGCCTGATGTCGTGGAGGTTTTGTTCCATGAATTTCAAGCTTGCTAACATGTCAAGCCAAATAATATTACCCAAACAGTGTTGAGTAAATGAAAAGGCATATGAAAAAGAATTTCCATACCAAAAACTTGCGGCACCTTAGATACTTTCTAGGTATTAAGGTAGCAAAGGGGAAACATAGTCTTATACCCAATATTTGTTTTCTGAAAAGGGTATGCTAGGATCCAAACTAGCTGAATTTCCTATGGATCTGAACATCAATCTAGATGATGAAGAGAATCATGAATTTGAAGATAAAAGAAGTTATAGAAGACTTGTGAGCAAATTAATTTATTTAATTGTGATAAGACTGAGCATCACCTTTGCGGTAAATGCAGTAAGTCAATATATGCATAACCCGAGGTAAGTCAATTAGGAAGCCATCTACAGGATTCTCAGATATCTGAAGTAGTCAATTGGAATGGGAATACTTTATAAGAAGGGTACTAATTAAGACATTGATAGTTACTCATATGCCGACTGGGTTGGATCTAAAGGTGATAAAAGAGCTGCAAACAGTTACCAAATGTAATAGCAAGGTTTAGCGCTGAAGCAAAGTATAATGCAATGGCTCATATTGCTTGTGAACTATTTTGGTTAAAAAATTTCTTAAGAAGTTAACTATAGAGGTCAAAAGTGTTAGGATTATGCTTAATAGCAAGAGTGTAATAATGTATTTGACAATCTTTTCATATTAATAAAGTGATTTCTAGTTTAACAAATCTTATAGCATTTATAGTTTAATTATTATAATTTTCAAAAGTAAATAATCATAAGGTCAAAAGACTATGAGAAAAGAAGAATTATTCGTACATCTGGATATGTATGAGGTAGACACAATTCTTTAGTTAGTATTGAATAATATTCACAACTTAAGATAAAGGTTGGACGCCTTTATCTTGTTAAAGTTGTAGATTCTTTTGCTAGCATTTGAGTGTGATCAAATGTGTTATGATAAGTCTAAAATCATCAAAGTGTGATGTCTTTGGGCAAAAGAATCTAATGCACTAGGTGCGTTGAATATGATCATAGTGAAATACTTTATCCAGAACCGTCAATGGATAAAATTTTTTACTTGAAGATAATCAGAGAGTCTATCTCAATCCTGAGATAAATGATGGGCTTATGGTTGCAAGTGTTATCATTTGAGATATCAATGAGTATGATTATATAGCATAGTCTATCCTCGATAGTTTGGTGGTATTCATTTGTTAATCGATAAAGGACTTCATTTATAGATATGGACATCATGGCTCCATTTATTAAATGAGAGTAGAATATCATCATATGGATGTTTTGAGGTATTGGATATTAAATCTTAACGTTAAGTTTTCAATAGTGTCTATTGAAATATGGCTTCTGGACAAGTCAAACTATCCAAGTTCAAAATGTGGTCATATGGGTAAATATGGTAACTTGGAGAGCTATAGGCGGTCTATGAGCTCTTGGCGATTACTGGTATTCTTCACTAGGATACACTATCTCCATTAAGATTGTCTAGGGTATGAATGAGCAATATCAACTTATTCTATCTTTATTTAAGAGTTCAATTTTAGTTCTTTAGTGGAATGAACTAAAATTAATAGATCGAACTTAAGTGAATCATTTGTTGATTGTGATTAGGTTATGTCTATTGGAGCTTAAATTTAGATAGCCCACCAAGATCCCCAATTCACACGAACTTGCATGGATCACTTGATATATTCTACCGGACCAATTTATGGGTCCATCTAGAATTGTATTAAGGCATGTGGACTTGTTTCTTTTAGTAAGAATGGGTCTAGTTCACATGTGGACCTTTTATTAAGATCCAATGGATTTAATAAAATAAAAATAAAAAAACAATATTGGCTTGGGCGGCAAGGGACTATTTATTAGTCTTATATATTGTTTTTATTTTATTATTTAATTAAATGAAAATTAATTAATTAATCATTTAATTAAAAGTCAAAATCTTTTTCTTAGTAGGAAATGGTCTCCTAGATAGACATGACGCCGGTTCGGTTCGAACTGGAGAACCAAACCGGAACCGGAAAAACCGGTTCCAGTTCTAGAACTGGACCGGGAACCGGTCCGGCCGGTTCCGGTTCCCTTTAGAGCGGAACAGACCGGTTAGAACCGGACCAGAACCTGCGGTTCAGTTCCGGTTCGAACCGGCCGGTTCCTCTTTTTTAATTATTATTTATTTATTTTTTTGGTTTTGTTTTATTTTATTTTATTTTTTAATTTGTCATTTATTTATTTAATTTAATTTTGCGGGTGACACAATAAAATACATTTACCAATTACATTTTTATATGATTAATTTTTTAATGAAATATGATAAATAAATAAATAAATAAAAAAAGGGGCCGGTTCCGGTTCGGAACCGGTGGAACCGGACCGGAGTCGGAGGAACCGGAACCGGAACCGGCATCATGTCTACTCCTAGAGTCATATTATTGTTGGTAATATGATAAATATCAAATACTATATTTGATAAGTAGATACATAATATGAATTTATTTATCTAATCAAATTAGGAAGTATTTGATTTCTATTAGAAAGTTTTTGATTTAGTCACAATTTAATCATATTCAATAACTGGTTATTGAATAAATACACTATTTGAGTTGGATTAGGAGTTTTGGTATGGAAAAGAAATCTTTTTTGAAAAAGGATTCATTGTCACCAAGTAAATTCACCTAGAGATAGGATTCTTGACCACCAAGTAAATCCTCTTTAGGAAAGGATTTGTATACCTATATATACACCAATTAATTTCGGCAAAGCACATAATTTTTGGTTGAAAATTTCGGCCAAGCTAGAGAATTTTGAGAGAAAAAAAAAATTAGTTATTTTTTTTTGCTCTAGAAAAAATTCGGCCAACTCATAGATATTGTGTATTGAATTCGGCCGAAGAGAAGAGAAAAGGGGAACGTTTTTGTTTTCGATAGTACAGTAGTATCCTTTATATCAAAAGGAATTTTGTGTACAAAATCGAATCGGGTTCACGCGAGTTTAAATCAAATAGATTGATAATTCACAAGTGACCGGACGGTCTTGGGTTTTCTCCTGGAGGATTATTGTGACTAACAAAGAAGAAGATTTTGTTTGTTTCATCCTCAGGTATACAATTAAAGAAAGGGAGCCCACACTCCTAGGTGATTCACGTTCGTGATTGGATTGGAAGATCTTGCGGATCCAATTCGACGCTAGTTCAATCGCCACGAGAAAAAGGTACGATACTTTTAATTATATGTCAATTAATCTAAGGTTATGGTTCTTTCTTTTAAAGGAATTTTTTTTTAAATATACCACCCAATTTTTCGCTTCTGCCGCGTTTTGAACCGTTTTTCCCTACAATTGGTATCAAAGCCTGGTTGAACCCTTGATTAATTGATATATATATATATATATATACACAAACGTGAATCTTTTTATTTTTATTGTATATATGCATGCTTTAGAAAGAGATGGCACTCTAGGTATTCGCATATATATTTACATTGGAATGTATGGATATATATATATATATATGTTTTATATGTGGATTGTTACTGCTTAATTTTGGTTCTAGAATTTCAATGTATTTTTTGTTTTGGGATTGTAACAGGAAAGGTGGCCTATCATCGCCATAATTTCCTTCTTGGTAGTTGCTAAATTTTTTATTTATTTTGCTATTGTAATAAAAATACTGCAGAAAAATATTATAAAAAAACTGCAGTATTTTATTATTTAAAATTCTTCTGTAATACATTCAAGTATCGAAGACTCGAAGGTTTGAAGAAGTGGAAACAGTCGGAACAAGTTTGGGACTGTGCGAGCCATAGCAACAAACGTGCATGCGAATGAGCACGCGGCCACAATTGTTGTGGCATGGGCTGCGCACGGCAGCCCTATGGAAGCCATGGGCTGCGCATGGCAGCCCTTTATGGAGTTGTGGGGTGCGCAGGCTCATGGGAGGCAGCCAAAGGGTGCGCAAACGATGGACGCATGAAGACTTATTTGCCAAGAAAGAAGTTTTTTTTTTTGTATTCCAAATATTGTAATTTACTTGTTTTTCTAGGATGGACCAAAATTGTAGCTATTTATATTTTTGTAAATATTGCAATGTTTGTCATTGTTTGATAACATGTCATATAGAATAGGAGTGCACTCATATATCTCTTTTGGTATGAACATGCATTGAATGGTTTAGGTATCTAATTAGCATCTAGATAACTTGGTAAATCATTCTATGGAATTCGATCACACACCTTAAATAATTGAGTGGGAGAAGGTGTTATGGAACACCTAAGGCCTCCAAGTTTAGTTGAGCTTTATGTTTTGTGTAATAACCCCCCAAGGGGTATTCATGAATGGAATTTAGCAAGATACTTCCTTACAAGGATAGACTAGACAGTTAACCCAAATGATATCTACTCCTAAAGGAGGGATATTCGTGAGGGAATATATTGAAGGTCAAAAACTTGGTAACACATTTAATGTGATTTTATTAATATCCTCTTAAGAGTTCTTGTTAATAAAATTGCAAGGCTAAAATTGAAAACGCTGGTTGTTATGTTAACAATTAGGTGGGACCTAGTCTTACTAGTAAATGGTGCGAACTCCCAAAAGAGGCGTGACATTTACGGATGTTGGATCACCGTTGAATTTTATGATTGAATTACTTAATTTAATTCAAGATAAATATTCGAAAGTGTTTAATCATGATTGTTTACTTATATAATTTTTGTTTTATTCAGAAATCATGACCCCATCCTTAATCAACATCCTGAAAGATAATACATTAACCGGTGATAATTATGTCACATGGAAAAGGAAACTTGGGCTATTGTTGCAATCTGAAAAACATAAGTTCGTTTTGATAACTCCTAAACCACCTGCTCCTACTAATGAATCTACTGAGCAGCAAAGAGACGAGTATAAGCAGTGGGAGACCTCAGATGAGATGGCCAAATGTTACATTATGGCCACCATCTCCGACGTGTTGCAACAGCAACATGAAAGAATGAGTTCTGCTGCCGATATAATGATGTCTCTAGAGGAAATGTTTGCTATGAGGTCCAGGACGACTAAGAGAGAGGCAGTGACTGTTTTAATGAATCTTAGGATGAAACCTGGGCAGGCTGTGAAAGATCACATGATGAAGGTCATAGCACATCTCAACATTGCCGAACTCAGTGGTGCTGAGATAGATGGTGAGACGAAAATTGACATGATTGTCAACTCACTGTCAGATTCCTTTGATCACTTCAAGTTGGACTACACCTTGAACAATAAGGAATACACCTTGCAGGGCCTGATGCAAGATGTTCAAAGTGCCGAAAAGATCCTTGTGAAAAGCAAGGGTCAAGAGATTCATACTGTAGGTAAAGTTGCTACTGTTAAGACCCGTAAGAAGGTTAAGAAACAACAAAAGAAAAAGCAACTAGGACCTACTAAGAAGGAGACAAAGAAAGTAACCAAGATCAAATGGAAGTGTTTCCTTTGTGGTGAAAAAGGACATTAGAAAAGAAATTGCCCAAAGTCTCAGGACAAGAAGGAACAAGTAATATTAATTATCTTGAAACATGTTTTTTGGCGGATTCTATGGATTCTTATATCATAGACTCCGGAGCCACTAATCATGTTTGTTTTTCTTTACAGGGATTTAAGGAAAGAAGAAGGCTTAATGAGAACGAATTCAACTTGCATTTAGGCAACAGAGCGTTAGTGTCTGTTAATGCAGTGGGAGATGTTAGAGTTAGTTTAGATTCTTATAGGAATTTAGATTTAATAAACGTTTATTATGCACCTCAATTCAAGAGGAATTTAATTTCAGTTTCTTGTTTAAATAAATTTGGATATTCGGTTACTTTTAATAAAGCTTTTATTATTAGTAGGAATAACAAATTTGTTTGCAAAAGTACATTAGAAAACGGTTTATTCTATTTGCATAGCAATATCTCTCACTTGTTAGACACAGAATCAATGCAACCTAATCATAAAAGAGTAAAATTATCAAAAGATGAAACCTACCTATGGCATTTACGCCTAGGTCATATTAACCTTGATAGGATCAAAAGATTGGTTAGTGACTTAAAGGTTGATGATCTACCAACTTATGAATCTTGTCTGGAAGGTAAGATGACTAAAAGGTCGTTCACGACCAAAGGCACAAGAGCCACTGCATGTTTAGGATTGATACACACTGATGTGTGTGGACCTATGAGAGTTCAAGCTAGAGGTAGATATGAGTACTTCATCACTTTCACGGATGATTACTCAAGATTTGGCTATGTGTATCTCATAAGACATAAGTTGGATGCTTTTGACAAATTCAAAGCATTTAAAGCTGAAGTAAAAAATCAGCTTGAGAAACACATAAAAATCTTGAGGTCTAATCGTGGTGGAGAATATCTATCTGGTGAGTTTCAGCAATATCTTATTGATAATGGGATAATTTCTCAGTTTTCTGCGTCAGGTATGCCTCAAAAAAATGGGGTGGCAGAAAGGAGAAATAGAACTCTTTTGGACATGGTTAGGTCTATGTTGAGTTATTCAACGCTCCCTAATTCTTTTTAGGGATATGCTTTACAAACCGTTATGTACATTCTAAACGATGTACCATTTAAGTCAATTCCTAAAACACTGCATGAGTTGTGGACTAGGCGACAGCCTAGTTTACAACACTTAAGGATATTTGGATGTCATGTGCACATGTTAAAATGAAAGACAGAAAAGATGGAGTCCCGTTCAGAAATATGCATATTTGTAGGGTATCCAAAAGGAACCAAAAGATATTATTTCTATAGCCCTTCAGATCTTAAAGTATGTGTTTCGACAAATGCTAAATTTCTGGAAGAGGACTATATGAATAATTTTGTGCCTAAAAGTAGAATTATCCTGAATGAGCTTTCAGGAGATACAATTCCACAAGAGGTTTCACAACCTAGCCCAATTGTAAGTTCCGCACCAACACAAGATCAACAATCTACCATACCTCGTCGTAGTGGGAGGGTTAATAAACAACCTAAGAGATACATCGGTCTAGAAGAATCTGTAAAGAGTCTCCCGGATGACGATGATCCATACACGTACAAGGAAGCCATGGAAGATGTTGATTATCGCTATTGACAAAAGGCAATGCAATCCGAAATTGAATCTATGTTCAAAAATAAAGTCTGGTCTCTTGTAGACCTGCCTAAAGGGATAAAACTCATTGGGTGCAAGTGGGTATACACGAGGAATAGAGGAATGGATGGAAAGGTGGAAACCTTTAAAACTAGATTAGTAGCTAAAGGTTACACACAGAAGGAATGTATCGATTATGAGAAAACCTTCTCCCCTATGGCCATGCTTAAATCCATTAGGATACTCTTATCCACTGCGGCATCTCTAGACTTAGAGATTTGGCAAATGGACGTCAAGACAACTTTCCTTAATGGAAGTCTTGATGAAAACATCTATATGATGCAACTAGAAGGATTCATTGAAAATGGCCACGAGGAAAAAGTATGCAAGTTGCAAAGATCCATATATGGATTGAAGCAAGCATCCAGATCCTGGAACATAAAGTTCGATCAAGCCGTGAAAAGTTTTGGATTTATTCAAAACCTTGACAAACTCTGTGTATACAAAAGGATTAAATGCGACAAGTTGGTTTTCCTCGTTCTTTACGTTGATAATATACTACTCATCGAAAACGATGTAGGTGTATTGACATCAATAAAAGAATGGTTAGCAAAACAATTTGATATGAAGGACTTAGGAGAAGCAAGTTATATTCTTGGTATCCAAGTCATAAGGGATAGAAAGAATAGAACGATTGCATTATCCCAAGCTTCATACATAGATAAAACCTTGTCTAGATTTTCCATGCAAGATTCCAAGAAAGGTATGTTACCTTTCAGACATGGAATCAAACTTTCTAAGGAACAAGTTCCTAAAAATGAGCATGAAGAGCAAGTCATGAGTCGAGTTCCATATGCCTCGGCAGTTGGAAGTCTCATGTATGCAATGCTTTGCACTAGACCAGATATTTGTCTTGCTGTTGGCATAGTTAGAAGATTTCAATCGAAACCTGGTCCTGATCACTGGACGACAGTCAAGCATATTTTCAAGTATCTCAGGAGAACGAGAGATTATATGCTTGTATACTCTGGAGGGGTTTTAATTCCAGTTGGGTATACAGATTCCAATTTCCAATCGGATTCTGACTCCAGAAGATCAACATCAAGATCTGTATTTACACTTGGAGGAGGGGTAGTCATATGAAGGAGTATCAAGCAATCTTGTATTGGTGATTCAATCATGAAAGCTGAGTATGTGGCAGCATGCGAAGCTGCTAAAGAGGTTGTTTGGCTCCGCCAATTCTTGATTGACTTGGAAGTGGTTCCTGATGTGAATAAGCAGATCACTATCTATTGTGACAATAGTGGAGCAGTGGCTAATTCGAGAGAAACAAGAAGTCATAAGAGAGGGAAACACATTGAAAGAAAGTATCATCTTTTGAGGGAAATTGTGCATAGGGGTGACGTGACGATTACCAAGATCACGCCAGCAGAAAATCTAGCGGATCCCTTCACAAAGGCTTTTCCACATAAGAGTTTTGATGGACATTTAGAGAACATGGGGATGAGAGATATGACACATTTTCTATAGAGCATGTGGGAGATTGTCAGGATTATGCTCAATAGCAAGAGTGTAATAATGTATTTGCCAGTCCTTTCATATTAATAAAGTGATTTCTAGTTTAACAAATCTTATAGCATTTATAGTTTAATTATTATAATTGTCAAAAATAAATAATCATAAGGTCAAAAGACTATGAGAAAATAAGAATTGTTCGTACTTCTGGATATGTATGAGGTAGACACAATTCTCTAGTTCGTCTTGAATAATATTCACAACTTAAGAAAAAGATTGGGCGTCTTTATCTTGTTAAAGTTGTAGATTCTTTTGCTAGCATTTGAGTGGGATCAAATGTGTTATGATGAGTCTAAAATCATCAAAGTGTGATTTCTTTGGGCAAAAGAAGCTAGTGCACTGGATGCATTGAATAGGATCATAGTGAAATACTTTATCCAGAACCGTCAATGGATAAAAGTTTTCACTTGAAGACAATCAGAGAGTCTATCTCAATCCTGAGATAAATGATGGGCTTATGGTTGCAAGTGTTATCATTTGAGCTATCAATGAGTACGATTATATAACATAGTCTATCCTCGATAGTTTGGTGGTATCCATTTGTTAATCGATAGAGGACTTCATTTATAGATATGGACATCGTGGCTCCATTTATTAAATGAGAGTAGAATATCATCATATGGATGTTTTGAGGTATTGGATATTAAATCTGAACGTTAAGTTTACAATAGTGTCTATTGAAATATGGCTTCTGGACAAGTCAAAATATCCAAGTTCAAAATGTTGTCATATGGGTAAATATGGTAACTTGGAGAGTTATAGGCGGTCTATGAGCTCTTGGCGATTACTGGTATTCTTCACGAGAATACACTATCTCCATTAAGATTGTCTAGGGTACGAATGAGCAATATTAAATTATTCTATCTTTATTTAAGAGTTCAATTTTAGTTCTTTAGTGGAATAAACTAAAATTAATAGATCGAACCTAAGTGAATCATTTGTTGATTGTGATTAGGTTATGTCTATTGGAGCTTAAATTTATATAGCCTGCCAAGATCCCCAATTCACACGAACTTGCATGGATCACTTGATATATTCTACCAGACCAATTTATGGGTCCATCTAGAATTGTATTAAGGCAAGTGGACTTGTTTCTTTTAGTAAGAATGGGTCTAGTTCATGTGGACTTTTTATTAAGGTCCAATAGATTTAATAAAATAAAAAAAATAAAAAAACAATATTTGCCCTTATATATTGGCTTGGGCGGCAAGGGACTATTTATTAGTCTTATATATTGTTTTTATTTTATTATTTAATTAAATGGAAATTAATTAATTAATTATTTTATTAAAACTCAAAATCTTTTTCCTAGTAGGAGATGGTCTCCTAGAGTCATATTATTGTTGGTAATATGATAAGTATCAAATACTATATTTGATAAGTAGATAAATAATATGAGTTTATTTATCTAGTCAAATTAGGAAGTATTTGATTTCTATTAGGAAGTTTTTGATCTAGTCACAATTTAATTATATTCAATAATTAATTATTGAATAAATACACTATTTGAATTGGATTAGGAGTCTTGGTGTGTAAAAGAAATCTTTTTTGAAAAAGGATTCTTTGTCACCAAGTAAATCCACCTAGAGATAGGATTCTTGACCACCAAGTAAATCCTCTTTAGGAAATGATTTGTATACCTATATATACACCAATTAATTTCGGCCAAGTACATAATTTTTGGTTGAAAATTTCGGCCAAGCTAGAGAATTTTGAGAGAAAAGAAAATTAGTTTTTTTTTTTTTGCTCTAGAAAAAATTCGGCCAACTCATAGATATTGTGCATTGAATTCGGCAGAAGAGAAGAGAAAAATGGAACGTTTTTGCTTTCGATAGTACACTAGTATCCTTTACATCAAAAGGATTTTGTGCACAAAATCGAATCGGGTTCACGCGAGTTTCAGTCAAATAGATTGATAATTCACAAGTGACCGGACGTTCTTGGGTTTTCTCTTGGAGGATTATTGTGACTAACAAAGAAGAAGATTTTGTTTGTTTCATCCTCAGGTATATAATTAAAGAAAGGGAGCCCACACTCCTAGGTGATTCACGTTCGTGATTGAATTGGAAGATCTTACGGATCCAATTCGACGCTAATTCAATAGTCACGAGAAAAATGTACGATACTTTTAGTTATATGTCAATTAATCTAGGGTTAAGATTCTTTCTTTTAAAGGAATTTTTTTTTAAAATATACCATCCAATTTTTCGCTTCCGCCGCGTTTTGAACCGTTTTTCCCTAAAAAAAGCACATCATTTATGTATTGTGACAATCAAGCTGCAATATATATAGCTCGTTATCTTGTTTTCCATGAGCGAAACAAGAACACCGAGATTGATTTCCACTTTATAAGAGAAAGTGTGATGACATGAGAAATTGTCATGCCACGTGTTAAGTTTGAAGAGCAAGTTGGGGATATCTTTATAAAGGCTATACATATGAGGATTTTCCTATATCTTTGTTCCAAGCTGGGTATTGAAAACATTTATTATCCGGCTTGAGTGGAAGCGTTGAAGTTATTTTAGGATATTTCATCTAATTGTTAGTTGTATTTTGACTAACCATTTACTATACTTTTTATTACCAGCCAAAAATGGCAGAAGAATCAAATGAGCACTTTACTCGGTCGAGCGCGGCAGAACCAGGACCGAACCTAAAAATTCCCGGACTATCAAGAATTATCCCAGTCCCGATATGATCAGGCCTGGCGTGAGCCCGCTTTTTTCTCCAACATCGGGTCCTAGGAAATACGGAGATTCCCGATATAACCGAGGCCAGCCAGCGTGCTATGATGATCCATCCCGCTCCGGTCGCATCCATCATAGCAGCCCACCTAGCGGGGTAGGGTTCCAAGGAAGGATGAGCTACCTAATGATCCCGAAACAGCTTTATGAGGACTAGTACACCCTAAATATTGAAGAACATTCTAGAATAGCTATCAAGATCACCAGAGGGCAGGTCAAGGGCTGATACAAGCCCTGGGAAATGAACTAACTAGACTAAAGAAGGAATCCTAGCATAGGATAGTTGGTAGGTGGTCATTAATTTCATCCAGTTGGCAAAGGAAAGGAAGGGCAAGAATCAGCGGCCCTGATCACGCTCCACCACCCAACACCAATGGTCCAATGACGGTCCAGCTCAGCCCTTTACAATGTCAATTACAGGTATCACCAAAGAGGAACCTGAGTTCCAGCAGGCAAAATGGATGCAAAAAGCTCCTAGACAGATAAAGGAAATAGTGGGAGGAAGCGTTTGACAGATACAGCGTGACAGACGTTGCCATTATCCCCTAGCGTGCCCCACTTGTGAAAGCGACATCTCCAGCCAGCTCAAGCACCTCTGGCCATCCAGAATTGGGGAAAACGCCATGTAATCGCCTACGAAGCACCCGCATGGACACTAGGGCATAGGTAGAACCATCCTAACCCTCCGGGGCTTGTGTCGCGCATGTGCCCGATTCAAATGGACGGTGGAGATCCCCTAACTGCTACCCCGCCTAAAAGAGGGGTATTCTACCTACCCAGTCAACCCCCTGCTCAGCACTAGGGCATAACTAGAACAATCGCAGCCCTCCGAGGCATATGCCACTATGGGCCCGGTGTAAAGGAACGGTGAGGATATTGCCATGCGCTCTCACATGGGAGGACCCTTCTCACCTACCACATCCAAGGCACCCTATAAATACCCCAACTCAAGAAGAGTTAAGGGGTATGCATTTTTAGAGAAAAGAAGAACACCTTTATACTATAGAACGAGGAGATCTTTCATTGTGTAATTTACTATTATAGGACAACTGGTTTCCCCAATTGAAACCTTCATTGTACTGAGAGAAAGAAATAGAAGTCTCCCATTTGAGAGATATGTAACCAATTATTCGCCCTTCCTTGTATAACTCTATACATTGTTAGCATCATCCACCTCTGTGTCGTGACCAGGTTCAGTCACGACCAGTACTAGCACTCCTGGAACCGGTCTTGGTTAATGCCTAGCGTCACCTGGTCCCCTATAACCTATCAACCCCGCTATAGACACCTAAACCCGGTATCTGAATCGCGCCTCTGGCCGCGACCCATCTCTCCAGTCCATGCCTAGACCCCTCCGACCGTGGAGTACAGCTCCATCTGGTCTAAGTGTTGTCCAAAAGTCAATACTGATTTTTCGGATAACAATTTTATTCCCATAATTCTATTCCTTTTTTCTCCTATGATTATTTCATATATATATATATATATATATATATATATATATTCATGTATCATTCAGAGGTCAATATATCAATTGAAGCTTCTTTTATCTTACTCTTTTCCTTTATTTGATTGATATACTCTGTTAACATTTTTAATTTAAATTTGAATTTTTTTTCTATTCTTTATATTTTTAATTTTAATATAAAAATTCTAAGATTATGTCAAATTTACAAAATTATGTCAAAAGTAAATACTCACATGGACATTATTATGTTCGTTTTGGTCATTTTACTTAATCACAAGATAAAGTAATATTTATCAAACACATCTAACTTGATTTTTTATAAGCTAGTTATTTTTAAATTGAGTTTACCGAACACCAACTAACTTTAAAAAAAAAACTAATTGTTTCTTTAGTTAAGCTACAAGTGATTACTTCTCTTGAACCTACCCTTATTATATTTTAGTTAGGGGTGTGCATGATTCGGTTTTGACAAATCTAAACTGAATCATACATATTCCGTTTTCATTATTTTAAACAAGTTTGAACCGCAATAACATTCTGAACCGAATTGAACAAACATGATTGATTTGGTTTGTTCAATTTGAGTTAATATGGTTTTGACTAATTTGAGCCTTTAGAGCATGTTTGGTGTATTGTATTATATTAGGAGTTTAAAATGTATTAGAATAATATAATATAATGTTTGACTTGTTTTAGACTATACATTGCATTATATTAGCTAAAACATTTTAATTGGTCTAATACAATGGATGATGTATTAACTAATACAAAT
Organism: Dipteronia sinensis; assembly: GCA_033220585.1. Classification (NCBI taxonomy): domain Eukaryota; kingdom Viridiplantae; phylum Streptophyta; class Magnoliopsida; order Sapindales; family Sapindaceae; genus Dipteronia; species Dipteronia sinensis. The sequence continues at coordinate 68,822,698 of CM065636.1, read as the reverse complement.
GAGAGAGAAATAATAATAAATTTAAATAATAATAATAATATTGCTAATAAAATTTAATAATAAAAATAATAATTTTATATGTAATAAAAAATAATATAATATAATTAATATATTAATTTAAAAATAAACTAAATAAATTTTATTCTAATAGTATAAATGTTAAAGTATTTACATGAATATAATTATGTAATAAAAATATTAATTATATATTTATTAATATTTAAAAAAAATACAACAAATATATATTTTATAATATGTTTTTAAATTCTAAAAATATTTCAATTTATTAGTTAACAAAATATTAAAAAAAAATCACATCCTAATATTGTATAACTTAATACAGTCTAATGCGAAATATCACAAAACACAAGAGTGTATAAAAATAATATAGTTCAATCCAATACAATCGGATTCAATATAATCCAATACAATTCAATACAATTTGTGCCAAATGAGCATTTAAGGTCTTACTAAGTTTTTACATATACTTTTGACTCTATATACCATATGGGCCTATTGATTTGGGCTTTCGAATGTGAAACATGCTTTTAACATAAGGACAAAAAAATTATAAATCGCCTTCGATACTAAATTAACTAGATGATTTGGCTTAATTACATGTAAACTTACTTTTGGAAACTGGATTGCAATGAAAAAATGCTACTAGCTCATATATCCACTATCGTTCCTATATTTAGTTAATGTCGGATTCACAAGAATTGTGCTAACACTAAGAGTATCTTTAATGGTAATGTGGCTTGCGTTTGAAAAAATGATGATGTATCAATATTGTCAAACAAATTGCTTCCTATGTGGTATAAATATAGATTTGATAGACAATGTTTCCGTTTAAAACACATTTTGTTTTAATGACGTGTCCAATTTTATTTCCAATTTTCTTTTTTATTTTATTTTCTTACCAAAAATAGATGAAAAATTAATGTTAATTTTAAATGTTTACTAAGTAAACCTAAAAAAGGGTTGTACAACAGGCCTTCTGAAAGTAGACGGTCATGTTGACAATGTCTATTATTTTTTTTTTACCACGTCAACTTCAGGTTGGATATGCACGGTTGCATTGGAGACACAATTATTTCTAGAATGTCTATTTATCCTACGTGGTATCTTTTTTTTTCACAAACCACGCTTGCATTGAAGATGCTCTAATATCATCAATAAAAGCTATGTAGACAAATATTGTGATTCCATAATCAGATAATAGTGATTATTAAGGGAATTTCAAAAGGGTTAATTAACTTAATGGTCACTCATTTGGTTTGAAACTATCAAAATGGTTATTAGGTGTGGTATAAGTTTCAAAATAGCTACTTTAGACCGAGAGTGTGATACTAACTGTCATTATCCGGAACTACCGTTAAATGGGTGGGCGTTTTCGTAAATTTGAGGTTTACCAAAAGAAAATACTATAGTCTCGTTGATTTTGGGTTGTTCTGGACTCTGTATGATCCGAAGAAATCGTTTTTGTTTTTGGTTAGATGGGTTTGTCGGCAAAGCTGAGAAATTGTGGTCCCGGAAAGGAAGTGGGGGTCCCTAAAATTGATTTGGAGATGAAATGGAATCCGATCTCCTCCATTTGGAGGATATTCGTCATGGAAGGGGAGCGTTGGTAATAGAGATTTAAGTTTTTGTTGGTTTGTTTGAGAATGAAGAAGAAGATGTTGATGTTGATGATGATTGAGAAGAAAAAAAAATGGTACTGACGATTATTGAAGAAGAATAAAATGGACATTTGGATTCTCAAAAACAAAAAATAAATCATTTATTTTCTTTCTTTAAGTTATGATGATGATTTGAGAGGAATTTTTTTTTTTGTTGTTCATGATATTGAAAACGAATAAGTAGAAGATCACCGAGATCTACGCCTATATCTCAAAATATAAATATCTTTATTTTTTTTTCTTTTTAAATTTCTGTTGTTGTGATGATTCTTGAAGAGAAGAAGACCGAGAATTATAGATCTCCTCCAAAACAATTTTTTTTTTAAAAAAAAATCTCTTTTTATAATTTTCTTTAAAAAATGTTGATATAAATATAATTACTATTTTGATATCAATTGACCAAATAGATGACCACCAGATTAATTCTAGAAAAAGGGGGATAATTATAATGATCATTTTGATACCAATTGACCAAATAGATGGTCATCGAACTAATTCTGGAAAAGTGGGTCATTTTATTAACAATTTACTTCTATTCAAAGTTAATGCAGTGTTTAACAGAATGGTCATTAGTGTCCGGCTCTTTACTTAAAATGGTAGTTTTGAAACGAATTATTTACTTAATAGCTATTTTGATAGTACCCAACCAACCAAGTGGATGACCACCAGAATAATTGCCCATTTTCCAAAACCCTCGTGAAGTTAAACCAAATCGAAAAACAATTATGTGATTTCAAAATTAAATAAAAATGTCATATTCTTGAGATTTTGATTAATGATAGAGGTTTTGCTAACCGTAATAGGGTTTTTCATCTGGTTTTACGTTTATCACTATTACATAAATTCAAGATTTTTAGGAAGGGAAGGATGGTACAAGTGGGAAGGGTTTACCAACCTCATTTCGTCTATAAAAAAATTATTTTTTTTATTTTAATCAAATTTATAAGGATCTTTGGAATTCTCTCAATTATTCAACAAAAATGATTGACATATTGAAATAAATATATTTATTCCATTGTTTTTTTCATAAACTCAATAACTCTTCAATCATCGAGTCGGTTTGAACCAATCATTGAGTCGGTTTGAACCAAATTCAAGCTGAATCATGATTCATGTATTGTTACTAGATTTTCTTTATATATATATTTCATATAAGTGCGCACTAATAGAATTATATAAGGACATTAAATGTGAACCACTTGTTTTACATATTTTGACTTGGTATATATGTATTTGTCAAAACTCTTTTATTATAAATAAAATCCAAGTTGTACAAAATCAATTTGGATAATTAAATTATGAATAATTGAATTTGAACAGCCTAAAGTTAGAAACACTACATACACTTATAAATGAAACAAGAAAGAGTGGTGCTATTGGCACACCTCCTACTGATCTATTCATGCCCTATTTTTTAATTATATAATTTTTTTTCCTTTATCAAAATTACTTAAAGAGACATACAATTTAGGAAAGAAATTTTCTACAAAGTAAATCTATTAAAATCTCATATTCCTTTTCCAAAATAAAAACCCAGTAATCCGTTTCTTAAAAAAAAAATTAACTCTTAAACCCTAAAATCTGATTCTTACATACATCTAAAATATTATGAAAGAGTTTGAGAACGATATCTAGAAAATTGAAGAATTGTCTAAGAACGATATCAAACATCTTGAAGAATTATCTGAGAATGACATAAAGCAAGAATTGTCTGACAATGTTAGTAAGCATCTGGAAACAATTCATTCTTTGAAAATAAGTTTGAAGTTTATTTTTTCTTTAGAATGATATCAAGTTGTCATTGTGTTGAAGTACCTTGTTATTTTTTATTTTTTCGTTTCCGAAATAAGAAGAAAAAAAAACTAAAAATAAAGAAATAAGAAGAAAAAAAATAAATTAATCAATGGAGGTGAGAGAAATGCATACAGATACATAGATAAGAGATAGAGAGATCATATATGGTATGTATTAAGTTTAAAAAATAAGTAAAATGGGTAGTTTTGGAAATAAACAAAAAAAATTAATAAAAACATTTAATTTTATTAAATTAAATCAAAATTTAAAAAGTGAGACATGAATACAACAGTAGGGGGTGTGTCAATAGCATCGCTCGACAAGAAAACTTAATTTAAGTTCAAACATATCCCATGTTGACTATCATCACATGTCATGTCCATTAAAATGATGCTAGATTTGGTGGTACGTGGCACTAATATTATGGACTTGATTTAAATACTTAAAATCTTGAAACCAACGGTTCTGATAGTGAAATGTGTACCCATCATAATTAAATATATTTTAATCGGGTGTTAATCGAATAAATGTAATTAATTAACCACATTACATTATCAGGTGTGGACTGATATTTACGATTTCGGTTCGATCACATGATTTGGTTTTCCAATCTAAAAAATTGGTTTCATAATATGATTGTAAAGTCTTAAATAACTGTTTTGGTGATTTAGAGTCTAGACAACTAATTATGTGATACCATCTGGACTCTAGAGTGACAATATAAGCAATTCATTAAATTGTATGATTATTTGACATAATATTTTATAATCATTTTGGTATTTGGGATAAATTAATGTGAAATCTTGACTTGAATTCTATTCTATGTTGGCAGAGATCCCAAATGTCCAAAACAGAGTTTAGAGACAATAAAAAATTAAAAATGGAGTTGTTTATAATTGTTGACATGTGCTTATATGGTACAACAACGTCAGGAGATGCCAAACTAAACAGAAATTATGGTCAGATCACATAATTCTTTGGGACAAATTGTATTTTATTTGAGTTGATAATCCAAAGTACATAAAATATGATCTTGATTAATTAGGAAGTAACACGTCATTGATAGTATTTGAATTGTTAATATAATGTCAGGTTGGTTATCTTTGTGGTCCTCATTATGAATATAAAATTAGAGGTTGTTAGAATGGAAATCAAGGTTATTAATGGATAATTAAACACACATAAAATGATTAACTTTATTACTAATCACATGAAATATGACATTCTTCTTTTTTAATTGTATATGGTCGATCTATAATTACAGTGAATCGGGTCAAATTCGAATTAGACCCAAGCAACTTGGTCTAACCGGTTGAATCAAGCTGGTCGACTGCTCCAAGAACCTGCAAAAAAGATGAAAAAAAAAGAGAACAAAGAAAAGAAAAGATACGATGGTGGTTAATTCGAGCCTTAGATACGCTTGGGCTGAGCGTTAGAACGTTAGGCAAATGATAAAAGTAAGATTCCGGTGATCGAAGTTTGTTTAAGTAGAGTTTCGGCACGCTAAAGCTTTAGAAATAGTGAGAATTCAGAATCCTTTTCTAGTGAGGAAAGGGTTCTGTTTATAGATCACCAAGATCAGTTTGAACGTTGGAGAGCTGTTGGGAAATATCCTTGAAATCCGGTCAGGATTTCATGGGATTACACAGCTGTTTTACCAGTTCAAACCGGTATATGCTTTATCCACGATTTCAGTGGTTGAGTTGAAGTAAAGGAGTGACCGAGTCAAACCAAGGTTTAGTCATGGTCTTTTCAGGTCGACCCGAACCAGGTGAGTTTGGACTGGATCCGGAATAAAACAAGTTGGACTTCGTATTGGGCCCGGAATCCATTTTTGGCTACCACAGTTTGTCTCCCACTCTCTAAAGAGGAAGTCTCTGAATTAGAGAGTGTAAATTTCAGTCGAGTGAGTGTGGATTCGACCAAGTGTTGAGTAACGATTGATAGGAATATTTGTTACAACAAAGCGTCGATCACTTTATTAGCTCTGAGAAGCTAATAGGATTGAAGTGGTTCAGCTTCTAGGGCTGGCTTGGCTCATCGTTTTTGGCGCGGTTTTTCATTTTAAACACACTTATCGAAAAAGTTGAAATTTCAAATCAACTCTAGTTAACTCTAGCGGTTACCTTGGTTAACTGATGACCATATCGATTATGACATGTGGCGATCTCAGTTAACGTCGTGGTATAAGTCTTGGTTTTTAAAACCAAATTTCTCTCCTAAGCTTTTCCACTTCTTTACAACACTTCTTCATACTTACTTAGAAATCACTTGTTTCCAAAGTAGTAACACTTCCAAATATTTGTTAGGCCCTGGTTGATTTCCTCCTGCAATTTTGATTCAAATCTTCTGCAAGGTAAGCATATTCCTTGCTTTGGTTCATCTCTACTTGTATTTCTATTCGCACGACTTATTTTTACGTGCGTATAGGGAAATTAGCAAAATTATTTTTTGAAGTTTTTCCCTGAAATTACATTTGCGTTCTTTGTTGTTCTTCATGCTCAGTTTTGAAAGATTGATTTAACGATGGATTAGATCCACCTATGTGGTGTTTTGCGTGACTTGTGTCGTTTATGGCGTTATAACTCGTTGTATCGTTGTAGAGCTCTATATCTTGAGTTGATCGACTTAGATTTGCAGGGTTTTTAGCAAGCCGATCTTTTTTGGTTGAGGCTTCAAAACTCAAACTCAGATTTTTGATTGTATGCGCAAACCCTAGGTTTTAATTTTAATTTACAAACCCTAGGTTTTAATTTTAGTTTTTTGGCTTGTGCTTGACTTTTGCATTTTTTGCATTTGTTAGTTTGAGATAGCATGTCGAATGAAGGCATGACTTCAGATTGAGCTTTTTCCCCATCCCCTAGCTCTTTTAGAGACGATGTCGAAAACGTTGTTCAGTCTGACACTAGTGATGTCGAACGACAAGTCTCTATCGCTAATCCGTCAGAAGTAATCCATATAAATAAATCAGGCATGTTAGAATTAGAGGTCGTACGCGCCATTGCGCAGTGGGTCGAATCCCTAGAATTTAGAGACGTTGAAGAGCTATCATCTTTCGGTCGACCATTAGGTATCCTGGCCGGTGAGAACCCAAGGAGTGTACTTGCAGATGACGACGACATGCGTCGTTTGAGAACATTGTATAGGATCTCTGATTCTGTTGAACTACATGCTGTGAAATAGCATGAGCGAGAAAATTGGGATATCCCAGGGTGGACCTGTTTTTATGAGTACACTTTTCGACAAGGATTTCGATTCCTTGTTCCCTCCTTGGCACGTAGGTTGCTGGTTTATAACGACCTTGCTCCTACCCAATTAATGCCTAATAGTTAGAGGATCATTTTGAGTCTGACTGTCTTTCGCGAGAAATATGAGTTACAGTTCGGTTTGGGCTTACTTTTGCATAATTATTACTTGAAACAACACAACAATAAAAAAGGTTGATTCGCTTTAGTGCTGAGGTCAGGCATGCAACACCTCATTACAGACCTTACAACCAACGATAGAAAGTGGAAGGACACTTTCTTTTTTGCAAGGGGCCCATTGATAGATGGTCATTTTGAGAGATCGAAATACCACTACCCCAGTGTCTGGAGTCGAGCTGGTGAGTGTTACTTTCTGTCGTTTAGATTAGCCCTAAGTTTTCCATAGTTTTGACAAACCCGTCTTGCCTTTGTAGATTTAGTGAACTGCGAAAGTAAGCTATCAAGTCCAGACCTTGAAGGGCGTACCAAAAGGCTTTTAGCAATTCCCGCTGAAGAGAGGAGTTGGAAAGTGTTGTTACGAGAAGATAATCTTAAGCCTAGTACCTTGTGGCAGTTTTCGACCTGGAATATGCCACGGACTCCATATCCTCTTATTAAGGATATCGTGTCATACGCCTGGATTATAAGGAGTCTAGAAATTCTGTGTGGAACAAAATTTATATCCCATGTAACTGATATCAAATGTGATTTTGCAGACAAGTCGATGTCGAACGCAAAGTTCCAATTGCCTGATCCTGTTGAGGCGCTGAGGATTCACAAGGAGGCCATGAGCAAAAAACGGGCGGCCGCGTCAGCCAATAAAAAGGAAGTCGTCGAGTCATCAAAGGAGAAAGACCTGATAGTTTTTGAAGAGGACGTTTTAGACTCGTCTCCAGAGTCGAAACCATTGAGGTCGAAGAAGAGAAAGAAAAATACGGGGGTTGACACCAAAGGTAAAAGTGTTGAAGGTGCTACAGCTGAGTTGGCCATTGATGTTGTGTCATAGAAGATTGATTCAACTCTGATGGCCTTACCTCTGGGGGTATCGACTTTTAAAGTGCCCATCAGTTTTTTAAAGAAGTCGAACCAACTCATTTTCCCTACTGATAAAGAACATCTTAAGGGAAAGAATGCGGACGATGTGGTCGAAGCCGGTCTCCTCTCCTCTTTTCAAGTGAGTTAATTTGTTTTATTTTAAAACTTGGAGTGTGTCGAGTATAACTAACGACTTTTCGTGTTTTTACAGGCTTTACTGACGCAATTGTACCTGAAGGATAATTACACAGCGAGTCGAGAGAGGTGTGTAAAGCTACAGATGTCAAACGACACTCTCCAAAAAGAGAACGAAAGACTTAAAAAGGCCAACAAAGATGTTAAAGATAAGGCTCTAGCGTTGGAAGAGGGAATGAAGAAACTGTCGGATGAGAGCGATCGACAAAGGACAGAGCTGGAGAGGGCCAATGAAGCCCTTGCAAAAAAAGACAAGCAGTGAGCAAGTTTGAATGATCAACTCATGTGCATTTCTGTTAAGGCTATGTGTGTTGTCAGGGTAATACTCTTTAAGGAGTTTTTGGCTGGCAAGCATTGAAATCTGGAAGAAATCCGGGCAGAGGTCGATGAGTGGGATGAGTCGGAGCATCTTAAGGAGGAAGAATCCCCAACCACAAAAAAGGATGCAAATATTGAAGACTCGGGAGGGGGGGGGGGGGGGGGGGATTGATAAAGGTCTTGATATGCAACTGCCGTACCGGATGCTCAGGCTGGTAGTTCTACCCAAGAATATGACTTCTCTTTTCATTATTGTACTAATTTTTTATTTGTCGAACGGAAGTACTTTTCTAAATTTCTCTTTTTGACATGATTTGTAATGAAGGATTATGAATATTAATTTTCTTTATTCAAACGAACCGTTGTTTTCAAGTTCTCTATATAACGAAAGTTTTATCGACAAGGCAGAGGTCGTTCGACCAAACTGCGATAAAATAGAATGCAGAGTCGAGCGTGGACGATGAGAGTTGTAGTCGACAGTCTTAATTCTGGTCCTTGAATGCAGGTCGTCACGGTGTGATTCCTTTTGTTTGAGATGTCATTTGCCTTCGGGTACCCTTGAAGGCAGGGTGTCTAATCACAAGTCCTTGAATGCAGGGTTTCAGGTAGTAGATCCTTGAATGCAAGATATCTTGGTCTAATTATGTTCCTGTCAGAACTTGTTTCATAGCTTGTAAGTTCCTTATATTTTTTATTAGCTCATTTCGTTAACAAATCACATTGGGGATTTATTTGTGTAAGGGTAGATTAGGCTTCACTGTTTGTGATCATGCTTCAAGGGCATCATCTTTCTCAAGAGCACTTCAAAGGTATATCGCTTACTTAATACTCTTTGAAGAGGTTTTAGTTGCACACACTCACATCTTATTCATTTATATTGATATGCATGTATTGTTGCACACACACACTTCTTACATTTAAGTTGATTAAATCTGGAGTTGATGGGCCGTCCAGTGTGTTAGGCGACATGCAAGGCCACTTGTGTTTGTCGCCTCAGATGTCGCCTTAGTCTTGTAGTTTTTCTCACAGTGTGTTAGGCGACTTCTAAGGCGACGTGTGCATGTCGCCTTACATGTCTCCTCTGGTACTTAGTTTTTCTCACAGTGTGTAAGGCGACTTCCAAGGCGACTTGTTCATGTCGCCTTGCATGTCGCCTTTGTCACCCAAACTGGGCAATTCGGGTATCTCACACCGGCTCGTGTTTTGGTCCCTATAAATACATCATCTTCTCCACCATTTAAACCTAGAGCTCTGAAAATTAAACATTTAAGAGAGAGAAAGTAAATCCAAGAGAGAGAGAGAGCTCCAAGAACCAATTTTTACTCAACCAAACTCATACCCATGTGCATCTAGCTCCATTCTTGCATCTATTCTTCATGGATCTTCATGCTTCTCTTGACTAGGTAATTAACTATGAACTAAAACTTCTTGTTTCATCTCTATGTTCTTAGTTTACCTAGGGTTAGCAATTATTAGTTGATTAATTGCATGTTTAATTTGTTTAGCATGATTTAAGTATGTTTGTGACTTTGCTTATTGGTTGATATTGCATGTTCATTGATAGCTATCTTTTAGGGCCATTTTGCCCTTTAGCTAAATCTTCATGCATTTGAATTTAGATATTGATATCTAGGATTTGCACTTATTGACATCTTTAAATCCCTAGATAAGAATTCAGTGTAGCCTAGCATTAATTGCATGATAGACTATTTTTACATATTCACATAGGTTGCTTAATCTCTTCATTGATTGTTAAGCTTTGTGACTAAGTGGATTAGTGCACAAGCTTGTTGGTCTAGGATCACTATTAAAGGCCTGTTGGGTAGAGTGAAAGGGTTAGTGACCAAGTATGGTGTGACTTGAGGTCAACTTAGGTTGTAAACTTTCATTCAAATAGTGGATTTGAAGACCGTGTGTGGCTAGAAGGATAGCCCATGAGTTTTGCCCAGTTGGAGGGTTTCTCACGTAAATCAATCCTTGTATTTTTTTTATTGTTTTCCGCTAGTTTATTTTGGATTGATTGATTGCTAATATGGGGTAGCATTATTAAAATTGATTAAGTTGAAAAGTTGGTAATAAATCAACTAAAACCTATTCACCCCCCCCCCCCCCCCCCCCCCCCCCCCTCTAGGTTAGTAGACACACGCTTTATAGTATTTTCATAGCTTATCGGTGTCGACAACTCTTTATTGTAAGTAATATAGAACTTTGAAAAATTGCTTTTTACGAGCTCAGTTTTGCACTTAGTTGCAACTAAGGCGTCATCATAGCTCTTGTCGATCGACTTGTTAGTATCAAAGGCATATATGAAAATAACAATGTAAAAATAAGAAATGATAGAGATTAGAAATTATACTGTTTTAAGTGCAGAGCATTCCAGCTGTTGTGTATCTCTCGACCATCAAGGTCTCGTAGCTTGTATGCACCACTTCCTTTCACGTCTGTTATTTGATAGGGCCATTCACATGTCGAACCCAGTTTTTCTACTTCTTGATCTCTAGTATTCTAGAAAACCCTCCATAGCACCCAATCATCGACTTTAAAGGTTATAATCCTTACTTTATTCTTGTAATGTCCAGCGACATGCTATTGATATGCATGTATTCTTAGGGTAGCTTGCTCTCGACGTTCGTCGAGATAATCCAATTTGAATTTGAGTTCCAGGTTGTTTTATTCTTCGTGGGGGTTCACTTTGAGCTGTTAATAGTTGTGTTTCGATAGGAATGACTGCTTCTAAATCGTAGACTAGTGAAAATGGTGTTTCTTCTGTCGATCGACTTGGAGTTGTCCTATACGACAATAGAATCTCAGGAGGTTTGTCAGCCCATTCACGTTTTTCAGCTTCGAGTCTTTTCTTCTATGTATTTATAATGGTTTTGTTGGTCAACTAAGCTTATCTGTACGCTTGAGGGTAGCGGGGAGTTGAAAAACTCAACTTGATACCATATTTGTCGTAGAAATTTTGGAAGTCGAACGAAATAAATTGCGAACCATTGTCGGTCACTATCTCCTTTGGTATTCTAAACCTGTAAATTATTTATTTCCAAACAAAGTTTTGTACCTCTATGTCTCTTATATGTTGGAAAGCTCCTTCTTCGACCCATTAGGTGAAGTAATCTGTTAAAACTAGTATGTAGACAACCCCTCTTTGTTCTGCTGGGAGTTTTACCTACAATATCTAGACCCCATTTTATAATGGGCCAATGGGCCAAAATTGCGTTTAGCGTACCTGGGGGTATGTGAGATACTTAAGCGAGTCTTTGGCACTTGTTGCAGTGTTTCACATGTTTTAGAGAGTCTGGCCGCATTGTTGGCCTATAGTATCTAGTTGTGATTGCTCTGTTCGATAGACTCCTTGCACCCGAGTGATTTCTGCAATCTTCGTAGTGAAGGCTTTTGAGGATGTCGTACACTTCACGGGGCATGACGCATCTCAAGTATGGACCTGTAAAAGACTTTTTATATAGTTTACCGTACAAGATGCAGAATTTAGCCGACTTGGCTTTGATCTTTCTTGCTTCGGCTTTGTCACCTGGTAAGATGTTTACTTGTAGGTAATCTTTTATTGGATCCAACAAACTTGAACCGTTGTCGATTGGTGCTACATTTTCTTCGTAATGTATTGCGGGCAACAATAGATATAGATAGGTATAGATTTGGGGCCATTAGCCTGAGTTGTCAATCCTAGGTTGGCTAGAGCGTCTTCTTGAGCATTTTCTATTCTTAGTACCTGCAATATGGAAAAAAAAATTGAACGTCGACTCCAATTGCTTGGCTTTGGCCAAGTATGATGCCATTCTTTTGTCCTTGGCTTTGTATGACTAACTGTGAGTCGCTTTTTACCTGTATGTTCTTTATGCCCAAGCTTTTTGCTAGGTCGAGATTGGCGATCAACGACTTATATTCTGCTTCGTTATTTGTCGCACGAAAGTTACAGTACATCGACTGTTTCAGGTTTTCCCCTTGTAGGGATTTAAGCACAAGTCCAAGTCCACTCCCCTATATATTTCTTGACCTGTCGACCGACAAGGTCTATTTTACTTTTATCGCGTCTTCCGCGAGAGTCATTAATTCCTATTCGGCCAGCAAATTTTCGTTAGGAGTGAGATCTACTATGAAGTCAGCAAATACCTGTGATTTCATTGTTGTTCGAGGTTAGAATGAGATGTTGTGTTCGCTGATCTTGACCACCCATTTTTTCAGTCGACTTGAAAGTTCTGGTTTATGCAATATATTTTTTAATGGGAAAGAGGTTAGTACTTTGATTGGTTGGCATTGGAAGTATGGCCTTAACTTGAGTGCGGCTACGACAAGTGCTAGGGCCAACTTCTAAAGCTTGCTATACCTAGTTTCTACGTCGAGTAGTGCCTTGGTTACGTAGTACACATGGTGTTGTGAATCTTCCTCCTCTCTAACTAGCACATCACTTACTACAGTGTTGGATACTGCCAAGTATAAGTAAAGTACCTCTCCGTCTTTTGGTTTCAACAGCAACGGAGGCAAGGCCAAATATTTCTTCAAATCTTGCAAGGCTTTTTCACACTCCTGATTCCATTCGAATGCCTTGTTTTTTCTCAAGGTGTTGAAGAAGGTTGACAGCATTCAGACGACTTAGAAATGAACCTGTTTAGTGCTGCTACTCGACCTGTGAGCTTTACACGTCTTTGATGCACTTTGGTGATTCAATTCCAATGATCGATCGGATTTGGTCGGGATTTTCCTCGACTCCTCTTTGGGTCACCAAGTAACCTAGGAATTTACCAGAAGATTCACCAAAGGAAGATTTAGTTGGGTTTAGTTTCATAACGTATTTGCCGAGTACGTCAAACGACTGTCTCAGATGTTCGATGTGTTGTTTAGCGACGAGGGACTTGGCCAGCATATCGTCTATGTAAACTTCCATGGTTAATCTGAGCATGTCGGTGAACATTTTATGACCAGTCGCTGGTATGTTGCACCTGCACTTTTTGGTCCAAAAGGCATAACTTTATAGCAGAAAATACCTCTTTCGATGACGAAAGCCATTTTATCCTGGTCATTTGGATGCATCGGGATTTGGTTATAGATAGAGAAGGCGTCCGTGAAGCTGAGTAGTTCATGTCCCGCGGTGGTGTCGACTAGCATGTCGATGTGCAGAAGTGGGAACAGATCTTTGGGGCAGGCTTTGTTGAGGTCTGTAAAGTCGACGCAGACACGTCATTTCCTGTTCTTTTTCTTTACGACCACGACGTTTGTCAGCCAGTCGGGGTATTGAACCTCTCTGACCGACCCGATGTCGATCAGTTTCTGCACATCTCCGTTGATTATCTGGTTTCTTTCTGGTGCGAACTTTCTCTTTTTTTTGTTTTATTGGTGGATGATCGGGGTTTACCCGTAATTGATGAACAATTACATGTGGGTCGATTCCGACCATATCTGAGTGCGACCAAGCGAAGCTGTTGCGTCGTTGCTTTGTTGCTTTTAAAAATGCGATCAGCTGGTTCTGAATCTCATCAAGCAGTCTGGACCCTATTGAAACTTTATGCTCTGGGTGTTTAGGATTGATCGACACTTCATCGAGTTCTTCAACTTTTGGCTTATTTGGAGTCGACTCAACAACTGATTCATGTAGTTGCTATAACTATTCTTTCTTTTTCTTCATTGCATTTTGGTAGCACTCTCTTGCGGCTCTCTGTTCTCCTTTGATTTCTCGTACTCCCCACTTGGTAGGGAACTTGATCATCTGGTGGTAGATCAAAGGGATCGCCTTCATCTCATGTATCTAGGGCCAGCTAAGGATAGAGTTGTATGGAGATTGACAAACGAGCATCAGGAAGTTGATATATAAGTTGACTCCTTCGGTGTACATTGGTAGTACGAATTTCCCTAGTGTACTCTTCAGTTCGCCACTGAATCCTATTAACATAGTCGTTCGACGACTGATGTTTGATTCGTCGACCTGCATTTCTTAAAGAGCACTTTAAACAAAATTTTACAGGAACTACCATTATCGATTAAAATTCGTTTAGTTATACAGTTAGATATAAATAATGAAATAAATAGAGCATCATGATGAGGAGAAAACAAATCTGATTTGTCGGACGACTTGAAGGTGACTGTTTCGTCGATTTTTGAAGGATGGTCTCTGCTGGGCTGAATATCTACGTTCGACACTTGTCGAATGTGCCTCTTCGCAGCTGAATAGCTCACACCGCTAACCTCTAATCGGCCTAAAATATATTTGATCATTCTCTCTTACTAGGGCGGTGCTGGCGGTCTATCCTTTGAACTTTCCTGGTGTTTTTCTTCTCGTCGAGTGAAAGTCTCTTTTCCTTTGTCGGTCAGGTACTCTAACAAGTGTCCTCACTTCAAGAGTTCTATCACTTCCAGCTTTAGGGCGATGCAATCTTCTGTTCAATGGTCGTGATCTCCATGGAACTCACATTGAAAGCGGGCATCTCGATGTTCTGGTGGGGCGTTCATCTTCCTTCGCCATTTGACCGTTCTTCCCATTTCTTTCATCACTGCCACGAGGTTGACTGTTTCAATGCTGAGGTTGTATTTGTTAGGATTATACTCAATGGCAAGAGTGTAATATTGTAATTGACAATCTTCTCATATTAATAAAGTGAATTCTGATTCTTACAATTACTTATAGCATTTATTATTATAATTGTCAAGGTAAATAATCATAAGGTCAAAAGACTATGAGACATGAAGAATTGTTCATACATCCGGATATGTATGAGGTAGACACAATTCTTTAGTTAGTCTTGAATAACATTCACAACTTAAGTTAAAGGTTGGGTACCTCTATCTTGTTAAAGTTGTAGAATTCTTTTACTAGCATTTGAGTGGGATCAAATGAATATGATGAGTCTAAAATCATCGAAAGGTTTTCGAGTAAAAGAATCTAGTGCACTAGGTGCATTGAACTGAATCACAATGAAATACTTTATCTAGAACTGTCACTAGATATAAGTCTTTTCATTAAAGAGGACAATCAGAGAGTCTATCTTAATCCTGAGATAAATGATGGACTTATGGTTGCAAGTGTTATCATTAGAGCTATCAATGAGTACGATTATATAGCATAGTCTATCCTCGATAGTTTGGTGGTATACATTTGTTAATCGATAGAGGACTTCATTTATATATATGGATATCATGGCTCCATTTATTAAATGAGAGTATAATATCATCATATGGATGTTTTGAGGTATTGGATATTAAATCTCAACGTTGAGTTTTCAATAATGATTATTGAAAACATGGCTTCTAGACAAGTCAAAGTATCCAAGTTTGAAATGTGGTCATATGAGGAAATATGGTAACTTGGAGAGCTATAGGCGGTCTATGAGCTCTTGGCGATTAGTGATATTATTCACGAGGATACACCATCTCCTATAAGATTGTCTAGGGTATGAATGAGAAACATCTCCTTATTCTATCTTTATTTAAGAGTTCAATTTTAGCTCTTTAGTGGAATGAGTTAAAATTAATAGATTGGACCTAAGTGAATCATTTGTTGATTGTGATTAGGTTGTGTCTATTGAAGCTTAAATTCAGATAGCCCGCCGAGATCCCCAATCCACATATATTTGCATGGATCACTTGATATATTCTACCGGGCCGATTTAATGGTCCATCTAGAATTGTTTTTAATATATCAAGAATATAATATGTCTATTATTTAATTAATGGGCTGCACTATTATATTAATATATTAAAAGGAGACATGTGGGCTTGTTTCTTTTAGTAAGAATGGGTCTGGTTCACATGTGAGCTTTTATTTAAAGTCCAATGGATTAAATGAAATAAGAAAATAATATATGGCCCATTTATATAAGTGGAGCGGCAAGGTGTATATATTAACCTAATATAGTATTTTGTTTCATTGTTTTAATTAAATAAGAATTAGTTAATTTATTAATTAATTGTTTAATTAAGAAACAAATCTTTTTCTGATCAGGAAATATATTTCCTAAAGTTATACTATTGGTAGTAGTATATTAAAAGTAAAAGACTTGTTTGATAAGAAAATAAATAATTAATTTTATTTATTTAATCAAATAAGAAGTCTTTTTATTTAGTCAATAAAAGAATAAAAATATCTATGAGTTGGATTAGGTTTTAAAGTCTAAAGGTTGATGGAAATTAGGGTGCAACACAAACTCTTTTTGGTATGTGATTTGTGGCAACCCTAGTCCATTTAGAGGAAGATTTCGGCAATCCTAAATAGAAGAGGAAGCAAAATTTCGGCCACCTATATAATACCACATATAGAATTCGGGCACCATAGTTGATTGAATGATTCAATTTTTCTTCTTCTTCTCAATTCATAGAAAAGGATAATTTTTATTCTACTAAACATAAAAGAGAGAAGAGATTATTCTTTGATAGTACACTGATTGCTTGTTCATCAATAAGCTTGTGTGTACAACATCGAATTAGGTTCACGCGAGTTTCGATCATTAAATTGAGAACCCAAAAGTGACCGGAATAATTTTTGTCTTCTTTTGATTGTTTTGTGACTAACAAAAGAAAAAGAAAACTTTGTTCATCCATTCTCAGGTTTGCAATTCAAAGAAAAAGGGAGACCACGCTCCTAGGTGATTCACGTACGTGTTCGGATTGGAAGATCTTGCGGTACTGTTCACGGGGGGGGGACGCGGGTACTGTTCACGGGCATCGGAAAAGATTTTGCGGATTACCAGTCGACATAAGTCAATCGGATCACGCGTCAAGAGGTATTTAACTCTAACCGTATATATTTGAGTTTAATTAATTAAAAGGTTAAGGTTCAACTTTGAGAAAAATTTCAAAACCATACGAAATCTATTTTTCATTTCTTCCGCTGTGTTTTATATCGATTTTTCCCTATAATTGGTATCAAAGCCTGGTTGTACCTTTTAATTAATTAACGTATATATACGTGAATCTATTTCTTTTTTTATTGTGATTATACATGTTTTAGAAAGAGATGGCACTCTAGGTATTCGCATATATAATTACATGTTGAATGTATGGATTTATATATGTTTTATAAAGTGAATTGTTATTGCTCGATTTTGGTCTTAGAATTTCAATGTAATTTTTTGTTTCGGATTTGTAATAAGAAGGGTGGTCTATTATCGCCATAATTCTTTCTTGGTAGTTGCTAGGGTTTTATTTATTTTTTGTTTGTAAAATAAGTGCAGTATTTTTTTTTGTAATCAGGTGCAGTATTTTTTTTGTAAATCTTACTGCAGTAAAAAATAAAAAATAAAAAAATTTGCTGCAGTAATTTATTCGTAATATGATGTAATGTATTCGGGTATTGAAAATTCGAAGACACGAAGAAAAACGAAGCAATCGGAACCGAGAACGAGCACCGTGCGCACCCTAGGACTGGATTAGGCTGCGCATGGCAAACCCAATCCTTGGTGGGCTGTGCACGGCAGCCTTGTGTGGCCTTATGGGCTGGGCAAGGCAGCCCCTTTGTGGGGTTGTGGGCTGTGCACGTCCATGGGAGGAGGCCGAGGGATGAGCGTATGGTTGATGGCCACCTGAAGATCTTGTATTCCTAACAATTGTAATTTACTTGCTTTTCTAGGATGGGCCAAAATTGTTGCTATTTAATTTTTGCTTAAATATTACAATATTTGTTGTTGTATGATAACATGACATTATAGAATAGGAGTGCCACTCATATATCTCTTTTGGTATGAACATGCATCAAATGATTTAGGTATCTAATTGGCATCTAGATAACTTGGTAAAAATCATTCTTTGGGATTTAATCACACGCCTTAAATAATTGAGTGGGAGAAGGTGTGCAAGAACGCCTATGGCCTCCAAGATTAGTTGAGTTTTATTATTTTTGGTAATCCCCCCAAGGGGCGTCCATAAATGGAATTTAACAATATACTTCCTTATAAGGATAGACTAGACAATTGACTTAAACGAAATCTACTCCCCAAGGTGGGATTTTCGTGAGAGAAAATTGAGGGTCGATATCTTGGTAACACACTCAATGTAATTTTATTAATATCCTCCCAAGAGTTCTTGTTAATAAAAATTACAAGGCTAAAATTAAAAACGCTGGTTGTTATGTTAACAATTAGGTGGGACCTAGTCTAACTAGTAAATAGTGCGAACTCCCAAAGGTGGCATAATATTTACGGGTGTTGGATCACCGTTGAATTTTTATGATTGAATTATTTATTTTAATTCAAGATAAATTTTTAAAAGTGCTATTATCATGATTATTTACTTATATATATTTTTGTTTTAATCAGAAATCATGACCCCATCACTTATGAACATCCTGAAAGATAACACCTTAACTGGAGATAACTACGTAACATGGAAAAGGAAAATTGGGTTGTTGCTGCAAAGTGAAAAACATAAGTTTGTTCTGACCACTCCTAAACCAACCCTTCCTAATAATGAATCTAATGTGATGCAAATAGATAAGTATGAGCAGTGGAAGACTTCTGATGATATGGCAAAATGTTACATTATGGCCACTATCTCCGACGTGTTGCAACAGCAACATGAAGGAATGGAGTCCGCTGCTGATATAATGATGTCTCTAGAGGAAATGTTTGCTATGAGGTCTAGGACGACTAAGAGAGAGGCAGTGACTGCTTTTATGAATCTTAGGATGAAACCTGGACAATCTGTGAAAGATCACATGATGAAAGTCATAGCACATCTCAATATTGCTGAACTAAATGGTGCTGAGATTGATGGTGAGACCAAAATTGATATGGTAGTTAACTCACTGTCAGATTCCTTTGATCAGTTCAAGTTGGACTACACTTTGAACAAAAAGGAATACAACTTGCAGGGCCTGATGCAAGATGTTCAAAGCGCTGAAAAGATCCTTGTGAAAAACAAAGGTCAAGAGATTCATTTGGTTGGTAAAGTTGCTACTGTTAAGACCCGTAAGAAGGTCAAGAAACAACAGAAGAAAAAGCAACTTGGGCCTACCAAGAAGGAAACCAAGAAAGTAACCAAGATCAAAGGGAAATGCTTCCTTTGTGGTGAAAAGGGACATTGGAAAAGAGATTGCCCAAAGTCCCAGAAAAAGAAGGAAGAAGGTAATGTTAATTATCTAGAAACATGTTTTCTGACAGATTCTACTGATTCTTGGATCATAGACTCTGGAGCCACTAATCATGTTTGTTATTCCTTGCAGGGGTTTCAGGAAAAGAGAAGGTTGAATGAAGATGAAGTCAATTTGCGTTTGGGCAACGGAACGTTAGTGTCTACAAGTGCAGTGGGAGATATTAGAGTTATTTTATGAGACATAAGTCGGATGCATTTGATATGTTCAAAGCATTCAAAGCTGAAGTAGAAAATCAGCTTGAGAAACATATAAAAATCTTGAGATCTGATCATGGTGGAGAATATCTATCTGGAGAGTTTCAACAATATCTTATTGATAATGGGATAGTTTCTCAGCTTTCTGCACCAGGTACACCTCAACAAAATGGGGTAGCAGAAAGGAGAAATATGACTCTTTTAGAGATGGTTAGATCAATGTTGAGTTATCCAACACTTCCTATTTCTTTTTGGGGATATGCTCTACAAACAGCAATATATATTCTAAACGATGTACCATCTAAATCTGTCCCTAAAACCCCACATGAATTGTGGACTGGGCGAAAGCCTAGTTTACAACACATGAGGATATTTGGTTGTCCTGCACATGTGTTGAAAGGAAAGACAGAAAAGATGGAGTCCCGTTCGGAAACATGTATATTTGTGGGGTATCCAAAAGGAACTAAAGGATATTATTTCTATAGTCCTTCTGATCTAAAAGTATTTGTTTCAACAAATGCTTCATTTCTAGAAAAGGACTATATGAATAATTTTGTGCCCAAAAGTAGAATTGTCCTGAATGAGATGTCAGGAGATACAATTCCACAAGAGGTTTCACAACCCAGCCCAATTGTAAGTTCCACTCCAACACAAGATCGTCGTAGTGGGAGGGTTAGAACACAACCCGAAAGATATATCGGTCTAGGAGAATCTGTTGAGAATCTCCCGGACGAAGATGATCCCTACATGTACAAGGAAGCTATGGAGGATGTTGATTGTCGTCATTGGCAAAAGGCAATGCAATCCGAGATTGAATCGATGTTCAATAACAAAGTCTGGTCCCTTGTAGACTTGCCTAAAGGGATAAAACCCATTGGGTGCAAATGGGTATACAAGAGGAAAAGAGGTATGGATGGTAATGTGGAAACCTTTAAAGCTAGACTAGTAGCTAAAGGTTATACAACAGAAAGAAGGTATCGATTACGAGGAAACCTTCTCACCTGTGGCCATGCTTAAATCCATTAGAATACTCTTATCCATTGCAGCATCTCTAGACCTAGAGATTTGGCAAATGGACGTCAAGACAGCTTTCCTTAATGGAAGTCTTGACGAGAGCATCTACATGATGCAACCAGAGGGATTCATTGAAACAGGCCAAGAAGAAAGAGTATGCAAGTTGCAAAAGTCCATATATGGACTAAAGAAAGCATCCAGATCCTGGAACATAAGGTTCGATCAAGCTGTAAGGGTTTTGGATTTATTCAAAACCCTGATGAACCTTGTGTATACAAGAGGATCGAAGGCGACAAGTTGGTTTTCCTCATTCTTTATGTTGATGATATACTACTCATTGGAAACGATGTAGGTGTATTGACATCAGTGAAAGAATGGTTAGCAAAACAATTTGATATGAAGGACTTAGGAGAAGCAAGTTATATTCTTGGTATCCAAGTAATAAGGGATAGAAAGAATAGAACGATTGCATTATCCCAAGCTTCATACATTGATAAAATCTTGTCTAGATTCACCATGCAAGATTCCAAGAAAGGTATGTTACCTTTTAGACATGGAATCAAACTTTCTAAGGGTCAAGTACCTAAGAATGTGCATGAAGAGCAATTCATGAGTAGAGTTCCATATGCCTCGGCAGTTGGAAGTCTCATGTATGCAATGCTCTGTGCTAGACCAGATATTTGTTTTGCTGTTGGCATAGTTAGCAGGTTTCAATCGAAACCTGGTCCTGATCATTGGACGGCAGTCAAGCATATTTTCAAGTATCTCAAGAGAACTAGAGATTATATGCTTGTATACTCTGGAGAGGATTTAATTCCCGTTGGGTATACAGATTCTGATTTTCAGTCGAATTCTGACTCCAGAAAATCCACATCAGGATCTGTGTTTACCATTAGAGGAGGAGCAGTCATATGGAGGAGTATCAAGCAATCTTGTATTGCTGATTCCACCATGGTAGCTGAGTATGTTGCTGCATGCGAAGCTGCCAAAGAGGCTGTTTGGCTCCGCCAATTCTTGATTGACTTAGAAGTGGTTCCTAGTGCGAATAAGCAGATCACTATACACTGTGACAACAGTGGTGCAGTGGCTAATTTGAAAGAACCAAGAAGTCATAAGAGAGGTAAACACATTGAAAGGAAGTATCACCTTTTGAGGGAAATTGTTCATAGAGGAGACGTGACGATCACCAAAATCGCGTCACTTGATATATTTTACCGGGCCGATTTAAGAGTCCATCTAGAATTGTTTTTAATATATCAAGAATATAATATGTCTATTATTTAATTAATGATATATTAATATATTAAAAGAAGACATGTGGGCTTGTTTCTTTTAGTAAGAATGGGTCTGGTTCACATGTGGGCTTTTATTTAAAGTCCAATGGATTAAATGAAATAAGAAAATAATATATGGCCCATTTATATAAGTGGGGCGGAAAGGTGTATATATTAACCTAATATAGTATTTTGTTTCATTGTTTTAATTAAATAAGAATTAGTTAATTTATTAATTAATTGTTTAATTAAGAAACAAATCTTTTTCTGATCAGGAAATATATTTCCTAAAGTTATACTATTGGTAGTAGTATATTAAAAGTAAAAGACTTGTTTGATAAGAAAATAAATAATTAATTTTATTTAGTTAATCAAATAAGAAGTCTTTTTATTTAGTCAATAAAAGAATAAAAATATCTATGAGTTGGATTAGGTTTTAAAGTCTAAAGGTTGATGGAAATTAGGGTGCAACACAAACTCTTTTTGGTATGTGATTTGCGGCAACCCTAGTCCATTTAGAGGAAGATTTCGGCAATCCTAAATAGAAGAGGAAGCAAAATTTCGGCCACCTATATAATACCACATATAGAATTCGGCCACCATAGTTGATTGAATGATTCAATTTTTCTTCTTCTTCTCAATTCATAGAAAATGATAATTTTTATTCTACTAAACATAAAAGAGAGAAGAGATTATTCTTTGATAGTACACTGATTGCTTGTTCATCAATAAGCTTGTGTGTACAACATCGAATTAGGTTCACGCGAGTTTCGATCATTAGATTGAGAACTCAAAAGTGACCGGAATAATTTTTGTCTTCTTTTGATTGTTTTGTGACTAACAAAAGAAAAAGAAAACTTTGTTCATCCATTCTCAGGTTTGCAATTCAAAGAAAAAGGGAGACCACACTCCTAGGTGATTCACGTACGTGTTCGGATTGGAAGATCTCGCGGGGGGGGGGAGGTAATGTGTCACGATCACTATTCACGCGGGTACTGTTCACGGGCATCGGAAAAGATTTTGCGGATTACCAATCGACGTAAGTCAATCGGATCACGCGTCAAGAGGTATTTAACTCTAACCGTATATATTTGAGTTTAATTAATTAAAAGGTTAAGGTTCAACTTTGAGAAAAATTTTAAAACTATACGAAATCTATTTTTCGTTTCTTCCGCTGCGTTTTATATCGATTTTTCCCTACAGTATTCTGGGATTGGGGTCTGTGATCGGCCTGTTCTAGGCGGATTCTGCTTGTACGACCTCCTGTCATTTGGTCTGTTATAGCGTAAGTTACCATCTCATCGATTTCTTGTTGGATAGGGTTCGACCCTTCTATCAATTGATCTTCTGTCGACTGGATCATTTCGCCTGTTGTAGTTGTTCGATATTTCAATGTAGTTTGCTTCATCTTTTTCCCATTTAATCTGAGCCCCTGCTTTTGCCAACACGTCTTCCATCATCTTGCATGGGTATTTGGTAAGTTTTTTATAGAGGTTAAAGTCGAATTGAAGTTCTTTCTTAAAGGCTGAAATCGATGTCGACCAGTTGTAGTGTGGGATTTGCACTTTTTCTCTGTTAAAGCATCCAACGTATGCTCTCAAGTTCTCTCTGCTTCTCTGGGTTATTGTATAAAGGTATTCCGACTGCTTCTCAATTTTTCGACTGCTTGTGAATTGCTCCAAGAAGGTGTCTGTCAGCAGCGCAGAGGAAAAAATAGAGTTGTTAGGTAAATTTGTACACCATTGTAAGGCAGGGCCGCCGAGGCTGGATCCGAACGCCTTGTATATGCACGCTTCTCTGAGGTCGCATGGGATCGCCGCAGTGAACATGTGCTGCTTATATTCCACTATGTGGTCGTCTGGGTCTCTCGTGCCTTCAAACTGCTTCATGTTAGGGAATCTGAACTTCCTAGGCATCTCGACGAGCGCAATGGCGTCGACAAAGGACGAATCTGTAAATCTGTGTATCTGTTCACCGTGCTTTTCTTGATGGGTGCTGGCATTCCTGGAATCCTTTGAATGAGATCTTCCATTTCTGCAAACCTGTGAGAAAGTTTAGGGTCAGCAAATAAATGTAAACCAACATTTGGCAATACCAAATTTGGCATCGACTGAAGCAATATTGTGGTCTTCAAAATATTCTCATGTCGTGGATCGACAGCTGTATTTGGCCTCTGCGGCATATCATGCTGGATATGTGGATCATACAAGTCTGCTTCAGCTTGAACCATTTGCTTCGCATCATGGCTCAAATCTTGATAGGCGTTTGCTTCTGGGCTTGGAGGATCCGCGGAGAAGGTTGGGGCTGTCCTGTGGACTTCCTGCATGGGGTCGCTCGTTTGAACATGAGGGTTGGTGGCAGGTTACTGAATGCACCCTCAATTATCGCCCTCAACTCAACGCTATTGGTTCGGATCAACGCGTTCTCTGCTTCGATCTCTTATAGTTTTCCAGCGTTGGCCACCATCTAAACAGTTAATGCAGCTAGCTGCTCTTCGACGGCCGAGGCATTTCCATCTCCTAACATCTTTGGAATTTTCAGCTTGATTCGACGAGTTCGTTTAAGCTGTAATGGGCCCCACGGTGGGTATGAAACTTTAGATGGTCTATTTACAATTAGAGTGGACCGGGTCAGATTCGAATTAGGCCTAAGCAACTTGGTTTAACCTGTCCAATCGAGTTGGTCGACTATTCCAAGAACCTACAAAAAAGATGAAAAGAAAAAGAGAACAAAAAAAGAGAAGATACGGTGGTGGTTAATTCGAGCCATAGGTACGTTTGGACTGAGCGTTAGAACGTTAGGCAAAGGATAAAAGTAAGATTCCGGTGATCGGAGTTCGTTTAAGCAGAGTTTCAGCACGCTAAAGCTTTAGAAATAGTGAGAATTCATAATTCTTTTCTAGTAAGGAAAGGGTTCTATTTATAGATCACCAAGATCAGTTTGAACGTTGGAGAGCTGTTGGGAAATATCCCTGAAATCCTGACCGAATTTCATGGGATTACACAGCTGTTTTACCAGTTCAAACTGGTATATGCGTTATCCACGACTTCAGTGGTTGAGTTGAAGTAAATGAGTGACTGAGTCAAACCAAGGTTTAGTCATGGTCTTTTCGGGTAGACCCGAACATAGTGGGATTGGACTGGATCAGGAATAAAACAAGTTGGACTTCATATTGGGCCCAGAATCCATTTTTAGCCACCACAACAACTAATTATGTGACACCATTTGGACTCTAGAGTGACAGATAACCTTACAATTTAATTAATTCATTAAATTGTATGATTATTTGACATAATATTATAATCATTTTGGTATTTGGGATAAATTAATGTGAAATCTTGAATTGAATTCTGCTATTGGTAAAATACAAGGATGACACATCAGCATAAGCACCATGTTTCGTGAAGATCAAAAGTGACATATAAACAAATGTCAACTGAATTGAACCAACTTGAATTGGCTAGAAGATAACCCCATGCTACCTGGTCACGGTTACTTAGATGGTCGGGTGGAAGCAACTCAACTACGGTAATTAGATTGACCAAGTAAAGATGATCCAGTCGGGAAAACCCAAATGGTTAGGTCTAGTTATTCGATCGGGTGTAGATCTCTGGTCGGGGGTGAAAGAAGTTTGGTCGGGTTTGGCAGACGGTCAGCTAAATGACACGTAGACAATTATGAGAAACGCTTGGATGCATGACACATCGACAATGTAGAATTCAATGTAATCACGACTCAAATACGTAAAAGAAGAATCTTATTCAAATAAGGTGTCACGAAGCATACTCAGAACAGGAAAATGATCTAATGCATTCAAAACACAAACACGCAGAACATGAAAGAGGGTTACAACGACTCCGACAAGTTAGAGTTTTATTAAAACTCAGCAACTTTCCTTACTTGTGTGTCCAGAATTAAAGTTTTATACGTGTACAAATAGACCCTAACAATGTAATCATGAGGATTAGAGAAAATTAATGCACACTAAGTATACAATAGTGCAAGAGAGGTCGAGCTTGTAACAGATTAATCATAGTGAGGTTTTTCCTCACCGTCTCTGGTAACCGTGGTTGTTTCCCTTCCTGGGTTTTCCACATAAAATCTTTGTTTGCATATTTTTTTTACCTTTCTTGTTCATAATATTACTGTCAACTCACCATAACCTGTTAGACGCGGGATCGAGCTTACGTAATCCCCAAAATCACCGTCAACAATTGGCGCTAGAAAGAGGGGGGTGAACTAGAAAATCTAATGGAATTTGTGTGATAGTAACATGGAGAATAGTAGAGACGGAAGTCAGTCCCCGCATGAAGCTGGCACCCCACATGGTGTCAATGACCATGGTTTAACAAACACCAACACTGTCGGACGGGATATACCCTCTAGGACTTTGAATTCCACCGGACAAGATGGGGTAACCTCTACATATGCCATGCCCAATATTTCCCCGGATGCTTTCCGGCAAGTCCAGGAGTCCTTGCGGAGAGTCATTGAAGGCGCCGCTAAACAGGGAATCAACATAAATGCTACCACCAACTTGACCTTGCCATATAAGTTATCCACGCCGATGGTGGCTCGAGACCCCAGGATATGTTCTGAAATAGTGGTTGCGACCCCAGACACGCCGCAGAAATCTAGTAGAGATATGGTGGATCGTCATGAAAGGAAAGAGCACTCCTAAAAGAGAGATGGTCACCAAGATAACCAGAACCATAAGGAGTGTGAGAGCCGAGAAAACCAAGAAATAAAAGAACATAGGGAGTCCAGTTTGTAGGAAGATGCAGGAAGATACCACGGAAGGGGAACGAGTTACGACCGAGAAGACAGATATGGCAGTCATAGAAGGAAATCTCGATCAGCTTCAACTGATGAAAAGGCTTCGTCTAGAAGGCGCATGGAGACAACCCTTGCACCTAAGTACAGCTTCCGTGATGCCCAGGTCACATGGCCAGTTTCAAGAGACCCTCATGGTCTCACCATTTGTCAAAAGTTTGATGAGCATGACGAACCAAAAGGCGAACAGAAAATTCTGTTAAGAAGGACAAAAGCACTAGAGCGAAGACAAGGTCGTGGAAACTTGCTGATTGGCAACTCTGGTAGTCCGTTCGCCTCCTCTATAAGGCAAGCTCGTTTTTCAGAAAAGTTCATGATGCCACACGTGAAGCAATTCAAGACCAACACCGACCCCCAAAAGCACGTCAGAAGATACCGAAGTGCGATGGCGTAATATGACTATGATGAAGCACTCATATGTAGAATGTTTCCTCAAACATTATGAGACCAGGGTTTGGCGGCCTTACTATCCAACGTAGAAAGTCAATATCTGTCCTTTCAACCCTGAAACAAATAAATGATGAGAAATTGAAAGACTACCTCACCAGGTTCTAGCAAGAAGTATCAGAAGTACAGGATCCTAACGATGAGGCGGTATTGTCTGCATTTGTCAACAGTTTGCAACACAACCGATTGTCACTCAACCTAAGGCAGAGGGGGCCAACCACCTATGCAAATTTGGTGGATGAAGTGGGAGGATATGCAATGGCTGAAGAAGAGCAGATAGCCACAGAGGAGAACTCATACATGGCGGCCGACCGGGAGAAGGCCAAAAACCCAAAGATAATATTTTGAAGGGAAATAATAAAGGAGACCAAAAGAACAATTCTGGAAAAGGCAAGGAGGGTAGCAAGGATGATGATCAAAAAGGCAATAGGAATTTCAAGAGGCAGTACACTAGTTATACCCCACTGGCCCAGAAGTAGGAAGAAATTTTGAATGTAATAGAAGATAAGAACCTGTAC
The DNA here is from genome assembly GCA_033220585.1 of Dipteronia sinensis. Lineage (NCBI taxonomy): Eukaryota > Viridiplantae > Streptophyta > Magnoliopsida > Sapindales > Sapindaceae > Dipteronia > Dipteronia sinensis. The sequence continues at coordinate 68,795,057 of CM065636.1, read as the reverse complement.
AAAAAACCCCCAAAGCAATCCAATTTTGCAAGGAGGGGCACATCTAAGTACTGTCGATTTCACTAGGAGAACGGTCATGAGACTTCCAAATGCTACAAATTAAGGGATTATATCGAAAAGTTGATCAGAGAAGGACACCTGAAAGACGTGGTTCTGAAAGGTGGGGATGATCGGCAGAATGACCCCACGAAGAATGACCAAGACAAAAAGGAAATCTTAGGGGAAATTCTGATATGGGAGCTATCAACACCATTTTCAGCTGACCATGCATAGGAAGAAGTAGCTGGGAGAGAATGACTGAAGTCCGTGAAGCAATAGATGGCCAGTAAAACCTGGAAATAAACTCAATAGATGCCGACCAAAAGAAACTCAAGCACGGTTGAAACCCGATCATTTTTTTCGAAGTAGATGCACACGGACTTGAAGTTAGACCAAATGATGTGATTGTAGTATCAATTCGAATTGGTCATAGGGAAGTAAGAAGAGTGTTGATCGATAATGGAAGCGCGGCGGATATCTTAAGCATCGGGGTGTATGATCAGTTGGGGTTACAAAGAAAGGATCTACAACCTCTGACGATTCTACTCACAGGGTTCGGCGGAGCTGAAATGAGATCACTGGGACAGTTAAGTTGCCGGTGGAAACAGGAATTTACCCATGCCAGAAGACATTGTTGCTCGACTTCATGGTTGTTGACACTGAAAATTGGCCCTACAATGCCTTGTTGGAAGACCTTTCCTAAACAAATTAAAGTCTGTCACGGTAACCTATGCCTTGACTGTCAAGTTCCCAACTGAGGTAAGGGTTGATGTCATGGAGGGTTCCCATGAATGGGCAAGGAAAGCAAATCTGGCAGTATATAGAGAAATAGTAGAGCCGGATGTAATGCAGATAGATCTCCCCGAGGGGGAAAATAGTTTAAAGGTGGATGAAGAGAAGGAGAAAGCAGAGACACCAACCCAATTCGACCTGGACCCAAGGGAGACATCTCCAGAAGATGGGAAAGACCATGAAGGGGAACGAACAAATGAAGTCATAAATAGATGACAATAACCCCGAGCGGACAGTGAAGCTTGGGGCGCAGCTGACAGAACAAGCACAAAATAAACAGGTCACCTTGTTAAAAGAATACAAGGACGTGCTCGCATGGAAGCATGAAGACAAGCCGGGGACTAAAGCCAAAATAATTTCCCATGGCCTGACAGTTGACCCCAACTGGAAACCAGTTATCCAGAAGATGCGACATTTCAACTCTGAGAGAAGTCAAGTGATCAAATGGGAGGTTCATAAGCTACTAGCAGCAGGTTCAATCAGAGAAGTGCAGTACCCTGAGTGGGTCGCCAATGTCGTACTTGTAAAAAAGAAGATTGGGCAATGAAGGATGTGTGTGGACTTCACGGACTTAAACAAGGCTTGCCCAAATGACAGTTTCCCCTTGCCTCGAATAGACCAATTGGATGATGCAACGGCGGGGCACGAACTGCTGAGTTTTATGGTTGCTTATTCGGGTTACAACCGGATAAGGATGTTTGGACCAAATGAGGAAAAAACTGCTTTCACAACCGACCAGGGGCTTTACTATTATAGGGTGATGCCTTTTGGCCTCAAGAATGCCGGGGCAACTTACCAAAGATTGGTAAATAAGATGTTCGTCCAACAGATCGGCAGAAACATGGAGGTGTACATAGATGACATGCTAATAAAAAGCATCACAATAGAGGAGTATGCGACTGATCTAAAAGAATCATTTAGGGTACTGAGAAGGTATGGAATGAAGCTCAACCCAAACAAATGTGTCTTTGGGGTACCATAAGGAAAATTCCTCAGATTTCAGGTTCACCAGAGGGGGATCGAGGTAAATCCTGAAAAAATAAGAGCCCTGGAGAAAATGAGGTCCTCCATTACCGTAAAAGATGTTCAAAGGTTTTCAAAGGTTGACATGTTACTTGGCACCATTGATACTCATTTTTTGTGTCGTTACCAATTGTGGTTCAAAAAAATATTTATAAAAAGTCCTACGCAATGTGCTCTAAAGTTTTGAAAACTTAGTAAAGCTGTAAGCGAGGGTATCGTCCACAGGGTGGTGTCATCCGTCGATTGTCTCTCGTTTTAGTGATTATTGAAAGCAATGTAAATAAGAACATGGCAAGGGTGAGAGTGGTGTGTGTGAAGTGTAACATTTGAGTGTCTGTGCATGTGTGAGAACAAGAGCAATGAAAATAAACAAACAAGAAAACATAAGAGAACATGGAAGGGAGAGAACAGTGATTAAAATGATAAATATAAAATGGCGGATATGAGAGATGCAAGAAAATGGATACATATGGTACTCATGACCACCAAAACATTCGTGCCACCTAAAATAACTAACATGCAAAGAAACTCCTATATTGGGTTCAACCTAGCCTTAAGTACGACCTTTAGATATTGAAATAGGAGAGTCGACTAGTCCTCTAAAGCTATTCATCGATGATGTATCGCATGAGCAACTACTAAGGACTGTGTTTAAGCACATATATAAAAGATATAACCATAAGATCAACCACCAATCGCTACTCATCTTTCACGTGTAAGTAACAACTAATGAAGGCATTAAGCATAAATGGACCCTCGACCACTACTCGCCAAGAGTGTATCGCACGAGCAATGACCAAGAGTCGTGACCCGAGTGCTACTTACCGAGGGTGTATCGTATGAGCAACGCTCAAGGGTCGCTAAAACATGTAGGTTTATAGATCCGAAACCTACAAAGGCATCATGTATACACTTCATGAATTCTACCCAAACAAACAAAAGCACTCAAGTCAATCTAAAACATGCATTTAGAATAATCCATCGACATTTGAGCAATCATAGGATGCTTAATTAATCTATTCCTAAATTACATTAATCTACTCCTAATCCCAATCATGAACACATACCAATTTCTACTCTACATGCCATGAATGTAAAGACAAGAGCTATCCCTAACATGCATCAAGAGTTGGGTTGTCAATCCTACTTAATACAAGTCAAGTGTCAAGTTAAGTGCAATTGAATGGGACAATACAAGAAGAAATCATATACAAGTCAATTAAATAAATGGAACTAGTATTAGTGTTTACATATTTCCCAAATGGGGATACACATCAAATAAAGTAAATACAAGAGAAGAGTAAAAAGAAGAAACCCAAGGGTGTCAATCTCGGATCTCTAAGCTCGGAGAATGGCCCAATTGTCATCTCGGATCTTCAAGTTCCATTGAAGCTCATCCTCCTCATAGACAAGGTAGGGTGCTCTTTCCTCTCAAATCTTCCTCAAAGATGGATGATGATGGTAGTAGGTGGTGGTGGAGAGGCAATCCATGGAGGAAAACCTCCATGGATGCCTTTGGAAGCTCCCCTCTCTCTTAATTTGGTGGAGAAGATAAAGTGTGGAATGGATGTATTAATTGAATGAATGGATGATGGGTCTTATGGAAAAGTGATGTATTTATAGGTTTGAGAGGCTAGGGCACGAAATAGGTGTGAAAGGACGCATTTGCTCCTCTAAAAATGGCTGAAACCCGTCTGGAGCCGAGCTGGAACACGTAGTGCACGAGTAAGTGCACTAGTAATACACATGCAATTACCCGTGCACTAACGACTCTTCATAACCTGCTTTTCGCCCAGTGCACGGGTAATTGCACTGGTAGTGCGCGGATAAGGGACCCGTGCACTATGGGCTCATTTTCCTCTAGTTTTGACTTGTTTCTCTCCCGAAAGTTCCGATTTCCGCCTCCAACACTTGAAATCCATTAAATGCCTGCAATCACTACAAGACGAGCCATTAGAAACCAAAATATTCTCGAAAATAAACTAAAAGATATGGAATTGATGGCCAAAATGTATGACAATTTTGGCACGATCAATCATTAAACTGATTCATCAATAAATCAACAGACAAGTGTTTGCCTTTCTTCAAAGCCATAAGGAAAGGCAAATGAGTGGAATGGAACGAAGAGTGTGAACAAGCCTTTCAGAAAATCAAGGAATATCTTGGCAAAGCCCCAATCCTGTCAAAGCCGCTAGACGGAGAAGTGTTATACTCGTAGCTGTCAGTCACAGCAGTGGCCACGGGGTCGGTGCTAGTTAGGATAGATGAAAGAATTCAAAAACCAATGTATTACACCAACAAAGCCTTCCTGCCAGTAGAAACGAGGTACTCTTCAGCCAACAAATGGCGTTAGCACTGGTGACAGCAACGAGAAAACTGAGAGCGTACTTCCAAGCGCACAAGATCAAGGTTTATACGGACTGCGCGCTAAAATAGATCTTGTCCAAACCTGAGGTGTTAAAAAGATTGAAAAAATGGGCGGTTGAGCTAAGTGAATTCGATATCACGTACTTGCTAAGGGTCGGGATAAAGGGTTAGGCAGTGGCAGATTTAATCGCTGAGTTCATTAAACCATACAGTGAAGTGATCAGAATGCATGAAGACAAAGAAAAGAAAGTTTTTTTACTGGAAGTTGCACGTCGATGGGTCATCAAATCCGCACGGCAGCGGGACATGCATAGTGATATCCACCCCAGAAGAAGATCAGGTCAAATGTGTCTTGCGATTTGATTTCAAAGCTACCAACATGGCCGAATATGAGGCATTGTTGGCAGGACTCAGGGTTTGCACGGCATTGGGAGCAGATGAGTTAGAGATATTCAGCGATTCGTAGGTCGTGGTCAACCAGGTCTTAGATGAGTACCAAGTGAAGGACAACAATATGGCGGCCTAAATAGCTAAGGCCCTACTCGGGAGATTCAAAACTTACAGAATCACTCAGATCCCAAGAGAGAAGAATGAGAAGGTCGATGCTCTATCAAGATTGGCATCAGCGACCACTGGTATTTGGTCCAAAACTATCCCAATGGCTCATCTCAAGAAACCTAGCATCAAAGAAGAATAAAAGTTGATAGTTGAAGTAATTGAAGAAGGGCAGATCACCTGGATGACCCCGATTATGGAATACTTAGAAGATGGCACGCTTCCCGAAGATACGGACGAAGAAAAACATATCTGGTACAGGGCGGCCCGGTATTTGATAGTAGGAGGAGAGCTCTACAGAAAGGGTTTTCAAAGACCCTGCAGAGATGTGTTGGTCAGGTTGAGAGAGATAAGATTCTGGCAAGTATACACAAAGGTGTATGTGGAAACCACACTAGGGGAAAAGGTTTGGCTCATAAAACCCTCAGATAAGGTTTCTATTGGCTAACCCCGTTCCAGGATGCACAATCAGTGGCTAAGAAGTGTAATACCTATCAAATGATTGCAAATGACATTAAGCAACCACCTGAGCGCTAGAAGAATCTGACTTCGCCTTGGCCATTCGCAATGTGGGGGTTAAATCTGATCGGCCCAATGTCAACAACGACCAAAGGAGGTGCAAAGCATGCCATAGTAACGGTATACTACTTTACAAAGTGGGCAGAAGCAGAGACGCTGGTGCACATAACCGAAGCTAACACCACCAGTTTCATGAAGAAAAATATCATCTACCGATTTGGGATCCCAAACACAATCATCACTTATAACAGGACCCAATTTGATAGTGACAACTTCAGGGAGATATGCCAAAAGTACAACATTAAGAACTATTATGCCATGGCAGTCCATGCTCAGACCAATGGGCAAACTAAAACTGTGAACAAGATCATCAAGCACACTTTGAAAGCCAAACTTGATGATAAAAAAGGGAATTGGGCAGACAAGTTGCACGAGGTACTCTGGACATACCAGACGACTGAAAGAATGTCAATAGGAGAAACTCCCTATTCTCTGGCATTCCAAACTGAGGCAGTTATCCTGGTCGAAATAATCTACACCTTCCCCAGAGTCCAATTGTACCAACCTGATGCAAATGTAAGTAATTTAGAAAAAAATCTTAATGAGTTGGAAGAGAAAAGAGACATGGCGAGAGTAAGAAACGCTGCTATCAACAAAGGGTTGTTAGATATTACAACTCGCACGTCTGGGTATGAAAATTTTAGCTCGGAGATCTAGTCCTCAGGAGAGTATCCCCAAACACGAAATCAAAAGCGACTGGATCCTTGGCAGATAAGTGGGAAGGACCGTATCAAGTGATCGGGTTAGCTGGGCATGAAGCATATCTCTTATTTGACCAGAAGGGGGAGAGCTGCCCCGACCCTGCAATGCCCAGTATTTGAAGATGTTCTACCCTTAAAGGGTTTTTTCTTTCAGTTCACTTAGTTTCTTTCTTAAGTTTTAGAATCAGTTCAAGTTTTGTATGTTCCTAATCACTTGTCGCTTTTTATAGTACTTTGATTGAAGTTATCAATAAAAGCCCTTCGAGGGAAGATTAGATAAAAAAAACTGTTCAAATATTGTCTTCGCTTATAAAGGCAATCTCATAGCACCTGAGATTGTTAACACCGAATGGGTGATCAGGGGGGGGGGCAGTGATGGGGCCAAAAGTATATTTCGAAAAAGATAATGCACACTCATTGAAACTAATGAGGTGTACATAAACACTATTAGAGCGTCTTCAAGTCAAAAGTACCTGATGGAATGCGCAGAAAGTTGGATGGGGGAGTCAGGTTCTCATACTTGAGTGCAGTTAGCCAGATACTTGGTTAAGACAAGTTACGTTAATTGACAATTGTTTTTTCTGTCGTTAAGAAATTGTGAATTCAAAAGATATTTAAAAAGTTGTTCCTATGCAATGTGCTCTAAAGTTTGAAAACTTAGTAAAGCAGTAAGCGACGGTATCGTCCACAAGGAAAGGGGAACTAAATGGCTAAAGTGAGTTAACTACTATTAAATAAAAACAAAACATGAAAAGGTAAATATCAATGGTTGGGTTTGAAAAGTTAGTAACTACGATGCAACTACAATTAGACTAGTTAATCTAACATGCAACTAATGTTAATAAGAAATGTGTGTTAAAATATGATAGTGAGAACTAAGGTATTGATGGATCCAACAAGTGAATAATGGGCAAATCATGAACTTCTCATAAGTGTGCTTTAATCATGTGTAACCAACCTAGGATGTATAGGCTTGGTTGTATACCAATAATGAGTGTACAATCTATCATGTATAGACGTATAGTATTGACCACCCCACAAGTGATTGTGCATGAATGAACATCTATCAAAATAAGGGACTAATCTCTTATTAAAGTCACCAATCCTAGGATGTATAGTATTGATGTTTAACCTCTTATAAGCAACCAACCTAGGATGTATAGGATTGATTACCCACTTGAGATTAGATAGAAATTGAGATTAATATGTCTGGATTTCACTTAAGTTATGTACTCTTGTTCAATCCTCCCATTCAAAAGAGCTTAAGAGAACCAAGCATCATGTATAGTCAATTCTTTACTCAAATAAATTCTCAAACAATTTGCAAAGAGTGTCATGTACAATCTAAGACAAATCATCCTTGAAATCAATTAAAACAATGAAACATATTAGAAAGATTGATAGAAAATATAAAGTTCATTACAAAGCCCAACACCCATAAGTGTTTCACATCATTCCCTTAGTGGGATATTTAACTACCCATGACAAATACAAACAAATAATTAGGAGAAGAGAGATAGAAAAGACCCATGTAGAGAACTCTTTCCTTCAAGCTTCAATCTAATCTCCAAATGTCATTTCTTGAGTAGTAGATGATGAAAATGATGTAAGATGGTTAGGATATGGTGGGGAAAGATTCCTAGATCTAAGGTTAGTAATTAGAGATAAAAATGGGAGAAATTTCGTTCTTGAAAAAGGGTGGAAGATTTGAAGTGTGAAAGAGAGAGTTTTCAATAAAAAAAAATGGTGTATTTATAGGCTTGGGAAGTTAGGGCACGATCTGGGCATGAAAGGACAACATTACCCCTCTAAAATGGCCCAAAAACCCGTCATTTGTTGAGCTGGAAGGTGTGGTGTACGGGTAGGTTACCCGTGCAGTACCCGTGCAGTTCCTAAGCACGGTCGCGTGACAGACACTAAAATGACCATAACTTCCTCTAGAAAACTCGAAATCGTAATCCATAAAAACCATTAGAAACTAGACTTTTGGGGCTTTTCGAATATATATATATATATATATTGATAAACATGGTTCAATCTGAGGAGAGAGATATGACCCTTTGAAGTTGGATGATCTGCACACACGATTTTTACAATTTCAGCCCTTTTGTCACCATATCTCATTTTTTTTATCTTTTGGTCTGGGCAATGTGCACGGGTAAGGTACCCGTGCAGTACCCATGCACTGAGGTCTTCTTAGATTCCATCTTTCGGTGCACGGGTTGTGCATAAGTAGTGCACGAGTATGCTACCCGTGCACTATGTCCTTCAATTCTTTCCATTTTTCACCAATTACCTCATTTTGATCCCGCTTCTTGCTTTTTTTCACCTAATGCCTACAATATCAACAAAAGAACCATAAATACACATAAAAACACCCAAGAAGGAGACAAAGGATAAGGATATGAGGGTCAAAATGTATAACATTTTTGGCTCGATCATTAATGAGATGTAGATCACCCCCATTGCAAAGAATCTTGAGCAACAGACTACTAGGAGACGCCCCAGTGACTTAGTTGACAGATAAAAGATAAACGTCTATAAATTAGTTACCATGCAAATGGTTCATAAAAAGAACACTACTCTACAAATATCAAAAGAGATCGCAAAATAAGGTCATAAATTGTCCACACAACCAATCAAAGAAGGTCAGTTAGCAAAGAAACTGGCCGGACCAAGGTCGATCAGTTAACAAAACAACTGATCAGGTCAATAACGATAAGTTAATAAGATAACTGGTCAAAACAAAAAGGTCAGTTAGTAATGAAACTAGCCAGACTAAGTTCGATCAGTTAATAAGACAAATGATCGAGTCAATAACGATCAGTTAATGAGATAACTGGTCAAAACAGAAAGGTCAGTTAGTAACAAGACTGGCCAGACTAAGCTTAGTCAGTTAATAAGACAACTGATCAAGTCAATAAAGAACAATAAATGTTACCAACCAAAGGGAAAAAACCAACATGAGCAAATGGAGATTATATTATTGGAAATAAAAGAATCCTTCATACAATTTTATTGGAAAAATTACAAGGTATGCAGTGACAGGGAAGAAATGATGAAAATAATAAGGCAAGATCAGGCTCCGGGTGTGCTCGAGGGACTGCCAGGCCCAGAACTACCAGGAGGGTTGCTTTCATCTTCATTGCCCCTGGCCAGGTCCCTAAAGACTAGCCAACAGATGTCGTCCTTTGGGCCATCGGTCATAAATGGAGAGTAATCGGCATCAGATAGGGGTCTAGCATCAATACCCTTGGCCGAAGTACCACTCTCTCTATCCGCGTGGAAAGTCATTATGGAGGATTTGGAGAGGAGTTCTAGATGCATGATATGAGGGTCCTTCCCGATCGATCTGCAGTAGGCCATCCATCTTATCCTTTGATTTTTTTATTGCATCTAGAGACTCGGCTTTGTGTTTTTGGATCATCCGATCCAATTTTCGGCAAGCCTCCCCAGAAGACCTCTCATTGGCACCAAAGAAGATCCAATCGGTAACAAGCCTTCGCTCTAGCTCCCTTGGCATAACTGCCTCGAACGCAAGAGACCTCTTGTACCGATCGACGCTCTAGGCCTCGAGTGCCAGTTTAGCTTCCTGGGAAAGCACCTTCATGCTGACCTTATATTGCTTCAAGTCTTTAGCCAACCTCTCCTAACAAAGCTTGGCCTCCTCAGACTCCTATTGGGCCACGAGCATGGATTGCTGGGAAGCAGCTAGAGTTTCTTTTACGGCGCGAGCTTCTGCTTCTTGATTAACAGCTGCTTGTTCGGCCAGGACGATCTTTTGTTCCAATTCAGCATACTGATGCTCAACTTTGGATAGGCTCGCTTCAAGCTGAGTACCCTTCTTGGCAAGTTCACTGAGATTTTCGGTGCCGGTATTAGCTCGGGTTTCAACATAGGCCACAGATCTCCTTAAAGCAGCTTCAGTTACGTCGCGCTGCCTCAGCTTTTCTTCGAATGATTCCTTAAGTTTTATCCACTCGCCAAGGCAGAATTGAGCTTTTTCTCCTTCATCGCTAATTCATTCTTCAACCGGGAAATCTCAGCTGCCTGCCTTTCTTAAGCAATCAAAGCCCGGGTCAATTCTTCCACGGCCTAAAAAGGAGGAGAACTGATCATAATAGTAAATCCAAAACATAGTGAATTGTTCAAAAAATGAAGGACACTTACATATACGCCATTGTTGAAGACTGTGCGAATTCGCTCCGAGCTGCTGGCATTCTGCAGGTTTTTCCAATATCCTTCCCCAACATAACCCCTTCCAGCGGACATGACACATAACATGTCAAGGGGGTCAATTGACACTTCCCCAGAGCTTGAAGGGCCAGCAATAGCAGGTGGATTCATCGCTTCATGACTTTGAGGCTGCTAACCGACCGGGAGTGCACCCAGGATGGTCGGGGTGGCCTCAAAAGTTGATTCTAAGGGCATAGCAATAGCATGTTCCGGTTCAGTGTCTCTTGATGGGCCCGCTTCAATATCACCTGTAATTGGGGCTACTTCAGCATTTGACAAGACCTCGGAAGGTCGGCCCAACTGCATATATATCAATATAGTCTACCCCCTAGTCAGTTATGTTGTTTCAACTCCAGGAGCATGAGGATCAGCTTGCTCCCCATCAGATCTAGCCTGCCCTTCATCAGAGTCAGAGTCAGTAAAAACTATCTGACTCTTGACCAAAAATTACATCAGGGCTTTACCGGCACGTTGAACAGGAGGCTCAGTAGGGGCCTGATTTATTAGGAGGTCGGTTTAGATGGGAGCTTATCTAGATAGAGGTAAGGGTTGTGTCTGTTGAGGGATAGTTTGCTCACTGACCTCATCAGGGGCTTGATCATCCACTCTGGATTATTCAGGTGGAAGAGGGACAGATGTAGCAGAAACGTAATTAGTTCTCTTCTTCCATCGCTGCTCCCTAAGAATCGTATCAGTTAACGTTTCCTGATCATCATTTTCTTCTTCAGGGTCAATAAACCTGACCTCGGTGTGATGAGTCACGGGACCCACAACTATCTGAATCTTCTTTCGTTTGCGAACAGCATCGGGGGCGGAGGACCCTTCGGTAGTTTTGGTCACCTTTCTAGCAGAGGACCTTTCAGAAGTTTTGGCCACCTTTCTAGCAGCTGTCTCTTTGGTGAACCTCCTCTTCAAGCTTTGGGGAGAGGTTCTCTTCTCGTTTCCCTGGTCAGAGGTTCTCTTCTCTTGCTCCAGTTCAGTAGAGCCAGAAGATGTGTTAGGGTGGGCTCGTGGGTATGCTCTACCCAATCTTGTTGTAGGGGAGCAATTCCCTAGGCCAGTTGGGCAGCAGCCTCTGCTCGGTTAGCCCTATCAAGGTTCATAACCTTTTCAGCTTGTTCACCGGAAACAATGTCCATCTTTTACACTGAGTAATTGACCCAAGAAATATCAAAAAAGAAAGATATGGTTAATACAAACATAAGTTAAAAGATGATAGAACTTACAGCGCTTGTGCCGGTTGAAAATAGCAGGGAACAGCCCCAGCTTGATTAGATCCCTCTCAACAAGTAACCTCCGATGATCTTTGGTCTCCCAAGATGTCTGGCCAGCCTTGATCACCATCTTGGCTTGCTCTTCAGTCAGCATTGCGGGAGCCTTGTTCCATAGGTCAATGATGTAAAAGTGTCTGGGAACACTATTTCTAGCTAGTTCTTGGCGAGGGTTAGCAACGACAGTCTCGCCCCAATCACCTCAGACGAAGAACTAGCTATTTTTTCAGTATTTATTGGATGAAGGGAAACCTCAAATAAAGCCCTTGTGATCCTTGCTAGACGTGGGGGTGGGCCTTTGATCATACTCACAGGGAATCCAATGAAGGGAGAGCTGGATTGAAGATGGAAAGTACCCATGTTGTCCGATCGACCCAAGGTATAGAAGTTGTAAATTTTTTGGGAGGTCGGGGGGTACTTGGCACTAATCTGTTTCCACAAGTGCCACAAACTGATTAGGACCCGGTAGGAGTTCGAGGTAAGTTGTGTAGGAGCGATTCCAGCTTCTGCTAGGAATCGGGCGATAAAAGGTTGTATGGGCAGCATGACCCCAGATGTGAGCATGGCCCTGTAAATGGCCACTGCTCCCCGAAGGGGGTTCCAGATAGCACGCCAACTGCTCAAGAAGAGTTCAGCCGACTGAGGGAGGTTAAACCTCTCCCTATATTTCATTATCTCATGTTCAGTCACCACGTTCACTTCAGAATCAAAGGTGCTTGGGAGGTCAGCAAAAAATTTTAATAAGTGTGCCCGACGCCTCTTGGGGACGTCCTCCATCTTTAGCAGTTGGGAAGGGATCTTCAAATCAACAATAGAGGAATCCCTAGTGGCCACTCTGCTTCCCCGACCGGATCCTGATGTCCTCGACATATCTGGGCATGTATTAGTAGAAGTAATGTTTGGGTTAGCAGTATTTGGATCAAAATAAAAAGGTTGAAATTCAGGATAAGCAATTGAGTAATCAACGTTGAAAGCTATAGGTTGAGTTGAAGGGGTATAGTCTTGAGAAAGTCCCCGTAAAATAAACTCAATTCTATCAGCATTCTCATTGTCGCCAGTTTCAACAGCACACATTAAAAGCTTAACAAAGTGGTGACGGGTAATGGGATCCATACCAGAATAATTAAAGTGGACGAAATGTGAACACTGATGATGGTGGAATTGAAGGTCTGAAGAAGATGAAGAGTTTTGAGAGAACTTAAGCAATGAAAAGTTTCGAAGAGAAATAGGGTTGCAGTTTTGAAGAATAGAAATGCAAAGTAAGATCATGTGAGAGGGAAAATGAATAGTTTTAAAAATATATATATATAGGCGAAAGTGACATCATGCGAGAGTGGGGGTTGGTGTGCGAATCCCAGAGATCACGCGCCATTTGAAATTCAAATAAACTGTCGTCAGTTTCGTTACTCACGTCAAATCACCTAGGCTAATCAAACACTTGTGGTTAAAAATTAAAGCCTGGATGTTAAGCATTAATAAGCATTAATGAGCTACAAGACAAAAAGACACCCGAGTTAAATATACCTCACCGAGCGAGTTCTTTATTTTAGTTGAGCAAACTACTCGGTTTGAATGTTTAAGGGGGTATTGTTATTGGTAAAATCCGGAAGGATGACACATTAGCATAAACACTATGTTTCGTGGAGATTGAAAGTGACATGTAAACAAATTTCAACTGAATTGAACCAACTTGAATTGGCTAGAAGATAACCCCATGCTACCTGGTCAGGGTTACTTAGATGGTCGGGTGGAAGCAACTCAACTAAGGTAATTAGATTGACCAAGTAAAGATGATCCGATTGGGAAAACCCAAATAGTCGGGTCTAGTTATCTGATCGGGTGTAGATCTCTGGTCGGGGGTGAAAGAAGTTTGGTCGGGTTTGGCAGATAGTCGGCTAAACGACACGTAGACAATTCTGAGGAAAGCTCGTATGAATGACACGTCGACAACGTAGAATTCAATGTAATCACGAATCAAATACGCAAAAGAAGAATCTTATTCAAATAAGGTGTCACGAACATACTCTGATAAGGAAACAAACTTCCTTAGAGATATCAGAGTCCAGAACAGGCAAAAGATCTAATGCATTCAAAACACAAACACGCAGAACAGGAAAGAGAGTTACAATAACTCGGACAAGTCAAAGTTGCATTAAAATTCAGCAACTTTCCTTACTTGTGTCTCAAGAATTAGGGTTATATACGTGTATAAATAAACCCTAACAATGTAATCAAGGGGGTTAGAGAAAATTAATGCAAACTAAGTATATAAGAGTGCCAGAGAGGTTGAGCTTGTAACAGATTAATCATAGTGAAGTTTTTCCTCGCCGTCTCCGGCAACCGTGGTTTTTTCCCTTCCTGCATTTTTCACGTAAAATCTGTGTTTGCACGTTCTTTTTACCTTTCTCGTTCATAATATTACTATCAACTCACAATAACTTGTTAGTCGCACGATTGAGTTTACGTAATCCCAAAAATCACTATCAACAAATTCTATCATATTTTGGCAGAGATCTCAAATGTCCAAAACAGAGTTTAGAGACAATAAAAAATTAAAAATGGAGTTGTTTATAATTTTTGACATGTGCTTATATGGTACAACAACATCAGGAGATGCCAAATTAAACAGAAATTATGGTCAGATCACATAATTTTCTGGGACAAATTGTATTTTATTTGAGTTGATAATCCAAAGTATATAAAATATGATCTTGATTAATTAGGAAGTAACACGTCATTGATAGTATTGGAATTGTTAAATATAATGTAAGGTTTAGAATATAGTTGGACTTGGACAAACTATTATAATTTATAAATAGGTTATCTTTGTGGTCATCATTATCAATATAAAATTAGAGGTTGTTAGGATGAAAATCAAGGTTATTAATGGATAATTAAACACAAACAAAATGATTCACTTTATTACTAATCACATGAAATATGACTTTCTTCTTCTTTTTCCTTTGCGGAAAGTCCAAAATAGTCCCTATGGTTTCGTAAAATACCACATTTTTTTCATTGTTTCAAATCTGACCAAAATAACCTCTTCTATTTAACAATATACCATTTTAGTATTTTTCAATTTTCTATTATGAGCCGTTTGGTATGAAGTAATCAAAATAATCTGATTCCTGAGAAAGTTAAACACAGTAATGTGATTTCTAATAAACTTGTATTCTTGTGTTTGGTTATGCATAGGAATATTGTGTTAGATTTCTAGGAATGCCAGATAAATGTGTTTGGTTGTATATGAGATTTTTTTTTTCCTATTAAATCGATTTTATTTGTTAATAATCATTTTTTTTTCTCTCATATAAAAAATAATTTGAAATTAAAAACAAAAACAAATTACAAATTACATTAGATCATTATGATACAAAACCAATAATAATAATAATAAAATATATTACAAATCAAACATCAAAATGAAACATAATCAAACATCAAAATGAAATATAATCATATCATGTCCAAGAGTTTTTTCGCCATTGAAAAAGGATGTCAAATTTTCTAAAGTTGTCACAGAGTTTCTTTGCTTTACATAATAAAAGCAAGGGTGCCGATATTGACACCCATAAAATTTATTAGTACACCTATATTTTATTTTTAAAAAATTAATTACAAAAATATCCCTATAGAAATTTACCAATAATGACAAATTACTTTAATTAAAAATGAACCAAATACTATATACACTCATTAATTACACTAATATATTCAACTATATTTCTTTATTAATAAAAACTTACCTTTTAAAAAAAAACTTATGATAAACCCTAATTTTTATGATAAACCCTAATTAAACTCTAATTTTATTTTAAGTATCAAACTTTCTCGTCATTATATGATTATCGTATTGTTTTTGCCTTTCTTTTATGTATAATTATGAACTCTGTCAATAAACAAAAAATATTTTTTTTTTAACGATAGATGTAGATATCAACAAGAGTTTTTTAAGATAGACGTAGATATCAATGAGTTTTATTTTAAGATAGCTGTATAAATAAAAGAATTTCAGATTGAAAATCTCTTTACCCCATATACGGTTCCACATATTCCCTGTTATAAAGCTCCTACATTCAAGATATTTCCAAAAGTAAATTGAATCATCATTAAAAGAGGGTTTAATTCCAAAAATAATATGATTTGTTTTTATAAATTGGGTGTGATAAAAATTCAAGAGTGTTTATAAATAATATGTATTAAAATGAATATATTTATTTCAATGAGGGTACTATTGACATTAAGATGGGTGTTTATAGTAATATTTATTTTTTAAATTTTAGACATGGGTGTACTTATTAAAATGGGTGTACTAATAAGTTTTATGGGTGTCAATATCCATACCCTAATAGCAATTCAAAATTACATCTCAATTCAAAAAAGATGTCAAATACCAAAGTTGAAATATAACTCATTCCAACAACGACAAAAGGAAATCAAGTTTGAATTCTTCATCCAAAGTGAAGAAATAGTCGATGTTAGCTTAACCATGGACAAGAAGTTGTCCAACTTTAACTCGTTATACATTTGTCATTCCATCGATTTTCATGAGTTCATCAAATACCTTCATCCTCCTAGTAGCACCATCAACCTCAAATCAAAAGCAATCAGCAAGTCGTCTAATAGAATCACTTGCAGCAGTTTGCATATTACCAAATTCTTTAACTGAGTTTTTGAGAAAATCAACTATTGAATCTTCGTTCCTAAATCTCTTTTTACCTTTCTTACTTGATTGCGTTAATGGTGTGTTTGTGCTACTCAGGCTCATATTACCATTCAACTCATCTGATGGATAGAAAGAGTCAACGTCATTATGTTGATCATCCTTATTGCCAATCTCCTCAACCGTTTCAGAGAATCTCATTGCACCATCATTTCTAAACAATGTTCCTAATTCTTCATAATTGAGAAAAGGCTTGTTTCTTAAGCCTTTTGCAGTTGGGTGATTCTATAATAAATAAATAACATTAGTAACAAAAAGTTATTGAAAAAGTTAAATAAAATGATGATTAATAAATAAAATTTCTTAATAAAAAAGAGAAACTAACCTTAACCCATTCATCTAACACATTTTTCTCAACCACATTACACTTGAGATCATCATTTCACCCAAAACCACTAGCAGAAATTCCCAACATCTCAGAAATCGCATGATATTGTTTCTTCAATAACTTGATGCGAGAATCAATGTGTGGTTGTGCTTTAAGCCCGCAACCTGGAATCTTATCACTTGTCTTTTTTTTTTCTTTTTGTTGCAAGAAGCTAGGTTTGAATGTATCATTGTCCGCTTTCCATTTTCCGCAATTGGTTAAATCCACCAGACACTCCACCAACTTTGAATCCCCAACAAAAGTCCATTGATATTTTTTCTTCCAATTATTGATGTTGTTTGAGAATTAACTTCCATAATTATTCTACAAAGATTTAACCAAGCAAACACAGATTTGATAAGCATACAATGTAATTAACTTCCATAATTATTCTACAAAGATTTAACCAAACATTAGGTTTCTTATTCATTGTTATGGAACTTTGTTAGTGTTTCAGCACGGTTACTTTTTATACCTGTGTCAAGAATTGGTCCTGTTAAGAATATTTTGTGTCTGGATCTTGGCCTAAACTCCAATATCTGTAGGTAGACAACACTTCAATAACTTGATAACTTAATGGGAACTCACTAAGCAGAGTTAAATGGACTACATCAATATTTGTCATTATATTATTTTGTATTCTTTTTCAATGTATACACCGGAATTTTGAATGTATCTTGTGGTTGTTCAAGATTAATTTATGAACTGGAGCTAGATTGAAGATCATCACTGCTAGTATATGATTATCTTTTTACCTTGTGTATCTCTTTAGGGTGGTTCCTGAACAAATTTGTTGGAGATCTTTTAAGGCAACCACTACAAATGAACCTCAATTAACTTAACGGTTGAATCATTTGATTATTGAGAGTTTGTTTGTGTGTGTTGTGACTTGATAGCTCTCAGGTAACATTGATAACATCTTGAATCTCTAAGTATTATTTTTCTTAATAATCTCTTGGAAATTTCATGATAATTATCGTTTGTTATTTCACTATTAGTGTTTTAGTATAAATGATAATCTCATTAGATATAGTGGTTTATATATGATGTCAATGGTACTTATATCTCTAAATTTATGCAGGACATTGATAGAATTGTGACATTTGTGGTTTGCAATTGAATTCACTATTAATCTATCAGGGAATTCACAATTGAATTCACTATTAAAATGGTACTTAATGGGAATTCACAAAGAAGAAAGACACAAATACCCCACCTAGCCCGAACAAACCCCCACCAAAACTAATCACAATAGAAACAAACCAAAGCTAAAATTTAAAAATTTACAAAAATATACACACATTTTTTTTAATGGCATTTTTATAAAAGCACTAAGCAAAGACCACTGGCAACATCACAGCCATGGCAAAGCAAAGGCACCAAGGAGGCAAACACACCAAAAAAAAAAAATAGCAAACACAAAAACAAAGGACTGAAAAGAAACAAACACCAGTGCCACACCACTGGACACATCCGAGCTAGAGCCAACTGATAGTAGAAACAGGGGAGACCAGTAAAAACAAAGACTGTAAAAAACACCCAAAGAGCGAACAACAGGCACACTCAATTATCAACCCAGTGGACAAAGCCATCTGCCCAATATACATACATATATATATATATATATACAAAATCATGTATCACTTAACTCACCCTGATCAAAAACCCAGATGAGATCTATGAATAAATGGTTGAACCCACAAACATAAACAACAAAACAATCAAATCTAACAGTCAAGCTTAGATCTCAACTTCAAAAAAATCAAAAGATCAACAAAAACTCAACACACCTATCATCAAAATCCGTAAAAAAAAAAAATTACATGCATGCTTGAACTATATAAACATATATATATATATATATATATAT
Organism: Dipteronia sinensis; assembly: GCA_033220585.1. Lineage (NCBI taxonomy): Eukaryota > Viridiplantae > Streptophyta > Magnoliopsida > Sapindales > Sapindaceae > Dipteronia > Dipteronia sinensis. The sequence goes on along the minus strand of CM065636.1, from coordinate 68,776,531 downwards.
ATATATATATATATATATCGATTAGTCAATCAGACAAAAACTAAAAGCAATCGGAGAGATGGCATACCTAAATTGAGAGAGAGGGTAATGTTTGGAATCATGTTATAAAACCTAAACTCGCAAGTGCACGAATCGTAAAGATAAGTACATCGGCAAGTAGAGATCGTTCCCACAAGGAAAAGTTTATTTATTAATTAAAACTAATTCTAATTAAAATTAAGTTTAAAGTAACTAGAAATTGATGATGAATAAAATTAAAACTAAATTAGTTATTCTAAACTAAGAAAACAATAAAAAAGAATTGATATTTGTGATTAAGAGAAGAAAGACTAGATAACCGATGCTCCCTATATGTAGTACTCAATGTTCATCAATTAATTCAATTAACAAGATTCAATCCAATTTAGGGTTCATTCTCATCTTAATTATGATATTATCGTTATTCCTGACGGATTTAACCACGTGTTCTCAACCAGTATTAACCCTCGTCGAAGGTGTGAGCAATAACCAAAAATCCATTATGTGCAAGAATTAGTGAACCAAAATTATCTCACATATTCCTATGTCGAGAACAATTATATTCATTCAATTAAAAAGTAATTAAGACTACTTATATTCCTATAGTGCAATCTCAATTAATAAATTATCAAAACCTTAGACAAGTATCAACCAATTTCCATAGATCAATACAAGTCAAGAATTAAGACATATAATGAATTGAACAAATCTAAATTCGAATTGATTAATAAAAATATGGAGTTTGAATCATAACATGAGCATCAAATAGGTTCATATCGATTCCCTAGTATTGATTTTGTTACACATAATGAAAATATCAAGAGAAGAGATAGAAAAGATAGAACTTATCTTGGCCTTCAATGAATTCTTCTTGGCCTTCAATGAATTCTTACAAGTCTTCAATGTTGTAATCTTCTTCATCTTCGAATCTTCTATATGTAAAGTGGATGAGAGATTGGAGTTGTGTGTAGGGTTCTCAAAAAGGGTGTCAAAAGAGGTGTGTATGTTGTGTCATGAAACCCTAAAACTCTCATGTATTTATATGATGTAGAAGTTGGATCGAAATCAGAAGTCCTGTTTGGCAAGGATTTCTCAAACAGTTGTGACTACCGTTGTAGGTGCCACAGCGGTTTTGACAGCAGTATTACATGATATTGGAAGCGTAGTGATATTGACTGCGTGATTGACAACGGCTCCAAAGGCTATTTTCTCTAGACTTTAGACAATGTGATAATTAATAGCAGTTTTGGCAGTGTTCTTCATAGCGCTTTCTTCTGGTTTGTTTCCGATGTTGTTAATTCATAGCGGTTTGCACAACGCTGATGGTAAATTTCTGATATATCCATTAAATCTTCTAAAACTACCATTTTCCTCTGAAATTTCCAAACACACCTTATGGAACCAAAAACCTGAAAATGCTCAAACAAACATATTAAAAACCCTAAATAACTTGATAAACAAGCAATTGACTGGAGGAATGGGGATCAAAAACATATACAAATAATGACCGATCAGAGGGCAACAAGTTTGATAGACTCTAGTTGGTTTAACGGAGAGAGAGAGAGAGAGAGGCGAGTTCGAATCAGGTGAAGAGATGTGAGAATCAGATGATATTTTGGTGTTAGCTAGGTTAGAATTTGCTTTTTTTAAAAAAAAATTAAATGTGGGTCCCATGGTGAGAATCAGATGGAGGATAATGTGAAACTGATGTAGGACAAAGAAGAAGGAACCGCGGTCCAGACCGCGATCTGACACCAGCAGGTCACACTGGATTTGGGCAATTTCTTTATTTTCTTATTTCTTCAATTTGGGTCTTTTCTTGTTTAGCAAGTTTATTTATTTTTGTTTGATTAGGAATTAAATTTAGGTTTTGGAAATAAATCAAACTTACCTTTTAGGTAAGATTTGATCTTTGTTTTCCAGTCAAATTAGGAGTCATGAATCTTAAAATATTCTAATTAGTTTTGAGATTTTCCTGTTTTAGTTTTTTTTTAGGAATATCGTATTCGAGTCGTATTAGGATTAGTTTATTATAAATAGTATTATTAATTCCAATTATTGTAACTTTTAAACCTTTTGATTGATTTTAATAAAATCATTCCTTTAGAACATTTATCTGTCGTGGATTCGACATGCTCTTTGAGGATTCGAGAGCACCATTTTCTAACGAAGATTAGGGAATAATGGCCCCTGCATGGCGGTCCATGCTTGGGTAACTACGGGTCGCTACGTTAAGGTTCGTCTAAGTGTGTCTCAGGGTTCGGCGAAGTGATCATTCTTATTTTCGTCATACACCGCTGCGTCAATTGGTATCAGAGCGACCGAGTCTACCTCTGTGCTAGGCTCAGAGTCCACAGACCACAACCAACTACCTTCCTAAATGCCATATATTCACCCTCCATTAGGGGTGGGCCAAAAACCAATAAACCGAACCGAACCGATGAACCGAACCGATCCAATCGGTTCTTTTCCGGTTTTTTTATGTTGACCGGTTCGGTTCGGTTCATTTTTTTGAAAACCGATTGGATCGGTTTTTTTTCCGGTTCGCTATCCCAAACCGGAAAACCGAACCGAGATCCAATATATATATATATATAAAACCTTAGTTTTAATGTTTAATAGTCCATGAAACTATAAAATTATAAAAGTGTGTCACATCATATTTTTTTCTTAGTTTTTCTTAATGAATATTATTTTAAACTAGTATTTTCAATTTGTTCAAACCCATAATTTAATTTGGTCCAAGGCCCAAAAAGATTAAAATATGAAAATATGTGTAATAATTAAAACCTAAAAATTTGGTCCAATTGACACAAAACCGAAAAAACTGAACCGAACCGAACCGGTCAAATTTAATCGGTTTTTGATCGGTTCATAATTGTTAAGTTGATCGGATCGGTTCAATTTTTCAAAAACCGAACATTATCGGTTTTTTATCAGTTCATTTTAAAAGTGAACCGATCCATTAAACGCCCACCCCTACCCTCCATATCTCCCCGTGAAAAAAAAAAAGAAAAAAATAGAGAAACGAAATTGAAAAAGAAAAGACAGCATAAATTGTGGATCAGCCTCAACAGTGCCAGAAATTTCAGATCAGCCTTACGAGTTCCAGACGTGTCCCAAATCGTCATCACCATTAATTGCGTGCCGCCATTCATATCCACCACTTTCAATTTATTTTTCATAAGCAGTTCTCATGATTCAATTTTTGGTACGTTTTTTTTTCAGACTTTAATTTCGGTTCTCAATGGGTTTCAATGGTTCTCTTGGTTCCAATAATTATTTTTCGAGTTATAATGCTTATCAACCAAGACTTCGATTTTTTTCTGGCCATATGAAAAATGAAGAATTTATTAATTGGTTGGAAGAAGTTGAAGAATATTTTGAATATCAGAAAACTGAAGAAAGTCTGAAAGTTTTATTTGTAGAAATTTATTTGAAAAACGATGCATTAATTTGGTGGGAAGACTTTCAAAAGGATCGGAAAAGATTTGGAATGGATAGGATCTAATCATGGCCTGTTATGAAACAAGTAATGTGGGAGGAATATCTTCCAAATTATTATTTTGAAGATTTTTGTCATGCAGAAGATACAGTTGAAGATATTTCGTATGAAGTGGAAATTGTCGAAGGAATTGAAGACGAGCCTTGGATCTTAGAAGTTGAAGACTACGATCCAACCGTTGATATTGATTGCACTTTAGATGCGGCTGAAGCAAAACTGGAAGCTAAATCGATTTCCATTGATAAAGTTTTCAAGGGTGACAACTTGTGTGGGATATTCAACCAGATTGACTTACAATTTCTTCTTGACAGATTTGAAAATTCACACAAATTTTTTGGGGGTAATTTGAGGATTGTTTTTCTTCATTTGGATTTTGAAGATCCAACATTGTTGTTGTCATCTGAAGTATATTCGTTCAAGCCAGTAATTGACAAGATGGTACATTTGAAGTATTATCCACCCATACAAAACCTTGCCAGACTCGAGGACGAGTTTTTTTTTAAGAGGAGGAGAATACTATGTGGGATGGGAAGAGCTAGCAACGAGGAATTGCTACAGTCCAAACCTCCGTAGGTGTTCAGCGGTCCAAACCGCAACCAATAGGCATCGCCAATGGCGAATAGCTTGGGCATTTTCTGCATTCCATTGGACATTTGCTTTGGTGCCATTGTGGATCTGGGATGGACTACGGAGAGATTTTTCGGTTGGGGTTTACCACTCCCACAAGACGAATAAGGGTTCTTCTTTGTTTACTTGTCTTTCCGCGTGTTTCAACCTAACTCGAGGACGAGTTCTTTTTAAGAAGGGGTGACTGATGTAGGACAAAGAAGAAGGAACCGCGGTCCAGACCGCGATCTGACACCAGCGGGTCACATTGGATTTGGGCAATTTCTTTATTTTCTTATTTTTTCAATTTGGGTCTTTTCTTGTTTAGCAAGTTTATTTATTTTTGTTTGATTAGGAATTAAATTTAGGTTTTGGAAATAAATCAAACTAACCTTTTAGGTAAGATTTGATCTTTGTTTTCCAGTCAAGTTAGGAGTCATGAATCTTAAAAGATTCTAATTAGTTTTGAGATTTTCCTGTTTTAGTTTTTTTTTAGGAATATCGTATTCGAGTCGTATTATGATTAGTTTATTATAAATAGTATTATTAATTCCAATTATTGTAACTTTTAAACCTTTTGATTGATTTTAATAAAATCATTCCTTTGGAACATTTATCTGTCGTGGATTCGACATGCTCTTTGAGGATTCGAGAACACCATTTTCTAACGAAGATTAGGGAATGATTGCCCCTGCATGGCGGTCCATGCTTGGGTAACTACCGGTCGCTACGTTAAGGTTCGTCTGAGTGTGCCTCAGGGTTCGACGAAGTGATCATTCTTATTTTCGCCATACACCGCTGCGTCAGAAACCCACAAATTGAGATGGGTTTCACATTACCCCCTTGGAGGGTAATGCATGTGATTCCCATGGGATTCACTTTCCTAGGTTTAAAACAACTCAAACCTGCTACCAAATATGATAATCATATCAAATTTTAATTCTCATACAAAGATTATTCCATACTAAAGGTCCCCTTAGTCAAATTAAGCAGTTAAATGATATAATCGTCTTTTACATTCTAATAACAATCTAAATTTAAAAACAAATAAGAAAAAAAACATATAGTCTCCACCGTTATGTTAATTATACTTTTGTCTCTATGTTTTCAGGAAACGTTATATATTTACACAGCATATGAGTATAAGAATATTAGATTTTTTGATCTTCAACTTTTTAAAACAATAATGCTATTTTGTCCAAATGATGTGGATCCTTGATTTTTTGGTATTAGAATTTACCGATTGATATCATTGGGTTTTAGTGATGTCACATCATTTAAACACTAAATTTGACCAAAGTAGCGTTACTTTTTTAAAAATACATCAAAAATTGTCCCTCGTTAGTCAAAGATAACAGAAGTTTTCAAATATGGTAAAAAAAAATTCATCTTTTGATGAATTTGAATTATATTTCAAATCTACTTTTCTACGGATAAAAACGTGATGATTTTGAATTAGAAAAATATTACACTTTACATAATTTAACTTTTGTATAATTTAAAAAAAGATGGTTCTTATAGTTAAAAAAAAGGGAAAACAAAAATAGTTTTTGTATAGTTTAATAAATAAATAGAAATTTGGCTCTCGTGGATTTATAAAATTAGTCACCCATCTTTTCGAAAAGGTTTATAATAAATTTTATAATAAAAGAAAGTCAAGAGAAACACTTGGTATTTATTTTAGAAAATCCTCATGATAATTTTGTGGAAATGTTTGGCATGAGAGGAAAATAGATAAATAATCGTTTTGATGAATAAATAAAGGAACATTTTCATCTTTTATCCTTAGTAAATTTGTAAAAACCGACAAAGTACATGCACAAAACAATCAATCCTTAAAAATAGGGGCAACACAAACTTTTTTATGATTATACTAAATTTGACTGTCAACTTTTTGGTAAGAGAGTTCATTTTAATGTATTTCTGAAAAGTTAAAGACCAAATAATATTATACTCATATGTCATTTAAAAATGTAATGTTTCTTGAAAACTTTTGGACTAAAGTGTGATTACCCCTTTTTCAAAAGAGAAAAAAAACATTTTTATTTAATTTTAAATATGTATTTGATCTGCTTTGATTTGAAGGGTGTTTTGGTCATTTCAAAAGTCAAATATAGTCAAATATATCTCCTTTTCTTTAATTAGAATTTTTTTTTCTTGGCGTGGGTGCATTTCTAATGATGAATCGTGATGTGTAAAGAGAAAATTTTGAATGTCCACTCCACTCATAATAGGATTCCATGTCACATATGCTATGAAAGAACACCTATTTGGTTGTATCTTCCCAAATTTTAAATATATTTTTTTAGTGATAAGCATTTATTAAAACAACTTCATAAGTCTTTTTTTTTTTAAATACACTTATCAGCAAACATTTTAAGATAGCTTTTGCTTTTCTTTTTCCTTTTTCCTGTTTTTTTGGTTTAAAGACCGAAAGATCTTAATGTAATCTTAAGTTTGAAAAGTTCAGAAAGAATAAAGGTTAACATCAGGTTTGTTTTTCATTTTTCATGTCCAAAAAGAAACATCGGAAAACTTATAATAATACATATATATATATATATATGTCCTTAACTTATTTTTAATACATATATATATATATATATTTAGTAAAAATAATTTAAAATATTTTTTATTTTAATATATATTTAGTAGATTAATGAAATATTATTTAAAAATAAAATGATATGTAATATAATAATATTATTATTTAAAAGATAATAATATATAACAATATTTAGAAAATAAAAAATTACATATTTTTTTTTAAACATAAAAATTCCGGAGACCAAAGAAGAAAGGAATCCATCCTTTGTCTCCGATAGAAGGCCAATGGCTAAGGAAGCCAGTAAGGCTATCTCCAACCGGTCTTTAAATATTTCTCCAATTTAAAAACAGAAAATAGAATATTTCTGGAATATTATATCTCCATAATTTTACTATTCCAATCATTCTCCATTTTACAATCTCTAAATAATAAAATATCATTATTTTTCTTTATAAATAATATTTCAAACTTTTTCAAATAAAATTGTTTTCTCTACATTATCATATTAGATAATAATTTACTCACTTTTGTTACATCTAAAATTATATAATCTTTTTTTGTAATTTGTTACACCTAACTATTTTTACATGTAACGATTTTGATAATCAAATTTTAACATTTATATTTTTTATCTAATTCGTCATATCTAACTATTTGGTTTTACTGAATTATTTTTGAGTTAATTATTATGATATATGTTAATTACATATAAAAATTGATGATTTAATTTGTTTTGAATTAAAATACTTATTAGTTCATTAATAAAAATTTTAAATTTAAAAAATAATTAAAATATAGTTAATATTATACTCGGTTGAAAGATCTTAACAAAATATTTATAATGATATAATTTTTATACTTATTACATTTATAAATTAAAAAATTATATATAATTAATAAAGTTTAATTTAAAATGTGAAAAAGGAGATTGGAAGAAAAAAATAATATTATTTTAATGAAATAGTGAAATGAAGATCCAAAATTGGACCTTTAACTTTGAAGAACCAAAACAAATCTTCATTTTTTAGTCTTTATTTTGAAGATCGGTTGGAGTCAAGGTTGCTTGGAGGTGGCCTAATGGCCACCTTCAACATAAAATAATATTTTATTTTAATAAATTATTGGTGTAATTTTTGCAATTGTTTGAGAGTAATTTTGGAAGTAAGGAATAAAAATACATCTTCCTCATATATAAGTCAAGTTTTTTGGATTTTTATTTCAGGTTTTTTTTTTGTACTTTTTAAGAGTTTAGACCATTGAAAAAACAAACAAAACATCTGAATGGGTTTTTTTTTCAGACCCATTCAGACTTAAGACCAAAAAAGTAACAGTCCTTAATTCTGAATAACAAATTATTAGATTACCAAAAGGGTAAATTCAAGAGTTCACACTCTCAGTGGAGGGAGAAAATCTTCAATGGGATGGTCTCATTACCACTTGGTGAGACTGTCCCAATAAGATTGCATCATTTATCTCAAAAACATAAATATATATTATTAAATTATAATTTTGTACAATCTTATTGGATGGTCTCATCAAGTGGCGATCAGACCGTCCTATTGAAGATTTTCTCCGGTGGTGGATCCAAAAATAAATTAACAAGGGAGCAATTGAACAAAATAATAATAATAACAAAAAATTAACATTATAGTAAAATGAGTTTTTTATATATAAAAAAATGGTGGCTTAATGAAATTTATGCTAAAATAAAACAAATTGAATAGCTAATCAAGATGAATCAAATGGTCTCTTACACTAAAAAATAAAATAAAAACAACATAAGAAATATACAATAACATAAAATAAAAAATAAAAAATAAAAAATAAACAAGGGGTTTTAGCAAAAATGCCCTCTTTTAGGGAGGGACTTGCAAATGTGCCCTCAAATGAAAATCAATTGTAAAAATACTTTATTTTTCTTAAAATGCCATCACTCATCACTGCACCATAATTTTTTTTGGCAGTATTTATCTATTTAAGATAAGATTTTTTTTTTTTTGAAGCTTTTTGCATTTGGTAGGATTAGAACCGCTGACTTGGGAGTCATTTGCCCAAACCCTAAATTCATCTATCACTACACCATATTTATTAATCTTAATTAATATTTTTACCAACCAATTTATCAAACAACTTAAGTAAACACTCAAACCAATAGTTTATGTTTTATTTTCCTCTACAACATTTTTTTTCCCACAATAATTTTTTTTTTTTCAATTTAAGTTTGAAAAACTTTGAGAAGATTATATAAAGTGGTTTGAAGGTAAGTATTACATTTTAAATTTCTCTTTCAACCTCATAATCCTTATTTTAACGGCAATCACATATATCATTGTATTTGTTTTTTAATTGCAATTACTTCATGGATTTATAAATTAAGAGGTCTACATGCGGCGACCGAAAGGCTTTAAGGATCATTCCTTTCCTAATCACATGTGTCGTCTACATAAATAACTTTATGGTTTAAAATAGATAGCCCGAGCATGGTTCAAAAGGTTTTCTAGTTATCTTGAAAACCTTTGGTTTTTTAAATCGAAAGCCGATCATTCCTTTTTCACGTATCACAGTGCTGACATTTCTATCACACTACTTATATATGTAGATGACATTCTCATTACGGACAACAATGAATCATTTCTCAAAGAATTTATCACAAACTTGGGGAAGCTATTTGCTATGATAGATCTTGGTAAATTACATTATTTTCTTGGTTTGGAGGCTGACTTCACTTCATCGGGCTTATGCTTAGCACAAACCAAATATGTTTTTGATCTCATTTGTCGTGAAAAAATAAAAGATGCCAAACCATATCCTTCACTAGCATTCAACGGTAAGAAGATGGACAGTAATGATGGTGACCCACTTCCGGATCCTACTAAATATTGAAGTGTTGTTGGATCTTTACAGTAGTTAACACTAACTAGACTATATTTATCATTCTCAGTCAACCAAGTATGCCAATTTATGCACCGACCTACCACCACAAATTGGACCGCTGTCAAACGTATTTTACGATATGTTAAAGGTACGTTTGATCATGATTTATTTTTTCAACCAGGTTTCTTACACCATGAAGCTTATTGTGATGTTGATTATGCTGGTATTCCAATTGATCGATGTTCTACCGGTGGTTATTGTGTGCATCTTGGACATATTCCGATTTCATGGAGTGCTAAAAACAGTCAACAATCTCTTGATCAAGCATAGAATCCGAATATTGTCAACTTGCCCACACTACAACTGAAATATCGTAGTTGTGATCTCTCTTCCAAGATCTTCGTATATAACTGTTCACTCCTCGCATTTGGTGTGATAACATTAGTTATATTTCTCTTACATCGAATATGGTATTTCATGTAAGAACAAAACATAAAGCGGTTGATTATCATTCTGTTCGAGAGAAGATTGTCTATAACGAACTTATTGTTAACTACATTTGTATAGAAGATCAAATTGCTGATATATTCACCAAAGGGTTATCAAATGCTCACTTTTAGACATTAAAAGCAAAGTTAATGGTTCAACAACGACCCATTAGCTTGCAGGGGTGTATTAGACAAGATTTCAAATTGCCAAATCAACCTCTCCATGAGTTGACCGTAATCCCTTGATCCACACCCAAATGCTTGCTTAATTGACTGTTGTATATACTATCATGATCCTTGGCTTAATACTTGGCATAGTATGTGTACATTTAACTTAAATCATGGCTGAATATTTTTGGATTAAAATCCTTAGATTATTGCTCTGTAAATGTGTAAATGAAATATTCTAACTAACTCAGGCTTTGAGTTAGAATATCCAGCCATTCAATTGTTTATTTTATAATGTGTTTTCATTGACCAATTTATACACTATTAGTTGGAAACTTGGGATCAATGTGAGATACAAAAGTGGAATGTTTTACATCACCTCCTAGCATAGGTGGTTGATCATCTCTCTTCCACGTTGGTGGTTAGAGGTTCAAGTTTCACCATACGCATTTTAGAAGCATATGTGATGAGTTTTCTCCTAGTTTGTGGGAGTAGATATCTGATCTGCATATATATTATTTAATCTCGACAAGTCATGGCATCCCTCTAGTAATAGTTGTAATACTTCAAAAAAGAATTGGAATGTTTTTAAAGATACCACATCTCATTTGTAACTGTCAAATAATTGTAACTGTCAAATAATTGTAACGAATTTATTACATATTTTATTTTAGAGCAAATTGAACCAAACCTACATGAGGTTTGGCAGAGTAAACTTTCCAAAAAAAAAAAAAGTGACAGTAACCTTCCCTCTCATTAAAGTTGATGGTCAAATAAAACCTTTGACCGTCTAAAAATGATAAAATTATGAAAATACCACTGATTTAAAGAAATAGTACATTAAAAATGATTTAAAAAAAAAAAAAAAAAAAAAAACCTTCAGGTTTCCTTCATTCGTCATTTAGGGGCCGTTTGGTATACCGTCAGCTTTACATGGGAATGAGAATCTCATAGTATTCTCATGTTGGTTGAATGTTTGAGTTTTTTGTTTCTCGGGAAAGTGAATCTCATGGAATCACATTACCCTCCCAGGGGTAATGTGATTCCATGGGATCACATTACCCTCCCAGGGGGTAATGTGATTCTCATCTCAATAGGTGGGTTTCAGATTACCCTTCATCTGATTCCCACCGTGGGACCCACCCTTATTAAAAAAAATTATTTTAATTTTATTTTCTTCTTTCTGAAAATCAATATCAAAAATCCCCAATTTTATTTTCTTACACTTTCTCACTACCCAAACACAAAAAATTTCAGACCAACTAAACAATACCCAACTTCATCTTCATCAAAACAAGATTTGGGTTTGCTCAAACAACATCAAACACTATCACCAACACAAAAAGAAAAAACATTGCAGCAAGTTTTGGGTTTGTTCGATGATGATGACTACAACGAGGAGGAGGAGCTTTGATGATGTCGACTACGAAGATCCCGGTCGGACGGAGGCAACAACGACAAAGATCCCGGCCGGACGGAGGCGACGACAACAAAGATCCAGGCTGGAGGCGACGACAAGGAGGATCCCGGCTGGAGGTGACGACGACGAGGATCCGGCTGGAGGCGACGACGACGACGACGACAAGGATCCCGGTTGGAGGCGACGATGACGACGACGAGGAGGATCCGGCTGGAGGCGGGATTTGAGGTTTTTTTTTCTTGAAAGAGATCAAAGATGACAAAGATAAATAGGTGGGGTTTTTTTTTAAGGACTTCAATTTTTTTTTTTAATTTTTTAGTTTTTAATAAATAAATAAAAATCAAATTCCCATGTACAACCAAACACTGTTACTTAATATTCTCAGGAATCCGACATAATATTCTCATACACAACTAAACACATGTATACAACTTTCTCAGGAATCACATTACTGGGTTTTACTTTCTCAGGAATCACATTATTTTGATTACCCCATACCAAACTGCCCCTTAAGATGGATAGTACAAATTAATTCATAAAAAAAATTAAAAAAATCCTCCCCTCTCATTAAAGTTGATTGTCAAATAAAACCTTTGACCATCTAAAAATGATAAAAATATGAAAATACCTATAATTTAAAGAAATAGTACATTAAAAATTGAAATATTTGTTTTAGGAAAAAAGACCTTTAGATTTTCTAGCGAGTGAGATCCAGACTTTGTATATAAGTCTTGGCATCTCCTAACTAAGTAGACGCGCTTTGGGCTATGAGTGAAAGATGCTTGGGTGAAGTCCATGATCCAAAGCAAATCTGTAGGGTGAAGGACATATGCGTGAAGCTCAAAGCGGACAATGTCTACTTGGTGGGTCTGAGCTGTTACAAATGGTATCAGAGCAGGCTTGCTACCCGGTGTGGATGTGGATGTGGATTTGGATTTGAGATTGTGTTTGGACCCTCACGAGGACACGAGGTCCGAAGGGGGGTAGACTGTCACATCCCACATCGCTAGCGAGTGAGGTCCAGGCTTTGTATATAAGCTTTGGTCTCTCCTAACTAAGTAGACGTGTTTTGGGCCATAGGTGAAAGATGCTTGCGTGAAACCCATGATTCAAAATAAATCCGTGAGGTGAAAGAAGCGTCTGTGAAGTCTAAAGTGGACAATATCTACTTGGTGATTATGGACTGTTACATCCACCATCCATCGTTAGAGATGGATAGTATAAATTAACTCATAAATTATTATTATTATTATTTTTAAAAGAGATAAACGATGGATATCAAAATTCTTAAAAGACAATTTAAATGTAAAAAAAAATTCGAAAGAATCTCCACCATATTGAGATGGATCTCCATTAATCCATATGTTTGGACATCGAGTAGGAGGTCAAGCTCCCACTCATAGAGAAAGGGGGCAGCTCACCATCCCCGTTCGTAGCAAGGGAGATGTTCACCTCCTTCTCCCTTAGAGATCCCTCTTGATTTAGTGATCACTATTTTTTTTGTTTTCCTTTTTTCATTTACATTTAAATTATTTTTTAAATTTTTTGATCTTCACCGTCCATTTTTTTTGGACAATAGAGATCTATTTTCTTTATAAAGGCATTTTCGTCTTTTTACTATTTTTAGACGATAAAATGTGTTATTTAACGATCAACTTCAAAGGGTGGGGAAGTCGGTGTCACTTTTTTGAAAAGCCAGTGCCACAAGCAAAAAAAAAAGCTAGTGTAACAAAGCAAACAACAAATAGGTTTTATGTAGTTTACTCTTTATTTTATTATTTCATCGCGAGTATGAATGACATAAAATCAAGATTTGAGTTATACTTTTAACAATAATGTTTAAGGTGTTGGCACTAAGTTCGGAACCGAATCGAATCGAACCGAACCGAACCGAACCGAAAAAAGAGTGTTCGGTTCAGTTCGTATAATTAATTCGGTTTAAACTAGTTTAAAAATTGAAAACCGAAAAAGTTTTCGGTTCAAACCAGTTTGATTTTCTGAAAACCGGTTTGAACCGATTAAACCCCCTATAAAACTATAAAAAAAAAACCTAACATTTATAGTGTTCTTTCTCTTACACAACCACACAACATCTCACTTCTATTTATTTTTGGGGAGGTATTATTATGGAGTGTACTATTATTAACAGATTTTGAACTTTTATTTACGAGTTCGTATTTTGGAATGTATTAATATGTTTTTTATATTTTGGAATGGATTTGTTATTAACTTATTATTATGTATTAATATCTTTTGGAATGTATTATTATGTAATATGTTGTTTTGGCTTTGGGCTATTCAAATGGCAAAATTAGGCCCATTAAGCTATTCATTAATTTTAAAACAAATTAAAAAGACTCATTATATTATCCGGCCCATTAGGCCCAAAACCAAATTGAACTGAACCGAACCGAACCGAATCGATTAAAATCAGTTCAGTTCAGTTCGGTTCTCATTTCTTATTCGGTTTAAACCGGTTTAATTTTGGATGAACCGAAATATTTTCGGTTCAACTCGGTTTTGCCCAAAACCGAACCGAACCGAACCGTGCCCACCCCTAATAATGTTACTTTGTTTAAATTTGGTGTTCAAATCTGGTGCCTAAATGATGTGGTATCATTATAATCCATTCATTTAAATTGTATTAGATTTGCATGATTTAAATGAATGAATTACATTGATGCAACATCATTTGTGCACCATATTCGGACACCAAATTTAGATAAAGTAGCATTATCTTTTTTAAAACGTTTAAAATCATATCTTGAGCATACTAATACACATCAATACATGTCAAATGTGTGGTGATGTATATTAGTATGCTCAAGATATACTTATAAGTGTGTGCTCATGAGAGAAAAACTGCAAGTTCTTGTGGGATGTTTCTATTAATTAAATTATATATATCGTAAGACCTCAATAAATTATTAATGTTGGATCGTTCAAATGTATTAATTAATAGAGTTATTAACTAATTGATAAATTTATAATTTATTAATTTATAAAGTGTATTTATGATTCAAAGTATATTAGTATAGGCAAATGAAAAATGCTTGGGTACTGACCGGTCAGTACTCAAAATACTGATCTCATCAAAAAGAGTGTAGCACGTGGTCTTTTTTCTCTTACATTTTACATTTATCTCACAAATTGGGCCACATGTTACACTCCCATTGGTGGGATCAGTATTTGGGTACTGACCGATCAATACCTAAGTATTGTTCCAGGCAAATAATCAACTAAAGATTCAACTATTCTAATTAATTAAATGTCATTAATCAACTAAAAATATATTAAGTCAATAATAATAAATAAATAAAAACTAATTTCACTGTACTTTAGTTAATTTATGATATGAATATGGCCACAAATTTATACATGGGTTTTCTGAGAAGTATTATCTTATCAAATTTTTGAAAATTTTAATTTATCTTGAAAAATATTATTATATTATAGAAATTATTAATTTATCCAGTATTAATTTATGGAAGTTCTAGTATGTATATATATATATATATATATATATAAAAACTATTTCCCCACTTATAAATAGGATGAATATAAAATTTAAAATTAATAGTTTTTTTTTACAAAAACTAATTAAAAATGGTGGAGGCTACACGACCTCATTTTTTTTTCAAATTGTTTATTATTTTTATTTTTACAAGCAAATTGCTTTTTATTTAAATTATATAAAATAATTTTGAGATGATATTTAATTAACATTTAAAATTAAAAGTAGCAAATTAATTATCTTTTAAATCCAAAAATTGAAATAAAAATAATGTTTTTGATAGTAACATATAAATTTAAAGAAATATTAAAATGATAATCATTGAATCAAGAAAGACGAATGGACGATGGTGGAATTCAATAAACAAATAAGTGGCTTATAACTCAAATAAACTGTCTAACCAACCAAATTTGAAGCATGTGTCTCCATTTAATTATTCTTTTTCAACTTCTTTAAAATATAAATTGAGATACCATTTTTGATAGCTAATTAGAGTATGTTTCGGAAATATGTAGAAAAAGAAAATATGAATTTGAAAAAAGCCAGGTGGCGCAACATACATGAAACGTAGGGGTCTATACTCTATAGTCTATACTCTATAGACTATATAATAACAACAAGCGAGGCACACCATTTTTTCTCCCAAATTCAGATCAGTATCATTGCAAGCACTGAAACACTGACTTTCTGTTAACCTTTTTCCACTACACGAAAACGACGAAAAAAGCTTTCTCAGATTTCAGATTTCAGATTTGAAAAACGAAGAACACCAAGCAAATTAGGTGAGAGCTACTTTACTTATCTCTTTTGCGTAACAACAGTCACTTTTGAATATATTTTAGTTCGCTGAAACAGCAGAGCATGTGAGTGATTGATTGAAAGAAACAGCTGATTCAGATTTCAGACTGCTCCATAAACAAGTAATTAAGGTGTGTATGATCTCTTCATATCTTTCTTTTTTGTTTTCATCAAATTCAAGTTTCGAATTCTTTCTACCACAAAAATGCTGAGCCTGAGAAATATTATTTAATTAGAAAATCTCTTTGCTGCGTTTTTTCGCTTTCATTTTTATGATTCATGGAATTTTTTTTGGATAGAAAATGAACCCAAAACGAAGTGTTTGGTCTCGATATACGATGCTTGGGAATTTGATTTCGAAAAATAAATAAATATTTTATTTAATGTAAAAAATAAATAATTAAAGTTTGTTAACATAATTAAAAGATTAAAGGATGTATATCTTTTTATCTTTTTTATGGTGGGTGACAGATTAAAAAGAAATCACTTTAACTATCACAAACTTTTTATCTATTTAGAAAAAAAATGCAAAGTCTTGTGCCTGTGAAGTCTTTCATATTTATGTAAATCTTTGGAAAAGAAATTGGATAGACTTCGTTCAACACAAGTATGTCAAAATATGAAAAAGTATGTTTCGGAGTGTGGGTGATTTTAATATTAAGCAATTTTTTTGGGGTGTTTAATTGGATTATAATTGTTTGATATAAGTAAATGTTTTAAATTTAAAAAAAAAAAAGAAGATTATATATTTATAATAACCAGTTTTCACTTTGTTTTACAAAAGATCTAACAAGTTTTCACTTTATTAAGAAATATATATATATATATATATATATATATAATTCCCTTTTTCATTGAAGGATTCTCCTGTACTTTAAGAACTAAAACCTTAATTAAAATTCATATATATAATTTTTTTTTTCATTTTGAATACATTAATTCATGTTTTTAATTTTAGATATATTAAAAAAAAAAAAACCATATTAGCGGCCATTATTGGGTAAAGTAGGTATGGATGTGAGTTAGGGTTTGCATGCAAAAAAAAAAAAAAACATGGAATTGAATAAAACGTGAGTAATGAATTTGTTTTAGAAACATATGGACTCTTCCGTGACATGATTTAACATACGGATTCTTCCCTGGCATGATTTTTTTCATCGATTCCGTTGCACTTGCACATCCCTAGTCCCCAATCCTATTGGGTCCGACGTCCGACATAGAACCGCAATATGTATTCATGTTGCAACTGTGTTTTTCACTTCTCTTGTTTCATTTTGGTAAAAAAATATGGCATGTTCCTCCTTTTTTTTTTTCTGACTTATCAAATGGTATGTTCATGATTTGACAACTCATTGGATATATGCATCGTTCTTTAATTATACAATTTTGGGGTAATTGTACAAACAGCCTTGAGGTTTGACACAATTACATGCATATGGAAGTTTTGGTTTTATTGAAGCAAACATCCACTACCGATAATTTTCTGATGTTAGCACTTAACAGCTGGGGGTAATATGGTCTTTTTAACTCAAATTAAAACAAATTGAAAAACAATTATTATTTTTGAAAAATATTTAAAAAATAAATTAGAAAAATAAAGCTGGAGATTTCACCAGATCTGAAGAAATCTCCATCACTTCATCACCCATCATCATTGAGCAGCATCATCTTCTTTATCAAAATCAAAACATCATTATTAGACCTCAACCACCCAAACCCACCACTGCCACCCAAACTTGCACCATTGGGAGGAGATACGGATCGGGCGTCGGATCTCCCATGTCAATTTTCTTTCAACCAGTGAGAGAGCGTGAGAGAAACTAGAGGATGATACATCCTCACTTCATCACCAACAAAAATCTCATACAAAATCCAACCCAAATCAAACACAAAACCTACACCAGCACCACCAACACCAGAAAACCCAGTACCAGAAAAGAGAGAGAGAGAGAGAGAGAGAGAGAGAGAGATGAAGAGAGGGATGAAGAGAGGGCGTGCGAGTTGTAGAGAGACTGAGAGATTTTAGAGAGAGACAAAAAAGAGAAGGAAGGAGATGAGAGAGGCAAGAAAGATTGAGGTTAGGGGATATTTGTGTCCATATACCAAAAACTGCCATATACGTGTAAATATATCAAATCTCAGGTAATGTTTGTACAATTACCCCAAAAATTTTCGTATATTTAATAATATAAGGTCTTTTTTTAAGTTTATCAAATGTTATACATGTTCTTGGATTTGGTATATATAATAATAATAATAATAATTAATAATAATAATTATTATTATTATTATCTGACGTGAGATCCTGTATTTTTTCCAATTTATAATATTATAAAATAGAACTTACATTCAAAATACATACAAGTTCCCGGCTTTGAAAAAGGTTTTGTTACTATAATATTTTTATAGAGGGTGGGTCATGGGCACCGTGAAAAAGTGACGATAGGGGGAGTGAAAGATATAGGAATTAAAGTGAAAAATGTATAAAATTTAATAAATTTTGTAACGAATTTGAAAGCTTTTTTTTTTTTATAACCAATGGGAGATTGGGAGCCAGACTCTTGTCAGGCCCATTCCTCTCTCCGCAGGCATTATAGAATATAGTGATTTTGTACGTTATACAAGATTTGGCAGAAAAAAAACATGCAAATACCGCACTTGATCAATTATTTAAAGGTTCTGTTACTATAATGTGTTCTTTTTTCTTTTTTTGTAGGGGGGGGTGGGATATGAATATATGATTTATGGGTTGCACGAAAAGTGTGAACGTATGGAGGGTCAGTGGAAAGGGCAGCTTCTTCTGAGGCAGAAATAATGGTCTTTGTTGGAGCCAACAAATGAATGGAATTTTGGCTAATTCGGTGACATAGTAGGTCCCTCTTCTCTACTTTTTTCTTCACATAACTTAATGACATCCAATATACCAACACATTCATACACCTGTCTCTGAAAACAAAATAAAACCCATAATTTTGTTCAATAAATAATAGAGCGTTGGTCAATTAGGCATCATTTAATTGCTTGACAAATTCGACATCATTTTGGCAACCGCATATGGCATATGTATATGTATGTAGCTAGATCTAACTATGAAATTTATTTTTGAATTTTTTAGGAGAGCTTTTATGGATTATTTTAAGGGGAAAAATAAATCAATAAACTTAACAGTCAGTAAACATTTTATAAAATTTTAAATAATCAAAATAAATTGGATCAATTCAGCTAATCTGACATGCTCCCAATCTCCCATTTTCTTGAACAAGTATAAGTATGACCAAACTCATCCTGATTCAAAAGTGCATTCTTTCTACTAATAGGTCAACAAATTGTAACTTTTAAATTGAATTAAAATTTTTTTTGTAGCATATATTTAAAATATTTGAAGTATTTATGAAATTTATCCTACATTTTTTTAAAAATATTAATTTCTGGATTTATATGAGGTATATAGAGGCATGAAACGGATATGAGTCATATGACCCCACCTATTTTCTCATTATTTATAGAAAATTTCTAACAAAGCACAAATCTCGTGTTAGCAATCTTAATCGATTTGTAAAAAGCTTATATAGCATTTTATATTAAAAGTCAATTTTCTGGTTAAACTTTACATCAATTAATTAAGTGGGATGGGTCATATTTAATATTTAAATTAATAAAGTTGCTTTAGTCATTTTTATGCTTTAAATGGGGATTAGACCGACAAGGTTTGGTGGATGTATAGCCATAGTTACTAAAATTTACAAGCAAACATAATTATAGTGTTGGAAATTGAAACATTTTAGGTAAATACTAAATCTAACCTCCTTATCCAATTATATACTAGGAAAGCTATTTATCGAAAAACTTAAAAGAAGTAAGTTTCGTTTATTTGTTCTTTTCTCTTTTTAAAGTATGAATAAGTCCCCGTAGTACTTTCACAATTTTATATATATATATATATATATATATATATATATATATTTTAAGAATTAAAATCAGCCTAAAAATATAATAAGTTATAAAGCTTAATTAAAAATATTAACAATTTCCAATCAAAAAAATATTAATAATTTTATTTTATTTAAAATAAATGGAAACTTGCAATGACAACCCTGATATTTGACATAAATTCATGAAAAATGTTAGTTTACAGCTAAGTACTTACAAATACGTTTGATCAAGTTGATCGCCGTTAAGATAGTTCAAGGGTAGAATGAGTCATTTTATATGTGGAAAATAATAAAAATTGAAAAATCTTTTTAAATATTAAATGAGAAAAAAGAAGAAGAAAAGAAATGAAAAATATATATGGGAGATATCCTAGGGAGGAGATCTCAAATCTTCTCCATGGAACCCTAGACCATGAACCACTAAGCTCCACTTCATCCATCTCAGGCCATCTCCCTCTTTCCTCGTCCTTCCAACGTTGTTGTTCCATTTCAATTTTTTGGTATGCTTTTGGGTTTTGTTTTCTTTTAATTTTGTTTACTTTAATGGATTAGTGTTCATGATTTTGGTGATGGAGTTGAAGATGGAACGGAGTTGTTGAAGCTGTTTGAAAAGGAGATGGAGTCATTGATGTGATGTGTTATAGTCTTATAGATGGGATGGAGTTGTTGAAGGTGTTGGAAATAAGGATGAAGTTAGTTTTACTAGTATAATTATATATATTTAAAAACTGGTATATTATGGCCCATTTAAGTAATTATACTCTTAAATATGATTCTCAACCGACAAACCTATACTTATAAGGTGCCTACGGTTCGGTTTTGGGACGGTTTCGGTTCCGTGGGCACCTCAAACTGAAACCGTAACAGGCCTAACCGGTTTGGTTTTCGGTTTTGAACCGTCGGTCCAACGGTTCAAGACGGTTTCGGTTATTAATTTATTTTTTTCAATTTTTACGTCCACGTGACACTTTTCTATTGGTTAGAATTTTTTTTTAATAAATAAACCGTATGTTTAATCGGCGGTTTTAGACGGTTTTGGGACACCCCAAATCGTAACCGCCGGTTTCGGTTTCGATTTCGGTTTTGAGTGGCCCGTTTCGGTTTGGTATCCACGGTTTAATTTTTTTTTTTTTTTTTTTTACTTTTGTCCTGTAATGTAATCGAAGGAGAAGGTTACATAAGATCTTTAATAACAGTAGATGTACCGGTAGACTCACTAATAAAACAATATTTTAAGTTTTAATAATATTGATTGCATTCGAAGGGAATCTTAATAGAAGAGGTCAGACAATGGAAAGTATGCCGGACCCACTAATTTAAGTTAAAATTTTCCCTAAGAAATAAATTTTAATATTTTTAGAAACCAAGTTAATCCAATTATATCAAATATTTTTCCAATTTAATCCCATGATGCATTAAACACATGATAATCTTGTATTTGTAAATGGGTAGTAAATGTAATTTGGCAGTTTTGGTCATCATCTTGTCTGGCCTTTTCCTGAGGGAACGTTTGTGGCAGGACACTGTCCAGTGTCCAGAATTCCAGATTTTTTTTTTTTGTTTTGTTTTGGTCTTTTCCTATAGAGTATAGACTTTTAAATAAAATTCTGATGTGATCCAATTTCCAAATCAGTACGGCATAAGAGGCATGGAAGTGAAAAGGGTAGCGTGCGGGGTCCGTTGATAATCGGTAGGTTACAGCATTTAACAGGGTCTACATTTGGAGATGCTTTTAGGATTGATCACGTGAATCCGGTCTGCTAGTGAAAAGTCAAAACCAAGCTCTGCCCAATAATCAGATACTCAGACTATACATCTTTTGTCTTTTGATGATCACCACCACTTAATTAAATTTTAAATATATAATTTATTTCAAATAAATGAAAGTATATAGTAAATTCATAATCATTTGAAGTCGGCAGTTAACTTAATTACCAAGTCTTATATATTTTGCTCAACAAATCCTTTTACTCCACACCACAAGTTATACAGTACGTTTTCTGACCTTTTCCATTAAGACAATTCATCAAATCTTCCATTCCAACGAAATCAATATTTTATTATAACTTAAAAGACTATTTGACTAGTAACTACAAATCTACAGGTCTACCATTAAATAATACACTACATCCACTCTTATTAAAGATGTTGTGTAACCTTCTCCTTCAATTACATATTTACATTCCAGGCCAACAAAAAATAAAAACATATTTGTTCAATTGTTTGTGCACCAAATAAATTCACTCATACCGTGTTTATATATTTGTTTACAAAATTACAAGCATAACAAGGGCCTTTTTTTTTTTTTTCTAATTCGTTGGAGTAACTATACTTAGGTACCCAAAAATTCTGACTCAAACCATCAATAATCAACAGTAAGTAACTTACTACTTTCAATAAAACAATTCTCATGTTATGACTTATGATATTGTGAATTTCTATATCAAATAATATAAAGTATATTTTCTTTTTCGTTCTGTTTTACAAGTGAAGCAACCTTATCTGAATGATTCACGGACTGCATTTAAATATTTTCATTTTAGGGAAATAATCAAAATCCCCTGTAGTTTGCAATATTCTTCAAAATCCTTCTTTTACTTTAATTTTTAACCAAAACCCCCCTTTAGTTTGAATTTTTATCCCTAAAAAAACTCATATATTTTTCGATATTTGTATAATAGAAATGACTATTTTACTCTTAAGATATTTATATAAAAAGAATAATAAAATATAAATTAAAAAAAATTAAAACTCATCAAAAACCAATAAAAAGCATCAAACCCACCAAAATGGTTTTTTTTTTTAGTTAAACACTTTTTAATTTTAGATTTTTTATGATTTACTTATTTACCCTTATGCGTTTTCAAATTTTAACAGGTTTACTGACGGAATACTAACGACAAGGGTCATTTTTGCAAACATCAGAGGGGAATTTGGGGGTAAAATGCAAACTGGCAAGGGGAGTTTGAACAAAAGTGAAACAAGAGGAGGGATTTTAGAGAATAATGCACACCTGAGGGGTATTGTTGATTAGTTTCCTTCATTTCATCATTCAATGTAGATCACTAATCTGCATAATTTAATAATTTTAGTTGGGTTGATAATACTTGTTAATGATTTGATCATGGGCTACAGCCCACTAGTCACTACCGTTATTTTGAGAAAAAGTTAGTTATTTTTCCACTCATTCCATTTTTATTCTTCTTCAACTTCAATCGCTTGTTTTCTGGATAAATTTTTCTCTTCATTATATCGTTTTTCTTTGCTCCTCATCTGTTTACATGCCCTCAGATATGAAACCGAGCTCAAAGTCCCGGCCAGAGGTACACTACTTCAACTCTCTCTCTCTCTCTCTCTCTCTCTCTCTCTCTCTCTCTCTCTCTCTCTCTCTTTGTTTTTTAAGTTTTGTATTCTGGGTTTTGTTTGGTTTTTGATTTTGTATTACTGAGAGAGGCTTTGCAGAGAACTTGGGCTGAAACTTGTTGTTGTTTGGACTGGTCGTACCTACAGCTCTTTTGGCCTCAAGTTGTCATGCGCAAGTGGCTCAACATCAGCGCCAAAGAGTCAGATTTCGGCGCTGACTCCGACAATGAAGATGATGACTTGGATTCTGATTCTGACAACGAAGGTGAGTCCTTTAATCACTAATTTAGAAACCCGTTTGCCTGGATCTTTGGATGTCTTTGTATCATTTGCTTCACTTTTAACTTTTGATAATTTTTATGTTGGTGTTATGGTTTTCCTACTGTTTTTTGTTTTGTTTTGTTTTGTTTTTTTTTTTTTTTTTTTTTAAAGTTTGATTGATATATACCCTTTTAGGTTTGAAATTAAATGTGAAATGGGTGTTTTCAGAATGTAGTCAATTACGGTTCAGAGCTATCAAAAAGGATGAAGCTCAAGATGATTCTAATGGTAATTTTACACTTCACTTTTTAACTTAAATGAATTTTGGATGGAAGAAATTAATTCTCCATGTCTATTTTTGGTTTGAGCATGATAGTAATTGATTTAGATCCCCAGTTAGCCGAACATGAAAATCTTTCTCTTTCGGTATGAAATTGTTCTTTAGTGTATGGTTCTCTTATGTTTAAATTTGATTCAATGACTCATTGGTATCATCTTAGCCTCCCATGACATAGTAACTAGGCCATCCAATATCCTCACTTCTTTCCACTTCACTAGAGTTTCATCAGCAACAGGTAATGCCGCCTTTTGTTTGACAAGTCAATGATGTTGGGCACTAATGCATTACTATTTCTTTTAGCTTGTGAAAGAATTGATCAAAGTCTGCATGGTTCTTTAGTTGTTGGATTGCTGGGATTGGCTGTTTTTCCTCATAATTTTATTCCTCATATAGGGATTCTTAAATGAAAGACGGTTAAGGCCGCGTCAAGATAATTGAAACTTCCTGTTGCATTAGAAAAGAAAAAGGAATAAAGGGCATCATGACTCGGTTTGATAATATATTCATTTTTGTTTTTCATCATTGACTTCATTGAGTACAATGCAACTGGCTAGTTCTCAAGTGCCATGATTTTTTTCTATAATTTATCATATATCCATGTGGTATCCAGAATGTCACCCTTTCCCCTTATGTTAGTTTTTGATTAATTTTTTCTTATAGTTAATTTTAATTAAAAGTTTAGATGTACCACTTTATTTCCTCAACTCATATGTAGTCTGATTTTTTAGGGATCTCTGACACTTTACCAAGGATAAGAAGACGGTCTGAAACTTTCAGGGCACAGTATATAAATGCAAAGGAACTCAGGTATTGTGCTACGCCCTAATGATTTTTTTAAGCTAAGCCACATAACAGTGGTAATAATTTGACCACTGTCAGGTGCAGCTATACCAAGTCTTATTTCTCAAACCTTATTTTTTCTTTGTAATTCTAATTTCATCTTCTTTCTCCTAGAATATGTGTTGGTACATGGAATGTTGGAGGAAAAGTTCCACCCGATGACCTAGATATCGAGGATTGGATAGATAAAAATGAGCCTGCTGACATATACGTGCTTGGGTAGGAATTTCCCTGATTGTGTTCTGAACTTCTGGTAGCTGTTTGTACATTTTAAGATGCTATGCTGTTTAGTATTTTCATTAAAAAAAATGATATATTTAATGCAGTTTCTCTGATGAACTTTTCTTGTTAATTAGCTCACCATTTCCCCAATAATTTTAGCAGTCTCTTGCTTGATAATGGTTGTTTCAGTTTTACTTCTCTATTTCAGAATATCATATACCAAATGTTTCATTCTATTTTAAATATTCATTACAACTCATTCAGAATTATGAAATATTCTCTATCCTATAGTCTACAGGAGATTGTACCATTAAATGCTGGTAACATATTTGGTGCTGAAGATAGCCGCCCTGTTATAAAGTGGGAAACTATTATTCGTGACACACTGAATAGAGTTAGACCTGCCACGGGCAAGATCAAATCTTTCAGTGATCCTCCATCTCCATCCAAGTTTAAGCCAGCTGAGGATATTCCATATATAGAAGAGGAGATATTGCTAGAAAATGATAGTGATATAGGTGAAGAAGTTCATCCATTCGATGATGAAACTGATGGTTTTGATGAAGTCAAGGATGAACCAGTCACTGGCAAAAATGTGTTTGTAAATTCTGAAGCTTCAGACTTTACTGATAGTGCTCAGTTAGACATGCCGGAAGAACAGGATTTACGGAGGCAGTTTTCTTCTCCAAGGAGGTTAGATAGGTTGAATTGCATGAAAATAGAAGATAGTGAAGGAAATGTAGAAGCATCGGATGGGCAATACGATGGCAGATTAACTAAAACGCTTAGTGGGTCGGAAAGGATTGTGTTGTGCTGGCCAGAGCCCCCGCTAAATTTGCTGACTCAGCATGTTCTGGAGAGACCGAGATCTTTTAAATCATACCAATCTTTCAAAGCATCCAAGTCTTTCAGGCCATATAGTTCTTTCAAGTCGACCATTACTGACATGCCATCAGGGATAGCATTTCTTTCAGACGTTGACCTTGAAACTCTCATGAAGAGGAAGCGAAGATCATCATATGTAAGAATAGTGAGTAAACAGATGGTTGGCATCTTCCTTACTATATGGGTTCGTAGGAGCTTGCGTAGGCATATTCAGAATGTGAAGGTGTCTACTGTTGGTGTTGGCGTAATGGGCTACATTGGTAACAAGGTCTCATTCTTATCCTATCGTTATTTCACTTTTTCTGAATGTTTCTATCTGTTAGAATTACTAAGGTATATAAATTTTGTTTGTTTAATTATGCTTCCTTTGACATTCTGGTGTTTTCATAGAATTGCTTGTTGTGCAGTATTTTATGTTCTGGACTGCAATCATGTAGTACTGTTAGGTAGTGGCTGATAACATCACTGTTCATAAGTTCGGTGAGGCTCACTTATCATGTATTTACTATTTACAACTATCACAAACTTCTGTTGTAATAAAGTTTAAAGTTAGAAATCCAAAATGAGCGGCTCTGAAGCTGTCATGCTCAACAAAAAGCTCTAAGTAACATTTTCAAGGTCAATTGTCTGCAGTTGCTTTGTGCAGAACCATAAAAGGATGTGCAGACCTAATCCAATGTTTACTTAAGTAAGCAGCTATAGCGATATATAATTTAGATGTTCCTTATTCATTTAAGAGATTGAATATTTTGTTCATATTTATGGATAATCAAATGCTAACTTATTGCTTCTAGTGGCTCATAATTGATGTTCTGCATTTAGATGGTAAACTGTACAACTCCATATAAATGAGGAATGCAGTATATGATTTCACTCGTGGTGCATGATGTTCTTCTTTTGGCTTTTCTTTTTTATGTAATGGTAATTCTTCATTTTCTGAAAGTATGACAAATATTTCAATTTTCCAGGGATCTATATCAGTCAGCATGTCCATATATCAAACGCTTTTTTGTTTTATATGCACTCATCTGACATCAGGTGAAAAAGATGGAGATCAACTCAAAAGAAATGCTGATGTCCATGAAATACACCGAAGAACTCTCTTTCATTCACAACCAGATATCGGACTTCCCAAAAGTATCCATGATTATGAGTGAGTATATGCATCTGGTTACAACATATTGAATTGTAAAGAGGGTTTATTTTGGATTAATTGAAAAGAGAATTACAGCAAGGGTATAAACTCAAAGTGAAAAAGTGAGAGAAAAGACTAAACTACCCCTAACAAATAAACTAAAACAAACATGATGTAAACTAGTTACATCCAACACTCCCCCTCAAGCTGAAGCAAAGATATCGATCATGCCCAGCTTGCGAATAGAAGACCTAAGAAGAGATTGCCCTACATGCTTCGTAAGAGCATCAATAGTCTGTTTGGATGATGGCACAAACTTGGGAGAAACCACTCTGGATCTAACTTTCTCCCGAATAAAGTGAATATCAACCTCAATATGCTTGGTCCTCTTGTGCAGAACAGAATTTGAAGCTAACATAATGGCTAACTTGTTATCACAGTACAATGTTGAAGGCAAACAGAACGGAATGCTAAGTTCTCTTAGGGATTGAAGCCAAATGATCTCACAAGTGCCTTGAGCCATTGCCCTGTACTCAGCCTCTATAGAAGAACAGGAAACTACTTACTGTTTCTTACTTTTCCCAGAAAGAAGGTGGTTTTCATAAAAGGAGCAAAAGCTAGAGGTAGATCTCCTATCAGTCTTAGACTCAGTATAGTCAGCATTGGTAAAACATAAGATATCAAGAGTATTGTTCGAGCTATAAAAGAGGCCAAGACCCGGACAAGACTTCAGTATCTCAGTATGTGATAGACTGCATCCATATAAGAAGTACGTGGAGCATGCATAAAATGACTCACTAAGCTAACTCGGGTCTAGTATTGGTTAGGTAGATGAGTCTCCCAACTAGCCTCTGATAAACAAATGGATCAGGCAAAAGATCACCAGACTCAGGTGATAGCTTAATGTTCGGATCCATCAGAGCGGAAGCGGGCCTACACCTTGTCATCTCAATATCACTCAAAAGATCTAAAGCACATCTAGAACGAGCAACCTCTATCCCCTAAAAGTACTTCAAACCTCTCAAATCTTTGATGTCGAAAACAGAGCTGAGATCTTTCTTGACTTGGGCAATCCCCAAGTTATCATCTGCAATCAGGACTTAAAATAATATCATCAATGTAGACAGATAAATCACACACTACCCTTTACAATTGCGCCTAACAAAGTAAGTATGATCAGAATGACATCTCAAAAAATCCAAACTAAGGACCACATTACTGAACCGAGTAAACCAAGATCTAGGAGACTGTTTCAAACCATACAATGAATTCCTCAAATGACAAACCTTGCCAGCATACTCCCCCTCAGCCCAAAAACGCGGAGGAGGATCCATATAAATCACCTCATCTAAGCCGCCATTCAAAAAAGCATTCTTGACATCCATATGATGGAAGAGCCAAGAATGGGAAGCAGCAAGAGAGATAAGAAGCCGAATAGTAGTGAGCTTAGCTACAAGAGCAAAAGTAGTAATGAAATCCTTTCGAGGAACCTGAGTAAAGCCCTTAGCAACAAGACGGACTTTATATCGGTTGATTATCCCATCAGCATTATGCTTGACATTAAATAGCCATCGACACCCCACTATTTTCTTTCCCTCAGGGAGAGCAACCGAATCCCAAGTATGATTAGTCTATAAGGCCCTCATCCTCATCTCATCCTGCATAGCAACGATCCATTCAGAACTCAACAATGCCTCTCCATCAGACCTTGGAACAAGAGTAGAATCAGTTTGCCCAAGAAACCCCTGAAAAGAACTAGACACGTCACTATACGAGATATGATTTTTAATAGGATGGTTAGTGCTACAAGATAAAATAAGACGATCAGGGAGGCGGCGGTCTCGGATAGGGTACTGTCGATGTGGAGAGGATATGGTGAGGGTGGGAGATGATTGAGGGATAATACCTTCATTTGGAGAGGAGTTAGGAACAGGAAGCCGAGGATGACAGGATGACAACTATACTGAAGAACAAGAGACCTGTAACAGGGGCAAAGAGGTAGGACAAATAACAGTAAGAGTATCACCATCAAGAGAAATAAAAATAGGAGTATCAACAATAGGAATGGGGCAGGGGATAGTCTCGCTAGGAAGAGGGTCAACCCTAATAGTATCCGGTCTGGTAAAGAAAGGAGTATCCTGCCAAAAAGTCACATCAAAAGAGTGTAACATACGTCTAGAGGAAGAGTCATAACATCGATACCCATTAGACTTAGAGAAATAACCCATTAAAAGCACACCGAATAGATTTATTATCAAACTTGGATCTACAAGGACCTCTATCTTGAATAAAACAAACACACCCAAAAATCGTAGGAGGAATGTGAAACAAAGGTTTATCGGGCATTCGGGCTGAAGAATCCTAAGAGGAGATTCTCCCTCTAAAACCTTGCTAAGAACCCGATTAATCAAATAGGTCGCTGTAAGAACTGCCATATGTCAGAAAGACTTAGGAATAGACACCCCCTAAGAAGGCATCGGGCAACACCCATAAGGTGACGATTATTGAGCTTAGCAACCCCATTTTTTTTAGGTGTATAAGGGCAAGTTAGCTGCTAAAGTATTCCTAATTTGGACAAGTACGACACAAGATCAGTCGTAATGTATCCCCTAGTAGCAAATTGAGTTTTAATCATTGTAAGAAACTGACAAATCATACACATCAGATTTTTTTCTTAGGCAAATAAACCCAAGTGCATCTAGAAAAGTCATTAATAAAAGTAACATAATATCTATGACTATACATAGTAGTAACAGGGGAGGATCCCCAGACATTAGAATGAATCGAATCAAACATAGTAGGAGAACGATGCATACGGGAATTATAAGGCGTTCTACAATGTTTTAAAAGTTCACAAACTTGACAATGAAAATTCGATTGTTTACAAGCTAAAAAAAACAGGAAATACCCGACACAAATACTGAGAAATAATATGACCCAAGCGTGCATGCCACAAATGTAAGTCTCTAGATGAAGCAGAAACTAGAAAATCAAAAACAGTTGTGGTAGTAGTAGTAGCCTATTTTACAGGATCAGAAGGCTAAGAAGGAGGTGGATCCCCGAAGTAATATAGTCCATTGCGCTCATATCCCCTGCCAAAAATCCTCTTCGAAGTCCAGTCCTGCAAAAAGCAACGATCAGATAAAAATGTGACAGCACAATCAAAGGATTTAGCAATGCGACTGATAGATAAGAGGTTAAAAGCAAATTTGGGAACATGAGAGACAGGTGAAAAAGTAGTATTAGGCGAAAGTCTAACATCCCCCTTACTGCTAATAGCAGTAACAGAGCTATCAGCTACACGTACAGATGCATACATAGGAGTCAAAGTGAGGTAAATAAGGACAACTCACCTGTCATGTGATCATTTGTACCGGAGTCTAGAACCTATTCATGAGACCCAGAGCAAATATGAAAAGCAGTGGGAGTACCTGATAATAAAGTAGTAGGTGTAGAAGTAGAAGTGGACCTCTGAGGCATCAACAAGGTCACCTAAGCCTGAAGCTCTGCTAGAGTAGTAAGAGAAAGAGCAGGGGTAAGGGTGGGCGCGGTTCTGTTTTGACCAAAATTGTATTGAACCGACACATTTTCGGTTTTTGAAAACATAAATCGGTTTAAACCGTTTTGGACCTTAAAACCGAATTGAACCGAACACTTTGTCTCAATTCGGTTCGGTTCAATTCGGTTTTGCTATTGGGCTTTGAGTTTTTTTTAATGTTATCATTCATTTTTTGGGCCCTTCAGTAGCTATTTTTGTTTAACCAATATATCTAAATTAATCTTTATTTTCACACAGAGTTACATAAAACATAACATTTGAAACATCCCTGTTTCGTCTACTTGTTCTGGCTCAACATCCATGATAAAAGATGCTTATTCCTCTGCTTGTTTTTGGATGTCAGAAAGTTTGTTTGCAGAAGCACTGAGAATGATAATCTGTAGATGTATGTTATCAGTTTGAATCAGTAAGCACATGCAAAATTTAATGAATTCCGCTAAAAGAATTGAGAAAAAAACAAAATTCAACTTTTGGGTAAGTGCTTATATGATTCAAAATGACATAACTCTCAAAATTCCTCCTGTGGTTCTGCCATCTGCATCTTTATCAGCCCTACATTATATTCCCCACTTGATTAATTAAGCTTACAATAGCAAAAAGGATTCACAGATTGCATTAATTTGAAACCATTACATGTCAATCAATCTCTTTCAAGGTGCAAACTGCTCCAGCAAGGTAGGTTGGACGTTGCCGGCGAGCTCGTCGGAAGGCTGGAGGAAGACGGCGTGACGGTGGGGGGCTGGAGGTGGGTGGATTTGGGGTGAAGGTTGAAGAAATAGGGTTAGGGTTAGGTTATTTTGGATTGATTGAAAAGAGAATTACAGCACAAAGAGAAAAAGAGAGAGAAAAGATTAAACTACCCCTAACAAACAAACATGATGTGAACTAACTGGTTGTTTTATTATAACCATATTGAAACCTGTTGATTCTGTATATTTCTTCAGAATTCAAGGTATGTCAAGTATTATCATGCTTAAAACATACCCCTTTTTACTGTAAATGATGTTTTACCCCAGGCTGGCTTGTGTTTCCGGATGAGATCCTTTTTTTTTTTATAACTGGAAAATCATGTTGCTTGGATTTGATGTAGTCCAATTAAGGGAATACAAAGATAAATATTCAATGATTTCAGCACACATATTCAATGTTGCTTGGGTTTGATGTATTGTTGAAACCTTCACTGTTTTCCAGGCATGAGTTATGTCTATACATTTTTCTCACTAGAATTGATCAACTCATGTCTGCATGTTTATATTTTAAACCAAGTAATGATGATAGGTATCTTCTTATATGTGTGTGATGATTCATCATTAGTTGATGTACATTTTAGATGGTGCATCACACTTTCAAGCATGAGGGGCATTAGGTGACAATGCTATGTCACAAGGCCTTCCCCTTCAGTCCTTGTTGAAGCTCTCCTGCCTTTTCATATCATGAATGTGTGAGCTCTTCTACTGTTTTGTAAGGTTTTGATTTTATTCTTTATACAAGGTTAACATGCTTTATATATGCTGATGTTTTTGCTAGAATTTAAACACTTTGATGATTCTTCTATATTATCCAAACGAGTGTGCTGATCATATGGACCAAGTCGATTACCTCAAACTGAAAGCATCTCGTTGATTTACATGCACAAGATAACTGTGTAGCATTATTTTTTAATTGAAGTGGCAGTGGTGTTTTCTTAAAGCCTTCTAGTTATGCTACCATTGCTATGCAGTTTTCCTATTAATCTATCATGTTCATATATTTAAATACAGTATGTGTTATGCTACTTTCCGACTTCATTTTGCTTCTTGTTTCATATAAAATATTCTCTTTTAATTTGGAAGATTAGTTTGCCAAATAACATTTATTTCTTCTGCAGAAGGATAATTTGGTTGGGTGATCTGAATTACCGCATCAACTTGTCATACGAGAAAACAAGAGAACTTATCTTCAAAAAGGATTGGTCTAAGTTAATTGAGAGTGACCAGGTAGTTTAAAACTTTTTTATTAGCTTGAGTTACTAAAAAATTTGCCACTTTCAGTTCCAAGTTGTACTGTAGATCTGAAGGGGACAAATACAACGTTCAAATAAGTATAGCAGAATAATTTTTTATCAGCCTAGATGACTGAAATTAACCACTGCAAAGTTAAGGAGTTCAATTCATAACTTCCAAATAATTTGAGGCCTGGCATGGGTATCATGGTTGTCCAATGTGTTGTATTATGGGTCTGTATTGGTACCCTATAACTCTCTTTGGCAATCTTCCATCATACCATTATGGAATCTTGGATTCTTGGTCAACCCTTAAGCAATATAAACACCAAAGTTCTGCCTGGATGCTATTTCCAGGGTCAGATCTGTGTGTAAATTATTTTGTCACACAAGGGGTTTGTGTATATAACAGTGCATTTTCAACTCTTTCTTTTCTTCATTTCTTTTTGCTGTTTGGTGCTTGTGAAAATATTTTAGCTGTTTCATAACACATTCATCTAATTTCGTGTCACATTGGGATTCTGAAGTGCTACAAGGCATCGAATCTCAATATGCACTTAGAAACTTCTTATTGCATAAACTTGTCACTTGGGAAAAAATTTCGGCCTTAAAAGGAAAAAAAAATAATGATAATAATACATATCATCTCTAATCTTTGAAACTAAAGTTTCTGTTTCTGCATCTTTATTTTCTCTGTTTGTTGAAATGCGATGAACTTGTTTCATATATATTGTCATCACCAATAGATGCCTAGGAATGACATTTGTTAGTTTCATATCTGTTTTGAGTAAGGATGTGTTTGAGGGCGCATCAATAGAAACAATATATATATATATATAAATATATGTTAATGCATCTAAACGTGCTTTTCTAAAGAAAAATTACAGGTTCTTTGCTAGAAAACATTTTGAGTGCTCTTTTGACTCCAAAAATTGCTTTTACCTTATTTGAGGCAAGCACCATATAAAAGTAAATAAATGCTCTTTGTGCTCTTTTTGATATAGCTAAAAGCACTCCCATATGTTCCCAAATTATTTTGTAATAATTTGTTGTTACTTGTTGATAGAGAGTGAGTATGCACGGCATGTAAACCAGATTGCACTAGTCCACTAATGTAGAAATGTAACCACTACTAACTTGGTAATAAAGCATAGGAGTAAAATATACTGAGTAAAATGTGAGTCAATATGTGTGTGCCCCCCTCTTTCTCACTCCGTCACTCACACACATTCACATTTGTACCTGTGGATGTACACAAACACTTGCATACAATTGACATTCTATTTCTGTAATAATTATTAAATTTCATAATGATTTCTTTCTTGATCATCTGTGGATTGGGTATGGCATTATGGTGGGTGTGGAGCCACTGCATTTTTCTGATCTCAGTAATTATAAAGCTGAAATTAATACGAGCCAATAAGATTCCCTCATAATGTTTAAATAACTAGATTTATTATTGTGACAGCTTGTACGAGAACTGAGGAAAGGTCGTGCATTTGATGGATGGTCCGAGGGTACTTTAAATTTTCCACCAACATATAAATACGAGCTTAATTCAGATAAATACTGTGGAGAGGATCTAAAGGCTGGGAGGCGCAATCCTGCTTGGTATGCTTCCACTAGATCTTGTTGCCATAGGTGTTGCTTCTGCTTTTGCGAATTTTATGTTGTTATGGTTGCTGACTCATCTTCTCGACTGTATCTTTTCTCTTACCTCTATCGGGTATTTTGAAAAGTGTTTGTCAAAATGAGATTTTCAAATGGATCTGTTTTATTGTTTCTTTGTTCTAATTAATTGAATTGCAGTAATTTCAGTATGTTTGTCTGATTGTTACTTGTGCTTTACAAATGCATCTAATACTCCACTTGGTTGTCCTAGAGATATCTTCTTGTCACACGTTTGTCTACTCAACATAAATTCATCAATTCTATTTTCACTGGTGCTGCCTAAGGGTGTCATCACAAGTTCCATATCACCATGATTGGTTGAATCTAGCAATTCTCTACGATTGGTTGAATCTGTACAATTCTCTATTCCCCCTCACCCCATACCCAAACACAAATTAAATTGAATTCCCCTCCAAGATTGCTGTGGAGGAAATTGATTCATACACCTCTTTCTCCACTGTAAGAGATCTAACCTAGGCTAGATCTATGATTGGGGATAGGTTTCCATTATTGTTTATTACAAAAAACTTACAGTGTTTCCACTGATCCTTCTAGGTGCGATCGCATCCTTTCTTATGGTAAGGGAATGAAGCTACTGAAGTACAGAAGGATTGAACTTAAACTTTCTGATCATCGACCCGTGACTGCCACATATTTGGCTGAGGTCGAAGTATTTTGTCCTAGGAAGCTACAACGAGCCCTCACGTTCACAGATGCAGAAATTGAAAATGTGGAAGTTGTAGCACAGTTGGGTATTGATGTTGGCATGAGCCGCTTGAGATTGAAGGAGGTAAGTACTTTATTATTTACACAGATGAAACTGTACAACCAGTGTCCGCTTGGATTATCTTGGGCCTCACTTGTATGCTTCCTTTTTTTTGATAGGGAACAAGGAAAAACTACGATTAACACAAAAAGTGAACAAGCAGTCCACAAGCTATAGAAATAGAGTTATATGGACAGCCCAAAACCCTTTACAAAATATACAACAAAACTACCCTCAACCCCCACCACCACCACCAAAACCATGCCAGGTTTATTCCTCGAATGAACTCACATTAGTATTAAACTTAAAAGGACATTGAACTAGTATTAAGGTCATGGAACATCAACTC
Organism: Dipteronia sinensis; assembly: GCA_033220585.1. Classification (NCBI taxonomy): domain Eukaryota; kingdom Viridiplantae; phylum Streptophyta; class Magnoliopsida; order Sapindales; family Sapindaceae; genus Dipteronia; species Dipteronia sinensis. Next base: position 68,741,288 of record CM065636.1, on the reverse strand, counting down.
TATGCTTTGGAATTTTCAAATCCTTTCTTGGGCATTAGAGTAGGATTTTCTCAGTTTGCATGGGTTTTTCTAGTTGAACCTACGATTGATTATTTATTAAACTGTCAGTGTACACTATTAACCCTGCACATAAGCACTTCAATAATCATAACTGTCTCCAGTTGTTAACAATTCAATACTTACAGTGGTCTCTACTATTTTACTTTATGCAAAACTTTGGTTCTGTCTCTTACTCACTATAAGGTTACTTTCCGATGCAGGATTTTCCAGGGTGGGATCGTTAAGGGAGGTTAACCTCTGACATAACTTGAAATATGGCTGGGGGATCTAGGCTCCAGAGCATTTCATGATTACTACACTTCAGATTAATTCGTTGGATTTTTTTGTTCCGTTATAAAAATTAAAATTTGTATATTGCAGTTATCTTGTAAATCTTGTGTGTATCTTACCGATAGGTTTCAGGTTAAATACGTTGCAGTTAGGTGATTGTATGTGTGAACGATTGTATAAGTTCATTAGAGAGTGTTTCCAGGAAGCATAGGAAGTAATATTGTAAAATTAGAGAGTTTATGTTTTTGAGAGTTGAGTGCAAGGGAGGGTTGTAAATGTCAATTGGTCAATCTTCTCGTGTGAACCTTATTTTCTACTTTCAATCTTGTCTTCAAAGATTAGCATACAATTAATAAATTATTAAATTTAATTGGTTGAGATTTATTTCTTATGTATGATGAAAGGGTGAGGTCCTATGAATAGATTTCTATTAGAGATATCAACATTTATGTGAGCGAGATTTGATCCCAAAACCTATCAAATAAAAATTTTCTTTGTTTAGAAAATTGTTATTATGATAAAAGATTTTAACTTGAAGATCATACATGATCAAAATAGATTGAGAAACATAGATACGTGAAAGATTACATTCAAAACTTCAAACGATTTGTATTACCTTTGCTAGACAAGAAAGTAAAGTCACATCATCAAAATCTCGCAAGAATTGAATCATACAATCAGGTAACCATGGAGTTCACACAACTTCTCCCAATCAATGCAAATCTTGAATTCTTTTCTCTAAAAGGAAATGAAAAGCAAAATTTGCCCAGAACAGCTATCGAGAGAGTTACCTTTTGACACAAGGAAACAACTTATTTCAAAAATTGGTATTGACCGCCCCGACCTTTTAGTTAGTCAATATTATGATTTAAAGGTCAAAGGGAATTTTCATAATTTTAATTACTGTAATAAGGGTAATATTGTCTTTTTCATAGTAGACTTGACGCTAGTTCCGGTTCCCCCAGTTCCGGTTCCGGTCCGGCGGTTCCGGTTCCTTTTTTTTTTCCTTATATTTAATTTTATTTCATAAAAAGATTAGCCATGTAAAGTTGTAATTTGTAAATGCATTTTATTAGGTCACCCGTCACCAGTAAAATAAAATAAAATAAAATAAATGATAAATTTTAAAAAATTTCAAAATAAATTAACGTTAGAACCGCCCGGTTCGAACCGGATCCAAACCGCCGATTCCGGTCCTGTTCGAACCGGACAGTTCCTCAAAAAAAAAAAGAACCGGAATCGGAACCGACTCGGTACCAGTATCGATTTCGATTTTCGATTCCAATTTCGGTTTTAGTTTTTTCCAGACGGTTCCAATTCGAACCGGTGCCATGTCTATTTCATAGTCAAACTAATTGAATGAGGCCGATATCGGTTTTTTGTAAATGATGTTTATATGTGTAAAAGAGAAAACTTGAGATATCTTTTGTGTAATTTGCTCTAAAAAGAGAGTGAAGTTTGTGCCATGTGGCTTACAAGATGTGGCTTAAATGACCACTACGTGGAACATAATATTTCTAACTTAAACATAGAAACACAACACAAGACAACACAAAACACAAAACTATCTCTCGTATTAAGTTTATTTGATCATTCCATCAACACAAAAAAAAAAAAAAAGATTATTTGATCATAATCAGAGCATCTTCTATGTTTCTTATCAAGGTTTCAATATCAAAGTTTCAATCTTTTTCTGTTCTATTCATAGATGTTGTACTTGTATGTTAGTTTATATCTGATCATTTATGTATTTAAGAAATGATCGTTGAGTGGTTTGATTTTAACAGACATGGAGACAAACAGCTTTTGGAGCATTCGGATACCTGAACTTCACCAAAAATGGTTTCATGTAAGTTTAATTATTGCTTTCTACATCTGGGTTTATTTTCTGTTTTCTTATTTCTCAATCATGTATACCCATTACAGTCATGGCTTCAATTATCAAATTGCTCCTTTAAGACTCTCTGCTCTTGTATCATTTATAAGCAATTTATTTATGTCAAATCAATCACTTTTTATTAATGAAAATGTGGGCATTGGTATATTCAAGTACTTGGTTTAATGAAAAAACATGTCATCATTTCTGGGTTATGTTGGTTTTGAAAATCTATCTCATTTTACAAAGGTATACATGCTAAGAAAATATGCTAGGGATTTAATATGAAATGGTTTCTTCAATGTTCTTGTATAAGAATAATATAATTTATATGTTTGGTTTATACTTCATTATAGCGAACACTCCAAAAGTTTCAAACCGGAAGATATGCAAGCTTGCGTTGAGGGGAAAAATTGCATAGTTACAGGAGCAAATTCGGGTATCGGTTATGCTACAGCTGAAGGTCTTGCTTCACGGTACTGATTTTGTGTTTTCATTGTTTGATTTCGTGGAGTTGAATGTTATTGGATGATGTTAAATGGACATTGTACATGCTTGCATAAACATAATGAATATTTTTCTAGTGGGGCGACTGTCTATATGGTATGCCGTAGCAAGGAGAGGGGAGAAGCTGCTCTTTCTGCAATACGGTCTAAAACAGGCAATCAAAATGTTCATTTGGAGGTATTGTTCTTCTTTTGTTTCACAACTCCATTGATTTTTCCAAAACCTCTTAAGAACTACTTTGGTGAATCAAAATTTGGTAAATGTGCAAGTCTTATTGTCGTAAATGACTTGTTAAATTTAGCTTGCAGGTATGTGATCTTTCATCTGTCAATAGGATTAAGTCTTTCGCATCCAGAATTTCTTCAAATGATATGCCAGTTCATATATTGGTAAAGTTTCCTTCTCTGCTTGCTATAGAGTATCTTCTAGAAATGTTATATTTTGTTTATGTGACTGTACGATAAAAGTTCTCTAAATTTCAACAAAATACATGACTATACCAACTCCCAAGATGTATATTTCCAATCATGGAAACCTTCTATTATCCTTTCCTTAAAAAACATATTTACAGTTATCTTGCTTTCCTTATCTCCTGTTTCCAGCAATATTTTAATTAAAAATATTCTTCGGAAAATAGTTTGCAATGATTCCTGTTTTCACTGGGTTGAGAGGCTTTATGGGGTGGGGGTGGGGAGATGTACTCAATTCGACCGCCCATTTCTTTGAGCTATGCTATAAGTTAAACTATTAGCTATTATGGGATGAATTGATAAAAATCTTATTTTTCTATTATTGTCTGCCTTTAGGTTAACAATGCTGGCTTGCTTGAGAACAAACGAGTTACAACATCAGAAGGGTACATATTGCTTCATGATTTTTTGTTTTGTATGAAATCCTAATTCAATATGTTGCTCTTGTTTTGTCTTCACAGAAAATTGACTCTCTTTGGTATGTTTTCTTTATATTTCCAGGTTCGAGTTAAATTTTGCTGTTAATGTATTGGGCACATATGCCATGACTGAGCTAATGTTGCCTTTGCTAGAGAAAGCTGCGCCTGATGCCCGAGTGATAACCGTTTCCTCTGGTGGAATGTATACAGTTCCCTTGACTACAGATCTACAGGTAACTCTTTCTGTGAAATTCATGTCTGCCTCAACTAAATTTCAGATACTTATGGATCTCCCAAATAAAATCGTCTTTTGCAGTTCAGCAATGAAAATTTTGATGGGGTGGAACAATATGCTCGAAATAAGCGAGTTCAGGTCAGTAAAATTGATAACTTGTAACACCCCAAATCCGATCCTAATGGACTAGGATGATACTCCGTCAGGATTCCATAAAACTTCTAAAACCTACAAACTATAACGATTAAACATTCTTAAAAAGAAACGGGTTATTCAATAATACTTTGAATGTAACCTCCAAAATAACTGTTTAATAAAGATTCAATCCTTACAATTAGAAAGTCCAACAAACAAAAAATTAACAACGTTCTCTTATAAATAAAATATAAGTTATCAAGCTCTAGTGATCAAATCCTCTACTGAAACAATTCCATGACTCTAATTACTCATCTCCCATAATCTGGTACTGCTCTGTAAAATGGTGATGACGAGGGGTGAGTCGTCAACTCGGTAAGTAAATTCATACATATCATTTGATATCGATGGAAAAACATTTACAAACAATAAGGTATAAGCATTGATAATGAATAAGAAAAATAAAACAGTGAGTGAATGTTTTACAAAATTACGGTATAAACATTTATATACAATAACAATAAATACAGTAATTAATAATCAACAAATTAGTTAGCACATTAAAATTTCATATTTGTACGGTGACAAATATATATATATATATATATATATATATATATATTAATAATCAACAAATCATTTAACTCATGTCTTGTAGTGTCACAAATATCCGTGTGACGCGACAATAGTATGTTACTATTACCTGTGTGACGCGGCAATAACAGTATGTGTACACATAGAAACCCAGTTGGACTAGTAATAATAACAGTAACTACAGAACAATGAGCCAAAACAGTTTTATAAATTCACATATGATTAAATCAATAGTATTTTGTATAATCATTATAGTATAAACCAAAATATTAATATTTCGTAGCACAATAACAATGTATGTAGTTGTAACACCCCAAAACTCAAAGAGTAATTAAACACTTTGATTCGGAATGTTAAGTCATAAATCATTAATTACTTCATCCAAAAGAAACTACTAATCAATGAATATCTTCAAATAAATCTAATAATAAAGTTTAAAACACTCTAAAGGAAATTTAAACAATACCGAACACCTAAACTCAAATTCTAAGTAACAAAACAAGGAAAAAACATTACATAAAATCTCAATAACTTCCAATTCCTGAAAGTCTATCGCCCTAGCGGTTAGCTTCTAAGATACTTAGTCTGCAAAATGTTAATGACAAGGGGTGAGCTGTCAACTCAATAAGTATTGCATAATACGTAATCGAAAACATTAATGAAATTTTCAGTAACGTTTAAAGAATACATAAATTTTCAAATATTCAGATACAATTAAAATTGCAAAAGTAACATTTTTAAATACAAGTAAAATTTACAAAACTAACATTTTCAATGTACGATAATGATTAATAACATTTTATAAAAATAAGTTCAAGTCAAGTAGTGTTACCAATACCCCCGGTGAGCCGGCCATTTACATTTCAGAAATTGGTACAAGACCAAAATCATAACAATTCATTTGTTGCGCACCTGCATTTATATTATCACCGGTGATCAACATTTCATTTCACATTTTATTTACTACTGACGTTGAGTTAAAACATTACTTTCAATATATATATATATATATATATATATATATTTATTTATTTATTTATAACAATACATTTGCATTACTAAATCATAAAAGGACTAAACATTTAAGCATTTAAGTAAAAAGTTCTAGTAAGGGTAAAACTTATTTAAAAAGAATTAATTAGCAAATATGTAAGTAAAAACTAAGTAGGAAAATGACTTTATATACATATATAAACGTTTATATTAAAATATTTCAGAACATAATAATATGGTAAATAAATTTGTTTTCTAAGAAAACATTTGTGCAATTACATACTATGCAAAAAAAGAAAATCTATTTACCTCCGATGATAGCAAGTTTAAGGTTTTACTAGCGATATTGGGAAATCACGAGAGGAATCTAAATATATAAAATATAATCCCTCAATTAAACCAGCCAAATAAAAGAAATCTAATTCAACTTTGTAAGTACATTTTCGATACATTTTCATGAAGAGATTTTAGAAAAACATATTTTAGTGCTCAAAAGTTAGTGATTCTAAAATCTTAAGGTCCTCAAAAAAATTGCAAAACTTGGACAATAAATCCAAAAATCAGATTAGTAACTCCCTTCAAAATATCATAATTTTATCAAACACCTATAAATTCCTATAATTTTTTTAACACACAAGGGTCAATCCTGACAGCATAACTTTCGATCCTCCAATCACATTTCGTATAAAAGTTTAACAATCCTATAGACCACGAAAATTTTCAAAACTTTATTTATAAACTAATATATCAGTACTTTATCCCTATACCGAAAATAAGAATTTTACCTATCTCTGTTTAAGAATTAAAATTCTTACAACACCAAGAGCTCATGATTGTCAACCTAAATATCATGTCTTAAACATCAAATATACTCAAAGAATTAAAATGCTTATATAGCACCAAAATTCACGAAAATTTATATCCTGATTCAATTATGTCTCTGAAACCATAATACCGAAAATAAAACTTAAATACATCCCCAATTTTAATTTAAAATTACTCCAATATAATAAGGTCAGTCTGATGATTCAGAAAATCTGCATAATCGATTTAGAATTAAAATCTCTCTAAGATGAACACCACTAAAAATTCTGAAAATTATAACACAAGTAGATATATATATATATATATATATATATATATATATATGTCTAATATTCTCATACCAAAATCCAGCATCAATTGCAACCTACAAATATAACTAAAATAAACAACACAGTAAGTTGTTTCACCGGTATTAAAACAGATCACAATTTCAACCTACACTAATGCTCAAACTTGAACTCTTTAATGAACTCTAAAAATTCCAACAATTAATTATAGAGCTTCATGTATAATTCTACTTCATTCACTCCAAAATTCATGCATTAAAACATCTATATAAACTAAAGTTGAGCAATTGTTAGAGGCTTAAATTTTGTTGATGAGATGTTATGTGTTAAAAGAAAACAAAAAAATATAAAAAAAAAACTAAAGCTTTAATCAAAATTAAAAATGAAACAAAGTTCAAGAACTTGTACCGTCAAAGAGTTTTAGAGTAAATGTAGAATGGAATCGATACTTTTCATTGATATTGTTATGCTATGATCTTTTGGTAGGAAAACAAGTGTAGAAAAGTTATAGTTTTTGTATGAAAGCATTACATGTAGTTGATATTATTGTGTAAATATATATACACATATGAATAATTATAAAAATAATGAAGATATACAATTCCACTGATTTTGCTAAAATATTCAAATCTCTTTAAATATGGAATTGAATTATTTCAAATCACTCAAAATGTGGAAATTGACTTATTTCAAATCTCATGGAATTCACTTGTAATAATACGAAGAATCAATCATTGATCTGGTTTATTGTCAAAATACTTGGTTTAATACCGGATGATTTAGTTGCCTTAACAAAAACAAACTGAATGAATGTGTTTCTATTTATATTGAAAATACTATAAAGCGTGTGTCTACTAACCTGGGGGGGTGAATAGGTTTTAGTTAATTTATTACCAACTTGTCAACTTAATCAATTTTAATAATGCTATCCCATATTAGCAATCAACCAATTCAAAATAAACATGCGGAAAACAATAAAAACACAAGGATTGATTTACGTGAGAAACCCTCCAACTGGGCAAAACTCACGGGCTATCCTTCTAGCTACACACGGTCCTCAAATCCACTATTTGAATGAAAGTTTACAACATAGGTTGACCTCAAGTCACACCATACTTGGTCACTAACCCTTTCACTCTACCCAACGAGCCTTTAATAGTGATCATAGACCAACAAGCTTGTGCACTAATCCACTTAGTCACAAAGTTTAACAATCAATGAAGATGTTAAACAACCTATGTGAATATGTAAAGATATTCTATCATGCAATTAATGTTAGACAACACTAAATACTTATTTAGGGATTTAAAGATGTCAATGAGTGAAAATCCTAGATGTCAATGAGTGCAAATCCTAGATATCAATATCTAAATGCAAATGCATGAAAATATCACAAAGCTTAACAATCAATGAAGAGGTTAAACAACTTATGTGAATATGTAAAGATATTCTACCATGCAATTAATGTTAGACAACATTAAATACTTATTTAGGGATTTAAAGATGCCAATGAGTGCAAATCCTAGATATCAATATTTAAATGCAAATGCATGAAGATTTAGCTTAAGGGCAAAATGGTCCTAAAAGATAACTATCAATGAATATGCAATCTCAACCAACAAGAAAGTCACAAACATATTCAAATCATTCTAAACAAATTAAACATGCAATTAATCAATTAATAATTGCCAACCCTAGGTAAACTAAGAACATAGAGATGAAACAAGAAGTTTTAGTTCATAGTTAATTACCTAGTTAAGAGAAGCACGAAGACCCATGAAGAATAGATACAAGAACGGAGCTAGATGCACATGGGTATGAGTTTGGTTGAGTAAAAATTGGTTCTTGGAGCTCTCTCTCTTTTGGAATTACTTTCTCTCTCTTAAAGGTTTAATTTTCAGAGCTCTAGGTTTAAATGGTGGAAAAGATGATGTATTTATAGGGACCTAAAAAACGAGCTGGTGTGAAATACCCAAATTGCCCAGTTCGGGTGACAAAGGCGACATGCAAGGCGACATGACCAAGTCGCCTTGTAAGTTTGGTCATGTCGCCTAACACACTGGAGGAAAAACACGTTGCCTGAAGCGACATGTAAGGCGATATGCACAAGTCGCCTTGGAGGTCGCCTAACACACTGGAGGAAAAACAAGATGTCAAAGACGACATGTAAGGTGACATGCACAAGTTGCTTTGGAAGTCGCCTAACACACTGTGAGAAAATTTCAAGACTAAGGCGACATCAGAGGCGACATGCACAAGTGGCATTGCATGTCGTATAACACACTGTGGGAAAAATTCAAGTCTAAGGCGACTTGTCAGGCGACATGCACAAGTGGCCTTGTATGTCGTCTAACCCACTGTGCAACCCATCAACTCTAGATTTAATCAACTCAAATGCAAGAAGTGTGTGTGCAATAATACATGCATGTCAATACAAATGTATAAGATGTGAGTGTGTGCAACTAAACCTCTTCAAAGAGAATTAAACATGCGATATATCTTTGAAGTGCTCTTAAAAATGATGATGCCCTTGAAGCTTAATCACACACAATGAGGCCTAATCTACTCTTACAAAATTAATCTTCAATATTGTTTGTCAACGAAATGAGCCAATCAAAAATATGAGGAATTTACATATATTATTATTATTATTATTATTACTAATAAAGAAGGAAACAAAAATTCGGGCCTTATAATAATGGTAGTCATTTGGTCTAAATATGTTTTAAAAGCAATTAACAATTTAATAAATTCTTGAATAGATTTGAGGAAAATAACCGATTCCAAAAATATGTTTCTTATATACTTGTTATCAAAATAATTTATATTGAATAAGAGAAGTTAAACCATTCGTAATGAAGTAGAAAACATTAAATAAATAAAATAATGAAGTAGAAAATAATGAATATACATTATATACTTATAATTTTATAATTCAAATATAAACTATAGCAAATCATGAATGAATTTGCTCACCTCGAACACGTACAATTCCGTTCTAGCTCTAGAAGATCAGAATCACTCAAACTTAGCTTCAAGGGTTCTTCAATTAATTCTCATTTCTTGTTTTTCCACATAGAGTATTTAGATTGGCTGCAAAAGGAGAAAGATGTTACTGATATTTTAATTTTTTTTTTCATAAATGCATGAGTTGTTATAACTCACACTTTAAATTAATTTTAAGATTTCTCACACTTAAATAACTTTAAAGTTTTAAATAGAGTTAGGAATTAAATTAAGTTAAGAGTTAAATAAAGTTAGGAGTTTTAACGCTAGTAGTTACTAGGAATTCAATCTAATTAGAGTTTCTTTCAAGAATTTTAACAGAATTCTAGATTAACCTAATATCTTAGAAATCACTTTACGTTATCATCAGCTTATTCAAAATTTAAAATTTAAATTTACAGATGTTACATAACTTCTACATTATTATAGACTCTTGTACGATATTTCATTACATCAACCTTAGAACAAGGATACCGAAGAAAAAGCTTCTTGTAATTATGTATCAAGATTCCCCGATAAAATTGTAATATTTTTAAAATGTCTGTCGTGCTCTTTTTTTCGTTTTTAGGTGGCACTAACAGAAAAGTATGCCGAAACGTACAAGAATAAAGGGATTGGGTTCTACACAATGCACCCTGGTTGGACTGACACACCCGGAGTAGCAACGAGTTTGCCTAGTTTTAGTGAAAGGTGAGAAGAAACATCCATTCATCTTTCATTAATGATCCCTAGTTTAACAAATATGCTCGCCAAAGGTTTGCAGGGAAGCTTAGAACAAGCGAGGAAGGCGCGGATACCATTATTTGGTTGGCTTTACAGCCAAAAGAAAAATTGGTAGCAGGAGCATTTTATTTTGACAGAGCTGAAGCAGCTAAACACTTGAAGTTTTCTGCTACCACGGGCTCACATTCGATGATCGACTCCATTGTCAACAGTCTCCGTTCCATGGCTGCTCTTCCGTCATAAATTAAAACTATTTTCATTTTCCTTTTTGGAGCTATTCGAATTGTGATTTTGGCAAAAAAGTTGGAGGGTTATGTTGGCCTTCAAGTATGTGATGGCCTGAAAGAAATAGGAAAAAGAAAACATTTGTTTAAAATAATAGAATCTTTGATAAATTTCTATAAACCAAATTAGAAATACTTGTATTTTTAGGTACATTCTAGTTTGTTGGTAAAATTCGACAAGATGAGGTTGGTTTTGTGGTTAGGAATGACAACTTTCCCCGGTCGGGCCGGGTATCTTACCCGGGCAATACCCGGATATTTCTTATCCGGGACCGGGTAAGGAATATCCGGGTACCCAGCCGGTTGTGTATCGGCCCGGGTCCGGGTATACCCGTCTACCCGGTTTAATTAATTTTTTAATTTTTTTTAAATCAGTCAAATTAAAAAAAAAACCTAAACCCTAATTTTTTTCAAACTTTTAAAAAATAAATTTGTTAAATTAAAAAATCCTTACCCTGTTGAAAGAATACCAGTTAAAATAAATTATAATAAAGAAAATACCAGTTTTGGAATCAATTGAAAAAGAAAGAGAGTGAAATGTGGGTTAATGGAATATTTAATGTTTTGTTTGTGATTTGAGTTTTTGTTATTAATATTGTCATATCGGTATGCTTACTTTATCCTAATTAATATAGTATTTAAATTCTAAAAAAAATTGTAAAAAAAAAATTATCGATTTTGAAATTAATTGAAAAAAAAAATAGTGAAATGTGAGTTAATATAATATTTAATGTTTTGTCCAAGATTTGAGTTTATATTATTAATATTGTGATATTGATGTGTCTACTTTATCCTAATTAATGTAGTATTTAAATTGTAAAATATTTAAATAATTTGTAAAAAAAATTAAAAATTAAAAAAGGGTAAAATCCGGGTATGGATACTCGATACCCAACCGGGTCTTTCCTGGCCGGGTATTCTGATTTCAAAATCCGTGTTTTTCCCGGGTGGATAACCGGACTGTGTAAACAAGGGTATCCGGCCGACTTCGGGTATACCCGGCCTGGACCCAGGTTTTTGCCATCCTTACTTGTGGTAATCCACTAACCCCGGTTCAAGTCCTCCCCCACCTCTAAAAAAAATAGTTTGCCGGTAAAATTCAGCAAACATATTCTTACTGATAAGTGCAAATGTGGTTGCTAAAGATAATAAAGACAAATAACATATTACAATCTGGTTAGGATAAGCAGTCTATTTTTGAATAAAATTAATAAATTATGAGAAATTTTCAACTACATGATACTTTTCAACTATATGATACTTTTAACTACTAAGATTTTTCAAAAGTGCATTAATTATGTATGTGGTGGAGAGCAGATAAAGCAAAAGATCTTTAACAGAATAGGAAAACTAAAAAAGTTTGGAGAGAAAATAATGACTAATATTTAATTATGTATTCATTACAAGTTTGAGAAACAAAGGAAAACTCGGGCTTTATTTATAGTGGCCGAAAGAAAACTAATTGAGTAATAATCTATCGTCTCCAAAACTAGTAGATCACAATCAACTAACAATCCAAAACAAAGATTCTAGTCAAATCAAACCAAAGATCATAATTAAAATAAGAGATATTTACAATTTAGTACCTGTATTTTAGTGAAATACAAGTTTTTACACCATCTTTTCATTTTTATTGTCTGTGATCCCTAACCCTAAGTTTTCGTAAATACATCAATTTGGTGACCAGATTTTTAATGGTCAAAACTTTTTTTAAAGGCAGAACGACATGTTTACTCTTAAAAAAATTCTGATAATTTCTGGTATACCTGAGATCGTTGAGACGAAATTGCCATTAATAACATGTATTTTTACAACTTGTACTCTAATCAAAATCTGACACGTGTCATCAAATAAAACTAAAAATTTGATCGAATATTAATATGTATATAATACTTCCCCAATCAGGACGGTCCTGATTTTATAATTTCAGGACGTCCAACCACAGCCACACATTCACAGTAGGCCCACAAGTCTACATAAACAAATACTCACACTCAATATGAATGCGTGGCTGTGGTTGGACGTCCTTAATTTATAATTTCAGAGCATCTTTACTAGAGAACCACCATCTATATAAATATATATATATATATATATATATATATATATATATATATATGTTTATCTAAATTTTGTTATAAAGAAATGAAAAAAAAAAAAAATTTTAAATTAACTTTAAAATAAAGTCAAAGATCCTTATCATAACAACATCATTGATTTCTTCCTCTGCCTAGAAAATTGTGAGAGGCATTTGAGGTAGGTTTGACAATTGTGAGAGGTAACCAAAAGGTGGTTGCCTTGGTGATCCAAGCCTTGGGATGAAACCCAAGTCCTTGGTTCTACTCTTGGCATTACTTTGAGGCCGGTATTCAGGGCGTTCAGCCCTATTGGTGGAAGGACGGACATGGGGCTAATGTCAGCTGTTCGAATCCTACCTAGGCGGGGGCGAGTCCTGATTTACCCGTTTGCATCGTTGTGGGACTGGTGGTGCGGGCCGAGGTTTTTTATCTGTCCTACTCTGTATCCAACATACAAACCGCTAGGGTATACAGGCCAGACGTGTGTCACGCAGTTGAAGGAGGATGGACGAATTTGTGTCCGGACAAAGTTCGGGATCCTCGTTACCAAAAAAAAAAGACAATTGTGAGAGGCATCGGAGGAGTGATGTAGTGTTTAAACTTTAAGGAGGTGGAGGAGGGGGGGAACATTTTTTAAGTGACAGATTTTCATGGATTTCTACGGACTTTTATAAATCCACATAGATTTTTATTGATTTGTTTAGACATCTAGCTCAGACTTGTATACATTTGTATAGACATTTATCTCAGACTTTTATGGATTTGTTATCTCAGACTTCTATTATAGATGGATGAATTATACAAGTATATGGCCCAATCAGTCAGCCGAAGAGAACCTCCACTTTAATATTCACAAAGATCTCAACTTTCATGATAAATCCAAAAAAAAAAACTAACAGCAATAATTTTTACTAAAGTCAATCACAAATGAAAGAAAGTGACGTAGTTTATAACAATTTTCAGAACAAAATTAAAAGGAAAATACTCAACATTTATAACTCATCTTCACGGATTCTCATTGTTATTTAACTAATCATATAAACAAACAATAATCAACTAATCGAATAACTAAGTAAAGCTATACATAAAATATTGAAAAAAAAAACATAATTTTGTCACAACTGACCACCCTTTGATCTACGATTTTTAATTTATTATCTACAACTCCAAAACTTACAAATTTGACATGGATAATCTAGACATATAGGACATACTACAGTAAAATTTTCAATTTAATCCATGATCATTTGTATATGAAAACATTCATTCTTTTCTTGTTTCCCAAATCTGTTCAGCAGAAATCAATATTGATCTTTGTCCACTCCAAAAATTATAAAACATTTTATACTAAATTATAAATCACGAAATTTTGCAGAATAACATTAGACATAAAATTCTATCTACATATAACTTTTCATAATTTTCTAGATAGAAGAACCCATCCAAATAAATTTACAAATTCTGGTCATTTGTCAAAATAGAGGGGTTCCAGCAGGTCTTTGTATATTTTGAAAACACATAAAATCTAATAACTGCCACTATCTATTGAATAGGCTATAAGTCATCTTCATGGTCTCTACTTTCATCAAGTTAAGCATATCAAGAATCATAACCTAGTACATTCTAGAAGTTCAACTATGAAAGAGATAAACAAAGGCACAAAGAAGCAATGAACCCTAGCAATAAGAAAAACACAAAATACTCTGGGAGAAGGCTGGACTTGTTATGACCTTTGATATTTATACTTCTCACCATCAAGTCCACCAAAATCCATCTCACCATCAAGTCCACCAAAATCCATAACTTAAGAAAATCCTTTAAAATCTAGTCCTAATTGAATACACCTTAATTTTTGCAAACATTTTTAAAGTCTCAATTCAATACATCAGGATTTGGAAGGACTCTGTAAAAGTTCATAGAAATCTGAATTGAATACCACTGGATTAATAGAGACTATTTTAAAGTCTTTAAATGTCCGAATTGAATACACCCGGATTTATAAAGTCTTTAAATGTCCTTGAGAATCCTAATTCAATACACCCCCCCTAAGAGAGTGTTTGATAGGGTGGAAAGAAAATAGGAAGGATCAAAAGATTTGGAGGGATAGAAAACATGAGAGAAAGAAAGAAAAATAATTTTCCCTTAAACTGTTTGGTAAACAAGAAGGAAAGAAGAGATCTTCTTTTCAATTTTACTATTTTACCCTTGCATTATAGTTTATATATTAAAAAAGAAGAACAAATATGTAATTTTAATTAAACCTAAAAGCATTATCCATTTTCCCTCTCTTTTCCATCCATTTTTGAGAGGATTAAAAATAGTGGGTCCCACCCATAAAATTTTCCTCCCTTTTTTCCCTTCCTTCCACTTTTTTCTCCATATCAAACACATACTTCTAGGGGTGTGCATTTTCGGTTTGGTTTGGGTTGAAGCTCAATGTCAAACCAAACCAAACCAATATGTTTCGGTTTCACTATATTTCAACCCAAACCAAAACAATGTGCTTTATCAAACCGATTCAAACCAAACCAAAAAAAGTCGGATTGGTTTGGGTAGATTTATCAGTTTAGGTTTGAACCCAAAAATCATTTTTTGTATTATTATAAAAAAATTATTTAAATATAAAAATATTAAATACAGGTGTTATTTACTTATTTTAAAAATTAAAAATATTATATAATTAACATTAACAATAACATGTATCATAGTAGAAAAATAAAAAAATAAAACTCATATTCTAACATGCATCGGAAGGGAGTAATAATTATATTTTATTTTTAAAAAAAATAGAATATATAAAAGAAAGAGAAGTGGTTCAATACCAAATGGTTGACGACAATAAATGAGAAAGAAAAAAAAAACATATTTATATGATAAGCAAATAAGTATAAATAAAAGTTACAAAATTCCAGGAAATATGGATTTGACTTTTATTAAATATATGGGTTGGTTTGGGTTATATGATTTTTATTTTTAACAACCCAAACCGAACCAATCTTTGATCGGTTTGTTAAATGACAACCCGATTACTAATTTTTTTATATATGAAACCGAACCAACCCATAAAGTTTGGGTTGGGTTAAGCGGGTTGGTTCGACTTGGCGGTTTTTTGCACACCCCTACATACTTCCCCTTTTTCTTCTCCCTTTTCCCTCCACCATTTTCTTTCCCTTTCCATCCTTACCAAACATACTCTAAAGTAAGGTGGAAGTTCCAATTTGATTTATTCTCTTTTGAATACTATTATGTTACATGCACAAGTTTCTATGTAACCTTATCTTTTTGAGCAGGGAAAGTCTATTTATAAGCATTTTCACCAAATATGAGATAAGTTGAGCATATTTATGTGGGTCAATGCTTTTATAAGTTATAACCATCTTACACCAATCATCTAAGCAAGCTTCATACTATCAACTATATAGCATACCCAAAGCTTCAATGCCTTCAATCATGACTACTTTGTTTCTTTATATTCATGATTCATCCCCTACGATGTTTTCTCTCTACAAATATTTGATGTGAAAGGATTTGCATATTCGGCAATATCTTTTGGCTTGCTCTCTCATCTCAAGCTTCTAGCATACATATACACTACTTTTATTTCATGTGAATAAAATGATGTTACAATATGATCAACATTACAAAAGGGATACGACAATACGCATGAAGAAAACATTTTGGAAAAGAAAATTTGTATAATATTAAATATTTCACTCAAGTGGATCAAATATTAGTAAATTCTCAATGACTTGTGTTTATACATATAAAAACTAGGCATACTAAATTTAATCAATACAGCTTTCAAGTTTCATACAAGGATTTCAACAGTGTAATTGTGTAAATGAGGCACTTCATTTAGGTACGTTGTACTAGAGGATCATTTACAGTTGTTGTATTCAAAAGTGTTGCCTTTCTCAACCAGTACTGCTGAAATCTTTGCCTTGCATACTCCTTGTAGTCGAAGTCGATTTTGTTTATGTAAGCCTGCAGAGCATCACAACAATCTTGATTTGTACATGCTGATGACAATAGATAAAGGCGAAAAAAGAAAAACGAGATTCAGGAAAATTCATACTGAAATTATTCCCCACAAGCCCCAGAACATATGGTTTGCAAGAGTATATCTCTCTGCATCGTAAACAAGCTGATCAACTTCACTTTTGCTGGGTTGGTTTCCTATAGAGAGATAAAAATGTTTCAAATTGCAGAAGATTTAGAATCATCATAGTAGTGAACGATCAGCACTGGATAACGAATGGGAAATTATGGACCAACCTGCAGAACTTAGATATAGACAGATAAATCTTTGGCGATCCTCCAGTCCTATTGTCAAATGAATTTAAGGAAAGCAAAATAATTAGATCAGCCTAATTGTGTCTGCATAATGAAGTAAATTACAGGAGGAAAAGAAACAGCAGAACAACTAAGTACCATAGTTACTGACCTGGGTAAAAACTGTAGTCCAAAATGTGAGGTGTGTCGGAATGGTAATCTGCTACTATTTCACAGAAGTGGTTTGCGAGGTCGTAAGCTACAGGATTGTAACTTGCATACTCATAATCCTGCACAAGAAATGATAAATTTCTGAGAGTTAGAATGTAATCACTGGTGCGGATCTTTCTTTCAGTAATGCCTTTGTTAATTACATCACGTAATTGGCTTGAGGCCACTGTTTCTGTGACACTCGCGAGATTGGAGCTGACAACTTATATGCCTAAAAATCTTTAAAAGTTTAGAATTGCCATAAATAAACCATGAACCACATCTTAATTTGTGAATGTATGACTAACTTTCTACATTCAAAATGTTGGAATGTAGTTGCAATTTTCAGGCTGGAAAAAAGAAGGATTCAGCCATTCAGACACGAATAAGATGCGGTACTTCACGTACACCATGTTTAAATGACACTTAGTTTCTAATACTGTTAATGAAGATAACAAACTCATCAATAGAATAAAGAGAAGAATGTTAGGAAAGAAACAAATCGTTCATATAACATTTTATATCTTTGGTTTTCTTTGACAAAATCACTGCAGTGGAACTTCCAAGTCCTTGCTCAATCAAGCAATAGAATTAATCAATATCACTGAGACGTGCTCAGGCAGTAGTATTCCACTATTAAACTTTCTAGGAAAAATCTAGTAAAAGTGTGCATACAAGTTACTCTAAGCAAAACCATATAATAGCTATACAACTGTGTAGAAAACTTACAATTATAGTGATCATATTCGTCTCTTCATCGATCATTATGTTGCCATATTGAAGATCATTGTGACAAAACCCGATCCCTTGATGGTCCTGTGGCAACTCCTGCTCTAGTAAATTGAGTTCCTCCTCCAGAGTGTTCAAGCAGAACTCCTTTGCATCCTTTAGGGAACACAACCTTTTGGCTTTACCGAGCCAGTTTCTGCGATAGAAAATATAAAAGAATCAGAATTCTTGGATTCCGAAAAGAAAACTCTATGCTTTTACGGACATATAAATATAACTACCTCATTCTGTCCCAGAGGAGTACATTTTTTGGACCAGGCATATCAAGATTGTGGAACTCTCTCATCTTAGCCGCTATCAGAGCAGATGTTTCAGGGTCACGGAGGTCTGCAGCCGATAGTGTCTGGAAATCCGAAAAAAGAAAGAATTGTTACAGGTTCATGTATAAATACCAACATGTGCAGTAGGAACAATAATCAGTTCATACTGTGTAACATGTACAGAATAAATTTTGCATTGCATCAGATTGACATAGAATTGAAAACTAATAACTTCACTGTTTGGTATCATGAACATCTCAATCACAGTTCAAAGAAACAACAATAATTCTACATTAGATACAATTGAATTCTATATACAAAAGAGAATTATTTTCAGATTGGTCTAATTATTTTCAGGACTTGCAATAATTTCACAGAATTCAATCAATGATTGAAACTTGACTAAAATCACTTACCCTGGCATGAATGAACTCCTCAACTCTTCCATCAGCGAACCTGCCAAGAAGTCTTGGTCCCTGGCCGTGCCTTGACATACACTCAAAGGTTCTAATCTCATCATCCCTGTTGAAAAAAATGTCCACCCCTTCTCCATAAACCCGAACCAGTACTTTCCGGACAAGATGACCATTCTCTATAGGCCAGTTTATCTGGAAAACTTCATTGGTCATGGCCCCTGTCAATGGTTTCACTTGCAATGAATCCAAATCATCTATAACATCTCCCCAGTCCGATGCCAGAGATTGAAGGATTTTCTTCAATTCTTCTGGAGAAGCACTTGGAAGCATCACATGAGTCTTTATACCCATTTTTGTATAAGTAGAAACAGAGAATTTAGACAAATTTTGATCTGCAACATAGAACAAAAAAGAAAAAGAAAAACAAGTTTAATCCCAGATCATGTATTAATAAATAACATGAAGAAGGATTATAAAAAGACAATTTTTAGGATCAACCTTAGTCGATTTCTTAATTGTGCAAAGCAAACTTAGAAAGTTCAAGAGAAACAAATAGACAGCAAAGAATTGAAAACCCCAGTTGAGACTTGAGAAATGGTCGCATAAATTGGAAACAATCGATTAATTTAACAGAAGAATCCAACAATTTATGAACAAGAAAGAAAAACTCACCAAAGAAAAAGAGAAAACTTTCAAGAAAAGTTGCAGGTAAAGCCAAAACTTGTAATCACAAAGTCAGAAATGAAATCCAAAGATCTTTTAAAGAATTAAACCACAACTCCACAAGAGTAAACAAATAATAAAAAAAACCCAGAAAAGACTTATTTAGTTTGACTGTGAAGAAAATTAAAAGAGTGTGGTTTGGCTTCTTGCCTTTGTTTGATAGAAAAAATCGTAGTTGTGGGATTGGATAGGATCGGTAATTTATAGGAATTGTGCAGCATTTGAGAGCGAAAGTTAGGGAGCAGCCAATCATGATCGGACGGCTGTGAAGTGTGAATGAGAGAACCCTCAAGATGAGTGTTGAATCTTTTGGACTGTGCTGCCGATTCTTGGTACAGATAAGCGTGATAATTTTCAGACAAGGAAAGTAAAATATTTGAGATTCCAAGTCAAAGTATTTTACCCAATAAATGACTGACAACTGTCTGGCTATTCTTTTAGGTTGGACTTTTTCTCCCCTGTGACTTTACATCTGTGATCTGTTTGGTTTGATACTTCGATGATATAACATATGGGTGTAATTCATATCTTTTTTATGTTATTATTATTATTATTCATTGGAAAACGAGGGGAATAATAATTCTTTTAACTTACACCATTGATATTGCATTTGTTTACTTTCCTTTTCATCGGAACTCTTCCAAACAACGATCATTAAAAATACTATAATTTATCGTTTCTTTTTTTTTTCTCCTGTATCAGTCCTTATTCAAAACATCAAATATTATTATTATTATTATTGGTCAGATTATGTCAATTTATATTTCTGACTCAATTTTTTTATTTCAATATCTCAACCATCAATTTGCTCATGTGATTTTAATCTAATGATTGAGAAAGTAAAGTTAAAATTTTAAGTTGATATAGTTTGATCATATTATTATTAGGGTGCAAATATTGCCACATAAATAAATTACTTGTACACCCATTCTTTTATGGATAAATTACACAAACTTACTCTGGTTATATGAATAATTACACTAAAACCGGTAAAAAAAATCATAATGGCACTAAACTCCCTTTTACCTGTTAACTTATGGTTAACAACTGTCAGTCAATCATGGAAAATGAACAATGTTCATTTTCCCCTTGTTCTAGTATTTTAAAATATTATATTAAATAAATTAATGGATTAAAAATAATAAAAATTATATAAAAAACCAAATAACTGTAAAAAAGAAATTAGTAATTTAAAAAAAAAGAGATATACAAATCAAATATTAAAAGAAATCAGAAAACTAATACAGAATCATTAAAAAAAAATGATCTCTCCAAATATCTATGGAGAGCAAATGGAGGAGAACTCGATCTCTATTAGAGGAAATCTAAAATCTCCATTAATGGAGATGATATATCTCTATTAATGTAGATTTTGGTTCTAGTAAAATGGAGGAGATTCGGATTCTCCATAAGATTTTTTTTTCCAGATCTCTTACAAAAATGGAGGAGATTTAGAACCACATCTCCTCTATAGAGAACCTTTATTATATATATTTTTTCATATAAATTTTTTAAATAATTTTTATAGTTTGTGTTTTAGATGAGATTATGATGGTAAAGAAGATGAATGGTGGAAAAGAAAGAAGCAGAATTATTTGGGGTTGCGATTTGCTTTGCACTGGGGTTGCTATTTGCTTTGTTTAGGGTTGCATTTTGGTCTCTAAAAATTGAAGCATAGGAAGAAGCAGAACTTTTTTTTATTAATATTATATTTAATTAATAAATTGTTAGGGATTATGTAGAGATATGTTATTGGACACATTTTTTTTTCATTTATTTAATAACATTGAAAAATACCAAATTACCCTTCACTAGTTAATGACTAAGGGGTTGTTTGATTTTTTATCTGAAAACTAAACAGTCATGAATTTTACTGAAAACTAAATAGTGACTGGAACCTAAATCTGAATGACATGTTTGTTTTTATTGTTATCACCTCTGACTATAATGTCAATTTTATTGTTTTTTTTAAATATAAAATGGTTTAAAAACAATTAATTTGACATTTATACCCTTGTTACTATTAACTATTATGTATTTTCATTTTATATGATACAAACAACTAAATAAAAATAATTTAACAAATCTTAAACCATTTTTATATAATAATTGCAATATATTATTCATGATTAAGATATGATAAATAATATTTTTTTAAAGGATAAATAATGATTTAAAAATGGTTTTGATTTTTTTTTTAAAAGAAAGGAAAGTTCAACGATGTTGTTGAAAGTTACAATACGATTAATTTTTTTTTTTTTTTGAGATTTTATCATAAGTAATAGATTAAAAGAAATAAATGTGTATAATATAAAATTATGATAAAATTGAAAATATGTTATCTTTGGCAGGATAATCTTAGAAGAAAATATATTAAATGCAATTCGTGATTTGAATTAGAGTGGTGCTATTGGCACACCCCCTACCGGTCTATTTATGCCCCTTTTTTAAAATTATGATTTAATTAAATAATTTTATTTATTTTTTTGATTTATTTCCAAAACCACCCTTTTACTTATTTTTCAAATTTAATACACTCCATCTCTGATCTCTCTATATGTCTATCTCTCACCTCCATTGAAAGATTTATTTATTTAGTTTTTTTTAGGTTTTTTTTAAATTGATATCCATTGTAGGTTTTAATAGCCGAATTAAAACTATCACAAGAAAAAAGACATTCAAATTATAGAAAAGAAAAAGAAATAAGAAGCTCCAATCATGTGCTTGATATGTTATTGATGTTCTGCTATCCACTTGAGTGTTTGCGTCGGCTGCTATTGGGGCTAGTTTGATGTAGCAGTTTTTTCACTTTGATTTGGTATTGGAAATATGGAGAAGAGTCACGATCAGAAAAACTTCTCAAGGGAGAACAACACAAATACCACAATTTGTTGAGCCACCTATTGACCAAAGATTTATGAACGACATCTGGATCATCGTCTATATTGTTCAAAGACTTAGAGAATGAATTGTTTCCAGGTGATTGATATCATTCTCAGACAATTCTTGCAGATACTTGATATCATTCTTAGACAATTATTTCAGATGTTTCAGACAATTTTTCCATATACTTGATATCGTTCTCAGACTCTTTCATTTATTTCGCAAAGTTTTAGGGTTTAAGAGTTAAGAATTTTTTTTCAAGGAAACAAATTTCAAGAACGTGGTTTTTTTTTTTTTTGAAAAGGAATATGAGATTTTATTAGATTTATTTTTTAGAATATTTTTTTCCTTAAATTGTCTGGCCCTTAAAGTAATTTTGATAAAGAAAAAAAAAGAATACTAAGGGGTCGTTTGTTTTTTTGTCTGAAGACTGAACAGTCCTGAATTTTTCTGAAGACTAAATAGGGACTGAAATCTGAGCATAAATGACATGTTTTTTTTTCTCACATCTGAATGTACTGTCAACATGTTTGTTTTTTAAAAATAAAATTGTCTGAAAATACGTAATTTTATATTTATACCTATACTAATTAAAAGAAGTAATTTAACATACACAATTCTTTATAACATTTTGTATGTTTTTTATTTTTGCAAACAAAGTTCAATTTAACAAAATAAAAAAATTAATCAAAGAATATAATTTTGCATATTTTACAAACAAAGTTTAAGTTAAATTTATTGTCAAAAAAAAAGTTCAAGTTCAAGTTCAATTTTTATGTTGTCCACGTTTCCGTTGAATATAATTCATGAAACCATTTTTGTTTTTTTAGTTTCCTGGATCATATGCACCGGAAACCAAATAAAAAAAAGGTTCTTGAATTTTTCATATACAATAATTCTATAACATCTTCAAGCCACGAAATCTACTCAATATGATAGATAAATTTATTGAGCACTACGAATAGTTAGATAAAAATAAATAAAGAGTTCTTACCGGGATTTGGCAAGAGAGAAATTCAATTGTTCAATCTTTGAAAAATTTCATTATAAGAAGTAATTAGGTTTTTTTTTTCTTTTCTAAAACTTGTTTAAATAAGAAATATGTTAAAAGAAATTTTTTTATACCATATCAAATTAAGATAAATTTAGAAATATATCTTTTTTGAAAGGATAGACTTGGAAGAGAATATTTTAATTGTAATCCAGTGATTTGGAATTAAGTTAAAAGTCAGGATTTCTTACTTTTTATTTTAAGTTGTTTTTTGATATTTTTAAGCTGTTTGACCACTTAAAAAAACAAACAAAACAACTTAATGAGTTCAATTCAGACCCATTAAGTTTTAAGTGAAAAAAACAAACGACCCCTAAGTAATTAAAAAGTGAGGCATAAATAGACCGATAGAGGGTGTGCCAATAGCACCACTCTTAGAATTAAGTTAAAAGTCGAGATTTCTTACTTTTTATTTTAAGTTTTTTATTTTTGGTATTTTTAAGTTGTTTGACCACTTGAAAAAACAAACAAAACAACTTTATAATTTCATTTCAGACCTATTAAGTTTTAGGTGTAAAAAACAAACAACCCCTAACTGTTGTTAATGGTTAATCAATCGTTAGTTAATGGGTTAAGGGTAAATTAGTGTTATTATAATTTTTTTACTGGTTTTAGTGTAATTATGCATTTAACCATAGTAAGTTTGTGTAATTTTTCCATTAAAATGGGTGTACAAATAATTTCTTTGGGTGACAATATATGCACCATTATTATTATTAGAATAATGTTAAGCTGCCCAAATGATGTAGCATGTGAGTTATTAAGATCATATAACTCACAATAATCTCATGATTTACAGGATCTTGATAACTCACATGTCTCATCATTTGGTAACTTTTTTTATTTATCAATTACATATATAAATATATATATATATATATATTATGGTAAAAGTTTTATATTTTTTAACTTTTAATATTCTCTTTAATATATCATTTCAATTATTTAATTATCAAATTCCCTTTAAATTTAACGGTCAAATCACTTTTGTAATTGGTGTTTAATAGTAAAGGGAAAATGACTATTTTTGAAAATTTAGAGGTAAAACAACATCAATCCAAATGTCAGCAGAAATAATGATTTTTTTTTGAAGTATTACAACTACTACAATAAGACTACTGAAACCTACTAATATCAGACAATATATGTGTTGTCTATGTAACTACTCCCACAAACTGGGATAAAACTCCCTACACATACTTGTAAAATACGTATGGTGAGACTCTAACCCCTCACCACCACTTTGGAAGGGAGGTGCATTGTTATCTTTATTAAGAGGTGATCTGATGATGTACTATGGGAAATAATAATTGCCTTAATATTATAATGCATTTCCCTTAAAATTTGATAATCACGGTATTAGTTAACATCTACGGTAAGTTAGTCGATTTTAATAGTAAAGGAGGTCTGTGTAGATAAATACATATTTGTTCTCTGGCTATATTTATGTAAAACTTCAAGGTTCTGAAGTGTATTTATCCATACATGTGTCACATGTTTTATTAATGAATATCTAAATTAAATATGAGGATAAGAGCAATTATTCGACCTTTACATTCACATGTACCATGTGGTATATAAATAAATAAAACAAATACTCCTTTTCTGCACAAATTTCAATACAAGTCATGTTTATCATCAAGCATTTTAATAAGGATATTATTATTTTCCACCCTCACTTATGAGATATTGGTCATTTTACACCCACATGTTTCAAAATTGGTCATTTCCGCCCTCTGTTAACTTCTGTTAACTTTCCAATCAAAATACCATTTTGCTCTTTTATTAAATATTGAAAAATATATATAAAACGAATTCCGGTTCCGGTTCGGTTCCGGTTCCGGTTTGGTTCGGTTTCGGTTCGGTTCCGATTCCGATTCCGATTCCGACTCCGACGGTCCGGTTCCAGCGGTTCCGACAGTCCGGTTCCTTTTCTTTTAAAAACAAAAACAAAAACAACCCAATCACCTCCCTACACCTACCCACCCACGTGACCCAACCCCAAATTCCCAAATCCCAATCCCTAATTACCTTCATCAGTTTTCATCACAATATTATACACTGATACACACACACACACCACACACCAGTACACCATCACAATATTAAACACTGATACACACACACACCACACACCAGTAGTCCAGTACACCACCAATGACCAATCAAATCAATATTAGTCCAATCCAAACTCAAAAAAACACACACCACCACAAACCTAATCAAACAGGTCCAAACTCAAACACACACACACACACACACCACCACAAACCCAATCAAACAGGTCCAAACCCAAACACACACACACACACACACACACACACACACACACACACACACACACACACACACACACACACACACACACACACACACACACACACACACACACACACAATCCACCCCCAATCTCATCTCTCTCATTCAATCCAAGGCTCCAAGTAAGAAGTAGAAGAATGAAGAAAGAAGAAGAAACTGAGGAAAAAGAAAAAGAAAGAAGAAGAAAGAAGAAAGAAGAAAGAAGAAGAAGCTGATGATGGCCGACGCCGAATCGTGGAAAAAAGAATATGGTAGATCAACGGACGACGGTAGCCTGATGGAGTGCGTCTGTCGGTCTATGCGTGGTGGGTGAGTGGTGATTTAGGGTTGATTTATGTGTGTGTGTGTGTGTGTATGTGAAAGAGAGAGAGAGAGAGAGAGAGAGAGAGAGAGAGAGAGAGAGAGAGATGAAGGTGAGGTGATGACCTGAGAAAATCATATCACCGATCTGGTTTTAATTTTTTTTTAAGAAAAGGTTGGAACCAGCCGGTTCTACACCTTAAAGAATCGGAACTGGAACCGTTTTTTTCTTTTCGGTCCCGGCTTTTTGACATCGGTTCCGGTTCGGTTCGGTTCTTAGGTTCGAACCGAATCGGCGTCATGCCTACTGCCGACGACCAACAAAACCCAAACCCCAAATTCAACATCGACTATTCCTAAAATCAACAACCACCAACAGTCTCAAATCCAATCCACTGCCGATATACTCTCGGTAGAGGAGATCGGCCTCCATTCCTCATCGGCGCCAACCAAAACAATTAGAGATGAGAGGGAGATAGAGAGAGATGGAGAGAAATGGGAGAAGAGAGCGACGATCTCCTCTTAGCGGAGGAGATCAGATCTCCTTGCCGGGGACGAAGAGATGGAAGAGAGAGGGGAAGAAAAAAGAGAAGAGAAAAATATAGAGAAAAACGATGAGGAGGAGATCATGAGAGAGAAAGTGTTAGGTTTTAATTTAATTTTATATAGTTTTATATAATTTTTTTTTAATTTATGTTATTGGATAAAATTACCTATTTACCCTTCTTATTTTTCAAATGTCTAACGTTTGACTAACAGTCATTAACGGTAAGGTGTATTTAGACAGTTAATGAAATGTCAGGGTGGAGATTGACCAAAACCAAAACAACGGGGTGCAAAACGTCTAATACCTTAAAGGTGGGGTGGAAAATGATAATATCCATTTTAATAATAATCTCCATCTCATAGACTCGTACGTCAATACCAAAAATTTAAAAACTGTAATAGACTTTCTTAAGTAGAGAGACAAGTGATCGTGTGCGGTGTGCCATCATTTTAATTATGTTAGTACGACACATGATTAAAATGATGGTACTTTCCTTTTACGTAATATGCTTAATATATATAATGTTTTCTTTTCAATTTTACGGGTAATTTATAGGGTTCGAGTCGCACTATTAGAGGTTTTTCTAGAACGGGAGATGATTCGAACCCACAATCTCATGGTGCATATATGAACGGTTTAGTATCGGACCACCGTCATCTTGTCATATATATATATATATATATATATATATAAGAATCTAGACATTTTTGTATATGATTTCTTATATAGTATATGGTATATGTCAACTCATTGACATCATAAAGATTCTTTGTATTTAACTATTTATACGTTATGTGAATAGGAATTGAGTATGAGATAAGTTGGTCAACTAAAAATAATGGAAAAGGCAAAGCTAGATGCTGTTCACTTTATATATCAAAATGACATTGAACAGATTCACACGATTGCTTCGAATCTTCTTCATCATTTGAATATCATTAATCAAAGTCACTTATATTTTAGGCTAGTTTTGGTATTTCGTAGGGTGTATAATAGAGTAAATAAATAATTAATATTTAAATTTGTATGATGTTTGTGGAGACTGTGGAGATAATTTTTTTCAACAATTGTAATTAAATGGATACATATTTTTAAAGATCCTTTCGTGACTCACGAAAGTATTAAACTTTTCTTGTTATAATTGTTTATAATGTAAATATTATTAATAAAGTGAAGACAATTGTAACCGTCTAATGTTGATGCTTGATTTTTGATTTGATTCTTTTCATCATCAACAATGAGAGGTCATGCTCTTAGCTTAGGGTGCCACTTTACATCTTCCAAAAGCAAATTCAAGTCTTTTTGTGCTTTTTTTTTAATTATATAAAATCTAATCGAGTGCTATCTGATCGGTGATCCTACTAATTTCTAATTCATAATAATTATTTTTCAAAGAAACTTCCGTAATTACGTGGAACTCTGACTCTTACTCCAAATACAATATAACAACTCATTTGTCAATATACATGAAAAATTTAAAACACTAATACTAGATAACCAAAATGATATGGTAAATAGTTTTTTCATTAATCACATCATCTCATGTTGTGTATAGTGATGACAACACACTTGACACATCATTTGAGTTAATTATTTGGACTGTATAGCATTACTAACATTATTCTTAAAAAAAAAATGAAAAAAGGGTTTTTTGAGAAAAGATCAGGTTGACCCGGTGATATGGCTCAACCACCTATATCATAAAGTTATGGGTTCGAGTCTGTTTTCCTCTTATAAAAAAACCCCAAATTATCGTAATATTTTAAAAAAAAAAAGGTTCAAGTCTGTTTTCCTCCTAAAAAAGGACTCTGAATTATTGTAATACTAAAAAAAATTTGTTTGATTAGGTTGTAACAAAATCGGTTTTTCAAATATAAATTTTAAAAATTATTCTAATATTTTGCTACTATACAAATTGAGTATATTTATAGGATGTTATCAGAAAGTTCAATAGATTATTTTAATTAATATTATTTCTTTTCCAAATGATTGGATTGAAAATCAAATGGATCCGACTAAACCAACTTAAATTTTTGACTTAATTTTTTGGTTGCAACATCTCAATCATAGAATTAAGATCACATAAGAATATAAGTGGTTAAACGGTTGAAATCAAAAAATTAAATCAGAAATTTAAATTGGTTCAACCTAGCCTATAAACATCAAATTGTTTTTAACTATTGCATGCATATTGAGATGCAGTAAAATAAACTAGGATTGCATTGGTATCAAAATGTGGTAGAAAAAAAAATAGAATTCATAAAATATCCTGAGACCTGATCCCACATTAAAAAAACTGGAAAAACAGAAGCCAGATAAAGCTAATCCCAGTGTTACATAGTAAATCACGCGAGTAAAAATTCACCATTAAAACATCAAACTAAAGGATTGTACAAAAATAAATAAATAAACATGAAGCTGTTAGTTTACAAGTTATTGTCAACCCAGCTTGAAAGAGCTTGAATCCTGATCTTTGGAGTGTCTTTGTGCAAGAACCTCTTTCGTACTTTCAAGAACACCGAAGAAAATCGAACCTCCAATACCAATCCAAAGTACTCTAGGCCCCATGCCCTGCAGCAAATAGCCAAAAATAATGTCACTATAAGCTAAGCTGTTATCTCAATATGCGACTCTTAATAATGGTTATCTCTATGAAATAATAGCTCTTCAATTTCCCTTGAAATATTTGATGGATTATAGACTTGTGGATCTGATTATTTTCTAATACATTGTAACCACACAAAAAAATGAAGTCATCAATAGTTCATTTCAACCTAAATATAGGCTTAGTGAGAAGATTTTCTTTGAGAGATAATGAGATATCAAGTCACGCCATCCTTTGTTCATTGAGCTATTATGTTGACATGATTGAATCAGTACTTCAAGTAGAAGAAAGTACAAGCAAAGCTCTCCACCTGCCACAGCAGCAGGGCGAAATGGGTGACTGAACCTTGTATCTTATATATAAAAAATTATGTTTACACTACAAAATATATCAAAATGTCACGATACCAATCAATTAGAAAGGTGACTAGAAGAAGTGTTAATTGAGCCACGTGTCCACATCAGAAATTACCCCAAGGGAAATAAACTTCTTACACTCGCTACTTTCAGACTGAAGTTGGGCGAGCACTTGCCTAGCCAACCTAGAAGGATTTGTATCCCAACTATTACTATTTAATATACTATGTTTAGACATATAGATAAAATTACATACACTATGTTTCGCAATATTGAGAAAAAAAGAAGAAATTAAATACTGTTATTTCACTCTGATATCATATTTGAGACGTAAATTGGTGATTGATTGAAGTAACCAAACCTTAAAGAGAGTATGGATTCCTTCTTCTCTTGCAATGGTCTTAACACAATCACAAATCCCTTTGTAATGGGTTGATGATCCCTGCAAAGGGTTGAGAATAGAAAGTAAACAAACCTATGGGGCTCTACTTGTTCATATGATGGTTATCCATGTAAAATGAAGAAAAACATTTTTACCTGAACCATTAATCTCGTCTTTATCACATCAAGAGGAGTAGTTATGGCCCCAGTTATTCCACCTGCAGACAAAAGAAACTCAGTTTTAGTAATTTCAAGAATAAGCTTTGGATTTATTCTTTCCGGTCAAAACATGTCTCATATGAGTTGTGACTACTCTGGGGAATTTATACCATCAAAATATATAAAGCACCACTTATGTTTTATTTTATTTTTCTTCCATTCTTTTATGGAATATGGATGAATAAAAGGACTGGATCTGTGTTATGTATAAGTTAGCATATTTCATGACCACAAGGTCCTACTGCAATGCAATCAAATAGCTAACATAACACAAGTAGCTAATATTCTGAAAACTCACAAATAACAACTTAAAAGATAATGAAGAATGGCATTTATCATCATTTTGAAATGATTCTACTGTCAAGTAACTACTAGACCCAAAACCTGAGATTAATAGGTAATGATCCGATAAAATTTTTAAGCTTTAATAAACCCCTTTAGGAATGTGATGTAGATCCATATACGCCCACTATTTGCTTCGTGTTGTAATTATAATTCAGTTGACAGAATGGGTTTTTCCGGGATTTGAACAAAAGACCTCTCCATCAAATATGCTCTAATTACCATGTTAAGTTACCATTTGCCCAAAAGCTTAAACTAACAAACAATACTATTTAAGCTCCAATAGCTAAAAAAAAACCATTATTCTTTTTTTTTTATATAATTTTTTTTACAGAATAATTATATGTTCTAAGACATTGTAATTTCAGGATCCACTATAAACGAACATTAGAATTGAATTTGATGTTATATTTGTCTTTGATGGAGATTATAGTAGGGAAAAGGAATTCATTAAGGTCAATGGATGAAGCATGTGTAGTTATTATGTGGTATGCTATCAATTAGGAAGGAATTAAACACATTATTATGCAAAATAACTATTTTATGTAGTCCTTAAAGTGAAAAATAACTGCAAAAATAACTTCAAGGATCAAGACGTAACCTCATAATCAGTTAAAGTGCTCTTGCTTCTAAATTACGGGCTCCACATGCCCTTCTGTTGAAGGCCATGAAAGCAGCTTGGACAAACTTCACAGGGTTTAAAGGCTAGTCAAGCACTCTCACGATTTTAGTACTCACTCTCTCCTAATTAATCAGAACAACAGAAGTTGAAAATGGTTGGGTTTCCTGAACCATTTTCAGAGTGCACTATGAAGCTATGAAGAACAGATGATAGTAACAATTGCATATTACAACTTAACTCTTGAACAAAGAAAAGGGTGTACATATTCAACATAGCAAGAGCAGCAACAAATGAACTTCCACTACACTTGAAAGCTATATCGGTTAGATAAATTACCAGCAAAAGCACCGATAATTGCATTCTCAGCATTGCTCAACTTCCTTCGTGCCTGCAGACAAACAAAGTACCCAGTTCTGCTTAATCATAATCATCTAATCTCAAATTTGTATGACACTTGATTTGTAATGCTTTTATAGGTGCAATGTTAGATGCAAACCAAATTCCTCCCAGTAAATGAAGAAAATATATTACTAAAGTTTAGTCTTTGAATATATATGCCACTTATTTCGAAAAGCATGCTTACCGCGAGCTTATAACCAAGCAGGAGCTGCTCATAGATGCAAAACTGAATAGCATCAAAAGGCAAATCTCGTAACAAAAAGGATCCATATCCCTACAGTTTCACAAGCAAAGGTCAAAATAAATGGAAATGAAGTGTTTGTGAGCTACAACAACAGCACTTGAATGCATAACAAGGATTCAAGCACAATGAAAAAGTGGATGCTTCTAGTTTGCTGGTATCATCTGTCATGATGTGAAATTTTCCAACCCTATAGAAGAGAGGAAGCAAGACCAGAAACAATGCAAACATCTCAGATAAACTTGAAAGACAGGAAGTCTTAACGTACCGCATAAAGACCTTTAAAGCCCTCTCTACTAACAATAAGTCGGACAGCTTCAGGAGCTGATGCAAATTGCCCAGTCTGCATCCGTTGCTTAATGACCTGGGAAGTATATACATGAAAGTCGGCTCTGGTACTGAACTAAAGATGGCAAATTACAAAATAAACTTGGATACCTCTGTTGGAACTCGAACAAGAGAAGAAGCAGCCCCTCCAACAGCACCTGCAGTCTGAATAATCTCAGAAAACTTTTTATATGACACCAAAGGGCATGATCCAAAGCAGCTAGTAGTAAAAGTTTCCAATGTCACAATAAAAAAAGAGATTCATAATATGATAAAAACTACCAACCCATTTATACAATTCAAACTATAAAAGTTTGAGCAGTATATAACACACAAATTCATGAATGGGTAATAAAGCTTCCTCGATGGTTTTGTTAAATTTCTACAATTACTAAACATCAAATAGGCTAATAATCTGATGACAAAGGAAACTCGCATGCTTGAACATATATATATATATATACACCCTTTTGTCGTGATAAAATATCTTATTTTACGAGCATGTGGAGAGGGATACACTGGACCATCCCTTAGAGACATGTTCTGTTTAAGTTTTGTATGCCATTTTGACAGAGAGGATTGAGAAAACATCAAGCACAGTTGAAGCTTGGCCAATTATCGACTAGAGGCATGAAGATTTTGCTTAATAAGTAGATTTACCAAATGAGCCAAAGCACTGAGGTTTTCTGGGAAGGTCTTTAACAATAATTGCTTCAAAGGTTCATATACACCAAGAAATATGGCTGACGCCCTGCAAAGAACAGAAAAGTTCAGCAGCAAAATACCACCTGATCAAAATTTAGGGAACATATATATTCTTAAGCACCACAAACAAGTGTAAGAGATTAGAGAAAAGATACTTTAGTAAACCTATGACTTCAGATAAAATTAAGAGTGATTGCACAACATTTTATATGATATTCTCCGCTCAGTAGCATCAACTAATCAAGATCCAAAATGGCACATCAACCCATCAAATCAATAATGAGCTAGCAGAAAAAAGAACGATCCATATTGGCTCTACATAGACAATGACACACTGTGAAGGTGATACGGTATTCTCATGTGTCTGCAAGAGGGATAAATTCACAATAAGTTATTTTTCCCTGTTATCTCATACTAATATCTTGCCATCAACTGCTCTCGTATTATAAATATGTGATGAAAAGACTAGTAAATGTGGTGGTACAACATGCAGAGATAACCACTCCATAAATGTAAAGTAAGCCTCTTGGATGTTAGACATCAAGAAAGAATGCTATAATTTCATGGTCATAGCAGGGGCTTTCCTTTTGTCCTAAAATTCAGACCCTGATTAAAATTTCAATCCATAAATCTATTTAGGATTTTAAGCAATAAATGAAGCATGTAGGAAATATGGGACCACCTCTGACTTTTGACACACATGTATGAAACATCTGAGCTCAGATATCAGGTACTTATATCTCTAGAAAATATTTAATTTAAGCCTTTCTCACAGTTATATATCAAATGACCAGTTCACTGTTGGCAACAGAATGTAACATCGTCATAAGTAAATAATTGGTAGTCACAAAATCATTGCCACCATAGAAATTCATGGCATATCAGTCTTAAGAAACAAGAAATGAATGTATAATGTGTTGGCTGTTGATGCATCCTTGTTTAATTCTTGCAACTCCACTAAAAAGGCACAAATCAAGTGAATGGCCAAAAAAAAGTACAACACTTCTTCAACTAGAGCACTTACGGCAAGACACCAACAAGATTTCCAACCAAACCAGAATAGAGACCCTTCATATTAATTTTTCCTCCACCACGAGCTACCTAACACGAGACCAATAGACAGTTGATCACAATTTATTCAAGAATATGATATTATAATGAATTAAAACTGCTGTATACAATGTCATTTGTCAATATTAGATCAAATAAGTACAAGACTGTACTGGCCCTCAGCATCTCAGCGTGATGGAGGGAATGAAAAAGGATGACAGCGACGTAATTATCAATTCAGGAATAAGAGGAACTCATTATGAATTTTGGATACCGGAGATGACATACACCCTTCCAGAAATTTTTTTTTTCTATTTATTATTATTATTTTATTAATGCTTACTTAGAACCATTTCAAAGACAAAGCGATAGAAGAGGTTTTTTTTTTTATTGAATAAAGCATGCTGAATTATAAAACGTGAAGCTGAACAACACTCGGGTGACAATAGTTATGCAGCCCATAAATCAAAATGGTCAAAAAATTCTAATATTCCCTCACCCAGCAACTCCAGCAAATATGATACAGCTAAATACTACACCAACATATAGCAGCCACTAACTGAAGTATTAAAAAGAAAGAATATATTAATCAATCATAACAGAATATGATTTTTTTTTTCTTCCTTAAATTCAAAGTTAAAAAGTTAAATGATCTTGGACAAATCTAAAGTTTGGCGAGAAAAGCTTAATATTTAGAACGATCAATCTACCTGAAGTCTAGTTTTAATAGTGTCAATTGGGTATAAAGCCGCTTCAACAATAACACCAGCGGTACCTCCCGCTATCCCAGAATCTGTAGATTTGATAAACAAAAGTTCACTAAATTACATGAATTCCATATATAAATAATGCAGGACTTAAAAAAATTACACAAAAGATCTAAAACATGTACACTAATGACATTTAAATTAAGGAATCGACAATTGAACAAGTTCTTTATTTCCTTTTACGGAAGTATATTCAAACTCAACACAAAAAACCAAACAAATAAACTTCTGAGTTCTGACAACATACCAAATAGAACATGAAGGAAATCAAATGGCTTATCTTCTCCTGCACTGACCGATGCAAAACCCATTTTCGGTTCATCTCTATAACTCAAAAAATTGTTCTTCAACACCAACCCATCTATAAAATCAAAAAAATGAGTTCACAAAAAGTGCAAGCATTAGAACATTCAAACCAAAAATGAAGAATCTGATAATAATTTGAATGAGAGAGTTAATTGATACCGGGAGAGTTTGATTTAGAGGTGGTCGCATTGGTGGACGAAGTCGAAGGATCCATCGGAGTCAACAACCAGTATAGCTGAAAAATTGAGTGAATATATTAAGATGATGAAATTGAAGAAAGAGAAGAAGAAATTAGTATCTGGATTGAAAAGATGAACAGCAAAACTTTTCGTTGCTCTCCGTCTCGCTAGAGATACAATTTGAAGTTTGAACAATGCAGAGAGGGTTTTACATTCAAAGTAACAAAAATGTTAAAAGTCATTTGTTATTTGGTCACAATCTTGATCCTATGCAGGGCTCAATAGCACCTAATTTTATTTTATTACTGTTTCATTTTGTAACTCGGTTTAGTGCATAAGGTAATTGCTTCTGTACAAGTTTATTAACTTTAGATAATTGTATTGGAGATGTGAATATGCATTTCTCTATAAAATTTTTAAAAGTGGGCCAATTTTGACTAGAAATACTGATGTGACACTATTTAGAAACTCAAAAATACATAATAGCATTGGAGATATTCTAAGGTAATTACTTCTGCATAAGTTTTTTAACTTTCAAAAGAATATAGGAATAACACACTCACATATTCATGCATTTCATGAAGTGGTTTTGGTTTAAAACGTTTTAAATGATTCTTGTGTGTTCCAAGTTTTCGAAATTGATATTTCTACGGTTTTGTAAATTTCTAGTGAAAGCCCACTTCAAATATGGAGGATGCATCCTGCGCTAATAAGGTTTGCTTGTTTTTCCTAATGTTTTGAGATTAGAATTTTTGTTGATCAAGGATTCTTTATTTTTTATGGAAAGAATATTTAAATTATTTTTGAATTTGAACCTAAGCCAAGCAAGACATTTTTAGGTTCAAATTCAAAAATCTAAGGATAATTTATTAATGTGTTTAATTCACATACTTTTTCATGTAGCCCAGCCCAAGCAAGGCTAGATCCGTCCTGTTTTGCTTAAACTCCTCCAAGATTATATGCTTTCCAATTTCCAAACAGCATAGCTTATTTAAGATTTTGGGTATCTAAGGATAGCTAGAGCTCCGGTAATGAAAAATCTCATTGTATTGCATTATTTGCAATAGAAATAACCACAAGGCAAAAAGAGTGATGCAAAATTTGCAGGCGAAAACGACCAACAATATTCACGTACTCTTTTCATGCATAAATGCGGAAGATGAATCAAAAAGTAGTATATGATTCTTTCATAATCAAAGGATTAGAAATCGTGAAATCGAGTTGAAGGAGAATGCATCATTATTCATTATTTAAGTGAGGTAAGAAGATGTTCATCAATCATCATTGATGTTCTATAGGTCCCCAAACCTCCTTAGTATTCGCTACCTTATGCATAAATATTATTTACGGTTATGTTTTGGATTGCTTTGCTTCTACAATAATCTGTTTTTAGTTTAACTTAAGGAATAATCAATTTACGGTATAAGTTGATAGGTGTTTAGTAAATTGACTCTATAAATAATCAATTTAAAAAAAACAATAAAAAAGTGTTTGGTAAATTTTAATTGATTATGAAAAATGACTAAAACGGACATAATTGTTAGTTTTTTACTACTTATTTTTTTGTTTAAATTGAAAATATAAATATAAAGCATATATATATATATATATATCTCTCTATATCTAAATAAGAAATATAATATATTATTCCAATAGTTTTTTTACTACTTTTTAAAAAAAATTGAAAATACGAATATAAAGCATAGAAATATAGAATATATATATATATATATATATATAATATTAGGAAAATATTCAACTGAGTAAACTCGTTTAGATACCGAGTCAACTACTCTTCTCAATTCTAAGTTGCTGAGTCAACTCGGCTGAGTCAACTCAATAACTCAAGCTTCCATTAATGAATCTCTGCAACTCAATCTCCAAATCCATGATTAATGGGTGAGATTTCGTCCCGGATTCATCGCGAAAAAGGAGTCCTCCGCCTCCATCGCCGCCAACATATCTAGCGTGACGGAATCGTGCCGGAATTACGACGAAATCGGGATGGAATCGCGATGGAAACGCGACAGAACTGAAATCGCTGACACCTCCATTGCCGGAGGAGGACCGGCTTCCTTCGAAGACTTCGACGTGATGTCGCCGGCTGTCCTCCGGCCTCCGTCGTTAGTGGTGGCCACCACCAGCGAACAGTGGCCATTGATTCTTAATAAAAAAAATATATTTTAATTTTTCAATGTTTTAAAATATTATTAATTCAAAAAATTATCAATATCAAATAAATGAGTATTATTCTCTTTATATTAAAATAGTATGCGCATTAAAGACATTTTAAGGATAAGAAATCAGCTTCTTCAAAAATTAGTTTGGAAAAGCAACCCTAACCCAACTTCTCAAAATTTGCTTATTGGAGGAGCAAACACCAATTTGCTCAAAACTTGAGAAATAATTACTTTTTTCTCAAACAAAAGCAACCCCAAATATAGCTTAAGTCTACTTTGATAGCACAATTGTTGATAAAAGGAAGAATCTACTTGTGGCAAAGATTGAGATGTCTCAAAATAAAGTTTTGATACAATATGCCAAGAAAATTTTGAAGCCATTCAAGGGAAGAAGTTGAACAAGGTTTAAGGGAGACAATGTATGAATTAAACCAAACTCAGTTTGAGTAAGATTATAATTTTTAATGTCTCTAGTCCAAGTTAAATAAAAAGGTTATCTGAATCCTGTTCCTCTAAATATACTTGTCAAGTTGAATTTTAACACAATCAATTAAAAACCAATTTGGACAAAAAAAATATGGCGAAAGTTTCAAAAAAATACCTGAATTAATAAATATGTTGTCTCAAAAAAAAATTTGGACAAAAAGACTAATTAGAAATATTTAGAAAAAGATTATTTGCCTTGAAAAAGGTCAAAAATAATCTTATAAATTTTATTTTTAACCCCATACGAAGTTTTTAACTCTTATTAACCATATTGTAAAATTTCTTTTTAGTTCATAACCACAAATTTCGAAATCTTGACAAAAATATGAAATCTTGGAAAAACAAATGTAAAATGTTGGAAGAAAAATTGAAATCTTGACATTTTTGAAGGAGAAAATTACTGAAATAGCCCTTTTAAAATCATGTTTTCAACTTTTATATGAGAAAATTACCAAAAAATCTCTCTAAAATGGATGTTTCGATAATTTTCCTCCGTTAATTTTTTTTTTCTTTCTATTCTTCTGTAGATTAACATTGTCGTTGGGAAAGGAAAGCCTTGGCGGTGCTGTTGCCACGTTTGGGCATGCGCTGCTCAGGCAATGCATTGCAGGTGCCATTTAGGCTCGCAGCTCACACCCAGACGGCTTCGTTTTCGCATAAGGTGGGAGATGTGAGGGAGAGTTGAGAGAGGAGAGTAAGAAACGAAGGAAGAGAGGAGAGAGAATTTGGAGAGGGTTTTTATATTAGGGTATTTATGTAATTTATTAAAAATATGGTTAGAAACGAAAGTTTAATGTTTTTAGAGACTATTTTTGATTTTTTTTCCTTTATTTTCCCACGTTAGAGCTTTTGATGTTCCAACGATACCATAAAGAAAATTTAGTATGATATAACTTTGTATGAGTCAAATATGTTGTATTTTCATTAGAGTCTCAATTAAATAGTGTATTGTACAAAGATAGACAGGACCCTGGTTCGATTCGGTTCTGAATCGTGTGTTCCGATGGTTCGGTTTTTTTTTTTTTCCTTTTTTTACATTACATAAAATAACATTTTGTTTATAAAAAAAATAAAGGGGTATTATCACAAAAGTCCCTACTTTTTCGCGAATTGTCACATTTTTAAAAGTCTTTACCATATTAGTTACCGTATTCCCTTATTTTTTCAAAATATATCACTTTAGTCCATTTGACCAAAAACTAACGGTCAACTATAACAAAATGTGTAAAAATACAAACTCTAACTAGTTGAGCTACACTAACTCATTATTGAAGATTTATTGATTTAAATGTATATATATATAGTTATATAATTTGTTTAAACCAATTTAAATCTATTTATATAATTTAAAATAAACTCATATTTAATAATAATATATAAAAACGTATTTATGAAAATGAAAAAGAAAATAACAAAACAAAAGGAAACCTAGTAAATCTAAAAAAATCAAAGCCAATAAATTTATTTCTTTGTTTGTTTCTTTGGATTTTTTTCCTTTTCAAAAAATATATTTTTTCAATTTGATAAAAAAAAACCTAGAAAATCAAAGCCCATAAAATAAAAAGAAAAATAATAATAAACTCATATTTATATAATTTAAAATAAACTCATATATAATAATAATATATATAAAAATTTAAGAAAATGAAAAAGAAAATAACAAAACAAAAGGAAATAAAGGAAAAAAAAGTAACTTATTATTATTATTATTATTGTTATTATTATTATTATTTTGTTGATTTTTTCCCTTTTCAATTTATTGGCTTTGATTTTCTGGGTTTTTTTTATCAAATTGAAATAATATTTTTTTTGAAAAGGAACAAAAATCAAAAAGAAAAAAGAAAAAAAGAAAGAAAGATATTTACGGACTTTGATTTTCTAGGTTTTCTTTTGTTTTGTTATTTTATTTCATTTTCATAAATATGTTTTTACATATTATTATTAAATATGAGTTTATTTTAAATTATATAAATAGATTTAAATTAGTTTAAACAAATTATATAAATATATATATACATTTAAATCAACAAATCGTCAACCATGAGTTAGTGTTGATTAGCTGGTTAGAGCTTTTGTATTTTAATTTTTTTCAGGGGTTGACCAGCTATTATTGAAACTAGAGGGACTAAAAGAAAAAATTTGAAAAATAACAATAAGGGTAAAATTGTATTTTTACATATTCTATTATAGTTGAACGTTAGTTTTTGGTCAAATGTACTAAAGTGATGTATTTTGAAAAAACAATAGACTAAAGTGACTTATATGACAAAGACGTTTAAAAATGTGACAATTCATGAAAAAGTAGGGATTTTAGTGATAATAACCAAAAAATAAAATGTTAGAAAGATCATGGTAGAGTATTTGACCGTGGTCCATAACCATTGTCCAAGCAAGTATGTTTTCCTTTGCTTTCTCCTTTTTTTATATATAGGTTAGGTCTCTCTTCACTTCTTTTTTTTATTCGATGTGGGATGTGAGATTGAATTTACATTTCCATTCATTGATATAATATAATGATATTTTCTTAAGTCTCAACTTCTTCTTTAAATATGGAAAACATAGAGAGAGTTGAGAGGTCTATTAAGATCTATTGAAATTAAATAATGGTTTTGTTAAAAAAAATTCAAATAAGCCATCTCTTCCTCTTCCATTGTCTCCCAAGCTTCAATTCAATTACCGTATTTTCTATCTATGAACAAAAATAATATAAATATATATATATATATACACATTAATAAATCATCAAATCTCATTCACATATTCTTCTTCCCTAATCTTGGTCATAGAGTGATTGCTTATAATTATAGTTGTATTAAATCTCACATCCCTCATCAGATAAATAAGAACAATGAATAAATGTCTAACCTATATAAAAATGAGGAGAAGACATAGAAAAACATATTTACCTAGACAAAGGGTTATGGGCCACTGTCCAATACTCAACAATGTACTTTCTTTTTTAAATATTTTATTTTTATAAATAAAGTGTTATTTTTTAATAATTTTTTTTAGAATTTTTTTTAAATTAATTAATTAAAGAAACTACCGGTTTCAAAACCAGAATCGAACCAACGGTTCGGGTCTGGTTTTTGAGGAAAAAAAACCGAACCGAAACCTTAAGGGTCCCGTTTCCGGTTTCGGTTCTTCAGAGGACAGTTCTGATTCGGTTTCACGGTTGGAACTGAACCGGAGTCATGTCTACTCCTACCACATCTCTATCTTTAAACTAGAGTTCTAAAACAGAATATTCTATTCAAGTCTCAACTCTAATTTTTTTTTATTTCCACCACACTTTCTATCAATCTCTAAATGAAAACTTATTAATAAAAGTATTATTAATAAATATTTAATAATAGTCTGATTAGACATTTATAATGATATAATTTTGATATTAATAGGATTTATAAATTAAAATTTATTATATATTAATTGAATTTAATTAAAAAAGTAAAAGAGATATAAATGTCAAATATTTATTTATAATTATGGATATAATGGTAAAAATGAAATATAAATTGTCAAAAATAAATTTAGAATTTCAATCATAGTATTATATATTTTGAGTTTCAAAGATAAAAACTTAAAAATAAAAATAATAATAATAAAAAATTTGGATAGCAATATAGAATACGGTGAGAGGTGCTCTTAGAGCAACTCCAACCAACACACCATTCACACCAAAAACACCAACTTTGTGTAAAAATCCTCTCCAACCAACACACCAAAAACACCAAAAACAAATGGTGTGCATTGTAGCTTCCTCAAATCCTTTTTTTTTTCTTTTATTCTAAATGTCACATCAGTTACTTTTATTTTTTACAATTACTAATTTAACTCTCTCATACTTAATTATAACAATATGTATTCTCAAAAAATATACTGTTGGAAAGATTTCGTTGAAATCTTTAAAATGACACAAATATTGATATATATATATATATATAATTAATTTACTTATTAATTATACATTTAATCAACTTTAAATTTTATAATAATTTAAAGATTGGTTGGAAGAATATTCTTTAAAGAAGTTCTTTTGGTGTAAAATTTGGTATGAAATATTGAAGTGGAAACAAATTTAATGTAAGCATATTCTTCCAATATACTCTTTTAATACTAAATTGGTGAATACGTTGGAGATGCTTCTAGAAGATCAAAACTATCTCTAAACTATTTCAAAAATGAGGGATTAAAGTAGCTAATATGGTAAACAAGTTTAAAAATGTGACATTTCATTAAAAAGTAAGGACTTTAATGACATTATCTCTTTAAATTGTTACTAATCAAGTCATCTTAAATAAATAAAGAATGGTGATATTGACACACCCCCTACTGATCTATTCATGCTCCACTTTTTAAATTATAGAATATTCTTTTTTTTCCTTTATTAAAATTACTTAAAGAGACATACAATTTAAAAAAGAAATATTCTACAAAGTAAATCTATTAAAATTTCATATTTCTTTTCCAAAAAAAAAAACCCAATAATTTGTTTCTTCTTCAAAAAAAAATTAATTCTTAAACTCGTAATCTGTTTCTTCTTCAAAAAAAAAAAAATTAATTCTTAAACCCTAAAATATGCTTCTTACATACATCTAAAATATTATGAAAGAGTTTGAGAACGATATCAAGAATATGGAAGAATTGTTTAAGAACGATATCAAACATCTTGAAGAATTGTCTGAGAATGACATAAAACAAGAATTGTCTGACAATGATAGTAAGCATATGGAAACAATTCATTCTTTGAAATTTATTTTTTCTTTAGAATGATATCAAGCTGTCGTTGTATTGAAGTACCCTGTTATGTTTTATTTTTTCGTTTCCATCATGAAATAAGAAGAAAAAAAAACTAAAAAAAAAAGAAATAAGAAGAAAAAAATAAATCAATCAATGAAGGTGAGAGAGATGTATACGTATACAAATATAAGAGATAGATATATCATATATGGTATGTATTAAGTTTGAAAAATAAGTAAATGGGTAGTTTTGGAAATAAACCAAAAAATTTAATAAAAACATTTAATTTTATTTAATTAAATCAAAATTTTAAAAAGTGGGGCATGAATAGATCAGTAAGGGGTGTGCCAATAGCACCACTCATAAATAAATAAAGGAAAAATATCATTTCCCAATTGACTTTTACCTATTATTAAGACGAAGATAGAGTTTGGTCACATTGACTGTTTTCCCCGTAAAATCAAAGAAACGTTAAAAACGCCGGTTATGTTACCTTTTTCATCCATTAAATGTATTATATGCCCCTTTGACTGTTAAAATTGAAGCAAATGACCGTTTTATCCTTCAATTTGCTCCATATAATTACCATTCAACCCTCAAAATATTTATTAAATAAAAAACATATTAAAAGAAAACAAAAAACAAAAAACAAAATAAGATACAAAAAACAAAAAACAAAATAAGATAAAACAATTAAAAAAAGATGGATCTCCACCATCCATCTCAAAAGATGGACGGTGGAGATATCTTTTTTTTTATTTAAATTTAATAATAATAATAATAAAATCTTTACTTCAATATATATATATATATATATATATATATATATATATATTTAAGACAAACAAACGAAAATTTCATTCA
Source organism: Dipteronia sinensis (assembly GCA_033220585.1). Lineage (NCBI taxonomy): Eukaryota > Viridiplantae > Streptophyta > Magnoliopsida > Sapindales > Sapindaceae > Dipteronia > Dipteronia sinensis. The sequence continues at coordinate 68,697,987 of CM065636.1, read as the reverse complement.
AACTGTTTTTTGAAAGAGAAAATTTCATTCAATTCAAAATCAAAATAACTAAACTAAAATTTATTACTGATATACAAAATCAAACTCAGATTTAAAAATTATAAAAAAAGTAAGGAAAAAGAGGAGAGGTGGAGACCAATCTCCACAAACATCCAGATCTCCATGGATCTCTAATCTCCATCCTCCCCTATTCACATCAAAAATTAGGATTCACAAACACAACTACATGTCTTCACACTACCATCTCACGAAAAAAACCCAACAAATCGGTTCACTCCAATCACATCCCATACCCATCACCACCACCATCACCATCACCATCACCATCACCTTCACAAATCGGTTCTTCTTCTTCTTCCTTCAACGACCCAACTCAGCTCTTCGACTTCTTCTCCATACCCCAACACCAACACCCAGAGAAAATTTTTTCTTCTTCGAACTTCTTTCTTTCTCTCTCAAATGTGCAACTCTAAAGAAGACCCAAACAAACCCATATCTTTATACGACTCATCTTCACCGTCGCAACCTCTCATCCCCACCAAACCCCCTCCAATCGAAGAACCCACCTCCACCTCTCAACCCTACCACAGATCTCCACCTTCCGCCAAACCAGCGGTCTCCATCCATCTGGATCTCCATCGATTAGATCTCTACTAGTTTTTTCCTTTTTTTTATTTAATTTTGGTTGTTGAATGGATAATTTTTTAATTGTTGGTGATGAATGTAAATTTATTTTTTGTTTGGGTGATTTTGTTTGAGTAATGGATTCAAGGATTTCAATCCCAGAGAACAACTTCTTTTTCATTTTGTTTTTTTTTTTTTGCATTCTATATTTAAAAAATAAACAGATAAAAAGGGTCCAAAATATTTTATATTATAATTAATTTCGTTTTATTTATTATTTTAAGAAAATAAAATTGATGACATGTGCCAATTTTTTATAGGTAATTAGTTAGATGAAAGTTGTCGATTTTTTAATTAGTTATATTATTTAATTCAAATTTAGAATTGTCTGAAATAACCTTCAAGGTTCTGACCCACACGTTGAATGATGTTAATGCCCTTCCCATTTATCAAATGGATGGAAAAGGTAACATAAGGGGTGTTTTTAACATTTCTTTGATTTTAGGGGGGAAAACAGCCAATATGGTTAAACCTTGTCCTCGACTTAACAATAGGATAAACGTCAGGAGGTTAAATTATACTTTTCCATAAATAAAGAAGCCACCTAACATCAGAGATTCCAAATTATATTTGAATTATTACAATATAGCTTATCGTATCCCATTGTTTTCTTTTAATAGAATGCTTTCAAATTAAAACAAACATCTTCATGTTGGCAATGAAATCTTTTAGAAATTGTTGCATCCATCACCTCTCACTCTCTCAGGTCAATTCTTTCACTTGTCGTTCGTGAATCGTGAATCGTGAATTGTGAATGTGATCCAACCAAAGTCTCTATTATTTTTTTATTATTATATATGAAATGTTTTGTATCGCACTTTTGTCCTTTTGTGAATCATGGACCAACTCTTTAGTCATTACGTCACTAAAGTCAGTAGTTGATAGTTTGTTTATATCCATACCTAGGATTATAACCCAAACTTTTATTTGTAGTCTTTAGCTTCGTTGCTCGTAAAAGTACGATCTTCACCGGTCTTCTTTCTTTGCTAAAAAATAGTATGGTCTTTTTAAGAGCATCTTTTATCCATATTCTAAATTTACGTTTCTAACAAATTTTAGAGTGTGGATCGCTCCTATCATATATTAAAATGTTATTTCTAAGAAATATTTTTAGAGTTTTCCAACTTGATATTCTAAATTTAGAGAACCACATCTCATTCTCTAAATTCACTTTTCAATATTTTTTATTCCATTTATATCCTTTTACATTTTCCATTAAATTCAATTAATGTATAATAAATTTTAATTTATACATTTTATTAACATAAAAATTATACAATTAGAAATGTTTCATCTAGATCTTTAAAATAAGTTCAATATTGAATATTAATGAATATTTTTTATTTACTGTACTTTATCATTTATTCTTCATGTTATTATTTTGTTATAATTTTCTCTAAAAAAAATTATTTTATGTTATAAAGTCTATTGTTACATATTGATAATTATAAATTAGTAATACAATAAAAACCGAAACATAGTATTGAAATAATAAATATTAATATTAAAAATTACAATAACATGTAAATATTAAAATAAAGATAGACAAACACACAAAAAACTTAAATAATAACAACATAACATATGATAATGTCAAGATACATTCATATTTTGGAAAGCCATCCAAATGACTTTCATATCCACCCGAAAATGATCCACCTTGTATTTGGGAATTGTGAGTGTTTTTTTTTATAAAATTTCCATCTTTTTCCTTCGAAAAAAATTGATGGGTGGTGTATTTAAATGGTTGAGAAAGTTTGATACAGCAACAAATTAATAAAATATTTATTATATTATTTATGTATTTATACACCAACAAAAGTTGATATAGCAATATGTAGGTTGAATTAAAAAATTATATTAAAAAAATTTGATTGAAAAAGTTAGAAAAGAAACAAGTAGGTTGGGAAAATTAGTTGATAAATGTTAGAAAACAAATAAGTAGGTTGAGAAAATTAGGTGAAAAATGTTTTAGAACCTAAAAATAGTTATTATAAATTCATGCACTAATAAAACATTATATTTTGTAAAAAAAAGTATAAAAAAAAATACAAATGTTATTATAAATAATATTTGTTAAAATTTAGTTGAACAATAATTAATTAAAGAAACTAAAAAATAATAATGAAAAAATAAGTTATTTGATGATATAAATAGAAATGGGGATAGAGATAGAGATAATGATAGAGAGTGTGGTGGGAGTGAAAAAAATTTAGAGATGAAATCTGGAAGGAATATTTTCTTTTGAAACTCTATTTTAGAGATAGAGATAGAGAATGAGTGGGAGATGCTCTAAGACTTCGTCCTCTTAATTCTCGAACCCCTCAAGAATCCAATCTCTACTCACTCTAGAATATAATCTAAGTGCTCATGTATGTACGCATGAATAAGAAAATATTTTCATAATTTAAGGGTACTGATATAGATATAGGGTGTAATATCTTTTCCGTAAAATATCTGTAAATATCTACGATATTTCAGTAAAATATCCATATCAGTGAACTTGAAGTGTATTTTTATATAATATCTTGGAAATATCCGAGAAATATCCATGATATTTTTTTGAAATACCCATGATATTCCCGTTAATGTAAAATGAAAAATTGATAATATTCTCTAATGTTTTTATATACTTTTTTGTTTATTTTTTTTAATTTGATGTAATATATTTCTATGATATCGAAATTGAGTACGAAATGAAAATAAAATAAAATTTGTAAACTATTCAAAAATTAAAAGTAAAGTTATAAATTTTAATTTTATAATATGCCTATACAAAAAAATGATTAGAATACTTTAATGTAAAAACAAATGCAAGAAAACCATTCAAATTCTATAACATGGTATCAATAGTGTATGAATTAAGATGATAGTCACACTATGTTTGAATCACACAAGTCTTCCTTTTGGTATTAAAATTTATATGGCTTGTACGATGCAAACTATTAGATAATGAAGTTTTAATTGAAAATTTTCAATTATATATGGCTCGTACGTGCATTATATTCATATTTATACCATATAGATGTTACATATTATGTCCTTGAAAAAATGTGTTTTTTTAGATTATTGATTATTTTAATCATTTTAAAAGTTTCATTAAAAAAATATGTTTTTAGTAAAATTTATGTACTATCAATAAATTTTATATCAAAATCCATTGATATAGATATTTCAGTAAATATTTCCACTAAATCGTAATGCCGATATATCCGTCGATATGGATACTTTCATTCTTATAAACTAGCATCAAACACTCTCTGAGACTCTCACACAAGAATGAACTTTGAGAACAATGTGAGCACACAATAATGCAATGATCTTCACACCTTAAAATAATGAGAGAGTTCACTATTTATATGTCGTAAAGACCTAAAATAAACCTAGCAAGAATTATGCAATCTTTTTACATGAGGGTTTATGAAAACCAATTTTGAAATGACATCTCATTCATTTTTGTTTCATTGTTAGTGTGCATATCATCACTTTCACACTTGCACATCATTCATATTAGTTAGTGTGTGTTCTTGACCACTTAAGAAAGTCATTTCTCTTCTCTTCAATGTGGTGTGCATTGCGTCTCGCAAATCCCTCAAAGGGATTTGTGTGAGTTCGTGAAATGCGAGATAAAGTCACACGTTGCAACTCGCAATGACCTACAGTAACTTTTGTGACTTTGGATATACAAGATGAAGTCACATTTTGGTTCTCACAATGATCTCCAGTAACTTATGGGAGATCTTTTTGTGTGAAATGAAGTCGCACTTTGAACTCGCAATGATCTCCAGTAACTTCTACGAGATCTTATTGTGTGAAATGAAGTCGCTCTTTGCAACTTGATATGAACTCCAGTAACTTCTACGACTTCATTAATGCGAGACAAAGTCTCATTTGGAGCTCGCACTTTGAGTGTCGGGGCCAAAACGACGCAGTTTCATTTAGGACACTATAAATACATCCTTAACTTCACCAAGCCGTTTTCAGAACTTCAAAAATCCAATCTTTAGAGTGAGAGTGAAGTTTTCTAGTTTGAGAAGCTCCAAGAAAGCTTCCTTAATACTCCATCCCCAAATCCATGTGCATTTAAATCTTTATTTAGCATTATCAAACATGGTTCTTCATCATATGCTCACTTGATAAGTAAAAATAAGCATCTTATCTCATGTATTGTTCTACTTGTCCAAGACTTCATTTTTATTACATGTTTATTGCAAAGATTTCATCTTTATTGCATATCTTGTGAAGTTGTGAAGTTGATTGGGGTTATCTAATAACTAGGTTGTTAGATTTACATTCTTTACATCTAGTTAAGTATTTTGTGTGTTTGTCTAGCACATACTTGTATTGAGCATTTATATATATTCATTTAGACATTAATTTTCTTCTAAGAGTCCAAGTCATGTGGCTACATGTGGTAGTTGCACAAACAAGTGTCAAGAGTCACTATAAAAGGTCTGCAGGTAGATATGTTTAAGTTACAATCATTGAGAAGCGTGGCTAGGTTGTCAACTTAGGATGTAATTAAACTATCATACAATGAATTTCTGTGACTAGTTCCGTGAGTTTTTCCCAATTGAAGGGTTTCTCACATAAAAATTAAATGTCTTTTACTTTCCGCACTATTTACTTGATTTTATTGTTATTGTTGGTTGTTGTTATTTTAATCTTGACTAATCAAAAAATTAGTAACTAAATCGACTAATAACTCATTCACCCTCATATAGATTGTTTAGACACATTTTAGATAGTTTCACTCCCTCGGGTCAATTGACTTCTATCAAACATACAAATTGACTAACCTTTTGGTCCAAAATAACTAAAATACAAACTACTTTATCTCCTCTGTCCATATATTTTAATGGTAGAGGTTAGATCTCCTCCATCTAGTGATGAAGGAAATCTGATCTCTACAATCCATTTTTAATTGAATTAATAATAAATAATGTTATTTGTCTTATTTGATATATGGAATGGATGATTTTACCTCTTTGTCGTTAAAAGTTAATAGAAGACAACTAACAGCAGAGAGGTTTGTGTAATTTTGGACAAAAATTCACCCATATACAATTAGGTCTAAAATCGAGGGAGGGTTTTGCGATTTCCCTATATTAAGAAGACTGTTGTAAAATATTGAAATAATAAATAAATAAAGGATGAATAAAGTGAGAGAGAGATCAGAGAAAGAATTAAAGAAGAGATACGAGAGAGTGAAATGAGAGAAAGAAAGAGAGAACATTGCTTTTTTATGTATTGATTTTACAGCAGCAACATTACAAATGAGAAGACCATTGTATATATATATATAGCCTTTGAAACTAACCTCACTTGCATTTTGACTTAAGGATGAAGTAAACTATAGCAAGTGGATGAAGTAAACTATAGCAATTAGCAAGTGGGTCTATCTCAAGTGGATGGGTTTTTTTAGGCGATTGGAATAATTGGTGTAAATCCACATAATATTACAACACTCCCCCTTGGAATTTCACTACTTGTATTTTAATTTGCTAGGGAAAAATCCAATGGAACAAAAACCTCGGTAACAATATATACAATGATCTTCTGGATCTTGTGGTGTTGGACGTTCTCAAAATTGTCTTATTAAAAACCTTGTCAGGAAAACCCAGTGGGACAAAACTTGATCGAAGGGATAAAGAGTACAATGCAAACATGTCCATAGTTAATGTTTTCTTCAAAACATTTCTCATATTTATACTTTGCTAAGAAAAACCCAGTAGGGTAAAAACCTCAGCAAAGATATCCATTGATCTGTCAGATCAAAGTAATATTTATGATGGTCTTTTGGATCAAAGTAACATATATACGATGATTAGCAAGATCAAAATAATATTTACAATGATCTTTTTGATCAAAATAACATATATACGATGATCTATTGGATCAATGTAATATTTATGATAATCTTTATGGATCAAATGATTTTTGGGTGTGCTTAGAGAATTGCCTCATTAAAACCTTATTAGGAAAAACCTAATGGAACGAAAACATGATTGAAAGGGAAAAAAGTACAATGCAAATATCCCCAATTAATATACTTCATTTGAAATGCTTCCCTAATGAGACGCTCCCTCTAATGGGACGCTCCCCCTGATAAAAGTTCTTTTGAAGCAATCTTTTAGATTGCTAAAACTGACGCATACAAATGTTTATTTCATGAAATGAAATAACGTTATAAATTATTGGAGGGAGTATAAGCAAAAATTTGCTTGATGGAGTAATATCCATATGGAATTTTTTCAGAATCTTTTCAACATATTCTGATTGATGGATATGAATTCCATTTGATCTATGCTCAATCTTCAGGTTAAGACAATATTTTCTTTCTCATTTCTTTATGAAGACACATGAGTATATAATATGATTATTATATCCTTTATCTTTATCGGATATTAACTGAGACGGTTATACCACATTCGTTCATATTGTTTTTAATCCATATATATATAAGGATTTTTTTATGTTCATCAAATATAAATTACGAGATCTCGATTTACATGCTTCTAGCATTTTAAATCCTTCAGAGATTATAAATATCTGCATTGAGTGAATCATATAGGTAAATGATTATTATGTCTAGAAGAGGCATTTCTAGCTTTTCAAAGGCAGCCAAATTTATCAAAAATTTGGAACTTAATCGTATTCATCAGTAGTGAATACCAAGTTTCTATAAGAAACCTTGTACTAAGAGTTGTGCCTCATATCTCACGATCTCGTTTTTCTTATTACGTTTTCGTATAAAAACCTATTAGTATCCAACTAGTTTGACATCTGAGTGTCTGGAGTACTATTGGTTTAAATACCTTTTGTTTGGCTTATGAAGTCAATTCTTCTTGAATTGCTTCTTTTCATTTAGGCCAATCATGCATTTTTTCTACAATCATTGACATTATGAGTTTCATAATCATCAGTTATGATTTCAGTAGCGCTACTGTGTATAAAAATACATCATCAATGATTGTTTTCTTATGATTCCACATTTCTCTCATATGATTTATAGAAATTTTCTCAATTTCTATATTCTTGTATCTCTGTTGAGATTACTTCTATTTCAATGGATCTAGTCATTTCATAGACTTGTATGATTTATAAAATTTCTCTCAATTTATATATTCTTGTATCTCTGTTGAGATTTCTTACATTTCAATGAATTTAGTCATTTCATAGACTTGTGTCTCTTTAGGTATATCAGACTCTTATAGAGTTGATTTAGAGAAATTAGATTTATTTATAACTCGAGTTTTGTTTACTTTTGAGATCCCGATAACAATACCTTTCAAAAAGGTTCACAATCTTATGATATGTATCAGATGATTTATTTGTTGCCCTTCGCTCTGATCGTTCTACAAGAACAATCACCCGACCAGGGTTTATGAGATGACAACTTATAAAATCTTGCTACCTTTAATATATTAGGTAACAATTAATAATCATCTAATGATCAATTATCTTTCGTATTTGAGCGATACGAAGATTGAAATGAAACACATTTATATATAAAGAACCGAACTGGTATCTCTATTTTGTATAAGAGAAACTTTTCATTTACTCTTCTCTTTTAGAGAAACTTTCCATTTGAAAATTAATCAATATAATAATATACAGATTGTGCCTATAAACTATCAGAAGTTTAAATGATCTAATATAAGATTAATCAAAATCAATATTAATCCAAGAATGATATGGACGTGTTATCTTAGATCATGCCAAAAATGCAATGAGAAGATATACAACACAATCTAATATCTTAAATATGTGAGCAAGTCAATGACCATTTACAAGTTGTAATGGTAAATAATAATGATAAGTAGTGGTCATAGATGAATGCAACAACATGTTATATAGAATGTCCCAATATAGAAATTGGTAACTATATCGAAATAATAATGCTCTTGTAATTACCTGAAAATGTTTGATGAGTGATTCCGCTGATCCATTCTGATTATGAGTACATATGAAAACTAGATGTTGAACATCATTCCCAACTGGAGACTTTTGATAAGCGATTTCACTAATCCATTATGATTATGAGTACATGTGAAAACTAGATGTTGAATATCAATCCCAGCCACTTTGCCATATTCATCAAATGTCTTGGAAGTAAATTCACCAGCATTATCATGGCGTATTGACTTAATTGGATAATCGAGAAAATGTGCTCGAAACTTGATAATTTGTGCAAGTAATCTTGCAAAGGCAACATTATGTGTTAATAAGAAGCACACATGTGACCATCTAACAGATGCATCAACCAGTAACACAAAATAATGAAATGATTCATTTTGGTGGATGAATATATCCACATACATCCCTTTTCTGATTAGTAATATAATCCAAATGATAAAGCACACAACTTTTCTAAAAAGAGTTTCTGGCCTAAATCATGCACAACTATTCAACACTCAATATGACATTAATAAAGTTACATATTTTTGATATGAACATATTTCTTTATGTTCTGCTTGAATGATATAAAGTATCATTGATACATAATTTAATACTATCTGGTAATAAGATTGTGGTTTTTCTAGTGCCTTTAATCAGATCCGCTGGATCTGATATTGTATTAACTTTGTATGCATTTGAACCAAGCATATTCCTTTATTTTTGCTTGAATAATATCAAGTATCATTGATACATGATTTAGTATTGTTTGATAACAATATCGTGGCTCTTCCTGAGCTTTCTATCAAATCCGTTGGACCTGATACATAATTTAGTATTGTTTGATAACAATATCGTGGCTTTTCTAGAGCTTTCTATCAGATTCGTTGGACCTAATACAATATTAACCTTTGCCCTGAGCAAAGTCAAATTCATAAAATATTTCTGACACTGCAGAACTGTATGATTCGTTGCACTCTCGACAAGACATATATATATATATATATGTATCAATTATTCCATATAGGTATATAAAAATTATGGCATGGATCCATGCTTTCAAATTTACAATAAATATATGTAATATCAATAAGTGAAATAGGAGAGATAATAGCACAAACTTGGATACTCTGTTTGAGGTATATATCTCTCTGCAGAAACTTCTGATCAACAATCAAACCGAACAAATTGTTGAACCATGGGCGAAGAATGTTCTAACCAAATTTCAACCCGATTTGACCACATATCAAAGAGATATCACTCGTTGATGAAACCTGCGCAATACTGGAATTTCCTCCCATGTTTTCTGTCCAGCCCTGTTTGGAACTACAGAACTCACCACAAGGAATTCTAATTGACAATCCCACTATACAGATTTAAGAACTACAAGAGTAGAATGTGCTGACTAAATTTCAGCCCAAATTGATCTCAGACAAATGAGATATCCATGTTTGATCAAGATTGTACAGTGGTGTTCTTTACACAATTTCTCCACACACACCTCTTTTTCTTCTCTCCTTTCTAGTATGTATGAAATGGATAAATTTATTTCCAATTTCATTATACATGATATTATGATCTTAAATCCTTTTATAATATTCACAACATCTTGTTGAATGTGTATAAAATGGATAAAATATTATTTCCAATTTCATGGATCTTAAATCCTTTTTATGATACTCACGGCATCCTTCTCTGAATATTGTTCTTTATGAGCATCAATCATGTATATAACTTTGGATCTAGAACTCTAGGTTCTCATCGGTTGTCAAAACCGTGCCGTATGGTATGTATATTGTTAAAAGTGTATTTAAAAAGTTTGAATTCAAAAATTGCATAACGATTATGTTTTTGTTCTACTGTTATAAAAATATATTTTTGGAAAAAAAATGTTTGGTTTGAATGTTGTAACTGATAACAACTTTATTTTGTTTAAATTTATAAAACGTTTTTTTTTGTTTAAAAGTTGTGGTTATTGCTAAGTCAGTTTTTATTTCATTTTAACAGCTGGTGTTAATTTGATTTTTCAGTTTTAATTTTCTAATAGAGGCTTTGCCTCATTCACAAAGATACAACAATTTTATGAAAAAACAAAAGCTCTCAGTTATAATTTAAAAAGAAATTCTTGAGTGTTTATTGTTAGTATTCCGAGCAATCTTTGAAAGAGTTTGAGCATTCCGGTTCTTCTTTGTGCAAAGGAGTTCCGAGACAGAGGTGATTCTGGACGGTTTTATCCTAGGGACGACCTGGCAACTTTAGAACTGCTTGCACAATCAGGGCAGAACCACGAAACGTCTTAAAGAGAGCGACATTGTCCGCGACTCAGCCACTTTTCAGGTTTTTCTGTTCTAATTATATTGTGTACTGTTTGAAATATTTTCCAGCAGCAAAATTGTTTTATAAATAACTTCCAGCAGCATTTTTTTAAAATACTTTCCACCAACTATTTGTATTGAAGAATTTTGCAGCAACAATTTTAAGACGGTTCCCAATCTTTTTTAATCAAAGTTTTTTTTCTAATGGATTCTAAGTCATCCGACCTAAATTGACCCTTCCGCTTTGAGGGTGTTCAATTTAAACGTTGGAGACAAAAAATGCTTTTTTATTTGACCACCAAAAAATTAGCCACTATTGTTAACACCGAAAAAATTGTTCTTCCTGAAAACCCAACCGTTGAACAAACTGCAACTCTAGAGAAATGGACTGCAGATGATTTTATTTGCAAAAATTATATTATTAATGGTTTTGCTGAAGATTTATATGATTATTACACTACTTTTAATACCGTAAAAGATGTGTGGGAGACACTTCAGAAAAAATATGATACTGAAGAGGCTGGAGCTAAACAATTTGCTGTCAGCCGCTACTTAAAGTATCAAATGACTGATGATAAGTCTATAGAAGCTCAGTCACATGAGTTGCAGAAGATTTCCCATGAGATCACGCCTGAAGGTATAAACCTGGATGATCAATTCCAAGTAGCAGTGATCATTGACAAGCTGGCCCTAAGTTGGAAAGACTTTAAGAACTAGCTGAGACACAAGACCAAGGAGTTTTCCCTAGAGAGTTTAATCACACGCCTTCGAATCAAGGAAGAGGCTAGAAAACAAGAGCTAAAAGTGGAAGTTCTTGTTATCACCAACAACAAGAATTTCAACATGACCAAAACCCATGTTATTCTGAAACAGGGAGCCAAGAACATGAAGAACCAGAACCAAAATCAGAATAAAAACCACAACAACAAAAAGAATCCACAAAATCAAAATAAGCAACAACCTCCCTCATGGAACAATGATTCATCACAGTTTTCTTGTTATAACTCTGGCAAGCCAGGGCATCTAGCTCGGAATTGTCGAAATAAGCGAGTTGCACGTCCTGCTCCTCAGGCTAACTTAACCATAAACCAACTGGTTGCTATGATTTCAGAAGTCAACTTAGTTGATGGATTCGAGGGATGGTGGGTAGACACTGGTGCTTCTTGCCATGTCTGCTATGATCGAGCAATGATTAATTTTTATTCTAATGTTGTGGACAAAAAGGTGTTGTTGGGTGACTCACACTCCACCGTTGTTGCTAGTAGTGGGGAAGTTGAACTAAATTTTACTTATGGGATGACTATCATTCTTAAAGATATTTTACATACCCCAAATATAAGAAAGAATCCTGTATCTGGTTATCTCCTCAACAAGGCGGGATTCACTCAGACTGTTGGAGTAGATTTGTTTACTCTCACCAAAAATGGAATATTTGTTGGCAAAGGCTATGCCATTGAAGGTATGTTCAAACTTAATGTTGATGTTAATAAAGCTAATATTTCTACTTACATGATTTGTTCTTTTAATATTTGGCATTCCAGACTTTGTCACATCAACAAAAGACTAGTAAAAAATACGAGTAGCCTAGGATTAATTCCAGAACTATCTCTAAAAGATTTTGAAAAATCTGAATCCTGTAGTCAAACGAAAATCACAAAAACCCCTTATAAATCAGTAATTTGGGTTTCTGAACCTCTTGACCTAATTCAATATGATATTTGTGAATTTGAAGGAATTTTGACTAGAAATGGAAAAATGTACTTTATTACATTTATAGACGATTGTTCTAATTTTTCCTCTGTATATCTTTTGAAGAACAAAAGTGAAGCCATAGACATGTTCAAAATCTTTTTAAATGAAATAGAAAATCAATTTAACCGAAAGGTTAAAAGATTTCGTAGTGATAGAGGGATGGAATATGACTCAGACGAATTTGTCAAATTGTATAATTCACATGGAACTATCCATGAGAAAACTGCCTCTTATTCCCTAGAAATGAATGGAAAAGCTGAAAGAAAAAAAATAGAACTTATTCTGAGTTAATTGTAGCTGTCTTACTTAGCTTAGGTGCTGCCACTCATTGGTGGAGAGAAGTTTTATTAACTGTCTGTTATGTCTTGAATAGAGTTCCCAACTCTAAATCCAAAATTTCACCTTATGAAATTTGGAAACCTAAAAAACCAAATGTTTCTTATTTTAGAACATGGAGTTGTTTGGCTTATGTTCGAAAGCTTGACCCAAAAAGGTCAAAGTTAGCAAGTTGAGCTTATGAATGTGTTTTCATAGGTTATGCAGTTAATAGTACAGCTTATAGATTTTACAACTTAAAGGATTATGTTATTATTGAATCAAATGATGTTGATTTCTTTGAAGATAAATTTCTCTTTAAATTAAGAAATAGTGGTGGTGGTGGTGGTGGTGGTGGTGGTGGTGGTGGTGGGGGGGGGGGGGGGGGGGGGGGGGGGGGGGGGGGGGGTCAGTGGAGGGTTAACGTCTAGTAGTGAACTTAGATTTATTATGCCTAATGAAGTTGAGTTAGAACCAAGAAGGAGTAAGAGGGCCCGAACCTCCAAAGATTTTGGGTCCGACTTTTATGCCTACACCTTAGAAGAAAATCCATATTCTTTCCAAGAAGCCTTGACTTCCTTGGATGCTGACCTGTGGCAAAAAGCCATTAATGATGAAATGGACTCTCTAGAGTCTAATGGAACATGGCATTTAACAGACCTTCCACCTGGTTGTAAGAGCATAGGTTGTAAGTGGATTCTTAAGAAAAAATTGAAAACCGATGGATCAGTTGAGAAATACAAGGCTCGACTTGTGGCCAAGGGTTACAGACAAAGAGAAAATGTAGATTTCTTTTATACTTATTCACTAGTAACTAGAATAACATCCATTAGAGTTCTTATAGCTTTAGCATCTTTGCATGATTTAGTTATACATCAAATGGATGTTAAAACCGCTTTTTTGAATGGTGAATTAGAAGAAGAGATTTACATGGACCAACCTGAAGGATTTGTAATTCCTGGTCTAGAGAACAAAGTATGTAAGTTAGTTAAGTCTCTCTATGGACTTAAATAAGCACCTAAACAATGGCATGAGAAGTTCGATAATCTAGTCATCTCAAATGGTTTTAGAATAAATGAAAGTGACAAGTGCATCTATTATAAATATGAGAATGTTGGTTGCACTGTTATTTGTTTATATGTGGATGACTTGCTTATTTTTGGCTCAAATATTCATGATGTGAATGCTGCAAAAATGTTTATTGACTGCTAACTTTGCAATGAAAGATTTAGTTGAAGCTAGTGTAATCCTGGGTATAAAAATAACTAGGTCAAAAAGGGAATTTCTTTAGATCAATCTCATTATATTGAGGAAATTCTAAAGAAATATAATTACTTTGATTGTAAACCTGCATGTACTCCTTATGACCCTAGTGAAAAGTTGTTCAAGAACACTGGTAACAGTGTTAGACAAAATGAGTACGCGAGCATCTTGGTAGTCTTCGTTATGCTACTGATTGCACTAGGCCCGATATAGCTTATGCTGTGGGAGTACTATGTAGGTTTACTAGTAGACCTGGTAATGAGCATTGGCGTGCTCTTGAGAGAGTCATGCGTTATCTTAAGAGAACAATGAACCTTGGATTACATTATGGAAAGTTTCCCGATGTACTTGAAGGTTACATCGATGCTGATTGGAATACTCTTTCTGATGATTCCAAGGCCACTACTAGATACATTTTTAGTATCGTTGGAGGTGCAATTTCGTGGAAGTCTAAGAAACAGACTATTTTGGCTCAATCCACAATGGAGTCAGAAATGATATCACTAGCTACTGCTAGTGAGGAAGCAGATTGGTTGAGAAATCTGTTATCAGATACCTCTTTATGGGAGAAACCGATACCAGCCGTCCTTATTCACTGAGTACCGCGGCTATTGCAAAAGTCCAGAATCGTTATTATAATGGCAAGAGGCGACAAATACGTCGCAAGTACATTACAGTTAGAGATTTTCTCTCAACTAGGGCTGTAAGAGTGGATCATTTACGGTATGAGGAGAACTTGGCTGATCCTTTGACGAAAGGGTTAGCACAAGAAAAGGTTTGAAAAACCTCTGAAGGGATGGGACTAATCATTGATAGTTGAGTCACTTGTGATAGTAACCCAACCTACAGACTGAAGATCCCAAGAAGTAGGTTCAAAGGGTAATAATATGTGGAATCATGCTATTATGATATTGGGTTAACACACCAAGTCCATCCCTATGGAGCATGACATCCTGAAATGATTTAAGGTTGAGTTAAATATAACTCTTAATGAGCTCTATACTCTATGTGGAGTTGGGTACCTAGCTACAGGAGTATCTGTGATAGGCTCACCTATGTGAATGTGGAAGAGAGGTCACTTCCTATGAAATTATGGGCAAAATTTCTAGAGCATTCACTATACTAGGATATAAACACATGGCCGTAAAAGTGCTGGTTTTAGAACTTAACTAAAGTATGGTTGTCTGTGTGGTGCTATCAGAAATAGAGTTCAAAACTACGAGTTACTCTAGTATATTCAGAAGCATCGTCACTATGTAAAGGTTCAAGTCACACGACACCGTTACCTATGCACAATCATATAAAATAGTGCTCGATGAGCTTATTAGATTTTAAATGCAAGCGGGGGACTGTTAAAAATGTATTTAAAAAATTTGAATTCAAAAATTGCATAACAGTTATGTTTTTGGTCTACTGTTATAAAAATAAATTTTTGGCAAAAAAAAAACGTTTTGTTTGAATGTTGTAACTAATAACAACTTTATTTTGTTTAAATTTATAAAATGTTTTTTTTTTGTTAAAAAGTTATGGTTATTGCTAAGTCAGTTTTTATTTCATTTTAATAGCCGGTGTTAATTTGATTTTTCAGTTTTAATTTTCTAATACTATAAATAGAGGCTTTGCCTCATTCACAAAGATACAACAATTTTATGAAAAAACAAAAGCTCTCAGTTATAATTTAAAAAGAAATTCTTGAGTGTTCATTGTAAGTATTCCGAGCAATCTTTGAAAGAGTTTGAGCACTCCGGTTCTTCTTCGTGCAAAGAAGTTCCGAGACAGAGGTGATTCTGGGCTGTTTTATCCTGGGGACGACATAGCAACTTTGGAACTACTTCCACAATCAGGGCAGAGCCGCGAAACGTCTTAAAGAGAGCGACATTGCCTGCGACTCAATCACTTTTCAGGTTTTTCTGTTCTAATTATATTGTGTACTGTTTAAAATATTTTCCAGCAGCAAAATTGTTTTAAAAATAACTTCCAGGAACAATTTTTTTTAAATACTTTCCAGCAACTATTTGTATGAAAGAATTTTGCAGCAACATATATAACACTGGATTCAGATCTCCAGGTTTTGTCAGGGGTATAGCCCAGCCTGATATATTGCATAAAAATAAACAATTTCAGGGGCTGAGCTCATTTGATATGTGCATAAAAATAAACAATTTCAAGGACATGAGTTCACCTGATATATGCATAAGAATAACAATTTCAGAGACATGAGTTTACCTGATATGTGCATAAAAATAAATGAGTATAAATAAACAAATCCTGAACTATATATATGTTCTGTCAACACAGCCGTAGGCAGTTTCTGTCAATACAGCCGTATCTAGTCTTATATATTGCGAATATTTAAACAGTTCCAGGAGACTAAGCTCGCCTGATATGTGTATAAAATTAAATGAGTATAAATAAATAAATCCAGAACTATATATATGTTCTGTCGACACAGCTGTAGCCAGTCTCTGTGGACACAGCCGCATCCAGTCTTATATATTACGAATATTTAAACAGTCCAAGGAGGCTAAGCTCGCCTAATATGTGTATAAAAATAAATGAGTATAAATATATAAATCCATAACTATATATATATATATATATATATATGTGTGTTCCGTTAATGGCATAAACCGTCTTGTTATACAGAACTATATTTAGATCCAGAATGTTGAGATGTAAGTAAATCATCCATCATGAGATCTTTTTTATTTACATACAATCGTACTGATAATGTTTTGTAAATTATTGAAATAATAAATAAATAAAGGATGAATAAAGTGAGAGAGAGATCAGAGGAAGAATTAAAGAAGAGATACGAGAGAAAGAAATAGAGAACATTGCTTTTTTGTATTGATTTTACAGCAGCAACATTACAAATGAGAAGACCATTGTGTGTTTATATATAGCCTTTGAAACTAACCCTACTTGCATTTTAATTTAAGGATGAAGTAAACTACAGCAAGTGGATGAAGTAGCAAGTAGCAAGTGGATTTCTTTCAAGTGGATGGGTTTTTTTTTTTTTTTAGATGGTAGGAATAATTGGTGTAAATCGACGTAATATTACAAGTTTACAACAAGGACCTTTTTTTTCATATTCTTTTCTAATGCAATTTTTTTTTTTGAAAGAGCTTGTCTAATGCATCTTACAGACTTATGCTATGTTTGTTATATGGGATGTGATATGATAAGATTAAAATAATTCCATTCCTATATTTGTTGTTTACAAGAGATATGATTTTTTTTTAATCTCATGCAAGTCACTTATCTCACATCGATGAGATTAATTAGTCCCGCCGTAAATAATGGGACTAATTAGTCCCACCACTATATATTTTTTTTTCCTCTTTTTGATTTATTTTATTTTTTATGTATTTAAAATATAAATATTTTTTAATAATTAATAAAATATTTTATTTTAAACATTTTAAAAATAACAAATTAAATGACTTTTGTACTGGTTCTCTTCAACAAATTAAATCAGGGATAGAGCTGAGTGGTGGGATCTCTCTCCCAATTGACAGGGGAGCTGCTGCTGGCCTCTCTCTCTAACATAGTAACATGGAAAAGGTCCAAAGCTCCAACAACAAGAAGTACGTGTTGTGTCTGGTCTGTTCTATGATCCTGAACCTGTTGTTCATCACAAATCTGTATGTGGGTAGTGAGTGGATTCAGAGTTGGAGCAGCAGAGCTGCAAAAGAAGCAGAGGCAGTGGCAGCAATTTCATGCTTTGGACATGGAAGAGCTTACTTAGATGGAGTGCTTGTTGATGGACAGAATCAACCAGTTTGTGAGTGTAATACTTGCTTTTCAGGCACTCATTGCTCTCTCTTCTTGTCTGATTGTGATGTTAATGCTGATGGGTACATCTCACATTCTTATTTCATAAATAAAGCTGGAAAATAAGGTATTTTATAAACACGGTTTTTGTTTGCATATTGCTAGGAGCCTAGGATTTTTTTTTCAACAAGCCACGTTAAACAGTTGTACGAGAGTTTCCGCGTTAGAATAAATTGTTTGTATTAATTAAAAAAAGTGTAACAATCAACAATCTTTACAGGAGAGAAAAAGAATTTAATTCTTAATGTATTATTATTGTGCTTACCAAATGTTTTGGAAATTATCTTACGTACACTTTACATGTATATTGTGCCCAAAAAAGAACTCAGTTGTTCTCTCACACAAATTAAGTTATTTTTTCTAATTCTCTTTCTAACGAACTTGAAACTTTTTTGTTTTGAGTAATATTAAGCTATCTAAAAAGTAAAAACTAACTGCATTCTTCTTTATCTTTATTATCCATCAGTAAATCTGAACCAGGTATCAATGTTGAATTGTTGATGTTTAAAAGATAAATATGTTTTTAATGTTATTATATTTTAATGAATTAGTTCAAAACATAAAATAAATAATTAAATATATTTGTATGAACCACCAAGAGGTAAACAGCTTACAAAATTTGTGGTGATTGTCGTTGCCTGACCAATAGCATAGAGAGATCCAAAGACCGGAAAACACGATGTGGGGCAACCTTTGTGGAAAGAATCTTCTCTTAATATATAATTTAATATTATGTTTTGACTTTTGAAAGATCATATGCGTAATTGCGTATCACTATTAAATTTTTTATTTTTTTTATATTAATGTTTGTTTCTTAAAGGAAAATAATTTTAAAAAAAACATTTAAAATAAATTTCTTTAAAAAAAACATTTAAAATAAATTTGTTTACAAAAGTATTTTAAGCATTTAGTTACATAGACCCACGTGTAAACGAGTTGTTTGTTTTCTTTTTGTTTTTTAAACTATTATAATTGTTTTTTTTTCCTACACTCATCACTAACGCCTATTCAATATTGAAGCAAAGGGTTAACTGCATTAAAGTACCCTAAGTTTTTCCCTTAAGACAAAATATAGCTAAGTTTCATAAACTCAACAGAAACATACCCTATTTTTAAAGTCAAACTGTTAAAGTTAACGGTTGACCAACCAAATCTATGAAAAGACAAATTTACCCCTACCACATCATCCAAAAAAAAAATATTATTATATATATATATTTATTTATTAAAAACATAGAATAAAAAAAAACCCATCCCTATCTCAAGTCTTAACTACATCTTCAACATTAAATAAATAATAATAATAAAAAAATATAAAATTACATCCCAAACTTCATCTTCTTCAACAACTCCATCTTCAACATTATCATCAACTCCTTATCTATATCACAAGTTCACAACCAACCAACAC
Source organism: Dipteronia sinensis (assembly GCA_033220585.1). Classification (NCBI taxonomy): domain Eukaryota; kingdom Viridiplantae; phylum Streptophyta; class Magnoliopsida; order Sapindales; family Sapindaceae; genus Dipteronia; species Dipteronia sinensis. Next base: position 68,678,511 of record CM065636.1, on the reverse strand, counting down.
AAACACAAATCAAATAAATTTATTACAAAAGCAAATTCATTTTTTTTAATAAACTTTCATCATCTGAATCATAGCCAACGTAAACACCAATCAAGTAGATTTTTTCCAATCATTATTTTTATTATTGTTTTAAGTTCCCATTATTATGTTCTTCTTAATTGATTCAATTTTTCCCAAACACATATATGCTCCATCAGATGGAGATCGAGCTCTATCAGAGATATGTCTGATGGAGTTTGTGTTCCATCGATGAAAGACGCTCCATCTGAGAGCACTCTCTAGCTTTGATTGAGTTCCATCAAAGATAGAGATCAAGTTTCATCGAAGATGGATCTGATGGAGTTCGTCCTCCATAGATAGAGGACGCTCCATCTATGAGCACTCTCCAGATTTATTTATTTTTTGTTTTATTTTTTTTTAATTAAATGATGTTGTAGAGGAGACTAGATCACCTACATCCATTAGATAGAGGAGATTAGATTTCCTCCATCCATTTTCTTTACTTTAATTATTTGAATAATAATTTCATTTAATTATTTTTAATCACAAAAAAGACTAAATTACCCTTCTGACACTAACATCTGATGGATGGAGGTTAATGGGGTATATTTGTATTGAATTTATGAAACTTAACGATATTTTACCTTACAGGAAAAATTCAGGGCACTTTAGTGCAATTAACCCTGAAATAAAAAACCAAAAAAAGAAAAGAAAAAAGAGACCTACCAATTCCTCTCTCACACAAAAAATTATGTTCCTTCGGTGATTAAAACAAAAAAACCATTATTTTTTTTTCTAAAAAACTAATAGCTTCCTTTCAAAAATTCTACATGTCTTATGATGTTGGGTAAAATACACACGAAATTAGTTAGTCGACATTAAATCTTAATGGTAAAAAGCTATCTTGGTTATTTGAATATTAAAAATAAACCAAATAGAAAATAAAATAAAATAATATTTAAAAAAAATGTATTTTATATATAAAAAAAAAATTAAGCACCCTTGAGGTGGCCATTGTCGGTGGCCCGGCCTCTCCTACCATATTTGGGACCTCCTCCATTTGAGACTCTGCAGTCTGCATTTAGAATCTAATGCTATTTTTCATGGTTTTAGGTCCCACTAAGCACATATTCTGATATTCCCAATCATGTCCTTGTCCTTGTCATTTATGCCTACCGCATCCTCTCTACTGGCATTGAACATATGCTCTGTTTCAATATCTGAAAAATAATCCAATTGAACCCAATAATAATAATAATAATAATAATATTATTAATATTGTAGATTCCTGTTAGTAGCTCCCCATGGCATCAACAAGAATGGCAGAATTGCACTAATTTACGTCTTGAGATCAAAATGTGATGTATAGTAGGTGAATATTTATTTAATTAATGTTTGCAGTGGGGATCCATTGTTTTTGGAACCATTTTGGATGCAAAATGCAGCAAGTAGTGCACTTGTAGTGGCAGGGTGGCACAGAATGAGCTATACTTACGAAGACAGCAATTTAATCTCCCAAGAGCTTGAAACCCACATCAGAAAAATCCATGCCATTGTAGGAAATGCAGTTACTCACAAACGATTCATTGTTTTCGGTGCTGGTTCAACCCAACTCCTCAACGCTGCTGTGCATGCTCTTTCCCCTGACAATTCCTCCTCTCCGGCTAGAGTTGTCGCTTCAATCCCTTTTTATCCGGTTTGCGCCCTAACTTATATACTCCATAACACTCTGCTATCAAAGATAAATTTAGAGATTGATTTTGTCCCACTTCTCCAGCTTTATGAAAAACAAACAGTGTATTTCCAGTCAGCGGATTTCCAGTTCGAAGGAGACATATCTGTGTGGAAGAACAGCTCAGATACAAGCATGAAGCTGGTTGAGTTTGTGACTGCACCGAACAACCCAGATGGGCAGATGAATAAAGCAGTTCTTAAAGGACCAAATACCAAACCAATCCATGATCATGCTTATTATTGGCCTCATTACACTCCAATCACAGCTCCTGCTGATGGAAATCTCATGATTTTCACCACTTCTAAGCTCACCGGTCATGCTGGCTCTAGATTCGGGTACTTTCTCCTATTACTTCACTCCTTAACTTAGAAATGTAACGTTTCTATCTATTTTTAGCACACACTATATAAAATATGATGATCACATTCTTCAGCAAATGCTATAGCTACTAAACCAGAAATTCATGTATATATGTAGGTGGGCTGTGATAAAAGATCAGAGTGTGTACCAAAAGATGTACGATCATATGGGTGTGAATACCATGGGAGTTTCTAGGGATACTCAGTTGAGAGCTTTAAAGCTTCTGAAAGTAGTGCTTGAAAGTGGAGGAAGAGAAATATTCGAGTTTGGACACAACACAATGAGGAACCGCTGGGAAAATTGAGCAACACCATATCACTATCTAACCGATTCACTCTCCAGCAAATTCCTCCTCAGTACTGCACTTTCTCCCACAAAGTCAGGGCATCTTCACCGGGTAATTAATTCTCACAATCACACTCAATCGATCAACACCTAAAACTTGAGTTTGGCGTTATTCCATTTCTAATTCGCATTTACTGTTTTCCATTTTAACAACTTGATAATTCTGCAGCATTTGCATGGGTGAAATGTGGGAGAGAAGAAGATATAAATTGCTATGAAGTTCTCAAAGCTGCTAAAATCATTGGCCGTGCAGGCAGAATATTTCAGGGCGAAGATGAGTATGTCCGTCTCAGCCTCCTCAGAAGCCAAGATGACTTTGATCTGTTAATCCACCGTCTAAGCAAACTAGTTTCGGAAGAAAATGGTCCCAAAACCATGTGAAGAATCTGATCAACTCTCTGTTGATTAGAAGCTCACAATAACAGCACTAAATGTTTAGAAGCGGTCATGTCTATTGACCCCTCTAGTTTTCGATACAGAGTTGATATTTTCTTAGTTTCTTGTTCATAAACTGTAAATGTTTCTAAACTGCAGATCCTACAGAAAGTATAATGTTTGTGAACCCGGAACATTTAGTACCCATTATTTGTGAACAAAATTTGATAAACAATAGCAAAATCAAACTTCAAGAAATCCTAAGTTCAGCTATGTAATTCTGTGACCCTAGATATGTGATTATGAATCCTCTAATATATGCAAACATTCAGTTTCAAAAAGTCTTCAATGAAAGAGGAAAAGTCATCAATGAAAAAGGCGATATCCAATAATTTTTTTTTTATGAATATATATAACTTTACAATGCTTAAATTGTACACTTGTCCTATTGAAGCCTATTAAAGACTTTTTGGTCTGACAAATCAATATCGTATAAGGGAATACAAAAGGAAACTAGTGCAAGCAAAGGGCATATGTGCAAAGAAACAAAAATTGTTTTAAACGATATACAATATACAAATTACCATTGACCTAAGTTATAGTGAAGCTTGTCATGCTATAACTGACCTTTTTGGTGACGGTCTTTGCTTTAAAAGGCTGAATTTCATTCTCCTCTTGAACAAAAAGCAAAGAAATGCTAAGATAACTATCAAGACAAAACAAATTTCAAAGTGAAACCCCCAAATATAGTCCAGCACAGCAACTTTGCTCTTACTGCCATAATAGTCGCAGTCACAAATGTTTTGTAGTAAATTTCCCTTGGGTGTGCCATCTGGATCGAGAATAAAATCTACTGTTATGGCTCCTTCTTCCAACCAAATGATCGTAGACTTTGATTTGTAACCAGGCATAGTGGCCATAACTGCAAAACATCGTTTAAGTTAATATCAGAATAACAGTTAGGGAACATATAGGCCTCCTCAACAGAGAACAGAAAGAGTTGTATGCTTGTACGCAAGGAAATAGATTCAGCAGTCTCACATTCTAGTGATTCTTACATGGAAGGTTATATGGCCAATAAACAGAAACAGTAAAATGGAACTTGGGCGTAACTTTAAGCAATCAACTCAAGTCAACTTTAGGGTGAGGAGTCTTTTTGATAATCTTTTAAGGAATTTAAAGCATCAACCCAACTCAACTTAATGGAAACTTAATTGTGTTAGATTTCAGGAGAGATTTATGAATAAAGGCATCTACCTATCCAATAATAGATAAAAGGTCAATGAGGTTTTTGGTTTATACCCTACAACTTTTATGGGTGACAATGTCGGCACCCTTTGAGTTGGCCTTCATTTTCACCTCTTTCAAATAGGTGCAAAAACTAATCTGTTATACTATCCTTCTTTCCTTGTGCATCCCAAAAATTTTCAGAATCAACTGGAGAAGGCCTCCAAAGGCCATTAATCTCAATTTGATACAGTTGGGGCGAGTACACGTGTTTAAAAATATGTACTAATCTTTATATAATCTCTTTTTGAAAGTACATACATAATTTTTTATAACACTTTCTCAAAACATGAATACATATTTTTTTTCTTTACTAGAAATTCAATAAATATCACAAGTAGCATGAATCTGAAAATACTTGTACAGTTGTACATATTCTTTACATGTTTTAATCTAAAAATAAAATATTTATTCTTTCTTTATCTCATCTTTTTAACAAAGTTTATGCATTTAAAACTATTCTCAACAATTTCAATAATAATTTTACTTCTGATTTCTACAAATATATTCATTCCTTACAAGAACATCTTGATTTATAATTAATCTCAATATTCTGTAACCTAATCTTAAAGCATATCTAATCATCTGAAAAATCTTAATCTCTCAAGTATTAACTGTTGCTAGCAACTGATATCGCATTCAGCAGCAGAGGGCAGAGTGGGGGACTTTTGTGTTCTTTTGAGAAACTTATTAAATGAGGACTTTTGTTCTCATTACACATATTCCTCTTTTTAGTGGAACACTCCCGTTTACTTGTTCTTGAGAGATCTTCTTAACTTCAATACAAATTTATTTGATTCAGATCACCAAAAATAATTAAAATAATTTAATTAAAAAGCTCCATTACCTTCATATCTCTGGCCTGGTGCAAGCAAGCGATGGTAATCAGCAAATGCTCTTCCAGCATTAACCTATGGAAGATAATTCATAAATTACCAAAGAACATGTTATGAAGAAGTAGCAGCAGGCCGAAATACAGTTTTTAAGTGAATTTCAAAAGCCTTCAAGAACTGACCCATGGATATAAAAATCATGAATGAATGTTAATTTTGGATATTTTATATATAATTGTTGCTAACTAAATGGGTTTAGACAGAGACACCAAAATGAAAGATTAGACTGTGATTCCTACACAGTATGGAGAGGTCCCCCAGCTTCAGTGTAAATCCTGACAATAAAGATCCTTTGACAATTTAAAATCCAAAAAGAAAAACAATAAAACAGGAAGCTATCTAAACTTTCTGACAATCCTTATGATCATGGTTTATCTTTTCTTTTCTTTTTTCCATTCATACAGATAAATGTTTCAATCAGCAAATGGAAGTTTACTGTGCGCACACACAAACACAAGCTAATATAGTATGGATGAATATATGCAAGTTCATTGCACGAATTTATATGGTTGTGAATATACCGTGTAATTTATTCCGTAGATCATGATTGCGCCAGGCAATGGCCTTCCACTGTCCGATGAAAAGATCCTTCCATGAACTCCAGTCTAGAAATGAACAAGATAAAAAGATTTCATTAACATGTTAAAAATGCTCAATAAGGCACACTTGACAAATTTGGGACTCTTGTATTTCATGTATCCCATAGAATAAATGCCAGAACGATACTTTAGACAAACAAGTTAATACAAGATTCTCTTGCACATAAACTGATAAAAGTAATATGTTCATAACATAGAAACCAAACTATAGCCTACCTTGACAAGGCTTGCAACAAGATTGAGCATGCTCATTTTGTTGTATTCCCAAATAATAGGAAGCTGTATGGAAAAGCGAAGACAGGTTAAATGAAGGAAAAGAAAGTGAAAGGGAAGTCACTCATGCCAACTATTCTTCCATGTAAAACTATGTATTTTAACCAGCCAACAGAGAAGAAACACAAGGCAGTCTTTTTTGTGTTTTTTGTCAACACAAGGCAGTCCTACCAACACAATCTAGGAATCATTAATTCAAGCTAACTGATTGCCAACATATTGCTTAAGGTTACAATTAGAAAATTAGACCAAATCCATGGCATATTAATAATAAGATTTAAACAATTGCTATAGTTGCTCTTCACTATAATTGCCATGGTTTTTGCGAGCATTACATTGACGTCTATCATGCAATAAAGTTTCCTTGATGTTAATAGCTACTTAGGTGATTCACATATTCATATACATAGATAAATAAATCAAACATATGATCTTTCCCATGTTACTAACACGAATTTGAAAAACTCTGATCATAGCTCAAAAGGCTTGGTAGGGTCCACCTAGCCTTCTAAAATACACAGTATTGTTTCTCTCTCTTACAACTCCAAAAGCTGGGGCAATTCTCCACAAAAGGAAAGACACTGATTAGAATTTAGAATTCAGGTTCTCTTCAATTAGTTAGCATCACTTACTAACAATAAGTTCCTGGAGTAGTGGAGTAGTGGAGTCCAATTTTCCTCATGAATGATCTCCCACCAGAAGACATTTGCATTTAAACTCTCCATACCCTTCAAGAAAGGGAACACTACAATAAGTAAACGATCCCCTGAGAAAGGGATATTTTCCACTATTTACATTACACCCCTCTCTCACTACCATAACCTCAACTTTGACAAAGATACCAACAAGTCATAAGAGCAAACCGAACCATATAGTTGCGTCATCCCACTTAGTATCTTTTAAATATTATTTTTACATATTTATAATAATTACAGAAGTGCAAAGAGCTTCATACAGCATACCTCATGAAAGCTTTGTACATCAAAGAACACAATTCTAAACAGCATGATAGCTAAAAAGCTTTGTACATCAAAGAACACAATTCTAAACAGCATGATTGGAACTAAAATTATGTCATTCCATTGTTGAGATTAGAAGTAAAATGTTACTTGACCCCATAATGGTTTGAAAAGATAATTAGATACTATTCTATTCTAAATTTTAATCTTATCATGCACATATGACAAGATGAAGGAGTTTGTTCATAAGCTACTTTGACTCTTCCCATGGATATTACAACTCAAGGATTATAAATAATGACACAATTATGCAGTCTTCACCCTAGCCAAAATTTTATCACAAATAAAGTAAGTGTCTCAGAAACTGAGATCAAACCTCATTAGCATTAGGCCATTTGTTGTCACTAATCTCCAAGGTCAATTCAAAACAGCTAACATGTATATAATTCCAGTCTTGCATGCCACCATATATAGGATACCAAAATGCTCCATTCGTAATCCCTCCTGGAAATTCCGTGCTCAAAGACATGTTAAAGTGAGAGCGACTATATATGCTTGCCATGAACCGGAATGATTCATCATCAGGGCATTCGTAATAATTTTTCCTGAAATTAAAACAACAAAATTAAGCAAAAATGGTAACAGTGAAAACAATCTTCAGCAAAATGCATAAAAACAGAATGGCTTCTGAGTCACTTCATCAAAATACTTGATCCTTCTCGAGTATTATCTTAAACCATTCAAATAGTAAGAGATCCAAACAGGGACTTGTGTTTCCACAATAGTAACACTCTGAATGACTAGTGTTTAGGTTGCATTATTTATTTGACAATAGAAAGAGCATCCAGGAAGACATAATCCCTCAGTACTTCAAAAATGATGTTAGTGATTTCCTAGCATCTAATAAAAGATTATAGGTGGGTAATAGAGACCACCAAAAATGCTTGAAATTGATAAGGGTAACTGGAAATCAAAATCATGGTGCATACCTAAGCTACAATAAATTGTGTTATCTAAGAAGGGATCAGAAGATACGTTAACAAAATTAACAAGATTAAAGCAGTTATTTGTAAATAATTAAATGGGTTTGACTAAACAAGGCTTAAAGAAGAATAAGCTAACCTACCTATATATATAAAGCTCACAAATTTTAAACATACAAAAAGTAACAACTACCTGGATGGAGTGAATGGGAATCGAAATATAATAAAGGCAGAAATTTTCAGATGAGGCTCAAAGACAATTCATGAATGTAGAATGATCACCTTTTATCATGAGTGCCGTCCCATGGATAATTTGCAACAAGTGCACCCTGTTAGCAGAAAAGACGTTATTAAGAACTCTTATCTGTATTTTATGCAAGTATTCTTTAGGCAAGACTATTATTTTGAGTCAACTGGCATTCTGTATGAATTAAAATGAGTGGAACAAGAAAAAACTAAATATGCATGAGCGGACCTGGTAAGACAGGATAAGCCCAGGCCATTGTAGATGAAGAAGAAAAAACATAAAGACTTTTTCTTCTATGAGAATATTACTGCAATCATATCCGGGTTTTGTAAGTTGTTTGGGGATCACCCCACGACAGGAATAAGTAGATGTATCAGCTTTTTATAATGGCTTGTAGATGGATTTTTTGTAAGTCTCTCTCACTATTTTTTATATAACCCAGAAATCTCTGAAACCTGCTTCGCAAACTTGATTTTGAATTCGGATCCCACGTAAACACTCTACAGTCTTTGGGAACAGGAAAGCTGTGGCATTCTGCTAGGTAAGTGGGTTAGAGGAATTAAATCTCAGGCCTTTAGAGAGCAAACCACTAGTCTAATTGCTTGACGCCTCACTGTTCACTTTCTGATAGTAAATTAAAGGACTAGAACTGTCAACAAATTGTTTCATAGTTCCACCCATAATGAAGATGTAGTCATTTTGTGTAGTCAGTCCTCCATCATGTTGTATGCTAAATAAATATAACTTATGGGCCTAACATATCACAATCAATAAACTCAAGCAAGGAGTGCTGTTTGTTCATTTAGTTTTTGCAGACATTACTTGAAAATTTTGAGAACTTTCATATGAACTTCCGCATCTTATTAATTGCTAAGATATCTCTATACGTGGAATCAGGCAAATCACTGGATCAACATTCAGAAACTGTATGTACATGGTGGATTTTTATATGCATTATAACTTTCAATTCACTCAAATGATATATGGCACAATTAAAGGTGGCACATGCAATTTCATAGACAACTGCCTAATTGAAGGTCAACAACTAAGGCCCGTCAGATGCGAAAGCTTGGAAAGAACACAGATCCCAACAACTATTAGGGTCCAAGGTTTTCAGTCCAATTTGATTGAAATAATAAATTTTTAGTACTTAAGTGTGACTGAAATTACAGCTTTTAGCAATCTACTTACATATTTGAATCTTTTTTAGCCAGAAGGAAAGTTGCATGCATTGTTAGAATCAACACCCAGCAATTAGCGCATAAATTTCCAGCCTAGCATTGATGGTGTGACTCATAAAGCAAAGTTTCTTGCACTTGTTTAGGGCCTTAAAATAGGTGAAATTTTAAAGAATTTATTAGAGAACTGAGATAGGAGAACATTTCAAAAAATTTAAGGCTAAGAGATCAAACACAATAATGAGATAGGACTGGCCCTGAAGAGAGAGGAGAGAGGAGAGAGAACTCCAAACAAATGAAAATAGACGGAACAAAAACACTGTCCAATGATCTTAGCGCTGCAGTTCCGAGATAAAATATACAGTGCGGCAGTGCCTAATTAGCATCTAAGCAAAGGCAACAATAGTTTCCTTTATTTATTGTTTAAATTCCCTGCAACAATAGCATCAAAGAGCCTCCTTTAGTCCTTTGTCACCTTATAGTATTTTCCTTATATTAACAGATAAGTAAATTTAAGAAAAAGAAGACAATAAAAACTATAGGAAAACCCAGGTGGTTTACCCGATATTTAAACTGGTCCCTTGACACGTTAACGGAACAGATATCTGGAAGCAGGTACCCACTTTTCGCAAGGATTTTCAGTGGGCAACCATCTAAGTTATTATAAGCTTAGGAAATGTGTACCCTTATTCTAAGTTTAAAAAATTGAATTGGGAAAATAAGTATTACCCCATGTAAAGAGGCCGATGCTGTGAATTGTATCTGTTTCAACCAACTCATTATTGCTCTTGTTTCAGGTTGCCGAGCATCCACATCATTATTCAAAGGAAAGAACTGTCACATAGACAAAAAGGACTAAACCAAATAAACATTTAACAATTGGTATTCTTCTGATGAGATGGAACAAATCAAATTGAATCCAGCAATTAAAGTAAACTTTAAAAAAGCCACTACAATGCGATATTGACTATATGAATAATGAACTAAACTGAAAATACTTACAGTTTGGGATATGAGCCTCAATCCAAAAAGAGCCAACTTACTCACAAATTCTTTTAATTGGATTTGCTAGCCGGCATTGTTTAATGAAGTTATAAGAACTAAAAGTACCTACTTTATTTGAACAAGAATCCTAGTCTTACAAGAGAGCATTCACTTATGTTTTTAAGGTTCAATTTTCATGAGCATAGAAGTAAGGAAACTGAAGTAGCAAAAAGATACCTGGTCTGGGAAATCTCGATTTAGATCAATATTGTTTGCATTACCACGCCTCTTGAGTGCAAAGCCGTCAGGATTCATTGATGGAAGTATATGAAGGTGAACATTTTCTACGATCAATCTAGCCTGTAAAGAACAAAGAATATTCCAGGGTATATTATAATTTTTTTTTCATTTTTACCATTAACAAGTAATCATCCAGTAAAAACTACTAAAAAATCACACATTATATTTTTAGACAGACACTTTGAATACTTAGAATAAGTTGAGCTACCATGGTGAAAATTTTGAAGTCACAAACTCAGCAAGGCCATCTCATGCATATAGAAACAAACAAATATTGACCTTAAAGCAGGTTAATCAACAGAAGAACCAAGTATGATTATAATGCAATCAAAAGAATTATTTCTAAATCATGAAGATCAAAACATAACATATGAAGGGACTTAAATGGACTTGTGATTTGGGAAGAATTTAATTACGTTACAAATTATGGTTAATTTTATCTCTAAAGATGGATTTCAACCAGAAACAGATATACCTCAATTAGAGCATCGTAAGCAAGAATTAAAAAGAAATAAAACAATCCCAAGAATAGATACGTGTAATTTTTAATTCCCAAGCAGGCTCTTTTAGTATTAACCATTTGGTTATTGGTAAACCAGTATTCCTGTTATGAGAAAACATGAGAACTAGAAGTTGCAGCCAAGCAGCACAAAAGACGAAGAGTATTAATGAGGAAAGCAAAAATGTCTAGACCGAGGACTTAAGATGTTATGAAAAAACATAGAGATAATCTGCAATCTCGGGAAAGGAAAAAAAAAGAAAGAAGATATACACTTACGTGTAATAAAAAGAACAGAGAAATACCAAGGTATCCTTCATATGGTTATCACATATCCAGTTTGCGAGAAGTAACAGAAGCTCACGCCCCACGGGTTCATCACCATGCACATTCCCAATGAACTGCAATATCCAGTATATCAGTCTGCAGGTTACTACAAAGCACATAAAATCACGGGAAAAAAAAGCGTATTCCTACTTCCTTGTATGAGGTTTATCACTTGCTTTCACAATAAAGTCCTCCCCAGGTCGAAAAGATTAATTGTAGACAAAAATTTCAAATTACAAGGTCAAATTTTTATATTAAATCAAAGACCTTCAGAATTTGGAACCAGATGATAGTACTCACTAAATTAAGTCAAGTGCACATGATATATAACACAAATGACCAATATATTCACCTTGAATGCGGGTTCAGGTTCTTCCACCCCAGGCTTGTCAGAAATTTCTATCACCCACTACAGCAAATACAGAAGAAAACAGTGCACACCCACTCAGACATTATTCTACGCATAAAATTCTACCCAAAAAAAAAGAGTCAATGGAAAACTAAGTACCAGTGGAACTCCATTCACACTCTCTCCAATACTGATCATCCAATCGAAAACCCCTCAAAGAGAGAAACAATAGAACAAATTAGCAATGAATCAAAATAGGCATGCCTTAAAACATCACATCATTCATATCTAAGATAATCCAATAACTAAAATTCAAATTAAACAACAATAGATAAATGCAAGTAAGTCTTTACTCTTTACAGAAAAAAAAAATTTAAAATAAAAAATCACCTGTATATCCTAGAAATGTTACTACATCTTTGCCCAAAAGCCTTCACGGCTTTCTCGAGATCTGAATTAGTCATGTAACCTTTAGCCTTATCAACACTGAGTCACCAAAACTGAACTTAATTATTATAAATAAATAAACATCAATATTTAAAATATTGCTTTCACTTACGAACACTGTTATGCCGCGTTTTTGATACAATGAATTTGTACATTAGCTTAAACAAAAAAGTAATGAAACTTGATTCTATCTTTTCAGCTTATTCGCTTGCCGCAAAAACGCCAGCATTTTAATTTCTAGTGTCCGCGCATGGCAAAATTTAATATTAGAAAAAGAAGCTAAACTGATTTAAAAAAAAAAAAAATCATTTGAATCATATATACCTTGTGCGAGACTGATCATGTTCAAATAAATGCCTCGCTGAACCTAACGAACCCGAATATGAAGATCATAAATCGGAAGATCACAGTCAAAGCAGATCATGCAAAAGTCAACGATCTTATTGTTCGCAATCTGATATTTACACTAAAGATGTGTATGTAAAGAATCATATCAAATACAGAAATTACCTGAAGATGGCGACGACGACGAACTACGTTCACCGCCTCTGGCCAGGAGAAGCGGTAAATTGAGTGAAAGAAAAAAAATGAAGAAAATTAGCTTCATTTCTTTTTTTGTTTGTTTATGTTTGGTTTTTTCTTTATTGAAAAATATAAATTTGAAGGTTTGAGTTGCAGGTGCGGTTCTGTTTGATCCGTCTGGTGATGTGATTGTTACTTTGTTGGTGGAATGTTGACGAGGAGGGAAAGCGAGACAAGAGGTGGGATTGCACGTGGAACAGCACGTGATTAAGCTAATAGGGCCAGTGAACTTGGGCTTTCCCAAGGCCCGTCTATAGGAAAATCGATGAGTAAGGTTAAAAACTTAAACCCATAAACAGCCATACATGTATATGTTTTTTCTTGAAGTTGACACCGAAACTTGGGCGTGGACATAGGAGCGAGCGCGGTTCGAATCGAATCGGTTTAGTTTTCGACAAAAATTGTATCTGACTCGCATATGTTTAGTTTGCATTTTTGGCGTGGAAGACAGAAGAGCGACACAGCCATGGAGAATAGAAGAACAACGCCGACTTGGAGAATTGATGAACTGCGTGGACGTGTTCGAAGTTTGAAGAAGAGAAATGCAGCTAGTGAGAGAAATAAGAGAAAATTGTGATAGATTTTTTAGGGTTTGAAGGTGAGAAAATGTTTTAAAATCTAATATTATATATATAGTTACTTTCTAGTATGGGATTTCGTTCGAATTTTTCGTACGGGAACAATGTTTATAACATATGATAAACTGTGTAATTGTTTTTACATGGTTTATCATATGTGATAAACCTTGATCCCGCACTTGATAATAATTATATATGTCGTGTCGGGTCGGGTATCGGTTTAGTAAGAGATCCCAACCCAACATATTATCTTATATAACCCACTTTCACTAATTTTCTACCGCCAACCCACGTTTTTGGGTCAGGTTGGGTTGGGTTGGTCGAATGAGCTTGATTGTGCCCACCCCTAGTGGTGATCATCTTAGTGCGAGATGACCATCTTGATTCACTCAAGAGATGATGAATAAGATATAAGTACGATTGTGACATGTATATTGTTTGATTTTGGGCACAATTAACTCCCCAACTTTCCAAGACAAAAATGATTAATGCACTTGGAAGCTATAAACTGTCAACTAAAATAGTGATACATCTATATGTATTTGCAATATATCTTTGTGACTTGTTTTCCAAGTCTAATTCCAACTTTGCTGCGTATATTTGTAATTATTTTTCATTACTTATCTTGTCAATGGTCATCCATCATCTGTTTTGTAACATCAATATTTTTGCTTTGTCATGTGTTGTCATATCAATTTTATTTTATTATTCATCACATTCATCACTATAATATGTGGTGTTATGTCAGATTATACATGATGTATTGGATTGTGATTTTGTTATTTTTTTCATATTTGACATTTATTGTTATAACCATTCTTCTTGATTCGAATTTCGTTTTTTACAAAGATATGCATATGTATTATATATGTTGTATTTTCAAACGGTAACCAAGGAATGACTTATACCATCCAATTGGAAGAATGCTGTATTTTTATCCTACATGTTGTGGACTAAATTATTTCTATTTTGTCGACACTCGAATTAATATATATGATTAATGTCAAAGATTCTTAAGCATATTTATTGGTACGTTTGGTTTGTGATCATATTTGTTAATTGACCATTTTGATATACTCAAATTTAGTAGTACGATTTTGTTTAGTCTGACTATATTGTATTTTACATTGCGGACTCATAATGTGATGATTCAAATGTTTTATCTAACATGAGGAGGTCTCTACACTCATCCATATATATATATATATATAAATATATATATATATATATATATATACGGTCCTTTTCCTGTCAGTGCGCACTGATAGAATTATATAAAGACATTGAATGTGAGCCACTCATTTATAAAAGAGTTTTGACAAGTGCATACATGCCAAGTCAAAATATGTAAAATGAGTGGCTCACATTCAATGTCCTTATATAATTCTATCAGTGCGCACTTATATGAAAATTATTGTATATATATATATATATATATATATATATATATATATATATATATATATGGGCTTAGCCCATGGGTTCTATAACTTTTGGATTTGTGGATTGACTATAGTAACCCTCAATTATCTATGTATTCTTTCATGACAGACCAATCAACCTCAACATTGTCGTCACCACCTCTGATTCCGTTTTTAACTGCACTTCCGACAAGCAATGACTCCAATATGAATAATGTGCTTGGCCTCACGTTTCAAACACATTCATGTGAGTGTTTTGAAGCTTTGAAATATATATGTCAGTGAATTTATAAGAATCCTGAGCTTTTGCTAACACAAAAATAAAGCAAATTAATTGGATATAAGACTTATATGACAAGTCGTTGACGTGATAAACAAATTCATTTAGTACAACATAGCCAACTAAACTTTTTACCATCCCAATATAAGAATCCTGAGCTTGTGCTAACTAGACATGACGCCGGTTCGGTTCGAACCGGGGAACCGAACCGGAACCGTCCTGAAAAAAATCCGGTTCCGGTTCCTGTTTCGGAACTGAACCGAACCGAACCGGAACCGAAACCGGTACTGGGCGGTTCCGGTTCTAAACTTTAAGGCATCGTCCGGTTCGAACCGGATGCGAGCCGGCGGTTCGGTTCCGGTTCGAACCGGACGGTTCCAACATATTTATTATTATTTTTTTTATATAAAACCAGATCTAAGAACTAAGTTCTCAGATCATCACCTCTCCTTCTCCTTCATCTCTCTCTCTGACTCTCTCTCTCTCCCTCTCTCTCAAGCCACCACCGGTCCACCATCTTCTTCTTTCAATGGTTCGCCATCCTCAATCATTTTCTTCTTTCGGCGGTCGGCCATCATCGATCACTTTCTTGTTTCTTCTTTCTTCTTCTTTCTTCTTCTTTCTTCTTCGCTATCCTCAGCTTCTTCTTCTTTCTTCTTTCTTCTTTCTACTTCTTTTTTTTCTTCTTCTTGCTGCTTGGATCGAACAAGAGAGATGGGATTAGGGTGGATTGTGTGTGTTTGAGTTTTGAATTTTGACTGGTTTGATTGGGTTTGTAGTGGGTGGTGGGCTGTTTGAGTTTTGATCGGTTGATTGGTTGTGTATTGGTGTGTGTGTGTATGTGTGTGTGTGTGTGTGTGTGTGTGTGTGTGTGTGTGTGTGTGTGTGTGTGTGTGTGTGTGAGCGAGAGAGAGAGAGAATAAGTGAGATATACTTTGATGAAAACTGATGTGTACTGTTGTGTGTGTGAGTCTGTGAGATCGATTATGATGAAAATTGATGAATGTAGTTAGGGATTGGAAATACATGGTTGGGTCACTTGGGTGGATTCCACGGTGTAGTCCTGTAGGGAGTGATCACTGATTCACTGATCAGTTTGAGTTGTTTTTTTTTAAAACTAAATTAAAAAAAAAACCGGTTCCTAACCGTTGGAATCGGATCGGAACCGTGGAATCGAAACTGGAACCGGAACCTCCCTTAGGGAGGTTTCGGTTCCAGTTTCGGTTCTAGTTCCCCCAGAACTGGAACCGCCGATTCCGAACTGGAACCTAACCGGAACCGGAACCGGCGACATGTCTATTGCTAACACAAAAATAAAGCAAATTAATTGGATATAAGACTTATATGACAAGTAGTTGACGTGATAAACAAATTCATTTAGTACAACATAGCCAACTAAACTTTTTACCATCCCAAACAACTTTCTAACAATGACTAACATACAAGTATTATATTTTCTACAATGGTTTATCAATGCGTAGGATCTCTCTCTCTCTCTCTCTCAATCTCTTAATATCTATTTTGTTTTAGTTTTTTATTTTAAAGAAAAATTGTATTAATCAACAAAAAAGGCCAAAAAACCCTACAAACAAACCAAAAGCAAACCCACACAAACCCATCAAAGATACACATCACCTCATGCCCAACAAACCAAAGAGCCTAAAAAACACAACAACAACAAAAACAATTACAAGGAGCACACTACACAAAGAAGAATGCTCACGAAAACCAACTACTTCAAGTATCTCCCCATTAAACAAACTCCCCACCTATGCCAGAGCCCTTCTTGGCAAGCAAATCAGTAAAAGAGTTAGTCACTCTCGAGTTAAACATTACCATCGTATTGCCTAAAAACTTTAACTTGTTGCGAATATCATAGATAGTGTTAACATGCTTGAGACAACAAAAGTCATCATCATTGACCCAAGACACTGCCACCTTAGAATCACTAACAATTGTGACTTTCTTACCCCATAATTCACTTCTCGAAGCACAAAGATCGCACGCCCTATAAATAACTTCGATCTCAACTGAATTATCATCTTTAGCACTTAGAAAAGAAAAAAAGATACATGTAACTGTTAGGTCAATAAATGTTGATATTTGAGACTCTTAATTCCTATATTTTACGTTATGTTCTTGAGTATAATTGAATATTTTAATCTGTTTGTTGAATTTGTGTAGAAGATAGCTCTTGCATTGAGTTTAAAGGTAAAAAGGTGATTTTAGAGAAAGTTTGGAGAAATACCTTTGCAGCACATCTAATTTGTGAAGACCATATCTCCCTCCTTAAATCGAACCATTTTGAGATCTACATGTTTTCGGAAGCCCCGGATGTCTAGTTTCTGATGCACTTTATGGTTTGTTAATTCAAGTTTTCTGGAGGAAGTTATGACAGATTTAACAACTGAAGGTTAGAGTTGAAATAGCAAACCGTTGTGCAATTGCACAACGGTACCCACAGCAGTCCAATAGCAGAGAATCTTGCTTTGCCAAGTGCTGTGACTCCCGAAGCGGTCTTCACAGCGGTTTGACATATTTTTGACAGATTTTCACTCCGAATTGGTCCAGAATTGTCCAAAAACTTCCCAAATCAAATCTTAATGACTATAGAAAACCAAGACATGTTTGAAAACTTCCTAAACTCAATTTACAAGTCAATCGTCAAAAAAGAAATCCAAGTTAGGAAAGGATTCTCATTCCTCGTTTAAATTTTGTTTCCTACTTGGTGAGTTTCCTACAACCAAGCAAATTAGGAATCTACAAGGAGAATCACCTATAAATACCAAGAGCTTCTTCAAGAGGAGAGTAGAGAGTTGGAGATTGAAGATTGAAGACTCCATCAATCTTCTCTTCTTCTACCTTTCTTTAGATTAGATCTATTTATTTATTTTTCTAGTTTTTATTTCTAACTAATTTTCTTATTAGTTAGTGCTAACTTGAAACCCTAGACATGATTTCAATTCCGTAGACAAGTTTTGTTTTAATGAAGTATTATTTTTCTTACATGATGAATTCAATTAATCCATAAGAATTGTTTTTCTATTATTTTTGTTTCTTTGATTGGCCATCTTAGGAGCATGATTTTAGGATCTTTATTGCAAGGATACAAGTCGAACACCATACGAATCTATCATTGGTTGCAACAATTAATTGAATTACGACCCAATTAAGGGAAGTTGATTCATGAATAAGCTAGAATAGATACTATGTTTTAGGGTTCATGTGATATTCATATTCTCTTTTTTCTTAATGAATTCCAATTATTAAATCTAAGTAGACACCATGCTAGGTTATAATTTGGGATACAAGTATTTATGTAGACACCATGCAACTTACATGCAAACTAAGAGAGAATCATAGAGCTTGAATGAGACACCTTCACCTTGTCGTGAATATCTTCATCATGTTCGATTATTTGTTAACTTCGTTATTGTCTGTGGATTGGATGATTGTTTAGTGGTGGATAGGAGGTCCTAACTAGTATTTTCCTTTATTTTATTTCTTTCATTATTTTTCCGCTGTGTTTTTATTTATTGTTTTTCTTTAGTTTAAATAATCAATTCAAAAACCCTCATTCGTGTATCTAAGTTAGAGTCTTTTGTTTTTACATTTTTAGTTAGATTAGACTCCTTGAGTGTCTAAGGTTTAAACTCATTATTTTCATAAGTAATTAATTCTCTGATGGAACAATCCTGGTTTTTCTGTTGTGCTATCGTTTACGATTTGACCACTTGCAAGGTTTTTATTATTTTTGTTGTCCATTTAGACACCAACAGTAACTTTCCCTTTTGAGTCCCTCAAAACGCTACCCATTCCGGCCGAGCCTGGATTGTCGAGCCGTCGACATTAAACTTAAGGGTGTCGAGAGATTGAGGGGTCCATTCCTCAAACTTTGTCTTCTTAGTTGGTTTATAATCAATACAACGAGCCCCTACATCGAGTAGAATTATTGTTAAAGACTCTAAGGATCATCTCTCATGGTGTTTTAACCATCAACCTACACGAAAGTTAACCATATCTAAACATTGAGCAACAACCTAATTTTTTCCATGAAAGACCACAGGATTTCTTGCTTCCCACGTCGTCCACACCACTGCTAAAAACAGTGAACCCTAAGCTCTCTCTCTTGCTTAGTCGAAGGGCATAACCCATGCCATCCCCATAATCAATCCTTTAACGAAGACAAAGAGCAACTCAACACCTCTCATCAACTCGTACAACCAGCCCACAACCTCCAAGTTCATGAGCACAGAAGAAAAATGTGGTCTATTGTTTCACACCCCGAATTACACATATTGCACCACATATATGACACCGTATTGAAACAAAAATGCAACATCACATCCTTTATAGAGATCATTTCTCTTAACAGCAGCCGGACGAACACTACTATTCTCGGAGGGAAAATTCCTTGCCATATGAGGTCATGAGTTGAAGAATCAATTGGAACCAAACTTTCTAAACTTCTTCTAAACGACTTTACCAAAAAAATTCCTTTCGAGTCAAAAAACCAAGCAATGATGTATGGGAACAATTTACGAATAGAAATGTTATTAAAGAATGCAATCAAGCAACTCCATTGATCCAACTCCCAATAAAAAAGGCCTTCTCAACTCCACATTCCAATTCCACTTGTTGTCGAGCCACTTTTCGAACTCTTTAATATTGCCAGGGATTGAATCCCACCATATATCTTCCCAAAAGAACGATCTTTCTTCATTACTAATAATGATCATAATGTCATCATTCAGAATTTTGGATGTATTGGAACCTTCTTGCATCAGACCTTTGATAGCTTTAACAAAAGAAAATGTCAAAAAAGAGCTCCTCCAATTCCATCGAAGACTATTTACGGGTACACCATACTTAGCATATATAAGCCTCTTCCAAAGCAAAGAATCCTCCATACCAAATCTCCACACCCATTTAGCCAACAAGCTTTTGTTGTCTAAAATGTGACAAATCCCAAACCTCTCATTTGACTTGCTTTTGCAAACCGAAGTCAATTAAACAGATGCAGTTTATTCTTTGCTACACCATCACCCCAAAATAAATTTCGCTGCACCTTCTCAAAATTTTCTACCACCCCACTAACATGTTGAACATCGATAAGTAGTAAATAGAATTGCTTGAGAGAACCGCCTTTATTAGAATTAATCTTGTACCCTTGTTAAGAAACTTCATTTTCCATGGCGCCAATTGACTTTCAATGAAAAGCGTCAACGATTTCTAAAAACCCATCACACAAGCTCTAGCTCATAGAGGCAAACCAAGATACATAACTGGTAGCGAGGCTCTCTTACACCTAAACCTCTTAGCCCAATCCTTTTGATCCCCCCTTTCTACGCACCCTAACAACACAAGATTTATGGAAATTTATTCTCAATCTAGACGCTAACTCAAAGCACCTCAAAGTCCTCTTAGCATTTAGAATGGAATCCATCTTAGGCTGGAGAAAAAGAATAGTGTCATCTGCAAATTGAAGATGGAGAATATGAACGTCATTATTGCCAAAAATTACCCCTCTCATCATGTTCAAATCCGAAGCTTTCTTAAATAAAGAGTTCAATCTTAAGATAGCTATGTTGAAAAGAAATAGGGATATGAGCTTTTTAAAGCTTCTCCTAACAAAGGCCATTTGAGCTCCTCTTATGATCGAATTCATTACTTATTTCATACGATTTGCCAAGACTTTAACTAGAATTGTATACATAGAACCCACTATGCTAATAGGTCTAAAATCTCTCATAGATTTCGACATGCAACATTTCGGAATGCAATCGATGAAAGTGTTATTCAATTCTTGTACAATTGATCCATCTGTATGTAATTCCTGAATAAACTTGACTTTTAAGTTTGTCAGAACAAAATACCTTAATAAAAGGTATAATTGCAAAATCAAGTTTTTAAAAATAAAGAGTTTGTCGAAATTGATCTTTTTAAAATTGCCGGCTTTATATAATTTTTGTACCTTGAATTTGACTATATGTAAGACAACCTCATTTAAATATGTAGGTTTACTGGTTGTTGTTTAAATAGAAACTTGTTCTTGGGAAAATGTTGTTTAAATTTGACTAACTGTATTAGAAGTTAACCCAAAGTATCACTGTTGTGAAGTTAAGATTTTCATTTCATAATTTAGGCGTGTTCATCTTGTAGGATTGTTTCCAATTCTGAAGGAAATGACATGAACATCTAATCACGTCAACAACATTAAAAAGTGGGAGTTGGATAATAGAGTTAAAGCCAAGAGTCTATGTTTTGAAAAAATTTCAGAGATTACATATCTCGTTTGCAGTCTCACCCAATTGTTATTTGAAATCTTAAATTCTTATAAATTTTAGAAAAATCCATTTACCTTTAATGAACAAAGATTGTATTTTGTCTTCGATGATGTGTTTACTTAACTGGTTTACCAATAAATGGTAAGCTAGTAACTAGTATTGACAATTTCGGTTCTATTCTTACCAAAAGTATTTAGGTCAGAACTTATGTAAGGAAAATAAAGATATGGTTTCCTTAGATGACCTTGGACAAAAATATCAAAATGTTCGAAGTGATATAGATGAAAACTCGGAAGAATTTAAGCAGCATGTGCGCACATACATTTTATATGTTCTAGGCTCTTTCATTTTTCTGTATTTTTTCCATTGCTACGAGATAAGAATATTCTGAATCGGCTGACTCATGAGGTGGAAAGAGATTGCCTCTTCACCACTTTGTGAGACACATTTTGCATCAATATAGACTTGATACAAACCAGTTGTGTCCTAGATCATTTCATGGTATAACTTAGTTGGTATGTCTTCATTCTCCGGTTAGAAAAGTTGATTTTGAAGCTTCCTAATAACCACAAAGATTGGAAAAATATGTGCTTTTAAGCCTTTTTCATCTTTCTTAATTGCTTGGTCCATGGTTCAATACCTCATGCTTGTGAACGATATCGTGTTCAACAGGTTTTCGTATCTCCTAGGTCATATCTCTGCCAAACAAAGTATGTAATTTGTTAATTTGCAATTTTTTTATTCTGCTAATCTATTGATTGATTGCTAGGTAGGGCCTTGTCTTAAAGAATGAACTCAACCAGTGTTGCAAAAATTATGATTAATAATTTATCTCCAAATTTTAATGCTCTGAAGTGTACGAACAGAAATATAGTATAGCAATCGAAGCACAAATATCATTCCTATAGAGACTGAATCAATCCTACAATTCTAATTTGTTGACGGTGACTTTTGGGTCATATAAAGTCTACCATGCGTCCAACAAATCGATATGAATTAATAATTAATTTATAAAGTAAGAAAGAAAGTTTATCATATAAAACACGAGATTTTACGTGGAAACCCCAAGAAGGCAAAAAACCATGGTTGCCGGAGACGACAAGGAAGAAATTTCACTATGAATATCAAGCTTTACACACTCAATCTCTTTTATGCTCTCGCAGTTATCAGCTCTTGTAACTACCAGTCTTCGTAACTCCTTTACAATGGTTTTTAAGGGTCTATTTATATGAGCATAGAACCCTAATTCTTCATGTACAAGTAAGGAAAATAAAGTAAATTAATAGGACTCTAACTTACTAGAGTCGTCCTAATCTTCTTTCATGTTTCGTGCCTTTTGTGCATTAAAGGAATTAGATCTCTTGCTAGATCTGGACTATGGTATCTATATGGAAATTTGTTTCCTTACCAGAGTGTACTTCATGGTTCCTTGTTTAGGCAAGATTCTTTCTTTACGTATTTGAGTCGTGGTTGTTTTGAACTTAATATCTTCCACGTGTTGCTTAGCTGACCGGTCATCTTACCCGACCAAATCTCTTATACCTTGATCAATTACTCAATACCGACCGTATTCTTCAACCCAATCGGTTAGTTAAACCGATCAGATCATCTGTACCTGATCGGTTTAGTTACCCTGATCGAGTTATATTCGTCAGACTGGACTCTTTGGTCTGGTCGGCTAGTTGAACCCAATCAGTCCATCTCTACCCGATCGATCTGTTTGACCTGATTAAACAAACTTTATCCGATCACTCAAATAAACCTGACCAGATTTTGAGACTATCTGTTGGTCAACTTGTGTTGATCTTTTATGGTTAACTTTCGATGACATGGCATGTCTAATCACCGCGTCTCCTAGTAACCATGATGTTCTGTTAGTCCTCAAGATTTTACTAGTAACAATACCCCCATAAATATCTGAATCGAGCATCTTATTCTACTCTAAAGAAAGACTAGCTCGGTGAAGTATAATTAATTCTACCTTCACTCTTGTCCTTTAGCTCATTAATGTCAATTTCACCTTGATGATTATGTATTTAATTTCAGCCACAACATTCGTTTTGTCCAAATGATTTGATGGGACATATGGACTTGTGACGGCCCATTTTTTTCTCTTTGAATGACATCTGTCAAGCCTTCGGTAGGTGCATGGAAAGCAGTATTCAGAAATTGTGCACCAACTTCCACTCGCACGCTTATCTTTCCAGGTGAAGGATGACGTCATCTTTTATTATAAATTTTGAAACCTCTTCGTTATCGATTTATCACAAACTTCCTCTGTAACCTATCTTTTTCAAAAATCTTAACCCTAATCTTTTCGCCTCATTCTTTATTGGCCATTTCCTCAAAGTTCTCTACTACTATCAAGATCAAGATTTGTTAAAACCAACGTTTATTGCTTCTTACCATCTCGAAACAATTGGGTACAGATCCCATCACTCGTCACCATTTCGTTGAGTTATTGATTCGTGTTATTGAGGTTGGTGACAAGGAAAATGATAATAGGATTGAATCTTTATTAAGAAGTCATCCTCAAGCATCTACTCCTCATACCCAACCCGTAGCTTTCAGCGTTGATTATTCAATCACGCGTTCTAAGTTTAGGCTTTCCCATACTAATCCTAATATTTATTCTGTTGATCCATGTCCAGAAATGACGAGGCTAACACGTACAGGTCAAGGTAGCAAGCCCGCTGCTAAAGCTCCTCCACAAATCGATCTAAAGATCCCTTTTCAACTCATTAAGTTGGAAGATGTCCTCAAAAGGTGTCGAGCACATTTGTTAAAATTTTCCGCCTCCCAGCCTTTTGCTTTTGATTCTGAGGTAAATGAGGTTACCGGTCAGGAGATTGATGATTATGCCAAGAGATTTGACATTCCACATTTAGGTTCTTCCTCGATGATCAGTGAGCAATCAGGAATCCATCCATGGACGCCATTGCCATTTACAGGGTTATGCTCTCTTCTGGAGTAACTCTGCCCGTCTAGTCTTTGATTGCCAGGTTCATAGCGGAGGCTGGAATCACATATACTCAGCTGACTTCCAACTCATACAGGATCCTGATCGGGCTATAACACTTATGGAAAAAGATTGGTGCGAAGAACCCGCCGACTCCTAGAGAGATTCACCATTTCTATACTCTCAGTCGATTAGACGCTGAAGGCACTTTCCATTTTCAATTTGTCTGCGCCAATCACTGGATCCCTTAGAAATTTAAGGAAAAGCCACATCCTTCATCTCACAAGGATCATAAAGGCTTTATTTGGGGGTTCCCCTCATTGAACAAGTATTGGAAGAATAGTTGGTTCTTCGTTTTGGGCTATTGGGGGTGAGGTAGTAATGGTTGATGGTCGTCAAGATCTGAGCAGGAATTGTGTCCTAAGACATTTCTTTAGCCCAAACATCTGTAAAAAATCTCCTAATACGTTGACCATGCAAGAAGCCGATCGGGTGGTCTTTTCTGCCACTCGATCTTGGGAAGATAGAGACCGTTGCTTATTGCTGGTGGAGATATACCTAATCGATCTAGGGCTTTTCCTAGCCATCTCATCGAACCATAAACATTGTGAGTTCATATCTCCCTTGATCTGTTTGGTGCTTATCTGTGTTTTCACCACTCTAACACATAATTCCAATAATGTTTGGGACTGTTTCCAATGTTTGATAATGTTATCGTGACCGGTAAGCAAGCCGAGAAGGCTAAAGGCATGGATAGAGCCAGTCAAAAAGAAGCTGCTGAGAAAATAGCTCAAGGAATAGCTCCTCCTGAACACGACTTGGTGGAACATACTTATGTTCTTGATCCCAATGTCACCTCCCCCTTGTCATCTAAACATAAGTGGAGGAAGTCTACATACCTCCTAGGGATTCAAAGAGGAAATTCATTAAGGAATCTGCTGCTAGAAAGGTTGTAAAAAGGGCACTAAGAACTTCTACTTCCAGCACTCTTCATCATGATCATTTAGTGGATTTTGTAGTAGAAGAGGTGATCAGGGCTGAAGCTGAGCTGACCGCTCATTTTGTAGGACTTAGGGTAGGCGTCCCAGAAGAAAAGGATGACAATCAGGGATCGTTAAGGGACTTAGTATCATGAGAGATGCATTCGAAGAGCCGATCTGACTGTCATTCCGCAGTACATGCTCATCTATCATCTGATCAAGCTCCTCAATCAACTGGTCAGATTCCTCAATCAACTAGTCAGATTCCCCCTCCCACCATCTAGGTTATCCGACCCATCGAGTAGGCTCCTATTGACTATCCCGCTGAGCGCTCTTGTGAGGCTCAGATGAATTTAATGGTGAACCGTAAGATAATATTCAAAGATTTTGACTCTGATTATGTTCCTGACAACTTGTTTGATCATGCGGTAGATCAAACTGATAAGTCCTCCACTCATTCAGATCGACCGTCAAATGCTGATGTGAATCCTGTTGTTGGTAAAGTCATAGTGGGTCAAGCTAGTGTCACCAGCCCAACGCGAACTAGCACCGCACCCCCAAGGATTGTTCCTGAGATGGCATTCCTATCTTCAATAAGTTAACATCAGCCAGACTACTGATGCTGGCAAAAAAGTTACCCCTTAGGTTGGAGTTTAGACCGAGGGGACTAAAAGAACTTAAGGTGCATCTACCAGAAAAGCTTAAGACGTATCTATGACAACCGGGGCAACTACTGCAGGTGTGCTTCCCGTTAGTTTGGCAGGGCTCAGTCAACCCGATCCCCAATTGTAGAGTCAAAAGTAAGTATCTTCTTCGATAACTCATTCTGCAAGGAGAAAAACTGACCTACCTCAACGCCAAACGCCAAACGCCTATCCTTAGCAAGCCTTGCTCCGAATCAGAAACCCACCCCCTCCAATTCTCACGTACGACCTTCTGATCCCTTTGACATACTGCGCTCCATGTCAGCTGACAAAGTATATATCGGGGAAGGATACTAGAGGGATTTTAGGAATGCTACATATGGTGACCGGATCTACCCTGTTTTCAACAATGGTATATATGTGAGTATCCAACATCTTTTAGTAGTTCTTATTGCTCAGAATAACTATTATGTTTCTTCCTTATAGGTTGTGGAAGAGTTGACTCAGGCATTGATTACTAGGAGAGGCAAAGTGAGAAGATCTCTAGATTGAAGAAGCAGCTTGCCGAGAGAAACGAGGTGCTTAAATCTGCCTCATCCAAGAAATCACAGATAAAAAAGGCCTACGAGGACAGATTGAAACAGTGTGAATTTACTAAAGTTGCCTTAAGAGGATTGTTGGCAAACACTGAGACAATGGCTTCAGTGGCTAGTGAGAATGCCACTAAGCTCACTTTTAAGAATGGCCAATTGGTGGTGGACTTGGCTAAGGCTAAATCACGGTACACCAATCTCGAGCAGAGGGCCATCTTGGCTAAACTGGCAGCTATTAAGCTTGAAGAGAAAGCTCTGATTGCCAAAGAAACCTTAGCCTCTGCTTAACAGTCGATGCTTGAATCTTAACAAGAATCTGAAGAGGCCAAACTGCGCTATGAAAAGCTAGCTGAGGATTTAAGTCACCAGCAGGTTACCATGAAAACTCTCTCCAAAGAGGTCATTGTGGCTCATGAGGTTCATGTCGTTGATTGGTTTAAAAGATCTCCAGCTTTTGACGTCATCATGCTAAAAGAATTTGAGTACGGGCTCTGCATTGCTCGCATATTCTTTGGCAGCAAAGAATGGACCCTTGAGAGTGTTCGGCATATATGGGATGCCAAGATCAAGAAACATCAACCTGAATCTTTTGAGGCTATTAAGAATCAAAGGATGAGATGGCAGGCCTATTGTAAGTCGGTCAGGAAAGAACCCCATATTATGCATCTGGAATTGCTCTCTGAGTCCTCCCTCATGACTTTTCATACTAATGAGAAGACCGACATCTTGGGTGAGTAGATTGATGTTGGGACTATTATTTCTTCATGACCGACAACCCAGACAACATCATCTGGTCAGATTTCAAGGACCTGGCCAGATTTCAAGGACCTAACCGAAGGTTATGGGGATGACCCCCTGGTGGTTCTAGGCCGGGAGCCCCCTCAGGCACATCAAAGGCTTGACCTAGAGTTTCCACATTTTCTTCTATTTTGTAACTACCTTTTGTAGACTTTATGATCATAATTACAAGTTCCTACGATTGTTTTCCCTGTCTTTATTGTTATGTTAAGCTGAGTAACTTGTTTGGATAACCTAATTGAATAACTGATCAATTGGTATAAGACATAAACTACCCATTGGCTTAACCTGACTATACAATAAATCTGGATAGGATCTTTCTAATTGATTTAGCGCTGGGTATCTCATTACCTCAGCTCAACGAAATGTCTTGTAGAATTGGTTCTTTAAGCTTGATCGTGCGTACCACTAAATCAATCGCTTGTGACTCTGACCACTTCTCAAACTAATATGTTTGTTTTTATCAAACCGATTGTTTCTGATATGATCAACTGTCTTATAAAACTGATCATATTTGGTGTGACCAGTTGCCTTGTTAGTTGGTCGTACATATTCTGACCAATTATCTAATAATAATTGATCTGAGCAGTTATATTATTAACTGATCATACTTACTCTGATTAGTTATCTTATTAACTGATTATATTTAACCTAGTTAGTTATCTTGTTAATTGATCATATTTGATCCAACCAATTATCTCATTAATCAATCTTATTTAAACCGATCAGCTATCTTATTAACTGGCCATTTTTTAATTATTCGGATATCAGTCTTTGAAATTTATCCTTCTAGACTGCTTTGATCAATCTCGATTCTTGCCAAGTAGTGTTCTTTTATACCATTTACATGGTATCTTATTTATAGACTCTTGTCTTTTATCTGGTAACTAAGTCACTGGAACGTCTCCTGGTAGTCTGGTACTTAAGACTTATTGAACGGGGATGTTTTATATCTCGTTTGACCTAACTTAGCCAAGTACCTCATCAACCGGCAATTAAGTATGAGTAATTCATTGTCCGACTAAACTTCACGCATCCCATCAGTTTTTAATACCTGAAGGCGTGCTAACAGTGCTTCTTATGCACCCAGTTAGTTTCGGTGAGTATGCATTGTCTTTAGACTTTGCTTTCGGCCTTCTCACTAGGCCCCCCGAGTGGCAGTTGGCCTTGGCAAACTTAGGCGTTCAGGCTTGTCCTTATAGGCGAGGACATATTCGTTTTCAACACCTTTCTTGGTCTTTGAAGAATATCTCCCTCAATGAGCATTTTATTAATAACTTCCATCTAAAATGTTTAACAAACAATAACTGATTAGAATAAAAATTGAAATAACCACCCAAATCTAATGCTTAACATCAAATAAGAAATAGTAGACAGAGAGAAGCCATTCAAGGGTAGTAGATCTTTAAAGGCCGGGGTAACTCTTCCCCCTTTGAACAGGTAAGGCGATATGCTCCATGCTCCATGCCCAGCTATCCCGACCACCTGGTATGGTCATTCCCACTTGTCTGCCAAGAAGCCGGCTGCTTTTGCCTTTGTATTTGGGGATACTCTTCTTAGGACCAGGTCCCCAAGCTGGAATCTTCTTATCCGGACATGGGAGTTATAGTACCTGGCTGCTCTTTACTGGTAGGCCACGTTTCTTACTTGCGCCATATCTCCTTTCTCCTTTCTCCTTTCTCCTTTAGCTCGTCTAGATTTTGTTCTAGCATGCTCATATTTCCTTGAACTGGTATAGCTGAACTCTTGGGGAGGCATGAACTATCTGACCAGGTTGTTGTTGTGCCTATCAAAAAGATATTTTAATTAAATCTACCTCACAAATGCAATGAGTCAAATGACTAGTATAGCATGTAAGCAAGGGTTATTCCCACAGAGAAATGGTATCCGTCTAACTGTCTCTAGCTAAAGCGTTATTGAAAGCAATGTAAATAGAACATGGAAGTGGTGAGAATGGTGTGTGTGGAGTGTATGCATAATGTGGATGGTGAGTGAGGTGTGTAATTAAAATAACCTAAAACTAAACTAGACTAGGGATAGAAATGTAACCGGGTGCTTGCCTTTCTTAATCTAACTACATGGAAATCAATTACACTACAAAGCAATATAAATTAGTCTACTCCTAAAGGCAAAGCACCCTAGCTACGAAAATAAATGTGGCTTAGAGAGATGCAAGATAGTGGTTACAATAGGTACATAAGTTCACTAAACACACAAGCTAGTCATGTTGATTATAAACATTCAAGCACCATTCAAAACAGATTCATGGGCTAGTTCTCTTGATTAAGAATTCTTAAACCAAATTATCTATTATTACGAATCATTTGTTGATTAAGGAATACCAAAATCAATTCTCATCACTCAACCAAAGGCATGGAATGAGCAATTGTGTCTAGGTCTAGACCCATTAAGCATAAGAACAATACACCGAACAACCTATTCTAGCATAAGCATGCATAAATCAAGTTCCCTCTATTCAAGAGTTAACAATAAAGATCCATTCACAGTTAATCAGCCGGAACACAGATGTGTTATTTCACTTGAATCAATCCATACATATCGATTCCCTTTTGTCACCAACATGCAAACAAGAGTAAGACTCTACTTTTACACTACATCATTTGTTTATACTAAGTTACACTACATCATTGTTTTAATCTAAAGTCTCACTTATGCAAACATATCAATTTCTACTCATTCACCAATATACATGTCAAGAAAATAGATATAGAAATAAGCTCAAAGAATAGAGTCAAGATCCAAGTTGAATCTAAGTAAATACCATATATAACAAGCTCAAGTATTGGTTTACAAATATTCCCTAATGAGGATTACACATCAAGGAAATAGAAAATAAAACAAAGAGAAGAGTTTAGAGATAACCAAGATCTCTATTTCATTTTGCTCTCATTCTCCTTGGATCTACTTCAAAGATGGATGGAAGAAATTTAGAGGTGGTGGTGGTGAGACATCCATGGCGGAAAACCTCCATGGAAGCCTTTGAAGCTCCTCTCTCTCTTTTGTGGTGTAGAAGAGAAGGTGTTGGTGTCTATCTAAGATTGGATATTTTAGAGTTGGATATTTGAGAGATATATTTAAAGACCAACAAGGTGGGATATTTATAGTGTTTGAAGGTTAGATATTTCTTGGGTGTGAAAATTCAAGTTTTACCCTCCAAAATCATGTGATCTACAAGTAGATAAGGTTATGCCGACATAGATCTGCGAGTTAGAACTCACAGATTCATTTAGCAGATTTCTTTCTGCTGGTTGGTACTCGCATATCTGAATGTCAGTAGGTTCTGGGTAACTTCTGCGACTTTAATCTGCTAGTTCGAACTCCCAGTATGAAGTAGTAGATCAGGTTTTGCTGGCATGTGGTCGCAGTCTGACTTGGCAGTCTTCTCTGGAGTGTTTCTGGGAGTTGAATTTGAGAGTTGAATCTGAGAGTTGAATCTCGCAGCTTGAAGTAGCAGTTTCCTCTGGACTATATTTGCGACTTGGATTTTCATGCTAACAATTAATCAATACAAAGAAAATTTCATTTTGATATAGAATAATGTGAACACAAGACTCAAGAACCTAACATACACATCATGGTGATACACATGCACAAGTCATGCACACAACACACAACTGCAACAATTCAATTGTTGTGTGTTTTTGCGCAACAGGCACGCACTCCCTTGTGCAATGTGGCCCATGCATACGAAAGCGACCATGCGCATGATATGAAAGTAGCCATGCGCATGATGCGATAAGGCTGCACGTTCGTAGGCGCTAGGGCTGCGTGTACGGGAGCTTGTTTGGGCCAATTTTGGGAAATCCCTGGCCTCCGAAAAGTGTTAGAGTAACACCTGAGCTTTATAGGATTTAATCCATGAGATGGATCCATTAAAAATGAATCAAGTTGGACTTGATTTTTGGACCGAAAGATTCAGAAGACGAAACTTGAAGAAGATGGATTACAAGAAGACCAAGGAATACCTTGGATAATTTTTGTAATTAGATATTTTTTTAAGTTAGATAAACCCGTCGTACTCGGTCAATTCCTGTATGCTTTTATTATATGATAATTAAAGCATTGCCATGCATACACATGCCATATAGATTAGTAGTGCCTACACATGCATTTTATTAAATGTCATGCTTGAATAATAGCCATTCTCATTATGTGTTTTTTTTAATGTGATTAAAATTTTTTGCAAATCACATAATTGGCTATAAATAATGAGATTAGTTTTTAGAATAAAAACTTGGTACTTCTCATTAATAACTAGTCTTTTAATTAAAATTTTAATTAGTTAGATTAGTTAGGTCCTTCAGTTAATATTAGTTTTAATTAGATTAAAGCCCTAATATAATTGGACCTAATAATGTGATTAGTTTTTATAGTTAAAACTTGCTAAATCACATTAAATAATTCTAGTCTTAGTAAAATTGTTTACATTGAATAGAATTTGAATAATGAACTAGATTTTTAGTTTGTTAAAAATCGGATTAGTTTATTTGTTATTAGAATAATATTCTAATAATTTGTTTCATATGCCCTAGACATTTAGATTGAAATTAACTGTTTAATCTTAGTAATATCTAGGTGCATTAAGTGAAAACCCTAATTCTAAAATAGTGAGTGGGAGAGGGATATATGACATTATATCCCGCAGTTTCCATCATTAGTTCAACACCGTGAGATTTAAGTGGGCATCGAGACGGCTTTGTTTTCGTCCTCCCTAAGGAGGGTCTCCTTGAGAATCAATACCAATGTTGACTTCCTAACGGATAGGGTTTCTGAGTGTATTTTGGGATTGACCGACCCTAAGGCAGCAATTCTCAAGTTATGCTTAAGAGATCTAAAATGGTTGGTTACACTCACAAGGTTTTAATTAAATTTGTTAATTATAAACCTGACTGAAATAAACGATGGTTGAATGATAGAGGAATAAGAGTTATTATGGTATATCATTTGATTGAGAATGTCTCGATCCAATATGCAAGTATTTGACCGACCTTAAGGCGGCACTTGCTTGTGGTATGTTGGATTGTCGTGGCGTAGAAACAGTTTTTAGGGATTTTCTTGTTCATTAAATATGTTCATGCATCATATTTAATTTTATGCCAGACATTGACATGTGAATTAAATGTATGGTTGAATGAATTCTTTATTTATGTTTTTTCAGCAATGTCTTCTGCACTATTACAAATCCTTGCTAATGACAAACTAACCGGAGAAAATTACACAAAATAGAAACATCACATTAATGCAATTTTGGTCACCAAAGACCTAAATTTTGTGTTTACGAAGGAGTTTCCTCCACAGCCTGATCTTAATGCCTCACGAAATGTTCATGAGGCATACCAGAAATGGGTCTCAGCTGATGAGAAGACCATAACTTATCTATTAGCTAGTATGACAGAAGTGTTTGTTACAAAGCAAGAAAGAATGACTACAACACTCAAAGTCATGGAGTCATTGCAAGTTATGTTCGGGTAGCTCTTTGAGTAAAAGCGGCACGAAGCTGTTCGTTCTGCAATGCTTGCTCGGATGAAGGAGGGTGCGTCTGTTCGGGAACATGTGCTGACCATGATGTCCTATTTCAACATGGCAGAAGTCAATGGCGGGGCCATTGATGAACCTAGCCAGGTGAGCTTCATACATATGACTCTTCCAAAAAGCCTCGATCAGTTCACAAGCAACTATAAGATGAACAAATTGAGGTTCAGTCTGATTCAGTTGCTTAATGAGCTCACTACCTTTGAGTCTATGACGAAGGATAACAAAGGTAAGACCGGTGAGACAAATGTTGCTGAACCATCTTCATCTGGATCTAAGAAGAGGAAGAGGTCTGCTGGCAAGGCTAAGGGTAAGCCCAAACCCAAGAAAGCCCAAAGCAAGAAGAAAGGCACCTTCACCGACAAGGATAAAGGCAAAGGAAAATGTTTCCATTGCGACAAGGTTGGTCATTAGAAGAGGAATTGTCCTCAATATCTAGAGGAGGTTGCCAAGAAGAAAAAGGTAAAAAGTAAATGTGATTTACTTGTTATTGAATCATATTTAGTGGACGATGATTCTTCACCTTGGATAGTTGATTCAGGGGCCACTAACTGTGTTTGCTCTTTTTTACAGTGGACTGATTCTTGGACAGAGCTTGAGGATGGAGCCTTCTCTATGATTGTTGGGTCAGGGGATGTCGTGTCTGCAAGAGCAGTGAGAGTAGTTAGACTCCAGTTTGAAAATTGTTTTCTTATGTTGAACTCTATTTATTTTATTCCTAGATTTACAAGAAATTTGATTTATGTATCCAAAATTTTGGAACTATTATATTCTGTTTCTTTTAAGAATAAGTCAGTTATTGTTTCTTGAAATGATTCAGATATTTGTTCAGGTGTAAATGAAAATAACTTGTATGTTTTAAGACCGTTAATTCATACATCACTGCTCAATGTTGAATTGTTTAAAGTTGAAAAACTTAAAACAAAATGATAGAAAATTTCTCCAGATAATGAAACGTATCTATGGCTTCTAAGACTTGGTCATATTAACCTTGACAGGACGGACATAATAGTTAAAAACGGGCCTTTAAGCCAGTTAGAGGTTGGCACCTTACCTGTATACGAATCATGTTTAGAAGGTAAAATGACCAAGAGACCTTTTACTGGAAAATGGCTTATAGCTAAGGAACCACTAGAGCTTATACACTCAGACATCTATGGACTGATGAATGTTAAAGTAATGGTTGGTTATGAGTATTATGTCACTTTTATATATGACTACTCTATATACATATATGTCTACCTAATGCAACGTAAGTCAAAAACTTTTAAAAAGTTTAAAGAATTCCGAGCTCAAGTTGAGAACCAATTAGGCAAGAATATCAAGGCTCTACGATAGAATCGTGGAGGTGAGTATCTTAACCAAGAGTTTGAAGACTACTTGGCTGAGCATGGGATTGTATCCCAACTCATAGCTCCTAGAACACCATAACAGAATGGTGTTGTAGAGAGGAGAAACAGAACCCTGATGGAAATGGTGAGTTCTGTTATTAGTTTCTCATTATTACCAAATTCCTTTTGGGGATATGCACAACAAACGGCGGTATACATTTTAAATATAGTCTCATCCAAATATGTTCCTAAGACTCCCCTAGAGTTATGGAATGGTCGTAAAGCTAGTTTGCGACATTTTTGCATATGTGGGTGTCCAATACATGTACTGAAGAAGATAACTAGAAAGCTGGACCCTAAGTCTATGGTTTTCTTGTTTGTGGGTTATTCTAAGGAGACTAGAGGTGGATACTTCTATAGTCATGAGGAGAACAAAGTATTTGTATCGACAAATGAAACTTTTCTTGAGGATAACTATATGAGTGATCGCAAAATTGTATTAAATGAGATGGAGCCTAATACGACTAGTGCTTAGTCAACAAGAGTTGTTGATCCATTAACATCTGATAGTCAAATGATCCTTAGTCAGGAAATACTACCACATAGACGTAGTGCGAGGGTTGTACGACAACCTGAACGGTATGTGGGTATCGGAGAGGGACGAGATGTCATCTCTTATGATAGTGTGGATGATCCATTGACATTTAAGAATGCAATGGAAGATCCTGACAAAGAGGAATGGCTTAAAGCCATGAATCTAGAGATGAAGTCCATGAAGTCTAACTCAGTTTGGGAACTTGTAGACTTATCGGATGGGATAGAACCTATAGGGTGTAAGTGGATCTACAAAAAGAAAGAGAGGAGTAGACGGGAAGGTAGAGAGCTACAAGGCAAGGCTAGTGGCAAATGGTTATACCCAAAAAGAGGCGGTCGATTATGAAGAGACCTTCTTGACAGTAGCCATGTTTAAGTCTATTAGGATTCTCTTATCCATTGATGCCTATTTTGATTATGAAATTTGTCAAATGGACTTCAAGACTGCATTTTTAAATGGAAATCTTGATGAGAGCATTTATATGATGCAACCAGAGGGATTCATGTCTCTAGATCAAGAGCAAAAGGTTTGCAAGTTGCAAAGGTCCATTTATAGACTAGAGCAAACATCTAGATCATGGAACATGAGGTTTGATAATGCTATCAAAACTTGTGGTTTCGAGCAAAACGTCAATGTGCCTTGTGTCTGCAAGCGCATCATTGACAAAAAAGTAGTTTTTTTAGTTCTATACTTAGATGTTATCCTACTTATTGGGAATGACGTAGGGGTATTGTCGGAAGTAAAGGGTTGGCTGGCTAGCCAATTCCAAATGAAAGATTTGGGAGATGCGACTTATGTTCTAGGGAACCAATTAATTAGGGATCGTAAGAACAAACTCTTAGCATTGTCTCAGGCATCGTATATCGATAGGATACTTATGCGATTTTCGATGCAGAACTCCAAGAAAGGTAATTTACCTTTTAGGCATGGAGTTCACTTGTCTAAAGAAGAGTGTCCTAGGACACCTCAAGAAGTTAAGGATATGAGACATGTTCCCTATACGTCTGCAGTAGGCAGTCTAATGTATGTCATGTTATACACGAGATCTAATATCTGCTTCGTAGTGGGAGTAGCCAGTTGGTTTCAGTCGAACCCAGGATTGGATTATTGGGTTGTTGTAAAGGCCATTCTAAAGTATCGTCGCAGAACGAGAAACTATATGCTGGTATATTCCGGGCAGGATTTGATCTCGTTAGGATGTACAGACTCTGATTTTTCAGTCAGACAGGGATTCTAGGAAATCCACGTCTGGATCAGTTTTCACCCTTGGTGGTGGAGCTATAGTATGGAGGAGTGTTAAGCAATCATGTATTGCTTACTCCACCATGGATGCCAAATATGTAGCAGCTTGTGAAGCAGCTAAAGAGGTTGTCTGGCTCCATAAGTTCTTGACTGATCTAGAAGTTGTTTTAGATCTGGATAAGCCCATCACATTTTATTATGATAACAGTGGTGTTGTGGCTAATTCCAAAGAACCAAGAAGCCACAAAAGAGTGAAGCATATAGAGAGCAAATATCATCTCATCATAGAGATAGTGCAGAGAAGGGATGTGACCGTGACCAAGATAGCGTCGCTGGACAATCATGTTGATCCATAGACAAAGACCTTAATGGATAAAGTGTTTGAAGGTCACATGGAGGGTCTAGGGTTACGAGGTATGTCTCACATGCTTTAGTGCAAGTGGGAGACCTAAAGCTTGTAATTTGTAAATGTGAATGAAACATTAATAAAAGAAGTAGTTTGTTCATTCTATAAATTTGTCTCATATATTTATATCATGTGTACTTAACATCCAAGATTGTCGGATGTAATCTTTAACTGAGTATATGAGTGTCATATATAGAGGAATTCAATTTGAGATGAGCAATCTAAAGAGTCTGTAGATAGCAAATAGAGCTGGGTACTTTATTTGTGGTTAATCTATAGTTGCGGTCCATTCCGTAATGTATGGTGGTCTTATCCTAGACTATTCATATGGTGATATGAGAATGGAGGCACCGTATATGATGTGATCATATAGGACTGGGCCACAATCTATATGAATCTCTCACCAAGATCTGTTACATGATGAAATTCATATATATCGACTAATGATCGCTATATATGGGTGATCTTAATCCTGAGTGTCTTATTGACTCTTTCAGATTAGATCGTGGTTTTGATATACCATGGGTGAGATCGGAGTTGCATTCCCAGTTAATAACTTCGTATGTTGAAATCGCGGTTTAGCTTGTGGCTAGGAAGGTCTTTACATAATAGTGGAATTCACTCTTTCTTGCGAGAAGTAGATAGTAGTTCCCTTAAGGGTTGATTTGGGGCTTGAACAATATAAGCACTCTCCTTCTTCAGTAAAGGAAGTTAGGATTTATTATTCATTAGAGAATCAACGGTACTTAATGGAAAAGATATAATTAGAGGGGTATAACGGACTTTATAACCTAGCTCTAATTATAAACTACTTGTGGAGGATCATAATGTATGCAATAGATATATCAATGGCAATTGTAATTTCGGTTTGTGTAATACATCTACAGTTGCGAGAGTGTAGCCTCAGGTTTTAAGTGGAATAACTTCGAGGTTAATAATCATGAAATATTAATTAAAGCGTTTAATTAATTATTTCTATGTATTATTGGAGCTCAAAACTGTGGGTCCATTAGGTCCCCTTACTGGCCCGGAAAGTTGATGATAACAAGGATCACGGTTAATTAATTGGATGGTCTAATTAATTATGTTACGAAAGTAACAAGATATTTACTCAAGGAATTAATTTAATGATGAGATTATTTAATTAATATATTATTAATTAATAAATTAATAATTGAGAATTATTAATTAATAATTGGAGATTACAGGTTCGAACCATGACTGAGACAAAGGATAAAATAATGAGATTATTTTATTTCCTAACTAGGTCAAGTGTTCAAGCCTTAGTGAACTAGGGTTATGTGGGATTTAGAATCCTATACTAACTTGGTCACTAAAATACTAGTTATCTTATTTTAAATATATAGAGATGTATTTGGAAAAGGATTAGTATCTTGTTTTAAAATATATAAAGATATATTATTAAAAACAAGGAGACTAACTGATTGAGAATATACAACAAATAAAAAAAGAAACAAGAAAGAAAGTGGTGCGGCCACGAAGAAAAATATAATTTTTTTTTGGTTCTTTATGATTCAAGTGGCCGAATTCCATATACACCAAAACAAGAGTTGTTTTGTGTTGTTTCTACAACCTCCATGCAACCTCCTGAAGCCCGTGACGTGCCCACACACAGTTGCCGAAACCTGAGAGATAGCGAGGAAGATCCAGTGGTACAAATCAGAAAGCAAATTCAAGAATTAAAGAATGAAGGAGTTAGCCTTGAGGTATGATTTCGAATCCTACCTTTTATTTATTTTTATATATCGTACACGATTTTAAAATCGCTTATAAATATTTTTTAAAAAGGTTTTAAAAATCCCTTCTGTTGCGCGACTCTAGGCTTACATTTGTCTGCCCAGTTCCCCCTTTCGGTATCAAACTTGGCTTTCAAGGTGTGTTTAATAAAAAATTTTTACAGCTTTAGTTTGCCCGTTGGTCTGTGGATGGGCAAGTGTGGTATGGTAGTTCCTGATGCGGTACATATTGCACATCTCACTAAAATTATCATATCAAATTGGGGTTCCATTATCAATGATGATTGTGTCTGGAATCCCCAATCAATAGATGATATATTTCTTCACGAAGCTAGTGGTGTTAGCCTAGATTATATGTACCAGTGCCTATGCCTCAGCCCATTTCGTGAAATAATCCATTACCACAATAACATGCTTTGCCCCTCATTTGGTTGTAGTTGCTATCAGACCGATCAGATCTATCCCCCACATTGCAAATGGCCATGGTGAAATCTAGTTCTTCAGCCACTCGGGTGGTTGCCTGATATCGTTTGCGATCCTTTGGCATGTCTCACACTTTTCCGCCATTGCCTAGGTTTGGCCAGTAGAAACCTTGCCTAAGAGTTTTATAAGCCAAGCTTTTACCCATAGAGTTATTCCCGCATACTCCATTATGTATGCTTTTCAAGACTTTATCAGCTTCAACCAGGCCAACACACCTTTATAGGGCATTTGAGAACCCTATTCTATATAGCTCTCCGCTAACTATTAAGTATCGGGTAGCCCTATACCTGACCCGTTTTGCTTCTTCCGAGTCCTCAGGGAGAACATTTCTCTTCAAGTAATCTCTGATCAGGGTCATCCATGTGGTATGCCCTCTCTCGACCACTCTACCATCAGCTATTCTAAACTTTTAATACTAGGCTGCTTAAGGTGCATTACTGGGATTGTTTTCGTCCAAGTATTAATGGTTGTTGATGAAAATTTTGATAAGGCATCTGCCTTCTCATTCTTTTCTCATGGGATCTAAGTGACCTTGTAATTCTTGATTCTCCCGAGCAAGGCTTTGGCTATCTCGAGGCAGACGATCATGTTGTCATCCTTTGCTTGGTGCTCATCAAGGACCTGGTTGACCATGACCTGGGAATCGCTGAAGATCTCTATTTCATCTGCACCTAAGGCTGTACAAACCCTGAGCCCTGCTAGAAGTGCTTCATATTCAGCCATATTATTTGTAGCCTTGAAGTCAAATCTCAAGGCACATTCCACTTAATCACCTTCCGGGGTAGACATCACTATACCTGCCCCGGTGGTATGCATTTTTTCGACCCATCAACATGTAGCTGCCATTGAAAGATCTTCATTTCCTTCTCTTCATGCATCATAGCCACCTCGTCATTAGGTTCAATGAACTCGGCGATGAAATCTCCTACTGCTTGGCCTTTGATTGAAGCCCTTGGCAAGTAGGTGATGTCAAACTCGCTCAGCTCAACCGCCCATTTTATCAACCTTCCTGACACTTCTAGTTTGGACATAATTTACTTGAGCGGGCAATCTGTGTAGAAATCGACCTTGTATGCTTGGAAGTAAGGCATTAGCTTCCTTGATGTTGTTACAAGTGCCAATGTCATCCGCTCAGCTGCTGAGTACCTCGTTTCTGCTGGGAGTAAGGCCTTGCTGGTGTAATACACTGGCTTTTGTACTCCTTCATCTAACCTAACCAGCATTGAACCTGTAGCCACCGGCGTGATTGACAAATACAAGTACAGAGTCTTGCCATCTACCCGTTTTGATAGGATCAGAGCCTTGCCAAAATACTCTTTAATCTGTTAGAAATCTTTCTCACACTCTTCAATCCATTCCACACATTTTCCTTTCCTTGTGGCTTTAAAGAAGGGAAGGCATTTATATGTCGACCGGCTGATGAACCGGTTCAGTGAGGCCAAGCACCCGGTCAGCCGCTGTATTTTTTTTAAAGTCGTAGGGGACCTCATATCTTTCAATGCCTTTATCTTGTCAGGGTTGACCTCGATTCTTTTTTGGTGGACTTGAAAACCGAGGAACTTCCCTAAAGGCACCCCGAAAACACACTTTTTTCGGGTTCAGCTTCATCTTGAATCTTTTCAACACTTCGAATGTTTCCCTAAGATCTAATGCATGCTTCTCAGTTGTAATGGTCTTGGTCAGCTTATCGTCAACGTAGACCTCTATGTTCTTGCCGATCTGTCAAGTAAACATCTTGTTTACTAACCTTTGGTAAGTTTCTCCGGCATTTTTCAAACCAAAAGGCATCATTTTATAGCAATAGAGCCATTGGTCGGTTGTGAAGACTATTTTTTCTTCATCTGGTTCAAACATTCTGCTCTGGTTGTAGTCTGAGTATGCATATATGAAGATGAGCAACTGCCAACTCATGCCCAGCAGTAACATCAAACATCTAATCTATTCTTGGCAGGGGGAATCGGTCTTTTGGGCATGCTTTGTTTAAGTTAGTGAAGTCCACGCACATCCTCCATTGGCCATTCTTTTTTTTCACTAACTTTATATTATCGACCCACTCCGAGTATCGCACCTCCCTGATCAATCTTGAGGCTTGCAACTTCTCAACCTCCTCCTTGATAGCCTTATTTCTTTCCGGGTTGAATCCAAGCCTCTTCTAGATTACTGGCATGTGTTTAGAGTCGATTGACAGGTAGTGGAAGATCACCATAGTGTCTATTCCTGGCATGTCCTCATCCTTCCATGCAAACATATCTTTGTACTCCTTTAACAGTCTAATCAAGTCGTTCTGGACACGGTTAGATAACTAAGCCCCTAACTTGACCGTTTGGTCAGGAATATCTCCACTGAGTGTAACTTCCATGGTTGGTTCATCTCCCTCATAATCCTTCTCATGACCCAAAGATGTTTCCCTCGGATCCAGATCAAACTTGGTCAGGGTTTCTACTCGGGCTTCATCTTCATTGACCTTCAAACACTCTCATTCTTTTAGTAAGTCGATCTGTAATATGTCCGACACTGCTTTTTCTTTATACACTGCCAGGTTTGCTTTCCTAGCCCACTCATGCTAGCTATTCATAACATCTACTCCTGTTTATTTTGGGAATTCGACCATCATGGCATATGTTGCTGTTACGGCCTTGGATTTGTTCAATAAAGGTCTTCCCAACAAGGTATTATAGAGCCAGCTTTCTGCGTCTACGACCACAAAATTGAGGAGCACCGTCTTCTTGTAGGGTAGGTACCAATCTTGACTGGTAACTTGACTGTTCCTAAAGACCTTACCTCTGCCCGCCAAACCCCCTAAGTGGGATCGCTAGTGGCTGTAAGTCTTTCCTATGTAATCCCAACTGATCGTACACCCCAACACTAAGGATATTTGTTGAGCTCTTGTTGTCTACTAATGCCCTCTACACTTCACAATGACCAATCCAGACTACCACTACAATCACGTCGTTCGGTCTGACCTCTAGTCCGTGTGCATCCGCTTCCAAAAAGACGATCAGGTCCCAACCTTTTTTGGCCTTTTTCTGGTCGTGCCCAACCGTGGTCACCTCTAAACTCCTTTGGCCATCTATTACATCATGAACTTTTATCATCCTTTCCTGGCTGCTTCTCCTTGTATAGGGTCTTTCGAAGATCGTGTTTATTGCCCCCTCACATGTACTCCTTTAGGCATTGTTCTTCCCATTCAGGTCATCTTTTCATAGATCTCTCAGCCAGTCATCATTGCCATTCAAAACTACATCCTTCAAGTGCCTTTCTTTGATTAACTTCTCAATGTAGTCTCTCAGTTGGTAACACTTTAAGGTTTCATGGCTGTTTTCATGGTGGAACCGACAATACTTGGATATGTCTTTTCTTTCAAAATCTGACTGTTTCACGGGTTTCTTGTATAGGTTCTTATCTTCTATCACAGTCAGAACTTCCTCTTTCCTCTTGGCTAAAGGAGTGTAGTTAGTGAACTATCTCCTGAAAACCTTGTTACCTTTTTAGTCATCATCCTTGCGGCCTTCTTTACCTTTGCCTAAGTTATTATTCTTCTGGTACCTTTTCCGGTTACCTTTTGAACTATTCTCTTTAGGCTTCTAGTTGGCCACCATGTATGAACTCTCAACCGTGAGCTAAAAGCTCCTTTTCAGCCATTGCATATCCTCTCACATCATCCATCAGATGTGCGTAAGTGGTTGCCCCTTTCTACCTTAAACTAAGCGACAACTGATTGTGCTACAGACTGTTCACGAAGGCTGATACCACCGTATCATCATCAATGTCTTGAACCTCTAATACAGTAGAACTCCTGTAAATTAATCTCCTATAAATTAATATCCTCTCTAAATTAATAAACAATCTCGGTCCCGACTCGGGCTAGTGTAAAAAACTAATAAACCTCTCTATTGTAATAATTAATAATTTCTTTTTGAAACATAGTGTAAAGTTCGGTCCCGACTGTCGTATAAATTAATAATTTCATAAAATTACAAAATATATTACATATTATTCGAGAACTAAAAAAAATACTTTGAAATACTAGTTTACACCAGACCACCGTGTTTGATATTTTGACTTCATCCTTCATCTTTTGAATTGCCCTCAAGAAGCTATCGTGATCACCTTCTTGTTGTAACCAAAAGGTTTCAATTAAATTTAGCATTTCAACAGTCTTGAAGAGATTTTAGGTAGCACATGACTATCATTGTCGTCATCATCTATCTCTACCACATCATCATTATTCTGCCTTGTGATATCATTGGCGATATCATCTTCAGTTGGAGTGTAACACACTTATTTAAATTTGGTGGCAGATGGTGCACTATGGTGTTCATG
The DNA here is from genome assembly GCA_033220585.1 of Dipteronia sinensis. Lineage (NCBI taxonomy): Eukaryota > Viridiplantae > Streptophyta > Magnoliopsida > Sapindales > Sapindaceae > Dipteronia > Dipteronia sinensis. The sequence goes on along the minus strand of CM065636.1, from coordinate 68,635,559 downwards.
AGTTGGATATGATTAGATAGCTCTGTAAGTGGTACATGGGCAGTGCAATTGTTAAGGAGAATCAAAACCTTTCGATTTGCCACGGACAGTGGCATTATGATTTCAAATCCTAAAAGAAAAAAAAAGGAACTTTCACCGAAGAAGAAAACCAACTAAATGAGAAATTCCGAAAATGAACATTTCCTAAACAAGAAAACCGACCTCCACACATTTTCTAAGACAAAATACAAGGTATAACTCTTCAAATTAATAACCCCTCTAAATTAATACTAAACGGTGGGTCCTAAGAATATTAATTTAGAGGGGTTCTACTGTACTTATTGAGAGAACCTGTTCAAGTAATCTTTCAATTTCTCGTCCTTCCTTGGCTTCAAGGTAGAAATGATGGATATTGATTTTCTCCTCTGAATGTTGCCCATGTACTGCCTCGTGAAGGCCTGTATCAACTCCTCAAAGTTCCTGATTGACCTGCCAGCGAGGCCACCAAACCATCTGGACCCCTGATCAGCTAGAATTTTCTTGAACAACCTGCACATAAGTGCATCATCGTAATCATATTGCGTCATTGCACTATGGTACCTCCTGATATGCTTCTGGGGGTTGGTGTTGGCTTTGAACTTTTCCATATACGGCATCCTGAACTTTTCCAAGAAACATGCCCTTCGAATTGAGTCTGAGAATGGGCTGCTAGAATTGTCGATCAGTAGATTACCCTGGCCTTGTCTATGCTCCAATGCTTCTATCATCAGCAGTAGGACTTCTCGCTCACCATTCGGTTCTCTTTGCTCATCGAACTTTTAAAGAAGTGTGATCCCATAAGGATCCCATACCAGAGGGCTGGTCACTCGATGCCTTCTAGGTGGGACATCCTCAGCAATTAAGGTTGACTGAGATCTTCTTATATGACCACCATACCGGTTTCCCGGGTGAACTCTACCTTGCCTTCATCATACCTCCCCATGTTTTCTTGAAAACTTGACTCTCTATGACCCATTTTATCTCGGTCATCTCTTCCCCTATGGTCCCTATTGCCCTGGTGATCATCTTCCTTGGGAGTCCAGTCATCTTAGTGATCATCTCTTCTTCGGGAACACTCCATTCTCCCACGATGATCCACCTTATCTCTGTCGGTTTTGAGAGGAGCGCCAGGGTTCATACCCACTATTTCTAAATGCATATTGGGGTCTTGGGCTACCACATGTATGGCTAGCTGATACATGGAAGTTAAGTTGGCAGTCGCATTTATGCTGATTCCCTGCCTAGCCAGATCGTCATTGACTTTCCGCATGGATTCCTATACACATTGGAATGCATCTGGGGAGATCCCAACAGGGGTGTCCGGTGAGGTTATCACAGTTTGGCCGTCTGTGATTAGGGTGGTAGAAGTTACCCCTCCTCTAGTGATGCTGGCGTTTATCGGCCCAGAGGTGTTAACATCACACGAAGTGTTAACATTGTGCAGGGATTGACTCCCATCTCCACTGTTTGCCATGTTAGCTTTTCACAAATTCTCGAGGTTGATTCTGCAACACAAATTTTAGAGTTACTATCTACCCACTCCTTCTAGCGCCAATTGTTGACCGTGATTTTTAGGTCGTATAAAGTCTGCCACGCGTCCAACAAATCGATATGAATTAATAATTAAATTATAAAACGAGCAAGAAATTTTATCATGCAAAACACGATATTTTACGTGGAAAAAAGAAGGGAAAAATATGGTTGCCAGAGACGGAAAGGAAGAAATTTCACTATGAATATCAAGCTTTACACACTCAATCTCTCTTATGCTCTCGCAGTTATTATCTCTTGTAACTACCAGTCTTCGTAACTCCTTTACAATGGTGTTTAAGGGTCTATTTATATGTGAATAGAACCCTAATTCTTCATGTACAAGTAAGGAAAATAACGTAATTTAATAGGACTCTAACTTGCTGGAGTTGTCCTAATCTTCTTTCCAATTTCGCGTATTTTGTGCTTTAAATGAATTAGATCTCTTGTTAGATCTGGACTCTGGTATCTATAAGGAAATTTGTTTCCTTACCAGAGTGTACTTCATGGTTCCTTTTTTGGGCAAGATTCTTTCTCTACGTATTTGAGTCGTGGTTGATATGAACTTAATATCTTCCACGTGTTGCTTAGCTGACCGGTCATCTTATCCGACCAAACCTCTTTTACCCAGATCGATTACTTAATCCCGATCGGATTCTTCAACCAGATCAGTTAGTTTAACCCAATCAGATCATCTTTACCCGATCGGTTTAGTTACCCCGATCGAGTTTTCTTCGTCTGACTAGACTCTTTAGTCTGATCGGCTAGTTAAATCCGGTGAGGCCAACCATCTTTAACCGATCGATTTGGTTTACCTGATCAAGCTATCTTTATCCGATCGCTCAGATAAATATGACCAGATTTTGAGATTATCTGTAGGCCAACTTGGGTTGATCTTTTCTGGTGAACTTTCGATCACATGTCATGTCTAATCACCGCGTCTTCTTGTAACCACACTAACATGTATGTTCTCCAGATTTTACAAATAACATCATTAATTAAACTAAACTTAAACCTTAAATCAGAATCTTTAATGAATGAAACTGATTGGTGCATTATTGACTAAAGATTGAAAATTAAAGAAGACAATTAAAATCAAGGTTCATAGCAAACAAGTTGAAAGTCAAGTAGGCGAAACAATAAAGCATTCTATTTCACAATAACCAATCATAGTTAATTCCTTCGGCATGTTAATTCTAATTAATCCCCCTTATTGATGATCAATATTCCCTTATGTATTTAAAGGCCATGGCATCTACAATTAAGCGTTCATAATATCAATTGCAAGAAGCAAACCTCAAGTAAAGTATGGCATCTACTCTGACTTGAATCAAATTACTCAAACATAGATGGTGATCAAGCATCATATTCAAGTATATGTAATTATAGCGCAGCAAAAGATACTCAACTAGGGCTGGCCCTGACATTTTTAGGTCCCGGGGCAAAAATATAAAAATTGGAAAAAATGTGCCCCATGACATGTCAAATGAGGAATAAGGTATTGTCACAAAATGAGTCCCATGATTTTTTTAATATATTTGATACATATAATTAAAAAAAAGTGACAATATTTAAACCCTTGAAAAACAGTATGTGCACCTCTATTTGTATGACACCCCATTAAAATTTTTTAAAAGATGAAATTTTGTAAGTACACCCCACATATTACCACATATGTCCTTTCTTTAAATTTTTTTAAAATATTATAAAATCAACACCTTTTAATGTAAACAGTTAGATTAATCCAAGAGTTGTCATTAAATGACTCATTTTTCTTTTTCTTTTTTTACATAAAACACAATAAAAAAGGAAAATTTAGTTAATAATAATACAGAATGAGAGCTGAGAGAGTTGAGAGAGAGACGTTGGTGGCTGGAAATACAGACAAAAAATGGACCTTTAAGTTTTAGGTAGTATATGCCTGGAGAAAAAAAAACATAATCAAAATTTCATTTGGACCTTTTTTGTCTTGGCCCAATTTTCTTTTGTTTATTTTAACTTTTGAACTTTTTTAATATCGGCCTTTTACTAATACTTATTATTACATTTCATTTGGACATTTTTTGCCCAATTTTCTTTTGTTTATTTTAACTTCTAAATTTTTTTAATATGGTCATTTTACTAATACTCATAATAAATATCCAGGCCATTTATAATATGATATGTCCTGAATTAGTGCTGAAATCATGTACACATGGGCCCTCTAAAAAATGGATCTGGGGCAGCCGCCCCTCTAGCAAAGAAACAGGGCTGGCCCTGTACTCAACAATGGAAGAAAACTCGAAATTAACATTAACCAAAGAAATCAAATAGTCATGGCTAGGCTACATCATAGCCCTAACAAAAAGACTTAGTTCCTCGTAGTCATAAGTACAAGCCTAAAATAAAACATAGAAGAACATAATGTTAGAACCCGAAAAATCGATGGAATGTCCTTAGAACTTTTCAACTTGTCTCTCTATCGTGTTGTGTTCCAATAGCCCTCTTTCCCTTTCTTTTTTATATCTCATATGTCTCACATACTTTGGCACCAAGAAACTCATAAAGCTTGACTTTGACCAATTTGTGGCTTGGATCCTTAAATTATATTTTTTGATCCCAAAATGAGTGTTGGGCCTTGGTGGAAAAATGAGGACAAAACCAAAACAAAAAAGCCCATGCCATCAAGGCCTTCATTCCCGAATGGGTAAAATCCATTTTAATCCCTCTAGTTTAACCTATTACATAAACCGGTCCCTCTAGTTTAACCTATTGTTTCGTTTGGTCATTCTGCTACGATTTCCATTAAAATTAGGGTTTCTAACATGACTAGAAAGTAAAATGATCTTGCTGCCTCTTAAATTGTTTCACCCTTAATATCAAGTATTTTGGGTAGTTATGATTGATTTTATTAATCAGGCTTTGTGTTTTAGTGTTTGAATTAAGAGCCTTGATTATATGTTTTTCAAATATTGGATACATGTAATACTTGGGTCTTATATATTAAGTCAATTGGAATGAAGAATTTACAAAAGATTAATTTTTAAGCACTTAATTGATAAATCTTGAGAAAGCATTGGATTGATTTCTAAATTGCTACTCATAATCTCAGGAATTAATAATTTGAATAGTAAAACGTTGCATTGTTGATAACGGTGGATTCCGAACCTCAGACTTTTCTTCCATTGAGTAAAGTTTACAATTTCAATCATTTAATTTAGTTTTGAATTTAGTTGCATGTTAATTTAGTTTTTAGTTCTAATTAATTCAAAAATTCACCGTTCGTTAACTAGATTAGGATTAGATTACATTTAGATTCGATTAGTTTTTCATCAGTCCTCGTGGGATCGACCTCGTACTCCGCATAAGCTATTTTATAATAGACTCGTGCGCTTGCAAGTAAATTTACAAAATTTTATCACAACAAATAGGTTTTTAACTAAATTAATTTCCATCTTTTGGTTAGTCAAAAATAATCTCAGCAAAACTCTAACAAACAATCATTGTAACAAGATGCGGAAAATAGAATAAAGACACAATTATTTATTTTACGCGAGAAAACCCCAATAGGGTAAAAACTCACGGGGTTAAAAGCCACTCGAACCCTCAAATCTACTATTTGCAAATACGATTACAACCTAGGTTGACCACATCACACCTAATCGGTTACTAATCCGTCTTTCCTACCCACGGACCTTTAATAGTGATTTTAGGCTCTTGCTTGTACACTACCAATGGCACTTACAAGACTCAACTCTCAATATAAGAGATATGCAACCTAATGTGAATATGAAAAATATTCTTAATGCACAAATGCTAGGTCAACACATTTAATGCTTATCTAGGAACTAATAATGACATATAGAAAATTCCTAGATATCATGTTGCTATATGTCATGCTCATACTTTAGCTATATGAAATCAAATCATTCCTAGATGCAATAACTATCATAATATAACAACCCAAACATCAACAAACATCTCTATTTGTAATAAAAATTCTACTCTAGATGCAAACAAGTATAACGAGATTTCTTGTTATGCAAGAACACAAAGATTGATGAGAATGATGTTTTACTTACCAAGTCAACTATGTTGATGAAGACCCATGCTTAGAAACATCCTAGATGAAGTTAGATGATGCTTGAATCATGAATGAATGATGAGAGATTAGGTTTTGGTTAATAAAATGCAATCTTGCTAACTTTCCTCGCAAGTCACTCTTGAGCTCTAAAAAGGATGAGAGAATGTGGATTCTGAAGCTCTAAAAAGGCAAAGAACGGAAAATAACATATATATATATGGAGCCCTAGACGTAATGACACCGTTTTGAAAAATAGCAACAAAAACCCGTCATTACAACTCGCTGGACCGTGGCTCGGGTAAGTTGTCCAAACCGCGGTACACACAGCAGTGCACTGTCTGGACAAAATCGCAGCGGGGGCCGCTGTGCATGCAATAGCACAGGCTGCAGTCTACGCAGCAGGGGCCTACTGATGTATACTGCGGCATGGAGCGCTGTGCATACAAGTGCACATACCGCGGTCCTCAAAGCATGCACCTTCTGGAACCAACCGATGTTGGGACCGCCGAGGAGGCAAGTGCCTAGTCAGCGACCTGTACCGCGGTGAAGAGGAAAATCCTCTTTTCCAGGTAAACTCAACACACTAATCTAATATGCAAAATGTGCAAGTGTGGAGTGTGATGAATGGCATACAATGCATCATTCAAAAACATGTAAATATGAGTATAATGCATGCAAGTGAGTGTGTGCAACTACATCTCTTCAATTAGGAGTAGAGTCAAGTAATCTACCTTCCTCGATGCACTTGGAGTCCAATGCATTGATGATGGGAGATCTTTAATTCCTAATCTACCCTTTACAATATTTGACCCCAATTGTGATTTTGTCAACAAAATACGCCAATCATAAAATGAGGCACTTACAATCTCCCCCTTTGGCTATTTCGTGACAAAAGCAACCTCATAACAATAAAAATAAGTTGGTCAACAATAATTTCTACATTGCAATAAGCCTTATAAACTATGTCTTGAACATCTTGAAGTCAATCCAAGGCTTAAATATCCAACCTACACACAATCAACAAGAAGTACCTTCCAAGACCAAGTGTGATTGATGTGCTTTTAACAAAAACAATTGCAATAGTTATAGCAAATTAACTCAATACAATCAAATAATGTAATCATGTTATGTAATGCAATACTCCCCCTAAACATGATCTCTCCTAACTCCCCTTAAATATAATGCCAAAGAAACCACTATGATCGCACAACCCTTATCCCCCTTTTTTGTCATGAGATAGGCAAATTGAGTCTCCATCAATAGGTAAGCTTTTGGCAAGGAGAGCTCATAGCACAAATACATATGCATAATCATATAAGCAACTTTGTGCAACTCAACTAAGTAAGAGAGAATCAAGGAGTTTTATTTTATGAAAATGTGTGACACGATGCTTTTCATGCAAGACATGTTGCATTCAAGTTCAAAAACAATAGTATTTGGCAAAGCAAACAACAAAGGTTTCCAAAAAGGATTCAAACCAATTTCACCATTTGTCATGATTTTAAGCAATGGTATAGATTTTATAAGCATTTCAATTTAAAGAGCAATTATATCAAACTTTATAAGCGAAACAAGACATGACCAACTTTGCACCATTTTTGATTTTTCTGGGTAAGATACCCGTATGATAGTAACCTTGTTCAACGAATAAAGAGAGAGAGAGAGAGAATACTAAATTTGGATGAGAGATCCTTATTTATTGAATGGACACAAAGTCCTTATTGAGTTTAGTCTTCTCACTTGCTTTTTCACACATAATTTTGCATTCATATGTAAGCAATCAAAAGTAAATCTTCATGCACATCAACTTTAAAGCATGTCATCAAAAAAAAACATCATGTCATAGAGATCAATTATAGGTCATTCAAATTGTACTTCCAAAGAAAATCTCCTAGTCCAAAAATGCATGTTTGAATATAAATATGACATAGATTGCAAGAAAAACAATTTGCACACTTATTAAGAAAATCACATAGGCATATGCACAACCAATCATCTCAAGCAATTAATTAAAGAGCATAAAATATATCAATGTAGCACAATGCACTTTCATGCCAATTCGCTCTCTTTGCCTGAGCTCCCCATATGGGGTCAAGACATACCATTTCAAGCCAAATAACAAATCCCAATAGACTTACTAAGGTTCCCAAATCTAAAAGTGTCTAAGGGCTTTGTAAACAAGTCCGCTCGTTGGTCATTAGTCTCCACATGCTCTAATGCAATAGGTTTGCTCTCAACTAGCTCTCTAATGAAATGATGTCTAATGTCAATATGCTTTGTCCTAAAATGTTGATCGGTATTCTTTGAAATATTTATGGCACTCATATTGTCACAAAACAAGGTGAGAGTGCCTTGCTCTAAGCCATAATCGGCTAGCATTTGTTTCATCCACAACAATTGAGTATAAGCACTACCGGCGGCTATGTATTCCGCCTCGGCCATGGATAGGGAAATGGAGTTTTGCTTCTTGCAAAACCAAGACACAAATTGTTTCCTAGGAAGAAGCAACCACCTGATGTACTCTTCCTATTATCACAATTTCTCGCTCAATCGGTATCACTAAATCCAACAAGGCTTGGATTAGTGTCAAATGAGTACCAAATCCCATGATTAGAGGTACCATTCACAAACCGAATGATCCTCTTCACCGCAACAAGGTGAGACTCTTTGGGATAAGCTTGGTATCTAGCACAAACACCCACACTATCGGGCCTACTTGCGGTCAAGTAAAGCAAGCTACCTATCATGCCCTGATATAAGCTTTGATCAACACTTTTCCCACTAGCATATTTGCATAGCTTCAAAGTGGTACTCATGGGTGTGTCACAATGTTTGGCATTGTCAAGGCCAAACTTCTTCACTAGGTTCTTTGTATACTTAGCTTGGGATATGAAAATCTCATCATGCATTTGCTTAATTTGCAATCCTAGGAAGTAGTTTATTTCACCAACCATGCTCATTTCAAATTCAAGAGATATGACATCTACAAATTGTTTCACTTTAGACTCATTGATGGAACCAAATACAATATCATCAACATAAATTTGAGCTATGAAAAGCTTATCTTTGTTGCACTTGATGAACAAAGTCTTGTCAACACTACCTCTTGAGTAGCCATTATCAACAAAATAGAGAGTGAGGGGCTCATACCAAGCCCTCGGTGGTTGTTTCAACCCATATAGAGCCTTTTTGAGGCGATAGACATGATTGGGGTGGTGTGGATTCACAAACCCCTTAGGTTGTTCAACAAACACTTCCTCATGCAAGAAGCCATTGAGAAAGGCACTCTTAACATCCATTTGGTGTATTTTGAACTTGTACACACAAGAGATGGACAAGAGGAGCCTTATAGACTCAATACGGGCAACGGGAGCAAAAGTCTCCTCAAAGTCAACACCCTCTATTTGAGAGTATCCTTGTGCCACAAGCCTAGCCTTGTTATGCACAATGTTTCCATTTTCATCTGACTTGTTCCTAAACACCCATTTGGTGCCTATCACATTGGTATTCTTAGGCCTAAGAACTAGAGTCCAAACCTCATTTCTTTCAAATTGGTTTAGCTCTTTTTAAATGGCAAGAACCTAAAATTCATCATTTAAGGCTTCATAAACCTTCTTGGGTTCTATTTGAGAGGTGTGGCAAGTGTAGCTAATTTGATTAGCTATTTGACGCCTAGTCCTAACACCTTCATTGACATCTCCAATGATATCATATTTATCATGGAGTTTCCTAACCCATGGAGCGGGTTCATTAGAGTCCAAATGAGGATCTCTATCAAGAGTTTGATCATCCTCACCAATGTGATTTGACTCCACATCACTTGAAGTCTCACCACAGTCCTTCAAAGGAAGGTTAACATTCTCACAAACATCCTCATCATGGACAATATTCTTAGGCCTACAATCATCAATGACAACATTTGATGACTCCATGACACTTCGAGTTTTTAGATTGTAAACTCTATAGGCCTTGCTATTGAGTGTATATCCAATGAAAATACCCTCATTACTCTTGGCATCAAACTTTCCAAGTTGATCTCGGTCACTGAAATTATAGCACTTACTTCCAAAGATGTGGAAATAACTAATATTGGGTTTTCTTCCCTTCCATAACTCATAGGATGTTTGTTTGGTTACGGGTCTAAGGAAAACTCTATTCCCTATATAACAAGCTGTATTGACGGCTTCGACCCTATAGATTCCTAAGAACCTTGTTGCTAAGCAACATCACCCGAGCCATCTTTTGTAAGACCTTATTCTTCCTTTCCACAACCCCATTTTGTTAGGGAGTTGTAGGAGCAGAGAACTCATGGGAAATACCTAGACCATTACAAAAGCTCTCAAAGCTACTATTCTCAAACTCTTTCCCATGATCACTTCTAATTCTCTTAATGCTCATAATGTGAGAATTCTTCTCATTTTGAATTTTGACACATAGCATTTTGAATTTCTCAAAAGCTTCGGACTTCTTTCTAAGAAAGTAGGTCCAAGTGAACCTAGAGAAGTCATTAACCACCACAAGAATATATCTTTTACCACATAAACTCTCGGTTTGCATGGGACCCATGAGGTCCATATGTAGGAGTTCCAATGGCTCCTTGGTGGAAAGATATTTTCCCTTTTTGTGCACACTTTTAGTTTGTTTCCCTTGTTGACAAGGTCCACAAACTCCCTCAATCCTTTTCCCAAGCTTGGGAAGGCCTCTCACAACATTCAACCTCTCAAGGACTTTCAAGTCTCTATAATTCATGTGGCCAAATCTTTGATGCCACAACTCAACTTGCTCACAACTAGACAAGTTACAAGAGATGTCACTAGATTCAAGACAAAAAGAATTGTCACTTGATCTCTTTCCTTTCATTAGAACTTGACCATTTTCCTTCAGAATAGAGCAATCAACTTTGCCAAACATAATCGAAAGCCCTTCATCACTTAAATGTGATATACTAATGAGATTAGCTTGCAAGCCAACTACATAGAGAGCATTGGGCAAGGAAGGCAACCAAGAATAGATATATTACCTTTCCCTATGACCTTTTTTCATGAACCATCACCAAATGTGAAAAATCCACCATCCTCCATCACAAGAGTCTCAAAGAAACTCTTGTTTCCGATCATGTGCCTAGAACATCTACTATCAAGATACCAAGTGTTAGAGGCTTTGGCTTTCAAAGCAACTTGAGCCACATAGCACAAATACTCATCTTTTCTAGTCTACCTAGGTGCAACATTTTCAATCCTAGGAGCCTTTGGTTCATTAGCTCTAAGTTTCCTAGGTGCATGCTTTTTGGCTCTTCTAAGCATATTTTTCTCAATCATACTTTTCATTCTACACAATTTGATATATTTAAAGCAATTAGGCCTTATGTGGCCTTCAATACCACAATAATGACAAGTATGAGTGAAATAGGAGTTCATACCATAGCCTTGTGCAAGCATTTGAGGCTTCATTCTCCTTCGAGTAGTCCTTTGATGTTGAGAAAACTCTCTCCTTTGTGGTTGAGCCAGGGTAGCATGTCTTCCATGTTGAGCATAAGGAGTCCTCGGTTGTGGTGGATGGGTTCTTGGATGTAGAGGTCTTAATTGAGATGCTCTAGCTTGTTGTGGTTGAGCTCCTGTTGAACCCTTGACTTGCGCTTGGTTTGAGGATTCTCCAACTTCAATCCTTTTTTGTAGTTTGTTGTGGAATTTTGGCTTCTTCGACCTCTTGACTTTTGACAAAAATGGTCTTTTTCAAGGAGGTGGTCTCCACGTCTTCCTTTTATCCCAAGCCCCTCTTATCACTAGGGCTCTTCCCACTTGATAACATATTGTCAAGCTTTTCGGTTCCGAAGGTCATGTTGGCAATCACATCTTTTGCTTCTCCAAGCTCCTTCCTCAAGCTCTCTTCACTCTTCTTAACCACAACAAGCTCCAATTTCAAGCCTTCTTCCCTTTCTCTTGTTCTTTTCACTTCCTCACTCAATTGAATCATCTTGGAGGTCAATTCAAGGTTCTTCCTTTTCAACTCTTGAATCTTCTTTTTCTTCTTCGCTCTAGAACTCTTGAAGTATTCCATGAAGTCTTCATAGTCCATCTCCTCATCAAATTCATGCTTGGACTCGGATGATGTACTTCTATCACTTGAGTGTTATTCTTCTTCTTCTAGCTTGTCAATCTTCTCTTCTTTGTCACTCATAACTTCCTTGCCATTGTGAGATGATAAGAAGGCAATGAAGTTGGCAACTTGGTCTTCATCATCAGAAGACTTTTCTTCCTCCTCTAAGTCTTCACTATCACTCCAAGTAGCCGCTATAGCCTTTCCTTTCTTTTTCTTCTTTAGATTAGCATATTCGGGGGCAATGTGACCATATCCACTACACTCATAGCATTGAATCCCCTTCTTGGAATCCTTCTCTTCACTTTTCTCCACCTTTTTGAAGGGAGTCTTCTTCTTCACAAATTTTCCCTTGGAGCCCATCCCTTTTTTCTCAAACTTCATAAATTGGTTGAAACTCTTCACCATAAGAGCCATTTCTTCATCTGAATCTTCTTCCTCCCTTTCTTCCTTAGAGGTCTTTAATGCAATATTTTTTGCTTCTTTTTGAGGTGTTGTTAGAGTAGGGGCTCTTCTTGACTCAAATGCCAACAACTTTCCAATTATTTCACTTGGCTTCATCTTCTTATATTCGTTATTCTCCTCAATAGCGGTCACTTTTGTATCAAATCTCTCTGGGAGAGACCTCATAATTTTTTGATTTATCCTCTTATCCGAATATGGATCGCCCAATTGGTGACTTTGGTTGATAATATCCATAAGCTTCACTTGGAAGTCATTAAAGCATTCGTGATCTTCCATCTTCAAAGTCTCAAATTGAGTTTGAAAGACTTGTAGCTTGGAGTCTTTTACTACATCGGTTTCTTTATGTACCATCTCCAATATTGTCCATGCTTCATGTGAATTCCTTGTGGTTTGGATTAACTTGTGTTGGTTCTCATTTACTGCACACATGAATGCATGCATGGCCTTGTTGGTCCATTTTGAGGCTTCAAAATCTTGAGTCTCCCATTCCGATTTTGGCTTGGACATGATGCTTCCATCTTCGAGAGTCTTGGTAGGTGATGTGTAACCATCCTCAATCACCATCCAAACTCGATCATCTATTTCGCACAGATAGAACTCCATTTTTCTTTTCCATGATGAGTAATTAACCCCCGTTAGGAGTGGAGGTCTTGTGCTCGATGCTCCCTATCACTCATATGTATTTCCACTCATGGTGTTTAAGGGTGAGTGAGATGAATGCAATCAATCAAAAATAACAAGCAAGACACACTAACTAAAGATGCAATTATAATGCAAGACACACTAACTAAAATGCAATACACTCTTAGAGAGCAATGGATCTCCTAATTATGTTAAGGAACTAGCTCTAATACCAATTGAAAATACTCTAAAAGTGATAAAACTAACCTAGATGGGGGGGGGGGGGGGGGGGTGAATAGGTTTTTAACTAAATTAATTTCCATCTTTTGGTTAGTCAAAAATAATCTTAACAAAACTCTAACAAGCAATCATTGTAACAAGATACGGAAAATAAAATAAAGACACAATGATTTGTTTTACATGAGAAAACCCTAATAGGGTAAATACTCAAGGGCTTAAAAGCCACTCGAACCCTCAAATCCACTATTTGCAAATACGATTACAACCTAGGTTGACCACATCACACCTAATCGGTTACTAATCCATCTTTGCTACCCACATGCCTTTAATAGTGATTTTAGGCTCTTGCTTGTACACTACCAACGACACATACAAGACACAAGACTCAAGACTCAATAAAAGTGATATGCAACCTAATGTGAATATGAAAAATAATCTAAATGCACAAATGCTAGGTCAACACATTTAATGCTTATCTAGGAACTAATAATGACATGTAGAACACTCCTAGATATCATGTTGCTATATGACATGCTCATACTTTAGCTATATGAAATCAAAGCATTCCTAGATGCAATAGCTATTGACGAGTGGATTTTTGTGTCATTGAAAACATCGTCAAGAATTTATAAAATCAACCTCGCTATAATGCACGAGTCAAAAGACATATATAGAAATAAAACTAGTACAACGTTCAAGCAAGGGTATCATTCCGCAGGGATGTGTTGTTAACCGTTTCAAGTTCTAGGGTTTAGGGAAATCATGTAAATAAAATGTGGAGAGGTGAGAATGGTGTGTGAAGTGGTGTTGTGTGTGTGTAGAAAATGTAAAGGAAAATAATGCAAACAAAGAGAATGTGGAAGGGTGAGAATGGTGATTAAGTGAGAAATAATAAAATGGTGGATTGGAGAGATGCATGAAAGTGGTCACACAAGGGTTTACAAGTTCACCATACATAAGTGCACACAAGTGGGTTGTTAGACATTAAGTTCTTCTAATTTAGGTTAAGGGTTCGTTCTTGCCTCAATCCGATTTATACCCATTCATAGGACTAACGGTTGAAGAGTGTGTCGAGAGCCTCTCAAACATGAAACCGCAACCAATATATGTGAACCAATCCTACAAACCAATGCTAGATTGAGCCTCAATACTAACATGGTAATGTAAAACGACAACGCTAAGTCTAATGAATGTGGAAAGAGTAATTGTTCCTCCAACCATAACTTGCCTAGAGCCCCTAGCACAAGAAATAGCCGGATTCCCAATTATTGTAACTCCAACCACAACTCACCTAGTGCCCCTAGCATGAGAAGTAGCCAAAGTCTAATATATAACAAAAACAATGAACCAAACCTCTTTAAATATGGCAATTAACAAGTTCATTCATTCTTCCTAGCTACTTAGCCAAGACTATGCCCGGATGGCCTTCCTAAAGCACAATCCTAGCTCTAATTCACTCAAACCCATCCATACACATGCAATTCGACCCTCCATCAACATACACACACAAATGGGACATTTGATTACAACTACTCCTACAATTACATTAATCTACTCCTAATCCCATTCATGAACACATATTAATTTCCAATCTCCATACATAAGCATTTCAAGATAAGAGATATAATAAATGATAACAAGAATGAATCAAAACACAAATTAGATATATAAACAACCACACATTATATTGAGCACAAATTTGGTTTACAAATATTCCCAAGTGGGGGTTACACAATTAAGAAAACAAGAAATAAGAAGAGATGAGTTAATAGAAATACAACCCTTGAAGAAATCCCTCCAAGAGCTCATTTCCCTTGCCTGGCTCGAAATTGGTCATAGTCCACTCCTATCTCTATGTACTACTCTCAAATGTGATGGGTGATGGGTAGAAATGGTGTGGGAGAGACATCCATGGAGGAAAACCTCCATGGATGCTTTTGGAAGCTTCTCTCTCTCTTTTGAAATGAAGAAAATGAAGAAGATGAAGTTTTTGGGGAAGAAGAATTCTCAAGAGAAGAGAGAAATGGGTGTTTATATAGTGTTGGGAGGTTAGGGCTGGAAATGATGGTGAAAGGATGAAACTGCCCCTAAAAATTTGCCAGAATTGGCCTCTCGCTGGTTGATCGGTGGTTGGATCGGCGGTTGAGGTGACCGCATTTCTGACCGCCGAATTGCTGGTGTTCTTCTAGACTAAAACGGCGGTTGAAATGGCGGTCATGGTGTGGCCGCCGAATTGAGCGCCGAACTTCTGGAACCTACTGCCATGAAACGGCGGTTGTGGTGACAGCCGAATGTCTTCTTTTCTGCACTCGTTCCGTAAGTTGCTGGAAGTCAGAGGGGGTTCTGCCACATGCTCGGTGTCGCGTTCTGGATTGGCAACGGATCAACTGTGAAACACGGCTGGGCTTAGATCGTGTCGCGGTCTATGTCAACGGTTAGGCGCGACACTCTGAATCTATCAATTTATTCTCTTTTCGGAACGTTTTTTCCTCCCAAACTGTTCTTTAAGCTCAAAACCAAAATGTAGGGAATATGTACCTACACATGGCTCAACAAACACATTATATACAAAATACGCTCGATAACGAGAACAAACGATTGGAAATTGGGGACCTAAAATAGGTATAAAATAGTCCGATCAGCTATCATAATACAACAACCCAAACATCAACAAACATCTCTATTTGTAATAAAAATTCTAATCTAGATGCAAACAAGTATAAACGAGATTTCTTGTTAAGCAAAAACATAAAGATGGATGAGAATGGTGTTTTACTTACCAAGTCAACTATGTTGATGAAGACCCATGCTTGGAAACATCCTAGATGAAGCTTGAATCATGAATGAATAATGAGAGATTGGGTTTTGGTTAATAAAAATGCAATCTTGCTAACTTTCCTCGCAAGTCACTCTTGAGTTCTAAAAAGGATGAGAGAATGTGGATTCTGAAGCTCTTAAAAGGCAAAGAAGGGAAAAGAACTTATATATATATATATTGAACCCTAGACGAAATGACACCATTTTGAAAAACAGTAACAAAAATCCATCATTACCGCTCGCTGGACCGCGACTCGGGCAAGTTGTCCAGACCGCGGTACACACAGCAGTGCACCGTCTGGATAAAATCGCAGCGATGGCCGCTGTGCATGCAATAGCACAGGCCGCGGTCTAGGCAACATGGGCCTACTAATGTATACTGCGGCATGAACCGATGTGCATACAAGTGCACAGACTGCGGTCCTCAAAGCATGCACCTTCTGGAACCAACCGCTGTTGGGACCGCGGCGGAGGCAGGTACCTAGTCAGCGACTTGTACCGCGGTAAAGAGGAAAATCCTCTTTTCCAGGTAAACTCAACACAGTAATCTAATATGCAAAATGTGCAAGTGTGGAGTGTGATGAATGACATACAATGCATTATTCAAAAACATGTAAACAGGAGTATAATGCATGCATGTGAGTGTGTGCAACTACATCTCTTCAAATAGGAGTAGAGTCAAGTAATCTACCTACTTGGAGTCCAATGCCTTGATGATGGAAGATCTTCAATTCCTAATCTACCCTTTACAATATTTGACCCCAATTGTAATTTTGTCAACGGAATAAGCCAATCATAAAATGAGGTACTTACAGAACCAAACCCTAAAAACAAACCATCACCACTACCCCAAACCAAACCCAAAACAGAAACCCCAAAATCGAGATCGGCCGTTAAGAGAGAGAGAGAAGAGAAGGTAAGAAAGAGAAAGGGATCAGTGGTGGTAAGTGGTCGAACATCTGTGTTGGTTGTTGAGGTGGTGGTGATGCAAACCAAAAGTTGAAAAAGAAGAAAATGTGGGTGGTGATGGTGGTTCTGAGTTCTGAATCAAACACACCAAAGAATGAATATCAAGTGTACAATATTTAGCAACCCTTTTAGTTATAAATATTCACCAACCCATATTAGACAATAATGAATCTAATGATTAAATGAAGAAAATTTATTCAAACAGAAAAATAATTTAAACATAAAAAAGGTTTGACCTTTAAATTGAAATAAAAAATATATATATTCTTTTTCTTTTGTTAAATCTGAATTATAAATTAAACAGAAAAATAACAAAAGTAAACTCTAAGAAAATGAATAATTTAATTTGGACTTGTAAAGTCACCAAAGAGCTCCGATGGCCAACGGGCAACTTGGAATTTAAAGTTGATGGGTGGAGGAAACATCAGCAACAAAGACATGATTTTTTGAGCAAACAAAATCGATCTAAAAAGCTTGGATATTCAGCTGGAGAAGCACTTGAACAGGGTTAGGTTATGGTGGTTCTAGGTGGATGATGGTGGTTAGAGGGTGGCTACGGTTTTTGGTGGATTGGAGAGACAGAGAGATGGATTTCGATCTCTTTCTCTTTTTTATTTTTATTTTTCCTTTTGTTGTTTTGTTTTTTATATGTAAATATCTTTTAATCTCCACCATCTATCTTTCAAATGGATGGTAGAGATCAATTAAGAATGCTTTTACAATAAATAAAAATTTATTGGTTTTTGATTATTCAATTATTAATATATCAAGTTATTGTTTAGCCCTTCATTAAAAAACATTCTAGAAACACACAAGGCAACTTTACCGTTTTACCCTAGCACTATTGATGAAACCCTAACGAAATTGGATGGTAGGGACCAAATTAACGATTATTAGTAAAGGTTTGGACTTGTCAAGACAATACTGGAACTAGAGGGACCAGTTTGTATAATAGGTCAAATTAGAGGAACTAAGATGGATTTCACCATTCCTGAATTTAGGCTGCCCAAGCTATTTTATTTTCAAAATCCCGCATAGAATTCGGGACTGTCCTTTGAGTAGTAAAATGGCCATAACTCGAAATCGTGAACTGTAAAATTCAATTGAAAGCTGACTTCCGTACCTTTCCTCCTTATATGGCTCAAAACCCAGTTCATTCTGAAGTGATACAGTTTATTTCTTGAAGTTGACCCATATGTGAAAGTTGTTTTCTAGGGCTTGATTGAAAATCTTTCAATTTGCTTGCATTTAGCTCCTAGGACTTGAATACCTGAGAACTAAAAAAAGAAACGTAAAATGTAAGAGTTTAACCCAAAACAAAGCAATAAACTAAGGAATAAAGGTATAAATCATATGCGATTATAACATTGTCAACTAGAGAGGCTATGGAGGTTGGTGATAGCCAAGGTCGAGATTTGTTTCAATAAAGGTTCTCTCAATTTTGAATATTGTCTTTTGCCTGACTTGCTAATAGTGCTGAAACTTCCTACCTTGCTTCCATTGTCGGAACTATTTGCTCTTGTTTTAAAGGGACTTCAAGTGGGTTCGTTGTTTATCTTAGCGGCTATTATAGAGGATTAATTTCTGGTTTCAATGGTGATATGAATGGACATATTAAGGTTAGAGAAAGATACCTTGATGATGACTTAATTTGGATGAAGTTCCCTTTTGAGGAATGTTTGGCTACTAGTGATTCAAATTAGAATGAACACGATGTTGGTAAAGGAGGGAACGAAAAGGATGTCCGCAATATGGATGAAGTGAGGATGAGGAAGATAAGTCTCATAACAAGTGACTCACTCATTTCCCATTTTCAACAATGTCATTATATTTTTTATTTTTTGTATCTCCTTATCCTATAGTTTTTATTGACATTTGTGTCTTGTGAACCCGTGTTCTTTAATTTTTTTTTTTGACATGGCATGTTTATTTTGTGCACTATAGATGTGCTAGTTTTATGCTATTGGTTTTTTTTTTATGTGGCATCATCCTCTGTCTTCATTTTATTTTTTCTTATATGTTGAACTTATGTCAGCAACCTTGAACCTTTTCGAAAGAAAATCTCAAAAGCTTATTGTCGTAATTCGGGCTAAAAAACCTATATGTATAGTCCTATAAAAACTTATAACTTTGTACTTTTAACTATTATCTCTTGAATACATCTTAATTGCCACATTCACTTGCCAGTATAAATAGAGAACATCGTTTCTAGTTTTCTAATCATATCTCATAACAACTTGTTCTGACGTTGGTGGATATTCTATATTCTTTATAGCTGTCCTAACTCTTGATATTTTTATATCTTAATTTATTTGCACTCAGCTCTTTTATTTCAATTTTTATCATCATTGAGATTGTCTCTTATGTTATTCAGTGGTGTTTATTATTCCTTGAATGACTTATGTATTATCAATGTCTTATCCCATTTAGTGTCGTTTCTGACTATTCGGAGGCCCATGGGCGAAATCAAAAAAATGGACCCCTTGTGGCCTTGTGTTTATTCATAGTTTTTCAATATACATACATATATATAACTTGTTTTCATATATTTGGCCCGAAAATGATAATTTCATTAAAGAAAAATAATATCATAAAATGATAGATTCATTAGAAGTACTCAAATTACACAACAATATCAATGTCATACATCAAAATATTTGATAATAGCATATAAAATTACAAAAGATATACAACTCATTTTTGGTGTGACAAAAGCATCAAATAAAAAGAAAATAGCTTGATTTTGTAATCTGGGCACATGAGTAACAAGCTAACAGCAACACCACCCATAAAAGATATAAGCATTTGTAGAGCTCCAAAAGATAGACCGCTCACTAGCATTTGCACAGTTCCAAAATATTTCAGCAACTCTTCAACACATTCAAACTATCACGTAGTCCTACAAAACAAAATCACAACACAATAAAGAGTATAAAAACATCAATTGAAATGTTTTCTTCTAGCATTTTGAGATGCAAATTCATTAATGATATTTTCAAATTCAATCTTTTCCAACATTTCATTTTCAATACACAAGATTGCCAACCCATTTAACCTTTCTTGTGACATAGTTGACCACAAATAAGATTTCAACATTTTTAATTTAGAAAAGCTTATTTCTGCGGATGCCACAGTTACATGTATAGTTAACAATATTCTATATGAAATTGATACATTCGGATAACAATCCGAAGCTTTCACAAACTCAAGTATTTCAATGGCAGTCTTTTTTTCTTTTGGCAAAACTACTTGTAACACTCTCAATTCAGAAAATAAATCATTTGAATCAACATCTACAAATGTATCATATTTTAGAGCACGTTAAAGGTTTACACAACATTCTTTCAATTTATTATCATCTAATGAAATTAACTTCTTTGAATCATATAAGACCCCAAAAATACCTTCAAATATTTACAATAGTTCAAATCTTGTAAGTTCCTCAATTTTTGATTGGCTCATTTCGTTGACAAACCACATAGGGATTTGCTTGTAAGGGTAGCTAGGTCTCATTGTTCATGATCAAGCTTCGATAACATCCTCAAGCTCAAGAGCACTTCAAAGGTATATCTCTTGCTTAACTCTCTTTGAAGAGATTTAGTTGCACACACACACATACACACCTTGTTCATGCATGTCTTGTTCACCATGTATTTGTGCTCATCATTACACATTGCATACACACTTGCATGTATTTGTATTGACATGCATCTCTTTTTTTATTACTCATGAGTGCATCACTTAAATCACTCACACCACATGTCTAGATCTAGTGTGCTTTTTTTTTAGTGTCTTTTGACCATGTGTATGGGTTATAGTGCGCGGGTCTCTACCCGCACAGCCACCAGCGCAGTTGGCCAGGTGTGATTCTTAGACCCCATTTTGCTGGTCTGGAACCATCAAAGTGCCTGTGCGTGGGTATTTGCTCGAGTCTCGACCAGCGTAGTAGACCCGCGCAGTTGGTCTTGGTGGTTGGTGTTCCCTCGGTTCGCAGGTGTGTTCGCTGGTCATGAACCCGTAAAACCCATATGCACGGGTTAGTGTGCGGGTAGGGACCCGCGCACTACATCTGTTTTCCTTTGTCACTTTTCCAAAATGACGTAGCTTCTTTTTGACCTCATATATATATATATGTCATCTTCTCTCCATTTCTTGCTAAAGAGTCCATAATTGTTTCTTAGTGAGAGAAGGTGATTTTCTAGAGAGAGAGACTCCCACTAAGCCATTTTTACTCAACCAAACTCATACCCATGTGCATCTAGCTTCATTCTTGCATCTATTCTTCATGGGTCTTCATGCTCTTCTTGACTAGGAAATTAAACATGACTTAGAACTCTTTGTTTCATCTTTATATTCTTGTTTACCTAGGGTTAGCAATTATTTGTTGATTAATTGCTTGTTTCTTTGTTTGGCATGATTTGAGTATGTTTGTGATTGTGTTTGTTGGTTGAGATTGCATGTTTAATGATAGCTAGCAAATAGGACCATTTTGCCCTCTAGCTAAATCTATTTGCCTTGCATTTAGATATTGATATCTAGGAATTGCACTTAGTGTCATCTTTATTCCTTAGATAAGCATTTAGTGTAGCCTAGCATTAATTGCATGATAGAATATTTTTACATATTCACATAGGTTGCTTAATCTCTTCATTGATTGTTAAGCCTTGTGACTAAGTGGATTAGTGCACAAGCTTGTTGGTCTGTGATCACTATTAAAGGCACGTTGGGTAGAGTGAAAGGGTTAGTGACCAAGTATGGTGTGACATGAGGTCAACCTAGGTTGTAAACTTTCATTCAAATAGTGGATTTGAGGACCGTGTGTGGCTAGAAAGACAGCCTGTGAGTTTTGCCCAGTTGGAGGGTTTCTCACGTATATCAATCCTTGTATTTTAATTGTTCTCCACATGTTTACTTTGGATTGTTTGGTTGCTAATATGGGGTAGCATTAATAAAATTAATTAAGTCAAAAAGTTTGTTATTAGTCAACTAAAACCTATTCACCCCCCTCTAGGTTTGTAGACACACGCTTTAGAGTGTATTTTCAATTGGTATCAAAGCGGGTTCCTAAACATACTTAGGTGGTCCTAGCTCTTGTTATGTGTGTCTTGCATTTTTGCATTCTTATTGTTGCATTTATTTACACTCATATAACCCAAACACTAAGAGTGAGTTCAGGAGTTAAGATGGAGCATCAAGCATAAGACCTTCATTGCTTAAGGGTGACAATTACTCCTCATCGAAGGGGAAGATGGAGTCGTATCTTTCGGCAATTAATGACAAGGTCTTGATGATAATTGAAGATGGGTATACTCCACCCACCAAGACTCTTGAAGATGGAAGCATTGTTTCCAAGCCGAAGTCAGAATGAAGTGATCAAGATTTTGAAGCTTCTAAGTGGAACAACAAGGCGATGCACGCCATCTTTTGTGCCATGGATGACAACCAATACAAGCTCATCGAAACTACCAAGAATGCTCGCGAAGCATGGAAGATTCTTAAGACGGCACATGTGAGGATGGACACGGTCAAGGACTCTAAGCTTTAAATGTTGCAAGCCATGTTCGAGATCATCAAGATGGAAGAAGATGAATGCTTCAATGACTTCCATGTCAAGTTGATAGACATTGTCAACTAAAGCCATCAACTTGGGGATCCTTACATTGATATGAGGATCAGGCAAAAGATCATGCGGTCTCTTCCCAAAAAGTTCGAATCAAAGGTTACCGCTATAGAGGAAAATAGCGAGTACAAGAAGATAAAACCAAGTGAAGTCATCGAGAAGTTGTTAGCCTATGAGGTGATAAAGCTTACTTCTCAACCCAAGAAACAAAAGGGGATTGCTTTGAGGACATCCAAGCAAAAGAAGAGATATAGTGATCCGATGAGGAGATGGCTCTCACCATGAAGAAATTCAAGAAGTTCTTGAAGTTTGAGAAGAAAGGCCTCAACTTAAGAGGAAATGACTTCAAGATGAAGATCGGGTTCAAGAATGATGAAGATAGCCAAGGCAAGTCTTCAAGAAAGAGTGTTCAGTGCTACGAGTGTGGGGGAATCGGGCACATCTCACCGGATTACGGTAACTTGAAGAATAAGAAGAAAGGAAAGGCAATGGTCACTACTTAAAGTGACAGCGATGACACTTAAGAAAATGATGACTCTTCAAGTGATTGAGAAGAAGTGGCCAACTTTGTAGCACTTGCTACTTCTCACAAGAGGGACAACATAGTGGAAGTTGTTGAAGAACTTTCCTCAAACTTGAGTGATTGTGAAAAGAACTACTTTACATTTCTGATTTCCTTCTGTGAAGAAATAGATGACCAAGAGGAAGAAAAACAGAGTGAAGTTGACTCAAGTGATAAGAACTGTTCATCTTACTCTACAAATGGAAATGTAGAAGGTATGGACCTTGAGAGGTTCATTGAGCATTTTCAAAGCTCAAGGTTGAAGATGAAGAAAGAAGTTCGAAGACTAAAAGAAGAGAACCTCAGGCTATCAACCGAAGTGTTTCACTTAAATGGAGAAGTGAAGATAGCTAAAAGGAATGAAGCCTTGATGGAGAAAGAGCTTGAAAAAGCACAATAAATTATTAGTAAGATGACTTCAAGCACGAAGAAGCTTGACAATATGTTGGGAGTAAGCAAGAAGCCAAGTGATAAGAGAGGGCTAGACTTTGTGGATGATGAGTCCACCCCCTCATCCGACAAGACAACTTTTGTGAAAGAATTTGTTCTAAATTGTCTCCCTCACCACAACATCCTAGGAAAAAGATTGATCTATGATAGTGTTCAAAGAGTGCCCAAGTGAAGATGGCACCAAGAGGTAGAGCTCAAGCTTAATAAATGAGGGCTCCACAAGCAAGCTTTCCACAACAGAAATCCCACCAAGCAAAAGGACAAGTCATGCATACTCAACCTACGAGGCAAGCTCAACCGGCTCAACAACAAAGAAGAAGAGAACCGATCCAACACCCAAGGCCAACTCAAAGACATGGGAAATCTCTAATATACTCTCAAGGGAATGGTATGACCTCTTACTTTATTCCTACATGTCACTTTTATGGTGTTAATGGTCATATTAGACCAAATTGCTTTAAGTATATTGACATGTGTAGAACTAGAAGCATGATTGGAAGAAGTAGGGCCAGAGCCACTATGCATGTTCCTAGGAAATATAAAGCCAATTGGCATGATCTTAGGAAACCTATAGCCAATATGCATGTGCCTAGGAAGTCTAGAGTCAATGATCCTAGGAGAAATGTGTTGACTGTGTCCACTAGGAATGAAATTGTATCACCTAAGTGGATTAGAAAGAATGAACCCGTATGCTATTGTGCAAAGGGTTCGCCCATATGCTCAACTAAGTCCTATGGACTTGGTAAGTCTATAGGGGCTCATACCCCCCTTTGACTTGGTCGGTGATTGACCCCTTATGGGGAGCTCAAGCAAAGAGAGCAACTTTGTATAGTTGCAATGAGCAAAAATTTGATCAACTTTATGCTTCTTTATTAATTGCTTGAGCATTTTGGTTGTGCTTATATATAATTATATGGCTTTTATTCAATAAGTGTGCCATTTGCTAGTTTATAATCCATGTCACCTTTATGTTCAAACATGCATTTTTGGACTAGGAGAATTGATTGGGCAATAATGACCCTTAATTTATCTCCACGACATGTGAACTTGATTTTGACATGCTAAAATATTATGCATGAGTTATATGTGTGCAAATGTGTGTGGAAGCATCTTGACAAGGCTAAACTCAATAAGGACCTTGTGTCCATCCAATAATTAAGGATGTCTCATCCAATTTAGCTTTGTCTCTTTTCTTAATGGTTGAACAAGGCAACAACCAATAAGGATTCTATATCCATTCAATTAATAAGGATTTTATATCCATGTCTTGATTGACCATTAAGGATTGACATGGTTGCTTGTGTGTGCTACAAATTTTTAAAGCTATATCTTGTTTAATTATGGCAAACGGGTACAAATTGGTTTGAATTCCTTTGGAATCCTTTTGATGTTCACTTTGCCAAATACCATTTGCTTGAGCCTTGATGTTGCATGTCTTGCATCCAAAGCAAAAATCTCACACATTTTTTTTAACAACTAAAACCTCTTTGATTCTCTCTCAATTAATTGGGTTGCATAGAGTTGTTGTACATGATTATGCACTTATCTTACAAATAGCTCTTTTTGCTAAAGTCACCTAATTGGGGAACTCTCCTTTGTCTATCTCATGACAAAAAGGAGGAGTAGTGTTGGTAGCTATGAGTGCTGCATATTAAGGGAGATTGTCCTGTTGAGGGGGAGCATTTGCATTTACATTTTTTGTTGCATGTTGCATGTTTTCTTTTATTATACAAATTGTTTTTATTTATTATCTCTCTTGATCACCTCACATACACTTGTCTTAGAAAGTGTAGTATCATTGTTTTGTAGGGATGGCTATTCTACAAGAGTTTGAAGAATTGAAGACCTAGTATCTAGGGATCTCTTTGTAATGTATAATATCTTTTGTTGACCTCTTATTTTTAATTTTTTTTTTGTGAGTGGTGGTTTTGTCACAAAATAGCCAAAGGGAGAGATTGTAAGTTCCTCAATTTTTGATTGGCTTATTTTGTTGACAAACCACATGGGGATTTGCTTGTAAGGGTAGCTAGGACTCATTATTCGTGATCAAGCTTCGATAACATCCTCAAGCTCAAGAGCACTTCAAAGGTATATCTCTTGCATAAATCTTTTTGAAGAGATTTAGTTGCACACACACACGCACACCTTGTTCATGCATGTCTTGTTCACCATGTATTTATGCTCATCATTACACATTGCACACACACTTGCATGTATTTGTATTGACATGAATCTCTTTTTTTATTACTCATAAGTGCATCGCTTAAATCACTCACACCACATGCTTAGATCTAAGTGTGCTTGTTTTTTAGTGTCTTTTGACCATATGTACGGGTCATAGTGTGCGGGTCTCTACCCGTGCAGCCACCAGTGCAGTTGGCCTTGTGTGATTCTTGGACCCCGGTTCGCTGGTCTGGAACCAGCAAAGTGCCTGTGCGCGGGTCTCGACCAGTGTAGTATACCCGCGCAGTTGGTCTTGGTGGCTGGTGTTTCCCTGGTTCGTAGGTATGTTCGCTGGTCATGAACCAGCAAACCCATATGCGCGGGTTAGTGTGCGGGTAGGGACCCGCGCACATTGACCCGCGCATTACGTCTGTTTTGCTTTGTCTTCTTGCAAACTTTTCCAAAATGACGTAGCTTCATTTTGACTTCATATATATATATATGTCATCTTCTCTCCATTTCTTGCTAAGGAGTCCAGAATTGTTTCTTAGTGAGAGAAGGTGATTTTCTAGAGAGAGAGACTCCCACAAAGCCATTTTTACTCAACCAAACTCATACCCATGTGCATCTAGCTTCATTCTTGCATCTATTCTTCATGGATCTTCATGCTCTTCCTGACTATGAAATTAAACATGACTTAGAACTCTTTGTTTCATCTTTATGTTCTTGTTTACCTAGGGTTAGCAATTATTTGTTGATTAATTGCTTGTTTCTTCGTTTGGCATGATTTGAGTATGTTTGTGATTGTGTTTGTTGGTTGAGATTGCATGTTTAATGATAGCTAGAAAATAGGACCATTTTGCCCTCTAGCTAAATCTATTTGCCTTGCATCTAGATATTGATATCTAGGATTTGCACTTAGTGTCATCTTTATTCCCTAGATAAGCATTTAGTGTAGCCTAGCATTAATTGCATGATAGAATATTTTTACATATTCACATAGGTTGCTTAATCTCTTCATTGATTGTTAAGCCTTGTGACTAAGTGGATTAGTGCACAAGCTTGTTGGTCTAGGATCACTATTAAAGGCACGTTGGGTAGAGTGAAAGGGTTAGTGACCAAGTATGGTGTGACATGAGGTCAACCTAGGTTGTAAACTTTCATTCAAATAGTGGATTTGAGGGCCGTGTGTGGCTAGAAAGATAGCCCGTGATTTTGCCCAGTTGGAGGGTTTTCACGTAAATCAATCCTTGTGTTTTTATTGTTCTCCGCATGTTTATTTTGGATTGTTTGGTTGCTAATATGGGATAGCATTATTAAAATTGATTAAGTCGAAAAGTTGGTAATTAATCAACTAAAACCTATTCACCCTCCTCTAGGTTAGTAGACACACACTTTAGAGAGTATTTTCAAATCTATTCTTCAAGGAAGCAATAGCAACATCAACTACAACACTAAAATAATTCACTCTAAAACATTTTTCAGCCGATTGTGTTATATCCTTATGTGCATTCTCATCAAATTGTTTCTTTCTCCGAATTAGACGTTGTTTAACAAAAATTGGTTCAATTTCCAAATTAGATGCAATATTTTTGGCATCAATCATGGCTGATGAAAATCCATTTTCTCTATAATTTTAAAAAAAATGATACCCTTTAAATGTTCCATATCAATATCAATACACATATCCTTAGATTGCAAATTTTTGCTAACCATGTTTATAGAAAACAAGATATCATGTCAAATAGTCATGCCTAATAACTTAACAATTATTAATATTAAGACCAAGAGATTTTAGAACAGCTTGTAATTCATTAAAAAGCCTCATCTTAGATGTACCATCCATCTTTAAAAACCCTAGAAATTACTCTTCTACTTTTATGGTACTAGTGGACATGTCTACACATCGTATTATCAAATTCATTTGTTCTTGGTGACTTATATCTGGAGTACAATCAAGAATCACTGAAAAATATTTTGCCTCTTTGATTTTGTTGATGATTGCAATTTTGATATTAGAGGATAATCTAGAAATCAACTCATTTTGAATTTTATGACCAAGATAGTGATAATGAATCTCATTATCATCAATGCGTCGAATATGCTCTTGCATTACTAGATCAAACTCTGCTATCATTTCAATTAAACCCAAAAAGTTACCATTATTATCTTCATGAATTCTTTCATTGGTTCCACGAAAAGCCAAATTAAACTTAGCAAGATATTTCACAACAACAATAATTCTCACAATAACTTCTTTGCAATGATTTTTCTCTTTTGTAATTTGTTCTTGTATATTTTTATCAATTGTTTCATTCTGTTTTAATCTGATTTGTAAATCAATCCAAGTGCTCATATTAGTGATATGCTTGATACTATTTTCATGTTCTCTAAGCCTCTCATTAAGATGCTTCCAATTATTAAATCCTTCATGTGCTAAAAGACTGTTCGTATTCATTGACTTAAACAACTTACAACAGAAACAATATACTTTGTCTACGTGCTTTGAGTACACTAATCATTTCCTATATTGAGTCTCTCTATTCGGTAATTTTCAAGTATAATATGAATATGAAAAATGTCTAGATCTACCATCCAAAGGAAAG
Organism: Dipteronia sinensis; assembly: GCA_033220585.1. Classification (NCBI taxonomy): domain Eukaryota; kingdom Viridiplantae; phylum Streptophyta; class Magnoliopsida; order Sapindales; family Sapindaceae; genus Dipteronia; species Dipteronia sinensis. The sequence goes on along the minus strand of CM065636.1, from coordinate 68,607,339 downwards.
TTGACATTGAGTTCTCTTATAGGACATTTTTTCACTAATAAATCAATTGTTTTACTATCAAGATTTTCCCAAATTCTAGGGTCATAAATATCCAAATGAGGAGTGGGTTGTTCTATTTCATTGCCCAAATCCTCATTAGCATTCACGTCAATCACATCATGATCATTCTGTTGATTTTCATCATTTTCAATTTCATTGTCCAAATTCTCATTATCATTCATGTCAATCACATCATCATCATTCAGTTAATTTTCATTATTTTCAATTTCATTGACTAAATTTTCATTATCATTAATATTATTCACATCACGATCATTGAGTTGACATGTCAAATGAGGAGTTGGGTGTTGTGACTCATTAGCCAACTGCTTTTCAAGTGAACAACCGAACTCTACTTTATTAGTAAAGAATTTTTCCAAAGCTCCCTTTTGAGACTGAGTCAATTGTTCTAATCTTTGTCTTTTTTTTCTTTTTTCAGATCCAAATGGTTGTTTTTTAGGAAGCATGTTACTAATAACTTAATAAATAATAACTAAAATAACAAACAAAGAAAAAATTAAACACTAAGAACTAAAGTAATAAATAAAATAACAATCAAAGTGAAGTACTGAAATAAAACAATAAAACCTGTCAAGCATTCCAGCAATAGGATTCAAGTTCATTCAACAAGTCGCACCAGTCCCGCAATGCCGCAAGATTGATTTTTTTTGCTGAAAAATACAATCAAGTTATTAATTAATAACTGAATAATACTTATATTTGAGATTGACACTGCTGAGGCCTGCGTTTGAACTCAAATTCTTAATCATAAACAAGCTAATAGGAGAAGACAAATCATTGAATGTCTAAAACTCTAAATGACTAAATCAAGTATTGTTTACTCGTTTTGACTTTGGACTCAAAGTCAAAGTAAGGAAAACCACTTAAAGCTAAAACTCTAAAAGACATAATCAAATTAACTGTTTAACGCCCAGTTATGACTCACCCAATAGTCTTTTCAGTTTCATTTTCAGACTTTCACACTTTCACCCATTACAAATTCACCCAAAAAAAAGTAAATAACAAAAATATAAAGAAAAAAAGAAGTACAACAGATCGGAATTCGGAAGATCACTATTCACTATTCAGTAGACAGTAGTTATTCAATTTAAAGTGACAAACACAATCAAAATAAAAAAAAACAAAAAAAACAAGAGAAAACAAATTGGGGGACAAAGAAGATTAAATAGAAATACATATTAAAAAAAGTGCAATTTGTAAAATTACAAAAATCAAAGGAAAAAAACAGAAAGTAATTACCTAAATAAACTGAGAGTTTGATACTTGAGAGTTAAGAGTTGAGGCACTGAGCGAGAAATTCAGGAAGAGTTAAAGTCTAAAAGAGAAATAGAGAATCAACAAAGCTGCCGTTTTTCTTGTTTTTGGTGGGTGGAGGAGACGAAATGAAGCATATATATGTAAAGAAAAGTATGAAACTCTAACAACTGGGCAAAACTCACGGGCTATCCTTCTAGCCACACATGGTCCTCAAATCCACTATTTGAATGAAAGTTTACAACCTAGGTTGACCTCAAGTCACACAATACTTGGTCACTAACCCTTTCACTCTACCCAACGTGCCTCTAATAGTGATTCTAGACCAACAAGCTTGTGCACTAATCCACTTAGTCACAAGGCTTAACAATCAATGAAGAGAGTAAGCAACCTATGTGAATATGTGACAATATTCTATCATGCAATTAATGCTATGCTACATTAAATGCTTATCTAGGATTAAATGATGACACTAAGTACAAAACCTAGATATGAATATCTAAATGCAAGTGCAAGAAGAATTAACTAGAGGGCAAAATGGTCCTAAAAACTAGCTATCAATGAACATGCATTATCAACCAACAAACAAGACCACAAACATACTAAATTCATGCTAAACAAAATAAATATGCAATTAATCAACCAATAATTGCTAACTTTAGGTAAACAAGATCATAAAGATGAAACAAGAAGTTCTAAGTCATGTTTAATTACCTAGTCAAGAAGAGCATGAAGTCCCATGAAGAATAGATGCAAGAATGGAGCTAGATGCATATGGGTATGAGTTTGGTTGAGCAAAAATGGCTTCTTGGAGCTTCTCTCTCAAATGAACACTTTCTCTCACTAAAAGGGGTTTTAAAGCTCTGAAAAAATGAGTTGGAAGAGAAAGGAAAATATATATAGAAGCCCTAAATGAAACTACGTTGTTTTGGCAAAAACAGGCACAAAACAGACTAAGTGCACGGGTAACTGCACGGGTAAGAGACCCATGCACTACCCGTGCAGTTGCACCAACCCGAAGCACTCAACATCAGTGCACGGGTAACTGCCCGGGTAACTACACGGGTAGGAGACCCGTGCACTACCCGTACAGAATGGAGACCCGAGGATACCCATTCTCATTGCACAGGTAGGTAACCCGTGCAGCAGAGACCTCCTACAGGGAAAGTCACTCTTCACGCCAAGAAAATGCACACCAACGTGCGGGCACTGAAATTTTCGAACACACAACAAAAAATGAATAACAAAGACCACAACCACATTTAGAGCTAACACCAAGGTGCATGTGTGAGAAGTGTGATGAAGAACACACACAAAGAAAATATTGAAACACAAATGCAAGATATGTAAGATATGTATGATAGTGTGTGTGTGTGTGTGTGTGTGTGTGTGCTACTAGTCTCTTCAAAGAGAGTTAAGCAAGAGATATACCTTTGAAGCACACTTGAGCTTGATCACGAACAAAGACGGCCTAAACTACCCTTACACATTTAAGCCCTAAGTGTAGTTTGTCAATGAAATAAGCCTATCAAAAAGTGAGGAACTTACACTAAATTTCTTTTAGGGGCGGTAATTTAGGTCACGACACGAACACGGTTATTACGAGTTTGGGTTAAGGATAAATGGGTCGTGTCAATAATCGTGTCAACCCGTTTAATGAACCGGTCGTGTTCGCATTTAACTAATCGGGTCATGGGTTGACACCATTAGTAGAGGTAAAAATGTAATTTTATTTATTAAGTGTATTTGTGTAGTTTTACCTATCATATAAATAGAAAAACACAAACCCTAATTCCCATTTTAACACCATCGGCCTCTAAACCCTTCCCCCTCTCTCTCGGTGAGTCTCACATCCGTCGCTCAACTCCTAATTTGCGCCTCTTGCCGCTATCGATTCTCTTGTTGCCGTCTCCTCTCTTGTCGGTATCATAGTGAGTCTTGTAAGTTTCTCCATTCTGTGATTGACTTATTTCATTGACAAACCACATTGGGATTTTTTTGTAATGGGTAGATTAGGTTTTTCATGTGCTCAACATTGTGATCGTGATAGGTAATCCTCCCGGCATCTCAAGACTTCAAGAGCAAGAACTTCAATGTTATTTCACTTGACTTGTCTTCTTCAAGAGATTAGGTGCACACATACACATAATTCATTCATTTGTGTTTTTATTATCTTTTCAGTGTGCATCACATCAATTTCACACTTGCACTTCATGAAAAGTTTTTTTAGTGTGTTTAAGTTGAAATTCGTTTCCATTTGTTGATCGGAAACGTCTACGCTTGCATGTTGGTGTGATTGTCCTAGCGCGAAGGTTCGACCGCATGAGAAGGTCCTCACTTCTCTTAATTTTTTCCTTTCTATGGAAAATTGTGGTCAACAATATGCGGTCAGCAACCGTATACCAGCACCCGCATTTCACTCCAAAGAATAGTGGTGGCAAAACAGGCAGCGCGGTCTGGCCTAGCCCGGTACAGGGCTTGCCAGGATGATCCGAAAAGGCTCGGCTACTTAACGAGCCCAGCATGTTAAGGCTATAGGAGGACTAGCCTGGTCTGCCAGCATGGCCCCACCAGGCCGTGCTGGCATGCTAGGCTAGGCAGACCTTAACAGTCCGCCTATTGAAAAAAAAAATTATTCTCAATTGTTTGTTACTTTTTTAAATATTGTTTCTTTTCATTTTTTTTCTTTTCAATTGTTTGTCCAGCTTTTTTTTCCTATTTTATTAAATTTTTTGAGTTAAAAATTTATTTACAATTTTTACATATGTAATTTAAATTTTAAGTTTAAAATAAATTAAAGTTAAAATTTTATTTTAAGTTAAAATTTATTTCTTATTTTCTTATTTATTTTAGTCTAATGAGTAATGAAATAAAATGTAAGAAATAGATTAAATTATATTTTATTTATTTACTAAAATTATTCAAAGAATACATAAAGTTATAAATAACTAAGAATTAAGAAAGAGCTGAATTTTATTTACTTTTTCACATTTAAGTTTACATGATTTGTGATTGCCTCATTAAAAACCTTACTAAGAAAAACCAATGAGATAAAAACTTGGTAAGGGTAAAATAGTGCAATTGAATTACAAAATTACAAATACATATAATTAAAAAATTTTAAATTAAGTCTTCAGTCTTGCTGGTAACTGCCGGAACCAGAAGCCTCTTTGAAGTATGTGTTGGAAAAACTTCGAATTAGTTTTTCATTCACCAATTGATGTTGCATTCTCATCTCTGCATGCTCCCAATCATTAAGGCATGTTAATACCTCTACCATCTGTGGGGTGTGTCAAACAAGTTCATCCAGGTTCGATTATACGTCTACTGGTGTTGAATGTTTGTTCTAAACAAACAGTGGACACAGGAATGACGAGTACGTCCCATGCTAGTTGGGGCAATACTGGATAAGTCATGGTATGGTTCTTTCACCATAACAGCATATCAAATTCTTAGAAGTCCCCTTGATGGGCTGTTTCGAACTTAGTTTCAAAGAAAGTGTTCAATTTTTCAATGTTGAGATGATGAAGATGAAAATGAAGACTCTTGGTTTCCGGTTAGGATTGTAATACTTCTCTTTATCGGTCGGGTGTCTGGTTGTTCCGACCGTTGCATGTTTCTGCCGTTAAACCTGCACTCATAAAGACAATAAACTTCAAACACCTTGGATTACAAGTTAGTTAAATGTTGAGTAAGATCTAAATCCAAGTAACCACCAATAAACTCAGTAAAAGTTTTTAAAGTACTTGATTTAGTCCTAGGCTCTACTATCCAACCTAAGGCATAGAGTAAAGGAATTTCAGACCGGTATTTTTGAAAATTTTCACCATCGTTGCAACTGCAGTGCTTAAGATGGGATCATCTCTATAAGAGTACAAAATTTTAGACATTTATAAAATTTGATGCAATGCAAGATGAGAAGTGGAGTAATAGACCCCTGAAAGAAGTACAGCTGAATCGTAAAAAATCTTTAAAATTTAATAAAAATTTCTGCCACATACCAATCGTCCTCGAATATGGTTGGACCACCCACTAGGGTCATATCCATATTATAATAACCTGTAATTTCAGTAGAATAACTAATAGCACTTTACAACATTAAATAAGTGGAGTTCCACATTACCGGCATATCTGTTTGGAACCTCCTAGACTGTTTGTCGTTAGTTTTACAGTATCTGGTAAATTTTTTCAATCTTTTATTAGAGCTGCTGAAATAGGATATGTCATCTCTGATGTGATCTATATGACTGGTTACAACCTTCAAACCCGATTTCATAATTAAATTTTTATGACGTGACATGCACACCTTGGTGGAAGAGATGACCCCTAGCTTGAGGGACATTGTTGGCTAAAAACAAGTTAACATATGCTGTGTTTGATGATGCATTATCTAATGTAGCGGAAATGATGTGTCCAGTTAGTCTAAAATCATTTAAAACTTCAGAAATAATGTTATAAATATTTGAGCGGTATGTTGGAAATTCATAGGACGAAAACCAAGAATTCTTTTTTGGATCTTCCAATCAAAATCTAAATAGTGTCTGTGACGCATAAATAGCCATGTTTGGAACGTGCATTCCAAATATCGGAAGTTAATGTAATAAAAACACTTAAATGCTCTAATAGAGGGACCGATTTGATTCGGTCGAATTTAAAACATTTTAGTCTATCGCCTCTAGTTGTGTTTCTAGACATAGCTGTAAATTGAGGGTTGCATGTTTTTTAAATAAACTTTTCAATAACAAAAAAAGACTATCACTGAAACCAATTGGTTGATTGATTTGTGCAATATAATGTGCCATGCGTTCCCTAGCATTGGCACTGTCATATCTCCACATCGTAATGGACATATCTAGGTTTCATTGTAGTTGAGTCTATCTAGTAGTATCTACCTGACCGTGCTTAAGCATCCATGAATCTTTATGCCTTCTCAAATGTCCCGTTCCTTTCTTAGAACCGGTCAATAAATTCTTATAAAATTTACAACGAGTCATAGATACTACCTGACCGTTCGTGCCGATTACGTCTTTCGGGTCAAAATATTCTCATACCATAGATTTAATCTTCCTGGTTCTGGGTCTTGATGTGATTGACCTCGGTGTGGAGGCGGAAAGACCAGTTTGTCCTTGAGTTTCTTGCCCGTCTTCCGCTTCCAGTGATAAAATTTGAAAGTCATCATTGTCCATGTTCAATCCATCTTCAAAATAAATAGGAATTCTAGTATGATCCATTTCCTACAATGCATAAATATAAAAAGAGTAATTCTAGGCTTCCCAATTTTTTTCTCAAATTCTTTCTCAAATGTGTGAAGCACATGAAGTGTCAACATCACATCACTCACCACATAATCTCATAATTTATAAGATGTTGACACCTCACGTGCTACACACATTTGGAAAAAATAAAAATATTAAATTAAAAACAAAACCATAAATATTAAATATACGAAACGTAAAATCATAAATATTAAAATTACTAAGCCATAAATATTAAATACACTAAACATAAAATCATAAATATTAAAATTAAAAACTAAATCTTAAATATTAAAATTAAAACCTAAGCCATAAAAGTTAAATATACTAAACATAAAATCAAAAATATGAAAAATAATAAGCCCTAAATATTAAATATACTAAACATAAAATCATAAATATTAAAAATACTAAGCATAAAACCATAAATATTAAAATTAAAAACTAAACCATTAATATTAAATATACTAAACATAAAATCATAAATATTAAATATAAACCTAAGAATAAAAATACTAAGTATAAATATTATAAATAAAACCTAAGCATAAATATTAATATTAAATTTACTAACCATATAAAATTTAAAATAAAAAGAAATTACCTTTGTTTGTAGTTTGTAATTTGTAGATCAAGAAATGGTGAATTGGTGCCTTGGTGGATGGTAGAGACTAGAGAAAGAGAGATTAGAGATTATACTACTATAGAGAATTAGAGATTAGTATTATAGAGTATTAGAATGTGTAGAGAGTAGAGAGCGAGAGACTAGAGAGAGAGAGAGAGAGAGAGAGAGAGAGAGAGAGAGAGAGAGAATGATAGAAAATGAGAGTGTTAACGGAAATTTTACTCAAGATGAGAAGTCTCAGTTAATACCCTCGAGACTACTACCACGTAGGTGGTGACCAATATTGATCGTATGTGTAACAATGTTTTATAAAATGACAAGGAATAATGATACAATTTATCACCCAAAAGAATGTAAAAATATTTTCTTTATTGAACGTGTATGGTATACAAACTTCTCTCAAATTGCTCTCAATTCTCTCTAGGGTATGGTCGGGTATTTGTCGTATGCCTGTCGAATAGTAGTCTCCCTTTTCTGAAGGAGGAAGTCCCTCCTTTATACAATGTCTTCATAGGTTTGAACTCATTGATTTCTCCTTGATTTTCTCATCCCCCTCTTATCGGACGAGATTTTTACCTTTAAATGTGGTTGACTTTGAGTTAATTGCTCCGTTGAGGATATCTTGGAAATCAATTTGTTTCCCATTCAAACTCTATTATTGTTCTGCATGTGTATAATATCTGTGGATGTGATACTGTGTATCTTCGGGTCTGGCATGATTTCCATAGGGGTCGTTGAATGTATCATGGTGTGGTGCATCAACTAATGAGGTCGATCAGTGTTTCGACCTCGATATCTGAGAAGTTTCGTCCAGCTAGGAGCCAGATATGGCTTCCCTTGACTTTTCAAAGCTAGGTGCGGCTTCCCCTGACCTTTCGGAGCTAGGTGCGGCTTCCTAGGGACACCCCCATGTATCAGCGAGGTATAGGTAAGTTTCTGGAGAAATTGCGAGGTGACCTCGACTTCGAGGAATTTCTTGTTTTCAGTTTTGGTGATGTGGGCTAGATCTGATGGTTTCGGGCTCTATCCCGGATGTTTCCGGAGCCCGCCCTTGTTCCTGCGGGGTGGTATCGTAGCTCGGCTTTGGGTAAAATGGTCTCCTAGTGGAAACTTTCGGGCATGGAGCCAGGTCTGGGAGGTGGAAAATTTTCCTTTGGTCCTTAGCCAGTTTTGGCTATTAACAGAAGTCCCCTCTGACTTGAACACCAGACGTCGAGCTTGAGGTTGGGGTCAGATTTTTACTTTATTTGGGAAATCTTCCCTTTTTTACCGTTACCGGAATATAGGGGAAATCTCCTCATTAAAGCGACGTGATGAGAACTGACTAATTTATCTCTGACTTAATCTGATTGTGTTACGGCGGTCCCCGAGATTTTTTACCGTTACTAGAATCTTGGGGAGATCTCCCTCTTAACTGCATAAGTGACGTGGCGTGAGCTGATTAGCCTGCTTTTGAGTTAATCCGGTTACGTTACGGTAGTCCCCGAGATTCTTTACCGTTACCAACCAAGGATCTCGATGGCTCGCGTTGTTGCCCTCTTGCCTATATATATCTATTTATCTCCACGTCTTCCTCACATCTCTCGAACTAAAATTTTTGCTAAGAAATATTTTCTCTCATAGCCTTTCTTCCAAGCTTGCCTTTTTCTTCATTCTTTATCCTTATTGACTTTTACTATGTCGAAAACCAGTCGCGATTTAGTTGACTCCATAGTTGACGGCGAGGAGGTCGTCAGTCTTACTCTGAGGAAACGGGCTAGGAGGAGTTCAGACGGCGACGATTCCCCGCCTAACCCGCAACATTGGCGGTCAAGTAGGAATGTATCCATTGGGACTGGGTTCTCCAACCATCATGACGATCCTTTGGATATCGTCGACGAAGATTCCGACAAAGAAGTGGGTGGTGACACCGCGGGAGAACATCGGGTCTCGGCTTCTGGCCCCCTTTTGGAGAGGCTCCCTCCTTATGATTTACGGGTTGTCCCATATTCCATCATCGATCCGGTCTTGATTGACGGCTTGAGGTCGAAGTTTGGCATCCCCGACAGCGTATCCATCTCGGTGCCTTCCAAAAATTACGAGTTCTTCAACCCCCCCAAAGGCGTGCTCCTGATTCATGTGGCAGCTCTCGAGAACGGGGTCAGGATTCAGGATTCCCCTTCATCCGACTCTTCGGCGGGCTATTAATGCCATCCAGCTCGCTCCCCTCCACTTGACGCCTGGCTTCTCGAGGCATCTGATTGGTTTCCTCGTACTATGGAGGGAACAATGTCAATTGAGTAAGGTGACGAGGGAGCCGGGTGCAGAGGAGCTGGCCTATCTTTTCCAGATTGGGAGCCTGTCTAGAGCTCCTCGAGGCCAACTCTATGCTAAGGCCAAGAACAAGCTCAATTTCATCATTCATGGTGCTTCAAAGAAGGACCCCGCTTGGAAAGAAGAATGGATCCTTGCGGGGAAGGGCTGGGAGAGCTCGATTTTCATTAGAGGTCATGAATTCGAGATTCCCACGGCTTTCAATGACAAACCCTCGTGGGATCGGGACTCCTTGCCTTCTGAGTCCGAAGCCATCTTGAAGGCTATTTTAGCCCTGAATTATTTGAACATGAAGTTCCCTGCTGCTGAAGCCTTCGATCCTCGTAGGGTGAACCAATACTTGCGGATCTCAGACACTACTCCTCATAAGTGTCATTGAGTTGCCTTGCCTTGCCTTGCCTTATTATTCAGCTTGGTTCTAACATTTTCCTTTTTAATTTGCTTATTCACCGTTTCTGTCGTTGAACCGGTAACCTGCCACGTCTCACGCTCTCCTCAAGGTAGATTTTATCTTCCCTCCACTGAGGTCGAAACTGCTCTTGCTTCATCTATCTCTCCAGCTGGGTCCAAGATGGCCACTCTTGCTTCGCGGGCTTTCCGGGCTTTGGGTAAAGCTCCCCAGGTTGTCGGTCCGACTGCTTCTATCCCTTCAGCTGTGGTCGCTAAAGTTGCTACCCCCTCGACTCAACCTCCTGATTCCGCTGCGCTTCCAACAACCAAAGCTTCGGAGGTTTCTGGGAAGGGTGTTGCAAGGGTTCCTTCCAGCCGTTCCCGGCCTCAGTCGAGCTCTGCAGGGCGGGATGAAGTCCTGGAACAATTCATCGCTTCTTATCCGGGTGGTGGGATCTCCAGGATGGCTTCCATGCCTGTGGACATCCTGATTACCAATGGGTCTGCTATTTTAGCTGAGGTAATTGTATTTCCTTCGTGCTACTCTTGTTAATTTTTTTAGTTTCTAACTCGGGTTCTGTACTTTATAGGCCTTCAAGTTTAATGTAGTGATGGGCCAGCAGGTAGCCCTCTTCCGTGACAGGGCTACAAAAGCTGAAGCAGAAGCCGAGAAAGCCATGGAATTGCTCAAGCAGGCTCAGTCTTTAGTGGAATAGATGACTTCCAACTAGGGAAAGGTCGAGGTCGAGGTCGAGATGGCTGAGCTTCGCTGTGACCATGAGAGGATAAAGCAATCTTATGATCATGAGTGTCTTCAATCTCTCCGGCGGGCTAGACAGAGGGATTTCTGGAGGTCTGAGGCTAAAAAGTTGGACCTCGAGAATCAGTCTCTGATTACTCAGATGACCAAGCTGCAAGTTGACGCGGAGACCTCCTTCAGCGATGGATATTTCTACGCTTCCTTTCAGGTCACAGAAGCTCTTCCTCCTCCCTTTGATTTGTCATATATTTCCAGCTGGGATAGACAGGAAATAATGCTTAAGGCTGCTGAGCTATCTCGCCCTGAAGGCGACGAGGTGGTTCATTCGAGCCAAGCAAGAGCTAGAAAACAGCCCACCCAGACAGATCCTCCATTCCCTCCTCCTACCTTTACTACCTCAGGTCTCGGAGAGTCTTCTAGTAAAGTTTTATCCTCTCGATCCGAGGAGGACCAGTCGGGAGCTGGTGAAGAGGTTAGGAGCCTGTCTGAGGAGCCTCCCTTCATAGAGATAGAGGTCGACAGGAGCCAGACGGGGTCCATGGATGCCTTTCTTGATGCGGCTATCCCGCCTGAGGTTATGGACGTGATTAATGAAGTCCTGGAGGAAGATCCTGCTGATCAACGGATGGAGCCTCTAAATGGAGGGGCGGTAGGCGAGGATAACCAAGATGGACAGCTACCTGGATAGGGAGTCGATGGCGAAGATCAGCAAGAAGGAGGAGGACCGGCGGAGAAGAACTAAGAGAGTCTCAAAGCTTGAAGCAGTTCGTTCATGGCTTGTTTTTGATTGCCTGGAAAAAAGAGGTGGGCACCTCGTTTTGCCCTTATTAGCTTTCTTCACCCTTTTTCTTATAGCCCGAGCTCGGGGGTTGGGCTCCCCGTTGGATGGATGTAGCCTTACCTGGGGATGGGCTCCCTTTATCTTTAATGAGAAATCGAATCGCTTTTGAGAATTTTTGTTTCTTTTCTGGTCTTCAATAGGAACCAGAGTTGCATCCGTAGTAGCAATTAAAACTTGGGTAGGGAATTATGATGATCTTGATCCTGCACACGAAAACAAACATTTTATTTATTTATTTATTTTATTTTTTTAATCTTGGGGGCGGTAGCCCGACAGGGGCATCAGGAGGGCTACTTAGTTATTTCCTGGTCTCGAGATCTGGAGGGCAACTATGCTCTTACACTTAGACCATTCTTGAGGGTGGTAGCCCGACCAAGGCATTAGGAGGGCTATTGAGCTATTTCCTGGTCTCGAGATCTGGAAGGTAACTATGTTCTTACACTCAGACCCTTCTTGGGGGTGGTAGCCTGACCAAGGCATCATGAGGGCTATTGAGCTATTTCCTGGTCTCGAGATCAGGAAGGCAACTATGCTCTTACACTCAGACCCTTCTTGGGAGTGGTAGCCTGACCAAGGCATCAGGAGGGCTATCGAGCTATTTTCTAGCCTCGAAGTGTTTATGTTGAGTTTCCCACACAAATGTGTAGTCACTAATGTTGAACATAGTTGGAGATAAAGACGGAAGAGAAAAAGAAAATGACTTTATTGATGATCGAGATGTAGTACATCTTTATTAGGGTCCGTAATGAAAATTAAATTGGGGTAGTCTGTTTGAGAATTCCCTTCTCAAGGGTAGAATTTCCTCAAATGATCTGCATTCCAAGTGTGGTCGATGGATCGTCCGTCCATGTCTTCGAGTTTATAAGCTCCATTGCGAACAACTAGCTTTATCAAATATGGCCCTTTCCAATTGGGACTTAAGACTCCATCCGACCTTTTCCGAGTGTTCAGGGTCACTTTTCTAAGTACCATATCCCCTTCTTTGAAATTCCGGGCTCTGACCTTTTGGTTGAAGTATCTAGCGATCTTGCTCTGGTAGATCGCTACTTTCTCTGCTACCCGGTCTTGTTTTTCTTCTAAGAGGTCTAGATTAGCCCGGAGCTTGACTTCGTTACTTTCGGGCTCAAAGTGTTGTACCCTGAATGAGGTCAATTTATGCTCGATGGGGAGGACTACTTCAACCCCCAAAGCCAAGGAGTAAGGTGTCTCCCCGGTAGCTATTCTCTTTGTAGTTCAGTATGCCCAGAGGACTTCTGATAGCTCTTCGTCTCATTTACCTTTCCACTGTTGTAGCTTCTTTTTTAGAAATTTCTTGATAGTCTTGTTGGTTTATTCTACCAGCCCGTTAGTCTGGGGATGAACCACTAAAGCGAGCCTGAGGTCGATCCCCAATCCTTTGCAGAAGTCTTTGAACCGGGCGGTTTCGAACTGCTTCCCTAGGTCAGCTATAATGATGAGAGGGGTCCCAAATCTGCATACCACGTTGGTCTTGATGAACTTGGTCGTATTCTTTTCTGATATCCGAGAAAGTGGCCCTGCCTCGACCCATCTTATGAAGTAGTCGATAGCCACGATAGCATGTTTCATCTGTCCGGGAGTGGTCGGAAGTGGCCCAATTAGGTCGATTCCCCACATGGCAAAGGGGTAAAGTAAACTGAGGGACGACAGTCGCTCGGGTGGCTGGTGGTTCAAGTTTGAAGTTCTTTGACAAGGCTCGCAAGATTGCACAAAACTCTTTGCGTCTTGGTCGATGGTCGGCCAATAGTACCCCATACAAAGCACTTGATAGGCTAGAGCTTCCCCACCTATGTGGTTTCCACAGTCCCCAGAGTGGACCTCTCTCAATGCCCATTTAGCATCATCGGGATGCAAGCACCTAAGTAAGGGGAGGGATCTGCCCCTCCTGTAGAGGTACTCGTCCACCATACAGTATCGGAATGAGAGCCTTTTAATCGTCGGGCTTGGTCAGGCCCTTCGGGAAGCTCTTCTTCAAAGAGGTAGGCAACAATTGGGTCCATCCAGCAAGGCATGCGATCCAGGGAGCAGATTTCTCCATTTGTGGCTGTGCTTGGTTAGGTGATCACTTGGAGGGGAATTCCCCGTGGTAGGGATTGGCCTTTGTTCGCCGCTATTTTAGCCAGAACATCTGCGCGATGGTTTTGGTGTCGAGGCACCTGATCAATCTTGAGCCCCTTAAATTTACTTTTTAGCAGCTGAGCTAGCTTTAGGTAGGCAGCCATATTATCTCCCTTTGCCTGGTAGACCCCAGTCACCTAATTTACAACAAGCAATGAATCGCTCTTGATTTGTAGGTAATCAGCATTTAGTTGGATGGCTACCTTCATCCCGGCTAGGAGGGCTTCATACTCCGCTTCATTATTGGTAGCTTTAAACTCGAATCTGAAACAGTGACAGAATTCAGTCCCTTTCGGATCTATTAAAACTATGCCAGCTCCTCCCCCGGCTTGCCTGAACGCTCCATCTGTAAAGAGGGTCTATGGCTTGCAGTCTTCCGGCCAATTGTCTACCTCGGATATCTTTTCAGGGACCTCATTTGATACTGAGGGATCATCTTGATCTGGGATCGCTGAAAATTCTGCCACAAAGTCGGCCAAAGCCTCTGCTTTAATCGTAGTCTGGGGCTTATACTTTAAATCGAACTGAGTGAGCTCTAGGGCCCATAAGACTAGCCTTCCAGACACGTCTGGTCTTTCCAAGAATTGGAGGAGAGGTTGGTCCGTCACCACTGCTATTGTGTGAGCTTGAAAATAAGGACGGAGCTTCCTCGCTGAGATCGCCAGAGCATAAGCGAGCTTTTCCAGGAGAATGTAATTCCTTTCTGATTTGGTCAAAGCATGACTCACATAGTATATGGGTCTTTGAAAACCGTCGCTACACTCCTTGGCCAAAGCCCCGCTTACTGCAGTTTTTGATACGGCCAGGTAGATCTGCAACTCATCTCCGAGAACAGGCTTGACTAACAATGGGGGGCTTGTTAGGTATTCTTTCAAAGCTTGGAAAGCCCGTTCGCTCTCCTGGCTCCACTTCATGTTTTTCCCTTGTTTGATGGCTTTGAAGAAAGTGAGACATTTATCGGTGGAGCGAGAAATAAACCTATTGAGTGCCGCCACACGTCCAGTCAGAATCTGTACTTGCTTGAGTGAGGTTGGGGATTCCAGGTCCAAGATAGCCTTGATTTTTTCAGGGTTGGCTTCTATGCCTCTCTCATGAACCATGAAGCCCAGAAACTTCCCGGCTGTTACCCCAAAGGCACATTTGGAGGGGTTCAACCGCATCTGGTTTTCCCTCAGTATGAGGAAGGTTTTGCGAAGGTCTTCCTGATGTCCTTTTGCGGTTGGGGATTTCGTTATCATGTCGTCGATATATACTTCCATCGTCCTTCCTATCTCGTGCTTGAACAGTTTCTTAACCAGCCACAGGTATGTAGCCTCCGCATTCTTCAAACCAAACGGCATCACCTTGTAGCAGTATAAGCCCTGCCCAGTAATGAAACTGGTTTTATCTTGGTTAGCCGGGTGCATTTTAATTTGGTTGTATCCTGAGAATGCGTCCATAAAACTCAAAAGTTTATTTCCGGATATGGAGTCAACCAGCTGGTCGATCTTTGATAAAGAAAAACTGTCTTTTGGACAAGCCCGGTTGAGGTCGGTGTTATCGACACACATACGCCACTTCCCATTTGCCTTCGTAACCATGACCACGTTGGCGATCCATTCAGGGTAGCGTACTTCTCTGATAAACCCTGCCTTGATCAATTTATCAACCTCTTCCTGTACCATAGCGTTCCTATCAGCGTTGAAGTGACGCCTCTTCTGCTTGACGGGCTTGACTATTGGATCTACCGCTAGTCGGTGGACGGCCAGTGATGCTGGGATTCCAGGCATTTCATCATGGTTCCAAGCGAAGATGTCGTTGAACTCCCTGAGAAGGTCAATTAGTCATCTTTTCACTTCTGGATCAAGGGTGGCCCCGACCTTGACGACCTTGGATGGATCGTCATTTCTGATAGGTATCTCTTTTAGTTTATCTACGAGCTGCCCGCTGGCCCACTCCTTACTCCGTTCTTCCTCGTAAGGCATAATAGGTTCGCTCTCCGGTTGCCTAGGATGTTCCGCGGGCTTCTTCTCCTCCCGGATTATCCGGGATATATCCATGTCTTCCTGGATTAATGCCACATGTACACACTGTTTTGCTTGGGATGTAGGATTGGCAGATACTGCGTAGCATTTCCTGGCTGCCTGCTGGTCCCCGCGTACCTCTCCTACTTTGGTTCCAACCGGGAATTTCAGGACGTTGTGGTATATGGACAAGACTCCCTTCAAGGAGGACAGGAATGGACTCCCTTCAAGGAGGACAGGAATGGTCTCCCTAGGATGGCGTTGTAGGCCGATGGGGTGTCAACCACAACAAAGTCGGTCATAACATTCTGTTGGAGATGGGTGATTCCGATGATTACTGGGAGGATCATCGACCCCACTGGTATGATCGAATCTCCAGTGAACCCATAAAGCGGAGTGGTACAACTGTTGTAACAACGTTGCTTTAGGTTTAATTTTTCCAGGGTATCCTTGAAGAGGATATTTACACTGCTACCTGTATCCACGAGCACGCGATGGACCAGACAGTTGGCGATCTGTATCGTGATTACCATGGGATCATCATGAGGTTGCACGGTGTTGAAGACATCTGCTTCAGTGAAAACGATCTAATCTGACTGAGAGGGCTCTGTCAGGCTCTGGCTGACTTCGAAGATCCCCCGGCTTTCTCCGATGTGGGGAATCTTTCTTGCGTGGTTTTTTCGGGAGTATTGGAAATGCCAGCCAGTGTAGGACCTCCACTGATAGTGTGTATCACCTGGATCTGTTGCATTAAGTCAGCCTGTTCCCCTTTCCTCTTTTCTGCGTCTTCACGGATTTCAGCTTGTACCTCCCTTCTACTCCAAATGTTATCTCTAACCTGTTGTAAGAACTCAATCAAGCATCCCCCCTTATCAGGGCTTCAATCTAGTTGCGCAAATTATAGCACTCTGAGGTGTTTTGGCCCACGTCTGCATGGAAGTCGTAGTACTTGTACTGGTTTCTCATGTCAGCTGGGGCCTTCATGGGAGTGGGCTTTTGGAGCAACCCTTTATCTCGTATAGCAAGGTAGACCGTTTCCCTGGAAGCATTCAAAGGGGTGTAGTAGTCATACCCTTTTTCCCCTTGCATTACGGGGGCCACTGTCCTAGGAGGTGGCGAAGCCCAGGGAGGGGTTCGTTTTGATGGATATCTTTCTTGCCTATGCTGAGGAGCAAGGATGGGATAGGTCGACCTGTTGGGAGGTTTATTCTAATTTTTCTGCACTGGCTCAAATTTGGGGGCTTCTTTTTTCAGATGCTTTGCCGTTCTCATGTCGTCGTGTTCCATCTTGACCTTGAGTTGTTTGTCGATCTCGACCTGCTCAAGAGCCCGGTCGTAGGCCTCCTGGTAAGTCTTGGGAGGTCTCTTGGGGAAGGAATGGAAAAGCTTTCCCGCCCATAGGTTCCGCCTGAAGTTGGCGAGGGTTTCTTTTTTGGTGAAAACTCTCATTTGTATGACCTCCTTGTGAAAACCTTCCACGCACGAGCGAAGAGTCTCACTCCATTCCTGAATCACATATTAGAGGTGTATGGGATCTTTCGGACGAGGTTTGACCCCTTGGAATTGCGAGCAAAAATCTGTTGATAATTTCGTGAAAGAATCCACGCTGCCAACGGGCAGCTTCCTGAACCAGGTTTTGGCGTAATCGGTTAGGGTCGTTGGAAATATTCTGCACATAGCTGCTCTGGTAGTGTTCTGGACCTCCATCTGTTGAACAAAACTCTCTAGGTGGCTTAGAGGATCTTCGGTTCCGGAGAACTTATCTGCTGGCATTTTGAATTTTGGGGGGAACTCTGCTTCCCGGATCCTCCTAGTGAAGGGAGCGTTCATCTCGCTCAGGGGATCCTTTTTGTCCTCCTTACTCTTTCCTTTTCTTATCTGCTGGACCTCTTTTTGTAGCTTTGCTAGTTGATCCCTCAATCGCTTGTTCCCAGGTTTCTTCGAGTTGACCTCAGATTCTTCACTGTAGAGTCTTTCCGATGAACTAGCAATTTCTATCCGGTCCTCCTCATGGATAGGATCCATTCGGGGAGTTTGTCTACTTTCCTCCTCTAGGGCCAGAGCCGTCCTCCTAGATGTAGTTGGATGAGATAGCTCTCGTGGCTTCCGGGTAAAAGCATCTGCGGCAGACTTAACTCGTCTGGTTGATACTGTGAAGGTCTTTTCGGAACTGGGGGCATGGGTCCCAGCCTATCCCGGATCGAACGTTAGGGCCCTGACCTATCTCGAGCCGGCTTTGGAAGAAGAGGTCCCAGGCGATCGAAAACAGGTGGCCTAGCTCCGAGCCTGCTCGGCTCTCCCTGGTCATTCAGGTTGGTTGGCTGGATTGTGATACCTTCAGCGAGCAGGCGAACGCGGATAGTTTCTACGAAGGCTGCCGCTTGTTGGTCGAGCGCGGCCTGGCTCACTATAGGGTGGCCAGAAGCCCACGCATTCGTTGTTTGGACCAGAGCTTGACTACCATATCCAGATTTTCTCCCCTTTCTTCGGGCCTTTCGTGTTAGCCTCGCCGGAGGTTGCTCCGAAACTCTATGTTGGCCTTGGGAAGAGCGGAGCCTCATAGTTCCTATAAAACAACAAAAATGTAAATGCAAGTAATTGATTAATTGGGTGTAAGGCCTTTTCTCACAGACGGCGCCAGAAAGTGTTAACGGAAATTTTGCTCAAGATGAGAAGTCTCAGTTAACACCCTCGAGACCACTACCACGTAGGTGGTGGCTAAGATTGATCATATGTGTAACAATGTTTTATAAAATGACAAGGAATAATGATACAATTTATCACCCAAAAGAAAGCAAAAATATTTTCTTCATTGAACGTGTATGGTATACAAACTTCTCTTAAATTGCTCTCAATTCTTTCTAGGGTATGGTCGGGTATTTGTCGTATGCCTGTCGAATAGTAGTCTCCTCTTTCTGAAGGAGGAAGTCCTTCCTTTATACAATGTCTTCATAGGTTTGAACTCATTGATTTCCCCTTGATTTTCTCATCCTTTTCTTATCGGACGAGATTTTTACCTTTAAATGTAGTTGACTTTGAGTTAATTGCTCCATTGAGGATATCTTGGAAATCAATTTGTTTCCCATTCAAACTCTATTACTTGCTCTACACGTGTATAATATATGTGGATGTGATACTGTGTATCTTCGGGTCTGGCAAGTATTCCATAGGGGTCGTTGAATGTATCATGGTGTGGTGCATCAACTAATGAGGTCGATCAGTGTTTCGACCTCGATATCTGAGAAGTTTCGTCTAGCTAGGAGCCAGATCTAGCTTCCCTTGACCTTTCGAAGCTAGGTACGGCTTCCCCTGACCTTTCGGAGCTAGGTGCGGCTTCCTAGGGACATCCCCCTGTATCAGCGAGGTATAGGTGAGTTTTTGGAGAAATTGCGAGGTGACCTCGACTTCGAGGAATTTCTTGTTTTCAGTTTTGGTGATGCGGGCTAGATCTGATCGTTTCGGGCTCTATCCCGGATGTTTCGGGAGCCCACCCTTGTTCCGGCGGGGTGGTATCGTAGCTCGGCTTTAGGTAGAATGGTCTCCTGGTGAAAACTTTCGGGCATGGAGCCAGGTCTGGAAGGTGGAAAATTTTCCTTTGGTCCTTAGCTAGTTTTGGCTATTAACAGAGAGAAAATGAGAAATTAGATATTATAGAGAGTAGAGAGAGGCGTGAAAAAAATTTGATCTTGAGGGGGTATTTATAGAATTTGAAGTGGGAGATAAATTGGTAGTTTTAGAGAACTTTTTAATTAAATTTTTTTTTTCAAAAATTGGATGTTGGCGCCCGATGGTAAATTTTAAAAATAAAAAATAAAAAATAAATAATAAAGTGATCGGGCTGGCCTATAGGCCTCATACATGAGTCCTAGCCTAGCATGCGGCTGTATACAGGCCTCAGCCTGGCCTACGTATGGACCAAGGCATGTCAGGCCCGGCCTAGCCCATTTTGCCTCCACTACTAGAGAATTGCTTGAAGTCGATGCGGTTAGCGCATTGCGGCTGGCAACCGCATTTCTAGCGATCGCATTTCACTCTAAAGAACTGCTTGGAGTTGATGCGATTAGTGGATTGCGGTTGGCAACCGCATTTCTAGCGACCACATTTCACTTTAGAGAATTGCTTGGAGTCGATGTGGTTAGCTCATTGCGGCTGGCAACCGCATTGCCAGCGCCCACATTTCTCTCCAGAGAATTGTAGCGGTGGGCACATTGCGGATAGCAATAGCATTTTGAGTGCCCGCAATTCTCCCCAGAGGTATTGCTAGTGAGATTTTTGGTCGGTGCATTGCGATTAGCAACCGCATTGCTTGCCCGCATTTATGAGATTTTTTGTCAAAGCAAAGTCATCTTATTTAGGGCTTTTATATATACATTCTTTTGTTTTCAGTCAGGGCAACTAACAAGACTTTTCAAAAATCATATCTTTGGAGTGAGAGTGAAGTTTTCTAGTGTCAGAAGCTCCAAGAAAGCTTTTTTAACACTGTATCCCCAAATCAATATGCATCTAAGCTTTATCTAGCATCATAATGCATGGTTGTTCATCATATGTTCACTGGGTAGGTAAGAAGAAACATTTCAACTCTTTCATTGTTCTACTTGTCGAAGATTGCATCTTTATTGCATAGTTTTGCAAAGACTTCATTTTTATTGCATATCTTGCGAAGTTGTGAAGTTGTGATGTTGATTGGGGTTATCTAATAGTCGGATTGTTAGATTTGCATCTTCTACATATAGTGTTAATAGCCAAAATTGGCTAAGGACCAAAGGAAAATTTTTCACCTCTCAGACCTGGTTCCATACCCGAGAGTTTCCACCAAGAGACCTCTCTATCCAGAGCCGAACTACGATATCACCCCAGGAACAAGGACGGGCTCTGGAAACATCCGAGATAGAGCCCGGAACGATCAGATCTAGCCCGCATCACCAAAGCTAGAAGCTCCCCGAAGTCAAGGTCACCTCGCATACGCTCCAGAGACTCGCCTGTACCTCGATTAACACAGAAGAATGTCTCTAGAAGGCCGTACCTAGCTTCGAAAGGTCAGAGGAAGCCACACTTAGCTTCGAAAGGGTCAAGGGAAGCCAGACCTAGCTCCATGGATGAAGAAAGGCCGCACCTAGCTTCGAAAGGGTCAAGGGAAGCCGGATCTGGCTCCAAGCTGGATGAAACTTCTCAGATATCAAGGTCAGAACACTAATCAACCTCACTGGTTGGTGCACCACACCATGCCATATTCAACGACCTCTATAAAGGTCATGCTGAAAGGATACGAGGGATACACTGAATCATATCTGGAAACGTTACCGATATGCAGAACAAGTAATAGAATCCAAAAAGGAAATAAGTTGATCTCCACCACGATACTCTCAATTCGGCAAAGTCAATGACATTAAAACAAGAAATCCCGCCCATTAAGCAGGGGAGAGACTGAGGAAATCAAGGGGAGAATCAGTCGGTTTGACCTACAAACATGTATAAATAGAAAAGAAAGAAAATGAAAAAGAGGAGACTACTATTCGACAGGCATACGACAAACAATCAACCATTCCCTAGAGAGAGTTGAGAGCAAAGATAAAAGAATTTTTGTACTTGTATACCATGCACGTTCAATCAAATATTCTTGCTTTCTTGTCATTTTATAAATCATTGCTACACATACAATAAACCTTGGCCACCACCTACGTGGTAGTGGTCTTGAGGGTGTTAACTGAAATTTCTCACCTTGAGCAAAATTTCCGTTAACACTTTCTGGCGCCGTTTGTGGGAAATTACCCTACACCCAATTAACCAGTTATTTGCATTTACATTTCAGTTGTTTTACAGGAACTATGAGGCTCCGCTCCTCCTAAAGCCAGCATAAAGTCCCGGAGCAACCTCCGGCGAGGCTAACACGAAAAGCCCCAAGAAAGGGGAGAAAGTCTGGATATAGTAGTCAAGCTCTAATCCAGACAACCAATACGCGGGCTACTGGCCACCCTTTAGTATGCCAGGCAGCGCTGCACCAACAAGCGGCGGCCTTCGTAGAATCCATCCGCGTCCGCCTTCTCGCTGAAGGCATCACGATCCAGCCAACCAACCTGAATAATCAGGAAGAGCCGAGCAAGCTTGGAGCTAGGCCACCTGCTTTCGATCGCCTAGGACCTCCTCTTCCAAAGCCGGCTCGAGATAGATCAGGGCCCCAACGTTCGATCAGGGATAGGCTGGGTCCCATGCCCCCAGTTCCGAAAAGACTTTCACAATATCAACCCAGGCTAGTTAAGTCTGTCGCGGATGCTTTTACCCGGAAGCCACGAGGGCTATCTCATCCAACTACATCCACGAGAACTGCACGGGCCCTAGAGGAGGAAAGCAGACAAACTCCCTGAGTGGATCATGTCCAGAAGAAGGACCGGATAGAAACTGCCAGTTCATCAGAAAGATTCGACAGTGAGGAATCTGAGGTTAACTCGAAGAGACCTGGGAACAAGCGACTAAGGAATCAGCTGGCAAAGCTACAAAAAGAGGTCCAGCAGATAAGGAAGGGAAAGAGTAAGGAGGACAAAAGGATCCCCTGAGCGAGATGAACGCTCCCTTCACTAGGAGGATCCGGGAAGCAAAGCTCCCCCCAAAATTCAAAATGCCAGCAGATAAGTTCTCTGGAACAGAAGATCCTCTAAGCCACCTAGAGAGCTTCGTTCAACAGATGGAGGTCCAGAATACTACCAGAGCAGCTATGTGTAGAATTTTTCCAACGACCTTGACTGACTACTCGAAAACCTGGTTCAGGAAACTGCCCGTTGGTAGCGTAGATTCTTTCACAAAATTATCAACAGATATTTGCTCACAATTCCAAGGAGTCAAACCTCGCCAGAAAGATCCCATACACCTCCAATATGTGATCCAGGAACGGAGTGAAACTCTTCGATCGTACGTGGAGCGATTCCACAAGGAGGTCATACAAATGGGAGTCTTCACTAAAAAAGAAACCCTCGCCAAATTCAAGCGAAATCTATGGGCATGAAAGCTTTTCCGTTCCTTCGCCAAGAGACCTCCCGAGACTTACCAGGATGCCTATGACCGGGCTCTTGAGCAGGTCGAGATCGACGAACAACTCAAGGTCAAGATGGAATACGACGACATGAGAACGGCGAAGCGTCTGAAGAAAGAAGCCCCCAAATTTGAGTCAGTACAGAAAACTCAGAATAAACCTCCCAACAGGTCGACCTATCGCCTCCCTGCTCCTCTGCATAGGCCAGAAAGATATCCAGCAAAACGAACCCCTCCCCGGGCTTCACCGCCTCCCAGGACCGTGGCTCCAGTAATGCAAGGGGAAAAGGGGTATGACTACTACACCCCTTTGAATGCTTTCAGTGAAACAGTCTACCTTGCCATACGAGATAAAGGGTTGCTCCAAAAGCCCGCTCCCATGAAGGCCTCAACTGACAGGAGAAACAGGTACAAATACTGCGACTTCCACGAATACGTGGGCCACAACACCTCAGAGTGCTATAATTTACGCAACCAGATTGAGGCCCTGATGAGGGGAGGATGCCTGATTGAGTTCTTACAACAGGTCAGAGATAATATCAGGACTTGAAGGGAGGTACAAGCCGAAATTCTTGAGGACGCAGAAAAGAGGAAAGGGGAGCAGGCTGACTTAATGCAACAGATCCAGGTGATACACACTATCAGAGAAGGTCCTACATTGGCTGGAGTTTCCAATAATTCCAGAAAAAACCATGCAAGAAAGGTTCCCCACATCGGAGAAAGCCGAGGGATCTTCGAAGTCAGCCAGAGCCCGATAGAGCCCTCCCAATCAGCACATATCGTATTCACTAAAGCAGATGTCTTCAACACTGTGCAACCTCATGATGATCCTATGGTAATCACAATACAAATCGCCAACTGTCTGGTCCATCGTGTGCTCGTGGATACAGGTAGCAGTGTAGATATCCTCTTCAAGGATACCCTGGAAAAACTGAACCTGAAGCAACGTTGTTACAACAGCTGTACCACTCCGCTTTACGGTTTCACTGGGGACTCGATCATACCAGTGGGGTCAATGATCCTCCCAGTAATCATCGGGATCACCCGGCTCCAACAGAATGTTATGACCGACTTTGTTGTGGTGGACACCCCATCGGCCTACAACGCCATCCTAGGGAGACCTTTCCTGTCCTCCTTGAAGGGAGTCTTGTCCATATACCACAACGTCCTGAAATTCCCGGTTGGAACCAAAGTAGGAGAGGTACGCGGAGACCAGCAGGCAGCCAGGAAATGCTACGCAGTATCTGCCAGTCCTACAGCCTAAGCGAAACAATGTGTACAGGTGACATGAGTCTAGGAAGACATGGATACGTCCCGGATAACCCAGGAGGAGAAGGAGCCCGCGGAGCATCCTGGGCATCCGGAGAGCGAACCTATCATGCCCTACGAGGAAGAACGGAGTGAGGAATGGGCCAGCAGGCAGCCAGTGGACAAACTAGAAGAGATACCTATCAGGAATGACGATCCCTCCAAGGTCGTCAAGGTCGGAGCCACCCTTGATCTAGAAGTAAAAAGAGGACTGATTGACCTTCTCAGGGAATTCAGCGACATCTTTGCCCGGAACCATGATGAAATGCCTGGAATCCCGGCATCATTAGCCACCCACCGACTAGCAGTAGATTCAACAGTCAAGCCCGTAAAGCAGAAGAGGCGTCACTTTATCGCTGATAGGAACTCGGCGGTGCAGGAAGAGGTTGATAAATTGATCACAGCAGGGTTCGTCAGAGAGGTGCGTTACCCCGAATAGATCGCCAACGTGGTCATGGTCACGAAGGCGAATGGGAAATGGCGTATGTGTGTTGATTACACCGACCTCAACCGGGCTTGTCTGAAAGACAGTTTTCCTTTACCAAAGATCGACCAGCTAGTTGACTCCACATCCGGAAATAAACTTTTGAGTTTTATGGACGCATTCTCAGGATACAACCAAATTAAAATGCACCCGGCTGACCAAGATAAGACCAGTTTCATTACTGGGCAAGGCTTATATTGCTACAAGGTGATGCCGTTTGGTTTGAAGAATGCAGGGGCCACATACCAGCGGCTGGTTAACAAGCTGTTCAAGCCCGAGATAGGAAGGACGATGGAAGTGTACATCGACGACATGATCACGAAATCCCCAACCACAAAGGGACATCAGGAAGACATTCGCAAAACCTTCCTCATACTGAGGGAAAACCAGATGCGTTTGAACCCCTCTAAATGTGCCTTTGGGGTAACGGCAGGGAAGTTTCTGGGCTTCATGGTTCATGAGAGAGGTATAGAAGTCAACCCAGAAAAAATCAAAGCTATCTTGGACCTGAAATCCCCGACCTCGCTCAAGCAAGTACAGATTCCGACTGGACTGGTGGCGGCACTCAACAGGTTTATCTCTCGCTCCACCGATAAATGTCTCCCTTTCATCAAGGCCATCAAACAAAGGAAGAACATGAAATGGAGCCAGGAGAGCGAACAGGCGTTTCAAGCTTTAAAAAAGTACCTAACAAGCCCCCCATTGTTAGTCAAGCCGGTTCTCGGAGATGAGTTGCAGATCTACCTGGCTGTATCGAAAACTGCAGTAAGCGGGGCTTTGGCTAAGGATTGTAGCAACGGTTTTCAATGACCCATATACTATGTGAGTCATGCTTTGACCAAATCAGAAAGGAATTACATTCTCCTGGAGAAGCTCGCGTATGCTCTGGTGATCTCAGCGAGGAAACTCCGTCCCTATTTTCAAGCTCACACAGTAGCAGTGGTGACAGACCAACCCCTCCGCCAATTCTTGCAAAGACCAGACGTGTCAGGAAGGCTAGTCTTATGGCCCTAGAGCTCACTCAGTTCGACCTAAAGTATAAGCCCCGGACTACGATTAAGGCACAGGCTTTGGCCGACTTCGTGGCAGAATTCTCAACGATCCTAGATCCAGATGATCCCTCAGTATCAAATGAGGTCCCTGAAAAGATATCCGAGGTCAAAAATTGGCCGGAAGGCTGCAAGCCATGGATCCTCATTTCAGTTGGAGCATCCGGGCGAGCCGAGGGAGGAGCTGGCATAGTTTTAATAGATCCGGAGGGAACTGAATTCTGTCACTGTTTCAGATTCGAGTTTAAAGCTACCAACAACGAAGTGGAATATGAAGCCTTCCTAGCCGGGATGAAGGTAGCCATTGAACTAAAGGCCGACTACCTGCATATCAAGAGTGATTCGTTGCTTGTTGTAAACCAGGTGACTGGGGTCTACCAGGCAAAGGGAGATAATATGGCTGCCTACCTAAATCTAGCTCGGCTGCTAAAAAGCAAATTTAAGGAACTCAAGATCGATCAGGTGCCTCGACACCAAAACCATCGCGCAGATGTTCTGGCTAAAATAGCGGCGAACGGAGGCCAATCCCTACCAAGGGGAATTCCCCTCCAAGTAATCACCCAGCCAAACATAGCCACAAATGGAGAAATTTGTTCCCTGGATCGCCTGCCTTGCTAGATGGACCTAATTGTCGCTTACCTCCTTGAAGGAGAGCTTCCCGAAGAGCCGGACCAAGCCTGAAGAATTAAGAGACTCTCTGTTCGGTACTGTATGGTGGACGGATACCTCTACAGGGGGGGCAGATCCCTCCCCTTACTTAGGTGCTTGCATCCCGATGATGCTAAGTGGGCATTGAGAGAGGTCCACTCTGGGGACTGTAGGAACCACATAGGTGGGGAAGCTCTAGCTTATCAGGTGTTTCGTATGGGGTACTATTGGCCGACCATCCACCAAGACGCAAAGAGTTTTGTGCAATCTTGCGAACCTTGTCAAAGAACTTCAAACTTGAACCACCAGCCACCCGAGCGACTGTCGTCCCTCAGTTCACCTTACCCCTTTGCCATGTGGGGAATTGACCTAATTGGGCCACTTCCTACCACTCCAGGACAGATGAAACATGCTATCGTGGCCATCGACTACTTCACAAGATGGGTCG
This sequence comes from Dipteronia sinensis, assembly GCA_033220585.1. Lineage (NCBI taxonomy): Eukaryota > Viridiplantae > Streptophyta > Magnoliopsida > Sapindales > Sapindaceae > Dipteronia > Dipteronia sinensis. The sequence continues at coordinate 68,580,742 of CM065636.1, read as the reverse complement.
AGGTAGAACCTCTTTCTCGAATATCAAAAAAGAACACAACCAAGTTCATCAAGACTAACGTGGTATGCAGATTCGGGACCCCTCTCATCATTATAGCCGACCTCAGACTCGCTTCCGTTGCTCATCCCCAGACTAACGGGCTGGTAGAATCCACCAACAAGACTATTAAGAAACTTCTGAAGAAAAAGCTACAGCAGAAGAAAGGCAAGTGGGCCGAAGAGCTACCAGAGGTCCTCTGGGCATACCGGACTACAATAAGAACAGCTACCGGGGAGACACCTTACTCCCTAGCTTTCGGGGTTGAAGCAGTCCTCCCCATCGAGCATAAGTTGACCTCGTTCAGGGTACAGCACTTTGAGCCCGAAAGCAACGAAGTCAAGCTCCGGGCTAATCTAGACCTCTTAGAAGAAAAACAAGACCGGGTAGCAGAGAAAGTGGCGATCTACCAGAGCAAGATCGCTAGATACTTCAACCAAAAGTTAGAGCCCAGAAATTCAAAGAAGGGGATCTGGTACTTAGGAAGGTGACCCTGAACCCTAGGAAAATGTCAAATGGAGTCTTAAGTCCAAATTGGGAAGGGCCATATTTGGTAAAGCTAGTTGTTCGCAATGGAGCTTGTAAACTCGAATACATGGACGGACGATCCATCAACCACACTTGGAATGCAGATCATTTGAAGAAATTCTACCATTGAAAGCAGTTCTCAAGTAGACTACCCCCACTTAGTTTTCATTACAGATCCTAATAAAGATGTACTACATCTCGATCAACAATAAAGTCATTTTCCTTTTCTCTTCCATTTTTGTCTCCAACTATGTTCAACATTAGTGACTATACCCTTGTATGGGAATTCGACATAAACCTCTCGAGACCAGGAAATAGCTCGATAGCCCTTCTGATGCCTTGGTCGGGCTACCACCCCCAAGAAGGATCTGAGTGTAAGAGCATAGTTGCCCTCCAGATCTCGAGACCAGGAAATAGCTCGGTAGCCCTTCTAATGCCTTGGTCGGGCTACCACCCCCAAGAAGGATCTGAGTGTAAGAGCATAGTTGCCCTCCAGATTTCGAGACCAGGAAATAGCTCGATAGCCCTCCTGATGCCTTGGTCGTGCTACCACCTCCAAGAAGGATCTGAGTGTAAGAGCATAGTTGCCCTCCAGATCTCGAGACCAGGAAATAGCTAGATAGCCCTCCTGATGCCTTGGTCGGGCTACCACCCCCAAGAAGGATCTGAGTGTAAAAGCATAGTTGCCCTCCAGATCTCAAAGACTAGGAAATAGCTAAGTAGCCCTCCTGATGTCTTGGTTGGGTTATCACCCCATATAAAAATAAAAATAATAATAATAATACATACATATATATATATATATATATATATAATGTTTGCTTTCGTGTGCAGGATCAAAATCACCATAATTCCCTACACGAATCTTAATTGTTGCTACAGATGCTACTTTGGATCCCATTCAAGATCAGAAATAAAATAAAAGTTCTCAAAAGAGCTCTACGACTTATCATTAAGGACAAGGAGAGCCTATCCCCCGATAAGGCTACATCCAAATGAGGAGCCCAACCCCCGAACTCGGGCTACAAAAAGAAGAAGAAAAAGGAAAAACTGATAAGGGCAAAACGGGGTGCCCACCCCCTTTTCCGGACAATCAAAAACAAGTCATGATGAACTGCTTCAAGCCTTAGGACTCTTATGGCTCCCCTCTGCTGGCCCTCCTCCTTCTTGCTGATCCTCGCCATTAACCCCCTCTACAGATAGCTGTCCATCTTGGTTATCCTCGCCGACCGCTCCTTAATTTAGAGGCTCCATCGGGTGATCAGTTGGATCTTCCTCCAAAACCTCATTAATTACGTCCATAACCTCAGGAGGGATAGCCGCGTCAAGAAGGGTAGCCAAGGACCCCGTCTGGCTCCTGTCGACCTCCATCTCTGTTAAAGGGGGATCCTCAGATGGGCTCCTAACCTCTTCACCAGCTCCCGATTGGTCCTCCTCGGATCGAGAGGACATCACTTTGCTGGAAGACTCCCCAGGACCTGAGGTGATAAAGGTAGGAATAGGGAATGAGGGATCTGCCTGAGCGAGCTGCTTCCCAGCTCCTGCTGGGCTCGAAAGGGACCACCTTGTTGCCTTCAGGGCGAGATAACTCTGCAGCCTTGAGCATTATTTCCTGTCTATCCCAGCCCAAAATAGATGATAAATCAAAGAGAGGAGGAAGAGCTTCCGTGGCCTGAAAGAAAGCATAGAAATACCCGTCGCTGAAGGAGGTCTCTGCATCAGCTTGCAGCTTGGTCACCTGAGTAATCAGAGACTGGTTCTCGAGGTCTAGCTTCTTAGCCTCAGATCTCCAGGAATCCCGCTGCCTAGCCCGCCGGAGAAATTGAAGATGCTCCTGATCATAAGATTGCTACATCCTCTCATGATCGCAGCGAAGCTCAGCCATCTAGACCTCGATTTTTCCCTAGCTGGAAGTCACCTCTTCCACTAAAGACCGAGCCTGCTTGAGCAGTTCCCCGAATTTCTCAGCTTCAGCTTCGGCTTTTACAGCCCGATCATGGAGGAGGGCTACCTGCTGACCCATCGCAACGTTAAACTTGAAGGCCTACAAAATACAAAACCCGAGTTAGAAACTGAACGAATTAACAAGAGTAGCACGAAGGAAGTACAATTACCTCAGCTAAAATAGCAGACCCCTTGGTTATATGGACGTCCACGGGCATAGAAGCCATTTTGATGATCCCGCCACCCAGACAAGACGCTATGAATTGCTCCAGGACCTCATCCCGCCCTGTCGAGCTCGACTGAGGCAAGGAGCGGCTGGAAAGAACCTTCGCGACACCTTTCCCAGAAGCAACACCTTTCCCAAAAACCTCCGAGGCTTTGGTTGTTGGAAGCGCAGCGGAATCAGGTGCTTGAGTCGAAGGGGTAGCAACTTTGGCGGCCACGGCCGAGGGAGCAGAAGCAGCCGGGCCAACCACCTGGGGAGCTTTACCCAAAGCCCGGAAAGCCCGCGAGGCAAGAGTGGCCATCTTAGACCCAGCCGGAGAGATAGACGAAGCCAGAGCGGTTTCGACCCCGGAGGAGGGAAGAGAAACTCCACCTTAAGGGGAGCGTGAGATGTGAAGGGTGGCCGGTTCCACGACAAAAACTGTGAATAAACAGATTAAAAAAGAAAATGTTAGAACCAAGCTAAATAATAAGGCGAAGCAACTCAATGACACTTACGAGGAATAGCGTCTGAAATCCACAAATACTTGTTCACCCTACGAGGATCAAAAGCTTCAGCAGTAGGGAACTTCAGATTCAAATAGTTCCGGGCTAGAATAGCATGTAAAACGGCTTCGGACTCAGAAGGCAGGGAGTCTCGGTCCCAGGAGGGCTTGTCGCTGAAAGCCGTGGGAACCTCGAATCCATGCCCTCAGATGAAAATCGAGCTCCCCCAATCATCCCCCGCCAGGATCCATTCTTCTTTCCACGCTGGGTCATTCTTCGAGGCACCAGGAACGATGAAGTTGAGCTTGTTCCTGGCCTTGGCATAGAACTAGCCTCGAGGAGCCCCAGACAAGCTCCCAATTTGGAAGAGATAGACCAGCTCCTCTGCACCCGGCTCCCTCGTCACCTTACTTATCTGGCATTTTTCCCTCCATAATACAAGGAAACCAATCAGATGCTTCCAGAAGTCGGGCGTCAACTGGAGGGGAGGGAGCTGGATGGCATTGAGAGCCCGCCGAAGGGTCGGACGAAGGGGAAGCCTGGCCCCGTTCTCAAGAGCGGCCATATGAATCGGAAGCACGCCTTTAGGGGGATTGAAGAACTCGAAATTTTTGGGGGGCACCGAGATGGATACACTGTCGGGGATGCCAAACTTTGACCTCAAGCGATCAATCGATATCGGGTCAACGGTGGAATCTGGGACAACCCGGAAATCGTAAGGAGGGAGCCTCTCCACAAGGGGACCAGGAGCCGAGACCCGACACTCCCACACGGTGCCACCGTCCGCTTCTTTATCGGAGTCATCATCGACGATATCCAAAGGGTGGTCGGGATGGTTGGAGAACCCAGTCCCGATGGATATATTTCTACTTGACCGCCGACGTTGCGAGGTGGGCGGGGAATCGTCGCCGTCCGAACTCCTCCTAGCCCGCTTGCCCAAAGTAAGACTGACGACCTCCTCGCTGTCGAGTATGGAATCAGCTGAGTCGCGACTGTTTTTCGACATTGTAAAAGCCAAAAAGGACGAAGAATGAAGAAAGAAGCAAGCTTAGAGGAAAGGCTATGGAAATATTTCTCAGCAAATAATTTTTTTGCTCGAAGAGATGTGAGGAAGATGAGGAGGAAAATAGACATATATATAGGCAGAAGGGCAACAGCACGAGCTACCGAGATACTCGTTTGGTAACGGTAAAAAATCGACTACAGTAACGTAACCGGATTAAACTCAACAGCGGGCTAATCATCTCACGCCACATCACTTACGCAGTTAAGAGGAAGATCTCCCCAAGATTCTGGTAACGGTAAAAAATCTCGGGGACTGCCGTAACGCAATCAGATTAATGCGAAGATAAATTAATCGGTTCGCATCACATCACTCAAATGAAGAAATTTCCCCAATATTTCGGTAACGGTAAAAAGAGGAAGATTTCCCAAATAAAGTAAAAATCCGACCCCAACCCCGAGCTCGACGTCTGGTGTTCAAGTCAGAGGGGACTTCTGTTAATAGCCAAAATTGGCTAAGGACCAAAGGAAAATTTTCCACCTCCCAGACCTGGTTCCATACCCAAGAGTTTCCACCAGGAGACCTCTCTATCCAGAGCCGAACTACGATATCACCCCAGGAACAAGGACAGGCTCCGGAAACATCCGGGATAGAGCCCGGAACGATCAGATCTAGCCCGCATCACCAAAGCTAGAAGCTCCCCGAAGTCGAGGTCACCTCGCATACGCTCCAGAGACTCGTCTGTACCTCGATTAACACAGAAGAATGTCCCTAGAAGGCTGCACCTAGCTTCGAAAGGTCAGGGGAAGCCACACCTAGCTTCGAAAGGGTCAAGGGAAGCCAGACCTGACTTCAAGCTAGATGAAGGAAGGCCGCACCTAGCTTCGAAAGGGTCAAGGGAAGCCGGATCTGGCTCCAAGCTGGATGAAACTTCTCAGATATCAAGGTCAGAACACTAATCAACCTCACTGGTTGGTGCACTACACCAGGCCATATTCAACGACCTCTATAAAGGATCATGCTGAAAGGATACGAGGGATACACTGAATCATATCTGGAAACGTTACCTATATGCAGAACAAGTAATAGAATCCAAAAAGGAAATAAGCTGATCTCCACCACGATACTCTCAATTCGGCAAAGTCAATGACATTAAAACAAGAAATCCCGCCCGATAAGGAGGGGAGAGACTGAGAAAATCAATGGGAGAATCAGTCGGTTTGACCTACAAACTATGTATAAATAGAAAAGAAAGAAAATGAAAAAGAGGAGACTACTATTCGACAGACATACGCCAAACAATCAACCATTCACTAGAGAGAGTTGAGAGCAAAGATAAAAGAATTTCTGTACTTGTATACCATGCACGTTCAATCAAATATTCTTGCTTTCTTGTCATTTTATAAATCATTGCTACACATACAATAAACATTGGCCACCACCTACGTGGTAGTGGTCTTGAGGGTGTTAACTGAGATTTCTCGCCTTGAGCAAAATTTCCGTTAACATATAGTTAAACATTTTGTGTGTTTTTCCAACACATATTTGCAATGAGCATTCATACATGTTCACTTAGACATTAATTCTTTTCATTGAGTCTAAGTCTTGTGGGTACATATGGTAGTTGCACAAGCAAGTGTCAAGAGTCACTATAAAAGGCATGCTGGTAGATAGGTTTAAGTTACAATCTTTAAGAAGAGTTACTAGGTTGTCAACTTAGGATGTAATTAAACTATCATATAGTAGATTTCTATGACTAGGTGACTAGCGAGGCTAGTCCCATGGGTTTTTTCCACTTGGAGGGTTTTCCACACAAAAATTAAGTGTCATTTATTTTCCGTATTTTTAGTTGATGTTAATTGTTGGTTGTGTTTAATATTAATTAATCGAAAATTTGGTAACTTAATCGATTAACAACTTATTCACCCTCCCCACATCTAGGTTGTTTAGACACATTTTAGGTTATTTTCAAGTCTCTTACTCTCTCCTTTCATCTCGACTTGTTTGCTTTGCTCAAGTTTTATTTTTTATTTATATTCCTCAGTTTTCTGAAAAACCTGTCTGAGGATTAAAGAATATCAAGTTGCATGTTTGATTTATTATATATGGCACATATTCTTGAATATATTAAAGCAGATTGGAACTGTTTTATTCTTTGAGCAAGCTGTGGTTTTGGTTATTGTTTATTACTTTAAGCTTCTGCTAATTCCTGGTATCTTTAATCTCAAAAAAAAAAAATAGCAACATAAAAGATTTGAAAATGTGTTTCTTTTGTTTGATAAAGTTTCAAAACCCGAGAAAATCATAAACCTATACTCACATTTGCTTAATTGAATTATTTTGTTTTAGTTCTTTTTTTTCTTCCATAAAACGTAGTATTTGCCTATCTGAAAATTTGTTTTGCTTTTTGAACAATCAAATAGATGATTTAGCATTTAGAGCCTTTACTAATTTTGTTTTGCTGAGGACAAATTGTTATTGTCCAAAAAAACTTTTCTATTTATTTAAAGTTATTATCTAATATTTTCTTTCTTCTTTTTTTCTCTTACATGTTTATAGACTACTCACTGATGCATGATACAGATACTTGTGGACTTCTGGAATTTTGTTCATGAATTATGAATTTTTTTTGCATCTTCTAGATTTTCTAATGAATTTATTGTATCTTCTGGATTTTTTGAATTTGGGGATTTATGGAATTGTTTGAATGAACTTATTTGGGATTTTGGATTTTAATTTGTCTAATTATTTAGATATTTATTTAATTTTTGTATTGTATTCATTGTATTGCATGTTTCAAAATTAAGAACTTTGGTTTTAAATATAGAAATAAGTTTATTTTTGCGATAAATATAGTAAACTGATTAAACAGGTTGTTTAAACGTGTCAATTAAACGGGTTGTTTGACACGACACGGTTTGACCCGTATAATAAACAAGTTAGCCATGTCGTATTCGTGTTTAGGGGGTCTGACCTGTTTAATAATCGTGTCGTGTTCGGGTTGGGTCTAACACGACCCCCAAATATGTTTTGCCACCCCTGATTTCTTGTTTTGTTTTTAAGTAAAACTTGTGTGTTTTACGCTTCTTTTGTGATTTTTAAGCTAGTCGAGTCCTAAAAGTTAAATGGAACTAAATTGAGTTTAAAGATTGAATCTTGAGCGTAAAAGAGAGGTCACGAACACATTTCGTGCATATGAAGAGAGCTTTGACAAAAGGTGGAAAGCTCTTGATCAATGTTGTGAAAATTATCTCTACCGATCAGTCAATCTCTCGAATTAAACTGTTTTCACTCAGGATGAACAGGTATAGCTTTCCATAATATTTTTCAATTTACAATTCCAAGTTTTCTAGAGGAAGTTATGTCAATTTTATCACATGATGGTCAATCCAGAAATTCTACCCAGGTTTTGTGCAATTGTGCATTACAAGTTGCCTATTCATGAATGAAGATTCTTGGACGGTTCCTGGGCATTTAGGGAAGTTAGTAGATGTCTGATATCTATTTTAATTCAATTATTAGATGATTTTGATTCCCTATTATAACCGAAGTTAAATTGGTAATTATTGGGTGAGGCACATGTGGCCCCGACAGTGCGATGCGAGTCACCTGGGTAGCGCAAACGAATGCGACGCCATGCTTGGGCATTGCGTGCCCCAGGCTTGGCGACAGCGCTGCCAAGGCATCCCTTTCGGGCTGTGTTGTTTTTGGAAGAAAAAAAAAACCCAAGTTATCTGGAGGAATGTTTCGGTAATTTCATTGTAGAAAAAAATTAAAAATATAATTTTATAAGGGTTGTTTTAGTGATTTTACCATTGAAAATATAAACATTTCACCTCTTTTTTTATCATTTCAGGATTTGTTTTTTGAAGGTTTCACATTTTTTTATCATATTTCATGTTTTTTTTCATCATTTCTTGTTATTTTTCAAGGTTTTACGTTTTTCGTAAAAAAATTAAAAAATAAAACTAAGTTGCACTGATAATTTTGTAATTTTGGATGTTAACTAATTTTTTTTTGTTAATGATTAAACTTTCGTATGTAGTCAAAAACGAATTTTTTATATTGTGTGTGGCTATATTATATATTATATTTTAGTTAAGAAGGGTGCATCGAATGAGCACATCTATCAAATTTTGTCAAATTTACTTTAATTATTCTCTAATCACGTTGATGATGATGAGTTGCCCAAATCCCAAATTACATCCCATCATTCACCAAATGACAGAGAGGTGGAGCTTCATTTGATTAGATTTGTATAGATTTGTATGGATTTTAGGAAATAATCAATCGAAACTAATATAGTTGTGATAATTCAGTTTTAAACTTGAATTGGACATATCAACTAATGGAAGAAAACAAACTAGTTCCAATCAATCAATTGACACAACAGCTACAAATATATTCATGACCTCTTATCATCAAACACTCACCATCAAAATATTTTAAAATATATATATAGAAAAAATTTCAAGTTCATACGCACTGATATAACTTCATCAGTGTATTGGATGTTGATTATTAGATTTACATACTTTGATTCAAAGTGTATGCACTTGTCAAAACTTCTCCATAATCTGTAATCCACATATAACGTACTGATATAAGTTATATCAGTGCGCACTAAGGAGAAAATGACTGTATAAATATATATATATATATATATATATTTATGAATGTTTTTATATTTGTATATTACCATGTTCAATTAGAAATACGAAAAATATCTGAAATACTTTCAGAAAATATTTGTAAATACAAATAAAGATATCTAATATCTTACAGAGTTACAGCATCATTCACAAATAACCACCTTCACTCTTGAGTTTAAAATTTCATAACCTCTTGCTCTAGAAAACTTGTAAGGACAACATGGTGCACTGTGCTCATGCCATGTGTCATGCAATAAGTGGATGGAGTATTATAGGGTTTTTTTTTTATGTTTGTTGAAATCTAACATAAATGGTTATGGGTCTATTAGGATTTAAGACATGCCCAAATCATGAAACAGAACTAAAACTCTAAAAGTATAAATAGTAAAACTTTGATAAATGAATGTTCGATAAATTAATAACATCGTTAAAATAATAAAAAAATTTAATCCCAACTCGGGTCAGTGTATTAAAATAATAGCTTCGCTAAATGTATAAGAAAATATATTTTTTTAATCCTTTAAAGCTCAACAAGTATATAAATTAATATTGATTAATTATTTAAAATAAATAGCGTATTAAAATTCTTAATGTATATTTATGAGCTTTTTCCTTCACAACTTATATTTTTTCAATTAAGCTCATCTAAAAAAATGTATCTAAGTTGAACTTTTTGTAATGCATACACTACATTTGATATGTATTTTTTTTTTCATTTTATAGCAAGTTGTTATTTAAGGTCACTACTACTTAAAATGTCATGTAGATCACGATCATCATTGATAGACGTATTTATTACCCATTGAATAATCTTTTAGGTAATTTCATTTCTGTATCATTTTCATTAGGATAATTCTTAGCAGGTCCCAGTAGTCCTATTAAAATATTTATAGTAATATTTCAAAAAACAAAAAAAGATAATTCAAAAAATCTCAATATCCATCGCATTTCTATATTTTGACCACATCCATTGTATTTTTTTATTAGTCGTACATGTACTTTGTTATAATATATATTTATATATATATATATATATATATATATATATATTTATAAACATTCTATTGTAGACCAATGCACCAATGCATCGATGCTGTTCAATGTGATCACAACAAGTAAACCGGTGCACTAGTGCACTAAAGGAGACTCCAAGGAATTAAAATATAAAACTCCTTTAAAATAGTATATATTTATTTATTGATAAATAAATAACCTTTTAAAATAATAATTTTTTTAGTCCTAACAATATTAATTTATAAGGGATTTAATGTTGTCGGTGGATGGGGGATGGGGGTGGGGGTGTTGGCGGCCTCCATTGTGTTCCCTGAGTCTAGATTAAACAATATTTAAACTCTCGCAGACGGAAGAAATCTACTCTCATAGCTCTGGATGGACAGGACACTAACATGAAAGAGGAGGTATGCACCGTAATGAGATTGTCTGACTTTATGTTAATTTTTAATTGTTGAAAATAAATTGGGATGTACACATTAGTCGGGGCAGGCCTTGGTCTTTCTAGAGAGGCGGCTGCACCGGGCCGTTTAAAAAAAAGGGGTTTTGATTTATATGAAATGAGTTTTCAATCAGGGTTTATTTATTTTTATTTGTTTCTAATTTTTTTTTATTTAAGACAAATGTCCAATCTCCTGTTAAAAAAGGCTTAATTACAGTTACTTATTATTAGTTTAAATAATGGATTGATGGGCACATTACTTTTATTTTAGATCGACCCAATTATTTGTTAAAAAAAAGAGACAAAAAAATCATAGAAAACATGCAAATAAAAATCAGGTCAAAGTCCAAATGTGCACCAAGCAAACAATTTAGGGTTTCAAACTTTCATACTTTTAATTTTCCCCTTTTTTTTTGAAGTATTACATTATAAATTAGAGGTATTTTTTTGAGAGGAATGACTCGAACTCGGAACCTCGTGGTACAAGTATGAGGGGTTTACTACCGAACCAACCTCATCTTGTCATTTTCCCATCTCTCTTTCTCCAACTCAACACTGCTTATTCTCATAATCTCATATTTACATCCGTATTTTCTCTCCATTTTCTTATTTTCTAATTTCTACATACTACATCCTCGTTGGCTCGTTGTACTCTCTCTCGAATCTCGATATCCAAGTCTCACTGCTGGCACCACTCGCTAGTGTAGGGCCCGTTCTTTTTCATATGTCATAAGAAAATTAAAATATTAACATAGAAAAAATTTGAGAATTTTTCTGATTCAAAAATTATTTTTTCCCCATATTTCGTTCTTCTTTAAGTTTATATCTTCAAAAAAAGCTGGAAAAAAAATAGTTTTTGTACTCAAAAAATTTCATTCTTTATATCAATCATGGAAAAAATTACTTCAAAATTTAATAAATACCATTAAATTTCAGCAAAGGTGATATAAATATTAAAAAAAAACTATAAATAATGAAAATGAACAAATGGCCTCATTTTATATTTTCATCCTGCCATAAGAAAGTTAGGACCGGCCATGCACATTACGCATAGTAGAGTATGCCAAGTTTTGGGTGTTGGCATGTGCAAGCAGCAAAGTTATTAAGTTAACGTCCGCGTTGTGGTTTGCTGGCCTGCATGAGCCCTTCATTTTCTAACTGAAAATATAAAAACATCAAAAAACGACTCCACATCTTGAGGGACCTATAAACGCAAAACTCAAACAAACAAAAACAAAATCAAACTCATATTCTAATTTAATTTGCATCGAAAAACGCTCACTCCAACTCTTCTACGCTCACTCACATTCGCGTTTCGGTGCCATGGTAAGTACGTTTCGAAACGGTGCAATTGCATTCTTTTCAATGTTTGGGCGTGTTGTTAGATCTGTTTTGTAGTTGCTGAATTGGCTTCAATCCTGATTTATTATTGGCAGATCTGAATTTATTTTTTATTGAATTGTTTTGTTTTCATATTTATTGCTATTATTTATTTGCTTTTGATCTAGGTGTTCGCGGATCCGTTCTTTGATTGATCAAAATTTTCATTTGAGTTCTGCGAACCGGACTGGACTGCGTAAGAAATCAAAGTTTTCACTTTATCTATTTATCTATTTTATTTTTATTTTTATTTTTTTTGAAATCGATACATTGTGGTAGGAGTTTAAGTTAAGCTAGTAGTTTCTCAGTCCAGTTGATGAATTCATATGGGGCGGGTCAAAAACCGCCTGAAAATTATCTTGATATGGAGTTATGGGGGATGTTTAAGCTGAAATATTTGTTCTTTCTAATGGAATTCTATCGTTCCTTATACGTTAAGGTGCTTCAGCAAGCCTGTTACTGATCAATTTCGATCAATGGGATTTAAGTATTTTAAGACTTTTAAACACATTGCTCTGGCATTAGACTTTAGAAAGTTACAAATAGCTGTGCTTTTGAGGGGCTGAAGTCATGGTTGAATGTAATGAATCACTGATTCGTTTCGTTTTTTTTCCCTCTTGTGATCTATCTTATACTCTTTACTTTGTGAGCAACCAATTTACCTTTCTGGGTAGTTTTTTGTACAAATCACATTTATGACATTAAAAGCATGGACAGAAGATATTGTAGTCAATATTGTGACATTGAGATGGTTAAGTGGTTGTGTGTAAGTCAAGTTCTTAAGTCTTTCTGAAGCTCTGTTTCTATTTATTTATTTATTTTTTGCTTTTGAGTTGACCAGTTGATAATTTTATATTTTAATTAATTTGATGTAAAATTTGTTTTTGTTTTTTTTATTGCAATTTTTACAAGTATTCTTATCTGTTCCAAACTTCCAACTTTGTCTTTGTAGGATATTTTGTTGCTAAATTGTCTTGGACTTTGTATGCATGTCGATGGGTTGCATTGTGAAGACCGAAGGATAAAATAATTGAGAGTTATCCCTTGTAAGAGATATATAAAAATGTCTCCTGCTAGCAGGGCTGATAAGAAGGCAGCTGCAGATGCAGGTGCTTGGATGTTCAATGTCGTCACTTCTGTTGGGATCATTATCGTCAATAAAGCCTTAATGGCGACATATGGCTTTAGTTTTGGTAAATTCCCCTTTTAAATATTTTACATTTTTTTTCCTCTCATTTTCCTCCACGAATGGTATTTGCATGCATTGGGTAATTCATTTTTAGGTGCAAAACATGTCTTTATCCAAATAAAACAGTTTAGCTCTCATGTATCAAATCATAATTTGAGCTTCTGCAATCGCTTACATTGAGCTGTATCGGTGCTCCATGCACTAGATTAGAGGAAAATTTTCAGTTAGTGATCATGTGCTCCGTAGTTTTGCGGTGGTTATATGGATTATATTACTAAACAATTGAACATTATTGTTTAGTAATATATTTGAAATTTATAAAAGCTTATCTCTAAACATGACAGGAACTACAATTGTTTCTCTTCTGGGACTGCTTGCTCCCTCTTTTTTATCTGAACAAGATATTTTCATCTTCATCTTTTTCGTGACTTCGGTGTCTATTTGTTTGTAAGGTATAATTTTTGAATGTGCGAATATCCAAAATCTCTTATTAACTTTATTTTGGATTCAGCTACCAAATATGGTTGGGTATAAACTCCTATGCAAGATGAGTTTCATAGCTTATTTTACTTGAAAACATGAGAAAATTTGATGGGTAAATTTCAAATATGAGGTTATTTTGAAAGATGTCCAAAATAAGTTGGAGCAAGATAGAATGCACGCAAAACCATTTCATAATAAAAATAAACTTCAAGTGATTAATTGATTGGGTGCGGTTGACCCTGAAATAATTGGCCGAAGATGGTCGTAAAGGTGCTAAGGTAGTGGCGGTAATGGCGTTGATGATGATTTTCTTTTACAACTTGCTAACTCATAATGTAAAGTTATTTGTCTCCATTAATTATCCATTTTCAAAAATGTATTTATAATAATAAGCATAATTCTTATCATTCTTTTTTGTCATATTTTTTAAATTACAATTCCTTGCAGCTACAACGTTAACTGGTTTGCATTTTGCTACCACAACCTTGATGACTGTTGTCCTAAGGTGGCTGGGATACATCCAACCCTCTCATCTTCCCTTCCGAGAGCTTCTGAAATTTGTTCTTGTCGCAAACTTCTCCATTGTTGGAATGAATGTTAGTCTAATGTGGAATTCAGTGGGGTTCTATCAGGTACTTTTTTATGCTCTGGGGTTTAGCTATTGACTTTTTGAATTAGTTATTGGAATGACATATTTTCTTACTCTAATATCAGATTGCAAAGCTGAGTATGATCCCTGTATCATGCCTTTTGGAAGTTGTGTTGGACAAGATTCGATACTCCAGAGACACAAAGCTAAGCATAACAGTTGTTCTACTGGGTGTTGGTGTTTGCACAGTCACTGATGTGAGTGTCAATGCCAGAGGCTTTATAGCTGCCTTTGTTGCGGTTTGGAGCACTTCTATGCAACAGTATGTAAGTTGTCCATTCATTGACACGTCACTTAAGAAAGTTTTTGAACTTTATAGACCGCCACAGTTTACTAATTAACTTGCTTTATTTAGATTATTAGAAGAATTACCCATATATCAAATTTTTCTCAGTTTCTTTCTGTGCAGTTTAAATGGATTGATATATAATGCTGTCAGTTTTCTTAGTGCAGTATGTACATCAGCTTCAACGCAAGTATTCACTTAGTTCTTTCAATCTACTGGGACATACTGCTCCTGCCCAGGCTGGAACACTACTGTTGTTAGGCCCATTCCTAGATTATTGGTTGACAAACAGAAGAATTGATGCCTATGATTATAATATAGCCTCAGTGGTAAGCACTACAGAAATTTTGGTCTTTTCAACTTTTAGCATCTTGATTATCATTCATCATAATCATTATGGACCAAGCCTAAAGCTGCGTCTATTTGGACTGAATCTCAACATATATATGCATGCCACTAAATAATTCAGAAAATACTTGATCAGAAGCATGCTGTATTTTATGAATGGCAAGTGTTTATATATATGTCAGGAACATTGATTTGTACATGATTATAGAGATGGGATCCATTTCCTCATGTTGTTGAGCTACACTTGTACCTGGATGTTGCGACTTCATTAGCTCTTGACTGTCCTTCTCTGAGAGGCACGACCTCGTGTTTCTTATAGGCTTATAGCCATCTAAAGCCTAATAATTCTTACCTGTCTACTCTATAAGTTAGGAAAAAAAATGATTTGGTTTCAAATGAAGCCAAAGTAGTAAACCTTGGTTCATAACATGAAGATCAAACCAATGAGGTCCTTATGGTACCATCTATTTATTTCCATATGCAATGCATTATTGCATTTAGTATGCTTCTCATATCGTCTTTCATGCTTTAATTTACATATAAACGTGTCTACAAGAACTGTTATAATCTCTGTTGGAAGTCAAATTGCTTATTCAAATGAAGTGTTATCTTAATTTGTTTGTAGATGTTCAATGACTATGGTTGCCCCTGTATCTAGTATTGATCTTTGCAAATATGCTGTGCATGGACTCTCTCAAAAAGTGATGAATATGCTCTAGGTGTCAAACGGACTGGGCTGTGTTGGGTCGGGAATAAATTTTAAGATCCAATTGGGCTTGAGGACCAGGTATGGGTTGGGTTTTAAATTGTTTTTGTGAGACTCAACCCTACCCTTGAGCCTTGCCTAGAGCGGGTTTGGGTGGCCCGCCGGGCTTTAGCGTAATACTATTAAATTTTTTCATTCTTCAAGTCTGGCCCTCCAAGTTCATGGGCTTCGATAGTCAAGCCTGGCCCACCCGATCATAGGTCGGCTTGGACGCAATCCCCGTCCAAGCCCATTTGACACCTCTAGCTCTGGTTCTAGCGTCTACAAGTGATCTGGGGTTTTACAAAAGCCATCATTCAGCAGAAAAAAAAAATTAAAATGAAAGAGGCCACTCACAATTCTATCTGCATTTTTGGTTTGCAGATATTTATAATTCTATCATGCACAATTGCGGTGGGGACCAACCTCAGCCAGTTCATCTGCATTGGCAGATTCACAGCCGTGTCTTTTCAAGTACTTGGTCATATGAAGACGATCCTTGTGTTGATCTTGGGATTCTTCTTCTTTGGAAAAGAGGGTCTCAGTATGCAGGTAGTTATTGGTATGGTCATTGCTGTAATCGGAATGATTTGGTACAGCAATGCCTCATCGAAGCCCGGAGGCAAAGAACGTCGAAGCCATTCACTTCCTACAATCAGGCAACAAAAACATGGCAGTCTGGCAGAATCCAGTGGAACTTGATGGGGGAATCTTGGAAGTGTTCATACAGGATACGTTGAGCATACAAAGATAGCTGATTTGATTCGAGGAAATTATCAATCATTTGAAATTTTGAAAAGCTCATTTTGGTTCTAATTATTATTTATTTTCCTGATGCTGTAAACTGTTAGTTTGCTTTAGTTGTATTGAAATTTGATCCCCATCAAAGGAAAAAGATATTTGTCCAGAGGGTTGGTTAGGTTCCCTCCAAATTTTGCTTTTCTGCTTCACAATTATAAGTTATGGTGATTATTCTTTTTCCTCTTTAATTTTCCAAACCAATCTCTGGTACACTTCATTTTTTATTTTTTATTTGTGAAAAAGTATAATTTGAAATTATTGCTATTCTTTTTGTTGCAGTTAATGCCAAATCTATCTAATCAGCCATTAAAGTGGTTGCTGGGACTCAAATACTAATAATTCTTTCTTCTTAGATATTGATTCCTTGTGAAGTCCTAAGTTTGTTCTTCAATCTTTACAGCCTGGGAAGTACATAGAGCGATTTTGTGCTATTCTTTGAAAGGTTTGGGACAGCGAAAATAAATTATTATCTCTTTTTTTTTTTTTTTTTTGGAAATTGGAATTAATATCTTTCTAGTATAACAAATCTTAGAATTCATCATTTTAGTCTAAAGCTATAAATTGGGACCGGCACAGCACGAACTGTGTTGTGCCAAATTGGCATGCCTAGGAAACAGGTAGGGCCGGGCCATGCCGGGCTCCACAGGCCATAAAGGGGCCGACCCCCTATAATTAAAAAAAATCCAACTTTGAAAAAACAAAATTGAAAGAATTTAAATTCAAAAAAATGCAATAATTATTATTATTATTATTGTTATTGTTAAAATCCGACAAATTGATAGGTCAACATCGATGTCAAGAAAAGCGATGATCAAGTATGCCATGTCAGCCAGCTGAAACCAATTCTTGTTGACCAAGGTTCAACCTTTGACTTCTGCGAGATCCGGTCGGGTTTATCTGATCGATTGAATACAAATAACCTGATTGGGCTCAACTAACCGATTAGGTAGAGAAACGTGGTCGGACTAAACAACTAATCAGGTAAAAGATACACTGGTCGGGGTTGAGTAACTGATCGGGTTTAACAAGATCCAGTAGGATTAGATAACCGGTCGGCCAGTGATGTGCGGAAGACATTAACTCCAAGTTGACCATGACTTAAATACGAAGAGAAACCAATCATGTGTTGGTGTGAGTGGTTCGGCACTCTCATCCCTTAAGCAAGGTCGTGAGTTCAACCCCCCTTGTGAACGGAGTTGCACATATTGGGAGCACTTTACCCCTTAGTTGGCCGACCCGGTGCGAGTCCGGATTAGTCGGGGTGTGGACAGGGCCGATTGCACCGTATGGTGGATCCGTCCCACCCGGAAATCGGATGGTGTAAACCAAAAAAAAAATACGAAGAGAAAGAATCTTACTCAAACAAGCAACCATGAAAATACACTCCAATAAAGAAACAAACTTCCTTAAAGGTATCGGAGTCCAAGTTCAACGGGGAATCTAATTCATTAAATGCGTAGGATATACAAAACAGGAAAGAAGATAAAAATGACTCCAACAAATCAGGGTCCTATTAAATCTCGTCAACTTTCCTTACTTGTACACCAAGAATTAGGGTTCTATGCATGTATAAATAGACCCTTAAAAACCATTATGTATGTTCGTGAAAACGTAGATAACATCAAGACTGTAAGAGAGATTGAGTGTGTAATTCATCCTTACCTTGTTCTCGTCGTCTCTGGCAACCGTGGTTTTTTCCCTTTAAGGTTTTCCACATAAAACTTTGTGTCTTGCATGCTCAATTATTACTCTTTTGCTTTACAATATTGTCGATAATTGCATTAACGTTGTTGGACGCGTGGCTTTTTTCATAATCCAAAAATCACTGTCAACAATTGGCGCTAGAAGGAGGGGACAAAAACATGTATTACAAAGCTACCCCAATGACTTGTGACAAGCTACCATGGCAAACAGTAAAGTTGGAGACGCCTCAAGCTGTAACAGGAGCCAATCCCCACATGATATCAACACTCATGGGCCAATAAATGTCAGTGCCACCGGAGGAGGATTGCCTTTTGGGACCCCAATCACGTGTGGCCAGACCATGATAACTCCCATAAATACTTCAAAAGGGATTTCCCTGGATGCATTCCAACGCCTTCAAGAATACCTGTAGAGAGTCATTAAAGATGCGGTCAGGCAAGGGATTAATATAAAAATGACCACAAATTTGACTTCCCCATACAAGCTGTCAACACATGTAGTGGCTCGAGACCCTAAAGTGCACTCAAAGATAGTAAGTGCAACCCCAAGTGCTCATCGTAAAACCAGTAAAGATAGGGCAGATCACTAGGAAAGAAGGGAAGGTTCCCGGAAGAGAGATAATCGCCACGATGATCGGGGTCATAGAGAAGATGGTCACCAGGGTGACGAAAGTCATAGGGGAGACTGTCACCACGATGGCAGAAACTATAGAGAGATTGGCCATCAAGATTATGCGGGAAATAATGATAGTGGTCGATTGAGGTATGCTCAGGAAAATCATTAGGGGGATGACCGAAGGAGGTCCCAATCGGTTTCGACTGATGATGATCACCCACCCAGAAGGCGCCGGGTGACCAGGTCACCGGTCAGATTTAATCAATAGAAAGATTACAGGGCACATACCAAGGGCCCTTAAAGGATCACTATTCATCAGAAGTTTGATAAACATGGAAAACCAGAGGGTGAAAGGGAAGTTTTACTGTGAAGGATTGAAGCGTTGGAGCGTAGGCAGAGTCAGAGTAATTTGTTGATTAACAATTCTAACAGCCTATTCTCCGACACGATCCAGTGCACTTGTTGTTTAGAAAAGTTTAGAATGCCGTATATAGAGCAATTCAAAGCAAACACTGACCCATAGGAGCATGTCAGGAGATACCAGAGTGCAATGGCACAGTATGGCTATGATGATGCGCTTATGTGCAAAATGTTCCCACAAACTCTTGGCGATCAAGGATCCAAATGGTTAGGCGGCATTGCTAGTGGCTCAATTAGAAATTTTGAGGAACTGATACAAGCCTTTATAAGGCAGTTCAAGGGGAACATCCAGAGGATGAATTCAATATATGTTCCATCCACCTTAAAGTAAAGGAAGTACGAGAAGCTGAAAGACGATTTGAATAGGTTTTCCCAAGAGGTGTCAGAGGTTCAAGACCTTAACAATGATGCATTGGTATCGGCTTTCATTAATAGTTTACAGCAGAGCCAACTGTCACCAAGCCTGAGACAAAAGCGGCTAACCACTTATGCACATCTGGTAGATGATGTGGGAGGATATGCAATGGAAAAGGTAGAACAAATAGCCCATGGAGGAGAGTTTATACATAGTGGCTGATCGGTTAAGGGCCAAAAGTCTAAGGAAAGTAGCTCTAAAGGCAATCAGAAGGTGACCAGACAAAAATAGCAATCCAAATAAGAACAAAGATGGTTATAGAGATGACCAGAAAAGCAACAAAGGCTTTAAGAGGCAATACACCAACTACACCCTCTTGGCCTAAAGACAAAAAGAGATTTTGGCTATGATAGAAGATAAGAACCTATACAATAAGCCTTCAAAATAGTCAGCTTTTACCAAGAGGGACATAACCAAGTACTGTCGGTTCCACTCGGACAATGGCCATGAAACTTTAAAATGCTATCAGTTGAGGGATTACATCGAAAAACTCATCAGAGAAGGGCACTTGAAGGATGTGGTCCTCAAGGGTGATATCAATCAGCAGAGAGACCTTCAGAAAGATGGTCGTCTAAGGGGGAGTCAAGGAGAGAGAGATAGCCCTTAGAGAAATTTAGGAGAATGAGACTTTGGAGGACCTCACACATAATCGACTAACACCAACTTTGGAGGACCTCACACATAATCGACTAACACCATATTTGGAGAACCCCACACATGGAGAAGTAGTAGAGAAAAGAAGATAGAAGTCTGTGATGCAGTAAACAATCAGAAAGGTTTGGAGGTAAACTCAGTTAAGCCCGACCCAAAAAGGGCCAAAAAGGGCCAAAAAGGGTTGGGACCCGATGCACACGGACTTGAAGTTAGGCCAAATGATGTGATCGTGGTGTCAGTCCGCGTTGGCCATAGAGAGGTGAAAAATGTGTTTATCGATCATGGGAGCTCGACGGTTATCATGAGTGCTGGAGTATTCGATCAGCTAGGACTGCAAAGGAAAAACTTACAGCAACTAACAATTCGGCTCAAGGGGTTTGGCGGGGCATAAGTACAATCTTTGGGAACAGTCAAGTTACTAATTAAAATTGGAACATACCTCTGCCAGAAAACTGTGCTCCTCAACTTCATAGTCAATGATACAGAGAATTGGCCTACAATGCTCTATTGGGAAGACCTTTCCTGAACAAATTTAAAGTTGTAACGACAACCTATGCCATAATAGTCAAGTTCCCAACTGAAGAGTGTTTCAAGATCAATGAAGAAGAGGTTGGGGCAGAAACCCTGACTGGGTTTGATTT
Source organism: Dipteronia sinensis (assembly GCA_033220585.1). Lineage (NCBI taxonomy): Eukaryota > Viridiplantae > Streptophyta > Magnoliopsida > Sapindales > Sapindaceae > Dipteronia > Dipteronia sinensis. Next base: position 68,560,085 of record CM065636.1, on the reverse strand, counting down.
AGATCCAAGAGAAGTACCTTCAGGGCGTGAAAAAGACTCGGGGATGAAGAACCAACAATGGAGGTTATGCTCGATAGCCTTAGGGGCTCAGTTATCCAATCATATTCAGAATGATCTGATCAGCTTGTTGAGGGAATACAATGACGCGTTAGCATAGAAGCATGAGGACATGTCAGGAATAGACACGAAGGTGATCTCTCACTGTCTGGCAATTGACTCCGAACATAAACCTGTGGTTCAGAAGATAAGCGGGTTTAATCCGGAAAGAAATGAGACCATCAAGGAGGAGGTTAGGAAATTACTTGCTGCAGGATCAATTAGGGAAGTCCAGTACCCGAAGTGGGTAGCCAATGTGGTATTGGTCAAGAAAAAGAACGGGTAGTGGAGGATATGTGTGGACTTCATTGACCTAATAATGCATGAACAAAGGACAGTTTCCCTCTACCAAGGATAGATCAGTTGGTTGATGCTACAGGTGGGCATGAGTTGCCCAGTTTCATGAATGTATACTTGAAAATACTACTCAAGCGTGTGTCTAACAACCTAGAAGGGGGGGTGAATGAGTTGTTAATCGATTATTACCAATTTTTTGATTAGTCAATATTAATAGCAATTTACCCAACAAAACAAACATTCAAAATCAATTAAAGTGCGAAAATATAAAGAACACTTGATTTTTACGTGGAAACCCTTCAACAAGGGAAAAACCACGGGCTATCCTTCTAGCCAGACACGATCACTGAAATCCACTTTATGAATAAAAGGTTACACCCTCAAGTGATACTCGGACTCTCACTCTCGACAACCTCAGGCTATGGACACTACCACTCGCCACTCTTGGTTCAATCCCTAGTGATATCCTCTGATCCACTACTTTTGGCGTGAGCACCTCCTACTCTACCCCGCGGGCCTTTTACAGTGGCACTTGACCAATGCTTGCCAACCCACCCTTGGTTGCAAGGCTTTACTTGCTTGTGCAACTTCACCTAGAAGCCACAAGACTTTGACTCATGAAGAGTATAAAGGTCTAAGTGAACAATCAATGAATGCTCAATACAAAACATGTTAGACCAAACATACAATGCTTAACTAGATGTTATAATGCAATATTAACAACCTAGTTATCAAACAATGCCTACATGCCCATAATTAAGGACTCAATTAGATGCAAAGGGATTCTAGCAACCTAATTGTCAAATAAAGTCCAACTAACACAAGTTGTCACAATATATAACAAGGGCAATAAATATGCAATCAAGAAATGCAATTAATGAGGCATAAACAACAATGTCTAAATGCAAAGCATAAAGACTTAGCTAGAGGGCAATAATGTTCTAAATGCTAGCTATCACAAACAAACCCAATCAAATATTCATGAACATTAACTAGTTGATTAAAACACAATTTCTCAACATAGTTATCAATAAATCACACATGAATATTTATGACCTAGCTTTTAGGCAAAAATGACATAATCAATTTAGCTATCACAAAACAAACTCAATCATGTTATCAATCAACACAATAATACATTCAAAAATGATTTCTAGAAATCCTATGCATTAAAAATGAAATCTTGGACTTAAAGAACAATAAATGAAGATGAGATATTTGTTCTTACTTACCAAGTCAAGATTGATGAAGACCCATGTGTTATTGATGCAATAGATGTCATGGATGCATGGGTTTTTGGGTTTGGAGAGTCAAAGAACAAAGCTTGAAGATTTATCTCTCTAGAACAATGAAACTTCTCTCTCTAGGGTTTAATTTTCGTGGCTTGAACGAAGAAGATGAGAAAGAGGTGTATTTATAGGTGCCTAAGTGAAACTACATCGTTTTGAAGAGAAAACTGATTTCTGGTGTCAAAAGGTGACTTCCAAGGCTACTTGCACATGCAGCCTTGCAAGTCGCTTTATGTTCTGTCGAAAAAATGATGTCTAAGGCGACTTGCACAAAGTCGTTTTGGTAGTCGCTTTACTCACTGGACAGCACAACAACTCCAGTTTCGAGCGACCCAAAACAACACCAAATGATATCGAAAACTTTCGAATAATATACCGTTGGAAAGGTATGGAAGTCTACTTTCTATTCCTTTTACAGAATGAGGTTTTAATTTTTTTAGAAAAAGTTATGATCAAAAGAATGACCAAAGGTCAGATTCGGACAAAAACAGAGTTGCCCTATTTTAGTGGTCAGTTTAGAGATTTCAAAACCAATCCAAACGGTCATGAAATATTACGAATAATATACCGTTGTAAAGGTATCGGTGTCTAGTTTATGCAAAAAATTTCAAAACTCATTTTGGATCTTTGTATAAAACATTATGGTCACAAGACCATACAAAGGTCAGTTTTGAAAAACATTTAAAATATTGATCAAAAACCACTCTTTTGAAACTAGACACTTTACTCCAAATAACCAAACCAAAACTAACACTTAACCAAGAGAAGAATGGGACCTTCTCAAATGGTCAACCATCGTACTAAGGCATGTACACCGTTGTGCAAGCACGGACGTTTCCGATCACACAAACGGAAACGAATTACACCACACAAAACCACACTTAGATCTAACAATGAGGTGCAAGTGTGAAATGTGTAATGGATGTACACATATAAATAATTAGAACACAAATGCAAGATGAACAAAGCATTCATGAAGTGTGTGTGTGTGCACCTTAGCTCTTCAAGAGACAAAGTCAAGTGAATATACCTTTCGCTCTTGCTCTTGATCTTGAAGTCACGGAGATGCTTGGAAGCTTGCCAAAGAAGACCTAAGCTACCCATTACAAGATCATCCCCAATCTGGTGTGGTTTTTCATGAAATAAGCCAATCATAAAATAGAGGTTCTTACAATACTCAAGGTACAACCAGATCAGGATGTTCGAGCCAGATAAAGAAAAGACAGCCTTCACAACTGACCAAGAGCTCTATTGCTACAAAGTAATGCCGGTCGGTCTGAAAAATACCGAAGCAACATACCAAAGGCCGGTAGGCAAGATTTTCGGTCGACAGATCTGTAAAAATATGGAGTGCATATGGATGACATGCTGACTAAAAGTGTTACGGCTGAAAAAACACGTATCAGATTTAAGGGAAGCATTTGAAGTGTTGAGGCGGTATAAGATGAAGCTCAACCCGAACAAGTGTATTTTTAGAGTATCGTCGGGGAAATTCCTTGGATTTCAGGTCCATCAAAAAGGAATCGAAGTCAACCCTGAGAAGATAAAGGCGTTGAAAGATATGAGGTCCCCCAAAACCGTGAATGAGATTTAGTGGTTGACTGGATGTCTAGCTTCACTCAACCAGTTCATCAATCGATTAACAGATAAGTGTCTTCCCCTTTTCAGAGCCATAAGGAAAAGTAAGGGGATAGAATGGATTGAAAAGTGTGAAAGGTTTTTCAGAAAATCAAGGAATATCTTAGTAAGGTCCCAATCCTATCGAAACCGCTAAATGGTGAGACTTTGTACTGGTACTTATCAGTCACATCGGTGGTGACCGGTTTAGCATTGGTTAGATTGGATGAGAGAGTGCAAAAACCGGTCTACTACACCAGCAAGGCCATACTACCAGCAGCAACAAGGTATTCATCAGCCGAGTGGATGGTCTTAGCATTGATAACAGCAGCTAAGAAGCTTAGGCCCTATTTACAGGCACATAAGATCGAAGTCTACAACGATTGCCCACTCAAACAGATTATGTTTAAACCGGAAGTGTCGGGAAGATTGAGTGAGTTTGATGTCACTTATATACCAAAAGCTTCGATCAAAGGCCAAGCAGTAGTAGACTTTATTACAGAGTTTACTGAACCGGACATTGAGGTAGGTAAGATGGTCGAAGAAAAAGTTAAGAATGTCTTCCAATGGCAGCTGCACGTCAATAGGTTATCAAATACATATGGCAGCGGGGCAGGGATAGTGGTATCTACCCTAGAAGGTGATCAAGTTGAATGTGCCTTGAGTTTTGATTTCAAGGCCACTAATAACGTGGCAAAGTATGAAGCACTCCTAACAGGGTTAAAGGTTTGCACGGCCATGTGTGCTGATGAAATAGAAATCTTCAGCGATTCTCAGGTCATAGTAAATCAAGTCCTAGATAAGTACCAAACAAAAGATGATAACATGATCGCCTACCTTGAGGTAGCCAAAACACTGTTTGGAAGATTCAAGAGTTACACACTACAAAAAAACCGGCTATCAGCGACCAAACATTTTCGACGGCTTCTTTTACCCTCGAAAATACCGTCATTTTCGACGGCAAAATCTAAGGCCGTCGCTTATATTGCAAACAGAGGTATTACATTTTCGAGGGCGAATTACCGTCGAAAATAGTTATTTTGCCGTTGGGAATATCTATATTTTGTTGGCGGGATGCTTGGCGCCAATACTATCATCGATGGCATTAATTTTACTGTCGAAAATGGTGAACATTTTTTTATAATATTACCGAGGAAAAAGGACCGTCGAATAAATCTTAATGAGCGGTCGGAAAATAATATTTTATTTTGGTATCATCGACGACATTAAAAAGTACTGTCGAAAATAGTTAAATTTTTTTCGTATTATATTCGAGGGTATATTGCTATCGGAATTAGAATACAAATGTGTTATATTGAACTTTTCATCTGGCGGCAAACATTTGCGCCAAATGTATCATCGACAGTATTGAAATTTGCCCTCGAAAATACTAAAAACGACTTAGTTTTGGTTTACATGGAAGAATGAAAACGACGTCGTATTGTCTTATATATATACATGTGACTTATTACCAAAAAATCCCTATTGCCTTCTTCTCACTCATTGCTCGTTTCTTCCTCTGGTTTGCTCTGATTCCAGAACTGACCTAAGTTCTCATCTCAAAAGGTAATTTTTTTTTCATTTTTTTATTTCACAATGGGTGTTGATTCCAAATGAATATCTCTACACTCTTCTCATGTTGTTTTTATTTTTAATTGTTCTTTTTATTTCTTATAAAACCAGAACTTTCCCATTTCATTCATTTTATCTGTCTTTGTGTTTCTTATTTGATTATTTTTTTTCTTTTAGGGTTTAATTTGAGGCTTGTTTTCATATGTTTCTTTTTTAATCATTTATGCTATTATTGTTATTGTTATTGTTGTTGATGCTGCTGTTTTACTCTTCTTTTTATTTCACTCTTTCTGTGTCTATTTTGTTTCGAGATAGTTTCTGGGTTCTTAAAAAATTGAAGCTTTTGGTGGGATTTCTTATGGTATAGAGAGTTTGTTAGCTGGGTAGAGACTGAGAGAAAGAATAAGACTTTGTATATTTTTACCAAACAAAGTATACAAATCTCTGGTCACTGGTCATGTGTTTATACTCTCTAGATTTTTAGTCCACGATTTCTCTCTCATTTCAACTTTAAATCTCTCTTTGGGTTGATTTTGAATCCTTTTTCTCGTCTTCTTCTATCTGCCATTTCTTTTACTCACTAATTCATTATCTCCAGATATTCTTTTTGTGTCTATTTCAGCTATTCACTTTGATTCCACGATTTCTGTCTCATTTCAACTTGTCTACTGGGTGTCATTTTGAACCCCTTTTCTCATCTTCTTCTATCTGCATTTCTTTTACTCACTGATTCACTATATCTATATGTGAGATTGCTTGTTCAAGCTCTGAATTTTTTGTCTTTGCTTTCAATCTCCTGCTATTATCACATAATTTGCTTTTTAATTGTGTGCAGGTATTAAGATAGGTAGCTAACATTGGGTGGCAAGATCTTGAAGTTGATATTTTAAGACACTGGTATGTGATTGGTATTTCATTTGCTGAAATTTATAGTCTACTAGTAGACAACAATTTTTTTTTTCCAGTTTTAAATACACTGGTATGTGACTGGTGTTGGGTCTTTTTTGGTGTGCTTTATTTGTTTTCTGGGTTTGCTCTGTTTCTGGTTTTTACTTTTGCTTTTGCTGTTGCCTTGTGTGGGTGGCATGTGTCTGTGCTCCCTGACCTGGTTCTTTGTTGAGGGCGTTTGTGCCTCCTGCCTGGCTTTCTACTGGATTTTCTGTTGGGTTTTTACCCTCCCTTAATAAAACTTTGCTGTTCAAAAATAAATAAATAAATAATAATTAAACAGTAAACACATTATAAGTTTACAACTCACACTTCCACAATATAACAAACTCTTCCACTAGTCTTCAGTCATTTAGGTTTGTTTTATATTTATTTTGAGACCCTTATTTGTGATAATTTCTACTAGTAGTTCTCTTATTGTACTTGTTTTAGGTATATAATGAACATCTCAATTTTGTTAAAAAGAGATATTTATTAGAAAATTAATATTGTGTTTATATCACAAACTATGAGCTAGATTGTTTCAATAAATTCACTCTTGCGAAAATAGCTTTCAATTTACCATTGTTTCATTACCTTTATAGTTTCACTTATCCTTTTTATTATAACATGTCTTTTATGTGGTGCTTACTACATATGTTGCTTATGTGTTTTCATTGTTGTAGAAAAAATGCCGATAGACAAATCTTGGATTGGATTAAATAGGTCAACTTCCGAGTAATTTGATAGGGTAGAAAGGTTCCTTGATTATGCTTTTAAACATAATAGATTCGGAGATTCAAAAATATTTTGTCCTTGTGTAAAATGTAATAATAGATATAGAAGAGTTAGAAGTGAGATACAAGAACATCTTGTGTGCAAAGGAATGAAACAAGGCTATACTACTTGGCATTGCCATTGGGAGAATGGAGAGAGTGATGATGAAAGTGAAATAGATAGTGAGCCTCATGACTCCCAAAATGATGACATGTGCAATTTAATTGAAGAAGCTTATCCCCAAGAGCCAAATAGTTATGGAAAAGAATTTTACAATTTGCTAGAAAAATGTGAGCAGCCTTTATATCCAAATTGAAATAAGTTTTCCAATCTTTCGTTTCTTGTCAAGTTGATGCATATTAAATGCATCAATGGATGGAGTAACAAATCATTTAGCATGTTGTTGGAAATGTTGAAGGATGCATTTCCGATGTGTGATAAATTTCCTACTTCTCACTATGAAGCAAAAAATATTATAAAAGATCTTGGCTTTCATTATGAGAAGATTGATGCGTGCGATAATGATTGTATCATTTACCACAAGGAGTATGGAGAAGCATTAGAATGCCCAGTTTGTAGACTACCAAGATGGCAACCAAAAGGAAAAAGTGGGAAAGGCAAAAATGTTCCTTGGAAGGTTTTACACTACTTCCCAATCACATCGAGACTACAAAGATTATTTATGTCCTCTAAAACAGCTGCTAGTTTGAGATGGCATTTTGAATATCGAGTAAAAGATGGTTTGTTAAGGCATCCCGTGGATTCTGAAGCTTGGAAAAAGTTTGATGAGGAGCATAAGACATTTTCGGAGGACCCTCGAAATGTTCGACTAGGTCTTGCTACTGATGGCTTCAATCCTTTTGGTAACATGAATGTCGGGCATAGTACTTTGCCGGTTCTTTTATTTCCATATAATCTTCCTCCTTGGATGTATATGAAAGAACCGTATACAGTTATGTCATTACTTATACCAGGTCCAAAGGGTCCAGGTAATGACATTGATGTATATTTGAGACCTTTGATTGATGAATTGAATGAATGATGGGAGAATGGAGTGAATACATATGACATTTCAACACAGCAGAATTTTCAAATGAAGGCTGCGATTATGTGGACTGTCAATGATTTTCCGGCATATGCTTACATGTCTGGATGGAGTAAGAAAGGAAGGTTGGCATGTCCATGTTGTGCAAAGAAAACAGACCATTTTAGTTTAGCTAATGGGTCTAAAATTTGCTACATAGGTCATCGTCGATTTTTGCCTGAGGATCATGTATGGCAAAATCAAAAGAGCCAATTTAATGGTAAGAAAGAGACGGGAGAAGTACCAAAGCGGCCAGCCGGTGATGAAGTCTTTATAGAACTTCAAGGTTTGCCCCCTGTTACATTTGGCAAGCGTGTAAAAAAGCAAAAAACAGCTGGGTTTGGAACGAACCATAATTGGAATAAACATAGTATCTTTTTTCAGCTTCCATATTGGAGAACACTTGAATTACGCCATAATTTAGACGTTATGCACATTGAGAAAAATGTCTGTGACAACGTCCTAGGAACTATATTTAATATTGATGGCAAAACCAAAGATTCTTTAAATGCCCGTCTCGATCTACAAGCATTGGGTATAAGACGTGAACTCCATCCGGTGGACAATAATGGAAAAATAGTGCTGCCAACTGCTTGTTACACACTTAGTAATGAAGAGAAAAAATGATATGTCAGTGGTTAGTAAATATAAAAGTCTCAGATGGATATTCTTCCAATTTGACTCGATGTGTGAATGTAGGGGAACGTAAAATTTCAGGCATGAAGACCCATGATTGTCATGTTTTTTTAGAGAGATTATTGCCACTTATTGTGAGAGATTTTTTACCTAGACATGTAGTTGATGCATTAACGGAACTAAGCAATTTTTTCAGAGAATTGTGTGCTAAAGTATTGAACAAAGATGATTTGGACCGACTTCAAGATCAAATTGCTCTAACACTTTGCAAGTTAGAACGAATATTCCCTCTTGCATTTTTTGATATAATGATCCACCTACCTATTCACCTCACATGGGAGGCTAAAGTTGCTAGTCCAATACAATATAGGTGGATGTATCCAATTGAAAGGTAATGTTTTATTTAACAAATAATTTACGTTATGTTTTCAATAACCTTTAGTTATATGATTTTTAATTTATGATTAGATATTTGCGTAAGCTCAAGGGTTATGTTCGTAACAAGGCTCAACCTGAAGGGTCCATTGCAGAAGGTTATTTGGTTGACGAGTGTTTGACTTTTTGTTCTCGATATCTTCGTAGGGTGGAAACTAAATTTAATAGACCTGAGAGAAATTATGATGGAGGTCAACACTCTTCTAATATGTTATCGATATTTTCAACATCTAGTCGGTCTTATGGAAAGGTGGAAGTCAAGGAGTTAAATCTACTACTTCACAATGCGGCAGTGCTTTACGTATTGCAAAATTGTGATGACTCATTGCCTTTTATACAGTAAGACCTTTTCAATAAAAGATTATCAATTTTTATTTTACCATATACTTTCTTGCAAATATTAGAATGAGTTATTCATGTGTGCAGGGAGCATAAGAATTTCATTATAAACTCAGGTTTTAGAAATGTAGAGCAAATGCATAGAGAAGAATTTGTAGGCTGGTTTAGAGAAAAGGTGGGTATAAATATATTTGAAAACTTACAATTTTTCTAATTCAACTTTAACTTTTAATTACTGAATTTTTGTATATCTTTCTTTCTTAGATCACACAACTTTACAATGAAGGACAAACTAACAAGGACATGCTTTGCTTATCTCGGGGTCCAGAGAGACGTGTTACTTGTCATCCATCTTACAATATAAATGGGTATAAGTTTCACACTACGCAACGTGATGAAACAAAAAAAAAAACTCAAAATAATGGAGTGATGGTGCATGGAGAAAACCAAAATGATGTGTCATACTATGGAATTTTAAAAGATATTATTGAACTTTGGTACACTGAAGGAAAGAAAGTTGTACTATTTAGTTGTGAGTGGTTTGATACAGCTAGAGAAGGGATAGGTTTCAAGAGAGATTGTTGCGGAAATATTGTTCTTAATACAAAAAAAGGTTAAATACTCAAGAGCCTTTCGTGTTAGCATCCCAAGCGATTCAAGTTTATTATTTGGAAGGGATTAATGATCCTACATGGATTACAACAATTGAAATCAAGCCAAGAAATCTTTATGAGATGCCTATGGATGAAGGGGAACCATACCAAGAAGAACAGATGCAATGCACTGATACAAATGCTAACTTAGATGACTACCATGAAGATGAAATAGATTGGAGTAGGAATGTTGAAGACAATAGTCATACTATGGATGTGGAGTGAAATTTAACAACTTCCATTGGTATTAAACAATTTTTTGCATTGGTATATGATTACTATTAAAAATATATGTATGGATGTAATAATAGATGTTAACTATTTGTATTGTGTGGATACTAATAATGTATTTAATCAACAGATAGTCATGGCTAAGAGAGGTAAAGGCAAAGGCAAAGTTCAGGAAGAAGATTCAACTCATACCAGACAAGTACCTCAAACATTAATAGCTCCACAACAGCTAATTGATGAAGATTTACCTCCTAATCCAACTCTTGATTCAGAATCTTTAGAAATTGAAGGTAACTTTTACTTGAAATTTTAAATTTTACATTCATTGGGGAACACAACATGACTGAATATAAACATCTAATATGCATTTGTAATAGGCTCAAGTGATGAAAAGAAGAAAGGTAGAGGAAAAGCTAAAGGTGTTCCGAATAATCATAATTTGGAAGTGCATATTTATCAAGGAAGGTATATAAATTTAATTTCATCCAAATATATTGTATGTTTTTTCTTTTACTAAATATATTTAGTCACTTTTACATAGTTGAACAAAAGATAATATATTTAGTCACTTTTAATAATGTTGCTCTTGGATCTTTCTGCTTGCTGTTTCTGGCCTCTGTCTCTGTTGTTTTTTTGTCTTTTCGTTGGTCCTCTTCTTGTTCTTTAATGCTCTGTGAAGTTAGCTTGGTGTGCTCTATTTTTTGGGGAGAGGTGTCTTGGGTGTGTTTTTTTGCTGGGGTTACTGTGTTTCTTTGTATTTCAGGTTTGATATTGCTCTGTGCTTGCTTGGCGATTGGTCTGATGTTGCTCTTGGATCTTTGTTTTTTTTTTTCTTGCTGGCCTATCTTTGTTTTCAGGATAGTCACACCGGAGGTTGTTCGAGAAATATCTATCCTTTTCTCTCAAAACATAATAGGGCCTTGGATACGATATACTGAATATCCGGAGGATGAACATGAAACATTATTTGCACGCTTCAAAGAAATTAAGTTTGCATACACATGTACAGAAGAGGAACTTAAGGCTACAATGTTGAAAACATGTTCAATTTTGTTTAAAGATTGGATGTTTCTTTTGAGAAAACCAATTTTTAAAAAGTACCTAACAAAGGAAGCTCGAAAAGCACATCCGCCTGACAATGTACCAGTGAACGTTTGGGAGAAAATGGTTGACAAATGGATGGATGAAGATTGGCAGGTATTATTCTTCCATTAAAGTTATCTATCATTTTTTTCTATAATACATATTAATACAATTTAAAATTCTATATGTAGGAACAAAGCCAAAGAAATAAATCTAATCGAGATTCTTTGAAAATGCATCATACGTCAGGTTCAATTCCCATTGCAAAGTATAAATACGAACAAGTATGTAGTAAACTTAATGTTTTTATTTTTATTTTAAAACTAGATTAATGTTTTTATTATTCAACATGATAAACTCTTATTTTAATTGATTATATGGTTTTAGGTTAAAACAACAGGGATTGAACCTAGTCCAAGTGAGTGTTTTAAAATGTTTCATATGTCAAAGACAAAGGATGGTGGAAAAGAGTGGACAAGTGAACAGGCAGAAGCATTGCATGTATGTATAGTTTTTTCTATGCCATTTGTTTTCAATTTTTTTAGAGTGTGTATATAATATGAATGGCTATAATGTAGGCAAAATTGGAAGCTAAGAAAGCAGCTACTCAAGATCAAGGTTTTGAAATATATGAGTTGAATATATATCATGAAGTAGTCGGAAAGGCATCTCATGGTCGGGTCCTTGGTATGGGCTCAGGCAGCAAAGCTAAGGATGTGTATGGTTGTTGTGAAGGAAGTAGCAAGCGTCCAAGAGTTGACAAAACTGAAGAATTGGAGTTAAAGATTAAGAACATGGAAGAAGAATTGCAGCAATATAAAGCTATGAAGGATGAGTTGGAGCAGCTCAAAGCTACGCAAGAAGAAGTGAAGCAAATGCGTGAGTTCATGAAAGTCATGATGTCTCAATCAAATATACAATTGCCACCTACCCCGGTATGCATAGTTTTTCCTAGTATTATCTGTTGATATGGTTGTTGAATTACCTTGCTACTTAATATTCAATAACTGTTTTCATACTTTGATTTGTGGTTAAGAAATGTGATTTTAACAATATATTTAATGCACTATAACTCTTTTGTGCTTTATACCTGTAATTGTTTGGGAGATATATGAGATTGTTTCTATTCAATTGCTTATTGTTATTATATTCCGTACATGCTGATGTTTTACCAGACAATGGTGTGGAACACACAATGCATAATTGATTCAAGTACCCGGAATAGAGAGATGTAGCTATTCAGTGTTTATTTTTTGTGTCATGGAAATGACAGTGATACATATGCTAGGACTACAACCTTCTTCTATAAATATCTCTTTTGTGTATTACATGCAAATATTACAGCTATATATTTAAAACCTACTAAATGTGTAATCTACTATCATACTCTTCTATAATTTGAGTATCTCAAACTTATAGTTTACCAAGATTGTTAATTTGTTTGATTTATGTTGAATTTTATTGATAACAAAGTAGTTATGAGAATTTTAATTTACAATTTGTTATTCAAAACAGGTGAAGTAAAACAGTTAAATATGAATAAATAAAAAGCAGGGAAACATGACATATTACTTTCAACCAGCTACCACCGTCGGAAAAGAAATGTATTTATCAAGAATATTTTTCGATGGCCATTTGCCGTCGAAAAAAGTTTTTTCGACGGTCACAAATTAGTCGAAATAGATTGATTTTTTTAAAATCTATTTTCAACGGTAAGAATACCTTCGATATCATCTTTTCCAACGGCTGTGGATTGTATTTTTGACCGCATTCTCCCCTCAGTATAAGACATATTCGTTGAACATGAAATTATTATTGACGGCATATTGCCGTCGAAAATAGGATTATTTTCGATGGAGTTATTATCGACAGCATTATATGGTCGAAAATATGTTTATCTTCGACGGCCGGTCAAAAAAAAGACATTTCTGACGACACTATCAACGACGGCGTTCGACGGCAGAATACCGTCGAAAAAGGGTATTTTCGACGGTAAACGGCTATCACCGACCGTATCTGGCCCTCGGTGATAGACATTTTTTTTTGTAGTGACAGGGTCATTCAGATCCCGAGGGAAGAGAATGAGAAGGCAGATGCCATGTCAAAGCTAGCATCAGCAACCACCGACATCTAGCCCAAAACAATCACAGTTGCCCACCTTATACAGCCTAGTATCTAAAACAGAGAAGATATGATGGTGTGAGTAGTCGAAAAAGGACATGTCACATAGATGTCCCCGATCAGAGATTACTTCGAGAAGAATATCCTCCCCGATGAATAAGTGGAAGTAAAGCGGATCAAGTACAGGGCCACCCAATACACAATAGTTGGGGGAGAGTTGTACAGAAGAGGGTTTTCAAAAACATTGCAAATGTGTGTCGGACCGATTGAGGTTGGGAAGATCTTGAAGAGTATACATAGCGTGGTCTGTGAAAGTCATGCTGGGGGTAAGAGCCTGGCACACAAAACCCTCATACAGGGTTTCTACTGGCCGACCTTATTTCAGGATGCCCAGCGAATGGCAGAGAAGTGAGACAAATGTCAAATGATAACAAATGACATCAGGCGACCGCCTGAGCAATTGAAGAACCTGACATCCCCATGACCATTTGCAATGTTAAAGGTTGATCTGATAGGCCCAATGTCGACCACAACTAAAGAGGGAACAAAGTATGCCATCGTGGCGTTGGATTATTTCACGAAGTGGGATGAAGCCGAAACACTCATACACATAACTGAAGTCAACACTACTAGCTTTGTGAAGAAGAATATCATCTATCAGTTTGGGATTCCAGACACAATCATCACTGATAATGGAACCCAATTCGATTTGTTAGCATACCGAATGACAAAAATAACTACAACAAGCGAGACTTTCTATTTGTTAGCATTCAGGTCTGAAGCAGTCATCCTAGTTGAGGTGGTCTACTCCTCCCCAAGAGTTCAACAGTACCAGCTAGAATAGAATGTGGGCATGTTGGAGCAAAACTTGGATGAACTTGAAGAGATAAGGGATTTGGCGCGGGTGAGAAATGTGGCCTATTAACAGAGAGCAGCAGATATTACAACTCACATGTCCGGATACAGAGATTCTAACTCGGGGATCTAGTCCTAAGAAGAGTTTATCCTAATACAAAGGAAAAAATAGCTGGCTCTTGGCGAACACCCTATCAGATGGTCAGTTTAGTTGGGCATGAAGCCCATCGCCTATTGACCATAAGAGGGAGAGTTACCTCGACCATGCAACGCCCAATACTTGAAGACCTATTACCCTTAGGGGTTTTTTCTACCTTTCATTTCCCTATTGTTGTTAGCATTAGATTAGAATGATCGTTTTTTTAGCTTTTTTAATCAGTTGTTATTTTTTAACGTTTTTAGATCAAAGTTATAAATAAAATTCCCCAGAGAGGGAGAAATTCTTCAAAGACTAAGCAAAGTGTTCGAAATAAAGGTATCCTGACTAGGTACATTAGAAGCAGTGTCAGCACACCATCAGGTATTAAATCCTAGTGAGAGACGTGATTCCCTGACTTGTTGCATTAGAAGTACTGTCAGCACGCCATTAGGTAAACGAAACCTGGTGAGTTGCGTGAAGTTGAATTAGACAATGAATTACTCAAACCTTAATGTCAGTTAATAAGATACTTGGCTAAATTAAGTTAAATGAGATATAGAACATTCTCATTCAACGAGTTTTGAGTAACAGACTACTGGGAGACGTCCTAGCAACTTAGTTACCAGATAAAAGACTACAATCAATAAATAAAAAACCATGCGTACGGTCCATGAAAATACAAAAAAGAACACTACTTGGCAAACGCTAGAACTGATCGAGAACAATCCGATCGGATCAACGCAAAAGATTGATCGAAACCCCCGAACAGAGCGAAAATAATTGGTTAGTTCATAAAAGATAACTGATCAGTCCCAAAACGATCAGTTTAATGAGGTAATTGATCAAATATAAAGTGATTAGTTTAGTCTAGAGGTGATCAGTTTAATAATTTACTTGATTAGACTAAATTGACAATTTGATAAAGATACTTGGTCAAACTGGGGTAACGAGATACTCAGTATAAGACCAATTAAAAAGATTCCTGCCAAGTTTGTTACATAACTTGATTAAGCCAATGAGTTATTTAAACTTAATGCTAGTTGACCAGATACTTGGTTAATTAAGTTGGATAAATTGCCCGGCTTAAATAGGAAACTAATAAAGGCAGTCAATGAAGATAAAGCAATCAAAAGAATCTATTGTTATAATTGTGAATGTACAGGATTACAAAAGACTAGTTACAAAAAGGTTGGGACCATGGGACTGCCAGCTAAGCTTTTGATAAGCTTGCACTATAAGAAAAAGTGTCTTTTCCGACCAATATTTCCGACGGAATGAAATTATGGTCGCTTATTATTGTTTTTCCAACGAAAAAAATAAGGTCGTCAGAGAAGTGTAACAATGATGTGTATTTGTTACGACGAAACAAATGCCCTCGGAAATAATGTCTAAAGTCATCAAAAATAATGTGAAAATGGCACCAAAGCTTGGCGTCAATACTATTTGTTACCATAGGTATCTAGCCCTCGAAAAAAATGAATCTTTTCCAACCACAATATTTGATCCTCGGAAACGCCCATATTAATTTTGACATTAGGTACCTAGCCCTTAGAAAAGATGAATATTTTCCGACCACAATGGCTGATCCTTGGAAATGTCAATACTATTTTTGACCACATGTATCTAATCCTCGGAAAAGATGAATGTTTTCTGACCACAACAGTTAATCCTTGGAAACACCAATACTATTTATGACCACATGTATTTAGTCCTCGGTAAAGATGAATCTTTTCCGACCACAAGAGTTGATCTCAGTGTAGGGAAAAATCGAAATAAAACGCAGCGGAAGAAACGAAAAATAGATTTCGTATGGTTTTAAAATTTTTCTCAAAGTTGAACCTTAACCTTTTAATTAATTAAACTCAAATATATACGGTTAGAGTTAAATACCTCTTGACGCGTGATCCAATTGATTTACGTCGATTGGTAATCCGCAAAATCTTTTCCGATGCCCGTGAACAGTACCCGCGTGAACAGTGATCGTGAACAGTACCCCCGCCGTGAAAAGTGATCGTGAACAGTACCCTCACCGTGAACAGTGTTCGTGAACAGTACCGCGAGATCTTCCAATCCGAACACGTACGTGAATCACCTAGAAGCGTGGTCTCCCTTTTTCTTTGAATTGCAAACCTGAGAATGGATGAATAAAGTTTTCTTTTTCTTTTTTAGTCACAAAACAATCAAAAGAAGACAAAAATTATTCCAGTCACTTTTGAGTTCTCAATCTAATGATCGAAACTCGCGTGAACCTAATTCGATGTTGTACACACAAGCTTATTGATGAACAAGCAATCAGTGTACTATCAAAGAATAATCTCTTATCTCTTTTATGTTTAGTAGAATAAAAATTATCATTTTCTATGAATTGAGAAGAAGAAGAAAAATTGAATCATTCAATCAACTATGGTGGCCGAATTCTATATGTGGTATTATATAGGTGGCCGAAATTTTGCTTCCTCTTCTATTTAGGATTGCCGAAATCTTCCTCTAAATGGACTAGGGTTGCCGCAAATCACATACCAAAAAGAGTTTGTGTTGCACCCTAATTTCCATCAACCTTTAGACTTCAAAACCTAATCCAACTCATAGATATTTTTATTCTTTTATTGACTAAATAAAAAGACTTCTTATTTGATTAAATAAATAAAATTAATTATTTATTTTCTTATCAAACATGTCTTTTACTTTTAATATACTGCTACCAATAGTATAACTTTAGGAAATATATTTCCTGATCAGAAAAAGATTTGTTTCTTAATTAAACAATTAATTAATAAATTAACTAATTCTTATTTAATTAAAACAATGAAACAAAATAATATATTAGGTTAATATATACACCTTGCCGCCCCACTTATATAAATGAGCAATATATTATTTTCTTATTTCATTTAATCCATTGGACTTTAAAGAAAAACCCACATGTGAACCAGACCCATTCTTACTAAAAGAAACAAGCTCACATGTCTCCTTTTAATATATTAATATAATAGTGCAGCCCATCAATTAAATAATAGACATATTATATTCTTGATATATTAAAAACAATTCTAGATGGACCCTTAAATCGGCCCGGTAGAATATATCAAGTGATCCATGCAAATATGTGTGGATTGGGGATCTTGGCGGGCTATCTAAATTTAAGCTTCAATAGACACAACCTAATCACACCCACTTAGGTCCAATCTATTAATTTTAACTCATTCCACTAAAGAGCTAAAATTGAACTCTTAAATAAAGATAGAATAAGGAGATGTTTCTCATTCATACCCTAGACAATCTTATAGGAGATGGTGTATCCTCGTGAATAATATCAGTAATCGCCAAGAGCTCATAGACCGCCTATAGCTCTCCAAGTTACCATATTTCCTCATATGACCACATTTCGAACTTGGATACTTTGACTTGTCCAGAAGCCATGTTTTCAATAATCATTATTGAAAACTCAACGTTGAGATTTAATATCCAATACCTCAAAACATCCATATGATGATATTATACTCTCATTTAATAAATGGAGCCACGATGTCCATATCTATAAATGAAGTCCTCTATCGATTAACAAATGTATACCACCAAACTATCGAGGATAGACTATGCTATATAATCGTACTTATTGATAGCTCTAATGATAACACTTGCAACCATAAGTCCATCATTTATCTCAGGATTAAGATAGACTCTCCGATTGTCCTCTTTAATTAAAAGACTTATATCTAGTGACGGTTCTAGATAAAGTATTTCATTGTGATCCAGTTCAATGCACCTAGTGCACTAGATTATTTCTCGAAAACCTTTCGATGATTTTAGACTCATCATATTCATTTGATCCCACTCAAATGCTAGTAAAAGAATTCTACAACTTTAACAAGATAGAGGTGCCCAACCTTTAACTTAAGTTGTGAACGTTATTCAAGACTAACTAAAGAATTGTGTCTACCTCATACATATCCGGATGTATGAACAATTCTTCATGTCTCATAGTCTTTTGACCTTATGATTATTTACCTTGACAATTATAATAATAAATGCTATAAGTAATTGTAAGAATCAGAATTCACTTTATTACTATGAGAAGATTGTCAATTACAATATTACACTCTTGCCATTGAGCATAATCCTAACACTTAGAAACGCCAATACTATTTTTGACCACATATACCTAGCCCTCGGAAAAAACATTATATTTTCCGACCACAATAGTTAATCATCGAAAATATTATACAATTGCCGACCACATGTTACGTGCCTTTGGAAATACTGCACAAATTCAACCATAATTATTGGCTCTAAGAAATAATATAGCTGCTACGTATTTTTCCTTCCAAAAGAAATTTTCATAATATAAAATTCTGAAAACATTTTGCTAAAATAAAAAATATTATTCTAAAATAACATTGAAATAAAATATAAGTATTTGATTATTTTTAGATATCATATAACAATACTGTTTTTTTAATATATTATAACTTTTTATTAAAATATAATGAGTTATAAATTTTATTGAACATTACACAAATTAAGCTCAATGATGAACCACTAAATGCAAAGAAAATATAACATTGGACTCAAAAGAAAACAAAAATATTCAAATCAATAAAATAATAGTTACCACTCAATGTGGCTTTATGGTAAAGAGCATTCATTCAGTCTGGTAATGTCTCACGTAATAAAAAAAATGATATTCAGCAATCATGGCACCAGTCTGGACCAATCTATTTCATCTTCTTCATTTTCATTACCTTCATGGTAGACATTTGTGTTATTGATTTGAGTCTCTTCTTGGTATGGTTCTCCATCTACTAGCATCTCATAAAGGTTTCTAGGCTTGATTTCATTCACAACACTCCAAGTATTATCTAATAGCCCCCTTCTGTATAATAAACTTGATTTGCTTAACATGCAAGCACAAATGTGTCTTAAGTATTCATTTTGCGTTTTATGTTAACTGTAACTATCCCATCTATCCCATAACGATCTCTCTTTTAGCCTCTTCCTTCTCAACTTGTATCAAACCAATTACAATCAAACAAAACGACTTTATTCCCTTTTGTAAAACAAAGTTCAACAATGTCTCTAATTCTTCCATAGTAAGGCACTTCTTCAATTTGATTTTCCCCTTTAACAACAACTCCATTATTTTTTGTTTTTCTTGTTTCATCTGGATTCATTGTATGGAACCTAAATCTATTGACATCTTAACCGGGATTGTAAGTTCCTCATATTTTGATTGGCTTATTTCGTTGACAAACCACGTTGGGGATTAATTTTGTAAAGGTAAATTAGGCCTCATTGAGTGTGATCAAGCTTCAAGGGCATCATCTTTCTCAAGAGCACTTCAAAGGTATCTTACTTGTTTAACTCTCTTTGAAGAGATCTAGTTGCACACACTCACTTGCATGCATTATGTTCTTATTTTCATGTAATTGAATGATGCATTGTATGCCACTTATCACACTCCACACATGCACATTTTGCACATCTCTTATTGTGTTAAGTTTGCCCCGAAAAGAGAATTTTTCTCTTAGCGCGGCCTACACCGCTTGGCAAGACATGCTTGCACCGCGGCATACAGAGCGGTATACCTCAGTAGGGTCATGCTTCTTGCACCGCTTCCTGTGTACTTGCACGCATAGCGGTCCAAGTCGCGGTGTTGTCCAGTAGGCCACTGTTTCCTATACCGCGACATGTGCACCTTCATGCATAGCGCCCTACACCGCGTTGTTCTCCATACGGTGCACTACTGTGTGTACCGCGGTCTGGACACGTGCCTGCAACGCGGTCCATCAAGCGGTATTGATGGGATTTTGTGCCCTAAGTTCAAAACGACGCAGTTTTGACTAGGGCTCCCATATATATATTCTCTCTTCTTCCTTGCTCGTTTTTGTGAGTTCAAGAAGCCTTTTTTTTAGAGGCCAAGCTTCCTTTAGAGAGAGAAACTCCCAAGAACCCACCTTTACTCAATCAAACATCAATCCATGAGTATCTAACATCTCACAAGCATCATCTCATCATGGATTCTTCTTGCTTTTGTTGACTAGGTAACATGAACATGCCCTAAATCTCCATTGCATCTTTTATGTTCTTGTTTGCCTAGGTTTAGCTCTTTTATGTGTATTTAATGCATATCTTTATGTTTAATGACATTTATAACATGATTGAGTTGTTGTTTGTTGGTTGAGAACATTGATAATTGATAGCTATTATTTAGGACCATTTTGCCCTTTAGCTAAATCTTCATGCATTTGCGTTTAGATATTAATATCTAGGATTTGCATTTATTGACATCTTTAAATCCCTAGATAAGCACTTGGTGTAGCCTAGCATTAATTGCATGATAGAATATTGTCACATATTCACATAGGTTATTTTATCTCTTCATTGATTGTTAAGCTTTGTGACTAAGTGGATTAGTGCACAAGCTTGTGGTCTAGAATCACTATTAAAGGCTCGTTGGGTAGAGTGAAAGGGTTAGTGACCAAGTAGGTGTGACTTGAGGTCAACCTAGGTTGTAAACTTTCATTCAAATAGTGGATTTGAGGACCGTATGTGGCTAGAAGGATAGCCTGTGAGTTTTGCCCTGTTTGAGGGTTTCTCACGTAAATCAACCATTGTGTTTTTATTGTTTTCCGCATGTTTATATTGGATTGGTTGATTGCTAATATGGGGTAGGACTATTAAAATTGATTAAGTCAAAAAGTTGGTAATAAATCAACTAAAACCTATTCACCCCTACACCCATCTAGGTTGTATTAGACACATTTTATGTAATTTCAATTGGTATCAGAGCGGGTTCCTAGATACACTTAGGTGATCCTTGCTCTTTGTGTGTCTTGCATTTTGTTTGTGTTTGTTGCATCATTAACTTTCATCTCATTCATACCCAAACACTATGAGTGAAAACGGAAGTGGTAATGAGGGAGCCTCTAGCATAAGACCCCCTTTTGCTCACATGAGTAAAACTATGCCTCTTTGAAAGGCAAGATGGAGTCTTACATTTGCCAAATAAATGACTGAGCATGGGTGGCAATTGAAGATGGCTACACTCCTCCGAAAAAGACTCTCGCAGACGAAAGTGTAGTTCCCAAGCCAAAGTTGGAATGGTCAACTCAAGAGTTTGAAGCATCCAAGTGGAACAACAAGGCTATGCATGCCATTCTTTGTGCAATGGATGACAATCAGTATAAATTGATCCAAACAACAAGAATTTCAAAAGAGGCATGGGAGATTCTAGAGACGGCCCATGAGGGAACCGAGGTGGTCAAGGACTCCAAGCTTCAAGTCCTCCAAACACAATTCGAGAAAATTAGATAGGAAGAGGATGAGTGTTTCAATGACTTTCAAGTGAAGTTGATGGACATAGTCAATCAAAGCCATCAACTTGGTGACCCCTATTCGGATAGGAGAATCAAGCAAAAAAATTAAGAGGTCGCTTCCAGCAAGATTTGAGTCAAAAGTGGCGGCTCTTGAGGAGAACAGTGATTACAAGAACATGAAGCCAGGTGAAGTTATAGGAAGACTTCTAGCATATGACTCTAGGTGGACTCCTACACCTACACCTTCACCTCCAAAGAAGCAAAAGAGTATTGCTCTGAAACCTTCCAAAGTAGAGAAAGAGTAAGATGACTCAGATGAGGAGATGGCCCTCATGGTGAAAAGATTCAAGAAGTTCATCAATTTTGAGAAGAAGGGATTTGGATCCAAAGGAAAGGAAATGAAGAAGAAGACTCCTTTCAAGAAGTTTGAGTCAAGTGAAGATAAGCCCACAAGAAAATGGATTCAATGCTTCCAATGTGGAGATTTTGGACACATCTCCACGGATTGTGGCAATTTAAAGAACAAGAAGAAAGGAAAGGCTATAGCTGCCACGTGGAGCGATGGTGATGACTTGGAAGAAGAAGGAGAATCCTCGAATGATGAGGATCATATGGCAAACTTTATTGCCTTCACATCTTCTCTCAAGAGTAAGGAAGCAATAGATGATGAAGAGGAAGAGAAACAAAGTGAAAATGACTCTAGTGATGATGACTCTTCTGATGATGACTCTTCATCCCATTCAACAAATATGGATGTAGGAGGAATGGATCTCGAAGGGTTCATTGAGCATTTTCAAAGCTCAAGATTGAAGATGAAGAAAGAGATTCAAAGGCTAAAGGGTGAGAATCTCAAGCTATCTACCGAAGTCACTCACCTAAATAGAGAAGTGAAGATAGCAAAAAGAAATGAGGAATTGATGGAAAAGGAGCTTGAAGAAGCAAGAGAGATCATTGCTAAGATGACTTCAAGTACGAAGAAACTCGACCACATGTTGGGAGTTGGCAAAAGGCCAAGTGATAAGAAGGGTCTTGGCTATGAAGATGACAAGGAGACCTCATCCTCAAGCAAGACTGTGTTTGTCAAGAGCTTGGACATCAAAGAGCCTCCACCCCCACAACATCCTAGGAAGAAGATTGAACTAGGAGAGTGCTCTAAGGATTCTCAAGTCAAGGTAGCACAAGGGAAACAAGCTCAAGCTTAATCAACAAGGGTTCATCAAGCAAGTTTCTCTCAACCCAAATACCATTAAGCCAAGAAGCAATTCATGCAAGGTCAACCAAGGAAGCAATCCATTCCAACTCAACAACAAAGAAGGAGAGAACCAATCCAACACCAAAGGCAAGCTCAAATGCGTAGGAAAGCCCCTTTGTATTCACAAGGGCATGGTATGTCTTCTTATTTCATTCCCACTTGTCATTTTTGTGGTGTTGATGGTCACATTAGACCTAGTTGCTTCAAATACATTGAAATGTGTATAATCAAGAGCATGATTGAAAGAAATAGAGCTAGAGCCAAAATGCATGTTCCTAGGAAATCTAGAGCCAATTTGCATGATCCTAGGAAATCTAGAGCCAATGTGACTAATACCACTAGGAATGAGAACATTTCACCTAGGTGGATTAGAAGAGATGACTATTTTTGCTATGTGGCTCAAATTTCCTTGAAGTCAAATGCCTCTAACACTTGGTATTTGGATAATGGGTGTTCTAGGCATATGACGGGGCATAAGAGTTTCTTTAAATCCCTTGTCTTGGAGGATGGAGGATTTGTTACCTTTGGTGATTGATCTAGAAAGAAAGTCATAGGGAAAGGAACCATTTCCATTCTCGATTTACCCTCCATGTCCAATGCTTTACTTGTTGATGGCTTGCAAGCCAATCTTATAAGCATTTCTCATCTTAATGATGATGGACTCTCCGTCTTGTTTAACAAAAATGATTGCTCTATTTTAATGCCAAATGGACAAACCTTGCTAAAAGGAAAGAGATCTAGTGACAATTGTTATTGTCTTGAAGCTAGTGCTATCTCTTGCAATATGTCCAAGTGTGAGGAAGTTGAGTTGTGGCATCAAAGACTTGGCCATATGAACTATTGAGATTTGAGGATCTTAGATAAGTTCAAGGTTGTGCGTGGCCTCCCTAAGCTTGGGAAGAAAGTCGATGGCGTTTGTGGACCTTGTCAACAAGGGAAACAAACCAAAAGTATGCACAAGAAAGGCAAGTATCTTGCCACCAAGGAGCCATTAGAGCTTCTACATATGGACATTATGGGTCCCATGCAAACCGAGAGTCTTGGTGGCAAGAGATACATTTTTGTTTGTGTTGGTGATTTCTCTAGATTTACATGGACATATTTTCTTAGAGAAAAATCTGAAACATTTGAAACCTTTAAAATGCTTTGCACTAAAATTCAAAATGAAAAGAACTCACACATTAAAAGCATTAAAAGGATTATGAGTGACCATGGGAGGGAATTTGAGAATGCTTGTTTTGAAAGCTATTGCAATAGCTTAGGCATTTCCCATGAGTTTTCGGCTTCTAGAACTCCTCAACAAAATGGGGTTGTTGAGAGGAAGAATAGGGTCCTTCAAGAGATGGCCCGTGTGATGTTTCTTAGCAACAATGTCTCTAGGAACCTTTGGGCCGAGGCCGTCAATACGGCTTGCTACATAGGAAATAGAGTCTTCCTAAGGCCCAGTACTAGGCAAACCTCCTATGAATTATGGAAGGGTAGGAAGCCAAATGTTAGCTACTTCCACTCATTTGGGAGCAAATGCTACATTCTAAATGACCGAGATCAACTTGGCAAGTTTGATGCCAAGAGTGATGAGGGGATTTTCATTGGCTATGCCCTTAATAGTAAGGCCTATAGAGTTTTCAATTTAAAAACTCGGAGTGTCATAAAATCATCTAATGTTGTCATAGATGATTGTAGACCTAAGATTAGAGACCATGATGAGGAGGTCATTGTCCTTGATGATTCTTCCTTGAAGAAGAATGGTGAAACTTCAATTGATGTGAAGTCAAGTCTTGA
Source organism: Dipteronia sinensis (assembly GCA_033220585.1). Classification (NCBI taxonomy): domain Eukaryota; kingdom Viridiplantae; phylum Streptophyta; class Magnoliopsida; order Sapindales; family Sapindaceae; genus Dipteronia; species Dipteronia sinensis. The sequence continues at coordinate 68,535,584 of CM065636.1, read as the reverse complement.
TGAAGAGGTCATTTAACCTCTAGATAGAGATCCATCATTGGACTCTAAAGAACCTGTTCCATGGGTTAGACATCTCCACAACAAGAATGACATTCTTGGAGATGTGAATGAGGGTGTTAGGACTAGGCGTCAAATAGCTAATCAAATTAGCTATACTTGTTACACCTCTCAAATTGAACCCAAAAAGGTTGATGAAGCCTTGAATGATGAGTTTTGGGTTCTTGCCATGCAAGAAGAGCTAAACCAATTTGAAAGAAATGAGGTTTAGACTCTAGTTCCTAGACCCAAGGACACTAATGTCATAGGCACCAAATGAGTGTATATGAACAAGTCGGATGAAAATGGTAACATTGTGCGCAACAAGGCTAGACTTGTGGCACAAGGATACTCTCAAATTGAGGGTATTGACTTTGAGGAGAATTTTGCTCCTGTTGCCCGTCTTGAGTACATAAGGCTTCTTTTATCCATATCATGTGTGCACAAGTTCAAATTGCATCAAATGGATGTTAAGAGTGCCTTCTTTAATGGTGTCTTGCATGAGGAAGTGTTTGTTGAGCAACCCAAGGGGTTTGTGGATCCACACCACCCCAACCATGTCTATCGCCTCAAAAAGGCTTTATATGGGTTGAAACAAGCACCGAGGGCTTGGTATGAGCACTTCACTCTCTATCTTGTTGACAATGACTACTCAAGAGGTAGTATTGATAAGACTTTGTTCATCAAGGGCAACAAAGATGAGCTCTTCATAGCTCAAATAAATGTCGATGATATTGTTTTTGGCTCCACCAACAAATCCAAAGTCCAATAATTTGTTGATGTCATGTCTCATGAGTTTGAGATGAGTCTTGTTAGGGAGCTCAATTACATCCTAGGTTTGCAAATCATGCAATTGCATGATGGGATTTTCATATCCCAAGCTAAGTATGCTAAGAACCTAGTGAATAAGTTTGGCCTTGAGAATGCCAAACATTGTGACACACCCATGAGTATCACCTTGAAACTAAGCAAGGATACTAGTGGCAAGAGTGTGGAACAAAGTCTTTATCGTGGCATGATTGGTAGCTTGCTTTACTTGACCGCAAGTAGGCCTGATATAGCCTTTAATGTGGGTGTATGTGCTAGGTACCAAGCGGATCCCAAGGAATCACATATCTCTTCCGTGAAGAGAATCATTCGATATGTGAATGGGATATCCAACTATGGGATATGGTACTCTTTTGACACTAATGCTAGCTTAGTTGGCTTTAGTGATACAGATTGGGCAGGAAATTGTGATGATATGAAGAGTACATCGGGCAGTTGCTTCTTCTCAGGTAACAACTTGGTCTCATGGTTTTGCAAGAAGCAAAATTCCATCTCTCTATCCACAGCTGAAGCGGAATACATAGCCGTCGGGAGTGCTTGCACACAACTCCTTTGGATGAAGCAAATGCTTGTGGATTATGGATTCGATCAAGGTATTCTAACCCTTTATTGTGATAACATGAGTGCAATTAACATTTCAAAGAATCCGGTTCAACACTCTAGGACAAAGCATATAGACACTAGGCATCATTTCATTAGAGAACTAGTTGAAAACAAATGCATTGCACTTGAGCATGTGGGCACTAATGATCAACTAGCGGATTTATTTACAAAACCCTTAGACTCAACTAGGTTCAAGTCACTTAGTAGGTCTATTGGAATTTGTCATATGCCTTGATGAGTTTTGTTGATTGACTCCTTATGGGGAGCTCAAGCAAAGAGAGCAACCTTGCATGTTGAAATAAGCAAAAAACTTGATCAACTTTATGCTTCTTTATTAATTGCTTGAGTATTTTTGGTTGTGCTTATATATATTCTTATATGGCTTTTTATTCAATAAGTGTGCCTTGCTTGGTTTGTAATCCATGTCACCTCTATGTTCAAACATGCATTTTTGGATTAGGAGAATTGATTGGGAAGTACATTTGAATGACCTATAATTTATCTCCATGACATGTGAACTTGATTATGACATGCTCAAAATGATATGCATGAAATGGCTTTTGATTGCTTTAATGCAAATGAATGTGAATGCAAATGAGAAGACTAATCAATAAGGATCTTGTATCCATGCAATTAATAAGGATTTTATATCCAAATTAGTCTTCTCTCTCTTCTTAATGGTTAATCACGACTACTATCACACGGATATTTATCTGGAAAAATCGAATAGGATCTCTTGATCAAATGTTTTGGTTGTCCTTTAAGGATTGATATTATTATTTGTGTGTTGACAATTCTTCGGAAAAAAAACTATATCTTATTTATTTATGACAAAAGGGTGCAAATTGGTTTGAATTCCTTTGGAACCCTTTTGATATTCACTTTGCCAAATACCATTTGCTTGAACTATGATGTTACATGTCTTACATCCAAAGCAACTAAGTCACACATTTTCTTCTTAAAAATAAAACCTCATGATTCTCTCTCAATTAATTAAGTTGCATAAAGTTGTTGTATATGATTATGCACTTATCTTGCAAATAACTCTCTTTGCTAAAGTGACCCGTTTGGGGAAAGCTCCCTTGCCAATCTCGTGACAAAAAGGGGGAGTAGTGTGGTTTATTTAAGGGGGTTGCATATTTGGAGAGATTGTTCCATTGAGAGGGAGTAACCCATTTAGGGGGAGCATTAGCATTGCACTTCACCGTATTTTTTTTATGTTCATTAATGCAAATGCTTGTTTTTATGTTTTCACTTGATCACCTCACATACACTTGTCTTGGAAAGTGTAGTCTCATTGTTTTGTAAGGATGGCTATTCTACAAGAGCTTGAAGTTTTGAAGACCTAGTATCTAGGTATTTATTTGTAATGTAGAATATCTTTTTGTTGACCTCTAGTTTTTATTTTTATAGTGAGGATGATTTGTGAGTGGTGGTTTTGTCATGAAATAGCTAAATGGGGAGATTGTAAGCTCCTCATATTTTGTTTGGCTTATTTCGTTGACAAACCACGTTGGAGATTAATTTTGTATGGGTAAATTAGGCCTCATTGAGTGTGATCAAGCTTCAAGGGCATCATCTTTCTCAAGAGCACTTCAAAAGTATCTCACTTCTTTAACTCTCTTTGAAGAGATCTAGTTGCACACACTCACTTGCATGCATTATGTTCTTATTTTCATGTAATTGAATGATGCATTGTATACTTATCACACTCCACACTTGCACATTTTGCACATCTCTTAGTGTTTAGTTTGCCCTGAAAAGAGAATTTTTTCTCTTAGCGCGGCCTAGACCGCTTGGCAAGACATGCTTGCACCACGGCATACAGAGCGGTATACCTCAGTAGGGTCATGCTTCTTGCACCGCTTCCTGTGCACTTGCACGCATAGCGGTCCAAGTCGCGGTGTTGTCCAGTAGGCCACTGTTTCCTATACCGCGACATGTGCACCTTCATGCATAGCGCCCTACACCGCGTTGTTCTCCATACGGTGCACTACTGTGTGTACCGCGGTCTGGACACGTGCCTGCGACGCGGTCCATCAAGCGGTATTGATGGGATTTTGTGCCCTAAGTTCAAAACGACGCAGTTTTGACTAGGGCTCCCATATATATATTCTCTCTTCTTCCTTGCTCGTTTTTGTGAGTTCAAAAAGCCTTTTTTTAGAGGCCAAGCTTCCTTTAGAGAGAGAAACTCCCAAGAACCCACCTTTACTCAATCAAACATCAATCCATGAGCATCTAGCATCTCACAAGCATCATCTCATCATGGATTCTTCTTGCTTTTGTTGACTAGGTAACATGAACATGCCCTAAATCTCCATTGCATCTTTTATGTTCTTGTTTGCCTAGGTTTAGCTCTTTTATGTGTATTTAATGCATACCTTTATGTTTAATGACATTTATAACATGATTGAGTTGTTGTTTGTTGGTTGAGAACATTGATAATTGATAGCTATTATTTAGGACCATTTTGCCCTTTAGCTAAATCTTCATGCATTTGCATTTAGATATTAATATCTAGGATTTGCATTTATTGACATCTTTAAATCCCTAGATAAGCACTTGGTGTAGCCTAGCATTAATTTCATGATAGAATATTGTCACATATTCACATAGGTTGTTTTATCTCTTCATTGATTGTTAAGGTTTGTGACTAAGTGGATTAGTGTACAAGCTTGTGGTCTAGAATCACTATTAAATGCCTGTTGGGTAGAGTGAAAGGGTTAGTGACCAAGTAGGTGTGACTTGAGGTCAACCTAGGTTGTAAACTTTCATTCAAATAGTGGATTTGAGGACCGTATGTGGCTAGAAGGATAGCCTGTAAGTTTTACCCAGTTTGAGGGTTTCTCACGTAAATCAACCCTTGTGTTTTTATTGTTTTCCGCATGTTTATGTTGGATTGGTTGATTGCTAATATGGGATAGGACTATTAAAATTGATTAAGTCAAAAAGTTGGTAATAAATCAACTAAAACATATCCCCCCCCCCCCCCCCCCCCCCTCTAGGTTGTATTAGACACACTTTGTGTAATTTCAGGGATAATAAGTTGCTCACTTTTTAGGACCTCGAGACAAAGAAAGCATATGCTTGCAAACTTGTCATTCTTTATATAGTTGTGTTATCTCCCATAGAATCAGCTAGATGCCTTAAGATTCCATCTTTAACACTATTTTTAGAATGACGTCTCATGTCTGCAACTGTTTTCGATGACATAAATAACTTCTAAAGTCTTGGCGTGACTGGAAAATACCTCAAAACCTTCCATGGTATCTTTTTACCCATCCTCCCACCTCTCTGGTTGTCTGTATTTCACCTTGAAAGATTACAAGTAGGACATATAGATGCATTTGCAAGTTCCTTATAGTAAATTACACGATTATGTTTATAGGCATCAATCTTTTCATAATGTGAACCAGGTCTGTAAGGATCTCTAATTTAGGATTGGTTTATTTCATGACAAACCACATTGGGATTATTTTGTAACGGGTAGCTTAGGTCTCTTATTGTGGTTTTTTTTCAACAAGCTTCCAAGATCCCGAAGTGCTTCAAGCAAGGTAGTTCACTTGCTCTTGACTTCTTGAAGTGAATAGTTGCACACACACACACTTACATGCATCTCCATTACTCTTGCTTTTTTGTTTCCATGATCATGCATTGCATTTCATCACGTGATATCTTATTGGGTGCATGTTGTTTAATTGTATTAGATTTGGTTTGGTCATTTGGAGTACTGTGTCTAGTTTCAAAAGATTGGTTTTCAAAGATTTAAATGTTTTTTTAAAAACTGACATTTGTATGGTCTTGTGATCATAACCTTTTTTACAAAGTTCCAATTTGAGTTTTGAAAATTTTTGGACAAACTAGAAACTCATACCTTTCCAACAGTATATTATTCATAATATTTCAGGATCATTTGGATTGGTTTTCAAATCTCCAAAGAAACCACCAAAACAGAACAACTATGTTGTTGCCCGAATCTGACCTTTGGTCACTCAAGTGACCATAACCATTTCCATATACATCAAAACCTCATTCTATAAAAAGGAGTAGGAATTAGACATCCATACCTTTCCAAAAATATATTGTACGATATTCTTCGATGTCATTTGGTCATATTTTGGGTCATTCGAATCTCAAGATGTTGTGTTGTCCTGGCTATGCGCCGTTGTTGCGCTACTCGACCAGCGCTTTTGGTCCAGCAACCTTCTGCTTGTAAATCGCTAGTAATGCGCAACTCATCAAGCGCAATGCTCAGCCCCTGTTTCATAATTTGGCCATATCTCACTCATTTGGAGTCCGATTTTGCTCATTTTTTAAGTGCAATTCATGAAATTTATAGGACTATCATCTAAATACTATAAATACATATCTTCCTCATCTTCTGTCTTTACGAACTCAAACTACAAAACCCTAAAGAGTGATTAAGAGTTCCCTAGAGAGAGAAAGCTCTAAGAAAGCTTTTTTAACTCTCTAAAACCCATATTCTTCATGCATCATTAAGCATCTTTAAGGCATGGGTCTTCATCATTCTTGACTTGGTAAGTAAGAACAAACTTCCATATTTGTTTATTGTTCTTATAGTCCAAGAAGTCTTTTTTATTGTATAGAAATTGTCAATCTCTTTCATTGAATGCATGTGAATGCATTTATTGAAAATTGATAACATGATTGTGTTTTTTTTTTTGTGATAGCTTGAATTTAGGACATTATTTCCCTCTACCTAAGTCTCTATGCCTTGCATCTAGACATTGATATTTAGGACTCATTGATTGCATTTCTTGATTGCATATTTATTGCCTTTGTTATATTTCATGACAACTTCGGCTGGTTGGGCTTTGTTTGATGACTAGGTTTTAGACTTGCATATCTTGATTTAGTTAGGTCTTTATGAACATTCAAATAGACATATTGATATCTAGAATTGTATGATTGCCATCATAAATCTCTAGATAAACATTTAGTGTTGCCTAGCATTATTTTCATATTAGAATATTGACAAATATTCATATAGGCTGTTTATCTTTTCATTGAGTGTTAAGATTTGTGACTACGGTGGTGTAGTGCACAAGTATTGGTCTAGAATCACTATAAAAGGCTTGCGGGGTAGTAGTGATATGTTAGTGACCGAGAATGGTGTGACTAGAGGTCTACCTAGGTTGTAAACATCATTGCATATAGTGGATTTGAGAACTGTATGTGGCTAGTGGATAGCCGTGAGTTTTGTCCAGTTGGAGGGTTTCTCATGTAAATCAATCATCATGTTATTTATTGATTTCTGCGCTTTAATTTGATTGATTGATTGTTTGTCTTTGTAGGGTAATTTGGTAATATTGTTTAATCCAAAAAGTTGGTAATTAATCGATTAAGATCTATTCACCCCCCCCCCCCCCCCCCCCCCCCCCCCCCCCTAGGTTAGTTTAGACACATCTTATTTATTTTCAAGGTCTTTAACAACCTTTTTTGCATCATAGTAAGATGTAGGTAATTTCTCACACATGGGAAATGTATCCTTAAAAAATTCGAGCAACATACTGCATGATTTATCACTCCAACCGTTGATGCATTTTATGCGCATCAACTTCACAATAAAAGATAAATTTGAATATTTTTCACAATTTGAATATAATGGTTGCTCTACCACTTCTAATAATTTATAAACTTTTATGTGTCTCTATTTGGATCTTGTGGAAATTTTCTTCAATTAAACCATGCATATCATCACATTACTCTACATTCATCTTTCAGATTCTCCGATATCGCTATCACTATCATTATCACTATCCTCGTCATTCTCATGTAAGAACCAATTATTATAACTAGGTGGGATGCCTTTGAGTAAGAGATGTTTGTGTACCTCGGATTGATCTAATTTACATCGATTGCAACAGTTGATGCAAGGACAAAAGATTTTCAAATCGCCATCCTTGACATGCTTCCGTTCGTAGTCGATAAAACTTTGAACTCTATTGAATTTTTTTTTGACTTCATCCAAGATTTGTCAATCGGCATTATTTCTAAACCTGTTAGAATAAAATTTTTGTTCAAATCAATTAACATATAACTAAAAAAACATATAGTTATAAATAATATTATACATGAATTAAAGTCTACTGTTTTGGAGATAATAATGCCACAAAAAGTCCCCCTCTTTTAAAGAGTATTAAAACGCCTATTTGAATAAAGAAAACCCATGTTTTAGATATATGGGTGAATTTGACACACTCTAAACTCAATTTTTCTACATCCAAATATGCAGACACTCAAATCAAAACACAATCTTCATGACATTGCTGAATTTTATTCAAAATATATGAACTCAAAACAGAGTCTATATATTTACTACATGAATTACATAAACAACAAAACAAAGCCCACATATGCATTATGATATTGCAATTTTATGTGTAAAGACATCATCATCATCAACGTATGAAGCAACAATTAATGGAGAAGTTTTTAAAGGAAGAAAACGTACGTGAAACAATGAAACAAACACACAAGTACATACAGAACCATAAAAACTTACCAAATTTCGTATGATATCTTGGTGGGTCTCTCTCCAATCTGTCAAAAGAATTCTCGTTTGTCAAAGTGGTCTCTCTCCAATCTGTTTAACTAAGATTGTTATGTTGAAAATCAGACAGTGGAATTTTGGTGCACAGATGCTTGTTTTTTTCTTGACATTGATGATGGCCGCTTATGATTTTTATTGTGTGTTTTTTTTTCATATAAGTTCGATAATTAGAATATAATTTTTTCCACAATCAATACACTAACATAACAGGCAATTTTACTAAACCGTGTGAAAGGAAATTAACATAATTGATAATATTAGTATCCAAATAGCTTAATAGGCAATCAATCACACAAAATTAAAAAGGGAATTAACTAGTGTAAAAGTAAAATTAAAGTATACTCCTCACACATAAACCACGAGGTTGTAGGTTCGAGTCTCCACCCTTTTGAAAAAAATAACCGAAATTATATATTACTTCCAAAAAAAGTAAAAGGGAAATTAAATAAGATTCGATCAGGTTTAACAAGATCCAATTGGGTTAGATAACCGGTCGACTTGTGATGTGCAGAAGACATTAACTCCAAGTTGACCACGACTCAAATACGAAGAGAAAGAATCTTACTCAAACAAGGAACCATGAAATACACTCCAATAAGGAAACAAACTTCCTTAAAGGTATTGGAGTCCAAGTTCAACTGGGAATCTAATTCATTAAATGCGCAGAATATACAAAATAGAAAAGAAGATGAACACGACTCCAACAATCAGAGTCCTACTAAATCTCCTCAACTTTCCTTACTTGTACACCTAGAATTATTGCCCTATGCATGTATAAATAGAACCTTAAACACCATTATGTACATTCGTGAAAACGCAAATAACATTAAGTGTGTAAGAGAGATTGAGTGTGTAATTCATCCTTACATAGTGAAACCTTGTTCTCGCCCTCTCCGGAAATCGTGGTTTTTTCCCTTTAGGGTTTTCCATGTAAAACTTTGTGTCTTGCATGCTTAATTATTACTCTTTTACTTTACAGTATTGTCAACAATTGCATTAACGTTGTTGGACGCCTGGCTTTTTCCATAATCCAAAAATCATCTTCAACAATTATTATTAATATACAATCAATCAGAGATAATCACTCATTCTGAGATATTGTCTTAAGAGTAGTAATTATTATTATTATTGCTATCTTTTTTTTTGAAGCAATTGTTGCTATTATTATTATATACTATATAGTAACTCAAATGTAAATTAGATTAAAAAAAATGAGAGTGATCGAGTAGAATTAATTTGATCCTAACAAAAATAATATAACTATTGAGACATGTATTTCAAAAAAAGAAAAAAATAGGTAAAGAAATTAATTTTATTTACTAATTTATATTTCGGTATTATGTTACATGATTGCCTCGTTAAAAACTTTACCAAGAAAAACCTAGTGGGATAAAAATTTGGTAAGGGAAAATGAGTGCAATCGAATTACAAGTACATCACATGTATAATTAAAAAGAGTGCAATCGATTCACTCTTCAATCTTCAGCCCTTTTATGTCACGTGCTAGGTTTGATAGTACTGGAAATCTATTGCTATGGTTTTTCCACCATAATAGCACATCAAAACTCACGACGTTCTCCTCCCTGCCACCGGTTGCTTCCAACAGAGAGAACTTAGTTTCAAGGTACTTGTTAAGTTCGGCATTTTGAGCTTGAGTCCAACTAGAGGGTGAAATGAAGATGATGAACTTCAACTGGAAGAGCCACCCATTAGCCAACTACACTTCAATCGGTGGATGTTCTATTGTTCTGATGGTCGCGTGTTTACGCTACCAAACATGTGCTCATAAATAGCATAAACTTCGAACAACTTGTTCCACAAGTTAGTAAAATGTTCAATAAAATCTAAACTTAAATTAGTAGCAATATAATAAAACAAAGTTTCTAAACCAGATAATTTAACCATAGGATCTAGTACAACACCTAAGTCATAGAGGAAAGGAATTTCATATCAGTATTTTTTGAAATTTTACCTTCTTGGCCTCAACTGCATGGCCTAAAATTTCATCCTCTCTATAAGCGGCAAACATTTCAAACATTTCAACAATCTGATGAATTACTAAGCAAGATGTGGGGTAATTGACCCCGGAAAGAGTACGTAGAATCGTAAAAAACCTTTAAAATTTTAATAAAAATGTTTGCTATATAACAATCTTTTACGAATAGTATTTGACTGCCATATTTAGAATTATAAAAACCTGTAATAATGTCAACATAATTAATAGAATTTTGTAGCATTAAGTAAGTTGAGTTCCACCTTACCGGCATATCAATTTGGAACTTACGGACTCGCATGTTGGATGCGTGACAGTATCTGCCAAATTCTGTCACTCTTGGATTAGAGCTGCTAATCCAAGAAAAGCCATCACTGATGCGATCTATATGATTGCTTACAACATTCAAACTAGCTTTTACAATTAAATTTATTATGTTACATGTACACCTTTGGTGGAAGAAATAACCCCTAAGTAGTTAGACATTATACTGCTAAAAAAAGCTAATAACTCTAGTGTTTGCTGATGCATTATCTAATATTAGAGAAATGATGTGATCAGTTATACTATAATCATTTAAAACAGAAGTAATTGTAAAATAAATATGTTCCACGGTATGTTCATAATGCATGCAATGAAAACCAAGAATTTTTTTTTTTTGTAACTTCTATTAAGAGCCTAAATAGTGTCTCGTGACACATAAATAGTCATGTTTAGAACATGTGTTACAAATGTCGGAAGTTAGTGCAACTGAAACGTGCAAATCCTGTAATTCAGTGATCAAACTAATTCGTTCGGTGTGAAAACATTTTTTCAAATCGTTTCTAGTGGTTGTTCTAGAAACAGATTGAAATTGTGGATTGTATGCTTTTTGGACAAATTCTTCATACCACACACTGTCACCGAAGTTAATTGGTTGATCAGTATGTGCATTATATCATGCCATACACTCTCTAGCATACTGAAAATCGTACCTCCATGCTGAAACAGATTCGTCTGGATTACGTTGCAGTTGTGTCTGTGTTGTAGTATCTACCATACCATTTCTCTTATGCCTCTCCAAATGTCCGGTTCCAGATGCAGAAGTGGTATATAATTTTTTTACAATATTTACATTGTGCCATTTTTTTGTCCTTATTGTCCGGACCTTTTATGTATTCCGGGTCAAAACAGTCTCATACCTTCGATGTCGTATTTCTAGGACGTGTTCTGGTTTTGCTCGTCCCCAAGGTGTCTTGGGTAACACTTTCATGTTGTCTTGGAACTTGGGTGTCAACACCATCGTTGGACTCAAAAAGGTTAAAATCATCATTCTGCATGTTCAAACCGTCCAAAAAATTTGGAGGATCCATTTCCTACAATATAAATATTAACTCGTTAAGTATAAATATTAAATTTTAAAACTAAGCATAAATAATAAATATAAAAGTAAGTATAAATATAAAATTTAAAAACTAAGCATAAATAATAAATATAAAAAACTAAGCATAAATATTAAATTTAAAAAGTAAGTATAAATAATAAATATAAAAGTAAACATAAATTTAAAAATTAAACATAAATATTAAATTTAAAACTAAGTATAAATATTAAATTTAAAAACTAAGCATAAATATAAAACTAAGTAAAAATAGAAAATAGAAAATCTAAGCATAAATATTAAATTTAAAAACCAAGTATAAATAATAAATAAAAAAGTAAGTATAAGTATTAAATTTAAAAACTAAGCATAAATACAAAACTAAGTAAAAATATTAAATAGAAAATCTAAGCATAAATATTAAATTTAAAAACTAAGTATAAATAATAAATATAAAAGTAAGCATAAATATAAACACTAAGTATAAATATTAAATTTAAAAACTATGCATAAATAATAAATATTAAATTTAAGCATATATATAAAACATGAGCATAAATTTAAAAACTAAGCATAAAAATTAAAATTTAGATAAAAATGAAATTACCTTTGTAGTTTGTAGAAAAAATGTTGAGAATCGAGAGAATGAGAGTAGAGAAATATTTAGTGAAGAGATTAAAGAGTAGAGAATTATTGAATTAATGATTATAATTTATACTAGAGAGTGAGAGTGTGAATAAATGCGAGAGAGAGAGAGAGAGAGTAAGAGTAGAGAGAGAATGAGAATTGAGATAATTGAGATAGTAAAGAGTGTAAAAAAATAGAAATGGAATGGGTATTTATAAGGAAAGTGAAATGAGGGTAAAAAGGTAAATAGGGGGAATTTGAATTTAAAAAAAAAAAAATTGGAGCCAACGGTCAACCCCAGCATGCATGCCAACGTGCCGAGAACCTTGCCCCTCATGATACGTTCCTTGTGTCGTGCTTTCGCCAGCATTGTACCTGGGGCATGCCAAACGAGCTAGGCCCCCCAGGCTCGGCCCCAATTTACACCATTATTTCAGTCCTTGTCGTTATTGGCCCCAATTTACACCATTATTTCAGTCCTTGTCGTTATTGGCCATTTGGATTGTATGATGGAATGTCACATTTACCCTTAAATATGATCTAAAAATGGAAAGACAAATTTATCATGAATATAATCTAAACATAAATGATTAACTCTTAGAATAATTTTTTTTTAAAAAATTATTAGAAGAATAATTAAAATAATTAATGATAATAAATAATTATAAAACTGAAGGTCCACAACTTTTCAAAATTTATTAATTTTATAATATTTTATTGTATTAAATTACCATTTGGATAGAACGAAGAAAAGAAGTAAATTACTCTTTTACTACAGTTATACATTGCTATAATTGGACTAATTTGTCCAATTATTTTTTATTTAAGTAATTTTGACAAGTTAATTTGTAGTGTATATGTAATTTATAGACTGATTTGGTGAATAATTTGATAATTAATAATCATCGTATCGCATTAGACATTGTTTGATGGTTTGTATTGTATTGTATTATGGGTTTAAAATATATTCAAATAATGCAATACGATTCTATAACAATTCTCAAATTATTATTTTTTGGACAAGATGAGGTTGGTCCAATGGTAAACCTCTCACATATGCATTAAAATGTTGTGGGTTTAAGTCATCTTTACACCCTAAAAAAATCCCGAATTAATGTAATACTTCAAATATATATTGTTTTTTTGTTTATATATATATATATATATATAGAGAGAGAGAGAGAGAGAGAGAGAGAGAGAGAGAGAGAGAGAGAGAGAGAGTTTTTTCATGTTTTTAACCACTTATGAAAATTTATTTTCACCCCATGACCAAATAATTACATTATAAGTGTTGTTTCACGTTCTCAAAATGGAGGAGATCGATTTGATCTCCAATAGATTCCTCGGTGGAGCCACCTTGGGGGATCTCTTTAATTTTTATCATTTCTCTTTTTTTTTTAATTAGTTAATTTAATTTTTATTTTTTTTATGTAAAAATAAAAATAGATAGGCATTTTTGACCTTTCACAGTATAGCATTAGTCAATAGCCATATTTATCTATATAACAAAATGTCATGTCCCACAGCGTTTTATAGAAAGTGGTTATGCAATAAAATAAAAGGTAAGAGAAAAATGAATAGGAAAACATTTTCACCTCATCAATTTTGTAAATTTTATCAAATATCATTTTATGTCAAAATTATAAAATAAATTGATTTTAATTTTTCAAAAGTAATACCAAATTGGCAAATTGACCCTAAAATGGGAGGGGTGTTTGTGCAATTAAATTTTTATTGAAATTATCCTTGCGTGTTTATTTGTTTATTTTATAAAAAGAAAGGATATTTGTTTATTATTAAAAAAAATCCTTGCGTGTTTGTTATGTTATATGAAATTGAGACATGAATTAAGGGTAAAGTCATCTTAAAACAACAAAATAAAACTCTAGCGAGTGTGAAGAAGTATATCATATATATATATATATCATATATATATATAAGAAGTATATCATATATATATATATATATATATATATATATATATAAAGTACTTTAAAAACCCTAATCCATCTTCTCAGTTGGCTACACGTTTCAGCTTCACAGTCACCGAAGAGCCTCTCCTCTCTTCATCTTTGAACTCTGCATCCAAAATGGTACACTGTCGTTTCAAATCTCTATTCATATAATGTGTTCTTGTAGTCTATGCATCTCTAGGTCTTTTTAATCTTAAATTCTCAACTGGGTTATCGATCTCTCTTACTTTATTTTGAATTTTTTTGAAAGCTTTCGTCACTGGTAGGATTCGAGCCGCTGATCTGGGAGTCATTTGCTCAAACCCTAAGCTCGTTCATCTACCAGCTGAGCTACGCCATTGTTGGCATCGCTCTCTCTTATTAATTTGCTATAATCTGCTATAATCAAAACCTGAAGTTCTAGATTCCCATATATTTAATGATAACCTGAAATTCAAAATCTAATTGATATGATTTAATATTTGAAAAGAATAATTTAAATCTCATATATATCAAAACATGAAGTTTTGAGTAGTTCCAATATATGGCGTTCGGCTGATTTTAACCTCAATTAAAATCACACCATATATGCTTGTGTTGTGAATGTGTGTGCATGAATTGCATAACAAAAGTATACGGTTATTGTCGAGGCGGACCCACGTTAAGATCAGGTGAGGCCTATATGAGGCCTATATCAGACGTTAAATTTTTAAATAAAAAATTATTATGTTTATATAATATATATGTATATATTTATATATATTATAATAATAATAATTAACTTTGATTCATAAGATAACTTGATGACGTAGCAGGTAGAGAACTTCCCATTCTTATTCTTGATAAGGGTTCAAGTCCTAACTGTTACATTTTGCTTGATTTTAATAATTTTTTATATCTTTTTTATTTTATTGTCTTTTCTGATTCCTTTATAAAATTTTTATTTTCTTCTAAAATAAAATATTTCACTTTTGTTATAATACGTGGCTTTCTACACATGTGCATATTGTACAAATATCTTTCCCACCGCCTTACTCACTATCTATTGCCTATATATGTATTCATTCTCTTTGTAAAAGCTGATCACCAAAAAAATATCAGTACAAAATATCACACACAAAGTCAATACATTACAAGAAAAGGTTTCTCTCATATATACTCTAATCTCTCGTTCCTCTCTCTATTTGTATAGCTCACTTTAATGTCTTTGATCTTCACCTGTTATTCATCTTCATCTATTTCTATTGTTCTTCATATACATATTTATTATATCTATTAATTCATAACACGTTATCAGCACGATTGTATGTACGTAGTGAGGATCCCCTGACGAATGAATTACTTACATCTCAACAATCTGGATCTATATACAGTTCCGTATAATAAGATGGCTTATGCCGTCAACGGAACCTATATATATATAGTTCTAGATTTATTTATTTATAACACGTTATATATATATATATATATAGATTCTGATTCTGACTCTGACTCTGACTCTGACTCTGATTCTGACTTTGACTCTAACTTTGACTTTGACATTTATTTTTATGCAATATATGAGACTGGTTTATGCTGTGTCTCGGGACTGGCCTATGCTGTGTCTCAGGACTGGCTTATGCTGTGTCTCCAGATAAATTGTTTATTTTTCTGCAATATATGAGACTGGCTTATGCTGTGTCTCGGGACTGACTTATGCTGTGTCTCGGGACTGACTTATGCTGTGTCTCGGGACTGGCTTATGCTGTGTCTCCAGATAAATTGTTTATTTTTATGCAATATATGAGATTGGCTTATGCTGTGTCTCGGGACTGGCTTATGCTGTGTCTCGGGACTGGCTTATGCTGTGTCTCCAGATAAATTGTTTAATTCATTATGCTTTTAATTATATTCACACTAAATTAAATCTATAATTTAATTTACAAAAAAAGGAAGTTGTAAGCATGGCTAAACTTGCAAATCTGAAGTTTGATGCACTCGAAGTTTCGGGAGATAATTATATGTCTTGGGTTATTGATGCGGGATTATACTTAAAATCCCAAGGCATGTATTACACCATTGATGATGGTAGTGAGGCTAATGAACAGGATAGATCCACAGCAATGGTGATAATCCGTCATCATTTACATGAAAACTTAAAAGCTCAGTATCTTACTGTCACAGAACCTAATGAACTGTGGCAAGAGCTTAAAGATCGTTATGATCATCAACATGATGTAACATTACCAAATGCCAGATATGAATGGCAGCATTTACGATTCCAGGATCACAAATCAGTTTCTGAATATAATTCTGCTCTGTTTAGAATCACCACAAGGTTGAAATTATGTGGTGAAGAGGTGTCTGAAAAAGATATGTTGGAAAAGACTTTCACAACTTTCCATGCTTCAAACATAATATTGCAACAGCAATATCGAGAACGCAGATTCTCAAAATATTCAGAACTTATCTCATGCATTTTAGTAGCAGAAAAAAATAATGAGCTACTAATAAAAAATCACGGATCAGACCCGACTGGTTCTACAGCATATCCGGAGGTGAATGCTAATACTGTCGGAAATCGTGGTCGTGGTCGTGGTCGTGGCTGTGGGTATGACAATTCTAATCGTGGTCATGGTAATAGTCGTAATCATGATCGTGGCCGTGGTTATGGTCGTAATCCTAACAGGGGCCGGGGTCGAAGTTTCAAAAGATCAGGTGGTTATAATCATAACGCTCAGTAAAAGTGGAATACTTATGAGGCAAAACAGTACAAAGGAAAAAATGCTCAAAATAGGTCCAATGCAAATAACAGTGTTTGTTTTAGGTGTGGATGTGACAATCATTGGTCAAATGAATGTAACACACCGAAACATCTGGTGGATCTGTATCAAGCATCAATCAGAGGAAAGGGAAAGAAACCAGGAACTCATTTCATTGAAAATTCATATCCTAGAGATATTACTCATCTGAATGTTACAGATTTCTTCCCAGACCCGAAAGACATGCCAGCTGCTTCAATTGGTGATGGGAATGTCCATACCAATTAAATACTACCTACTGTAGTATTATTTTGTAATTTCATTCATGTAAAATATATCTTTATGCAATATATGTTTTTGAATCACTTTGTCTGATACATACTTTATTTTTCTTTATGAAGCATACAAAATGAATCCAAATGATAAAATGGGGATTATTGAAAAGCTAGAAGCGGGAGATATATGTCTAGTTGATAGTGCAACAACTCATACAATACTGCGGAGTCAGAAATATTTTATAAATTTAACTTTGCTCAGAGCAAATGTTAATACAGTATTAGGTCCAGCGGATCTGATAGAAGGCTCTGGAAAAGCCCCGATATTGTTACCAAACAATACTAAAATATGTATCGATGATGCATTATATTCAAGTAGATCCAGAAGGAATCTGCTTAGTTTCAAAGACATACGGAGGAATGGATACCATATTGAAACTGTGAATAGAGATAATATTGAATATCTATGCATCACTTCTCATAATTCAAGCCAGAAACTCATTAAAGAAAAGCTGCGTGCTTTATCTTCTGGATTATATTACACTATTATCAAAAGTATAGAAACTTATGCAGTTATGAATCAGAAGTTCTCAGATCCAAAAGTGTTTGTACTTTGGCATGACCGTCTCGGTTATCCAGGATCTACAATGATGCGTAGAATCATTGAAAATTCTCACGGACATCCATTAATGAACCAGAAGGTTCTTTTATGACATGAGAATTTATGTATTGCATGTTCCCAAGGGAAATTAACAATAAAACCATCTTTTTCTAAAATTGGTTTTGAATCCCTATCATTTTTACAAAGAATTCAAGGGGATATATGTGGACCTATTCATCCACCAAGTGGACCATTTCGTTATTTTATGGTTCTAGTTGACGTATCTGTAAGATGGTCACATGTATGCTTATTATCAACACGTAATGTTGCTTTTGCAAGATTGCTTGCACAGATTATGAGGCTTCAGGCTCATTTTCCCGATCACTCAATTAAATCTATACGCCTTGATAATGCTGGTGAATTTACTTCCAAAGCATTTGATGAATATTGTAAAGTGGTTGGGATTGATGTTGAGCATCCAGTTCCACATGTTCATACTCAGAATAGGTTAGCAGAATCACTTATTAAATGTGTCCAGATAATTGCGAGAACTTTATTATTACGAACGCAATTACCAATTTCTGTATGGGGGCATGCTGTTTTACATGCTGCTGCATTAATCCAGCTTCGGCCCACTGCTTACCATAAGTATTCACCAGTACAACTTGTACTTGGTCATCAACCAGATATATCTCATTTACGTACTTTTGGTTGTGCAGTATATGTCCCAATTGTGCCAACACAAAGAACTAAAATGGAACCCCAAAGGCGTTTGGGAATATATATTGGTCTTGATTCACCATCAATCATTAGATATCTGGAACCTTTGACTGGTGATCTTTTCAAAGCACGGTTTGCAGATTGTCATTTTGATGAAACAAATTTTCCATCATTAGGGGAAAGAAATACTTCTTCCGGAGATAAGCATGAACTTTTCTGGAAAGTTCCTAGTCTAATTCATTTAGACTCATACACATCTCAATGTGAGAATGAAGTACGTAAGATAGTACATCTTCAAGCAATAGCGAATCAGTTACCAGATGCATTTACAGATGCTACTAGGGTAACAAAATCATACATACCAGCTGTTAATGTACCAGCACGGGTGATTGTTCCAGAAAAACAATCTAAACAAATGATAGCAAAAGAATCTTCCACTGCACGCCAGAAGCGTGGTAGACCTGTTGGCTCAAAAGATATTGTTCCTTGAAAAAGGAAAATAAATAAATCCACTTTCTCTAAATTGACTCCAGAAGAGTTAAATGTCCCTGAAGGGACACAAGTTACTAAAGTGACAAAATCCCCTGTGGGGGAAGGAATCTCTAAAGAGATACAAGATTGTAGAAATGAGGAAATTTTTATAAATTATTCAAGAGAATTATGGAGTCGTGAAGAGAAAATCATCGATGATGTGTTTTCATACTCAGTGGCAACTGAAATTATAAATGATGATTATGAACCTCATAATCTCGATGATTGTAGACAGAGGTCTGATTGGCCTAAATGGAAAGAAACAATTCAAGCAGAATTGACTTCATTAGCCAAACGTGAAGTATTTGGATCAATAATCCAGATGCCTGATGACGTCAAACCTGTTGGGTACAAATGGGTTTTTATAAGGAAACGTAATGAGAAAAACGAGGTCGTGAGATATAAGGCACGACTCGTAGCACAGGGTTTCTCGCAGAGACCTGGCATCGATTTTGATGAAACATACTCGCCAGTAATGGATACAATTACGTTTCAATTTCTGATAAGCATGGTTGTCTTGGAAAGACTGGAAATGCGTCTGATGGACGTAGTGACCGTTTATCTATATGGTTCACTGGATTCAGATATTTACATGAAAATCCCTGAAGGGTTTAAAATGCCAGAATCATGTAACTCAAGACCTAGTAATTTGTATTCAATAAAATTACAAAGGTCTTTGTATGGATTAAAACAATCTGGACGGATGTGGTACAACCGTCTCAGTGAATATCTGATAAAAGAAGGATATGTTAATAATCCTATATGTCCATGTGTTTTCATTAAGAAATCAGAATCTGGATTAGCTATCATAGCAGTTTATGTTGATGATATGAACTTAATTGGAACTTCTAGAGAACTCCTGAAAACTGCTGAATACTTGAAAAAGGAATTTGAAATGAAAGATCTGGGAAAGACAAAATATTGTCTCGGCCTTGAGATCGAGCATAGATCAAATAGAGTACTTATCCATCAATCAGCATATATTGAAAAGATTTTAAAAAGATTCAATATGGATAATGCTCATCCATTAAGTACTCCTATGGTTGTTAGATCTCTTGATCCTAAAAAGGATCCATTCCGTCCAAAAGAAAATGGTGAAAAAATACTTGGTCCTGAGGTACCGTATCTTAATGCAATTTGTGCCTTATTATATCTGGCTCAGTGTACTAGACAAGATATTGCATTCTCTGTGAATGTACTGGCTAGATTCAGTTCAGCACCAACTCGGAGACATTGGAATGGGATCAAACATCTTTTCCGTTACCTTTGTGGAACGAAAGATTTAGGATTATTTTATACAAAATCTAACAATTTTTCAGGTTTACTTGGTTATGCTGATGCCGGGTATCTGTCTGATCCCCACAAAGCTCGTTCACAGACGGGATATGTTTTTACATATAATGGCACAGCAATATCATGGCGCTCCACAAAACAGACTTTGGTTGCTACATCCTCTAATCATTCTGAACTCATCGCACTTCACGAAGCAAGTCGAGAATGTGTTTGGCTAAGGTCAGTTATTCATCATATTCAAAATACTTATGGATTTTCATTATCTACAGAAATGCCAACACAAATATTTGAAGATAATGCGGCTTGCATTGCTCAAATTAGAGGGGGGTATATCAAAGGAGATAGAACCAAACATATTTCTCCTAAATTCTTCTATACTCATGAGCTCCAACAGAGTCGACAAATTGATGTCAAACAAATACGGTCTACAGATAATCTTACAGATCTGTTTACCAAAGCATTGCCTACATCAACTTTTGAGAAGCTCGTATATGGAATAGGCATGCGTCAACTCTGTAAAATACAAGATTAACGCCAAAATTTTTATAAGGGGAAGCATTCTATCAGGGGGAGCAAAGTTTTGACTGGACATATGTACTCTACACTCTTTTTTCCTTCGATCAGGTTTTGTCCCACTGGGTTTTTTTGACAAGGTTTTTAATGAGATAGTTTTTAATGTCCAACCCCACTAGATCCAGAGAGATCATTGTATACATTTTCTCGGATTTTGTCCCGTTGAATTTTTCTTAGAAAATTAATACATGTGGTATAAATCCAAGGGGGGTGTTATAATACGTGGCTTTCTACACATGTGCATATTGTACAAATATCTTTTCCACCGCCTCACTCACTATCTATTGCCTATATATGTATTTATTCTCTTTGGAAAAGCTGATCACCAAAAAAATATCAGTACAAAATATCACACACAAAGTCAATACATTACAAGAAAAGGTTTCTCTCATATATACTCTAATCTCTCAGTTCCTCTCTCTATTTTTATAGCTCACTTTAATTTCTTTGATCTTCACCTGTTATTCATCTTCTTCTATTTCTATTGTTCTTCATATACATATTTATTATATCTATTAATTCATAACAACTTTCTCTTTTTTGTCATTATCAAAAAGCTATACACAATTTATGGTTACTTAATTTAATTTTATTTTATATTCAATAATTTATTATTATTTTAAACTTTTATTATTTTTAATAGTTTTAATTTGACATACCTAACACATCACGTCAATAAAAACCCTAAAATCTCAAATTTTAATTTATTGTATTAAAATAATCCATCTATTATTATGATTCACTTTATTTTATCCTTCGTATTTTTCTTTATTTTATAACTTTAATTTATTTAGAATCAATAAATCAATGATTTACCAGTAATTAGAAGAATAAAAAATTTAAAAACATGTCTAGTAATATTTATTAATCAATTATTTTGTATAAATTTAAACTAAATTCATTATAATTAAATAAAAAACAAAATTTCTTATTATAAAAATTAGATTGTAATTTGTGTTGTTTTTCTTGTCATTATTTATTTATTAATATTATGTTTCTTGTTTTTATTTCTTTTTTAAATATAAGATTATTTAGTTCTTTTTGAACAAGTGTTTAATTTGTTTTATTTTATACCCTAAACTTCGCTATATCATCGATTTTTCTTTATATAAAAAAATCAATTTTGTTTCAAAAAAAAACTCATTTTACTATGATCTTAAATTTTCAGTAACTTTTTTAATATAATTGTTATTTTGTTTGAGTGCCTCACATAATTAAAATCTTTAAAATCTCTAGATCTGCCACTAGTTATAGTATGTGTTGTGTAGTGACAACACAAAGAGACAAAGCAAGAAGTGTTTTTTGCTATGTGTGTACAATGTGTGTAACACAAAGATACAAGAAAATACAAAGGAACACAGGCAAATGTGGAGAAATAATTTTCTTCTCCTCTCCATTGGAACAATGTGGGTTCCCACATTGTGAACTGAAAAGACTTTTTGAGTACGTGATTGTCTTCCGTCGACCGGTGATACAACTCTCACTTTACTTCGTTTCCGCAATTCAGATTCCAGTGAACGACTTTACACAAGCGAAGAATATGCTACTTTTGTCATTCTTTCTTCCTCATCGTAAGATATGGAAACCAGGTACATAATATGTATTTTATTTTATATATCTTACATATCACCTTTGTTAATTATAAAAATGTTCATTTATTCACTGTCATTTGCATGAAGGATTAACATATGTATATTTTATGCTAAATGATCTATATGCATATCATATCGCTGAGAACATGAAATGGCATGATTGAAGGGAATATATTGATAATCCATATTTTAAATTTACTCATGAAATAACAATTTTCCATGGTTTACATTGATAATTGTTCTTGAAGAAATTAAACAAGATCAATAACACCAAATTGCAAATGATTAATTGTGAATACTATGTCTTTTGTGCCTGATACCTTAAATATACATAAATATAATGTTGATATTTTACCAAGTACATATAAAGGCTCCGGAAGAGCTAATTGTATGGTACTAAAGTGAAAAACAAAAAGATCTACAAGTGACAATTTGTTATTTTAATAGATCTCCAAGAATTTATTTAGTTATAAAAATATACATCATAAATAAATATTGCATTATTTTATATTTTCTCATACCATAAGCATAAAATTTCATTCTTACAATTAAGTCTATTATATAGAATCTGCAGATTCTTTAGTGAAAGTCCCTGAAAGACAATATGATAGTACAATATATCCTAGAAGAATGATGTGACAATATATATATATATATATATATATATATATATCTGAAAATGACATTTTGATGATTCAAATAAATCCATAAAGGATAACAGGATAAGGCCAAAAAGCAAATAAATTCATGTCGTTGGGGGAGAAAGATAAAATTAGAAAAATTAACGACGTGAAATTGCTGTTGTAATGCGACATCTTTATCTTATTTTGATCCTTGTATAAATCATATGAACCTGAAGTTCAAAGGATCATTCACTTGCAATTGCATATTCGAATGAATTTATTAATTGTCAATTAACACGGGTAATTGAAGAACAATTTATGTAAATAACAACAAATAAATTATTCGTTGCACACTAGAAGTGTGAAATATGACTTTTATTTAAAAAGGATTATTCCTTGAAGAGAATATAAAAGATCATGATTATGTTAAAATATAAAGCTCTAGCTATATGTAATCCCCATCATTGCTCATAAAGAGTTAAATGTCATTGAATAGACAAAAACATTTTTGAAGAGGTACAAAGTAATGAAATGTGATATATACTTTAAATATATAAATATTACGGTTCCCATATGTAGAAGATTACAATAGCTCTTGAAGATGTGAGAGTACTGTAAACTAAAAATTGAGATCTTATATAGTGTCACTCTATATATTTTGAAACGATGAAAACCTTGAACCACAAATCGTAGATGAATGTCGACATAAAACTATTCTCCAAAAGGCAAAGTTATATTCATTTAAAAACTTGAATTTTTTTGGACATATAATGTATACGTTTGAAGACGTCAAATGTATTTTTTTTAAATGATTATTCGTACGAAAATTAAGATAGCGAGATATAACGTATACCTCAAAACGAAGGGTTTACTCCAGAAACCCAGAATTGATCATATGCAAATATTTTGTTGTATAATTAATATTTTTATGATCAGAATAATCCTCGAAGGATTCAAATGCCAGAGGCATATAATTCAAATTCTAGTAACTTATGTTCAATAAAATTACGACGATTTTTATATGATTTGAAGCAGTTTGGAAGAATGTGATATGATTGTCTTAGTGAACACATCATAATGGGCAAATAAATTAAAGTTACTATATGTCTCATATGTATTCATAAAGACATTGGAATCCGAATTTACAATTGAAACAGTATATGTCGATGACATGAATTTAATCGGAACTCCTGAATAGCTTCTAAAACTACTAAATATTTGAAACAGGAATTTGAGATGAAAGTTTTGAGGGAGACAAAATATTGTTTCGGCCTGAAAATCGAGCATATTTTAAATGGATTACTTGTTTCTGCCTCAATTTGGATGAGTCTCATTCTTTGAGCATATGTATAGTTGTCTAATCTTTAGATTCTAAGAAAGATCCATTTCAATCTAAAGATAATGATAAAATGATATTTAGACCACAAGTATCTTATCTTATTGGTATTGTATTATATTTAGCACAACGAAGGAATTCTGTAACTCAATATATGAAGATAATGTTGTTTGTATTACACAAGTCAACGGAGAGTACATTAAGGGAGACAGAACCAAGTACATATCACCAAAGTTCGTGTACACTCATGAACTTCAAGAAACTCAACAAATCAATGTCAAACAGATATGGTCTACAAATAATCTTGTAGGTTTATTTACTAAGATCTTATCGACAAAAACATTAGATAAATTGATCTATGGTATCGGGATATGTCAACTTAGCAAATTACAAGATTGAGAACAAAGCATTTTTCAAGGGGAGAATAATCTTCACTTTGGACATTTGTGCACTGCTCTCTTTTTACCTTGACCGGGTTTTATCCCACTGGTTTTACTGGCAAAGTTTTTAACGATGCAGTATTTAAACACGTCCAATATATTTTCTGAAAAATCTCATAAATTATTATCAAGGCGGCGTACGTCTTAGGAGAAGTGTTATGATATAATTGACTTTCACTACCTAGAGAATAATTCACAATTAATTCTCTTGATATTATTTCTTATTTCATTGTAGATCAATTACCTCTTTTGATTTGATTTCCTATTTCATTGTAGAGTCAACTCTCTCTTTGCGTGTAACAATTCAAGTATACACAGATAAATAAACTAAATCGACTTGTTTTCTCTCATTCTTTCTCTCTTCGGTTAGTATTACTTTCTATGTTTTTATACTTTGATTTATAACAATTCTCAAATTATTGTTTCTTGGACGAGATTAGGCCGATCCAGTGGTAAACCCCTGGCACCTGTACTACGAGATTGCGGGTTTGAGTCATCTTTCCTCAAAAAGTCATGAATTAATGTAATACTTTAATATATATATATATATATATATATAATGTTTTTTTTAACCATATATACTGTTTTTCATGTTTTTAACCACTTATGAAAATTTATTTTCACCCCATGACCAAATAATAACATTGTAAGTATTGTTTCACGTTCTCAAAATGGAGGAGATTTGATCTCCAATAGATTCCTCGGTGGAGCCACCGTTGAGGGGTCTCTTCATTTTTATCATTTCTCGTTCTTTTTAATTAGTTAATTTAATTTTTATATTTTTTATGTAAAATAAAAATCAATAGGCATTTTTGACTTTTCACAATATAGCATTAGTCAATAGTCATATTTATCTATAAAAAAAAGTCATGTTGCAAGGTGTTGGCGAAAAATATGATTAACAATTTATCTCTAAATTCTAATTGCTCGTAAGTGTATGAATCAAAAGATAGTATAGCACTATAGCTAGCGAAGCACATATATCGTTCCCACAGAGACTGAATTAATGTTACAATTATTACCAATTAAACTAAAACTAAGCCCTAAATTGAAAACTTTAATGAATGAGAATTTATTTGTGAATTATTGACTAAGAACAGAAAATTAAAGAAAAATAATAAAAGTTCACAACAAAACAAATTAAAAATAAAAATCAAATAGGCAAAGCACTAGAGCATCTGATTTCACCGTAACCAATCATATTCAATTTCTTTGGCATGTTAATTCTAATTAATTCCCCTTATTTATGATCAATTTTCCCAAATATATTTAATGGCCACCGCATCTGGTTACACTAAAAATATTCCTACAAATTAATCCTCTATGGCATCTAGATGAATTGAATTTGTAAAAACTCATTAAGTTCTATAGAAATTGTTAAAAACATCACATAAATTCTAATTGCATGGCATCTACAATTAAACATTCATGGTATCAATTGCAAGAAGCAAAACTCAAGTAAAGTATGGCATCTACTCTTACTTGCATCAAGTTACTTAAAAATAGATGATGCTCAAACATCCAAATTCAAGCACACATAATTAAAGTGCAGCAAAAGATACTCAATAGGGAAGAAAATTCGAAATTAACATTAACCAAATAAATCAAATAGTCATAGCTAGGCTACATTGTAGCCCTAGCAAAAAGAATTAGTTCCTCATAGTCATGAATACAAGTTTAAGAGAAAACATAGAAGAAAATAATGATAGAACCCGGTTAATCGACGGAATGTCGCCTTAGAATTCTTCAACTTGCCTCTGCTGCTGCTGTGTGTGATTTTTCTGCTGTATTTCCTATTAAATAGGCATGAATTAGGTCTTCTTTTAGTTACCTAATCAACCTCCAATAAGGCTAATTCAATGTGACTCAAAATAGGAAATACAATCCTTCTAACTTTAGGAATCTTAATCCAATTTCAATTAATCATAACATGGAAAGTTTAGGATCAACTAAAACTGAATCAAAGTGACTTTTAGGCCTTCGTTAATCTTCCAAAATATAACAAATTCGTCTAAGATCTTCATTCCCGAATAGGCTGCCCGTAATGCTTTATTTCCAAAATCCCGAGTAGAAAGTCTGGGCTGACCTTTGGGTAGTAAAATGAACATAACTTCCTCTAGGAAACTCGAAATCGCGAACCGTAAAATTCTATGGAAAGCTAACTTCCGTACCTTTCCAACCATATAAGGCTTGAAACCCAGTTCCTTCTGAGATGATACAGTTTAATTCTTCAAGTTGACCCATTAGTGGATGTTGTTTTCTCGGGCTTGATCGAAAATCTTCCAAATTGCTTCCAATTATCTCCTAGGACTTGAATAGCTAAGAACTACGAAAAAAAAAGTAAAATGCAAGAGTTTAACTCAAAACAAAGCAATAAACTAAAGAATAGAGGTATAAAACATACGCAATTATAATATTATCAAATACCCCCAAACCTGGTTTTTGCTAGTCCTTGAGCAAAATTAAAACTAAAAAAAAAAACTAAACTACCTAGGCCATTTTAACACGATAGCATTAAGCATATGCTACAAGCCTTTAAACTTCTAGGTATCCCTAGTAGTAGGAGTTGTAGTCTCCTGAGGGTTTACCAACAGCGATACCCACAAACACTTGACTCGAGACTCAAAATAAAAAACAAATAAAACAAAAACGACAAGACAAATTCACATACCATTATGAATCAGTGCACACACAACACACTTACTCAAAACTAAAATCATGCGATCAAGTACATGCATCATATCTCATGTCTTAGCCATTAACCAAAATTCTCAGTTCACAAACAACATACTCAAATGCCATGGAGGGAATTCGTCTCAACTCTAGGTCCTCACAAGATATCACTCAATTTTCACTCAGAACCTAGGCAACACTCTCAACAAGCATATGCGATTGAATTTATGTACAATAAAATTTCAATTTTTATATCGCATATGATTATATAGTAGAAAGAACGCTAAGATTTATGCAAAAGATCTCAAGAAAGGAATCAAATACTAAGAACAAGATAGAGCACAAACTTACCTCCACTCCCAAGCTAGAATCCCCAAAAGATCAGTTAGGTCTTTCTTTTTGGTTGTAATGGGGCCATTGGGTGAGGGGTAATGTAAAAAGAACGGAAAAGGATATCAAAGAACCTAAGATCATGTCAAGAGATGTATCGTGGTATGTTGATGCGCATACATCTCTCCTTTGAATCTTCTTTCAAATTGTATCCAAGCTTCCTCATTGATTTCTTCAACTTCTTTTTCAAGTAAATATTCAACTTGAATTCTTCTTTCTTATTTTCATTGCTTTGGTCTTCTTCAATTCCTTTTTTTTTCTTTTTTTCTTTTTTTTTAGGGAAGAAAATATTTTTTTGATTCCTTTCTTTGCCTTCGTACATGCATGCTTTAGAACTTACCCATGCTCCTCTTCTTCTTTTCTTCATCTTCATCTTGAACTTGAACTTGAACTTCTTCTTCTTCCACTCGACATGATCTCTATAGGGTACGACCAATATGTATTGGGTATAAGGGATAAGGATTATGTGGGTGATGAAAGAAAAAGGCTCATAAGTGTTTGGCTTCAAAAGGGCTAATGGAGCACACACATGGGTAGGGAAATTTTAGGCCTTTTTTGTAGGTTAGCACATATTGCCTAACATCACTTCTTAAGGTTCATCCAATATAAGAACAAAAGCAAAATATGTGATACCTTTAAGAGAGAATAGCTCATTAGTATCCAATGCAAAAACCTAATGAGGTCAATCTAAAACAATGAAGAACATGAAGAGTGTTTAGGAGTAGAATTAATAAAACTCTCTTTATTTACGCAATTTAAGGTTGTGATACTCACTAGGGTAGTCTCCACAATTCTACCATAAGCAAACAAGCATGGCATCCGCTTACTAATCATCAAGATTCAAACTTTAACTCAAAACATGATACACTAACTATCAATGCAATCCTAAAATCAAGAATTCATGTGCATAGCATGCAATTAGACTCAAGTCAATAGCAAACTTATCAAAAACAACACAAAAATTGACTCAATTTACAAAAACAAATTCTGCTGAAATTTAAATCTGACCTATGTCCACATTCATGTGCGTTCCTCTAAAAATACTCAAAACTATTTGCTCAAATTTTGACACAAGAAAATAGACATGCAAACACACACATTTCATTCAGAAAGTTTTTCAAAATTAAGTTTGGAAAAGTGAGAAAACGAGCGATGAAAACAGCTCACTCGCGGATTGGCGAAACAGAGCATCACATCTGACCTTTGGTTGAAGAATTGATCATAACTTTAAAAATACCACCCAGAATTTTACCAATTTTATACCGTTGGATTCGTATCAAAAAATCGAAGAACATAGCGTGGACGGAAAAAATTATTTCCTCTCCAAAAGGTACAGTTTTAATGAAAAATATTGCTCAAAAATTTCTCCACCAGAACACAAAAACGCAAAGACACACGAAAATAAAACTAATAAATAAACCCACGCCACCAAACCTAATCTAAACATTGTCTTCAATGTTTACAAGCAAATATAATGCATGCAATGAGTAGAATAAACATATGGAAGGCATGAAATAAACACACAAACACAAAAACGAAGAAAATTAAAGGAACGAAAGTACCGAGTTGGGTTGCCTCCCAACAAGCGCTTTATTTTACTTCTAGGCAAGACGATATGCAAGGATCATGACTAAGGTCCAGCAACTTCTAGGACTCCAACTTCTTCCCCTCGTGGTTCATCCAAACATGGTTTCAGCCGTTGAACTTTTACCTTGAATATAGAGCCATCTTTTATGTTCTTAATTTCCATCATTCCATGAAGAAGGACTTTACGCACTCGGAATGGGCCAATCCACCTTGATTTTCTTTTTCCTAGAAAGAGATGCAAACGTGAGTTATCAAGAAGAACTTTAATTCCTGGTTTGAAATCTTGCTTTTGATTAGCCTTGTCATGGTAGATCTTCACATTCTTGTACGGATCATTAGAATGTTGTGGCATGGCCTTCAATTTGTTTTTCAAAGCAACTTCAATGGATGGAAAACCCATGGTGGTGGCTGGCTCTAATGCTTTAGAATTATTCCTACATGCCACTGATTTTTGTGAGGCTCTTGAATTTTTTTCGGAAACCACATCTTCCACAATGTCGACTCGGAGACACTCTTCCTTATCATTTGGGTACTGAGTAGCTTCAAAGACCTTGAACACCACTTGTTCATCTTGCACTCTGAGAGTTAATAAGCCTTTTTGAACATCAATTAATGTCCTTCCGGTAGCTAGGAATGGTCGGCCAAAGATAATGGGGATTTCTCGATCTTCTCCAATATCCAACACCAGAAAATCTGTTGGAAGTATGAGTTTGTCTACTTGTACCAATACATTCTCGATAATTCCTTGTGGGTACGTGATTGATCGATCCGCAAGCTGTAACGAAACGGATGTTGGCTTCATCTCCCCCAAACCTAGTTGTTTAAACACAGAAAAAGGCATTAGATTAATACTTGCACCCAAATCACATAAAGCTTTATCAAAAGAAAGCTTCCCAATAGTACAAGGGCTAGTAAACTCCCTGGATCTTTCAATTTAGGTGGTAGCTTCTTTTGGAGGATTGCACTACATTCTTCAGATAGCATCACTTGTTCATGCTCATCGAATCGTCTCTTGTTTGTGCAGATTTGCTTGAGAAATTTAGCATAACTTGGAAGTTGTTTCACTGCATCAAGAAAAGGAATATTAATATGAACTTTCTTAAATATTTCAAGAATTTCAGAAAATTGCTTATCCTTTTTGAGACATTGCGGGAATGGGATTGGTGGGATATAAGGGTCCGTCCTGTAAGCGTTTTTCATTTGCTGTTTTTCGAAAATAAAAATGAAAATTTCAGTTTCGAATTCTGAAAACGGGTCTGGTAGATTCACTGAAAGCTGTATTCTGAAAATGAAAATAGTAAAAACGCGTCTGGTAGCTTCACTGAAAGCTGAATTCTGAAAATGAAAACAGTAAAAACAAGCCCGGTAAATTAACTGAAAACCTCAAAAACTGAAGAATTTTTACATATGTAATTTGACTCTCCCATCTCTTTAAAATATTTTTATAATGTCGTAATATTTATTTTTATCCACCTACATTTATGATTTATAATTTAATATATATATTAAATAATTATAGAATTGTTCATAAGAATATAATAATTGGAATTTAATCATTTTTTCGAACCATTCAATCATTTTTAATTGAATTGTAAAAAGGATTGTACAATATTTGATTTGTTTGCATTAACAAAAAATATATAACTATCAATTTCCATAATCATAGATTACTTGTAACAAAAACCATAAAATGGAAACATTTTAACAATACTTGTATTTGCTTGTTTTGATGGTTTAGACGGATTCGGTTTCCGTAGAAAACTTGGGTTCTCATGGGTAAATCTGAAAAAATAGTATAAAATGGACTAAAAATAATAATATTTGATTGTAAATATAATCAATAAGTCAATCAAATATACTATAGTCCCGTATAAGTACCCATAAGAACAATATAGACGAAATCAGTTTCAAACCGAATCGGTCAAAACCACCAAAAAAAGCCAATGAAAGTATTGATAATTCGTTGATATCGATATATCCATCGATACTTTGACCAAATTGTACTACTAATATATCCGTGGACAATTTCATCCTTGATTCATAACAATTTAAAGATTCAATAAAAAGCAATTATAACTTTTTTGAGTAGCCAAGTGAGAAGAAAGTAAGCAACAAGTTTTCTTGAGAAATCATTATCACTTTGTCCATGCTTATAAACTGATCTTTGTACAGGAAAAAAAAAGGCATAGTTCTGGAAATGGTGAAGAAAATGTCAAACCAAAAATTACAACCAAGCATGATTTTTCAAAGGAGAAACAACAGCCTTCACTTGCAAGTAATTGTTAAGGCTGTAGATACCCTTTTCCCTGCCTATGCCACTCATCTTATAACCACCGAAAGGAATCGCAGCAGCAAACACATCGAAGCAATTAATCCATACTGTCCCAGCCTTCAATGCCCTCATCATGGTGTTGGAAGTTTCCAGGCTCCTAGTGAAAACTCCAGCAGCCAGACCATAGCAAGTTGCATTTGCCCTTCGTATCACGTCATTAATGTCCCTGGTAGCATTGAAATAAGTTCATGTTTATATTCACAAGGTTTATACAAAATATGATGCTTAATTTAATGGACAAACTTATCACCGTTCTTTACTCACTTGAACTTCAAGATGGATTGCACAGGGCCAAAGATCTCATCTTGTGCTATCAACATGTCATCCTATTTGATGAAAACAGAATCAACAACCTGTATACCATGATATGAAATTATAGGAGGATAAACGAATAATACACCTGATCATCCATCCAGTTAATTTACACAACAAAAACAAGAAACAGCTCCTTGTGGTGGGGATTTATAATTGAATTTTAATGTACATGTATATATTTAAGTGAGGCAAGAGCTGATCTGCTACTGAAAATGGCTAAGATATTTTACATAAATGGTTGTTTATTCCACAAATCTCGATCATTTTATTACACATAATTTAATATTCATTGTAGGCAGTGATACTAGCTAGGTTAATTTTGATCTAATATATATGGAGTAAGTTGACAAATAATTAAATTTGCGATTGGATGAAACAATTAAATCAAATTCAATCCAACCTTAAACTGAATTTCTATATGTAGTTATCAGAGAACATGTGTCATTTCAATTAATCTTTATAAAATTAATTAAAAATCTACCTAATCAATTAAAATGTGAATAAAGCTAACTAGAACAATTAAAACTTTACTGGTTTCATTCTTTTTATTTCTTTTTTAAACAGACTTCTGATCCAAAAAAACAAAAAAACTTCTGATCCAATTAAAACACAACAAAAAAACAAAAAAAATCAATCAGTTTGCCAAGTAATCTTCTGATCCAAGTAGAATTTGTTGTTTGTAATACTGAAAAACAATCTGGTCGAAATCTGCAAGCAAACAGAAAGTGAAAACCACAAAACAACACGTTAGAAAAAGGTTTTGGGAAATCGAGGCCCGTGTTTCACACGGTGTCCTTAAGACAATTTCGCCGTATAACACCATATGTGTATAGCGATTGTCTCCCAGGATACAACGATTTAACAGTGATCGTGCATAGCACAAACACTCTCGGCGAACTCAAATCAAGTCCGAACTTACCAAGAACTGAAACAGAGAAGAGACAGAGAAGAAAAACAATTGATTTCGTGATTTAGAATATTTTTTCTGATGAATAGATTAGGGTTTTAATAAAACCGAAATCAAGAGGATTGTTTAGGAAATACTTCTCAATTACGTTTTTAATGAAAAGGATATTAATTAAAAATCAATCTCCAAGAGATTTATTTCTAATTAATCACCGATTCTATTTACTTAGTGATCAAGTAAGTATCTAGAATCCAAAACGGAATTTCCTTATCATTATACGTTTAATTTAGGGAAAATTAAATTGAATTAATTCTTTCCATATCAATATAAACATTGACTTAGAAAAAATAAATTCCAAGCAATAGCAAAAGGTCGTTTGTCCTATGACAGCCCAATCGGAGCGGCATTCGTGTACGCGGGTCGCGCCCACACACAAGTCATGCAATCTGAAGGTTCGGGGTCGATGATATGCACCCCCCCCCCCCCCCCCCCTGCGCGCGAGAGAGAGCCTTTATGCCACACATGTTGATAAGTAGCTATCACACATTTACTTATATATTGCTTATCAATGCTTTACCCAACCAATGTGGGATGCATATTTTCCCTACACAATGGGTACTCTTTGAGACTCAATTTCTCATTTACCCATTAGTCGATTTGTGAGTTTGAGTATACTACTTCGAAGCTCTCACGGAGGAGAATTCGAATATACATTGATCTTCCATTTTTATGGAACCGATCATACTCAATTAATGCTCTCAAAGCACTAGTTTGTCACAAATTTTCCAACAATCCCCCACATGAATGAAATTGACCTAGGAGACACGAGAGATAACTTTTGGTAAGTTCAATCGGTCGAAACCTGCATAGGATAGGTAGGAGTTACCCTCTGAACCTTCCCTCGTAAAGGTATGCTTACTTTACTGGCTAATCAGTAGATATGATATCCTTGAACTGTTCTGCCGTTTTATGTAAACGATAGCGTACCTCACACAGGCATCTTCCAGACTCGATTTGGTTCTCATTATTATGTTCGTTTTGGCCATGAACATGCGCCTGGTTCTGTGAGAGTTTCTGGAGAATATAGCCCTTCACTATTCTCTTTTAGAAGCGGCCCCACTTCTCTCTCACATAGGTGATTTCTTAATTAAGAGTAACCCGCATTACTCTGCTCAGATTTCCACAGCTCGGAATTCTGACGCATAAGAATCATTAAAAACATAGTTTAGCCTCTTTCCCTACGGGCATCACTGTTTCATCACAGGAATGGACTGGAGGGTAACCCCCACAGTGATCTAACTAAGTCTTACAACTTGGTTGTCCCATTGAACCTAGATCTTGGGATCTTCAGTCAACTAGATTGGGTTTCCATTGTATCGACTTTTATTTCACGGGCTTTAGTCCCATTCCCCTCGATGATATCTCAACTAGTTCTCTATTTAACCCTTTGGTTAGCGGATCCGCAATGTTATCTTTTGACTTCACGTAGTCAATAGAGATAACTCCAGTTGAGAGTAGCTATCTAATGGTATTATGTCTTCGACGTATATGTCTAGACTTCCCATTATACATGTTGCTCTGTGCTCTTCCAATTGCAGATTGACTATCACAGTGGATGCAAATTGCTGGCACATGCTTTGGCCATCTTGGAATATCCTCTAAGAATTGGCGTAGCCATTCAGCCTCTTCACCACATTTATCTAAGGCAATAAACTCAAACTTCATGGTGGATCTGGCTATACATGTCTGTTTGGAGGATTTCCAAGATACAGTCGCACCTCCTAATGTGAACACATACCCACTAGTAGATTTTGAATCTTTCATATCAGATATCCAGTTTGCATCTGTGTATCCTTCTAGGACAGCAGGATATCTGGTATAATGCAATCCATAATTCCGAGTGAATCGTAAGTACCTCAGTACTCTTACTATTCCTTTCCAGTGATCGTTTCCTGGATTACTCGTGTATCTACTTAATTTGCTGACTGCATTAGCTATGTCTGGTCTTGTACAACTTGTTAGGTACATCAGACTTCCTATCACTCTAGAATATTCTAGTTGAGAGACGCTCTCACCCTTATTCTTGGATAGGTGTAGATTTATATCTACTGGTGTTCTGGAAATTCCAGAATCATTTTTGTTGAATTTCTCAAGAATCATGTCAACGTAGTGTGACTGGCTTAGAATAAGTCCGTTCGATGTCCTTGAGATTTTCATTCCCAACATCACATCAGCCGGTCCCATATCCTTCATATCAAATCTTGATTTCAACATATCCTTGGTAGATTTGATCATCTTATCATCACTGCCAACAATGAGCATGTCATCAACGTAAAGACACACAATGACATAGCCATTTGTTGTGTCTTTGACATAAACACATTTGTCACATTCGTTGATTTTAAAACCATTTGACATCATAGCATTGTCAAATTTCTCATGCCATTGTTTTGGTGCTTGCTTTAGACCGTATAAAGACTTCACCAATTTACAGACTTTCTTTCCTTGTCCTGGAGCGGAAAACCCATCAGGTTGTTCCATGTAGATTTCTTCCTCTAGATCTCCATTTAAGAAAGCTGTTTTCACATCCATTTGATGAACTTCAAGATTTCGCAAAGCTGCGATTGCAAGTATCATCCTAATGGAGGTTATTCTCGTCACAGGAGAATACGTATCAAAGTAATCTAGGCCTTCTCGTTGATTGTAACCTTTAATTACAAGTCTGGCCTTATACTTATCAATTGATCCATCTGCTTTCATTTTCCTCTTGAAAATCCATTTGAACCCTAGCGGTTTACATCCCGGAGGAAGATCCACTAATTCCCAAGTATGATTTTGAAGGATGGAATCAATTTCACTCTTGATAGCTTCTTTCCACAAGAGTCCTCAATTTTATATTTCCGGTCTAGTGACTCCCACAGTTCCTGGGTTGTTTTCTTTGAAGTATATACACCATACAACGAATCTGACAGCCCGTTCAGTATGTAGTTTCGGCACAGAAAATCAGAATGGTTCCATGAATCTATAGCATTCCATACCTGAACATCTTGCTCTTCACCACTATTGGGTTTAGGAGCTTCTTCAGTCAAGAACCTGGCTAGGTTCAGCGTTGTCAAATAAAACAGCATCTTTTGCTGCCAACGCTTGAAGTTCGGTCCACTGAACTTATCAGGCTTCTCCATGTGGTTCATCGGTAATGGAACCGAATTCACGAAGGGATTTGCCATCGGAACATTCCCTTGACTCACATACTGGCCCATCACCGGATCTGGTATGTTCCTCACGAAAGAACTGATGGCCGGAGTCATTGTGGCCACACTTGGCAACACAATAGGCATTTCGCCAACAAGCAGAGAATTCACAGCCGAAGTGTCTAATCCTACACTCGGATTAGCATTCGAAGTCTGCAGTGGAACACTCGAGTTCACGTTTGACTTGTCTGCCATAATATCTGAAACAAAACACAAGTGTTTTAGAATCACAAAATCATCACTGATATCGAATATCAAATAAGTGAACCAAGATTGATTCTAGATTTCACAATAGAAATCACAATCAGTGTCTGGTATTACAGACCCGATTACCAAGTTGAAATCACGATTGATTTCCAAATCAGTGTCTGATAAACAGACCCGATTTTCCAAAAGGAATACATATTTATTTGAAATCAGTGTCTGGAATACAGACCCAATTTCCACAGTTATTATTTTAATCAAAACTGAAACCGTGTTGTTAATTTAAAACAAGTTCTTCACAATCCGTAACTAGATCAGAAACCAGAAAGTTTGTAGAAGAAAACGATTTGATTAGAAAAAGAAAAATTGTCTTAAGATTGTTGTTTGTAATACTGAAAAACAATCTGGTCGAAATCTGCAAGCAAACAGAAAGTGAAAACCACAAAACAACACGTTAGAAAAAGGTTTTGGGAAATCGAGGCCCGTGTTTCACACGGTGTCCTTAAGACAATTTCGCCATATAACACCGTATGTGTATAGCGATTGTCTCCCAGGATACAACGATTTAACAGTGATCGTGCATAGCACAAACACTCTCGGCGAACTCAAATCAAGTCCGAACTTACCAAGAACTGAAACAGAGAAAAGACAGAGAAGAAAAACAATTGATTTCGTGATTCAGAATATTTTTCTGATGAATAGATTAGGGTTTTAATAAAACCGAAATCAAGAGGATTGTTTAGGAAATACTTCTCAATTACATTTTTAATGAAAAGGATATTAATTAAAAATCAATCTCCAAGAGATTTATTTCTAATTAATTCTTTCCATATCAATATAAACATTGACTTAGAAAAAATAAATTCCAAGGTCGTTTGTCCTATGACAGCCCAATCGGAGCGGCATTCGTGTACGCGGGTCGCGCTCACACACAAGTCATGCAATCCAAAGGTTCGGGGTCGATGATTTGCACCCCCCCCCCCCCCCCCCCCCCTGCGCGCGAGAGAGAGCCTTTATGCCACACATGTTGATAAGTAGCTATCACACATTTACTTATATATTGCTTATCAATGCTTTACTCAACCAATGTGGGATGCATATTTTCCCTACACAATGGGTACTCTTTGAGACTCAATTTCTCATTCACCCATTAGTCGATTTGTGAGTTTGAGTATACTACTTCGAAGCTCTCACGGAGGAGAATTCGAATATACATTGATCTTCCATTTTTATGGAACCGATCATACTCAATTAATGCTCTCAAAGACCAGTTTGTCACAAATTTTCCAACAGAATTATCTCAGCTAAGAAAGAATCAATTGTGTTTGACAAGAACACATGCATATGTCATGATATTGTGATAATTATTGACTAAAAGAAATGAAAAGAGGGCAGTCATGGACCAAATCATTGATTGGTTAGATGATGAGCAATTAGATCTAGGCCAAAAGAATAGAATAAGCAAATAAATTAAGCATGTTTTCTCCCACTATTGATAGAGATTTTAAATAGTATTTGCAAAGACTTTAAATTATTTGATGCTTTTAGCGAATTTCACAACTTGGCAAACATATCTGCTAAAACAATGCGACAAAACAGAGCATAATAAACATAGCCCAACAACAATCACAACACGAAACCAAAGCACCAAATAGCCAGATGCAAGCATAAGTAAATCTGGATAGAATCATAACTTGAAGCTTTATAAATAAACAGCTAAACAGCTTCTAAACCGGAAAATCGCCTTAAATTGATTCAGTTGAATTTTGCTCAAAGTTTTCGGTCTTCCACAACTATTTTCCCAAACAATCACTGTAATTTTTTTAAGGATTACTTTAATTAAATTTCGGTTTAAGAAAGATAATTAATTGAAAAATTACTTAGATCTACATAGATCCAAGTAAATCAACAATAATTTCAGTTTAAGAAACATAAAAAATTGAAAAATAAAAAATAAAAGCAGAAGAAGAAGAAGATGATGATGATGATCTGAAGTAGAGGAAGAACACGAAAAATAAGAAGAAGAAGAAGAAGAAAAAAAAAAGATCTGACGACTAAGAAAAAGAAGACGATCTGAAGAAGAAGAAGAAGATCAGACGAAGAAGAAGAAGATCATACATACCTTCGAGATGGAGTTGAGAGTTGAGAGCTGAGAGCAATGATGACTGATGAGAGTGTCGGGTCTTCACTTTCTTGAACTGAGAACTTTTTTTAAAATTTTGTTTTTCAAATTCATAAAACAACTTTCATATGTTTTTTAAAACTTTCACTTTTAACATTGGTTTTGTTTTTTATTTTGTTTTTGTTTTTCGAAAATAAAATGAAAAACGGTTAACGAACGCGAATTCAAAATCGTTTTTAAAAAACAAAAACGAAAACGAACTGAAAAACAGCTGCAGGACGAAACCTAAGCTTTCACCGGCTCGGCTTCTCTTGAATAGGTGCGACTTTGGTGGTCTCGACATCTTTTGGAGCGCTTGATCTAGATCTAGTTTCCACTTCCTTTCCGCTCCTAAGTGTGATTGCTTTAACTTGCTCTTGATTCTTGGGATTCACCTCAAATTGGCTTGGTAAAACACCCTTCTCTCTTTCAGTCAGAACACTAGCTATTTGACCCACTTGTACCTCCAAGTTTCGGATAGAAGCTTGATGATTTTGCAAAGTTGTTTGGGTGGCCTACATAAAATTGTTAGTATTCTAGGCAAGCTGAGCAATTAAATCCTCCACGGATGGTTTTTGCTCAAGGAGCTGGAACGGGGGATTCTGGACATTTTAAGTATTGCTCCATTGAAAATTTGGATGTTGGCACCACCCTGGGTTGTATGTGTTCGAGTACGGGTTGTTCCGTTGACGGTTAAAATCATTCACTTGATTTGCTTGTTCTTGCATGGTCTCTGAAACACCTGCACAAGTAACACCAGATTCATTAAATAATTTCACGGATTTTGCAGACATTAAAGCATCCACTTTTCTATTCAAGTTTTCCATTTGTGCTGCCAAAGAGGTAAATGCATTAATCTCATGTACTCCAACTCTCTTCGGCATCACTCTTTCTGCACCGAATTGCTGAGTGTTTGTGGCTAATGTGTTGATGAGTTGAGATGCCTCATCAACTGTTTTTGTCATGAAGGCTCCTCCACTAGCTGAATCTATCATTCTCTTGGTATCATCATTCAAACCTTTGTAGAATGATTGTAGCTGCAGCCATTCCGGTAGTCCATGATGTGGGCATTTCAATAACAACTCCTTGAATCGCTCCCAACTTTCATAAAACACCTTAGTATCATGTTGGGTAAAAATCATGATGTCATTCCTTAGTTGAACCATCTTCGAAGGAGGAAAATATTTCTGCAGAAATTTATTTGCCAAATCAGTCCAAGTAGAGATGGAATTTGGTGGAAGTGTATGAAGCCATGATTTCGCCTTATCCTTCAATGAAAATGGGAACAATCGTAATTTAATGGCTTCCTCTGTTACGCCATTGATCTTCACAGTTTCACATATCTCAAGAAACTCTTGATATGCAAATTAGGATCTTCAGTTGAATTGCCATAAAAGGAAGGCAACATCTGGATGAAAGATGGCTTCAACTCAAAATGGTTTGCTGTGATAGGAGGTCGAACAATGCATGATGGCGAAGTGGTGACAAATGGAGCTGAATAATCCATCAAAGTCTAGTTCAGATTTGGTTCTTGAAGCGTCATATCGTCCATTCGCTCCTCGGGTGCGAGGTTCGTCCTTCTTAGTTGTCGGATTGTCCTCTCAATCTCAGGATCGTAGTGTAAACACCCGAGACTTCGTGAACGACGACCGTGCATATATTCCTAAAAAAAATTACCTAAAAGAGAAAGAAAAAATAATAATAATAATAATAAAAGAAGAGAAAAAGAAAAAAAAATCAAAAATTAAAATTAAAGTTAACAAAATTAAGATAAGTAACAATTTAATTATGCAAGAATAAGAATCAAATTTCAATCCCCGGCAGCGGCGCTAAAAGCTTGTTGCGAAAAATATGATTAACAATTTATCTCCAAATTCTAATTGCTCGCAAGTGTACGAATCAAAAGATAGTATAGCTAGCGAAGCACAGATATCGTTCCCACAGAGACTGAATCAATCTTACAATTCTTACCAATTAAACTAAAACTATGCCTTAAATTGAAAACTTTAATGAATGAGAATTTATTTGTGAATTATTGACTAAGAACAGAAAATGAAAGAAAAATAATAAAAGTTCACAGCAAAACAAAGTCAAAAAAAAATCAAATAGGCAAAACACTAGAGCATCCGATTTCACTGTAACCAATCATACTCAATTTCTTTGGCATGTTAATTCTAATTAATTCCCCTCATTGATGATCAATTTTCCCAAATATATTTAATGGCTATGGCATCTGGTTACACTAAAAGTATTCCTACAAATTAATCCTCTATGGCATCTAGATGAATTGAATTTGTAAAAACCTATTAAGTTCTATGGAAATTGTTAAAAACATCACATAAATTCTAATTGCATGGCATCTACAATTAAACATTCATGGTATCAATTGCAAGAAGCAAAACTCAAGTAAAGTATGGCATCTACTCTTACTTGCATCAAGCTACTTAAAAATAGATGGTGATCAAACATCCAAATTCAAGCACACATAATTAAAGTGCAGCAAAAGATACTCAATAGGGAAGAAAATTCGAAATTAACATTAACCAAATAAATCAAATAGTCATGGCTAGGCTACATCGTAGCCCTAGCAAAAAGAATTAGTTCATCATAGTCATGAGTACAAGCCTAAGAGAAAACATAGAAGAAAATAATGATAGAACCCGGTTAATCGATGGAATGTCGCCTTAGAAATCTTCAACTTGCCTCTGCTGCTGCTGTGTGTGATTTTTCTGCTGTATTTCCTATTAAATAGGCATGAATTAGGTCTTCTTTTAGTTACCTAATCAACCTCCAATAAGACTAATTCAATGTGACTCAAAATAAGAAATACAATCCTTATAACTTTAGGAATCTTAATCCAATTTCAATTAAAGTTTAGAATAAACTAAAACTGAATCAAAGTGACTTTTAGGCCTTCGTTAATCTTCCAAAATATAACAAATTCGTCTAAGACCTTCATTCCCGAATAGGCAGCCTGTAATGCTTTATTTCCAAAATCCCGCGTAGAAATTCTAGGCCGACCTTTGGGTAGTAAAATGGTCATAACTCCCTCTAGGAAACTCGAAATCGCAAACCGTAAAATTCTACAGAAAGCTAACTTCCCTTTCCAACCATATAAGGCTCGAAACCCAGTTCCTTCTGAGATGATACAGTTTAATTCTTGAAGTTGACCCATCAACGGATGCTGTTTTCTCGGGCTTGATCAAAAATCTTCCATATTGCTTCCAATTGTCTCCTAGGACTTGAATAG
Source organism: Dipteronia sinensis (assembly GCA_033220585.1). Taxonomy (NCBI): domain Eukaryota; kingdom Viridiplantae; phylum Streptophyta; class Magnoliopsida; order Sapindales; family Sapindaceae; genus Dipteronia; species Dipteronia sinensis. Next base: position 68,493,816 of record CM065636.1, on the reverse strand, counting down.
CTGAGAACTAAGAAAAGAAACGTAAAATGTAAGAGTTTAACTCAAAACAAAGCAATAAACTAAAGAATAGAGGTATAAAACATAAGCAATTATAATATTATCACAAGGCGTTTTATAGGAGGTGGTTATGCAATAAAATAAAAAGTAAAAGAAAAATGAATAGGAATACATTTTCTCCTCATCAATTTTGAAAGTTTTACCTAAAATCATTTTATTTCAAAAATATAAAATAAGTTGATTTGCAATACCAAATTGGCCCTAAAGTGAGAGGGTGTTTGTGCAATTATTTTTTTTATTGAAATTATCCGTACGTGTTAATTTGTTTATTATTTTTTTAAAGGATCTTTGTTTATTATTAAAAAAAATCCTTGCGTGTTTGTTATGTTATAAGAAAGGGATAATCCTACTTTAGTCCCTCTAGTTTAATATATTCCACATTTCAGTCCACTAATTTAGAGTATTGTTTTTTTAGTCCACGAGTGCACTGACAATCCTTTTTATAGTCCCTACCATTCCAATTCTGTTAGGGTTTCTTAGAATTCCGTCAGATCAACGAGAGTAAAAGAGTAAAACAATATTAGAGATTCTAGAATCTTACTTGATCAAAAGGTATAATGGTATTTTACAAATTAATTGAAAAAACAATATTTATTATTTAATTAAGAAAAACCAAAATTAGGAAATAGCAAATAAAAAATTGAGAAAAAAAAACAAAAATTTGAGAAAAAAAAAACCTGGAGTTATGTACTGACTACTGAATCTATAACAACACCACCCATCATCAACAAACAATCCATATTTAACAATACAAATACACAACACAAAACCCAGATTTATCAAACACCAAACGAAACTCAAATTCATCAATACAACCCCAAATTAATAAATTAATGCATCAACATAAAACCCATATGTATCATCACCATCACCAAACCAGTTATCATCAAAACAATCACTTACATCAACAAACAATCCACCTATAACAATACAAATCGAGATTGTAAACTTAAATTTATCAACACAAAAGCTCGGCAGCGAGCGTGGAGGAAATTAATCTCCACCACCCACCATAAGATCTGCCGGACACCTCCAACTTCCGCCCGCCTTTTACTGTTGTTGCGTCATCCGTCGCCGTGACCACCAACTCTACAACTGATGCGGTCCCCTCACACTAGAGAAGATATGGATTGAGGTTGATGAAGTCGTGAATGTGGTCCAAGGTCTTCTTCAATTGTTTACAATAAAAAAAATGCACCACTGTTAATTGTGGTAACAGAGAATGGAGAGAGATGAGAGGAGAAATGGGGAAAGAAATATCGTTGATTTGCCGGATATAGGCAAGAACACGATCTGGAGTTCCTCTCTCTCTCTCTCTCTCTCTCTCTTTCTCTCACGGTGACATGTTTGATCCACGTTTGGTTATCGATCCGGGTTCGATCGTGTTCCTCTCTCTCTTTGGTGTAGGTTTAATTGAGCCGGTGGAATTGGTTACGGTTGATGGTAGTGGTGGTTTTGGTCGATTTGGGTTCTGGTGGTGGTGGTGTTTCGGTTTCTGATTTGGGTTTCAGTTGGTGGTAGTGATGGTGGTGTTTTGGTAGTGGTGAAGGAGTTGGTAATAGTGGTTTGGTGGTGATGATGAAGGACTGTAGATATGGTGGCAATGAAGAAGGACTAGAGGTTGATTGGTGGTTGGGATGAGACCGTGATTGAGGTCTTTGGATTTGTGAAGATCTAGATTGGATCTCCACAAATCTATTTATTATTTATTTTTAAAATTTTAATTTTTTAACACGGGTAAATTTGGAGGGCATCATGGTCATTTTACCTATGTCAACCAAACTCAAGGGCAACAGGGTCATTCTGCCTCTGTCCATGTCAGAATGTGTACTTTTAACGGAAAACGTTACTAAAGGATTAAAAGAGACAATTTTCCAAACTAGTGGACTAAAATACGGAATAAATCAAACTAGAGAGACTAAAATAGGATTATCCCTATAACAAATTGAGACATGAATTAAGGGTAACATCGTCTTACAACAACAAAATAAAACCCTAGTGTGAAGCAAGTCCATCATATATATAAAGCACTTTAAAAACCCTAATTCGTCTTCTCAGTTGGCTACACGCTTCAGCTTCAGTCGACGAAGAGCCTTTCCTCTCTTCATCGCCGAACCCTGCATCCAAAATGGTACGCTGTCGTTTCAAATCTCTATTCATAGAATGTGTTCTTGTAGTCTACTCATCCCTATGTCGTTTTAATCTTGAATTCTCAACTGGGTTCTCGATCTCTATAATTAATCTGCTATATTGTGTGTTTTTTTTTGTACGCGACTCTGCTTTTGCTTGTTTTGAAAACTTGGTTTCTGTTATTTTGTTAAATATCTAGATTGTATTGCAAGTTTGTATTTTTATCTTTTGGTTGGCTTGAATATGCTATATATGTAATCCTTGTTATATATTTCTGGTTTTATAAACTGGGTTTCGATTATTTTTGTAAACTGTGCTATTAATTTTTGTGCGTTTTGTGTGTTGTAAATGAAGTCTCTGGTGGCGAATGAGGAATTTCAGCACATTTTGCGTGTGCTGAACACCAATGTTGATGGGAAGCAGAAGATTATGTTTGCTCTTACCTCAATTAAGGGTATTGGAAGGCGGTTTGCCAACATCGTCTGCAAGAAGGCTGATGTTGACATGAACAAGAGGTTTGCTTTCGCTTTTATTTGTACTTTGTTGCATCTTTTTGGTTGCCAAATCAAATGTTTTGACTTTGTTTTGGTGTTGAAAATGGGAACCTATTGAAATCTGCTGTTTGAGAGGTTTTGTCTGGTGTACGGATTAATTTTGTGGATTTTACTTTGGTGTGGCTTGACACCGAAATCATAAACAAAGAATGTTTTCCTGTTATGGTTTTGAGTGCATTTTGATTTTTGGAATTATCATTGTTACTTCTGTGGAGTTTTCTGTTTCGGTTGGTTATTGATTGGTTTACTTACTGCGGCTGTGCAATTTCTTACGAGGTACTGTTAATCTTTTTTTATGTTTCTGATTTCGGAATTAAGTTTTATTTTAATGTATTACAAATTAGAGTTGGCTGAAGCATTGAATTCATTACATTATTAATTTATTTTAAATTTACTACTGTTGGTATCAGGGCTGGTGAACTATCTTCTGCCGAATTGGACAATCTCATGGTCATTGTTGCAAACCCCCGACAGTTTAAAATCCCTGATTGGTTTTTGAATAGACAGAAGGATTACAAGGATGGAAAGTATTCTCAGGTTGTATCAAATGCACTTGACATGAAATTGAGAGATGATTTGGAGCGTCTGAAAAAGATCAGGTAATTCTTATTTTGCCATGTCTTCAATGAAGATTGGACTTAGAATAACCTTTACTTGTAGATTAATTTTATAAGTTATTGACTTTCAAATAGAGAAATTGGTTGTATTTTAGAATATAATATAGACGTCTTCTATGGAAAGGAATTATGTTATACAGTATCTGATATTTTTTACCTTTGTTAGCAACTGCTTACTTAGGTTACATCTTATCACCCTAGCAGTTATGGCAGTTGTGGCAGTTGTACAAGTACAATCCAAGGCACCCTAGAAAGAGTTGCTCTTATCACTTTTACTGGCTTTGGTAACCTTATTTTCTTATAAATGCTTAGCTCCCTGAACTTATAGGAGAAGTTATAGGGCATTTGTATACACAACTGTAACACCAAAAATGCAAGAGGGGTTTTTCAAGGCTAATGTGACGGTGTTTTAATGAATATGTGATCATTTTTGTGATTGTTGAGAATGAGGAAGGACCTTGCATAAAACATAATTGGACATTTTAAGAAGTGATAAATAGAACATCAACATCTGATACTGGGGGTACTGCATGTGATATCATTCGGTTGGTGTGTATTCTGAACTTCCATTGATCGTAAAGTTAGTATTGAGTGTGATATTGTTGAAACCAACTGGTTTATGGTTGTGAATTGAAACAATGAGATTGCTTTTGCCATTTTCTCTCTATTGTAGTGGTTTTGTATGAAGTTTTCTTTAACCTACCACTAATTTCTGACTCCATCTCCCTCTCTTGCACAGATATCCATGTTTTCTGGGAAAAAGTAGTTTTTGTTAATTTAGGATCTTTTTTTTTTTTTGAAAAGATGGCCAATGAAAACATCTTGACACCAACTAATGTTGCAACTGTCATACAGGAACCATCGTGGTCTGAGGCACTACTGGGGTCTTCGTGTACGTGGGCAGCACACCAAGACTACAGGTCGTCGTGGGAAGACAGTTGGTGTCTCCAAGAAGCGTTGAGTTTCTCATTATGGTTTTGAACGATTTTATACATGGTCAGGCAGCTGTTATTTGTTTTAAGGAATGTTTGGTTAAAGATATTTGTTATTCTTACTTTGGATGCGCTTCTGTTGATGTGAACAAATACTGTTTATCTATGAATTCTTTTCATATATTTTTGCTGTTCAACAGTGTTTGCAAGGTATACTTGAGATGTATTTTCTTGTCATATTACTTCATCACCTGTTTAAGCGAATGTTTAAGATTCAGCCTCTTTGGATGTGTCTTCTTATGCTCACCAAATCGAAACTTCATTTCTTCTATACTCGGATCAAGGATCAACATCGTTACTTAGGGCCCAGACGGGCGCCACCTTGCCTTCTCACGACAGGAGAAGCGAAGCCAATTCTATTTACCAAATTCGAATCAGGCTTCACATAAGGGGGGAACCAATGGTGATAAAAGGTTAAAATCTAATACATTCCCATATTCCTGTTTTGAGATATGATTTTAAAAATGTATTTGGATTTACTCTTTGCTTCCACTATTTTATCAACAGTTAATTACGTACTTAAAAATTTATTTAAGGTGAAAACTGTGGACCGTACTGTAAATTTGATCAATTTTAAATGCTGAATAAAAAATTTCAACTATATTTGTTTTGGGATTTTGTTTCATATGTCGGGGAAACTAATTTTGACTGGCATGGTTGAAGTTAATTATTTGATCAGAATAACTTTTGAATCATTTTAAAATAGATAATTGGGAATGTCTTGTATATAATAAATCTTCCGGTATCCATAATCGTATCATAATCCATGAATCCATTTTTTTTTATTTGAGTATGCCATTAAGGTTTGTTTTTATTAATTATTGACAAGTAGAAAGAAGCTTAGATACCATTATTTAAGTTTTACGTATTGTTTTTCACTGTCATTTTGTTATAAACCAATCATATGATTTAAAAATGTAAGGTGAGGGATGATCTAGACGAAAAAGACCAGCTAGGATTTGAAGAGTAATGTAATATTAAGATTGGAAGAGTAATATATCTCAATTGAACTCATGACATGTTAAATGCTTTAAATCATCATTAATGTATACTGTATACATTATATATATATATATATATATATATATATATATATATATATATCACATAAGGTTTTTTTATAAATTTGATTTTTTAATTTTCAAATCTTTAATTTTTATATACCATTATACTAAAATCAAATAATTAACAATTTACCAGATAACTAAACAGTACCTATAAATCATAGGTTGCGAACTAGCATTACTTCGGATTTGAAACTCTTTTGCACGTCTTTGTATTGCTCAACTTGGAGAATATTTAAAAATCTAGTTAATATAATAAAAGTATAAAATCAATCCCATTATATTCATCACATCCCAAATTTCGTATCCGAAATGGTATGGCAAGCTGCGACTGGTAGAAATTACCTATCAATTATCTAATTATTCACAGCATAATTGGGACACAAAATAATAGCAGTAAATGGTGAAAATAGATCTAATTATCAAAAAGTTGAATGACTGAGATATAACCATCAAAGCTGATTATGCCTGTTCATCAAACCTCTTCCAGAATTAAATCCAAATTACATCTACTGATCTAACAGGTAAAGAGAATCTTCATGTTGTTTCCGGTTTCCGGCCTATTGAATAAAATTACACAAACACAACATAAAACCTCATCAAGGCCCTGTCTACTGTTTTACTATACACTGCAAGGACATTAAAGATGCTGTGTACCTATGTAACTTGGAACAAGTAAATAAAACAGTTTTCTGTATCTTTGAAGCCAAGTTGATCAGAGGTCTATTCCTATCTGTAATTCTCGCTTGGTAAAATAAATCATAATGACAGACCTGATTATAAGTTGTATGAAATAGTACAACCTAATTCCTTGGCAGCAATATCAAGAAATTGAACAGGCATTCCCGTTCCGAGTCTGCTATGAGCTTCCCAAGTCAAGCATTTTTCAATGTCAGCATGCCAGTCAATAGCATCTACGTTAAAATACTGATAGGAGGGACTGCGGATGCCATTTATGTCCATTTGTTTAGAATTAGAATTACTTGAAGTGGTATACATTATATCACGTAGGACTGAAGTGCTCAGAGCACGTACATGTGCGCTTGGATGAGAAAGGCATCGTATTGTAGCTGGTAGGCGACACTGCAAATGTTGATAGAAGAAAAGTCAATAACAGCCTTGCATTTAACAAATTAAGTGAACAAGGTCAATCCTTATTTTTTGTTTGTCTACGTTTCTTGATTTTAACTCTATTCTATGTGATTGGGCATTGGAGGCTTCATAGTATATTTTGCATTCGGCCTTGAGTCAAAAAACAAATTAAATGCGTGAATGAAAGCAGTTTGTTTACCTTCAATAGGTTTGAAAGACCGTCTGCAACTGCTAACCCAGATTCTCCCCACTCCAGCATGGGCTGTATTGCTCTAGCTGTTGCTTCCAATAACTGGTCATTCGATAGATTAAAACACAAGTAAATCAATGAAGTTTTGGTGATAAATTGGAAACAGATTGCATTGAGCAACTATAGCCTTCTCAAAACAAAACAAAAAAAAAAACTGTAGCCTTCAACCAAGAAAATTTCAGCTGCATTAACTATTTCTAAGGAATATAAGGGAAAAATTATTACAGTAAACGCCTTAGTAGGTGGTCAACTACATGCTTCAGAATTCAGAAATAAAGGGACCTGCTGCCAATTATGTTGTACTCCTATTTAGGTATAAATCATGAGATTTTTATAAACTATTTCTAAAATATTATTACCTCAAGTTGTGGCAGTGTGCAAGCTTCTCCATCAACAAGCATTCCATCTGTGGCACGTAAAAGTAGATCCGATGCGCTTGCCAAAATTACTAGCGACTCTGGACTTTCATGATTTCTCATGAGCTCCACGATCAGTTTTACAATCCGCTGGTTGACTCTCCACATCTTCTGACCCTGATCATCATCTTTGGCGATCCAAGGCTGCAATTCCCTCTCCGCCTGACATGAACACAGGGCCATGTATGTGACTAAACAAATGGAAAACTTAAATAGTAACATAAAATAGGAAAATGCTACCAATTTGAACATATACTAGGAGACACCACCTCCGGTACAGGCAATCATCACAGATAACTGTCAATTAAAAATTTCAGAAAGGAATTGAGTTTGCCTCATTTAGGAGATGGAGTCATCCACAGCAACAATGAGGTGATGTTCAAATCAGTGGCCAGTAAGTGAACAATATTTTTCCTTTTTTGAGGCAATAATTTACAAGTTGAACAAAATCTGGACCTGAAGAACAATGGCTGTAGCTGCTTTTGTTGGTGATGCTGATACAACATTGCATAACGCATCAACTACCTGAATAGACACAAATAAATGGTGAAGGCAAATACATATTTAAAGTAACAATAACAACTTGGATGAAACCGATTAAAACTGGCTCTATTACATTAAACTGCTCTACAACTGCTTTTCGTCTCATGTGACGTAACTCAAGTCCTCAGACTAAAAAGTATCTAGCATTGCAATGCATCTTTTTGAGTAACCCCTAGACTCAAAAGTTAAGCTTGTCAGTAAGGACAAATAATAGTATTAAACTATTCTAACACACCTCTCACATGCAAGATCAATGGGAATGTCACATGAACCAAGCTCAAACATGGATGCAGAACAAATGCAAATTTAATCACCTCATAGTCATAGATTCAAACCAAGAACTTCTTGGCAAAATCGACTTTGATACTATCGGGAAAATTCAAGTTTTTCACAATCTACCTCTGTAAGAACAGTCATTGACGGTTAAGGGGCTGTTTTATTTAAGGAGAATCTGAATACTGGTCCTGTTTGTGTCCAATCTGTGCTGGTATTTCAGCCAAACATGTACCTCTAAGAACTTTAATATCATACCATGCAGATGCAGCACATAAAACATTTGCAACATGCTTATGGCCTGATAAGTCAGTATGTTGAGAAAAGAATTTGTACTTGGTGCATTACCGTCGCTCTAATTATTCAGCCCGACCATTTGGAGCTGGCTGATTCAGTTATTGGGGATTAAGTGTTATAGACCTTTATAGGATAAAATTTTGTTATTTAACTCTTTTCTACCAAATCCTTTTGTCATTCTGCCAAATTGAACCATACTCATTACATTGGGTATCAGACAACTGCCAATGTTTTTGTAACTTTTTCATCCCTTCTTAGGAATGTAACTTTTCCCTTTTTATGGGGTTCACACTAGCTACTGTTACAGGCAGTCTTTCATGGGGTAAACTGAGAAAAGGTAGTTGCAATGAACTGTCATCTAAGGATGGGAGAATGATTATTGTTTGACATCTCCCTTCAGATCAAGGGGGAGTGCTGAAGAATGTGCTACAAAAAATTCTTGACAAAGGCACTCCAGATTGTAAGAGAAAAAACATATATTGACATTTGATTATAGACTAACTATAAGTTAAAATACGAATCCGTTGACCCTTATCTAGGCTTATCATGCATAATCAAGATGTTATCCCTTCATCTTGAGCTCATTGTGTAGTCAATAGTTTCCTAAACCACAGGGGTTCATTTCTAGCATGTGCTAATAATATTGAGAAAAAAACAATAGATTTATACCAAAAGAAACATTTTAAATTACCTGTCTCCATCCTTGTTGAGCAGAAGTGCTTTCTGCACTAGGTTGGGTTTCAGGGGCCGCAATCAATTTGTTCCATAGGAGTGAAACAACAGAGAAACATAATTCTTGCTTCTCTGCAATCACCGATCTTAGAAGAACTTGTGCGCTGCAATTGAATCCTATATGCCTGTCCATTGTGAGGAAATTGGCCAAATCGGAGGCATCCAATAGAAAATTTTCAAGGCCTTTTCCCAGGGTATGTCCAGAGCCTTCATCCGAACAAGATGCTCCTTCACTTTTGAGATGAATATCTGAATGGGTTGAATTGTCACATTGCAAGGCAGATGATTTCCCTGGACCAAAACAGCCACTATTTGTACGTTTATTTTGCTTTCTGCTACCAAAACACATACTGGAGTCCTTCCAGATAGGTGCATGCATTAGGTGTGCTTCTAATGGCTCAGCTTTGTTAACAATGGATGCAACTGCTTTGCCGTGAATATCAATGAGGTTATATAGAGATGTTGCCCTACTATATATTTCATTGTCCCATTTGCATCGCATCAAGACAGAGAGAGCATGCATGCAAGCCTTTGACCGTCTAAATAGTTCGGAAACGTGTGCAGCAACCATTGCTGCAGCAACTATCTCATTTGAACTATAACTCCATGAGGTACCAATAGAGGAAGGCTTCAGTGAGAAAAGTGCCTCTAAAATTACTAAGATTCTGTGAGTATGATGAACTGCTGAATCAGTACTACTCTTGCACTCATTGGTAGATCCATTTATTTTGGCAGGCTTGGCTATAGCTTGTGCATTTTTGGAGTTTGAATTATTACCACCCCTTTGAAGCAAAGGAAACAACTGAAGCTCACAGGCAAGAGCACAAACTGCCGCCAAAACATAAGAATCAAATGTTGCTACTGGCCCTTGTTTTTTCAACTTTCTGGTTTTGCCATCTCTTTGTTTTTCATAGGTCACTTGCAAGTCCTCAGCTCTTTCATCAGGAAAATAACTTTCTTCACCTCTTGGTCTCTTGCTCCCGTTGGACTGAGCTTCATGACTAACACACACAGTTAAGACAACAAAAAGTAGGCGTGAAGCAAGCTCTACAGAGGCACAAGATTCTAGAAAGAGGGAATGAACCATTGTTCGAAGCTCCGCCACAGCAAGGTTTTTGGAGGCAGACCCTATGCTTGAAAAATATCTTGTTCTTCTGGTGTGTTCTCTGGACGACTCAGCCGGGAACGTTCTCTGAAGAATCGCTTCCACAGTGGCAACAAATATCTTCATAAGACAAGCTTCTGATGGACTTCCACGAGGAAGATATTCCAGGACCTTAAGGAGAGGTATGTAGAGGTTCCATGATAATATGGGAGGTTGCAAAGGAGTTGCAACTATGATCTCAGGAAGATCAACTGCTGAGGAACTTAAAGGAATCAAACCATAAGCAGCTTCCCATATGGTACAAATTCTCCATTCAACCTCGGGGCCGTGGGCACAAAGAACTGATGCAATCCCTTGGGCTGTAGCTTCAATAGTCGCTTCAGCAGCAGGCACTTCTATCTGATCAGATATATTTTTGGAATAATAAGATACAAAAAAAATATATCTTTATGTGATACTGATTAAGAAAAAAAGAAAGACAAAGAAAATTTGAAACAGAGCAGAACAAAGAAGAGTAACAGGTCAACAATCAAATCATACAATATGTACCTGCTTCCTATAGCATGAAATATAACCACCCAAAGGTTCATGTTGAACATCCACTCCCTCAACTTGCCTGAGGGGAGGAAAAAGCAATGCAGGCTGCGAGAGTACGCGAAAAAGTAACGCGGCAGCAGCATCAGCAGCTATACCTGCTCTCATGGACATCGCTACCCCAATTGCTCGCAAAAAATGCAAATGCATCCAGTTCCGAGGAAGCTACATCAACAAAAACAAAGTGATTGAATATTAATAGATAACAAAAGCTATATGTCTCAAACACACACACTCCAGAATGTTGTGTCCCCCTCTAAACATTTCATTAAAAGGCATATGTATGTCGTATGCCAGTTCTATTTACATTTAGGTATTATCTTAAGATTAATTTGGAATAGACTAAGCTAGACTAAGCACTAGCATAAATCAATTAATGCTTGATAAGCTTGGTCACATGACAGAAAGGGCTTTTCCTGATACAGTGTAGTGTCAATAAGATACAGAATCCCTACTGATTAGCAGAAACTGCTAACATTGGGAAGCCAGAAACAAATCACAATTGCAAGATTTATAGCCGGAGGCAGAATCATATTCTACAGCTAGTGATTTCTGTTGGCAGCTTCATTTGTGATAACTAATAACAAGGCCACCAACATTTTAACCAGGGAATAAGTACTCCATTTCATACCATATTTCAGCAAGTTGACAAAGGGGCTGACCATGGGATAGATGAGGTTCATGTTGGGTTGAATAAAATTTGGGAGAATTTTGATATTAGTAAGTAAAATATATGCTTTCATTTCTATTTTATCATTTTTGATGTATTACCATTTATACTACCTAGTTTCATTTGCCTATAAATAGGCTCCTTGGGTATTTGTAATAGGCAAATTAATAAAGTGAAACCTCTCTTTATTTTTGTTCACAATTAAATTCTAGTTAAACAAATACTAATAAACTTTTTTATATAATAAAATTATCCACAACAGCCTCACAGAAAAAATAATAAATAAAAAAATAAATTCTGATTCAATCTAGCAGTTGTGAGATGAAAAGGAGAAATAAAAGAAAAGTGAAGTCTTGATCTTGGGCATGGTGAAGAAATTCATGGTGACAATTGAAGAGAAGGCTTGATCAAGGCCACTCTCTCAGCCTCCCTTTTTTGTTTATTTTTTTAAAGACTGTTGTCGTGGAAGGAGAAAGGAAGAAGAATTGAGAATGGTTGGGCAAAAATAGCTTTGATACGGAGAAGTGAGGAAGATAGGTGAACACATGCGACAAAAGTTTTCTGGAAGACTTGACATTTGCATTTGCTCGTTGCAGGAGAACGGGCTTCTATGTTGATGTCTGTCAAAGCTTCAACAAAAGAAAACCATCCCCAAGTCTTTTTTATTCCGTAACTTACCAAATTTCAGGAGAGCTATAATGCCACATACTTCCATCAGAGGATAATTTGTGTTAGTAAAAGGGTACAAGTGCCACATAATAGCAGGACTAAAAGGTTTATTTCTTCATCACTCTATGCACTAACGACGAACACAATTATTGAACATACAACCACAATTACTTGAGTTTTCTTCAACATCTTCATCCACTCTAATGAGTACACAAGTGTAGATAGCATGGCATATTTGTCACCAGGCATCAATAAACATTCAGTAAAAAATCCATCACAAAAACAATTTTGAATGCCAAAAGCGAATAAGAAAGCACAAGATTAAAGATTTATAATGTAAAATACACAGAATCAGATTTGCATCTAGTTGGTTTTCCAAAAGTACACGCAATTCATAATTAGCATCTAATCAAACAGCAAAAAAGATTCTATAGAGATTTGAAATATGAATTTTAATTTTACGAAATTAAAATGGTGCAAGAAAATGACATGCATAAAAGAAAATGAGATTAATTGCGAGTATCACAACACCTTCAACAGAGTAATCAATAGTATTTAACTTACCCTTATGCCGGTTGCATAGTCTTCAGCTGCCCGAAGAAGTTCCACAAGCTGTACAGCAGCATCAAGTGCATCTGGGGCCCACGACGGCGGTGCTTCTAGAAGTCCAAGAAGGAGTCTTTGAGTGGCACTAGGAGTTGCAATGGCATAATATCTGAAGCAGAAAAACGTTTTTCAAAAAAATAAAAAAATAAAAAGCACTACAACATGTAGAGTATCACAATTTATTGACTCATGACATCTTCAATGCTTGTAAACATGACACCCCAGTCCATCTATGTACAGGGCCTATCCAGACACTTTTACAGATTTACACCTTTAGATATTTGATGAACTTGCTGGATCAAAAGGTTACCATGTCTCTTTGTTGAGCAATATAGTTTACAAACATAAATAATCATACAAACAATCAAGATTTTAGAGAAACATCATGTCCGACTGCAACACTCATGTTCATACTCATGGATTAAAATATAAAGTCAATGAAGAAAAGCTGGACAAACATGCTAAAAAGTTCAGAACTTTACCGATGAAACAAACGTGCATATGGCTCAAGGGCTGGAAGTCCAGCAACTAGATGCTCATCCAAAGCCGTTGTTGCAGGAGGAAGCAGAAGCGCAGGAACAGCAGCAGCTGTTAAAGTAGCAGTCTCATAGCGAGCAACTTCGTCGTCACACACACTTAATATAACACCAGCACCATTTGCAACAGCCCACCTTGGAGTTGATGGCATGAGCTGAGGATGCTTTCCAGATCCACGGGATGAAGCTATGAGAAAACAGCAGTCGATTAACAAGTCTCACAAATCAAAGTTCCATTATCTATATCTTTTGGAAAAAATTATTCAACTAACCAGTTGTAGGTGGCTTCAGCTCTCCACCGTTATATTTACCCATGACACCACTGCACCTGTGAACACAGAAAGATCCGTAAGGTTGAGAAAAAGAAGGCACGCAATCCCTTAGCCATTAAATCCACTCATAAACACCAAAAAAAAAATGACAGAAAAGGTTAGTACTGGGATTTGTTATATGTAAATATCGACCTACAAAAATGCAGAGGCAATTTATTCCCGTCAACTACTACTCATTATCACTTATATGTTCAATACCGTATCATCAATAAAATCTTGATGTTATTTGAAGCAACAGAGTGCAGATACTACTAAAGAAGAAAGAGAGACAGATAGATAGGAGGGATGGGAAAAACTTAATTAAAGGGAAAAGATAAATAAGAAAGTTGTAGCTTGACTATGTGTTGTTTATGGTAAAGAGATGCAAAATTAATGTAACGGCTGCAGTTTGAGCAAGCATAAAAATATATAGCATTTCCAACTTGCTACCATTCTCATGACAATAACTCCAACTAACAGCCTGTTTCAAGCATTTGTCAATACTTGCTACAAGTTGCCGATTGTAGCAAAGTCAGCTATGTACTCTCCTAAAAGAAAATATTTCAAACAGGAGGCAATATTTATCCTTGTCTGCATCACAAACACAAATTTACTAGTAGAGTAGTTATACACCCTACCACTCATAATATAAATTGAAGGGTCAGGCTATATAAACTCAATTTTTTGACTCCACCCTCTCAACCATTGGATTAAAGAGCACATGAGTAAATGGGTGGTTGAGATATTGAAGTCAAAAAATTGAGTTAGAAATTTGAGTTAATATAGCCCGACCCTAAATTGAAACCATATAACTTTTGTATGTGCTATGTGCCTTGACCACATTTTCTACCTTTACACAGGACACGGCAAAGCTCTCGTCATATAGGAAACTGTGTCCGTCCCTTATGACATCAACATATGATGGCAACCTAATATGCTATCCAGAATCAATTATTTGTAATAAAAGGATTGCTACAAAATGGCAGTATTTGAAGTATTCTTAATTGCATGAATTAAATCATCACTCAGGAAGTCCACCGTGTACTACACCAATTCCAGTTTAATTAATCATGAACTTACTTTAAATAGTGCTCGCCATAAATTCATTGAAGCATGCTCTTTGGCCAAATTGGTGAAGTAAATTGGCTTGACTCCTAATTTACCAACTTTTCTCAGTTTTTTCTAAAGAGATTTGAATGTCCCCATTCAATCACAAAGTATCCTAGAAGGCTTTAGTCCTTAAAACTCTGCAGCAAAAAACACTAAACAGTACTGAGGCTTTTCTTGCACCAGTTTAATTAACAATCATAAACACATTTTGAAACTATAATGAAACCTACACTCCTTACATAGAGTGAAGAAAGATCTGGTGCATATACTGCCTCTTCTGAAAAGAAATTTGACCCTTCCAATTATGCAGGAAGTAACCTTTAAAGTGAATCAATCTTTTACCTTTGGCATCCAATACCTGAAGTTATAACATTTTTTCCCCACATCAATGAGCTCATCTTGAAGACTATGAATTACACTACAGAACGGCTTTCTGTAATCCACTTGATGAACTTCCATGCACAAAAAGCAGCAAGTAAGATGCATGCGATCTAATACCAATAACTTAAGAGTGACAACAAAATTGTCAATGGTCCGAGTGAAATTCCTGTGCAACTAATTTGATTTCAAATGAAGACTGCTAAAAGCCTCATGCATTGCCTTATTCGATCATTTCAACCATTGGTCAAAAGTCCCCTTCACATACAGAATTAAAATCCTGCATCATGAAGATGCCAATTGGTTTGCTTGTAGGCTCAAGTTTGCCACAACCTGCTATAAGACTCCTTCAAGGCTTAAACACAGTTTTCTGAGTTTTCTAGCACAAAAGAGGCACTCTCTTTGCCTTGTGATCCTAACCATGGGAAGAAAAAATGTCTCTAAAGACCAAAAATGAGAGAATTTCACACTGGTTCCTCTATCAAGTCACGTTCTCCCGCACAACGCTGTACCTTGAATTTTCCCTAGCCTTGACAAAAGAAACTTTATACACAGATATAGAGTATTCCACTAGGAAAGCAAACTGAACTGAGCTACATAAATCTTGGTTCGAATTGACAAGTAACTTTTGGTCATCAGGAGTTCATATCAGCAGAATACCAATAGAGTCGGGTCAACACATTTATCGGCTTATCCCTGAAATGCACTTCCATTTGCAAGCAATCTTAATCAGCTTTTCCTTCATAGTTCATTCCTAATTTCCATCTGCTCCCAGTCCCGAATAAAATCAATTGTTTCTTTACTGAGTCAGTACCTGATCCTTCTTTATTTAAGGGGATACAAGACTGACAATATCCAGTCACGGCTGCTTAAATACAATCTTCTACATTTCCTGCTCTGATTTATGTCTTAACTCTACAACCACCTGTCTTCTTATTGCAATGTATCTAGAAGAGAACCTATCTCATGAGAACTGTTGTACCACTGAGTTTGATTGCTTCCAATGATATAAAAATAGAAATCATAGTCCTCGACAGTAATAAATCGAGAGAAGAGAAGGTGACAGAGATGAGGAGATGAAAAATGTATCATTCAAATATTTATTTATTTTGCTTTCGACAAAGAAGATGATATAAAGAAATTTCATTCATCCAAATATAGATGTTAAATGTGTTAAGCACCCATTATATTCAGAATCTTAAGCTTACAGGTAGGGGCCTAAACAAAAGTATATAAGTAGTCTTACAGCCTCACGCAAGTACAGTCAATGGTCTTGACAGGGACCAAGCCCAAATACAGATACAAATTTAGATCCTAACAAAATGGGTGAGTTGGTTAGTGCA
Organism: Dipteronia sinensis; assembly: GCA_033220585.1. Lineage (NCBI taxonomy): Eukaryota > Viridiplantae > Streptophyta > Magnoliopsida > Sapindales > Sapindaceae > Dipteronia > Dipteronia sinensis. The sequence continues at coordinate 68,477,477 of CM065636.1, read as the reverse complement.
CAATGCTAATAACCAATAGACCCAAAAGCTTGAGCTGTCGGGTATGAGCCCAAACAATGATATAAAGCACTCTTAACCACCCCACTCCGACCCCCTGTGCCAGACCAATGAGCTTGGCACACGGAAAAAGCCCATATACAGATGCAGATTGCATAATAAGTACAAAAACAGATACATGTGGGGGGATTCGAACTCAGGAGTCCTGGGCCAAATCGAGCTCCAAGCTCCGATACCATGTTATTAACCAAAAGAGCCAAAACCTTAAGCTATCAAGTAAGGGGCCAAACAATAATATAAAGCACTCTAACACCCCCTAAAGCCCATATACAGATGTAGATTGCATAATAAATACAAAAACAAATACATGTGGGGGGATTCAAACTCAGGACTCCTGGGCCAAACCAAGCTCCGATAGCATGTTATTAACCAAAAGACCCAAAACCTTAAGCTATCAAGTAACGACCCAAATAATTATAAAGAACTCTAACACACATGCTTTCATATTGTGATCTGCTTACTTATGGAGTCAGAACTCCACCAATCCATATTAAATTTGTACTGCCATAATTGCCATTCATGTCAAACCGTTTTGATCGGTTGAAAATTTAACCTAATGACATCAACATTCCAGAAGTCCATCAATTAAAATATAAATATATATATATGGAGAGCAAGAAATATATTTTATGGATTTATTGCTATAGTAGAATTAGGTTTCATCTAACCATTTCCTTTTATTTTAACTTTTTCTTAGGATTTTACTTATATTTGTTGATTTGATCTCTTTTCTAATTTGCATACACTGAATTGCCTATAAGTATACCCTAAAAAAATTCAGACTTGCTGATGGATTAATAATAAATTGAATTTCTCCCCTCTTATTTTTTCTATTTTTCTCCCTTTTCTAAAGAACTCATCATCTATTCAACCAAAAACCCCATTCTCCCTTCTCTTTTCCTGTCCTTAAACAAATTTACATTCGTGAAATATGATTTCTATGGCTAGGAAACATACTGCTTGATGAAGGAATATTTTATTAAATAATATCTCACAAGAAACTCCTTAGATGATTTGATGCACTTAACATGACAGGACATGGGCCAAACGTGTATGTCAGTGTGTTTGTTCAAACGTTATTGCATTAGATTGGTTCAGGTCCAAGCTTTTGTAGTCATATGTACTAATGTACATGACACGATCAGCATAATTTTATTGACTTCCCAGTCAAAATGACGACAATTTTCAAGCATTAAACAATTTACTCACCAACGGAAGTAGTCACTTCTGATACCCAGGGGGGCAGCAAGCAATATATCCGTAATCCAGGGAGACAAAGGCCTTAAAGGTTTTCTTTCCTGTTGCACCAACGGTACATGGCAGGATTTCACATCTGTAGAGTCACTTGTCGTAGCATGGCTGCCACTACTACTTCTCTCTGTTTCACTATTATGTTGTTCCATCTTGTATATTGGACGATTGTAATGAGTTAAAATTCGCAAAATTTCTCCACATGCCAGAGCCCACTGTTCAGAGTACTCATTCTGTGGAAAATAAATAATCATACAAATTAGTACTATGAATTTCCCTTCAACTTGTAAGCCACATCACAATCTCTATGGACAAATTTGATCGTCAAAGAAATAGAAAGTAAGTCTGAGAAAACTAAAATGTGCAGTAAAAACTACAGTTTATCAAGAAAAATAACCTTCAGCATATAATTATCACAATAATAAAGAAAAAAGGAGAAAAAAAAAGAACAAGGATCTAAAGGTTCACCAAATTAATCCATTCAGTATCGTACCTCACTACTAGGACTGACTAAGGAAATGAAAGAAGCAAACGGAGGGCTAAGTTTATCATAAACCAGCGTTCTTTCAATGATACAAGATATAATTGGAAGAACAACAGCGTGCCCATGCTCCGGATGATGAAGGACAAACATTGCTGTATAGTGGATACATGCATAAAGCAGTCAAACATCTAAAATAAAATGTTAACATAAATTTGAAGGTTCAATAGATTGTTCTATAAACTATTGTGGGTAAAGAATTAATACCCAAAACATCATCAAAAAGGCGCATCTCCTTTGATGGATAACGGTTACGAATCAGCTGCATAAAAATACAAGAAGCAAGTAATATCACTTATAAATCCTCAATTTCCCAAGTCCAACTGAAATTAGCATAATTTCATATCATACTGAATAAATCAATTCAGTAGATCTTCCTTTGATATTCCACATAACAAAATAACGCAGAGAGAAAGCATACCTCAGCAATATCCTCAGGAAATTGTTCTGATGTAAACTGCCCAAAGTACTCAACATAGGCCGTAGTTTGAGCCTATAAAGGAGCCAAGTGATAAATAAATATGCAATCAATAATAGTAGAAGATGGAACTAGAAAGACAATCTCTTAACCAAAAATGTTAAACACTAATAACCTTAAGAGGATTCAAAAAAACTCACAAAAGAATAAACATCACATGATTCACATTCATGTTCACATGCTATATGGTGAAAAAGATTTTAACAGCAATACCTTCAGAAGATCAGTTAAGTTCTACAAGTAGACAGTGTTTTTATTTTGGAAACAAAATTCTACAAGTAAACAATTTAATTGTGGCTAAACACAATTAACACTAAAGAATAAAACTGTAAATATATCAAGGTTAAAACCACTTATAGGTAAAGTTTCATGACCTCGTCTTAAAAAAGATTTCTATTTCTGCTGTTGCGAAAATTCTTCTTATGTATATCCAATATATAATAAAACAAAATATGAATGACATTGAATTTTGTTATAGTTTTCTCTATATCTATATGATTATTATTGCCTTCTAGACATCATACAATGACTAGGTGACTGATGACTAAACAACCAGTCAAAGAAAGAAGAAGATTCACAATCCAAGAAATTGGTTTTTTACAAAAAACCAAAGGGAGCATAACCCGAGCCTACAGCAGGTAGACAAAGGCACCCCTAAAAACAATATAATATTTACAAAGTGAAATCAAAGGCATAGAAATAAATAGTGAAGCAAAAAACTTCAAAACCAGTTAGACAACAATATGCTCTAAGTGTTTCCAGCCCTCCCGCTACCTAGTTATTAATTTAGTCCTTTTAGGTACACCAAAAGAGTCAAAACATGGCAGCCCTACACGCATCGCACTTCGAAATACATATCCCCTTCTCTAGCATGCCAAAAAAATCTGCCTCTCAAATTGAACAAGAGACTACCTTAAAAGCCCTTGTTTTCTAGGTATGATAAATATGATACTCATTGCTGACAAGTAAAATATCAACCTAAGAACTCAACAGCACATGAACCTTCCAACTTCAGCCCATCCATTCAACACATGAAGTCATGAACCAGAACCAAGGAGCTAGGATATATCAGAAAAGAGGTCAGCACAAGTTCGTTCCAGTAAAATTCAATAGAGCCAACCCAATCACTTTAATAAACATACAATCATGGTCAAACCAAACCTTGTATCTTGTACAAACCAAACCATACTGGTCCTTCTGATCAGTTTAAAACTTTATATCCTTTCGAAAGATTGTCGGGGAAAGGAAAGGTAAATTTAAGGCAATAAAATATTTTAGGGCCTTGAAACAAGTTATATACACAATCCGCTATCAAACCCGATATCACCAACTCGCAATTTATTTCACAGGAAATACTAAGCCTCCTGGACACCATTTTCCTCTTGATTCTCTATTAGGACCAATTTTGGACAGTAGGAAAGCCTGTATACAACTTTAGTCTTAATAAATAACTAGCCAAATGGATTTTATAATTCACTCACATTTAATCTAGAACATTAATTATAACTTTAGTCAGTATAAGGTATTCTCCTAGCACTATTCTTGCTCTTATACCAACTCTTAAGAAAATGGTATCCAAAGACCAACAAACACTGCACAAGGTTGGACTCAGTACTTTAAAGAAAACAGAACAAACAGCCATATCAACATATACTCAGATACTGGTCTCCAAGAATCCTTTGTCATACAAAATCTAAGAATAAATTCATTTAAAGTCACAGTTAAAGAATATTTGAATTTAACACATTATTCAACTTCAATAACCAATGATAAAAGATTATTATTTTTTCAATATAACAGAAAACACACACAGATTTTTATTTCGTGATTCGTCTGTGCTACTTGTCCTAAATTTAACCAAACAAAACAAATATATATATATATATATATATATAACTTGTGGAAAAGAAGATGAAGAAAGAAAATGATCACACCTTTCGTTGTTGGGGATCTTGCGGTGGAGGCCAAAATAATGAAGAGAATTGAAGACCATCAATCCACCTCTCCGATGAACTGGCCATGGCCATCTTTTATCTTCAAGACTGCCCTCTTCTTTATATCCAATCACACAAAAGATTAAAAAAATCTCTTCTTCGTTTTCAAACAGCTACCAATCAAGAATCAAAATATCGTAATTCAACATTCCAAAATCAACCGCCCCAAGATTTACTATAAATTATCAGTTCAAAATAAGGAATTAAGCTTTACAATTTGCAAGTCTGATTGCTGTTTCTGTTTCTGTTTCTGCTGCTGCAACTCTCCAAAAACAACGAATTCACTACTGTCTCTGTTACTCTCTCTCTCTCTCTCTCTCTCTCTCTCTCTCTCTGAACAGCCTCAAACTCCCAAAATGTCAACAAATATTTTGACACAAATTCAACACTCTGCCAACAACAACAACAAAAAAAACCAAATCAGCACAAATATAGTCAGATTTGGAAATTTAACTAAAATAAAAATAAAAACAAAAACAAAATCACATAAATTTGGTAAGTAATTAAATAGAAGCATATATCAGACAACTTTATTTTCTTAGTTTTCATTTTTGTTTTGCTTCTAATAATCGCAATAGAACCAGTTACCACCTGTTCATTTCAGCTACAGCTAAAACAGAATTAACACTAACTTCACCACAAAACAATCAAAAAAATAAAAATAAAAAATATATATACATCGACATAAGAAGAATCAAATGAACTTCAAAAACTTTTCTTAAACAAAAAATGAAATGAAACTTAACAGAGTACCTGATAGTTGTGTGCCTAGAAATCCAGGTTTTTTTTTTGGGGGGATATTTGTTTCTGTGAATACAATTGTCGCTGTTAGAAAAAATATAGATTTTTTTTTTTTTTTCTAAAAATAAAATTATTTTTCTTGTTTAGAAATTTTATCAAGAGATTGGAATTTTGAGAGAGATCTTTAAATGGGCTGTGAGTTCAGATTGCTGCGTACGTGGCAATGATATTTTCCTCTCACGTTAGAGGCCGCCTGCCACGTCATCCTCATCCCTCTATCATGAATCCATACATGCGGATGAGATGCGGATCATCAACATGGATGATCCACCAATCGACAAGCCGTTTGGAGGTGTGAAATGACGCGGTTGCCCTCGTAATGGTGATTAAAATATCGATTTTATAAAGGTAGAATTATTGGTGTATATTTTAATGTTTTTATAAGCGAACTGTCAGAAGATATTTTGGGAAGAGTTTGGTGTGTTGTCAAGCTCACGAGTACCTGCACCTTATTTGTACGCCGCTCCTTTGAAAAAGATAGATTTCAGTTTCTGATCATCATTTAAGGTAGATATAATTTATTTCACTTAAATTAAAATCAATCAAGTAAATATAGATTATTTGATCAAAATATGAAATTTAACATCTATGCTAATATTTTCAACAAACAATGTATCGTTCACCGTAATGTTTCATTGTCACGGTATAATTTGCCACAATATATGCTCAACGCATTTTGGGTTCATGAGATATTTTTCCCCACATTTTCCCTTTTTTTAATTCGTTTTGAATTAAGGGTGTGTTTAGTATGACTTTTCAAATAGAGTTTCTAGAGTAGATTTTTTTGTAGTAGAGCTTCTAACAAAAAAAGCTTTTGGTTGTGTAAATTACAAAAAAAAATGTTGAGAATGTATTTTTAGAAATAGTTTTTGGTTATGTGAATTACAAAAAATGTGTTATCAATGTATGTATAATGAAAAAGTTATGGTGGAATTTCTAAAATTTATAAAAGGTAATTGAGACAATTTATATGTTTTAAAAAAACTCAAAAAAAACTTTTTGGAAAAGCCCAAATTTTGAGCTTCTCCAAGTAGATATAATATGGCTTTTATAAAAGGGTAATTGAGACAATTCATATATTAAAAAAACTGTTTTGAGTTTTGCCAAACAACTAAAAATAACTTCAAAATAGCTTCTAACATTAAAAAAACGTTTTTGATCCTTTCAAAAGTCATACCAAACATATACTAAGAGCATCTCCAATGCAAATATGCATTTGGAGAAAATTGAGTGCCACCTAGGATAAATAGTTAAAAAGCTAGAAAAACAGTCTCCAATACAATTATCTAACTTCAATATGGAGATAATGTGGCACGAAAAAAGTTAGAGAATATGGAGTTGAGTTTCTAGATCTAATTCTAGAAACTCTCCTAGAAATACTGATTAGGATTTCTAATTCTTTCCACCAATAATATTAAAGTTCATTTAATTGTAAAATAAAAAAGAAGAGAGAATGAAATAATTGTTTTATTATGATTGGTCATTAAATAGATGCATGTTTGATTTTAGATAATTGCATTGGAGATGTGCATATGCATTTCTTTAATTTTTTTTCAAAAGTGGGCCCATAATGAATAAAAATAATGATGTGACACTATTTAGAAACTCAAAAATACATATTTGCATTGGATATGCTCTAAGTAGACCCCAACTCTTTATATAGATTCATTTCAAAAAAAAAAAAACTCTATATAGAAATATATTCTTTTCAAAAAAAATCTCTTTATATACAATTTGTTTTCTTACGAGCACACATGTTGAGCATATTAATACACATCACCACATGTGTACCATGTTTATTATTAAAGTAATGTTATACAACCGAAAAAATTAACTCAAATAATGTGGCAAACAAGTTGTCATCACCGCACAAATCATGGAGTGATGTGGTGAATGATATAATAAGAACAAATCACTTGCCACATCATTTGTGTTGTTTTGTGGCTAATTTTTTGGACTGTCTAGCATTAGTGTTATTATTTTGATTGAAGTTATATTGCTGACATTGTAAAAGTGAAGTGATATGTATTAATACTACTAATACTAGACAATTTAAAAAATTAGTCCAAAAACCAACTCAAATAATGTGACAAGTGATTTTTCTATTCACTACATCATCTCATAATTTATACGGTGATGATAACTCACTTACCACATCATTTGAGTTAATTTTTTAGATTGTATATTATTACTCGTATTAGTTTAAAGTTGTATGTTCATAAGAGAAAAATTGTTTTATATAGACTTCAAGATATTGTGTTTTCATCTTTTGTAATTTAACATTAAAGTAAATGATTTAGCCACGGAAGTCAGGAATGTATAGTTTAGTTATTTTAAAATATTCAAATATTTAATTTTTATAGAGTATTGGATTTCAATTCAATAATTAACAAACTATATAGAACAAGTATAGTAGCTAAATCCTATAAAATAAATAACAAATCATAGATTTTTCTTTTTAAAAAAAATCTGCATTGATTGGATTAGGAGTTTATGGTGACCCAATAGAATGCAACTCCCATTATATAGGCAATAACTTTGTTAAGGTGGATGTTCAACCATAGATGGGCATATGAAGATGTGATTTTTAATTGAAAATTGAAAACAGTATTAACAAGAAGAAATTGGTAGCAAGGTCAATGTAGTCTGTACTTTGCAAAGCACGGTAAGGTATTTTATTGAATACACACAATGCTAAAAATTACAAAAGATACTTTATTCCCTGTGATGACCGCTAAGATTAAAAGAGTATCTTGTGAGCATATCGATTGGATTCCTTTGCTTTTTTTATTTTCTACCTCTTCATTGCCTTTTGTAATTCCCCAACCTTGCTCTTCTCAAATCTCAATGCTTATGGAATATGGAGCCACTTCTGGCATGTTTGGTCACCAAGAACCTTCATCGATCACTAAATTAATAAGAATATAAGATATAAACTCTAAGTGTTTCAATTTCATTTCATATTTCCATTACCATTTATTATGGTGTTAGTGTTTATAGTTTCATCAAATTTTAATATGATGAACCCTAAACTAATTCTCTTGATATATCAAGTAAAAGCTACCAACGTAAACACATTCATTGATTGAATTTGGATCATCTCCTCATCTTTAAATATCCTCGTCTAGTCTTCATCTTCACAGTCTATTGTCAAGTGTTTAATATAAAAATCAATGTTCGAGTTTATTTCTATTAATTTTTAAATATTTACTCTACAAAAATCAGAATTAATATAAACAGTTGATTTAGGTGACGACAAAGTGAGGAGTGAGGTCACTTAAATATGTGGAGGGGATCCAAATCCTAATTAATTAATCTCTCTCACTTTTATTAATAATTTTCCTGAAAGAGCGAAACTTCTCTATGAAGACCGAGCCAAATACTAAAATACAATATTAGTAGAAGGTCGAAGTTAAAGTTTTATGAGATCAAGAGTTTGTTTGATTGAGCTTTTGAAAAACTTCTATTTGTAAAAGATCAATTTGCAATAGATTTATTAGAAATATAGTTTTTGAAGAAAAAAAAACTTATAGTTATTTGGTTGGTAGATTTTTTTTTACTGTCTATTTAAAAAAGTTCTTTTCCATGAGCTTTTACCAAGTAGAGGTTTAAATTATACTAGCATCTACTACTGAATCTAAAATAGACAATCTTAAAAGCTTAACCAACAACTCTAAAAAAAAACTCAAGTAGATGTTTGTGGAGCTTTTGAGACTAGAAAACTCAACCAAACAACATTAAATAATAAATATATAAATTTTTAGTCATATTTTTATTTTTATTTTGTTGTAATTTTTAGGGGTATTATCACTAAAGTCCCTACTTTTTCATGAATTGTCACCTTTTAAACGTCTTTTCCATATTAGTCACTTTAATCCCTTATTTTTTCAAAATAACGGTCAACTATAACAGAATATATAAAAATACAATTTGTTTTCAAGTTTATCAAGTTTCAACCTTGGTTCAAACCTTGATGGAGTCATTTTAATTTTTTTCAAGGGTTGACCATTGTTGATGGTGATTTTTCGTCGTCACTATCAACGAACTTGTATCAAGCGAAAATAAGAACAGATAAGTGTAATACCGCAAGAAAACAATAAATCAAGAGATACAAATACGTGGTAAAAACTCCTTTTAACTAGAGAAAAATCCACGGGTTGTTGCTTGAGCAACAAAGTCAAATCCACTATGAAAAATTCAATTACAAAGTATTTCTCTCTGACTTCTCCTGCTAATTCTCTTCTCCCCATTATGTTTCTTACAGGGGTATTTATACATGTTATTGCTAGGGTTTATGGTTGTGCTAGGGTTTTGTGTTGTGATACCCGTATTTTGTGTGATTTCCTAGTTCTAATTGAAGTCTGTCTCTTTATGGAGTTTATCCTGTTTCCTGTTTTGACTGAGTCCGAATCTGCGTCGGATTCCTCGCCCTTTATCTGCCGGAAATCTGTTTGCCTTTCAATTGAACTCTGATAGTCGTATCGTTGCTTATTGTGGAGTTGCTTGCTTCTGATTCCATCCATATGTTTATGAAGTACTCGTCTTCATTATCTGATCCCGAGTATGCCCGAGTATGCCCGAGCCGGTTTCTTCGTCTGTGGTCGGGTTGCTTTACTCTTTGCCGAGTAAATTCCCTTGGGGAATTTCTGCCCTTTAACGCTTGACTTTTCTCGACTTTGCTTACGTGGCCCCTTACTGTAATGACGTGTCCTTAATGATGATTTTTACATATAACAATACCCCCTTAAATATTTGAACCGAATGTATCCTGCTTACTCGGGATAAATATTTAACTCTTTCATGACTTGTTCTCGTTTATTGTCTTCTTCATCAATGTCGGATTTCAAATTCCTCGTTCGCTTCGAAACGTTAATGGCATGTCTTAATTACGCCTGCACGCGTTTGATTCTTTTCTTATTCGAAGATCTTTTGATGGTGACTGACTGTCTCTTCGACGGCTCGGTGCCTCTCTTTACTGCCACCTGTCTTCTTTTGTTTGGCCGTGGTACGTGGCATTTATGAGACGCGACCCTTCTGTTCGTGCCCGTACAGCTTACGTCATGATTCTTATCCCAATCTTTCCCGCTTCTCCTCACCTACCCTTTCTAGGGTTTCGTGTCTTGGGACCGGTTGCATGCTTATATATAGAAGTATTGCTTCAAAGGGGAAAACCCCTATTCAAGTTTTTACCATTGCTTCCCAGATTTCAGCCATCGTTTTCCAGATTTCTGACATCGTTTCCCAGATTTCTGCCATCGTTTCCCTGCCTGTAATCTCGTCCTGCGAAGATTTACTTCTTTCGGTTTCCAAACCTTTTCTCGACCTTCTCGAAGATCCTGCCGTACCTCACGTCTGTTCAATCCTTTAAGGTTAGTTCTCATGGATCCCTCTACTAGACATCGTCTTTTTACTGTTGCTATGATTGCCATTGAGCAAGGTGATACTTGTACTGTTACGGCTGTCCAAAGGTTGCTTGGTGATCCAATTCCCGATCAGCCCCGATTTATAGACGCTGACGTCTCCGGACTCAACTTATCTGGACTGCGTCGTGAAGTTCCACCAGCTTCTTCCAGTTCGTCACAGCCTGAATCCTATCAGCCTGAAACCGATTCCAGTTCTGCTTTTGTTGCTTGTGATAATTCTCGGCCGTGGAAAAGAATGGGGAAGAAACAAAGCAATCGCGACATCAACAAAGGTTCCTTTGTTCGGGAAATTCGAGTCGGGCCCCAGAGGTTGGTCGATAAAGACATTGAGGACGAGCATAGGGAGGCTCGTATCGTTTTCTCTCCCGAGAGAGTTTGTGCTTACGACGTTGAGCCAAATGTGGTCGGCCCCGAAGAAGTCATTAAATACATGAACCATTTTGATCTGGACAGCGACACTATCTCATTAAACCCTACTAACGGTCGGGCTGCGTGGAACCCCCTGCCCGGTCAAGTGGCGATTTACGGGGCGATGCTTTCTTGCGGGGTGACGCTTCCACTGCAACCCTTCATTACGTGGTTTTTGGCCGAAGCTCAGCTCGCCCCTGCTCAACTAACTCCGAATAGCTATCGGATCTTGATGTGCATGTGGCACATGTGGCATAGGATGGGACGACCACCCCCGACTCCTCGGGAAATTAATCACTTCTATTCTTTGAGGCCTCTGGGAAAGACCGGGATTTACTTCCTGCTTTCAACTCAGCCCGAGAGTTGGGTCCCCAAGGACGTGATCGTGAAGAACAGGGTGATGCCGACCGCTGATGAGAAGATGAAAGGGTTTGTTTGGGGCTTCCCCATCTCAAACAAGTTCTGGAAGAATAGTTGGTTCTTCGTGGGTGGAGACTGGGGACGGTCAATTTCTTTTGACATTGAGGGCTCCGAGATGACTCGCCGGGTGCCTCGGTACTTCTGCGCACCCCAGTGGAACCACATGACTTCGTCTTTTACGGATGAAGAACTAAAAACCATGACTCGGGCGGCCTTCCGTCCCGTGGAAAAGAGGGGCAGACCTTACCTCTTCGATGAGAAGAAGATGATAACAGCTCGCCTCTTCCCTCAACTTTCTGCACGCCGGCGTCGCTGTAAGTTCTTTATTTCTTCCTTGCTATTTACCCGCTTTATCTATCTGGCTTTCAGCTTCCTAAATTTTTTTTTTTTTAGTGTACGACATAGATGTAGTGTGCGATGCCCAAGCCCGCCGAATGAAAGGCATTGTGGAGGCGAGCCGGAGGGAAGTTAAACGTCAACAGGATGCGGGGATAGCCCCTCCTCAAGGTGACTCTGATGGGAATTCTTCCGAAGACATTCCCGAGGGGGGTGCAGACGTCGTGCCGGATTACATGCCTGAGGAAACTCAGGATCAAGAGTTGGCCGCCCACGCAACTGATGAAGGCAATCAAGCAGGTCCTTCGACAAAGGGGAAGGAGAAGGTTGGGGAGTCTTCCGAACCAGCTGCCTTCTCCTGCGGAACTAGATCTCCTCGGCCTGCTGTAGTTGAGCCGAGTACCACTTCCCCGGATGCGGAAATTGCTAGGGAGCATCCGGACGTGACAGTTCCAGAGATTCTAATTTCTGCCGAACTGAACACTGCACCGTCTGGAAGTGGTACTAAAATGGGGCGTTCCGATCCAGATTTTGAGGACCCCACAGCAGACCTGAATACCCGTGGGAGGCAACCCAGAAAAAGAAAAGCCTCGTTCTCACCTGGCCGTCCGGCCCCTAAGATTCCTCGAGTAGTTGCTTTCGTCGAGTCGTCCTCGGATGAGGAGGGGGTAGCGGAGGCTGCTGAGAATGAGAGAACAATAGAGAACTCTCCTCCACGGGATCAGATGAGGGACGAACCTGGCATCCCCCTTAGTTCCCCTCAGGCAGTACCTACTGCTAGGTTCCCCGAAGCTAATCTTGGCAGTCCTGACCCTTCAGCCCAGTCTAGCGTACCTACCCCCGAGGCCATGTTGAAGGCTATGGCTTCGGGCCAAGCATATATAGGGGAGGATCGTTGGAGCGATCTCAGGGTCGGTTTGTTATCTGATCGGCTCTGCCATTTCTTCAACAACGCTTCTTATGTGAGTAACTCTTAAGACTTTCATATTTATCTCTTTTATTGCTACTTCATTTTTGTCATTTGTTATCGGCTCGTTGCAGATGGTAGCCGAGATAACTGAAGTCTGCCAGACTAGTGATGGTCAGACGGAGAAAATAAGGAGGCTTGAAGCCCAGTTGAAGGAGAGTGAAGATCGCCGTGCTCGGGCCGAACTGGCTTGTCAGGAAGGGGCCAGGTCGGGTCAGGTGCTTCTGGACCAGTGCTTAGCGCGTCAACTAGAGGCTGAACAGAAAGCATCTTTCACTTCTGAAGAGGCCCAAACCTTAAAAGACCAGTTGTTATCTACTCAGGAGGCTCTACTCCAGGCCGAGCAGACAGCTGAAGATGCAAAGTCCTCCTACGAGCGCCGGATTCAGGACTTGGAACGTCAAGCCTTGACGGTCAAGTCCATGTCGAAGGAAGCTAGGCTGGAGTTGGAGATTCAGGGGGTCGATCGCTTCAAAAGATCTCCAGCCTATGATGCTTTACTTCTCCGGGAATTTCAGAGGGGAATGGTCTCGGCCGGAGAATTTTTCAAGAAGAAGAACAGAGCAACTGATCGGGCCAGGGCCAACTAGAACCTCTCGCTCAGAAAGCATGTGGATACTTCTCTGGAATCCCTTCGCCTCCAGATGAAGACGTGGCGAGCATATTGCAGAAGTAAGGGAAAAGAGCCACATCCCATGCACCTGGAAGTTCCCACTGCTGATTCCTTCTCAACTTTTCACGCTTGTGAGAAAGTGGGGATCGACGGTGAGGCTTCTGATGTTGGGCCCGTTCCCGGGGTAGATTATAGCGCTTGGATAGATGACGACGCCCTGGAAGATGTGATTGTCTGGCCTTCTGATGACAGCCTCCTGAATGAGTACGTGATGGAACCGGACCCGAGCATTGGTGGAAGTAGTTCTCAACCGCCGGCATCTTCTTGATTAATTTTCTTTTTCTTTTTTGTAACAATTGTTTTTTTTTTGTAACAACCATTGTATATTCTTTCGCTCATATATAAGAAATCTATTCACTATTCTGTCTGTCCAGTTCCCCTGCATGATAAGTGTATAAACAAAAGAAAAACAAATGAAGCATAATTTGTTTGGTCACCTATACTCGGCTCATAGATCTTAAGAATTTTTGGAACTCTTAATTTCAACCAAGTGCTTGGCGACTACCAAAGTTAACCGAGTATCTTATTCAACTGGTAACTCGTTTATTAAGCCGATTATCTCATTAAACTGGCCGTTGATTTATTGGACCAAGTATCTTATTTAACTGGCAATTTTTCTTTTAAAGCCGAGTATCTTATTTAACTGACAACTTTTTTAAGCCGAGTATCTTATTTAACTGGCAATTAATTTCTCCGATCTTGTGAAGATCGTTTTACCCTAACGTTTCGTCGAGGCTCACCACAACCATACGTCAGGGTCCTTACACAAGTCACCTAGGACGTCTCCCGGTTTTGTCTGTGCAAGGTTTCGTCGAATCGTTGGTGGTTATGTTGACCAGCCAACACGACTGCGCATCTCACCAGTCTTCTTGGCGGCGCTCCGAGCAGTTTTCCGGTTATCCTGGTGCCTCGGTTTTGCCGTTTGGTTAAGAAGTGCGTTTGCACTGCTTAAACCAGGCGGACGCGCTATTCCAGCTTCTCAGCCCTTCAAGAACTACTTGTCCGCTCTCCCGCGGCCTCGTAGCGCATGATTATTTTTGAACGAGATTTGCTCGGACCGGTTTGTTTTAGGTGACTAAATTTAGTCTGCTTGTTCTCGGACGAGGTGGGCACTGTTGTTTTTGCTTTATTTGAGCATTCTTTATCGTGGATTTCATCGTCTTCAATGAATAACCTCTTTATTAGCAAACGGACTTTATTAGATAACAATAAGAGTTAGAAACCTCTTAACTTGACTATAAGTTAAAGCAAAGCTAAAATAACGTTAAACATGAATGAGTTTGTCAATGGTAGAAAATCTTGAGATACTGAGCGTTGCATGGTCGGGGTACTAAGCTGCCTTCTGGGTGAGCTATCAGGTAGGCTCCATGCCTTGCAACTCCCTTGATGATATACGGGCCTTCCCATTTGTCAGCGAGAGATCCTGCCGACTTGTCCTTAGTGTTCGGGGATACCCTTCTTAGCACTAAATCTCCGAGCTGGAATCTGCGCACACGAACATGGGAATTATAGTACCTTGCAGCCCTCTGCTGATACGCTGCGTTTCTCACTTGAGCTGCGTCCTTGATTTCTTCAAGCTCGTCTAAGTTCCGCTGCAACATGTTGACGTTGTGCTCGGGGCTGTATAGTTGCACCCTCGGTGACGTAAAGGTTATTTCCGTTGGGATTACGGCCTCTGTTCCGAATGCTAGTGCAAAAGGGGTCTCCCCTGTGGATGACCTGATAGTCGTTCGATATGCCCATAACACCTCTGGTAGTTTGTCTGCCCAACTGCCTTTCTTTGCTTCCAGCTTTGCTTTCAGTGTGTGCTTGATCACCTTGTTCACAGCTTCAGTTTGGCCATTGGTTTGAGGATGTGCAGGTGACGCATAGTAGTTTGCAATCTTGTACTCCTCGCACATTTCCCTGAACTTGCTGTTGTCGAACTGAGTTCCGTTATCCGTTATAATGATGCTCGGGATTCCGAACCTATATATGATGTTCTTCCTGACAAAGCTAGTGGTGTTCGCCTCCGTGATGTGCACCAATGCCTCTGCTTCTGCCCACTTGGTAAAGTAGTCTACTGCCACAATTGCGTACTTTGCTCCTCCCCTTGTTCCTGTGGGCATTGGACCAATCAGGTCGAGGCCCCACATGGCAAAAGGCCAAGGGGAAGTTAAGCTTTTGAGTAACTCCGGGGGTTGCCGAATGTCGTTTGCTATTCTTTGACATGTCTTGCAACTTTCCGTGAATCGTTGCGCTTCGGCAAATAAAGTTGGCCAATAAAAACCTTACCGAAGTACCTTGTGTGCTAGGCTCTTACCCCCAGTGTGGTTTCCACACACCCCACTGTGAACATCTTTCAGAATCTTGTAGGTTTCTTTTCCGGCAACACATCTTTGTAACACCTTTGAGAACCCTCTTCTGTATAGTTCTCCCCTTAGAATCGTGTACCGAGTTGACCTGTACCTGAAGCGTTTTGCCTCCACAGCGTCCTCCGGTAATATGTTTCTCTCCAAATACTCTCTAAGCTGGGTCGTCCAATCACTTGGACCTAACCGGATTTCTGACACCATGACCTCTTCAGATTCTGCCGTACTTGGTTTGGTCAGGTGGGCCACTGGTATTGCTTTCGACCTAATACTCATGGTAGCTGAGGCTAATTTAGACAAAGCATCTGCTTTTTCGTTCTCCTCCCGAGGGATTTGAAGGATCCTGTACGCCTTAAACTTTTTAAGCAAGCTCTTTGCAATGTCTAAGTAAGCTATCATATGCTCCTCCCTCGCCTGGTATTCATCCAGCACCTGGTTAACCACAACCTGGGAATGGCTGTATACCGCCAACTCATCTGCCCCCAATGCTATGCAAACTCTCAAACCAGCCAACAAAGCTTCATACTCTGCTTGGTTATTAGTTGCTTTGAAGTCGAATCTCATGGCGCATTCCACAGCATCCCCTTCTGGTGTTGTTATGACTATTCCGGCCCCACTGCCATGAGTGTTCGACGATCCATCCACATGCAACTTCCATTGGAACTTACTCACTTGTTCGCCTTCTATCATCCTTTGCACTTCCATATCTGGCTCGGTGAACTCTGCTATGAAATCGGACACCGCTTGTCCCTTAACTGCAGCTTTTGGGGTATATTTGATGTCAAATTCACTTAACTCAACCACCCATTTAGTCAATCTTCCCGACAGCTCTGGCTTTTGCAGGATGAGTTTTAGCGGGCAGTCGGTGTACACCTCTATTGCATGCGCTTGGAAGTACGGCCTTAGTTTTCTGGCTGCCGCGACCAGGGCGAGTGCAACCTTTTCGACCGGTGAGTATCTAGTTTCTGCTGGCAGCAACGCCTTGCAGGTGTAATATACCGGTTTTTGCACTCCTTCCTCCATTCGAATCAACACCGAACTTGTCGTTACCTCTGTGATTGAGAGGTATAAGTACAACGTCTCCCCGACCACCGGCTTTGAGAGGATGGGTGCTCGCCCTAAATACTCTTTCAATTTCTGAAAAGCAGCTTCGCATTCTTCACTCAATTCAAGGCCTTTTCCTTTCTTTATTGCTCTGAAGAATGGGGCGCATATGTCTGTCGACTTCGCTATGAATCTGTTAAGTGACGCAAGACATCCCGTTAGCCTCTATACATCCCTCAGCGTCCTTGGCGAAGCCATATCTTCCAACGCTTTGATCTTCTCGGGGTTCACCTCAATCCCTCTTTGATGTACCTAAAAACCAAGAAATCTCCCTGATGGCACTCCGAACACACATTTACTCGGGTTAAGCTTCATTTTATATCTCCTCAGCACTTCGAAGGTCTCCCTTAAGTCTTCTGAATGCCTCTCCGCTGTGACACTCTTGGTCAACATATCATCCACATAAACTTCCATGTTCCTCCCGATTTGCCGGGCAAAAATCCTGTTTACCAGTCTCTGGTAGGTTGCCCCAGCGTTTTTCAAGCCGAAAGGCATCACCTTATAGCAGTACAAACCCTGATCTGTGGTGAAGGCTGTCTTTTCTTCATCCGCTTTATTCATTCTGATCTGATTGTATCCTGAATAAGCATCCATGAAGCTCAACAATTCGTGCCCAGCTGTTGCATCCACCAGTTGGTCTATTCTCGGCAATGGGAAGCTATCTTTCGGGCAGGCCTTATTCAAATCGGTGAAGTCTACACACATTCTCCACTGATTATTCTTCTTCTTAACCAGCACCACATTGGCCACCCATTCTGGGTATTTGACTTCCCTTATCGATCCTGCAGAAAGCAACTTGCCTACTTCATCCTTAATGGCCACACTCCTCTCTGGATTGAACAGCCGTCTCTTTTGCACTACCGGTCGGAACTCTGGATTGATGGAGAGGCAATGTGATATCACTTTTGGATCTATCCCGGGCATATCTTCGTGGCTCCAAGCAAAAACATCCTTGTAATCCCTTAGTAGTGAGACAAGTTGGGCTTTTATACATTCACTCAAATTTGCCCCGACTTTCACCGTCCTGCCTGGATCTTCTGGGTCCAATGCCACCTCTTCGGTCGGCTCATCTTTCTTAGCTTCGGGCTCCTCTCTGGGATCCAACTCAAAATCCTTCGGTACTTCTGATTCTTCAGTCTCATCGGTTATCAGCTTGGTTGTCACATTGTATACCTGGTTTACTTCCCTGTCCTTGTATACTGACAAATTTGCCCTTCGAGCCATTTCTTGTTATCCTTTGACCATTCCAACTCCAAACTCCGTTGGGAACTTCATCATTAAGGCATAAGTCGCCGTCACCGCCTTAGCTTTATTCAAGAACGGTCGGCCCAATAGGGCGTTGTACGGCCAATTTTCTATGTCGACGACTACAAAGTCGAGTAACACTGTCTTTTGGCAAGGAACCTTCCCAACCTTCACCGGTAATTTTACTGTGCCGAGCGACCTTACCTCCACCCCGCCAAATCCTCTAAGAGGTGTAGGAAAAGGCTGCAGGTCTTTCCTGTCCAGCCTCAGCTGGTCATAAACTTCTGCACTCAAAATATCCGCTGAACTTCTATTGTCGATCAAAATCCGATGGACCTCCCTATGGCCAATATGTGCGCTGATTACCAGTGCATCGTTCGGTCTTACATCTACTCCATGTGAGTCAGCCTCTGTGAATATGATGGGATCCCAGCCTCCCTTGATCCTTTTTGGGTCGGGTTTAATAGAATTGACACCTAGATCTCTTCTAGCCTCCACGGCTTCCAGAATTTCCTGGGTCCTCTCCCTATTACTTTTGCCCGTTGATGGTCCACCAAAAATCGTGTTGATCGCTCCTTCATCCTCAGCTTTCTTGGGGCTAAGTTTTCTTGCCCGACCATCCTGTCGGTTATCTCTCTGTCCGTCTACCTTGTCGGTTTTCCTCAAGACGATATCTTTCAAGTGTCCTTCCCTGATGAGGGTCTCTATGTGATCCCTAAGTTGAAAACACTTGGAAGTTTCGTGTCCATTCTCCTTATGGAACCTGCAATACTTGGTGGTGTCCCTCCGGGCATAGGATGACTGCCTAGGAGGTTCTTTAGACATGTTCTTCTCCTCCAGAATTGCCAGAATTTCCTCTTGATCCTTCCTCAGTGGGGTATAGTTTGTATATCTGCCTTGGAACTTCTGCCGCGGCTGATCTGTCTTCGGATCATATGCCCGACGACCATCCCGACTATCCCGTGTCTTATTCTTTTGTTTATCACCTTTCGCATCGGGCGTCTTCGCTTGGTCCTTGGCTTTAGACCCTTCCGGGCGTCCGCCATGCATGAAGTATCCTCCCGTGGCGATTTCTTCTTCCTCTGCCAAGGCATAGCCCCCAGCCATATCCATCATGTCAGCGTAACTGGTTAGACGAGCTCTTCTCAGGTCAAATGACAGCTGACCATTCTGGAGGTTATTGATGAACGCTGCAATTATAGCCTCGTCGTTTGCATTTCCAATCTCAGACACTTCTTGACCGAATCTTCCCAAATACTTCTTAAGTGACTCATCCTTTCCTTGCTTAAGTTGAGACAAGTGGGCCACTGACTTCTTTCTGTGCACATTCCCGAGGAACTGCCTTGAGAAAGCCTTACTCAGCTCGCTGAAGTTACTTATGCTGGCCGTTGGTAACCTGCCGAACCACCTAGAGCCCAGATCCCCAAGAGTTTGAGGGAAATTTAAGCATAGTAGGGCATCATTGTAAACATACTGGGCCATGGCACTCTTGTATCTTCTGACATGTTCCTTAGGGTCCGTGTCCTTTTTGAATTGCTCTACATGTGGCATTCTAAACCTCTCCGGGAATGGCGTCCTCAGGATCCTATTGGTGAAAGGGCTCCCGGATTCATCATCTGACAACTCGTTACGCCCGTATCGCCTGACTAACGCATCCATTTGTCGGCGGTTATTCTCCACTTCCCGTGTCAAACTCTGTATGAGTATATCTCTGTCTCCCTCCGGCTCCCCCACAGCATTGAAATTCTGACTTATAGTCAGTTTTTGGCCTCTTTATTCCGGATTCGATTCTCTTTGATCCCGATTTAAGCCGTGCAGCCGAACTGTGCCCCTTTGGCGCTTGTGATGATAATTCTGCTCACTCTCTCCCGAGGACGACGATCGATCTCTCCGATGAGTACGCCTCCTTGGACGGTCTCTATCCCTTACCGTCTGGTCATGACCATACCTTCTGTCCGAGTCATTCTCCTCTCTACGTTCTCCGCTTCCCCTGGTTGGCCTTTCAGAAAAAATCATCGGCCTGTCAATCGGATCACGGCTTGCCTTTATGGGTGCATCAGGCGTTCGTATCACCACTGTGGAGCGCAACCTCGTTGCTTGCTGATTTGGAGCAGAAAGATTGTGAGGTGACAACAAGCCTTCCGTGGTGGAGAGATCAACCCCTTGCCTTGCAGCGACTGATATAAGTTGCTGCAAGGAAGCGCGGAATCGTTGCGCAATCTCTTCGTTAGTTGGAGGAAAACGCTGAATGCCAGCCGGGGCAGTTGACTGATCTGCCGTTGCCAAGGTTACATCTGCAGTGTTAAGGGTGGCATCATCCTCCAATTCATTGATTGGCAATCCTTGACTATACCTGGAATCGCTACCATCTCCTTCGCCAGCCATTGTCACAAGTTTTGTTTGATAGCCCCTCCTTCTAGCGCCAATTGTTGATGGTGATTTTTCGTCGTCACTATCAACGAACTTGTATCAAGCGAAAATAAGAACAGATAAGTGTAATACCGCAAGAAAACAATAAATCAAGAGATACAAATATGTGGTAAAAACTCCTTTTAACTGGGGAAAAATCCACGGGTTGTTGCTTGAGCAACAAAGTCAAATCCACTATGAAAAATTCAATTACAAAGTATTTCTCTCTGACTTCTCCTGCTAATTCTCTTCTCCCCATTATGTTTCTTACCGGGGTATTTATACATGTTATTGCTAGGGTTTATGGTTGTGCTAGGGTTTTGTGTTGTGATACCCGTATTTTGTGTGATTTTCTAGTTCTAATTGAAGTCTGTCTCTTTATGGAGTTTATCCTGTTTCCTGTTTTGACTGAGTCCGAATCTGCGTCGGATTCCTCGCCATTTATCTGCGGGAAATCTGTTTGCCTTTCAATTGAACTCTGATAGTCGTATCGTTGCTTATTGTGGAGTTGCTTGCTTCTGATTCCATCCATATGTTTATGAAGTACTCGTCTTCATTATCTGATCCCGAGTATGCCCGAGTATGCCCGAGCCGGTTTCTTCGTCTGTGGTCGAGTTGCTTTACTCTTTGCCGAGTAAATTCCCTTGGGGAATTTCTGCCCTTTAACGCTTGACTTTTCTCGACTTTGCTTACGTGGCCCCTTACTGTAATGACGTGTCCTTAATGATTATTTTTACATATAACAACCATCTATTATTGAAATTAGAGGGACTAAAAGAAAAAATTATAAAAATAACAATAATGGTAAAATTGTATTTTTATATATTCTGTTATAGTTGACCGTTAGTTTTTAGTCAAATGGACTAAAGTGATGTATTTTGAAAAAATAAGGGACTAAAGTGACTAATATGTCAAAGACGTTTAAAAATGTGACAATTCATAAAAAAGTGAAGACTTTAATGATAATACCCCTAATTTTTGGGAAGGGGGACCATGGCCCCTACCAGTCCTCTCTTGATCCACCACTACTCTCAATCTGTAGATACTATAGGGTGCTGTTTATATCTATTTTAAAACATGTTTTCTATTTTTGAAAACAAAAAACAGCCGTAAAGGTGTTCTTTATTTGTTTGTTTGTTTAGGGTCTGTCCTGTAAGCGTTTTTCAGCGACTATTTTTCGAAAATAAAAATGAAAATGAAAACAGTGTTTTTTTTTTGTTTTTCGAATTCTGAAAACGCGTATGGTAGCATATACGGGAAACTGTATCCTGAAATTGAAAACAGTAAAAACGCGTCTGGTAGCTTCACTGAAAGCTGAATTCTGAAAATGAAAACAGTAAAAACACCTCTGGTAGAATAACTGAAAAATATCAAAAATTTTAATTTTTCTTATATTTTTTCTATTGCAATTTTTAATTTGAATAATAGGGAGTTAATAATTCATCTCAAATAATTATCAAATAACTCATAATTTAAAAATTGTTGTAAAAATAAAGAGAAAAATATAATAATGAATCAGAGAAGAAAATTGATTCACCGAATACATACATATATACATATACATATATATATATATATATTGAATAAAAGTGAGTCACCAGAACATTACATATGAAATTCAGTAAACTGGAGTTAAGTTAACAAAATCTAGAGTTAAACGTGCTACCAGTAAACTTATATCTCCACATTTAGCAAACATACCAACAAGACTAGTTCCTACAAACTGATTAACACTAACTTCACTCTTGATAATCAATGCATGATATCTTCTTCCCAGTTCAAGACATCTTTCATTGCTACAAAATTTTAAAACACCAATCACAAAACGTCTATCTAGTAAACTCCCTGAAGAAGAACATGTAGGGGCATCATTAGTACACACATCGTCACTGCAATCATCATGAGAAGTACCATTACCTGTAAAATAACTATTTTTAACCACACTCTTTTCAACATCAATCACATATCCAGCGTAGTTAATTGGAATCAATTGTTGAAACACCAATTCGTTTAGGACTTCTATCGAACCGTGTATATACAACTTTTGAAGGAATAGGTTCACTAGCCATAGATGTCATTGGGAAGCTGGAATTTTTAAGCTTGAATGAGTCTTTTACACTGGAAGTGGAAGGAAAGGAAATTGAAAAGCTGGTATTCAAACAAAGTTCAGTAAAATTTCAAGGAAAGGAAATTTTTAACTTCGCTGGATAACTAATAAGTGGACTCAGCGAAGAAGAAGAAGAAGAAGAAGAAGAAGAAGAAGAAGAAGAAGAAGGAGAAGAAGAAGAAGCCGATCAGAGGCGGAGAAGAAGAAGAAGAAGCCGATCGGCGGTGAAGAAGAAGAAGAAGAAGCCGATTGGCGGTGAAGAGGCGAAGAAGAAGAAGAAGATGAAGAAGAAGCCGATCGGCGGCGAAGAAGAAGAAGAAAAGGAGTTTGGAAAAAGATGAAGAAGAATAGTGACAGGAAGATGGAGAAAAGTAAGAAAAAAATGATTTTTTTTTATAAAAAATAAAGTGAAAAAAAAAGAAAAACGAAAAACAACTTTCAGATGTTTTTCAAAATTTTCACTTTTAACACTAATTGTGTTTTTCAATTTTTTTTTATTTTCGAAAATAAAATGAAAAACGGTTAAACGAACGCGAATTCGAAATCGTTTTTAAAAAACAAAAACGAAAACAAAAAAAAAACAGCTGCAGGACGGGGCCTTATCTGTTTCAAAAATGAAAAACAATGGTTTTAAGTTTATAACTAAAAAGTTGAAAATAATACTATATTGTTTTCTATCGTTTTCAAAACAGGTTTTCAAAATCAACCACAATTTTCTCTTCAAACAACTATATTACGTATTTTGGAAAACAATAATATCTAACATATTTACATTGTTTTCTGATTTGAAATTGATACCAAAGAAGCCCTAAAATTTTAACTACTTAAATTAATCCTAATTATCGTACATATAGTTTGATAAGAGTGGTGGAAAAAAAAAAGAAGGGAAAGAAAATAAAGGAGGATTATTTTTTTTTTTCTATGTTAAAAAATATATATGTACCATCAATTTCCAAAACCGAATAAAATAGAAAAAAAAATTCAATAACATCATATTTTATTGATATTTTATTCCTACGAAGTTAACAAAGTGTTAGAATATTTATATACAATTATTACATCCTATATAATAGTTATAAGCATTCTATCGTTTTTAATAAAAACAATCATTCATTTTTAATAAAAAGTTCAAGTTGATTCGAATAAGGAATAAGGAGTCTATTAAAACATACCAAGATTATTAATCCGGTATATCAACTCTCATAAAATAATATAGCTATTCTATCGAAAATAAAATTCATAATCTAGATATTTATAAAATACAGATGATGAAACTCAAATTCGATCCCACAACTTATATAATAGGAGAGGTGTACACCACCTATGGTAGAAGTGAACGTACACATTCTATCATTTTAAATGAACTTAATATATTCTTATCATTAAGGGGTTCATATGACGTGTAATGCATATTCTCTATTATATGCTCAAAATGGAAGTCCACGCTAACTAATCTTTAGCTTCTTTTTTTTTCTTTTCTATTTTTAAATATCATAACTTTATATAAATCAAGTGTGATTGATGGTGAGTTGATAAAGATTATTGTTATTATAATCGATTATTGTGGTTTGAAAGAGAGAGCACATAAGGTGGTAAATATCAGTTCTTGCTAAATCAAGAAAAAAAAGAGGCTAGGGAGCACTTGGACTTAATTTGTTTGGTCACTTGAGAAATAAATATGTGGATGGTGGGTTTGACTTGTTTTAAAAATTAAAATAAGATTCTAACACTTGTAGAAAACGATTGTCCCACTTTGTAGTGGAGAAAACACGTAATTGCAATCTTGTTATTGGGTTTGTCTACTCTAAATTATGTATAAACAATATGTTATATGTTATATGTTAATGGAAATTTTAAGAGAAAACACTATATGAAGAATGAGTACATCATATTACTGTATTGTTAATGGGTAGTATTTATCAAAAGTAAATATTTTCTTTAATTTAATTATTTGTTTTTATTTTTCAAATCCTTGAATTTTATAAATCGATTAAAATCTAAAATCTAGTTTTCACTCCATTAATAATACAGTTTATATCGAAGCTAAACTCTAAAAAGTAGTCAATTTAAAAAAAAATTCATTCAAAAACTTTGTATTCCTTGACAATTTGACATTATAATCATAGTCATATAAAAAAAGGAACCTTAGTCAACCCCATATATATATATATATATATATATATATATATATATATATATATACACTTTTTGTAATAGTTTTGTTACCATCCCATCTCTAATTGCAACTTATGTTCCGATTCATAATTAATATGGTAATCACATCCACGTTCAATTGACATGTACTTTATAGGACAAGGTTATATGAAATATATCATAATTAAGGTACGTAAACTTGTTGAATTCAACTTTCACATCATGAATTGAATCACCTAATACAATTGTTTTATCGATCTACGACTGAATTATATACCATATGTGTTATGACATGAACGCACACTATGTCTAAATGTCTGATTCCTCTAAACATGAGCCTAAATTTCAACACTCAAAAAAGGTGACCGTCGAGAACGGTTCAAAAGGCATCGAAACTATTCTAATGTAGACAAGTAAAGAATTCAATGGCTGTAAATCCGTGAAACATTCACAAGTAACCCTTCAAAAATAGAAAATATTGCATGATAAACAAAAATGATCGTCATAACCCAACACATTACAAAAAAATTGCGAAATACATATTCATAGACATACAATAATACAAAAAACAATAAAAACTAATGAAATACAGTATACGATATTAAAAACAACACTAAATCATTGAAACGGTAAAAAAAATCACCTTCAAGGTTTTGAGAGTGAGCTAAACAAGATTTATACTACCAAATCTAAGATTTTTTGTTGGATCTTTTAGATCGAAATCGTCAAACTCCTCCAAGGATTTGTGAGCACTTTGGTAGTGATATTGATTCAAAATGATGGGTTGGTAATTTGGTATAGTAAGAAGAAAGAGAGTGGAAAAAGTAAGGAATGTTATTCTCTAAAATTATTTTGTCAAAATTGATTTATATATATATATATATATATATATATATTCTTGAAAATTGGCTCGTATTCCTATATGATCCATACCGAATTCAATTGAACAGAAGTGGTCTAGACGAGTCTGATTGGTACTAGTGAGGTCTGAAAGACATATTTGGGATGCGTGAAGCTTCAAGAAGGCGCATAGGAGTAGAGACTTTGGCTCCAAGTATGCTTTGGCTCAGAGCAAACATAAACTTTGGCTCAAAGAATGTGGTTTTGGCTCCAAGTAATTGCAATTGATAAATAGGGTGGCTTATGCCTGAAATATCTAAGAGCAGAGAGACACCTGGAAAAATTAGAGAGTGAGTGAATCCAAAAAGTGAGATACCCGAGAGATTTGGAGGGAAACCATAGGGATATCTAGGGGTTGAAGATCTAGGGGATATTAAGGAAAGATCCAATGGGAGATTCAAGGAATATTCGAGGGAGAGATCTAGGGAAAGGATCCGGGGGATATTTAGGGAACACTTAAAGGATATTCGGAAGACACTCAGATGGACCTTAAGAAATCGAGCTGTGAGCTTAAGGTTTGGTTGAATGCCCGGTTGTGAGGTTGAGACTTGGCAAGGCTGAGTTGTAATTAAGATTTGAGGTTTGAGAGAGTATATTGAGTGTGTACTGTACAATTGTAACAATTTTCTATAGGGTGAATATTTTTCTAACATTCATATTATTTTATGTGTTTTGAGACGTTAATTGTTTGTGGCCTATAATAGGTATACACTTTCCCGTCCAAATTTTCTCATATATTTTCTCATATATATATATATATATATATATATATATTTTTCTTTTCTAGTTAAGGTTAAAGTGATAATTGATAGAAACTTTGGGTGTTATCTCTAGGTATCCCGTGGAAGACGCAGCCTTTTAGATATTTTTGGTTTGAAAAAAAAAATGACTAGTAGGGGAAGAGAGCACGTATGCGGAGGCTGGACACTAGGGTGAGGTGTAGCCAATGAGACGCTAGGTATAGATATATACAAGTTAGATCTGGCCTAACACACACGTCACACGTGGCGCAATGCAGTGATAGGAATATATCTTCTTCTGATCTCCCCCACTTGCGTCCCTTTGATTTCCTGTGGACCCCACCTCCCATGCCATGCTTTTGTTTCTCATGAGTCATCATGTGCATGGTCATGCATGTGGCATCCCCATCACTTTGTGCTCTGTCCTGCACTCTTGTATTTTCTTTTGTTTTCTTGCTATTTTTATTATTTAATTTTTACCATTTCCTTAACTTATTTTTAAAAGAATATATAATACTAAAAAAAGATAACTCAAAACATCAATCTTCGTGAAAGATGTACTGTATCAATCTTTACTAGCCATTAATATCCATTAGACTGCAATCTTATGGTTTTAAAAAATCAACATTTTTACAAATAAAAATTATATATATATATATATATATATATTATTTTAAATATGAATCAAAGACTTGTCAGAACTTATACAGTATAACCATCACAAACATAGAATGAAATATGTATCTAACAACTATACAACTCCTTTACAGTAGATAAATTCATTTTTCTTTACTAACAAATGCATTTATTTCCGACTTTTTTTTTTATAAGTGTTAAACTCTATGAATGCATCTACTTGTACAATATTAGGAATAATATTTACTATAAGTATTTATAAAATACACATAATAAGATGATAATACATTAATACCCAACTAATATGGATGAGAAGATATATTATAATTAATACTAAAAAAATGATGTGCATACATATTTATTTCATGATATTATCATTTATGGGGTAAGAATACATCAAATGTATGTCCCTATGAACTTTTTCAAATTGTGTTTTTTCTCATAAATTTTTTATTCTTGTAAGCTAAATATGAACTTCTTATACACAATTATTAGATTCTATGCAAACGAAATTGTGACCAAAACCAACTAGGAAAAAATATACTATTTTTTCGTAAAAAACAAACAAAGAACGTAATTGATATAAATTATGACATTCATTGAAGTAAACATTAACAACTGACAACACTTTAACCTTTTTTTTCCTTTTTTTTTGGTGGTCACAAATAGTGAACTTTTTCTCGTCAGTTGCAAATTATAAATTTTTTATAAATATCGTTAACATCATTGAGTTTTTTACATGAAGGAAATTGACAACCACTACTAACACGACTTTTTATTTTTAATACACAGAAAAACCATTAATAAATTGTCAAAACTGTACTAGGTCACTTAACTAGGTGGAGTAAAAGCAATCATGAAAATTTTGAAACAAAATAGAACAAGTTTGAATTGTGAGGCTTTTTTTTTAATACTTATCTAATGGGATCTATAGTGACAAATACTTTAAACAGGGTTAAGATGTATATTTTCATAATCGAAATAAGTGAACTCCCAATATTACAGCTTTATAAATGATGAGATAATATATAAGTGTCAATATTTTAAATGAAAAGTGAAAGTCTCCGAAGTCTCGCTTACCAAAACAATGAGCCTATGAGTCTTTGTGTTTTAAAGCTCTTACCTTTTTTTAATATTTATTTATTATTTTAAGAAATGTATAGGTTTTTAAATTATAACGACATAAACTGATTTAATATAATAATTAATGATTTCTTTTAAAATAACATTATAATTAAGGATTTATCTACCTTACAAAATTTGTATAGTTAAATGGTAATTATGAGAGTGATTTAATTTTATTTTTGAACCATTAGATTAGAAGTAATTAATGATTAGTAACCATCCTTGTATATAGTTGCATGACACTTGATTTGAGTGTATTCGAAAATTGAATACGGTGATTAGATGATTGAAATAGTTACAAGTATGAAACAAGCTTGAAGTAATAATAAAGTATTGTAATTAGAGTTGAATAGAACATAAGTATACGTATTAATATAATTTCATCAGTGTGTTGAATATGTACCATTAGATTTACATACTTTGATTTAAAATGTATTCATTTATCAAAATTTATATATATATATATATGGCAGTGCTAAAAAAAAATAAAAATGACTAAATGCCTATTGAATAGAGAAGTAATTAGAAAAACAGAAATGGAACAATCTAGAATGGAAACAACAACAAGAAGATTGGCATAAAAGTTAACCTAATCAAGTGAATGTCGGTTGCGCACTCACAATAAATTACTTAAAAAAAATGGAGTGGTGGCATTGTCGGTTACTTGCTTACTTAATTGCAAAAAACAAATAATTAACATGGCTCTTGGAAATGGAAGCGTTTAAGTGGACATTGTAATCAGCTAACACGTGTTTTCTGGTGGGGTCCCTGAGTGTGATCTTCGTCTTTAGCTTTGAAAAGATATATTTGGACGGCTGGAGATAAGTCAGATAACAACTGCTGTTACTATTTACTACGTGTCTTGTTAAGCTTTAATTGAAATATTAAACTAAACTTGGCACTGCTTAGGCAATCTCCACTGGTTTTCAAGTTTTTCTCAGGTTTGAAGATTGAAAATGAAATGTTCATTAAATATTTTATCTCTATAATTTTATTACTCCGATTATTCTACATTTTACGGTATTTAAATAATAAAATATTATTATTTTATTTTATAAATAATATTTTAAGTTTTTTTTATTAAATTTTTTTTTTATTATCTTATCAGATAATAATTTATTCACTTTTATTACATCTAAAACTTTCTAATCTTTTTTATTATTTGTCGCATCTAAATATTTTACATGTAATAATTCTAATAAACAAATGTTAACCTTTCGGTTTTAATATTATTTTCATTGGTTTTATTTTTATATTCAATGCACTTTTTTTCCGTTGTAATATTTTAATTTAAAAATGTTAATGTTATTATTTGGTTTTACTAAATTATTTTGAGTTAATTATTATGATATATGTTAATTACATATAAAATTGATGATTTGAAAACATATATGTTTTAAATTAAAATACTTATTAGTTCATTAATAAAAAATTTAAAATTGTACATTACCTCTTAGTAGAGTTGATAGTGCACATCCCTTCCACATAAGTGGTGAGATGTTCAAATCCCACAATACGCATTTTACAAGTATCTGTGAGAAGTTTTCTTCTCGAGTTGTGGGAGTAGTTATCTCCCGCTATGAGAGTAGTTATTCAGACCGCATATGTATTGTTTGATCTTAACAGGCCCCGGCTGTCCTATTATAATAGTTCTTATAATACTTCAAAAAAAAATTAAAATTTAAAAATAATTATAATATAGTCAATATTATACTCGATTGAAAGGTCTCAACAAAATATTTATAATGATATAATTTTTATACTTATTACATTTATAAATTAAAAAATATATATAATTAATTGAGTTTAATTAAAAAATGTGACAAAGAAGTTAGGAAGAAAAAAAAATAATATTATTTTAATGAAATAGTGAAATGAAGATCCAAAATTGGAACTTCAATTTTGAAATACTTAAACAAATCTTCATTTTAGAGTCTTTATTTTGAAGATTGGTTGTAGTCAATCTAGTCTTCATTTTGAAGAAATGAATATCGGTTGAAACAAATTTCTTTCATTCATTTATTCATTAACGGGGAGCAATCTTATTTGTATGCTTAATTAGAAATAAATACATTTACAAAATACTAATAGAGAATAAAAAAATTAAAATAAAATTTAATTTTAATACAGAGGGAGAAGAAAACTCAATACACCCAAGATTTTCTACATCGAGGAAAGGAAGTCATTTACAAATCTTATAGGTTGCAGCTAGAGCCGGTTCTGACATTACTGAGGCTCGGGTCGAAAATGGTGAAAATGTAAAAAATTGGCCCCCTTCAAATGTTCTATAGCAACATTTGGAGGGGGCCGTCCCGCTGTTGAGCATTCAAGCAACTGGATTCAGCAAGTTCACCAGTGCGGCAGTCCCGCTATGCTTATCCGGCTATCCAGTAATATTGTTTTTTTTTTTATTCTGGAAAATACAATATAAAACAAAAGTTAACAAACAATTAAATAAAAATTGAATATGTTACCGGAAATATCATAAAAAAATAGATCATTTAAATTTACAAACAAAACACATTTAGATTATTAGAATAGAACATTAAAATAAGTATTAAATTATAAATAGAAATTATAGAAAAATAGAATACTAAAATAGAAATTACAAACAAAAACAAAATTATAAATTACCTGGACAGTGAGACTGTGAGAGAATGAGAGTATGAAACTGAGAGTAAGAATTGGGATCTAACAGTCTGAGATGAGAGATTGGGAGAATTTAGTTATAAAAAAATGGAAGAATTGAGAATCAGAGATATGAGAGAGAGAGAGAGAGGTGTGACTGTGTGAGGTATTGAGGTGAGTAAAGAGGTGAGTAAAGGATGAGTAATTATTAAAAGAAAATAATAAAATTTGTGTAATTATTAAAAATGGAAAGGAGCTGTTTTTTTTTTACTTTTAAACTACATGCAGCCGTCTTTTTGTCTGGTGCCTACAGCTCATTGCCCGAGAATAGCCTATTATATTAATGTTTGGGCCATGTGTATTTGAACTTATCACAGGCCATTTTTTAACACATCACAGACCCTTTTTTAACACATCACATATACTGATTTCATGTTTTTGAAGGCCCTCAAAATCTTGGGTCCTGGCCGGCGCCCCTGGAGCCCCGGCCCAGGGCCGGCTCTGGTTGCAGCTAAGATTGTTTCTTATTATGAAACCAAATATTATCGGGAGAGTCGACCCTCGTCAATAGCATATACCATTTTCTTAAATGTTGGTGTGTGCAATACTGCAATGTCTTGGTAAGTCAATCTGAAAGATTATCTATTTGTTTGACATCGATTTGTTTGTTTGCAAAATATGGGAGCATCTCCCACCATATCTTTATCTCTATCTCTAAAGTAGAGTTTCAAAAATGAATATTCTTTTTAGATTCCATCTTTAAAAATTTTTCACTCCCACTACACTCTCTATCCTTATTTATATCTCTATCCCTACTTCTATTTATATCTTCTAATAACTTACATTATTATTATTATTATTATTTACTTTCTTTATTATTATTATTATTATTATTATTTATAAAAATATAATGTTTTATTAGTGTATGATTTTTTAATAACTAATTTTTAGGTTCTAACATTTTCAACTAATTTTCCCAACCTACTTATTTCTTTTTCTAATATTTTTCAACTAATTTTCCCAACCTAATTATTTATTTTCTAACTTTTTCAATCAGTTTTTAATTTAATTTTTTCACCAAAATATAATAGCACCCAACTATGGACAACTTGTGTCTTTTTGTATAATCGTTTGATAAAGAGATGTTAATAATATACGTGGATGAATATGTTACTATTATGAATTATTACATTAATTTAGTATAAACAAAGAATCAATCAGCTGTTGTCTTAAAGTAATTAAATTTATTTTGATAAAGAGAGGTTAATAATAATGTTGCAATTTTTTGTTTTTTTTTTCTATCCTTATTTTGATATTTTTATGTTATTGTAATTTTTAATATTAATATTTTTTATTTTAATACTATGTTTCTGTTTTTATTTTATTACTAACTTATAATTATTAATATGTAATAAAAGATTTTTTTTATAACATAATAGTTTTTTTTAAAGAAAATTATAACAAAATAATAAAATGAAAATGAGGAAAGCATAATAAAAAATTATTAATTAATATTCAATATTTGTCTCATTTTAAAGATCTAGATGAGACATTTCTAATGGTATAATTTTTACATTAATAAAGCTTATAAATTAAAATTTATTATACATTAATTGAAGTTAATGAAAAGGTAAAAGGGTACAAATGGCATAAAAAATATTGAAAAGTGAATTTAGAGTATAAGATTTGGTACTCTAAATTTAGAGTATCAGTCTTAGAAACTATAAAAAAATTTATTGAAGACATAATTTTGGAGTATGGTGGGAGCAACCCATACTCTAAAATTTCTTAGAGACATAATTTTAGAGTATGGTGGGAGATGCTCTAGAGCCTCCTCTTTGGCGTAGGGACGCACGAGCCTTCTTATGGATCTCCATGCATCTCTCACTTAAGTTGAGTTTTTATAATAGATTTCCACCGTCTATTTCTAATTTTGTTTAAAAAAAATGTTCACATAATTATCCAGATGGATAATGCAACTTTTTTTTTTAATAAATGAATCATAAACCTGATAGTGGGTCGAATCGAATTGAATACGTGTAGAGTTGTAAATGCCTCGACTTAAATTTTACTCAATCAAAACTCACCCGTTAGCTTATTGGTTTTGAAAATGAAAACCCAAATACATTCGATATTTTATGGGTAACCCAAAATCGATCCATTTAACCTGTTGTATGGGGAATTTTAATCAGCTTAACACGTCATCACAGACAAACATGAATTGAATGTCCACGTCACCAAACCATGTCATCAAAAAATTAGCAAAAGACACGTGGCGACACTGTGTTCAGCAACAATCCCCAGTCACTAGACTTGTTCGCCAACACATGAACTAGGTCGCCTAACTCATGACAGCTCGCTAAAGCAACCTTATGCTGCGAGCGGGATCAACTCGCCACACAAGCAAGATTCATGACACACGATATCTTTGGTGAATCACTAACAATTCAGAAATCCACGAAGACCAGTCTAAAATAAGGAAAGGCAATCATCTTCATAATGAATAAGCCAACGAGAAACAAATGATTCTGAAAATGTGGAAGATTGACTTCTAGAAGGAAAAAGCTCGCTATATAAGGCTAGAAAATCATCAAGATACGATCCTTCTAGGATCTTGTGTCAACACGATGTAGTAGTCAAAAAATGGGCCTACGGCTCATCAGTCAGACCCATAGTCAAAAAGGTCTAAAATGTGACCCAATCCTCCTATTTGATAGCAAAAGCCTAGGTCCAATCAGTCCTAACGCTTGACCTGGCCCACCTGATCAATGAGTCAATCCAAAACGTGGTCAAATGAGCCATTTAATAACCTTGACCACTGAAAATAAACAACCGTGTGTCTAATACAACCTAGAAGAAGCGGGGTGAGGGAATGGGTTGTTAATCAATTATTAACAATTTTTCGATTAGTGAGTATTAATCACAATTAACCCAACACAAACATATAACAAAAATCAAGTAAAGATGTGGATAGTAAAGAAAATTTGATTTTTATGTGGAAACCCTCCAAAAGGGAAAAACCACGGGACTAGCTACGCTAGCCACTTGAGCCACAGAAAATCCACTATATGATAAGAAGATTACACCCTCAAGTAATACACGAACACTCACTCTCGATAACCTCAAGCTATGGACACTACCACTAGCCACTTTTGGTTCAATCCCTATTGATATCCCTCAATCCACTACTCTTGGCGTGAGCACCTCCTAATCTACCCCACAAGCCTTTTACAGTGGCATTTGGCAACCAATGCTTGCCAACCAACCTTTGGTTGCAAGACTTCACTTGCTTCTGCAACTTCACCTAGAAGCCCCAAGATTTTGACTATTTGAAGAGAATTATCTAGGTGTGAACATATAAATGATGCTACCGACGAGATTGATCGTCCAAGTTGAATGATGCATTATGGGCGTATAGGACGACTTTCAAAACTCCAATCGGCATGACTTCATTCAGGTTAATATTTGGGAAGGAATGTCATCTCCCAGTGGAATTAGAGTACCATGCTTATTGGGTGATTAAGTCGCTCATTTGACCTAGATCAAACGGGAGAGCAACGAAAGTTACAACTCAATGAACTTGAAGAACTTCGTGATAAGGCATATGAGAATGTAAAACTCTACAAGGAAAGGTCGAAAAGAGTACATGACAAGATGATCATCCGAAAAGATTTACAACCGGGAATGTTGACCCTCCTTTTCAACTCATGGCTAAGAATGTTTCTGGAAAAGTTAAAGTCAAGATGGTTTGGTCCAAATCGAATCAAGGAAGTTTTCCCCTATAGAGCTGTCGTACTAGAAGATTTAAGAAATGAGAATACTTTCAAAGTTAACGGGCATCGAGTTAAGCCATACTTGCAACTGATCAAAGAAGCAAGAGTGCTAGAGCAAATCGAGCTTACAGAGCCATAGAGCTCTCATGCGTCTTGCCCAGACGTTAGCTGCAGCGCTTGGTGGGAGGCAACCCACCTAGGTACACTCTACCTTTTTATATAGTAATTTAAATATTTAAGCTTTTTATTATATATTGTTTAGTCTAAGAGTGTTATTGCATTGTGATTAGTGAATAGGATGTTATTAATATTTGTTTTTGTTTAGTGGTGGATTTTTAGGATTGTATATGTATGATAGTAGAATATTTAGGTTGTTTATAGTAATAGTGTTTGTTGTTCATACAACCAAACCTTCGAACTCGTGACCATGTTCTTTAGTGTTTAAAACATTGAAGGTAATGTTGAGTTTATGTTTGGGGGTGTGGGCATAGTGTTGCGAAATGAGCCTGTCACGAACTAAATTTTATTTTATGTGATGTTTTGTGTTGTTGAGGAGAATCGTGCGTTGCAATAATTTCTCAGTATCAGATAACTTAGTAGCAATCTATGATTGATCATACTATTTGAGTTAGTCCCTTTTCTCTTTATGACTTAGTGAATGAGGTTTTGTGCAAAAATGCTAGGATCAATAGTGGAGACTACCGAAGTGAGAATTGTGCCTAACTTTCATATTTTGAGGGTTTTTGTTTCTACTCTTCCAATCACTTTTTGAAATTTTTTTGCACTTACGTCAATCTCAACAAGCATAATACATATTGAATGCCATTGAACATACATGTGGACTGCTTACTAAAATTTGTATTCCCCTATTAGATAGACTTTGAATATGATTTTAGGCATTATATGCTCTTAATCTCCAAATAAGCCTAAACTCATATCTCCAAGAAAGGATTGCAAGGTCAAAACACAAGCCACTCCCACTCACTCCATGAACACATACCACACCATAGTCATTGATCATGTGTAGTGTACAACACATAGAAAGGCAAGACATAAAGCTCATAATTATTTAATAGCGTGCACTGAGGCTGATATGTAGATTGTGCAAAGGAATAGGCTCTAAAAAAAATTTGAAGTGTTAAAAATAAAACACTCAAAGCTTTTAATGTTCTTAATGTATAAAGGTTACTCAAAATACGAGTAACAACTTAGCACAAGAAAATTGAAAGTTGTAGCCTAGACGCTTGAATTGAAAAGTTGTATGAGCCATAGAGGAAATTATAATATGTCTATATGTCAAAGCACAAAACCGAGTATGATCAATGATCCACAATAGACCACAAAAGCACCCATCACTCGTTGAAATTAAGAGGAGCCTTAATTGATCTTTAGGATGTCTAAATTGGGAATGCTAATTGATGCATGCTCTTTCCTCGTTCTTGGTTTTTCAACTCTTTCATGAGATCCATTTTTAGAAATGTGCTTCCATTGAAAAATATCTTATGCGGTCACATTCACATATATTCTAATTCGCATATATTGATAGAGAGTGAGCTTAGGAATTTGAGAGAAAAATCGACTGAAATCCAGTGAGGATTAGAGTCAAGGCGAATTGTATCCATGTATTCTAGTACATAGTCTTAGAAGCTTCGCAATTAGAGTGAGGGATTCATTTGTGTGCATTTCATATGGAATGACATTTTGATATCTTCTACTCAGTAACTTTCGCATTAAACTCCTTGTTCACACGTATCACAAGAAAAATCTTTTGAAAAATATTGGCTCTTTTAACCTAGTTAGAGTTTATTTTTACAAATTTCTTTTTAGTAGTTTTGCTCGAGGGCGAGCAAAGGTTAGGTTTGGGGGTTTTGATTGCTCTAAGTATGTATATGTTTTGAGCGTATAATTCCTCCCCTTTGTGTCCGTTTCTAGAGCATTTGTGTCATTTAATTGTGTCTTTGAGTCATTTTGTAAGTTCCTCATATTTTGATTGGCTTATTTCGTTGACAAACCACATTGGGGATTATTCTTTGTAAGGGTATTTTAGGCCTCTTGAGTGTGATCAAGCTTCAAGGACATCATCTCTCTCAAAGAGCACTTCAAAGGTATCTCACTAGTTTAACTTTCTTTGAAGAGATCTAGTTGCACACACTCACTTGCATGCATCATTGTTCTTATCTTCATGTAATTGAATGATGTATTGTATGCCTCTTTTCACACTCCACACTTGCACATTTTGCACATTACTTAGTGTGTCGAGTTTGCCCAGAAAAGAGAATTTCTTCTCTTAGCACGGCCTAGACCGCTTGGCAAGACATGCTTGCACCGCGGCATACAGAGCGGTATACCTCAGCAGGGTCATGCTTCCTGTACCGCTTCCTGTACACTTGCACGCATAACGACCCAAGTCGCGGTGTTGTCCAGTAGGCCTCTGTTGCCCATACCGCGGCCTGTGCACCTGCATGCACAGTGCCCTGCACCGCGTTGTTGTCTAGACGGTGCACTGCTGTGTGTACCGCGGTCTGGACACTTGCCTGAGACGCGGTCCATCTAGCGGTATTAACGGGATTTTGTGTCCTAAGTTCAAAACGACGCTGTTTTAACTAGGGCTCCCTTATATATGCTCTATCTTCTTCCTTGCTCGTTTTTATGAGTTCAAGAATCCATTTTTGATAGGCCAAGCTTCCCTTAGAGAGAGAAACTCTCAAGAACTCATCTTTACTCAACCAAACACAAATCCATGTGCATTTAACCTCTTCAAGCATCATCTCATCATGGATTCTTCTTGCTTTCATTGACTAGGTAACTTGAACATGCCCTAAATCTCATTGTATTTATTTATGTTCTTGTTTGCCTAGGGTTAGCTCTTTTATATGATTTTATTGCATATCTTTATGTTTATTGGCATTTATAACATGATTGTATGTTGGTTGAGAGACTTGTTCATTAATAGCTAGCATTTAGGACGATTTTACCCTTCTAGCTAAATCTTCATGCATTTGCATTTAGATATTGATATCTAGGATTTGCATTTATTGACATATTTAAATCCTTAGATAAGCATTTATTGTTGCCTAGCATTAATTGCATGTTTGAATATCTTCTACATATTCACATAGGTTGTTTAACCTCTTCATTGATTGTTAAGCTTTGTGACTAAGTGAGTTAGTCCACAAGCTTGTGGTCAAGAATCACTATTAAAGGCCCGTTGGGTAGAGTGAAAGGGTTAGTGACCAAGTAGGTGTGACTTGAGGTCAACCAAGGTTGTAAACTTTCGTTCAAATAGTGGATTTGAGGACTGTATGTGGCTAGAAGGATAGCCCGTGAGTTTTACCCAGTTGAAGGGTTTCTCACGTAAATCAATCCTTGTGTTTTTATTGTTTTCCGTTTATTTATATTGGATTGATTGATTTCTAATATGGAGTAGGATTATTAAAATTGATTAAGTCGAAAAGTTGGTAATAAATCAACTAAAACCTATTCACCCCCCCTCTAGGTTGTATTAGACACACTTTGTGTATTTTCAATTGGTATCAGAGCGGGTTCCTAGATACACTTAGGTGATCCTTGCTCGTTGTGTGTCTTGCATTTTGTTTGTGTTTGTTGCATTATAAACATTTATCTCATTCATACCCAAACACTATGAGTGGGAACAGAAGTGGTAATGAGGGAGCCTCTAGCACAAGACCCCCTTTGCTCACCGGAATAAACTATGCCTCTTGGAAAGGCAAGATGGAGTCTTACATTTGCCAAATAAATGACCAAGCATGGATGGCAATTGAAGATGGCTACACTCTTCCGGAAAAGACTATTGAAGACGAAAGTGTAGTTCCCAAGCCAAAGTCAGAATGGTCAACTCAAGAGTTTGAAGCATCCAAGTGGAACAACAAGGCTATGCATGCTATTCTTTGTGCAATGGATGACAATCAGTACAAATTGATCCAAACAACAAGAATTGCAAAAGAGGCATGGGAGATTCTAGAGACCGCCCATGAGGGAACTGAGGTGGTCAAGGACTCCAAGCTTCAAGTCCTCCAAACACAATTCGAGCAAATTAGGATGGAGGAGGATGAGTGTTTCAACGACTTTCAAGTGAAGTTGATGGACATAGTAAATCAGAGCCATCAACTTGGTGATCCCTATTCGGATAGGAGGATCAAGCAAAAAATTATGAGGTCGCTTCCAGCAAGATTTGAGTCAAAAGTGACGGCTCTTGAGGAGAATAGTGACTACAAGAATATGAAGCCAAGTGAAGTTATTGGAAGGCTTCTAGCATATGAGTCTAGATGGACTCCCACACCTACACCTCAAAAGAAGCAAAAGAGCATTGCTCTGAAGACTTCTAAGGTTGAGCAGGAGGAAGAAGACTCATATGAAGAAATGGCCCTCATGGTGAAAAGATTCAAGAAGTTCATCAATTATGAGAAGAGGGGATTTGGATCCAAAGGAAAGGAAATAAAGAAGAAGACTCCTTTCAAGAAGTTTGAGTCAAGTGAAGACAAGCCCACAAGAAAAGGGATTCAATGCTTCGAATGTGGAGGTTTCGGACACATCTCCACGGATTGTGGAAATTTGAAAAATAAGAAGAAAGGAAAGGCCATGGCCGCCACGTGGAGCGATGGTGATGACTTGGAAGAAGAAGGAGAATCCTTAGATGATGAGGATCATATGGCAAACTTTATTGCCTTCGCATCTTCTCTCAAGAGTAAGGAAGCAATAGATGATGAAGAGGTAGAAAAACAAAGTGAAGATGACTCTAGCGATGGTGACTCTTCATCCCATTTAACAAATATGGATGTAGGAGGAATGGATCTTGAAGGCTTCATTGAGCATTTTCAAAGCTCAAGATTGAAGATGAAGAAAGAGATTCAAAGGCTAAAAGGAGAGAATCTCAAGCTATCCACCGAAGCTACTCACTTGAATAAAGAAGTGAAGATAGCCAAAAGGAATGAGGAATTGATGGAAAAAAAGCTTGAAGAAGCTAGAGAGATCATTGCTAAGATGACTTCAAGCACGAATAAACTTGACCATATGTTGGGAGTTGGCAAGAGGCCAAGTGATAAGAAAGGTCTTGGCTTTGAAGATGACAAGGAGACCTCATCCTCAAGCAAGATTGTGTTTGTCAAGAGTTTGGATAACAAAGAGCCTCCACCCTCACAATATCCTAGGAAGAAGATCGAACTAGGAGAGTGCTCTAAAGATCCTCAAGTCAAGGTAGCACAAAGGAAACAAGCTCAAGCTCAATCAACAAGGGTGCATCAAGCAAGTTTCCCTCAACCGAAATACCATCAAGCCAAAAAGCAATTCATGCAAGGTCAACCAAGGAAGCAATTCATTCCAACTCAACAACAAAGAAGAAGAGAACCAATCCAACACCAAAGACAAGCTCAAATGCGTGGGAAAGTCCCTTTGTACTCACAAGGGCATGGTATGTTTTCTTATTTTATTCCCACTTGTCACTTTTGTGGTGTTGATGGTCACATTAGACCTAATTGCTTCAAATACATTGAAATGTGTAGAATCAAGAGCATGATTGAAAGAAATAGAGCTAGAGCAAATTTGCATGATCCTAGGAAATCTAGAGCCAATGTGACTAATACCACTAGGAATGAGAACATTACACCTAGGTGGATTAGAAGGGATAACTATTCTTGCTATGTGGCTCAAATTGCCTTGAAGGCAAATGCCTCTAACACTTGGTATTTGGATAGTGGGTGTTCTAGGCATATGACGGGGAACAAGAGCTTCTTTAAATCCCTTGTCTTGGAGGATGGAAGATTTGTCACCTTTGGTGATGGATCTAGAAAGAAAGTCATAGGGAAATGAACCATTTCCATTCCCGATTTACCCTCCTTGTCCAATGCTTTACTTGTTGATGGCTTGCAAGCCAATCTTATAAGCATTTCTCATCTTAATAATGATGGACTCTCTGTATTGTTTAACAAAAATGATTGCTCTATTTTAATGCCAAATGGACAAACCTTGCTAAAAGGAAAGAGATCTAGTGACAATTGCTATTGTCTTGAAGCTAGTGCTATCTCTTGCAATATGTCCAAATGTGAGGAAATTGAGTTATGACATCAAAGACTTGGTCACATGAACTATCGAGATTTGAGGATCTTAGATAAGTTCAAGGTTGTGCGTGGCCTCCCTAAGCTTGGGAAGAAAGTCGATGGCGTTTGTGGACCTTGTCAACAAGGGAAACAAACCAAAAGTATGCACAAGAAAGGCAAGTATCTCGCCACCAAGGAACCATTAGAGCTTCTACATATGGACCTTATGGGTCCCATGCAAACCGAGAGTCTCGGCGGCAAGAGATACATTTTTTTTTTGTGTTGATGATTTCTCTAGATTTACATGGACATATTTTCTTAGAGAAAAATCTGAAACTTTTGAAAAATTTAAAATGCTTTGCACTAAAATTCAAAATGAAAAGAACTCACACATTAAAAGCGTTAAAAGAATTAGGAGTGACCATGGGAGGGAATTTGAAAATGCTTGTTTTGAAAGCTATTGCAATAGCTTAGGCATTTCCCATGAGTTTTCGGCTCCTAGAACTCCTCAACAAAATGGGGTTGTTGAGAGGAAGAATAGAGTCCTTCAAGAGATGGGCCTTGTGATGTTGCTTAGCAACAATGTCCCTAGGAACCTTTGGGCTGAGGCCGTCAATACGGC
Source organism: Dipteronia sinensis (assembly GCA_033220585.1). Taxonomy (NCBI): domain Eukaryota; kingdom Viridiplantae; phylum Streptophyta; class Magnoliopsida; order Sapindales; family Sapindaceae; genus Dipteronia; species Dipteronia sinensis. Next base: position 68,436,281 of record CM065636.1, on the reverse strand, counting down.
TTGCTACATAGGAAATAGAGTCTTCCTAAGGCCCGGTACTAGGCAAACCTCCTATGAATTATGGAAGGGTAGGAAGCCAAATGTTAGCTACTTCCACTCATTTGGGAGCAAATGCTACATTCTAAATGACCGAGATCAACTTGGCAAGTTTGATGCCAAGAGTGATGAGGGGATTTTTATTGGCTATGCCCTTAATAGTAAGGCCTATAGAGTTTTCAATTTAAAAACTCGGAGTGTCATGGAATCATCTAATGTCGTCATAGATGATTGTAGGCCTAAGACTAGAGACCATGATGAGGAGGTCATTGTGCTTGATGATCCTTTCTTGGAGAAGAATGGTGAGACTTCAATTGATGTGAAGTCAAGTCTTGATGAAGAGGTCATCCAACCTCTTGATAGAGATCCATCTTTGGACTCTAAAGAACCCGCTCCATTGGTTAGACATCTCTACAATAAGAATGACATTCTTGGAGATATGAATGAGGGTGTTAGGACTAGGCGTCAAATAGCTAATCAAATTAGCTATACTTGTTACACCTCTCAAATTGAACCCAAAAAGGTTGATGAAGCCTTGAATGATGAATTTTGGGTTCTTGCCATGCAAGAAGAGCTAAACCAATTTGAAAGAAATGAGGTTTGGACTCTTGTTCCTAGACCCAAGGATACTAATGACATAGGCACCAAATGGGTATATAGGAACAAGTCAGATGAAAATGGAAACATTGTGCGCAACAAGGCTAGACTTGTAGCACAAGGATACTCTCAAATTGAGGGTATTGACTTTGAGGAGACTTTTGCTCCGGTTGCCCGTCTTGAGTCCATAAGGCTTCTTTTGTCCATATCATGTGTGCACAAGTTCAAATTGCATCAAATGGATGTTAAGAGTGCATTCCTCAATGGTTTCTTGCATGAGGAGGTGTTTGTTGAGCAACCCAAGGGGTTTGTGGATCCACACCACCCCAATCATGTCTATAGCCTCAAGAACGCTTTATATGGGTTGAAACAAGCACCTAGGGCTTGGTATGAGCGCCTTACTCAATTTCTTGTTGACAATGACTACACTAGGGGTAGTGTTGACAAAACTTTATTCATCAAGAGGAACAAAGATGAGCTTTTCATAGCTCAAATTTATGTTGATGATATTGTTTTTGGCTCCACCAACAAATCCAAAGTCCAAAAATTTGTTGATGTCATGTCTCATGAGTTTGAGATGAGTCTTGTTGGGGAGCTCAATTACTTCAAATCAAGCAATTGCATGATGAGATTTTCATATCCCAAGCTAAGTATGCTAAGAACCTAGTGAAGAAGTTTGGCCTTGAGAATGCCAAACATTTTGACACACCCATGAGTACCACCTTGAAACTAAGCAAGGATGCTAGTAGCAAGAGTGTGGAACAAAGTCTTTATCGTGGCATGATTGGTAGCTTGCTTTACTTGACCGCAAGTAGGCCCGATATAGCCTTTAGTGTGGGTGTGTGTGCTAGGTACCAAGCGGATCCCAAGGAATCCCATCTCTCCTCCCTGAAGAGAATCATTCGATATGTGAATGGGACATCCAACTATGGGATATGGTACTCTTTTGATACTAATGCTAGCTTAGTTGGCTTTAGTGATGCAGATTGGGCAGGAAATTGTGATGATAGGAAAAGTACATCGGGCGGTTGCTTCTTCCTAGGTAACAACTTGGTCTCATGGTTTTGCAAGAAGCAAAATTCCATCTCTCTATCCACAGCTGAAGCGGAATACATAGCCGCCGGGAGTGCTTGCACACAACTCCTTTGGATGAAACAAATGCTTGTAGATTACGGCTTTGATCAAGGTATTCTTACCCTTTATTGTGATAACATGAGTGCAATTAACATTTCAAAGAATCCTGTTCAGCACTCTAGAACAAAGCATATAGACATTAGGCATCATTTCATTAGAGAACTAGTTGAAAACAAATGCATTGCACTTGAACATGTGGGCACTAATGATCAACTAGCGGATTTATTTACAAAGCCCTTAGACTCAACTAGGTTCAAGTTACTTAGTAGGTCTATTGGGATTTTTCATATGCCTTGATGTGTTTTGGTAATTGACCCTTTATGGGGAACTCAAGCAAAGAGAGCAACCTTGCATGTTGGAATAAGCAAAAACTTGATCATATTTATGCTTCTTTATTAATTGCTTGAGTATTCTTGGTTGTGCTTATATATAATCTTATATGGCTTTTTATTTAATAAGTGTGCCTTGCTTGTTTTGTAATCCATGTCACCTCTATGTTCAAAAATGCATTTTTGGACTAGGAGATTTTGATTGGGAAAGTACACTTGAAAGACCCATAATTTAACTCCATGACATGAGAACTTTTAATGACATGCTTAAAATAATATGCATGAAATGTTTTTGATTGCTCTAGTGCAAAATATGTGTGAAAGCAAATGAGAAGACTAAACCCAATAAGGATCTAGTATCCATGCAATAAACAAGGATGTCTCATCCAAATTTAGTCTTCTCTCTCTCTTTATTAGTTGAACAAGACTACTATCATACGGGTATCCCACTCGGAAAAATCAAAAAGGGTGCAAAAGTCACTCATGTCTTGTTTTGCTTATAAAGTTTGATATAGTTGCTCTTTAAATTGAAATTCATTTTGAAAAACTATATCTTTTTTGCTTATACCAAAAGGGTATAAATTGGTTTGAATTCTTTTGGAAACCCTTTTGATGTTTGCTTTGCCAAATACCATTTGCTTGAACCATGATGTTACATGTCTTACATCCAAAGCAATTAAGTCACATTTTCTTCTAAACAATAAAACCCTCAATGATTCTCTCTCAATTAATTGAGTTGCATAACGTTGTTGTATATGATTATGCACTTATCTTGCAAATAGCTCTCTTTGCTAAAGTGACCCGGTTGGGGAATACTTCTTTGCCTATCTCATGACAAAAAGGGGGAGTAATGTGGTTTTATTTAAGGGGATTGCATATTTGGAGAGATTGTTCCGTTGAGGGGGAGTAACCTATATAGGGGGAGCATTTGCATGTTGCATGTTGAAGTTTTCTTTTATTATGCAAATTGCTCTTATTTATTTATCTCTCTTGATCACCTCACATGCACTTGTCTTGGAAAGTGTAGTCTCATTGTTTTGTAGGGAAGGTGGCTATTCTACAAGAGCTTGAAGTTTTGAAGACCTAGTATCTAGGTATCTTTTTGTAATGTAGAATATCTTTTGTTGACCGTTATTTTTTACTTTTTTTGTGAGGATGATTTGTGAGTGGTGGTTTTGTCACGAAATAGCCAAAGGGGGAGATTGTAAGTTCCTCATATTTTGATTGGCTTATTTCGTTGACAAACCACATTGGGGATTATTCTTTGTAAGGGTATTTTAGGCCTCTTGAGTGTGATCAAGCTTCAAGGACATCATCTCTCTCAAAGAGCACTTCAAAGGTATCTCACTAGTTTAACTTTCTTTGAAGAGATCTAGTTGCACACACTCACTTGCATGCATTATTGTTCTTATCTTCATGTAATTGAATGATGTATTGTATGCCTCTTTTCACACTCCACACTTGCACATTTTGCACATTACTTAGTGTGTTGAGTTTGCCCAGAAAAGAGAATTTCTTCTCTTAGCGCGGCCTAGACCGCTTGGCAAGACATGCTTGCACCGCGGCATACAGAGCGGTATACCTCAGCAGGGTCATGCTTCCTGTACCGCTTCCTGTACACTTGCACGCATAGCGACCCAAGTCGCGGTGTTGTCCAGTAGGCCTCTGTTGCCCATACCGCGGCCTGTGCACCTGCATGCACAGTGCCCTGCACCGCGTTGTTGTCCAGACGGTGCACTGCTGTGTGTACCGCGGTCTGGACACTTGACTGAGACGCGGTCCATCTAGCGGTATTGACGGGATTTTGTGTCCTAAGTTCAAAACGACGCTGTTTTAACTAGGGCTCCCTTATATATGCTCTATCTTCTTCCTTGCTCGTTTTTATGAGTTCAAGAAGCCATTTTTGATAGGCCAAGCTTCCCTTAGAGAGAGAAACTCCCAAGAACTCATCTTTACTCAACCAAACACAAATCCATGTGCATTTAACCTCTTCAAGCATCATCTCATCATGGATTCTTCTTGCTTTCATTGACTAGGTAACTTGAACATGCCCTAAATCTCATTGTATTTATTTATGTTCTTGTTTGCCTAGGGTTAGCTCTTTTATGTGATTTTATTGCATATCTTTATGTTTATTGGCATTTATAACATGATTGAGTTGTTGTTTGTTGGTTGAGAGGCTTGTTCATTAATAGCTAGCATTTAGGACGATTTTACCCTTCTAGCTAAATCTTCATGCATTTGCATTTAGATATTGATATCTAGGATTTGCATTTATTGACATCTTTAAATCCTTAGATAAGCATTTATTGTTGCCTAGCATTAATTGCATGTTTGAATATCTTCTACATATTCACATAGGTTGTTTAACCTCTTCATTGATTGTTAAGCTTTGTGACTAAGTGAGTTAGTCCACAAGCTTGTGGTCAAGAATCACTATTAAAGGCCCGTTGGATAGAGTGAAAGGGTTAGTGACCAAGTAGGTGTGACTTGAGGTCAACCAAGGTTGTAAACTTTCGTTCAAATAGTGGATTTGAGGACCGTATGTGGCTAGAAGGATAGCTCGTGAGTTTTGCCCAGTTGGAGGGTTTCTCACGTAAATCAATCCTTGTGTTTTTATTGTTTTCCGCTTATTTATATTGGATTAATTGATTGCTAATATGGAGTAGGATTATTAAAATTGATTAAGTCGAAAAGTTGGTAATAAATCAACTAAAACCTATTCATCCCCCCTCTAGGTTGTATTAGACACACTTTGTGTATTTTCACATTTTTTGGTATTTTTGGTATTCATTGGCAAAATAGGACTTGATGAAGAATAAGGGAGAAGATAAAGTTAAATTGCACTTTGGAGCAATCTGCGAGTTCAACCTCGCAGATTCAACTCGCAAATCAAGTCCAGAAGACTCTGCCAGTTCAAGATGCGATAGTGACCCACCAAAACAAATCTGCGAGTTATCACTGCGAGATCAAACTCGCAGATTGGGATGGTAGATCAGAGGCAGAAGCCTCTACGAGTAGGGATAGCGAGTTAGAGTTAGTAGAATGAGATATCAGTCAAACCAGATATTTTCTACGAAGTCCATACTGCCAGTTCTACCTAGTAGTTCAGTTCTAAAAAAGACTGTGACATGCCACTGCGAGGTTAACCTCTCAGATCTAGCCAGCAGATTAGTGCCATAAGACACTGCGAGTAGTGACTGCGGGTTTGAAGTTGCAGTTTAGCCACGTATGAAAAACTGTGAGTTCCAACCAGCAGAATGAAGTGGCAATTCATGAGTAGAGAAGACTATGACTTGACACTGCGAGGTCAAGGTCGCAGACCACAGTCCATGTCACTTTGCAAGTGGATCTCATCCAAACCTTTGTCCCCACTATTAAAACACATTTTTCTTTTGTAGAAAGTGTGTTATCTTGTAAGCTAGAGTTAGAAACACTTTTTCACAATCATTTTCACTTTGATTCTACACTTTAGATTAAACACTTTAGTTTTCATATCATATAATTTAGAATCTTATAAACAGTAGTAAGTTAGACATACTTTTGACAATCAAGACATGTTTTGTTGAGCAAGCTAGAGGAGAGCCTCAAGAACACCATGAGCTTTCTTTATCTTTCTCTTTACTTAACTTATATTTACTTGATAATGAGTAACTAAATCCTTTTTGTTGAGGATTCGATGATTGTATATATGTGAACACTCTTTGTAATGATCTAATCTATCTCTTTACCTATTGAGTTTGCACTTATACTTAAAATATGTTTATGATAAATGTTGAGTATGAACTTTATTTAACATACAAGCATGAATTTTAGTGCATGAATAGTTGATCTATTTCTTGGTTGACTAACTTTGAGTAGGTTCCACTTGAAGCTCCATGAGAGGACAAATCATTCTTGACTAAACTAATTCTAGGTTTGAAAAAGTTGATAAAAGGGACACTAGACACTATTGACCTTTCCTCTTAAGTCTTAATTATAAATTCTTCATGATAGAAAATAGGTTATGAAACTTGTTATTAGCATTTTACATCATTATTTCCTTAACATATCTTTATTATCTTTGAACTTAGACATTTCTTAACAACATAAAGTTAACATAATCTTTAGTGAGTTAAACTAGGTTAATCACCAAAAGAACATCACTTCCTCGTGGGAACTGTTATAAGTACGGAACCCACATTCTCCATATTGGTATGATATTGTCCTTTTTGGGCCTAAGCCAGCACAGATTTTCGCTTGGGACACTTCCCAAAAGGCCTCATACCAATAGAGGTTATTTCCATACTTATATACCCAAGATCATCCCCATGTCTAGCCAATGTGGGACTTTGGTTGCACACCCAACAATCCTCCCCTCAAACAAAGGACCATCATTATCTTCATGGTTCGGGCCTCCCCTCAAGCGATCATCCATCCGTCAATGCTAGGTGGGAACCTCCATCGAGGTCACTCCTCTCCACCGTGTCGGACCACATGCCTTACGTTAAGCTCTGGAGCATTTCCTGCCTCGAGAGCTAACATCACGGACCCATCGCGAGCTACCTGGCCCACCATCTCTTGGTTTGGTTCGGCTACGTCTAGCTAAGTCTGGGGGTCGGCTCTGATACCACTTGTTATAAGTACGGAACCCACATTCTCCACATTGATATGCTATTTTCCTTTTTGGGCCTAAGCCCGTACGGATTTGCTCTTGGGAAACTTCCCAAAAGGCCTCATACTAATGAAGGTTGTTTCCATACTTATATATCCAAGATCATCCCCATGTCTAGCCAATGTGGGACTTTGGTTGCACACCCAACAGGAACGATACCCTTACTTGTGTCCGCTATACTAGGCAACTCGTGCACTCAATTCCATTTAGAGTAACATTAGATTAGAGGTACGCTCGGAGTGTGTCAGGGCTATGAGCTGCCACATGTGGCACACCATCTCAGCCTCCCGTAGAGGCACCTGGCCTCCACATAGATAGAGGGCCTCCCTTCCTGTGGGGCCCACACGCTTCCATAGAAGAGGGGGTAAAGTGGCACTTTGCCACTTCTCTCTTCCCTCACCCTACTCTCGCGTTGTTTTACTATTTTTTGACCCTCAAACTCGGAATTCGAATCTGTATGTGGATAACAAACCCTAAATCTCTCATGGACATGGACATCTATAAAAATTTAACTAAAAACTTAGAATTCGACTCGATACACAAGGATGAAAACCATGCACGATAAACAAACGGAAAGTTTCGTAAAATCCAACTCAGAACTCGAAAACTTATGAATGAGTAACCGAATCATTCAGAACTCATTAAGGAATAATATGAGCTCATAATCAAGTCCGATACCAATAAAACATAAATAAACAAACACAAGAACACACAAGTATGCCATTTCCTAGAGATAGTCCTAGAACATGCAATTTTACAAAAAGTTGTCAATTTAAATCTAATGCATGTGCATACAATAATTATGTGTGTGAATGCATTATACCAAATGAACATAACGATGCAGGGACACAAATATTATGCAATGTGTGTGTGTATGCCTAAACGCCTTGCAAGAGGAATAAGGTCTAGTTATACCTTTAATGTGCAACAAAACTTGTTCCGCTTGGAGACTTCTCATTGCTTGATGAGTTGTCATTCTACTTTGAAGCTTGGATTATCATGGACGTAGACAACTAATCAATACAAATGAAATATCGGTTTGCTATGGAATTATGCCAACATGACTCAAAAACCTAACAAGTAGTGATTCCCAGTTAATTGTTTGAAAGTTATAGGGTTTTTATAAGGCAAGGGATTCAAAAATGACGGCTTACTTAGATTTGGCCAAAAAATTGAGGTTGACATTCAAGAGTTCGAGATCAAACAATTCCCTATTTCAGAAAATACTCAAGCAAATTCTCTAGCCAACCTCGGCTCAACAATGCAAGCAACATAAAGCAGATTAATTCCAATGGTTTATCTTTAATGGCCAACTGTACGGAAAGATAAGACGGAAGAAACAATACTATCGATCCATCCAATCCCAAATTGGATGACTCCCTCCGATCATAGATTACCTCAAACATGACTTTCTACCAACAGACCGGAACGAGTCAAGAAGACTTCAAGCTAAGGCAACCAAGTTCAGCATGATCAGAGACAAGTTGTACAAATGCTCATTTGCAAGCCCTTACCTACTTTGCACCAAGCCATCCGAGGCGAGAAGTGTCTTGGTCGAATTATGTGCAGGTAAATGCAGAAATCACTCATGGCCATGAAGCCTAGCACATCGAGAAATAACAACATGTTACTACTGCCCAACCATGTGGTCTGATGCATTCGAGTTTGTAAGAAAATGTAACAAGTGTCAAAGACACGCAAATGTCTCACATCTATATTTAGAATGACTCAATTCGATATTATCTCCATAGCCTTTCATGAAGTGGGGCTTGGACATAGTCGGAAAACTCCCTGCCTCGACCAAGGGAGGAAAGGTTCACTTCTTGGCCATGACAGACTATTTCACAAAATAGGTCAAAGTAGAGGCTTACTGAAATTCCCTAATCAGTTATAGTGTAAAATATAGCTTGGGGGGGGGGGGGGGGTGAATAGGTATAGGCTCAAATTATAACACTTCTTAAAAAAAAACAATCAGTTTAATCACACTTAGAAATTCTTACAAGTAGATTGCTTCAACAAGTCAATATGAAGTCAATTAAGCAAGAGTTAAAGCAATATAAGTCAAAGTAAGTAAATGAATTAAAATGCTAAAATCAACACAAGAGATTTTTATGTGGTAAAACCTTTAAATGAGGAAACATCCACGGGTTGATACCACAACCACCGGCAAACTGTAATTCACTATGACGAATAAGAGATACACACTCAAAATGCAATCAACACATGATTCACTCTCCAAGCTATCAACTCCTACTTTATCATCGGGCCTAGTGAACCACTTTGCCTACTTCCTATCCAAGATGTGACTATCACACCTCTAGGAAGCAACTTCCTATCCAAGACGCTCACGTCTCTAGGAAGACTCCTTGCTTATATCCGGATCTTTCTGATCCTAACTAAGACTTCCTTGCTTGGCTATCCGGAGCACTATCCTAGCCAAGTCAAGTTAAAGCTTCACTCACTTCAACAAGAGACTTCAACCTTTTGCAAGGCAATGATCTAAGTAAAGTGCACATATGCAATCATAAGCAAATAAAGCAAGTAGATCAAACACACTCTATGAACATTCAATTAGGGAACTAGATTAGGCTTTCAAAAACCAATCACAAAGATATCTAGAAATCTAAGCATGTTAATCAAACAAGAACTATATTAGAATAATGGAAATCACAATCAAAATATTCTAGTTCTTAGAACATGTGACTAAACCTAGAAATCAACAATCAAGCTCAAGAATACAAAGTATATCTAGAATCAAGCTCATGCTCATCAAGTTTTAGCTAAAAGATATTCAAACAAAATCACAAAACCTAAACTCGAAAAATCACTCAAACAAACCAAAAAATTGAATCAAAATCATTCTAAACATTTTTCTTAGTTAAATAAGAAGATTCATGAATTGATCATAAAAGAAAATTACTTACAAATGATGAACACACGAGTAGAGATCAGATCACTGTGAAAAATCAAGACATCATTTGGATTTGAAAATTCTTGGGGTTTGTTCCTCTCTTCAAGGCCAACAATTTCAGCTTTTGAATCAATCAAATCGGAGTTGAATTGAGAGAGATATGACAAAAACAAAAATAAAAAACTTTTTGAAACAATTTCTGCACTTGTTCTTCCACATTTGAAAAGTGAGAGGGAAAAAAGTTTTAAAGGGAGGGAGGATGATGAGGAGAAGAGAGGATCTTGGGTGGAAACAGGTATCTCTCCACCTTATCACCTTGAGAAGACACTTGGCCATCTCGGGGGCAGGAGGGGTTCCTCCCTGAGATGGCCATGCACCTCCTTAGGGAAGGGTGGTTAGATGGCCTTTGGCCATCGCCACTTCCCTTCGCGCTCCTCTCTCGTTCTTCCACCATTATCCGGTCTCCAAACTCCAAATTTAAATATGTTTTCTGATTACAAACCGTAACTCCCTTACGCACATGGAAGACTATGAAACTTTGACTAGAAAATAAAAATTCGACTCGATACACGAAGACGAAAACAATGCATGGTAAGTGATCGGAAAGTTTCGTAATTTTTTACTATAAACTTGGAAACTAATGAATGAGTAACCAAAGCAAACGAAACTCAATAAAGAATAATATAAGATCAAATTCAAGTCCAAAGTCCATAAAATACAAACAAACAAACACATAAACACGCAAGTATGCCATTTCCTAGAGATAGTCCTAGAACATGCAATTTTACAAAAGTTGTCAAATTAAATCTAATGCATGTGCATACTTCAACAAGTGTGTGAATGTGTTATACCAATTTAGCACAACGATGCAAGGACACAAATGTATGCAATGTGTGTGTGTGTGTGTGCGCCTTACGCCTTGTAAAAAGAAGAAGAAACTTGATACCTTAGCATCCAAGTAAGCACCTATCCTCTTGAAGATGAACTTTGCATGAGAAGTTGCTTTTCTTCTTTGAAGCTCATATAAACCACTAACCACTTAAGCAACTAGAAATTACAAAGAAATAGAATTTTGTTATGGAATCAAGCTAACACAAATCTAAAACTTAACAATCTCCCCCTTTAGCTATTCCATGGCAAAACCTTAACCTCACCATACAATGATCACTCAAATATACTTATAGTTGATTACATTCTCACATCTTCTCACATTACATGTGTGTGTGTGTGTGTGTGTGTGTGTGTGTGTGTGTGTGTGTGTGTGGAATGCTTCTAGCATATATAAAAGGAGCAATTTTGATATTAACATGCAAACCATATCAACACCTATCCATCTAAAGCATTTCCAATCTAGGTCAAACCGATTATCATCGGAAATTTTTGCTATAAAGAGACTAGATTTCAAGATATGAGTGTGTGTGTGCATGTGACTCGTTATCCCATTTCTACTTGTCAATCCGAGCAATCACAATTTTCAACTATACTTATTTAAGCCCCCCTTTTTTTTATAGGCTTTGAATCAAAGATTTTTTTATTGATTTTTTTAACACTTCTTTGATTTTTCTAACATAAACATATACACTTCATGACAGCTTTCACTTATCACAATGGTGTAGCCCTTTCCTACATTGGGGGACTGCATAACCAAGGTGATTAGCCCTTTTCATGAAGGTGCTCGTTGAGTTCTATGTAGTTGCCGAAGCAAAATGGATACTAACCATAGGTCATCTATCATGTACTAAGCAATGAAATTTTAGATGCATCCATAATCTACACATTTTCAAACTCAACTACTCAAACTTAAACATATAAGAGAAGCATTTGTGCACTTTTAAAACAAGATTTTAAAGCTCAAGTGCATGATCTAGAAACAATAAAAGTTATTTGCTCAAGATCTTTACTTCTCAAATGAGTAGCTCTCAAAGAAATTGATATTTAAAATAAGTTTTGCTTATCAAGCCACTGGCAATCACACATAGAAATCAATCAACACAAATCATGCCAATGGATCTTCGAAGAGATTTAAATCTCTCTTTGTCCAAAGGCTTTGTGAACAAATCCGCAAGTTGATTTCTAGTAGGCATATGCTTAAGAGAAACAATAGAATGTTCAACAAGTTCTCCAATGAAATGATGCCTAATATCTATGTGCTTTATGCGTGAGTGTTGAATCGGATTCTTAGAGATGTTAATGACACTCATATTATCATAATAGAGAGTCATTTTACCTTGATCTATCTCATAATCCTTGAGTATTTGCTTCATTCAAAGAAGTTGTGTGCATGCACTTCCGACCGCAATGTACACGGCTTTGGAAGAAGAGAGAGCGACAAAATTTTGTTTCTTACTTTGCGAAGAAACCAAATTATCCCCCAAGTAAAAGCAACAACCTGATGTGCTTTTACGGTCATCAATGTTTCCCGCCCAATTCGCATCACAATAGCCAATAAGAATATCATTAGTATCAAAAGAATAGAATAAACCAAGATTATGTATTCCTTTTATATACCTACTGATCCATTTAACGGTCTTCAAGCGAGACTCCTTAGGATTAGCTTGAAACCTAGCACACAAACCAACACTAAAGCAAATGTCCGACCTACTAGCCATTAGATAGAGTAGGCTACCTATAATGCTCCTATAGAGACTTTGATTAACACTCTTCCTTTTTCATATTTGTCGAGTTTTAGAGTAGTACTCATGGGTGTTTCAAAATCTTTTCCATTTTCAAGCCCAAACCTCTTAACAAGATTTTTAGCATATTTAGATTGTGTCAACATAATGCCATCACTAGACAGTTTCACTTGCATACCAAGAAAGTAATTGAGCTCACCCACCATACTCAATTCAAATTCACTTGACATGACACTCACAAACTCATTAACCTTGGTTTTACATGTAGACCCAAAAACATTGTCATCAACATATATTTGTGCAACATAAATATCATTATCATGATGCTTGACAAACAAAATCTATTAATGCCATCTCTCCTATAGTTGTTCTCAATAACCTATCATACTAAGCTCTAGGGGCTTGCTTAAGGCCATAGAGAGCCATTTTCAATTTAAACACATGATTAGGAGAATGTGGGTGTACAAAATCCTTAGGTTGTTCATCATACACTTCTTCTTGAAGCTATCCATTGAGAAAAGCACTTTTGACATCCATTTAAAATAATTTGAACTTTTTAAGACATGCAATGGACAATAAAAGTCTAATGGACTTAAGACGTGCAACATGTGCAAATGTCTCATCAAAATCTACACCCTCAACTTGAGTGTAACCTTGAGCCACTCATCTACCTTTATTTCTCACAATCTTGCCACTCTTATTGGTATTATTCCTAAACAACCATTTTGTGCTAATCACATTAATATCTTTAGGTCTATGAACTAAAGACCACACTTCATTCCTCTAAAATTGATTTAGTTCATCTTGCATAGCCCCGACCCAATATTCATCTACTATAGCCTCATTGAAATTTTTGGGTTCAATTTTAGAAGTGTAGCAAGCATATGAAATTTGGTTAGCTAGTTGGTTTCTAGTTCTAACCTCTTCATTCAAGTCACCTATGATGTCTTCTTGATAGTGCATGTTCCTAAGTCTAAAGTTTGAATGTTCAACAACTTGGTCATGTTGTTGATTATCATTTAGAGCATTTTCTAACCGTTGACTTTCTACTTCAACACCACAATCACTTTCATCATTATGACTAGACTCACTATGTGAATCCTCACTAGACTCACAACTAGTCATATCAATAGGTGTCTTAGTGTCATTTAAAAAATTTTCTTTATATTCATTAACACTATTACCATCACACAAATATAGCATGCTAAGATCATCTATCTTCACATTGATAAACTCAATAATAGTCTTAGTTTTCAAGTTAAAAACCCTATCAGCACGACTATTATTTGCATACCCAAGAAAGAGACCAACATCACTTTCAGCATCAAACTTTCCTAAGTGATCTTTATCATTCAAAATACAACACTTACTTCCAAAGGTATGAAAGTAACTCACATTGGGCTTCTTGCCCTTCCAAAGCTCGTAAGAGGTTTGTTTTGTGCCGGGCCTTCTAAAAACTCTATTAGAGACATAACAAGCTTTATTGACTGCTTCGGCCCAAAGATTCCTAGGGACTTTCTTGCTATTGAGCATGACCCTAGCTATCTCTTGCAAGACACGGTTCTTCCTCTCAACAACACCATTTTATTGAGGATTTCTAGGAGCCGAGAACTCATGAGTTATCCCTAAGTCATCACAAAACTCACTAAATTTGGCATTTTCAAACTCACTCCCATGATCACTCCTAATGCGATATATTTTATTAATTCTTAGACCTTTTCCATTTTGAACTTGATTACAAAATTTCTTGAAGTAATCGAAAGTTTCAGTCTTGTTCCTAAGAAAATAAACCCAAGCAAACCTAGAGAAGTCATCAACGCATACAAAAATTTATTTCTTGCCATTGATGCTTTCGGTTTGGATTGGCCCCATTAGGTCCATGTCCACTAGTTCTAAGGGCTTCTTAGTAGCTATGTAAGTGCTCGTTTTGTGAGACACCATGGTTTGTTTACCTAGTTGACAAGGTTCACAAACACCATCTAGCTTCCTACCAAGACTAGGTATACCTCTAACAATGCTATGTTTTTCAAGCTTTTATAAGTCCTTAAAGTTCATGTGGCCTAACCTTTGATGCCACAAATCAAGCTTGTTGCACTCATGTGCCATATTACAAGTTAGAGGATCTATCTCTAGACAATAGCAATTATGTAAAGATCTTTTGACTTTTAAAACAACCTTTCCTTTTTTATCAATTATTGTGCACACATCCTTGTTAAAACTAACTTCTTGAAAGATTTCACATAAGTGGGTAATACTAATCAAGTTAGCTTGTAGACCATCTAATACAAGGTGTTTCTAAGTTTAGGCAATCTCGGGATACAAATTGTTCCCTTACCTAGAACTTGCTTTTTGGTGCCATCACCAAAAGTAACCAATCCACCATCCTTCATAACAAAATTCTTAAAGAACTCTTTGTTACCGGTCATATTCCTAGAGCATCCGCTATCTAGGTACCAGGAATAGAATGAGTTGGCTCTAAGAGCATATTGTGCAACAAGACATTGTGTTGTGTCTTTCCTAATCCATACTTTCTTAATAAGTTTCCCATTCCTACTTCTATTAGCATGCTTTGATTTGTTATTATGCACATTGACTCTATCAGTCACATTTTCAAACAAACCAAACAAAGCATTATCAGCTTTCATATACATAGTAAAGCGAGGCATAACACAAGATTTCACAAGCAAGTAATTAACAACTTTCTTCTCAACATGCTTTTCCAAGGTCTTCCTAGGTCTAGTTCTAAATCCATACATGGATGATTGCCTAGGACCATTCAACAAAGACATATCATGTAAATCATTCTCATACTTACACTTGCAAATGTATTCAAAACATCTAGGTCTTATATGTCCTACTATGTTACAATAATGGCAAAGAGGTATGAATTTGAGAAGTTTACCATTAGCTTGAGCATCCCAAGCATTTGTCCTTCTCACATTTTTACCTCTTTGGTGTGCAATCGTTGATGCTTTGCCTTTTGCATTTTAGGATGATGAATATTGTCTTTAGAGAGTGTACCTACATTCAATTTGCTACTTTTTTTTTGACAAAAGTAGATTTGTTAATTGAAGGAGTAACCTTCTTATTAACATATCCTAAACCCCTTTTGTCACTTGGATGCTTTACAATATTAATGAGAGTTTCTACTTTGCTAGAAGTCTAGAACTAAATGACATCTTATCTATCATCTTATTAGCCTCATTAATATTGTCACTAAGCACTTTCTCTTGATTCACATGCTCACTAAGTTTGACTCTAAGTACATTCTCAATTCTCCTAGCACGATCAAGAGAGTCATCTCTTTGCTCAATCTCTTGCTTCAAAATACCTAGTCTCTCCTTGCTATCTTTCAAGTTTTTTTCTAGACTAAAGATTTTGTCTTTAAGTGCATTAAAATCTTTTTGTCAACGGAAATTTTACTCGGGGTGAGAAATCTCAATTAACACCCTCAAAATCACTACCACGGAGGTGGTGGTCAAGGTAGAATGTATTCTAGTCAGTGCTTGTTCAAAATGACACAAAGTAATACTATCAGTACCATAAAAAAAGAATGAACATGCTTTCTTTATTTTTATTAATTGTGTATCGTGTACAAATATCTCTCAATGGCTCTCCATTTCTCTAGGGTGTAGTAGGGTTGTTGTCGTATGCCTGTCGAAAAGTAGTCTCCCATTCTCCTTCCCTTTCTTTCTATTTATACATAGTTTTGTAGGTTAAATCAACTGATTCTCCCATTGATTTTCTCAGTCTCTCCCCTCCTTATCGGGCGGGATTTCTCGTTTAAATGTCATTGACTTTGAGTTAATAGCCGAATTGAGAATATCTTGGTGGAGATCAGTTTGTTTCCGCTTTGGACACTATTACTTGTTCTGTACGTACGAATGTTTCCAGATATGATCCAGTGTATCTTCGTATCTTCATAGCATGATCCTTCAAAGAGGCGTTGAATATGGCATGTATGGCGAGGTAGATCAGTGTCTTGGTTCCAGTATTTCAGGTGCTTAACCTAGCTAGGAGCTCGGTCTGACCTCCCTTGATTTCTTGGAGCTTGATGTGGCCCCCTACAGACACTCCTCTATAACAGTGGGATTTATGCGAGCTTCTGGAGAGGTTGCGGGGTAATCTCGACCTCGGGGTAACTTCCTGATTTCAGGTTTGGTGACTCGGGCTCGATCTGATCTCGTCGGGTTCTATTCCGGGTGTTTCTGGAGCTCGCCTTTATTTCTGTGGGGTGGTACCATAGCTCGACTTTGGGAAGCGTGGTCTCCTGGTGGATGACCTCGGGCCTGGAGTCAGACTAGGAGGGTGAAAAATTTCCCTTTGGTCCTTAGCCAAATTTGGCTATTAACAGAAGTCCCTTCTGACTTGAACGCCGATGATTGAGTTTGGGGTTGGAGTCAGATTTCCTGTTTTATTTGGGGAATTTTTCCTTCTTTACCGTTACAAGAATCTTGGGGGAAATCTTCCCATTAATTGCACGAGTGACGTGGCGAGAGCTGACCGGTTTATTCCCAAGTTAATCCGGCTGCGTTACGGCAGTTCCCACGATTCGAGGTTATCTTAACCGAAAATTTTGATTGCCCATGCTGCTGCTCTATTGCCTATTTATACTTGGTTATTCCAACGCCTTCCTTATACCTTTCAAATTTCAAATTTTCCCGAGAAAAAACATTCTCTCAAACACATCTCTTTTCTCGTTCTTCATCCTCACCGACTTCATTCCATCTTGTCAAAAGCCAGTCACGACTCCGTTGATTCCATTGTCGACGGTGAGGAGGTCATCAGCCTCGCCCATAGAAAACGGGTATGAAGGAGCCTAGATAGTGATGACTCTCCGCCAAATCCGCAACGTCAGCGGTCGAACATGAACGTGTCCATTGGGACCGGGTTTTCTAATCATCCCGACCATCCTCTGGATTTAGTCGATGAAGATTCTGATAGAGAGGTTGGTGGCGACGCCGCGGGGGAGCATCAAGTCCCCGCTACTGGTCCTCCCTTTGGAGAGGCTTTCTCCCTATGACTTCAGGGTTGTCCCTAACTCTACCGTTGATCAGAACTCGATTGATCATTTGAGGTCCAAGTACGGCATTCCTGACAATGTTTCTATCTCGATGCCTCCCAAAGGTTACGAATTCTTCAATCCCTCCGACGTCGTGCTTTAAATTCATGTGGCGGCTCTCGAGAATGGGGTCAGGCTCCCCCTTCATCCTACCATTCGACGCGCTCTCAAGGCCATCCAGCTTGCTCCTCTCCAGTTGACGTCCAGCTTCTGGAGGCATTTGATTGGCTTCCTTGTGCTGTGGAGGGAACAATGCCAGTTGAGCAAGGTGATGAGAGAGCCCGGAGCAGAGGAGCTGGCCTACCTTTTTCAAATCGGGAGTCTCTCCGGCGCTTCCCGAGGTTAGTTCTATGCAAAAGCCAAGAACAAGCTCAACTTTGTCATTCCTGGTGCTTCGAAGAAGGATCCTGCCTAGAAGGAATAGTGGATCCTGGCAGGGGGTGACTGGAGAGGCTCGATTTGTATCAGAGGGCACGAGTTCGAGGTCTCCACAGCTTTCAGTGACAAACCATCGTGGGACCGGGATTCCCTGCCACCTGAGTCTGAAGCCGTTTTGAAGGCTATTCTATCCAGGAACTACTTGAACTTGAAGTTTCCCACCTCTGAAGCCTTTGATCCTCGCAGGGTGAATCAATACCCGCGGATCTCTGATTCTATTCCTCGTAAGTATCACTGAACCATCTTGCTTTGTCTCGTTGACCACCTCGGTTCTGACGTTTCCCTTTTTGTTTCATTTACTTATAGTTTTTGTTGTTAAGCCAGCTTCTCGTGAAGCTCAGCAGCTTCGGCAAGCTCGCACTCCTCCCTCATCCATTAGACGGAAGCAGGGGGCTTCCCCTGCTACCTCAGAGAAGGAAATGCTGATTGTTTTGGTCGGGATTACGCCTGCTCCCACTCCATCGCCTTCCCAGGAAAAATCCAAGATGGCTACTTTCGCGTCGTGGGCTTCCAAAGGGATAAACAGAGAGGCTCCCGTTTCCTGGGTAGCTGGCATTACTGCTCATGCTTCTTCTGCTCCCTCTACTGCTACTGTTGCCCCACCTGCTCATCTATCTGATGCCGCTGCAATTCCAACCCCCCGAGCTCTGGAAAACTTTGAAGCGGGTGTCGCAGGGATTCGTCCTAGCCGCTCTCGCCCTCAGTCGATCTCGACGGGGCAGGACGAGGTCTTGGAACAATTTATCGCATCCTACCCGAGTGGCGGGCTCTTTGGGATGGCCTCAATGCCTGTTGATGTCTTGCTCACCAAGGGGTCTGCTGTCTTAGCTGAGGTAATTGTTCTTTCTCTGTATTACTTCTGAGACTGCCAACTTAATCGGTTTCTAACCTTGGCTTTGTATCTCATAGGCCTTCAAGTTTAACGTGGCAACGGGCCACCAGGTAGCCCTTCTTCGTGATCAGGCTGCTAAGGTTGAAGCTGAAGCTGAGAGAGCCATGAGATTACTCAAGCAGGCTCATACATTAGTACAAGAGATGACCTCCAACTAAGGGAAGATGGAGACTGAGTTGGCCGAGCTTCGTTGTGATTATAAGAGGACGAAGCTGTCCTTTGATCAAGAAATTCTCCAATCTACCCGGTGGGCAAAGCAGAGAGATTCTTAGAAAATTGAGGCTAAGAAGTTAGACCTCGAGAATCAGGATTTGATTGCTCAGGTGGCCAAGCTGCAGGCTGATGCGGAGACCTCCTTTAGTGATGGATATTTCTATGCTTTCTTTCAGGTTGCAGAGGCTCTCCCCCTTCCCTTTGATCTATCATCCATCGTTGGTTGGGATAGAGAGGAGATAATGACTAAGGCTGCTGAGTTGTCTCGCTTTGACGATGACGGAGCGGTTCCCTCTAACCAGGCAAGAGATAGAAAGCAGCCCGTCCAAGCAGATCCTCCCATTCCTTCTTCCATCTTTAATACTTCAGGTCCTGGGGAATCTTCAAATAAGGTTCTGTTAACAGAAAAATCACTCTGGGAGCAAAATTTTGATTAACACCCTCGACCCGCTACCCTGGACGTCGCAGCGGGTGTGGTAGGTACTTCGTACCATGGTTCTGGTAAGGTGAAACAGCATGGTGTGGTAGGTACCTTTAGGTACCTAGGTTCTTGTATGAGGTGAAGGTGAGATATGTGCCGTGGTAGGAGAACAATCATCCCTCCCATCTGGTGCGGTAGGCTGGTACCCAATCTTGGTATCTGATCCTGGTACCTAGTCACCTCTCTAGGTGCCTTCAATATTCCCCTGACCTCGATAATGAGCTAGGAGAGGTACATGAGAGCTAGGACCAGCATGGTCGTTGCCTAGCACGCATACATGCATTCATAACAAGGAGATAAATGAGAGAATGTCAACTCTTTTAGTAGTGGTGGACTGACCTAGGGGGAAAAAGCATCACGATTGATCACATGCTGAAAAACCCCCAGGCAGTATCTATAGGAAGGGAGAAAGACCCTTCTTTATATTTATATATATATATATATCATGATGAGAGCTTACATAAATATAAACTGAGTCTTGGTAGGTCACAGTTAGAGGGGTACCATTTGGTATCGATATATTCATGGCGAAAACTGACATACATATCAGTCGATACAATGGTGGTGTAGAGGGAATTCGGGCAGGGTCCCTTTTACACTCCAGGCGATGGCGAACTCATATTCCTTATGGAGAAGTAGGCAAATCTGGGATCAGAGACATCTTGGAGATATGGAGATGTATGAGAGCTGTTGGAGAATGTTGGAGAGAATGTCAGACTGGAGAAATATGTCGGAACCCTTGAGATGGAGGTATCCGAGAGAGCTGGTGGCGAAGTCAGAACCAGAGCTGGTGAACTGTGTTTATTGTTCGAACCCCATGTTGGAGAAATGTCCGACTAGAGAAATATTGGAGAATCGACCCTTTTCTTGGAGAGTGACTTGTTATATTTATGTCTGTTCATCCTTGTTGCCTACTCCATTGGTTTATCGACATTAATGAGTTGAATATCTTCTCATTGATGGAGTTTAATATCTTCTCATTGATGGAGTTGAATATCTTCTCATTGATGGAGTTGAATATCTTCTCATTAATAGAGCTGATTATCTCCATTAATGGAGTTGACTGCTTCCTTTATTAATGGCGTAGTGAATGTCCATTAATGGAGTTGACTGATTCCCTCATTAATGGAGTTGACTGATTCCCTCATTAATGGTATTGATTATCTCCATTAATTACCAGAGAGGTCAACTTTCTCTTTTACGTTGATTGAAGGAGAATTCTGTCTCTTTATCCTTGTGGTATGGTACACTAGTGTACCAGAGTGATCGATGGCGTGGCGCTTGTTCTAGCAGGCTGATACCTCTTCCTAGTTCCATTCTTCTTACTTGGCGGGTAGGATATACATTCTGGTTAGATCCTGGACTGATATCACGGTACTTGGGTACCAGGTAGATGTCGCGGTACCTAGGTACCAGGTAGGAGGTATCGTGGTACCTAGGAACCAGGTAGGAGGTATCATGGTATAGCCTTGCTTGGTACTTAGTAGACTGTGAGACATGGTACTGACTTCTTTCTGGTTCATGGTGTACAGCATCCCCGGTATCTAGGTACCGGTCCCGATCTAGGTTCTACCAGGTACCTGCCGGATGGAAAATTCTTCTTTGGACCCCTGCCAAAAATGACTGTTAAGAGGTTCTGCCCGCGCGGTCCGAATGAGATCAACCAGGAGCTGGGGAAGGAGCAAGAAGCCCGTCTGAGGGACCCTCTAAAGTGGAAATAGAGGTCGACAGGAGCCAGACCGGATCCATGGCTGCCTTTCTTGATGCGGCCATCCCTCCTGAGGTCATGGTAGTGATCAATGAAGTCTTTGAGGAGGATCCTGTTGATCAGTAGGAGGAGCCTCTGAAAGAAGAGATGGTTGTTGAGGGTAGCCAAGAGGGGCAACCACCTGTTTATGATTGGCTTTGATTGTCCGAAAAAGGGGGTGGGCACCCCGCTTTACTCATGATTAGTTTAGTTGGTATTTTTTTTATAGCCCGGATTCGGGGGTTGGGCTCCCCGTTTGATGGATGTAGCCTTACTGGGGGATAGGCTTCTTTGTTATTAATGAGAAACTGATATAACTTCATTCATATTTATTTTGATTGACCTTGATTACGATCTTCCACCCCGATTGAAAACCTCTTGCTTTATTCCTGATCCTGACTATGAATCAAACCTGAATCTTTGATGATGATTTGTTCATACTTCAATCTGGCTTCGCAGGGAACTATTATCATGATGATCTTAATCTTGTGAACGAAACAAATATTTATGTTTAAATCAGTTTCAGGAGAGGTAACCCTATCGAGGCATCATGAGGGATGTCTAGCTATTTCTTGATCTTGAGATCTGGATGGAAACTATGCTCTTACACTCAGACCTTTCTAGGGGGTGGTAGCCCGATCAGGGCATTAGGATGGCTGTCTAGCTATTTCCTGGTCTTGAGGTCAGGATGGCAACTATGCTCTTACACTCAGACCCTTCTTGGGGGTGTTAGCCCGACCAAGGCATCAGGAAGGCTGTCTAGCTATTTCCTGGTCTCGAGGTCTGGATGGCAACTATGCTCTTACACTCGGACCCTTCTTGGGGGTGATAGACCGACCAAGGCTGCATGAGGGCTCTCTAGCTATTTCCTGGTCTCGAGGTCTGGATGACAACTATGCTCTTATACTCAGACTCTTCTTGGGGGTGGTAGCCCGACCAAGGCATCAAGAGGGATGTTTAGCTATTTCCTAGTCTCGAGGTATGGATGGCAACTATGCTCTTACACTCAGACCCTTCTTGGGGGTGGTAGCCTGACCAAGGCATCATGGGTAACGAGGGGGCTTCCCCGGCTAGTCCCTGGTCTTGAGGTCTGGATGGCAACTATGCTCTTACACTCAGACCCTTCTTGGGGGTGGTAGCCCGACTAAGGCATTAGGAGGGCTGTCTAGCTATTTCCTGGTCTCGAGGTCTGGATGGTAACTATGCTCTTACACTCAGACCCTTCTTGGGGGTGATAGATCGACCAAGGCATCAGGAGGGCTGTCTAGCTATTTCCTGGTCTCGAGGTCTAGATGGCAACTATGCTCTTGCACTCAGACCCTTCTTAGGGGTGGTAGCCTGACCAAGGCATCAGGGGTAATGAGGGGGCTTCCCCGGCTAGTCCCTGGTCTCGAGGTCTGGATGGAAACTATGCTCTTACACTCAGACCTTTCTTGGGGGTGGTAGCCTGACCAAGGCATCAGAAGGGCTGTCTAGCTATTTCCTCGTCTAGAGGTCTGGATGGCAACTATGCTCTTATACTCAGACTCTTCTTGGGGGTGGTAGCCCGACCAAGGCATAAGGAGGGCTGTTTAGCTATTTCCTGGTCTCGAGGTCTGGATGGCAACTATGCTCTTAAACTCAGACCCTTCTTGGGGGTGGTAGCCCGACCAAGTCATCAGAGGTAACGGGAGGGCTTGCCCGGCTAGTCCCTGGTCTCGAGGTCCTGATGGCAACTATGCTCTTACGCTTGGACCCTTCTTGGCGGGTGGTGGTTCCCGGCCAAGGCATTAGAGGCAAAGAAGGGGTTTCCCCCGCTCACCCCTGGTCTTGAGGTGATGATGTCGAATTTTCCAGTCAAATATGTAGATACTAAGGTTGAACATAATCAGAGATAAAGAAAAAACGCATACTTTATTGATTATCGAGATGTAGTATATCGTTATTAAGGATTTTATTGAAACCTAAATGGGGGTAGTCTGCTTGACAGCTCTCTGCTCAGGGGTAGAATTTCCTCAAATGATCTGCGTTCCAGGTGTGGTTGATCGGTTGTCCATTCATGTCTTCGAGTTTGTTGGCTCTATTGCGAGCAACTACCTTTATCAAGTATGACCCTTCCCAATTGGGGCTTAGGACTCCATCTGACCATTTTCGAGTATTCGAGGTCACTTTCCTTAGCACCAGATCCCTTTCTTTGAAATTCCGGGCTCTGACCTTTCGATTGAAATACCTAGCGATCTTGCTCTGGTATATCGTTACTTTCTCAGCTACCCGATCTTGTTTCTCTTTTAGGAGGTCTAGGTTAGCTCGGAGCTTGACTTCGTTACTTTTGGGTTCAAAATGCTGCACCCTGAATGAGGTCAATTTATGCTCGATGGGGAGGACCACTTCAACTCCGAAAGCCAGGGAGTAAGGTGTCTCCCCGGTAGCTGTCCTCTTTGTAGTTCGATATGCCCAGAGGACCTCGGGTAGTTCTTCGGCCCATTTGCCTTTTTTCTGCTGTAGTTTCTTCTTCAGAAGCTTCTTGATAGTCTTGTTGGTGGATTCCACCAGCCCGTTGGTCTGAGGATGGGCTACCGAAGCGAGCCTGAGGTCGATTCCCAATCCTTTGCAGAAGTCTTTGAATCGGGCGTTGTCAAACTGCTTGCCTAGGTCGGCTACAATGATGAGAGGGGTCTCAAATCTACAGACTACGTTAGTTTTGATGAACTTGGTCGTATTCTTTTCTGATATTCGAGAAAGAGGCCCTGCCTCGACCCATCTTGTGAAATAATCGATAGCCACGATAACATATTTAACTTGTCCAGGAGCGGTGGGAAGCGGTCCAATCAGGTCGATCCCTTACATGGCAAAGGGGTAGGGTGAACTGAGAGAAGACAGTCGCTCTGGTGGCAAGTGGTTCAAGTTCGAAGTCCTTTGACATGGCTCGTAAGATCGTACAAAGCTTCTTGCGTCTTGGTGGATGGTCGGCCAGTAGTACCCCATACAGAGCACTTGATACTCTAAAGCTTCTCCACTGATGTGGTTCCCGCAATCCCCAGAATGAACCTCTCTTAGCGCCCACTTAGCGTCATCAGGATGTAAACATTAAAGTAAGGGGAGGGATCTACCCCTCCCATAGAGGTACCCGTCTACAATGCAATATCAGACAGAAAGCCTTTTAATTCTTTGGGCTTGATCTGGCTTCTCGGGAAGCTTTCCCTCTTAGAGGTAGGCAACGATCAAGTCCATCCAGTAAGGCTGACGATCCAGGGAATAGATTTCCTTACTTGCGGCTATGCTTGGTTGGGAGATCACTTGGATGGGAACTCCCCGTGGTAAGGATTGGCCTCCATTTACAGCTATTATGGCTAGAACATCCGCGCTGTAGTTTTGGTGTCGAGGCACCTGATCGATCTTGAATCCCTTAAATTTATTTTTAAGCGACTGAGCTAGCTTTAGGTAAGCGGCCATGTTATCTCCCTTTGCCTGGTATACCCCAGACTCCTGATTGACTACAAGTAGTGAGTCACTCTTGATTTGCACGTAGTCGGACTCCAGTTCGATGGCTGCCTTCATCCCAGCTAGGAGGGCTTCGTATTCCGCTTTATTATTTGTGGCTTTAAAATCCAATCTGAAGCAGTGACAGAATTCAGTCCCCTCCGGGTCTATTAAAACTATGCCAGCTCCTCCCCCAGCTTGCCCAGATGCTCCATTTATATAGAGGGTCCATGACTTGCAGCCTTCCAGCCAATTATCGATCTTAGAAGTCTTCTCAGGGATCTCATTCGGTGCTGTGGGATTCACTTGGCCTCGGAGCGCTAAAAACTCTGCAAGAAAGTCTACCAAAGCATGCGCTTTAATCGTGGTCCTGGGCTTATATTTTAAGTCGAACTGAGTGAACTCTAGGGCCCATAAGACTAGCCTTCCAGACACATCCGGTCTTTGTAAGAATTGGCTGAGAGGTTGGTCCGTCACCACTGTTATTGAATGAGCTTGAAAATAGGGACGGAGCTTTCTCGCCGTGATCACCAAAGCATAAGCTATCTTTTCCAGGAGAATATAATTTTTCTTTGACTTGGTTAAAACATGACTCACATAGTATATGGGCCTTTAAATCCTGTCACCACACTCCTTGGCCAAAGCTCCGCTTACTGCAGTTTCTGAGACGACCAGGTAGATTTGCAGCTCCTCTCCGGGATCCGGCTTGACTAACAATGATGGGCTTGTTAGGTATTTCTTCAAGGATTGAAAAGCTTGCTCGCTCTCCGGGCTCTATTTCATCTTTCTCTCTTGCGTGATAGCTTTGAAGAACGGGAGACACTTATCGGTGGAGCGAGAGATGAACCTGTTGAGCGCTGCTACACGCCCAGTCAAAATTTGCACCTGTTTGAGTGATGTGGGGGATTCCAAGTCCAAGATAGCTTTGATTTTTTCTGGGTTGGCCTCTATGCATCTCTCATGAACCATAAAACCTAGAAACTTCCCCGCTGTTTCCCCGAAAGCTCAAATGGAGGGGTTCAACCGCATCTGGTTTTCTCTTAGGATAAGAAAGGTCTTGCGAAGGTCTTCCCGATGTCTTTCTACGGTTGGTGATTTTGTGATCATGTCGTCGATGTATACCTCCATCGTCCTTCCGATCTCGGGCGTGAACAGCTTGTTAACCAGCTGTTGGTATGTAGCCCCCACATTCTTCAAGCCAAACGACATTACCTTTTAGCAATACAAGCCATGCCCAGTAATGAAGCTGGTTTTATCTTGGTCAGCTGGGTGCATCTTAATCTGGTTATACCCCGAGAACGTGTCCATGAAACTAAGAAGTTTATTTCTGGACATGGAGTTGACTAGCTGATCGATCTTTGGTAAAGGATAGCTGTCTTTTGGACATGCCCGGTTGAGGTCGGTGTAATCGACACACATACGCCATTTTCCATTCGCCTTCGAAACCATGACTACGTTGGCGATCCATTCGGGGTAGCGCACTTCTCTGATAAACCCTGCCTTGATCAATTTGTCTACTTCTTCCTGCACCACAGTGTTCCTCTCGGCGTTAAAGTGACGCCTCTTCTGTTTGACGGGCTTGTCTGTTGGATCTACCGCTAATCGATGAGCGGCCAATGATACCGGGATTCCAGGCATCTCATCGTGGCTCCAAGCAAAGATGTCGTTGAATTCTCTGAGAAGCCCAATCAAGCCTTCTTTCACTTCTGGTTCGAGGGTAGCCCCGACCTTGACGACCTTGGAGGGATCGTCATTTCTGATAGGTATCTTCTCTATTCTATCTACGGGTTGCCCGCTGGCCCATTCCTTGCTCTGTTCTTCCTCATAAGGCATAATGGGTTCGCTCTGTGGATGCTCAGCGGGCTCCATATCTTCCTGGATTATCCGGGATGCCTCCATATCTTCCTGGATTATCCCGGATGCCTCCATGTCCTGGATTGTTGCAATCTGTACGAACTGTTTTGCTAAAGCTGCAGGACTGGCGGACACTGCGTAGCACTTCCTAGCTGCTTGCTGGTCTCCGCGTACCTCTCCTTCTTTGGTTCCCACTGGGAACTTCAGGACATTGTGGTATGTAGACAAGACTCCCTTCAAGGAGGACCAGAATGGTCTCCCTAAGATGGCGTTGTAGGCCGATGGGGTGTCAACCACAATAAAGTCAGTCATAACATTCTGTTGGAGACCCTGCAAGCTACTCTTGAGGCCACCCCGCCTGCCTCCGGTACACTCCCGGTTGGTCAGCAGCCTCAAAGTCATGAGGCGATGAAACCCTCTGCCATTACCGGCCCTTCTGACTCTAGGAAAACTTCGGTCGACCCCATTGACAGGCTACGAGCCATGTCTGCCGGAAAAGACTATGTTTGGGAAGGTTATTGGAAGGACTTTCTGAATGCCAATAGCTCGGAGCGAATCCACGTAGTTTTCAACAACGACGTATACGTAAGTGTCACTTTTTGATCGATTCGTCAGGCTTCGGGCTCACTATTATAAAATGTTTCTTTCCTTTTCCAAACCGTGGATGAGCTAACCCGGGCCTTGCTTGCTCAAGAAATGCAGGTTACTGAATTCTCTAAGGTGAAGAAGGAGCTTGAAGAGAAGAAGAAGGCGTTCGATTCTGCCTCAGTAAGTGGATCAAAACTGAAGGAATCGTTTAAAGAAGAACTGAGGCAGCATGATGTAACAGAAGCTGCTTAAAGGAGGTCTGTGGCTAACGCTGATACCCGAGCTAATACTGCAATTGAAAATCTCAGTGAACTTGCAAAGAAAGGTACCCATCTTGAAGCGAGCCTGACTAAAGCTGAGCAGCAATGTGCTGAGTTAGAACAAAAGATCATTCTGGCATAGCAAACAGACATTAATCAAGAAGCAGAAGCTCGTGCTGCCAAAAAAACTTTAGCTGCTTCCCAACAATCCATGCTCGTGGCCTAACAGGAATCTGAGGAGACGAAGCTTTGTTATGAGAGGCTGGTTGAAGACCTGAAGCAGCAGAAGGTCAGCGCAGAGGTGCTTTTGTAGGAAGTCAAACTGGCTCTTGAGGTCCAGAATGTCGATCGGTACAAGAAGTCTCCTGCATTCGAAACAGTTATGCTGAGGGAGCTAGAGCGAGGGCTCGTTACCGCTCAAATGTTCTTTGGGACTAAGGAGAGGTCTTTAGGGAGGCTTGCCGAAAATGGGATCGGACGATCCAAAAGCACAAAGTCGAGTCTTTAGATGCAATAAAAATCAGAGGATAAGATAGAGGGCCTACTACAGGTCTATCGGGAAGGACCCTCACATCATGCAGCTAGAACTCCCCTCCAAATCTTCCATGGTGACTTTCCACACATGAGGGGAGAGCGATACGTTGGACAAGGGAATCGATGATGGACCCTTGCCTGACACCGATTACTCATCCTTTATGGTTGATGATCTGGAGGATGACATCTGCTGGCCGGATTTTAGGGACCTAACCAAGGGTTATGAGGATGAAAGCAACCCCCCTGGGAACTCTGGACCCGGCGGTCCCTCGAGCACATTTGGAGCTTGATTCGACTGCTTTGGCTATTGGCAGCATTCCTTTTATCATTCCTTCTTTATCGTCATATATCTTGTAAATTTTTCTATACCATTGTATGAATGATTATTTCATTTTTGACAATATAAATCTTTATTTACTCATGTGGATTTCTATACTTTTGTTGATAATCTGTGCTGGTCCTTAGTTCTGATTTAATCACTTAACTTATTAACTGATTGCCATTTACCCGGTCAACTGTCTTGTCAACTAACCAAACTTGGTCTGGCCAGTTCTATTACTAACTGACCCTTTTTGGTTTGCTGCAAGAACTGTTTTCTGACCTTGTTTGCCTGGGCTGTTAGCAATCGCTTTTGTGTATTTTGTTAGGTAGTGTTCTTTTCATGAACCATTTGCATGGTGTTTAATTTATAGACTTTTGTCTTTTATCTGTCAACTAAGTCATTGGGACGTCTCCCAGTAGTTTATGCTCAAGATTCATTGCAATAGGGATGATCCACATCTCATTAACTTAGCCTATCTAAACCGAGTATCTAGCTAACCGATTTTCAAGTATGAGAATTAGACTGCCCTATCCAAAATTCGTCCCCCCCGTATGGACATACACCTCTGTGTATGCTTGTTATAATCTTATCTCCCTCAACTTGACTGACACATCTCTGCAAGGCCTTTGAAAACCCCATTCTGTAGAGCTCTCTTCATATTATTGAATATCGGGCCGCCTTGTACCTGATACGCTTTGCTTTGACCATAGCTTCAGGAAGCGTGCCATTTTCTAGGTACTCCTTAATCATGGTCATCCAAGTGATCCGCCCTTCCTCAACTACTTCGACTATTAACGTTTCCTCCTCTTTGATACTAGGTCTCTTGAGATGAGCCATGAGGATCTTTTTGGACCAAATACCAGTGGTTGCTGATGCCAATCTTGATAGAGCGCCAGCTTTCTCATTCTTCTCTCTCGGGATCTAGGAGATTCTGTAAGTTTTGAATCTTCGGAGAAGTGCCTTAGCTATTTCTAGGTAAGCCGCCATATTTTTGTCCTTCATCTGGTACTCATCTAAGATCTAGTTGACCACGACCTGTGAGTCACTGAATACTTCATCCGCTCCTAGTACCGTGCAAACCCTAAGTTCTGCTAACAATGCCTCATATTCGGTCATATTATTGGTAGCTTTGAAGTCAAATCGTAAGGCACATTCTACCTGATAACCTTCTAGGGTGGACACCACTATGCCTACCCCGCTGCCGTGCGTATTTAATGACCCATCGACGTGCAGCTTCCAATTAAAAGTCTCCCTATCTTTGTCTTCAAGATTTCTGATCACTTCACTGTTTGGTTCAGTGAACTCAACGATCAAATCTGCCACTGCCTGGCCCTTTATCGCGGCACCTGGCAAGTAAGTGATATTGAACTCACTTAGCTCAACCGCCCATTTTGTCAATCTTCTTGACACTTCTAGTCAAACAAAATCTGCTTTAACGAATAGTCGATATAAACCTCGATCCTGTGAGCTTGAAAATTGGGTCTCAGCTTTCTTGCTGTCGTCACCAATGCTAATGCCATCTGCTCGGCTGACAAGTTACTTGTTTCTGTTGGCAACAAGGCCTTACTAGTGTAATATACCGGTTTTTGTACTCCTACGTCTAGCCTGACCAGTACCGACCCCGTGGCCACAATTGTGACTGACAAGTATAAATACAACACTTTCCCGTCCAGAGGCTTCGACAAAATCGGGGCCTTACCTTGATACTCCTTAATTTTTTGGAAGGCTTATTCACACTCTTCATTCCATTCCACCCCTTTACTCTTCCTTATGGCTTTGAAGAAAGGCAGCACCTGTCTGTTGATTTGCTGATAAATCGGTTTAACGAGGTCAAGCAGCTCGTTAACCTTTGAATGTCTTTTAGGGTAACCAGAGACCTCATTTTCTCCAAGGCCCTTATCTTCTTAGGATTCACCTCAATTCCCCTCTGGTGCACTTGAAACCCAAGGAACTTTCCAGATGGTACCCCAAAAACACTTTTGTTCAGGTTGAGCTTCATCACATACCTTCTCAGCACCCCAAATGTTTCTTCTAGATCAGTTGCATGCTTTTCTGCTATGATGCTTTTTGTTAGCATGTCATCTATATACATCTCCATGTTTCTGCCGATCTAACGGGCGATCATCTTGTTTACCAATCTTTTGTAAGTTGCCCCGGCATTCTTGAGGCTAAAAGGCATTACTCGGTTGTGAAGGCAGTCTTTTCCTCATCTGGTCTGAACATTTTTATCTGGTTATAGCCTTAATAGGCGTCCATAAAACACAGTTGCTCATGCCCTGCATTGCATCAACCAGCTGGTCTATTCACAGTAAAGGAAAATTGTCTTTCAGGCATGCCTTGTTTAGATCTGTGAAATTCACACATATCCTCCATTGCCCGTTCTTTTTTTTTTACGAGTACGACATTGGCGACCCACTTCGGGTACTGCACTTCCTTGATTGAACCTGCCGCCAGTAGATTATGGACTTCATCTTTGATCACTTGGCTTCTCTCAAGGTTGAATTGTTGCCTCTTCTGGATGATCGATTTCCGCTCGGGGTCAACTACCAGGGCATGGGAAATTATTTTAAAGTCGATCCTCGGCATATCTTCATGCTTCCAAGTGAACACGTCCTTGTATTCTTTTAACAAGTTGACCAGTTTATTTTATACTTGTTCCGTCAACTGCGCCCCTAGCTTCACTGTCTTCTCAGGGTTTTTATCGTCTATCACAACTTCATTAGTTGGTTCCCCTTCCTGGTTCTTCCCATCTTCCAGAGATGACTCCCTTGGGTCCAGGTCGAAGTGGGTCGGTGTCTCCGCTTTTTCCTTTTCTTCGTCCACCTTCAGACACTTTTCCCACTTGGGGAGGTCTATCTGCATTATATCTGGCTCTGCTTTTTCTCTATAAACAGCCAGATTGGCTTTCCTGCCCCATTCCTGGGAGCTCTTCATGACACCGACCCCAACCTTAGTCGGGAATTTGACATTCAGAGCAGAGGTTGTCGTGCCAGCCTTTGACTTGTTTAAGAATGGTCTTCATTAGGTTCTTGAGTCTTGTGTTGGTATAATTCTATATCAAAATGGTATTTTATTCGTATTGATTAGTTGTCTAGGATTTGTGAATAATCAAGCTTCAAGGAAGATTGGACAACATTCAAGCAAAGTGGTGGCTACAAGAGGAACAAAGCTAAATTGCATAACAAAAGGTATATCGAGACCTCTTTCCTCTTGCAAGGCTTAGGCACACACATAAATTGCACTCATATGTGGCACTGCATTGTTGTACAAAATTTGGTATAACATAATACACACACTTATACATGTATACACATGCATTAGATTTAAAGTTGACAATTTTCATAAATAGCATGTTCTAGGACTATATCTAGGAAATATCATACTTGTGTGTTCTTGTATTTATTTGTTTGGGTATCTATGTTATTGAACTTGATTTTGAGCTTATATAATTCCTTATTGATTTCTGGTTGTTTCGGTTACTCATGTATTAAGTTTCAAATTAAAATTAGGAGGTTAAGAAACTTTTCGTGATTTTATCATACACGGTTTTCATCCTTGTTTTTCAAGTTGAATTCCATATTTTTTGTGAAAGGTTTCTTTACAACTTTTATACGTGAGGGAGTCTAGGTTTGTAATCTAGAAATAGATTCAAAATCGGAGGTCGGAGGCTAGAGAACGGTCAAAGAACAAAACATTGTGCGAAGGGAGTTGATGGCCAAAAAAAGAGGGCCATTGAAACTCACCCTGTGGAGGCGTGTGGCCTCCACGGGAAGAGCTGCACTCTACCCCCATGAAGGCCACGCACCTTCATGGGAAGCAGAGGTGGCACCTCTTGATTGGCTTGCTCAATCTCTCTTGCTTCCCTCCTTAAATATTTCATTTTCCCTCCCATTTCATTCTAAGAAGAAAATTTTGAAAAACATTGTGCAGAATTTTCTCTCAAACTTTCTCATCTTCCAAACACCATAACTCACTCATACGAACTCCGTTCTGAGTGATTCAAGTTTGAGAATCTTTGTCTATCGGTCCTCTATCATTTACATAATAGTTTGAAGTCATTTGAACAAGGTTTCTGGTAGCTATACTCACAAAAACTTAACAGCACAGTTTTTCTTCAAGGTATTGATTTCGATTTTGTTCTTGGTCTTCAAGTCTTCAATCACCTTGGGTTTTCTTCTTGAATATATGTATGTTTAATGTGTAATCATTGATTAGAGAAATGATCTCTAATTAAGCTAGTTTGAGCTTCAATTGAGTAACATACTGAGTTAGATTTTTTTCTAAATCTATGTTTTCACATGTTTGAGATGTTGTATTGTGCTAGCTTCAAATCTAGGACTATCTTGTGTGTTTATTGTCATGATTTTTGTTGATTTTTAGTCTTTTCATATGCTAGGTCATTTTAATTGAAGATTTATTGAAATAGCATAATTGATTGATGATTTAGGGCTTCATTGGATTTATATGATTATCTTGAGAATCTAAGCTCTATTATTTTGCTAGAGATTCATCTTTGATTTTATCAAATTGATTCTAGCATTTTATTTATGTGATTGAACATAATATAGGTTTTGTGTGTGTGTTAGGTGTTTCACATACTCTAGATTTATTGTTCATGTTACAAGTTCTAGATATATTAGCTTTTGAGCTTTTGTTGATACAAATCTAGTTCTTCATGTTATGTGCCTAATCCACACATTACATATGTACATGCATCATTGAGTGTGATTGCATTGTTTTTAGGATTGTAAACTAGAATACATGTGACATGTGCATATTGATTCATTCTAGTTTCCATAGGATATATTGATCATATATACTATGGTGTGTGTGTTTGAATCATTTGCATTCACTTAGATCACATGTCTTGTGAAAAGGTTGGAAGTCTCATTCCTTAGAGTGATTCTTTGGATTGAGCATTGGAAGTCACATTTGGAGAGTGAATCTTCAAGTTGTGCATTGGAACTCACATTTGGAAAGTGATTCTTTAAGTTGTGCATTGGAAGTCACATTCCTTAGAGTGATTCTTTGGATTGTGCATCAAAAGTCTCATTTCTTAGAGTGATTCTTTGATTTGAGCATGGAAGTCACATTTTGGTGAGTAATTCGACAATTTGTGCAAAGTGGCATATCTTTCATTGTGTAGGGTTGAAGGGTAGGTTTCTAGGTGAAGTGGTCACTTAAGAGATTGTATATTTTTATCTTACTAGTGAAAGGTGCTTGCAGGTGGTTATGAAATCGACCCGTGGATGTTTCCTCTTCAGAGGTTTTACCACGTATAAATCATATGTTAATTCTCTCTATCCTTATCTCTTGATATTTGTGTATATGTTGATATAAATCTTGTTTGATATCTTTGTAAGTGATATTCATGATATATTAAATTTGTATTTGTTGGAGCTTTATGATTTAAAGCCAATTTATGAATTGAGTTTGTATCACATGCAAGTTATATCTTATATTGAATGTGTTTGACCAAGTATATCTTTAATTGATTTGATAGTACTTGTTCTTGCTTTTTAAAGTGTGATACAAGCTAATTAGAGGGACAAACCTTTTGTTTGTTTCAAGGAAGTTAAAAAGGTGTAGTAAGCTATTCACCCCCTCTCTCTAGGTTAGCTTAAGGCAAATTAACTGTGTTTGTATTTTTCATTTGGTATCAAAGTGGGTCACTAGATTGCACTTAGTGAGATCCCTGGATACACTCATGGTGATTTACTAGCTATGGATAGCAACCTTGAGTCTTATATTGTTTGTGTTGATTGTCCACCTCTTGTTGATGAAACTAAAAAGGCATGGGATAGTCTTCAAGATATTCATGAATGTGGTTATTTATTTTCTTCTTGGTATTTGTCCACTAAAAATTTTGTTAATAAGCTTAAAGAGAATATTAGTGACAAAAGCGAAGATGAGGAGGAACTAGATTCCTTGGAAGATAATGTTTATATAGGTAACTACATATGTGACACGACTTTGCATCAAGAAGAAATTAAATAAGAAGTTGAGGATTTCCTAATGGACAATCAAGCTAGACATGATCACTTGTCTTTGCAACTCAATGATGAGAACTGCGAATCAAAGACCAACAACTTCAACTTGATGGCAAGAGTTTAAACTCTTGAGAAGGAAAGAGATGCCGCTTTAAAGGAAGTTGAAGTGAAGAGTGAAGTGATCAAATGTCAAGAAAAGAAGATGGTTGAAGACGCTCATGTGTTAGAAAAATTAAAAAATGATTTTGCTAATTATTTGTTTTTCTTGAAGGAAACAATCAAAGGCAAGGAAGAGAAATTCGAAATCATGAAGGCCAAATAGCTTGGTATACTTCATGAAGATTCAAGTGACTTAGGCTTTGTAGATGAGCAAGTGGAATCTTCTACAACTAAAAGCAAGTCACTAAGGAACAAGAAGATTTCAAAAGCCAATCCTTCCAAGGTTAAGAATAAAATCAAGAAGAGAAATGAGCCTTCAACGTTGGTACACTCTAACCTAAATAACATCTCCAAACCTATCTCGGTTTGCCATTTTTACATTGTTGTAGGGCATATTAAAACTATATGCCATAAGTATATTAGACATTGCAAACTAGGGAATGAGATGCATGCTAGTGAGATGAGAAAATCTTCTTTGAATGTTTCTAAAAAGGTTAATTGTTTTGATGATTTGTATAATGTGCATATTGTCAATTATCATGTAAAGAAACATATTAGGAAATCTTGGATTAAAATGTATGATGTGAAAAAGGTTCCTAGTCATTCTTTTAACATGTTTCTTATGATAACACTTTGAGTGTTGTATATGATAGTGATAGTCATGTGAAGAAGAATGTCAAGAAGATTTGGGTGAAAAAAAGTGTTTCACATGATCATATGCATAGTCTTGATAATATCTTTGTTGATGGCAATAATAATGTGTTTAACATGCGTAATATCTTTATAGAGAAGATTGTTGATGATTTATCTTCTGGATATAATATTGCCATCAGAAATGATCATGATTTTTATGTAAGCTCACCCAAGACCAAATGGGTCAAGGGTGAGTGCTCTTACTATTAGTGTAAGGTGCACATGTGAGTTAGCTTTAAGATTAATGTCAAGTTGTTAAGAAATTAAGCTAGCTAGCTTTGTCTCTTTATAACTTGACATGAACTTAGCTATCTCACACATTTGTTATGATGGTCGAAATCTATTGGTTAACTTTATAAGAAGTTGATTTTTGAAATCTATATGGTGTTGATTGTTGCTAAGACTTTTAGAGAAAGTCATTTTTATATGTTTGTTTGAGTTGAAAATGCTTAGTTATATTCTCTTGGGATGACACACCAATAACTTGTTGTCATGTGGACATACAAGCCAAGAGAACTCATAAAAATGGTGAGACTTAGCATTTGATGAAAAATGCTTGCTAAGGTATTTCTATATCCTAATGTTTGCATACTTTGTTTTTCATCTCTCAACTCATTGTTTGTACTACATCATGTAGCATGTCATTTTTAGAGAACTTAGTATAATATATATGGTTCTCATTGGCATTTTCTCTCTAAAGATCTTATAGTGATGTTGTTCACAAAGTTCTTATAAATGATGTGTGAAATATTCGTTTGTATGATGAGTGGCATGTTTGAAAAATATGAGCTTCATATTCTTTGAAAGCTACTCTCTTGAGAAGTAATGACCTTAAGTAAATCTCTTATATTGCTTTTAGATCATGTGCTTGTAAGCCATAAAACTTGGTTTTCAAAAATGCACTTTGCTTCTCTTGTATGTTTTGTTGTAGTAAGTTGAATTTGAAAATATGTAAGTTATGGATACACCTTTAAGTCTTATGACTAGTACATTTAAGATGACCTATGGTTAGTATCCATTTTGCTTCGACAACAACATATAATTCAACGAGCACCTTCATGGAAAGAGCTACACACTTTGGTTGTGCAACCACCCAATGTTGGAAAGGGCTACACCATTGTGATGAGTGAAAGCTGTCATGATGAGTATATGTTTATGTTAGAAAAATCAAAGAAGTGTTGAAAAGATTCAATAAAAAAAAATCTTTGATTTAAAACCTAAATAAAAAAAAATCTTAAAGGAGTATAGTTGAAAATCATGAATGCTCGGGTTGTCAAATAGAAATGGAATGACGAGCCACATGCACACACACACACACGCGCTCATATGTTGAAATCTATTCTCTTTAAAGCAAAAATTCTGGATGATAATCGGTTTGACCTTTTATGGAAAAGCTTAAGATGAATAGTTGTGGATAAAATTCCCATGTTGATTATCAAATTACTCCTCTACATATGCTTGAAGCAAAATTCTCACACACACACACTTTTGTTTATAACTATTTTTGATATTCTAGCAATTTGAGAAGAATTATGAGAGAGATTGAAAATCTTGGTGTATCTCTCATAGTTTGTGAAGCTTATTTGTTGAATTTATTTTAAAATTGCTTAATTGTGTGATTGTGTGGATACCATTGTGAACTATATTCTATCTTGATCTTAGATAGAGCTTTTATAAAGGGTAGCATAGTATGTTAGACTTTTTTCTGTTATATGATATGTTCACATGGTTTGCTTTGTTATATGATGACATATTGATTGATTAGAATAATTAAATGTTGAGATTTCATGATATCTATCTTGAAATAATTGTATGAATGTGTTGACAATAAATTAGTTGATAGTATTTTATATTGCAATGAATTCCTTCATTCTTGAGGTTGATAGTAGTAGTAGTTACAGCAAATTCCTCCTAGCTTGAGATTGATTAAGTTCCTTCTTGTTTGGGGTTGATAGTAGTTGTTGTCACAACCAATTCCTTCATGTTTTGAGGTTTGAAAATATAGCTCTAAGCGTGTGTCTACAACCTAGAAGGGGGGGGGGGGGGGGGGATGGGAGGGGATGGGTTGTTAATCGATTATTACCAATTTTTCGATTAGTCAATATTAATAACAATTAACCCAACATAAACAAACATAAAAAATCAAGTAAAGTGCGGAAATATAAGAACACTTGATTTTGACGTGGAAACCCTTCAACAAGGGAAAAACCACGGGCTATCCTTCTAGCCACAGACAATCACATAAATCCACCATATGAATAAAAGATTACACCCTCAAGTGATACTCGGACTCTCACTCTAGATAACCTCAGGCTATGGACACTACCACTCACCACTCTTGGTTCAATCCCTAGTGATATCCCCTGATACACTACTCTTGGTGTGAGCACCTCCTACTCTACCCCGCGGGCCTTTTATAGTGGAACTTGACCAATGCTTGCCAACCACACCTTGGTTGCAAGACTTCAATGCTTGTGCAACTTCACCCCGAAGCCACAAGACTTTGACTCAAGAAGAGTATAAGGTCTAAGTGAACAATCAATGAATGCTCAACACAAAATATGTTAGACCAAACATACAATGCTTAACTAGATGTAGATAATGCAATACAACATCCTAGTTATCAAATAATTCCTACATGCCCATACATAAGGACTCAATTAGATGCAAAGGGATTCTAGCAACCTAATTGTCAAACAAGTCCACCCAACACAAGTTGTTGCAATAAATAACAAGGGCAATAAATGTGCAATCAAGAAATGCAATCAATGAGGCATAAACAACAATGTCTAAATGCAAAACATAAAGACTTAGCTAGAAAGGCAATGTGGTCCCAAATTCTAACTATCAATAAGAAACTCAATTAGTTGTGTAGAGATTTTCCAACAACCTAATTGTCAATTAAATCCACATGAACATTCAATAAGACTTGACTAGATAAATAAACATTAATCTATCAACCTAATCATCAACCAATATCACAAGAATGTTCTAGGGTTAGCTATTTAGGGAAAATCAACCTAATCATGTAAGCTATCACAAACAAACCCAATCATGCAATTTAGACTCATAAATATATGCAATAAGGTGAGTCAAGGTATTTAATCAAGCAATAAATACCTAATCTAGAGTAAGAAGAACAATAAATGATATTCAAGGAAGTTCTTGCTTACCTAGTCATGAAACAATGAAGACCCATGCTCAAATGATGTGGAATGATGCAAGAATGAGATGGTTTTGGGTTTAGAGAGTTAATGAAGCTTAAAGGAAGCTTTCTCTCTCAAGACTCTCTCTTTCTCTCTCTAGGGTTTCTGTAGATTTAGGAGAGTTGGGGAAGAAGAGGAGAAATAGGGGTTTTTAAATGTGGGAAAAACGGGCTGATTCGAAAAGACCAAAATGCCTCGTTTTGGTGTCAGGCGACATGAGAGGCTACATGGAAGTTGCCTAACATGTCGCCTAATGTTTTGGAGAAGAAAAACATGTCTGAGGCGACATTGGAGGCGACATGCTCAAGTGGCCTTGCATGTCGCCTAACACACTGGACAACACTCCAGCTCCAGAAACAAGCGACCCAAAACATGACCAAACGACATCGAAACCTTTCGTATGATATACCGTTGGAAAGGTATGGAAGTATACTTTCTACTACAATGTACAGAATGATTTTTTGATGTCTGTAGAAAGAGTTATGATCATTTAAGTGACTAAAGGTCAAAACCAGATAACAACAGAGATGCTCTGTTTCAGTGGTCTCTTTGGAGACTTCAAAACAAACCCAAACGGTCATAAAATATTACGAATAATATATCGTTAGAATGGTATGGAAGTCTAATTTCTACTCAAATTAACAAAACAAGATTTGGATAAACGTAGAAATATTTATGGTCAAAAGAGTGACTAAAGGTCAGAAATGGTCAATAACAAAATTCCCACAATCATGGTATAAAACCATGTAACCAAATAACAATCCAAGAGAAGACAAATGGAACCTCTCTATGGTCACAAAATGCGCTAAGACTCAAGCACACCAATGTGCAAGCGCGAACACAACACAAGCACACCATCGTGCGAGTGAGGACGTTTCCGAACACACACGGAAAACGTAGAACAAAAACAACCACACGTAAGGACAAACAAAGACGTGCTCGTGTGAGTTGTATAATGTATGCATATATATAAACAATAAAGAACACAAATGCAAGATGAACAAAGCATGCATGAAGTGTGTGTGTGCACCTAAACTCTTCAAGAGACAAAGTCAAGTGAGTATACCTTTTGCTCTTGAAGTCATGGAGATGCTTGGAAGCTTGCCAACACAGACCTAAGCTACCCATTACACAATCATCCCCAATATGGTATGTCATGAAATAAGCCAATCACAAAATAAAGGTTCTTACAAGGTTGATAGTAATTGTAATTGACACCAATTCCTCCATTTGTGGATGAATATTATTGTTAAATGCATTTGTTGAATTTGGTAAAGTGTACCAATGTGCTTGAAAAAGAACATTTATGCATTTATGATTCATTATTTCATCATACATAAATTTATGTTTATTTTGGTTAGCTAATACTCACTTGTGTCTCTTTTCCACTCATGTGTTTTTGTTTTGTAGTGTTGATAACAAAGACATGGGAAGAAACAAGGTTTCTAATTCTATTCATCCATCAAAACCCATTGCCAAACCCAAATCTACTCCAACCACTTCTAGAAAACCCAAACCCAACAAGTTGAAAGATTTAGGAGTCATGGGAACCAAAAAGCTTATCCAAGATAGGGGTGTTGATTTGGTTGAGGATTCTTACATTTACCACTCTATATATTATAGGCATTGGGATACATGGATAAATTTCAGTGGGGTTGTTAATGAGAGCCTTATAAGAGAGTTATACTTTGAGTATAAGGAGAGCTCAACCTTTGAACATGCCTTGGTAAGTGTGAGAGGGAAAACATTTAGGATTTCCTCGGATAGCATCAACAAGTTCCTTGCTATTTCAAGTGAGATTGTTTCGAAACTACTTGATGTGGATAACATTGATAATCTAAATATTATGGGGAGAACTTTGTGTGAAGATGATGGATTTGAATGGGGTAAGAGAGCATTTATAGGTCAAAGTGAGTTGACCAAAATTATTGCCTTTTGGAATCTATTTGTTTGTGCAAATCTTGTAGG
Source organism: Dipteronia sinensis (assembly GCA_033220585.1). Taxonomy (NCBI): domain Eukaryota; kingdom Viridiplantae; phylum Streptophyta; class Magnoliopsida; order Sapindales; family Sapindaceae; genus Dipteronia; species Dipteronia sinensis. Next base: position 68,396,121 of record CM065636.1, on the reverse strand, counting down.
TTCTATAAATGCTTCCGAGCTTAACAAGGAGAAGATCAAGATTGTGTATGCCTTAGTGACAAACAAACCTTTGAACCTTGGTGATCTCTTGATAGAACATGTAGAGAGTGCGGCTACTTCGTCAAGATAGGACAAGAAGTTGGCTTTTCCGGAGTTCCTAACTCATTTTGCATGAAGTAAGGTGTTTCGATGCATGAAGATGATATGCTTCTACCTCCCTTGGAGAAATTTAGTGACAAACGCTTAGTGTTTATGTCATATAAAGAAAAAGGGAAGGCAAGTGACACTTGTAGGATTTTGGTGAGCACCATGAGCCATGTGTTGTGACAAGTACAAATCTTCTCCCGGAATGAGCCTTGCAATTTCAAGAGGGGCTTATGAACAAGATTGGAGAGCTTGATGCTAAGGTGGTGGAACTAAGTGCTAAGGTGATTCAACAAGATGAGAAGATCAAGGTCATGGAAGACAAGATTGCCTCTAGCAATACATCCACTACAAAGCGTTATGTGAGATCATCAAAAAGAAGAACTTTCTTTGATGATGCTTGATCTTGATGTATAATGTTTTCTTAACCTTTGGCTATATTTTATGTCAAAAAGGGGGAGAAAAACAATTATACTAGATATGCTCGTAATCTTAGGAATTGTCTAGTTTTTGGTATGTTTTGTTTTTATTTCATTTGGTATCTTGAATTCTTGGTTTGTAATATTTGGATATTGATATTTTTGTTGTTGATGGATAGTATGCATGTATTTAGGGGGAGACATATGTATCCATTTGATTTTTATTTGATATGTATCTAAATATTATCTTGCCATATGTATGTATGTTTCTCTTGTATATACTTTGTGTTTCAAGATGATTTTAGGTGATTACAAGAGAGGAATACATGGAAGAATCCAAGACTTGATGAAGATTAGTCTAAGGGAACTAACTCATTGTAATATGAGGGTGTGTTAAGAAACCAATCTTCATGTTGTATGTTTTAGTATTTGTATAAGTGTTTTGACATAGAATTTGCCAAAGGGGGAGATTGTTAGGTTCCCGAGTTTTGTGTTAGAACAATTCTATATCAAAACTACATTTACTTTGTATTGATTAGTTGTCTAGGATTAGTGGATAATCAAGCTTCAAGGTAGATTGGACAACATTCAAGCAAAGTGGTGGCTACAAGAGGAACAAAGCTAAATTGCTTAACAAAAGGTATATCGAGACCTCTTTCCTTTTGCAAGGCTTAGGCACACACATACATTGCATTCATATGTGTCACTGCATCGTTGTGCAAAATTTGGTATAACACAATACACACACTTATATATATATGCACATGCATTAGATTTAAAGTTGATAATTTTCATAAATAGCATGGTCTAGGACTATGAGCTTGTTAGTGAAAGCTTTTGAGAGGTTCAAAAGCTCTTTTGAGAGCCCAAAGCTGCTTTTGGAGTTGTTTGGATAAAATAACAAAAGAGCTTCATGAGCTTAGAAGCTCTTCTATTGGAAGCACCCCATTAGCTGCTTCTCCAGAATGGCTTCTGAAAAACACCCGAGCTTCATAAACAGTTTAATGAAATTTTTATATTACCAACTTTACCCTTCTCTTTCATATATAACAAACCAAATTTCAGACTCATTCTTTCCCCATCTTTTTCACATCGACGCTCTGATGATTTTCCCCAATTTCTCATTTGAAACCTAATCTCTCTAATCTCCCAAATAACAAAAATGTCATCAAATCCACTCCTTGCAGTGTGTTTCTAGAAAAATTCTAACAAGTTTTCATTGAAAATTGCTCCTTCTTGCTCTCAAAACGCCAATTTCTTCACTTTGGATAATCTACAGATCAATCTCTAGTTCTGTAAGTTTACTTATTGATATGTTCTGTTCTATTTCACTTGTAAAATTCTATTTCCAAGATAACAAACTGTATATATTTTGTTTTCTTTTTATTCAATGATGGAGGATTTTGTGGAATGTGATGATATTAGTTGACGTTTGCATGTTTATTTGTTTTTGATGTTTTTCTGATGCATTCTGGATATCTCTGTTCTTTATCTTTGTTTTTGGTAGAGTTGGGTATTAATTTTCACATGTTGCTTTTTCCAGTTGTTGGGACTTGCTCTGTTCTTCTGGATCCGGCGAACGAATAATCATTGAGTCCTCCTCTTTCCGGACAACACATACAAAGAAACCCGCCAACATCTTTGTTTTTGATAGGTGAAAATTTTGGGTTATGATTTGATGTTCATTTAATTACGATCTACTTCAGTTTCAGCTTCTTTGCTTTTGTTGTATGGTTGATTTTTGATTGTTGATTGGATTGCTGTAAATTTGTAATTTTTTAGTGCTGATTTAGTGGTTTCAAGTTGGGAAAATGAAATGGGTTGCCTTTGGATTGTGTGAGTTTGCTGTAGGTTCGTTGAGAATACTCAATTTTTTTTTATGTATTTGATCTACTGGATCAGAGATTTTGGCTATTACTTACATGCATTGATGACCTAAGATGATCTGTTGATGTTTTAGGGTCTCAAACATGAAAAAAAAATAATAACAAAAACTTATCTAGTGAAATTCAAAATTATCCACTTCACTCCATGGTTGTGGGACTGTTAGAAAGTAGTAATCAATGAAAATTATTATATGTAACGAAATCTAATTTGGATTGAAAATTTAGAAGTCGTGGCACTTATATTGGATTGTGTTTCAAGTTAAATCAACAGTTCTAAGTTGGATGGCTATTATATATGTATTTTTTTTCATGTTTAGTATTAGCTTAGTTGTGCAAGTTTGTTAGGCTTTGGCTTGATTTTACTTGGTTAGGCACTTTGCTTTTTCAACAACATGTTGGGCTTAGTTGGTAAAGTTTGATATGTGTATTCTTGCATTCATTATCTATTTATCTTGTGGAGGTTTGTTGGATTGTATAATTTTAAAAATGAAATTGCAACTATACAAATAAATAATTTTTGAAGTGTATCATATCTCATGTGCCTAAGTAAGTTGATGTCAACTCCAATGGAGATTTGAGTTGAGATGACTCTTGGAAACTCTCATTCTTTTCCAGCATATCTAGTTGACATGCATGATAATATGAAGTTCTATTCTCTTCCTATAAACTCACTGGAAAAAAGTACTTGATCCTGTCTTTTCATTGTAGCGATTCGTTAGTCCTTCGTTAGTCCTATTTATCAGTGATCTAAGGAAAGCCAAAAAAATCCTATCTATTGAGCAAGATAATAAGATACCGCTATTTGGAAGTTACATTTTTGACTTAGAACTGGATAATGCTCACTTGATATAAGGCCCACTGTTTGCCTTTAATATATATTTTTCAACTGTTAGTATTTGGTGCTCAGATATCAGTTCTAGTATTTTGGGAGCAGAGCTTTTCTTTCATTCTGTCTCCTTTGATACTCAATTATTTGAGTATAATAGTAGACTTTATTATAAAGTAATTTATTATAAAGTAGAGAGTAATGTTCCGCTTTGATATGTAGGGGACTTGGCATGCGTGGAATACATAAAATACATACATATGTTGCAGGGGAATATTGTTATCTTATTTATTGTTTAGTTGTTATTTGATTGAGTCAATTAAGTCAAGTAGTGGCTGAGAGTGGATGCAATAAGCTCTCCATGACTTCAGCATATTACTGATAGTGGAGTCTTATTTTCAAGTATTATTAGCTGGTTGTAAGACCTATAAAGGTCTATTTGAAATTGAATAAAAGGATCAGATATTATTATCCAGAATCTTTCCTTCCTCTTATTTTTACATGATTCTACAGATTTTGAGAAATTGTTTACATGATTGTACATCACTTGATAAATAATTACGTCTTTTGTGTGTAATTTTGTAATTCTAAGTAGCTTAAAAACTTGTAGCTTGTAAAGTGGATGGCAAATGAGGGAGCACAAGGAAAAGCAAAAGCAGTATGGGATCCACCAACACATGAGATTTGGGTTGATTTGGCTATAGAACAAATTAGAGCTGGTAACAGAAATGGAACACATCTAAGCAAGCAAGGTTGGAAAAACTTTATTAAAAACTTTAATAAGATCACAGGTAGAACATATGATCGAAAGCAACTAAAAAATCAGTGGGACAATGTGAAAAAAGAGTGGCAACTTTGGGATTCATTGGTAAGAGGAGAAACCGGACTCGGTTGGGACATGGAGAGGCAAACAATTGATGCTTCAAATGAATGGAGGAAGGCAAAATTACAAGTAGGTATTGATAAAAAAAAATTAATTATTATTGTAATTTATATTTTAACTTATTCAATTAAACTAACTTTAAACTTATAACAGAAATATCCAGAAGCTTCAAAATTTCGTGTGAAAGGTTTGGAGCATGTATTCAAGATAGATGAATTGTTTCGAGATGTTACTACAACTGGAGAGAGGGCTTGGGCACCTACTTCTGGTTTAATGTCTCCTCTATATTAACAAGCTTTCACGACTGAGGATAATGTTAGTTTAGATTCTGAAGAAGCTGTTCATGAGGATGTAGTAAAATGTAGCAACCGCAAACAAAAAAACACTTGCACCAAATAGAAAGAAATTCAAGAAAGAAAAAAAAAACAGTTCCACATCCTCGAAGTTATCCAAGCAACTTGAGAATCTTTGTGACAATATTAAGAATAAGAATTCTTACATACGAACTGATCCACCTGGTTGTAGTGTTCAAAAAGTTCTTGATAAGTTAGCTACTTTGCCAGAATGTGAACCGATGAGTCCTCTTTTCAAATTGGGTATTAGTTTGTTCACAAAGAAGGCAAATATGGAGATTTTTGTGGCTCTAAAGGAACCTGAATACCAAATTCAGTGGTTGAAAGATCAACAATCTAATTATGAAGACAATTAAAGGCGAAGGAAAATTAAGTTTTTGTGGAAATGTCATATAAAGAACTAATATTTTATGCTAACATATGACAAATTTTGTAATATGTATATCATCAACAGTTGTCTCTTTATAAGACACTTGACATTTTTTGTATATGAAAAAAAATATATATAAACAACATGTTGATGTTTGTTTATGACCCAATGATATTTACTTTGTTTATGGTTTTTATGGTTTTTATGCTTTTGCTTTTACTTTTACTTTTGCTTTTCCTATTCTTTAATTTAATAGTTGTAGCTTGTTCAGTAAACTAATGAATTTTGTTATCTATAGTGCTACCTAATGTTGAATTATGTGTAAGAGAGTGTGTTTTATAACAATAAAGCCTGAGTGATATCTCTAGTTTGATGTCCTGCCTAGTTGGTGCTAGTGTGCTACTGTCCACTAGTCTGCTGTTTGCCTTGTTTGGGGTGCTTGCTTATTTATATATAAAAAAGACTATTTACATATGGGATTCAGTTATATGGACCTAGACCGGATCTTTATTGTAAATATCCTAAACTGGATCTTGATGGGTCAAAACCAACCCAGTTGACACAAAAATGTTAGTACCACTCAAATTGGTTTTTAATTGGTGTTGTTTAATATAATGCAGAATGGATATTGATTCAGAGGAAGAAATTGAAAAACAAATTGTTGAACAAGCCATTAGAGATGAGATTGAGTTTAATGAAGTTGTTCTCATTATTGCTAGAGCAACGGTATATCACCACAATAATTTCTTAATTAAAGAACCATGTAGAAATTCACCTCGTACTGGATGGATGTTCATAATGGAGATACTGAATGGAAATGATTGACGTTGTCTAGAGCAGTTTCGAATGGAAAAACATGTTTTTGTCAAATTATGTGATAGATTAAGAAGTTACAGATTAACATCCACTAGAGGAGTTAGGCTTGAGGAGGCAGTAGGTATATTTTTAATGACTTTGGGACATGGTGTTGGAAACAGAATTATTCAAGAACAATTCCAGCATTCGGGTGAAACTATGAGTAGACAATTTGGAATTGTCCGTGAGAAAATGACCAAGCTTGCTTTTGATGAAATTAGACCACCTAGAGAATCTAATGAAGTCCCGCATTACATTCGAAGTAATCCCAAATATTGGCGATATTTTAAGGTACTTTTGTATCTACTTAATTTGTGAATACTTGGTAATTTGTTGATAAGTAAACTAATGTTATGTTTTTTTTAATTCATCTGATAATTGCTAGGATTGCATTGGAGCCATAAATGGAATGCATGTTCGTGTGTCACTTCCCGTGGATGAACAAATTCCATATATTGGTAGGAAAGGATTTCCTACGCAAAATATTATGGCTGTGTGTGGATTTGATATGCTTTTCACATTTGTATGGCCAGGATGGGAAGGATCTGCACATGATACACGCATATTTTTAGAGGCATTAAGAAACACTGAGTTAAAATTTCCTATACCACCAGATGGTATGTGATAATCTTTTAATCAGTACTTTTAAATATTGTATATAACTTTGAATATTATTGATTAATGATTTAAGTTGATATTGCAGATAAGTACTACTTTGTTGACTCTGGATATCCAAATATGAAGGGTTATTTAGCTCCGTATAAAGGTGAAAGATATCATCTCCCAGTCTTTCGTACTAGTGGTCAACCAACAGGATCTCGAGAAACATTTAATTATGTGCATTCATCATTACGAAGTGTTATTGAGCGTTGTTTAGGTGTGTGGAAAACACGATGGAAAATTTTACAACACATGCCTAATTATAAATTTGATAAGTAGGTAACTATTGTTATTGCTTCAATGGCTTTGCATAATTTCATAAGAAGGGAGGCCGTTGCAGATGATGAATTTGAATCATATAATGAAGATGGAGATTACATGCTTAAGGACGAAGAATCATATATGAATTTAACAATAGATAAAAGTGAGATGAGTGTTGTTCGTGATAGAATTGCTAGAGAACTCAAGATTGTATAATTTTATTATTAACTTTATATGTAAGGTTTTATTTAAAATCATCATACTTAATATGTAGTAAACTAATCTGTATATATGTATTAGTAATTTTAAGTGAATTTTATTTACTTCATTTCTTTTAGTAGAATTGTTCCTTGAAATATAGTAGAAAAAAATGGAATAATAAAAATTTTATATTATTCCTTAAGAAGTAAAATTTTATTATATATATATATATATATATTGTATACTCAACTAACATACAAATGTTAAAAAAAAAAAGATAAAACGAAGATACAAATGTTAAATTATTATTAGAATAGATTTTTTCAAATGTTCCACTCAAACATATTCAAAAGCTCTTTAATAAGGGTAAAAAATTAATATCATACTTAGAAGTTATTTTAAAAAATTCCACCCAAAAAGGCTCAAAAGCTCTTCTAAATACAAAAGCTCTTCTGAAATATACTATCCAAACAGTTAATAAGAAGCTCAGGCTTTTGCTTCTCTTCTTCTACTGTCAAAAGCCAAAAGTAAAAGTTATCCCAAACTAGCCATATATCTAGGAAATATCATACTTATGTGTTCTTGTGTTTATTTGTTTGTGTATCTATGTTATTGAACTTGATTTTGAGCTTATATAATTCCTCATTGAGTTTCGCTTGTTTGGGTTACACATGTACTAAGTTTCAAGTTCAAATTAGGAGGTTAAGAAACTTTCCGTGATTTTATCGTACATGGTTTTCATCTTTGTTTTTCAAGTTGAATTCCATATTTTTTGTGAAAGTTTTCTTGATGACTTTTGTACGTGAGGAGTCCCGGTTCATAATCCGAGAACAGATTCGAAACCGGAGGTCGGAGGCTAGAGAACTGTCGAAGAACAAAACATTGCGCGAGGGGAGTTGAAGGCCAAAAAAAGAGGGCCATTGCAACTCACCCGGTGGAGGCGTGTGGCCTCCACAGGAAGAGCTGCACTCTGCCCTCGTGGAGGCCATGTGCCTCCACGGGAAGCAGAGGTGGAACCTCTTGATTGGCTTGCTCAATCTCTCTTGCTTCCCTCCTTAAATATTCCATTTTCCCTCCCATTTCATTCTAAGAAGAAAATTTTGAAAAACACTGTGCAGAATTTTTTCTCAAACTTTCTCATCTTCCAAACACCATAACTCACTCATACGAACTCTGTTTTGAGTGATTCAAGTTTGAGAATCTTTCTCTATCAGTCTTCTATCATTTTCATAATGGTTTGAATTCATTTGAACAAGGTTTCTGGTAGCTATACTCACAAAAACTTGACAGCACAGTTTTTCTTCAAGGTATTGATTTCGATTTTGTTCTTGGTCTTCAAGTCTTCAATCACCTTGGGTTTTCTTCTTGAATATATGTATGTTTAATTTGTAATCATTGATTAGAGAAATGATCTCTAATTAAGCTAGTTTGAGCTTCAATTGATTAACATGTTGAGTTAGATTTTTTTCTAAATCTATGTTTTCACATGTTTGAGATGTTGTATTGTGCTAGCTTCAAATCTAGGACTATCTTGTGTGTTTATTGTCATGATTTTTGTTGATTGATAGTCTTTTCATATGCTAGGTAATTTTAGTTGAAGATTTATTGAAAAAAAATATTTGATTGATGGTTTAGGGCTTGATTGGATTTATATGATTATCTTGAGAATCTAAGCTCTATTATTTTGCTAGAGATTCATCTTTGATTTTATCAAATTGATTCTAGCATTTTATTTATGTGATTGAACATAATCTAGGTTTTGTGTGTGTGTTAGGTGTTTCACATACTCTAGATTTATTGTTCATGTTACAAGTTCTAGATATATTAGCTTTTGAGCCTTTGTTGATAAAAATCTATTTCTTCATATTATGTGCTTAATCCACACATTACATATGTACATGCATCATTGAGTGTGATTGCATTGTTTTTAGGATTATAAACTAGAATACATGTGACATGTGCATATTGATTCATTTCTAGTTTCCATAGGATTGATTGATCATATATACTATGTTGTGTGTGTTTGCATCATTTGCATTCACTTAGATCACATGCCTTGTGAAAAGGTTGGAAGTCTCATTCCTTATAGTGATTCTTTGGATTGAGCATTGAAAGTCACATTTGGAGAGTGAATCTTCAAGTTATGCATTGGAACTCACATTTGGAAAGTGATTCTTTAAGTTGTGCATTGGAAGTCACATTCCTTAGAGTGATTCTTTGGATTGTGCATCAAAAGTCTCATTTCTTAGAGTGATTCTTTGATTTGAGCATGGAAGTCACATTTTGGTGAGTGATACGTCAATTTGAGCAAGGTGGCATATCTTTCATTGTGTAGGGTTGAAGGGTAGGTTTCTAGGTAAAGTGGTCACTTGAGAGATTGTATCTTTTTATCTTACTACTGAAAGGTGTTTGCAAGTGGTTGTGGAATCAACCCGTGGATGTTTCCTCTTCAGAGGTTTTACCACGTAAAAATCATGTGTTAATTCTCTCTATCCTTATCTCTTGATATTTGTGTATATGTTGATATAAATCTTGTTTGATATCTTTGTAAGTGATATTCATGATATATCAAATTTGTATTTGTTGAAGCTTTATGATTTAAAGCCAATGTATGAATTGAGTTTGTATCACATGCAATTTATATCTTACATTGAATGTGTTTGACCAAGTATATCTTTTATTGATTTGATAGTACTTGTTCTTTCTTTTTAAAATGTGATACAAGCTACTTAGAGGGACAAACTTTTGTTTGTTTCAAGGAAGTGAAAAAGGTGTTGTAACCTATTCACCCCCCTCCATCTAGGTTAGCTTAAGGCAAATTAACCGTGTTTGTATTTTTCATTCTTCCTAACAAGGCGTTGTAAAGGCCAATTCTCGGTGTCGACAACTATGAAATCGAGTAGCACCGTCTTCTGACATGGGAAGCTCTATATCTCAGTTGGCAGTTTGACTATCCTTAGTGATCTCACTTCCGCTTCTTTGAATCCTCTGAGCAAAATCATCAGCGGCTGCAGATCCTTCCTTTATAACCCTAACTGATCAAATACCTCGATACTTAGGATATCCACCAATCAAATACCCCGATACTTAGGATATCCACCGAGCTTTCATTATCAATCAATACTCTCTTTACTTCCATGTGACCGATACGAACTTACACCACGATTGCGTCATTTGTTCTTACTTCAAGTCCGTGGGCATAGGCTTCAGAAAAAACGATTGAGTCCCAACCTTGCTTGAGCTTCTTTTGGTCGGGACCTACTGAGGTTACTTCCAAGTTCTTTTGGCCATCTATTGCCTCATGGACTTCAGTCATTCCCTCCATGCTACTTCTTCCTATGCATAACCCACCAAAGATGGTGTTAATAGCTCCAACATCTGAATTTCCCCTTGGGCTGCCTTTTCTTTCTTGGTCATTCTTCCCAGGGTCATTCTGTCGATCATCCTTTCCTTCGAGAACCACATCTTTCAGGTGCCCCTCTCTAATCAAATTTTCAATATAATCCCTCAGTTAGTAGCATTTGGAAGTTTCGTGACCGTTCTCCTGATGGAATCGGCAATACTTAGAGGTGTCTCTTCTCGCAAAAACATGACTGTTTTGGGGGATTTTTGTATAGGTTCTTGTCCTCTATTATAGTCAGAATTTCTTCCTGCTTTTGGGCCAGTGGGGTATAGTTAGTGAACTGCCTCCTGAAGGTTCTATTACCTTTTTGATAATCGTCTTTGCGGCCTTCCTTGCCTTTCTTAGAATTGTTCTTTTGGTCTCCTTTAGCGTTTCCCTTCGAACCATTATCTTTGGGTTTTTGGCCTTCTCGCGGTCAGCCACCATGTATAAATTCTCCTCCATGGGCTATCTGCTATTCTTCGGCCATGGCATATCTTCCCACATCATCCACCTGATCTTCAAAGGTGGTTGGACACCGTCGTCTTAGGCTGAGTGACAACTGGTTATGCTGCAGACTGTTAACAAACTCAGACACTACCACCTCGTCGTTAGGGTCCTGTACTTCTGAGACTTCCTACAAGAACCTGGTGAGGTAGTCCTTTAACTTCTCAACATTTCTTTGCTTCAAGCTTGAAAGGACGGAAATTGACTTTCTAAGCTGAATATTCCCTATGAATTGCCTGGTGAAAGCCTGTATCAATTCTTCAAAGTTCCTGATTGATCCACTAGTGAGGCCACCAAACCATCTAGACCCCTGATCCTCTAATGTTTAAGGGAACATCCTACATATGAGTGCATCATCATAATTATATTGCGCCATTGCGCTTTGGTATCTTCTAAAGTGCTTTTGGGGGTTGGTGTTTGCCTCGAGCTACTCCACGTGTGGCATCCTGAACTTTTCTGAAAAATGAGCTTGCCAAATAAAAGCAGCGAATGGACTCCCCGAGTTACCAATTTGTAGATTCTCGTGACTTTGTCTTCACTTCAATGCCTCAACCATTTTTAACAGAACTTCAAGCGCTCCTTCGATTTCGTCATGCTTGTCAAACTTTTGACGTATGGTAAGACCGTGTGGGTCCCTTAAAACACGCTTTGTGACCTGGGAGTCACGAATGTTGTACTTAGGCATGGGGGTCATCTCCCTATGCCTCCGGGCGGAGCTTCCTCGTCAGTTGAAGCTGATCAGGATTTCCTCCTATGACCGTTGTACCTATCATCCCAGTCGTAACTCGTTCCCCGTCCATAGTACCTTCCTGCATCTTCTTGCAAACTCGACTCCCTTTGTTCCTTAATTTCTTGGTTTCCCCGACCCCCACGTTCTCTGTGATCTTGGTCATCTTGGCGATCATCTATCTTTTGGAAATGTTCCCTCTTTTCGCGACAAACTATCCTATTTCTACTAGATTTCTGTGGCGCACTTGGGGTCGTAACCACTATTTCAGAATGTACCCTGGGGTCTCGATCTACCACCGGCGTAAATAGTTGGTATAGTGAGGTCAAGTTAGTGGTAGCAGTTTTGTTGATTCCCTGTCTAGCGGCTTCTTCGATGACTCTCCGCAGGGATTCCTGGACTTGGCGGAAAGCGTCCGGGAAAATACTAGGGATGGCATCTGTGGAGGTTATCACAACTTGTCCAATGAAAGGTGGAGTTCTAGAATGTAAATCTCCTCTTGCAACGCTGGTGTTTGTTAAACCAGTATCATTGATACCACACGGGGTACCAGTTTAACCCAGGGATTGACTTCCGTCTCTACTATTCGCCATATAACTGTCACACAAATTTCCTTAGATTTTACGTTTCGCACCCCCCACCTTCTAGCGCCAATTGTTGACGGTGATTTTTGAGATTATGTAAACTTGATCACGCCTCGATCAAGTTATGGTGAGTTTGACAATAATTTTATGAATAAGAAAGAGAAAGAAAGCATGCAAACACAATTTTACGTGGAAAAACCCGAGAAGGGAAAAAACCATGGTTGCCAGTGACGGTGAGAGAAAAGTTTGACTATGATGAATCTTGTTACAAACTCGGTCTCTCTTGCACTATTGTATCTCAAGTTTCGTTAGTCCCTTTTTTGGTGTTTTTAGAGTCTATTTATACATGCATAGAACCCTAATTCTTGGAATACAAGTAAAAGAAAAAGTGGTAGTAACTTAATAAAACTCTGACTTGTTGATATCGTCTTAATCTTCTTTCTTGTTTTGCATTGTTTGTGTTTTAAACACATCGGGTCTTTTGCCTATTCTAGACTCTAATAGCTTTAAGGAAGTTTGTTTCCTTATCTGAGTATGATTCATAGCACCTTATTTGAGTACGATTCTTCTTTTGCGTATTTGAGTCATGATTATATTGAATTCTATGTTATCGACATGTCAGGCATCCGAGCGTATATCAAAATTGTCAACGTGTCGCTAAGCCGACCGGTCTACCAAACCCGGCCAGACATCTTTCATCCCCTGACCAGGGATCTACACTAGATTGGATAGCTAGACCTGACCATTTGGGTTTCCCTGATCATTTTCTTTACTCGATCAATCTAATTACCTTGGTTGAATGTTTTCCATCCGACCATCTAAGTAACCTTGACCAGCATTATGGAGTTATCTTCCAGCCATCTTCGGTTGGCTTAATCTAGTCGACATACGTTGACACGTCACTTATTATCTCCGTGAAACACGATGTATATGCTGACATGTCATCTTTTCGGATTTTACCAATAACAGGTATAAAACCCTATTCACCCCCCTCCTCTAAGTTAGCTTTAGGCAAATTAACCATGTTTGTATTTTCAAATATTTGTCAAGTAGTGTTCTTTTATGAACCATTTGCATGGTCTCTAATTTATAGATGTTTGTCTTTTATCTATCAATTAAGTCACATGGACGACTCCCAGTAGTCTGTTGCTCAAGATTCGTTGCAATTAGGGTAATATACATCTCATTAAATTAACTTGTCTTAACCGAGTATCTGGCTAACTGGAGTTCAAGTATGAGAATCTGACTCCCCCATCCAACTTTCTGTAGATCCCATCAAATACCTATGACCTGAAGGCGCTCTAACAGTGTTTACGTACACCTAGTTAGTTTCGGTGAGCGTGCATTATCTTTATGACATATGCTTTTGGCCCCATCACTGGGCCCCTCGAGCACCCATTCGGTGTTAACAATCTCAGATGCTACGAGATTGCCTTTATAAACGAAGGCAATATTAGAACACTTTTCTTGATCTATTCTTCCCGGGGCTTTTATTGATAACATCAATCAAGAAGCTAGAAAAAAGCAACAATTGATCAGGAATAAATAAAATTTGCACTAATTCTAAACTTAACAAAGCAACTAAATAAACTGAAAGAAAAACCCCCTTAGGGGTAGAATATCTTCAAATACTTAGAATTATAATGTCGGGGCAACTATCCTCCTTCTGATCGAGTAAGGTGATATGCTCCATGCTCAGCTAACCCGGCCACTTGATAAGGTCATTTCCACTAATCCGCCAAGGATCTTGCCGCTTTTGTTTTTTTGTTTGGGGATACTCTTCTGATGACCAAATCTCCGAGCTGGAATTTTCTTACCCAGACGTGCGAGTTGTAATATATAGTGACCATTTGCTGATAGGTTGCGTTTCTTACTCTCAACATGTCCCTTTTCTCTTCCAGCTGATCTAGATTATATTATAGAGTACTTACATTTGCATCGGGTTGGTACAGCTAGACTCTAGGAGAGGTGTGGATTAGTTCGACCGGGATAACTGTCTCAGTCCAAAATGCTAAGGAGTAAGGAGTTTCTCCTGTTGATATTCTTTCTGTCATCCGGTATGCCCAAAGTACCTCATGCAACTTGTCTGCCCAATTCCCTTTTTTATCATCAAGTTTGGCTTTCAAAGTGTGCTTGATGATCTTGTTCACAGATTCAGTTTTCCCATTAGTCTGAGGATGGGCTGGCATGGCGTAGTAGTTCTTAATGTGGTACTTTTGGCACATCTCCCTAAAGTTATCACTATAAAATTGGGTCCCATTATCAGTGATGATTGTATCTAGGATCACAAATCAGTAGATGATATTTTTCTTCAAGAAGCTGGTGGTGTTAGCTTCGATTATATGTACCAATGCCTCTGTTTTTGCCCACTTTGTAAAATAGTCTATTGCTACTATGGCATGCTTTGCACCTCCTTTGGTTGCCGTAGGCATTGGGCCGATCAGATCTAACCCCCACATTGCCAATGGCTAATGCGAAGTCAGATTCTTCAAGTGCTCGGGTGGTTGCTTGATGTCATTTGCAATCATGTGACAAGTATTACACTTCTTAGCCACCGATTGCGAATCCTGGAACAGGGTTGGCCAGTAGAAACCTTGTCTGATGGTTTTATGAGCCAAACTTTTCCCCCAGTATGGTTTCCACATACACCTCTGTGTATACTTGCCAGAATCTTATCTCCCTCAACCTGACCAACACATCTTTGCAAGGCCTTTGAAAACCCCATTCTGTAGAGCTCTCCTCCTACTATTGAATACCGGCCCACCCTGTACCTGATACATTTTGCTTCGACCGTATCTTCAGGAAGCGTGCCATCTTCTAGGTACTCTCTAATCAGGGTCATCCAAGTGACCTGCCCTTCTTCAATTACCTCAACTATCAATTTTTCTTCTTCTTTGATGTTGGGTTTCTTGAGATGGGCCACTTGGATCGTTTTGGACCAGATACAAGTGGTCGCTGATGCCAATCTTGATAGAGCATCGGCCTTCTCATTCTTCTTTCTCGGGATCTGAGCGATTCTGTAAGTTTTGAATCTCTCGAGTAGGGCCTTAGCTATTTCCAGATAGAACACCATATTATTGTCCTTCGTCTGGTACTCATCTAAGACTTGGTTGACCAGAACCTGTGAATCACGGAATATCTCTAACTCATCCGCTTGACACACATATGTCGTGTATCCAATATCAAAACAAATTTATAAATCCAAAGATGCACTCTAGCTTTATAAAACGAGTATGTGGCAAGCATGGGTATCGTTCATCAGAGATCGAGCTACAATTATGACTAAATCTTACTCTAGTTATAAATGCAATTAAAGTAAAGTGAAATGGTTGTTGATTTGAAATTAACTATAATGCAAACTAACTAAAATGCAACTAAGATAGTAGGTGATAATAAATGATAAATGGACTAAGGAATTGATAGATCCATTAAAGCAAATAATGGGCAAGATGAACTCTCATTAATGAACATTAGCCAAATGTAACCAAACTAAAGTGTATAGCTTGGTTGTATATCACTTATGAGTTTCCAATCTAGAGTGTATAGTATTGGCCACCCATAAATGATTGTTCATGAATGTGCATCTACCGAAATATGGGATTAATCTCTTTATAAAATCACTAATTCTAGAGGGTATAGAATTAATGTTTAACCTCTCACAAGCAACCAACCCTAGAGTGTATAATGTTGATTACCCATTCAAGATTAGATAGATATTGAGATTAATAAATCTGGATTTCACTTGAGGAGGGTACTCTTGTTCAATCCTTCCATTCAATTGAGCTTAAGAGAATAAAATAGAGTGTATACATAATTGTCTACTCAAATAATTTCACAAACAATTTGCTAAGAGATGAGGGTACAATCCAAGCAAATTATTCTTCAAATCAATTAAAACATTGAATGAAAAAAATTTAATAGATTAATATAAAAGATTAGAGTTCATTACAATACCCACAATTCACATATGAATCACATCAACCCCTTAGTGGAGATTTAGCTACTCATGTTTATTACAAGAAATTAGCAAGAAGGAAAGGATAGAAGAAAACCCATGGAAGAATTCTCCTTCTTGAAGCTTTAAATGATCTCCTTGCTTCCTTTTTTTAGTAGCAATTCAATAAATGGTGTGTGGGTTTGGATGTAAAGGGATAGCGTGATTCCTAGATCTAGAGAGAGAAAATATAATATGAAATGGTGTGTGTTCGTGTGGATGACCTAACATATGATCCTATTATATGTTCCTCAAAATAAGTCTGATTTTGCTGATATGGCTGCACCTAACGCCCGTAGTGCACGGGTATAGCACAAGTAAGGTACTCATGCAGTCTTCATTTTTCTTTTTGGTTTGGGCAATGTGCACGGGTAATGTACCCGTGCAGTCTGGTCTCCCTACCTGATCTGCTCCCTGGTTGGACAAAGTGCACGGGTTGTGCACGGGTAAGGTACCTGTGAAATACCCATGCACTGAGATCTTCCTGATTTCTATCCTTCGGTGCACGGGTAGTGCATAGGTAGTGCGCGGGTAGGCTACCCATGCACTATGGCCTTTAAGAACCCTCTTTTGCACCATTTTTTCCTCTGTTGATTCCGCTTCTCGATATTTACCTAATGCCTGCAATTATAATAAAAGAGCCACATAAGACACGAAAATACGCTCAAAAACAAGGCAATGGATAAGGAATGAGGTCCAAAATATATAACAATTTTGGCTCGATCAAATACCCCAAAACCAAACATTTGCTCGTCCTCGTGCAAACTCAAAACAAATAACAAAAACACATGACACAACAAACATGACTCTATCTAAAATTTTCCTATACTCAACAACAATCAATTCAAATTGTCGCATGTCCAACCGGTGATGAGATGCAAGGATGTGTGATAGAGAGAAGTAGACATGTGAAAAACGTTCTAAAACAACTCGAAGACACTAGAGGGAAACTCACACTACCATGAATCCCACAACTCTGAGTGCTCTCATATCGGGTACTACTAACTCTCACACCTTGAGCGGAATTCGCTTCAACTCTAATTCTCACCTGGATTCACTCTTATTTTCCCACTTTGAGTCCTAGGTTCACGCTCATATAAGGTATGCAAAGATAGAGTTTATGCATAGGAATCTAATACATTGCATACATCTTATCAATGAAAGATCGCTAATTTTCCAGTGAACTATCCTAAGAAAGATTCACTATGCCATGAACGTGGAAGATCGAGCATCAACAAATATTCCCAATCAAGACATATCATAGATCAATAGGTCTTTCCCTTTGTTTGTAATGGGGTCATAGGGTTAGATTTGGTGAAATAAAGAAATAAGGAAATATGAGTTCAAAGATCACCAATCATGCTTAAACATACTCACACACCCCATACAAAGCTCTATTAAACATTAATTACACTCTAGCGACTATGCATTACTTTCATACACATTTGTGCTACAAATTTTGAGCCATTTCATGCACATTTTACATATTTGCCTAAATACATGTTATTTCATATAAGAGCTTACACCTTTCAACCGCCTACACACATGCAACCCATATGATTGCCAATTAAAGGGTTCATTTGTGTTTGGCTTATGGCTATATGGTTTATTGTGGTTCCAAAAGAAAGGGTAAGTGTTTGACCTCAAAATTGGCTTGGGCGCACACATAAGGGACATAGGAATGTGTTTAGGCTAATTTAGTAGTTAAATGCACACATTGCCTAAAATCATTTCCACAATTAGTCTATTAAGGGAATGAATGCTTCCGACAAGCAATCCACTATATATATATATATGATAAATGTCATATGGCATGTGACACATATGACGAGAAGAGTGTTTAAGAATAGAAGAAATTATACACTCAATGCGATTTTTAATAGGCTTGTGTTTGTGATCTCTCGGGGTAGTCTCCACTATTAGAACAATGCGCAAGAGCACCAAGTCGAACAATGCGCAAGAGCACCAAGTCCCCTCAAATTAAACACACAAAGGATGTGACTAACCCATGACAATGCAAGTAAGACTCAAGAGTGACAACGATTTGTTACACAAGCTCAAAATGCATTCATAAACTTGCCAAAAGCACACGCTCAAGGCATCACAACCAAGCTAGTTAAAGCTCAAGAAATTTGGCCATTGAGACAAATTTGAAATTTTTTGACCAAAACAAGACTAAAACAACTAAAAATGACTCAAAACAAAAAGATGACTCAACAAAGGCATCTACACCCCCAAACCAAAACCCAACATTGTCCTCAATGTTGAAGAGAAGAGAGCCCGGCCTAGCGGAGCGCACCAAACTCGACTCAAAACGCACAAACCTAGGCACTAATCACGCGCAATCAATGCCCAACAAAATAAAAGACTCAAAAATAGGCTTATCTTAAAATAAGGCATTTAAGTAAATATTACAATTAAGTTCAAATTTAACCACATCAAGCATTCATTCACAAAATTTTCGGAATGAGGTAAATGGCCCCCAAACTGATGTTCACTATATGCTCATTCTTGTACAAGCATATGCATGAATTCAAACCCCCAAACAGAGTTGGGCTATATGAAAAGAAAACCTGTAAATTCATGTGCACTATCCACAAGAGCCTTCGACTCATCAAATTAAAAATGAATGAATCAATAAACTCAAAACTTAGAAACCAAAAATTCCATTCATTCACAACTATCCACACATTCAACCCAAAATTATATGCAATAAGTATCTCCACATTCACCAATTATCTATAGTTGCTTTAAAACAAGAATATAGACAAATATAGTCAAAGAGTTTGAGATGAAAAGATTAACCCGAGGTGCTTGCTTTTTGAAATCTCGAAGATGTCTAGGTTATCGCCCATTTTATAAGCACTCTTGGCTTGCTTGTCCCTCCGAGACATGCAAGTTGTTGGTGTGTCTACTCCAAGAGATAAACAACATATCCTTAAAGCATAAATTCTAACCACAAAGGTTAACAACCACATAAAATATCTCAAACCAAAATATCTATCACACAAATATCATCCACAACTATTCCCAAAACTATCCACTACTAAAAACTACACAAGCAAAGCAAATTGAAAGCGCAATGAAATAAATGAGTTCAATCCTAACTATGCTAAATAAATCTAAGAAAAGTTTAAATGACTTGGCAAGTAAAAAGGTCAATCTTCATCGGATTCAGACTCCTCCTCATCCATCATTGGTCCCTTCTGCTTTGGGTTTTGATATTCTCTAAGCCTCTCCCCATGTTCTCTCTTAGAGATTTCCATGGCTGCCTGGAAATCTGGATCAATGGTAGGCCCTGTTGAAGTGAAATCTTGTTGAGTGGCTTGCTTCTTCCTCCTCGAGTAGAGAATCAAGTTCAAGTCTTGTCTCATGCCAGTGACATTTTTCCAAAGGTCTTCAATGTTATCCTTAGCCTCCCTAATCTCTGTATTAAAAGTGGATCTTAGTGAGTCCACTGAAGTATGAAGGCTTGACATTCCTGAAATCAATTGCTTCCAAGGGACTTGGTTACCCCTAATTGCTGGCTCTGGAGCTGACGTTGGGCCCCTCTGATAGTATTATATCTATTCCCTGTCTAGATCCATGTCCTCATGTGGTTAAGTACTTGAGCCTGCTCTTATGTTGATCTTCTTTCTGCCTGTTTTCCTTCTAGTACTGGTCAAGTCTCGTTCCACCTCTAAATTTTGCCAAGTCCTTAGGTCCAAATCTCCTTGTGTCCACTCTAACTCATCATTACTGAGGTCCACACCAGACTATCTGTAAAACTCACTGATCGAACAAGGGAAAATCAGAGCCTGCTTGTCTATCTTCTTGTTTCCCACTGCCAAAATGTCTGTCTTTACGATCCAACCAACATTGATCGGCAGGTTGTGCTGTAGGCAATGCAACACTATGGCAGTCTCAAAAGAAACACTTGTTCTGTAAGTGCGTGGCCTGAGGGAGTGAGATATGAATATGTGCTAAAATCCCAACTCAATCTTGAGATTTGTGTGCTTGATTGGGAATGTCGGAGTCACCTAGAAATCCATTGGATTAATGACCAAATCATTAGCGAGATCCACATTTTTCTTGACAAAACTCTCATGCCAAGTGACTCATTCTCTTATTCTGCTCAGAACTTGAGGATCATTAGGAAGCTATGTTCTGAGATGTCTTTGAATATCAAATGAGTTCATCTGTTGATCAGACGATATATATACCTAATTGAGGTCCCCATTTCCTAGCTTTTGTTCTCATTTACAAGCGTATTTTTGTATATAAGTGTTTGTTGAGCCTTGTGTAGGTACATATTCCCTATAATAAGGTGTTGAGCGTAAAGATCAGCTTGGGAGGCAAATATGAGCTTCAATAGAACAGTTTAAAGTATTCTAAGTTATCGTGGCCTCGCCGTTGACCCAAACCATGGCGTGATTCGTGGTCAACCATGGCAAGCAGAACATTATCCCGCGGTGGATCTACCATTGAGCTAGAACGTGACACAGAGATCGCGGCTCAGGTTAACTCTGTTTTCCAAAGCTGATGGGTTAAACTTGTACAGGCTTGTGCAAAATGTCTAACTTGCGGAGGCCATAACTCCCTCCTTAGATCGATTTATGTTAAGATCCTCATATATTCGGAAAGCCCCGGAAGTTTAGTTTCCAAAACATTTAACTGATCGCAATTCCAGGTTTTGTAGAGGAGGTTATGGATGTTTGAGTAACTAGTGCGCGAAGCAAAAAATTCAATACCAGTGTGCGAGGCGACCTACGAGGTGACCAACCCTCACTCGCCTCACCACTCACCTCAACCTCTGCCCAAATGTCACAGAAGGCAAGGTGACTTGTGAGGTGACCATTCTACTCACCTTGAAACTATTTGTATGTCTTTGGAAGGTTGAAATGTCATATTATGATCGATTTGAGTGTTTGTGGGTTTCGGTTGTGCCTATGGAGGACCATTCTAGGTATACCCTTGACCACTTAGCTCTAGAGAGTGGCTGAAACTTGCTCTATGCATGACCTTTTTGCTAGAATAGGTTTTGGCTTTATGTTCATGTCCATATTGGTAGGGACTAGAGGCACAATTTCCCTATCCATGACCTTTGGGGGTGATTAGTGTTTCAAATCCCTTACTTGAGACTAGAGGCACAATTACTCTATCCATGGCCTTTGGGGAGTGATTTATGCCTTGAATCTCTTAATTGAGAGAACAAGTCCTCAACTTGATTTAAATGTCCTTAATGCCTAACAATCACTTATATGCACTTACGTATGGTGAGCTTATGAACCTTGTGTGACCATTATCCTACATCTCTCCTATCCACCCTTTTAGTATTTCCTAATTAATCACCATTCTCATCATTCTATATTCTTTTGTTTTCATTGACATTATTTATATTTCCTTTGCACACACACACCGCTCTCGCCATTTCCACATTCTATTTACATTGCTTTCAATACACACTAGACCTTGAAACGGTCCACTGATAACACCTCCCTGCAGAACTATACATTTGCTTGTTGCTATACTAGTCTCTTGACTCGTGCACTAGCGAGGTAGAATAGAAATATAAAATATTTTGACGAGAGTACAACGACGCTCTCATCATCTGTACCTCTACTCCTCTCACCATAACTGAAACACCTCTCATGAAGTCATCAAGAACCATTCCAGCATAAAACTTCTGCACGATCCTTCTACAATATCGAGGAGGCGAGCTAACAAAAGTCTGCCATCCCTTTTGATTCACCTTGTTCGGGATTTGAATGTGCGAGAGCTCTGGCAAAGCTATTCCTCGCTCTTCCACAATGTCCCTCTGCCTGAAATATTCCAACCGTCTGTAGAAATCGCTATTCAAGGTGCATGGAGGCAATTGAGTTGTCTTTTTCTTCTTACTCCCTCTTGTTCCTTGTTTCTTAGCCACAACCATCATTCTACCTAACGTCTGTGATCATGCCGAAAATGTCATACATTTTGGCCCTCATATCATTTCTCTTTGTCTTGTTCTTGGGTATTTTTATGTGTATTTATGGCTTTTTTGTTATATTATAGGCAGTAAGTGAAAAATCAAGAAGCAGGATCAAAAGAAGACAAGTGGTGCAAAAATAGGGGTATTGAAGGCCAAAGTGCACAGGTAGCATACCCGTGCACAACCCGTGCAATTACCCGTGCACCAGAAGAAGAATTTGGAGAAGATCTCAGTGCACGGGTAACTGCATGGGTATCACAAGTGTATTCACCCGTGCACATTGCCTAGACCAGAAGACACAGAAAGTGAGAATTGGTGGAAAAAATGCTGAAATTGTAAAAATGTGTGTACAGATCATCCAACTTCATAGGATCATATCTCCCTCCTTGGATTGAACCATGTTTTGGATTATATATAGTCGGAAAGCCCCAGGAGTCTAGTTTCCAACCGTCTTTACGAATTACAATCCCGAGTTGTCTAGAGAAAGTTATGACCATTTTAGTAACTATTGCGTGCTTGTCCATGGGAACTGCACGGGTAACTACACGGGTACATGCACGGGTAACCTACCCATGCACTACCCGTGCTATACCAGTGCATTGCACTTTCCAGCACAAAATATGACGGGTTTTAATCAATTTTTAGAGGGGTAATGATGTCTTTTCATGCCCAGATCATGCCCTAATCTCACAAGCATATAAATACACCATTTTCTTATTGAAAACACTCTCTTTCACACTTCAAATCTTCCACCCTCTTCCAAGAACGAAATTTCTCCCATTTCTAAACCCTAACCATTAACCTAGATTTAGGAATCATTCCTCACCAAATCTAACCATCATCCTCACCATCTCTACTCAAGGAGGCTACTAGGAGGTTGGATTCAAGCTTCAAAGAAGGAGGAGTTCTTCTTTGGTCTTCTCTATCTCTCATCTCTTAGTATTTATTTTGTATCTAGCATGAGTAGTTAATCCCTTTGTGGGAGTTGATGTAATTAAACTTGTATTTTGGGCTTTCCAACATAATATGAATATTTAATCTATTTTAGTTCCATTCATTTGTTCTTAATGTATTCAACATCTCTTTGAATTAAGTAGGTATTCCAACTCTTAGTTTATTGATTGATGTTGAATATCTTGAATGTTTATTCGTTTGAATTTGGTATCTTCTTGATTAGGTAGGCATTCCAACTCCCAATTCAAGTTGGTATTGGATTAAGAATCTCCTTAGGTTGAGTAGGCATTCCAACTCTCAATCTAAGTTGAGGTACACACATATAGGTGACTAGACATGCTAATTTGAATATGAGGGATGTGTTGTGAGCACACCAATCCGATACATCCTGGCTAAAAAGTGTGGAACGGGTGGATTGTGAGCATTCCAATCCAAGCCATCCCGACTACCTTATCAATCTAGGCTTCATGAGAAACCCTCTCTACACTCAATAGAGTACACAAATCATTTTTGTGTGGGGAGAGTTGAGTGATCTTAGAATCACGCCTAAAGATGGATTTAGCCCTAATAGATTGAATCGATTCTTAATTCATTGATGGGATTGCCCACTATTCGTGTATGATTGCATTGACTCGCACTCATCTCACTATCATTAATTTGCATTCATTCTAACCTAGTTGCATTTAGTATAACCTAGTTTAATTGCATTTTAGTTGTTAACCTCTTCAAACCACCATGACATTTTACTTTTATGCATTCTAGTATTATTAATCCTAATCTAATCATAAACTCCCCCAATCCCCGATGAACGATACCCTTACTTGCCATTGCACTTGTTTTGTAAACAATTTGAGGCATTTGAGGTTTTTATAAATTATTTTTGACGGGCATTTTGTAATGACAAAAACGCTCTCGTCAAAATGGCGCTGCTGCCGGGGATTGGCGAGCGTAGTAGTGTTTAGATTAGTTTTAATATTACTTGTTTCTTGGTTAGTGTTTTTAGTGTTTTTGTTTCTTTTTACTTCTTTTGGTGTTTTTGTTTTTGATATTTCAGGTTTCAGGACTCTATGGATTTCTTCATGCAAGAACCGAGGCCAAGCTACCAACAAATATGCATGTCAGAAGAAAATGAGTTAAGAGCACTCATGCAAAAAATCCAATCGCGCAGAAGAAAATGAGTTAAGAGCACTCATGTCAGAAGAAAATGATAGTTCTGTTTTGCTGCAATTTGCTCATTAATCTCATACCTACCAAGGGACGAGCCACAAAGGACCCTTGAGGAGGATAATAGCATAATTACGGTAGAGATGTGCAAGGAGATGATGGATGCCGGAAAAGAATTAATGGCATTATTGGAGTTGTTGAAGAAGGAAAATGATGCACTTCAATTGAAAGTACAAGAAGTCTCCCGGGAGAAAGAGGATATGAGGGAGGATTTTGAGAAGAAAGTGCAATTTTTGAAGAAGGAGCTAGAAGGCAAGGAAACCTTAGAAGTGTCAAAGGTACAGAAGCTCCAAGAGCTAAACAAGAAGCTCTTACTTGAGGTGAAATAGCTCAGAGCGGAAAATAGTACTCTAAATAAGAAGAATGGTGAAGTCTCTGTCAAGAACAAAGAATTGGAGGAACAAATTGAGAGACTAGAGGTCGCAAAGAGTACAAGATTGGAAGAATACTTGAACTTAGCAAGGGCATCAAAGGAGTTTGAAGACAAGGCAGCTCACCAGTTAAAAGAAATGCAAATGGAAATTGTGCTGAAGGTCACCGCCCTAGATGAAGTAAAGGATGCACTGAACAAAAGCAAAGAAGCTCTCAAAATAGCAGAGGCAAGAGAGGGTGACTACATCATGAAGTTGGGAAGAGTGGAACATGCGGTCAAGGCCATCTCAACAACTTTCACTCAAAGCCACAAAGTCACCAATTGAAAGGGAGAATTCCTAACTCTCCTCTCGTGTGTTATTTTTTCTCAAAGAGAGAGCATTTTAAAAATGAATATTATACAGTGCATAGAAATAGGAAAATGAGAGGTGCTAGGAGTAGGAAAAATACTCCTAAAGCTAAGAAGATTAGGGTAAGGAAAGACCAAATACACTGAGTGAGAAATATGAAAAAGGGAAAGATAAAAAGTCAACCTAAGTCTATTTGGGTTGAAAAGAAGAAAGAATTCCCAAATTTGGTCAAACCACCCTTAGAGGACCCTAGCCCCTCCCCTAATGCATCCAATTGAAAATTTTTGATGCACATGTGGATTGCACAATTGATTTTCTCTTTTTAATCTCATTATTGCCCATTTTATTTGATTGACTTGTGCTTGTCATTGTTTGGGTAAAATTAGATTTGGGGGAGAAAATGAATTGTGGAATCTATTTTAAATTTGTGGTTTTGTTTTTATGTTTTTAGTTGCTAATAATTTTTGGTGGTTGATGTTTAGTTTGAATATTTTTGAGATTTGTGGAGAGATTTATTTTGAGGATATTCTTTTGAGATATATTTGTGCGGTTGGTATGTTTTTGTTAGATATTGTGCTTAATGCTAGGTTCTTCATCTCTTGGAATTGACACACTGGCCACTTGCAAGTCTTGGAGGGACAAGCAAGCCAAGAGTGCTCATAAAACGGGTGAGAACCTACTCATCTTGAGTCTACAACAAAGCTCCCACATTGGTTTATTCTTTTCAACTTGAACCCTTGCACTTAATTTTTTCTATCTTTCTTTATGAGCATATGTGAATATTTGAATGAATGTGAATATTCTTCGTAAATATCAATTTTGGTGTGTGGATAATTTTGAATGAGAGAAATTGTTTATGATTGTTGATACAATTTTGAATTCCATATGTTGAATTTATTGATTAATTCATTTTTGATTGGATGAGCCGAAGGCTTGTGTGGATATTGCACATGAATCTACAAATTTTCATTTCATATAGCCCAACTCATTTTGTGCATATACTTGTACAGGAATCAGATTGGGGGTCATTATCTTCATATCGTTAATTTTTTGAATGAATGCTTGATGTGGTTGAACTATGAGATTAATTGCCATGTTTACTTAATTGCCTTATTTTATTTTGAGCCTATTTTGAGTTTTTTTTTGTTTGGCATTGATTGTGCATGATTAGTGCCTAGGTTGTTGTGTTTTGAGTCGAGTTAGGTGCGCGCCGCTAGGCCATGCTCGCTTGTATTCAACATTGAGGACAACGTTGGGTTTGGGTTTGGGGGTGTAGACGCCTTTGTAGAGTCGTATTTTTGTGTCTTGAGTCGTTTATTTTTCATTTTTGGTCCAAGTATTTCAAATTTGTCACATTGTCCAAATGTTCGAGCTTTAAATAGCTTGAATGTGATGCTTTGAGCGTGTGCTATTGGCGAGTGTGTGTATGCATGTTGAGCTTGTATAGCATCTAGTTGTCACTTTAGGGTCTCACTTGCACGTCATGGGCTAGTCCCATCCTTTTTGTGCTTAAGTTGAAGGGACTCGGTGCTCTTGCACCTTGTTCTAATAGTGGAGACTACCCGAGAGTTCACAAACACAAGCCTTTAAAAAGCGCATTGAGTGTAAATTTCTTCTATTCTTTAAACACTTTTCTCGTCATATGCGTCACATGCCATAGGACATACATTTCATACATATTGTGGATTGCTTGATGGATGCATTCATTCCCTTGATAAACTTGTTATGGAAATGATTTTAGGCAATTTGTGTGCAATTAGCTACTTAAAAATCCTAAACACATTCCTAGTCCGTTATGTGTGCTCCATAGCCAATTTTGAGGCCAAACACTTATCCTTTCTTTTGGTACCACAATAAACCATATAGCCATAAGCCAAACACCAACCAACCCTTAAATTGCCAATCATATGGGTGGTATGTGTGTGCATGTGTAAGTGGTGTATAAAATGTGTAAGCTCTTATACGAAATAACATGTATTTGGGCAATTATGTAAGTTGTGCAAGAAAGGGCTCAAAAAAATGTAAAGTGCCAAAAACTGCACTTAGAGCAAAAGTGTCAAATTGTCAAATGTTGTTGTGCAAAAAGAAAAGAAAAATCAATGCAAAAGAAAAAAAATGAAAAAGAGAATGCGCCTTGTGAAATAAGTGTAAAGTACTCATAATATGGAGTACAAAATTTGTAGCACAAATGTGTATGTAAGTGAATGCCTAGTCTTAGAATGTCATTGATGTTAAGTAGAGCTAAAAGTATGGGGTGTGTGAGTAAGTGTAAACATGATTGGTGATTTTTGAACTCAAAATTTCCCTATTTCTTTGTTCACCACATTATACCCATGACCCCAATACAACCAAAGGGAAAGTCCTTTTTGATCCATGATGAGTCTAGATTGGGAATGTTTGCTGAAGCATGATCTTCCACGTTCATGGAATAAGTGAATCCTTCCTAGGCTAGTTCACAGACATTATCCGTTTGTCAATTTACATGTATGCAATGCATTAGACTTTATGCATGAATTCCATCTTGCATACCTCGTTTGAGTATGAACTTAGGACTCGGAGTGGAAAGAAAAGAGAGACTCCACTAGAGGATAGAGTCGAAGCAAATTATGCTTAAAGTGTGAGAGTGAGTAGTGTTAACGAAAATTTTGCTCGGGATGAGAAATCTCTGTTAACGCCCTCGAGACCACTACCACGTAGGTGGTGGCCAAAATTCTTTATATATGTGACAGTGGTTTATATAGTGACAAATAAACAAGAACGTTTTTATTTAGCATGCATGGTACACGAATACAGAGATTATTCTCTCTTTTCTCTCAACTCTCTTTGGTGAATGGTCGATTGCTAGTCGTATGCCTGTCGAATAGTAGTCTCCTCTTTTTCATTTCTTTTCTTTTTATACATGGTTTGTAGGTCAATGGACTAATTCTCCCTTGATTGTCTCAGTGATTGTCTCAGTCTCTTCCTTATAGGGCGGGATTTCTTGCGTTAATATCATTTGACTTTTAGATTGACGCCCGAATTGAGAGTATCGTGGTGGAGATCAGTTTGTTTCCTTTTTGGATTTCATTACTTGTTCTGCATGTAGATAACGCTTCTAGGTATGATTTAATGCATTCCTCGTATCCTTTCAGTATGATCTTTATAGAAGTCGCGGGACATGACAATATGGTGTGATGCATCAACCATGGAGGTTGTTTAGTATTTTGACCTTGATGTCTGAGAAGTTTTATCCAGCTTGGGGCCAGATCTGGCTTCTCTTGACTTTTTCGAAGCTAGATGTGGCCTCGACTGACCTTTTCAAAGCTAGATGTAGCCTCGACTGACCTTTTTGAAGCTAGATATGGCCTCGACTAATCTTTTTGAAGCTAGGTGTGGCTTCGAATGACCTCGCGGCCTTCTAGGGACATTCTTCTGTGTCAATCGAGGTACATACGAGTTTCTTGAGCATTTGCGAAATGACCTTGACTTCCGGGAGCTTCTAGTTTTGATGATGCGGGCTAAGTCCGATCATTCCGGGCTTTATCCCGGATGTTTCCGGAGCCCGCCCTTGTTTCTGGGGTGATATTGCAGTTCGGCCCTGGATAGAGAGGTCTCCTAGTGGAAGCTCTCGGGTCCGGGCTTTATCCTAGATGTTTCTGGAGCCCGCCCTTGTGCCTGGGGTGGTATCGTAGGTTGGCTCTGGATGTAGAGGTCTTCAAGTGAAACTTTTAGGTATGGAACCAGGTCTGGGAAGGGGAAAATTTCCCTTTGGTCCTTAGCCAATTTTGGCTATTAACAAGTAGTTCTCGATACGAGCGCGCTCTTAGATGTGGGATTCGTGTTGTGAGAGTTTCCCTTTAGTGCCTTCAAGTTGCTTTAGATTATATTGCATATGTCTACTTCTCTCTATCACACATCCTTGCGTCTCATCACTGGTTGGACATGCAGCAGTTTGAATTGTTTGTTTGAGTCTAGGAATTTTTAGATCAAGTCATGTTTGTTCAGTCTTATGTCTTTGTTTTGTTTTAAGTTTGCTCGAGGACGAGCAAAGGTTTGGTTTGTGGGTATTTGATCGAGCCGAAAATGTCATACATTTTGGCCCTCATATCCTTTCTCTTTGTCTTGTTCTTAGGTAATTTTAAGTGTATTTATAGCTCGTTTGTTGATATTACAGGCATTAGGTGAAAAATCAAGAAGCGGGATCAAAAGAAGACAAGTGGTGCAAAAATAGGGGTATTGAAGGCCAAAGTGCACGGGTAGCATACCTGTGCACCACCCGTGCAATTACCTGTGCACCGGAAGAACAATTTGGAGAAGATCTCAGTGCATGGGTATCACCCATGCATTCACCCGTACACATTGCCCAGACCAGAAGACACATAAAGTGAGAATTTGTGGAAAAAGAGCTGAAATTGTAAAAAATGTGTGTGCAGATCATTCAACTTCAAAGGATCATATCTCCCTCCTCGAATTGAAACATGTTTTGAATTATATATATTCGGAAAGCCCTGGGTGTCTAGTTTCCATCAGTTTTTATGGATTGCGATTCCGAGTTGTCTAGAGAGAGTTATGACCATTTTAGTAACTATTGCACGCTTGTCCACGGGAACTGCACAGGTAACTACACAGGTGAATGCACAGGTAACTACACAGGTGAATGCACAGGTAACCTACTCGTGCACTACCCGTGCTATACCCATGGACTGCACTTTCCAGCACCAAAAATGACGGGTTTTAAGCAATTTTTATAAGGGTAATGATGTCTGTTCATGCCCAGATCATGCCCTAACCTCCCAAGCATATAAATACACCATTTTCTTATTGAAAACACTCTCTTTCACACTTCAAATCTTCCACCCTCTTTCAAGAATGAAAATTCTCCCATTTCTAAACCCTAACCATTAACCTCGAATTAGGAATTATTCCTCACCAAATCGAACCATCATCCTTATCATCTCTACTCAAGGAGGCTACTAGGAGGTTGGATTCAAGCTTCAAAGAAGGAGGAGTTCTTCTTTGGTCTTCTCTATCTCTCATCTCTTAGTATTTATTTTGTATCTAGCATGAGTAGTTAATCCCTTTGTGGGAGTTGATGTAATTAAACTTGTATTTTGGGCTTTCCAACATATTATGAATATTTAATCTATTTTAGTTCCATTCATTTGTTCTTAATGTATTCAACATCTCTTTGAATTAAGTAGGTATTCCAACTCTTAGTTTATTGATTGATGTTGAATATCTTGAATGTTTATTCGTTTGAATTTGGTATCTTCTTGATTAGGTAGGCATTCCAACTCCCAATTCAAGTTGGTATTGGATTAAGAATCTCCTTAGGTTGAGTAGGCATTCCAACTCTCAATCTAAGTTGAGGTACACACATATAGGTGACTAGACATGCTAATTTGAATATGAGGGATGTGTTGTGAGCACACCAATCCGATACATCCTGGCTAAAAAGTGTGGAACGGGTGGATTGTGAGCATTCCAATCCAAGCCATCCCGACTACCTTATCAATCTAGGCTTCATGAGAAACCCTCTCTACACTCAATAGAGTACACAAATCATTTTTGTGTGGGGAGAGTTGAGTGATCTTAGAATCACGCCTAAAGATGGATTTAGCCCTAATAGATTGAATCGATTCTTAATTCATTGATGGGATTGCCCACTATTCGTGTATGATTGCATTGACTCGCACTCATCTCACTATCATTAATTTGCATTCATTCTAACCTAGTTGCATTTAGTATAACCTAGTTTAATTGCATTTTAGTTGTTAACCTCTTCAAACCACCATGACATTTTACTTTTATGCATTCTAGTATTATTAATCCTAATCTAATCATAAACTCCCCCAATCCCCGATGAACGATACCCTTACTTGCCATTGCACTTGTTTTGTAAACAATTTGAGGCATTTGAGGTTTTTATAAATTACTTTTGACAGGCATTTTTTAAAGACAAAAACGCTCTAGTCAGTCTGCAAAAGAAAGCACTAAATTAGAGATATATCATGGTTGGAAGTAATCATTTATAGATCAGAGTTAGGCAAAAAGTTTAAACAAGCGAAAATCAGCTCTCACTATCCAACGCATGGGTATATCACGGGTAGGTTACCCGTGCAATTTCCCAGAATTGCGAGTGATCTCCCATTGCACGGGTATAGCACGGGTAGATTACCCGTGTCAGTTACCCATATATGTACTTTTTTTTCTTCAAAAATATTTCTTCTTTCATGAGAGCAAAACATCACAAACAATCAATAGATTCACCATGATTCATTCACACTCTAATAACACATATAATGGCATCTCTTACAAGCATTCATGGCTTCAATAAACCCAAATAAAATAAACCCTAGAATTTCCAATTTATATGCAAAAGTGGTCTTATCATCATTCAAAATCAATCACATACACTTCTACATGCAACAATCACACAAAGCTATAATAAATCATCAAAGCATATGCATTAAAATTTGAAAACTTTTATGGGTTGTTCATAACTTAGTGTTCATTCATATTTGGAGAGTATTGGAGAAGAGAAGAATAATGCAATTCATGCTTAATCCATTGGAAACAAGTTAAGGGAAAAGAATCCATACCTTTGCTTCTGAAAATAAAAAACGTGGGTCTTACGGAACACCTTAGGGTTTGCAAGAGGAAAATTTTTTGATTTTGTGAGCCCTACCATGAACGTGACACTTATATATATATATATGGGGGCACGCTATGTACAGGGTATAGCACGGGTAGGTTACCCATGTAGTTACCCGTGCATATGCAATCCAAGTTCTGGCCTTTTCGTGGTGCACGGGTAAGCTACCTGTGCACTGACCCTGTGGCCACCTATTTGCATATGTACCTTTTCTTGCACTCCTAAATTTTCCCATATCTTAACTGAATTCCCTGCACACAAATATAATTTCCATAAATGACTCTTGCTTATTTATCAAATAACATCTTTAACACTAAAGACTCAAAATTTAAATTTCATCAATTAAAACACGCAAGGAATTCACAATAAATTTTCTCTAAACTACGAGCTACCCACACCCTAAAAAAAATCATGAGATTAATTCAAAATACGGGCCATTCAAGCTATAAGAGAAAATGGATTGTGAAATCCAACCATACTTAGAAATTGATCAATGTAATGCATGTAAGGTGGGACATGGGTCAACCGAAGGTGGTTTGACCGGGTGGGGAGGTCCATTCCTCTTGATCACCCAAATGGGTGTCAAAGTCTCTTCTAAAGATCCATTCCCTTTAGTCCTCACTTTATCTAATAGGTCTTTCCTAACCCAAACTTTTTTTGACTTTTGATGGGTTCTTATTAGACCTATTTTGGTTTTTCTTAAACTCTTGGAACTTAAAGCATTAGGCCTTAATGTGCTCTTTCTTAGAAAATAAAAAAGAAACAAGTAGAGGGATGATGAGAAGAACTCCCTCTATAGACATTGTCCTGATGCCTTTGGTGTTGCCTCCATTGAAGGGTCTTCACTCCCCTCTCCACTTTGTCAAGTTGGACTAAGTAGTTGCATTCCTTGACCTTGACGATTTTCAATTGCTCGTCTTTCTTGTCCAATTGCTCATTGATCTCTTTCAAGGCGTTTTCTTTTTGCTCCGCCTCCATCATCAACTTCCTAGTCTTACTAGCATATTCTTCTTCAAATTATTCAGAGAGTTTGGCAAGCTCTATTAGGTCATGTGAAGTGGACTTATTTGCTTCCTCAATTTGCTGTAATTGCTCCCCCAATTCCTTGTTAATAGTTGAAAATTCTTGCACTTTTGTCCCTAGAATTCCATTCTCCCCCTTAAGAAGCTTCACCTCAAGCTGTAGCTTCTTGTTCTTTCCCTCAAGTTCGTAGATCTTATCTACCTCTTCAAGCATTTTGTCATCAAAAACTACCACCTCCATCTTTATCTCTTCTTCTTTTTCTTGAACTCCATCTTGGTGTCCTTCTTCCATTTCTGAGGCTAGTTCAAATGCTTTCACTAGGTCACAAATCTTGCTTTTCTTCTTTCAGCTCTTTGGTACCTCCAAGATGAAACATCCTTCAAAACACCTTTCCTCGGGCAGGTCAACATAGAATTCAACATTGATTCCACCACAGCTAAACGATAGCCTTCTTGACATAACATCTACCACCATTCCGGCTGTGACCATAAACGACCTCCCCAAAAGAAACTTCCAATCCCTCTCATGGAATTCGTCTTCTTTAACCTTCAATACAACAAAATCCACTGAAACCTTGAGTCCATGGATATCTAGTTGTACATCCTCAACCACTTCATATGGAGTCTTTGGAGAACTGTCTGCCATCTTGAGTTTCATAGAAGTGGCCTTGATGGTCTGTATCTTCAATTGCTTGTACACATTCAAAGGCATCATGTTTACACTAGACCCCATATCAAGCACTGCTCTCATCTTTCCAGACTTTTCAATAGTGACTAGGATGATAAAATTTATAGGACTAGTTTCTCTTTACTCATCAGGCTCTTCTTTCACAAGGTCTCCAACAACTTCCTTGATGTCTTGTGTCGTCTCATTTCCTACAAACTCCTCACACCCCTATTGAGTTACCTCCATCATTTGCATATGTTCATTGTTGCTTTGAGATTTTCCCTTCTTCTATTTGTGCAAAGCATCCGCAATCTGGGTGACTTGGGTCTCCAATCTTTTAAGAGAAGCATCCATGTTATTGGCTCTCTGGCCATTTAACTGAATGTAGCTTTTCAACATCTGCTCATTTACCGTCCGAGAGTTTCCGATGGCTATAGAAGCCTCATCAGTTGCCTTGATAAAATCCCTTAATTCTTCCCCAAGTGACCTAACCTTTGTTTAGTGAGGGTTTATCTAAGTGTTGAAGTTGTTTTGTGGGTTATTGTGTGATTTTCCCCACTGGTTGTTGTTACTTGCTCCCCATTGACTGTTGTACCTGTTGTATCCCTGGTTCTAGTAACCTTGGTTGTTGCTTGCATTGTTGTTACTGCTCAAGGACAAATTATGGTGGTTTCACCACCCAGGATTGTAACTGTTGGAGTAGGGGTCATTCATTTACCTCTGGAATCCTCCTAGCACCTGAACTTCTTCTTGCTCCTTCTGTCCCTTAGCTCCATTCATTGTATCATATGTAATTTGACTAACTTGGGTTGTTGGCTTGAACATGATCTTCACTAAGTCCTTCACTGACTGCATCTCCTTGGCCACCCTAGACATTTTTATTGTTATGCTTGTGCTTCCATCAATCTCTAGCCTTCCACCTCACCTTATATTCGATGTCCTCTGCTTTGAGTTCTGGGCCAACTTCTCCAAAATCTCATAAGCATCTATTGTCCCCCGATAAGCATTGTCAACCATCATTTGGGTGATAGCAGAGATACCTCTATAGAATGAAGTTGCTGTTAGGATTATGCTCAATAGCAAGAGTGTAATATTGTAATTGACAATCTTTTCATATTAATAAAGTGATTTCTGGTTTTACAAAATCTTATAGCATTTATAATGATAATTGTCAAAGCAAATAATCATAAGGTCAAAAGACTATGAGAAAGGAAGAATTGTTTGTACATCTGGATATGTATGAGGTAGACACAATTCTTTAGTTAGTCTTGAATAAACGTTCACAACTTAAGTTAAATGTTGGGCACCTTTATCTTGATAAAGTTGTAGAATTCTTTTGCTGGCATTTAAGTGGGATCAAATGAGTTATGATGAGTCTAAAATCATCGAAAGGGTCTTCCGGTAAAAGAATCTAGTGCACTGGGTGCATTGAATAGGATCACAATGAAATATTTTATCTAGAACCGTCAGTAGATACAAGTCTTTTCATTATGAGGACAATCGGAGAGTTTATCTTAATCTTGAGATAAATGATGGACTTATGATTACAAGTGTTATCATTTGAGCTATCAATGAGTACAATTATATAGCATAGTCTATCCTCGATAGTTTAGTGGTATTCATTTGTTAATCGATAGAGGACTTCATTTATAGATATGGACATCGTGGTTCAATTTATTGAATGAGAGTATAATATTATCATCATATGGATATTTTGAGGTATTGGATATTAAATCTCAACGTTGAGTTTTCGATCATGTCTATTGAAAATTTGGCTTATGGATAAGTCAAAATATCCAAGTTTAAAACGTGGTCATATGAGTAAATATAGTAACTAGGAGAGCTATATGAGGTCTATGAGCTCTTGGTGATTACTGATATTATTCACAAGGATACGCTATCTCCAATAAGATTGTCTAGGGTATGAATGAGAAACATCTTCTTATTCTATCTTTATTTAAGAGTTCAATTTTAGCTCTTTAGTGGAATGAGCTAAAATTAATAGATCGGACCTAAGTGAATCATTTGTTGATTGTGATTAGGTTATGTCTATTGAAGCTTAA
This sequence comes from Dipteronia sinensis, assembly GCA_033220585.1. Lineage (NCBI taxonomy): Eukaryota > Viridiplantae > Streptophyta > Magnoliopsida > Sapindales > Sapindaceae > Dipteronia > Dipteronia sinensis. The sequence goes on along the minus strand of CM065636.1, from coordinate 68,360,833 downwards.
ATTTAGATAGCCCACCAAGATCCCCAATCCACACGGACTTGCATGGATCACTTGATATATTCTATCGGACTAATTTATGGGTCCATTTAGAACTGTATTTAATATATTAAGAATATAATTTTCACATTATTTATTTAATGGGATGCTCAAATTATATTAATATATTAATGAGAGGCATGTGGGCTTGTTTCTTTTAGTAAGAATGGGTCTAGTTCACATGTGGGCTTTTATTTAAAGCCTGAATGGATTAAATAAAATAAGAAAATAATATTTGACCCATATTTTTTTTATGTGGGCGGCAAGGCTATAATAATAGCCTAAAATATTATTTTATTTTATTGTTTGATTAAATGGAAATTAATTAATTGATTAATTAATTATTTAATTAAAAATTAAAATATTTTTCTGACTAGGAATTATGTTTCCTAGTAGTATACTATTATAGTAGTATAATAAATATAAAAGACTTAATTTGGTAAGTAGATAAATAAAGAATTTATTTGTCTAATCAAATAAGGAAGTCTTTAATATAATCACAAATACACTATTTGAGTTGGATTAGGAGTCTTGGTGTGGAAAAGAAACCTTTTTTTGAAAAAAGATTCTTTGTCACCAAGTAAATCCACCTAGAGATAGGAATCTTGCCCACCAAGTAAATCCTCTTTAGGAAAGGATTTTTATACCTATATATATTATTAATTTCAGAATTAATAGTGATAGGAAGAAAAAAAAAGTTTTTTTTAGAGAAAGAATTGTTATTCTCTTGCTTTTGAATAAAAAAAATTCCAACTCTAGAACATAGTGAAAATTCAGCCAAGAGGAAGAGAGAAAGATAGTTCTAAATTCGATAGTGCACTTGCAAGCCTTTACATAAAAAGGTTTTGTGCACACTTTCGATTTAGGTTCACGCGAGTTTCAATCATAACGATTGTGATTCAAAAGTGACCGGAACGATCTTTCTAGGCTCTTGGAGTTTTTTTGATTAACGATCAGGAAAGAAGATTTCGTTTTTCCATTCTCAGGTACGCAATTCAAAGAATAGGGAGACCACACTCCTAGGTGATTCACCTTCGTGATCGGATTGGAAGATCTTGCGGATTACCATCGACGCTAAGTCAATCGGATCACACGACAAGAGGTATGATATCTTTTGAATATATGTATGTTTAATTAATTAAAGGGTTAAGGTTCAAATATTGGAAAATTTTTAAACTATACTAAATTCGTTTTTAGTCACGCTTCCGCTGCGTTTTCGTATTTTTCCCTCATGTTGCCTTCAACTCATCTGAGTATGTGTGTGGTGAAACTTGTGCTAGCAAGTTATGGAACCTCTCCCAACCCTCTTGGAAGGGATCTCCATCTTCCTCACTGAAAGATGGATGAGAGAGTATATTCTCTGACAGCGAGCCCACATTCTTCTTCAAGAGTGGTCTCATGTTCTTCAAGTGGTACTGCTGGTGGCACTTCTTCAGCCATTTTTTCTTCAAAATGATTGTCTTCAAATTGCCTAATCAACCTCCTTATCCGATGAATGTTATCAACTGCTGGTACTAATTCGCCTCTCAAAGAAAGTCTTCCGTGCATGTACCTATGCACCTAAAATTTCAAAACAACAAATGCAAACAAAGTAAAAGAAACTAAGACAATAAATAACTAAACTAAACTAAACCTAACCACAACTATATACGCCGATCCTCGGCAGCGGCACCATTTTTGACATGCATCTGTCGTGTATGCAATATCAAAACAAATTTATAAATCCCAAGATGCACTCTAACTGTATAAAACGAGTATGTGGCATGCAGTGGTATCGTTCCTTAGAGATCGAGCTACAGTTATGACTAAATCTTACTCTAGTTATAAATGCAATTAAAGTAACGTGAAATGGTTGTTGATTTGAAATTAACTATAATGCAAACTAACTAAAATGCAACTAAGATAGTAGGTGATAATAAATGATAAATGGACTAAGGAATTGATGGATCCATTAAAGCAAACAATAGGCAAGATGAACTCTCATTAATGAACATTAGCCAAATGTAACCAAACTAGAGTGTATAGCTTGGTTGTATATCACTTATGAGTTTCCAATCTAGAGTGTATAGTATTGGTCACCCATAAGTGATTATTCATGAATATGCATCTACAAAAATAAGAGATTAATCTCCTTATAAAATCACTAATTCTAGAAGGTATATAATTAATGCTTAACCTTTCACAAGCAACCAATCCTAGAGTGTATAGTGTTGATTACCCATTCAAGATTAGATAGATATTGAGATTAATAAATCCGGATTTCACTTGAGGAGGGTACTTTTGTTCAATCCTTCCATTCAATTGAGCTTAAGAGAATCAAATAGTGTGTATACATAATTCTCTACTCAAATAATTTGCTAAGAGATGAGGGTACAATCCAAACAAATTATTCTTCAAAACAATTAAAACATTGAATGAGACAAATTTGATAGATTAATATAAAAGATTAGAGTTCATTACAATACCCACAATTCACATGTGAATCACATCAACCCCTTAGTAAGGATTTAGCTACTCATGTATATTACAAGAAATAAGCAATGAGGAAAGGATAAAAGAAAACCCATGAAAGAATTCTCCTTCTTGAAGCTTCAAATGATCTCCTTGCTTCCTTCTGTTAAGTAGCAATCCAAGAAATAATGTGTGGGTTTGGATGTAAAGGAGAGAGTGATTCCTAGATCTAGAGAGAGAAAATATAATATGAAATGGTGTGTGTTCGTGTGGCTGACCTAACATATAATCCTATATATATGTTCCTCGAAATAGGCCTGATTTTGCTGATGTGGCTGCACCTGATGCCCGTAGTGCATTGGTAAGGTACCCGTGCAGTCTTCATTTTGCTTTCTGGTTTGGGAAATGTGCACTGGTTGTGCACGGGTAAGGTACCAGTGCAGTACCCGTGCAGTCTAGTCTCCCTGCCTGATCTGCTCCCTGGTTGGACAAAGTGCACAAGTTATGCACGGGTAAGGTATCAGTGCATTGAGATCTTCCTGATTTCCATCCTTCGGTGCACAGGTAGTGCACGGGTAAGCTACCCGTGCACTATGGCCTTTAAGAACCCTCTTTTGCACCATTTTTTCCTCTTTTGATTTCTCTTCTCGGTTTTTACCTAATGCTTGCAATTATGATAAAAGAGCACCATAAGACACGAAAATACGCTCGAAAACAAGACAACGGATAAGGAATGAGAGCCAAAATGTATAACAATTTTGGCTTGACCACCACTCCCAGTGCCGTGCAAACCCTGAGTCTTGCCAACAATGCCTCATATTCGTCCATGTTGTTGGTAGTTTTGAAGTCAAATGGCAAGGCACATTATACCTGATCACTTTCTAGGTTGGATACCAGTATGTCTGCCCCACTACCGTGTGTATTTGATAACCCATCAACGTGCAACTTCTAGTAAAAAAAATCCTTCCTTTCTTTGTCTTCAAGCATTCTGATCACTTCACTGTTTGGTTCAGTGAACTCAGCGATCAAATCTGCCACTGCCTGGCCCTTTATCGCGGCCCTTGGCAAGTAAGTGATATCAAATTCACTTAGCTCAAATGCCCATTTTGTCAATCTTCCTGCCACTTCTGGTTTGTACAAGATCTATTTTAGCGGACAATTTGTATAAACCTCGATCTTGTACGCCTGAAAGTAAGGTCTTAGTTTTCTTGCTGCCATCACCAACGCTAATGTTATTTTTTCGACTGTCGAGTACCTTGTTTCTGCTGGCAGCAAGGCCTTGCTGGTATAATACACTAGTTTTTGAATTCCTTCGTCTAGCCTAACTGGCACCGACCCCGTGGCCACTGCTGTGACTGACAGGTACAAGTATAACACTTTTTCGTACAACGACTTTGACAGGATTGGGGCCTTGCCTATATATTCCTTAATTTTCTAGAAGGCTTGTTCACACTCTTCGTTCCATTCCACTCATTTGCCTCTCCTTATGGCCTTGAAGAAAGGCAAACACTTGTCAGTTGATTTGCTGATGAATCGGTTTAACGAGACCAAGCAGCCTGTCAGCCTTTGAATGTCTTTTAGGGTAATCAGGGACCTAATATTCTCCAAGGCTCTTATCTTCTTAGGATTTACTTCGATCCCCCTCTGGTATACTTGAAATCTGAGGAATTTTCCCGACGGTACCCCATAGACATGTTTGTTCGAGTAAAGCTTCATTCCATACCTTTTCAACACCCCGAATGTTTTCTATATATCGGTTGCATGCCTCTCTGCTGTAACGCTTTTTGTCAGCATGTCATCTATATACACTTCCATGTTTCTGCTGATCAGTCGGGCGAACATCTTGTTTACCAACCTTTGCTAAGTTGCCCCAGCATTCTTGAGGCCAAAAGGCATCACTTTGTAGCAGTAAAGCCTCTAGTCGGTCGTGAAAGCAGTTTTTTCTTCGTCTGGTCCTAACATTCTGATCTGGTTATAACCCAAATAGGCGTCCATGAAACTCAGCAATTCATGCCCTGTTGTTGCATCGACCAACTGGTCTATTCGAGGCAAGGGGAAACTGTCTTTCAGGCATGCTTTGTTTAGGTTCGTGAAATCCACACACATCCTTCATTGCCCATTCTTCCTTTTTATAAGTACGACATTGGCAACCCACTCGGGGTACTGTACTTCCTTGATTGACCCTACTACCAATATCTTATTTACTTCTTCTTTGATCACATGACTTCTCTCGGGGTTGAAACATCGCCTCTTCTGGATATCTGGTTTCTGCTCGGGGTTAACTGCCTAGTAATGGGAAATTATTTTGGCATCGATCCTTGGCATGTCTTCATGCTTCCTTGCGAACACATCCTTGTACTCTTTTAACAGGTTGACCAGCTTACTTTGTATTGTTCTGTCAGCCGTGCCTCTAGCTTTACTGTCTGCTCGGGGTTATTGTCATCTATTATGACTTCATTAGTCGGTTCCCCTTCCTAGTTTTTCCCATCTCCTAGAGATGTCTCCCTTGGGTCCAGGTTGAACCGAGTTGGTGTATCAACTTTCTCATCCTCTCCATCCATCTTTAGACATTTTCCCCCTTTGTGGAAGTCTATTTGCATTACATCTGGCTCTGATTTTTCCCTATATACCACTAGATTTGCTTTCCTTGCCCATTCCTAAAACCCTTTCATGACACCGACCTTTGCTTCAGTTTGGAATTTGACAGTCAGGGCATAGGTTGCAGTGACTACCTTTGATTTTGGTTATAGATCTTTTCTTTATAGCCATAACTGATCAAACACCCCGACGCTTAAGATGTCTGTCGAGCTTCCATTATCGATCATCACTCTTCTTACTTCCCTGTGACCAATACGTACTGAAGCTACGATCGTGTCGTTTGGTCTGACTTCAAGTCCGTACGCATCAACTTCAGAAAAAAAGATCGGGTCCCAGCCTTGCTTGAGTTTCTTTTGGTCGGGACCTACTGTTTATACTTCCAAGTTTCTCTAGCCATCTATTGCCTCACGAACTTCAGTCATTCTCTCCCGGCTACTCCTTCCTGTGCATGGTCCGTCGAAAAATGGTATTGATAGCTCTCTCATTTGAGTTTCCTCTAGGACTGCCTTTTTTGTCTTGGTCATTCTTCATGGGGTCATACTGCCGGTCATCACCATTTTTCAAAACCACATCTTTAAGGTGCCCTTCTCTGATAAACTTCTCAATATAATCCCTTAATTGGTAGCATTTGGAAGTCTCGTGACCATTCTCCCGATGAAACCGACAATACTTAGAGGTGTCCCTTCTCGTAAAGTTAGACTGCTTTGGGGTTTTTTTTATAGGTTCTTATCCTCTATCACAGTCAAAATTTCTTCCTGCTTCTGGGCCAGTGAGGTGTAGTTAGTATACTGCCTCTTGAAGGTCCTATTTCCTTTTTGATCATCGTCCTTGCGACCTTCCTTGTCTTTCCCCGAATTGTTCTTTTGGTTTCCTTTATTATTTCTCTTTGAACTGTTATCTTTGGGTTTTTGGCCTTCTCCTGGTCGGCCGCCATGTATGAGTTCTCCTCCGTGGGCTATCTGCTCTTCTTCGGCCATTGCATATCCTTCCACATAAAAATACAAACATGGTTAATTTGCCTAAAGCTAAAGTAGATGGGGGTAAATAGGTTCTTATACCTTTTTCTCTCCCTTAAAACAAACACAAGTATGTCCCTCAAGATAGCTTGTATCACAATCTAAAAAGCACATATAAACCATTGATAAGTGTATTTGAAGCATTAAAGCTTACAATGTCTAATCATACAAAAACAATTATTACAAGACATAAACTAATAATCAATTGTTCTTTCAATTACAAAGCAACAAATATACACAAATCAAAGAGAGAAGGATAGAGAAATTTGACACATGATTTTTATGTGGTAAAATCTCCAAAGTGAAAACATCTACGGGTTGAATCCACAACCACAGGTAAAATGAATCCACTATGACGAATAAAAGATGCACACTCAAAGTAGTGACCAAATCCTATGATACACACTCTAAGCTATCACTTCTATCCTACCCTCGGGCCTAGTGAACCACATTACCTACCCCCTATCCAAGATGTGTCTAACACACCTCTAGGAAGCAACTTCCTATCTAAGACCTCCAATCACTAGGAAGATTCCTTGCTTGCCTATCTGGATCCTCCCGATCCTAGACAAAACTTCTTGCTTAGCTCTCCGAGTTCTCCCGACTCTAGCTAAGACTTTCTCACTTGGTTATCCGGGTTCTCCCAACTCTAACCAAGAATTTCTTGCTTCACTATCCAAGTCCTCCCGACTCGCCAAGACTTCATTCCTTTTACAAAGACTTTCTAAGTGATCATGAATGCAAAACACATCCAAGCACACAACATAGAATATGATGATCAACACATCTTATGGAATTTAGAATTAAACAATGAGCACACAATGTATGATATTCTAGTTTACAATCCTAAAATAATGCAATCATACAAATGATGCATGAACATATGAAATGCATGGATCAATTACAATTCATGAAGAAACTAAGCATAGGCATTAATAAGTCCAATACAAAGTAGCCTAGCTCTTAAAACATGAATAACAATCTAGTACATACAAAACACCAAATACATGTATAAGACCTAGATTTCATTCATGTCAATAAAGCTTGAAATCAAAACATATTCATGAAGTATATTTTCAAGTCTTAGAACTAAAACATAAAATGCTAGAATCAAAATATATTCTCAATAGAAATCATCTAGCAATCATTTAGAGCACATATTCACATAATACTCAATAGAATCCTGATAGGATCTAAATACACAAGAAATTGTGCTAATCTTAGATATGATCAATTAATTAGATCTAGCACATGAATAGACTATCAATCATCAAAATAAATCAATTGAAGCACAAAAAGTCCCAAATAGAAAGCTATCACAATACAACTCACAAGCATGTGAAAACATTGATTTCTATAAAACCTAACTCAACATGCATGTTTCTAATCAAGTCCAAAACTAGCTTCTATAGAGTCTAAAACTCTAATCAAAGTATATACACAAACCATACATATATAGAAGAAGAAAACCCAATGTAATTGAAGACTTTGAAGAACAAAATTCAAAGGATAAATCAATACCTCAAGAAAAACGTGTAGCCTCGGATTTTGATGGAGAGCGACCAAAAAACGTGGTCAAATGACCTCAAACTCTTTCATAGATGATAGAGAATTAAAATATAAACATTCTCCAATTTAAATCACTTGAATCGGAGTTCAAATGAGAAAGTTATGGTGTTTGGAAGATGAGAAAGTTTGAGAGAAAATTTATGCACCTAAGTTTTTCAAGTTTTTCTTCTTTTAATGAAATGGGAGGGAAACAAGAATATTTAAAGAAGGGAAAGAGCCAAAAATAAGTGGTCAATAGGGAGCAGCCACCTCTGCATCCCATGGAGGGGCTTGGCCTCCACGGGGGCAGAGGGCAGCTCTTCCCGTGGAGGCCACGTGCCTCCACGGGGAGAGGTGCAAGGCTTTCTTTTTTGCCTTTCAACTCCCCTCTCGCACTGAAATGTTCTATGACCGTTCTCCGGCCTCCAAACTCCGATTTTGAATCCGTTTTCAAATTACGAACCGGGATTCCCTCAAGCACATAGATGTCAACAAAACTTTCACCAAAAATATGGAAATTGACTCGATAAAAAAAGACAAAAACCATGCACGTTAAAGACACGAAAAGTTTCGTAACTTCCAACTCGGAACTTGAAAACTTATGAATGAGTAACCGAAATAACCGGAACTCAATATAAAATAATATAAGAACAAATTAAAGTCCGATATCACAAAAATACAAACAATTAAATACAATAACACACAAGTATGCCGTTTCCTAGAAATAGTCCTAAAACAAGCAATTTTACATAAGTTGTCAAATTAAATCTGATGCATGTGCATACTTCAATAAGTATGTGAATGTGTTATAAACATTTGTCACAATGATGCAAGGACATATATGGATGCAATGTGTGTGTGTGTGTGTGTGTGTGTGTGTGTGTGTGTGTGTGTGTGTGTGTGTGTGTGTGTGTGTGTATGCACCTAAGCCTTGTAAGAGGAATAAGGTCTTATTATACCTTTATTAAGCAATGTAATCTGTTCCTCTTGAAGACTTCAACTTTGCTTGATATGTTGTCCAATCTTCCTTGGGGCTTGATAAACCATGAGACCTAGACAACTAATCAATACAAATGAAATGTTGTTTTGATATTGAATTATGCCAACACAACTCAAGAACCTAACACCACATCATCTACCAAATTTGCGTAGGTGGTTGGCCCTCTCAGCCTTAGGTTGAGTAACAACTGGTTGTGCTGCAAAGTGTTGACAAATGCAGAAACTACTGCTTCATCGTTGGGATCCTACACTTTTGAAACTTCCTGTAAGAACCCGGTGAGGTAGTCCTTCAATATCTCATCCTTTCTTTGCTTCAAGGTTGAAATAAGGGATATTGATTTTCTCCGCTGGATGTTCCCCATGAATTGTTTGGTGAAGGCTTGTATTAATTCTTCAAAGTTCTTGATTGATCCACCAGCGAGGCAACCAAACCATCTAGACCCTTGGTCCCCTAATGTTTGAGGGAACATCCTACATATGAGCGCATCATCATAGTCATATTGCGCTATCACACTTTGGTATCTTTTGTCGTGCTCTTGGGGTCGGTATTGGCCTTGAATTGCTCCACATTGGCCATCCTGAACTTTTCTGAAAGCGGGTTTGCCTTATGGAAGCGGCGAATGGACTACCGGAGTTACCAATCAGTAAGTTCCCGCAACCTTGCCTACGCTCCAATGCTTCTATCCTTCTCAATAGAATCTCCCGTTCATCTTCTGGTTCACCATGTTCATCAAATTTTTGGCGAATGGTGATGCCATGAGGGTCCCTTGAGACTCGCCCTATGACTTGGGCATCACGTAAGTTGTACTTTGGTGCGGGGGTTGTCTCCCTACGACTTCTGGGCCGAGATTCCTAGTCAGTTAATGCTGATCGGGATCTCCTCCTATGTCCGTCATACCTGTCTTCCCTGTCGTAACTCATTTCCCTTCTGTGGTATCTTCATGCATCCTCCTGTAAACTGGACTCCCTGTGTTCTCTTGTTTCTTGGTTTTCACGGCCCCCATGCTCTCTATGGTCCTGGTTATCTTAGCGATCATCTCTCTTTTGGGAGTGTTCCCTTCTTTCGCGACGATCATCTCTCTTTTGGGAGTGGCCACTATTCCAGAACGTATCCTGGGGTCCCGAGCTACCACTGGCGTAAATAGTTGATATGGTGAGGTCAAGTTGGTGGTAGCAGTTATGTTGATTCCCTGTCTAGCGGCGTCTTCAATGACTCTCCGTAGGGATTCCTGGACTTGCTGGAACACATCTGGGGAAATACCGGGAATGGCATCTGTAGAGGTTATCGCGTCTTGTCTGGTGGAAGTCGGGGTCCTGGAGAGTAAATATCCTCTGGCAACACTGGTGTTTGCTAAACCAGGGTCGTTGACTCCACACGGGGTACCAGCTTCATGTGGAGATTGACTTCTGTCTCTACTGTTCGCCATGTTGTTGTCACACAAATTCCCTTAAGTTTTATGTTTAGTACCCTCTTCTTCTAGCGCCAATTGTTGACAGTGATTTTTGAATTATGTAAAATTAACCACGTGTCTAACAAGTTTAAACGAATCAGTGCTCAAATTATAAAAAAGGGAAAAGAAATCAAGCATGTAAAACACGAAGTTTTACATGGAAAACCTAGTAAGGGAAAAACCACAGTTGCCGGAGACGGAGAGAAAGAACTTCACTATGAATATATTCGATTACAAGCTTAACCTATCTTGCACTCTTGTATATTTTGTTTTCATTAACCCCTTCAAAGGTGTTTTTAGAGTCTATTTATACATGTATAGAACCCCAATTCTTGGTGTACAAGTAAAAGAAATGTGGTAGTAATTTAATGAGACTCTGACTTGTTGGAGTCGTTTTAATCTTCTCTCTCGTTTTGCATTGCTTGTGTTTTAAATGCATCAGGTCTTTTGCCTATCCTGGACTCTGATATCTCTAAGGAAGTCTGTTTCCTTATTAGAGTATGCTTCGTGATACCTTATTTGAACAAGATTCTTCTTTTGCGTATTTGAGTCGTGATTATATTGAATTCTATATTGTCCACGTGTCATTCACCCAAACGTCTCTCAGAATAGTCCACATGTCGCTTAACTGACCATCTTACCAAACCCGACCAAGCCTCTTTCACCCCCGACCAGAGATATACACCCGATCGGATGACTAGACCCGACCATTTGGGTTTTCCGGACCGGATCACTTTTACTTGGTCAATCTAATTACCTTGTTTTACTGACTTCCGCCCGACCATCTAAGTAACCTTAACCAGGTATTATGGGGTTATCTTCTAGCCAACTTAGATTGGTTCAATACAATCGACATTTGTTGACATGTCACTTTTAATCTCCACGAAACATGGTGTTTATACTGATGTGTCATCCTTCCGGATTTTACCAATAACAAGGTTGTTATTTGAAATCATTTAGGAGAGGTAATGGTTGTTGCTACACATCGTCTAAGAGGCTCATTTGTTCCTCAAATAGCTGAAGCTTTGTCTATCACATCTGACCTTAAGATGGCTGATGAAACATGCATCTCTCTTGTTCTCTGAAATCTAATGCAACATTAATGGTCAAGCTTATCAACGAGAGGGATGCTGCCTCGTCTGAAATTGGTTTGATTTTAGCTAACATTTTCTTCCCTTTGAGAATCCTAGGTCTTCCATTGGTGTGTCCTTCGCTCCTCGTAATGCCAATAAAGTGGCTCATTTAGTCTGTATGTTGAGGATGATGTTTGAACAGAAGAAATTTCTCTTTGTATTTCACCCTTGGTGGTGACTTATTATTCTATAGTTTTGGCGAATTTTCTGTCTTTCAAAAAAAATTACTATGAGACAAATGTTTATACGAATATAAGTGTAATTAATAATCAATTATATTTTAAACTATTACTATTTTATATTATTACAAAACTAATAAAAACCACAACTAATTAAAAGAATTATGTTGCATATCACCTCTTACCACATCTGATAGTGCACTTCTCATTTCCACGTTAGTGGTAGGGTTACGAGTCCCATAATACATATTTTTTTCTCACTAGCATTGTGGGAGCAAGTATCCCTGCAGACCCCGATCTATTCGGTGTCGGAAACTATTGCAATACTTCAAAATTTAAAAGAATTATGTTGTTGATGGAAAAAAATGGAAAATAAAATAGAATAAAAATGGGAATGGTAGGGGCCTAGGATACAGAGGGTAAAAGTACAAAGCAAGAGGTGACCTAATGGGTCCTAATGGGTAATGGGAAATGAAATGGTGTCTCCACATGAACACATAAAATCCTTAGTTGTGCAGAAGAGCTAAACACACATGCCATCACCAGCAATGATCAAATACATCTCAGCCCCACAACACTCACCATACACCCTTCCTCTTTAATAAACCTTTCTCTCTTTCTCTATTAAAAGGCATTGTGTTTGTGTCTGCCTCTCAAAACTCTATCATCATATCAACCAAACTGTCAACAAGTGAATTTTTGATATGGGAAAGAAGAGAAAATCAATAGCGACCAGCCTTGACGAGGTGGATCGGAGCATGTACACCTCCTTTTGCAGCGCCGCCAATTCCCTCTCGCATCTTTACACACAGGCCATGAATCACCAGAAACTCTCCTTTCAAGCCGGTGAACGCCACGGACTTGTATGTCTCTCTCTCTCTCTCTTTTCATTTCCATTCATGTTAATATATGACATATATCAACAAAGCATGTATTTTTTTAATTTTAATAATGGGTATGGATAATATTTGTGTTCCGATGGATGATGGATTGTTTTTCTTTAGATTGGATTGATCATTATTTTGCTAATTGACATGGGTTATGTTCAATATCATTTTTTTTGTTAATTATATTGAAGACTTATTTTTTCCTTGGTTATGATTGTTAATTGGGTATTGTACTTTGAGTGAGATGATTGAATTGGTGCTTTGTGAAAGAATTTTAAGAGGGCAGGATAAGAAAAGAACCAATTTTTAACATTTGTATGCTATTGAAGTTATGGAATTTTGTGGCAAAAGAAGTGGCATTTTGTAGATAAGAGGTATACATACATATGGCTTGAACATTGTCACTGTGCACGTGCTGACACTGTTTTATTTTTTCTCATCTTATTGACATGGTGCAAATGTAAGAATGAGCTTGATTAAATTCTATAATTTTTTAATGGTAAATGCTGGTGCAAGAATGTAAGTAGCATAATTAATGTTAATCAAGTGGTCTATGACATAAAAAATTCAGAGAACACAGCCACAACCATAAACCATCCTATACCTGGCATTGGTTGCTTGTTTTCTTATTCGGATAGATTATAGTACTCTGGTTCTACATAGTTTCGGAATTACTTTGGGAACTTTTGATTTCTGTGCTTGATTCAGTGATGTAGATTGATGAATAACATTTTTTGTGTATTACATATATATTTTGTTTTACTTGTGCTATTGATGGCCATAATTTTTTTATTTACCATCTTTTATTAGTGTGTAAAATAGATTGGGATTCAGCTCAACATTTTGTATATTTAACCTGGTCATCTTTTCAGGAAAAACTTTATCAGTGGATTTGGAGACAAGAAGAGGGAGGATCAAGAGTAACAACAGCTGATATAACTAATTACCTACAGGTTTGTGTTGACTTTACATTGTACCTGATTCTTTATATTTTATAATATGCCATTCTTTCTCTGAATTTGCATTTTTTGGTTTTCTATTGCACACACACACAGAGTGAGAGAGAGGGGGAGATGCAAATTGGTATTGACACTGCATATATGTGTAGAACAACTAATAAATACATTGATGTACAGTTTGTACAAGTCATTTTTTTTTTAATTTAAAATTTGTGTGGTAGAATCACTTTCTGACACAGCCATGAAAACTATAGTGGAGGTATAACCATGCTTGCACCTTACTGCACTTGGTGTGTGTACTCTTACATTTGGTACTTACATTTCCTTTTTGTTAAATTTTGTAAATGAGTCACGGGGATTAGCTGCAGGCATTGACCTTTTAGTATATCCTTTTTTTTAAAAGTATGTGACATATTAAGTTAAGTTTTAGTTTGATGATAAGAAAAGAAGAAAAAGTTTTTGAAAGTTTCAAGGTTCTCTAGTGAATTAGTTGCTTGTCTTTGGTTAATTATATTATATGTCTAGACCTCTAGATCTTTGATATTTTCTAACTTATGGTCTAGCAACTGGTTTTGGATCGTGGTTAGAAGAAATATGATTTTTGGGATGTAATAAAGTGGAAAATTTCCTTAGGTTTGCTACTCTTGTATTTTATATATGCCTATTATAGCAGGATAGCCTTATGTGGTATGTTTCTAGTACTTTCTCCTTCAAGATTTGTGGTAATAGTTTTAACAAACTGTTGATTTATATACATTCAGAGACAATTATTATTAATTAGACCTCTTTTGAGTTATTTGTGTACCTTTATTGCATTGCCAGGTTTGTTACTGTAAATAATCACAATACTGTGGCCAAGTTGCTCAGCAAGGGTTTAGGGGGATGTACATGCTGTCAATTAGCACTTCCATAGTCTTAATTGGAAATTTTCTGATTTATTTTTCAAGGCTTGATTGTGGGTGATGTAGTTTTTGGAGCTTTTGATTGGGTACTATTGTTCAGTTGCGATGCCCTGGTGCATACCTAGCTCCTAGGGATGCTGTAAGCTTGCTTGTAATTTTGTTCAATATTTAATGACACAAACATTTGAAAGTTTCCTATAAACTGGCAGTGATACCTACCACATTGCAAATCTACTGTTTTAAAAACTAGGAAGAGTACAAGGAAAGGAGGAACCACCCGATTTGTACAAAATCAAGATACAATCATTTAATAACACCCTCCAAATTATGCAAAATAAAAACAGTGGAATCCGTTGAAATTTTTTAGAGGCTGAAGCCCGCAATAAACTAGCATCTTAAATAATTCCACCATTAATTTCTCCCCCCAGATCACCCAAAAATAGACATAATGGCAGAAAATCAGAAAATCTTTGGTTTTTTTACCCTCACCAATAGCAGACTGCAGACATTCTCCAAAAGTAAAGAAACACAAAATTCTGAAGGATTTCTGATCTGCTGTACTCTACCTTAATCTTTTTTTCTTCTTTTTCTTCTCCATTTGTTTATTCCTTTTTTATTTATTCTGTTATATTATAAGGTACACTAAACTCTTCTTCTGTCATTTAGTAGTTCTGTTTTCTATCATACAAGGTCTTCTCCTTTTAAACATTTAAACTATTTTGCATTACATGTATATTTCATGTTCCTGTATCAAGATCTGTCATGGAGTGACACTCTGGCTCTTGCTCTCAGTTTTGCTCCTATAATGGTTGCTTAGGTGATCGTTTATGTCCCATGTATTTCTATCAGAAAGTCTTGTAGTCGTTATTTCTAAAATGCTTTTGCAACAAGTTTTGATAGGTTGACGAGATGAGATTGACCTAGTGGTATGACCCTCACACCCACATCAATGAGGTTTTGGGTATGAGTTATGTCCCCCTCCCCCAAATCCCACTTGATAGTTCAAAATAATAAAGAAAAATAAAAGAGCTAGGCAAGAAACTAAGAAGGAGATGCCAGAATTTGAATTTCCAATATAGAATTTACACATGTTAGGCATTTAGATTGTTTGGGTGTAAGTAAACAAAGAGGATTGAAATGATTTTGCTATACTTTTTTTTTTTAATTCTGATAATGGCATCACGAGTTTTGAGAAAATTTTAAGGCAGAAACTTTGCTTTTATCAAGAAAATTTGAAGGCAGAAACTGTACTTTTATCTTTAGAACTCAATGAACAGAGTTTGAACAAGTTTATATGAGAATTTCAATGTAGTATCATATTGTTTTACTCTTAAAGAGAGATTACTCAGTGTGGTACGTTTGTGATTTATGCTATATGGGAGTGTGTGTATCCTTGTAGTGATTGGTTATCTTCATATCGTATCTGTAGAATAACTTTTACTTGCAAGAGTTGTTTAATCTCACTAATGGAAGTAGCAAAAGCCAAAAGGCCATTTCAAGCCGAACCATGACCAGTGATGTCTTTTCAGGTTTTGCAACTTAAGATATTATCAAATATGAGGTATATGCTTCAAATGTACTTCCAAGGGGAGCCATAATACTTATTTGGGTATTTTTGTGTGTACGATATAAAGGCTTAGCAAATATAAGAAAGAGATTGGTGCGTTAGCATTCTCGTCACTGTGTTTGGTGGTGTAAAATTTTTAGTTGCATTGTAAAGGTGTTAACCTTTTTGTTTTCTGGTTCAACATTGCTTGAACTGCAATTTTACCTTGCTTAGAGCTGGTTACTGATTTCTGTATAGCATACATTTGTATATCTATTTGTGTTTGAAAGTCAACAAATAGATTCCAAGGTCTGTACTTAGAGATGTTCTGATTCCTTGCAGAATGAGCTGGACTACAGTGGAGAGGAGCCATCAATGTCCCCTAGAGCACAGATCCGACATCAAAATTCGCAACCCACAACAAATTCTGGCTTCTTAGTTTCTTCTGGTTCATCTGGCCAAACAACTGGTCAAGGCACTCGCTTTGAGCACTGTGATCAACAACCAAAAAATTCAGTCTTCTCAAATGCATTGTCAAGCCCCATTCGCCATAGTCTTCAGCACTATCAAATTGCACAGGGTGGAGGCTACCATCTTAATGGTGGTTTGCCGCCGGCAACTGGAGGCCGAAACAATGATCCCAACTTCCTTCAGCAGCAAAACAGGGACTCCAATCCTCCGAATTCCAACGACTCTTCAATGGACATGCATGCTGATTAAAATTTCCAAGAAGATCCATTTCAGCCTCTTGGCATCAAAAAGCTTGGATGGGCCGTGTTTATGTTGGTTGCTGTTAGCACATGGATATGGTTACTTGATAGAAGAATAAACTCATGATGCCAGTAACCAGTTGAAGTTTGTGAAGAGAATGGTTGTGTTCTCATGAGTTAAGAAGCAATGTGGTGAGCAGCATCACCTATCACCTGTCAGTTGATCATTTGTTGTCTTTTGAGTATATTAGTTTGGGTCACTGTAAAGCAAGCATTTTGTTATATCGACTCTACAACACTTATAAATTCATACTGTTATTTTGAACTCCCTCTCTTCCCTGATGTGTCTCTTTAGCATATTTATATTAAGGTTTAAGAAATTGGATTATCAGTTCTTGAGAGATCGGAATGATAGCGTATACTTAGATTACCAACCCAAATTGACAAATACTTTGATGTATAGATGATGATGTTCATATTTGTTGCGATTTGGCACAGAGCATTAGAGGCATGTTAGATGGTAAATAGGCAGGCGGCCCAGATTGTTGGATTGAAAGAGAGTTGTGGGCGGCATTCAAGCCTTCACGGTGGTATCTGGGACACTGATCATTGATCTGGGGTTCAAATCTATTCCAAAAATCACATGCAGATGCAGTAGTACTAATCACTAAAGAATAAAGACTAGCCTAGTCTCTAATCTCTTTTAGGAGGGCTTGACAACAAATGAATATGCATCTTACCTGTTAGCGTGAGTCATGTATTTAGGAGATTTCCTTTGTAATTATAGATTTCCTTAATTGTAGATATCTTGTAATCGTAGGAGATTACCTTAATTATAGGATTTGTAATTAAAGGTTGTGTTATTAATAGGGGTGGGCACCCAAACCGTTAGACCGATCAACCTCAGACTAAACCAATTTAAGCGGGTTGGTTTGGTTTCGTTAAATAAAATAAACCGATTGGGTTGTTTTTGAGCAACCCAATTGGTTTGGATTGGTTTATGGGTTATGTTTTATTAAACCGTATAACCCAACCCAAACCATTACATACTTATATATATATATATATATATATATATATATATATATATATATATATTATATTAATTAAATTATCAGACAAAAAAAAAAACTAAAGTTAACCCAATGCAACAAAAAGTGAACTTCGAAACTTCAAAGTGGTTGTTTTGATGGTGGTGGATATTATTAATTTAGAAGCTTAAAATATTTAGTTTTATTTTATAAATTTTAGGCGTTCTACACTTGTTTTTTTAACGATTTTTGTTCTGCACTTAAGTTAAATTTAGTATTATAAATTAATATTATTGTGTATCTTATTGATAGTTGATTTAACTACTTATATTGATAATTTGATATTATTAAATTTATTCAAATAAAAAAATAATGTAATTATTTTCTTAAACAGTTAAACTAAACCAAACCAAACTAAACCAAACCGATTTTTATCGGTTTGGTTTGGTTTGGTTTTACCTTATAAATGGTTTGGTTTGAGTTATAAAAAATTAAACCGATTTTATAATGGAATGGTTTGGTTTGGGCATAGTCAAACACAATCCAAATCAACCCATGCCCACCCTTGTGTATATAATAGTATATATACCTCCAAGAGAGAAGAATAATATTATTCATTCAGCCAAATCATAACCTAAGCCCTGTTTGAGTTGCTATTAGAGCAACAATTTTCGGATCTTGCTACCGCTGCAGCTGTTTGTGCCCACGGAGATTAGCCCCCGTCGGCTATCTCTTTTTACATAACTTGTTGCAGTTCTCTCTGTACCGTGTTTGTTTTTACAAATCAGTGTTATAAACTCTTACAATACCCTATTTCTATCTATTATAATGAATAATATGCATTCATCATCACAATATAATCCACTCTTGACTCCTATATCTAGAGTTGTTCCACAAAACACAACGCTAGAATCATCCTACTTGGCACCTCTGTCTGGCTCCAATATCATGTCTATGGTTCAACCCATGAGTTTTGCACCAGAACCCACTGCAATTTCTTACGGTGTAAAGATGAATGAAGAGAATTTTTCTCTCTGGTCACAAGTTGTTGAAACGTTTGCTGCAGGATGAGGTAAATTGGGTTATGTTACTAGAAGAACTCCGGCACCTTCTTCTGAGGGTGTATTGTATGAAAAGTGGAGTATGGATAATGCCCTAGTTAAAGGATGGCTCATCGGTGCCATGGAACTCGATGTAATGAATTTATTTATTCCGTTGCCAATGCCAAAAGCTATTTGGGATGCTGTATCTCAAACTTATTTTGAAGGTGCATATCGATCTGTGGTGTATGATTTATCTAGGAGCTATGCATATGCGGCAAGCGAGTAAACCAGTTTCTACATATTTTGCTGATTTAAGGGCAATATGGCAAGAATTGGATTATTGAAAACCAATTGTGTTTACTCAACCTGATGTTATACGAGCTCTGCAGAAAGAAATTGATGAGGAGCAGGTTTATATTTTTCTAGCGGGACTGGATGATATACATGATCGTATTCGAAGTGATACCCTTCGAACAGAGCCATTTCCAAATCTGGAATCTGCATTCGTTACAGTTCAAAGTGAGGAGCAATGTCGTAACAGTATGCTTGATCACAACAGTAGCTTTCATGTGGCTATGGCTGCTAAAAATTATGGGTCTTCTTTGACTCAG
Source organism: Dipteronia sinensis (assembly GCA_033220585.1). Classification (NCBI taxonomy): domain Eukaryota; kingdom Viridiplantae; phylum Streptophyta; class Magnoliopsida; order Sapindales; family Sapindaceae; genus Dipteronia; species Dipteronia sinensis. The sequence goes on along the minus strand of CM065636.1, from coordinate 68,341,733 downwards.
AATCGAGTTTCTTCGTTCCCAAGATCCTCTGGTTCTTGAAGGAGGTTGCACTCATTGTGGCAACCCTAAGCATAAAATTGACAGTTGCTTTAAAAAGAATGGATATCCAAATTGGTGAGATAGCTTTACTGAACGCAAGTCTAGTGAAGAACGTGAACGTCTTAATAAGAAAGAATGTGACAAGTAGGATGGAGGGAAGGCAACAGTTATAGTGACACCAAGCCATTCACCATCAGCTTTAGCCTCTAATGCTGAGAATTGCCCTACGGTATCATCATCACCATCAACTCGTATTGTGTATGTTCTCTATTCTAATTTATTACAACCTGAAAATACACAAAGTGTGTCTAATACAACCTAGAGGGGGGGGGGGGGTGTTTAGTTGATTTATTACCAACTTTTCGACTTAATCAATTTTAATAGTCCTATCCCATATTAGCAATTAATCAATCTAATATAAATATACGGAAAACAATAAAAACACAAGGATTGATTTACGTGAGAAACCCTCCAACTGGGCAAAACTCACGGGCTATCCTTCTAGCCACATACGGTCCTCAAATCCACTATTTGAATGAAAGTTTACAACCTAGGTTGACCTCAAGTCACACCTACTTGGTCACTAACCCTTTCACTCTACCCAACGGGCCTTTAATAGTGATTCTAGACCACAAGCTTGTGCACTAACCCACTTGGTCACAGAGCTTAACAATCAATGAAGAGGTTAAACAACCTATGTGAATATGTAAAAGATATTCAAACATGCAATTAATGCTAGGCAACACTAAATGCTTATCTAAGGATTTAAAGATGTCAATGAATGCAAATCCTAGATATCAATATCTAAATGCAAATGCATGAAGGTTTAACTAGAAGGGTAAAATCATCCTAAATGCTAGCTATCAATGAACAAAGCTCTCAACCAACAAACAACAACTCAAACGTGTTATAGATGCCAATAAACATAAAGATATGCAATAAAATCATATAAAAGAGCTAACCCTAGGCAAACAAGAGCATAAATAAATACAATTAGATTTATGGCATGTTCAAGTTACCTAGTCAATGAAAGCAAGAAGAATCCATGATGAGATGATGCTTGTAAGATGTTAGATGCACATGGATTTGTGTTTGGTTGAGTAAAGATGAGTTCTTGGGAGTTTCTCTCTCTAAAGGAAGCTTGGCCTCTCAAAAATGGCTTCTTGAACTCACAAAAACGAGCAAGAAAGAAGAGAGAATATATAGATGGGAGCCCTAGTCAAAACTGCGTCGTTTTGAACATCGGGCACAGAAACCCGTTAATACCGCTTGATGGACCGCGTCGCAGGCAAGTGTCCAAACCACGGTACACACAGCAGTGCACCGTCTGGACAACAACGCGGTGTAGGGCGCTATGCATGCAGGTGCACAGACCGCGGTATAGGCAACAGAGGCCTACTGGACAACACCGCGACTTGGATCGGTATGCGTGTAAGTGTACAAGAAGCGGTACAGGAAGCATGACCCTACTGAGGTATACCGCTCTGAATGCCGCGGTGCAAGCATGTCTTGCCAAGCGGTCTAGGCAGCGGTAAGAGAAGAAATTCTCTTTTTCGGGGCAAACTCAACACACTAAGTGATGTGCAAAAAGTGCAAGTGTGGAGTGTGAAAAGTGGCATACAAAGCATCATTCAAATACATGAAGATAAGAACATAATGCATGCAAGTGAGTATGTGCAACTAGATCTCTTCAAGGAAAGTTAAACAAGTGAGATACCTTTGAAGTGCTCTTGAAAAAGATGATGTCCTTGAAGCTTGATCACACTCAAGAGGCCTAATTTACCCTTACAAAAATAATCCCCAATGTGGTTTGTTAACGAAATAAGCCAATCAAAATATGAGGAACTTACAATCTCCCCCTTTGGCTATTTCGTGACAAAACCACCACTTACAAATCATCCTCACAAAAAAAATAAAAACTAGAGGTCAACAAAAAGATATTCTACATTACAAATAGATACCTAGATACTAGGTCTTCAAAACTTCAAGCTCTTGTAGAATAGCCATCTTCCCTGCAAAACAATGAGACTACACTTTCCAAGACAAGTGTATGTGAGGTGATCAAGAGAGACAATAAATAAAAGCAATTTGCATAATAAAAGAAAGCTGCAACATGCAACATGCAAATGCTCCCCCTAAAAAGGTTAACTCCCCCTCAATGGGACAATCCCCCCAAAAATGCAACCCCCTTAAATAAACCACATTACTCCCCCTTTTTGTCATGAGATAGGCAAAGGAGTATTCCCCAATCGGGTCACTTTAGCAAAGAGAGTTATTTGCAAGATAAGTGCATAATCATATACAACAACTTTATGCAACTTAATTAATTGAGAGAGAATTATTGAGGGTTTATTCTTAAGAAGAAAATGTGTGACTTAGTTGCTTTGGATGTAAGACATGTAACATCATAGTTCAAGCAAATGGTATTTGGAAAAGAGAATATCAAAAGGGTTCCAAAGGAATTCAAACCAATTTGCACCCTTTTGCCATAATTAAACAAGATATAGCGTTTAAATTTTTGAGCACACACAAGCAACCATGTCAATCCTTAATGGTCAATCAAGATATAGATATAAAATCCTTATTAATTGAATGGATATAGAATCCTTATTGGTTGTTGTCTTATTCAACCATTAAGAGAAGACCCAAAGCTAAATTTGATGAGACATCCTTATTTATTGCATGGACACAAGGTCCTTATTGAGTTTAGCTTTGTTAAGGTGCTTCCACACACATTTGCACACACAATTCATGCATAATAGTTTAGCATGTCAAAATCAAGTCACATGTCATGGAGATAAACTTTAGGTCATTCAAATGTACTTCCCAATCAATTCTCCTAATCCAAAAATTCATGTTTGAACATAGAGGTGACATGGTTTACAAACCAAGCAAGGCACACTTATTGAATAAAAAGCTATATAAGAATATATATAAGCACAACCAAAAATACTCAAGCAATTAATAAAGAAGCATAAAGTTGATCAAGTTTTTGTTTATTTCAACATGAAAGGTTGCTCTCTTTGCTTGAGCTCCCCATAAGGGGTCAATCACCAAAACTCATCAAGGCATATGACAAATTCCAATAGACCTACTAAGTGACTTGAACCTAGTTGAGTCTAAAGGCTTTGTAAATAAATCCGCTAGTTGATCATTAGTGCCCACATGCTCAAGTGTAATGCATTTGTTTTCAACTAGTTCTCTAATGAAATGATGCCTAATGTCTATATGCTTTGTCCTAGAGTGCTGAACAGGATTTTTTGAAATGTTAATTGCACTCATGTTATCACAATATAGGGTTAGAATACCTTGATCAAAGCCATAATCCACAAGCATTTGCTTCATCTAAAGGAGTTGTGTGCAAGTACTCCCGGCGGCTATATATTCCAATTCAGCTGTGGATAGAGAGATGAAATTTTGCTTCTTGCAAAACCATGAGACCAAGTTGTTGCCTAGGAAGAAGCAACCGCCCGATATACTCTTCCTATAATCACAATTTCATGCCCAATCTGCATCACTAAAGCCAACTAAGCTAGCATTAGTGTCAAAAGAGTACCATATCCCATAGTTGGATGTCCCATTCACATATCGAATGATTTTCTTCACGGAGGAGAGATGGGATTCCTTGGGATCAGCTTGGTACCTAGCGCACACACCTACACTAAAGGCTATATCGGGCCTACTTGCGGTCAAGTAAAGCAAGCTACCAATCATGCCACGATAAAGACTTTGTTCCACACTCTTGCCACTAGCATCCTTGCTTAGTTTCAAGGTGGTACTCATGGGTGTGTCACAATGTTTGGTATTCTCAAGGCCAAACTTCTTCACTAGGTTCTTAGCATACTTAGCTTGGGATATGAAAATCCCATCATGCAATTGCTTGATTTGCAAACCTAGGAAGTAATTTAGCTCTCCAACAAGACTCATCTCAAACTCATGAGACATGACATCAACAAATTGTTGGACTTTGGATTTGTTGGTGGAGCCAAAAATAATATCATCAACATAAATTTGAGCTATGAAAAGCTCATCTTTGTTTCTCTTGATGAATAAAGTTTTATCAACACTACACCTAGTGTAGTCATTGTCAACAAGAAATTGAGTGAGGCTCTCATACCAAGCTCTATATGCTTGTTTCAACCCATATAAAGCCTTCTTGAGGCGATAGACATGATTGGGGTGGTGTGGATCCACAAACCCCTTGGGTTGCTCAACAAACACTTCCTCATGCAAGAAACCATTGAGAAAGGCACTCTTAACATCCATTTGATGTAATTTGAACTTGTGCACACATGATATGGATAAAAGAAGCCTTATGGACTCAAGACTGGCAACCAGAGCAAAAGTCTCCTCAAAGTCAATACCCTCAATTTGAGAGTATCCTTGTGCTACAAGTCTAGCCTTGTTGCGCACAATGTTGCCATTCTTATCCGACTTGTTCCTATATACCCATTTGGTGCCTATGACATTAGTATCCTTGGGTCTAGGAACAAGAGTCCAAACCTCATTTCTTTCAAATTGGTTTAGCTCTTCTTGCACGGCAAGAACCCAAAACTCATCATTCAAGGCTTCATCAACCTTTTTGGGTTCAATTTGAGAGGTGTAACAAGTATAGCTAATTTGATTAGCTATTTGACGCATAGTCCTAACACCCTCATTCATATCTCCAAGAATGTCATTCTTGTTGTGGAGATGTCTAACCCATGGAGCGGGTTCTTTAGAATCCAATGATGGATCTCTATCAAGAGGTTGAATGACCTCATGACCTCTTCATCAAGACTTGACTTCACATCAATTGAAGTCTCACCATTCTTCTCCAAGGAAGAATCATCAAGCACAATGACCTCCTCATCATGGTCTCTAGTCTTAGGCCTACAATCATCTATGACAACATTAGATGATTCCATGACACTCTAATTTTTTAAATTGAAAACTCTTTAGGTCTTACTATTAAGGGCATAGCCAATGAAAATCCCCTCATCACTTTTGGCATCAAACTTGCCAAGTTGATCTCGGTCATTTAGAATGTAGCATTTGCTCCCAAATGAGTGGAAGTAGCTAATATTTGGCTTCCTACCCTTCCATAATTCATAGGAGGTTTGCCTAGTACCGGGCCTTAGAAAGACTCTATTTTCTATGTAGCAAGCCGTATTGACAGCCTCGGCCCAAAGGTTCCTAGGGACATTGTTGTCTAGCAACATCACACATGCCATCTCTTGAAGGACCCTATTCTTCCTCTTAACAACCCCATTTTGTTAAGGAGTTCTATGAGCCAAAAACTCATGGGAAATGCCTAAGCTATTGCAATAGCTTTCAAAACAAGCATTTTCAAATTCCCTCCCATGAAAACAAGCATTGTATTATGTGGATGATGTCTGCACTGGAAGGAGTCTATTAGTTAACGTGTCGTCTTGTGCTAAGGAGAATCAGATTTGGTTGTGGCATCGCCGTTTGGGACATGCTTCTTTTGGTTATTTACAACATTTATTTCCTACTTTATTTTTGGGTTGTAAAATTTCAAATTTTCATTATGACATCTGTGTTTTGGTAAAGAGTCACCGTGCTACTTATCCTTTGAGTTCCAATAAAATATATGTGCCATTTGCGTTGGTTCGTTCTAATATATGGGGTCCTTCCCCGATTTCCACTATTTCTGGTCATAGATTGTTTGTGATATTTGTTGATGATTGTACCCGCATGACATGGTTATATATGATGAAACATAATAGTGATGCATATGAATATTTTCTGATTTTTCATAAAATTATACAGACTCAGTTCTCTACTACATTAAAGGTTCTTCGTTCTGATAATGTTGGTGAGTTCGTTAATCACATGTTGCATACCTATTTTCAAGACCATGGGATTATTCATGAGACAACTTGTCCTTATACACCTCAATAGAATGGTGATACAGATCGGAAAAACTGTCATATATTTGAAGTGACACATGCTAGTCTCATTCGTGCTCACAACAACCCACTTCTTGGGAGGATGCTATTACGTCTGCGGTATATCTTATCAACTGTGTTCCTAGCAGTGTTTTACATTTTCAGACATCTTTAGAGATGAAAATACTCTAAGAATGCTTAAACTAATTTGAATAAGTTTTAACCAAATTAATTGCCATCTTTTTGGTTAATCAAAATTAAACATACAACCCCTAATCTCTAACACAATCAATCATTACCATAAAATAAATGTGGAATAAAAAGAATGACACAATGATATGATTTATGTGAGAAACCCTCCAACTGGGTAAAAACTCACGGGCCTAATCACCAATCGAACCCTCAAATCCACTATTTGCAAAAACGGTTACAACCTAGATTGATCACATCACACCTAATCAGTTACTAATTCGTTCTTGTCACCCACATGTCTTTAATAGTACTTTTAGGCTCTTGCTTGTATACTACCCACGGCACATACAAGACTTAACTCTTAAAAGAAGAGCTATGCAACTTAATGTGAATATGAGAATATTCTAAATGCACAAATGCTAGGTCAACACATTTAATGCTTATTTAATCATGTATGAATGGTTCAAACAATCCTAGATATCATGTTGTTATATGTCATACATATAACTCAGCTATATGAAAATGCAAACCTAGATGTGTTAGGTTTTAGATTTGTGTTGGCTTGATTCTATAACAAAATGCTCTTTGTTTGTATTGCTTAGTTGCTTAGGTGGTTGGTGAATGGATCAAGCTTCAAAGAATAAAAGAAACTTCGCATGCAAAGTTCGTTTTCAAGAGGAAAGATGCTTACTTGGATGCTTGGGTATCAAGATTCTTTCTCCTCTTGCAAGCCGTAAAGGCACACACATACAATGCATTCATATATGTCCCTGCATCATTGTGCAAAATTTGGTATAACACAATACACACCCTATAGGGAAAAATACGAAAACGCAACGGAAGCGTGACTAAAAATGAATTTAGTATAGTTTAAAATTTTTCCAATATTTGAACCTTAACCCTTTAATTAATTAAACATACATATATTCAAAAGATATCATACCTCTTGTCGCGTGATCCAATTGACTTAGTGTTGATGGTAATCCTCAAGATCTTCCAATCCGATCACGAACGTTAATCACCTAGAAGCGTGGTCTCCCTATTCTTTGAATTGCGTACCTGAGAATGGAAAAACGAAATCTTCTTTCTTGATCGTTAATCACAAAAACTCCAAGAGCCTAGAAAGATCGTTCCGGTCACTTTTGAATTCACAATCGTTATGATTGAAACTCGCATGAACCTAAATCGAAATTATGCACAAAACCTTTTTATGTAAAGGCTTGCTAGTGCACTATCGAATTTAGAACTATCTTTCTCTCTTCATCTTAGAAGAATTTTCACTATGTTCTAGAGTTGGAATTTTTTTTTTAAAATAAGAGAATAAAAAATTCTTTCTCTAAAAAAAAACTTTTTTTTCTATCACTATCAATTCCGAAATTAATAAAATGTAAAGGTATACAAATCCTTTCCTAAAGAGGATTTACTTGGTAGGCAAGAATCCTATCTCTAGGTGGATTTACTTGGTGATAAAGAATCCTTTTTCAAAAAAAGATTTCTTTTCCACACCAAGACTCATAATCCAACTCAAATAGTGTATTTGTGATTATATTAAGGACTTCCTTATTTGATTAGATAAATAAATTCTTTATTTATCTACTTACCAAATTAAGTCATTTTTATTTATTATACTACTATAATAGTATATTATTAGGAAACATAATTCCTAGTCAGAAAAAGATTTTGATGTTTAATTAAATAATTAATTAATCAATTAATTAATTTCCATTTAATCAAACAATAAAATAAAATAATATTTTAGGCTATTATTATAGCCTTGCAGCCCACACAAAAAATATGGGCTAAATATTATTTTCTTATTTTATTTAATCCATTCAGACTTTAAATAAAAGCCAACATGTGAACCAGACCCATTCTTACTAAAAGAAACAAGCCCACATGCCTCTCATTAATATATTAATATAATTTGAGCAGCCCATTAAATAAATAATGTGCAAATTATATTCTTAATATATTAAATACAATTCTAGATGGACCCATAAATTAGTCCGGTAGAATATATCAAGTGATCCATGCAAGTCCGTGTGGATTAGGGATCTTGGCAGGCTATCTAAATATAAGCTTCAATAGACATAACCTAATCACAATCAACAAATGATTCACTTATGTCCGATCTATTAATTTTAGCTTATTCCACTAAAGAGCTAAAATTGAACTCTTAAATAAAGATAGACTAAGAAGATGTTTCTCATTCATATCCTAGACAATCTTATTAGAGATAGTGTATCCTCGTGTATAATATCAGTAATCGCCAAGAGCTCATAGACCGTCTATAGCTCTCATAGTTACCATATTTACTCATATGACCATGTTTTGAACTTGGATATTTTGACTTGTCCAGAAGCCATGTTTTCAATAGACATTATCAAAAACTCAACGTTGAGATTTAATATCCAATACCTCAAAATATCCATATGATAATATTATACTCTCAATAAATAAATTGAACCACGATGTCCATATCTATAAATGAAGTCCTCTATCGATTAACAAATGAATACCACCAAACTATCGATGATAGACTATGCTATATAATCGTACTCATTGATAGCTCAAATGATAACACTTGCAATCATAAGTCCATCATTTATCTCAGGATTAAGATAGACTCTCCGATTGTCCTCATAATGAAAATACTTGTATCTACTGACGGTTCTAGATAAAATATTTCATTGTGATCCTGTTCAATGCACCCAGTGCACTAGATTCTTTTACTCGAAGACCCTTTCGATGATTTAATACTCATCATAAATCATTTGATTCCACTCAAATGCCAGCAAAAGAATTCTACAACTTTATCAAGATAAAGGTGCACAATCTTTAATTTAAGTTGTGAACGTTTATTCAAGACTAACTAAACAATTGTGTCTACCTCATACATATCCAGATATACGAACAATTCTTCATTTCTCATAGTCTTTTGACCTTATGATTATTTACTTTGAAAATTATCATTATAAATGCTATAAGATTTTGTAAAACCATAAATCACTTTATTAATATGAAAAGATTGTCAATTACAATATTACACTCTTGCTATTGAGCATAATCCTAACAATCTCTCACTTGCGCTATAGCAAGTGTGTCATATCTCTCATTCCCATGTTCTCTAGGTGCCTATCAAAACTCTTATGAGGTAGAGCCTTTGTGAAAGGATCCGCTAGATTTTCTGCTGACGCGATTTTGGTAATTGTCACGTCACCCCTATGCACAATCTCCCTTAAAAGATGATACTTCCTTTCAATGTGTTTACCTCTCTTATGACTTTTGGGTTCTCTCAAATTAGCCACTGCTCCACTGTTGTCACAGTAAATAGTGATCTGCTTATTCGCATTAGGAACTATTTCCAAGTCAATCAAGAATTGGCGGAGCCAAACAGCCTCTTTGGCAGCTTCGCATGCAGCAACATACCCAGCTTCCATGGTGGAATCAGCAATACATAATTGCTTGATACTCCTCCATATGACTGCTTCTCCTCCTATGGTAAACACAGATTCTGATGTGGATTTTCTGGAGTCAGAATTCGACTGGAAATCAGAATCTGTATACCCAATGGGAATTAAATCCCCTCCAGAGTATACAAGCATATAATCTCTTGTTCTCTTGCGATACTTGAAAATATGCTTGACTGCCGTCCAGTGATCAGGACCAGGTTTCGATTGAAACCTGCTAACTATGCCAATAGCAAAACAAATGTTTGGTCTAGTGCAGATCATTGCATACATGAGACTTCCAACTGCCGAGGCATATGGAACTCTACTCATGAATTGCTCTTCATGCTGATTCTTAGGAACTTATTCCTTAGAAAGTTTGATTCTATGTCTGAAAGGTAACATACCTTTTTGGAATCCTGCATGGAAAACCTAGACAATATTTTGTCTATGTATGAAGCTTGGGATAATGAAATTGTTTTATTCTTTCTATCCCTTATTTCTTGGATACCTAGAATAAAACTAGCTTCTCCTAAGTCCTTCATATCAAATTTTTTTGCTAACCATTCTTTTACTGATGTTAATACACCTACATCGTTTCCAATGAGTAGTATATCATCAACATAAAGAATTAGGAAAACCAACTTGTCGCCCTTTATCCTTTTATATACACAAGGTTCTTCAGGATTCTGAATAAATCCAAAACCTTTCACAACTTGATCGAACCTTATGTTCCAGGATCTGGATGTCTGTTTTAATCCATATGTGGATTTCTGCAACTTGCATACCTTTTCCATTTGGCCCTCTTCAATGAATCCTTCTGGTTGCATCATATAGATGTTTTCGTCAAGATTTCCGTATCGATACCTTTTTTCTGTGTGTAACCTTTAGCTACCAGTCTAGCTTTAAAAGTTTCCACCTTTCCATCCATACATCTTTTCCTCTTGTATACCCACTTGCACCCAATGGGTTTTATCCCTTTAGGCAAGTCTACAAGGGACCAGACTTTGTTATCGAACATGGATTCAATCTCAGATTGCATTGCCTTTTGCCAATGACGACAATCAACATCCTCTATTGCTTCCTTATAAGTGTAGGGATCATCGTCGTCCGGAAGATTCTCCACTGATTCTCCCAGACCGATGTATCTCTCAGGTTGTTTACTAACCCTCCCTACGACGAGGAATGGTAGGTTGTTGATTTTGTGTTGGAGTGGAACTTACAATTGGGCTAGGTTGTAAAACCTCTTGTGGAATTGTATCTCCTGACATCTCATTCAGGACAATTCTACTTTTGGGCACAAAATTATTCATATAGTCCTTTTCTAGAAATGAAGCATTTTTTGAAACAAATACTTTTAGATCTGAAGGACTATAGAAATAATATCCTTTAGTTCCTTTTGGATACCCCACAAATATGCATGTTTCCGAACGGGACTCCATCTTTTCTGTCTTTCCTTTTAACACATGTGCAGGACAACCAAATATCCTCAAGTGTTTGTAAACTAGGCTTTCGCCTAGTCCACAACTCATATGGTGTTTCAGGAACCGACTTAGATGGTATATCATTTAGAATGTATATTGCAGTTTGTAGAGCATATCCCCAAAAAGAAATAGGAAGCGTTGAATAACTCAACATTGACCTAACCATGTCTAAAAGAGTTCTATTTCTCCTTTCTACCACCTCATTTTGTTGAGGTATACCTGGTGCAGAAAACTAAGAAACTATCCCATTATCAATAAGATATTGCTGAAACTCACCAGATATATATTCTCCACCACGATCAGATCTCAAGATTTTTATGTGTTTCTCAAGTTGATTTTCTACTTCAACCTTGAATGCTTTGAACATGTCAAAAGCATCCGACTTATGTCTCATGAGATACAGATAGCCAAATCTCGAGTAATCATCTGTGAAGGTGATGAAGTACTCATATCCACCTCTAGCCCCGAATGCTCATAGGACCACACACATCAATGTGTATTAATCCTAAACATTTAGTGGCTCTTGCACCTTTTGTTGTGAACGGCCTTTTGGTCATTTTACCTTTCAAACAAGATTCACAAGTTGGTAGATCATTAACCTTTAAGTCACTTAAAGGTCCGTCACATACCAATCTTTTAATCCTATTAAGGTTAATATGACCTAGGCGTAAATGCCAAAGGTAGGTTTCATCTTTTGATAATTTTACTCTTTTATGATTAGGTTCCGTTAATTCTGTGTCTAACGAGTGAGAGATATTTCTATGCAAAAAGAATAGACCGTTTTCCAATGTACCTTTGCAAATAATTTTGTCATTCTTACTAATAATGAAAGCTTATTAAAAGTAACCGAATATCCAAATTTATTTAAACAAGAAACTGAAATTAAATTCCTCTTGAATTGAGGTACATAATAAACGTCTATTAAATCTAAATGCCTACTAGAATCTAAAATAACTCTAATATCTCCAACTGCACTCGCACTTGCAGACACTAACGTTCTGTTGCCCAAGCGCAAGTTGATTTCATCTTTATTCAGCCTTCTTCTTTCTTGGAACCCCTGTAAAGAATAGCAAACATGATTAGTGGCTCCAGAGTCTATGATCCAAGAATCTGTAGAATCTGCCAGAAAACATGTTTCAAGATAATTAATATTACCTTATCCTTCTTATTCTGGGACTTTGGGCAATTTCTTTTACAATGTCCCTTTTCACCACAAATGAAGCATTTCCCTTTGATCTTGGTTACTTTCTTGGTTTCCTTCTTGATAGGCCCAAGTTGCTTTTTCTTCTGTTATTTCTTGACCCTCTGAAGGGTCTTAACAGTAGCAACTTTACCAACCGAATGAATCTCTTGACCTTTGTTTTTCACAAGGATCTTTTCAGCGCTTTGAACATCTTGCATCAGGCCTTGCAAGGTGTATTCCTTATTGTTCAAGGTGTAGTCCAACTTGAACTGATCAAAGGAATCCGATAGCGAGTTGACAATCATGTCAATTTCGTCTCACCATCTATCTCAGCACCATTAAGTTCTGCAACATTGAGATGTGCTATGACTTTCATCATGTGATCTTTCACAGCCTGTCCAGGTTTCATCCTAAGAGTCATAAAAGCAGTCACTGCCTCTCTTTTAGTCGACCTAGACCTCATAGCAAACATCTTTTCCAGAGACATCATTATATCAGCAGCAGACTCCATTCCTTCGTGCTGCTGTTGCAACATGTCGGAGATAGTTGCCATAATGTAACATTTGACCATATCATCTGAAGTCTTCTATTGCTCATACTCATCTCTTTGCAAAATATTAGATTCATTATTAGGAAAGGGTGGTTTAGGAGTAGTCAGAACAAACTTATGCTTTTCACTTTGCAGCAACAACCCAATTTTCCTTTTCCATGTGACATAATTATCTCTAGTTAAAGTGTTATCTTTCAGGATGTTCATAAGTGATGGAGTCATGATTTCTGAATTAAACAAAATTATATATGAGCAAATAATTATGATAAAGCGCTTTTTAAATATTTATCTTGAATTAAATAAAAATTAAATAAAAATTCAATCATAAAAATTTAACGGTGATCCAACACCCATAAACGTTACGCCTCCTCTGGGAGTACGTACAATTTACCAGTTGGACTATGTCCCACCTAACTGTTAACATAACAACTAGTGTTTTCAATTTTAGCCTTGTAATTTTATTAACAAGAACTCTCGGGAGGATATTAATAAAATCACATTGAGTGTGTTACCAAGATATCGACCCTCAATTTTCTCTCACGAAAATCCCTCCTCTGGGAGTAGATTTCATTTAAGTCAATTGTTTAGTCTATCCTTGTAAGGAAGTATTTTCCTAAATTCCATTTATGGACGCCCCTCCAGGGGATTACCAATAAATAATAAAGCTCAACTAACCTTGGAGGCCATAGGTGTTCTAACAAACCTTCTCCCACTCAATTATTTAAGGCATGTGATTAAATTCCATAGAATGATTTTACCAAGTTATTTAGATGTCAATTAGATACCTAAATCATTCAATGCATGTTCATACCGAAAGAGATATATGAGTGGCACTCCTATTCTATATGACATGTTATCATACAATAACAAATATTGTAATATTTACGGAAATATAAATAGCTACAATTTTGGTCCATTCTAGAAAAGCAAGTAAATTACATTTGTTTGGAATACAAAATATTCTTTCTTGGCGAACAAGTCTTCAAGCGGCCATCATCCACTTCCTCACCCCTCGGCTGCCACCTTTGGGCGTGAACACCCCTTGGGTCCATAAAGGGCCACCATGCGCAGCCCATTATGCCCAAAGGACTGTCATGCGCAGCCCATGACACATAAGTGGCTGCCGTGTGCAGCCCATGCACCTAACAAGCGTAGCTACGCGATAACCTGCACGCACGCTTGTTGCCATGGTGTGCACGGTACCAAGCTTGTTCCGATTGCTTTTTCTTCCGCTTCTAATTCTTCAACTCTTCGAATCTTCGAAACTTAAATGTATTACAACAGATTTTACACAATAAATTACTGCAGTATTTTTTTTTAATTCATTGCAGTAATTTTTACACAAGAAAAACTGCAGAATTTTTTAATACAATAAAAAAAATAGAGAATCTAGCAACTATTAAGAATGAACTTATGACGATAATAGACCACCCTTCTTGTTACAATTCCGAAACAAAAATACATTGAAATTCTAGGACCAAAATCGAGCAATAAGAATTCACTTTATAATAACATATATAAATCCATACATGCCACATGCAATTATATGCGAATACCTAGAGTGCCATCTCTTTCTAAAACATGCATGATCACAATAAAAAGAAATAGATTCACGTATATGTATGTTTAATTAATTAAAGGGTATAACCTGGCTCTGTTACCAACTGTAGGGAAAATTATGAAAACGCAGCGGAAGCGTGACTAAAAACGAATTTAGTATAGTTTAAAAATTTTCCAATATTTGAACCTTAACCCTTTAATTAATTAAACATACATATATTCAAAAGATATCATACCTCTTGTCGCGTAATCTGATTGACTTAGTGTCGATGATAATCCGCAAGATCTTCCAATCCGATCACGAACGTTAATCACCTAGGAGAATGGTCTCCCTATTCTTTGAATTACGTACCTGAGAATGGAAAAACGAAATCTTCTTTCCTGGTCGTTAATCAGAAAAACTCCAAGAGCCTAGAAAGATCGTTCTGGTCACTTTTGAATTCACAATTGTTATGATTGAAACTCGCGTGAACCTAAATCGAAAGTGTGCACAAAACCTTTTCATGTAAAAGCTTGCTACTGCAATATCGAATTTAGAACTATCTTTCTCTCTTCCTCTTGGCCAAATTTTCCCTATGTTCTAGAGTTGAATTTTTTTTTTAAACAAGAGAATAAAAAATTCTTTCTCAAAAAAAAAACTTTTTTTCTATCACTATTAATTCCGAAATTCATATTATATAGGTATACAAATCCTTTCCTAAAGAGGATTTACTGATGGGCAAGAATCCTATCTCTAGGTGGATTTACTTGGTGACAAAGAATCATTTTTCAAAAAAAGATTTCTTTTCCACACCAAGACTCATAATCCAACTCAAATAGTGTATTTGTGATTATATTAAGGACTTTCTTATTTGATTAGATAAATAAATTCTTTATTTATCTACTTACCAAATTAAGTCTTTTATATTTATTATACTACTATAATAGTATGTTACTGGGAAACATAATTCCTAGTCAGAAAAAAATTTTGATTTTTAATTAAATAATTAATTAATAAATTAATTAATTTCCATTTAATCAAACAATAAAATAATATAATATTTTAGGCTATTATTATAGCCTTGCCGCCCACACAAAAAATATGGGCCAAATATTATTTTCTTATTTTATTTAATCCATTCAGGCTTTAAATAAAAGCCCACATGTGAACCAGACCAATTCTTACTAAAAGAAACAAGCCCACATGCCTCTCATTAATATATTAATATAATTTGAGCAGCCCATTAAATAAATAATGTGCAAATTATATTCTTAATATATTAAATAAAATTCTAGATTGACCCATAAATTAGTCCGGTAGAATATATCAAGTGATCCATACAAGTTCGTGTAGATTGGTGATCTTGGCGGGTTATCTAAATTTAAGCTTTAATAGACATAACCTAATCACAGTCAACAAATGATTCACTTATGTCCGATCTATTAATTTTAGCTCATTCCACTAAAGAGCTAAAATTGAACTCTTAAATAAAGATAGACTAAGAAGATGTTTCTCATTCATATCCTAGACAATCTTATTAGAGATAGTGTATCCTCGTGTATAATATCAGTAATCGACAAGAGCTCATAGACCGCCTATAGCTCTCCTAGTTACCATATTTACTCATATGACCACGTTTTGAACTTGGATATTTTGACTTGTCCAGAAGCCATGTTTTCAATAGACAATGTCGAAAACTCAACGTTGAGATTTAATATCCAATACCTCAAAATATCCATATGATAATATTATACTCTCATTCAATAAATTGAGCCAAGATATCCATATCTATAAATGAAGTCCTCTATCGATTAACAAATGAATACCACCAAACTATTGAGGATAGACTATGCTATATAATCATACTCATTGATAGCTCAAATGATAACACTTGCAATCATAAGTCCATCATTTATCTCAGGATTAAGATAGACTCTCTGATTGTCCTCATAATGAAAAGACTTGTATCTACTGACGGTTCTAGATAAAATATTTTATTGTGCTCATGTTCAATGCACCCAGTGCACTAGATTCTTTTACTTGAAGACCCTTTCAATGATTTAAGACTCATCATAACTCATTTGATTCCACTCAAATTCCAGCAAAAGAATTCTACAACTTTATCAAGATAAAGGTGCCCAACCTTTAATTTTAGTTGTGAACGTTTATTCAAGACTAACTAAAGAATTGTGTCTACCTTATACATATCTAGATGTATGAACAATTCTTCCTTTCTCATAGTCTTTTGACCTTATGATTATTTACTTTGACAATTATCATTAAAAATGCTATAAGATTTTGTAAAACCAGAAATCACTTTATTAATATGAAAAGATTGTCAATTACAATATTACACTCTTGCTATTGAACATAATCCTAACACACCCTTGTTTATGTATGCACATGCATTAGATTTAAAGTTGACATTTTTTTGTAGAATTGCACGTTCTAGGACTATATCTAGGAAATGGCATACTTGTGTGTTCTTGTATTTATTTGTTTGTGTTTATATGTTATTGAACTTGGATTTGAGCTTATATCATGCCTCATTGAGTTATGGTCATTTCGGTTACTCATTCATTAGGTTTCAAGTTAAAACTAGGAAGTTGAGAAACTTTCCGTGATTTTATCCTACGTGATTTTATCGTACATGATTTTCGTCCTTATTTATCAAGTTGAATTACATATTTTTTATGAAAATTGTCTTGACATATTTTGTGTATGAGGGAGTCTCGGTTCATAATCCTACAACGGATTCAAATTCAGAGTTTGGAAGCTAGAGAACGGTCGAAGAACATTTCTTTGCGCAGGGGAGTTCAAGTGAGGCAAAAGGGGCAACCTTGCACCTCTCCCCGTGGAGGCGCGTGGTCTCCACGGGAAGGGCTGCCTTCTGCCCCTGTGGTGGTTCAAATATCCTCTCTTCCCTCTCCTTTAAATATAACTTTCTCTCTCATTTTCAAACAAAAGTGTTGGTGTGGAAAATTTGAGCAGAATTTTCTCTCTAACTTTTTCAACTTCCAAACACCATAACTCTCTCAAATCAACTCTGATTTTAGATTTTCAATAGCCGATATTGTTGGTCTTGAAGAAAGAAACAGGTTCCAAGAATTTTCAGAGTCAAAAAATGCTCAGAATGTTCATGATGATCTGATTTCAGTTCGTGAGTCATTGTTTGTAAGTGAATCAATTCTCTTTCATTTTTCTTTCATGATCTTCTTAATGATTCTTCTTATATGAGTTGAAATAAATGATTAGAATGATTTTGATTCCAATATTAGGACTTTTTTGATTAAGTTTCAAGATTAGTTCATTCTTTTCATTAAATATCATTTTTACTAATCTTGAAGAACATGAGTTTGAATCTAGAATCTCTTTGTGTATTTGATCTTGATTGTTGATTTCTAGATTTGATTACATGTTTTTAGAACTAGAACTTCTTAATTGAGATTTTGATTTTCCATGACCTCGTTCTTGTTTTTGTTTTTGTTTGTTGAATATGTTGAGAACTTCAAGTATTAACTTGTTCACTTGATTTCAAAGTTAGTTGTGTGATTTTCATTGAAAACTTGTTATACTAGCTTTGATTGACATGAATAGGTTTCTAGATATCTTTGTGAATAATCTTTGAATGATTAATCTAGTTTTCCTATCACATGTTCATAAGAATTAGTTACATTTGATTGTGAGCTTTTTTTGTGCAAAACTAATTCTTCATAGAGTGTGTTTGATCAACTTGCTCTATTTGCTTGTGCATGCATCATTTGCATTCACTTAGATCATTTTCCTTACAAAGAGGTTGGGAGTCTCATTCCTTAGAGTGATTCTTTGGATTGAGCATTGGAAGTCACATTTGGAGAGTGATTCTTCAAGTCGTGCATTGGAAGTCTTGGCTATAGTCGGGAGGACTTGGATAGCTAAGCATTGGAAGTCTTGGCTAGGATCGGGGTGATCTGGATAGCTAAGCGTGAAAGTCTTGTTTAGAGTCACGGTTACTTGGATAGACAAGCAAGGTGTCTTCCTAGAGACGTGAGGTCTTGAATAGAAATTTGGCATAGTAAGTTCACTAGGCCCGAGGGTAAAATAGGTGTTGATAGCTTAAATAGTGAATATTTTATTGATTTCCTCTTGAGTGTGTAACTCCTATTTGTCATAGTGAATTTCTTTTGTCGGTGGTTATGGTATCAACCCGTGGATGTTTCCTCATTTTTGAGGCTTTACCACGTAAAAATCCATTGTATTGATTTTTGTTTTATTGTCTTTTTTTACTTTGAATTTGTATTGATTCATCCATTACTTAATTGTATTCATATTGGTTTGTTGAATAAATATTCTGGTTAAAGCTTACTTGTGCAATTGTATATCTTGTGAAGAAAAAGAAATTGCAAGAATTTTGAGACTACAACTATTCACCCCCCCCCCCCCCCCCCCTGTTCTAGCTATATTTGACACTATAAGTGATTGAAGGGAATTTCATTGGTATCATAGCGGGTGTCTAGAAGTAATTAGACAGATCTTTTTTAAAGTGTTTGTTGTGTTTTGTTTTGTGAAAAAAAAATCATTTTTTTGCTATGGGTGATTCGATACTAGAAAGTGCTTCTAGTGCTAGGCCTCCACTCTTGAAGAGTGGTAACTACTCCTTTTGGAAAAGTATGATGAAAGCCTATATTAGATCCATGAGTGATGTAGAAGAGGAAGATGAGTCATCAGATGATCGTGAATATATTAGCAATTACATTGCTCACCCAGCCATATATGAAGGGAGATTTGAGGTTAGTAGTGAAGACTCCTCAAGTAATGAGGAAAGTGAATACTCTTCAAGTAGTGAAGATAGTGAAGTCTCATCCAATCATAAAGAGATTGAAGCTTTCTCAAGTCATGATGAAACAAGCTTAAATGACAAGATCATTCAACTAACTAGTGAAAATGTCAAGAAGAATGATGAGAACAACAAGTTAAAGTTGATCAATGTCAATTTAGTGGTGATAATCAAAGCTCTTGACAATGAAAAGAAGATGTCTTTGAAGAAGATGATCAAGCAAAGTGAAGTCATCAAGGAGCATGAAAAGACCATTGAAAAATATTGGAGCCATTAAGCTTGATGAAGTTATAAAACTTGGAAAGCATCATAAAGATATGAGTGGCTTGGGTTTTGTAGAAAAAGTTAAGAAGAATCCTACAACCAAGAACAAGTCAAGAAAGTCCAAGAAGAAGAAAGGCTCAACTACCATTCCTTCCAAAATCAAAGACAAAGACAAGAAGAGCTATGGAACTTCTCAACCGACTTCTCAACCAAAGCATGCACACCCCAAAGGTAACTTTTCTAAATTCATTCCGGTTTGTCATTATTGTAACGTGGTTGGTCACATTAGGCTTAGGTGTTATGAATACATTAGGCAATGCAAACTAGGAAATGTGAAACATGATAAAGATGTTGAAAAGTTACCTAATCATTCTCCTAAGCATGAGTTTAAGTCTAGAGCTAGACATAACATCTCTAAGTTTATCCCCGTTTGTCATTTTTGTAATGTTGTTGGGTATATCAAATCTAAATGCTATGAGTATATTAGACAATGCAAACTAGGGAATGAGATTCATGCTAGTGAGATGAAAAGACTTATTTTGGTTGTTTCTAAACATGTTAGGGCATTAGAGACTATGATTGATTAACATGTGAATAAAAAGAAATCAACAAAGAAAGTTTGGGTTAAGAAGAATAATTTGCATGCTAGTGAGTTGAACAAATCTTCTTTGAAAGATTCTAAACATGACAATAGTTTTGATGCTTTGAAAAATGTGCATATTGATCATGATCATGTAAAGAAACTTACTAGGAAAGTTTGGATTAAGAAGCATGATGTGAAAATAAATTCCTAGTCATTGTTCTAAACATGTTGATATTGATAAATCTTTAAATGTTGTGCATAATAATGATAAACATGTGAAGAAGAATGTCAAGAAAATTTGTGTGGATGAGAATGTGAAAAAACATGATGGTCATATACCTAGTCTTGATGAAATATTTGTGCGTGGCAATAATGATGAGCTTAATATGAGTGATATTGTTATGAAAAAAATAGTAGATGATTTATCTTCTAGATTTCATATTGTCAAGTGTAATGATCATGATGTTGTTTGTGTTGGTTCACCTAAGACCAATATGGTCAAAGGTGAGTTCTCTCATACTTGAATGAGTAGCACATATGAGAATATTTTTTTGTTCTTGTTTGATAAGAGTTTTAAGTTTGATACTTGACTAAGCTATTTGTAATATGCTTGGTCTAGTATTCAAACTTGGTGTCTCTAGTTAATACATGAACTTAACATTCTCATACTTTCACTATGATTGTCAAAATTTGTTGATTGACTTTAGAGAAGTCTATTTTTGAAATCTATTTGGTGTAATTTGTTAAGATTTTTGGATAAAGTTGTTTTATATGTTTGTTTGAGTTGAGATTTTTAGTCTTTATTCTCTTAGGAAGACACACCAATAACTTGTTGTCATGAGGACAAACAAGCCAAGAGAGCTCATAAAAAAAGCGAAGGCTTTACATTAATGAAAAAGCATGCTAAGGTATATCTCTACTCTAAAGCTTGCTTTCTTGTTTCATCTTTTCAACTCTATGTGTGCATGACATCATGTGGCATGTTATTTTAGAGAACTTTGTTTAGGATACATATGTTTCTCTTTAAATAATTGTTATCTAGAGATCATTTAGTAAAATCGTTCAAAAAGATCTTTTACATGATGCATGTGTTATATCTTATACTTGTTTGATTGATGAGTGGCATATTTTTGAAAAATATGAGCTTCATATTCAATGAAAGCTACTCTATTGAGAACTAATGATCTTAAGTAAGTCTTTTTGTATTGCTTTTAGATCATGTACTTTTAAGCCTTAAAACTTGGTTTTCAAAAGTGCACATTTTGCTTCTCTCATATGTTTAGTTTGAGTTCATTGAGTTTGAAAATATGTGAGTTATGGACGCACCTTGAAGTCTTTTGACTAGTACATTAAAGATGACATGTGGTTAGTATCCGTTTTGCTTTGATAACTACATAGAACTCAACGAGCACCTTCATGAAAAGAGCTACACATTTTGGTTGTGTAGCCGCCCAATGTAGGGAAAGGCTACACCATTATGATAAGTGAAAGTCATCATGAAGCGTATATGTTTATGTTAGAAAAATCAAAGAAGTGTTGAAAAAGAAAGAATCAATAAAAAAAATCTTTGATTCAAAGCCTAAAAAAATGCATAAAGGAGTATAGTTGAAAACTGTGATTGCTCGGGTTGAAAAACAGAGATGGGATGATGAGCCACATGCAAACACACGCTCATATGTTGAAATCTATTCTCTTAAAAGCAAAAAATTATGGATGATAATTGGTTTGAGCTTTTATGGAAAAGCTTAAGATGAATAGATGTTGATATGGTTTGCATGTTGATGATCCAATTACTTCTTTATATATGTTTGAAGCAAATCCACACAAACACTTGTTTTGCTTTCAAGTGAATTTGATATGCTAGCAATTTTAGAAGAATTATGAGAGAGATTGAAAATCTTGGTGTATCTCTCATAGTTTGTGGAGCTTATTTTGTTGAATTTATGTAAAATTGCTTGATTGTGTGATTGTGTGGATATCATTGTGAACAATATTCTATCTTGATCTTAGATAGAGCACTTATCAAGGGGGAGCATTGTATGCTAGACTTTGTTCTCTTTTATGATATGTTCACATTATTATATTTTGATAAAAACATGACATAATTGAACACTGAAAATGCATGTTACTTATCTCATATATTTGCCTCTTTTCCCTTGATTATCCCTTGTTTGTTTTTTTTAACTATTCCTTAACAAAAAGGGGGAGAAATGTATACCTCACCATGTGTGGGAGAAATGTATCTCATGTGGGAGAATATAGCTCTTTGTGGATTATTGACCTTCTTGTATTAAGGGGAAGAATTCTTTTCTTAAGGGGGAGTAAGGAATTCTTGTATGTTGAGGTGAGTGCTTTTTAAAGTGAACTTTTATATGAGATATGGGAAGTCTTGTTTGTTTTTTGTGGCTATATCTCATCAATCTTCTTTGTAGAAGATCTCTTGTTGTTTGATTGGTTGTGCTTGTCTCACATGTGCTTTGATGTTTAAAGAACAGATTCTTGAAGACGCATAAAGACATGAAGACATTTTTGTCTAAGGTTCTCTTTGAAATGTGAGGATGTGAGGATGTGAGAATGCAATCAACTATGAGTTACTTTAAGTGATCATTGTATGGTGAGGTTGAGGTTTTGTCATGGAATAGCCAAAGGGGGAGATTGTTAGGTTTTAGATTTGTGTTGGCTTGATTTCATAACAAAACGCTCTTTGTTTGTATAGCTTAGTTGCTTAGGTGGTTCGTGATTGGATCAAGCTTCAAAGAAGAAAAGCAACTTCACATGCAAAGTTCGTCTTCAAGAGGAAAGATGCTTACTTGGATGCTAATGTATCAAGATTCTTTCTCCTCTTGTAAGATGTAAAGGGACACACATACATTGCATTCATATATTTCCCTGCATGGTTGTGCAAACTTTGGTATAACACAATACACACACTTGTTCATGTATACACATGCAGTAGATTTAAAGTTGAGAATTTTTTTGTAGAATTGCATGTTCTAGGACTATATCTAGGAAATGGCATACTTGTGTGTTCTTGTATTTATTTGTTTGTGTTTATATGTTATTGAACTTGGATTTGAGATTATATCATGCCTCATTGAGTTCTGTTCATTTCGGTTACTCATATATTAAGTTTCAAGTTCAAACTAGGAAGTTAAGAAACTTTCCGTGATTTTATCGTACGTGATTTTATCGTACATGATTTTCGTCCTTATTTATCAAGTTGAATTCCATATTTTTTGTGAAAGTTGTCTTGACGTCTTTTGTGCATAAAGAAGTCTCGGTTCATAATCTGACAATGGATTTGAATTCAGAGTTTGGAAGCTGGAGAACAGTCGAAGAATATTTCATTGCACGAGGCGAGTTCAAGGAAGGCAAAAGGGGCAACCTTGCACCTCTCCCCGTGGAGGCACGTGGCGTCCACGGGAAGGGCTGCCTTCTGCCCCCGTGGAGGCCATGCACCTCCATGGGAAGCAGAGGTGGCTGGCCCCTATTGGTGGTTCAAATATCCTCTCTTCCCTCTCCTTTAAATATCACTTTCCCTCTCATTTTCAAACAAAAGTGTTGGTGTGGAAAATTTGAGCAGAATTTTCTCTCTAACTTTTTCAACTTCCAAACACCATAACTCTCTCAAATCAACTCTGATTCTAGATTTTCAAAAGCCGATATTGTTGGTTTTGAAGAACGGAACATATTCCAAGAATTTTCAGAGTCAAAAAATGCTCAGAATGTTAATGATGATCTGATTTCAGTTCATGAGTCATTGTTTGTAAGTGAATCAATTCTCTTTCATTTTTCTTTCATGATCTTCTTAATGATTCTTCTTATATGAGTTGAAATAAATGATTAGAATGATTTTGATTCCAATATTAGAACTTGTTTGATTAAGTTTCAAGATTAGTTCATTCTTTTCATTAAATATCACTTTTGCTAATCTTGAAGAACATGAGTTTGAATCTAGAATCTCTGTGTATTTGATCTTGATTGTTGATTTCTAGATTTGATTACATGTTTTTAGAACTAGAACTTCTTAATTGAGATTTTGATTTTCCATGACCTCGTTCTTGTTTTTGTTTTTGTTTGTTGAATATGTTGAGAACTTCAAGTATTAACTTGTTCACTTGATTTCAAAGTTAGTTGTGTGATTTTCATTGAAAACTTGTTATACTAGCTTTAATTGACATGAATAGGTTTCTAGATATCTTTGTGAATAATCTTTGAATGATTAATCTAGGTTTCCTATCACATGTTCATAAGAATTAGTTACATTTGATTGTGAGCTTTTTTTGTGCAAAACTAATTCTTCATAGAGTGTGTTTGATCAACTTGCTCTATTTGCTTGTGCATGCATCATTTGCATTTACTTAGATCATTTGCCTTGTAAAGAGGTTGGAAGTCTCATTCCTTAGAGTGATTCTTTGGATTA
This sequence comes from Dipteronia sinensis, assembly GCA_033220585.1. Lineage (NCBI taxonomy): Eukaryota > Viridiplantae > Streptophyta > Magnoliopsida > Sapindales > Sapindaceae > Dipteronia > Dipteronia sinensis. The sequence goes on along the minus strand of CM065636.1, from coordinate 68,317,319 downwards.
AGCATTGGAAGTCACATTTGGAGAGTGATTCTTCAAGTCGTGCATTGGAAGTCTTGGCTATAGTCGGGAGGACTTGGATAGCTAAGCATTGGAAGTCTTGGCTAGGATCAGGGTGATCTGGATAGCTAAGCGTGAAAGTCTTGTCTAGAGTTAGGGGAACTTGGATAGACAAGCAAGGTGTCTTCCTAGAGACGTGAGGTCTTGAATAGAAAGTTGGCATAGTAAGTTAACTAGGCCCGAGGGTAAAATAAGTGTTGATAACTTAGATAGTGAATATTTTGTTGATTACCTCTTGACCCGTGGATGTTTCCTCATTTTTGAGGCTTTACCACGTAAAAATCCATTGTATTGATTTTTGTTTTATTGTCTTTACTTACTTTGAATTTGTATTGATTCATCAATTGCTTAATTGTATTCATATTGGTTTGTTGAATAAATATTCTGGTTAAAGCTTACTTGTGCAATTGTATATCTTGTGAAGAAAAAGAAATTACAAGAATTTTGAGACTATACCTATTCCCTTATGATCGTGCCAATTATGTAGTTCATTTAGGCCCTCAAACCCTTATCTTGTGTTCTGTTTTTGTGCGTTTTGGTATCTCTAATGGGTGGTTATGTACGTAATTGTAGGAAATGGTGCAAAGATGGGTTTGGAAGCATGTTGCGGTGATTCTGACAGAAAATGGGCAAAAGGAAAGACAAAGGATCATAAGCAGCTCTACAGTGCGGGTCAAGTGCAGGTCAAGTGCGGGTCGCAACCGCACTCCAACCGCACTCCAACCACACTCATGCTCATAGCCGGAACCTGATGCAAGAGAAGAGTTAAAGTACGGGTATAGTGTGGGTCATCCAACCGCACTTCACTAGCACTGTTGCCAAACCAGAGAAGCTGAAGTTGCACCTGACTTTAAAGTGCGGGTACTGTGCGGGTCATCCAACCGCACTTCACCCGCACTGTTGCCAAACCAGAGAAGCTGAAGTTGCACCTGACATTAGAGTGTGGGTATAGTGCGGGTCATCCAACCGCACTCCATATGCACTATTGCTTAAGACAGAGGAGTGGATTTTGCACATGACAGTAAAGTGAGACTCAAGTGCGACTCCAGTGCGGGTCAAGTGCGAGTCAAGTGCGGGTAATCCAACTGCACTCCACCCACACTATTTCCCAGATCCGAGAACTGAAGATGAAGACAACCGATACAGTGCAGGTACAATGCGGGTAATTCACCCGCACTCCACGCGCGCCAGATTGATTTTTGAAGTTTAAGTGACCTATTTTTGTTGGTTGTATAAATAGAAAAGGATGGAAATGTTTTAACCAGCCTTTGAACTCGTTTTTCAGAGGTTTTTTAGATCTAGAATCTCTCTCTCTCTCTCTCTTTCATACTTACATTCTCTACTCAACTTCAAGGAAGGAAGAAGATTGAAGCAACTTCAAGGAAGGTAGGAGATTGAAGCAACTTCAAGGAATGAGATGTTCTCCAAGGGTTCTTTCTCTTTCCTTTCTCTTATTTTCCTAGTTGTAATAAGTAGCTAAATTTCCTCTACGGGGTTGATGGAGTAGTTAGTTGGATATTGGGCTTATATATAAACTTGATGTTATATTGATATTCATGTCTATCTTTCATTGTTCTATTCTTGCTATGAATGGTTATCATTGATTTCTTGTTTAGATATATCCTCTTAGCAAGATCTCTTTGGATTATGTTTGAGTATTGCATCTAGATATACATCATATTTAGTTGTTTATTGCTCTAATGAATGGACGGAACGTCATGAATTCTGACTTTTAAACCGCGGTCTTAATCTAACCTCGATCGAGTTTCCGGCACTATACATCCTAGGTTGGAGCCCGTGAGAGAATTAGAAGTCATCACTATACATTCTAGGTTGACTACGTTTAATCGGTTGAGTCATTGATAGGTAGACGAGCTTCATTCACAGAATCCGATAAACAACCAACACTATACATCCTAGGTTGGTGGTTTACGACGGATTAATCCCAAATAGGTGGTCCTCACTATACATCCTAGGTGGGCCACTTTCTAGGGATAAATAACCGACTCTATACATCCTAGGTCGGTTACCTTTGAATAAGATATGCCTATTGACAAATTTGTTGCATAGCCCAGTATTTACTTTTGTATCCATTAACTTCTTAGTTTCCATCATCTATATATATCCTTCATCCCATTTCCCCTTCATTTAGTTTGCATACTTATTTTAGTGTTATTAATAGGATAATTCACCATCTATATCTTCATCATTTTATGTTTTGTTTATTATATATTTACATTAACATTACTTTAGCAATAACTAATTTTAGCTAACTCCGCTCCCTATGGACGATACCTCACTTGCCACCATACTTGTGTTTTCAAAACCAATTTAGGCTGAGTGAGGCTTTTACATTATTATTGACGGATTGATCTTTAAAACGACACTAGAAATTTATCCAGTCAAATGGCGCCGCTTCCAGGGAGTGGCAAGTTTAGTTAGATTAGTCTTGCATGAGTAATAGTTAGTGCTTGTAACATTTCTGATATACCTTGATTGTTTCTCGTTTATGTCGTGCGTTATTTGTTTTTGAAATTTCAGGATTTTAGGTTTATACATGGTAGAAGATCATTAAGAGGAACTGTGTTTCCAGGTACTGACAATATAAATCAGTTGGGGAGAAGAGCCAGTCAGTTAAAGGGAAACATGGAAGCTGGTGTTCCTATGGATCACCCTGAGCAGAATAGGGAAGACAGAAACGATTATAATCAGAATGAGCAGCAGGCTCGAGAGCATGAAGGCAGTGTACATGGAGATGAACAGCTAGGTCTCACCATGGGCGAGTACACACTCTCGTTTGTAGGTAATGCGCCCACTGCTATAGTACTTGATGATGTGACAAGACAGTATGAGTTGAAGACTATGCATACTAGCCTCCTACCATCTTTTAGTGGGAGAGTTACCGGGGATTGCCTTCAATTTATGAAACAATACGAAGCCACCCTAGAAACCTTTCCAGTAATGGCTCGCCAAGCAGTACTGACAAGAGAGCAGCTTCACCTCAGGTGTTTCCAGTACTGTTTAAAGGATGCCGCCATGACATGGTACATGAATTTGAGGCCAGGATCACTAGTAACATGGAGTCAGGTGTGCAAAGTCTTTTTCAACAAGTATTTTCCGTCACAAAAGGCGAAGGACCTAAGGTTGAAAATAGCATCCTTTGTTGAGGAGGACGGTGAGCCCTTCCAGGAGGCATAGGAGAGGTTTAACTTGTTGTTAGCACAAATGTCGCCGCATACGTACCACCCAGAGTTGAAGGTGAATTCCTTCTATAACGGACTTTCACCGATCACACAAATGCTAGGGACGTTTCTTTCAGCTGTGGAGGCAAGAGTGTTAGCTTCAAGGTCAACTCCCCCGAAGCAAGCAAAGTAAAGGATTGCTTGGTCTTGGAAGCACCCAATTCAAGAAAGAAAAGAAGCCGAGTGCTCACCCTTGTACAAGCTTTTGAGGGTGTGAATGAGATGGAAATAGGAAACCAAGACTGCATTAAGGAAAGACAAGAATCTGAACTTGAAGAGGATGAATCACGTACTGAAATTTTTGAGGAGCTAGGTGAGCTTGAGCAAGACAACACGAAGCTCAAACTAGAGGTTTATTTGCTCAAGGCCCAGAATGGATTGTTGAAGAAGAAATTGCATGACCTCTCAACACTGAACAATGGTTTAAGGGAGCAAGTGGTGGAGCTTGCTACAAAGGAAGAGTTAGTCTCCAAGAACCTAGATGAATTGGCAAGGCTCTCGGAGGAATTCGAGGAGGAGAATAGGAGAAGGTCAAGAAAAATGCTCTTAAGTGTCGAGGAGTCCACAAAAGCAGTAAGAGAATTGCAAGAGCAATTAAGCAAAAAGGAAGATGAGTTGAAGCAGGCCAAAGTCAAAGAGTGTGATTTGATTGTTCAGCTTGATGTGACAGAAAACGAGGTCAAATCTCTAAGAGGGGTCCATATCAACAACCAAGCAAGGAGTTTCCCTAACCGTTCTTTTACTTGTTTCTTTTGTGCCAAAAGAGGGCACACTAAGGCTTATTGCTTTAGTTTTCAAAGGTTCAAAACAAGTCGGTTATGGTCTAAATTGAATCCAACAAAGGTCAAGCAAATTTGGGTTAGAAAGGACCAAGTTAAGCAAGTGAGAAAAGTGGGGAGAGATGCAGCAAGTAAGCAATTGGCATCAGTTTGGGTGGCCAAGTTGAATGTGCTCCCCATTCCGGTCAAACCTCCTTTGGTTGACCGGGTCCCACTTTGAGTGCATTGTACCCATTTTTAAATTCGTTTTAGTATTTTTGTGTTTTGGATGGGTAGCATTCGTCTTTTTAAATTTTTTGGAACATAGTGCTTGTTATGGTTTTGTGTGTGGTTTTTGGATGCAGAAATAGTTGCAGTGCAGAGTCCAGGAACCAATCTAGGGAAATAGTGCGGTTATAGTGCGGGTCAGTCACCCGCACTCCGAAAGCATCAGGTAATAAAGTGCGGGTAAAGTGCTGGTCAGTCACCCGCACTCCATCCGCACTTTGGTCGCACTAAAGAACAAAAATTGAACTCTTAAATAAAGATAGAATAAGGAGATGTTTCTCATTCATACCCTAGACAATCTTATAGGAGATGGTGTATCCTCGTGAATAATATCAGTAATCGCCAAGAGCTCATAGACCGCCTATAGCTCTCCAAGTTACCATATTTCCTCATATGACCACATTTTGAACTTGGATATTTTGACTTGTCCAGAAGCCATGTCTTCAATAATCATTATTGAAAACTCTACGTTGAGATTTAATATCCAATACCTCAAAACATCCATATGATGATATTATACTCTCATTTAATAAATGGAGCCACGATGTCCATATCTATAAATGAAGTCCTCTATCGATTAACAAATGAATACCACCAAACGATCAAGGATAGACTATGCTATATAATCGTACTCATTGATAGCTCAAATGATAACACTTGCAACCATAAGTCCATCATTTATCTCAGGATTAAGATCGACTCTCCGATTGTCCTAATAATGAAAAGACTTATATCTAGCGACGGTTCTAGATAAAGTATTTCATTGTGATCCTGTTCAATGCACCCAGTGCACTAGATTCTTTTACTCGAAAACCTTTCGATGATTTTAGACTCATCATAACTCATTTGATCCCACTCAAATGCTAGTAAAAGAATTCTACAACTTTAGCAAGATAGAGGTGCCCAACCTTTAACTTAAGTTGTGAACGTTATTCAAGACTAACTAAAGAATTGTGTCTACCTCACACATATCCTGATGTATGAACAATTCTTCATATCTCATAGTCTTTTGACCTTATGATTATTTACCTTGACAATTATAATAATAAATGCTATAAATATTTGTAAGAATCAGAAAACACTTTATTAATATGAAAAGATTGTCAATTACAATATTACACTCTTGCTATTGAGCATAATCCTAACAGTTGCTATATGTCATACATATAACTTAGCTATATGAAATAAATACAAATCTAGATGCAATAGCTATCACAATACAAAACCCAACAAACACATAAATATATCATCTTAAAGATAACAACTCAAACTTGGTACAAACAAGTCATCAAAGAGCAATCTTGCTAAGCTAGAACACAAGATTGAATGGAAATGGTGTTCTACTTACCAAGTCATGTGCTTTAATGCATACCCATGCAAGAAAACATCCTAGATGAAGCTAGATGATGTTTGATTCAGGAATGAAAGATGAGTATTTGGGTTTTGGTCAATAAAGATTGGATATTGGTGGCTTTCCTTGCAAGACACTCTTATCCTATTCAAAGTTCTGAAATTTTAAGCTCTTGGCACGAAATGGGAATAAAGAGATGTATATATAACAACCCTAAAAGAAACTACGTCGTTTTGGAAAAGTTTGCAAAAAGACAAGCAAAACTGACATTGTGCGCGGGTCCATATGCGCTGGTAGGAACCAGCATAATGATACGCACACATGGGTTTTACAAACCAGAAATTGCACTATGTTGGTGTGGCGCATGACGACCAACGCTGACCTACTGCTCGAGATGCGCCAGTGTCGCACATGATGACCAGCTCAACTTGCGCAGGTAGCTACCCAAGCACTAGGACTTTCAGGGCGTTAAAGGGAAACATTCCATTTTCAACACACAAGAATAATGTTATATCTTACATGAATGTTGTGCAGGTGTGAAGTGAGTGAAATGTACACAAAATGAAGCACAAAAATAAGAAAACTAAGCAGGCATGAGATGTGTGTGTGTGTGTGTAACTAAATCTCTTCAAAGAGTTAAGCAAGTAATATATCTTCTTGAAGCACTTTGGGATGTCCGAAAGCATATCAATCACAATCACCTAAGCTATATGTTACATAACAATCCCAATGTGGTTTTGTCAACGAAATAAACCAATCATAAAGTAAGGCACTTACAAGAGAAGCTCTCTAATTATGTTTCCATGCCGTCTCATTTAACATTGGCACCTCGAGTGTTTGGTTGTGTAGCATTTGTTCATCTTCCTAAACACCAACACACTAAACTAGATCCATGTGCTCTCAAGTATGTGTTTATTGGCTATTTTCCTCGTAAAAAAGGATACAAGTGTTGTCATCCACCTTCTCACAAGTCATTTGTTACTATAGATGTAACTTTCTCTGAAACTGAAATATATTTTTTCAGCGTGTATCCATTTCTCCTCTTCCAAGGGAGAGTGTGGGAGAAGAGTTGAATTAGATGACCATTCTTCCAAACTCTATGGTTGAATCCATGTTACCATCTATAGAACATGGTAAGGTTGATGAACCGTCTGATATTGGAGAAGAGTCACTAGAACCGATTATTGGAGTTTCTGTTATTGCTGAACTAAATATATCAGTTTCTCTAAACACACCAGGTACACTAGTTTCTCCACTAGCAATTTCAACAGCTAATACCCCACATTCTATGACAATAGTATCCACCAATGATTTTTCATCTGCTCATAAGGTACATATAGAACAGGATATTAATACTAACAATTTATTTGATGATCATATGTCAGTTATGCCTAGTTGTAATGACAGGTATCAGTTGCCATCTAGAAGTATTTGTGGACAGACTCTAGATAGATATTTGCCTGATAATTCAAAGACAGTGAAATATCTAATTGCTCATTATGTTTCAACTAATCATTTTTCTACTGCTATTAAGGCTTTTGTGAACTAGATATCGGCTGTTACTATTCCAACTAATGTACAAGATGCATTGTCATATTCTAAATGGGCTGAAGCTATGACTGAAGAAATGACAGGGCTTGAAAAGAATCAGACATGAGATCTAGTGTCTTTACCAAAAGGAAAGAAGGTTGTTGGTTGTAGGTGGATTTTTACAATTAAGCATAAGCCTGAAGGTATAATAGATAGATACAAGGCAAGGTTAGTGGCTCGTGGCTTTACTCAAACTTGTGGTATTGATTATCAGGAGACGTTTGCACTTGTAGGAAAAATAAATACTATTCGAGTCTTGTTGTCGCTTGCTACAAATTTTAACTGGCCTTTGCAGCAATATGATGTTAAGAATGCCTTCGTACATGTAGATTTACATGAAGAAGTGTATATGAATATGGCACCATGATATAGTGCCTCTGGAAAAACTGATTTGGTGTGCAAACTGAAAAAAGCATTTTATGGTTTGAAGCAATTGCCTAAAACGTGGTTTGGAAGGTTTCGCTTAGCTATGAAAAAGTATGGTTATGAGCAGAGTAATGCGGAACATACATTGTTCCTTAAAAGACAAAATGGTAAATTAACTGCACTTATCATTTATGTGGATGATATGATCGTAACTGGTGATGATGTTGATAAGATTGGGAAGTTAAAACGTTATCTGGCTTCTGAGTTTGATATGAATGATCTTGGGGGTTTGAAGTATCTTTTAGGCATTGAGGTTACTCAGTCCAAACAAGGCATTTTCTTGTCACAAAGAAAATATGTCCTTGATTTATTGAAAGAAACTGGTATGCTTGGTTGTCAACCAGTAAGTACACCCATTGGTTGGTCTTCTAATCTATCTATCACACACTAGGCCTGATATAGCATATGTTGTCAGTGCAGTGAGTCGTTTTATGCATAATCCTAGTGAAGGTCATATGAATGCAGTTGTAAGGATCTTGTGATACTTGAAGTTAGCACCGGGAAAGGGTCCTATGTTTTAAAAACATAGATATGTGAATGTTACAGTGCATACCAATTTAGATTAGGGTGTCAAAGGTGAGCAGAGGCATTCTACTTCAGGGTATTTTACTTTTGTTGGAGGTAACATAGTTATTTGAAAAAGTAAGAAACAAAAAGTTGTGTCTTTATCTAGTGTAGAGTACAGGGCAATGGTTAAAGGTATATGCAAACTGTTATGGTTGAAAAGACTTATGGGGGAGCTCGGTTGCCCATCCAAAGGTGCAATGCAGTTGTTTTATGATAATGAGTCAGCAATTAAGATTGCAGAGAATCCAGTGCAGCATGATCGAACTAAACATGTGGAGATTGATCGTAATTTCATATATGAGAAGTTGGAGGAAAAGATTATTCAAGTTCCACATGTTAAAACAACTGGCTGACATCTTGACCAATGCCGTATCAAGTCAAGTCTTTAATGACTCACTTGTCAAGCTGGGCATCAATGACCTTTATGCACCATCTTGAAGGGGAGTGTTAGCATGGGTCATGTATTTAGGAAATTTCCTTCCTTGTAATTATAGATTTCTTTAGTTGTAGATTTCTTGTAATTATAGGATTACATAATTGTAAGAGATTACCTTAATTATAGGATTTTTAATTAAAGGCTGTGTATATAACAATATATATACCTCCAAGAGAGAAGAATAATATTATGCATTCAATCATATCATAACCAAAGCACTGTTGCGTTTACCTACCAACAACACAACATTTGCTCTCTTCATTTACGGTATGTACGAGTAGAGTAGCAGAAGCCCAACAAATTTAATATGTTGAACCCTGAGGCAAGCAATCGAACAAAAGGCTAAAGGTCCTTCTTATTGTTATTGTATGATTATGTGATTAATTTACAATGAATGGAAACATGTATTTATAATACTTCTAAATACATGTTCCTCACTCGTAGCAAAAAAAAAAAGACTAGATGTCGTTCTAAATTATCTTAAAACTTTATCATCGTCGTGGTGGGACATGGTATCTTGCATCAATTCACCCTCTCTCCGAAGAACTAGTTCGAATAGATCTTTCATCTTCAAAGTATTGGAAATTGTAATGTTGTCCGGAAGATATATACCACATTAGCATTGTCACTAATCTTCCATAGGATACATAATGCCATGGTGCCTGAGATATCAAAAGTATATTTTTCACAACTGTAATCTCTCTCTCTCTCTCTTTATTTTAGAAAAAACAGAAGTTTATGCCCCGTCCTGCAGCAGTTTTTTTTTGTTTTTGTTTTTGTTTTCCAAAAACGATTTCGAATTCACGTTCGTTTAATCGTTTTTCATTTTATTTTCGAAAAACAAAAAAAATTTGAAAAACACAATTAGTGTTAAAAGTGAAAAATTTGAAAAACATTTGAAAGTTGTTTTTCGTTTTTCGTTTTTTGTTTTTTTTTTCACTTATTTTTTTTTATAAAAAAATTATTTTTTTTCTTACTTTTCTCCATCTTCCCGTCACTATTCTTCTTCATCTTCTTCCAGACTCCTTTTCTTCTTCTTCTTCTTCACCGTCGATCGGCTTCTTCTTCTTCTTCTTCTTCTTCTTCCCCTCTTCGCAGCCAATCGGCTTCTTCTTCTTTGCCACCGATCGGCTTCTTCTTCTTCTTCTTCACCTCCGATCGGCTTCTTCTTCTTCTTCTCCTTCTTCTTCTTCTTCTTCTTCTTCGCCGAGTCCACTTATTAGTCATCCAGCGAAGTTAAAAATTTCATTTCCTTGAAATTTTACTGAACTTTGTTTGAATACCAGCTTTTCAATTTCCTTTCCTTCCACTTCTAGTGTAAAAGACCCATTCAAGCTTAAAAATTTCAGCCTCCCAATGACATCTATGGCTAGTGAACCTATTCCTTTAAAAGTTGTATATACACTGTTCGATAGAAGTCCTAAACGAATTGGTGTTTCAACAATTGATTCCAATTAACTACGCTAGATATGTGATTGATGTTGAAAAGGGTGTGGTTAAAAATGGTTATTTTACATGTAATGGTACTTCTCATGATGATTGCAGTGACGATGTATGTACTAATGATGCCTCTACATATTCTTCTTCAGGGAGTTTACTAGATAGGCGTTTTGTGATTGGTGTTTTAAAATTTTGTAGCAATGAAAGATGTCTTGAACTGGGAAGAAGATACCATGCATTGATTATTAAGAATGAAGTTAGTGTTAATCAGTTTGTAGGAACTAGTTTTGTTGGTATGTTTGCTAAATGTGGAGATATGAGTTTACCGGTAGCACGTTTAACTCCAGATTTTGTTAACTTAACTTCAGTTTACTGAATTTCATTTGTAATGTTCTGGTGACTCACTTTTATTCAAATTATATATATATATTTATATATATGTATATGTATATATGTATGTATTCGGTGAATCAATTTTCTTCTCTGATTCATTATTATATTTTTCTCTTTATTTTTACAACAATTTTTAAATTATGAGTTATTTGATAATTATTTGGGATGAATTATTGACTCCATTTTATTCAAATTAAAAATTGCAATAGAAAAAATATAAGAAAAATTATAATTTTTGATATTTTTCAGTTATTCTACCAGAAGTGTTTTTACTGTTTTTATTTTCAGAATTCAGCTTTCAGTGAAGCTACCAGACGCGTTTTTACTGTTTTCAATTTCAGGATACAGTTTCCCGTATATGCTACCAGACGCATTTTAAGAATTCGAAAAAAAAAAAACACTGTTTTCATTTTCATTTTTATTTTTAAATAACAGTCACTGAAAAACGCTTACATGAGAGACCCTTATATTTACAGAATTCAACCCTTTTTGACAGCACCCAACAAAGGCATTGAAGCTTTACTTTGACCCCATAGCACCATCTTTTTCCCAAAACCCACATGCATGTCACTTGAGAAAACTCAACTTCATCCAATTTTATTAAAGTTAAATAAAAGTGACTTCAAAACCTTTTTGACCATTCAATCATTGATGCAACAAGGATTGACTTTAATAATACTTGAAAGTTGAAATTAAACAAGCATTCTTTTGCATTTTCCAAAGGTGCACTAACAAAAAGATTTGTACATTCTAAACCTTTTAATTATATTATGTCTCCAATTAAGTGTGATGGTTAAGTTGCGTATTATCAATGCCTCATGTTAGTCTCTCACTAACATAAACATTATCCATGCTTAAGGATTTAGGGTAGTGTTAACATGTGCCCTTAGGGCACAGGTTAACAACTATATAATTACTGTAAAAAGAAATTATTTATTACATAAATACATTTATTATATGGATTTCATCAAAAACAACAATAAATACTTTCCTTTTGTGGTTGTTAATAAAAGGCACAGGTTAACACTACCCTAAGGATTTAATTATTTTATGTTCGAAACAAACTTTATCATATATATTCTACAATCTAGACTGTAGGCACTAAACAAGAAATGGTACCAAAACCACAGGTCAATTTCTGACCTAACCCATGTCATAATAACCTCTCAATCACTCCTACAAAAAGGCAATTGAGTCATATTTAAGCTCCACTAAATATCAAGTGATTTTGTGTTCTATGAAATTTTTGTTCTAGAAAAGCTAGGTTTGCATCTAATGAAATAATTGTATTATCAATAAGAAAACAATTTTATGGCCTGGTAGGCAATGGACATGACTAAAGACAATGGATTATGCAATAAAGAAGATTGAGAAGGAGCTGCAAAATCGTGGAAAAGAAATCACATCATTGTATGGCCTATAAAAGGTGATTGCTATAAATCCATGCTATACAAATAGAATCATAATTCATAACCCATGAAGATGGTGGATAAAGGAACATGAATGATGTAGAGAGAGACATTTAATGTGAAAAAAATATAAATAAACATAACAATCATTCCGTCTTTGTTTTTGCCCCTGTGTTTTTATTTTTGAAGTTTGTATCAAAATTATTCTTTAGAAATTAATTTATATTTCTGTTTCCAAAATAATTTTTTTTGAATTAAAGATCAAAACACCCAAGAATTTATTAGGATTTTCCTTTTTAACAAATAATATAAATGAGACTTCTTTACTAGAATTTGGAAAGACGGGGATTGATTTAATGATTTGTAAACTTTTCTTATAAAATGGTACTTGTATGCAAAAGGATCGTTTTATACTACATGTCATGTCTGTATACCATCTTTTATATAAGTGGAAATCAAATTAAATTCTCTTTCAAAATTGATATGAAGAAAATCATGGTCCATAGACATCTTATTTCAGGTGGAGAATCTAATCATCTCTTTACGGATAGTCTCCAAAAAGACCTTCTTTAAAAATAAAAAATAAAAATCTTGGGACAATGTCATACTCTTTACAGAAAAAATTAACATGACTTCAACATATTTATTAGCATTTTTGTAGCTTTTCATTTTGTGGGCAATTGCTTTCAACAATCACTCACATTTCTCTTTGTTCAAATATTTAGGTACAACCTGCTTTCTAAACTTGAGGACTTGAGGTGGTCCTTTCATCCCATTATGTCATTTTAGACAGCTCACAATTCTTGCTTTTAGGTACTGCACTTTTTGGACAATATTACCCTTTTATTAAAAGTACAACTGTGAAAAGCAATGGCATTTCTATCATACCTAAACCAATTAAGTGCAACTCTTTCTCCAATTAAGACTTCAAAGATAACATAGAATCTTTTTCCCATCATACAAGGAGTCATTACTCCATCATTATTTTTTAAATAAAAAACTCTGATAAACACAATAGGGGAAATGGCAAGTTTTGAGAGTTGTCCATATTTAAATGCTTCTTTTCTTTAGTGTGGTCATGACTCATGAGTGGAATCGTCATGCCATCTTATATATGAGTATAACAATGAAACACTCTCTAGCCCTTCTTGCCAATTGACATACTAGGATGGCCTTATTGTGATGGTTATGTGAGAGTAACTCTTCCTTGTCACCTTCAAGTAATTTTCGTCGTCTTGTTGTGATGAATATTGAAGTAGAGGTGTCATCTTGAAGTAGAGGTATCATCGGACATCATCTTGAAGTAGAGGTGTCAAATTACTGGGCGGCCCATACCCGACATGCAAATTAAGTGCCCGACTCGTGTCCAAATCCTATGATCAAGTGAACATGGTTTGGCTATTGAGACTTGTGAGTCCAAATGGCCCGGCTTGAGAGTGGGGACGTGGGGTTAACGAAAATGATTTTTAAATTAAGGGAATAAGGGTAATTAAGTGTTTTTTACTATTTGGATGTTGTCAATCATTAAAGTTTATCAGTCATGCACCAACCGGGAGAGATTAATGTCACTTTTTGGGAAATTGTTTCTCAATTTGATTTTGTTTAAGGATAAGATTTTGTTTAAGGGTAAGGTACACAGATACATTTATTATATAGATTAAATGAAAAAGTACAATACATACTAACCTTTTATAGTTGTTAACATGAGCACTAAAGGTACAAGTTAACACTACCGCACGATATATGGAAATCTTAAAATATATATTGAAAAATCATATAACTTGGACAAGATCCTAACTCAAAATTTCAATGTCATATTTTGTTTATATAGAAATTATTGATATTTATATGCTTATATAAGAGAATATCAAGATTGACTGTAGTCCAAAATATTTCATAAATGTTAATAATATGGAATTATTATTAAGTGATACTATTGGCACACCCCTTACCGATTTATTTATGTCCAACTTTTCAATTATGTAATATTATTTTTTTTCTATATCAAAATTATTTAAAGGGACATAAGGAAAAAAAAATCATCTACAAAATAAATCTAATAAATCCCCACATTCCTTTTCAAAAAAAAAAAACACCCACGTTCTTGTAATCTGTTTCTTGAAAAAAAATTTCTCAACTCTTAAACTCTAAAATTTGTTTCTTACACACATACAAAACATTATGAAAGAGTATGAGAATAATATCTATTAGGGATTTGAACCGATGATCGTTGAAACGTCATGCCTAATATACGTCCATAACTCATAGCAATTAACGTCAATAGCAGAAAAAATAAGATGAGAGAAGATAAACCAATCACAACACAAGATATACGTGGAAAACCCAAATCGGATAAAAAATCACCGGCCGTCAGGACAACAGAGAAAGTTCCACTATATGATAAATTGTTACAACCATATACTCTAGGATTCTCTCTCACACCTCAACCCCAAACCATTGAGCCTCACCAAGTCCCGAAGCTTACAACAAGCTTTACATCATGACTCTCAGCTCACAAACGCTCACAAGATCCTCACCAAGAACCCCTTAATATCCCCTAGGTCTCTCCTGAATATCACACACGGATCTCATACTTGATTTACTGATATTCCCCTGGATCCCTCCCGGGATATTCCCTTAGGTCTCTCACCCGAATCTCACTACTCTCTGATGTTACATGGTGTTTCTTTTGACTCCACACAAAGTAACCTAATTACAAGGTCTATTTATACTAGCTATAGGGAGTTTAAGATAAAAGAAAATCATACTCCTAAACATACAAGAATTACTTGTTCCACATAAATACTATTTCATATTTATAACAAATCTTCTTGTTAAGGAGAAATCCTTTTCCTTTAAGTACACGACTTTCCTATTCTTCATGAAGACAAACTCTTTTTCCTTTTTCGATAAGCACAAGAACTTCCGGAAGAATTACTTTCCTTTTTCGCTGAATATTTCCCGTTTCACGCATGCTTATGATTGACTACGGTTCCGGTCACGGTTGGCCACTCACTTCCTACACAGTTACAAGTCACCTGGAATGCACCGCGTTTCCTTCTAGAATTCGATTCTTTAGTTCTTCTTTGGTCTTAAAATCTCCCTCAAATACCATTTCCAACTTCCAAACGTTATCCTACGTTTCCAGGAAGTTTCACATCAATTGAGTTTTGTTTGGCTAATATCGGGTTCACTTGAGAATACGAGCCAAAACCTAACAATATCAAGCATATGATAAAATTGTCTGAGAACGATATCAAACATTAGAAAGAATTGTCTGAGATCGATATCAAACATCGGAAAGAATTGTCTGAGAACGATATCAAACATCAATATCATGAAGCATCTGCACGAATTGTCTGACAATGATATCAAGCATCCGGAAACAATTCATTCTCTCAAAATAAGTTTGAAGTTTACTTTTTCTTTATAATGATATCAAGTTGTTTTGTGCTGAAACAACTCTGTTTTTTTTTCCACCATGAAATAAGAAGAAGAAGAAAAAAAACTCAAAAAAGAGGTGTGAAAGAGATGTATACAGAGATGAGATAGAGAGTATGTATTAAGTTTGAAAAATAAGTAAAAGGGGTAGTTTTAGAAATAAATCAAAATAATAATAATAACATTTATTTCAATTTAATTTAATCAAAATTTTAAAATATGGAACATAAATTGATCGGTAATAGGTGTGCCAATAACACCATTCATTATTATTTCATAAATATGGAGAACGATTTAAATAAAATATTTCATAAACGTTTTATAAAATTATTATACGTAAATGACTATTGGTTATAGAAGATCATCGATTACTAAAATATATGAGAAAAGAAGAATAGCAATAAAGAATAAATGAAATGAACTTCTCAAAAAAAGAAAAGTACAATCAAATACTTGTAAGTTACATTTGTCACTACTGCAAAATTCTAATTATCGCCATACTCATGGTATTCTCGTACTTTAGGATGGTGGTATACTGGTATTATCTTGACTGACTTGACATTCTGTGCCTAATCAAAATCAAAAACTCTAAAAATCGCAGGATGACTAAATTTGGAAAACAATCAAATTATATATCTTGAAATTATAAAACTAAAATTATTTTTCAATTTTTATGAAAATCACATCATCAGTTGCAAAATTGTTATTAAAATACTTACAAACGATTTATAATATATATATAGCTCCTACAAATCGCACTAATAATATACTTACAACAATCCATAACATGAATCATGCAAATTGTATAGTTCTCTTCAACATATTTACATTATATATAACAATAAATAACCATCAAAACTCAGGGGACACTAAAATGGAAAAAGAACAATAAATTATGATAAAAATATATACTAAATTAAAGTAAAAAGCGAGGGAGAGAGTTGCATTAGCAATTGATAATGTAGAATTTTGAGTGGTTTATTGTTAGTTAAATTTATACAACCAAGTTGTTGGAAATTTTGTGATAAACACACATTTTGAGAGTATTATTTGGGTATGATTGATTCCATGAAAATGGAAGATCAAAGTATATTCGAATTCTCCTCCGTGAGAGCTTCGAAATGGTATACTCAAACTCACAAAATTATTAATGAGTGAATGAGAAATTGAGTCTCAAGGTGAGCCCATTGTGTAGGGAAAAATGTGCATCCCACATTGGTTGGGGAAAACACTTATATGTGGTATATATGTGGTTGTGTGATAGTAGCTTATAAACATGTGTGTGGACGCGTCCTGCATACACGAATGCTGCACTAATTGGACCGTGAGAGAACAATTGACATTTTGCTACTATTTTAAATTTCTTTTTACCTAAATCAACATTTTATTGATTAGGAAAGAATTAATTTAATTTATTTTTCCCTAAGTTAGACGGTTTAAATGATAAGGAAAAGTTGACTAATGAAATAGTTAATTTCCATTTTGGGTTATGGAAATTAATTAGATTAAGGAAGGAGTTGATTTCCTTTTTGGATTCCGATATTCACTTGATCACTAAGTAATCAGAATCAGTGTTTATTAGGAATATATCTTTTTTGAAGATTATTCCTTAATTATTTTCCTTTATCATTACAACCATAGTAATTAAGTATTTCCTAAATCAATCCTACTGATTAGGTTTTCTATTTAAACCCTAGTCTATTTTCCTCATTTTTTTTAATTCTGGAAATCATGAAATTAAGAGAAAATAATTGTTCTCTTTTCGGTTCTTCTGTTCTTCGTGTCTTGGTAAGTTTGAATTCAATTTGAGTTCGCTGAGAGTGGTTTGTGTTCTACACATCCATTGTTTAAATCGTTGTATCCTGGGAGACAATCGCCATACACATACGGTGTTAGCCGGCGAAATTGTCTTAAGGACACCGTGTGAAACACGGGCCTCGATTTCCCTAACGTGATGTTTCCGTTTATTGTGATTTTTGTCTTTTACAGATTCGAACCAGATTGTTTTTGAGAAATACAAACAATACAAGTTTTTTTTTCTAAAAAAATTAAAATTTCTAAACTCCTATAATAATTAATTAATGTTTTTTTAAACTAACCAATTATCAATTACGATTAATTAATGTCTTTTGAACTTCTAAAAAAAATTAATTAATTAGTTAATATTCATGATATGATAATATGATACATTAATTTATTAATATCCTTTGAATTAATTAATTATTGACACCGAAATTGCCTAATAAATTAATTAATGTTTATAATTTTGCTATGATAATATAATAATTTAATCAATTAATTAATTAATATCTCTTTTTTTGAAAAGATTAATTAACGGCTTTTTTCTTTTGAAAATAAAGTTGGATTAATTAATGTCTTTTGAACTTACCTATTATACCTATTATGATTAATTGATTTTTTAAATATTAATTATGATTAATTAGCAAGAGTGCTACTGTTTTAAATATACAATACAGAAAAAGGGTGAATTTGTTTAAATATTTTCATGTTTTCCTTTATTTAAATGTCAAACTTCAAATTTATCTATGGTTGAAAAGTATTTCATTTTCTACGTAAGTTTTTCATAGATATGTGAATTCTAAAAATTGTCAGTTAAATATAATAATATTATTATTTTATAGCCTAGCCAGGATTTTTAGGATCGTCCTGGAAAAAAAATTCAGTACCAATCAGATCATGTCCAAATTAACTTTTCAAAAAAGAGGGAAAAAAAAGCCCTTCAAAATTCCAATTCGAATTGTAATACCATAGTAGCAAATTTACTGAGGATTGCTTTTTGGCATTAGGCTTTAAAAATTAAAGAGAACATAAAACATTCTGTGTTCATGACATAATATGTATCCATTCATGTGGCTGTATGGTATGTATAAATAATAATAATAATGTTTATTATTCTTATTTTTTTTTCATATAAGATCCATTAAAGAATGGAATGAGGAATCCTTAAACATTTACCCACACCCACTCCCACTCTTCTTCTCCAATTCAACACGGTTAGTTTGGTCTTGTCTTTATACATATCAAACCCATGCATGCCCTCCATTTTTTCATTTATATATAAATTACTCATCTAAACTTAAATTCCTCCAAAAAAACACTTGAAAATATATTCTCTTGATTTTAATTAATCATACATGGTAGAAGAAAACCAGATGGTCCCTCTTGCACCTGCAAGAATTCACCCCAGAAGCGACAAAGAGTATGTTGGAGACAGGATTTACTTTGATCTCCAATGTTTTCTAAGTCAAAAAACATTGCTACAAATTTAACGTGAACATAATTGATGGATGCATAAAGAAATAAGTGAAATATATGCATGTTAAAAAAGCAAATGTTCGAAACTTGTGGATTAGAGTTCATGCAATTCAAACTTAACAAAGTTTTCATTAATAAATCCTGACTTTGCGTTATATCCATATAATTTTTGGGCTTGTTGGAGCTTGGAAGTTATTGGAAGGTAATTTTCATTATAGTTAAGTGACTCGATTTTACAAATATAGTTATATAGGTACCTTTTAGATTCATGAAAATCGAAAAATATTTATTAAAAAAATTAGTGATACGATTAATTTGTAAGTTTTATAGAGAAATTGATTCAAATAAATCGATCTCATAACATACAAATAGATATGTACATGATTAAAAATGATCAAAAAGAAAAAAAAGGAAAACGAGAATTCACCTAAGTTAACAACACTGAAATTTGAAATATGGCCAGAGCTTTCCCATCCACCATTCTCCATGATATTACAGTAAATCATTTTTCCACAACTTTGACCTTCTACTTCCGGTCCAACCTACAATAATATATATATATATATATATATATATATATATATATATATATATATATATATATATTAGCTGAAAAATACTATAAAGTGAAAATTTTCATTGACCTATGGGTTCTCATCTACGGCCAAACCATTTGTAGCTATCTGGAACGACAAGTGCAGATACCTAGCTCTTGTCACCCCATTCCTTAAAGAAAGTAATCGAAAATACTTGTAAAATCGGCATAGTCAAACTTGTTAATTAATATTTTAGTGTAGTAACCTTTCATTTTGCTTTAATTAAATACGTGGATCATTAATATTAACATATTAAATATGTGGATCATTAATTTGAAAGAGGTCAATGTATAGAGACTCTTTCATCTTACTTCTAATAATAGGTGGATGATTAATATTAACATGCAATTAAATAAGGGGGTCATTAATTCAAATGAGTTCAATGGATAGATTCGGTAGCTTTTCATTTCAATTCAATTAAATACATGGATCAATAATGAGAGAAAAGCTAGAATATAAGGAATTTATGATCGAAACTCCCTCACGGTGACACGTGGCGCCGTAAGGATTCCATTTTAATATATTATTTTCATTCACCTATGGGTTCTCATCTACAATCAAACCATTTGTAGCTATCTGGAACGGCAAATGCAGATACCTAGCTCTTGTCACCCCATTCCTTGAAGAAAGTAATCGAAAATGCTTGTAAAATCGGCATGGTCAAACTTGTTAATTAATATTTCAGTGTAGTAACCTTTCATTTTGCTTTAATTAAATACGTGGATCATTAATATTAACATATTAAATATGTGGATCATTAATTTGAAAGAGGTCAGAGACTCTTTCATTTTACTTCTAATAATAGGTGGATGATTAATATTAACATGCAGTTAAATAAGGGGGTTATTAATTCAAATGAGTTCAATGGATAGAATCGGTAGCTTTTCATTTCAATTCAATTAAATACATGGATCAATAATGAGAGAAAAGCTAGAATATAAGGAATTTATGATCGAAACTCCCTCACGGTGACACGTGACGCCGTAAGGATTCCATTTTAATATATTATTTTCATTCACCTATGGGTTCTCATCTACAATCAAACCATGTGTAGCTATCTGGAACGGCAAGTGCAGATACCTAGCTCTTGTCACCCCATTCCTTGAAGAAAGTAATCGAAAATGCTTGCAAAATCGGTATGGTTAAACTTGTTAATTAATATTTCAGTGTAGTAACCTTTCATTTTGCTTTAATTAAATACGTGGATCATTTATATTAACATATTAAATATGTGGATCATTAATTTGAAAGAGGTCAGAGACTCTTTCATTTTACTTCTAATAATAGGTGGATGATTAATATTAACATGCAGTTAAATAAGGGGGTTATTAATTCAAATGAGTTCAATGGATAGAATCGGTAGCTTTTCATTTCAATTCAATTAAATACATGGATCAATAATGAGAGAAAAGCTAGAATATAAGGAATTTATGATCGAAACTCCCTCACGGTGACACGTGACGCCGTAAGGATTCCATTTTAATATATTATTTTCATTCACCTATGGGTTCTCATCTACAATCAAACCATGTGTAGCTATCTGGAACGGCAAGTGCAGATACCTAGCTCTTGTCACCCCATTCCTTGAAGAAAGTAATCGAAAATGCTTGCAAAATCGGTATGGTTAAACTTGTTAATTAATATTTCAGTGTAGTAACCTTTCATTTTGCTTTAATTAAATACGTGGATCATTTATATTAACATATTAAATATGTGGATCATTAATTTGAAAGAGTTCAATATATATAGACTCTTTCATTTTACTTCTAATAAATAGGTGGATGATTAATATTAACATGCAATTAAAAAAGGGGGTCATTAATTCAAATGAGTTCAATGGATAGATTCGGTAGCTTTTCATTTCAATTCAATTAAATACATGGATCAATAATGAGAGAAAAGCTAGAATATAAGGAATTTATGATCGAAACTCCCTCACGGTGACATGTGGCGTCATAAGGATTCCATTTTAATATATTATTTTCATTCACCTAAGGGTTCTCATCTACAATCAAACCATTTGTAGCTATCTGGAACGGCAAGTGCAGATACCTAGCTCTTGTCACCCCATTTCTTGAAGAAAGTAATCGAAAATGCTTGCAAAATCGGCATGGTCAAACTTGTTAATTAATATTTCAGTGTAGTAACCTTTCATTTTGCTTTAATTAAATACGTGGATCATTAATTTGAAAGAGGTCAATGTATAGAGACTCTTTCATTTTACTTCTAATAATAGGTGGATGATTAATATTAACATGCAGTTAAATAAGGGGGTCATTAATTCAAATGAGATCAATGGATAGAATCGGTAGCTTTTCATTTCAATTCAATTAAATACATGGATCAATAATGAGAGAAAAGCTAGAATATAAGGAATTTATGATCGAAACTCCCTCACGGTGACACGTGGCGCCGTAAGGATTCCATTTTAATATATTATTTTCATTCACCTATGGGTTCTCATCTACAATCAAACCATTTGTAGCTATCTGGAACGGCAAGTGCAGATACCTAGCTCTTGTCACCCCATTCCTTGAAGAAAGTAATCGAAAATGCTTGCAAAATCGGTATGGTTAAACTTGTTAATTAATATTTCAGTGTAGCAACCTTTCATTTTGCTTTAATTAAATACGTGGATCATTTATATTAACATATTAAATATGTGGATCATTAATTTGAAAGAGTTCAATATATATAGACTCTTTCATTTTACTTCTAATAAATAGGTGGATGATTAATATTAACATGCAATTAAATAAGGGGGTCATTAATTCAAATGAGTTCAATGGATAGATTCGGTAGCTTTTCATTTCAATTCAATTAAATACATGGATCAATAATGAGAGAAAAGCTAGAATATAAGAAATTTATGATCGAAACTCCCTCACGGCAACATGTGGCACCGTAAGGATTCCATTTTAATATATTATTTTCATTGACCTATGGGTTCTCATCTACACCCAAACCATTTGTGGCTATCTGGAACGGCAAGTGCAGATACCTAGCTCTTGTCACCCCATTCCTTGAAGAAAGTAATCGAAAATGCTTGCAAAATCGGCATGGTCAAACTTGTTAATGAATATTTCAGTGTAGTAACCTTTCATTTTGCTTTAATTAAATACGTGGATCATTAATATTAATATATTAAATATGTGGATCATTAATTTGAAAGAGTTCAATGTTTAGAGACTCTTTCATTTTACTTCTAATAAATAGGTGGATGATTAATATTAACATGCAATTAAAAAAGGGGGTCATTAATTCAAATGAGTTCAATGGATAGATTCGGTAGCTTTTCATTTCAATTCAATTAAATACATGGATCAATAATGAGAGAAAAGCTAGAATATAAGGAATTTATGATCGAAACTCCCTCACGGTGACATGTGGCGTCATAAGGATTCCATTTTAATATATTATTTTCATTCACCTATGGGTTCTCATCTACAATCAAACCATTTGTAGCTATCTGGAACGGCAAGTGCAGATACCTAGCTCTTGTCACCCCATTCCTTGAAGAAAGTAATCGAAAATGCTTGCAAAATCGGTATGGTTAAACTTGTTAATTAATATTTCAGTGTAGTAACCTTTCATTTTGCTTTAATTAAATACGTGGATCATTTATATTAACATATTAAATATGTGGATCATTAATTTGAAAGAGTTCAATATATATAGACTCTTTCATTTTACTTCTAATAAATAGGTGGATGATTAATATTAACATGCAATTAAATAAGGGGGTCATTAATTCAAATGAGTTCAATGGATAGATTCGGTAGCTTTTCATTTCAATTCAATTAAATACATGGATCAATAATGAGAGAAAAGCTAGAATATAAGGAATTTATGATCGAAACTCCCTCACGGCAACATGTGGCACCGTAAGGATTCCATTTTAATATATTATTTTCATTGACCTATGGGTTCTCATCTACACCCAAACCATTTGTGGCTATCTGGAACGGCAAGTGCAGATACCTAGCTCTTGTCACCCCATTCCTTGAAGAAAGTAATCGAAAATGCTTGCAAAATCGGCATGGTCAAACTTGTTAATGAATATTTCAGTGTAGTAACCTTTCATTTTGCTTTAATTAAATACGTGGATCATTAATATTAATATATTAAATATGTGGATCATTAATTTGAAAGAGTTCAATGTTTAGAGACTCTTTCATTTTACTTCTAATAAATAGGTGGATGATTAATATTAACATGCAATTAAAAAAGGGGGTCATTAATTCAAATGAGTTCAATGGATAGATTCGGTAGCTTTTCATTTCAATTCAATTAAATACATGGATCAATAATGAGAGAAAAGCTAGAATATAAGGAATTTATGATCGAAACTCCCTCACGGTGACATGTGGCGTCATAAGGATTCCATTTTAATATATTATTTTCATTCACCTATGGGTTCTCATCTACAATCAAACCATTTGTAGCTATCTGGAACGGCAAGTGCAGATACCTAGCTCTTGTCACCCCATTCCTTGAAGAAAGTAATCGAAAATGCTTGCAAAATCGGCATGGTCAAACTTGTTAATTAATATTTCAGTGTAGTAACCTTTCATTTTGCTTTAATTAAATACATGGATCATTAATTTGAAAGAGGTCAATGTATAGAGACTCTTTCATTTTACTTCTAATAATAGGTGGATGATTAATATTAACATGCAGTTAAATAAGGGGGTCATTAATTCAAATAAGATCAATGGATAGAATCGGTAGCTTTTCATTTCAATTCAATTAAATACATGGATCAATAATGAGAGAAAAGCTAGAATATAAGGAATTTATGATCGAAACTCCCTCACGGTGACACGTGGCGCCGTAAGGATTCCATTTTAATATATTATTTTCATTCACCTATGGGTTCTCATCTACAATCAAACCATTTGTAGCTATCTGGAACGGCAAGTGCAGATACCTAGCTCTTGTCACCCCATTCCTTGAAGAAAGTAATCGAAAATGCTTGCAAAATCGGTATGGTTAAACTTGTTAATTAATATTTCAGTGTAGTAACCTTTCATTTTGCTTTAATTAAATACGTGGATCATTTATATTAACATATTAAATATGTGGATCATTAATTTGAAAGAGTTCAATATATATAGACTCTTTCATTTTACTTCTAATAAATAGGTGGATGATTAATATTAACATGCAATTAAATAAGGGGGTCATTAATTCAAATGAGTTCAATGGATAGATTCGGTAGCTTTTCATTTCAATTCAATTAAATACATGGATCAATAATGAGAGAAAAGCTAGAATATAAGGAATTTATGATCGAAACTCCCTCACGGCAACATGTGGCACCGTAAGGATTCCATTTTAATATATTATTTTCATTCACCTATGGGTTCTCATCTACACCCAAACCATTTGTAGCTATCTGGAACGGCAAGTGCAGATACCTAGCTCTTGTCACCCCATTCCTTGAAGAAAGTAATCGAAAATGCTTGCAAAATCGGCATGGTCAAACTTGTTAATTAATATTTCAGTGTAGTAACCTTTCATTTTGCTTTAATTAAATACGTGGATCATTAATATTAACATATTAAATACGTGGATCATTAATTTGAAAGAGTTCAATGTATAGAGACTCTTTCATTTTACTTCTAATAAATAGGTGGATGATTAATATTAACATGCAATTAAATAAGGGGGTCATTAATTCAAATGAGTTCAATGGATAGATTCGGGAGCTTTTCATTTCAATTCAATTAAATACATGGATCAATAATGAGAGAAAAGCTAGAATATAAGGAATTTATGATCGAAACTCCCTCACGGCGACACGTGGCGTCGTAAGGATTCCATTTTAATTTATTATTTTCATTCACCTATGGGTTCTCATCTACAATCAAACCATTTGTAGCTATCTGGAACGGCAAGTGCAAATACCTAGCTCTTGTCACCCCATTCCTTGAAGAAAGTAATCGAAAATGCTTGCAAAATCGGCATGGTCAAACTTGTTAATTAATATTTCAGTGTAGTAACCTTTCATTTTGCTTTAATTAAATACGTGGATCATTAATATTAACATATTAAATATGTGGATCATTAATTTGAAAGAGTTCAATATATAGAGACTCTTTCATTTTACTTCTAATAAATAGGTGGATGATTAATATTAACATGCAATTAAATAAGGGGGTCATTAATTCAAATGAGTTCAATGGATAGATTCGGTAGCTTTTTATTTCAATTCAATTAAATACATGGATCAATAATGAGAGAAGAGCTAGAATATAAGGAATTTATGATCGAAACTCCCTCACAGCGACACGTGGCGCCGTAAAGATTCCATTTTAATATATTATTTTCATTGACCTATGTGTTTTCATCTACAGCCAAACCATTTGTAGCTATCTGAAACGGCAAGTGCAGATACCTAGCTCTTGTCACCCCATTCCTTGAAGAAAGTAATCGAAAATGCTTGCAAAATCGGCATGGTCAAACTTGTTAGTTAATATTTCAGTGTAGTAACCTTTCATTTTGCTTTAATATTAATATTAACATATTAAATATGTGGATCATTAATTTGAAAGAGGTCAATGTATAGAGACTCTTTCATTTTACTTCTAATAAATAGGTGGATGATTAATATTAACATGCAATTAAATAAGGGGGTCATTAATTCAAATGAGTTCAATGGATAGATTCGGTAGCTTTTCATTTCAATTCAATTAAATACATGGATCAATAATGAGAGAAAAGCTAGAATATAAGGAATTTATGATCGAAACTCCCTCACGGCGACACGTGGCGTCGTAAGGATTCCATTTTAATATATTATTTTCATTCACCTATGGGTTCTCATCTACAATCAAACCATTTGTAGCTATCTGGAACGGCAAGTGCAGATACCTAGCTCTTGTCACCCCATTCCTTGAAGAAAGTAATCGAAAATGCTTGGAAAATCGGCATGGTCAAACTTGTTAATTAATATTTCAGTGTAGTAACCTTTCATTTTGCTTTAATTAAATACGTGGATCATTAATATTAACATATTAAATATGTGGATCATTAATTTGAAAGAGTTCAATATATAGAGACTCTTTCATTTTACTTCTAATAAATAGGTGGATGATTAATATTAACATGCAATTAAATAAGGGGGTCATTAATTCAAATGAGTTCAATGGATAGATTCGGTAGCTTTTTATTTCAATTCAATTAAATACATGGATCAATAATGAGAGAAGAGCTAGAATATAAGGAATTTATGATCGAAACTCCCTCACAGCGACACGTGGCGCCGTAAGGATTCCATTTTAATATATTATTTTCATTGACCTATGTGTTCTCATCTACAGCCAAACCATTTGTAGCTATCTGAAACGGCAAGTGCAGATACCTACTTCTTGTCACCCCATTCCTTGAAGAAAGTAATCGAAAATGCTTGCAAAATCGGCATGGTCAAACTTGTTAGTTAATATTTCAGTGTAGTAACCTTTCATTTTGCTTTAATTAAATACGTGGATCATTAATATTAACATATTAAATATGTGGATCATTAATTTGAAAGAGTTCGATGTATAGAGACTCTTTCATTTTACTTCTAATAAATAGGTGGATGATTAATATTAACATGCAATTAAATAAGGGGGTCATTAATTCAAATGAGTTCAATGGATAGATTCGGTAGCTTTTCATTTCAATTCAATTAAATACATGGATCAATAATGAGTGAAAAAGCTAGAATATAAGGAATTTATGATCGAAACTCCCTCACGGCGACATGTGGCGCCGTCGACACGTGGCGCTGTAAGGATTCCATTTTAATATATTATTTTCATTGACCTATGGGTTCTCATCTACAGCCAAACCATTTGGGGGCCGTTTGGTATGGGGTAATTAAAATAATGTGATTCCAGGGAAAGTGAATCCCAGTAATGTGATTCATGGGAAAGTTGTATATATGTGTTTGGTTGGGTATGAAAATATTATGTCAGATTCCTTGAAATATTAAGTAATGGTGTTTGGTTGTACATGGGAATTTGATTTTTTTATTTATTAAAAAAAAATGGAAGTCCTTAAAAAAAATAAATAAATAAAAACCCACATATTTATCTGTAATCTTTGATCTCTTTCCAGAAAAAAAAAACTCAAACCCACCTATTGTTGCCGTCGTCGTCGCCCCTGTCTCCTCCTCCTCCTCCTCCTCCTCCTCCTCGTCGCCTCCAGCCGGATCCTCCTCCTTGTCGACGTTGTCTCCTCCAGCCGGGATCCTCCTCCTCGTCGCCTCCAGCCTGGATCTTTGTCGTCGTCGCCTCCGTCCGGCCGGGATCTTCGTCGTTGTCGCCTCCGTCCGGCCGGGATCTTCATCGTCGACATCATCGAAGCTCCTCCTCCTCGTCGTCATCATCATCGGACAAGCCCATCGGCCGGTATTGTTGATGTTAATTGGGGATTTTTGATGAAGAAAGTGTAAGAAAAGAAAATTGGGATTTTTTTATGTTAATTTTCAGAAGCATATTGAAGAATTAAGAAGAAGAAAATAAAATAAAAATAATTTTTTTTATGAGAGTGGGTCCCACGTGTGGGAATCAGATGGAAGGTAATCTGAAACCCACCTATTGAGATGAGAATCACATTACCCCCTGGGAGGGTAATCTGATTCCCATGGGATTCACTTTCCCGGGAATCAAAAAACCCAAATTTTTTACCAAACATGGGAATGCTATGAGATTCTCATTCCCATGTAAAGATGACGGTATACCAAACGGCCCCTTATAGCTATCTAGAACGGCAAGTGCAGATACCTAGCTCTTGTCACCCTATTCCCTGAAGAAAGTAATCGAAAATGCTTGCAAAATCGGCATGGTCAAACTTATTAATTAATATTTCAGTGTAGTAACCTTTCATTTTGCTTTAATTAAATACGTGGATCATTAATATTAACATATTAAATATGTGGATCATTAATTTGAAAGAGTTCAATGTATAGAGACTCTTTCATTTCACTTCTAATAAATAAATGGATGATTAATATTAACATGCAATTAAATATGGGGGTCATTAATTCGAGTTCAATGAATAGATACGGTAGCTTTTCATTTCAATTCAATTAAATACATGGATCAATAATGAGAGAAAAGCTAGAATATAAGAAATTTATGACCAAAACTCCCTCACGGCGACATGTGGCGCCGTAAGAATTCCATTTTAATATATTGTATGGATATAGATATGGATGACAACGGGGTGGGTCGGGGTCAGGGAATATTTTTCCATCCCCACCCCCAAAACTGTCCCCAACCCCGTCCCAATCCCCGCATTAAGAGAAGCGGGGCTGGGGGCAAGGATTCCCCGTTGAAGGGGCCTTCC
This sequence comes from Dipteronia sinensis, assembly GCA_033220585.1. Classification (NCBI taxonomy): domain Eukaryota; kingdom Viridiplantae; phylum Streptophyta; class Magnoliopsida; order Sapindales; family Sapindaceae; genus Dipteronia; species Dipteronia sinensis. The sequence continues at coordinate 68,288,710 of CM065636.1, read as the reverse complement.
CCATACCTGTCCAATTTCCCGTCTAATATAACTATACATTTAAAAATTACAACTTAAAACAAATAAAAAAAAAAGTAGAATTCATATTTAGTTCAAAATTAAAAACTCTATAAAACAAACAAACTTCTAAAGTTTAGTTAAAAAAATTATTTAAGTTGAAAAAATTAATGTTAAATGATATTAAAAATCTGAATATTATAAATATATATATATATATATATATATATATGTATATATAATGTATAGAATATATATATAGTTCTTTTCCTGTCAATATGCACTGATAGAATTATATAAGGACATTGAATGTGAGCCACTTATTTATAAAAGAGTTTTGACAAGTCCATACATACCAAGTCAAAATATGTAAATAAGTGGCTTACATTCAATGTCCTTATATAATTCTATCAGTGCGCACTTATGTGAAAATTATTATATATATATATATCGGGACGGGGAGTGCCTCCCCCTTCCCTGCCCCATTTCACTTTTGGGGTTAAGACTATGTCTTCATCCCTGTTTCTATTCCCGAATATTATACCCTTCCCCACCCCGTTTGGAAAAGAGCCCCGCTGGAATACTGTCATCTCTAGATATAGATAGATATAGATTTGTAAATTAAAAATACTTGTTTTCAATAATTTTTGAGATTGTTAACTAATCTAACGTAAGAGAATCTTAGGATCATTCTTGGAAATAAATATGAGGCATTAACGATATGGAATTCTGTTCATCTGTTTCTTGTCATTAATTGCAAGCCACTCACTTCTTTCATCTTTCATTCAATGCTACTGTTGTTACTTGTTACAGCCAAATTCCTATACTCTCCGAAATTATCATATTTAATTTGAGTTTAACCGGTTCAAATTCAATTTGTGCCAATACGAATAATTAATCATTTTATATCAATCTGTATAATATTTTATATAATTCGTTCGAATGGATTAAGTTAATTGTATAACGTTTTGTAGATAATATAATTAAATATGTTGAATGGGTGATATTATGTCACTTAATTGACACTTGTCCACTTGATCAATGAATAACAAAGTTCAAGCCAAATTAGGCTAAACAATGAATTTTAAGATATAAATTAAAATATAAAATAAAAATAAAAAGACATTAATAAATTAGATCTCTAAATAAAACATCAGAGAAAATTGTCAAAATAAACCATCAGAGACTATTTAAATGTAAATAGATATATTTATATAATTTAAAAAGTTTGGTAACATTCTCAATTCGAGCTGCCGACAATATCAACATGTAAACACAATTCCTATATTTTACGAAATTAACATATTTAATTTGAGTTTAAGATTGTTCAAATCCAATTAGTGTCAATAGACCGGTCAAATTTGAAACTATTACCAATAATTGATCATTTCATATAAATTTATATAATAGTTTATATATATATAATTCCTTTAAGTGGATTATCTGGGATTAAGTTAATCTATAAGGTCTCATAAATAATATAATTAAATATGTCGAATTAGTGATATTATGTCACTTAATTGCCCATTTGATTAATGAATACCAAATTTTATCCCCAATTAGACCAAACAATCAACTTTAAGAAGAACCAAATTAGAAGACATTTCTTATAAAAAAAAATAGACAACATTAACGAGTTAGAACACCCAAATAAACCAGACTATTTAAATTTAAATTGATATATTTATATAATTAAGAGAGATATCCTATTTAGACCGATAATATCCCCGATTCGATCGCCACCACCACATAGGTTATGAAGGGATACCCCCGTTGAGTCAACCAACCATAGCCAAAGGCATGCAAACAAAAGCAAGCTTTCTCTTTAACCACTAATCACCTTAATCAATACAATATTATTCTATAAATAACAACCATTTACTTTCCCCCAAAAGTTAGAGCCCAGAATTAAAATTAAGATTTAAAAGTAAAAGCAAAAAATAAAAAAACAAATGAGGCCCATTAATATCATGTGCCAAAGAGTCACTATCCCTATCCACCTTTAAAAATAATTCCATCCAGAAGAAATAAACCCGATTTTATATTCATTTTCATTTTATTTGGGTGGTTTTCCAATTCCTCGTCGATTAATTCCACTCAAACATGCCGGCGCCGCCGATTTAACTCACTCAACTAGATTTGATCTCTCTCACTCTCTCTCTTTCAGATAGATCCGTGAATCTTTTTTTTTCCTGGTATGTTTTCCCTTTTTTGACTTGTTCTTTGTTGTTTGTGATCTGAATTTTCTGTTTGGTTCTCGAGAAAATGGAACAAGATGATAAACTATTACAGTGAGCTCGCGTTTGTTTATGCTTTTAAAAGTGTTGCATGTTAGCGCCTTTGATTTTTCTCATTCATTTGCGTGCTTCTCAATCTTTCAACTTAACGGATCTTCAATTGTCTTTTTCTTTTTGGGTTAATTATTTTTGGTTTTAGTTAGTTGCATTACTAAGAGATTGATTACTCTGTTATGCTCTGGTCTGGTTGTTGATGACAATTTTTTAAGATTTTGTTTCAATTTTGTAACATGTTTGTAAGGTTTAGCATATTAAGAAATTCTCTAAACAAATGTGATTTAATTGTTTCTTCTTATTACTATTTACTAGGTTACCTGGTAAGCCCTTTTGTCGTATAAAAGGTGTTGATTTCAAATCCCGTTCACAGCTGAGTGGGGAGAGTTTTGGTTTTTATTTATTGTAATATTATTTTTAGAGAAGAAAAAAAAAACTGATTCTAGTTTTAGGGATTCAAATTAAATTGTTTTCTGTAATATGAGAAATTTCAATAATTTTAATTTTAATTTTTTTTTTTTGGTTTTTAGAGGTTGACGTTGATGATTTTTAGCTTTTGATAAATTGAACTGAATGTGAAATATTGGTGGATGAAGGGCTGGTGACTTCCGATTGTTGTGAGCTTAGTAGGGTGGATATCCAGAAATTAGATTCTCTTGGATGCCCAGATGAACAGAACTGATGTTATTGGCAGTGGAAGGAGGAGGGTTCTTCTCTTCTTCGGCATCTGGGTATAGCAAGGGCTTGACCCTTCTTCTCTTGGGTCAGAGGAACGAACACAACAAACCCATGAGAGTTTCCCCGTGGAATCAGTACCAGTTGGTGGACCAAGAACCTGACCCTGACCTCCAGCTGGCTTCCGCAGCCAAGAACCGGCTTTCCCGCGGCTGCGCCTCCTTTGTCTGCTTTGGTCGCGCTTCCGCAGGACCCGACACCCCATCCCCTCTTAAAGTAGGCCCTGCGCAGCAACAAGATGTTTCACCAGGGCCTCTTTCTTCTGACAAGGGAAAGGATCGCACTTTTGATATTGAAGATGATAATGGTAATTTACTAAAGGTTTCTCTTAAGAGTAGCTTGAAGAAGCCATCACATAGCATTCCAGTTCCTGTCCAGAATGTTAATGAACATGAGACAGTGGATGAAGAAGGTAATGAAATCCCTGGTCACACAGATAGGAGAAAAGTGCAGTGGACAGATGCTTGTGGAAGTGAACTCGTTGAAGTCAGGGAATTTGAGCCCAGGTAATGGAAAATTTAGACAATGCAGTTTGTTTTTTATTTATATATGAAGAATATGTGGAAGTACTAATTTCATGTCTCTGCTCAGTTGTATAGCTGTTTGAAAGCTTAAGTTAGAAACATATGCGCGGTTAAGTTACTTATGCATAACAGTCCCTGTGCTTTGAGTAATTCTGTCTCTGCTAATTTACTTACCTGTGTGCATGAAAAGCTTAAGAGTCATATCAGGAAAGGTCATAGGATAGAATCCAAGCCTGTTGTAATATATGGCAATTTATAACAGGTTGGAAGAGAGGCGCGTTGATCCAATTCATTTGACTTCTGAATTTATACCTTATCAATTTTGTTGGAATATACTCCTTAGTTCTTCATGATTGAGCAATACATAGAAGAATGCTGGAACTTGGAATTCCGACGTTGCTGTGATGAGCATTGAGTTTAAATAAACTGGATATGTCTTGGAGGGTATTTGATTGATTTTGTGATATGCTTGAGGAGTCAGTAATTCAATTGGAATTTGGAAGTGTGTATAACTTTGCCCGTTCTGTGAAACCACTTGCTGCTGTTTAACTAAATGTCATGACTGTTGCTCTGAAATTTGTAGAAATTCTTGACTGCCACTGATGTTAAATTGGATTACAACAGATAACCGATATGATTGGATTGGAGAAGCTGATGAGCTGCAGTGCAAACTTCTTATTTTAGGACTTGGTAATCCAAATGGTACTGATTATGAGGCATAGTCACTCTGATATCTATAGTTTCTGGATGGTTTGAGGCTGGTGTAGATTGTCATCAAGTGGTGCCCAATATCATTGAATTTTTTGAGGTGTGCAAATGGTTCCAATAATGCAAACTTCTAATAAACTTGTTGAGTTCTCCATGTTATTCCTCCAATGATATGAAGGTGGCTGATCTTCTGTTCTTTCCTAATTTCATCGAATTAATGACAGAATGTGTTGTGGATGTGGTATAATTGCTTAACAAAGCTGCTATTATTGACAACAATGACCAGTAATAACCAAGATCACCGACTATTGTCTAGTTGCTGAGATCCACAATATGCTTTACAAGTTTGCATGACATAATTTTTTTTGTAACTTTATGGTTTACTCATTGGTTAGATGAAGCCTCAGTAACAAGATGATCGGATTGAGTTGATACTTCGTAGAGTTTGGTATTTAAGAATCCCAATTCATTATTAGAGAAACCATACTGCTAGACTTAGTTACCACATCATCCCATAGTTTCACCCAAACTTCATCATGTTCATGGATCTACATCGTAGTTGCAAGTAAGCTGCCATATCTTTTGGGATCCCAAATTTGATATGTTTTGGGGAAGTCTATCATTACTCTTAGAGAAATATATGTAGACAGATTCTAGTTAATACTTAATACCGAATGAGTTGTGTAGTTTTATACGTTTAATTGCAATGATGGTTGAAATGTAAGTATTCGTGCATGTACTGCAACAAACTACAACCTTCCTTCCAAATTTTCTTGTAACACCTTGTTTTTTTTTTCTTCCATGAAAAGGAACCTTTTTTTGGGTAAGGATATTTGTTCTTAATTGGTAATTGGTTATCTTTTCCCAAGTTTAATTGACTTTGTTTGAGAATCCAATTTTAACACATCTTTTCCCAAGTTTAATTGACTTTGTTTGAGAATCCAATTATGTTAATCTGTTGAGGTCATTGCTTCTCCTGGAGTCACACACATTATGTTAATCTGTTGAGGTCATTGCTTCTCCTGGAGTTGAGCTTTGGTTCACATGATACACACACACACACATTATGTACACACACATTATGTTAATCTGTTGAGGTCATTGCTTCTCCTGGAGTTGAGCTTTGGTTCGCATGATACTTTTTTCACACACACACATATTATGTTAATCTGTTGAGGTCATTGCATCACCCATGATACACACACACACACATTATGTTAATCTGTTGAGGTCATTGCTTCTCCTGGAGTTGAGCTTTGGTTCGCATGATACTTTTTTCACACACACACACAATATGTTAAACTGTTGAGGTCATTGCTTCTCCTGGAGTTGAGCTTTGGTTCGCATGATACTTTTTTTCCCTTTTGAGTTTTAAAATTCTTTTACCTCTACGCAAGTATACTCGGAGTTGAGCTTTGGTTCGCATGATACTTTTTTTCTGATACTTTTTTTCCCTTTTTAGTTTTAAAATTCTTTTACCTCTACGCAAGTATACTTGGGGTTAAATTTACAAGCTCTCTTCCTCTTAGGGAAAATTTCTGGAACATTCTTTCTTTTAATTATGTTATATTTGTTTTATCATTTGATTCACTTCATAAGTATCACTGTTATCAAGTCAATTATCCACAACATTGCCTGAGATTATATATCTAAAGTCATGGCAAGCCATTTCACAACCTCAATATATATATATATATATATATATATGTTGAGGTTGTGAAATGGCTTACCATGACTTTAGATACTAACTTGTAAGTAAAACATCTTGGAAATATGAAAAAGGGTTTACAATGGTGCTTTGTTGTGTCATCGTCACATAGAATTTTTCTTTTTTCTGTTGATGGAAGTTAATTAATTTGTAAGACCAAGAGTGTATGATCAAATTTCACCACATTTTTCGACCCAGGCCCTCTCTATATTTTATGTTCCATCTTTATGAGATCCTGGCAATGTTATCTGATTATACCTAGACGCTGAGTGTTGATACGATTCAGGACCTCTAGTAATTGACAGCTGGTGAAATCATGTTCTCAAAAGATTAAACCTCTTATCTACGTTGGATTGTGTTGTGCCATTTCTTACTGATATTCTACAGTCATCAATGTTGAATTGGATTGCTACAGATTTGGATCCCGTTCTTATTCTGAAGTCTTTTTTACGTATCTGATTGATGGGTTTGGATCTGTTTATTATCCCTGTTTCTTCTGGTCTTACAAACATATTATGTTTGGCATTGTGCATATATCTGTACTAACATATGTAGTGTTTGATGACATTCAGAAATTAATGTACTGCATATATTTTGCTTCATATCAAATAATCATTTGTTCAACTTCAACTTACATAAAGTAGATGAGATAAATATGCATGTTAAATTATCTATTGTTCTACGTACTTATCATTTAGTCATGTCAAGCATGGATGTTCATATGCAGAAAGTATAGGTGCAAAGATTGCACCGTCTCTTGCTTTCTTCTTCTTTCATGATAATAATCATAATAATTTTTGTAAATTTTCTGTTTCATATAATTGCACGGCTGGACTTGATTGGAACTTTATCTAATGGCAGTGAAACGGGTGGATCAGATGACGAATTTGACAATGGAATTGAAAGAAGTTGTTCATGCACGATCATGTAGTTTGGTTTTTACCAAGACACTAGGTGGATTCAGACACTTTTCTCAAAATGCAACCAAATGATGCCTCAGGTATATTACCACTAACGCTGTTCGTCTGATGATTTCTGTGCAAAGGAAAGTGATTTTTTGATCTCCCCGAAAAGAAAGCAACCATAGTGAGGAGCTTGGTTTCTGGCCACCCTTGTTGGTTTGAGTGATCATTTGTGTCTATATTTACTTGTTGAGAATTTCAATTTTGTTACTCGGAGCTTCACTTTTGTTTTGATATATTATTCGTGCTATGCATCAGCCTTACTCTACTGTCAATTGTTTCATCGTAATTAATGTGTTGTATTTTTGTTTCATCTTAATTGATTCTGATATGCTTTTGCGGCCCATCATTGCTAAGTTAACAACATTAGACAATTCTTTTTTGACATGTTTGAACATTTGGATAGAATCCTAATGATGCTAAATAGTAGTACTAATTGGTTGATCAAATGAGAAAACGTTGCCGTACATGTAACATTAGTTATTTATTTGAATGAGTAAGATGAAAGAAATGAAATTATTCTAATGATACAAGGATTGTATCACCGAAAACCAAATAAGAAGCATCAAGACAATGAAAATATAATGATACCGTCTAATTGTACGTTTATTTAGTCTGATAATGTATGTTTATTTAGTCAGATAATATTATATAGATGATATGAGGCAATTATAGAGTTCTTTGTGGAAGTGCATCCGTAACTGCATATGCAATTCTACCAAAGCACTTCAACCTTAGGATCAGGGCCTAAAACGACCTCGCAACTCGTTACTCAAACGAAGCCCGGTACCGAAAACTACGCTTTGAACCGTGACTAGGATCGCCAAACCAAGCTTGGACCCCTCCGACCGTGGACTATTGCTCCACCCGGTCTAGGTGTTGTCCAGTAGTCGACACCCGATTTTTCAGATAACAGTTACTTGATTCAATTTAATTTTATATTTTATTATCTATTATTATTTTAAACTTTTATTATTTCTAATAGTTATAGTTTGACATACCTAACACTAGGGGTGGACACGGTTCATTGAACCGAACCGAACCGACCCAAACTGAGCCGAAATATGGTGTTTGGTTTGGTTTTAAGGCTGAGTTCGGTTCAATTCGGTTTGAACCAAATGAACCGTATAGAATATGGTTCGGTTCAATTCGGTTTGAATCAAATGAACCGCATAGAATATGGTTCGGTTTCGGTTTTGGACCTTCCAAAACCGAACCGAACCGACGAACCGAACTATAAATACAAAAAAAAAATACAATTTTTATTTTGGATTGTATGTTGGATTATTTATGTATGATCTTATTTTATTTTGGACTTCTATCTTCTATGTAATATATGGACTGAATTTGGTAGAATTGTAACTATTGAACATGTACTTATGATTGAATTAGACTAAATTTGATTAGTTAAATAGTAATATGGTCTATTTAGATGTATTTTGAATATAAGAGATTGTTAAAAAAAAATAGCCCAAAGTCAAGAGTGGTGCTATTGACACACCCCCTACTGATCTATTCATGCTCCACTTTTTAAATTTTGATTTAATTAAATAAAATTAAATGTTTTTATTAATTTTTTTTGTTTATTTCCAAAACTATCCATTTTACCATTTTACTCATTTTACTTATTTTTCAAACTTAATACATATTATATACAATCTTTCTATCTCTCTATCTCTCTATCTCTTATCTCTGTATCTGTATATATCTCTCTCACCTCTATTGATTGATTTACTTTTTTTTCTTCTTATTTCTTTATTTTTAGTTTTTTTTTCTTCTTATTTCGGAAACGAAAAAATAAAAAATAACAGGGTAGTTTAACACAACGACAACTTGATATCATTCTAAAGAAAAAATAAACTTCAAACTTATTTCCAAAGAATGAATTGTTTCCAGATGCTTACTATCATTGTCAGACAATTCTTACTTTATGTCATTCTCAGATAATTCTTCAAGATGTTTGATATTGTTCTTAGAAAATTCTTCAATTTTCTTGATATCGTTCTTAAACTCTTTCATAATATTTTAGATTTATGTAAGAAGCAGATTTTAGGGTTTAAGAGTGAAATATTTTTTTTTTTAAAGAAACAGATTACTGAATTTTTTTTTTGGGAAAAGGACTATGAGATTTTAATAGATTTACTTTGTAGAATATTTTTTTCCTAAATTGTATGTCTCTTTAAGTAATTTTGATAAAGGAAAAAGTATTGGAACCTAGGGTTACAGATTGCGCAGCGGAAGGGTTTTAAATTTTTTTTATGCAATCAATAAACTAACTCATTTGTACAGTAATAATCAAATGCTATAATAAAGTAAAGTGATGAAACATTTTCATACCTACGTAGGAGGCTCCTTCACTTTGATACGAACTGCTCCTGATTTGAACCACGTGATCTTCCTCGCTATCTCTCGGAACTGGTAACAGCGTGTGAGTGCGTCACGATATTCAGAACTTGTATGGAGAAAAAAGAGAAGAACACACACACAAATAGAAGTGCAGCACTTGTGGTCTTACCACACACTAATTTTTTCTATTTGTTTTGCTTGCTGTGTGTCACAATGACTTTCTTTTCTCTCCTTGCTTTTGCTGTGTAAGTTTCCTTATTTTTTTTTTGGTTCTCAATCCCTTTAATTAAAACATATATATCTCATATATATTAAAAAACCAAAACCGACATTCGGTTATCATTTTTTTTTAATTAAAAATATATATCTCATATATATTCAAAAAAACAAACCAAAATCTTATTTGATTTTTAAAACTTTTCAAAAGATATCTCATATCCTTTTAAAATTAATTAAATATTTATTTTTGAATTCAAACATTTTAAATTCAAATTCAAATATTTAATTTAATAAAATAAAATAATCATATTATCTTATTTTATTCAGAATCAAATATCAACTAACACCCTCCATTTAGTGATTAACAACATAAATTAAATAATCTTATTATTTAATTTATTTAATCACCATTATTCATTAATTAAATAATCTCATTATTCAATTAACTCCCGAATAAATACGTGTCACTTTCATAACACAATTAATTGGACAATCCAATTAATTAACAGTGACCCTTGTTACCTAAATCGATCGGGCTAGCAAGGGGACCTAATGGACCCACAGTATTTTGAGCTCCAATAATCCTTAGAAATTATTAATTAAACTCTTTAATTAATATTTCATGATTATTAACTTCGGTGTTATTCCACTAAAAACCCGAAGCTGCACTCTCTCAACTGTAGACGTTTTTACACAAACCAATAACTCTCGGTGTCCGATATAGCTATTACATATGGTATAATCCTCCACAAGTAGTTCATAATTAGAGCTGAGTCATAATGTCCGTTATACCCCTCTAATCATATCTTTCCATTAAGTACCATTGATTCTCTAATGAACAATAAATCCTACATTCCTTACGGAATTAGGAGAGCGCTCATATTGTTCAAGCCCCGAATCAACCCTTAAGGGAACTACCATCTACTTCTCACAAGAAGGAGTGGATTCCACTATTGTGTACAAACCTTCCCAGCCACAAGCCAAACCGCGATCCCAACATACCGAGTATATTGATCGGGAATGCAACTCCGACCTCACCCATGGTATATCAAAGACCACGATCTAACCTGAAGGAGTCGATAAGACACTCAGGATTAAGATCACCCACATATAGCCATCATTAGTTGATATATATGAATCTCATCGTTAAACGGATCTTAGTGAGAGATTCATATAGATCATGGCCCAGTTCTATATGATCACATCATACAAGGTGTCTTCATTCTCATATCTACATATGAATGATCCAGGATAGGATCACCGTACACTACGAAATGGACCGCAGCTGTAGATTAACCACAAATAAAGTACCCAGCTTTATTTGTTATCTACGGACTCTTTAGATTGCTCGTTTCAAACTGAATCCATCTATATATGACACTCATATACCCAGTTCGAAATTACATTCGGCAATTTTGGATGTTAAGTGCACATGTTATATAAAGTATGACACAAAATGAATGAATATACTACTTCTTTTATTTATGTTCAAATTACATTTACATATTACAAGCTTTAGGGTAAAAACCCCAACAAAAAGAAGAATATTATATAATTAAAAAATGGGGCATGAATAGATCAGTAGGGGGTGTGCCAATAGCACCACTTCAAAGTCAATTGCCCAAAGGTCAAAGGTATAAATACAAAAATAGGGATGTTAAAGGATATAAAAATTGAAAAAATATGTAAAAAAACCTTAAAGCCCAATATGCCCAATAGACTAAAAACCGAATTGAACCGAACCGAACCGAACCGAGATAAAGGTGTTCGGTTCAATTCGGTTTTGTGGTCCAATACAGTTCAAACCGATTCAAGTTTTTAAAAACCGAAAATATAACGGTTCAATACGGTTTTGGCCAAAACCGAACCGAACTGAACCGAACCGAACTGAACCGAACCGCGCCCACCCCTACCTAACACAGTCAATTAATAAACCCTAAAATCTCAAAATTTAAATTATTTTAGGGAAATTATCATTTTCCCCTCCGAGGTTTGCCATATTAGATAAACTGGTCCTTCTAGTTTCAATAATGGCCAGTCACCCCCCTGAAACCCAAACTATTAGTCATTTTGCCCATTCTGTCAAGTTTTCCATCCAAAACGCATTTGACTGTTAATTGAAAAATTAAAATGCCTCAATTATAGATCGAACCTTTGACCTTGTGGTTAAAAACCACACACTCTAACCACCTGAACTACTCCAACTTATTGTTGGTGGAAAGTTGATTTAAATGTATATATACAGTTATATAATTTGTTTAAAATAATTTAAATCTGTTTGTATAATTTAAAATAAACTCATATATATAATTTAAAATAAAATTATATTTAATAATAATATACAAAAACAAATTTATGAAAAAAATAATAATAATAATAAAACAAAAGGAAACCCAAAAAATCCAGAAAATCAAAGCTCTTATTTTTTAAAAAAATTCCTTTTAAATATATGAGTTTATTTTAAATTATAAATAAACTCATATTTAAAATAAACTCATATATTTAAAAGGAATTTATTATTACTATTATTATTTATTTTTTTTTTTGAATTTTTTCTCTTTTCAATTTATGGGCTTTGATTTTCAGGGTTATTTTTTTACCAAATTGAAATAATATATTTTTTGAAAAGGAAAAAAATTCAAAGAAAAAGAAAGAAAAAAATTAACGGGTTTTGATTTTCTGGATTTTTTGGGTTTCCTTTTGTTTTATTATTATTATTATTTCATAAATCTATTTATATATATTATTATTAAATATAAGTTTATTTTAAAAAAAATATATAATTTTATTTTAAGTTATCCACATATTTAAATTATTTTAAACAAATTATATAACTATGTATATACATTTAAATCAACTTATCTCAAACAATAAGTTAGAATAGCTCATGTGGTTAGAGTATGTAGTTTTTAACCACAAGGTCAAGGGTTCAATCCCTAATGGAGGCATTTTTATTTTTCAATTAACCGTCAAAGGCTTTTTGAATGGAAAACTTGACAGAAGGGGCAAAATAACTAATAGTTTGGGTTTCAGGGGGTTGACTGTCCATTATTGAAACTAGAGAGACCAGTTTATCTAATATGGCAAACCTCAAGGGCGAAAATGATAATTTCCCTTTATTTTATTAAAATAGTTCATCTATTATTATGATTCTTTTTATTTTATCCTTAATAGTTTTCTTTATTTTATTGTTTAAATTTATTTATAATAAATAATTAGAAGATAAGAAATTCAAAAATATGTCTAGTAATATTTATTAATCAATTATTTTTATATAAATTTAAAGTGTATTTATTATAAATACAAAACAAAATTTCTTATTATAAAATTAGATTCTAATTTATTTTTTTTAAAAAAAATATTGTAATTTTTCGTTGTTTATGTTATTTTTTCTTGTTATTATTTATTTTTTAATATTACGTTTCTTGTTTTTATTCTATTATTTATTAGTTCATCTTAAATAAATGTTCTATTCATTTTATCTAAATTTCATTATACCATCAATTTTTCTTATATAAAAAACTCATTTTTGTTTCAAAAAAAAATAAAAAAATAAAAAATTCATTTTATTTTGATCTTAATTTTTCAGTATTTTTTTATATAATTGTTATTTTATTTAAATGCCCTACTAAATTAAAATTTTTGGATCCGCCGCTGATTCTACCTAATGACCTAATGAATTCGTACCACAGTATACTGAAAAATGGTATTTAGTTTGTCACGGGTTGGTATGATCTGAAATTCCAAATTATTTCTAGAATATAACATAATAATAAAAAATTGGTGTGCTCGAAAATAGAAAAAAAAAAAACAGAGATGATAATTTCAATTAACGCTACCGTCTTTGTCTTTGATTGAAATGATCAAACTAGTTTAAAACCCCTATTTAAAATTTATAAATGAATGGATAATTTTAAAAAAAAATTTAAGTTACAATTAAAAATAAAACTCTTAAACATATTTGATGATCCGACGTAACCGGTAACATCACTTCAGAAAATTCACGGCAACCATCAAACTTGATTCTTCCACCCATCGATGATAAACTACGAAGAATAAACTCCAAATTAAACAGTGAAATTGGGCAAAACAAACAAACCAACCAATTTGTCGATATCACAAAACCCGGTATGGGATCTAAAAACAAACCTGGAAATTACACTGAATACAACAACAGCACCAAGGATTCTAGTAATGACAACAACATCAACAATCCCTCTTTCAAAGAAAAAAAATATCTGATAAAAAATCTGATTCATGCCACCTGACCCACCACCAATTAATAATTGGGCTAATTACACTAAACCCCTTGAAGTTTGGACAAGTTACACTTAGATGGAAAAGTTTCATTATTATACACTAACACCCCCAAAACTTAAATTTGACTTTGAAAATACCTAAAATGCCCCTAGTTATATTATTTTACAATTTTTTTTTACCTTTTAACCAAAAACTTTATAAACTTTAATAAAAATAAAAAAACTAAATAAAAAATATGATTCATTAAATAAATAAATAGTTTTAAAAATTAAATAAATAAATAGTTTAAAAAAAATAAAAAAAATAAATATTTTTTAAAAAATTAAGTAAATAAATAATTTAAAACATTAAATAATTTTTTTTTAAAAAATCAAATAAATAAATAGTTTTAAATAAATAAATAAATAGTTGAAAAAATGAGTGAAAAAATTAAAAACATTAATTTTTTTTAAGAATATCCATTAATAGGGACAATATAAGCTCTAAATATCTAAGGAGTGTTGGGAACCTTGAAGCTTCTCTCACCATCATCTTTACAGTAAAAGTTTAGATATTTAGAGTTTTTCTTGTCCCTATTAATGGATATCCTTAAAAAATTAATGTTTTTAAGTTTTTCACTTATTTATTTAGATTTTAAAACTATTTATTTAATTTTTTAAACTAATTATTTATTTTATGTTTTAAAACTATTTATTTATTTATTTTTAAAATTATTTATGTATTTAAAATATTTATTTATTTAATTTTTAAAAAAACTATTTATTTATTTAATGAATCATATCTTTTATTTAATTTTTTTATTTTATTAAAGTTTATAAAGTGTTTGATTAAAAGGTAAAAAAAAAATAAAGTGTAAAATAATATAACTAGGGGCATTTTAGGTATTTTTAAAGTCAAATTTAAATTTTGGGGGTGTTAGTGTATAATAAAGAAAATTATTCATCTAAATGTAACTTGTCCAAACCTCAAGGGGTTCAATGTAATTTGCCCTTAATAATTTTATTTTGAACTTTGAAGTATTACATAAATTCAGTGTATTATTTTTAAAGGGGGACTCGAACCCTTAACCTAGGGTGCAAGTGTGAGGGATATACACAAGATTAACCCCATCTCGTCCAATAAATATTTTCTTATGTTCTTAACAAACACCTTGTTATTTCACAAAAAAAAAAAAAAACCTCTGTCTCCTGTACTCCCTAGCAGACCAGACATATTCTGGTTGCTTCCAAAACTGACTCTCCTCCCTTGACTCTGCATACGCTTTTGAGATCAATAGCGGTGATTGATTGGGTCTTCCAGATCTCGAACCAGGGGATGTGGAATTTTTTTTAATAATAATAAGGGCAATTACCAATTAGATCATGAATTTTTTTTTATATATTTCAAGTTGTTTGAGACTTTTACAAAAATGACTAAATTAGTCCTTACATTTTTTTCAAGTGCCAAATTAGTCTCTCTAACTAAGTTCCATCGGTCAACTTTAACTGTGTAGGGACAAAATTGTAATTTACTCTTAAACAATATAATAATGACACATGCATAGTTTTTTTAACACATATTTTTGTTTATTTTATTTGTAGATTTTGATTTTTAAATAATTTTAACAACAGTAATTGTATAATATTAACAAAAAAAATTAATTATATCAAAATAGTTAAAGACTAAATTGTAAATGAATGGTAACTTTGTTTATAAAATAAGGGGATATTAAGATTTTAATCGCTCTAGTTAGCGTTAATATAAGTTTAGTCCACTAGTTTTTGAAATTATTAAGTTTAGTCCATTAGTTCTCTAACAATACAAATTCGAGTCCCTATCGTTCAATTCCGTTAGATTTTCGTTGACTTCCGTTAGGTCAACAAGGGCATTATGGGAAATTTGACGAAAGCTTCTAAAAACTTGTCTGGAACAAGAGTAACTCTGGAATTTTAGAATGTGAAAAAAAAATTTAATAGTATTCAAAAACAAAAATAAAAAAATAAAAAAATAAAAAATAAAAAATAATATATATATATATATATATATATATATATATTAAATGCATAGAGATGGATGGTTGGTAGACATGATGCCGGTTCGGTTCGAACCAGCGAATCGAACCGGAACCGGCGTCTAAAAATCGGAACCGGAACCGGTTTTTTCGGTTCCGGTTCCAAACCGAATCGGGAACCGGTATTGACCGGGCCAGGTTCCGGTTCCAACCGGACTGGAACCGGCGGTTCCGGTTCCGGTTCGAACCGGCAGTTCCACCAAAATTTTAATTTTTTTTTTATAAAAAAAACATTTTACTTAAAATGTTTAAAAAAATGGACATTGTAGAGTATTGGGTCATGGCCCCTAACCCTTGTCCAAGTAGATATAATTTCTAATGCATTATTCTCCTTTTTATATAGGTTGGCAACTCTTCACTTGTCTTATTTATCCAATGTGGAATCTAGGATTGAATAAAACTAAGGGGTCGTTTGTTTTTTGTCTGAAAACTGAACGGTTCTGAATTTTTCTGAAGACTGAATAGTGACTGAAATCTGAACTTGAATAACATGTTTGTTTTTTTTTTTCCTCACATCTGAATGTATTGTCAACCCGTTTGTTTTTTAAAAGTAAAATTGTCTGAAACTAAGTAATTTTACATTTATACCCATGTTAAAGAATTATACATAAAATATAGAATAAAAACAATTCAAAAAATAATAATTATATATGAACACAAATGATCATGATATTCTTCTTCGATTACAAATAAACTTCATTTTTACTAAGAAAAGAATTATTTTTTTTTTCAAGGCAGCAGAAAAACTCACATAAAACACTCTAAAAAAATAATATATAAATATATCAACATAATATTATAATGAAGTATTGATATTAAACACCAATATGAGAAGTGATTAGGGTTCTTTTTATTTTTAAAGCCATTTAAAATAAACAACTTATTAAAATAAAGATTTATGTACAATATATAATTATAATGAAATTATAAATATATTATATATGAGGATAGTATCGTAAGAAAAGATTTTGGATTGCATTTAATGCAATTCAGTGATTTACAATTAAGTGAAAAGTCAAGATTTCTTATTTTTTATTTTAAGTTATTTTTTGTTATTTTTAAGTTGTTTGACCACTTATAAAAACAAACAAAACAACTTAATAATTATGATTCAGACCCATTAAGTTTTAAGTGGAAAAAACAAACGACCCCTAAGATTATAAGCAATCACTCTATGACCAAGATTATGGAAGAATAATATGTGAATGAGATTTGATGATTTATTAATATATATATATATATATATATATATACAATAATTTTCACATAAGTGCGCACTGATAGAATTATATAAGGACATTGAATGTGAGCCACTCATTTTACATATTTTGACTTGACATGTATGCACTTGTCAAAACTCTTTTATAAATGAGTAGCTCACATTCAATGTCCTTATATAATTCTATCAGTGCGCACTGACAGGAAAATGACTGTATATATATATATATACATATTAATAGTATATTAAAAAAAATGATACATATTATTATATATTTGCATTCACAATCCACATAATATAGAAGATTAAGAAAAGTATATATAGAGATGTGATGTGATTTAATCCAAAAATGATCTAATTCTTTTGTCTTTTATTAACAATATTCCCTTTGTTTACATCCAATAACAAGTTAAAAAAGTTTTCAAATGGAAATTCATTATGTTATATCAATGAATGTAAATGGAAATTCAATCATACATCCCATATTGGATAAATAATAGAAGTGGAGAGAGACCTAACCAATATTAAAATGAGGAGAATGCAAAGGAAAATAAACATTCTTGGACAAGGGTTATGGGCCCCAACCCAATACTTTATAATGTCCTATCTAACATTTTATTTTTATTTTAAAATAAAATGTTACTTTTTGAAAAGAAAAAAAAAAGGAACCGAACCGTCGGAACCGGACCGGAACCGACGGTTCCAAAACCGGACCGGAACCGACGGTTCCAGAACCGGAACCGGAACCGAAACCGAAACCTTCCTTAGGAGGTTCCGGTTCCGGTTCTAGCTCCCTTGGTTCCGGTTCTAGCTCCCTTGGTTCCGGTTCTGGTACTAGCTCCCTTGGAACCAGAACCGGAACCGAAACTGGCGTCATGTCTAAATTGGTTGGGATATCTCCTTTTATTTTTTATTTAATTTTAAAAACATAAATTAAAAAAATTAATATTTTTTTTGTCGATCTGGTGATACCTGATCTCTTTAGTAAAAAAAAAAAAAAGAAACCCAAAATTTGTGGATCTGATTGGATCAATACCAGATTTTTGTATTTATAAAAACAAAAAAAATAAACCAAAAAAACAAAATCAAAACTGAGTTGGGTTGGACCATATACCGGATCTCTCACACACCAACAAAATCAAATGACCAGATCTATACTAGATCTCTCACACACCAAACCACCATCTCTATCACTTCCTCACACACAGTTGGGTTCGACCCATAACTGAAATCGAACCAAAACTGAGTTCCTCACCACCATCCGCCACCACGCCGTTTGGCGCTTGAACTCACCGGCACGAACAAGCGCGACGACGGCGACGAACACCCACGCCTTCTCTCTCTCTCTCTCTCTCTCTCTCTCTCTCTCTCTCTCTCTCTTCGTTCCATATCCTGGGTTTCGGTTGTTGGTGTAGGTGTTCTTGTTTCTGGGTTGGTGAATGTGTTCTTGTTTCTGGAAGTATCTATATCCATATCCATTACAAGTTATTCATATCCATTACAAGTTATTCAATTGGAAGACTTTTTTTAGGGGGAAATCTGATTCGAATCCGATCTGAAATATTTTGGACCAAAACCAATCCGGATCTGAAAATTATAAAAAACAGAAAAATCATATTCGGATAATACAAATTTGATCCTATTGACACATCTAGTTGGTAATTAAGAATACTTTTGATATTACCATGAATGAAATATTGAATAAATTAGGAAAATCAACATACAGAATAATTAGGATTAACATGCTAAAGGAATTGGGTATTTGGGTGGAATTGGCTACGGTAAAATCAAATGCTATAGTACTTCAATCAACTGAATTTCTCTACATCTTTGTTTGCTTCTTTTATATATTTTCCTTATTTAATTAAAATCTAGGGAAAGTATCATTTTCAACTCCCTGACCTTTGCCTTATTGTTAAGACGAGGACAGGGTTTGGCCATATTGGCCGGTCTCCCCCCTCAAATAAAAAGAATGTATTATATGCCCCTTCTGTTACAAATTCCATCAATTAAATGTATTATATGCCCCTTCTGTTACTTTTGCTCCATATAATTACCATTTTATCCTCAAAATATTCATTAAATAAAAAAATATATTAAAAAACAGAAAACAAAAAATAAAATAAAAAAACAATTAAAAAAAGATGGATCTCCACCGTCCATCTCAAAGATGAACGGTGGACATATTTATTTATTTTTATTTAAATTTAATAATAAAAATAAAATAATTTAAAAACAAAAAAATTAAAGAAAATAAGATCTGGATATTTGATCTCCAGATCTTATTCATCTTCACCAAACACACCAAGTACACCAATATTCATCTTCAATCTTCATCACACCATCCACATTTCTCATCATCACATCAGTTCAAATTCATCAACACCAAACCCAGTCAAATTTATCTCCAGCCGAGAAACCGTTTCACCTTCACCATCATCAGACCATCACCATCATCGGTTCAACACCATCACCATTGCCATACCACCACCGCCAAAGATCCTGAAACCACATCTAAACACAACCCAAAACCTATCTACAAACACAACCCAGAAAACCACCGTCTTTTAAACCCAGATTTAAACCCAGAAAACCAATATCATTGGGAGATGATTTTTGTTGAGATGAGATCGGAGTGAGAGATTGAGATGAGAGAGAAGCAACGACGATGACTGGAAGCGCGAAGACGGCCGAAAGCTCGATCGGCGCTCGAACTCACCGGCACAGACAATCGCGGCGACGACGACGATGACCACCAACGACTTCTCTCTCTCTCTCTTCGTTTGATAGTAGGTGTTTTGTTTGGTTTGGGGGTGGTGGATGATGGTGTGTTTGTGGGTGGCTAGGGTTTGATTTGTGGTGGTTGATGGTGTGTTTGTATGGTGGTTTCCAGATTTAGGTTGAACAGATGAATTTAGGTTGAAGAGATTTGGGAATGGTTTGGAAGATGATGATTATGAATGGTGGAGTGTTTTATCTGATTTGGAAAGGTTTGATTATGAATGATTTGGTGTGATAAATTTTTTTTGTGAGGTAATAAATATATATAATATATATTGAACAAAGATTTTATTATTATTATTATTATTATTATTATTAAATAAAAAAAATAAAAAAGAGATATCTCCACTGTCTATCATTGAGATGTGTAAGTTCCTCATATTTTGATTGGCTTATTTCGTTGACAAACCACATTGAGGATTATTCGTTGTAAGAGTAATTTAGGCTTCTTGAGTGTGATCAAGCTTCAAGGACATCATCTCTCTCAAAGAGCACTTCAAAGGTATCTCACTAGTTTAACTTTCTTTGAAGAGATCTAGTTGCACACACTCACTTGCATGCATTATGTTCCTATCTTCATGTAATTGAATGATGTATTGTATGCCTCTTTTCACACTCCACACTTGCACATTTTGCACATCTCTTAGTGTGTTGAGTTTGCCCAGAAAAGAGAATTTCTTCTCTTAGCGTGGCCTATACCGCTTGGCAAGACATGCTTGCACCGCGGCATACAGAGCGGTATACCTCAGCAGAGTCATGCTTCATGTACCGCTTCCTGTACTCTTGCACGCAAAGCGACCCAAGTCGCGGTGTTGTCCAGTAAGCCTCTGTTGCCCATACCGCGGCCTGTGCACCTGCATGCACAGCGCCCTGCACCGCGTTGTTGTCCAGACGGTGCACTGCTGTGTGTACCGCGGTCTGGACACTTGCCTGCGATGCTGTCCATCTAGCGGTATTGACGGGATTTTGTGCCCTAAGTTCAAAACGACGCTGTTTCAACTAGGGCTCCCTTATATATGCTCTATCTTCTTCCTTGCTCGTTTTTATGAGTTCAAGAAGCCATTATTGAGAGGCCAATCTTCCCTTAGAGAGAGAAACTCCCAAGAACTCATCTTTACTCAACCAAACACAAATCCATGTGCATCTAACCTCTTCAAGCATTATCTCATCATGGATTCTTCTTGCTTTCATTGACTAGGTAACTTGAACATGCCCTAAATCTCTTTGTATTTATTTATGTTCTTGTTTGCCTAGGGTTAGCTCTTTTATGTGATTTTATTGCATATCTTTATGTTTATTGGCATTTATAACATGATTGAGTTGTTGTGTGTTGGTTGAGAGCCTTGTTCATTAATAGCTAGCATTTAGGACGATTTTACCATTCTAGCTAAATCTTCATGCATTTGCATTTAGATATTGATATCTAGGATTTGCATTTTATTGACATCTTTAAATCCTTAGATAAGCATTTATTGTTGCCTAGCATTAATTGCATGTTTGAATATCTTTTACATATTCACATAGGTTGTTTAACCTCTTCATTGATTGTTAAGCTTTGTGACTAAGTGAGTTAGTGCACAAGCTTGTGGTCAAGAATCACTATTAAAGGCCCGGTGGGTAGAGTGAAAGGGTTAGTGACCAAGTAGGTGTGACTTGAGGTCAACCTAGGTTGTAAACTTTCGTTCAAATAGTGGATTTGAGGACCGTATGTGGCTAGAAGGATAGCCCGTGAGTTTTGCCCAGTTGGAGGGTTTCTCACGTAAATCAATCCTTGTGTTTTTATTGTTTTCCGCATATTTATGTTGGATTGATTGATTGCTAATATGGAGTAGGATTATTAAAATTGATTAAGTCGAAAAGTTGGTAATAAATCAACTAAAACCTATTCACCCCCCCTCTAGGTTGTATTAGACACACTTTGTGTATTTTCAATTGGTATCAGAGCGGGTTCCTAGATACACTTAGGTGATCCTTGCTCGTTGTGTGTCTTGCATTTTGTTTGTGTTTGTTGCATCATAAACATTCATCTCATTCATACCCAAACACTATGAGTGGGAACGGAAGTGGGAATGAGGGAGCCTCTAGCACAAGACCCCCTTTGCTCACCGGAATAAACTATGCCTCTTGGAAAGGCAAGATGGAGTCTTACATTTGCCAAATAAATGACCGAGCATGGATGGCAATTGAAGATGGCTACACTCTTCCGGAAAAGACTCTTGAAGACGAAAGTGTAGTTCCCAAGCCAAAGTCGGAATGGTCAACTCAAGAGTTTGAAGCATCCAAGTGGAACAACAAGGCTATGCATGCTATTCTTTGTGCAATGGATGACAATCAATACAAATTGATCCAAACAACAAGAATTACAAAAGAGGCATGGGAGATTCTAGAGACGGCCCATGAGGGAACCGAGGTGGTCAAGGACTCCAAGCTTCAAGTCCTCCAAACACAATTCGAGCAAATTAGGATGGAGGAGGATGAGTGCTTCAACGACTTTCAAGTGAAGATGATGGACATAGTCAATCAAAGCCATCAACTTGGTGATCCCTATTCGGATAGGAGGATCAAGCAAAAAATTATGAGGTCGCTTCCAACAAGATTTGAGTCAAAAGTGACGGCTCTTGAGGAGAATAGTGACTACAAGAATATGAAGCCAAGTGAAGTTATTGGAAGGCTTCTAGCATATGAGTCTAGATGGACTCCCACACCTACACCTCAAAAGAAGCAAAAGAGCATTGCTCTGAAGACTTCTAAGGTTGAGAAGGAGGAAGAAGACTCGGATGAAGAAATGGCCCTTATGGTGAAAAGATTCAAGAAGTTCATCAATTTTGAGAAGAGGGGATTTGGATCCAAAGGAAAGGAAATAAAGAAGAAGACTCCTTTCAAGAAGTTTGAGTCAAGTGAAGACAAGCCCACAAGAAAAGGGATTCAATGCTTCGAATGTGGAGGTTTCGGACACATCTCCACGGATTGTGGAAATTTGAAAAATAAGAAGAAAAGAAAGGCCATGGCCACCACGTGGAGCGATGGTGATGACTTGGAAGAAGAAGGAGAATCCTCAGATGATGAGGATCATGTGGCAAACTTTATTGCCTTCGCATCTTCTCTCAAGAGTAAGGAAGCAATAGATGATGAAGAGGTAGAGAAACAAAGTGAAGATGACTCTAGCGATGGTGACTCTTCATCTCATTCAACAAATATGGATGTAGGAGGAATGGATCTTGAAGGCTTCATTGAGCATTTTCAAAGCTCAAGATTGAAGATGAAGAAAGAGATTCAAAGGCTAAAAGGAGAGAATCTTAAGCTATCCACCGAAGCTACTCACTTAAATAAAGAAGTGAAGATAGCCAAAAGGAATGAGGAATTGATGGAAAAGGAGCTTGAAGAAGCTAGAGAGATCATTGCTAAGATGACTTCAAGCACTAATAAACTTGACCACATGTTGGGAGTTGGCAAGAGGCCAAGTGATAAGAAAGGTCTTGGCTATGAAGATGACAAGGAGACCTAATCCTCAAGCAAGATTGTGTTTGTCAAGAGTTTGGATAACAAAAAGCTTCAACCCCCACAATATCCTAGGAAGAAGATCGAACTAGGAGAGTGCTCTAAAGAACCTCAAGTCAAGGTAGCACAAGGGAAACAAGCTCAAGCTCAATCAACAAGGGTGCATCAAGCAAGTTTCCCTCAACCGAAATACCATCAAGCCAAAAAGAAATTCATGCAAGGTCAACCAAGGAAGCAATTCACTCCAACTCAATAACAAAGAAGAAGAGAACCAATTCAACACCAAAGACAAGCTCAAATGCGTGGGAAATCCCCTTTGTACTCACAAGGGCATGGTATGTCTCCTTATTTTATTCCCACTTGTCACTTTTGTGGTGTTGATGGTCACATTAGACCTAATTGCTTCAAATACATTGAAATGTGTAGAATCAAGAGCATGATTGAAAGAAATAGAGCTAGAGCTAAAATGCATGTTCCTAGGAAATCTAGAGCAAATTTGCATGATCCTAGGAAATCTAGAGCCAATGTGACTAATACCACTAGGAATGAGAACATTACACCTAGGTGGATTAGAAGAGATAACTATTCTTGCTATGTGGCTCAAATTGCCTTGAAGGCAAATGCCTCTAACACTTGGTATTTGGATAGTGGGTGTTCTAGGCATATGACGGGGAACAAGAGCTTCTTTAAATCCCTTGTCTTGGAGGATGGAGGATTTGTCACCTTTGGTGATGGATCTAAAAAGAAAGTCATAGGGAAAGGAACCATTTCCATTCCCGATTTACCCTCCTTGTCCAATGCTTTACTTGTTGATGGCTTGCAAGCAAATCTTATAAGCATTTCTCATCTTAATGATGATGGACTCTCTGTATTGTTTAACAAAAATGATTGCTCTATTTTAATGCCAAATGGACAAACCTTGCTAAAAGGAAAGAGATCTAGTGACAATTGCTATTGTCTTGAAGCTAGTGCTATCTCTTGCAACATGTCCAAATGTGAGGAAATTGAGTTATGGCATCAAAGACTTGGCCACATGAACTATCGAGATTTGAGGATCTTAGATAAGTTCAAGGTTGTGCGTGGCCTCTCTAAGCTTGGGAAGAAAGTCGATGGCGTTTGTGGACCTTGTCAACAAGGGAAACAAACCAAAAGTATGCACAAGAAAAGCAAGTATCTCGCCACCAAGGAGCCATTAGAGCTTCTACATATGGACCTTATGGGTCCCATGCAAACCGAGAGTCTCGGCGACAAGAGATACATTTTTGTTTGTGTTGATGATTTCTCTAGATTTACATGGACATATTTTCTTAGAGAAAAATCTGAAACTTTTGAAAAATTTAAAATGCTTTGCACTAAAATTCAAAATGAAAAGAACTCACACATTAAAAGCATTAAAAGAATTAGGAGTGACCATGGGAGGGAATTTGAAAATGCTTGTTTTGAAAGCTATTGCAATAGCTTAGGCATTTCCCATGAGTTTTCGGCTCCTAGAACTCCTCAACAAAATGGGGTTGTTGAGAGGAAGAATATGGTCCTTCAAGAGATGGGCCGTGTGATGTTGCTTAGCAACAATGTCCCTAGGAACCTTTGGGCCGAGGCCGTCAATACGGCTTGCTACATAGGAAATAGAGTCTTCCTAAGGCCCGGTACTAGGCAAACCTCCTATGAACTATGGAAGGGTAGGAAGCCAAATATTAGCTACTTCCACTCATTTGGGAGCAAATGCTACATTCTAAATGACCGAGATCAACTTGGCAAGTTTGATGCCAAGAGTGATGAGGGGATTTTTATTGGCTATGCCCTTAATAGTAAGGCCTATAGAGTTTTCAATTTAAAAACTCGGAGTGTCATGGAATCATCTAATGTCGTCATAGATGATTGTAGGCCTAAGACTAGAGACCATGATGAGGAGGTCATTGTGCTTGATGATCCTTTCTTGGATAAGAATGGTGAGACTTCAATTGATGTGAAGTCAAGTCTTGATGAAGAGGTCATCCAACCTCTTGATAGAGATCCATCTTTGGACTCTAAAGAACCCGCTCCATGGGTTAGACATCTCCACAATAAGAATGACATTCTTGGAGATATGAATGAGGGTGTTAGGACTAGGCGTCAAATAGCTAATCAAATTAGCTATACTTGTTACACCTCGCAAATTGAACCCAAAAAGGTTGATGAAGCCTTGAATGATGAATTTTGGGTTCTTGCCATGCAAGAAGAGCTAAACCAATTTGAAAGAAATGAGGTTTGGACTCTTGTTCCTAGACCCAAGGATACTAATGTCATAGGCACCAAATGGGTATATAGGAACAAGTCGGATGAAAATGGCAACATTGTGCGCAACAAGGCTAGACTTGTAGCACAAGGATACTCTCAAATTGAGGGTATTGACTTTGAGGAGACTTTTGCTCCGGTTGCCCTTCTTGAGTCCATAAGGCTTCTTTTGTCCATATCATGTGTGCACAAGTTCAAATTGCATCAAATGGATGTTAAGAGTGCATTCCTCAATGGTTTCTTGCATGAGGAGGTGTTTGTTGAGCAACCCAAGGGGTTTGTGGATCCACACCACCCCAATCATGTCTATAGCCTCAAGAAGGCTTTATATGGGTTGAAACAAGCACCTAGGGCTTGGTATGAGCGCCTTACTCAATTTCTTGTTGACAATGACTACACTAGGGGTAGTGTTGACAAAACTTTATTCATCAAGAGGAACAAAGATGAGCTTTTCATAGCTCAAATTTATGTTGATGATATTGTGTTTGGCTCCACCAACAAATCCAAAGTCCAAAAATTTGTTGATGTCATGTCTCATGAGTTTGAGATGAGTCTTGTTGGGGAGCTTAATTACTTCCTAGGTTTGTAAATCAAGCAATTGCATGATGGGATTTTCATATCCCAAGCTAAGTATGCTAAAAACCTAGTGAAGAAATTTGGCCTTGAGAATGCCAAACATTGTGACACACCCATGAGTACCACCTTGAAACTAAGCAAGGATGCTAGTGGCAAGAGTGTGGAACAAATTTTTTATCGTGGCATGATTGGTAGCTTGCTTTACTTGACCGCAAGTAGCCCGATATAGCCTTCAGTGTGGGTGTGTGTTAGGTACCAAGCGGATCCCAAGGAATCCCATCTCTCCTCCGTGAAGAGAATCATTCGATATGTGAATGGGACATCCAACTATGGGATATGGTACTCTTTTGACACTAATGCTAGCTTAGTTGGCTTTAGTGATGCAGATTGGGCAGGAAATTGTGATGATAGGAAGAGTACATCGGGCGGTTGCTTCTTCCTAGGCAACAACTTGGTCTCATGGTTTTACAAAAAGCAAAATTCCATCTCTCTATCCACAGCTGAAGCGGAATACATAGCCGCCGGGAGTGCTTGCACACAACTCCTTTGGATGAAACAAATGCTTGTGGATTACGGCTTTGATCAAGGTATTCTTACCCTTTATTGTGATAACATGAGTGCAATTAACATTTCAAAGAATCCTGTTCAGCATTCTAGGACAAAGCATATAGACATTAGGCATCATTTCATTAGGGAACTAGTTGAAAATAAATGCATTGCACTTGAGCATGTGAGCACTAATGATCAACTAGCGGATTTATTTACAAAGCCCTTAGACTCAACTAGGTTCAAGTCACTTAGTAGGTCTATTGGGATTTGTCATATGCCTTGATGTGTTTTGGTGATTGACCCCTTATGGGGAACTCAAGCAAAGAGAGCAACCTTGCATGTTGGAATAAGCAAAAACTTGATCAACTTTATGCTTCTTTATTAATTGCGTGAGTATTCTTGGTTGTGCTTATATATATATATATATATATATATATATATATTCATATATGGCTTTTTATTTAATAAGTGTGCCTTGCTTGATTTGTAATCCATGTCACCTCTATGTTCAAAAATGCATTTTTGGACTAGGAGATTTTGATTGGGAAAGTACACTTGAATAACCCATAATTTAACTCCATGACATGAGAACTTTTAATGACATGCTTAAAATAATATGCATGAAATGTTTTTTGATTGCTCTTGTAAGGACCTCGATTTTATGATTGGCTTATTTCATGACAAACCACCACATTGGGGATGATTGTGTAATGGGTAGCTTAGGTCCGCATTGGCAAGCTTCCAAGCATCTCCATGACTTCAAGAGCAAAAAGTATATTCACTTGACTTTGTCTCTTGAAGAGTTTAGGTGCACACACACACTTCATGTATGTTTTGTTTATCTTGCATTTGTGTTCTTTATTGTTTGTATAAGTGTGCATCCTTTTCTAAAACACTCATTAGCTTACATTAGATATCATATCTTGCATTGTATCTGAGTTGATAACATGTTTGACATGTTAATTGTGCTTCATTGTGTGCATCTCACTTACTTCACACTTGCACAACATTCATGTAAGATCGACTTTTGTCTTGAGTGTTAAAAAGGGATTTTTCCCTTTGGCGCGGCCTAGACCGCTCGGCAGGCGTTGATTGCACCGCGGCGCACGGAGCGGTATTCTCCAGTGCGTCATGCGCGACGTGGACCGCGACCTGTGCACTTGCACGCACAGCGGTCCTAACCGCGGTGTTGTCCAGACCTTGCACTGCTGTATGTACCGCGGTCTGGACACTTACCTGTGCCGCGGTCTAGCAAGCGGTTTTGACGGGATTCTGGTTCCCAAGTTTAAAACGATGTAGTTTTAACTAGGGCTTCATATATATTCTTCCTCTTCTCTTCTTGGCCGACTAAGAGCTCAAAAATTCATATTTAGAGAGAGGTTAGAGCTCCTAGAGAGAGAAAGCTTCAAGAAAGCATCTTTGACTCTCCAAACCCAAAACCCATCTCCATATTGCATCATTCAACATCATTTGAGCATGGGTCTTCATTATTTCATGACTAGGTAAGCAAGAACTTCTTTAAATATCATTTATTGTTCTTCTTACTCTAGATTAGGTATTTATTGCATGATTAAATACCTAGACTCTACTTATTGCATATATTTATGAGTCTTTATAACATGATTGGGTTTGTTTGTGATAGCTTAATTGATTAGGTCATTTTTGCCTAAAAGGTAGGTTATAAATATTCATGTGTGATTAATTGATAACTAGGTTGAGAAATTGTGTTTTAATCAACTAGTTAATGTTCATGAATATTTGATTGTGTTTGTTTGTGATAGCTTGCATTATTAGGTCATATATGCCTAAATAGCTAATCCATAAATATTCATGTATGCTTAATTGATGATTAGGTTGACTTTGTGCATCTAGTCAAGTTTATGAATGTTTATGTGAATTTAATTGACAATTAGGTTGTTAGAATTTCTCTACAACTAATTGAGACCTCATGTGTGTACATGTAGGCATTATTTGATAACTAGGATGTTGTATTGCATTATCTACATCTAGTTAAGCATTGTATGTTTGGTCTAACATATATTGTGTTGAGCATTCATTGATTGTTCACTTAGACCCTATACTCTTCATTGAGTCAAAGTCTTGTGGCTTCGGGCTGAAGTTGCACAAGCATTGAAGTCTTGCAACCAAGTTGTGGTTGGCAAGCATCGGTCAAGAATTCACTGTAAAAGGCCTGCGGGTAGAGTAGGAGGTGCTCACGCCAATAGTAGTGTATCAGTGGATATCACTAGGGATAGAACCAAGAGTGGCGAGTGGTAGTGTCCATAGCCTGAGGTTATCTAGAGTGAGAGTCCGAGTATCACTTGAGGGTGTAACTTTTTACTCATATAGTGGATTTGAGGATCGTGTGTGGCTAGAAGGATAGCCCGTGGTTTTTCCCTTTGTTTAAGGGTTTCTACGTAAAAATCAAGTGTTATTTATTATTCCGCACTTTACACTTGATTTTGTATGTTTAATTTAATTGGGTTATTTGTTTAATATTGACTAATCGAAAAATTGGTAATAATCGATTAACAACCCATTCACCCCCCCCCCCCCCCCCCTTTAGGTTGTAGACACACGTTAAGAGTGTATTTTCAGCTCTAGCGCAAAATATGTGTGAAAGCAAATGAGAAGACTAAACCCAATAAGGATCTAGTATCCATGCAATAAACAAGGATGTCTCATCCAAATTTAGTCTTCTCTCTCTCTTTATTAGTTGAACAAGACTACTATCATACGGGTATCCCACCCGGAAAAATCAAAAAGGGTGCAAAAGTCACTCATGTCTTGTTTTGCTTATAAAGTTTGATATAGTTGCTCTTTAAATTGAAATTCTTTTTGAAAAAACTATATCTTGTTTGCTTATAACAAAAGGGTATAAATTGGTTTGAATTCTTTTGGAAACCCGTTTGATGTTTGCTTTGCCAAATACCATTTGCTTGAACCATGATGTTACATGTCTTACATCCAAAACAATTAAGTCACACATTTTCTTCTAAACAATAAAACCCTCAATGATTCTTTCTCAATTAATTGAGTTGCATAACGTTGTTGTATATGATTATGCACTTATCTTGCAAATAGCTCTCTTTGCTAAAGTGACCTAGTTGGGGAATACTCCTTTGCCTATCTCATGACAAAAAGGGGGAGTACTGTTGGTTTTATTTAAGGGGATTGCATATTTGGAGAGATTGTCCCGTTGAGGGGGAGTAACCTATATAGGGGGAGCATTTGCATGTTGCATGTTGAAGTTTTCTTTTATTATGCAAATTGCACTTATTTATCTATCTCTCTTGATCACCTCACATACACTTGTCTTGGAAAGTGTAGTCTCATTGTTTTGTAGGGATGGCTATTCTACAAGAGCTTGAAGTTTTGAAGACCTAGTATCTAGGTATCTTTTTGTAATGTAGAATATCTCTTTGTTGACCTTTAGTTTTTATTTTTTTTGTGAGGATGATTTGTGAGTGGTGGTTTTGTCACGAAATAGCCAAAGGAGGAGATTGTAAGTTCCTCATATTTTGATTGGCTTATTTCGTTGACAAACCACATTGGGGATTATTCGTTGTAAGGGTAATTTAGGCCTCTTGAGTGTGATCAAGCTTCAAGGACATCATCTCTCTCAAAGAGCACTTCAAAGGCATCTCACTAGTTTAACTTTCTTTGAAGAGATCTAGTTGCACACACTCACTTGCATGCATTATGTTCCTATCTTCATGTAATTGAATGATGTATTGTATGCCTCTTTTCACACTCCACACTTGCACATTTTGCACATCTCTTAGTGTGTTGAGTTTGCCCAGAAAAGAGAATTTCTTCTCTTAGCGCGGCCTATACCGCTTGGCAAGACATGCTTGCACCGCGGCATACAGAGCAGTATACCTCAGCAGAGTCATGCTTCATGTACCGCTTCCTGTACTCTTGCACGCAAAGCAACCCAAGTCGCGGTGTTATCCAGTAAGCCTCTGTTGCCCATACCGCGGCCTGTGCACCTACATGCACAGCGCCCTGCACCGCGTTGTTGTCCAGACGGTGCACTGCTGTGTGTACCGCGGTCTAGACACTTGCCTGCGACGCGGTCCATCTAGCGGTATTGACGGGATTTTGTGCCCTAAGTTCAAAACGACGCTGTTTCAACTAGGGCTCCCTTATATATGCTCTATCTTCTTCCTTGCTCGTTTTTATGAGTTCAAGACTCCATTATTGAGAGGCCAAGCTTCCCTTAGAGAGAGAAACTCCCAAGAACTCATCTTTACTCAACCAAACACAAATCCATGTGCATCTAACCTCTTCAAGCATTATCTCATCATGAATTCTTCTTGCTTTCATTGACTAGGTAACTTGAACATGCCCTAAATCTCTTTGTATTTATTTATGTTCTTGTTTGCCTAGGGTTAGCTCTTTTATGTGATTTTATTGCATATCTTTATGTTTATTGGCATTTATAACATGATTGAGTTGTTGTGTGTTGGTTGAGAGCCTTGTTCATTAATAGCTAGCATTTAGGACGATTTTACACTTCTAGCTAAATCTTCATGCATTTGCATTTAGATATTGATATCTAGGATTTGCATTTATTGACATCTTTAAATCCTTAGATAAGCATTTATTGTTGCCTAGCATTAATTGCATGTTTGAATATCTTTTACATATTCACATAGGTTGTTTAACCTCTTCATTGATTGTTAAGCTTTGTGACTAAGTGAGTTAGTGCACAAGCTTGTGGTCAAGAATCACTATTAAATGCCCGTTGGGTAGAGTGAAAGGGTTAGTGACCAAGTAGGTGTGACTTGAGGTCAACCTAGGTTGTAAACTTTCGTTTAAATAGTGGATTTGAGGACCGTATGTGGCTAGAAGGATAACCCGTGAGTTTTGCCCAGTTGGAGGGTTTCTCACGTAAATCAATCCTTGTGTTTTTATTGTTTTCCGAATATTTATGTTGGATTGATTGATTGCTAATATGGAGTAGGATTATTAAAATTGATTAAGTCGAAAAGTTGGTAATAAATCAACTAAAACCTATTCACCCCCCCTCTAGGTTGTATTAGACACACTTTGTGTATTTTCAAGATGGACGGTGGAGATCCATCTTTTTTTTTATTTTTTTTTATTTTAATTGTAAATTATCTTCTTTAGAATTTCGTATGGTCAATGACGTTTATGCCCTTCCCATTTAACGGTCAACGGTCCAAATGGATGGAAAAGGCAACAGAAGGGGCGTTTTTAACGTTTCTTTGATTTTAGGGGGGAAAACGGCCAATATGGCCAAACCCTATCCTTGTCTTAACAATAGGGCAAACGTCAGGGGGGAAATGATACTTTCCCTAAAATCTATTGTCCAAATATTTGGTTATTCAAATAAGAGTGGTGTTATTGGCACACCTCCTGCTGATTTATTTATGCCCCACTTTTTAAAATTTTGATTTTACTAAAGAAAATCAAAAGTTTCTACTAATTTTTTTGATTTATTTCCAAAAGTATCATTTTTACTTATTTTTCAAACTTAATACATTTCATATCTGATCTATTTATCTCTGATATCTGTATACGTCTTTCTTACCTCCATCGATTTATTATTATTTTTTTCTTATTTTTTTTTAGTTTTATTTTCTTCTTATTTCATGGTGGAAAAGAAAAAAAATAAAAAAAGAGTCTTCCATAATATTCTGTATGTGTTTAAGAAGCAAATTTTAGGGTTTAAGAGTTAAAGATTTTTTTTTTCAAAAAATCTCTCTATCTCTAATCTCTATATACGTCTCTATCACCTCCATTGATTGTTTTTTTTTCTTCTTATTTCTATTTTTTTCTAGTTTTTTTTCTTCTTCTTATTTCATGGTGGAAAATAATTAAAAAAAAACCTCTTCCATAATATTCAATATGTGTGTAAAAGGTTAATTTTATGGTTTAAGAGTTAAATATTTTTTTTCTTCAAGAAACGAATTACTGGGTTTTTTTTTTCAGAAAAAGAATATGAGATTTTAATAAATTTACTTTGTTGAAGAATTTTTTTCCTTCACTTGTATATCTTTTTAAGTAATTTTGATAAAGGCAAAAAAAAGAGAAAAGAATACTATATATCAAAAAACAAATGGGGCATAAATAGACTGATAGAGGGTATGCCAATAACACCACTCTTCAAATAAAGTCTTGAGGTTAACTATAATCAGTAATTAATAAATAAGTAGTGTTAACTTGTGCCTTAGGGGCATATGTTAATAACACATATCAATAACTGTATTTATTGTCTTGTTACAATAAATGCAGTGACTTTTTTTTATTTTATATCAATAAAGTAGTTATTATCATGTGCCCTTAGATTGTGTTTGGTACGTAGGACATGATGGGACGACATGAGACAATTTCCTCTTATTCAACGTTTGATGCGTCTTTAACATGAGACATGACGCGACAAGGTGGGATAAAAAACACCAAATTTTGTCCCACCCAAGACCCTAGGACAATTTATCCCATGCCATGGGATAAATGTCAAAAAGACAAATTTAACCTTTAAATTTTTAAAAAATTACAAACATGTCAATTATATTATATATATTATATTACATTATGTTGTTATTGGTTAATTGCATCAATGCCCTCTGAATTATATACGAAGTAGCAATATGCCTCCTTAACTTTTTTTTACAGTAAACCCCTCGAACTTTTATTTATTGGCATAAGCTGACAGAACAGTAAAGGAACTTCATTTCCGTCCATTTTTTTGTCAAGTGCTCTTCACGTGGGTTCGTACCAAGGGGCAAATTTGGAATACCATAAAGGTTTAATTGCACCAATGCCCCTTGAATTATATGCGAGGTAGCAATGTGCCCCCTAAACGTTTTTTTACAGTAAACCCCTTGAACTTTCATTTATTGCTAGAAGCTGACGGAATAGTAACAGAACTTCATTTCCATCCATTTTTTTTGTCACGTGCTCATCACGTGAGTTTATACCAAGGAGCAAATCTGGAATAACATAAAAAATTTATCTGTAATATATTTCCCATTTTAAAATCCCATTTTCCAAACCTTCTTCTTCCTCTTCGTATTTTGGCAGTTGTCTTTTTTTTATATAATATTTTTAAAAAAATTAAATTTAAATGTGGAGATCCAATCTCCACCTAGTAAAAAAAGTAAAATGAAAAAATTAAACCCAGATCTGGTGACCACCCAAATCGAAATCACAAACATCATTTTCATCATCACCAACTCAAACCCTAACCACCGTTGCCGAAATTGAATTCAATACAAAACCTACAACTTTTTTATACAATCAAACACCCACTTCAACATACACTGGATCCAACTTCAAAAAATCAACACAAAAAAACCATTCATATAATTCCAAAAAACAATAATAATAACAATTGAATTAAAAACAAATGGATCTTGACAGATCTTTCATTTATCTTCTACTTACGTTTTGGATCCATCGGTGAATCGCCTCTATCCATCGATGAATCACTGAGTTTTGGGTCTTCATGGGTCGAATCATCAAATTTCTGGGTTGTTGAAGAAACGGATGGTAGATCCTTGGATTTTTTATTTTGGATTTGGGGTTGGATATGTCTTTTTCGATCTTGATCACATCAAATAGGTTTGGGATGAGATTTCTAGCAGAGATTCATGGAAGAAGTGGCTGGGTTATGGAAGAATGAGATGGGTGGGATGGGATTTCGAACTGGGTTTCTGTCATTACGATTGATTTAATGTTGAAGGTCTTTTCATTTTGATTAAAACCCAAGAGAGAGAGAGAGAGAGAGAGAGAGAGAGAGAGAGAGAGAGAGAGCGAGAGAAAGAGGTAGAAATTGAGAGAGTGATGATTCGGGTAAGAAAAGAGAGAAGAAGATCAAGTCTGTAGAGATGAAGATGGAGATGAATTTTCGCAAATGGAAAGGAGATGCGATTTCAGCATTTCACAAATGGAGAAGAAGATGGAATCTGGCTTGTTTGGATGATTGGATCTAGAAATTATTTTTTGATTTTTTTGTTTTAATATAATAATTTTTGTTAATATAATAATCTTTATAAAAAAAATTAGAATTTTATTCCAATTTTGCCCTTACACGTGCAAGGCACGTGACGAGAAGATGAACAGAAAGTGGGTTCCGTCTATTATTGCCAATTTTCGATAGTTGAATGGGTTTACTGCCCAAAAAAAAAGTTAATGTTATTTTAATTAAAAAATAGGTTATTTTCTTTTTAAAGTAGAGTAAATAATTAAAATGGTATAAAAAAATTTAATTAAAGAATTTTTTTAAAGAAAAATTAATTAAAGAATTAATGTTATTTTCTTTTTAAAGTAGAGTAAATAATTTTTCTTTTCTTTTTCTTCATTTTATAATAACAATCATTTCTCACCACTCTTCAAATTTACTCAAATTTGACTCAATCTTTTTATCAACATCCAACAATTAATCTTCAAATTATATATGTTTGGGTGAATATTATAGCTTTAAATATTTATTTTGTTTTAAAATTTTAGGGTTGTTATAATTTTTACTTAATGAGATTTTAGGAGTAATCCAATTTTAAATTTACAAAGTAATGACATTGTTTTATGAATTTCATTAAAATTTTTAGAACATTATATTAGTATATTAGAATGAATCAAACTAATATAATAATGTAAGAACATTGTATATTTAAATTTATTTATTTTTCAGCAATGAAAATTATCAGAACATCATTTCGCATTAAGATGGAAAATGAATTTTTAACAAATTTCATACATGTCTATATTGAAAGAGAGATTATCGTTGTCATTAATAAAATAAATCGTAGGATACAATTTAATTAGTGTTCGTATATGTATTTTTTATTTCTCTTATAATTTGTTTTGGCTTTTTAAAAATAAAATAAAATTCGATAACGTATTTATTTAGAATGTGTATTTTACGGAACATCTAATTATGTCCTTCTAACCAAGTGATGTTAATGTTCATTAAAAAAAAATTTCTAGCCTACATTGGTTTTCAATCCTGGTTACGTCCCTGATTGTATATGTAATAATATTTAATACATTATATAAATTAATATATTAATATATAATATATATAATATTTTATATATTATTATAATATATATATATTAATTATAATATTAAATATATACATATATTATTGTCTGAATGCTTTGAGTTTGAGTTGAAAGTAAATTATTATATATATATATATACACACACATTATAAGAGGGGCACTCTAGTCATTTGAATCCCTTGTCTCGTTCTGTTTCAGCCATATGAAACGCATAACAATACATTTAACCGTTCCGTCCCAGACATTCCGAACACAATACAGAACAACTGTCATATCATGTCATCTCCCGTCCCTTCCTGTCCCGTCCCGTCCCCGTACCAAACGCACCATTAGAGCGCTGTAATAAATTAATCACTAATCGTGGGAACGATAGTCTATTTACTTTTAAACTATTTATCTGATTCGTACACTTGCTAAATCTGCAGCAAATTTCTCTCCTCTTTGTTTAATCTGCCCAAATGTAGAGCTATATACCCATCCTGCGATGGTAAATTGCGTGTGATTAAAATTATTCAGGCATCAAATTGAGATAAGTTACAAAGTGGATTCAGAGCAATGTATCCAAAAATAATATGCTTTATATATATATATATATAAAATTGGGGTGTTAATAATTTAAGAGAATTTATAAATAAAATATATTAAAATAAATATATTCATTTGGTAATTATTGACAATAGGATGTGTGCTGATATTAATAGTTCAATTTTTAAATTTTAGACGTGTGTACTTATACAATATGTGTGTAATTCATATTTATAGGTGGCGATATCGGTACCTATTTGCAAATTATGTGAGATTAGTTATAAAAAAAATGATTGGATCAGAAGTTATAACAAAAATGGTTGGATTAGTTGTTATTTATTAGTATTTAAAATTAGTTATTAATTTGAATGAGTAAAATGAAAGAAATTAAATAATACTAATAAAAAGGATTGTATTGCCCAAAATAACAACATAAACAACAACCAGATCATTTCATCAAACAAAAACAAGGACAAAGTCATCGTCACATCAAGTTAATGAAAATGATACACCGTCCAATGTCCAATGTTGTTGGGTGGTAAAAGATGTTCATTCGGGTGACAATGACATATTTTAAATCATCAGAGGCAATTCTAGAATTCTTGTGGAAGTGCATCCGTAACTATATATGCAATTCTACAAAAGCACTCCAACCTTTTGATCATGGCCTCAATTTGCGGAAGATGAATCCCAGCAGATGCCAATGCACTTTCACAATCAGAAGATTCATGAGAATTGGCAAGATCAGCATCATAGTTTGCAGTCTCAGGATCTTCATCAACTTCCTTGGAGGACATACTGAACTGTCCAACTGCCATATCATACCAATTAACACATATATCAAATAGTTCACTTAATTCAGGTTGAGTAATTTTGGTTTTCAGCAAAACCCTCAGTTTTTCACTAGCGACTTGTGTATCCTCCACTGCCAAGTTAAGAGCAGCTTTCGCCAAATCTAAGGGACTTGATGCTGAAGCTGTTTCCGGATTGGACTCCAGAATTTCCATGCATAATGTGTACAACTCATCACAGGTTTTGTTACATGTACTTTCAACCAAATTGTTGGATAGCGATGTTGGGGTCGGAGCTGGAGCTGGTGCCGGTGAAGCCGAATATAGAGAGAGGGACAAGAAAAGTGCCATAAGCATCATCCAATCATTCAAGAAGAAGCCATTGTTCCTTGTGTTTGTTTGCATTTACATTGATACACTAATAGTGTATATATATATATATATATATATATATATATATATATATATATATATATAGTAATTTTCCTGTCAGTACGCACATATAGAATTATATAAGGATATTGAATGTAAGCCACTCATTTATAAAAGAGTTTTGATAAGTGCATACATACCAAGTCAAAATATGTAAAATGAGTGGCTCACATTCAATGTCCTTATATAATTCTATCAGTGCGCACTTATGTGAAAATTATTGTAAATATATATATATATATCAGTATTTTTCTCCTCAGTGCTCACTGATATAACTTATATCAGTATGTTGCATGTAGACCACTGATTATGAAGAAGTTTTGACAAGTGCATACTTTGAGTCAAAATATGTAAATCTAAAGGTCCACATCCAACATGCTGATGAAGTTATATCAATGCGTGCTGATTTGAAAATTTCTGATATATATATATGTGTGTGTGTATGTGTGTTTGAAGCTAACCTAATTAACAAAAAACTGTAGTGAAAAGTTAAAAAAGTAACTAATGAATAACAAAACTCTCATCCACCACAAAACCCCCTTAAAAATTAAGGGGTTGTTTGTTTTCTTGTTTTAAATATTAAAAGACTTTATTTTAAATAACTAAAGTAATATCATTTAATATTTAAGATACTCTTATTTGTTTGTTTTTTATTTGAGAGTATTCTACTTAAATATTAAGTGGTTTTGATTTTACTATTTTATCCCTATTTTAACACATCATTTAACTTTTAAGATACTTTATTTTTATTTTTTAATGTATTTTCATTTTTTGATAAATATTTATTCCCTTTAAAAAAATATATTTATTTTTATATAAAAAACTTAATTGTTTTCATTTAACAATATAAATATTTTATTTTTAAATAAAAGCAAACTATCATCAGTCCATCACGACCAAACAATCAACCCTTCATCGCCGCCAGCGCGAACCAAAATCTGCCGCTATCACCGTTGCAAGTCACCCATCACGGCCTATCTAGAAAGATTCGCCAGTCATCGATCACCAAACCCCCGCAATCGAAGACGCCGATTTGTTCACCTAGTCGCTAACGAAATCCGAGAAGATTCGATTTTTTCGTCGCTGCCTCCACATCCACAGCTTCCTCTTCCACTGCCGCGCCAATCCAGAGCCGAGCTCACCAAATCCTTCTCCCGTCAGTTATGGGGCATCGCCTCCTTCTTCGCTCCTCCTCCACATAGGTTAGGTTAGTGTTGGGTTAGGCTCCTCTTATGTCAATTTAGGGTAAAGTTAGTGTAGGGTTAGGGTTAGGGTTATGGTTGTTTAGGAAATCAAGGATTTTTTTTATTTAAGGTTACTTTTAGTAATAAACAATTGTTCAAGGTTAATTGTGGAAGTAACTATGAAAGTATTAGTTATGATTTA
This sequence comes from Dipteronia sinensis, assembly GCA_033220585.1. Taxonomy (NCBI): domain Eukaryota; kingdom Viridiplantae; phylum Streptophyta; class Magnoliopsida; order Sapindales; family Sapindaceae; genus Dipteronia; species Dipteronia sinensis. The sequence goes on along the minus strand of CM065636.1, from coordinate 68,249,844 downwards.
TTACATAAGTGAAAAACCAAAATTTTTTATTTTTTCTATCAGATATATATATATATATATATATCTTAAAATAAGATATAAATTGAAAAAACAAACAAATCTATTTCCTTTTATTTAGGTGATAAGAGTTAATAAGACTTATAATGAAAAAAAAAACAAACAACCCCTAACTAATTGGCGTTTAGACTTCAGCGTAGCATGATCTCATTTTCCAAAATATATCATGAATTGAAGACCCTCAAAAATTCAAAATCAAACCATGCATGCAGTTACCTCACCTCGAAAATATCTCATGGTTAACTAATGGAGAGAAAGTTCAGCTCCCTATGAGTTGCTGGCCTTCAAATTTCTAAGTACTTTCTTATTTATACACCTGATCGGTACATTTATGTACCTATTTTAGTCTCACTAATACTAACTTTTATGCTCGGTTTCGAGCGTTTTTGTGTATATAATATGTGTCTGAGCCTTGTGTAGGTTCATTTTCTCATAAGTTAAGTGTTTGAGTTTAAAGTGAATGTTTGAAGGCAAATAGGAGAAAAAGTAGCTGATTTAGGAAAGTTTCAAGGAATCTGAGACTTCGAACTCGCAGATAGGGGTGGGCGCGGTTCGGTTCAGTTCGGTTTTGGCCAAAACCGTATTGAACCGTTATATTTTCGGTTTTTGAAAACTTGAATCGGTTTGAACCGTATTGGACCACAAAACCGAATTGAACCAAACACCTTTATCTCGGTTCGGTTCGGTTCGGTTCGGTTCAATTCGGTTTTGGGTCTATTGGGCATATTGGGCTTTGAGGTTTTTTTTTACATATTTTTTCAATTTTTGTATCTTTTAACAACCCTATTTTTGTATTTATACCTTTGGCCTTTGGGCAATTGACTTTGGGGTATTTTTTTTTAACAATCTCTTACATTCAAAACATATCTAAATAGACCATATTACTATTTAACTAATCAAAATTTAGTCCAATTCAATCATAAGTACATGTTCAATAGTTACAATTCTACCAAATTCAGTCCATATATTACATAGAATGATAGAAGTCTAAAATAAAATAAGATCATACATAAATAATCCAACATACAATCCAAAATAAAAATTGTATTTTTTTTTTGTATTTATAGTTCGGTTCGTCGGTTCGGTTCGATTTTGGAAGGTCCAAAACCGAAACCGAACCATATTCTATGCGGTTCATTCGGTTCGAACCGAATTGAACCGAACTCAACCTTAAAACCAAACCAAACACCATATTTCGGTTCGGTTTGGGTCGGTTTGGTTCGGTTCAATGAACCGTGCCCACCCCTACTCGCAGATCCAAGTTGCAGATGTAGTCCAGAGAAGACTGCTACTTTAGACTGTGACATTAGCATGAATATCCATGTCGCAGATGTAGTCCTGATGAGATTGCGACTTCAAACTGCGACATTAGCAAAAAGATTCAAGTCGCATATGTTTTTCCAGAGGAAACTGCTACTTCAAGCTGCGAGATTCAATTTGCAGAAACACTCCAGAGGAGACTGCCAAGTCAAACTACGACCACATGTCAGCAGAAATAGATCTGCTACTTCAGACGTCAAGTTCCAACTCACAGATCAAAGTCGCAAAAGTAAATCCAAAACCTTCTACAATCTAGATCTGCGAGTTCCAACCAGCAGAAAGAAATCTGCTAGATGAATCTGTGAGTTCCAACTAGCAGATTTGTGTCGACATACTTTATCCACTTGCAGATCAAGTGATTTTTAAAGGCAAACTTGATTTTCACACCCAATTGGTGCCCTAGACTTAAAACACTATAAATACCCCACCTTGTTGGTCTTTAAACATATCTCTCATATATCCAATCTTAGATAGACACCAACACCTTCTCTTGTTCTTCAACACCACAAGAGAGAGAGAGAGAGAGAGAGAGAGAGAGTAAGAAGCTTCAAAGGCTTCCATGGAGGTTTCCTCCATGAATGTCTCACCTCTAAACTTCTTCCATCCATCTTTGAAGTAGATCCAATGAGAAAGGAGAGCAAAACGAAATAGAGATCTTGGTTATCTCTAAACTCTTCTCTTTGTTTTATTTTTTGTTTCTTTGATGTGTAATCCCCATCAAGGAATATTTGTAAACCAACACTTGAGCTTGTTATATATGGTATTTACTTAGATTCGACATGGATCTTGACTCTATTCTTTGAGCTTATTGCTATATCTCTCTTTTCTTGACATGTACGTTGGTGAATGAATAGAAATTGATATGTTTGCATAAGTGAGACTTTAGATTAAAACAATGATGTAGTGTAACTTATTATAAACAAATGATGTAGTGTAAAAGTAGAGTCTCACTCTTGTTTGAATGTTGGTGACGAAGGGGAATCGATATGTATGGATTGATTCGAGTGAAAGAGCACATCCGTGTTCCGGTTGATTAACTGTGAATGGATCTTTCTTGTTAACTCTTGAATAGAGGGAACTTGATTTATGCATGCTTATGCTAGATTAGGTTATTTGGTGTATTGTTCTTGTGCTTAATGGGTCTAGACCTAGACACAATTGCTCATTACATGCCTTTGGTTGAGTGATGAGAATTGATTTCGGTATTCCTTAATCAACAAATGATTCGTAATAATAGATGATTTGGTTTCGGAATCCTTAATCAAGAGAACTAGCCCTTGAATCCGTGTTGAATGGTGCTTGAATGTTTATAATCAACATGACTAGCTTGTGTGTTTGGTGAACTTATGTACCTATTGTAACCACTATCTTGCATCTCTCCAAGCCACATTTATTTTCGTAGCTAGGGTGTTTTGCCTTTTGGAGTAGACTAATTTATATTGCTCTGTAGTTTAATTGCTTTGCCTCTTTTAATTGCTTTGTAGTGTAATCGATTTCCATGTAGTTAGATTTAGAAAGGCAAGCACCCGCTTACATTTCTTCCTTATTGTAATTTAATTTAGTTTAGTTTATTCACACCTCACACACCATCCGCATTATGCATACACTTCACACACACACCATTCTCACCCATTCTATGTTCTATTTACCCCGCTTTCAATAACGCTTTAGCTAGAGACAGTTAGACGGATACCACCTCTCTGTGGGAATGACCCTTGCTTACATGTTATACTAGTCCTTTGACTCGTTGCATTTGTGAGGTAAATTAAATTAGAAATATCTTTTTGGTAGGCACAATGACAGCCTGGTCAAAAAAATGGCTTCTCTGCCGGGGAGGTGGCTTATTCGTTAAATTGTCTCTAGTTTTGGTTGATAATAATGTAGTTGTGATGTTTGTTCTATTGTTTTCATTTTTGTTTAAAGCAGATGCATTTGATATTGTTTGAGTTGTTTGTGCTAGGAAAGAAAATTTTTAGGTCGGATGGACAACACAACTCATGGACCACGTAACAACTCCACCAAGTAAAATGACAACGCGTGACGACTTAATTGGTTTGAAAACCAAGGACGCGGGATGAACCGCGAAGTAGCGAAAAGAAGAAGAGAAGCCGAGCGTAGCCACATGAGGTAATCCTTACACTTGCTTCCCAAACATAAATCTCTCCAATAGATTCCTCCATGTTTGTAGTTGAATACGATTGTGATGAAATTTAGTTTTTGTGCTTCAAGTATAGTGGAATGCATTTCTTGATCTTAATTGATATGCTTGTGGATATAGTTGTTAATTATGGTGGAAACCGCCTAGTGCTTCAAGGATATAAATGCATTGCTTATTGTTGTGATTTTTTATTTTTGTTTAGGACTAAGAGTGCGGAATGTATTGTGCTTAGATCTTAGGATTTGCTTTGTTTTATTTTATTTGTTAGTTTTTTGTGAATTGTTTTGTTGCCCTTATTTTCAAATCAACTTGCATTGTCCAATTTTGTTTTAGTGGAGATGGTTCCACGGAGCAACATTGAGGACAATGTTAGGTTTAGGTTTGGGGGTGTGGACAACTTCGTTGTGTTTTGTGTCATTTTTATAGTTTTATTTTTTCTAAAATCTCTACAAAATTTGGTGAAAATTGAAATTTTTGGAATTGAAGTCCATTTTGGTTGAGATAATATCTTTGCTTTCCAATAGAGACATGTCATGTATGCTTTTAGCTTTATGTTTTGACTAGCATTCATGCAATCTATAATTGTTGCATCACTTAAATTTACGTGTACAATGTCAATCTTTTGATATTGAGGTAGATAAGACTCTATGCTTGTTTAGCTTAGGATAATAGTGGAGACTATCCTTGTTAGATTTTGTGCTTTGACGTTCATTTTAGAGGGAATATTTCGTTTCTAAACTTAAACACTTATCTTGTTCTTCAATTTATAAATTGATCTCTATAGGTTTTGCATTGGATATTAAAGAACAATCATTTTATGATATCACATGTTTTGCTTTACTTTTTCGTTGGTTGATCCTTGAGAAGTGATGCTAGGCAATGTGTGCTTTAACTACTATATGGCTTAAACACTGCTCTTACCCTATGTGTGTGCTCCAATTGCCCATTTGAAACCAAACACATAGCTTTTTCTTTCATTACCCTCACTTCCAAAGAACCAAGCATATATAATGAAACCGTACCTAATTAGCTTGGACCATATGGTGATATAGATGGTAGAGTATTGTGGTGTGTTGTTATTACTACAAAGTTTGGGAAGAAACCAATGCATTTCTTGGGATAAAATGTAAAATGTAATTGCAAGTACTAAGGCATGAATGAAAAGCATTAAAGTTTATATGTGTATAGTCATTCAAAAGTAAGAAAGAAAAAAAAAATGAATATCTACACAAAAGAAAAATAAAATGAGTATAAAAAAGAAAACAAAAGAGAAGCCTAAATGCATACTTGTAATAGATTGAGTTGAGGATGTAGAGATTGCATTGTAGATGGTCAGCAGTCCTGTGATACAATCTACTGTTGGGATGTCGATATTGCGCTGTGTATGGTTAGCAATCCCATGATATGGTCATAGGTATTTCGCTTTCCATTTTCCCATTCTTTCTTAGCCTACACCCATGGCCCCATTATAACCTATGAAAGACCTAGCGGATCTCTTGTAATGCTTGCTTAATTGTAAAGTTGCATGTGCTCTATCTATGTTCTTAATGTTTAATTCGTTCATGAGATCTTTTGCACTTATATGAGCCGTCTTTCTAATTATATGTATATGCGAATACATTTAGTTTCCATGTACCTAAACTCCATATTCGCATATGTTGATGAGTGTTAACGCCTAGGTTCTTAGAGAAAATATGAGTGTAATCCGGTGAGAATTATAAGCCGAGGCGAATTCGATCTTAGGCATTCGAGCTTAGTTGTTGAGTAAACCAAAAACATCTTTAGTATTAGTATACATGCATTGTGTGATGTATTGATTTAAACGGCATATTATTAGTCTTAATATAGAGATTTTAGCATGCATGTAGTTTTTGCTTGGTATGTTTAAGGTGGCATCTCAATGTTTTGTTTTGTAGAGTTGCGTTTGTAGGTACCGTATTGGTAAACCCTCAGGAGACTATAACTCCTCCTACTAGGGACACCTAGAGGTTTCAAAGGCTTGTGGAACATGCTAAGTGCCATCGTTTCTCCCACGAAAGTGGACTAATTAGTTTTTACTTGTTTATTGCTTTTTATGTCTTTTAGATTTCTTATTTGTTGTTTTTTCGTTTTTAGTTTTACTCGAGGATGAGCAAATGTTAAGTTTGGGGGTATTTGATCGGTACATTTATACACCTATTTTAGTCTCCATATTCCTAACTTTTATGCTCGGTTTCGAGCGTTTTTGTGTATATAATATGTGTTTGAGCCTTATGTAAGTTCATTTTCCCCTAAGCTAGGTGTTTGAGCTTAAAGTGAAGGTTTGAAGGCAACGAGGAGAAATATGAGCTCATTTAGGAAAGTTTCAAGGAATCTGCGACTTCGAACTCGCAGATCCAAGTCGTAGATGTAGTCCAGAGAAGACTGCTACTTCAGATTGCGACATCAACACGAATATCCAAGTCGCAGATTTAGTCCAGATAAGATTGCGACTTCAAACTACGACATCAGCAAGAAGATTCAAGTCGTAGATGTTTTTCCAGAGGAAACTGCTGCTTCAAGCTGTGAGATTTAACTCGCATATCCAACTAGCAGAAACACTCCAGAGGAGACTGCCAAGTCAGACTACGACCACATATCAACAGAAACAGATCTGCTACTTCAGACTGCGAGTTCCAACTCGCAGATCAAAGTAGCAAAAGTAAATCCAAAACAATCTACCATCTAGATCTGCGAGTTCCAACTAGCAAAAAGAAATCTGCTAGATGAATCTGTGAGTTCCAACTCACAGATTTGTGTCGGCATACCTTATCTACTTGCAGTTCACGTGATTTTTAAGGGCAAACTTGACTTTTCACACCCAATTGGTGCCCTATCCTTAAAACACTATAAATACCCCATCTTGTTGGCCTTTAAACATATCTCTCATATATCCAATCTTAGATAGACACCAACACATTCTCTTGTTCTTCAACACCACACAAGAGATAGATAAGCTTCAAAGGCTTCCATGGAGGTTTTCCTCCATGGATGTCCACCACCACCACCTCTAAATTTCTTCCATCCATCTTTGAAGTAGATCTAAGAAAAAAGGAGAGCAAAACGAAATAGAGATCATGGTTATCTCTATACTCTTCTCTTTGTTTTATTTTCTATTTCTTTGATGTGTAATCCCCATTAGGGAATATTTGTAAATCAACACTTGAACTTGTTATATATGGTATTTACTTAGATTCGACATGGATCTTGACACTATTCTTTGAGCTTATTGCTATATCTCTCTTTTCTTGACATGTATGTTGGTGAATGAGTAGAAATTGATATGTTTGCATAAGTGAGACTTTAGATTAAAACAATGATGTAGTGTAACTTATTATAAACAAATAATGTAGTGTAAAAGTAGAGTCTCACTCTTGTTTGAATGTTGGTGACGAAGGGGAATCGATATGTATGGATTGATTCGAGTGAAAGAGCACATCTGTGTTCCGGTTGATTAACTGTGAATGGATCTTTCTTGTTAACTCTTGAATAGAGGGAACTTGATTTATGCATGCTTATGCTAGATTAGGTTATTTGGTGTATTGTTCTTGTGCTTAATGGGTCTAGACCTAGACACAATTGCTCATTACATGCCTTTGGTTGAGTGATAAGAATCGATTTCGGTATTCCTTAATCAACAAATGATTCGTAATAATAGATGATTTGGTTTCGGAATCCTTAATCAAGAGAACTAGCCCTTGAATCCGTGTTGAATGGTGCTTGAATGTTTATAATCAACATGACTAGCTTGTGTGTTTGGTGAACTTATGTACCTATTGTAACCACTATCTTCCATCTCTCAAAGCCACATTTATTTTCGTAGCTAGGGTGTTTTGCCTTTTGGAGTAGACTAATTTATATTGCTCTGTAGTTTAATTGCTTTGCCTCTTTTAATTGCTTTGTAGTGTAATTGATTTCCATGTAGTTAGATTTAGAAAGGCAAGTACCCGGTTACATTTCTTCCTTAGTGTAATTTGATTTAGTTTAGTTTATTCACACCTCACACACCATCCGCATTATGCATACACTTCACACACACCATTCTCACCCCTTCCATGTTCTATTTACCTCGCTTTCAATAACGCTTTAGCTAGAGACAGTTAGACGGGTACCACCTCTCTGTGGGAACGACCCTTACTTACATGCTATACTAGTCCTTTGACTCGTTGCATTTGTGAGGTAGATTAAATTAGAAATATCTTTTTGGTAGGCATAACAACGGCCAGGTCAAAAAATGCATATTTGATATTTCATTACTATTATAAACATACAGTCATTTTCCTGTCAGTGCACACTGATAGAATTATATAAGGACATTGAATGTGAACCACTAATTTATAAAAGAGTTCTGACAAGTGCATACATACCAAGTCAAAATATGTAAAACGAGTGGCTCACATTCAATGTCCTTAAATAATTCCATCAGTGCGCACTTATGTGAAAATTTTCATATAAACATATATCTCTTAATAAATTGACTAATTATGACAAAATGAAGACTAGAAATGCTGTTCAATTTGAGAAGAAATGACATGTTCCAAGTTCTTGTTGTAGTCTTGTAAACTGTTAGTGAGCTGCATGTTGTGCCTTTTTTTTAGGGAGCCCGGTAGCTAGAGGCGGCTCAACCACTATGGAGTTAGGCGATCTGCCTAAGGTAAGACCTTATCTTTTTTATGGGTAGATAAATCTTGAAAGCCCCCTTAAATTTAGAAGTGAAACATACAAGGCTTCCTAAAGTTAAGTAACAATTATTTTTTAATACATTTTAATTTCTTGTATAAATCAACAACTTAATATTTATTTGAATAAATAATTTATAATTTACAAGGTAATTGTTTCCTAGTTTAAAAAAAAAAAACCCTCTAAATACTTTCCTATTTTTTTAAGAAAAACACTTTTTAATATTGATTTAATAATAAAGTAAAAAAAAAAACTCATTTAGTGATTACTTTCCTAATTCCAAAACTCGTTTTGAAATATGTCACTCACTTCCGCAACTGGTTTGAAGAATCATTCCTTTCGAGGTATTATTATTGTTATAAAATTTTCTAAATTGGTTGTTCTATTTATAATTTGATATTTATTTTGATTTTGTTCATTATTAAATTTATTTGAGTGCTTGCTATTGATTTCAATATATAAATATGTCGGATAGAAAATTCGAGTATGAATACGAAAAACCAGTGATGCAAAAGTCCCCGACTAGGCGACGCCTAGTCGGTAGTCTGCAGTCCACCACCCTGATTTCCCTGAAATTGGCATGACTCGGTGGAAATCAGCCAAGTTGGACCTAGTCCCCGACTAGTCGCCCTAGTCGGCGATTAGGCTGCTTAGTTGGTCAAACCAATGCTGACTGACTTGTTTCTATTTTTTTTAATTCGAAATCCCCAAAAACGTTGTAGTTTTGGGGGTTTCTATTTTAAAAAAAGGTCCAAAATAACGAAAAATCCTTCGACAAAACAACCGACTTTGACAAAGGTCACAAAACACAACTCTCTCTTCTCGATTTCTCTCTTCTTTCGTCGTTCCTTCTCCACCGTTCGTGGCCTTCATCTCCCGCTTGTCGTCAGCTTATGGTTACAGCTCTTTCTTGTGTTCTTCACTTTTGGTCGTCTTCAATTTGTGACGTGAGTTACAAATTTTCAAATTTTAGGGTTTGAATAATTGAATTTTAATAAAATTTAGGGTTTAGGTTTATTACTTTTAACTTTTAACTTTTAAGGTTTAAATTAGTTCTTATAAACCTAAATTTTAGGGTTTGAATTTAGGTTTAAATTTAATTTAGGGTTTGAATTTAATTTTAATGACTATTTAGTTATATAGTTTGAATTATAATAGATTGAATTAATTATTTAATTGATATTTGATTATTTGGGAATGATAGTTTGAATGTTAGATTGTTAGATTGTAATTTGTGTTAATAGCCAAAATTGGCTAAGGACCAAAGGGAAATTTACCACTTCCCAGACCTGGTTCCATACCTGAAAGTTTCACCTGAAGACCTCTATATCCAGAGCCAAGCTACGATACCACCCCAGGCACAAGGGCGGGCTCCAGAAACATCTAGGATAAAGCCCGGACCCGAGAGCTTCCACCAGGAGACCTCTCTATCCAGGGGCCGAACTGCAATACCACCCTAGGAACAAGGGCGGGCTCCGAAAACATCGGGGATAGAGCCCGGAATGATCAGACTTAGCCCGCATCATCAAAACTAGAAGCTCCCCGAAGTCAAGGTCATCTCGTGAATGCTCAAGAAACTCGTCGGTACCTCGATTGACACAGAAGAATGTCCCTAGAAGGCCGCGAGGTCAGTCGAAGCCACACCTAGCTTCAAATAGGTCAGTCGAGGCCATATCTAGCTTCAAAAAGGTCAGTCGAGGCCACATCTAGCTTCGAAAAGGTTAGTCGAGGCCACATCTAGCTTCGAAAAAGTCAAGAGAAGCCAGATCTAGCTCCAAGCTGGATGAAACTTCTCAGACATCAAGGTCGAAGTACTAAACAACCTCCCTGGTTGATGCATCACACCATATCGTCATGTCCCACGACTTCTATAAGGATCATACTGAAAGGATACGAGGAATGCATTAAATCATACCTGGAAGCGTTATCTACATACAGAACAAGTAATGAAATCCAAAAAGGAAACAAACTGATCTCTACCACGATACTCTCAATTCGGGCGTCAATCTAAAAGTCAAATGATATTAACGCAAGAAATCCCGCCCGATAAGGAAGAGACTGAGACAATCACTGAGACAATCAAGGGAGAATCAGTCTGTTGACCTACAAACCATGTATAAATAGAAAAGAAAAGAAATGAAAAAGAGGAGACTACTATTCGACAGACATACGACTAGCAATCGACCATTCACCAAAGAGAGTTGAGAGAAAAGAGAGAATAATCTTTGTATTCGTGTACCATGCATGCTAAATAAAAACGTTCTTGTTTATTTGTCACTATATAAACCACTGTCACATATATAAAGAATTTTGGCCACCACCTACGTGGTAGTGGTCTCGAGGGCGTTAACAGAGATTTCTCATCCCGAGTAAAATTTTCGTCAATACTTTCTGGCGCCGTCTGTAGGGAAAAAAATCCTACACCCAACTAACCAATCGTTTGTATTTATATTTTCATTGTTTTATAGGAACTATGAGGCTCCGCTCCTCCTAAGGCCAACACAGAGTCCCAGAGCAATCTCCGGCGAGGCCAACCTGAAAGGCTCTAGGAAGGGGGAGAAAGTCTGGATATAGTAGTCAAGCTCCGATCCAGACAACCAATACACGGACTGCTGGCCACCCCATAATGAGCCAGGCAGCGCTCGACCAATAAGCGACGGCTTTCGTAGAATCCATCCGCGTCCGCCTCCTCGCTGAAGGCATCACAGTCCAACCGACCCACCTGAATGATCAGGGAGAGCCGAGCAGGCTCGGAGCTAGACCACCTGCTTTCGATCGCCTAGGCCCTCCTCCTCATGAGCCGGCTCGAGATAGATCATGGCCCCAACGTTTGATCCTGGATAGGCTGGGACCCATGCCCCCAGTTCCTAAAAGATTTTCACAATATCAACCCCTGCTAATTAAGTCTGCCGCGGATGTTTTTACCCGGAAGCCGCGAGGGCTATCTCATCCAACTACATCTAGGAGAACTACCCGGGCCCTAGAGGAGGAAAGTAGACAAACTCCCCGAATGGATCATGTCCAGGAGGAGGACCGGATAAAAATTGCCAGTTCATCAGAAAGGTTCGACAGTGAGGAATCTGAGGCTAACTCGAAGAGACCTGGAAATAAGCGATTGAGGGATCAGCTGGCAAAGCTACAAAAAGAGGTCCAGTAGATAAGGAAGGGAAAGAGTAAGGAGGACAAAAAGAATCCCCTGAGCGAGATGAACGCTCCCTTCACTAGGAGGATCCGGGAAGCAGAGCTCCCCCCAAAATTCAAAATGCCAGCAGATAAGTTCTCTGGAACGGAAGATCCTCTAAGCCATTTAGAGAGCTTCGTTCAATAGATGGAGGTCCAGAACACTACCAGAGCAGCTATGTGCAGAATGTTTCCAACAACCTTGACCGACTATGCGAAAACCTGGTTCAGGAAACTGTCCGTTGGTAGCGTGGATTCTTTCACAAAATTGTCAACCGATTTTTGCTCACAATTCCAGGGAGTTAAACCTCGCCCGAAAGATCCCATACACCTCCAATATGTGATCCAGGAATGGAGTGAAACTCTTCGATCATACGTGGAGCGGTTTCACAAGGAAATCATACAGATGGGAGTTTTCACTGAAAAAGAAACCCTCGCCAACTTCAGACGAAACCTCTGGGCAGGAAAGCTTTTCCGTTCTTTTGCCAAAAGACCTCCCGAGACTTACCAGGAGGCCTATGACCGGGCTCTTGAGCAGGTCAAGATCGACGAACAACTCAAGGTCAAGATAGAACATGGCGACATGAGAACGGCAAAACGCTTGAAGAAAGAAGCCCCCAAATTTGAGCCGGTGCAGAGAGCTCAGAATAAACCTCACAACAGGTCGACCTATCGCCCCCCTGCTCCTCCGCATAGGCAAGAAAGATATCCAGCGAAACGAACCCCTACCCGGGCTTCGCCGCCTCCCAGGACCGTGGCTCCAGTAATGCAAGGGGAAAAAGGGTTTGACCACTATACCCCATTGAATGCATCCAGGGAAACGGTCTACCTTGCCATATGGGATAAAGGGTTGCTCCAAAAGCCCGCTCCCATGAAAGCCCCAGCTGACAGGAGAAACCGATACAAGTACTGCGACTTTCACGAAGACGTGGGCCACAACACTTCGGAGTGCTATAACTTGCGCAACCAGATTGAGGCCCTGATAAGGGGAGGATGCCTGATTGAATTTTTACAACAGGTCAGAGATAATATCAGAACTGGAAGAGAGGTACAAGCTGAAATCCGTGAGGACGCAGGAGCAGGCTGACTTAATGCAACAGATCCAGGTGATACACACTATCAGCGGAGGTCCTACATTGGCAGGTGTTTCCAATAACTCCCGGAAAAACCACGCAAGAAAGGTTCCCCACCTTGGAGAGAGCCGGGGGATCTTCGAAGTCAGCCAGAGCCCGACAGAGCCCGCCCAGTCAGCTCAGATCGTGTTCACCGAAGCAGATGTCTTCAACACTGTGCAATCTCATGATGATCCTATGGTCATCACGATACAGATCGCCAACTGTCTGGTCCTTCGCGTGCTCGTGGATACAGGAAGTAGTGTAGGTATCTTCTTCAAAGATACCCTGGAAAAACTGAACCTGAAGCGACATTGCTACAACAACTGTACCACTCCACTTTACGGTTTCACTGGGGACTCGATCATACCAGTGGGGTCAATGATCCTCCCAGTAATCATCGGGGTCACCCCGCTCCAACAGAACGTAATGACCGACTTTATCGTGGTGGACACCCTATCGGCCTACAACGCCATCTTAGGGAGACCTTTCCTGTCCACCTTGAAGGGAGTCTTGTCTATATACCACAACGTTTTGAAATTCCCGGTTGGAACCAAGGTAGGAGAGGTACGCGGAGACCAGCAGGTAGCCAGGAAATGCTACGCAGTATCTACCAATCCTACAGCCCTAGCAAAGCAGTGTGTACAGGTGACAGTAATCCAGGAAGACATGGATACATCCCGGATAATCCAGGAGGAGAAGGAGCCCGCAGAACATCCCGGGCATCCGGAGGATGAACCTATCATGCCCTACGAGGAAGAAAGGGGTAAGGAATGGGCCAGTGGACAGCCCTTGGATAAGCTAGAAGAGATATCTGTCAGGACTGACGATCCCTCCAAGGTCGTCAAGGTCGGAGCCGCCCTTGATCCAGAAGTAAAAAGAGGACTGATTGATCTTCTTAGGGAATTCATCGACATCTTCGCCTGGAACCATAATGAAATGCCTGGAATCCCGGCATCGTTGGCCACCCACCGGCTAGCAGTAGATCCAACAGTCAAGCCCGTCAAGCAGAAGAGGCGTCATTTCAACACTGATAGGAACGCGGCGGTGCAGGAAGAGGTTGATAAATTGATCAAAGCGGGGTTCGTCAGAGAGGTACGTTACCCCGAATGGATCGCCAACGTAGTCATAGTCACGAAGGCGAATGGAAAATGGCGTATGTGTGTCGACTACACCGACCTCAACCGGGCTTGTCCGAAAGACAGTTTTCCTTTGCCAAAGATCGACCAGCTGGTTGACTCCACATCCGGAAATAAACTTTTGAGTTTTATGGATGCATTCTCATGATACAACCAAATTAAAATGCATCTAGCTGACCAAGATAAGACCATTTTCATTACTGGGCAGGGCTTATACTGCTACAAGGTGATACCGTTTGGTTTGAAGAATGCAGGGGCCACATACCAGCGACTGGTTAACAAATTGTTCAAGCCCGAGATAGGAAGGACGATGGAAGTATATATCGACGACATGATCATGAAATCCCTAACCACAAAGGGACATCAAGAAGACCTTTGCAAAACCTTCCTCATACTGAGGGAAAACCAGATGCGATTGAACCCGTCCAAATGTGCTTTTGGGGTAACGGCAGGAAAGTTTTTGGGCTTCATGGTTCATGAGAGAGGTATCGAAGCTAACCCAGAAAAAATCAAAGCTATCCTGGACTTGGAATCCCCGACCTCGCTCAAGCAAGTACAGATTCTGACTGGACGGGTGGCAGCACTCAACAGGTTTATCTCTCGCTCCACCGATAAATGCCTCCCTTTCTTCAAGGCCATCACACAAGGAAAGAACATGAAATGGAGCCAGGAAAGCGAGCAGGCGTTTCAAGCTTTGAGGGAATACCTAACAAGCCCCCTTTTGTTAGTCAAGCCGGTTCTCGGAGATGAGCTGCAGATTTACCTGGCTGTATCAGAAACTGCAGTAAGCGGGCTTTGGCCAAGGATTGTAGCGACGGTTTTCAAAGACCCATGTACTATGTGAGTCATGCCTTGACCAAATCAGAAAGGAACTACGTTCTCCTGGAAAAGCTCGCTTATACTCTGGTGATCTCAGCGAGGAAACTTCGTCCCTATTTTCAAGCTCACACAATAGCAGTGGTGACAGACCAACCCCTCCTTCAATTCTTGCAAAGACCAGATGTGTCAGGAAGGTTAGTTTTATGGGCACTAGAGCTCACTCAGTTCGACTTAAAGTATAAGCCCCGGACTACGATTAAGGCACAGGCTTTAGCTGACTTCGTGGTAGAATTCTCAGCGATCCCATATCCAGTTGATCCCTCAGTATCAAACGAGGTCCCTGAGAAGATATCCGAGGTCGAAAATTGGCCGGAGGGCTGCAAGCTATGGATCCTCTTTTCAGATGGAGCATCCGGACGAGCTGGGGGAGGAGCTGGCATAGTTTTGATAGATCCGGAGGAGACTGAATTCTGTCACTGTTTCAGATTCGAGTTTAAAGCTACCAACAACGAAGCGGAATATGAAGCCCTCCTAGTCGGGATGAAGGTAGCCATCGAGCTAAAGGCCGACTACCTGCAGGTCAAGAGCGATTCGTTGCTTGTCGTAAACCAGGTGACTGGGGTCTACCAAGCAAAGGGAGATAATATGGTTGCCTACTTAAATCTAGCTCAGTTGCTGAAAAGCAAATTTAAGGGACTCAAGATCGATCAAGTGCCTCGACACCAAAACCATCGCGCAGATGTTCTAGCTAAAATAGCGGCGAACGGAGGCCAATCCCTACCAAGGGGAATTCCCCTCCAAGTAATCACCCAGCCAAGCATAGCCACAAATGGAGAAATTTGTTCCCTGGATCGCCTACCTTGCTGGATGGACCCAATTGTCACCTATCTCCTTGAAGGAGAGCTTCCTGAAGAGCCCGACCAAGCCCGAAGAGTTAAGAGACTCTCAGTTCAATACTGTATGGTGGACGGATACCTCTACAGGAGGGCAGATCCCTCCCCCTACTTAGGTGCTTGCATCCCGATGAAGCTAAGTGGGCATTGAGAGAGGTCCATTCTAGGGACTGTGGGAACCATATAGGTGGGGAAGCTCTAGCCTATCAGGTGCTTCGTATGGGGTACTACTGGCAGACCATCCATCAAGATGTAAAGAGTTTTGTGCAATCCTGTGAACCTTGTCAAAGAACCTCAAACTTGAGCCACCAGCCACCCGAGCGACTGTTGTCCCTCAGCTCACCTTACCCCTTTGCCATGTGGGGAATCGACCTAATTGGGCCACTTCCTACCACTCATGGACAGATGAAACATGCTATCGTGGCTATTGACTACTTCACAAGATAGGTCGAGGCAGGGCCTCTAGCTCGAATATCAGAAAAGAATACAACCAAGTTCATCAAGACTAACGTGGTATGCAGGTTCGGGACCCCTCTCATCATTGTAGCCGACCTAGGAAAGCAATTCGACAACGCTCGATTCAAAGACTTCTGCAAGGGATTGGGGATCGACCTTAGGCTCGCTTCAGTGGCTCATCCCCAGACTAACGGGCTGGTGGAATCCACCAACAAGACAATCAAGAAACTTCTGAAGAAGAAGCTTCAGTAGAGGAAAGGTAAATGGGCCGAAGAGCTACCAGAAGTCCTTTGGGCATACCGGACTATAAAAAGAATAGCTACTGGAGAAACGCCTTACTCCCTGGCCTTCAGGGTTGAAGCAGTCCTCCCTATCGAGCGTAAATTGACCTCGTTCAGGGTACAACACTTTGAGCCCAAAAGTAACGAAGTCAAGCTCCGGGCTAGTCTAGACCTCTTAGAAGAAAAGCAAGACCGGGTAGCAGAGAAAGTAGCAATCTACCAGAGCAGGATCGCTAGATACTTCAACCAAAAGGTTAGAGCCCGAAAATTCAAGGAAGGGGATCTGGTACTTAGGAAAGTAACACTGAATACTAGGAAAAGGTCGGATGGAGTCTTAAGTCCAAATTGGGAAGGGCCATATTTGATAAAGCTAGTTGTTCGCAATGGAGCTTATAAACTCAGAGACATGGATGGACGACCCATCAACCACACTTAGAATGCAGACCATTTGAAGAAATTCTACCCTTGAAAGGAGTTCTCAAGCAGACTACCCCTACTTAGTTTTCATTACAGGTCCTAATAAAGATATACTACATCCCAATCATCAATAAAGTTATTTTCCAGATCTCGAGACCAGGAAATAGCTCGATAGCCCTCTTGATGCCTTGGTCGGGCTACCACCCCCAAGAAGGATCTGAGTGTAAGAGCATAGTTGCCTTCCAGATCTCGAGACCAGGAAATAGCTCGATAGCCCTCATGATGCCTTGGTCGGGCTACCACCCCCAAGAAGGATCTGAGTGTAAGAGCATAGTTGCCTTCCAGATCTCGAGACCAAGAAATAGCTCGATAGCCCTCATGATGCCTTAGTCGGGCTACCACCCCCAAGAAGGACCTGAGTATAAAGGCATAGTTGCCCGCCAGATCTCAAAGACTAGGAAATAGCTAAGTAGCATTCCTAATGTCTTGGTTGGGTTATCGCCCCATATATATAATGTTTGCTTTCGTGTGCAGGATCAAAATCATCATAATTGCCTACACGAATCTTAATTGATGCTACCGATGCTACTCTGAATACCATTCAAGACCAGAAGCAGAATAAAGTTCTCAAAAAGGCGCGTTAATTTATCATTAAGGGCAAGGGGAGCCTATCCCCCGATAAGGCTACATCCAAAATGGGGAGCCCAACCCCCGAATTCGGGCAACAAAAAGAAGAAGGAAAAATAAAAAAACTAACAATGGCAAAGCAGGGTGCCCACCCCCTTTTCCGGGCAATCAGAAACAAGTCATCCACTTCAAGCTTTAGGGCTATCATGGCTCCCCTCCGCTGGCCCTCTTCCTTCCTGCTGATCCTCAGCATCAACCCCTCAACATGTAGCTGTCCATCTGGGTTATCCTCGCCAACCGCTCCTCCGTTTAGAGGCTCTATCGAATGATCAGCTGGATCTTCCTCCAAAACTTCATTGATTACAGCCATAACTTTAGGAGGAATAGCCGCGTCGAGAAGAGCAGCCAAGGGCCCCATCTGGCTCTTGTCGACCTCCATCTCTGTTAAAGCTGGATCATCAGATGGGCTCCTAACCTCTTCACCAGCTCCCGATTGGTCCTCCTCGGATCGAGAGGATATCACTTTACTGGACGATTCCCCAGGACCTGAGGGGATAACGGAAGGAAGATGGAAGGAGGGATCTAACTGAGTGAGCTACATCCCAGTTCCTGCCGGGCTAGAAGGGACCACCTTGTCGCCTTCAGGACGAGATAACTCAGCAGCTTTGAGCATTATTTCCTATCTGTCCCAGCCCGTAATAGACGACAAATCAAAAGGAGGAGGAAGAGCTTCCGCGGCCTGAAAGGAAGCATAAAAATACCCATCGCTGAAGGAGGTCTCCGCATCAGCTTGCAGCTTGGCCACCTGAGTAATCAGAGACCGGTTCTCAAGGTCTAGCTTCTTAGCCTCAGATCTCCAGGAGTCTCGTTGCCTAGCCCGCCGGAGAGATTGAAGACGCTCCTGATCGAAAGATTGCTTCATCCTCTCATGATCGCAGCGAAGCTCAGCCATCTCGAGCTCAATTTTGCCCTGGCTGGAAGTCACCTCTTCCACTAGAGACCGAGCCTACTTGAGCAGTTCCCCGGCCTTCTCGGCTTCAGCTTCGGCTTTTGCAGCTCGATCACGGAGAAGGGCTACCTGCTGGCCCATCGCGACATTGACCTTAAAGGCCTAAAAATATAAAACCCGAGTTAGAAACTGAACGAGTTAACAAAAAAAAAAGGGGCGTGAAGGAAATACAATTACCTCAGCCAAGGTAGCAGACCCATTGGTTATAAGGACGTCCACAGGCATAGAAGCCATCTGGGAGATCCCGCCACCTGGACAGGACGCTATGAATTGCTCCAGGACCTCATCCTGCCCTGTCGAGCTCGACCAAGGCCAGGAACGGTTGGAAGGAGCCTTCGCGACACCTTTCCCAGGAGCGACATCTTTCCCAGAAACCTCTGAGGCTTTTGTTGTCGGAAGCGCAGCTGAATCAGATGTTTGAGTCGAAGGGATAGCGACGTTAGCAGCCATGGTCGAGGGGGCAGAAACAGCCGGGCCAACCACCTGGGGAGCTTTACCCAAAGCCCGAAAAGCCCGCGAGGCTAGAGTGGCCATCTTAGACCCAGCCGGAGAGACAGAAGAAGCCAAGGCAGGCTCGACCCCAGGAGAGGGAAGAGAAGCTCCACCTTGAGGAGAGCGTGAGACGTGTCGGGTGGCTGGCTCTACGACAAAGACTGTGAATAAACAGATAAAAAAATTGTTAGAACCAAGCTAAGTAATAAGAAGAAGCGACACAAGGATACTTACGAGGAATAGCGTCTGAAATCAGTAGATATTTGTTCACCCTACGAGGGTCAAAAGCTTCAGCGGTAGGGAACTTCAGATTTAGGTAATTCTGGGCTAGAATAGCCTTTAAGACGGTTTCGGACTCGGCAGGCAGGGAGTCCCGGTCCCAGGAAGGCTTGTCACTGAAAGCCGTAGAAACCTCGAATTCATGCCCTCCGATGAAAATCGAGCTCCCCCAGTCATCCCCCGCTAGGATCCATTCTTCTTTCCATACGGGATTCTTCTTCGAAGCACCAGGAACGATGAAATTGAGCTTATTCTTGGCCTTGGCGTAGAATTGACCCCGAGGAGCCCCAGATAAGCTCCCAATCTGAAAAAGATAAGCCAGCTCCTTTGCACCTGGCTCCCTCGTCACTTTACTCATCTGGCATTGTTCCCTCCATAACACAAGGAAACCGATCAAATGCCTCCAAAAGCCCGGCGTTAACTGAAGGGGAGCGAGCTAGATGGCGTTTAGAGCCCGCCGAAGGGTCGGATGGAGGGGAAGCCTGACCCCTTTCTCAAGAGCGGCCACATGGATCGGAAGCACACCTTTAGGGGGGTTGAAAAACTCGAAGTTCTTGGGAGGCACCGAGATGGATACACTGTCGGGGATGCCAAACTTTGACCTCAAGCGGTCGATCGACACCGGGTCAACGGTGGAATCTGGGATAACCCGGAAATCATAGGGAGGGAGCCTCTCCCCAAGGGGACCAGGAGCCGAGACCCGACGCTCCCCCGCAGCGCCACCGGTAGTTTCTTTGTCGAAATCATCATCAATAATATCTAAAGAGTGGTCGGGATGATTGGAGAACCCAGTCCCGATAGATACATTCCTACTGGATCGTCGACGTTGTGATGTGGGCGGGGAATCATCACCGTCAGAACTCCTCCTAGCCCGCTTCCCCAGACTAAGACTAACGACCTCCTCGCCGTTGAATATGGAATCACTTGAATCACGACTGTTTTTCGACATTATAGAGAACGAAGAATGAAGAAAGAATAGAAGATGAAGAATGAAGAAAGAAGCAAGCTTGGAGAAAAAACTGTGGAAATATTTCTCAACAAAAGGCCCTTTTAGCTCGAGAAGATGTGAGGAAGATGAGGAGGAGAACAGACATATATATAGGCAGGAGGGCAACAGTTCAAGTTACCAGGATACTCGTTTGGTAACGGTAAAAAATCGACTCGGTAACGTAACCGGATTAAACTCGAAAGCGGGCTAATCATCTCATGCCACATCATTTACGCAGTTAAAAGGAAGATCTCCCCAAGATCCTAGTAACGGTAAAAAATCTCGGGGATTACCATAACGTGATCAGATTAATTCGAAGATAAAATAGTCGGTTCACAACACGTCACTCAAATGAAGAAATTTCCCAAAATTTCGGTAACGGTAAAAAGAGCAAGATTTCCCAAATAAAGTGAGAATCTGACCTCAACCCCAAGCTCGACGTCTGGTGTTCAAGTCAGAGGGGACTTCTGTTAATAGCCAAAATTGGCTAAGGACCAAAGGGAAATTTTCCACTTCCCAGACCTGGTTCCATACCCAAAAGTTTCACCTGAAGACCTCTATATCCAGAGCCAAGCTACGATACCACCCCAGGCACAAGGGCGGGCTCCAGAAACATCTAGGATAAAGCCTGGACCCTAGAGCTTCTACCAGGAGACCTCTCTATCTAGGGCCGAACTGTAATACCACCCCAGGAACAAGGGGGGGCTCCGGAAACATCCGGGATAGAGCCCGGAATGATCGGACTTAGCCCTCATCATCAAAACTAGAAGCTCCCCGAAGTCAAGGTCATCTCGTGAATGCTCAAGAAACTCGTCGGTACCTCGATTGACACAGAAGAATGTCCCTAGAAGGCCGTGTGGTCAGTCGAAGCCACACCTAGCTTCAAAAAGGTCAGTCGAGGCCATATCTAGCTTCAAAAAGGTCAGTCGAGGCCACATCTAGCTTTGAAAAAGTCAAGAGATGCCAGATCTGGCTCCAAGATGGATGAAACTTCTCAGACATCAAGGTCGAAATACTAAACAACCTCTCTGGTTGATGCATCACACCATACCGTCATGTCCCGCGACTTCTATAAGGATCATACTGAAAGGATACGAGGAATGCATTAAATCATAACTGGAAGCGTTATCTACATACAGAACAAGTAATGAAATCCAAAAAGGAAACAAACTGATCTCCACCACGATACTCTCAATTCGGGCGTCAATCTAAAAGTCAAATGATACTAACGCAAGAAATCCCGCCCGATAAGGAAGAGACTGAGACAATCACTGAGACAATCAAGGGAGAATCAGTCTGTTGACCTACAAACCATGTATAAATCGAAAAGAAAAGAAATGAAAAAGAGGAGACTACTATTCGACAGGCATACGACTAGCAATCGACCATTCACCAAAGAGAGTTGAGAGAAAAGAGAGAATAATCTTTGTATTCGTGTACCATGCATGCTAAATAAAAAAGTTCTTGTTTATTTGTCACATATATAAAGAATTTTGGCCACCACCTACGTGGTAGTGGTCTCGAGGGCGTTAACAGAGATTTCTCATCCCGAGCAAAATTTCTGTTAACAATTTGTAATATTGATAGACTTAGAAGTCAGATACATAGTTAGACTTAGACGGTAAACACTTTCACACTTAGTTTAGACTTTAGATTGTTTAGTGTTTACTTGTTTAGTAACTATGTGTTTCGAATATGTTCTGAAACGAAAATCAGATGATATTGATATTGAATCTGTTCTGAAACGAAAATCGGGTGATATTGATATTGGATATGAGTTTGTGTAGTTGATTGATCCCACCAATTTTGATAAAGTCAAGTGCAAATTGTGTTTAAAGACATTTGGAGGGGGAGTATAACAATATATTGCCCATATATATGGAAATGTGGCTAAGTGTTCAAGGTCAACGAAAGAGGATCAAATTAGATATAAAAAAGCCATCAAAGATGGAATAAATAAGAAGAAAAATAAGCATAATAAAGAACAAGAGATAAGAACAGAAGTTGATATCATTGAGATTGGGGAAGAAGAAGAAATTAAAGGGTTATGGTCAAGGAAACCAAGCTTTTTTAGCCTTATGAATAAATTTGTATCGAAAATCGACCCTGAATATTTGATGAGTGCCAGTAAATCTCTTTGCCAACAGAATATTAATGATGCACTCTTTAAGTAGAGAACACAAGTTGTGCATAGATATGTGTCTAGGTAGGTGTATGAAGCGGGCATTTCTTTCAATGTTATTCATAACAATAGCTTCAGAGCAATGATGAATGCAATTGGTCCATTTGGACCGGGATATAAAGAGCCAAGTCAATACCAATTAAGTGAACCGTTGTTGAAGAAAGAGGTTTCCAATACCAACGAGGCCTTAAAAATGAGGAGCATTATGAACTTATGTGTGAATTGCATGGAAGGTACCACTTTTCTTTGTTCCAAGGAAAGCGGTGATGAGGCATATACCAAGGAAATGTTTCAATATGCGAACAAATGCATTGAACAAGTTGGGCCAACAAATGTTATTCAAGTAGTGACTGACAATGCCTCAAACAGTAGGCCACACAAAGATGTTGAAGAAGGTGAGGCCTAACATATCTTGGTCATCATGTGCTACTTACACTATCAACCTCATGCTTGAAGGTATTGGCAAATTCTCAAGGTTTAGAAAAATCATTGATCATACCAAAACTTTCACGATCGTTATTTATTCACATCACAAAACTTTGTGGATGATGAGGTTCTTCACAAAAAAGAATGACATAGTGAGGCCAAAAGTCACTAGGTTTGCCTCGGCTTTCCTAACATTATAAAGTTTGGTGGAGAAAAATGATAGCTTAAGGGCAATGTTTACTATCACGGAATGAGATCAGTACAAACGGTCAAAGACTGCTAAGGGGAAGGTGGCCTACTCTACCGTGTTGAACATCAATTTTTGAAATGAGGTGAAAATGTGCTTGAATGTATTTCTCCTTTGGTGAAGGTGTTGGAACCCCGTTCACTGGTAACGCAGCGGAAATAGGTTTTAAAATTTTTATACATATCATAAACGATCTGGAACCAGTGAACTTAGGATCGCAATTCTTTTTCCGGAACTAATACATATAATATGTAAATACAGGAAATTGTAATCAATATATATATAAAAAAAAATTTAGAACCTTACCAACGTTTGGAGGCTCCTTCACTTCACGATATGCTCCTGCTCTGTACCACTGATCTTCCTAGCTATTCCCGGAACTGGTAACTGCGTGTGGGCGCGTCACGTACTCAGGAACTTAGGAGGATGTAAAGAAACGAAGAAGAAACTTTTTCTTCCAAGAGAATACACAAACTAGAACAATTCTAGTTGTTTAAAAGAAAAAAAAAATATTAAATTTATTTTTCTTTTCTTCAATAGTACCCGTACTATTTGCTTCTTCTTTTTGTCTCACGCACAGCAGCTTTTTTTTTTTCATTTTGTCTCACGCACACATTGATTTTGTTTCTCTTTTTGTCTCACGCACATCAACTTTTTTTTTTCTTTTTGTCTCACGCACACATTGATTTTGTTTCTCTTTTTGTCTCACGCACACATTGATGCGTTTTTTATTTTTTTTTTATTAACGCATAATCAGTTTGTATCATATACAAACACTTGTGTATATCCTTTGTGTGCTGTATTTTTGTTATTAATATATATCATATATATATTATTATAACTAAAACTCTTTAATTGATATCTCTTTAGATTTTAAAAGATAATTAAATATTTATTTTGAATTTAAACATTTTAAATTCAATTTCAAATATTTAATTTAATAAAATAAAATAATCATATTATCTTATTCTATTTAAAATCAAATATCAACTAACATCCTCCATTTAGTGATTAATAACAAAAATAAATAATCTTATTATTTAATTTATTTAATCTATTTAATCACCATTATTCATTAATTAAATAATCTCATTATTCAATTATTTCCCGAATAAATACGTGTCACTTTCGTAACACAATTAATTGGACAATCGAATTAATTAACCGTGACCCTTGTTACCTAAATCGATTGGGCTAGCAAGGGGACCTAATGGACCTGCAGTATTTTGATCTCCAATAATCCTCGGAATTATTAATTAAACTCTTTAATTAATATTCCTTGATTATTAACTCCGGTGTTATTCCACTAAAAACATGAAGCTGCACTCTCTCAACTGTAGACGTTTTTACACAGACCGATACAACTCGGTGTCCATCGATATAGCTATTACACATGGTGTGATCCTCCATAGTAGTTCAAAATTAAAGCTGGGTCATAATGTCCGTTATACCCCTCTAATTACATATATCCTTTAAGTACCATTGATTCTCTAATGAACAATAAATCCTATTTCCTCACGGAATTAGGAGAGCACTCATATTGTCCAAGCCCCGAATCAACCCTTAAGGGAACTACCATCTACTTCTCACAAGAAGGAGTGGATTCCACTATTGTGTACATACCTTCCCAGCCACAAGCCAAACCGCAATCCTAACATACGGAGTATATTGATCAGGAACTGCATCTGACCTCACCCATGGTATATCAAAGACCACGATCTAACCTGAAGGAGTCGATAAGATGCTCAGGATTAAGATCACCTACATATAGCCATCATTAGTTGATATATATGAATCTCATCAGTAAACGGATCTTTGTGAGAGATTCATATAGATCATGGCCCAGTCCTATATGATCACATCATACAAAGTGCCTTCATTCCCATATCTCATATGAATGACTCAGGATAGAATCACCGTACATTACGGAATGGACCGCAGCTATAGATTAACCACAAATAAAGTACCCAGCTTTATTTGCTATCTATGGACTCTTTAGATTGCACGTCTCTTACTGTATCCATCCGCATATGACACTCATATACACAGTTCGAGATTACATCCGGCAATCCAGGATGTTAATATATGCACAAGTTATAAAATAAACAACACAACAAGAATGAATTGAACTTTTCTTTTTATTTATTTCATAAATCCATTTACAAAATACATCTTTAGGGCATAAACCCCAACAATCTCCCACTTGCACTAAAGCATGTGAGGCATGTCTCGTAACCCTAGACCATCTAGGTGACCAGAAAACACTTTAGCCTGTAAGGTCTTCGTAAATGGATCAGCATGATTGTCTTGTGAAGCTATCTTGGTGACGATCACATCTCCTCTGTGCACTATCTCTCTAATGAGATGATAGTTTCTCTCTATATGCTTCCCTCTCTTGTGGCTTCTTGGTTCTTTGAAATTAGCCACAGCACCACTGTTATCACAATAAAGTGTGATGGGATTATCCAGATCTGGAACAACTTCCAGATCACTCAAGAACTTACGGAGCCAAACAGCCTCTTTAGCAGCTTCACAAGCGGCTACATATTCGGCTTCCATGGTGGAGTCAGCAATGCAAGATTACTTTATACTTCTCCACACAATGGCTCCACCACCTAGGGTGAATACTGATCCAGACGTGGATTTTCTAGAATCCCTGTCTGACTGAAAATCAGAATCTATGTATCCTAACAGGATCAAATCCTGTCCGAAATACACTAGCATATAGTTTCTTGTTCTCCGAAGATACTTGAGAATAGTCTTGACAGCAACCCAATGATCTAATCCTGGGTTGGACTGGTACCTGTTGACTACTCCCACTATATAGCAGATGTCCGGTCTCGTGCATAACATAGCATACATGCGACTACCTACTGCTGATGCATATGGCACACGTCTCATATCCTCAACTTCTTGAGGTGTCTTAGGACACTGTTCCTTAGACAAGTGAACCCCATGTCTAGAAGGTAAATTACCTTTCTTGGAGTTTTGCATCGAAAATCGCACAAGAATCTTGTCGATATATGATGCCTGAGACAATGCTATGAGTTTGTTCTTACGATCCCTTATAAGTTGGATCCCTAGAACATAACTCGCCTCTCCCAAATCTTTCATTTGGAATTGGCTAGCCAGCCAGCCCTTTACATCATATAACACTCCCACTTCATTCCCAATGAGTAGGATGTCGTCCACGTATAGGACCAAGAAAACTACCTTTTTGTCAATGATGCGCTTGTAGACACAAGGCTCATCGACGTTCTGGTCAAAGCCATAGGTTTTGATCACATCATCAAACCTGATGTTCCAAAATTCTAGATGCTTGCTTAAGTCCATAGATGGACCTTTGCAACTTGCAAACCTTTTGCTCTTGATCTGGAGACACGAATCCCTCTGGTTGCATCATATAGATGCTCTTGTCAAGATTGCCATTCAAGAATGCAGTCTTGACGTCCATTTGCCAAATTTCATAATCGAATTAGGCAGCAATGGATAAGAGAATCCTAATAGACTTAAACATGGCTACTGGCGAGAAGGTCTCTTCATAATCAACCCCCTCTTTCTGGTTATAACCCTTAGCCACTAGCCTTGCTTTGAAGGTCTCTACCTTCCCGTCTACTCCTCTCTTTCTTTTGTAGATCCATTTACATCCTATGGGTTTTACCCCATCCGGTAAGTCTACAAGATCCCAGACTGAGTTAGAGTACATGGACTCCATCTCGAGATTCATGGCTTTAAGCCATTCCTCTTTATCAGGATCTTCCATTGCATTCTTAAATGTCAATGGATCATCCACACTATCAGCAGAGACAACACTTTGGACCTCACCTATACCTAAATAGCGTTCAGGTTGTCTTACAACCCTCCCACTACGTCTAGGTGATAGTGTATCCTGATCAGGAACCATCTGACTCTCAGATATTTGTGGATCAACAACTCTTGTTGATGAAACACTAGTCTCACCAGGCTCCAACTCATTCAATACAATCTTAGAACGAGGTTTATGGTCACTAATATAATTGTCCTCAAGAAACGTTGCATTTGTCGATACAAATACTTTGTTATCTTCGGGACTATAGAAGTGTCCACCTCTGGTCTCCTTTGAGTATCTTACAAACAGGCAGACCACAGACTTGGAGTCTAACTTTCCACTTCTGTTTTTCAGCACGTGTGCTGGACACCCCCATACGCGGAAATGTCACAAACTAGCTTTATGACCATTTCACAACTCTAGGGGAGTCTTAGAAACAGATTTGGATGGCACTACATTCAAAATGTATGCCACTGTTTGTAACGCATATCCCTAGAAGGAATTTGGTAATGATGAGAAACTAATCATAGATCTCACCATTTCCATCAGGGTTCTATTTCTCCTCTCCGCTACACCATTTTGCTGAGGTGTACCAGGAGCTGTGAGTTGGGAAACTATCCCATGCTCGACCATGAAGTCTTCAAACTCTTGGTCAAGGTTCTCACCTCCACGATCTGATCGTAGTGACTTGATAGTCCTACCTAATTGATTCTCAACTTCAGCTCGGAATTCTTTGAACTTTTCAAATGTTTCCGACTTTCGTTGCATTAGGTAGACATATCAGTATCTTGAGTAGTCATCTATAAAGGTGACATAATACTCATAGCCGCCCCTAGCTCTAACATTCATCGGTCTGCGGACGTCTGTATGTATGAGTTCTAGTGGCTCTATAGCTCTAAGCCATTTTCCAGTAAAAGGTTTCTTAGTCATCTTACCTTCTAAACAGGATTCGCAGATAGGTAAGGTGCCAACCTTTAACTCACTTAAAAGTCCACTTTTTACTAGTCTGTCTATCCGGTCAGGGTTGATATGACCAAGCCTTAGATGCCAAAGATACGTATCATTATCTGGAGAAATCTTATGTCGTTTAGTTTTAGGTTTTTCAACCTTAAACATTTCGGAGTTAAGCAGTGTAGTATGTATTAACGGTCTTAACACATACAAATTGTTTTCATTAATTCCTGAACAAATATTCAGACCATTCTTTCCAATAATAACAAACTTATTATTAAAAGAAACATAATACAATTGTTCTAACAACTTAGAAACGGAAATCAAATTCCGTGTAAATCCAGGAATATAAAAAACATTGTTCAATAATAAAAAACTATTATTATTACAAAATTGCAATCTTATTGCTTCCACTGCTTTGGCCGACACGACATCCCCTGACCCCACACGCATGGAGAAGGCTCCCTCATCTAGCTGTGTCCAAGAATCAGTCCACTGCAAAGAAGAACAAACATGGTTAGTGGCCCCCGAATCAACAATCCAAGGTGAAGAATCATCTTCCACTAAACAAGATTCAAGAACAAGTAAATCATATTTACCTTTCTTCTTCTTCTTGGCTGCCTCCTCCAGGTACTGAGGACAGTTCCTCTTCCAATGCCCGACCTTGTTACAATGGAAACATTTTCCTTTGTCTTGGTCGGTGGAGGTGCCATTCTTTTTGCTTTGGGCCTTCTTGGGTTTGAGCTTACCCTTCGCCTTTCCAGTAGACCTCTTCCTCTTCTTATTATTGGAAGAAGATGGTTCGGCAACATTTGCCTCACCGGTCTTACTTTTGCTGTCCTTGGTCAAGGACTCAAAAGTAGCGAGCTCATTGAGCAACTGTGTGAAACTAAACCTTAACTTGTTCATCCCGTAGTTGTTCTTAAACTGATCGAAACTCTTTGGAAGAGTCATCAGTATGATGCTCACTTGACTGGATTCGTCAATGGCCCCGCCACTGACTTCTGCCGTGTTGAAGTAGGACATCATGCTCAGGACATGTTCCTGAACTGATGTACCTTCCTTCATGCGAGCGAGCATAGCGGAACGAACAGCTTCGTGTCGCTTTTGCTGGAAGGGCAGCCGAACATAGCTTGTAATGACTCCATAATTTCGAATGCTGTAGTCATTGCTTCGTGCTTTGTGACAAGCACGTCTGTCATAGAAGCTAACAGATATGTTCGGGCCTTCTCATCATATGAGACCCATTGCTGGTATGCCTCACGAATAGTTCGTGTGGCATTGGCAGTAGGCACCGGAGGACATTCCTCCGTAAGCACAAACTTGAGGTCTTTGGTGACCAGTATTGCATTAATATTAAGTTTCCACTTAGTGTAGTTATCACCAGTTAATTTGTCGTTTGTGAGAATTTGAAGTAATGCAGAAGACATAATTGCTGAAATAAATAAAACATTCATTCAGTCATTTATTAAAACAAGTGCGAGTGCTTTGGCATAAATTTAAACATGATGCGTGAACATGTTTAACGAACTAGAAATACCCAAAAAATAGTTACTATACCACGACAATCCAACATACCACAAAGAAGTGCCGCCTTAGGGTCGGTCAAGTGCTTGCATGTTGGACCGAGACATTCTCAATCAAATGATATTCTAGAATAACACTTATTCCATATCATTCAACCATCGTTTATTCAGTCATGTTTTTAATTAACAAAACTTAATAAAAACCTTCGTGAGTGTAACCCACCATTTCAGATCTCATGAGCTTAACTCGAGAATTGCCGCCTTAGGGTCGGTCAATCCCGAAATACCCTCAGAAATCCTATCCGTTAGGAAGTCAACCTTGGTATTGATCTTTGTGGAAACCCTCCTTAGGGAGGACGAAAGCAAAGCCGTCACGAGGCCCCACTCGGATCTCATGATGTTGAACTAATAATGGAGACTGTGGGATATATATGTAATATATCCCTCTCCCACTCACTATTTAAATATTAAGGTTTTCTATTATCCGTTAATGCACCTAGACTCTATAGGATCAAACGGCTAATTTTAATCAAGTTATCTAGCGCATTAACAAATTCATTATTAGAAATAAATTCTAATTTAACTAATAAATTATTAATGATTTTTAACAATTAAAAATCTAATCTATTAGTGAATAATCTAAATCTTTGTAAACTTTTTACTAAGGTCAGATTATTATGTAAGCGTTTACCAAGTTTTAACTATAAAAACTCTAACACTTTATGCGGTCCATTTATTATTAGGTTTTTAATCATATTAATCCTAATTACAATAAATGACCCTATTAATCTAACTTATTAAACACTTTAATAACCAGATTAATATTAATGAGAATTAATAAGTTTTCTAACAATTAAAAAAACTAATCTCATTTTCATAGCCAATAATGTATTTACTGATTTTAATCATATTAAAAAATAATAATACATAAAAATTAGGCTATGATGCATGTATGACATATCAAATATATTTGTGTAGGCACATCTAATCTAAATGACATACGTATGCATGGCAATGCTTTTATCATCACATAATATAAAGCATACATGAATTGACCGAGTACTGTGGATTATTTAACCTAAAAAAAATTGGAATCTAAAATTACAAAAATACGCCCAAGACATTCCTTGGTCTTCTTGTAATTTTCGAGTCTTCTAGTCTCTTCAGGTCACTCCGATTCATCTCATGAATCCGAAATAGGAAATCCGCACGGAACGCACTAGACAACACTTGCCAACGGAACCGTGCAAGACGACATGAATAGTGTCCGACATGAACAGTACCGTGCATGAACAGTACCGCATGAATAATACCCGAATGAACAGTACCACACATGAACAGTACCACGCATGAACAGTATCGTGAACAATCATGAACAGTACCGTCACGCGTATTTCCGATTTCACCCTTCCGACTTCGCGATTTTTCCAGGTCTTCAATATAGGTTACATTTTTTTTTACATTACAATAACAGAAAAAAAAATAATAATTAAAAATATAATACAACCCATAAACCCTAAATCCACAGTACCATATAATTAACGATCAATCATGTTTTTGTAAATTAACAAATTCAATATACATATAAAAACAACATACAGTCAATTTAAATAGTGCCTACACAATCATACATACAGAAGCATCGAAAACAATTTCCTGTTCCGAAAAAAAAATTGGCTCTGATACCAATTGTTGGAACCCTGTTCACTGGTAACGCAGCGGAAATAGGTTTTAAAATTTTTATACAGATCATAAACGATCTGGAACCAGTGAACTTATGATCGCAATTCTTTTTCCGGAATTAATACATATAATATGTAAATACAGGAAATTGTAATCAATATATATATATATATATAAAAATTTAGAACCTTACCAACATTTGGAGGCTCCTTCACTTCACAATATGCTCCTGATCTGTATCACTGATCTTCCTAGCTATTCCCGGAACTGGTAACTGCGTGTGGGCGCGTCACGTACTCAGGAACTTAGGAGGATGTAGAGAAACGAAAAAGAAACTTTTTCTTCCAAGAGAATACACAAACTAGAACAATTCTAGTTGTTTAAAAGAAAAAAAATATTAAATTTATTTTTCTTTTCTTCAATAGTACCCGTACTATTTGCTTCTTCTTTTTGTCTCACGCACAACAGCTTTTTTTTTCATTTTGTCTCATGCACACATTGATTTTGTTTCTCTTTTTGTCTCACGCACAACAGCTTTTTTTTTTCTTTTTGTCTCACGCACACATTGATTTTGTTTCTCTTTTTGTCTCACGCACACATTGATGCGTTTTTTATTTTTTTTTATTAACGCATAATCAGTTTGTATCATATACAAACACTTGTGTATATCCTTTATGTGCTGTATTTTTGTTATCAATATATATCATATATATATTATTATAACTAAAACTCTTTAATTGATATCTCTTTAGATTTTAAAAGATAATTAAATATTTATTTTGAATTTAAACATTTTAAATTCAATTTCAAATAAAGTACCCAGCTTTATTTGCTATCTATGGACTCTTTAGATTGCACGTCTCTTATTGTATCCATCCGCATATGACACTCATATACACAGTTCGAGATTACATCCGGAAATCCAGGATGTTAATATATGCACAAGTTATAAAATAAACAACACAACATGAATGAATTGAACTTTTCTTTTTATTTATTTCATAAATCCATTTACAAAATACATCTTTAGGGCATAAACCCCAACAGAAGGTGCTTCTACTAATTGATGGGGATTGAAAACCATCCATGGGCTTTTTATATGGGGAGCTCAAAAAAGCAAAAGAATGGATAAAGTTGGCCTTGAAAAATAATGAGAATACTTATCAGCCAATCATTGACATTACATTCGATGCCCTATCTCTTAAATCCCTTCTATCTATATAAAGATCCAAACATTGGAACTGATGGTGTTCTCATGGATGCGGTACGTAGTTGTTTGGAGATGTTCTTTCTCGATGACATTAACAAGCAAACAAACATCATGATAATTGAATTGGCGATGTATACAACGAAAGAGGGTGATTTTGGAAAATAGTGGTGACAAAAGCATGCGAGGATAACATTGAGAAATATGATTCAGGTAATAACAAGTATTCACTTTAAATTAGTATATTACTATATTAGATTATTAGACTAAGTAATTAGTATATTGATTTAAAATTACAAATATTTATCTTTTATTATCTAGTTTAATAGTGGTATTTGTTTGGACATCAAACACAGGACTTGCAATAGGTGGCAAAAATGATCATCACATTAACCAATAGTTCATCCGGGTGTGAAAGAAATTAGAGCACTTTGGAGGGGGTAAGTTATTTAGTTATTTACTAAGTAGTCTAAGTTATAAAGTTATTATTTGCTGAGCATTAGCAAGTAACAAGTAACTTTTAATTTGTGTTTGAATAATTTCACTTTTATGTAGATACATACGAAGAAAAGGAATATTCTAGATATGGATCGATTGACAATCTAATATATGTCCAATTCATTGCCAAATTGATTAATAAGCATAAAAGGTTAAAGGATAAAGAGTTGAGCATAGATGTACTACTAGCAAGTGATGGTGATGCTAGTAATGCACACAGATGGATATTTGATGATGGTGATGAAGAAGTTGAGCCTAGTTCGGGGCTTACTTCGCAAATGGTTGATAAAGCAATTGGGGCAGATGAAATGACACAACCTTGAAGAAGTGCTAGAGTTCAAAGACCCGAAAGAACTCTTGATGAAGAATTTGAATACGAAGATGAACCGGTGGAGGAAGAAGATTTTGAGTTTGAGTCCGATAAAGAACAAGTATTGGAAACATTGGAGAAGAACAAGAAGAGTTAGACAATTAGAGCTAGAAATTTATTTCCGTATTTTACTATTTGTTGCAAGTTAATGGTTATGACTTATGAGTTAAGATTTATGAACTTATTTGTTTACTACTCTACTTTACTTGTTGTTGTAGACTTGTTGGAAACTTGGATTTTTGTTTAGTTGTTTACTTTGGTTGGAACTTGGAATTTGATTGACTTTAGTTGGAATTTGATATAGTTTGTTAGATTTTGTTTAATTGTTTATGGATTTTGATTCTCAATAGTCAATATGAAAATATATGAAATAGTATGACATTTACTCAATTATAACAAAAAAAATATTAAAAAAATATCTATAAAAAAAATTCCAGCCACCCACCTAGTGGGCTAGTCCCCCTAAGCACTAAGTAGTAGGTCGTCGTCCAACTAGCGTCTAGCAACTTTTGCAACACTATGAAAAACTTAAGAAGTAAAAAACACAATTAGAAAAAAAAAATTGTTATTCTTAAAAATGGGCTCTTGATAAATTTGTTACAAACAATAAAAAGAATACATATTTCATGAAGATGAATCTAGTTATTAAAAAACAAATTCAAACATAATTATTAATAACAAAATAAGGTCTCATTTAATGTTTTCACCTAAGGCGTTCGATATTGTTGAGCCACCTTAGGTATCCATCTTCGATTTGTTTCATCGCCCATCCCTAGTTATGTACTTGTGAATATGTTTTGCATTTTGGGTTGATTTAGAGACAAAAAATAATATTAAAAATCTTGACAATTGGTTGATTTAGATAATAATAATAATAATAATAATAATAATAATAATAATATTGACTAGTATATTGTTATTCCTAGGAATGACAATGGACCAGGTTCAAGTGAGTTTTGATAAACCTACACTCAAACCCGCAAACAATATAAAATCTTAACCCACCCGTGAACCCGCAAAATGTAACAGGTTTAGATTCGGGCTTCACCCGTGGGTTTTAACAAAACCCATACCCACCTGTAGACCTGCAGACTTTTGAAGGTTTGCAGGTGGATGTGTCACCTGCAGGTTACCCGAATTGGCGAACCCACTTTAATATGGTATCATTCATATTGATACAATTAGTCAATTACTAGGGATGACAATTTGACCCGCACCCGCTGGCACCCACCTAAACCCGACCTTATAGGGTCGGGTTTGGGTGACGAATTTATGACCCGCGAACCCGTATAAATAAAAACCTAGTGGGTTCGGGTTGGAAAAATGAATCCGCGGGTGAATAAA
The DNA here is from genome assembly GCA_033220585.1 of Dipteronia sinensis. NCBI lineage: Eukaryota > Viridiplantae > Streptophyta > Magnoliopsida > Sapindales > Sapindaceae > Dipteronia > Dipteronia sinensis. Next base: position 68,215,677 of record CM065636.1, on the reverse strand, counting down.
ATATAAAAACTTCACTCATTCTAAGTTTGAGAATTACAATTCTCAACTCTCATTTATATATAGCTAATGATAGGTTACCCATGCTAGTTTTACTCTTACGAAATATCGTGCTTGCTTATTTGTTTTGCCTTTGGAAATCCATTTGGAGTTTTACTTGTTAGTGCTTTTATATTATTGTATTTGTAATTCTCCATGATATATTATAAATAAAGAGGAGTTCTGTATTGTATATATAAAAAAATATAATTAAATATTAAATATTTATAAATTAATATATTTTGTGGGTTGGTGGGTGTGACCCGCGAACCCGCATAAAACATGCGGGTGAAACCCGAACCCGAACTTGTTTATTCTCACAGGTTCACGGACGGACGTTAGTGATGAAAATTTTCGCAGGTACGGGTTTGGATTTTGCAAAACCTGCCCAAACCCGACCCGTTGCCATCCCTATCGGTTACTATAAAAGTAGAAATAGCATTTTTATTTCCTTTAAAAAAAACCACAATAGTAAAAAAAAAAAAATTAAGTTCAAGTTCTAAATTCTAACATAAGTAAATAATCTGTAAGTTCATGTTTTGAATTCTAACATAATTACATAACCCATTGTTGAAACCCCTAATTATCAGGAAGACTTATTGTGCATTATTTGAGAGATTCTTGCACAAAAATTAGGGAGAGAGATTTGTTCATAAATTGTGGGGATTAGCTGTATATTATTATGGCTTAATTTATGAGCATAAATTAGGTTTCCTAGTGCTTAATTTAGAAGATTTAGTTTCCTTTTTTATTTGCTATTCAGTAGTATAAATTAGCATCAATATTATGTACAAAATATATATTCAGAATATACACAAAAGTTGAATTCAAATTTCATGGTATCAGAGCAACGTTTTTTCTAGACCTAGCAATCTATGGTGGGACCAGCCCTCAACAATGAATCAGAGACCTCTGAAAATCTTGACAACGAGACAGAGGTAATCTCCACCATGAGTTCAAAAGGACTCGACAATTTGTCCTTCCAATTCACGGTGGAGAAACTAAAAGGGAGGAATTTTCGTGAATGGGCTCAATCAATGAAGTTGGTAATCGATGGCAAAGGGAAACTAGGTTACCTAACCGGCGAGACAAAAAAGCCGGCCACAACCGACGTCGGTGCTCTGTAACAATGGAGATCGGAGAACTCGATGTTGACTACGTGGCTCGTCAACTCCATGAAGCCCTCAATCGGAAAAGCTTACCTCTTCTTGCCAACAGTGAAGGATGTCTGGGAGGCCGTACGTGAGACGTGAGACATATTCCGATGGTGAAGATTTATCCTAGATCTTCGAAATCAAAACCCGATTGTGGCGTATGAAGCAAGGGGAGAAAGAGGTAACAGATTACTATATGGAAATGGTTTCTCTTTGGTTGGAATTAGATCTGTGTCTTGAAGAAGAATAAGGGTGTCCAGAGGATAGCGCACGGTATAGGAAGAAAGTGGAGAATGAGAGGGTTTTCGAATTTCTGGCCGAACTCAACTGAGATTTGGAGGACGTCAGGGGGAGAATTCTTGGCCGGCTACCTTTGCCAATTGTGCGCGAAGTCTTCTCGAAAGTAAGGAGAGAGGAAAACAGGCGCAAGTTATGCTTAAGGAAGGAAGTGGATCAGTTGGGTCTAGTAGGCCTGGGCCTGAAATTTCAGCCTTAAATGTTCATGGGTTTGGGTCTCAATCTGCCTTTTTATCCCATGGGCCTCATGGAAATCAATTTGGAACAGGCCAAAACCAATAGCAAAAACGTCCCTTTTGTGAGCACTGTCGCAAGCCTGGACACACGAAGGATATTTGCTAGGAAATTCATAGAAACCAGCGGATTGGAAATCGAGGCACAGAATAATAGAAATCGAGTTTATCAAGCTACAGTTGTTCATCAAAAACCTCAGGAGACGAACCAGAAAAAATTAATTTTAGGGGGAGTTTTTAATCCTAAACAGCTAGACCAACTCTGTAAACTTTTTTCCAGTCTTCAAAATTCCGGTCAGTCCTCCACAAATGTTCTCTCTGCTTCGTTAGCCTACAAAGGTAATTTTTAAGTGCCTTAGTCACCACTTCTCATACCAAACTTCCTTGGATTATTGATTCCGGTGCATCTGATCACATGACTGATGCCTATCATTTGTTCAGCTCATACTCACCTTGTGCTAGTAATCTTAAGGTTAGAATTGCAGATGGCTCACTTTCATCTGTTGCAGGAAAAAGGAGTATTTGAATATCTGATTCTGTAATCCTCGAATATGTCCTCCATGTCCCAAACTTATCATGTAATCTATTATCTATTATCCAGTTGACAAAAAGTTCCAATTGCTCTGCTAAATTTCTTCCCTCTTATTGTGTTTTTCAAGACCTATCATCGGGGAAGAGGATCGGTAATGCTAAGGAGTGTAGATGACTCTACTACTTTGATGAGGCCTATGTCAGTGAACAACACCAAATTGCAATTTGTGATTTTGCATCTGTGTCTATGGATAGTGAAATTTTATTATGGCATTTTAGAATGGGTCATCCCAATTTTCAGTAATTGAAACGTTTATTTCCTTCCATTTTCACAAATAAAAAGACATTTAATTTTCAGTGTGAAATTTGTGAGTTTGCGAAACATAAACGTACCTCTTTTTCAAAAGCTCAGTACAAACAATCCAAACCCTTTACCATGATTCATACTGACGTGTGAGGTCCCTCTCGTATTCCTAATCATACCCATACTAAGTGGTTTGTTACATTTATTGATGATCATACTCGAGTTTCTGGGTTTACTTGTTGAAAGAAAAAGCTGATGTTTGTAATGTGTTCATTAATTTTCACCCTATGATTCAAACACAATTCTAAACACAATTCCAAATCCTCTGTACTGATAATGGCATAGAATATTTCAACACTATCTTGGGCAATTATCTTCTTAAATATGGGATAATTCACCAAAGTTCATTTTTCGACACTTCTCAACAAAACGGGGTTGCCGAACGAAAAAAATAGACATCTTCTTGAAGTTGCTCGAGTTTTAATATTCACTACAAACATTCCCAAAACATTCGGGGGGGATGCCATTCTGACCTCTACTTATCTCACCAATCGAATGCCTAGTCCCGTTCTTTCTTTCGATACACCATTTCAAAAATTCCAGACCTTCATTCCTACCTCTCGTCATTCCTACCTCTCGTCTCAACTCTAATCTATCTCTCAAGGTGTTTGGTTGTACTGCATTTGTTCATGTCCGTTCTCATAACTGGTCTAAGTTAGATCTTAGAGCTATTAACTGTGTTTTTATTGGTTATTCCCCTACACAAAAAGGTTAAAAGTGCTATGACCCCTCTACAAAAAAAGGATATTTGTTAGCCTTGATGTCATGTTTTTTGAAAACACTTCCCACTTCCAAAAACCCTATCTCTAGGGGGAGAATGTGAGAGAAGATAGTCTTTTAGGTCATTACTTGAACTTTGACCTTACTCTTTCTGAACCCAATTCAAACACTGAGCCTAACCTAAACACTGAACCTAAGCTTGTTACACCACCTCGTCCTACAGTGTTGTCCATGGAAGGAAATTTAAACTCAGGGGGAGATATAGGAAAACAAAATAACAAGGAGAGGATTGTTTATTCAAAGAGGTCAAAATTGAGGAACATGGAGAACTTCACACTTGAAGCACCAAGAGAGTCAGAATTGGTGATAGATCTAAATACTCACGGGTAGACATGACGCCGGTTCGGTTCGAACCGGAGAACCGAAACAGGAACCGGCGTCAGAAAATCGGAACCGGACCAGGAACCGGTCCGATCGGTTCCGGTTCGGTTCGGTTCAGTGAAGAATCGACAGGTTCGAACCGGACTAGAACCGGCGGTTCGGTTCCGGTTCGAACCGGCCGGTTCCTCTTTTAATTATTATTTTTTTTAAACGAACTGTTGGAGGCCCAACGGTCGGCTGAACGGTTCACTTGTTTTTTTTTTTTTCATTTTCTTTTTCATTTTCTTTTCTATAAATACCCTTACCCCTCCATTCATTTTTCCTCACCCCAATTTCCTCAATTCTCTCTAATTCTCAATTCTCAATTCTCTCCAAACTTTCAATTCTCCAAGTCTCCAAGTTTCCAATTTATATTATTTGCAATTACTAAGTTAGTAAGTTTCCAATTTATTTTATTTACAATTACTAAGTTTCTAATTTTATTTTATTTGCAATATTTCTTATTTCCAATTTATTTAATTTTCAATTAGTCAATTACTAAGTTTCCAATTTCATTTATTTACAATTTATTTTATTTGCTATATTCCAATTTATTTTATTTGCAATTTATTTTATATCCAATTTATTTTATTTACAATATATTTTATTTGCAAATTGCAATTACTAACTACTAAGTTTCTAATTTTCTTCCAAATTTATTTCCAACCATTTAATCATTTTTTAAATCAATTTTTTAACATTTGTTGTTCAAGGAATTTTACAATTCAATTTTTAAAATGGCAAGTGGAAGTGGTGACGCTCCTAGACGCTCCATTTCGATGAAAGGTAAGGGTCGTATGACGGATAATCTCGGTCATGACGACCGTGCCTATCACGAGTATCTACAACAACAAGTCTATGCTGAAAACTTAGGCCTAAACTTTCCTCAATCTCATTCTCATCCCTCTCTTAGAATTTCTGAACCCGATCTCAATGTCACCCCCATTTTGACAAGCCAATAAGAAAATATGCCTGATCTTGTCCATGATGGTGATGAGCTTGATAACCCTGATGGTGATGGCCCTGATCCCAACCCACATCAAGATTTTGATTTTGATCCACATATGGAAGAAAAGTTACCAAAGCAGGTCAAATCTGATCTCTTCGTACTCCATATGAAGAAAGTTACGCATGAAGATGGAAGCACAGTAGTGATTTGCAATTACTGCAAAAAAGTATTTAAATGGCACAAATCTGGAGGATATGGCACATATCGGAAGCATATAACGAACTCACATCCAGATGCACATGCCAAATCGAGTTCACAAGCTCAAATTCCCAGGTACGCTACCCCTAACCAACAATTATTTAAATATAGTGATGCAAAAAATAGAGAAGAATTAGCTAGAATGGTTGCAGTAGAACACTTACCATTTAGTTTTGGTGAAAATGTTGGTTTTAATAATTATTGTCAACGAGCATTAAATCTTGCTGCATGTCGTGTTCCTAGAACCACGCTCACAGAAGCACTTGAAAACATTTATGAAAAAGAAAAGAAAATGTTGGAAAATTTTTTAGAAAAATATAATGGCCGTGTTTCCGTATGTGCCGACATATTGAGTGATCATTGGCGAATGCATTCATACATAGGTGTCACTTGCCATTATATGGATAATGCATGGGCTATCCAAAAAAGAATTCTTGCATTTAGAGTTTTTGATGATAAACACACTGCTGTTAATATTTTTAGACATCTTAGAATTATTTTCACAGAGTATAAAATTGAGAACAAAATTTTTGCAATTGGTTTTGATAATGCTTCTAACAATACCGCTGCTATTCCTGCTTTAATTGAATTATGCAAACCTTATCTTGGTGGTAAATTTTTTCATCAAAGATGTGCATGCCATGTTTTCAATTTATGTGTTCAAAAAGGATTAAAAACTCTTGAACAGTTTATTCAACCTATTAAATATGCCCTCTATTTTTTGTGGAAACATCCTTCTGTAATGAAATTATGTGCATCATATTGTAAACAAAATGGTAAGCGTGCCATTAGATTTCCTCGTGATGTTCCAATACGTTGGAATTCTACTTATAAATTGCTTGCTAGAAGTTATGAATATAGGGATTTGTTAGTCACATTAATCTTTATCAAAGTCATTGGAATGCTTGTAGCAATGTTTGTGGTTTGTTAAAAGTTTTTTATACTGTTACTAACAATTTATCTGGTGTTTATTATCCTACAACTAATTTATTTATTATTGAGAGTCTTAATATTGCTGGTGCATTTGCTCATTGTGAATCCGACTCACAATTATATGAGTCTGTTACTGCTATGAAGGATAAATAGTTAGAATATTATAAGGAGTTTCCAAATATTTATTTGATTGCCTTGTGTTTTGATCCACGTTGTAGATTAAAAAGTTTGCCTGATTATCTTTCTGTTTATTATGAACAAGGTTTAAAAATAGATTATGATGCTGATATGTGTTGTGCTAGGGTTAAAACATTATTGTATGAATTATATGATGAATATCTTAAAGTTTACGGTCCATCACTGAACATAGATGTTCCACAAACTCAAAATGTATCTCGTTCATCATCATCATCCTCTGGATTTGTTAATTTAGGGTATAATCTTTTATAAAAAAAAAACCAAAAAATTACGAGGTTCTTCTTCATCAAGCTCTATCACATATTCCGAGCTTGAATCTTATCTAAGTACCTCTTTTGGGTTCATAGAAGACACCGAAGATAAAAAATTTGATATCCTACACTGGTGGAAAGAGCATGAAAGGTACTTTCCAATCTTGGCTATGATAGCCAAACAAATCCTTTCAACACCAGTTTCTACGGTGGCGGTAGAACAACAGTTCAATGCCGGTGGGAATATTTTAGACCCAAAAGGTTCCCTTATGAGTCCGAAATCACTTCAGATACAAGCTTGTGTTGAAGATTGGACGAAGACTCAAAATAGACAACAAGAAATCGATCAAGAGGAACCATACGATTTCTTTAAAGATGATCAACCGGCTGAAAGTCGAACGGATGATCATGGCAACGATTAGTCTGCGACTCCACGCCAAATCCCCATCTCCAAAGACCAAATCTACAGTAAAAGGTAAGAGAATTACGTGGCCTTTGATTCTTCTAAACCCTTAAGAGGATACGTAGGCAACTTAATTGTGGTAAAAATTAAGTACAAGGCCAATTTTATTTTCTTTTGGTTTTGTTTTATTTTATTTTATTTTTTAATTTGTCATTTATTTATTTAACTTTATTTTGCGGGTGACCCAATAAAATACATTTACCAATTACATTTTTACATGACTAATTTTTTTATGAAATATGATTATAAAAAAAAAGCCTGGTTCCGGTTCGGAACCGGTGGAACCGGAACCGAAACTGGAACCGGAACCAGAACCGGCGTCATGTCTACTCACGGGTGTCCTTCGAAGCCAGTTAATTCTAAGTCCCCTGAGTTACCTATTGCTCTTAGAAAACAAACTCGGTCTTGTACTCCTTATCCTATCTCAAGATACTTATCATATAATACTCTGTCTATTGTGTTTCGTGCTTTTACCTCCAACCTTGATAGTACATAAATTCCAAAGAATATCCAGGAGGCCTTGAAAATTCCCAAATGGAGAGCAGTAGTTATGGAAGAAATGGGGGCACTAGAAAAAAAATGGAACTTGGGATATGACAGACTTACCAAGAGGTAAGAAACTAGTTGGCTGTAAGTGGGTATTCACAGTTAAATATAAGGCTGATGGGACGATAGAATGATATACAGCTCGTTAGGTTGCAAAAGGGTTTACACAAACTTATGGAATCGATTACATAGAGACATTTGCACTAGTGGAAAAGCTGAATAAGGTTCGGGTTCTCTTATCTCTAGCAGCAAATTTGGACTGGCCTCTTCAACAACTGGACATCAAGAATACCATTTTGAATGGAAAATTTGAAGAAAAAGTCTTTATGACCATACCACCATGTTTTTGTAAAGAATGTTATGAAAATCGAGTTTGTAAACTCAAGAAGTCTCTCTATGGTCTCAAGCAGTCACCAAGAGCATGGTTCGATAGATTTGCAAAGGTGATGAAGAAACAGGGCTACCAATAGGGACAATCAGATCATACTATATTCTTCTGAAAAACTGGTGATGGAAAAAAGATAATCTTAATTGTTTATGTTGATGACATAATCCTAACAGGGAACAATATGGAAGAATTGGAGAGATTGAAGAAAACTCTAGCCACTGAGTTCGAAGTTAAGGATCCGGGACAAATGCGATGATTCTTAGGAATAGAGGTTGCCAAATCAAAAATAGGCATTAGCGTTTCTCAACGAAAGTATGTCCTCGATCTTCTAAGCGAAACCGGCATGCGTGGGTGCAAACCAAGTGACACTCTGATAAAAGCAAGGAAGATAACAGGAGATGTAGGAAAACCAGTGGACATAGACAGGTATGAAAGCTAGTAGGAAAGCTGATTTACTTATCTCACAAGACCTGACATTGCATTTGCAGTTAGTGTGGTAAGTCAACACATGCATTCTCTAAAAGAAGCTCATTTATAAGCTGTGTACAAGATTCTCAGATATCTTAAAGGATTTGCAGGTAGAGGATTGTTCTTCAAGAAAAGTGAGAGCAATGAAATAGAAGTCTTCACTGATCTAGATTGAGCCGGCTCAATAGAAGACAGAAGATCCACTACCGGGTATTGTACCTTCATATTTGGGAACTTAGTAACTTGAAAAAGTAAGAAATAAAATGTAGTGGTCAGAAGCAGAGCTGAGGCTGAGTTTAGGGCAATCACATAAGGGATATGTGAAGCATTGTGGCTAAGGAAACTCTTGGAAGAACTTCAAGTCCCATTTAAGTTTCCAATCAAACTCTACTCTGACAATAAGGCAGCCATCAAGATTTTTCACAATCCAGTTCACATGACAGAACCAAGAATGTAGAAATGGTTAGACATTTAATAATTGAAAAGGTTGAAGACGAAACCCTTTGCATGACTTATGTTCCTACAAAGAAGCAAACGGCAGATATCTTCACCAAAGGGCTACATCGGCAAAATTTCGATGCTTTTATTTGCAAGTTGGATATGGTCAATATTTATGATCCAACTTAAGGGGGAGTGTTGAAATCCTTAATTGTCAGGAAGACTTATTGTGTGTTATTAGAGAGATTCATATGGCTTAATTTTTGAGCATAAATTAGGTGATCCTAGTGTTTAATTCAGGAGATTTAGTTTCCCTTTTTATTTCTTATTCAGTAGTATAAATTAGCATCAATATTATGTACAAAATATATATTCAGAATATACAAAAAAGTTGAATTCAAATTTCACCCATAAATCCATAATCCATAAGTCCAAAATATTAAAATTACACAAAAACATAAATAAATAAGAACACAAGTCACCAAACAATTTTTTCATCAAATATCACCCATCCATCATCTCCTCCTATCTTCCAAGTTTCATCATTCAAGTTTGTCACAATATTGTTGATTCCTACAAGGTTACAATATTAAATTTAAAATCAATTTAGTATAAATTCAATTAAAATTAAATAGTAATAAACTCATGAGTACGAAAATTATTACCTTAGCAATCATCATCATCATCATCATCATCATCAAATGTAGAAGCTCCAAATTTGCTTTCCAGAGATGAATCTAGTTAGAAGCAAAATATATGAATTAACGTAAAACAAGAAAAGAAATAAATAATATAGAATATTTGATAGACAATATAATAATTTTCATACCTTTAAATTCATACCATAACCAATCTTGAGCACACATTAATGCCACAAATGTCTTTGGATGAAGCCTACTACGGTGAGTATCCACAACTCTACCGCCAGTACTAAAAGTCGACTCGAATGCAACTGTAGATAAGAGTATAGCCAAAATATCTCTAGCCATGTAATGCAAAGTAGGATAATTTAATGCTTTTACATTCCACCATCCCAATATGTTAAAATTATTGGTTCTTGGAATGATAGATTCCTCCAAATAAGATTCCAACTCTATCTTCATAATAGTTGCAGAAGAGGCCAAACTAATAAACTGATCAAATAAAGACAAATGATTTAATCTTGTTCTTGAAAAAACCGTTGTTGAAGGAGACGATGAAACATGTGTAGGGTCACCACTAGATGAAACACTTGAAGTTTGTTTGGCTTTTGACTTTCCCATGTACTCTCTAATCATCCTCAATAAAAGATCATGTATCTTTTTGATCTCATCGGAAGTTTTATCTCTATAAATTGTAGGAAAGTAACATTCCATGGCTTTCATTTTAAATCTAGGATCCAAAATTGTTACCACAATCAAACTTTTATGCTATAGATGATGTCATTCATCTTATTTCTTCAACTGTGGATGTACTCCATTCACAAATGATACATCTAATTTCACACACCATTGGTTGATAATTGTTGACCGTAGGATATTAGGTTCCTAAAAATTGTTTAGTCGCTGAACTCGCATTTTGCTGTGTATGCGATATTCAAACAAATTTAGAATCCTAATATGCACTCAACAAGAATTAACCTAGTTTATGGAAAATAAGGGTATCGTTCCACAGAGATCGAACAATAGTTATGCTTGCACTAATACTTTAGTAAAAATGCTAAAAATGTAAATTGATATGGTTTTGAAGAGAAATTGAACTAGAATGCAAACTAAACTAAACTAACTAAAATGCAACTAAGAGAGTGGGTGATAATAGATGATAGATGACTAAGGAATTAATGGATCCATTAAAGTGAATTATGGGTAGAATGAACTCTCATTAATGAACTTTAGTCAAATGTAACCAAACTAGAGTGTATAGCTTAATTGTATATCACTCATGAGTTTCCAATCTAGAGTGTATAGTATTGGCCACCCATAAGTGATTGTTCATGAATGTGCATCTACCAAAATAAGGGATTAATCTCTTTATAAAATCAGTAATTCTAGAGTGTATATCACTATGGCCTTCTTCACCACATATTTTGCATCATTTGTCATTTTTGTCCCTCTTCATGCTTTTTCACCTAATGCCTACAATATCAACCAAAAGAGCCATAAATACTCGTAAAAACACCCAAGAACGATGCAAAGAGAAAGGATATGAGGGCCAAAATGTATGACATTTTTGGCTCGATCAGTCGCTAAATAAAATACTTCAAGTTTATCACTAATCTCTTTTACCAATACCCAATCTCTTTGGGCAAACTTGATCAAGCCCTAAGATCATCTATTGGTCATCTTTGGTTGATCTTTCCTAGCTGACCCTGGTGATGTCGCATATCTAATCACCACGTTTTCATGTGATCATGCTGACTTGTCATGCTATCAAAAAATCCCTATAACAATACCCTATAAAATCCGTGAGATGAGCTATTGACGGCTCAATCGAAGGGGATTTAAATAACTTTTTCCTTTGATTTTTTGACGCTTCTTATCTTATCGTTTTATCCTGATCAAGTATCTTATTAAACTGATCGTTTTTGTTGCTGAACTGATCAAGTATCTTATTAAACTGATCCGTCCTGGACCGATCGGTGTCCAGGCTCTTTGCCCAGGATAATTCCCGACCTTGTAGCTGGACCGGTCGGTGTCCCGACTCTTTACCTATGATAATTCCAGACTTTGTAGTTGGACTGGTCGGTGTCTCGGCTCTTTGCCTAGGATAATTCCCGACCTTGTGGCTAGACCAGTCGATGTCCCGACTCTTTGCCTAGGATAATTCCCGACCTTCTTTGGTCTTTGAAGTTGATTCAGTCAGTGTTTGATTACTTGTTGTGATAATTCCTGACCGTCTTAAGTCTTCAGCCAAGAGGTGTTCTGGGAACTTTGCCCTATTTTCCCTGTTTTTCCCATGTAAACAAGTCACCAAGGACGTCTCCCGGTTTTATTTATTTACATGGGTTTGGCCGAATCGTTAGTGCAATACTAACACAACCTAACGCATCTCACCAAGTTTTTCCTTATGGCGTACCCGAGTGTTTTTTCCCCGGTAAAACCAGCATCTTGGGGTGGTCGAATTGCTGACAATGCTTTATATGCACCCAGTTAGTTTGTCAGGTGCGCCAGATCTCTAACAACTTACTTCTTAGCCACTCGGGCACCTTCACCCACCATGGCAGGTGTCAGCGCTACGAGTTTATCTTTGATAACAAAGATGATTATAAAAAATTCGAACACCATTCTTGGCTCCTTTATTAATCTGTAAATTAACAACATCAAAGCATCAAAAATAATTAGAAACACTAAAAATAAAAATAAAAAACAAACTAAAAATATCTCAAACCGAAAGCAACTAAGCTATCTCTCTCAAGATTTTTTTTTGGTTTAGGGTCCTCAAAAAATAGTGTTGACTATCCATTCGCTGCTGCCTCTGCCTGGGCTTCATTTCCTTTCCTGGTTTCCCCATGGCTAATTGTCCCTGAGAGGATCCTTCTGTTAATCGTCTGCCATTTTAAGAATTAATTCTTTGAGATAACCCTGTAGGGAAAAATTGCTTAAAACCGCAGCGGAAGGAAAAAAATTTATTTTCGTATAGTTTAAAATTTTTCTAAAGATTTGAACCTTAACCCTTTAATTAATTAAACTCAAATATACGGTTAGAGTTAAATACCTCTTGTCGCGTGATCCGATTGACTTACGTCGATGGTAATCCGCAAGATCTTCAATCCTAGCACATACGTGAATCACCTAGGAGCGTGGTCTCCCTTTTTCTTTGAATTGCTTACCTTAGAATGGATGTATGGAATTTCTGATCTTGATCTTCAATAGTAAAACACCAAGAGCCTAAAAAAATAGTTCCGGTCACTTTTGAATTCACAATCAATATGATTGAAACTCGTGTAACCCTAAATCGAAAGTGTGCACAAAACCTTTTGATGTTAAAGGCTTGTAAGTGCACTATCGAATGAGAACTTATTTTCTTTTTCTCTCTTGGCCAAAAATCTATGTGTATAGAGTAGGATTTTTTATTTTTATAACAAACAAAAATCTCTCTCTATTTTGCTTCTTGGTGGTCGAAAATTCATAACCTTATATTTATAGGTTGGCCGAATTTTCTCCTTCACCAAGTAGGGTTGGCCGAATTCATTGAATAGGAAATCTAGGGTTGGTTAATTTCCTTACTTGAAAAGGAATTATCCTTTTCCCTAATTCCTATCAATTCAAGAATCCTAACCCTTGTAGGACTAGTGGTGGCCGAATTCTTTGTATAATAAGGAGTGTATGTGGACTTAATCCTTACCACATTAGGACTCCTATCACTTAAAAGAATTCCAACCCTAATCCAACACATAGTATTTAATTTACTGATCAGGAAGAGATTTTGATTTAAACTATTAATTAATTAAATAAATAATTAATTCCCATTTAATCAAAACAATAAAATAAAATAATATCTTGGGCTATTTTATTTAGCCTTGCCGCCCACACCATGTATATATGGGCCCAATATTATTTTTCTTATTTTATTTAATCCATTAGACTTTAAATAAAAGCCCACATGTGAACCAGACTTATTCATACTAAAAGAAATAAGCCTACATGTCTCCTTTTAATATATTAATATAATAGTGCAGCCCATTAAATAAATAATAGACATATTATATTCTTAATATATTAAATGCAATTCTAGATGGACCGATAAATTGGTCCGGTAGAATATATCAAGTGATCCATGCAAGTACGTGTGGATTGTGGATCTTGGCAGGCTATCTAAATTTAAGCTTCAATAGACATAACCTAATCACAATCAACAAATGATTCACTTAGGTCCGATCTATTAATTTTAACTCATTCCACTAAAGAGCTAAAATTGAACTCTTAAATAAAGATAGAATAAGGAGATGTTTCTCATTCATACCCTAGACAATCTTATAGGAGATGGTGTATCCTCGTGAATAATATCAGTAATCGCCAAGAGCTCATAGACCGCTTATAGCTCTCCAAGTTACCATATTTCCTCATATGACCACATTTTGAACTTGGATATTTTGACTTGTCCAGAAGCCATGTCTTCAATAATCATTATTGAAAACTCAACGTTGAGATTTAATATCCAATACCTCAAAACATCCATATGATGATACTATACTCTCATTTAATAAATGGAGCCACGATGTCCATATCTATAAATGAAGTCCTCTATCGATTAACAAATGAATACCACCAAACTATCGAGGATAGAATATGCTATATAATCGTTCTCATTGATAGCTCAAATGATAACACTTGCAATCATAAGTCCATCATTTATCTCAGGATTTAGATAGACTCTCCGATTGTCCTGATAATGAAAAGGCTTATATCTAGTGACGGTTCTAGATAAAGTATTTCATTGTGATCCAGTTCAATGCACCCAGTAGATTCTTTTACTCGAAAACCTTTCGATGATTTTAGACTCATCATAACTCATTTGATCCCACTCAAATGCTAGTAAAAGAATTCTACAACTTTATTAAGATAGAGGTGCCCAACCTTTAACTTAAGTTGTGAACGTTATTCAAGACTAACTAAAGAATTGTGTCTACCTCATATATATCCGGATGTACAAACAATTCTTCATATCTCATAGTCTTTTGACCTTATGATTATTTACCTTGACAATTATAATTATAAATGCTATAAGATTTTGCAGAATCAGAAATCACTTTATTTATATGAAAAGATTGTCAATTACAATATTACACTCTTTCTATTGAGCATAATCCTAACAAACCCTTCCTAATAAGTGTCTCAATGTGATCTCTTAGTTGGTTTCACTTTGATGTATCGTGACCATTTTCCTTATGGAACCTGCAGTATTTTGTCGTGTCTCTTTGAACATAGGTTGATTGTTGTTAACAGAAAAATCCACCCAAGGTGAAAATCTCAATCAACACCCTCGACCCGCTACCCCGGAGGTCACAGTAGGTGTGGTAGGTACTTCGTACCATGGTTCTGGTAAGGTGAAACAGCATGGTGCTGTAGGTACCTCGAGGTACTTAGGTTCTTGTACAAGGTGAAAGCGAGATAGGTGCCTGGGTAGGAGAACTATCGTCCCGCCTATCTGGTGCAATAGGCTGGTATTCGGTATTGGTACCTGATCCTGGTACCTGGTTACCTCTCTAGATGCCCTCTGTGATCCCCCGATCTGGATAACATGCAAGGAGAGGTATTGGAGAGCTAAGACCAGCGGGGTCGGTGTCCAGTTCACATACATGCATTCATAACAAGGAGATAGATGAGAGAATGACAACTCTTTTTGTAGAGAGTCGGACTGACCAAGGGGGAAAAAGCATCACGATTGATTACATGTTGAAAAACCCCCAGGCAATATCCATAGGAAGGAGAAAGACCTTTCTTTATATTTATATATTACGAGAGGTGCTCCGGAGAGCTTACATTAATACAAAATGAGTCCTGGTAGGTCACAGTTAGAGGGGTACCATTTGGTACCAGTACATTCACGGTGAAAATTGACATAGATAGCAGTCGATACAATGGTGTTGTTGAGGGAATTCGGGCAGGGTCTCTTTTACACTCCAACCGATGGCGAACTCATATTCCTAGTGGAGAAGTTGGCATAATCTGGGATCAGAGACATCTTGGAGATATGGAGATGTATGAGAGCTATTGGAGAATGTTAGGGAGTCAAAATGTTGGGGAATCCACCTTTTTCTTGGAGAGTGACTTGTTATATTTATATCTGTTCATCCTTGTTGCCCACTCTGTTGACTCAGTTCATCAATACACTGATTTGGCCTTTAAGGAGTTGAATATTCTCTCATTAATGGCGTTATGAATGGTCATTAATGGAGTTGACTGATTTCCTCATTAATGGCATTGTGAATGGCCATTAATGGAGTTGACTGATTCCCTCATTAATGGCGTTGTGAATGGCCATTAATGAAGTTAACTGATTCCCTCATTAATTGCGTTGATTATCTCCATTAATTACCAGATAGGTCAACTTTCTCTTTTACGTTGCTTGAAGGAGAATTCCGACCATGTATCCCGGTGGTATGGTACACTGGTGTACCGGAGTGCTTACTGGTGTGGCGCTTGTTCTAGCATGCTGGTACCTCTTCCTGGTTCCATTTTTCTTACTTGGTGGGTAGGATATACATTCTGGTTAGATCCTGGACTGATATCACAGTACTTGAGCATCGGGTAGATGTCACGGTATCTAGGTACCAGGTAGGAGGTATCGTGGTACCTAGGAACCAGGTAGGAGGTATCATGGTACCTAGGAACCAGGTAGGAGGTATCGTGATATAGCATTACTTGGTACCTGGTAGACTGTGAGACGTGGTACTGACTTCTTTCCGGTTCATGGTGTAGAGCATCCCCGGTATCTAGGTACCGGTCCCGATCTAGGTCCTACCAAGTACCTGCCGGATGGAAAATTCTTCTTTGGACCTCTGCCAAAAATGACTGTTAACAATTGTCTAGGAGGATATTTGACTAGCTTCAGGTCTTCTACGATCGCCAGGATTTCCTCTTGTCTCTTGGTGAGGGGAGTGTAGTTGGTGTACTGACCATAGAACTTTCTGTCCCTCTGAATGTTTCTAAGATTCTCGTCTCGACGACCATCCTTGTTCCCATCACTCTCATGGTTATCACCCTTCTGGTTCTTTACATTGGTGTTCTCTCCGGGACGACCCACATGCATATAACTACCCTTTGAACCAACTCCTCTTTTTCAGCCATTGCATAACTGCCTGCTACATCCACTGGGTCGGCGTATGTATTCGGGCTTTCCCTCCTCAAATCGAAGGACAACCTACCCTTCTGTAGATTGTTGGTGATGGCGGCCACCACAACCTCATCGTTGGGATTATGGATCCCTGACACTTTCTGATAGAACCTTTTCAGGTAATCTTTTAATGATTCATTATTTCCCTGTTTGAGGGTGGAAATGTGAGCTATTGATTTCCTCATTTGTATATTTCCCAAGAATTGTCGTGAAAAAGCTTGGGTCAATTCTTTGAAATTCTTGATTGTTCCCTTAGGGAGCCTTCCAAACCACCTGGACCCCAAGTCCCCAAGCGTTTGTGGGAATGTTAAGCATAACAATAGGTCATTGTAAGCATATTGCACCATTGCACTTCGAAAACATCTCACATGTTCCTTTGGATCCGGGTCTGCTTTAAATTGCTGAACTTGAGGCATTCTGAATCTTTCCAGGAACTGGGTTTGGAGAATGCTGTTCACGAAGGGGCTTTCAGAATCATCATCCAATAAATCTAGTGGCCTCTGGCGACGTTCTAATGCTTCTACCTTCTGGGTCAATTTCCGTATCAGGATATCTTGTTCTTATTCTGGCTCACTATCTATTCTCGATCGCTGACGGTTGGTGAAACCTTGCTGGATTCTGTGGGTGTCCACCTTGGGGTATCAAATCTTAACAGGGAATTTCCCTTTCAGCATGTTCTGCGGGGTGGTTGATCACTGTCATCTGACGAACTAGATCGACCCCATCTACTAAAATCTCTGCGGTTTTCCTTTGGTTCAGAATCTGCTTGATATCCATCTTGCCTACCCCGTCAGCTAATTCCTTCATCTCCCCTTTGGGAGTGTTCCCCATTTCCAAGGTAATATGCCTTATCTCTACCAGTTTTACGGGGCCCGCCTGGGGTCACGCCCACTATCTCAGAATGAACCTTGAGGTCTTATGCCACCATATGTGTAGATAGTTGGTACAGTGAGGTCAGATTAGCTGTTGCTGTTATATTGATTCCCTGTCTAGCGGCTTCTTCAATGACTCTTCGCAGGGACTCTTGGATCTGCTGGTATACGTCTGGCGAAATTCCTGGGGAGCATTTGCGGAGGTTATCGCGGCTTGACCAGTTGAGATTGGGGTCACGGAGGGCAGACTTCCTCCAACAATGCTGGCGTTCACTGGGCCAGAGTTGTTAACACCACGAGGGGTGCCAAGATCATGTGGGGACAGACTTCCATCCCTATTACCCGCCATGTCACTGCTTCACAAGTTCATCGAGGTTAACTTAGCAAAAGTTAGTTTACCCCCTCTTTCTAGCGTCAATTGTTGACGGCGATTTTTGGATTATGTAAAGTCTATCACGCATCACATAAGGTATGTTGAACTAACAATTGTATAATGAATCAAGAAGAATAAAAAAGATCATGCAAACAAGATTTTACGTTGTAAAACCCCAAGGTAGGGAAACATCCACGGTTGCCGATGATGGCGAGGGGAAGAATTCACTATGAATAATATGATTACACATTCTGTTTCTCTCTTTGTTTGCTGTTTATTCCTATGTATGTCTGTGTATATTTCTCTATATTTTACAATGATGTTTTAGGGTCTATTTATATGTATAGAACCCTAAATCTTGGTATACAAATAAGGAAAGGTAGTGGTGTAACACCCGGAGTAGAGCCCGGCTCAGTCAGATAGAGCCCGCATCACCGAACCTGAAACCAGGAAATCCCCCCGAAGTCGGGATTACTTCGAAATTTCTCCAAAAGCTAGCCTATACCTCACTGACATAGTGGGGTGTCTGTAGGAGGCCGCACCTAGCTCCAAAAGTTCAAGGGAGGCCAGACCTAGCTCCTAGCCAGACGAAACTTCTGAATATCGGGGCTAGGACACTAATCGACCTCACTATCTGATATACCTTACCATAATATACACAATATTCAACGACCCCTACGGGGGATCATGCTAAACCTGAAGACACACAGGATCACATCTTAAGACGTTACATAAGTACAGAACAAGTAATAGAGTCCAAGTATGAAACAAATTGATCTTCACCAAGTATGAAACAAATTGATCTTCACCAAGATATCCTCAACTCAGCAATTAACTTAAAGTCAATGACATTTAAATGTAAAATCCCGTCCGATAAGGAGCGAAGGGATGGAGAAAATCAAGGGGAGAATCAATTAGTTTAACCTATGTAGATAATGTATAAAAGAAGGACTTCAGCCTTCTGAAAGAGGAGACTACTTTTCGACAGACATACGACAAGTACCCGACTACACCTTAGAGAAAATTGAGAGCAATTTGAGAGAGATTTGTATATCACACACTATCAATAAAGAAAGTATTTTTGATTCTTTTGGGTGGTAAATAGTATCAATATTCCTTATCATTTTATTAGGCACTGTTACACATACGTTCAACCTTGGCCACCACTTACGTGGTAATGGTCTCGAGGGTGCTAACTGAGATTTCTCACCATAAGCAAAATTTCTGTTAATTCTATTATTTATTAGTTCATCTTAAATAAATGATCTATTTATTTATCTAAACTTCATTATACCATCAATTTTTCTTATATAAAAAACTCATTTTTATTTCAAAAAAAATAAAAAATAAAAAACTCATTTTATTTTGATCTTAATTTTCAGTATTTTTTTATATAATTATTATTTTATTGAAGTGGCCTACCAAATTAAAATTTCGGAATCCGCCACTAGTTCTACCTAATGGATTCGTACAACAGTGTACTGAAAAATGGTATTTAGTTTGTCACGGGTTGGTATGATCTCAAATTCCAAATTATTTCTAGAATATAACATAATAATAAAAAATTGGTGTGCTCGAAAATAGAAAAAAAAAACAGAGATAATAATTTCAATTAACGCTACCGTCTACCGATGTACTCAAAAATAGAATAAAACATAGATAATTGCAAGATACCAGTACATACAACATCAGAGATTAACACATAGTTTAATAAGGTTGTGTGTTAATTAATTTACAAAATTGTAGGCTGTTCAGAAGAACCCCACAAGCATCGAATCAATCCAAAATCATAAGCAAACCATGAAAGATGAAACGCAAAAGAAAACGAAATGTGGCATGAAAGAGACGAACCTACTCAGCTGCAATCTTCCAGAGGATGGAGAATATTGACTGGAGAGTGGAACTGGAGACCGGTAGAAGATCGTCGGACCACGAAGAAGAAGCGCCACTCCACGGACCAAGAGCGCCGTAGTTGACACCAAGTCTGGTTAAGCGAAAAATGAAAATTGAAAACAGAGTGAGCAAGAGAAAGAGAGGGAAAGGCTGGTTTGGATAATTTTGGTTTTTAAATTAAAACGACGCCGTTTTGTTGAAAAAATTAACTTTCTCAAAACGACGACGTTGTAAAGGCAGAATTTTTAAATTAAACAGGTTCGCGGGTTCGGGTAAAATGTTTTTCCAAACCCGAACCCGCGATGGGTTGAAAATTCACACCCAAAGTTTTGACCAACGCCTTCTTCGGTCTCTAGACTCTAGTCAATGTCACCGTCTTCTTCTTCCTCCGTCAGCTACGTTGCTTTTTACAGAATTTTGTGTAAGAACATTAATTTTTCTTATTTTCTTGCTTGGGTTTTATTTATATATATTTGTTTTCATTGTATAAACTCTTTTGTTAAGGTGCCATGGAAATTCCGTTGCCTTTGGATAAGTTATCTCTAGAATCAATAAACAAGTGAGTATTGTCTCTACAAAATATTTCAATCTTTTAATAATTTTGTTAATATGATGAAGTCATGCTAATTTGTGTTTGTAATCAGAGACAAGGTTTATGTAGTTTTAGTGGCGACTGGAAGTTTCAATCCTCCAACTTTTATGCACTTACGTATGTTTGGTGAGTTTTTTTTTCACAATTTTACCTATACCCACTTCGTTTTTGTGCTAATTGTGATGAAATACTGAATTTTGTAATAATATGATAGGATACATCAGAGCAAATGAACTGAAGTGTGTCTGAATATTACCTTGGATTGATAATGTTTAATTTTGGTTTTATGCTGAAGAAATTAAAGCTCAATGTTTTTACATTACATATTATGGTCAATTATTATATGGAGTTAGCTATTGCTTATCACTAATGATAGACAACCCAAAAATTTAACCCAAATATCAACCCAAATGATGTGGCAAGTTGTTTTTTTCATTAACCACATCATTCCATGTTGTATGTGGTGATGACAACTCACTTGCCACATCATTTGGGTTGAAATTTGGGTTAATTATTTGGGTTGTATAGCATTACTCATTGCTTATTTGGTTTCATTTAACCGAATACTACACTCGTAATTTAAGCATTTAAAAATGTTTACTCATTAAGATTATAGATTTTAATTCATTTAGTTTCATTGCAAGAGTGCTTGTAAAATCACGTTGCTCGTAATCCCTCAGTTTTAATGAGTAAGCTTGATAATTGCGAGTGGCACAATAGGGCATGTCGACTATTAAAACTTTGTTAAACTATATTTAGAAATAAGTAACTCAGTGCTGAAGTTACATGCATTATAATTTATAAAGCATGCTCTTAAATTTGGATTTTCACATAAACCCAATGGCTCATGCATATCTTTCATCACAATGAAGTACATTTCTTATTAAATCATGCATATCTTTCACCTCTGAGAGATTTGTCAGTTGAATAAGTTCAACAATTCAAGTCTGGAACTTTGTTTCATGATTGATGAAGTTGGTCTCTTCTCTGATTAGAATGTATTAGTATTTGAATTTGACCAATTCCACTTTTGTGCCTAGAGCTTGCAAGAGATGCACTGAATGAAGAGGGCTATTGTGTTATTGGAGGCTATATGTCACCTGTTAATGATGCGTACAAGAAAAGGGTATGTGCTCTTTTCTGGAAATATATTGATATGCATGCAATGCAAGTAGTGACAGATGCCTTCTATAGTGAAGATTGCATGAATGGTAGGAAGATTAGCAATGCTACCTTCTGTAACAGTATTTCAACTTTACAGGACATATTTACGGACATGACTTTGTATTAGATAGTTTATTCTTCTACGCAGTAGTTTAGCTTTGATTCAAGTAACAGAGTGTTGATACTCAAATATATATTATTAATGACCATGAGTAATATAGTAATAAGCTAATTGATTGAATCTGTTCCACCTTTACTGAGTGCCTGAGTGGTTAAGGTATCACTACATTTCTGCAGTCATATATGAAGATTAGAAAACGCTGACTTGTATGTTTATACAGGGCCTTATATCTGCTGAACATCGGATACAGTTGTGTAACCTAGCGTGCAAAAGTTCTAAATTCATTATGGTTGACCCATGGGAGGTACATTATTCTCTCTATTTCACTTCTCTGTGCTAATTTCTGATATCTAAGTGATATTCATTCTGCATTAATTTGTTCTTTTTGGATTTATTGCATGCTTGTTAATTTATTCGTTTGTCTCTCTTCTAATCATGGATTAGTAGCTATAACACTAATATTATGGTTTTGAAGTTGCGTCCCAGGCAAATCAGAATAACTTTCAACGCACTTTAACTATTTTGTCTCGGATCAAGAAATTTTTGAGTGAGGATGGGCTGATTTCAAGGGGTAAGTTAGCTATTTCTTTCTTTTCTATGTTTGAGCTATTGAATTGGATGACAGTGATGCATTCTTAAAAATATTTGAACTTTTGTAACTGCTATTGTATACATGTACACAAATAAAGATATGAAATTAAGCAGTTGTTTTATAA
This sequence comes from Dipteronia sinensis, assembly GCA_033220585.1. Lineage (NCBI taxonomy): Eukaryota > Viridiplantae > Streptophyta > Magnoliopsida > Sapindales > Sapindaceae > Dipteronia > Dipteronia sinensis. The sequence goes on along the minus strand of CM065636.1, from coordinate 68,193,484 downwards.
GGGAGTTTTTGTTGGAAATGCTTTAACATTTTGTTGATGGAATTGAGGATTTATGTGAGTGGCGCTGATGATCAAAACACACCCTCTTCCTTAGCGGCTTGGGATGGGTAATTAAATATAATATTTATAAATTTATCACAACGTGGAGATCATCAACTCTATTAGTGGCTTGAAGATGGTACTCAATTTAATTGTGTTCTAACATTATCATGGAAGGTTTATTTTATTTTATAGAACAATGAGATATTGTTCGGTGTGTTTCCATTCTAAACATGTTTATATGGTTTTATTTGTTAATCTGAGATAACACTGGTATTGGTTTTCCTTGCTTCTCGTAGAGTCCCTCAAAGTCATGCTTGTTTGCGGTTCAGATTTACTCCAATCTTTTGGCATTCCTGGATTTTGGATTCCTGAGCAGGTATTTATTTGTTCTAATTCTTTATCCAGGTGCTTAAAAATATGGTGATTCTAATACTCAAAACATGAAACCATCATTCACTTCAAATAGAACTGAATGATTTTGGTTTAACCCAAAGTTATTTTTTTTTTTAAAAGGTAAGCACTATATGCAGAGATTATGGTGTGCTTTGCATACGCAGAGAAGGACAAAATGTTGACAAAATTATTTCCGACAATGAAATTTTGAATGAAAACAGAGTAAGTAGACCTTTTGATATTCTACTGTGTTTTTTGATAAGCATTCAAACTTCTATTTGGTGGTTTAATGTAGTGTGGACGTACTAGTTATGTTTATTTTGAATCACAAGGCATTTGACTGTCTTGAATTTTGACTGTAACTTGTTAATTAATGTGACTATCGCTGGTCAAGTACAAAAAGAAGGCATAAGTAATGGAGATGCTGGACATTTGTATACAAAAAGAAGTACTCGTCTACATTTCTGAGTGTTTAATGTTTCACCATTCCGAATTCAAAGCCTTGTCTTGGCAAGAGATCTTGGAATGGTTTTTTGTTGACTGCTTATGATCTTAACTTCCTGAACATGTTCATTTTCAGGACAACATCAAGGTTGTGGATGAGCTTGTACCAAATCAAATTAGTTCAACAAGAATAAGGTGACCAATATCTATTATTGACAATCTATAGTGTGGCACTGTCAATGAATTGCCAAAGTTGTAGCAGAGGAGGCTTATGTATTTCTTTCTTGCATTCCAGGGAATGCATTTCAAGAGGGTTGTCGATAAAATATCTGACTACAGATGAAGTGATTGATTATATCGAAGAAAAGACCTTGTACTTGAACTCAACTGACAATTGATTTTTCTCCTTTTCTGTTATTTGTATCAAAATCATACATTTTTAGTCCAACTTCTGTACTTTGCTATAACTTGACCATCCAAAAGAAAAGAACAAAAATATTGTAGGAAATCTATCAGTAGAACAGATAGATTTTATCAGCTGTGGGATCTTGATTTCACTGAGTTATGGACTTCTATCTTTTAGTGAATTTCTAATTTAAGAATAAATTTAGATCTCAGAAAAAGTAGTGAAACAAATACTGAAGAAGTTAAATCAAGGAATAGAAATGAACAAAGAAGGGTAACAATCCTCATTAATAACTTTTTTCAAGGGAATTAATAACTTAAGTATGCTTTAATATAATGGTTTTACAATGATATACATCAACAATTACAAGTCACAACTAAACATCTCAACTAGTACATTGGCTTACAATTTCTCTGCTTTGACCTGTGTACAGGTTTTGACATTTAATTCACATCTACAAAATTTAAAACCTTCACAGGAAATTATCCTCCTTCTGGCATGAAAGCATTCCAATAAATTTTATTCTATCTGAGGACCATTGCTAAACCACCTGAACCTGAAACTTAGCCCTCCTGATCTGTGAAGTGTGGACTTTCAAGTTCACCCATACTTGCAGATGCGAAAGATTCAAAGGACTCTACAGTTGAGAGGGAAGAGCCAGAGTCGCCCAAATCCGAGTCAACATCCGAGACAATGTCATCATTTAAGATTATATGTTCCTCATCAATTTCAGATGTTTCTGATCCAGATCCTCCCAACAGAAGTTTGTTTATAGCTGACTTTGCGGTTTCACCAAACCATTCATCCGCAGGGAGTGCACTAACAGAAAATTGCACTTTAGTTGCTAGTAAAATACAGAGCCAAAACAAAATGTTTTACAAGAAAAGTAGTACCTTTGTTGGTCCATGCCTCTAGCAGAGAAGGTCCTAATTGCTCGAGTAATTATAGCCGATGCAATTTGTTGTAAATGGCGAGATGGGTAACCCGCAAAACGAGCAATTTCAACAGTGAAGTGCATATCAAGAATAAGCTGCCAAAACAAAAATCATGAAAGCTTAATGTGTGACTAAAGAGAGAGAAGTCATGGATTTGTTCTTGGTGCTCTTTTCTAAAATCTAGTATTTTCAACTAATAAGATCTACAATTGTCTTCCAAAAAGAAATATAAGATTCTTTTTACTTAACAAATGTTTTGCATACTGTCATTCCAAAAATACAATAATGGCGTTAAGCATAGTCTTATATGTATTTTTCCATTAAGCCTTGCTTTATGATTAGTTGTGTTTTGCACTCTGCTCAGTCAATTTTGGTTCACTTAAATTTTTCCCCAAAAACTTGCAACGTATTTTGCTTCTAAATTGCCATCGAGTTTTTAATCAACAAAAGAACGTGTTATGCGAAAATCCGTCTCACCAGAATTTAATGACAAATGGTGATGTGGCTTTAATTGACTTGATGCATTGACCTGCAAAAGGTCAAAGGGAGCCGGCAAGAGGGTTGCTGACGTGCCCACTCCGACGTTCAAATCAAACTCCTTATAGTATTAGTAATAATGAAATAGTGAGATGATCAGAAATATAATCCTACATGGAATTTATAGCCAGCTATCAACCTTTTGATAAAAGCATAACCATATCAGATAACTTAATACTATCTCTATTCAAATTAAAAATGTCATTTTTAAAATTCAAATTAACTCTTAATAAATCAAGACTCTAGTCATTTGGTATGTGTTTGCTTGGTGGACTCACATTGCTAATATGACTTTCTAAAAATCGGCTTGTCGATCCTCTGTAGGCTTAGTATCCTGACGTGATCTTCACATCTCACATCAGCAGATTCATACGGCCCACGACTCACGTTTTGGACTTTAGTATCTAAGTGTGACCTTTTGGGTCACACCAACTTTTAGTACTTAACCATCTAGGTGTAACCTATAAGTGTTGTAAAAAACGGCCTAGGTGCAGCCTAGACGCTAGGCGGCAGCCAACCATACCGATTTTAGGGTAATCGAGAGTCTAGGCGGCACTTAAGGTTTGTATTTTTTTTTTTTTTTTTTTAAAGATGACAATCCCAAAACGACGTTGGGGGGTTCATTTAAAACCCAAAAACGTCGCCTTTTTTGGGTTGTCTTCTTAAAAAAATCCTATAACCACCTCCTCCTCTTTCGTTCTCTCCGCCGAGGAATTATCTAGGCGCTAGGCGCCGGCCCACCGCCCGACTAGCGCCTAACGCAAACCTATTTGATTGCACTTCATTTAATTGGACTTTAATATCCAAATAAGGCTCCTTGGGTCATACCTTATTTAATTGGACTTTAATATACAAGTGTGATTCCTTGGGTCATACCTTATTTAATTGGACTTTAATATCAAGGTGTGACTTCTTGGGTCACATCTCAAGTTATTGGACTATAATATCCATGTGTGACTCCTTGGATCACACCTCATTTTATTAAGGTGTGACTAACCTGAATTTGTGGAACTTCCACATGTTTAGTGTCCATGTCTAGGTCTGACTTCTTAAATCATATATGCCTTTGTTGAAATTTTATGTACCAGTGACTCCTTTGGTCACCTTTTGTGTAGTACGAAAATTATAATAAATGATATTAACTTTCTCTCTATGTCATAACATTTTAATGCTTATAATTAACATGTGATAATGACATGTCTAATCACACATAACATTTACTTCATAGACAACTTATAATGAGTTTTAACTCTTGTTGAGGAGTTTATATTATATCACATATCAAGTGTCCTTTTGTCTTTAGCTAATTATGACACCTTTTTGGTTGATTTGACATGGTATATCTTTGATCATTTGACTTGTTTTGATACAATGGCCAGGGCTTTTCTCTTTCTCCATAAATTTGGCTTTGTTGTCTCCATTTTACCATGTACAAGCCAAAGTTGATAGAAACATGTGTGATATGACAGACATGTCAAGTATAAACAATAAATGTAATGACAAGGAAAGAGAATGTCAATCTCATTTATCATAATTTTCGTATTACACAAAGGAAGTGTGACCTAAGGAGTCACTTGGACATGGACATTCAACAAGATCAAATGTGACTTGAAAAGTCACACTTGGACGTGGAAGATCAACAAAGTTGTGACTTGAGAAGTTATACCTGGATGTGGAAGCTCAATAAAATGAGGTGTGATTCAAGGAGTCACACTCGGATATTACAGTTAAATAAATGGTGTGACCTAAAGAGTCACGCTTGGATATTAAAGTCCAATAAAATGAGGTGTGCCCAATAAGTCACATCTAGATACTAAAGTACAATAAAATGAGGTGCGACTCCTGTCGCACCTTGATATGAAAATCCAATAAAATGAGTGACCCAAAGGGTCACACCTGAATACTAAGTCCTATAAAATGATGTGCAACCAAATGGGTCATACCTAGATGATTAAGTACTACAAGTCAAAGTCCAAAACGTGAGTCTATAAAATGAGGTGCAACCAACTGGGTTACACCTAGATGATTAAGTTAAGCCAAAGTCAAAAATGTGAGACATGGGATGTATGAATCAACTAATGTAAAGATAGATACATAAGGATAATAGGCCTAAGGGGATCAACTAGCTGACATTTAAAAAGTCAGCTTAACAATGTGGTCCCACCAAACTGACACAAAAAAGATGATTAGAGTCCTGATTTATCAAAAGCTAATTTGAATTTGAATAGAAATAGTATTAAATTATCAAATAGGATCCTACTTGTTTATTTGTTTTGCAAGTCGACACAACTAGTCGATCAGAGCCACATCACCATTTCTCATCATTTTTCAAGTCATCACATCAAGTCAATCAAGCCACATCACCATTTCTCATTAAATTCTGGTGAGACGGATTTTTCCATCAACAATATGTATTTCATTGTTCTATAAGTTTTGCATTCTCACTTCAATTCTACGCGAACTCACGAAGTTTTAGTGATAGAAAACAATAGAGATGCAAGTTTGGAGAAATTATATTTTACCAAAAGTAAAGAACAATTAAAATGAGATGAATCTAACGGCAGTAAGTTTGAAACACCGTAAGCACAAAACAGTACCTGATGCAATCCAAGTGGCTGAACCGGAGATGATTCGTCCTCAAACACACCCCAGAAATCTTGTTCATCAGACAACCACATTAAAACTGTCTCTGTCAATCTAGCAAGCAAAATTTTCTGTAGCTTCTCCTTTCCAAGGAGCACATCTCCAGCCACGGTTGCCAACTGCTGAAGCTTTGCAAATAATGCCTGTAATAATGATAACAGTCTACTAATAAGAACCAGGTGAATATTAATGCAGAGTGGCGTTATCTGCAAGCAATAAATAGATGAATGCAAGGAAAGTAAAATATTTTATGCAAACTGCAGACACCATTGTAATGGATTCAATCAGCCCAACAAGCCAACATTTGAAGCAACTGTAAATATTCAAACTCAATAACAAATTATCGAAATAAATATGCATTGAAAGAAACAATGCATATATCATTAAATAAAATAAAATAATAAACTTAATAGCACTATAAATGTCCTAGATTTAGAATGTTGGGTTTGTTAGTAACCAACAGACCCGAGGAAAGGGTCCAACTATAGTATTTAAGCACTATAACACACCCCGGACCCAACAATTGTATTTAAGCACTCTTAACACACCCCGGACCCAACAATAATATTTAAACACTTTAACACACCCTCTCACGAGCAAGACCAAATGGCTTGGCATGTGGCCCAACCTGATAGGCTCTCATTTGTAATAAGTAAAATACAATTTACTTAGGGACATGTGTCACCCAATTGTGGTTACTTTTGTGAGTTTTTGTATTGTAACGATTTTAGCTGGGTTATTAAAGTTACCTTCAGCTGATTGTAAGAGGCATGTTAGAAATGAAATAAGAAATGGTTTTCCTTTTTGGTCTCTGTGTGAAGTCATTAGCTAAGGTAGAAAGCTAGGGTTTCTATCATTTTGGTATCAGAGCCAAGTGATCCTCTAAGCTGTTCCTTTGGTTATGACCCGTGCTAGTGTTCGTTCTCGATCCGCCGCCATGGATGCTCGTGTTACAGCTTTGGAATCATCTTATTCAGACATTTATGTGGCTATTGTTGCATTGCAACGCATTGAAGCTCGTCTCAATCGAATGGAGGCGCGATCGGAGTTGGTTGATCGGCGATTGGACTCTCTAGAGACTCGCCGCAAAGGATCTGATCAAGCTTTTCAGACCACCTCACATCAAGATGATGAGGAGGGTTTTCACAGGGATGATAATCGTAGAGAAGGGGGTTCTTTCCATGAGCCTCGAATTCCAATTATTTGAATGGATTTTCCTAAATTCTCTGATAGAGATGACCTACTGGAATAGGTTTACAAAGTAGAGCAATATTTCGATTATTTCTCAATTGCCCTAGAAAAGAAGGTCAAGATGGTGTCTTTTCACTTGGATCAAGAGGCTTTACAATGGTATCAATGGGAAGAACGTGCCACGACATTTCCAATTTGGGAAGATTTTACAAAAGCATTTTGTAAAGAATTTGGTTCTCATGGGTTTGTGGATTATGCTGAATCTTTATTTAAGCTACGTCAATCTGGATCTTTAAGAAATTACATCTCTGAATTTCGGCGTTTGGCAACTCGCATTCAAGATCTCAGTCCATCTTTTCGTTTAAGCTGCTTTATCGGTGGATTGAAGAAGGAACTTAAGCATGATGTGAAATTGCTTCGTCCTGCTACAGTTCAGGAGGCCATGTCTTTTGCTATTGAGGTGGATCTTAAACTTCAAAAATGAAGTCATTTACTTCTTTTGGAAATTATAAATCTAAGTTGCCTCTTTTGCCTACTAAAAATGAAGTAATCTCACCGAAAAATGATATTAAGCCTAAGGAAGGTTTGCCGATTAGAAAATTAACACCTGATGAAATTCAATATAAAAGAAAAAATAATTTGTGGTTTTATTGCGACGAAAAGTTTGTAAGGGGTCATAATTGTTCCAAGAAACAAATCTTGTTATTGGATTGAGGTTATGAGAATACTAAGGAAATAGTGCAAGAATTACAAAAGGGTGAACAAGTAGAAATAACTGCATGTTGTATCACTGAAATAACTGCATGTTGTATCACTGCTTGTGCATTATTTGGTACACCAGCACCTGCAGCTATAAAAACAATGAAAGTCAAGGCTATGATCAGAAGATGTCCTGTGGTGTTGCTCTTTGATTCGGGTAGTTCACACAACTTTATAGATCATATTTTGGTTAAAAAACTGGGTTGGACATTAGATCAGTCAGAGATATTTGATATCATGATAGGGGATGGGGGACAAGTGAAGAGTAAGGGAGCTTGTGCTGCAGTTCCTTTAAGGATTAGATAAATCTAATATGCTTGCTTTACCATTAGGTGGTTGTGATGTTGTGTTAGGTGTATGGTGGTTACAGACTCTTGGACGGGTTTTGTGGGACTTTGAGAAACTCACAATGGAAATTTGGCACCAAGGGGTTAAAATTTGTTTGCCCAGTTCTAAACCTCAACCTCCTCGGTCCATTTCTGTTCAGCAAATGGAAAAGTTTCTACATTCTGATTATTGCTATGGGGTAGTGTTATGTGCTGTGGACAGTGATGATACTAGGAAATCTTTTAATGAATTGTCTCAACAACAACAATAGGAATTAATGAGTTTGATGGATTCATACACTTTTATTTTTGCTACTCCAAGTACTCTACCACCTGTGAGGGAGTATGACCATCGGATTCCTTTGGTTGATGGTTGCAAGCCACCAAGTATTCGACCTTATGCATATGGTCCATTTCAAAAAACAGAAATTGAAAAATGTGTCAATGAACTATTGGATTTAGGATTTATTTGGAACAGTCATAGTCCATTCTCTTCTCCTGTTTTGTTAGTTAAAAAGAAGGATAGGACATGGCAAATGTGTATGGATTATAGACAACCAAATGAGTTGACAATTAAAGACAAGTATCTAATCCCACTTATCGATGATTTATTAGATGAATTACAAGGAGCTCAGTATTTTTCCAAGCTTGACTTGAGAAGTGGATATCACCAGATACGAGTTCACCCTACAGATATGGAGAAGACTGCATTTAGAACTCATGAGGGGCATTATGAGTTCCTAGTAATGCCGTTTGGGCTTACAGGTGATCCTGTTGCATTTCAGGGTTTAATGAATGAAATTTTTAAAGGCTATTTGAGGAAATTTGTCTTGGTGTTCTTTGACGATATTCTAGTATATAGCACTACCTGGGAAACTCATTTGGGACATTTGGAAGTGGTTTTTGGTATTCTACAGAAGCAACAGCTCTATGTTAAATTGTCAAAGTGTTCTTTTGGTGTCACCACAATTGAGTATCTTGGTCACATTGTTTCTAAGGAAGGTGTTTCGGTTGATCCTTCGAAGTTAAAGGCTGTAGTTGAATGGCCTTTACCTACTACAGTGAAGAGTTTAAGAGGATTTTTGGGACTTACATGATATTATAGAACATTTATACCTGATTATGGTCGGGTGAGTTATCCTTTGACTCAATTGACCAAGAAAGATAGTTTTATTTGGACTCCTGAGGCTACTGCTGCATTTCACAAGGCTTTAATGTTGTCTCCAAGAGTTATAGCTTTACCAGATTTTTCAAAAAAATTCATTATTGAAAGTGATGCTTCAGGGAAAGGCATTGGAGCTGTTCTACAACAAGATGGTAGGCCAATTGCTTTTACAAGGCTTTAGGTCCAAGGAATCAAGCTCTTTCTACTTATGAGAGAGAGATGATGGCAATAGTCCATGCAATCAAGAAATGGCATCACTACTTACAGGGGCATCATTTTGTGATCAAGACAGATCATTATAGTCTCAAATATTTTTTGAACCATAAAGCTAATACTCATTTTCAACAGAAGTGGGTTACCAAGTTGCTAGGATATGATTATGAGATCCATTACCGACAAGGAAATCACAACAAAGCCGCAGATGCTTTATCTAGATCTCCTATGGTTAACTACAGTGCAGATGAATTGGTTCAAATTTCTGCAATGGAACAGATGTCTCCTGACCTTGAAGACTGTCCTGTTAACTTTGCTATTTCATACCTATACCATAGTTGGATGGATGATCTCGGAAGGTATAATGAGAGTGATCCATGGATTCTACAGAAAATGCAAGATATTGCTACAGATGTTACTACAAGACCAGCTATTAACCAGTCTCCCTCAGCAGTAAATCATTTACAAAAATTTCATATTGACAATGGCCTACTCAAATTCAACTTCAGGATAGTTCTCATCCCTAATTCTGCTTGGAAAACCAAAATTTTTCAAGCTCATCACTATGTTCCTACAGTTTGACAGGCCGGGTTCCTTAAAACCTATCGAAAATTAACAAGGAGTTTTTATTGACCAGGGACGAAATCTGACATTCAAAGGATGGTTTCGGAGTGTCATATTTGTCAGCAACATAAGTATGAAACTCTTTCTCCAGCTGGTTTACTGCAGCCCCTACCAATACTAGATCGAGTGTGGACTGACATCTCTATGAATTTTGTGATTGGCCTTCCACCATGCCAAGGTAAATCTGTGATTTTTGTGATTGTGGACAAATTGAGCAACTATGCTCAATTCATAGCTTTATCTCATCCTTATAAGACAGCTATTGTCGCTCATGTGTTTGTGGATAATGTATTCAGATTACATGGGATGCCAAGTTCTATAATCTATATAGAGATCCTGTATTTGTTAGTGATTTTTGGAGGGAATATTTCAAATTACATGAAGTGGCCCTACGTATGAGTTCAGGATATCACCCCCAGACTGATGGCCAAACAGAAGTTGTTAACCGATGCTTAGAAACATATTTGCGTTGTTTTGCTGTGGCTCAACCAAGAAAGTGGGTGCATTGGCTATCATGGGCCGAATTTAGTTACAATACTTCCTTTCATACTGCTACCAAGCTTACCCGATTCGAAGTGGTTTACGGACAACCGCCTCCTACTATCACACCATACGAATCAGGAACCAAAAAGTTTGATAGTGTTGATAGGAGGTTGGCTGCAAGGGATCAAATGCTTAACTTGTTGAAATCCAATTTGGTGATGGCTCAAAACAGAATGAAAGTACAAGCTGATAAGCACATGAGGGAGAAGGAATTTCAAGTTGGTGATATGGTTTACTTAAGGCTGGTTCCCTACAGATTAAAGTCTCTAGCTGCACACTCTTATCACAAACTGCTACCCAAGTATTATGGTCCTTATGAGATTCTTGAGAGATTGGGGTCTATTGCTTTTAAGCTTAAATTGCCTGATGGGTGTCAAATTCATCCCGTCTTCCATGTATCATGTTTGAAGAAACATTTGGGTGAGCAAGTTTCTCCTACTTTGGTTTTACCTCACATAACTTATGATGGGATAGTTCAAGAGGAACCTTTAGCCATATTGGAGAGGAAGCTTGTCAAGAGAGGTAACTCTTCTGGTGTGGATGTATTGGTGCACTAGAAACATCACTTTGTGGATGATGCCACATGGGAAGACTACTATAATCTACAGGCAAGGTTCCCAGATTTTATTGCTCAGCTTGAAGCTCTTTCCAATACAAACTGATATCTCCAGCAAGTCCAATTTTATGTTTGTAATCACGTTGATATCACTGTTGTATTCTTGTTTGATTGTTTGATTTCAAGTTTAAAGTATTCAAACTTGGTTTCTAAAGGAGAGGGTAAATGATAGGCTCTCGTTTGTAATAAGTAAAATACAATTTACTTAGAGACATGTGTCACCCAATGGTGGTTACTTTTGTGAGTCTTTGTATTGTAACGATTTTAGCTGGGTTATTAAAGTTACCTTCAGCTGACTGTAAGAGGCATGTTAGAAATGAAATAAGAAATGGTTTTCCGTTTGTTCTCTTTGTGAAGTCATTAGCTAAGGTAGAAAGCTAGGGTTTCTATCACAAATCCCAAACAAATATTCAAACAAATTCAAATGCAATCACAGGACTCATGAGATAACCAAAGCTCTGATACCAAGTTATTAACTAATACACCTAAAAACTTAAACTGATACGAAATGACCCAACAATAGTATTTAAGCACTCTAATAGAGTATATGTATTCTCACAAAAACATCAAGATCATCTAGATCCACAAGTTAGACAAAATGCCCTAATAAGTGATTTAATAAGAAAAGATGATAAGAATGGCCAGTGAATGGAAACCACAAATATAAAGGCCATATAATAAAATTCGCTTCGTTGGCAGACTAACCTGAAATGGGAGCGATGGTAGATGATCATGGTCCAAATATAAATCTTCCCCGTTCTCACTCAAATAAATTTGCCCATTTAATCGTGTTTTGCCTTCTCTAGAATAGATGAAACTCAGAACATATTGCCGACAAAAGTGATCCCTGAGTTTGTCAAATGAATGCTGAAGATGGCGCTTCCAGTCCTTTAGTTCGGGTATAGAGCTTGAGTTAGGCACAGCATTTTGATTTTCTGGTTCTTTACTTTTATTGGGATCCCAAACATTGCGCACACCAGTTGGCAACAGTTCATCCATAACAGTAAATGCTATTCCTAAAAGTGCAAGTTGTTCTGAATCTGTCTCAACTCTAAAGGGTATGGCCTCTTTCAGCTCAGTAAGATTGTCATCATCTGAGGGGCCTGGTAGGGCTTTAATTAGCGCATCCAAGTATTTATCAAACAGATGTGATATTCTAGTTAATACATTTCCTCCGAAATGCAAAACGACCATGGGAGTTAGCTGCTCCAATACATCCTGTAAAAGTTATTTTTCATTTCAACTTTATATATATTTTTATCATTAAACTATGTATAGGTGAATAAGACAGCTTGAGAAAACAAAAACACAGAGATTTATAAACATTTCCCTCTTATCATATGTGAACAGGGCCTACTTACTTTAACAATGTGCATGAATCTCATTCCACTATCAACAAGCACATTATCTGAAGATGCTGCGAATGCTAACAAGGGAGACACAAACCGAGGTGACAATGGCAAGCTTTCATCAATTCCCTCCAAGTCAAACAACATTTTTCTAGCTCGTCTAAAATTTAATTCTAAGACTTCTTCGATGTACGGCCGCAAAAGCACCAAAAGCAACTTCGACAGAATTAGTCCTTGTAATTCCAACATTGAAGAGAAACTAAGACTAGACTGAATACAAACGCTAGCTGCACGTAAAGCAGAAATTGTCTCTGAAGGGGGTGCATTCTCCTTAATTAGCCGTACAAAAAATTCAATTTGCCACTCTGCCCATTGAACAACTCTGTTAATATATACAGGATTGTCACCAAATATCAAACCAGAGTCTTTTGCTGTTGATGAGATTGCAGAAAAAACAAGCCGAGATATTGTGGCTGGAAATACTTTCGGGCAAACAGAAGATGAAGGAATATAAACCTCAGAGCTCTTCTGGAGACGGGACCCATAAGATTTAAGTAGACACTGGTGTGCTAAAGAACCCTTTCCAAGTTTAATTAAACCAGATAAGGCCTTCTTCAGTTCAGTTATACCAACTGAAGGCGGTTCAGTGATCTTAACCAGTTGATTCTCAAGCATTTCCTTTCTTTTCAAGAAAGCAGTCCTATACGAGGATGCTTCAGCTAATGAAGTATCAGTCGAGCCCCTCAATTCTGGAATGTTTCTCTCTTCAGCATCTAATGCTTCTATTGCTTCTTCCATCTTATGTTCAGCCAAGAGAACATCAATTTTCTGCAAGAATATCAACTTGTGGTTATCTATTTCATATGGGAAGGAGTATTGAGGTTCAGAAATTTGTGGCTCTTGCTGAGATTCATCAGTGTTGCCATCAGCTTGTGTCCACTCTTCCAGTTCACGGGAAACCCCAGTCATCAGATCTTGGACAAGAATCCGTTCAGCAGAAATATGCTTTCGCAGTTCCATCAGCTCATGCTCCATTTCCACAACTTCTTCAGATATTCTACAATTATCATTGCAATGCTTAATCAGATCACCCATATTTCTTTCAAAACTAACATATATTTGAAACCTTGGAAGCAGACATTGGAAAAAGAAGGGAATTAGGAGAGGGAAAAGTTCTCAAGAAATCAGTTCACAGCAGGAAAAATATGACATGAAGGATAACTTGTGTACATCTGATATCCACACTACTAAAGAACTGCTCAGTTCTAGTATCCTACGCGCCTATTCACCTTTTTGAATTAAAGACAAGTTGAACAGTGGAATACCTTTTCTCCAACCATTACCACCCCTTTAAGTTTCAGCTAATAAGCAGATGACAGGTACATTATTTGAGTTTTAAGGGGTGATGTTGCTACAAGTTATAAAATCAATTTATCAACTTACATCACATCATAGAAATAAAAGTTTATATGAAGTTTGACAGTAGTTCTCCTATATTCTGTCAGAAGAAAAGACTCCCTAAGAACCAGTAGGAGAGCATCCCTACTTCTTAAAAGAATTTCCTTATTCATTTTATTTTTCTTTTTGTAGGATTTTAATAAGAATCCTACTCGTCCTCAAGTTGCAAACTTGATTCAGAAAATGCTCAAGCCAACTTTAATCATAGCACGGCGGCACCACCAAGAAGCAATTTAAATTTGATTTGTTTCCAAGCATGAACTCACTTCCATAACATTTTTACTGTTTCCAACAGTCCCTTAATTCCAGAGATCAGAGAAATTATAATAAGGTCCTGCACTCATGTGAAGTTATAACAGTTTCTAGATACCCCAATGCTTCAAGAAAAATTTGACATCATACTTCTTTTTCATTTTCCATTTAGATATAATTAGAGACATTTTATTACCTCAAGAAAGCAAGGTATTTCGTATGCATGTTGCTACATAAGTTTTCCACTGCATCCTTCAAATCCATCAGCTCACAGCAGAGCCTTCTGATTCCCTACATTGACAAACTAATTTAAATAAAAATAAAGACACAACAGATCTCATCAGCATGAAGAAAGAACATCTTACTGAAAGGTAAGTGATGGAGGGGGGAGGACGGTTCAACTAAATAACAAAATGAACAGAGTGCTGCAGGAAGCCTCTATGAAGGCACTAAAATAAACATATTCAGAAAAGAAAAGAAAATCAAACAATAAGGCCAAAAAACCTCTGTCAACAGCAATGTTATGGAAAAGTGGGAAACAGAAAAATCAAATATTTAAATGAGAATCAATGCATCATTAACTCGGTGAATATACATACACAAACATATTAATAAGTTATGAGCCGGATATTTATGAGAAGTTTTTCAGTTAGATAAGATTTGATCAATACATTGAGCTACTGAATGAAATTTCTGGTTACAGTTTCAGCATAACATTGACAATTTTTGTAATATTTAATTAATGTTGCTTCTATTCAACATTGAATCAATTAAGTAATAAGGGAATTTTGATATAAATCAATATTAAATGGATATCTAACATTTTCAAAACATCCATTGGTTCAGTCCAGAGTTGGGAGAATAAATAAATAAAAATTAAATTAAAGATACACCAAAATAACGAAAAGCAATAGCCACCATTCGGGTCAATGTTTCAATAACTTATCATTAAATTAATTTAGAAGGCCAAGAGTCCAAGACTATAAAAGAAAAGACCAATCAGATCAATCTAAGCAAATTTCCATAAAGCAAAAACCTAATATGGGGGATAAACAAAAGGAATCATTAATTTAACCAGAAAAAAATATCAAATTCAATTATCATACTCTTCCAATACTATAATTGAATTATTAAAGAAGTTAAATTTTCAAAGAAGTTGAAATCAAATAAAATGTGATTGATATCAAGTAATTAGAGCTCTGGAATCCGAGATGCCAGTCTTTAATTTTTCTCAAGAAGCTCAACTCCATTTCCATCCAAGCGTAACTCAATAACAGAATCCCATGCTGCCTAATGCAACCTTAGGGCAAATACGACTAGATATGGTCTAAAGAAATGAAATTCCTACACAACATTTTTTTTTTCTCTTTTTAGTAACTGAGGTTGCACAAAACTTGCAGGTAATCCAGACAGAAAAGGCACTAACTTACTGGTGTAAAATCAAGACATAAAAGATCTCTTCACAACCGAAAAGAAATGGTAATACAGAAAACATATAGAATGGAATATACTTATAAAAAAGTCAAAACAAACGACGTAATTCAACAAATGAGACCGTATAGCATATTATTTCAATAGACAATGGATAAAAGGAAAAAATGTATGATTTCAGAACTACATTACTATCAGAGATAATCTCACTGAACAGGAAACTCAAAGCCAGATGGCACTATGTTAGCAATGAAAAAGAATACATTGCATGGATTGAACACAAAGTAATTCTAACCCATCTAAGACAATAGATGCAAAGAGACATTTTGTGCCCTTACAAAGCAGAGCCAACTACCGGTCGGAAAATATATTAACGTAGAAACTATTCCTAAACATTGGACACCCATTATGATGAGTCTCACATAATCTGGTTGCTTCTCACATCTCAAAAAAGGGAACTAATAGCTAATTGTTTAGCGAATTTGGATCTTTAATATCACTCTCAAAGGTGGAGGGATACTACTCCATCTTGCATTTAAAAATCAGCTTCTTGATGACTCAACCTGTTTATAGATTTAAATGAGTATGTTTCTGAGTATAGGTTTGTACATGAGCCCATTCTTGGCCAATTATCATCTTCCACTTAAAAAATTGGTCACTACATCAACTTGAAATCGAGAAATTCCAGAAACTAAGAAACATTTCTATACAAGGATAGGAAAAAAATAAACAATTATATTCAAAGACTGAATATATGGCTAAACACCCGATCTCATGATTTACAAGGCCATTAAATAAACCAACAATTTTTCATTGAATGAACTCAATTCAATATAGAACCATTATAAGGAAATCCCGCAACAGACCTATTTACTAGCTTTTTTTTGCTAAAATTAAAGAAAACCCAGATAGCAAAAGCGAATTGTTACATAAATTCAGCAATGAACCCATGTTGGGTTGCAGAGAAAAAAGAAGAAGAAGAAGAAAAGGACCTTTTCGGTGTTGGATTGGTAGACGGAGTCGATCTTGGACTGAGGAGTGATGTTCTCAATAGATGGGAAATCGTCATCTTCTTCACTGCTCTCCATTTCTCTCTTTTTCCAGCTTCGCTTACTACTTCTAGTTTCTTCGATCTACAGTGACTGAAATGGGACTGTTGTTTTTCAAATGAACACAAAGGCGACTACTAAAGGATAAAAATTTACATGGGATCTCAGTTCCATGCAGTGAGACCCGTTCAATACAGGTCTGCTATATTATAGTTTTATATTTTCAATGTAAATTATATACTTGTACTAGACTGTCTCACGAGCAGTAATGAGAGTTGTTGCATGTGACGGTCTCATGTGACTATGACTTCGGGACTTTTGAGTTGTAAGCGACTATGCGAGACTAGGAGTCGTTTGTTTTTTTGTCTGAAGACTGAACAGTCCTGAATTTTTCTGAAGACTGAATAGGATTGAAATCTGAACCTGAATGACATGTTTGTTTTTTTTTTCACATCTGAATGTACTGTCAACATGTTTGTTTTTTAAAAATAAAATTGTCTGAAAATACGTAATTTTTCATTTATACCTATATTAATTAAAAGAAGTAATTTAACATGCACAATTCTTTATAACATTTTGTATGTTTTTTTTTCAAACAAAGTTTAATTTAACAAAATAAAAAAATTAATCAAAGAATATAATTTTACATATTTTACAAACAAAGTTTAAGTTAAATTTATTGTCAAAAAAAAAAGTTCAAGTTCAAGTTCAAGTTCAAGTTCAAGTTCAATTTTTATATTGTCCACGTTTCCGGTGAATATAATTCATGAAACCATTTTTGTTTTTTTGGTTTCCCGGATCATATGCACCGGAAACCAAATACGGCCATGATAGACAAATTTATTGAGCACTATACGAATAGTTAGATAAAAAAAATAAAGAGTTCTTACCGGGATTTGGCAAGAGAGAAATTCAATTGTTCAATCTTTGAAAAATTTCATTATGAGAAGTAATTATGGTTTTTTTTTCTTTTCTAAAACCTGTTTAAATAAGAAATATGTTAAAAGAAAAATTTTTTATACCATATCAAATTAAGATAAATTTGGAAATATATCTTTTTTAAATGATAGACTTGGAAGAGAATATTTTAATTGTAATCCAGTGATTTGGAATTAAGTTAAAAGTCAGGATTTCTTACTTTTTATTTTAAGTTGTTTGTTGATATTTTTAAGTTGTTTGACCACTTAAAAAAACAAACAAAACAACTTAATGAGTTCAATTCAGACCATTAAGTTTTAAGTGAAAAAAACAAACGACCCCTAAATATAATTAAGAGGGGTAAGTACACTTTAGTCCCTTTATTTTCGGTAAACATTACATTTTTATACAATATACGAGTATTAGTTTCTTTGGGCCTCAATGTTTAAAATAAATCTAAATAGTCCTTATTAATGGCAAATTTTCTGCCAACTAGAATTGCACGGTGAACTTGGGTGAGGTCAGCTCAGAGGTTTATTGTCTAGGTCGAGATTAAACACGGCTTGCACCATATACGAGGGAGAGAGGTTCCCTAGGTGAGGTGCAATGTCTCATATGTAAAATAGAAAGTCTATGGGTCAGTTTGGTATTGCTTTTGAAAAGTTAAAATCAATTTATTTTATAATTTTTGATATAAAATAATATTTGGTAAAACTTTCAAAAATGATTAATTGATAATTTGACAAATTTTGACAGTGATTTTGAGAAATAGGTGGGGGTTACTCTATAAAAGTGATTATGTAATAATCTATTTCAGCATTTAATGAATCTTTTAAAATGTCATTATTATCCTTATAAAATTAAGTTTAAATCATTTGTATACCATATTCATCTTAAAATTAAATATTTTACTTAAATATTGATTTGATTTTATAAAATCTTTTAAAAATATTTTTATTGTTCTTATGGAATGTATTTTTTCTAATTTAAATAATCTACTTAAATATTGATTAATATATATAATTAATGGAAAAAATGAAGTAGGGTTCTAAAATCATGTATGTTTTAGTCATTATAACTAATCTTAACACTTTTGCAATAAAATTACCAAACATATGCATACTGTTTTTGAGTTATACAGTAGTTTTAAAAGTACAATTAACCAAACATCTGTTGATTAACTTCACAGCTGATTATTCATTCAGAACAGCTAACAACGATTATAATAAAAGTTACAGCAATACCAAATTGACCCTTAGATAGACGTGTGAGGTCTCCCAAGTGACGTAGGAAGCCTACGGTTAATAACCTTTTTTGGCAGGGGTTCAAAGGAGAACTTTCCACAGAATTACTACCTAGTAGAAACCATTCCTAGCTCCCAGGTATCTGGTAGCACCAGTACCGCGATCTAGGAAGGATCGATACTAGGTAAGGCCAAAGTCGCGACTGCTTTGTTTACTAGGTACCGGATGAAGCACCATAATTACGACTCAAGAGGAACAGGTAACACGTTGTGCCATTACTCTTAATACCAAGTGAAGCTGATACAGCGATGCCATGTACCCAGTACCTCGCATATACCCGATACCTCCTACCTGGCACCAAGGTTGCAACATCTACCCGGTACCTAAGCTCCTCGACATCAGCTCAGAATCCAACCAAGATAGGCATCATACCTGCCACACAAGAAGAATGTCGCCATGAAGATACCAGCATGCTAGAGCAAACATCACGCCAGCAAGAGAAGACTAGTACATCAGTGTACCACGCCATCGAGATACATAGTAGAACAAGCGCCACACCAGTGAGTTACAGAGTAGAACAAGTGCCACGCCAACAAGAGCAGACCGGTACACCAGTTCACCGCGCCATCTGGATACATAGTTAGTATTTTCCTCCGAGCAACGTAGGAGGGAAAAGTTGACTTTTTCGCCATTTAAAGCGCCATAAATGAGACCAGATGGTCAACCGAATCAGAGTTTAAATGATACAGTAATTGGAGGGATCAAATCCCGCGCCTTTAGCCTCATTCAACGTCTTTCAACGCCTAAAAAGGGACTCTAAATAATCCTCAATAAAATGACCGGATTCTAAGGAATAGATAGAGTCCATTAATACGGCCATGAAGGACGAAGAGAGGGGGGATCAATTCAGAAGCTTTTCTTTAGTTTCTGAAAACAGTGAGAGGTTTTCGGACCACCATTGAGAGTAAATATCCACTTATCGACACGAACGATTTCACCATCCTCATTCTGTGTAAAATAGAGAAGTAAGAGCAATTGTATTGTGATCCTAAAATTTACCATCATTATTACAAGTCCAGTGATTAATAAAATATTGCCTCATTTTATCCTATATATATGTTGTTAACTGAAAAATCCACTCAGGTAGTGCGATTCCGATTAACACCCTCGTCTACTACTGATAGGTGGCAGCGGGGTAGGTACCTTCGGTACAGGGGTTCCTTTAAGCTGGAGATTAATAAAGACAAATGCAAATGAACAGGAAAGATACGAAATATACTTTTTTGTTGATTATCTACTATATGAATGCTACAATACACTCTTTTCTCTCTCTTTTCTACACATGATGGGGATGGCGAATTCGTTTATGTCGATAAGTGGCTATTGTCCTCCCAGTAAATGTCTCAAACTTTTACTGGCTTCAAAGAATTCAGAAGAAGATTTTCTAGGAAAAAAGTCTTGTTAATAGCCAAATTTGGCTAAGTACCAAAGGAAAATTCTCCTCCCTCCTAGCCCAAATCCAGGTCCAAAAATTATCCACCATGGAGCGCCTCCCGGGGTCAGGCCACGAAGCCACCTCGCAAAAATAAAGAAGGGTCACCGAGCTATGGAAACACCTGAGACGAAGCCCCTACACAACCGGATCTAGCTTCCGACACCGAGGTCGAGACTACCTCGCAACCTCCCTAGAAGCCCGTCTTCCTCTCCAAATTCAAAGAGAAACTATTAGGCTTTAAGCTCATATTACAATGTTCCGCCACCTCGTCGAAAAGAGTTTCGGACCTGTTAGGATGGGTAGGAGAAAGCTCATCAAAGCCTGTTGCCATCGAAGAGCGCCTACAGTAAGCCGTTTAAAGCTCCAAGGGACCTGGAAAGGTCCAACCAAGCTCCTAGCACCAAGACCAGGACATGTCGCTCTACTTAACAATAAGTCCCATACTCGCCATCCCCCATGAAGAATCATACCTTGGAGACACATGAGATCATACCTACAACAAACATGAAAAAATTACGTGTATAACAAATGATTGAATCCAAAAAGGAAACAAACTTATCTCCGCCTACGATACTCTCGAATCCATCATTAAACCAAGGTCAATAACGTTTAAATAAAAAGATCCCGCCCAATAAGGAGGAAAAGGATTGAGAAAATCATGGCGGTAAAGTCGCAAATGGAACCAATCTAGACTATGTATAAAACGATCAAGCATGAGCAGAAAAAGATGAGACTACTTTTCGACAGGTACGAGAGTGCCACCCTACTGTAACCTAGAGAGATCGAGAGTATTTTGAGAGATTTTTGTATGTTACACACTATAGATAATAAAGCCAATTTGTTCTTATTCGTCTTGTATGAGTGGCCGTGGTTTGAGCAAATTATTTAAACAATCAACCCCCGGCCATCACCTCCGTGGTAATGGTCTTGAGAGTGTTAACTGATATTTCTCATCCCGAGTAAATTTTCAGTTAACAAGTCTCTTTTTGGTGATCAGAAAAAAACCTTCCCCTCTTTGTCCTTCATGGTCGTATCTATGAACCTCCAATATCCCTTAGAATCCGGTTGTATTAATGAGGATTATTTGGAGTCCTATTTGGAATCCCGTTAATCACTGTCGTATTTAAACTCTGATTCGGTTTACTGTTTGGTCTCATTTATAGCGCTATAAATGGCGAAGGAGTCAACTTTCCCTACTGGCGTTGCTTGGAGGGATATACTAGCTTACTGGTGTGGTGTTTGTTCTATCATGCTGGTGACTTTGTGGTGATATTCGTCCTACTGGGCAGATAGGATGTCTGTATTTGTTGGATTCTGGGCTGATGTTGAGGTGCTTTGGGATACCGGGTACACATCGTGGTACCGGGGTACCAGGTATGAAGTACCGGGTACCTGCGAGGTACTAGGTACGTGATATCGCAGTACCCTCTTCATCAGGTGGCAGAGTAGATTCACAGCGTGGTACCTGCTCTTCCTAGTTTGTATCCCCGGTGCTTCATCTAGGTAGATAGGTGGTCGAGGTTCTGACCTTACCATGTATTAGTTCCATTAAGATTGTGGTACCGATCCCACCAGGTACCTGGGAGCTGGGACTAGTCCCTACCAGTTAGTTACTTGTTGGAAAATTCTCATTTGGGCCCTTGTCAATAAACCTTGTTAACAGAAGTCCCCCCTAACTTGAACACCGGTACCAGGTTGGGGTTGGAGTCATAATTTAGAATGTTTGGAGAATTTTCTGTAACCGTCTTGTAGAATGGAATCCTCCTCTTTCACGCTGACTTAAATGGGTCTCCCATGTGGCTGGCTGGGGTAGGACGAATTCAAAAAAAGGAAATATCTTGGAGGTGCACGTTTCTCGAAACCGTTCCCCCCACGTCACTGATTATCCCACGACATTAATTACCTTCTGTTAACTGGGTTTTTTTTGGCAAGGGTCCAAATGAGAATTTTCCACCAAAAGCATCTACCTGGTAGGAACCCATCCCGGCTCCCAGATACCTAGCGGGAACGATATAACGACCTAGAGAAAATCAATACCTGGTAAAGACTAGAACCTCGACTACCAACCTACCTAGATGAAACACTAGAGACATTCAACCAGGAAGAACATGTACCATGGCGGGAATCCATTCTGATACCTGCCGAAGGGAGTACCACGATATCGCAGACCTACTGCCTTCCAAGTACCCGGTCCCTCATGCATGGAACCCCGAAACCACGACGCATACCTGGTGTCCCGAAACACCTTGACATCAGCCAGGGACCAACCAAGACAAACCCCTCGTATGTCCAACAGGACGGACACCATTACGAAGCCACCAGCATGATAGAACAAGCGCTACGCCAATAAGTCAAAACAATACACCAGTGTACCACGCCACCAGGACTTAGAACCAGTGTACCTCTTCAAACAACGCAAGCTACGAAAGTTGATTCCTTCGCCATTTAAAGCGCTATAAATGAGACCAAACGGTCAACCGAATCAGAGTTTAAAACACAATAGTAATTAAAGGGATCAAATCCCGTGCCTTTAGCCTCACTGAACTCCTTTCAATGCCTAAAAAAGGGCCTCCAAATAATCCTCATAAAGGCAATCATATTATGAGGGATATGAGAGACATATACATACAACCTTGAAGGACAAAGAAGTGGAGGATTTTTTTGGTTTAGAGGAAAGAAAGGGAGAAACTGCTCCTGAGTTCTCTAAAGTCAGTAAGAGTTTAGAACAATCACTGGACAAATAATAGCCACTTATCGACATAAACAGAATTCTCCATCTCCATTTTGTGTTGAGAGAGAGTGAAAAGAAAGTGTTGTAACCTTTACCAAGTATTTATTTCAATAAAACAGTGTTGTTCATATCTTTTTGATTCCTTCATATTTGTTCATATTAATTTCCAGCATAAAAAAGAACCTCGGTACCGAAGGTAACTATCCTGCTATCTCCTACCGGTTGTGGACATGGGTGTTAATCCAAATTTTGCTCCCTTAGTGGATTTTGCCGTTAACACTTTTTGGCGCCGTCTGTGAGAAACACCACACCTTAAAAAGAAAGCCTGTTAGCCTCGTTTTCTTATACCATTACCAATATGAAACTCCGATCTTCTCAAGATCATCCCGATCCGTCAGGGCACCTTTCAAACACTTCAACCTAGAAGGGTCAGAAGCAAAAGAAAGGGGGGAAAAATCGAAACCCCATTCCAAAGCCATCAGCTACAGCGGGGGCTACCCCCTAGATACATGCCAACCCAGTAGTTAACCCAGCTAGTCTGGACCAACAAGTCGCTACCTTCATAGAAAGCATCCGCTTCCGAATGGTTACGGAAGGTGAAGCCAGTCAGCCCGCGGTACCAGATACCAGAGGAGAGGCAAGTTGCCAAGGTCCCAAGATAACCCCCTTCGACATATTGGGACCATCACCTCCAATACCGGTCGACGAAAGACTCGGGCTCATGCCCCCGATACCATCAGTCTGTGATAAACTCGGGCCCATGCCCCTGACTCCTGGACAACTTGAAGGATATCAACGTCGACAGGTGAGATCCGCCATCGACTTTCCCCCTAGGGAGCGCCACTACCTGGTTCAACCAGAAGTTGCTTCTAGACTACCTCAACCAGAAGCAGCCAGGAGGCAACCTCGATCAGTGGCATGAGGTACTACTAGAAGCACTAGAGAAAACCCTCCCCAGAGAGAGAACCGGGATAAAACTTCAGTAGCATTAGAGAGGTCTGATGATAGAGATTCTGAAGTAGAGTTCAGGAATGATAGCAACAAGCGTCTCCGGGACCAGGTTTCTAGAATGGAAAAAGAGATCTAGGAGTTAAAGAAGGGCAAGCACTAGGAAACCGGAAAGACCTCTTGGGAGAGATGAATGCTCCATTCTCTAGGAGGATCCGGGAGGCAGAACTACCTCCCAAATTCAAGATGCCAACCGATAAATATTTGGGGACTGAAGATCTCTTGAGCCACCTAGAGAGCTTCGTTCAACAGTTAGATGTCAAGAATGCTACCAGGGCTGCCATGTGCAGAATGTTCCCTACCACGCAAACGGACTATGCCAAGACATGGTTCAGAAAGCTGTCAGTAGGGAGCGTCGACTCATTCACCAAGTTAACTACCGACTTCTGTGCCCAGTTCCAGTGAATCAAACCTCGCCCTAAGGATCCCATTCACCTTCAGTACGTGATCCAGGAGCGGGGTGAGTCACTCAGAGCTTATTTGGAGAGGTTCCACAAGGAGGTAATTCAGATGGGGGTCTTCACGGAGAAGGAGAACTTGGGGTATTTCAGAAGGAATTTACGGGCTGGCAAGTTGTTCCGATCCTTCGCCAAGCATCCACCAGAGACGTACCAGAAGGCCTACGATAGGCCTCTTGAACAAGTGGAGATAGATGAACAACTCCGTGTCAGGATGGAGCATGACGACATAAGATCCGCCAAGCGCCAAAAGAAGGAGGCGCACAAGCCCGCTCAAATTGAGACGAACCAGAATAAGCCTCCCAACAAGTCTACATACAGGATACCATCTTACCAACCTTAGCGTAACCAGTACCCTGCCAGGCGGTCTCCTCCTAGAGCTACACCTCCACCTAGGGAAGTGGCAAGGATAGCTAGAGAAGAAGAGGGGTACACCCATTATACCCTTTGTAACGCATCTCGTGAGACTATCTACCTCGCCATCCGCGACAAGGGACTACTTAGAAAGCTTGGCCCAATAAAGGCATCGGCCGATTAGTGAAATCGTTATAAGTATTGCGATTTCCAAGAGGATGTAGGTCATAATACCTCAGAATGCTACAGTTTGCGTAACCAGATTGAGGCACTAGTAAGAGGAGGATGCCTGGTAGAATTCCTCTAATAAGTGCGCGATAGCATTCACACTGGGAAGAAGGTGCAAGCAGACATTAGAGCAATAGAGGAGAGAAGGAAAGCAAAAGGAAATGATCTGATGGAGCAAATCCATATAGTCAACACCATCAGTGGAGGTCCCACCTTGGCGGGAACCTCTAACAATTCCAAAAAGAATCACGCCAGAAAAATGCCCAGGATAGATAAGGGCCAAGATGTCTTCAAGGTCACTAGAGAATATCCCAGATCTTATCCTTTAGCACAGATTATCTTTATTGAGGAGGATGTGTACAACACCGTGCAACCCCATGATGACCCCATGGTTGTCACTATGCAAATAACTAACAATTTGGTCCATCGCGTCCTAATTGACATCGGTAGCAGTGTCGATATTCTCTTCAAATGTGCTTTGGAGCAATTCAACTTAAAGAATCCTTGCTACAGCATCTGCATTACCCCACTATATGGGTTCACTAGGGACTCACTGATTCCCACCGGGTCCATGATCCTACCGGTGATAGCGGGAACAACCCCCCTCTAACATAGTCTCATGACAGATTTCATCGTGGTAGATACTTCATCCGCCAACAATGCCATCCTTGGGAGACCTTACTTATTCGCTCTCAAGGGCGTCCTGTCGATCTACCATGATGTCCTGAAATTCCAGGTAGGGATAAGGTAGGCGAGGTATGAGGAGATCAGCAGGCAGCCCACAAGTGTTATGCAGTGTCTACCAACCTAGCTACGCTTGCCAAGCGGTGTGCTCAGATAACCATCGTGCAGGATCAGAAGCTATCAGAAAAGGACCTTAAAGATGAAACGAATGCAGTAGAGAAAGAACATATGGCAGAATTCCCAAATATGGAAGTTACGAAATAGGAAGAAAGAGGATAGACCAGTGGCCATCTTGAAAATGAGTTAGAAGAAATATATATTAGGAAGGATGACCCTTCCAAGGTTGTCAGGATAGATTCGAAGAAGGAAACATGAGTGAATGAGGGTCTGGTAAAGCTCGTACATGAATACAGTGACATCTTCGCCTGGAGTCATGAAGAGATTTTGGGGATACCAATTACCTTGGCAGCTCATAGGTTGGCTGTATATCCTACTTTCAAGCCGGTTAAACAGAAAATGAGGCATTTCAACCTAGAAAGGAATGATGCAGTACAAGAGGAGGTAAACAATCTACTAAAAGCAAAATTCATCAAGGAGTCTCGGTACCCCGAATGGATTGCCAACGTAGTCATGGTGACCAAAGTGAAAGAGAAATGGCACATGTGCGTTGATTACACTGATCTCAACCGCATCTGCCAGAAGGATAGCTTCCAGCTACCGAAAATCGACCAGCTGGTAGATTCGACCTTGGGTAACAAGCTCCTAAGCTTTATGGATGCCTTCCCGGGGTACAACCAGATTATGATGCACCTTGCTGATCAGGATAAAACTAGTTTCATAACTGGGCATGACTTATATTGTTACAAAGTCATGCCTTTCGGACTCAAAAACTCGGGGGCTACCTACCAGCTTCTGGTCAATCGTTTGTTCAAGGAGCTGATAGGAAAGTCAATAGAGGCATACATCGATGTCATGATCACGAAGTCCCAGGTAGCCGAGCAGCACCAGGATCACCTCCGTCAGACTTTCCAGATAGTCAAGGAAAATCATATGCTGTTAAACCCTGCTAAGTGTGCCTTCGGCGTTGCAACGGGGAAATTCCTCGAGTTTATGGTCCATGAGAGAGGGATTGAAGCCAACCCAGAGAAGATCAAAGCCATCTTAGACCTCGAATCTCCTACCTCGCTCAAACTGTTACAATGCCTGACTGGACGGATAGCAGCCTTGAACCGCTTCATATCACGATCAATTGATAAGTGCATTCCCTTTTTCAAAGCCATCAAACAAGGGAAGAATATGAAGTTGGACCAAAAACAACTATTTAGCTTTCCAATCAATAAAGAAATATCTTGCTAGCCCACCACTACTAGCTAACCCGGTACCAGAAGAAGAGTTACAGCTGTACTTGGCTGTGTCCAAGACAACTGTTAGCAGGGCCTTGATAAAAAAATGTTGAGGTGGAATTCAGTGCCCTGTCTACTATGTGAGCGGCACCCCAACCAAATCAGAAAAGAATTACACTCTCTTAGAAAGCCTTGCTTTTACATTAGTAACCACCGCCAGGAAGCTCCACCCCTACTTCCTAGCTCATAAAATCTCGGTGGTCACTGATCAGCCCCTACACCAATTTCTCCAAAGGCCGGACGTATCAAGAAGACTTGTACTATGGGCCCTCGAGCTCTCCCAGTTCGACATCAAGTTTAAAGCCAGAACTACCATCAATGCCCAAGCTTTGGTAGATTTTGTGGTATAATTTAGTACAACACCTGATCATGATACCACCCCAATCTCGGATCTGACCCCTCAGAAGGAGCAAGAACCTGAAGATTGGACCACTAATCGAGAAACCTGGTTCTTATACACAGATGGGGCTTCCAGTCAAGTAGGGAGCAGGGGTTGAATCGTTCTAACCGATCCAGTAAAAGTCAAATGCTATCATTGTTTCAAATTCGAGTTTAACACCACCAGCAACGAAGTTGAGTATGAAGCTTTGTTAGTAGGAATAAGAACAACAGTAGAGCCGGGAGTTGATTACCTCCTTGCTAAGTGTGACTAGCAACTAGTAGTTTATCAGATAACAGGTATATACCAGGCCAAAGGAGAAAACATGGCAACCTACCCCAAAAAGGTCCAAGAACTTATATCCCGCTTCAAAGGGTTCAAGATCGAGCAGGTACCCATGTAGTAGAATCATCGGGCCGATGTTCTAGCCAAGATAGCTGCAAATGGAGGACAAGCGCTGCCAAAAGGAGTACCACTTCAGATAATCTCTAGACCTAGCATAGCAAGAGGAAGAGAAGTCAACCCTGTGGAACTACTTCCATGCTAGATGGATCCCATCGTAGATTACCTCCATAAAGAAAAGCTCCCTGAAGATCCTGATCAAACTCGTAAGATCAAGAGAACCCCAGTCTGGTACTGCCTGGTGGAGGGACGCATTTACTGAAGAGGAAGATCTCTTCCCTTACTTAGATGTCTACATCCCAATGATGCGAATTGGGCACTCAGGGAAGTACATTCAGGAGACTGCGGGAATCACACCGGAGGAGAAGTGCTAGCTTACCAGGTGCTGCGCATGGGATATTACTGGCCAACCTTGCACCACGATGTGAGGAAGTTCATGCAATCATGCAAACCATGCCAGAAAATGGCCAATTTGCATCATTTACCTCCATAGTGATTGTCCTCAATCAGCTCACCATATCCATTTGCCTACTAGGGAGTAGACCTAATTGGACCTCTCCCAACCGCGTCTGGTCAACAGAAGCACGCAATTGTAGCCATTGATTATTTCACCAGATGGGTGGAAGCGGAGCCTCTCACTAAGATCATTGAAGCAAACACGGCTGAGTTCATTAAAAGAAACATAGTCTGCTAGATTTAAGGACTTTTGCAGGAATTTGGGAATCAAGCTTCCTTTTGCATCAGTAGCACATCCACAAAAGAGGCCACAAATAAGACAATCAAGAGACTCCTGAAGAGGAAGCTCTAACAGAAGAAGGGTAGGTGGGCAGATGAACTCCTGGATGTGTTATGGGCCTACCGTACCACCAAAAGGACTGCCACTGGAGAAACCCCATATTCACTAGATTTTGAGGTAGAAGCTGTCCTTCCCATCGAGCATAAACACACATTTTTTTGGGTTCAGCACTTTGACCCAGAAGGGAATAAGGACAAGCTAAGAGCCAACTTAGACCTCATGGAGGAAAAACAGGATAAGGTCATAAAAAAGGTATCAGTCTACCAAAGCTGGATTGCCTGGTACTTCAACAGAAAAGTCAGGAACCGAAGCTTCAAGGAAGGGGACTTGGTTCTCAGAAAGGTAACCTAGAATACCTGGAAGAGGTCTGATGGGTTACTGTCGCCCAATTGGGAAGGTCCTTACCTAGTTAAAATGGTTATCCGAAACGGGGCCTACAAGTTGGAGGACATGGAAGGACGCCTCATCGACCACACCTGAAATACAGATCATTTGAGGAGGTTCTACCCATAGAACCTACAATGGAGACCGACTAGAATCGCTTTGAATAGGTACTAGTGAATATTAGTGCTCATGAATATTTATGCTCATGAATATTTGTATCATCTCTTGATTCATCAATAAAGAAGATCTTTTCTCCATCTACATCTATCAACGTAAACTCACCATGTTCGCCTTTAGACCATGAGAGCTACGTGGCTCCCCTGATGCCTTGGTCTGGGTTAATCCCTCTAGGAGGATCTCCTAAGAACCAGGACAAGCCACATGGCATTTCTGATGCCCTGGCCGGGTACCACCCCCACTAGGAAGGATCCAGTATATAAGAGCATAGTTGCCTGACAGATCAAGGCCTTGGCCGGGCATCACCCCTCGCCAAGAAAGACCTGGTGTTAAAGTAGCCTTAGTGGCCTACCAGGATCTTGCTGCCAATATGTTCGCCATGGTACAAAGATTCCTAGAATAGGAATGCGTGGTACCTAGATTCGCCAGGTTGTTCGCCATGGTTCCAAGATTCCTAGAACAGGAATGCGAGGTACATAGATTCGCCAGATTGTTCGCCATGGTACTAAGATTCCTTAAAAAGGAATGCGAGGTGCCACGATTCGCTAGATTATTTGCCAAAGTACCAAGATTCCTAGAACATGAATGCGAGGTACTCAATTTCGATAATGTTTTCGCTAGTATGTTCACTTAGATACCGAGATTCCTAAAACAGGAATGCGAGGTACCAAAATTTGCCAGATTATTCACCTAGATACCAGAACCCTTAAAACAAGAGCGCCAGGTACCGGGTTCAATTAAGTATATTCACCTATGTACCAGAATCCTTGATGCAAAGATATCGGGTACCTCGATCGTGATATCAAGTAGGATCTGTACCATTTGCAAATGAGTGCTTACACCTAGAAAGATGTCCGCAGATCCATTGGGTAGGTACCCTGATACCAGTTGCTTATCACGCTATACTCCTGTTCATATCAAGTTCCTCGCTTTACCAAATTTTGGTTAAGGCAGATTTATGCTGGGGAGGTCTTGTCCGAATTTCATACCACAGTTAGAAGCATGCAATAAAAGTCAATCAAGGAAAACATACAGAACAGCTAGACAAGCATAGAAAAATGAGTTTCTTTAATGATCAAATCAGGGAGCCCAACCGTTCTTCCAAGCTACATACAGAAAACAAGAAAGAAAAATAACAGGAAATAAGTTAAAGACCCAAACATGCCAGCTTCCTCTCTACTTTCCTGTCCACTTTCTTGATTTATTCATCCAACGACACTGATCTCATCCAAGACGGATGTTAGCGACACCATCAAGACCACCGGAGATAGGAACAGAGGCCGTGTTGAAATTGTCAAATACAGGAGGGGTAGAAGGATAATCTTGAAACCATCCATGTTCAAGAGGCAACTGGATACGAAGTCGCAGCCTGCCTAGGTAATGTCTACACCATTGGCAAGGCCGCAACATCGTAAGCCACCACTCCTCCCGATCTTGGGAATCACAACCTATCGTGATTCCACGGTAACTAAGTCTATCTCGCACTGCTCTTTCCACACTTCCAAGCATCATGTTAGTTAGAGAAATTGCATCTCCTCTTCCTCCCACGGTGCTAACTATCACGACGATCATTGATCAATTTGCTAAAGTTATTGTTAACCGGAAAATTCACTGGGGGTAAAAATCTCAGTTAACACCCTCACCCACTACCGGTAGCAGCAGCGGGGTAGGTACCTTCGGTACCAGGGTCCCTCTTTTAATATGATCGAGGTCGACTGACCAAAGAATGGATAAAGGACACAAAGGGACCGGGAGATGTAAAAACGAACATTGTTTTATTTAATCAACTACTACTATAGCTTTACAATATGAATACATACATATCTCTCTCTTTCTCTCTCACTCTTTTACACAGGATGGAGATAGAGAAAATGTCCGTGTCGATAAGTGGATTTTCCTCCAGTGATTGTCAATGGACTCTCACTAGCTTCCGGGAATCTCCCGGAATCTCTCTCTCGTTCAGGTGATCCAAAGTCTTCAAAAAAAAAACCCCTCTTCTTTACCTTTCAATGCCGTATATATAGTACTCCCCTAATCTCCTCAAAATCCGGTCGTTTTTAATAAAGATTATAGAGAGTCCTATTTTAATCGTTGAAAGGCATTTACGTGGACCTGAAGGCGCGAGATTAGATCCCGTTAATCAATGGTGAATTCGAATTATGATTCGATCGATCATAGGGTCATTGATGGAGCTTTATTTTGGCGATGGAGTCAACTTTCCTTCTTCGTGGAGCTTGATGGCAATGGAGTCAACTTTCCTTCTTCATGGAGCTTGATGGCGATGGAGTCAACTTTCCTTCTTCGTGGAGCTTGGAGGGAGATTCTGATCATGAGTTTTGATGGAGGGTAGCGCTGACCCCCCATTTTGATGGACCTGTTCTACTTCCTGCTAGAATGGTGCTTGTGTCTTCATGTTCCCTATCGTATTGCCTAGGAGGTAAGGTACTCGCCTTGGAGGAGCTCCGGATGATCATACTGAGTATCAAGCTGGAGTCAAGGTAACACTAAGATGGATATCGAGGTAGCACCGAGGTAGGTATCGAGATACTTGGTACCTTGATCGACGTCGAGATGCTTGCAGGGTGTTTCGGGGCTAATGTCCCATTTAGATAGATGGATAGTCGAGGTCCTAACCTCGCCAGATATTGGCTCCATCTAGGTGATGGTACTGATCTTACAGGTCTCTGGGAATATTTGGATGAGTCTTCCTGGACAGGTCTCTTGTTGGAAAATTCTCCCTTGGTCCTTTACTAGAAAAATCTGTTAACAGAAGTCCCCCCTGACTTGAATACCGGTATCGGTTTGGGGTTGGAGTCAGGATAGATAGCACTTGGAGAATTTTTCATAATGTCTCATAGGAGGGAATCTTTTTCTTTGCACGCTGATTTATATTTCACGTGGCCGATCAGGGTAAGCCGAATTCAAAAGGGAAATATTTGGGGGGCGCATGTTTCTCAAAAACAATCCCTCCACGTCACCGATTTTACCGCGGCATTAATTACTCTTTTTGCCCATTACAAGTAATTATCCCTATATAAACTCTGGTGCGTTCGCAAGCGATTCTTATCAAGCAAACTTCCTAATTGAGATTTTCTAGCAAAAAACCTAGACTCAACCTTCAACTTCTTCCTTTTCTCTAGAAATCACTTTCTGAAACTGTCATTATGTCTTCACCCGGTGGCGATAGCATTGAGCAGCTCTTCGACGGTGACGTAGTGGCTGGCGGGAGCCTCGCCCCCAGAAAAAGGGCACGCGATAGCAGCGACATCGGGGACGACGTTCCCTTTCAACGTCGCCGTTCCAATCGGAACATCGCAATCGGGACAGGCTTCTCAAACAATCTTGAGACTCCGATTGATGTCGACCAGGAGTTGAGTAAAGATGTAAGAACCGCTGTCGGGGTAGGTAAAGGCCGGGCTGGTAAGGTCACAGACAGTATAGGGAGGATACTGGCCCTTCCGTATGAGTATAGATGCGTCCCTCCCTCTACCAGTACTCCAGAAACCATCAAACGTTTACAGAGAGATTTCAAGATCCCCAAAAAGATCTCTATCGCCATCCCTCCACGAGAGTATGATATGTATTCTCCTTCTACCGGAGAGGTTCTGATTCATACGGCAGCCTTCGATTGTGGGGTCAGGCTACCTCTCCACCCCACCTTACGTAGGGCTCTACATGCCTTACAATTAGCTCCCCTCCAGTTGACACCTGGATTTTGGAGCCATTTGGTAGGGTTCCTCGTGTTGTGGATGGAGCAATGCCAGAAGGATAACATCGATTGAGAACTAGGCCCAGATGAGATTGGGTATGTGTTTCAGATTGCTGCTAATGCCTCAGGTATGAAGGGGCAATTATATGCTCGCGCCAAAAACAACTTGCAATTTGTGGTACCGAGGGCCACGAAAAAGGTTACCTCCTGGAAGGAGGAATGGATCATCCTCGGAGGTGAATGGGGAAGCTCAGTTCATATCGGAAGGTCTGAGTTCCGAGTTCCCACTATTTTCAGTGGCAAGCCCGAGTTAGGGAAGGGCAAGCTATCTAGAGAATCGGAGAAAATCTTACGGGCTATCATGGCCCGGCATTATGTTAACACGAAGTTTCCCATCATGGAGGCCTTCGAGGCAAAGAGGGTAGATCACTACCTTCGCATTTCTGGAGCTTCTCCAGGTAGAAAACTTTTCTGACTTTGCTCATATTATTTTGTTTTTATTGACTGTACGAATATTGACTCTGGCTATCTTTGTAGTTTTAGTAGTATCTCTATCGGTTCCTGAGATGGAGACCCACTAAGCAGGCGGTACTGTTGATTTTCCTCCGTCTTCCCCTGTAAGGACTCCAATCAGTTCTGATCTCGATGCAGGGGTCGGAGTACGTACTGGAGGGGTTGGAGTTCCTACTGGCTCTGATAGGATCCTGGTCGGGGTATCCTGATCGCCAGCTCCCCCTTTTCCTACCTCGGCTAGGTCGCTGGAGGCTTTTACAGCCAGATTGGGGAGGTATCGAGGTGCTTCCAGCTGGGTGCAAGAGGTTTCACCCCTCAGACCAGTTAATGTTTGAGCATCCATTGATGTTGGTGCCTCAGCTTCTTCTGATTCTCCAGCTGTGGCATCTGGTCAGCCTAAACTGATCGAGAAAAGTTCTGACTCTACTATGAAGAAGTGGGTGGTACCTCGAGATAGGGCTCGGTCGAGGTCGAAGGACAGCAGCCAGGATGAAGTTCTAGCTCACTTCGCAGTTTCCTACCCAGGTAGGGGTCTAGATGTAATGACCGCCATGCCGACTGAACTTCTAATTAGAAGGGGTTCTGCCCTTCTAGCTGAGGTAAGCTGCCTTATTTTAATCCTTTGTTCGGGTAAGAGGTTAAGAATATTCTGACAGGTGGATTGTTTTTGTCAGGCTTTTAAAATCAATGTGGCCATGAGCCAACAGGTTGGCCTCCTTCTGGAGCAAGTCAGGGGTACTACAGTGAAGCTAGAGAGGTCTAAAGAGGAGCTTGCTAAGGCTGCTCAGGGAATAGAAGTTCTAAACCAGTCACTAGGGAATACCCAAAAGGAAGCTGACGAGGCGAAGGTTGACAGGGAGAGGATGCAGCATGCTCTAGATATGGAGAAGCTTAGATCCCTCCGCCACAAAGAGGAGAGGGATATTGCAAAGGAGAGAATAGTGGAGCTGGAGAAAGAAATCCAGTCCCTTCGGGGCAGCGTGACCACCATAGATGCCCAGGTAGACACCGTCTTCGGGGACGGTTACTTTTTTGCTGGTTACCAGGTGGCCCTAGCTCTCCCTCTTCCGTTCGATCTAGGTGACATCGCTGGGTGGAACCAGGAGGAGATCATGGCAAAGGCTGCTGAGCTAGCTGGGGCAGCACCTTCTGATGTGGCTGGGCCCTTCCAGTTTGTTAGAGATATTGGAGTAGTAGGAGGACCGGACCAGGGCTCTATCTCCCTTCTTCCACCAAGCAATGCTGGATCAGCTCTGAATCTGAAGGATCCTGAGGTTGGTATGGCTCAGGCTGGTGGAGGGGTTTCCACCTCATTTGTTTCTCCAGTAGAGTCTGGCAAAGAGGCAGGAGATCGGCATGCTACTGATGATGGAGAAGCTATTCTGCCTATCTCATCATCTGACCCTGCCCAGGACAAGGAAGGTCAGGCTACTCTGATCGAGGAAGTTGGAGGGGAGCTTCAAGGAGATCCATCTCCAATGGAAATTCTGGTTGCTGCAGGTGCCCAGAAAGAAGACGGGGCTCTATCCGGTATTGAAGAAGGGGAAACCGTAACTGGTGGAGCTGGCGAGGAGACGGCCACTCAGAAGCAGGAGGATGCTTGATCTAGCTTGATCCCTTAGTCATTAGCACCTAGATAGTGTTATCGTTTTGTAGCCCATGATCTGGGGATGGGCTCCCCGGTTTTAGTAATGAGAACTTCTTTGTTTTTCTTGACTCCGTGCATGTATAGTTTATTACATCCTAGGTTGAAATGCTTGCTCCGGGATGATTCTTAGTACCCATGTGGGAATTTGGTGATCCGGGAGTTAATACCGTGAATGGTCCGGGAAAAATACTAAGACCTCAACCGGTCATAGATCGGGGCGCTTCATTTTTTATGGGTTTCCGTGTAGGCATTATTGGTTCGGTTTTTGTATTCAACTGTCCTTCAAGATGTCGATCCAGGATAGGTTCGATTATCTTAATCATTAAGCCTTGGGGGGAAAGTACACTCCGCGAGGCTTCCCTTCCCGTGTATCGAACGTTGTGTACATAAATGACTTTATCCTCTCATTTTCGATATTTGATCTTTCCCTATATAAATACCCCTTATCTGTTAGGTGGGTCTTCAAACAATCCCTTTTTCCTTTGTAGCAAGCAGTCTCTATAGGTTAACCGATGATCGCCGTATCACCTGGCATTGTCGAGGAGGAGGAGACGTCGGCTCTGTGATTGGCAGGATGCTTGGTATTATGGAAGGAGCTGTACTTGGTGGATTTAATTACCAGAGGAACATGGAAAGTAGAGATTCCAAGGATCAGGATGAATGGTGGGCTCTGATGCTGCGGCCTTGCCAATGGTGTAGGCATTACCCGGTCGAGCCGCGGCTTGATGCCCCGTTTCATCTTGGACGTGGGGGGGGGGGGGGGGGGGAATCCTTATTTCCTTCCTATTCTTACTGATCCCAACAATCCGGGGTTCGTGGCATCCCAACACGGCCTCTGCTCCTACCTCCAGGGTCCGTGGCAGCACCGTCAATATAGATTCTGATTTAAACCAATGTTGCTAGGTAGGCAGATCTAGTAAGTATGTGAGAAGTTAGAGTGGGAACTGGCTGTTTTAGACCTCTAGTTTACTTTCTTGTCTCTTTTGTTTTTTCTTGTATCTTGTATGTAGCTTAAAATAAGGGCAAGGTTCCTCGATTTGATCAATGGAAAGAAAAACTCACTTCCACCTATATCTGTCGATTTAATTTAGTCACACGCTTCTGATTGTAGCATAGACTCGGGCAAGAGTCCCCAGCATAAACTTGACTTAATCAAAACTCGGTAACTCATAAAAATCTGATGAGAATAAAGCAGTTGATCTGTACCATGGTACCTCGCACTCCAGTTCCGAGAGTCTTGGTAGTATGGCGAGTAGTCTGGCGAAACTAGGAACCTCGTCGAATGATTGAGTACCTAGCTTTCCAGTTCGTGGAACCTAGGTCTCCAAGGAAGTATTCTGGCGAAACATGGTACCTCGCGCCTTTATTTGTAGGAGCTTTGGTGCCTTGGCGAATCAAAAATTTGGTGAATCTCAGTACCTCAGCTTCCTGTTTTAGGAATCTTGGTACTCTGGTCAAAACCGTGGCATATGAGGTACCTCGCACTCTTGTTTGTAGGAGTCATGGTATGCTAGCGAAAGCAATTTGTGAATAAACACTGGCAGCAAGATCCAGGTAGGCAACTAAGGCCACTTTAGCACCTGGTCTTTCTCGGCGGGGGGTGGTGCCCGACCAAGGCCTTGATCTAGCTGGCAACTGTGCTCTTACTATCTAGATCCTTCTCAGCGAGGGGTGGTGCCCGGCCAAGGTCTGATCCATCAGGCAATTATGCTCTTACGTACTGGATCCTTCCTAGCGTGGGGTGGTACCCGGCCAGGGCGGCAGAAAGGCCATATAGTCCTTTCTGGTCTTGAGACGATCATACTTGGGTACCTTGCATTCCTGTTTGTAGGAATCTTGGTATCCTGGCGAAAACAATGGCGAATAAACACTGGCAGCAAGATCCAGGTAGGCAACTAAGGCCATTTTAGCACCCGGTCTTTCTCGACGGGGGGTGGTGCCCGGCCAAGGCCTTTATCTAGCTGGCAACTATGCACTTACTATTCCAGATCCTTCTCAGCAGGGGGTGGTGCCCGGCCAAGGTCTGATCCATCGGGCAACTATGCTCTTACGTACTGGATCCTTTCTAGCGGGGGGTGGTACCTGGCCAGGGCAGCAGGAAGGCCATATGGTCCTTCCTGGTCTTGAGGTGAACCTCCTAGATGGACTGATCCGATCTAGGGTATCAAGAGTGCTATGCAGCTTTCCTGGTTTTATGGCAATCCTCCCGGAGGGATCTATCCGGTCCAGGGCATCAGGAATGCTATGCAGCTCTCATGGTGACTACTAATATCTTCTGACAGTCGTTTAGGAATAATCCTGGCCGACTTGCCTTGCAGAATTTATGGGTAGAATCTCTTGAGATGATCAGCATTCCAAGTGTGGTCTACTGGATGTCCGTCCATATCATTCAACTTGTAGGCCCCACCCTGGATCACCATCTTGATTAGGTAATGACCTTCCCAATTAGGTGATAGCACTCCGTCTGACCTCTTCCGAGTATTCTGGGTAACCTTTCTGAGCACCATATCCCCTTCCTTGAAGCTTCGACTTCTCACTTTCTTGTTAAAGTAACGAGCAATCCGGTTCTGGTAAGTTGCTACTCTTTCGGCTATTCTGTCCTGCTTCTCCTCTAGGAGGTCCAGGCTGGTCCTTAGCTTGTCCTCATTTCCATCGGGGTCAAAATGTTGCACCCGGAAGGAGACGAGCTTGTGCTCTATAGGAAGGACGGCTTCTACCCCGAAAGCTAGAGAATAGGGGGTTTCTCCCATAGCGGTCCTCTTGGTGGTGCGATATGCCTATAGTACGTCCGGGAGTTCATTAGCCCATCTTCCTTTCTTCTGCTGAAGTTTTTTCTTGAGGAGCCTCTTGATGATTTTGTTTGTGCCCTTTACTAGGCCATTAGTCTGAAGGTCCACCACGGATGCGAAGCGGAGTTCAATCCCTAAATTTTCATAGAATTCCCGAAATCTAGCGTTGTCGAACTGCTTACCCAGATCCATGATGATGACCATCGGAGTCCCGAATCGGCAAACCATATTTTTCTTGATGAACTCTGTTGTGTTTGCCTCAGTAATTCGAGAGAGAGGTTCTGCTTCCACCCACCTGGTGAAGTAATCAATAGCCACGATTGCATGCTTCTGCTGACTTGGCACAGTTGGGAGGAGTCCAATTAGGTCCACTCCCCAGAACGCAAACGGATACGGCGAGCTGATGGTTGATAACCATTCTGGAGGTAGGTGATGCAGGTTGGCAGTTTTCTGACACGGTTCACAAGACTGTACGAACTGCCTTGAGTCATGGTGCAAAGTCGGCCAGAAATATCCCATGCGTAGCACCTGTTAAGCCAATGCTTCTCCTCCGATATGATTTCCACAGTCTCCGGAATGCACTTCCCTCAACGCCCAACTAGCATCCTCAGGATGTAGGCATCTGAGCAAGGGGAGTGATCTACCTCTGCGGTAAAGGTGCCCCTCTATCAAACAGTATCAAACCGAGGTTCTTTTGATCTTGCGAGCTTGATCGGGGTTTTCTGGGAGCTTTTCTGACTGAAGGTACTCCGTGATAGGATCTGTCCAGCATGGAAATCGCTCCACGGGGTTTACTTCCTTGCTTTCAGAAATGCTTGATACAGTGATTACCTGGAGCAGAACTCCTTTCTACAGCACTTGTCCTCTATTGGCAGCTATCTTGGCTAGGACGTCAGCTCGATGATTCTGCTGCCTAGGTATCTGCTCGATCCTGAAACCCTTGAAGCGAGGCAACAGCTCTTGCACTTTTTCGAGATAGGCTATCATGTTATCCCCCTTGGCTTGGTATAAACAAATTATTTGGTTGACTACCAGCTGTGAATCACATTTGACAAGGAGGTAATCAGCTTCTAGCTCTATTGCCGCTCTCATCCCTACTAACAGGGCCTCATATTCAGCCTCATTATTGGTGGTGTTAAACCCTAATCTGAAACAATGGCAGCACTCGATTTTCTCTGGGTCTGTTAGAATGACCCCACCTCCACTTCTTGCTTGATTTAATACTCCATCGGTATACAGGATCCAGATGTTTCGATCGGTGGGCCAATCTGCAGGCTTTTGTGCCTTCGAAAGAGCTCAGATCGTGCTCGGGGGAGCACCCTGATCGGGAATCGCATTGAATTCTACCACGAAATCTGCCAAAGCCTGGGCCTTGATGGTAGTCCTGGCTTTGTATTTGATGTCGAACTGGGTAAGCTCAAGGGCCCACAACACGAGTCTTCCTAATACATCTGGCATTTGAAGAAACTGTCTCAAAGGTTGATCAGTGACTACCACGATGGTGTGAGCAAGGAAATAAGGGCAGAGCTTCCTAG
This sequence comes from Dipteronia sinensis, assembly GCA_033220585.1. Taxonomy (NCBI): domain Eukaryota; kingdom Viridiplantae; phylum Streptophyta; class Magnoliopsida; order Sapindales; family Sapindaceae; genus Dipteronia; species Dipteronia sinensis. The sequence continues at coordinate 68,154,253 of CM065636.1, read as the reverse complement.
CTGCTACTACCAGTGCAAAAGCGAGCTTCTCCAGAAGAGCGTAGTTCCTTTCTGATTTGGTTAGGGCACGGCTCACATAGTAGACAGGGCGCTGGGCTCCATCTCCGCATTCTTTCACTAAAGCTTCACTAGCGACGGTTTCAGACACTGCCAGGTATAACTGTAGTTCTTCTCCTGGTATCGGGCTAGCTAGCATGGGCGGGCTAGCGAGGTACTCTTTTAATGACTGGAAAGCTCGCTCACTGCCTTGGTCCCATTTCATATTCTTCCCCTGTTTAATTGCCTTGAAGAATGGGATGCATTTGTCAGTGCACCGCGATATGAAACGGTTCAGGGCTGCGATTCACCCGGTCAAACCCTGCACTTGTCTGAGTGAGGTGGGAGATTCAAGATTCATGATAGCTTTGATCTTTTCGGGATTAGCTTCAATTCCTCTTTCGTGGGCCAAGAATCTGAGAAATTTCCCGGCTGTAACCCCGAAGGCTCATTTTGCCGGATTCAGACGCATCTGATTTTCCCTGACTATCTAGAAAGTCTGGCGGAGGTGGTCTTGGTGATGTTCAGCTATCTGAGACTTCGTGATCATATCATCGATATATACCTCCATCGACTTTCCTATCAGTCCCCTGAATAAGTGGTTGACCTGGCGCTGGTAGGTAGCTCCAACGTTCTTGAGCCCGAAAGGCATGACTCTGTAGCAGTACAGGCCTTGCCCGGTTATGAAACTGGTCTTATCCTGGTCAGCTGGGTGCATCAGGATCTGGTTGTATCCTGAGAAGGTGTCCATAAAGCTTAGGAGCTTGTTTCCCACGATTGAATCTACCAGTTGGTCGATCTTTGGTAGCGGGAAGCTATCCTTCGGCCAGACGCGGTTGAGATCTGTGTAGTCGACACACATGCGCCACTTTCTGTTTGTTTTGGTTACCATGACTACGTTGGCAATCCATTCGGGGTACCGAGACTCTTTGATGAACTCTGCCTTTAGTAGTTTGTGTACCTCCTCTTGCACCGCAGCTATTCTTGCTTGATTGAAATGCCTTCTCTTCTGCTTGACTGGCTTGAAGGTGGGATCCACCGCTAACCTATGTGTTGCTAAGGCAGCAGGTATTCCCGGCATCTCCTCATGACTCCATGCAAAGATGTCATTATATTCTCGCAGGAGCATTATCAGAGCCTCTTTTACCTTTGTCTCCAAAGCAGAACCTATCCTGACAACCATGGAAGGATCTGCCTCCCTGATAGGTACCTCTTCCAACTTTTCTGTAGGATGGCTGCTAGCCCATCTTTTTCCTTCTTCTTCCCTGATTTCTATGTTGGGGAGCTCTGGCATAGATCCCATTTCAATCGAATCTGTTTCACCTTCAACATCTTCCTTTGTGAACCGGTGGCCTTGGTTGATGTTTACCTGCACGCATTGCTTAGCCAGGGCCACTGGATTGGTAGATACAGCATAACACTTGCTTGCAACCTGTTGATCTCCTCTCACTTGGCCTATCTTGTCTCCTACTGAAAATTTTAGGACGTTATGATATATCGACAAGACTCCTTTGAGAGCAGATAGGTAGGGTCTTCCCAGTATGGCGTTGTAGGCGGACGAGGTGTCTACTACAACGAAGTCCGTCATTAGGTTCTGCTGTAGTGGCGATGTCCCTACTATTACCGGTAGGATCATAGACTCGGTAGGAATCAGTGAGTCTCTTGTGAACCCGTATAATGGGGTAGTACAGCTATTATAGCAAGGTCTTTTCAGGTTGAATTGCTCCAAAGTGCTTTTGAAGAGGATATCAACGCTACTGCATGTGTCAATCAAGACACGATGGACCAAGTTGATGGCTATCCGCACAGTGATGACCATAGGGTCATCGTGGGGCTATACGGTGTTGTACACGTCTTCTTCTGTGAAGACGATCTGTGTAGTAGGAGAAAGCTGAGGTGGTCCCCTAGTAACTTTGAAAACATTCTGGCTTGCTTCCAATCTGGGAGCTTTCCTGGCATGGTTTTTTCGAGCATTGTTGGAGATTCCGGCCAGGGTGGGACCTCTGCTTGATGGTATTGACAACGTGGATCTGCTCCATCAGATCTTTCCCTTTTGCTTTCTTTCCTTCCTCATACGCCTTGATATCGGCATGGACCTCCTTTCCAGTACGTATATTGTCGCGTATCTGTTGGAGAAATTCCTCCAAGCAACCTCCCCTTGTAAGTGCCACACTTTATGAATGGCTTATTTCGTTGACAAAATCACATTTGGGGTTAATCATTGTAAAATGGTAGATTAGGAATTGAAGATACTCCAAGTGCTTCAAGAAAGGTAGATGACTCTACTTTTACTTGAAGGGATATAGCTGCACTCACTCACTTGCATGCATTATATTCTTGTTTACATATAATTAGATGATGTATTATATGTCACTTTTCATACTCCACACTTGCACATATTGCACATCACTTTGTGTGTTGAGTCTGCCTAGAAAATAGGGTCTCTTCTAGTACCGCGGCCTAGACCGTTTGGCAAGCACTGCTTGCACCGCGGCATACAGAGCGGTAATCATCACTCGGCTCATGCTGCCTGGACCGCGTCCTGTACACATGTACGCCCAGCGGTCTGTGACACGGTAAACTTCAGTAGGCCCCTGATGCCTTGACCGCAGCATGTGCACTGCACGCACAGCGGTCCAAACCGCGTTGTTGTCCAGTAGGCACAATGCTGCGTGTACCGCGGTCTGGACAACTTGCTCGAGCCGCGGTACGCATATCGGCAATGACGGGTTTTTGTTACTATTTTCAAAACGGTGTCATTTCGTCTAGGGCTTGATATATATATATTCCCTTTCCTCTTCCTTGCATCTTTAGAGCTTCAGAATTCATTCTCTTTCATTCCTTTTAGAGCTCAAGAGTGTCTTGCAAGAAAAGGTTGCAAGAAACCATTTTTATTGTCCAAAACCCAATCACCCATCTATCTTTCATGGTTCTATCATCATCTAGCTTCATATAGGATGTTTCTAAGCATGGGTCTTCATCAACATAGCTTACTTGGTAAGTAGAACACCACTCTCATCTATCTTTGTGTTCTTGCTTAACAAGAAATCTCTTTTATGTCTCTTATGCATCTAGATTACAATTTTTCATTATAAATAGAGATTTTTGTTGATGTTTGGGTTGTTGTTTTGTGATAGCTATTGCATCTAGGAATGCTTTGATTTCATATAGGTAAGTTATATATGTGTCATATAGCAACATGATATCTAGGATTGTTTGAAGCATTTATACATGACTAGATAAGCATTAAATGTGTTGACCTTGCATTTTGTGCATTTAGAATATCATCATATTCACTTTAGGTTTCATTTCTCTTCATTTAAGAGTTAAGTCTTGTATTTGTCTTGAGTAGTATACAAGCAAGAGCCTAAAATCACTATTAAAGGCCTGCGGGTAGCAAGGACGGATTAGTAACCGATTAGGTGTGATGTGGTCAACCTAGGTTGTAATCGTTTATGCAAATAGTGGATTTGAGGGTTCAATTGGAGATTAGGCCCGTGAGTTTTTACCCAGTTGGAGGGTTTCTCAGGTAAATCATATCATTGTGTCTTTTTGTTTATTCCGCACTTTTATTATGGCAATGATTGATTGTGATAGAGATTAGGGGCTGTGTTGTTTAATTTTGATTAATCAAAAAGATGGCATTTAATTTAACTAAAACCTATTCACCCCCCCCCCCCCTCTAGGTTAGTTTTATCACTCTTAGTGTATTTTCAATTAGTATCAGTGCGGGTTCCTTAACATATTTAGGAGATCCTTTGCTCTCTAGGAGTGTTTTGCATTAGATTTTTTTGGTTTGTGTGTCTTGCTTGTTTTCCCTTTCGTTTTGTTGATTGATTGCATTCATCTCATTCACTCTTAAACACCATGAGTGGAAAAGCATTTGAGCGTGAGGGAGCATCGAGTTCAAAAATCCCACTTCTGACGGGGGTTAATTACTCATCATGGAAAGGAAAAATGGAATCCTACCTATGCCAAATTGACGATCGAGTTTGGATGGTAATTGAGGATGGTTACACATCACCTACCAAGACTCTCGAAGATGAAAGCATCGTGCCCAAGCCTAAATCGGAATGGGATACTAAAGACTTTGAAGCCTCCAAATGGAACAACAAGGCCATGCATGCAATCTTGTGTGCAGTGGATGAAAATCAACACAAGCTAATCCAAACCATAAGGAATGCACAAGAAGCATGGACAATATTGGAGATGGCACATGAAGGAACCAATGTAGTGAAAGACTCCAAACTACAAGTCCTTCAAACTCAATTTGAGTCCTTGAAGATGGAAGATCACGAGTGCTTCAATGACTTCCAAGTAAAGCTAATGGATATCGTCAACCAAAGTCATCAATTAGGCGATCCATATACAGATAAAAGGATAAACCAAAAAATTATGAGGTCTCTCCCGGAGAGATTTGATGCAAAGGTGACCGCTATTGAGGAGAATAGCGAATATAAGAAGATGAAGCCAAGTGAGATAATTGGCAAGTTGATGGCTTTTGAGTCAAGAAGAGCCCCTACTTCAACAACACCTCAAAAGAAGCAAAAGAGCATTGCATTGAAGACCTCCAAGGAAGAAAGAGAGGAAGAAGATTCGGATGAAGAAATGGCTTTTATGGTGAAGAGGTTCAAGCAATTCATGAAGTTTGAGAAGAAGGGGATGGTCTCTAAGGGAAAATTTGTGAAGAAGAAGACTCCTTTTAAAAAGGTGGAGAAAAGTGAAGAGAAGGACTCCAAGAAGAGTATTCAATGCTATGAGTGTAGTGGGTATGGTCACATTGCCCCCGAATGTGCCAACTTAAAGAAGAAAAAGAAAGGAAAGGCGATGGCGGCTACTTGGAGTGATAGTGAAGACTTAGAGGAGGAAGAATAGTCTTCGGATGATGAAGACCAAGTTGCAAACTTCATTGCCTTCTCATCATCTCACAATAGCAAGGAAGTTATGAGTGACCAAGAAGAGGAGAATGACAAGCTAGAAGAAGAAGAAGATGACTCAAGTAATGGGAGTACTTCATCGAATACTTCAAAAGTTCTAGAGCTAAGAAGAAAAAAGAGATTCAAGAATTGAAAAGGAAGAACCTTGAATTGACCTCCAAGATGATTCACTTGAGTGAAGAAGTGAAAAGAAGAAGAGAAAGGGAAGAAAGCTTGAAGTTGGAACTTGTTGTGGTCAAGAAAAGTGAAGAATGCTTAAGGAAGGAGCTTGAAGAGGCAAAATGAGTAATTGCCAAGATGACCTCCGGAACCGAGAAGCTTGACAAGATGCTATCAATTGGAAAGAGCCCTAGTGTTAAGAGGGGTTTGGGATATGAGGAAGATGTGAGTACTACATCTTTGAAAAAGACTACTTTTATCAAGAGTCAAGAAATTGAAGAAGTCAAAGTCCCACAACAAGTCACAAGAAGGATTGAAATTGGAGAATCCTCAAAACATGCTCAAGCCAAGATTCCAACAAGGGCGCAACCACAACAATTTAGAGCATTTCAATCAAGACCTCCACATGAAAGGATACCTCCTCCACAATCAAGGATCATATATGGTCAACAAGAAAGACATGCTACTTTGGCTCAACCACAAAGGAGAGAGTTTATTCAACATCAAAGGACTACTCAAAGGAAAAGGAAACCTCAAATGGTTGCACAAGGCTATGGTATGAATTCCTACTTTACTCCTACTTGTCATTATTGTGGTATTGAAGGCCATATAAGGCCTAATTGCTTTAAGTATATTAAATTGTGTAGATTTGAGAACATGATTGAGAAAAATATGCTTAGAAGAGCCAAAAAGCATGCACCTAGGGAACTTAGAGCAAATGAACCAAAGACTCTTAGGATTGATTGTTAGGATTATGCTCAATGGCAAGAATGTAATATTGTAATTGACAATCTTCTCATATTAATAAAGTGAATTCTGATTCTTACAATTACTTATAGCATTTATTATTATAATTGTCAAGGTAAATAATCATAAGGTCAAAAGACTATGAGACATGAAGAATTGTTCATACATCCGGATATGTATGAGGTAGACACAATTCTTTAGTTAGTCTTGAATAACGTTCACAATTTAAGTTAAAGGTTGGGCACCTCTATCTTGTTAAAGTTGTAGAATTCTTTTACTAGCATTTGAGTAGGATCAAATGAATATGATGAGTCTAAAATCATCGAAAGGTTTTCGAGTAAAAGAATCTAGTGCACTAGGTGCATTGAACTGGATCACAATGAAATACTTTATCTAGAACCGTCACTAGATATAAGTCTTTTCATTAAAGAGGACAACCGGAGAGTCTATCTTAATCCTGAGATAAATGATGGACTTATGGTTGCAAGTGTTATCATTAGAGCTATCAATGAGTATGATTATATAGCATAGTCTATCCTCAATAGTTTGGTGGTATACATTTGTTAATCGATAGAGGACTTCATTTATAGATATGGACATCGTGGCTCCATTTATTAAATGAGAGTATAATATCATCATATGGATATTTTGAGGTATTGGATATTAAATCTCAACGTTGAGTTTTCAATAATGATTATTGAAAACATGGCTTCTGGACAAGTCAAAGTATCCAAGTTCGAAATGTGGTCATATGAGGAAATATGGTAACTTGGAGAGCTATAGGCGGTCTATGAGCTCTTGGCGATTACTGATATTATTCACGAGGATACACCATCTCCTATAAGATTGTCTAGGGTATGAATGAGAAACATCTCCTTATTCTATCTTTATTTAAGAGTTCAATTTTAGCTCTTTAGTTGAATGAGTTAAAATTAATAGATTGGACCTAAGTGAATCATTTGTTGATTGTGATTAGGTTGTGTCTATTGAAGCTTAAATTTAGATAGCCCGCCAAGATCCCCAATCCACACGTATTTGCATGGATCACTTGATATATTCTACCGGGCCGATTTAAGGGTCCATCTAGAATTGTTTTTAATATATCAAGAATATAATATGTCTATTATTTAATTAATGGGCTTCACTATTATATTAATATATTAAAAGGAGACATGTGGGCTTGTTTCTTTTAGTAAGAATGGGTCTGGTTCACATGTGGGCTTTTATTTAAAGTCCAATGGATTAAATGAAATAAGAAAATAATATATGGCCCATTTATATAAGTGGGGTGGCAAGGTGTATATATTAACCTAATATATTATTTTGTTTCATTGTTTTAATTAAATAAGAATTAGTTAATTTATTAATTAATTGTTTAATTAAGAAACAAATCTTTTTCTGATCAGGAAATATATTTCCTAAAGTTATACTATTGGTAGTAGTATATTAAAAGTAAAAGACTTGTTTGATAAGAAAATAAATAATTAATTTTATTTATTTAATCAAATAAGAAGTCTTTTTATTTAGTCAATAAAAGAATAAAAATATCTATGAGTTGGATTAGGTTTTGAAGTCTAAAGGTTGATGGAAATTAGGGTGCAACACAAACTCTTTTTGGTATGTGATTTGCGGCAACCCTAGTCCATTTAGAGGAAGATTTCGGCAATCCTAAATAGAAGAGGAAGCAAAATTTAGGCCACCTATATAATACCACATATAGAATTCGGCCACAATAGTTGATTGAATGATTTAATTTTTCTTCTTCTTTTCAATTCATATAAAAGGATGATTTTTATTCTACTAAACATAAAAGAGAGAAGAGATTATTCTTTGATAGTACACTGATTGCTTGTTCATCAATAAGCTTGTGTGTACAACATCGAATTAGGTTCACGCGAGTTTCGATCATTAGATTGAGAACTCAAAAGTGACCGGAATAATTTTTGTCTTCTTTTGATTGTTTTGTGACTAATAAAAGAAAAAGAAAACTTTGTTCATCCATTCTCAGGTTTGCAATTCAAAGAAAAAGGGAGACCACGCTCCTAGGTGATTCACGTACGTGTTCGGATTGAAAAATCTCGCGCGTACTGTTCACGATCACTGTTCACGGCGGGGGTACTGTTCACGATCACTGTTCACGCGGGTACTGTTCACGGGCATCGGAAAAGATTTTGCGGATTACCAATCGACGTAAGTCAATCGGATCACGCGTCAAGAGGTATTTAACTCTAACCGTATATATTTGAGTTTAATTAATTAAAAGGTTAAGGTTCAACTTTGAGAAAAATTTTAAAACCATACGAAATCTATTTTTCGTTTCTTCCGCTGCGTTTTATATCGATTTTTCCCTACATTGATAATGTTGCTCCTAGGTGGACTAGAAAAAATGAATATTTTTGCTATGTGGCTCAAGTGGCTTTGAAAGCCAAGGCCTCCAACACTTGGTACCTTGATAGTGGGTGTTCTAGACACATGACCGGAAACAAGAGTTTCTTTGAGACTCTTGTGATGGAGGATGGTGGATTTGTCACCTTTGGTGATGGTTCACGGAAAAAGGTTATAGGGAAAGGTATTATATCTATTCCCGGTTTGCCCTCCTTGCTCAATGCTCTATATGTAGATGGCTTGCAAGCCAATCTCATTAGTATATCACATTTAAGTGATGAAGGGCTTTCGGTTATGTTTGGCAAAGTTGATTGCTCTATCCTTAAGGAAAATGGGCAAGTGCTTCTAAAAGGCAAGAGATCAAGTGACAATTGTTATTGTCTTGAGTCTAGTAACATCTCTTGTAACTTGTCTAGTTGTGAGCAAGTTGAGTTGTGGCATTAAAGATTTGGCCACATGAATTATGGTGACTTGAAAGTCCTTGAGAGGTTGAATGTTGTGAGAGGCCTTCCCAAGCTTGGGAAGAGGTTTGAGGGAGTTTGTGGACCTTGTCAACAAGGGAAGCAAACTAAAAGTGTGCACAAGAAAGGAAAATTCCTGTGTACCAAGGAGCCATTGGAACTCCTTCATATGGACCTCATGGGTCCCATGCAAACCGAGAGTCTAGGTGGTAAAAGGTATATTCTTGTAGTGGTTGATGACTTCTCTAGGTTCACATGGACTTACTTCCTTAGAGAGAAGTCCGAGGCTTTTGAGAAATTCAAAATGAGAAAAATTCTCACATTTTGAGCATTAAGAGAATTAGAAGTGATCATGGGAAAGAATTTGAGAACAGTAACTTTGAGAGTTTCTGTAATGGTCATTTGGACGCTGATTGGTGCTGCCTTCGGCGGCCATTTGGAGGTGAATGCTCTCTATAAAGGCCGCGACCTGTTGGTCTAGGTTGGCAGGTCCAGCTGCTAGGGTAGTAAGTACTTGGGGGGTAGCCCGCGCGGCAGCTGACAACTTTGAGGCGGGTTTGCGACCCTTTCCCTCCTTCTTCGGCTTCTAACCCTTTCGGGTTGAAGCGTTCGACTGATGTCCTGACGGGTCAAGATGATCCTGAGAGGATCGGAGCTTCATTCTGAAAATCTAGCAAGAAAACAAGACACACAGGCTTTCTTTTGAAGGTGTGGTGTTTCCCACAAACGGCGTCAAAAAATGTTAACGGGAAAATTCACTCGGGGTGAAAATCTCAGTTAACACCCTCACCCACTACCGGTAGCAGCAGCGGGGTAGGTACCTTCGGTACTGGGGTCCCTCTTTTAATATGATCGAGGTCGACGGACCAAAGAATGGATAAATGACACAAAGGGACCGGAAGATGTAAAAACGAACACTGTTTTATTTAATCAACTACTACCATAGCTTTACAATATGAATACGTACATATATATATATATATCTCTCTCTTTCTCTCTCACTCTTTTACACAGGATAGAGATGGAGAAAACGTCCGTGTCGATAAGTGGATTTTCCTCCAGTGATTGTCAATGGACTCTCACTGGCTTCCGGGAATCTCCCGGGATCTCTTTCTCGTTCAGGTGATCCAAAGTCTTTGAAAAAACCCTTTCTACCTTACCCTTCAATGCCGTATATATAGTACTCCCCTAATCTCCTCAAAATCCGGTCGTTTTTAATGAAGATTATAGAGAGTCAAATTTAAAGCCTTGAAAGGCATTTACGTGGAGCTGAAGGCGTGAGATTAGATCCCGTTAATCAATGGAAAATTCGAATTATGATTCGATCGATCATAGGGTCATTGATGGCGCTTTATTTTGGCGATGGAGTCAACTTTCCTTCTTCGTGGAGCTTGATGGCGATGAAGTCAACTTTCCTTCTTCGTGGAGCTTGGAGGGAGATTCTGATCGTGAGTTTTGATGGAGGGTAGCGCTGACCCCCCCATTTTGATGGACATGTTCTACTTCCTGCTGGAATGGTGCTTGTGTCTTCATGTTCCCTATCGTATTGCCTGGGCGGTAAGGTACTCGCCTTGGAGGAGCTCCGAATGATCATACTGAGTATCAGGCGGGAGTCGAGGTAACACCAAGATGGATATCGAGGTAGCACCGAGGTATGTATCGAGATACCTGGTACCTTGATCGACGTCGAGTTACTTGCGGGGTGTTTCAGGGCTAATGTCCCATCTAGATAGATGGATAGTCGAGGTCCCAACCTCGGCGGATATTGGCTCCATCTAGGTGATGGTACTGATCTTGCAGGTCTCTAGGATTATTTGGATGAGTCTTCCTAGACAGGTCTCTTGTTGGAAAATTCTCCCTTGGTCCTTTACCAGAAAAATCTGTTAACAGTTATCAACTCTGTTGGAAAGTAAAAGAGCAATGTAAAGAATTCTCAAGCGGGGTGGGATATTTATAGAAGGAGAAAGAGGATCTTTGTAACGGGAAGATATGGTCATTAATGAGGCATGACGCATGGAATATGGGGAAAGACAGCTTCACAAAGCGTGCGCTTCCGAAGTTTAATGTCTTAGGCAAACGAGCCTATCCTGGATTGACACATGCAAGAACAATTAAATATAGTGTCTGAACTAAGGGTTCTTACTCTAGAATGCTAGAAAGGAAGTTCCACCAGGATATCCCTGAACATGATGTATACCATGTCTACCTCGATTGCCAAGTACCGCGATCCATGCTCAACTGATGCCATGGTACTACTCTTGGACCAATCACATCAACGACCGCATTTTATCAAAGTTCAATGAAAGATAGATACTCGCACCAGCAACAAACTATGCTAAAAAAGGGTTCTCGTCGATGAGGCAGTGGAAACGACACCCTTGTCTTTCAATGGCGCCGTTGCAACTGGACTATTGCTATCGGGACCGGTTTGTTGAATGACCCTGGCAATACAGTTGATGTTGATAGGGAATCGAGCAAAGAATTGGGTGCCATCCGGGTTGGTGCAAACTGGGTTGGCAAAGTCACGGACACCGTGGGAAGGGTGCTCGCCCTTCCCTACGAGTATAGATGCATCCCTGATTCCACCAGTACCCCGGATGTTATTAGGCGCTTACTCAGGGATTATAAGATCCCTAAAGACATCATTATCACTATTCCTCCTCGACAGTATGACATGTATACCCCTATTGCTGGCGAGCTTCCGATTCACACGGCAGCTTTCGAAAGTGGAGTCAGGCTACCTCTCCACCCTACCTTACGTAGGTCGCTACATGCCTTACAACTCGCCCCCCTTCAGCTAACACCAAGATTCTGGAGGCATCTGGTGGGATTCTTGGTATTGTGGAGAGAACAATGCGAAGTATATCACTTTGATCTGGAGCCGGGGCCAGACGAGCTTGGGTATGTGTTCCAGATTGCTGCCAACTCCCCTGGTCTAAAGGGGTAATTTTAAGCCTAGGCCAAAAACAACTTGAAGTTCGTCGTGCCTGGGGCTACAAAGAAAGATACCTCCTGGAAGAAGGAGTGGGCCATTCTCAAGGGCGAATGGGGTAGCTCGATCTATATAGGAAGATCCGAGTTCCCAGTCCCTACTAGTTTCAGTGGCAAGCCCGCATTGGAAAAAGGCAGGCTCTCTTCTGAATCGGAGAAAATTTTGAAGGCCATCATGACCCGAAATTATATCAATCTGAGGTATCCTATCTCAAATGCTTTTGATGTAGGGAGGGTAGTGATCGGACTATTTTATACCTATTTTAGGTCCCCATTTTCCTATCGTTTGTTCTCGTTTTCGAGCGTATTTTGTATATAATGTGTTTGTTGAGCCTTGTGTAGGTACATAATCCCCACATTTTGGTTTTGAGCTTAAAGAACAGTTTGGGAGGCAAAAACGTGCCAAAAAGAGATTAAATGGAAGTATTCAGTGTGCCGCGCCTCACCGTTGACACACACCACGGTGTGATCTAAGCCCAGCCATGTCCCACGGTTGATCCGTCGTCGCACCAGAACGCGACACCGAGCCCATGGCAGAATCCCCTATGAGTTCCAGCAGCTTACGGACAAGTGCATAAACTAGTCATTCGGCAGTTTCATTCGGCGAGCCCCTACCGCCGATTTGAAAACCGCCGATCAACATCAATGAAGTCCAAGAAGCATTCGGCGGGCACAAATGGCAGCCATATTTCAACCGCCGATTCAAGACATTGAGCATCATTCCAATTTGGTGGTTTGAAACGGCGTCCTGACCACCGATTAGACCAAAATCAGCAAAAGGGCTGAAATTATATAAGCTCTTGCATAACGGCCAACTTGCAGGGATTATATCTTCCTCCTCTGATCGAACCAAGTTGATATCTTTATATATTCGGAAAGCTCCGGAAGTCTATTTTCTAGAACATTTCACATATCACAATTCCGAGCTTTCTGCAGGAAGTTATACCCATTTCCGTAATAGCGCGCGATGCTGAAATGTTGAATTGCTGTCAGGTCCTAACGGCTACTTCAAACGGCGGCCAGGCCGTAGAACCAAACCGCCGATTACCTCCAGAAGGTCATTTTTTTGCTCAAAAATTGAAGGGCAATCTTGTCCTTTCACCTAGCCTTCAGCCCTAACTTCCCCACACTATTTAAACACATTCTTCTCTTCTCTCCCAATAGACTTCTTCTTCCCCAAACTTCTTCTTCTTTATCTTCTTCAATTCAAAAGAGAGAGAGAGAAGCTTTCAAAGCTTCCATGGAGGTTTTCCTCCATGGAAGGCTTACCACTACCATTTCTACCCATCCTTCCCCACATTTGAGAGTTGATTGCAGAGATTAGGAGTGGTCTTTGGACCAATTTTGTGCTAGGCAAAGGATGGAGCTCTTGGAGGGTTCTTCAAAGGTTGTATCTACTTACTCTTCTCTTGTATTTCTTGTTTTCTCTTATTTGTAATCCCCCATTTGGGAATTTTTGTAATCCTACATTTTGGTTATTTATATACGATGATTTTATATTTATTTGGGTCTTGTTTCATTCTTGTTATTATTATTATGAATTAATCTCTTATTATGAATTACATATGTATGGATGATTTGAAATTAATATTTATTCAAGATTGGGATTAGAAGTAGATTATTGTAATTTAGGAGTAGATTAATTACACATCCCATGATTGTGTGTATGTTGATGGATAATTAGAAATGCTATGTTCGGATCAATTTGAGTGTATGAGAATTAGTTGGGGTTACGCCTTTGGAAGGGCCTTTCCGGGTATGATCTTGATTAATAGCTCACAAGAGTGGAAATAACTTGTTTTATGCATGGCTTGCTAGAATAGGTTTTGGTTATTTGTTTTGTGCTAAAATGGGTCCTTGGCTATGTCTCACGCTAGGGGCTCTAGGCGAGTTATGGTTGGGGACGAATTTAGTATATCCACTTGTGGGAATTTTATCCAAGTCATTGTACCTAACGTTGCCATTTTACATTACCTAGTTAGTATTAGGGCTCAATCTAGCTTTGGTTTGTAGAATTGGTTCACAAATGTCGGTTGCGGTTTCGTGCTTCAGAGGATCTCGACACACTCTTCAACCTTTAGCTCAAATGAATGGATTCCCTAAGTTGGATTTAGGCTTGAACAAACCCTTAACTTGAAATGAATGTGCTTAAGTGTTCAACCATCTAATAGATATGCCTTTGTGTTTGGTGAACTTATTGCCCCTTGTGTGACCACTTTCATGCATCTCTCCAATCCACCATTTTATTATTTCTCATTTAAACACCATTCTCACCCTTCCATATTCTCTTTGTTTTTATATTTTCATTTTCATTTTCTTTGCTGCACACATCACACAACACATACAAACACCATTCTCACCACATCCACATTCTATTTACATTGCTTTCCCTAAACTCTAGAACTTGAAACGGTTAACAACACATCCCTGCGGAACGATACCCTTGCTTGCACGCTATACTAGTTTTATTTCTATATATGTATTTTGACCCGTGCCTTATAGCAAGGTTGATTTTATTATAAATACTTGACAATGCTTTCAACGATGCAAAAATACCACACGTCAGGTAGATCACTATCTTTGCATTTCCAGTGCTTTCCCAGGTAGAAACATTTTTAACTCAGCTTCTACTACACTGCTTTATTAATTCTGTAGACATTAACTTTAGCTATCTTGGCAGTCTCTCCAGCCCTTCCTTCGGTTCTAGAGGTGGAACTCAACCAAACTGGTGGTACCAACGATTCTCCACCAGCCTCCCCTATCAGACTTCTCGCTCCAGCTGGCTCTAACCTCGATGGAGGGGTAGGTATTCCTACTGGACCCAATAGGATCTCGGTCGAGGTGCCTGGGGCTTCAACTCCTCTTTTAGCTAGATCACTGGATGCTTTTACAGCCCGAGTGGGCAGGGCCAGAGGAGCTCCCAGCCGGTTGCAAGACGTGCCACCTATCGGCCCAGTTACTGTCGTTGTTGCTACCGCCGCTGATCAACCAGCTCTCTCTGCCTCTCCTACTGTGGCAACCAATCAATCTACCCTGGTCGAGAGAGGTTCTAATCCTGCTGCTGCTAACCGGGTGGTATCTCATGATAGACCGCGATCGAGGTCGAGAGATAACAACTAGGATGAAGTCTTGGCTAGGTTTGTAGCTTCCTGCCTAGGTGGGGTTTGGAGGCCATGACTTCTATGCCTATTGATTACATAGTTTCTAAATGATCCACTTTTCTGGCTGAGGTAAGCTATCTCGTTTGGTCTTTTATCACGATTTCATAACTGGCAATATTCCAACTCATGTTTTACACTTGGCAGGCCTTCAAATTCAATGTAGCTATGAACTATCAGGTTAGCTCCATCTGGAACCAAGTTAAGGAGGCTAATGTCGAGCTGGAGAAAGCTAAGGAGGAGCTCGCTAAGGCCGCTAGAGGCATGGTAGTTCTGAACCAGTCTCTGAGCAACATTAGAAGGAAGCGGATGCAACATGATTTGGACACACAGAGACTCGGATCCCTCCCCCTCAGGGAGGAGAGGGAGATCTCGAAGGATAGAGTAGCGGGGCTAGAGATGATGGTTCAATCTCTTCGTGATAGTGTGGCCAGCCTAGATGCTCAAGTGGATACCGCCTTTGGGGATGGCTACTTCTTCATTGGCTACCAGGTGGCTATAGCTCTCCCTCATCTGTTTGACATGAGAGTCATCTAGGGATGGAGCAGGGAGGAGATCATGGCTAAAGCCGCTAAGTTAGCTGGGGTTGCACCCTCTAATGTAGCTGGACCTTCTCGGGTTGCTAAAGCAAGTGGAGTGGTAAGTGGTGAAGACCAGCGACCTATCTCCCTTCCTCCACCAAGCAATGTTGGAGCAGATCCCAATCTGAAGGCTCCTAAAGTTGGAGTGGCTCAAGTTAAAGGTGGGGCTTCTGATCCATTTATCTCTTCTCCTAAATCCGTCAGAGAGGTAGGAGACCATCCTGCTACTAAGGATGGAGGGTATGACTAACCAGTCTCCTTACCAGGTCCCGACAAGAAGGTGGAGGATCAAGCTACCTTAACCAAGTAAGTGGGGGAACCATCTGGTATGGTAACCGAGGAGCTCCAGGTTGGACCTGCTCAAGTGGAGATCCCAGTGTTAGCAGGAGTCCAGGTAGCAAGCGAGACTCCAACCGAGGTGGTGGTGCAATTAACTGGTGAGCTTCAAGTTGGACCTGAAGGTGAGGCTCAAACCGTAAAAGCTGGAGAGAAGGGGGCCAACCAGGAGCAGAGGGATGCATGAATAAACTTCATCATTTACCCATTCAACTTTATTTTTCTCTAATTTTGTTGCCCGTGATCGGGGAATGGGCTCCCCAGTTTTAGTGATGAAAACATTTCGTTCCTTTCTTTATCTCTAAGCATGTGTAGTTTATTGATTTGTTGGTTGAATCCAGCATTGATCCAAAGAAAAGTCCCCAGTGTAGACTTGATTTTACAAATCCCTGACAACTGAAGGAGGTCTGAAATTTGTCGAGATCAAATTTTGTAGCATAGTTTGTTGCTAATGCGAGGATCCTCTAGCACTAAGCAGTCGGTTTTACTTAGGTGGGCTCTGGGTATCAGGCATTCTCATTCTGAGAATCCTGGTACTTAGGCGAAAATAGTAGTTGAAAGAATTTAGGTACCAAGGATACCCGTCTTCGGTGGAATCCTAGTACCTAGGTGTAGACTTGGTGATATATCTTCCATTGAACCCCGGTAAAATGTGGCTATTGTGTGATTGGTCCAGGAGTGGTACCAGGGCATCAGCTTAACAAGGATTGCGATACCTGGCAATCAAGGTAGTCGTGGTATACATCCTGTTCGGAGTTATCCTGGTGGAACTTCCTTTCTAGCGTTCTTGTGTAGGAATCTCTGGTTCAGACACTACATTTAATTGTTCTTCCATGTGTCAACCTAGGATAGGCTTGTTTGCTTCAGACATAAACTTTGAAGGCGCACACTTTGTGAACTCTCTTTCCCCATATTCCGGGTGTCGTGCCTCATTAACGACCTTATCTTCCTGTTACTGAGATCCTCTTTCTCCTTCTATAGATACCCTACCCCGCTTGAGAATTCATCACATTGCTCATTTGTTCTCCAACAGAGTCAAAAAATTCAATGAATTGATCGATGATCGTTGTGATGGTTAACACTGTGAGAGGAAGAGAAGATGTGATTTCTCTGACTGGCAAGATGCTTGGAATTGTGGAAAGAGCAGTGCGAGATGGACTTAGTTACCAGGGTGTGTAATGTAAGTGTCTTAACATGATTATAATTAAAAGGATGCCTAGTCGCTAGATTATAATTAATGTTAGTAGAGCTAGGAATGAGTGTGTAATGTAAGTGTCTTAACATGATTGATGACTTTTGAATTCCATTTCCTATTCTTTTTTCACCTCACTTCACCCCATGGCCCCATTACAACCTAAGGGAAAGACCTAGTTGATCCTTTAGGAGGTTTAGTTTGGGAATACAAGTCGAGGCATGCTTTTTCCACGTTCATGACACTTGATTCTTTCATGAGACTCATTTACTTAAAAGAGCTTTTATTCTTTATTAAATGTATGCAATTAATTTGATTCCAATACAAAACTTCATTTGCATACATATTGCATGAGTGTGAACCTAGGTTTCGAGAGGAAAAAAAAGAGAGATCCCATGTGAGAACCTAGAATCGAAGCGAATTACGCTCGAGGAATGAGAGTGAGTAGTTCCCAAGGCAATGATGCTTAATGTATGGGATTCGCGTCATGCGAGTTTCCCCTTGTGGTGCCTTGGAGTTATTTAGAACATTTTGCATGAACATATTCCGCACTTCCACTCTCTTTTGCTTATCTCTCTAATAGTTGGTTTTGCAGCATGTTTTCTTTGTGTTAGGAAATTTCTAGATAGAGTCATGTTTGTTTTGTCTTGTGTGTTTTGTTTGTCTTTTTGTTTACTCGAGGACGAGCAAAGGTTTGGTTTGGGGGTATTTGATCGTGCCAAAATTTTCATACATTTTGGCCCTCAATTCCATATCCTTTAGCTTGTTTTCGAGCATATTTTGGTGTCTAATGGCTCGTTTTGTAGTGATTACAGACATTCAATGGAATTCAGTTGCTGATCGGTCATTATTTGTATATGTTTTTGATCCCCATTCCTCCAATCAATTGCTTGTTTCTTGAGCCATTTAGGTGTTTAATTTGTGTGTTTGAGCATTTTCAGGTCATTGGATCTAAGTGATGTGTTTGGAGAATTTTAGACTAAAAGAGCAATTACTGAAGAATCGAGGGACTTATATACAATTTTCCTAGACCGCTGTCAAAACCGTTGTTAATTATGATAGTGGTACCAACATTGCTTAAAAAGGTAGAAGAACATATTTCAAAACGTTGTAACACCACTGTGAATTGTCATAACGGTAGTCACAACGGTTTCCCGAGACAATGCAAGTCGTCTATGTTACGAAGTCCATATCTCTCAGCTCCGATTGAACTGTGTATCCTACCACCTATAGATTTGAATCCCCGGAAGTCTAGTTTCCAACCCAATTAATGGCTAGTCAATTCGAATTTTCTACAAGACGTTATGCCCATTTTATTACCTATTGCGCAGATCAGTCTGTCATAAAATCCGTGAATAGTGACGGGATTTGTTTTGCAAGTTGTTGGAACGGGAAATATTATCTTCTTGGACATGAGTGTGAGTCTTGGAAAGCAAGTTGACACCTAATCCTTATCTTTCTTCAATAAGTAATCAATTTTAATGGTTTAGGAAAGAAATAAAATCCCAAAAAGGTAGAGTTCTAAAAGGGAATTGATTTCCTTGTTGTTTAAGGACATTACCTAGCATCTACACCTATTTAAATCCCTTTTGAACCCTTATTTCGGGATCTGACCTCTACACAACTTTTAGACCACTTCTCCATAATTCTTTACAAACACAATATTCTTTCATCCATCTTTACACATTGAAGATTTGAAGACGAAGAAGATTCATCATTCAAGACTTGAAGAACTCATTGAAGGCCAAGATGGGTTTTTATCTTTTCTTTCTCTTCACTTTTATTTTCATTATGTGTAACTAATTATATGCTAGGGAATCAATGTGAACCTCTATGAATGCTCTTTGTTAGAATTGACTATACTTTCATTAATTCAAGTTTTGATTCATTAAATTAATTCTATGTCTTAAATCTTTATTTGTGTTAATGCATGATTATACGCTGACAAGAATTTAGGGTTTGGATAATTTAACAATTGAGTTTGGAGTGTTGATTTACATGCAACCTAAATTAATATTCAATAGAATGAATAAAACTGATCTTAGCATTGATTTAGACAAGTAGGTTTTGGTTCATTAGTTCTTGCACTTAATGGGTTCTTGGATGTAGTTTGCGCCATTGATTTATGGGTAAATTATGATTGAGAACACTTGATTCATCCCAGGATCATACGGTAATAATCATACTTAAGATAAGAACTAACCCTTAACTTGATTAATTTCTTTTTCACAAGTCAATTCGAATCATTGAGTAGACATAGTAGGGGAGCATTGATGACCTAGTTTTCCATCCATTGATCACAAACCAATTTTCTCTCAATTTTTTTCTTTAGTTTAATTTAATCTAGTTTCTAGTTTAATTCAATCATCAACAATCTTTTCGGTTACTTTTAGTTTAATTAGAATTAGAACTAGTTTTTAATTGGTAAATCACTTTTCCTCGTGGGAACGATCCTTACTTGTCGTTGTACTAATCTTCACGATTCATGCACTTGCGAGTGAGTATTTTATAACACGATTTTACCCATCAAGTTTTTTGGCGCCGCTGCCAGGGATTAGTTGAATTTATTGGTTAATTCTAGTTTTAGTTTTAGTTAATATATTTAGTCTAGTTTGGGTAGTCGTGTCATTAATTTTTTAGATTTTTAGTTTTTATTTTATTTTCTTTTCTTTTCGCAGTTTACTGTGTGTCTATATTTTGTTACAGGTTTCAACAATGAATACAAGGTAGAAGATCACTGCAAGGAGAATTACTACCGTTGAATGACAACATTGATCGTATTGGACAAGGAGCAATGGCAGACGACGAAAATCGCAACATCCAACAAGTTTCAGACCCATCAGTTGTACCTATCAAAACCATGAAGGATTACAGCATGCCTATTGTTGATGTTAACGAAAATTTTGCTCGGGATGAGAAATCTCTGTTGACACCCTCGAGACCACTACCACGTAGGTGGTGGCCAAAATTCTTTATATATTTGACAGTGGTTTGTATAGTGACAAATAAACAAGAACGTTTTTATTTAGCATGCATGGTACACGAATAAAAAGATTATTCTCTTTTTTCTTTCAACTCTCTTTGGTGAATGGTCGATTGCTAGTCATATGCCTGTCGAATAGTAGTCTCCTCTTTTTCATTTCTTTTCTTTTCTATTTATACATGGTTTGTAGGTCAACAGACTGATTCTCCCTTGATTGTCTCAGTGATTGTCTCAGTCTCTTCCTTATCGGGCGGGATTTCTTGCGTTAATATCATTTGACTTTTAGATTGACGCCAGAATTGAGAGTATCGTGGTAGAGATCAGTTTGTTTCCTTTTTGGATTTCATTACTTGTTCTGTATGTAGATAACGTTTCCAGGTATGATTTAAAGCATTCCTCGTATCCTTTCAGTATGATCCTTATAGAAGTCGCGGGACATGACGATATGGTGTGATGCATCAACCAGGGAGGTTGTTTAGTATTTTGACCTTGATGTCTGAGAAGTTTCATTCAGTTTGGAGCCAGATCTGGCTTTTCTTGACTTTTTCGAAGCTAGATGTGGCCTCGACTGACCTTTTTGAAGCTAGATGTGGCCTCGACTGACCTTTTTGAAGCTAGGTGTGGCTTCAACTGACCTCGCGGCCTTCTAGGGACATTCTTCTGTGTCAATCGAGGTACCGACGAGCTTCTTGAGCATTCACGAGATGACCTTAACTTCGGGGAGCTTCTAGTTTTGATGATGCGGGCTAAGTCCGATCATTCCGGGCTCTATCCCGGATGTTTCCGGAGCCCGCCCTTGTTCCTGGGGTGGTATTGCAGTTCGACTCTGGATAGAGAGGTCTCCTGGTGGAAGCTCTCGGGTCCGAGCTTTATCCTAGATGTTTCTGGAGCCCGCCCTTGTGCCTGGGGTGGTATCGTAGCTTGGCTCTGGATATAGAGGTCTTCAGGTGAAACTTTCAGGTATGGAACCAGGTCTGGGAAGTGGAAAATTTCCCTTTGGTCCTTAGCCAATTTTGGCTATTAACAGAAGTCCCCTCTGACTTGAACACCAGACGTCGAGCTCGGGGTTGAGGTCAGATTCTCACTTTATTTGGGAAATCTTCCTCTTTTTACCGTTACCAAAATTTTGGGAAATTTCTTCATTTGAGTGACGTGTTGTGAACCGACTATTTTATCTTCGAATTAATCTGATCACGTTACGGCAGTCCCCGAGATTTTTTACCGTTACCAGGATCTTGGGGAGATCTTCCTCTTAACTGCGTAAATGATGTGGCATGAGATGATTAGCCCGCTTTCGAGTTTAATCCGGTTACGTTACCGAGTCGATTTTTTACCGTTACCAAACGAGTATCCTGGTAACTTGAGTTGTTGCCCTCCTGCCTATATATATGTCTGTTCTCCTCCTTATCTTCCTCACATCTTCTTGAGCTAAAAGAGCCTTTTGTTGAGAAATATTTCCACAGTTTTTTCTCCAAGCTTACTTCTTTCTTCATTCTTCATCTTCTATTCTTTCTTCATTATTCGTTTTCTATAATGTCGAAAAACAGTCGTGATTCAAGTGATTCCATATTCGACGGCGAGGAGGTCGTCAGTCTTAGCCTGGGGAAGCGGGCTAGGAAGAGTTCTGACGGTGATGATTCCCCGCCCACATCACAACATCGGTGATCCAGTAGGAATGTATCTATCGGGATTGGGTTCTCCAATCATCCCAACCACCCTTTAGATATTGTTGATGATGATTCCGACAAAGAAACGACCGGTGGCGCTGCGGGGGAGCGTCGGATCTCGGCTCCTGGTCCCCTTGGGGAGAGGCTCCCTCCCTACGATTTCCGGGTTATCCCAGATTCCACCGTTGACCCGGTGTCGATCGACCGCTTGAGGTCGAAGTTTGGCATCCCCGACAGTGTATCCATCTCGGTGCCTCCCAAGAACTTTGAGTTTTTCAACCCCCCTAAAGGCGTGCTTCCGATCCATGTGGCCGTTCTTGAGAACGGGGTCAGGCTTCCCCTCCATCCGACCCTTCGGCGGGCTCCAAACGCCATCCAGCTCGCTCCGCTTCAGTTAACGCCGGGCTTCTGGAGGCATTTGATTGGCTTCCTTGTGTTATGGAGGGAATAATGCCAGATGAGTAAAGTGACAAGGGAGCCAGGTGCAGAGGAGCTGGCGTATCTTTTTCAGATTGGGCTTGTCTGGGGCTCCTCGGGGTCAATTCTACGCCAAGGCCAAGAATAAGCTCAATTTCATCGTTCCTGGTGCTTCGAAGAAGGATCCCGCATAGAAAGAAGAATGGATCCTGGCGGGGGATGACTGGGGGAGCTCAATTTTCATCGGAGGGCATGAATTCGAGGTTCCTACGGCTTTCAGTGACAAGCCCTCCTGGGACCGGGACTCCCTGCCTGCCGAGTCCGAAGCCGTCTTAAAGGCTATTCTAGCCCGGAATTACCTGAATCCGAAGTTCCCTACCGCTGAAGCTTTTGACCCTCGTAGGGTGAACAAATATCTACGGATTTCAGACGCTATTCCTCGTAAGTATCCTTGTGTCGCTTCTTCTTATTACTTAGCTTGGTTCTAACATTTTTTTATCTGTTTATTCACAGTCTTTGTCGTGAAGCCAGCCATCCGACACGTCTCGCGCTCTCCTCAAGGTGGAGCTTCTTTTCCCTCCCCTGGGGTCGAGCCTGCCCTAGCTTCTTCTGTCTCTCCGGATGGGTCTAAGATGGCCACTCTGGCCTCACGGGCTTTCCAGGCTTTGGGTAAAGCTCCCCAGGTGGTTGGCCCGGCTGTTTCTGCCCCCTCGTCCATGGCCGCTAAAGTCGCTATCTATTTGACTCAAACATTTGATTCAGCTGCGCTTCCAACAACCAAAGCCTCGGAGGTTTCTGGGAAAGATGTCGCTCCTGGGAAAGGTGTCGCGAAGGCTCCTTCCAACCGTTCCCAGCCTCAGTCGAGCTCGACAGGGCAGGATGAGGTCCTGGAGCAGTTCATAGCATCCTGTCCGGGTGGCAGGATCTCCAAGATGGCTTTTATGCCTGTGGATGTCCTTATAACCAAGGGGTCTGCTATCTTGGCTGAGGTAATTGTATTTCCTTCATGCCCTTTTTTTTGTGTTAACTCGTTCAGTTTCTAACTCGGGTTTTATATTTGTAGGCCTTTAAGGTCAATGTCGCTATGGGCCAGCAGGTAGCCCTTCTCCGTGATTGAGCTGCAAAAGCCGAAGCTGAAGCCGAGAAGGCCGTGGAACTGCTCAAGCAGGCTCGGTCTCTAGTGGAAGAGGTGACTTCCAGCCAGGGCAAAATTGAGCTCGAGATGGCTGAGCTTCGCTGTAATCATGAGAGGATGAAGCAATCTTTCGATCAGGAGCGTCTTCAATCTCTCCGGTGGGCTAGGCAGTGAGACTCCTGGAGATCTGAGGCTAAGAAGCTGGACCTTGAGAACCGGTCTCTGATTACTCAGGTGGCCAAGCTGCAAGCTGATGCAGAGACCTCCTTCAGCGATGGGTATTTTTATGCTTCCTTTCAGGCCGCGGAAGCTCTTCCTCCTTCTTTTGATTTGTCGTCTATTGCGGGCTGGGACAGACAAGAAATAATGCTCAAAGCTGCTGAGTTATCTCGTCCTGAAGGCGACAAGGTGGTCCCTTCTAGCCCGGTAGGAACTGGGATGCAGCCCACTCAGTCAGATCCCTCATTCCATCTTCCTTCCTTTATCCCCTCAGGTCCTGGGGAATTGTCCAGCAAAGTGATGTCCTCTCGATCCGAGGAGGACCAATCGGGAGCTGGTGAAGAGGTTAGGAGCCTATTTGATGATCCAGCTTTAACAGAGATGGAGGTCGACAGGAGCCAGATAGGGCCCTTGGCTACTCTTCTCGACGCGGCTATTCCTCCTGAAGTTATGGATGTAATCAATGAAGTTTTAGAGGAAAATCCAGCTGATCATCCGATAGAGCCTCTAAATGGAGAAGCGGTCGGTGAGGATAACCTAGATGGACAGCTACCTGTTGAGGGGGTTGATGCTGAGGATCAGCAGGAAGGAGGAGGGCCAGCGGCGGGGAGCCATAATAGCCCTAAAGATTGAAGCGGATGACTTGTTTCTGATTGCCTGGAAAAGGGGGTGGGCACCCTACTTTGCCATTGTTAGTTTTTTATTTTATTTTTCCTTCTTCTTTTTGTAGCCCGAATTCGGGGGTTGGGCTCCCCATTTGGATGTAGCCTTATCGGGGGATAGGCTCCCCTTGCCCTTAATGATAAATTGACGCGCCTTTTTGAGAACTTTATTATGCTTCTGGTCTTGAATGGTATCCAGAGTAGCATCGGTAGCATCTATTAAGATTCGTGTAGGCAATTATGATGATTTTGATCCTGCACACGAAAGCAAACATTATATATATGGGGCGATAACCCAACCAAGACATCAGGAATGCTACTTAGCTATTTCCTAGTCTTTGAGATCTGGCGGGCAACTATGCCTTTATACTCAGATCCTTCTTGGGGGTGGTAGCCTGACCAAGGCATCAGGAGGGCTATCGAGCTATTTCCTGGTCTTGAGATCTGGAAGGTAACTATGCTCTTACACTCAGATCCTTCTTGGGGGTGGTAGCCCGACCAAGGCATCAGGAGGGCTATCGAGCTATTTCCTGGTCTCGAGATCTGGAAGGCAACTATGCTCTTACACTCAGATCCTTCTTGGGGGTGGTAGCCCGACCAAGGCATCAGGAGGGCTATCGAGCTATATCCTGGTCTCGAGATCTGGAAGGCAACTATGCTCTTACACTCAGATCCTTCTTGGGGGTGGTAGCCCGACCAAGGAATCAGGAGGGCTATCGAGCTATTTCCTGGTCTCGAGAGGTTTATGTCGAATTCCCATTCAAGTGTATAGTCACTAACGTTGAACATAGTTGGAGACAAAGATGGAAGAGAAAAGGAAAATGACTTTATTGATGATTGGGATGTAGTACATCTTTATTAGGACCTGTAATGAAAACTAAGTGGGGGTAGTCTGCTTGAGAACTCTTTTCAAGAGTAGAATTTCTTCAAATGGTCTACATTCCAAGTGTGGCTGATGGGTCGTCCGTCCATGTCTTCGAGTTTATAAGCTCCATTGCGAACAACTAGCTTTATCAAATATGGCCCTTCCCAATTTGGACTTAAGACTCCATCCGACCTTTTTCGAGTATTCAGTGTTACTTTCCTAAGTACCAGATCCCCTTCCTTGAATTTTCGGCCTCTAACCTTTTGGTTGAAGTATCTAGTGATCCTGCTCTGGTAGATCGCTACTTTCTCTGCTACCTGGTCTTGCTTTTCTGCTAAGAGGTCTAGACTAGCCCGGAGCTTGACTTCGTTACTTTCGAGCTCAAAGTGTTGTACCCTGAACGAGGTCAATTTATGCTCGATGGGGAGGACTGCTTCAACCCCGAAGGCCAGGGAGTAAGGCGTTTCTCCAGTAGCTATTCTTTTTGTAGTCCGGTACGCCCAAAAGACTTTTGGTAGCTCTTCGGCCCATTTACGTTTACTCTGCTGAAGCTTCTTCTTCAGAAGTTTATTGATTGTCTTGTTGGTCGATTCCACCAGCCCATTAGTCTGGGGATAAGCCACTGAAACGAGCCCGAGGTCGATCCCCAATCCTTTGCAGAAGTCTTTGAATCGTGCGTTGTCGAATTACTTTCCTAGGTCGGCTACAATGATGAGAGGGGTCCCGAACATGCATACCATGTTAGTCTTGATGAACTTGGTTGTATTCTTTTCTGATATTCGAGCAAGAGGCCCTGCCTCGACCCATCTTGTGAAGTAGTCAATAGCCACGATAGCATGTTTCATCTGTCCAGGAGCGGTAGGAAGTGGCCTAATTAGGTCGATTCCCCACATGGCAAAGGGGTAAGGTGAGCTGAGGGACGACAGTCGCTCGGGTGGCTGGTGGCTCAAGTTTGAGGTTCTTTGACAAGGTTTGCAGGATTGCACAAAACTCTTTGCATCTTGATGGATGGTCGGCCAGTAGTACCCCATACGAAGCACCTGATAGGCTAGAGCTTCCCCACCTATGTGGTTCCCACATTCCCCAGAATGGACCTCACTCAATGCACACTTAGCATCATCGGGATGCAAGCACCTAAGTAGGGGGAGGGATCTGCCCCTCCTGTAGAGGTATCCGTCCACCATACAGTATAGAACTGAGAGTCTCTTAACTTTTTGGGCTTGGTCGGGCTCTTCAGGAAGCTCTCCTTCAAGGAGATAGGTGACAATTGGGTCCATCCAGCAAGGTAGGCGATCCAGGGAACAAATTTCTCCATTTGTGGCTATGCTTGGCTGGGTGATTACTTGGAGGGGAATTCCCCTTGGTAGGGATTGGCCTCCGTTCGCCGCTATTTCAGCCAGAACATCTGCGCGATGGTTTTGGTGTCGAGGCACCTAATCGATCTTGAGTCCCTTAAATTTGCTTTTCAACAACCGAGCTAGATTTAAGTAGGCAACCATATTATCTCCCTTTGCCTAGTAGACCCCAGTCACCTGGTTTACAACAGGCAACAAATTGCTCTTGACCTGTAGGTAGTCGGCCTTTAGCTCGATGGCTACCTTCATCCCGGCTATGAGGGCTTCATATTCCGCTTCATTGTTGGTAGCTTTAAACTCGAATCTGAAATAGTGACAGAATTCAGTCCCCTCCAGATCTATCAAAACTATGCCAGCTCCTCCCCTAGCTCTTCCGGATGCTCCGTCTGAAAAGAGGATCCATGGCTTGCAGCCCTCCGGCCAATTTTTGACCTCGGATATCTTCTCAGGGACCTCGTTTGATACTGAGGGATCAACTGGATCTGGGATCGCTGAGAATTCTGCCACGAAGTCGGCTAAAGCCTGTGCCTTAATCGTAGTCCGGGGCTTATACTTTAAGTCGAACTGAGTGAGCTCTAGTGCCCATAAAACTAACCTTCATGACACATTTGGTCTTTGCAAGAATTGATGGAGGGGTTGGTCTATCACCACTGCTATTGTGTGAGCTTGAAAATAGGGACGGAGTTTCCTCGCTTACTGCAGTTTCTGATACAGCCAGGTAAATCTGCAGCTCATCTCCGAGAACCGGCTTGACTAACAAAGGGGGGCTTGTTAGGTATTCCTTTAAAGCTTGAAACACCCGCTCGCTTTCCTGGCTCCATTTCATGTTCTTTCCTTGTTTGATGGCCTTGAAGAAAGGGAGGCATTTATCGGTGGAGCGAGAGATAAACCTGTTGAGTGCTGCCACCCGTCCAGTCAGAATCTGTACTTGCTTGAGCGAGGTCGAGGATTCCAAGTCCAGGATAGCTTTGATTTTTTTTGGGTTGGCTTCGATACCTCTCTCATGAACCATGAAGCCCAGAAACTTTCCTGCCGTTACCCCAAAAGCACATTTGGAGGGGTTCAAAAGTATCTGGTTTTCCCTCAGTATGAGGAAGGTTTTGCGAAGGTCTTCTTGATGTCCCTTTGTGGTTAGGGATTTCGTGATCATGTCGTCGATATATACTTCAATCGTCCTTCCTATCTCGGGCTTGAACAATTTGTTAACCAGTCGCTGGTATGTGGCCCCTGCATTCTTCAAATTAAACGGCATCACCTTGTAGCAGTATAAGCCCTGCCCAGTAATGAAACTGGTCTTATCTTGGTCAGCCGGATGCATTTTCATTTGGTTGTATCCTAAGAATGCATCCATAAAACTCAAAAGTTTATTTTCGGATGTGGAGTCAACCAGCTGGTCGATCTTTGGCAAAGGAAAACTGTCTTTCGGACAAGCCCGGTTGAGGTCGGTGTAGTCGACACACATACGCCATTTTCCATTCGCCTTCGTGACCATGACTACGTTGGGGATCCATTCGGGGTAACGTACCTCTCTGACGAACCCCGCTTTGATCAATTTATCAACCTCTTCCTGCACCGCCGCGTTCCTATCAGTGTTGAAATGACGCCTCTTCTACTTGACGGGCTTGACTGTTGGATCTACTGCTAGCCGGTGGGTGGCCAATAATACCGGGATTCCAGGCATTTCATTATGGTTCCAGGTGAAGATGTCGCTGAATTCCCTGAGAAGATCAATCAGTCCTCTTTTTACTTCTGGATCAAGGGTGGCTCCGACCTTGACGACCTTGGAGGGATCGTCAGTCCTGACGGATATCTCTTCTAGCTTATCCACGGGCTGCCCACTGGCCCATTCCTTACCCCTTTCTTCCTCGTAGGGCATGATAGGTTCATCCTCCGGATGCCCGGGATGTTCTGCGGGCTCCTTCTCCTCCTGGATTATCCGGGATATATCCATGTCTTCCTGGATTACTGTCACCTGTACACACTGCTTTGCTAGTGCTGTAGGATTGGCAGATACTGCGTAGCATTTCCTGGCTGCCTGCTGGTGTCCGCGTACCTCTTCTACCTTGGTTCCAATCGGGAATTTCAAAACGTTGTGGTATATGGACAAGACTCCCTTCAAGGTGGACAGGAAAGGTCTCCCTAAGATGGCGTTGTAGGCCGATGGGGTGTCCACCACGATAAAGTCGGTCATTACGTTCTGTTGGAGCGGGGTGACCCCGATGATTACTGGGAGGATCATCGACCCCACTGGTATGATCGAGTCCCCAGTGAAACCATAAAGTGGAGTGGTACAGCTGTTGTAGCAATGTTGCTTCAGGTTCAGTTTTTCAAGGGTATCTTTGAAGAGGATATCTACACTGCTTCCTGTATCCATGAGCACGCGAAGGACCAGAAGGTTGGCGATCTGTATCGTGATGACCATAGGATCATCATGAGGTTGCACAGTGTTGAAGACATCTGCTTCGGTGAACACGATCTGAGCTGACTGGGCGGGCTCTGTCGGGCTCTGGCTGACTTCGAAGATCCCCCGGCTCTCTCCAAGGCGGGGAACCTTTCTTGCGTGGTTTTTCCGGGAGTTATTGGAAACACCGGCCAATGTAGGACCTCCGCTGATAGTGTGTATCACCTGGATCTGCTGCATTAAGTCAGCCTGCTCCCCTTTCCTCTTTTCTGCGTCCTCGTGGATTTCAGCTTGTACCTCCCTTCCAGTTCTGATATTATCTCTGACCTGTTGTAAAAATTCAATCAGGCATCCTCCCCTTATCAGGGCCTCAATCTGGTTGCGCAAGTTATAGCACTCCGAAGTATTGTGGCCCACGTCTTCGTGAAAGTCGCAGTACTTGTACCGGTTTCTCCTGTCAGCTGGGGCCTTCATGGGAGCGGGCTTTTGGAGCAACCCTTTATCCCGTATGGCAAGGTAGACCTTTTCCCTGGATGCATTCAATGGGGTATAGTGGTCAAACCCTTTTTCCCCTTGTATTACTGGAGCCACGGTCCTGGGAGGCGGCGAAGCCCGGGGAGGGGTTCGTTTCGCTGGATATCTTTCTTGCCTATGCGGAGGAGCAGGGGGGCGATAGGTCGACCTGTTGGGAGGTTTATTCTGAGCTCTCTGCACCGGCTCAAATTTGGGGGCTTCTTTCTTCAAGCGTTTTGCCGTTCTCATGTCGTCATGTTCTATCTTGACTTCTAGTTGTTCGTCGATCTCGACCTGCTCAAGAGCCCGGTCATAGGCCTCCTGGTAAGTCTCGGGAGGTCTTTTAGCAAAAGAACGGAAAAGCTTTCCTGCCCAGAGGTTTCGTCTGAAGTTGGCAAGGGTTTCTTTTTCAGTGAAAACTCCCATCTGTATGACCTCCTTGTGAAACCGCTCCACGTATGATCGAAGAGTTTCACTCCATTCCTGGATCACATATTGGAGGTGTATGGGATCTTTCGGGCGAGGTTTAACTCCCTGGAATTGTGAGCAAAAATCGGTTGACAATTTTGTGAAAGAATCCACGTTACCAACGGGCAGTTTCCTGAACCAGGTTTTCGCATAGTCGGTCAAGGTTGTTGGAAACATTCTGCACATAGCTGCTCTGGTAGTGTTCTGGACCTCCATCTGTGGAACGAAGCTCTCTAAATGGCTTAGAGGATCTTCCGTTCCAGAGAACTTATCTGCTGGCATTTTGAATTTTGGGGGAAGCTCTGCTTCCCGGATCCTCCTAGTGAAGGGATCGTTCATCTCGCTCAGGGGATTCTTTTTGTCCTCCTTACTCTTTCCCTTCCTTATCTGCTGGACCTTTTTTTGTTGCTTTGCCAGCTGATCCCTCAGTCGCTTATTTCCAGGTCTCTTCAAATTAGCCTCAGATTCCTCACTGTCGAATATTTCTGATGAACTGGCAATTTCTATCCGGTCCTCTTCCTGGACATGATCCATTCGGGGAGTTTGTCTACTTTCCTCCTCTAGGGCCCGGGTAGTTCTCCTAGATG
Organism: Dipteronia sinensis; assembly: GCA_033220585.1. Lineage (NCBI taxonomy): Eukaryota > Viridiplantae > Streptophyta > Magnoliopsida > Sapindales > Sapindaceae > Dipteronia > Dipteronia sinensis. Next base: position 68,123,998 of record CM065636.1, on the reverse strand, counting down.
TAGTTGGATGAGATAGCCCTCGAGGCTTCAGGGTAAAAACATCCGCGGCAGACTTAACTAGCCGGGGTTGATATTGTGAAAATTTTTTAGGAACTGGGGGCATGGGTCCCAACCTATCCCGGATCGAACGTTAGGGCCCTGATCTATCTCGAGCCGGCTCAGGAGGAGGAGGGCCTAGGCGATCGAAAGCAGGTGGTCTAGCTCCAAGCCTGCTCGGCTCTCCCTGATCATTCAGATGGGTCGGCTGGACAATGATGCCTTCAGCGAGGAGGCGAACGCGGATGGATTCTACGAAGGCCGCCGCCTGTTGGTCGAGCACTGCCTGGCTCACTATGGGGTGGCCAGCAGTCCGTGTATTGGTTGTCTGGATCGGAGCTTGACTACTATATCCAGACTTTCTCCCCCTTCCTGGAGCCTTTCGAGTTGGCCTCACCGGAGATTGCTCCGGGACTCTGTGTTGGCCTTGGGAGGAGCGGAACCTCATAGTTCCTATAAAACAATGAAAATATAAATACAAACGATTGGTTAGTTGGGTGTAGGATTTCTTCCCACAGACGGCGCCAGAAAGTGTTAACGGAAATTTTGCTCGGGATGAGAAATCTCTGTTGACACCCTCGAGACCACTACCACGTAGGTGGTGGCCAAAATTCTTTATATATGTGACAGTGGTTTGTATAGTGACAAATAAACAAGAACGTTTTTATTTAGCATGCATGGTACACGAATACAAAGATTATTCTCTTTTTTCTTTCAACTCTCTTTGGTGAATGGTCGATTGCTAGTCATATGCCTGTCGAATAGTAGTCTCCTCTTGTTCATTTCTTTTCTTTTCTATTTATACATGGTTTGTAGGTCAACAGACTGATTCTCCCTTGATTGTCTCAGTGATTGTCTCAGTCTCTTCCTTATCAGGCGGGATTTCTTGCGTTAATATCATTTGACTTTTAGATTGACGCCAGAATTGAGAGTATCGTGGTAGAGATCAGTTTGTTTCCTTTTTGGATTTCATTACTTGTTCTGTATGTAGATAACGTTTCCAGGTATGATTTAAAGCATTCCTCGTATCCTTTCAGTATGATCCTTATAGAAGTCACGGGACATGACGATATGGTGTGATGCATCAACCAGGGAGGTTGTTTAGTATTTCGACCTTAATGTCTGAGAAGTTTCATTCAGTTTGGAGCCAGATCTGGCTTTTCTTGACTTTTTCGAAGCTAGATGTGGCCTCGACTAACCTTTTCGAAGCTAGATGTGGCCTCGACTGACCTTTTGGAAGCTAGATGTGGCCTCGACTGACCTTTTTGAAGCTAGGTGTGGCTTCGAATGACCTCGCGGCCTTCTAGGGACATTCTTCTGATTCAATCGAGGTACCGACGAGCTTCTTGAGCATTCACGAGATGACCTTGACTTCGGTGAGCTTCTAGTTTTGATGATGCGGGCTAAGTCCGATCATTCCGGGCTCTATCCCAGATGTTTCCGGAGCCCGCCCTTGTTCCTGGGGTGGTATTGCAGTTCGGCCCTGGATAGAGAGGTCTCCTGGTGGAAGCTCTCGGGTCCGGGCTTTATCCTAGATGTTTCTGGAGCCCGCCCTTGTGCCTGGGGTGGTATCGTAGCTTGGCTCTGGCTATAGAGGTCTTCAGGTGAAACTTTCGAGTATGGAACCAGGTCTGGGAAGTGGAAAATTTCCCTTTGGTCCTTAGCCAATTTTGGCTATTAACAGTTGACAATCATCCTTTGTGCATCGCACTTGATGAGGCAGCAAGGCATTATGAGCTGAAAGGTTTCCACTACAATTTGCTACACGCTTTCCATGGGCTACCAAATGAAGATGTGCTTAAATTTATTAGAGAATTTTATGCAGCAATTCAGGCTTTTCCAAACAATAGGGTGACAGAAAAGCAGCTGCGTATGAGGTGTATTCCACATGCTCTAAAGGAAAAGGCGAAGACATGGCTCTTGACTTTTCCTTCGGCCTCACTGACAACATGGGATGAGGTGGTAGAGAAGCTTACTGACCAATTCTATTCTCCCCAGAAAACTAGTGAGATCAGATCCAAGATTACTAATTTCTTCCAAGGGGACCAAGAGACATTCTATGAAGCTTGGGAGAGTTAAAAAATGTTTCTCTTTAATTGTCCTCAACACGGATATCAAATACACCAATGGTGTCAATGGTTCTATGATGGACTAAATGATGTGTCAACAATTTTGGTGAATAATGCATGTGGAGGATCCATGACCGACAAAACTCCGGAAGAATTGTATTTGATCTTTGAGAAGCTAGCCAATAATTCTCAGCAAAAGAGTTCTAGGAGAAGAAAAGGTATTTATGAAGTAGATACTAATGCCGGGAACTCAATGCAAATGTCACAAATTCAAAAGTCTATCGAGTTACTTGTCAATCTTGTGGGACAATTGAGAGAAATGCGATACATGGGATGTGAGCAACCAGGGTATGGTGTGGAAGCTTGTCAAGCAAGAGGTACTGGACCTAATGACGTGGAAGAGGCACAAGCGATGAACAACTACAATAAGGGTTGGAGAAATCCCAACTTCTCGTGGACCAACAATCAAGGCAATGGGAACCAATGGGGAAACATCGCAAACAATCAGAGACAATATAATGCCGGTGTCCAACATGATCTTGTGTACCAACCCAGGAATCCATCAATGGAGGACACAATGAAAGAATTCATGCAACACAATCAACAAACAACGAAAGAATTCATGCAAACCACTCAATAGATGCTCAAGGAAACTCATCAAGACTATAATGTAAGATTTCAAAACATTGATGCTTCGATGAGGAAGATGGAACTGCAAATCGGGCAATTAGCTAAAGCTAATCAAATGAGAGAACAAGGAAAATTCCCAAGCCATACTGAGCAAGCAAAGGCTATCACAGTTCTCTGGAATGGTAAGGCTTTAAATAATGATAAACCTGCTGAACTTTTTAAAACTTCTGTTAATGTTTTAGGTTTCTCCAAAGAAAATAGTACACCAGTAGAAGATGAAGAGTTCAAAGTGGAAAAGACCAAGGATACATCAAAAATTCACAAACCTCCAAATCCTTATGTGCCCCCAATTCCTTTTCAAAGGAAAAAGCTCAACCAATCATTCAAGGAGATCTACAACATTTTGTGAAAAGACAATGTCAGTTTGCAAACCATGGAAGTAATCCAGAGGATGCCAACCTATGCAAAGTATTTCAAGGAGCTCAATTCATGAAATAGGAAGACTAATTCTCATGAGATGGTGCTAGTTCCAGATGAGGTTAGTGCAGTACACCAAAAACGATTTCCTCAGAAACCCAAGGATCCCGGAAGTTTCAATATCACTATCACGGTGGGAGAAACAAGAAAGGAAAGAGCCACACTAGATCTAGGGGCGAGCATTAATTTGATGCCCTATGCTGTGTACAAGGAGATAGGGTTTAGTGACCTTAAACCAATCAACATGGAGCTTTTACTTGCCGATCGATTCATAAGGTATCCGCGTGGAATTGTGGAAGACGTTCTAGTCCAAGTCGGCAAGCTCATTATACCTGCAGATTTTATCGTATTGGATATGGAAAAAGAAAGTACTAGTGCAAAGGACTTACCTATTCTGCTTGGAAGACCATTCATGTCAACCGCAAAGGCTATCATAGATGTGCATAATGGCAAGGTGTCCATGACAGTATTTGATGAGACAATCGATGTTGATGTTTTTGAATCTATGCGATATCCTGTGGGGGCTCTTGATTGCTTCATTGTACAAGTAGTGGATCCATGAGTTTGTCCAGAATCAACTCCCGCTCTTGCATAAATTCAAGATGGCAAAAGAAGCAAGATCTCACCTCTCCAACATGATCGCTCAAGTTATGAGAACATGATTGAGCAATTGAAAGAAGACAAACAGATGGTTGTCGCTCTCAATTCCGATTTGACAACAAAGATCAATGAGCTAATGGAAGAAAAAGAGTCTTCTTTAAGGAAGTTTGCTGAATTCTACCAAGAGGTGGAAGTGCTCAAAGAAGAATTTGCTCAACGGATGAGGTTAATGAAGGTCGAAGTCGAACAAAGGCATAAAGCCTTAGAGATCATGAAGAATAAAGAGTTTGAACACATTGCAAAGCTTGCAAAGGCTGAGCAAGAGATCAAATCATTGGCCACGGATGTGAAGAAGCAAATGGAGGAAGTCAAGATCAATAAGGTGAATAAAGATGAGTTGAGTGATTCACCTACCCAAAAGGCCGATCCAATTCCGGGAAGGAAGCGGAGAAATAAAAGGAAGCAAGTTCTACCAATGAATCACAGCCGTCATGAAGGTAATTTTCATAGATTTGTTCTGGTTTGCCATTTTTGTAACATGAAGGGTCACATTCAACCAAAGTGCTACGAGTATATCAAACAATGCAAACGAGAGAGAATGGATCAATAGAATCTGAGGAAGGTATGGATCAGAAAAGATGATCTCAGAGAAGTTGGGCAGGGTGGAACTGTTAGATTGACCAAGATTGGTGACAAATATGTTATTATTTCACTTTCAACAGAAGAGTGTTCTGATACGTCTCGCTTAGACGTTAAATAAAGAGCTGGGTGAGAGGCAACCTACCTAGGTATTTTTCTTTCCTTAGTTTATTCTTATTTTTATTTTTATTTATTTATTTATTTATATTATTATTTTATTTTACTTTATTTTATTTTTGGAGCCTCTTAACTTGAAATCAGGTTTGGAGGAATTTCTGATGTTTTTGTTTAGTGTCTCTAGTATATATATGAAAAAAAAAACGTTGTGGGGACTACTGTCATAGTCACATCGTAAGAGACAGCGGGTACCTACTGGAATTAAGAGCGCTGAATTGCACTGTCATAACGCGAAGCGGTCCTACATCGTTAAATACACTATGACAAATACATGTGAGCATTGTTAAAGACGCTATGACAAATACACAGCGTTCAAGTTGCTTTTAACTTTTGTTGCTTTTTTATGATAATTACGCTTGAAGCCCATATTTTTGACAATTGTGCTTTAGTCCTTTTTGTGACAATTGTGTTTTAGCCCCTACAATTTTCTAATATCACCTTTTCTCTCAACATATAAAGTCTCAAGAAACCAAGGTATGATTCTCTTTCTATTTTCCATTTAAACGTTTATGTTTTGTGTTGCTTTGCCGAATCTTTCCCTATTTGTCTTGCACTTCAATTTCAACATTGATGACAATATTGGGTTTAGGTTTGGGGGTGTTATATTGTATTTTTGAGTCTGTCAAAAATTTTCAAACTCTAAAAAAAAAATTGTTTTAGAGTCTGTTTTTCTTATGAAACCATGATAAGATACTTTGATTTGTGCCCCTGAGATAATATGCATTAATTACTGAGTTTAAACTAATGTCTTGCCACTTAGAGTACAACATTGCATTTTTCAAAAATTTATGACATGCTCTAGATGTGATGGTGGATAGGATGTTTAGTTGAATTGTCATGATTAATAGTGGAGACTACCCTTGTGAGTTTACTAAGCCAAAAAAGTGTACATAAATGACATTATGAGGGATGGTTTTGTATCTACTCCTAAACACTCAGTAGGTTCTTAGCATTAGATTTGATCTCTATAGGTTGTACATTGAGCATTATAGAACATTCATCATTAAAAATATTTTACATGTTTATTTTGATCTTGAGTAAGTCGAACTAGTGGAAGTGATGATTAGACTATGCGTGCTTGAACTACTTAAAAGGCCTTAAATATTTCCTACCTTTATATGTGTGTGCTCCATAGCCAATTTTGAAGCCAAACACTGACTAAGCCTTATTTTCTTTTTCACCACATTATTTGTAACCCATGTAGCCTAAATTACAGCCGTACCTTATAACTTGGGATCATGCTTTGAGAATGTGAAGAAGATGTGATGGTTCTGCACGTGAATTTTTGTGAAAATTACTATCGAAAGCCATAAAAGGGAGAGCTGCATTCAATCCAAACATGTAAGTCTGAAAGTATTAATCTACATGTAAATTCTCTAATTCTCATGATTTATTCAAACAAAAGAAAGAAAAAAAAAGAGAGAAAAAAAACGAAGAAGTTGCACACCAAAATAAATAATGTGTGAAGAGAATCAGAGGATAGAATTTAATGAGTGCAATAAGTCAATTAGATTGCAAATAGTGTATCAATTCAAGAAGAGTTAGTAAGGAGGAGAATGGTAATTTTTTTGAAGATTTGGACAAAAATAAGTGGTAATATTCCGCTTACAACGGAATCAATAAAGATCAAGAGATTTGAGCAAAGCCGTAAAGGTAAATTGAAGACTCTCTTGGTATGGTCCTAGGTTTTGAATTCCAATTTTCCCATTCTTTCTTAACCTTCACCTAATGGCCCCATTACAACCTTAATAGAAGTCTAACTGATCTACTGGTCCTTTCTATGAAAGTAGAAATAAATCATGTGATTATCTTGTTCATAATGCTTGATTCTTTTCGTGAGATCTTTTGCATACATTTGAGCGTTCTTTCAATTATAAATTCATATGCGATCAAGACTTGAGAATTTCTTGTGCATAATTTCTATCGCATGTGCTTGATGAGTGTATTTGCCTAGGTTCTGTGTGAATTAATGAGTGACACCTTGTGAGAACTAGAGTCGATGCGAATTACATCTATTGTATTTAGCGAAGGCAACTTTGAAACTTGAACGTCTTGAGCTTGGGCTTTTCAATTAAAATTGAGCAATGTATTCAGTTTTGTGACTTAACTTTAGTCTTTACTTATTGGCTTTTGCATACATTGTTTCAATATGGGCATATTTCGAACTTATTTTGGATGACTGGTATTTACAGGATACGTTTGTGGGCTTCGTAGCTATAAACCCTCAGGAGACAAAACTCCTCCTACTAGGGCCGCCTAGAGGTTTAAAGGCTTTTAGCATATGCTCAATGCTATCGTGTTCCCTACGAAAATGGCTTAGTTAGGACTTTATTTTTAGTTTAGTTTTTTAATTTTTATTTTAGTTTTGCCAGAGGACTAGCAAAAGATAGGTTTGGGGGTATTTGATCGGTCATTATTTGTTTATGTTTTTGATCCCCATTCCTCCAATCAATTACTTTTTTCTTAACCCATTTAGGTGTTTAATTTGTGTGTTTGAGCATTTTCAGGTTATTGGATCTAAGTGATGTGTTTGGAGAATTTTAGTCGAAAAAATCAATTATTGAAGAATTGAGGGACTTATATGAAATTTTCCTTGACCGTTGTCAAAACCGCTATTAATTTTGACAGTGGTACCAACAGCACTTAAAAAGGCAGAAGAACATGTTTCAAAACTCTGTAACACCGCTGTGAATTGTCACAGCGGTAGTTATAACCGTTTCCCGAGACAATGCAAGTCGTCTGTGTTGCGAATGCCATATCTCACAGCTCCGATTGAACTGTATGTCCTACCACCTATAGATTTGAAGCCTCAGAAGTCTAGTTTTCAACCCATATGATTGCTAGTAGATTCGAATTTTATACAAGAAGTAATGCACATTTGAGTACCTATTACGCAGATCAGTCAGTCATAAAATCTGTGAATAGTGACGGGATTTGTTTTGCAAGTTGTCGGAATGGGAAATATTACCTTCTTGGACATAATTGTGAGTCTTGGAAAGCAAGTTGACACCTAATCCTTATCTTCCTTCAATAAGTGATCAATTTTAATTATTTAGGAAAGAAATAAAATCCCAAAAAGGTAGAGTTCTAAAAGGGAATTGATTTCCTTGTTGTTTAAGGACATTACCTAGCATCTACACCTATTTAAACCCCTTTTGAACCCTAATTTCTGGATCTGACCTCTACACAACTTTTAGCCCACTTCTCCATAACTCTTTACTCACACAATATTCTTTCATCCATCTTTACACATTGAAGATTTGAAGACGAAGAAGATTCATCATTCAAGACTTGAAGAACTCAATGAAGGCCAAGATTGGTTTTATCTTTTCTTTCTCTTCTCTTTTTATTTTCATTATGTGTAACTAATTCTATACTAGGGAATTAATGTGAACCACTATGAATGCTCTTTGTTAGAATTGACTATATTTTAATTAATTGAAGTTTTGATTCATTCAACTCATTCTATGTCTTAAATCCTTATTTCTATTAATGCATGATTATACGCTGACATGAATTTAGGGTTTGGATAATTTAACAATTGAGTTTGGAGTGTTGATTTACATGCAACCTGTTAATGGAAAAATCTGATCGGGGAGCAAAATCTCAATCAACACCCTCTACCCGCTACCCCGGAGGTTACAGCGGGGGGTAGGTACTTCGTACAGTGATTCAGGTAAGCATGAAAGAGATAATCAGATCGATCAACATTCTTAGATGGGGTAGATACCGCTAGAGAGGTAGGATAGGTAAGAGGACAATCATCCCGGCAATCTGGTATAGTAGGCTAGTACCCGGTCCTAGTATCTGATCCTGGTACCTGGTCACCTCTCTAGATGCCTTCAATATTCCCCTAACCTAGATAATGAGCTAGGAGAGGTACATGAGAGCTAGGACTAGCATGCTCGGTGCCTAGTACGCATACATGCATTCATAACAAAGAGATAGATAGGAGAATGACAACTCTTTTTGTAGAGAGTCAGACTAACCAAGGGGGAAAAAGCATCACAATTGATCACATGCTGATCAGTATCCATAGGAAGGAGAAAGACCCTTCTTTATATTTATATATTATGAGAGGTGCTCCAAAGAGCTTACATTAATACAAATTGAGTCCTAGTAGGTCACAGTTAGAGGGGTACCATTTGGTACCGGTACATTCATGTCGAAAACTGACATACATAGCAGTCGATACAATAGTGGTGTAAATGGAATTCGGGCAGGGTCCCTTTTACACTCCAGGCGATGGTGAACTCATATTCCTAGTGGAGAAGTGGGTGAAATCTGGGATCGGAGACATCTTGGAGATATGGAGATGTAGGAGAGCTGTTGGAGAATGTTGGAGAGAATGTCAGGGAGTCGAAATGTTGGGGAATCCACCTTTTTCTTGGAGAGTGACTTATTATATTTAAATATGTTCATCCTTGTTGCCCACTCCATTGACTCAGTTAATTAATACACTAATTTGGCCTTTAAGGATTTGAATATTCTCTCATTAATGGCGTTATGAATGGCCATTAATGGAGTTGACTGATTTCCTTATTAATGGCACTGTAAATTGCCATTAATGGAGTTGACTGATTTCCTCATTAATGGCATTGTGAATGTCCATTAATGGAGTTGACTGATTCCCTCATTAATGGCGTTGATTATCTCCATTAATTACCAGAGAGGTCAACTTTCTCTTTTACCTTGCTTGAAGGAGAATTCTGACTCTGTATCCTGGTGGTATGGTACACTGGTGTACCGGAGTGCATACTAGCGTGGCGCTTGTTCTAGCATGCTGGTACCTCTTCCTGGTTCCATTCTTCTTGATTGGCGGGTAGGATACACATTCTAGTTAGATCCTGGATTGATATCGCGGTACTTGGGTACCATGTAGATGTCTCGGTACCTAGGTACCAGGTAAGAGGTATCATTGTACCTAGTAACCAGGTAGGAGGTATCATGGTACCTAGGAGCCAGGTAGGACGTATCGTGGTATAGCCTTGCTTGGTACCTGGTAGACTGTGAGACGCGGTACTGACTTCTTTCTGGTTCATGGTGTAGAGCATCCCCGGTATCTAGGTACCGGTACCGATCTAGGTCCTACCAGGTACCTGTCGGATGGAAAATTCTTCTTTGGACCCCTGCCAAAAATGACTGTTAAAACAACCTTAATTAATATTCAGTTGAATGAATAAAACTGATCTTAGCATTGATTTATGCAAGTAGGTTTTGGTTCATTAGTTCTTGCACTTAATGGGTTATTGGTTGTAGTTTGCCCCATTGATTTATGGGTAAATTATGATTGAGAACACTTGATTCATCCCAGGATCATACGGTAATAATCATACTTAAGATAAGAACGAACCCTTTACTTGATTAATTTCTTTTTCACAAGTCAATTCGAAACATTGAGTAGACATAGTAGGGGAGCATTTGTTAGGATTATGCTCAATAGCAAGAGTGTAATATTGTAATTGACAATCTTTTCATATAAATAGAGTGATTTCTGATTCTGCAAAATCTTATAGCATTTATAATTATAATTGTCAAGGTAAATAATCATAAGGTTAAAAGACTATGAGATATGAAGAATTGTTTGTATATCCGGATATGTATGAGGTAGACACAATTCTTTAGTTAGTCTTGAATAACGTTCACAACATAAGTTAAAGGTTGGGCACCTCTATCTTGATAAAGTTGTAGAATTCTTTTACTAGCATTTGAGTGGGATCAAATGAGTTATGATGAGTCTAAAATCATCGAAAGGTTTTCGAGTAAAAGAATCTAGTGCACTGGGTGCATTGAACTGGATCACAATGAAATACTTTATCTAGAACCGTCACTAGATATAAGTCTTTTCATTATCAGGACAATCGGAGAGTCTATCTAAATCCTGAGATAAATGATGGACTTATGGTTGCAAGTGTTATCATTTGAGCTATCAATGAGTACGATTATATAGCATAGTCTATCCTCGATAGTTTGGTGGTATTCATTTGTTAATCGATAGAGGACTTCATTTATAGATATGGACATCGTGGCTCCATTTATTAAATGAGAGTATAATATCATCATATGGATGTTTTGAGGTATTGGATATTAAATCTCAACGTTGAGTTTTCAATAATGATTATTGAAGACATGGCTTCTGGACAAGTCAAAATATCCAAGTTCAAAATGTGGTCATATGAGGAAATATGGTAACTTGGAGAGCTATAGGCGGTCTATGAGCTCTTGGCGATTACTGATATTATTCACGAGGATACACCATCTCCTATAAGATTGTCTAGGGTATGAATGAGAAACATCTCTTTATTCTATCTTTATTTAAGAGTTCAATTTTAGCTCTTTAGTGGACTGAGTTAAAATTAATAGATCGGATCTAAGTGAATCATTTGTTGATTGTGATTAGGTTATGTCTATTGAAGCTTAAATTTAGATAGCCCGCCAAGATCCACAATTCACACGTACTTGCATGGATCACTTGTTATATTCTACCGGACCAATTTATGGGTCCATCTAGAATTGCATTTAATATATTAAGAATATAATATGTCTATTATTTATTTAATGGGCTGCACTATTATATTAATATATTAAAAAGAGACATGTAGGCTTGTTTCTTTTAGTAAGAATAAGTCTGGTTCACATGTGGGCTTTTATTTAAAGTCTAATGGATTAAATAAAATAAGAAAAATAATATTGGGCCCATATATACATGGTGTGGGCGGCAAGGCTAAATAAAATAGCCCAAGATATTATTTTATTTTATTGTTTTGATTAAATGGGAATTAATTAATTATTTAATTAATTAATAGTTTAAATCAAAATCTTTTCCTGATCAGTAAATTAAATACTATGTGTTGGATTAGGGTTGGAATTCTTTAAAGTGATAGGAGTCCTAATGTGGTAAGGATTGAGTTCACATACACTCCTTATTATACAAAGAATTCAGCCACCACTAGTCCTACAAGGGTTAGGATTCTTGAATTGATAGGAATTATGGAAAAGACAATTCCTTTTCAAGTAAGGAAATTAACCAACCCTAGATTTCCTATTCAATGAATTCGGCCAACCCTACTTGGTGAAGGAGAAAATTCGGCCAACCTATAAATATAAGGTTATGAATTTTCGGCCACCAAGAAGAAAAATAGAGAGAGATTTTTGTTTGTTTTGAAAATAAAAATCCTACTCTATACACATAGATTTTCGGCCAAGAGAAAAAAAGAAAATAAGTTCTCATTCGATAGTGCACTTACAAGCCTTTAACATCAAAAGGTTTTGTGCACACTTTTGATTTAGGGTTACGCGAGTTTCAATCATATTGATTGTGAATTCAAAAGTGACCGGAACTATTTTTTTAGGCTCTTGGTGTTTTATTATTGAAGATCAAGATCAGAAATTCCATACATCCATTCTAAGGTAAGCAATTCAAAGAAAAAGGGAGATCACGCTCCTAGGTGATTCACGTACGTGCTAGGATTGAAGATCTTGCGGATTACCATCGACGTAAGTCAATCGGATCACGGGACAATAGGTATTTAACTCTAACTGTATATTTGAGTTTAATTAATTAAAGGGTTAAGGTTCAAATCTTTAAAAAAAAATTTAAACTATACGAAAATTATTTTTCGCCTTCCGCTGCGATTTTTAGCAATTTTTCCCTACAATTGGTATCAGAGCCTTGGTTGTACCCTTTAATTAATTAACGTATATGTACGTGAATCTATTTCTTTTTATTGTGATTATGCATGTTTTAGAAAGAGATGACACTCTAGGTATTCACATATATAATTACATGTGGAATGTATGGATTTATATATGTTGTTATAAAGTGAATTGTTATTGCTCGATTTTGGTCCTAGAATTTCAATGTATTTTTTGTTTCGGAATTGTAACAAGAAGAGTGGTCTATTATCGCCATAATTCCTTCTTGGTAATTGCTAAGTTCTTATTAATTTTATTGTAAAAATATTGCAGTTTTTTATTGTATTAAAATTTAGTGCAGTTTTTATTGTATTAAAATAAGTGCAGTTTTTTTTTTTGTAAAAAAATACTGCAGTAGTTTAAATAAAAAATATATATATATTTCTGCAGTATTTTATTGTATAAAATAAGTTGTAATATATTCAAGAATCGCAGACTCGAAGATTTGAAGAAATTGGAGCATCCGGAACCGAGCTTGGCACCCGCGCGCACCGAGACAACAAGCGCGCACGCAACCAAACGTGCAGCTGCGCTTGTTGCGGTGCAGCAGCGCGCGCAACCCATGCATGGGCTGGCCATGCGGCAGCTCATGCCCTTGCATGGGCTAGGCGTGCGCATGGGCTGCCTGGTGATCTTTGGGCACGCGAATTACGTGCGCGAGATGGTCGCTTGAAGTCTTGTTCGCCAAGAAAGGAGTTTTTTGTATTCCGTACAATTGTAATTTACATGCTTTTCTAGGATGGACCAAAATTGTGGCAATTTATTTTTATGTATAAATATTACAATATTTGTTATTGTATGATAACATGTCATATAGAATAGGAGTGCCACTCATATATCTCTTTTGGTATGAACATGCTTTGAATGATTTAAGTATCTAATTGGCATCTAGATAACTTGGTAAAATCATTCTTTGGAATTTAATCACACGCCTTAAATAATTGAGTGGGAAAAGGTATGTTAGAACACCTATGGCCTCCAAGGTTAGTTGAGCTTTATTATTTATTGGTAATCCCCCCGAGGGGCGTCCATAAATGGAATTTAGCAAAATACTTCCTTACAAGGATAGACTAGACCATTGACTCAAACGAGATCTACTCCCAGAGGAGGGATTTTCGTGAGAGAAAATTGAGGGTTGATATCTTGGTAACACACTCAATGTAATTTTATTAATATCCTCCCGAGAGTTCTTGTTAATAAAATTGCAAGGCTAAAATTGAAAACGCTGGTTGTTATGTTAACAATTAGGTGGGACCTAGTCCAACTATTAAATGGTGCGAACTCCCGAAGGAGGCGTAACATTTATGGGTGTTGGATCACCGTTGAATTTTTCACGATTGAGTTATTTAATTAATTCAAGATAAATATTCGAAAGTGCTTTATCATGATTATTTACTTATATATGCTTTTTGTTTTATTCAGAATTCATGACCCCATCACTTATGAACATCCCGAAAGATAACACTTTAACTTGAGATAATTATGTCACATGGAAAAGGAAAATTGGGTTCTTGCTGCAAAGTGAAAAACATAAGTTTGTTCTAACTACTCCTAAACGACCTGCTCCTAATAATGAATCAAGTATTTTGCAAAGAGATGAGTATAAGCAGTGGAAGACCTCAGATGATATGGCCAAATGTTACATTATGGCTACTATCTCCGACGTGTGGCAACAGCAACATGAAGGAATGGGGTCTGCTGCTGATATTATGATGTCTCTGGAAGAAATGTTTGCTATGAGGTATAGGACGACTAAGAGAGAGGCAGTGACTGCTTTTATGAATCTTAGGATGAAACCTGGACAGGCTGTGAAAGATCACATGATGAAAGTCATAGCACATCTAAATATTGCAGAATTAAATGGCGCTGAGATAGATGGTGAGACCAAAATTGACATGGTTGTCAACTCACTATCAGATTCCTTTGATCAGTTCAAGTTGGACTACACCTTGAACAAAAAGGAATACACCTTGCAGGGCCTGATGCAAGATGTTCAAAGCGTTGAAAAGATCCTTGTGAAAAGCAAAGGTCAAGAGATTCATATAGTTGGTAAAGTTGCTACTGTTAAGACCCCTCAGAAGGTCAAGAAACAACAGAAGAAAAAGCAACTTGGGCCTACCAAGAAGGAGACCAAGAAAGTAACCAAGATCAAAGGAAAATGCTTCCTTTGTGGTGAAAAGGGACATTGGAAAATAAATTGCCCAAAGTCCCAAAACAAGAAGGAAGAAGATAATATTAATTATCTTGAAACATGTTTTCTGGCAGATTCTACAGATTCTTGGATCATAGACTCTGGAGCCACTAATCATGTTTGTTATTCCTTACAGGGGTTCCAAGAAATGAGAAGGCTGAATAAGAACGAAATCAATTTGCGCTTGGGAAACAGATCGTTAGTGTCTGCAAGTGCAGTGGGAGATATTAGAGTTATTATAGATTCTAGTAGGCATTTAGATTTAATAGACGTTTATTATGTACCTCAATTCAAGAGGAATTTAATTTCAGTTTCTTGTTTAAATAAATTTGGATATTCGGTTACTTTTAATAAAGCTTTTATTATTAGTAAGAATGACAAAATTGTTTGCAAAGGTACATTGGAAAACGGTCTATTCTTTTTGCATAGAAATATCTCTCACTCGTTAGACACAGAAATAATAGAACCTAATCATAAAAGAGTAAAATTATCAAAAGATGAAACCTACCTTTGGCATTTACACCTAGGTCACATTAACCTTAATAGGATTAAAAGATTGGTATGTGACGAACCTTTAAGTGACTTAAAGGTTGATGATCTACCAACTTGTGAATCTTGTTTGGAAGGTAAAATGACCAAAAGGCCATTCAATACCAAAGGTGCAAGAGCCACTGAATGTTTAGGACTAATACACACTGATGTATGTGGTCCTATGAGCATTCAAGCTAAAGGTGGATATGAGTACTTCATCACCTTCACAGATGATTACTCAAGATTTGGTTATATGTATCTCATGAGACATAAGTCGGATGCTTTTGACATGTTCAAAGCATTCAAAGCTGAAGTAGAAAATCAGCTTGAGAAACGCATAAAAATCTTGAGATCTGATCGTGGTGGAGAATATCTATCTGGTGAGTTTCAGCAATATCTTATTGATAATGGGATAGTTTCTCAGTTTTCTGCACCAGGTACACCTCAACAAAATGGGGTAGCAGAAAGGAGAAATAGAACTCTTTTGAACATGGTTAGGTTTATGTTGAGTTATTCAACACTTCTTATTTCTTTTTGGGGATATACTCTACAAACTGCAATATATATTCTAAACGTGGTACCATCGAAGTCAGTTCCTGGAACACCATATGAGTTGTGGACTGGGCGAAAGCCTAGTTTACAACACATAAGGATATTTGGTTGTCCTGCACATGTGTTAAAAAGAAAGACAGAAAAGATGGAGTCCAGTTCGGAAACATGCATATTTGTGGGGTATCCAAAAGGAACTAAAGGATATTATTTCTATAGTCCTTCAGATCTAAAAGTGTTTGTTTCAACAAATGCTACATTTCTGGAAAGGGATTATATGAATGATTTTGTTCCCAAAAGTAGAATTGTCCTGAATGATATGTCAGGAGATACAATTCCACAAGAGGTTTCACAACCTAACCCAATTGTAATTTCCACTCCAACACAAAATCAACAACCTACCATTCCTCGTCGAATTGGGAGGGTTAGAACCCAACCTGAAAGATACATCGGTCTAGGAGAATCTGTTGAGAATCTCCCTGACGACGATAATCCCTACACGTACAAGGAAGCAATGGAGGATGTTGATTGTCACCATTGGCAAAAGGCAATGCAATCTGAGATTGAATCCATGTTCGATAACAAATTCTGGTCCCTTGTAGACTTGCCTAAAGGGATAAAACCCATTGGGTGCAAGTGGGTATACAAGAGGAAAAGAGGTATGGATGGAAATGTGGAAACTTTTAAAGCTAGATTGGTAGCTAAAGGTTACACACAGAAAGAAGGTATCGATTACGAGGAAACCTTATCTCCTTTGGCCATGCTTAAATCCATTAGGATACTCTTATCCATTACAGCATCTTTAGATTTAGAGATTTGGCAAATGGACGTCAAGACAACTTTCCTTAATGGAAGTCTTGACGAAAGCATTTATATGATGCAACCAGAAGGATTCATTGAAAAAGGGCCAAATGGAAAAGGTATGCAAGTTGCAGAAATCAATTTATGGATTAAAGCAAGCATCCAGATCCTGGAACATAAGGTTCGACCAAGCTGTAAAAGGTTTTGGATTTTTACAGAACCTTAAAGAACCTTGTGTATACAAAAAGATCAAAGGTGACAAGTTGGTTTTCTTTGTTCTTTATGTAGATGATATATTACTCATTGGAAACGATGTGGGAGTATTGACATCAGTAAAAGAATGGTTAGCAAAACAATTTGATATGAAGGACTTAGGAGAAGCAAGTTTTATTCTAGGTATCCAAGTAATAAGGGATAGAAAGAATAAAACGATTGCACTATCCCAAGCTTCATACATAGACAAAATATTGTCTAGGTTTTCCATGCAAGATTCCAAGAAAGGTATGTTACCTTTTAGGCATGGAATCAAACTTTCTAAGGAACAAGTTCCTAAGAATGAGCATGAAGAGCAATTCATGAGTAGAATTCCATATGCCTCGGCAGTTGGAAGTCTCATGTATGCAATGCTCTATACTAGACCATATATTTGTTTTGCTGTTGGCATAGTTAGCAGGTTTCAATCAAAACCTGGTCCTGATCACTGGACAGCAGTCAAGCATATTTTCAAGTATCTTAGGAGAACGAAAGATAATATGCTTGTATACTCTAGAGGGGATTTAATCCCCGTTGGGTATACAGATTCTGATTTCCAATCGGATTCTGACTCTAGAAAATCCATATCAGGATCTGTGTTTACTCTTGGAGGAGGAGCAGTCATTTGGAGGAGTATCAAGCAATCTTGTATTGCTGACTCCACAATGGAAGCAGAGTATGTAGCTGCATGCGAAGCTGCCAATGAGGATGTTTGGCTTCGCCAATTCTTGATTGACTTAGAAGTAGTTCCTAGTGCAAATAAGCAGATCACTATCTACTGTGACAACAGTGGAACAGTGGCTAATTTGAAAGAACTAAGAAGTCATAAGAGAGGAAAACACATTGAAAGAAAGTATCATCTTTTAAGGGAGATTGTTCATAGGGGAGACGTGACGATTACCAAAATCGCGTCTGCAGAAAATCTAGCAGATCCCTTCACAAAGGCTCTACCTCAGAAGAGTTTTGATGGGCACCTAGAGAACATGGGAATGAGAGTTATGACACATTAGCTATAGCGCAAGTGGGAGATTGTTAGGATTATGCTCAATAGTAAGAGTGTAATATTGTAATTGACAATCTTTTCATATAAATAAAGTGATTTCTGATTCTGCAAAATCTTATAGCATTTATAATTATAATTGTGAAGGTAAATAATCATAAGGTCAAAAGACTATGAGATATGAAGAATTGTTTGTACATCTGGATATGTATGAGTTAGACACAATTCTTTAGTTAGTCTTGAATAACGTTCACAACTTAAGTTAAAGGTTGGGCACCTCTATCTTGATAAAGTTGTAGAATTCTTTTACTAGCATTTGAGTGGGATCAAATGAGTTATGATGAGTCTAAAATCATCGAAAGGTTTTCGAGTAAAAGAATCTAGTGCACTGGGTGCATTGAACTGGATCACAATGAAATACTTTATCTAGAACCATCACTAGATATAAGTCTTTTCATTATCAGGACAATCGGAGAGTCTATCTAAATCTTGAGATAAATGATGGACTTATGGTTGCAAGTGTTATCATTTGAGCTATCAATGAGTACGATTAATATAGCATAGTCTATCCTAGATAGTTTGGTGGTATTCATTTGTTAATCGATAGAGGACTTCATTTATAGATATGGACATCGTGGCTCCATTTATTAAATGAGAGTATAATATCATCATATGGATGTTTTGAGGTATTGGATATTAAATCTCAACGTTGAGTTTTCAATAATGATTATTGAAGACATGGCTTCTGGACAAGTCAAAATATCCAAGTTCAAAATGTGGTCATATGAGGAAATATGGTAACTTGGAGAGCTATAGGCGGTCTATGAGCTCTTGGCGATTACTGATATTATTCACGAGGATACACCATCTCCTATAAGATTGTCTAGGGTATGAATGAGAAACATCTCCTTATTCTATCTTTATTTAAGAGTTCAATTTTAGCTTTTTAGTGGAATGAGTTAAAATTAATAGATCGGACCTAAGTGAATCATTTGTTGATTGTGATTAGGTTATGTCTATTGAGGCTTAAATTTAGATTGCCTGCCAAGATCCACAATCCACACGTACTTGCATGGATCACTTGATATATTCTACCGGACCAATTTATGGGTCCATCTAGAATTGCATTTAATATATTAAGAATATAATATGTCTGTTATTTATTTAATGGGCTGCACTATTATATTAATATATTAAAAGGAGACATGTAGGCTTGTTTCTTTTAGTAAGAATAAGTCTGGTTCACATGTGGGCTTTTATTTAAAGTCTAATGGATTAAATAAAATAAGAAAAATAATATTGGGTCCATATATACATGGTGTGGGCGGCAAGGCTAAATAAAATAGCCCAAGATATTATTTTATTTTATTGTTTTGATTAAATGAGAATTATTAATTAATAGTTTAAATCAAAATCTTTTCCTGATCAGTAAATTAAATACTATGTGTTGGATTAGGGTTGGAATTCTTTTAAGTGATAGGAGTCGTAATGTGGTAAGGATTAAGTTCACATACACTCCTTATTATACAAAGAATTCGGCCACCACTAGTCCTACAAGGGTTAGGATTCTTGAATTGATAGGAATTAGGGAAAAGACAATTCCTTTTCAAGTAAGGAAATTAACCAACCCTAGATTTCCTATTCAATGAATTCGGCCAACCCTACTTGGTGAAGGAGAAAATTCGGCCAACCTATAAATATAAGGTTATGAATTTTCGGCCACCAAGAAACAAAATAGAGAGAGATTTTTGTTTGTTTTGAAAATAAAAATCCTACTCTATACACATAGATTTTCGGCCAAGAGAGAAAAAGAAAATAAGTTCTCATTCGATAGTGCACTTACAAGCCTTTAACATCAAAAGGTTTTGTGCACACTTTCGATTTAGGTTTACGCGAGTTTCAATCGTATTGATTGTGAATTCAAAAGTGACCGGAATTATTTTTAAGGCTCTTGGTGTTTTACTTTTGAAGATCAAGATCAGAAATTCCATACATCCATTCTAAGGTAAGCAATTCAAAGAAAAAGGGAGACCACGCTCCTAGGTGATTCACGTACGTGCTAGGATTGATGATCTTGCGGATTACCATCGACGTAAGTCAATCGGATCACGCGACAAGAGGTATTTAACTCAAACCGTATATTTGAGTTTAATTAATTAAAGGGTTAAGGTTCAAATCTTTGAAAAAAATTTTAAACTATATGAAAATTATTTTTCGCCTTCTGCTGCGGTTTTTAGCAATTTTTCCCTACAACATTGATGACCTAGTTTTCCATCCATTGATTACAAACCAATTTTCTCTCAATTATTTTCTTTAGTTTAATTTAATCTAGTTTCTAGTTTAATTCAATCATCAACAATCTTTTGGGTTACTTTTAGTTTAATTAGAATTAGAATTAGTTTTTAATTGGTAAATCACTTTTCCTCGTGGGAACGATCCTTACTTGTCATTGTACTAATCTTCATGATTCATGCACTTGCGAGTGAGTATTTTATAACACGATTTTACCTATCAGTTGCTGGAGGCGGAAACCATGACTTTTCAGAGAAAAACAAATCAAATGGTGCAAAAAGGGATGCTTGAAGGCAATAGTGCACGGGTAACCTACCTATGCACTACCCGTGATATTACCCGTGCACTGGAGGATGGAAATCAGGAAGAGCTCAGTGCACGGGTACTGCATGGGTATCTTACCCGTGCACATGCCCAGACCAAAAAGCAAGAAGAGATAGCACGGGTGTAGCACGAGTACCTTACCCGTGCACTTACCCGTGCACTACGTGTTCCAGCTGAGCAAAAGTCACGTTTTCAACCATTTTAAGATGGGCAAGGTCGTCATTTCATGCCTATTTCTTGCCCTAGCCTCTCAAACCTACAAATACATCATTTTTTTCCACAAGACCAGGGGATCCTATCCATTCATTCAATTAATCCAACCATTCCACACTTCATCTTCTCCACCAAATCAAGAGAGAGAGGAGCTTCCAAAGGCATCTATGGAGGTTTTCCTCCATGGATTGCCGCCCCATCATTACTCTCTACCTACAACCACCCATCTTTGGAGGAGATTCATGAGGAAAGAGCACCTTACCTTGTCTATGAGGAGGAGGAGCTTCAATGGAGCTTGGAGATCCGAGATGACAATTGGGCCACTCTCTGAGCTTAGAGATCCGGAATTGACAACCTTGGGTTTCTTCTATCTACTCTTCTCTTGTATTTTCTTTATTTGATGTGTATCCCCATTTGGGAAATATGTAAACCCTAATACTAGTTCCATTTATTTAATTAACTTGTATTTGATTTCTTCTTGTATTGTCCAATTCAATTGCACTTAATTTGACACTTGACTTGTATTAAGTAGGATTGACAACCCAACTCTTGATGCATGTTAGGGATAGCTCTTGTCTTTACATTCATGGCATGTATAGTAGAAATTGGTATGTGTTTATTATTGGGATTAGAAGTAAATTAATGTAATTTAGGAGTAGATTAATTAAGCATCCCATGATTGCTCATATGTAGATGGATTATTCGAAATGCATGTTTTGGATTGAATTGAGTATTTTTGTTTGTTTGTGTGGAATTCATGAAGTGTATACATGATGCCTTTATGGGTTTCGGTTCTATAAACCTACATGCTTATACGACTCTTGAGCGTTGCTCGTGCGATACACTCTAGGCGAGTAGTGGTCGAAGGTCCATTTATGCTTAATGTATCCATTGGTTGTTGCTTACACGTGACATGTGAGTAGCAATCGGTGGTCGATCTTATGTTTATCTCTTTAATATATGTGCTTAAACGCAGTCCTTAGTAGTTGCTCATGCGATACACCCTCGATGAGTAGCTGTAGAGGGCTAGTCGACTCTCCTATTTCCATATCTAGATGTCGTACTTAAGCCTAGGCTAAACCCAATATAGGAGTGTCTTTGCATGTTAGTTATTTTAGGTGGCGTGATTGTTTTGGTAGTCATGAGTACTCTATGTATCCATTTTCTTGCATCTCTCCTATCCGCCATTTAATATTTATCACTTTAATCACCATTCTCATCTCTCTATGTTCTCTTATTTTTATCATCTTTATTTTTATGCTCTTTTCTCTCTCACACAAACATGCTTACACTTCACACACACCATTCTCACTCTTGCCATGTTCTCATTTACATTGCTTTCAATAATCACTAAAATGTGAAACGATCGATGGAAGACAACTCCTTGTGGACGATACCCTCGCTTACCGCTTTACTAAGTTTTCAAAACTTTAGAGCACATAGCGTAGGACTTCTTATAAATACATTTTTTTTATCCGTAATTTGTTAACGACACAAAAAGCGAGTTATCACATGTCTGAGTCTTCAACTCATTTCCTGATATTTTTCTTTATTGTTTTCTGTATGTAACCTAGAAGAAAGTTTGGGCTCCCTGATTTGATCAATGAAGAAACCCCTTTTTCTGTGCTTGTCTGGCTGTTCTTTATGTTTTCCTTGATTGATTTTTGTTGCATGCTTCTAACTGTAGTATGAAATTTGAATAGGAGTCCTCAGCATAAATCTGCTTTAACCAAGATTTGGAAATGTGAGGAACTTGGTAGGAACATGAGTATAGCGTGATAAGCGACTTGTACCAGGGTACCTAGCCAATGGATCTCTGGACACCCGTCTAGGTGTGAGCACTCCTTTGCACATGGTATCACGGATCCTAGTCGATATTTCGATCGAGATACCCAGTGTCTCTGTATCAAGGATTCAGGTACATAATTTGGGCCTGGTACCTGGCGCCCTTGCTTTAAAGGTTCTGATAACTAGGCGGCGCACGGTACCTAGCCTTTCTATTTTAATGAATCTTGGCACGTATGCAAGTATTCTGGCGAATCATGGCACCTCACATCCCTGTTATAGGAATCTTGGTACCATGGCAAACAAACCGGTGAATCTAGGTACCTCGCATTCCTGTTTTTAGGAATCTTGGTACTTTGGCGAAGACAGTGGTACCTAGTATTTCATATTTCAAGGAACCTAAGCACATTGGTTAAAATAAGGTGAATCATGGCACCTCGCATCCCTGTTCAAGGAATCTTGGTACCATGGAGAACAATCTGGCGAATCCAGGTACCTTACATTCCCGTTTTTAGGAATCTTGGTACTTTGGCAAAGACACTGGTACTTAGTCTTTCATATTTCAAGGAACCTAGGCACATTGGCAAAAATAAGGCGAATCATGGCACCTCGCATCCCTGTTCTAGGAATCTTGGTACCATGGAGAACAATCTGGCGAATCCAAGTACCTCACATTCTTATTTTTAGGAATATTGGTAATTTGGCGAAGACAGTGGTACCTAGTCTTTCCTATTTCAAGGAACCTAGGCACATTGGCAAAAATAAGGTGAACATATTGGCAATAAGATCCTGGTAGGCGACTAAGGCCACTTTGGCACCAGGACTTTTTTGGATGGGGGTGATGCCCGACCAAGGCCTTGATCTGATGAGCAACTATGCTTTTACCATCCAGACCCTTCTTAGCGGGAATTGGTGCCCGGCCAAGGTTTGATCCATTAGGAAACTATGTTCTTACGTACCTGATCCTTCCTAGCGGGGGATGGTGCTCGGCCAGAGTGATCATGCCTATATTGTTGTATATTTCGGCCCTCATTCCTATTCCTTTGTCTCGTTCTTATGTGTATTTTCTATATATTTTATGTCTAATAGGCTCATTAGTGCTAATTGCAGGCAATAGATGTAATTCTGGGTTTGGAAGCATGTTGCGGTGATTCTGGCAGAAAAGGGGCAAAAGGAAAGAAAAAGGATCATAAGCAGCTCTACAGTGCGGGTAATTCACCCGCACTCCACCCGCACTCTGCGTGCGACAGCTTCTGGTTTCAAGCTTAAGTGACCTATTTTTCCATCATCTATAAATAGAAAAGGATGGGAACGAACCAAAATAGCACCATATTTCCCAACACTTGTATTCTAAGCTAGTAACACATCTCCCTATCATCCAAACCATCTCTACTCAATCAAAGGCAACTAAGAGATTTGGATTCAAGCTTTAAGGAAGGAGATCAATCTTCAAGGGTTATCTCTCTACTCTCTCTTAGTTTATTGGTTTGTAATAGAACATGAGTAGCTAAAATACCCCACTATGGGGTTGATGTTATTTGTATGAGGGATATTTGGGCTTTGTAAATACACTCTATGTGTTATATTTATTCTATCTCTATATTTCATTCCATTGCTTGAATTGATTTCCATTATTGATTTGCTTGGATACACCCTCTTAGCATGATTAACTGGGATTACTTGAGTAGGCAATTAGGTTGTCTAATGCTCAATTGAATGGAAGGATTTCCGGAAATCCGTCTCTACAACCATGCCCTTAATCTAATCTTGAATTAGTGGCTTTCACTATACATCCTAGGTTAGCCACTTATGAGAGAATTAGAAGCCTTCACTATACACCCTAGGTTGGCTACTTTAGTGATTCTACGAGAACTAACCTTCGAGTAGAATTCGGTTGATAACCTAAAGCCTCATCCAATCTCAAACGGGTGGCCTTCACTATACATCCTAGGTCGGCCACTTGTGAGGGAATTGGAAGCCATCACTAAACATCCTAGGATGGCTACATTAGTAATAGGTTGAGCCATAGCTAGATATATGAGCATTCATGGAAAAGGTCCCGATTAAGTAACTAGCCATTGTTGGTTGCTTATGAGGGATTAATCGCTAGTAGGAGGTCTTCGCTATACACCCTAGGTTGACCTCTTGCTAAAGATATATACCAACACTATACACCCTAGGTTGGTTACATTTGTCAATACGTGCTTAATTGACAGTTTGTTGCAATTGCCCCAATATTCAATTACGAGTACATCAACTCCGTAGTTCCATCATCATTCATTCATCACTCCATTGTCATCCCATTTTATTTGCTTTCATAGTTTAGTTTATATTGTATCTTCATTCACCATCACTTTACTTTTATGCATACTAGTTATATTAATCCTAATCTTATCACCGCTACCCCGATCTCAGTGGACGACACCCGTGCTTACCGCTTTACTTGTATTTCTACTTGTGAACGCATCGCTGATCGTGCCTAAATTGTTGTATATTTCGGCCCTCATTCCTATTCCTTTGTCTCATTCTTGTGTGTATTTTCTATATATTTTATGTCTAAGAGGCTCATTAGTGCTAATTGCAGGAAATAGATGTAATTCTGGGTTCAGAAGCTTGTTGCGGTGATTACGGCAGAAAAAGGGCGAAAGTAAAGGCAAAAGAGTACAAATAGCTCTACAGTGCGGGTCCGGTACGGGTCCAGTGCGGGTTGCAACCGCACTCCGACCGCTTTCCAGCCGCACTCATGTTCATAGCCGGGACAGGATGCAGTAAAGAGATAAAGTGCGGGTATAGTGCGGGTCATCAAACCACACTCCACCCGCACTTGCACCAAGAACAGAAGAGCAGAATTGCACCTGACGTTAGAGTGCGGGTACTGTGCGGGTCATCAAACCGCACTCCACCCGTACTTGCACCAAGAACAGAAGAGCATAATTGCACCCGACGTTAGAGTGCGGGTACTGTACGGGTCATCAAACCGCACTCTACCCGCAGTTGCACCAAGAACAGAAGAGCAGAAGTGTACCTGATATTAGAGTGCGGGTACTGTACGGGTCACCAAACTGCACTCCACCCACACTTGCACCAAGAACAGAAGGTAGATTTTGCACCTGATAGGGAAGTGTGATCACAGTGCGATTCCTAGTGCGGGTCAAGTGCGGGTAATTCAACCGCACTCCACCCGCACTAATGCCCTGATCCGAGAACTGAAGTTGCAGACAACCCATACAGTGCGGGTACATTGCGGGTAAATCACCCGCACTCCACCCGCACTCCGAGCGCGACAGCTTCTGGTTTCAAGCTTAAGTGACCTATTTTTCCATCCTCTATAAATAGAAAAGGATGGGAACGAACCAGATAAGCACCATACCTCCCAACACTTGTATTCTAAGCTAGTAACACATCTCGCTATCATCCAAACCATCTCAACTCAATCAAAGGCAACTAGGAGACTTGGATTCAAGCTTCAAGGAAGGAGATCAATCTTCAAGGGTTCTCTCTACACTCTCTCTTAGTTTATTTGTTTGTAATAGAACATGAGTAGCTAAAATACCCCACCATGGGGTTGATGTTATTTGTTTGATGGATATTGGGCTTTGTAAATAAACTCTATGTGTTATATTTATTCTATCTCTATGTTTTATTCCATTGCTTTAATTGATTTCCATTATTGATTTGCTTGGATACATCCTCTTTGCATGATTGATTTGGATTACTTGAGTAGGCAATTAGGTTGTCTAATGCTCAATTGAATGGAAGCATTTCCGGAAATCCCGCTCTACAACCATGCCCTTAATCTAATCTTGAATTAGTGGCTTTCACTATACACTCTAGGTTAGCCACTTGTGAGAGAATTAGAAGCCTCCACTATACACCCTAGGTTGGCTACTTTAGTGATTCTACGAGAACTAACCTTCGAGTAGAATTCGGTTGATAACCTAAAGCCTCATCCAATCTCAAACGGCTGGCCTTCACTATACATCCTAGGTCGGCCACTTGTGAGGGAATTGGAACCCATCACTATACATCCTAGGATGGCTACATTAGTAATAGGTTGAGCCATAGCTAGATAGATGAGCATTCATGGAACAAGTCCCAATTGAGTAACTAGCCACTGTTGGTTGCTTAGGAGGGATTAATCTCTAGTAGAAGGTCTTCGCTATACACCCTAGGTTGACCTCTTGCTATAGATATATACCAACACTATACACCCTAGGTTGGTTACATTTGTCAAAACGTGCTTAATTGAGAGTGTGTTGCAATTGCCCCAATATTCACTTACGAGTCCATCAACTCCGTAGTTCCATCATCATTCATTCATCACTCCATTGTCATCCCATTTTATTTGCTTTCATAGATTAGTTTATATTGTATCTTCATTCACCATCACTTTACTTTTATGCATACTAGTTATATTAATCCTAATCTTATCACCGCTACCCCGATCTCAGTGGACGACACCCGTGCTTACCGCTTTGCTTGTATTTATACTTGTGAACGCATCGCATAGGTTTTATAAATTGTTTTGACGGACGGTTTTCTGACGGCAAAAACCTTCTCATCAAATGGCGCCGCTGCCGGGGATCGGTGTGCGTAGTAGTGATTAGATTAATTTTAATACTATTAGTTTATTAGTTGTTTTTAGTCTTGTTAGTTTCTTTTTATTATTTTGGTAGTTTTTGTTTTTGTTTGTTTCAGGACTCTATGGATTCCTTTTGGCAAAATTCAGGGTCAAGCTACGAGCCTAACGAGAACACCTACATCTCGTCATTCCAGTCAAATTCCGTTGAAGATCAACTAAGAAATTTCATGAAGAATCATGTGCGGGAGACTGAGCAGATGATAGCTTCCCAACAAGAAACTCAAGCCTTCATAGAAGAGAAAACCACCCAAAGGCTCGAATCCGCCCAGCAGTCTACCCCCGTAAATCAGAGTTGTTTCCAAGTTAAAGCAACCAAGCCGGTGGATTCCTCCAATTTTTCAAAAGAAGACATGTATAAGCTCCGAATAGAATTTGGAGTGGAGCGAAGCAAGAGAATGGACGAGATGGACAGGATGATCAAGATGAACCAGCAGCTTATGAGCGTGAGCACATAGCTAGTATTGGAAATGGGTGTGTTGAGGGAAGAGAATGAAGCACTTCAAGAGAGAGAAGCCTTGGGAATGGAAAAGGCGAGTAATCTCCAAGAGTTGAACAAGAAACTATTATTTGAAGTGAAGATGCTCAAGGTTGAGAATGGTACTCTCAAGAAGACAAATGGTGAAGTTTCCGATAAGAACAAAGAATTGGAGGAACGACTTGAGAGATTTGAAGCCGTGAAGAGTACCTCATCGAAGGATTTGGAGAACTTAGTGAGGCTATCTAAATATTTTGAAGATGAGATTGCTCACAAGTCAATGAAGATGCAAATGGAGGTTGACCAAAGAGCCAATGCCTTAGAGGAAGCAAAGGTAGCACTAAGCAAAAATGAGGAAGAGGTCAAGGCGTTACAAGTGAAACAAATCAAACGTCCTCAAGACCACGCATCAAAGGGGAGTTCCTTTAACTCTAATATCTTTTGCTATGCATGTTCTAGGATAGAGCATTTTAAGGCTAAAAATTACAAGCCAAATCAACATAGGAAAACTAGAGGTCCTAGGAATAGATGGAGTCCACCTAGGGTCAAGCAAATATGGGTAAGGAAAGACCAAGTGCACTTATATAGAAACATGAAAAAGGAAAAGATAATGAAATCACCTAAATTTATTTGGGTAGTGAAAAATAGAGAATTTCCTAACTTGGTCAAACCACCCTTAGAGGACCTTAGCCTCTCCATGAATGCATCCCATTGAATGATTTTGTTGCATGTAGTTAGTTTTATGTTTTATGTTGTTTAAATTCAATAAATGGTGATGTTGGGATAGTTTGGTTAGAATGTTATATTTTGTGGATATTTGCACATTGAATTTATTGTTTATATTTGTGGATGAAAGAGCCGGAGGCTCTTGTGCAAGTATGAATGCATGTGCTTTATATTGTTTAATTCGGTTTGGGGGTTGTTCATGCCCCATTCCGTCAGTTTTGATAAAATGCATGATGTTAAGCTTGACTTGTTCTTCAATGATATATTGCATGAATTGCCTTTATTTTGTGAGCCTTGTTTGAGTCGTTTTTATTTTGTTGGGGCATTGATTGTGTTTGATTAGTGCCTAGGGTTGTTTGAGTCATGTTAGGTGCATGCCGCTAGGCCGGATTCTCTTGTCTTCAACATTGAGGACAATGTTGGGTTTTGGTTTGGGGGTGTAGACGCCTTTTTGAGTCGTCTTTTGTGTCTTGAGTCATTTTTGTGTCTTATTTTCAAAAAAGGTTGCTGCTTAGCCAGAATTTTGAGTTTATTTAGCTTGGTGAGATACCTTGAGCATAGTGTTTGTGGCGAATGTGTGTATGCTTTGTGTGCTTATTCAATAACTCTTAGTCACTTTAGGGGTCTCACTTGCACTTCATGGGCTAGTCTCATCTTCTAGTGTCCAAGTTTAGGGAACTCGGTGCTCAAGCGCCTTGTTCTAATAGTGGAGATTTCCCTTGTGAGATCACAAACACAAGCCAAAATCTGTATATTTGAGGGAAAATGTTTTTTCAAATCTATAAACACTATTCAAACACCATGCATAGTCTCACTACATCAAAAATCATCATTTGTCATTGAACATGCATCATATATGTGGATTGCTTGAAGGGAACTTTTATTCCCTTGGTAGATTGATCCTTTGAAGTGATATTAGGCAATGAGTGTTTTAGCCACTCAAAAATAAAGCCTAAATACTTCCCATTCCTGTAATATGTGTGCTCCCAAGCCAATTTTGAAGCCAAACACATATAGACTTTTCCTTTCTACACCCACGTTAACCATAACCCAAGCAACCTAAACACTTAGCCAACCCTCTTTTAATTGATCTTGTTGAGGCTTAGAAATGTAGAGTTGTGCTTTAATTTGATAAATGGCGTGTACCTAGGCCAGAATAATGAGTTGTTAAAATGTGCATAATAAAAAGGCATGAAAAGAAAAGAAAAGAAAAGAAGAAAAAAGTAACAAAAGAAAAATATGCTTCAAATGCCTTGTGTAAATTATAAATGCTACTCAAATGGGTAACATGAGTAGTTAAAGATTGCACGTAGAGTCTAATTGTATACCTGGACGCCATAGTGTATTTGGAAGTGGAGTTGCACGAGAAATTAAATGCTTAAGTGTAGAATGTATTGCCTTAACTTGGTTGATTAGTGCTTGTGCCTAAATTCTCATTCTTCTAATCACCATTCACCGTGGCCACGTTACAGCTAAATGGAAAGACCTAATTGATCTTAAGGGACGTCTAGATTGGGAATATTAGTTGATGAATGCT
Organism: Dipteronia sinensis; assembly: GCA_033220585.1. Lineage (NCBI taxonomy): Eukaryota > Viridiplantae > Streptophyta > Magnoliopsida > Sapindales > Sapindaceae > Dipteronia > Dipteronia sinensis. Next base: position 68,094,357 of record CM065636.1, on the reverse strand, counting down.
CTTTCCACGTTCATGACACGTGATTCTTTCATGAGACTCACTCACTGAAAACAGCGTTTATTCTACACTAAATGTATGCAACTAAGTTGATTTAGTTACATAAATTCATTGGCATACATGTTGCATGAGTGTGAACCTAGGTTCTGAGAGGAAAGATAAGAGAAAATCCATGTGAGAACTTAGTGTCGAAGCGAATTATGCTCGAGGTGTGAGAGTGACTAGTTTCTGAGGCGAGGGCATTTTAAGTGTGGGATTCGTGTTGTGCCAGTTTCTCTTGGGGTGTCTTCGAGTTGTCTAGAACATTTCGCATATGCTCATTCCTAGCTCCCATTTGCTTTTGCGTATCTCTCTGCTAGTTGGTTCTGCAGCAAGTTTTTCTTTGTGTCTAAGAAAGTTTTTAGTTCGAGTCATTTTTAGTTTGTGTCTTATTTGTTTCATTTTATGTTTGCTCGAGGATGAGCAAAGGTTTGGTTTGGGGGTATTTGATCGTGCCTAAATTGTTGTATATTTCGGCCCTCATTCCTATTCCTTTGTCTCGTTCTTGTGTGTATTTTCTATATATTTTATGTCTAATAGGCTCATTAGTGCTAATTGCAGGAAATAGATGTAATTCTGGGTTCAGAAGCTTGTTGCGGTGATTACGGCAGAAAAAGGGCGAAAGTAAAGGCAAAAGAGTACAAATAGCTCTACAGTACGGCTCTGGTGCGGGTCCAGTACGGGTCGCAACCGCACTCCAGCCGCACTCATGTTCATAGCCGGGACAGGATGCAGTAAAGAGATAAGGTGCGGGTACAGTGCGGGTCATCAAACCACACTCCACCCGCACTTGCACCAAGAACAGAAGAGCAGAATTGCACCTGACGTTAAAGTGCGGGTACTGTGCGGGTCATCAAACCGCACTCCACCCGCACTTGCACCAAGAACAGAAGAGCAGAATTGCACCTGACGTTAGAGTGCGGGTACTGTGCGGGTCATCAAACCGCACTCCACCCGCACTTGCACCAAGAATAGAATAGCAGAATTGTACCTGACATTAGAGTGCGGGTACTGTGCAGGTCACCAAACCGCACTCCACCGGCACTTGCACCAAGAACAGAAGGTAGATTTTGCACCTGATAGGGAAGTGCGATCACAGTGCGATTCCTAGTGCGGGTCAAGTGCGGGTAATTCAACCGCACTCCACCCGCACTAATGCCCTGATCCGAGAACTGAAGTTGCAGACAACCCATATAGTGCGGGTACAGTGCGGGTAAATCACCCGCACTCCACCCGCACTCCGAGCGCGACAGCTTCTGGTTTCAAGCTTAAGTGACCTATTTTTCCATCCTCTATAAATAGAAAAGGATGGGAACGAACCAGATAAGCACCATACCTCCCAACACTTGTATTCTAAGCTAGTAACACATCTCGCTATCATCCAAACCATCTCTACTCAATCAAAGGCAACTAGGAGACTTGGATTCAAGCTTCAAGGAAGGAGATCAATCTTCAAGGGTTCTCTCTACACTCTCTCTTAGTTTATTTGTTTGTAATAGAACATGAGTAGCTAAAATACCCCACCATGGGGTTGATGTTATTTGTTTGATGGATATTGGGCTTTGTAAATAAACTCTATGTGTTATATTTATTCTATCTCTATGTTTTATTCCATTGCTTTAATTGATTTCCATTATTGATTTGCTTGGATACATCCTCTTTGCATGATTGATTTGGATTACTTGAGTAGGCAATTAGGTTGTCTAATGCTCAATTGAATGGAAGCATTTCCGGAAATCCCGCTCTACAACCATGCCCTTAATCTAATCTTGAATTAGTGGCTTTCACTATACACTCTAGGTTAGCCACTTGTGAGAGAATTAGAAGCCTCCACTATACACCCTAGGTTGGCTACTTTAGTGATTCTACGAGAACTAACCTTCGAGTAGAATTCGGTTGATAACCTAAAGCCTCATCCAATCTCAAACGGCTGGCCTTCACTATACATCCTAGGTCGGCCACTTGTGAGGGAATTGGAAGCCATCACTATACATCCTAGGATGGCTACATTAGTAATAGGTTGAGCCATAGCTAGATAGATGAGCATTCATGGAACAAGTCCCAATTGAGTAACTAGCCACTGTTGGTTGCTTAGAAGGGATTAATCTCTAGTAGAAGGTCTTCGCTATACACCCTAGGTTGACCTCTTGCTATAGATATATACCAACACTATACACCCTAGATTGGTTACATTTGTCAAAACGTGCTTAATTGAGAGTGTGTTGCAATTGCCCCAATATTCACTTACGAGTCCATCAACTCCGTAGTTCCATCATCATTCATTCATCACTCCATTGTCATCCCATTTTATTTGCTTTCATAGATTAGTTTATATTGTATCTTCATTCACCATCACTTTACTTTTATGCATTCTAGTTATATTAATCCTAATCTTATCACCGCTACCCCGATCTCAGTGGACGACACCTGTGCTTACCGCTTTGCTTGTATTTATACTTGTGAACGCATCGCATAGGTTTTACAAATTGTTTTGACGGACGGTTTTCTGACGGCAAAAACCTTCTCATCAATCGCATAGGTTTTATAAATTGTTTTGACGGACGTTTTTCTGACGGCAAAAACCTTCTCATCACATGGCATCAGGAATGCCGTGTAGCCTGTCCTGGTCTCGAAGAGATCCTCCTGGAGGGATTAATCAGGTCTAGGGCACCGGGAGATCTATGTAGCTATCCTGGTCTTTAAGGCGATTCTCCTAGAGGGATTGATCTGGTCTAGGGCATCAGGAGAGCTATGCAATTATCCTGATCTTTAGGCGAACATGACGAATTTACGTGGCGAATTATGGCGATATAATGTAGACAGATGTAGACAAATGTAGATGGAGAAAAAAATATTCTTTATTGATGAATCAAAAGGCGATACAAATATTCGTGAGTACTGACACCTACCTATACCTATCCAGGGAGATATCAATTGATCTTCACTACATGTCATACTGGTAGAACCTTTTCAGGTGATCTGCATTCTAGGTGTGGTTAATACGACATCCATTCATATCTTCCAACTTGTAGGCCCCACTCCGGACTACCATTTTCATAAGGTAGGGACCTTCCCAATTAGGCGATAGCACTGCATCAGACCTATTCCGGGTATTCTGGATTACCTTCCTAAGAACCAGGCCCCCTTCTTTGAAACTTCAGTTTCTGACTTTCTTGTTAAAGTATCAGGCAATTCGGCTCTGGTAGATCGTTACCCTCTCTGCAATCCTTTCCTGTTTCTCCTCTAGGAGGTCTAGGTTAGCCCTCAACTTGTCTTCGTTCCCTTCGAGGTCAAAGTGTTGAGCCCGTAACGAGGTGAGTTTATGCTCCATAGGAAGGATGACATCTACCCCGAAAGCTAATGAATAAGGGGTTTCTCCAGTAGCAGTCCTTTTGGTAGTGCGGTAGGCCCATACCACATCAGGTAGTTCATCTGCCTATCTGCCCTTCTTCTGTTGGAGCTTCCTCTTTAAGAACCTTTTGATAGTTTTGTTTGTTGCCTCTACCAGGCCGTTAGTTTGAGGATGTGCTACTGATGCAAAATGAAGCTTGATTCCTAAGTTCTCCTAAAAATCCCAGAATCTAGCATTATCAAACTGTTTGCCCAAATCTGTGATGATGACTATCGGGGTACCGAACCGGCAGACTACGTTCTTCTCAATGAACTTAGTTGTATTTGCTTCAGTGATCTTAGTAAGAGGCTCCGCTTCCTCCAATCTGGTGAAATAATCAATGGCCACAATCGCGTGCTTCTGTTGACCCGGTACAGTTGGGAGAGGTTCTAATTAAGTCCACTCCCTAGTAGGTGAATGGATATGGCGAGCTGATAAAGGACAATTGTTCTGGAGGTAGGTGGTGTAGGTTGGCCATTTTTTGGCAAGGTTAGCAAGATTGTACGAATTGCCTTGCATCGTGGTGCAAGGTTGGCCAGTAATAACCCTTGCGCAGCACCTGGTAAGCTAACACTTCTCCTTCGATATGATTCCCACATTCCCAAGAATGTACTTCTTTGAGTGCCCAACTCATATCATCAGGGTGTAGACACTTGAGTAAAGGGAGAGACTTTCCTCTACAGTAAAAGTGTCCCTCCACCAGGAAGTATTGAATAGATATTCTCTTGATCTTGCGAGCTTGATCAGGGTCTTCAGAGAGCTTTTCTTCTTGGAGGTAATCTACAAGAGGATCCATCCAACATGGAAGGTAATCCATGAGGCTAACTTCCTTTCCTTGTGTTATGCTTGATTGAGCTATTATCTGGAGAGGTACACCTTTTGGTAGTAGCTATCCTCCACTGGCAGCTATCTTTGCTAGGACATCGGCCTAATGATTCTGTTGCCTAGGCTCATGTTTGATCTTGAACCATTGAATCCGGCAACAAGTTCTCGGACCTTTCCGAGGTTGGCTGCAATGTTATCTCATTTGGCCTGTTACAGGCCAGTTATGTGACTAACTATCAGTTGCGAGTCACACCTGGCGAGGAGGTAATTAGCTCCAAACTCCGCTGCTGTCTTCATTCCCGCCAGCAAAGCCTCATACTCGGCTTCATTATTGGTGGTATTGAACTGTAATTTGAAGCAATGACAACACTCCACCTTTTCAAGATCAATTAGAACGATTCCTCCCCCACTTCCTACTTAGCTAGAAGCTCCATCCGTATATAGAATCTAGGTTTCTTGGTTTGTGGACCAACTTTCTGATTCTTGCTTTTCCTGGGAAGCTTGGTCTGAGCTCGGGGTAACATCATGATCATGTCTCACACTGAACTCGGCTATAAAGTTTGCCAAAACTTGTGCCTTGATGGTGGTCCTAGCCTTGTACCGGATATCCTACTGGGTAAGCTCGAGGGCCCATAGTACCAGTCTTCGTGATATATCCAGCCTTTGGAGATATTGGCGCATAGGTTGATCAGTGACCACCGTGATTGTGTGAGCTAGGAAATAAGGGAGGAGCTTCCTGGCAGCAGTTACCAACGCGAAGGCGAGCTTCTCTAGGAGAGTGTAATTTTTCTCTGACTTGGTCAGGGCACAGCTCACATAGTAAACAGGCTGTTGAATTCCATCTCCACATTCTTTTACCAAGGCCCCACTAACAGCTATTTCAGATATAGCAAGGTAAAGTTGCAATTCTTCTCCCGGTAGCTGGTTAACTAGTAGTGGTGGGCTAGCGAGGTATCCCTTCAATGATTGGAAGGCTAACTCGCTATCTTGGTCTTATCTTGATAGGCGGGGTGCATCATGATTTGATTATACCCCGAGAATGCTTCCATGAAGCTTAGGATTTTGTTACACGTAGTTGAGTCGACCAGCTGGTCAATCTTTGGTAGAGGGAAGCTATCTTTCGGGCAAGCGCGGTTGCGATCAGTGTAATCAACACACATACGCCACTTCCCATTTCCCTTGGTCACCATCACTACGTTGGTCCCACTTTATATTCCTTCATTGTTTGATAGCTTCAAAAAAGGGGACGCACTTATCAGTTGATCGTGAAATGAAACGATTCAGGGATGCTATCCGTCTGGTCAAGCCTTGTACTTGCTTGAGCGAAGTAGGAGACTCACGGTCTAAGATGGCTTTGATCTTTTCCGGGTTTGCTTCTATTCCTCTCTCATGGACCATAAACCTGAGAAATTTGCTGCCTGTTACTCCGAATGCATATTTAGCAGGGTTTAACTGCATCTGGCTTTCTCTGATTATCTGGAAGGTCTGACTGAGGTGGTCCTGGTACTGTTCAGCTACCTGGGACTTGGTGATCATATCATTGATGTACACCTGCATTGACTTCTCTATCAGTTCCTTGAATAAACGGTTGACCAGGCGTTGGTAGGTTGCACCTGCGTTCTTAAGCCCGAAAGGCATTACCCTGTAGCAATATAGACCTTGACCAGTAATAAAACTGGTCTTATCCTGATTGGTGATGTGCATCATAATTTGATTATATCCCGAGAATGCGTCCATGAAGCTTAGGAGTTTGTTACCCGTAGTTGAGTCTACCAGCTGGTCAATCTTTGGTAGAGGGAAGCTATCTTTCGGGCAGGCGTGGTTCCGATCAGTGTAATCAATGCACATACGCCACTTCCCATTTCCCTTGGTCACCATCACTACGTTGGTCCCACTTCATATTCCTCTCTTGTTTGATAGCTTCGAAAAAGGGGACGCACTTATCAGTGGATCGTGATATGAAGCGGTTCAGGGCTGTTATCTGTCCGGTCAAGCCTTGTACTTGCTTAAGCGAAGTAGGAGACTCACAGTCTAAGATGGCTTTGATCTTTTTCGAGTTTGCTTCTATTCCACTCTAATGTACCATAAACCCTAGAAATATTCTGCCTGTTACTCCGAATGCGCATTTAGCGAGGTTTAACCGCATCTGGCTTTCTTTGATTATTTGGAAGGTCTGACTGAGGTGGTCTTGGTGCTGTTCGGCTATCTGGGACTTGGTGATCATATCATTGATGTACACCTCCATTGACTTCTCTATCAGTTCCTTGAATAGACGGTTGACCAGGCGTTAGTAGGTTGCACCTGTGTTCTTGAGCCCGAAAGGCATTACCCTGTAGCAATATAGACCCTGACCGGTGATAAACCTGATCTTATCCTTATCGGCGGGGTGCATCATGATTTGATTATACCCCTAGAATGCATCCATAAAGCTTAAGAGTTTGTTACCCGTAGTTGAGTCTACCCGCTGGTCAATCTTTGGTAGAGGAAGGGTATCTTTCGAGCAGGCGCTGTTAAGATCAGTGTAATCAGTGCACATATGCCAGTTCCTATTTTCCTTTGTTACCATCACTACGTTGGCGATCCACTCTAGGTACCAGGATTCCCTGATGAATTTTGCCTTTAGAAGCTTACCGACTTCCTCCTGAATCGTAGCATTTCGTTCTAGGTTAAAACGCCTTTGCTTTTGTTTGACCGGCTTACAGGTGGGATCAACCACTAATCTGTTAACTGTCAGGGTGATTGGAATCCCCGACATCTCCTCGTGGCTCCAGGCAAAGATATCGCTAAATTCTAGAAGGAGTTCTATCAATCCTTCATTCACCCCTGCTTCCAACGTTGCCCCTATCTTGATCACCTTCGAAGGATCATCCTTTCTCATTGGTACTTCTTCCAAATCGTCCACATGGAGACCACTGGCCCACCCATTGTCTCCCTCATCTCTGTCTTATTTATCTGGAGCCTCTACCTCGGGTTCCATTGTACCTATCCAATCTTCATTGTCCTCATCTGGTACGGTCTGATCCTGCGCAGTTGTTATCTGTGCACACTGCTTGGCAAGTGCAGCAAGGTTAATAGACACCGCGTAACACTTGCGTGCTGCCTGCTGGTCTCCCCGTACCTCGCCTACCTTGTCCCCTACTGAGAATTTCATGACATTGTGGTAGATCGACAAGATACCCTTAAGGGCAAAAGTATGGTCTCTCAAAGATGGCATTGTAGGCAGATGGAGTGTCTACCACAACGAAATATGTCATGAGATTCAGCTGGAGTGATGATGTCCCTACTATCACTGGTAGGATCATGGACCCGGTAGGGATTAGTGAGTCCCTGGTGAATCCATATAGAGGGGTGGTACAACTGTTGTAGCAGGGATTCTTTCAATTGAACTGCTCTAAAGCGCTCTAGAAAAGAATGTCCAGGCTACTACCGGTATCGATCAAGACACGGTGGACCATAAAATTTGTAATTTGCACAGTGACAACCATGGGGTCATCTCGGGGTTGCACAGTGTTGTACACATCCTCCTCAGTGAAGATAGTCTATGCTGGAGGAGGAGATCTAGGCTATTTTCTAGTGACCTTGAAGACGTCTTGGCCCGCGTCTAGCTTAGGCACCTTCATGGCGTGGTTCTTTCTAGAATTGTTGGAGGTTCCTGCTAGGGTGTGGCCTCCACTAATTGTGTGGACTATATGGATATGCTCCATCAGATCCTTTCCTTTCGCTTTCTTTCTCTCTTCAGTTGCTCTATTGTCTACTTATACCTCCTTCCCAGTTTGAATGCTATCACGCACCTGTTGGAGAAATTCTGTCAAGCAACCTCCCTTTACTAGTGCCTCAATCTGGTTGTGTAAACTGTAGTATTCGGAGGTGTTATGTCCCACATCCTCGTGGAAGTCGCAGTACTTGTAGCGGTTCCATTGATCAGCCTGTGCCTTTATTAGACCGGGTTTCTTGAGTAACCCCCTTGTCACGGATGGCGAGATAGATTGTCTAGCGAGACACGTTCAGAGGGGTATAATGGGTGTACCCTTCTTCTTCTCTAGCTATCCGCTCCACTTCCTTGGGTGGAGGTGTCGCTCTAGGAGGAGACCGCCTAGCAGGGTACTACTTATGCTGAGGATGGTAAGGTGGTATCCGGTATTTAGACTTCTTGGAAGGCTTATTCTGGTTCTTTTGAATTTGAGCGGGTTTGGGCGCCTTCTTCTTTTGGCTCTAGGCAGATCTCATGTCGTCATGCTCCATCTTAACACTGATTTGTTCATCTATCTCCACTTGTTCAAGAGCCATATCGTAGGCTCATGGTACGTCTCTGGTGGATGCTTGGCGAAGGATCGGAACAATTTGCCTGCCTACAGATTTCTTCTAAAATTGGCCAAGGTCTCTTTCTCCGCGAAGACCCCCATCTGGATTACTTCCTTATGGAATCTTTCAACATAGGTTCTGAGTGATTCACCCCGCTCTTGGATCATGTACTGAAGGTGAATTGGATCCTTAGGGCGAGGTTTAATGCCTTGGACGTGAGTTTAGAAGTCGGTAGTTAACTTGGTGAATGAGTCGACACTCCCTACTGTTAGCTTCCTGAACCCTGCCTTGGCATAGTCCATTAGTGTGGTAGGGAACATTCTGCACATGGCGGCCCTGGTAGCATTCTGGACCTCCACCTATTGAACAAAGCTCTCCAAGTGGTTCAGAGGATCTTTAGTCCTAGAGTATTTGTCGGTTGGCATCTTGAACTTGGGAGGTAGTTCTGCTGCCCTAATCATCTTAGAGAATGGAACATTCATCTCTCTCAAGGGGTCATTCCGATTTTCCTAGTACTTGCCCTTCTTTAACTTTTGGATCTCTTTCGCCATTCATGCTACCTGATCCCGGAGGTGCTTGTTGCCATCATTCCCGGACTCTACTTCAGAATCTCTGTCATCAGACCTCTCTGATGCTACTGAAGTTTCATCCTAGTTCTCTCCCTGGGAAGGGTTTTCTAGGGTGCTTCTAATGGTACCTCCTACCGCTGACCGAGGTTGCCTCATGGCTGCTTCTGGTTGAGGTGGTCTAGATGCAGGTTCCGGTTGAACCAGGTAGTGGCGCTCCCTAAGGGGGAGGTCGATGGCGGATCTCACCTGTCAAGGTTGGTATCCTTTAGTTTGTCCCAGAGTTTGGGGCATGGGCCCGAGTCTGTCGCAGACTGATGGTATCTGGGCCACAAGCCCGAACCTGTCGTGGACTAGGATGGAGGTGATGATCTTAATCTGTCAAAGGGGGGTATCCTGGTACCTTGCTGACTTGCCTCTCCCCTGGTATCTAGTACTACAGGCTGACTGGCTGCACCTTTTGTAACCATTCGGAGGTTGATACTCTCTATGAAGGCCATGACTTGTTGGTCAAGACTGGCAGGGTTACATGCCGGGGTGGTAGGTATCTGGGGGGTAACTCGCGCGGTAGCTGATGGATTTGGAGCAGGGTTACGATTCTTCCCCCCTTCTTTCACTTCTGACCCTTCTGGGTTGAAGCATTTGATTGGTGCCCCGATGGATCGGGATGATCTTAAGAAGACCAAAGTTTCATACTAGTAATGGTATAAGAAAACGAGGTAAGCGAAACACGCTATAGTAGTCATTGACTATTTTACCAGATGGGTGGAAACAGAGTCCATCTCTAGGATTATGAAGGAAAACACAACTAAGTTCATCAAAATGAACGTGGTTTGCCGGTTCGGTACCCCGACAACCATTATCACTGATCTGGGCAAACAGTTTGACAACGCACAATTCTTGAATTTTTGTGATCATAGGGGAATCGAGCTCCGCTTTGCATCAGTGGCCCTTCATCAGACAAATGGCCTGGTAGAAGCCACGAATAAACCATCAAAAGGCTCATAAAGTAGAAACTCCAGCAGAAGAAGGGCAATTGGGCAGAGAAGCTCCCCGATGTGCTATGGGCCTATCGCATCACTAAAAGAACAGCTAATAGAGAAACCCCCTACTCATTGGCTTTCAAGGCAGAGGTCATCTTACCAATCGAGCATAAAATGACCTCCTTCAGGTTATGCATTTCGAGCCAGAAGCTAACGAGGACAAATTGTGGGCCAACGTAGACAAATTCAGGGTAGCAGAAAGGGTACCGGTCTACCAAAGTCAGATTGCCCGATACTTCAATAGGAAGGTCAGGAACCGAAGCTTTAAAGAAAGGGACTTGGTCCTCAGGAAAGTAACCCATAACACCTAGAAGAGGTCGGACGAGGTACTGACGCCAAACTAGGAGGGCTCATATATGATTAAAATGGTAATCCTAGCGGGGCCTACAAGTTGGAAGACATGGAGGGACTTCCTATCGACTACACCTGGAATGCAGATCACCTGAAAAGGTTTTACCCATAGAAGAGCTAAAATTTCTAGCAAAGGCCGACCGGTACCACCCTGGACAGGCACTACTGAATGCTTGTACCCCATAAGTAATTGTATCACCATTTGATCTACCAATCAAGAAGAATCTTCTTTTTTCTCCATTTACACTTGTCTGCATTCTATCTCCAGTATTCGCTACGGAAATTCACCATGAACCAAGAAAGGCCACATGGCATTCCTGCTGCATTGGCTGGGCACCACCCCCCACCAAGAAGGGTCTGGTTCATAAGGGAATAATTGCCTGCCAGATCAAGCTTGCGAAGTTGTTGTCCTTGTTGCCCGTCGCTTCCTCAAGACCAGGACAAGCAAATGGCCATCTTGCTACCTTGGCTGGGCACTAATCCTCGCCATGAAGAGTCTGGTTCATAAATGTATAGTTTCCTGCCAGACCAAGGTTGTGAAGTTATGGCCCTTGTTACCCGTAGCTTCCTCAAGACAAGGACAGCCAAATGGCCCTTCTACTGCCTTGGCTAGGCACTACCCTTCGCTAGGAAGGACCTGGTATCTAAACGACAGAGTTACATACTAGGTTCGTTTTCGTCCAAGTGCCATGATTCTTTAAACATGGAAGCAAGGTAGCTTGATTCACTAGAAATATCGACCAAGTACCAGGATTTCGTACACATGGGAATGCCCGGTACCTAGATTCTTTTGCATATATATATATATGTATCTATCGCCTAAGTACCAGATTCTACTTAAGTGTACTATCGTTTGGGTTCCAGGATTCCTAGAATAGGAATGCTTGGTCATTTGGGTCTCCTGATGGTGAAAATCGTGTTATTAAAAACTATACTCGCAAGTGCACGAATCGTGAAGATAAGCACAACGGCAAGTAAGGTTCGTTCCCACGAGGAAAAGATATTTATTAATTAAAACTAATTCTAATTAAAGTTAAATTAAAGTAACCAAAGATTTGTTGATGATTTAATTAAACTAAAACTAAATTAAATTAAGATAAGAAAACAATTAAAGAAAATATGGTTGTGATCAAGAGATAGAAAACACTAGGTCATCAATGATCCCCAATTATGAACACTCAATGTATGGAATTAATTTGTAAACAAGATTCAATCAATTCTAGGGTTCATTCTTTGTCTTTAATGTGACTATTACCATATGGTTATGGGATGAGTCACCTGCTCCCAACCACTATTCACCCTTGGTCTATGGTGTGAACAGTGATCGAAAACCCTTTAAGCGCAAGAATTAAGAACCAAATTCTATACTTTGCTTGGCCTATACTAAAGATAAAATTCATTCATTCAAAAGAGCATTAATCAAGATTAGGTTTGGTCTATACTCTAACCCTAATTCTCAGATAGTCTTAACCCTAAAATCATGCCAAATAGTTATTCACCCTTGGTCTATGGTGTGAATAAATATTAAAACTAATGAGGATCAAGCAATTAAGAACAATGAATAAATCAAGAATTTTAATTGATGAAATAATAATTAATCCATATATGAGCATTCACAAAAGGTTCACATTGATTCCTAGTTATGGGATTAGTTACACATCATAGAAAAAGAAAAGAAAAGAGATTGAGTAGAGAAAACCCGAGATGATCATCAAAGAGCTCCTCCAATTCTTCTTTGTCTTCTTCTACAATGGATGGATGGGTCTTGAGGTGATGTGTGGTGATGGAGTGATGGGGGACGGCCCCCTTGGTGGCTTGGGACCTCCCTTGGCTTCTCTCTCGAAATTAGGCTTCAAAGGGGTTTAAATAGGCTTTAGATGATAAGTCAAGTCCTTAAACAACAAGGAAATTGGTTCCCTTTTGGAACTCTACCTTTTTTGGGATTTAATTCTTTCCTAATCCACTCAAATTGATTACTTATTGAATGATGATAAGGATTAGGTGTCAACTTGCTTTCCAAGACTCACACTCATGTCCAAGAAGGTAATATTTCCCTTTCCGGCAACTTGCAAACTAAATCCCGTCACTATTTGCGGAATTATGACTGATCTGACCATCGGATACTAAAACGGGCATAACTTCTTCTAGGAATATCGGAATTGCGATCCGTAAATTGTGCCAGAAACTAGACTTCCGGGGATTTCCATCCATAGGTGGTAGGACACACAATTCAAATCGAGGGGAGAGATATGGGGCCCGAAATCTGGGTGATCTGCACTGGCCGAAATTCAGCTTTTTGCTTCTTTTTTTCAAAATAACTTCTAACACCTCTTTCATGGAATGTGACCTATAAATGCTCAACAAACACATAAAATACCTAATTTCACCCAAGAACAAAGCACAAATAATAGGAAATCGGGACCTAAAATATGTATAGAAATAGACCGATCAAATACCCTCAAACCTATCTTTTGCTAGTCCTCGAGCAAAACTAGAATAAAAACAAAAACTAAAAACAAACAAAAATCTAAAAATAAAATTTTTAAATTAGGCCACTTTCGTAAGGAACACGATAGCATTGAGCGTATGCTACAAGCCTTTAAACCTCTAGGTGTCCCTAGTAGGAGGAGTTTTGTCTCCTGAGGGTTTACAGCTATGCTACCCACAAACATAAATTTCTGCGAAAAACCAAATAATCAAGATGCAAAATCACATGTACCATTCAATGCCAATGCATGCTAGAGCCACTGAATAAAGACTAAAATTATGCCACAAATTTGAATGCATGCTTGGTTTTAATGAAAAGCCCACACTCAAGACACTCTAGTTTCAAAAACACATTCGTCAAACGCCATAGATATAATTCGCCTTGACTCTAATTCTCACAAGATATCGCTCATTAATTTCACACAGAACCTAGGAAAATACACTCATCAAGCATATGCGAATGAAGTTATGCACAAGAAATTTCAAGATATTATCGCATATGAATTTATAATTGAAAGAACGCTTGATTTTTATGCAAAGGATCTCATGAACGAAATCAGACATTAAGAACAAGATAGAGCACATGTTTACCTTTACTCTCGAGTTAGTATTCCCAAAAGATCAATTAGGTCTTTTTTTTTGTTGTAATGGGGCCATGGGGTAAAGGTTTAAGAAAGGACGGGAAAAAGGATAGCAAACAAACCTAGGATAACATCGAGATATTCTTCGGCAATCTTCATACTCGGCCAAATTCTTCGAATTCTTCATTCCACTTGCATCCAGGCTTTTTGAACAATTTTTGTTCATCCTCCTTCTTGAGTTGACATTGATTTCACATCACTTCATTGTAAAGCTCTATTCCTTTTCATTTTCATTTAATTCATCATCTCATTCATTTATCTTTTTTTTTTAACCCTTTTTTTTCAACTTTTTTTAACCCCTTTTTTTCAACCCTTTTTTTTTTGAGATGAGAATTTTACATCAATTACATAATTCTTCAAAAACCTTTGATCTTCTTGCTTTTTCCATAGTACATGCACTTCACGAGTCACCCATTTCGAACTTTCTTCAATCATCTTCATCACCTCAATATGATCCCAAGCTATAAGGTATGGCTAAATTATGGCTCATTGGGGTTAAGTTAATGTGGGTGATGAAAGAAAAAGGCTTATAGTGTTTGGCTTCAAAATTGGCTATGGAGCACACACATAAAGGTAGGAAATATTTAAGGCCTTTTAAGTAGTTCAAGCACACATTGCCTATATCACTTCTAATGGTTCAACCAAAATAAGAGCAAAGTCCACATGTGATATCTTTTATGATGAATGTTCTTTAATATCCAATGCATAACCTATTGAGATCAATTTCTAATGCTAAGAACCTAATGAGTGTTTAGGAATAGAAACAAAAGAACCCTCTATAATGATATTTATTTAATGCTTTTTGGCTTAGTGAACTCACAAGGGTAGTCTCCACTATTAATCATGGCAATTCAACTAAGCATCATATTCACTATCACATCAAGAGCATGTCATAAATATTTTTGAAAAATGCAATGCAACACTCTAAGTGGCAAGACGTTAGTCTAAAGTCAGTGAATAAAGCATATATTACGGCTTTTAAAGCACATAAAAGAAGCATCTCAACATGGAGGACAAAAATTCAAAAACTGGTGACTTTTGAAATTGATGTACATCTGTTATTTAATGCATATCTCTCAAAATACTCAACAAACGTTAACAACATTTTAAAACAAGCAAAAAGACATGCAAACTCACACTTTTCATTTAGAAAACATTTCAAAATTCGAATTGGAAAAGTGAGAAAACAGACGACGAAAAACATTCACGTGCAGAATTTTAAAAACAGGGCATCGCCCATGACCTTTGGTTGAAGAAACAATCATAACTTTTAAACCACTGCCCAGAATTTTACGTTCTTTATACCGTTAGATTCGTATCGAAAAAACGATGAACCCAGCATGGACAGAAAAATTTATTTCCTCACCAATGAATACAGTTTTAACAAAACTTTTGCCTCAAAAATGTTCAAAATAGGTCACTTTTTCGCAGATTTTCAACAAATGGCTCAAAAAATAAAATAAACACGAATTCACACCCCCAAACCTAATCTAAACATTGTCCTCAATGTTTATATGATATTAAAAACATGGACAAAGAATAAAGAAAAAGCATGGCATGGACGAACTCAACACACAAAAACTAAAGAACGAAAACTAAAAACTAAAAACAATTGAAACTAAATTACCCAGGTGGGTTGCCTCCCACCAAGCGCCTTATTTAACGTCTTAGCAAGACGGGTGCAAGGACCACTCAACCAAATTCCAATGTCTCAAATTTCCGTTTTCGCGTGATCAAGTCATGGAAAAAAATTTCACGCGCCGGCATGTTCCTACACACAATAAGCATAAACAAGTAAATGTTCAATATAAAGTGTGATGAAATAAGTTCAGAAAACCACTTATTCCATTTGCTTTTGTGTAGGCAGCTCGGAAAGGTAATGGGAGGGACATAAGGCTTGAGTTCCTTGTATAGGAGCGGTGCCTCGAAAGGTACATCTTCCGCTTCCTTCACTTTTTTTTCTATCTCCTCCTTTTCTACTTCTTCATCTACAACACTAGAAAAATCATTAGAAAATTCATGGCTCACTATGGTATCGACAATCTCACCATTAGAAGGGATGATAGCAACATCTTCTTGCTCCGGTTGGTTTGGGAATTTTTCGGGCTCCTTCTTTTGAAAAGATTCATCCAATTATTCAATTTTCACCTGTATCTTCCTTATCGAAGCTTCAATGTTTTGAAACCTCACATTAGTGTCTTGTTCACTTTGATTCAATCTCTGATCCATATTCTGTATGAATTGCTTCATTGTCTGTTCAAGTGACGGTGAGATCGGTTTCTCATAGGTATGGACTTCATTGTAGCTCCTTGAGAAGTTTTGATGATTCCTCCAATCCGGGTTGTAAGTATTGTCATATGGTTCATAACTCGACCACTGACAATGGGAATTTCCATATGGTTCATTGATAGGATACGGATTGTAGGAATTCATTGCTCGGGCTTGTGCTCTTTCTGAAACTATCAATCTCTCCATTTGTGGCACTAAAGCCGCCAGTTGCATAGCAAATCCCTGAAGTGTTTCACTTTCCTCATCATAAGTGTTTTGCCGGTAGAAATCCATTATACCTGAAAGAAAGAAAAGAAAAAGGAAATAAAAAGAAAACAAAATCTAAATAAAAATAAAAATAAACTATTAACTAAAAAAAAAATTAAACTAAAACTATTAACTAAAACTAAAACTAGAATTAATCAATAAATTCAACTATTCCCCGGCAGCGGCGCCAAAAACTTGATGGTGAAAATCGTGTTATTAAAAACTATACTCGCAAGTGCACGAATCGTGAAGATAAGCACAACGGCAAGTAAGGTTCGTTCCCACGAGGAAAAGATATTTATTAATTAAAACTAATTCTAATTAAAGTTAAATTAAAGTAACCAAAGATTTGTTGATGATTTAATTAAACTAAAACTAAATTAAATTAAGCTAAGAAAACAATTAAAGAAAATATGGTTGTGATCAAGAGATAGAAAACACTAGGTCATCAATGATCCCCAATTATGAACACTCAATGTATGGAATTAATTTGTAAACAAGATTCAATCAATTCTAGGGTTCATTCTTTATCTTTAATGTGACTATTACCGTATGGTCATGGGATGAGTCACGTGCTCCCAACCACTATTCACCCTTGGTCTATGGTGTGAACAGTGATCGAAAACCCTTTAAGCGCAAGAATTAAGAACCAAATTCTATACTTTGCTTGGCCTATGCTAAAGATAAAATTCATTCATTCAAAAGAGCATTAATCAAGATTAGGTTTGGTCTATACTCTAACCCTAATTCTCAGATAGTCTTAACCCTAAAATCATGCCAAAATAGTTATTCACCCTTGGTCTATGGTGTGAATAAATATTAAAACTAATGAGGATCAAGCAATTAAGAACAATGAATAAATCAAGAATTTTAATTGATGAAATAATAATTAATCCATATATGAACATTCACAAAAGGTTCACATTGATTCCTAGTTATGGGATTAGTTACACATCATAGAAAAAGAAAAGAAAAGAGATTGAGTAGAGAAAACCCGAGATGATCATCAAAGAGCTCCTCCAATTCTTCTTTGTCTTCTTCGTCTTCTTCTACAATGGATGGATGGGTCTTGAGGTGATGTGTGGTGATGGAGTGATGGGGGACGGCCCCCTTGGTGGCTTGGGACCTCCCTTGGCTTCTCTCTCGAAATTAGGCTTCAAAGGGGTTTAAATAGGCTTTAGTTGATAAGTCAAGTCCTTAAACAACAAGGAAATTGGTTCCCTTTTGAAACTCTACCTTTTTTGGGATTTAATTCTTTCCTAATCCACTCAAATTGATTACTTATTGAATGATGATAAGGATTAGGTGTCAACTTGCTTTCCAAGACTCACACTCATGTCCAAGAAGGTAATATTTCCCGTTCCGACAACTTGCAAACTAAATCCCGTCACTATTTGCGGAATTATGACTGATCTGACCATCGGATACTAAAACAGGCATAACTTCTTCTAGGAATATCGGAATTGCGATCCGTAAATTGCGCCAGAAACTAGACTTCCGGGGCTTTCCATCCATAGGTGGTAGGACACACAATTCAAACTGAGGAGAGAGATATGGGGCCAGAAATCTGGGTGATCTGCACTGGCCGAAATTCAGCTTTTTGCTTCTTTTTTTCAAAATAACTTCTAACACCTCTTTCATGGAATGTGACCTATAAATGCTCAACAAACACATAAAATACCTAATTTCACCCAAGAACAAAGCACAAATAATAGGAAATCGGGACCTAAAATATGTATAGAAATAGACCGATCATCTCCCAAATGGGACCATAAGTTATTAACAATGATCTTTAGGAAGATTACTAGAATTCACGAGATAAGTACCAGGAGACCCTAGTACTAGCTACAAGTGGTGCCATGTATCTAACCTTAACAAATCTTAAAGTTTTCTTGTGTTACCAGGAAATTGTTAAGTCATGTTGAAACTGGGGACTACTTCTCAGATCAGTGCTACATAAAAGTTAGAGACTTGCGAAAAAATGCAACCATGAAATCAGAAAGAAGTGTACCTAGACATAAATAGCAAAGGAAAAAGGGAATGATTCATTGATCGAGTCAGGGAGCCTATCCCCCATTTCCAGGCTACATCTAAAAAAATGATGAATGAAAAAAGAGCTGAAATGATCAATCTTTGGCTCATGCTGCCTTTTCCTCCTGGTTGGATCCCTCAGTACCACTACAAGCTCCTGGTTCAACCTCCCTTGTAAAAGCGGCTCCACCATAAAAAAACACCAACTTCTAGATCAGCTGTGTGCTCACCTGCCACCTGCACAACCACCTTAGCTGTGACCTTTATTTGAGCTGGTTTAGCAGGAATGTCCCCCACCTCAACTCGGCTAGCTTGGGCCACCACCTCCATCAAGGCTGGACCAACCCGGGTATCTCCCGTTTCTGCCAAGCCAGTCTGAACTTCTCCATCCTTAGTGGTTTGAGTCTGCTCCTATACTTCCCTAGCAGGACCAGGTAGAGAGGTAAGATAGTCTGAAGCTCCCCTTATGGATTGATCATTTGCTGCAACATGAAACTTCGAACCAGGACCCGCCCCAGCACGACCCGGCATAAGAGAGGAGATAAGTATTAAGTTCTCCAAATCTTCTTTACTGTTTGCTCCAACAGCTCTAGAGGGGCCGGCTTGAGTTGAAGTAGGCGCTGCTATCTTCCCAGCTTTCTTTTTTATCTCCTCTCCTTTCCACCCATCAATGACACTTAAGTAAAAGGGGGGAGGAATAGCCTAATCCACCTGGTAGGTTGTAAAGAAGTAACCTTCCCCAAATGAGGCATCCACCTTGGCCTCCAGATTAGCTGTGTTGGCACGCAAAGCCTAATTCTCTTCTTCCAACTACTATTCTCTCTTCTTAATGTCATCCTTTTAGGTAGCACATCGCAGGGACCTGAGAACCTCTTGGTCATAAGCATGCCTCATCTACTGCAAGTTAACCTAGGCCTCCTCGGTGGTCCTCTCGGCCTTGTCCAGGTCCTGGATCAATACTTGCATATCCCTCAGTGCCTTGGTAAGCTCCCCCTTGGCCTCCTGAGCTTGGTCTTAGCAGTTTTAGCTTTCTCCTAGAGGAAGGTGACTTGGTGGCTCATTACCACATTGATTTTGAAGGCCTGCCAAGTATAAAACACAAATTATCAATCTCCCAGCTGCCTGGTAGATGCGGAAAACAAAGAAAAGAAAAATAATGAAGCTATTTACCTCAATCAAGAGAGCAGACCCTTTAGTGATTAGGATGTCGACATGCATCTAGGTTATTGCCTGTAACCCCCCCCCCCCCACCTAGATAGGAAGCCGCGAATCGGGCCAGGACCTCATCTTGGCCGCTATCCTTCGACCGCGATTGAGACCAATCGCGAGGAGTGACCTGAGCAGCAGTAGTAGAGTCAAGACCCCTCTCAACCCCTATAGATTGCTCGATCACCATGACAAGGGGGGAGGGAACTGGCTAAGCAACAACAGTAGTGGAAATAGTAGCAGGAATGGAAGGAACTTGACCATGCACCTGGCCAGAAGAACCCCTGACCCTAGCCAATATGGCAGCCAATTCTACTAAAGAAGACCTGGGTGCAGAAGAAGGAGAGAGAGGTACTCTAGGTACCGCTACTGGGACTGATAAATGCCTGCTGGGCCCAGATGAGGTACCGGCCCCTACAGTAGGATCGGGGAGAGATTAAGGTTTGATAGGGGAGACCCTTAGGGACCAGTGGTCAGCCTATATGGTTTCTTTTGAATCCGATAGAGGCACTGCAGAAACTGTCAAGAGAAAGGAGTTAGTACCTGCAATCCACTACAAATCCTAAAAAAATGAGAAATAAGAAATCGAGCTACCTAGAAAAGCATTGAAGATACGGAGTGAGAATTCTACCCTTCCTGGCTCGAAGGCATCCGAGGTAGGATACTTCATGTTGAGATACGTTATCTTGTGGGTGCTTTTATATTTGTTAGTATTACGTTTTGGTATCAGAGCCTTGCGACTTGTTGAAGGGGAATATTGATTGTATTAGTTAAGGTGCAAGAGTCAGTAGTCTTACAGGGTTGTTTGCCGTTAGTCAAGAGGACGTTAGG
Source organism: Dipteronia sinensis (assembly GCA_033220585.1). NCBI lineage: Eukaryota > Viridiplantae > Streptophyta > Magnoliopsida > Sapindales > Sapindaceae > Dipteronia > Dipteronia sinensis. The sequence goes on along the minus strand of CM065636.1, from coordinate 68,074,112 downwards.
CTGTTTACCCACCTAGACAGGCTGTGAGTTAAAACTTTAATTTTTACTGTTTATCTTCTCCTTTACCATGTCAACCAGTAGCTCTCATCCCGGAATTGAACCTGATGATGATAATAGTACCACAGGACAATCTGTAGCAAATTACGAGACTAACTAGAATGACAAAGATTTGAATAATTGGCAATTACCTGACATACAGAAATCCAGTATTTACAAAAAGAAAAACATTATAGACTTCAGAACCTTATTAGGACAAAAGACTAAAGAAATAAATGTCAAATTTCAGCACAACACCTTTTCTGCAAATTTATTAAACAAAAATAGCCTCAACCACTATTGCAAAATTGGTTATAATGATCTCCACATAGGCAGTGTCCAGATTGGAATTAAACCCTTATCTAAAATTGGCCTAAATAACTCTTTATTGGTTGTCCTTAGAGACAAACGCATAACAGACTATAAAGAGTCCATTCTTGGAATGGCTGAAACATCTTTGACTTATGGACCTATTTATTTTCAATGTTATCCTAATTTTACTATTGCTTTAAACACTGATGAACATCAAGAAAAATGTCTCGTTATCGATATTCAAACTCATAATTATAAATTTATCGAACGATCAAGTCCTTATAAGCTTGTTTATCGTGTGCATTATCGTGTCCTTACTTCTGGTTTAATACCCAGCTTTATCCCTCCAACTATTCCAGCAGGACAGACCATATGTTTCAGTGCCTCCCCATCTGTTAACGTTATGGTTCCTGCTCCAATCAGATGGGAAAACATTGCTTTCCCAGATGAATGGATTAAAGAAAAGGTTGACCAACCTTTTTATCAACCTCCATCCCGTAATTTACATGACTGTATAACAGACGATGATGGAACTTTAAAAATATCTTTCAGACGGGGAAACTCTCTCAGATTTCCCAGTATATCTAATCCACCCGGTGAAAATAGCTTCCAAACTGCCAGACATTCTCTATCCAGTCTATCTAGAGAACATATAGCTAGCCAAATCCCTAGCCTAATCCTAAAAGACAAAGGAAAGACCCCTTGTAATTATGTTCCCATTCCTCCAAAACATTATCACTGTCACTACAAACCAGAATCTAGTGATACTGATGAACAAGAACATATAAATCTTCTCCCTAGACGACGAAGAAAACCTTCTGTTAACATACCTACACACGTAACTAATATCTTAAAAACACCTGACCAAACGGCCCATCCTATACATCAATATGATGAACCTACTTCACCTACACCCTCTCAAGCCCTGACGGACAATGTACCTCCAGGACCCACTATTAGGACTATTGACGTTATTGACTCTGAAATTCATAATCATCTTTTAGCTGATTATCATGCTCCTCATAATAAACATTTAAAACAGAAATATGAGATTAACTACTCTGCTAAAAAGCGACAACAATTTAATGAACGGTGGATATCCACTGTCGACAAACTTAAACAGGATATACCCTTCTTTGAATGGTATCCAAATCGAAAATTTTTTGAAGAACAATGTCTTGTTTTAAATCAAAAACAAAATCGTATTTATAGAACTAAAAAAGGAGATCAAATTCAATTTCATCCTCCTCCTCGAAACTTTGATATTGACATTCACAATGAGGATACTGAACCTGTGGTATCTACTACCACTAGTTGTTCCCCCTTTTGTATCTTTGACGGTGAATTATCGAATGATATTAATTCATCCTCTGCACAAGCGGGGGCTATCATAAAACAAAACAACTATAAATATATTTTTCTAAACACTATAGGTGAACAACTTGACAAAATTGAACTCAATATGACAACATCTTCTCCTATACAAAAATCTTCCAAATCTACTAATCCTCAAGTTTTTGTTCCTGATTCTCCTAAATCTGTTTCACAAACATCACAAAAGGTTAACCCTTCTACTTCAAATGTTTTGCTATTTCCCGATCCTACTGGGATAGAAAAATGTTTTGACCATTTTTTAAATGAAGAAGAACTTTTAAAATCACTTGAAGAAAGATTAAAAAATATACCTAAACCCGAAATTCACACTCTGGATGATAATATATCTCTTTCTGATGTTGATGAAATCGAACAAATGATTAACAGAATTACAACCACTGACAAAGTTGATAGCTACAATCATGACCGATATTATCACAACACTAAGCCTTATTACCCAAGACCTACTCCTCCTGACCTTCAATACGAAGAAACTGTCCCATATCGGGCATACACTGGTAATGCTTGTTATCAATTTAATATTGATGGCCTATCAGAATACCAAACCATGACTGTCCTTAGACAAATGCATACCATAGGATACATCTACATTAAAAAACAAAGTATGTCACATGCTGATGCTGTTATTTCTTTAGCTACTAGCTTTGAAGGACAATTATTCGGTTGGTGGACTCATACTATGAATCCAGCAGCTCGTGAGACTATTATCAACCATACTAAAGAAATAATTATAACCAACCCTTCTTCCTCCTTGTCTCCTGCCACTACCACCACCACATCTCAACCTGACGGAATTGATGTTTTATGTTATACCATACTAATGCATTTCGTCGGTAATCCAAACCGTTTTCAAGGAAAAGAATTTTCTAAATTACAAAATTTAAAATGCAAAAAACTAAACGATTTCAAATGGTATAAAGACATATTCTTAACCAGAGTTCTACAACGATCTGACAATGCTAATTCCTATTGGAAAGAAAAATTCATTTCTGGCCTACCCACTCTTTTCTCTACCAAAGTTAGAGACAAAATGATAGAACAAGAAGCCTGTTCTGATTGGTCCCAAATTAATTTAAACACATGGACTTATGGTGAAATTATAAATACTATAAATGTGGTTGCTATCCAATTATGCACTGACATTCGGCTCAAGAGTCAACTTAAAAAACAAAAACTCACAACCAAGAAAGAACTTGGTTCTTGGTGTGAACAATTTGGTTTTGACAGACTACCTAACCCCAAACGCCGTAAATACTCCAAACATAAGACTTACCGGCGTAAATACAAAGGAAATCCACCAAACCCTGATAATAAAAGATTTCGACAATGGTAACATAAAAAACCATCACAAATAACAACTAAACCACTACCTTCCAAAAATAAGAAAACATCACACAAACAAACCACTAAAAAAGATAAAAAACCTGTCAAATGCTTCAATTGTGGACAAGAAGGACATTATGCTAATCGATGTCCAGAAGTCAAAAATAAAATCAGAAATCTTGACATATCAGAAGAAATCAAAGACAAACTTGTTCAATTCTTGTATGACGACATTTCCTCTGACCCTGACTACTCTGATTCAGATGAATTTCAATCTTCTGATAATGCTATTTTAGCCATTAATGACACATCTGATTCTGATCTCTTATCTTCTTCCACCGAGTCTGATTATCAACCTGACAAACAGCCCTGTATTTGCAAAGAAATCAATGTTTTACATCAACATGATTATTCTATGATATTAGGAATGATTGATAATATTAATGATCCCATTATTAAGGCTAAATATATTAAAGAATTACAACAAAAAATCAGCACCCATCGATCAGATAATCAATCTCAATTACCACCTAGCATCCCTTACAGCACCCCAGATTTTGATTCAAATGTTATTGGCAGATTCCAATCCAAACCTAGAAAAATCACTGTGTCTGACCTTCAAACAGAAATACAGAAAATAAAAGACGAAATTCAACTTCTTAAAATCAATATTTCCAAACTTGAACTATCTGATCTTATCCATAACAACAAAGATACCAAAATCAAGGATATTCAGTCTGATTCTAAATTTGACAGTTCTAGTGACTCTGACCAAGAAAAATCTCCAAGTGAAGGAATTAACTAGCCTGCTGTCTCTACTGTTCTTTCTCCTTCCCACACTAATATTGGACACATAAATCTTATAAAATCCAAAAATGGTATATTGAAATTGACATAAGAATTTCCCAAGACTACAATCTCATCGTCAATGCCCTTGTTGATACCGGGGCTGATCTGAATTGTATCCGCGAAGCACTTGTTCCCACCAAATATTTTGAAAAAACCACTGAATCTTTATTTGGTGCCAACAAACAACAATTAGACATACAATATAAATTAGCCAATGCCAAAGTTTGTAACCAAGGTGTTTGCTATACAACAGACTTTGTAATGGTTAAAACTATCTCCCAAAATGTTATACTTGGCCTTCCTTTTCTTCACCTTATATCCCCATTCAAATTCACTAGTGAAGGTATTGTCACGGAATATTTGAATAAAGAAATTTTATTTCCTTTTATTTATCCTTTAATCATCCGTGACCTTGACACACTCAAAAAAGAAAGCATTCATTATCAATCTTCTCCCCCTCCTTTAGATCAATATATTGCTAATCTAAATATTAAAAGACAACAATTATCTTTTCTTAAAGACGACCTTTCTTTTGAGAAACAACTAATACAATTAAATGATTCCCATATGCAAGAAAAAATTAAACAATTTCAATCCCAAATTGAAAAAGAAGTCTGTTCTTCTTTTCCTAATGCCTTTTGGGATAGGAAAAAACATGTTGTTACCTTACCTTATAATCCTGAATTTTCTGAAAAGGGTATTCCAACCAAAGCCCGACCTATCCAGATGAATGCTAATCTTGTTGACTTTTGTAAGCAAGAAATACAAGACTTATTAACCAAAGGTCTAATCCGACCTTCTAAATCTCCATGGAGCTGTCCTGCTTTCTATGTTCAGAAGAATGCTGAAATTGAAAGAGGAGTTCCACGGCTTGTTATCAACTACAAATCCTTAAACAAAGCTTTACAATGGATACGATATCCTATTCCCAACAAATCTGATTTACTAAAACGACTTTATGAATCTAAAATCTTTTCTAAATTTGATATGAAATTTGGATTTTGGCAGATCCAAATTGCAGAACAAGATAGATATAAAACTGCATTTACCGTACCTTTTGGACAATATGAATGGAATGTTATGCCTTTTGGCCTCAAAAATGCCCCTAGTGAATTCCAATGCATTATGAATGATATATTTAATCCATACTCTGAATTCACTATTGTTTATATTGATGATGTTCTTTTATTTAGTAATAATATTGACAAACACTAGAAATATTTGCATACCTTCCTTAAAACTATTAAACACCATGGTCTAGTCATCTCCGTTCCAAAGATTACTTTATTTCAAACCAAAATCAGGTTTCTTGGCCATAACATTACCAAAGGAACCATTTTCCCTATTCAAAGAAGTCTTGAGTTTGCCAATAAATTTCCTGACATTATTAAAGACAAGAACAAGTTACAAAGATTCCTGGGTTGTCTTAATTATATTTCAAATTTTTACCAAGAACTCAGACTCATATGCAAACCACTATTGCAAAGACTCAAGAAAAATCCTCCTCCTTAGACTGATGTTCATACTCAAGCTATTAGACAAATAAAGGCTCATGTCCAAACCCTTCCTTGTTTAAATATTTGTCATCCCACAGCTCCAAAAATCGTAGAAACCGACGCTTCTGATTTGGGCTATGGTGGTATTTTGAAACAAACTATTAACAATAAAGAATGTCTAGTCCGATATGTATCTGGTGCTTGGAATGACACCCAACTAAAATATTCCACTGTTAAAAAAGAGATCCTTGCAATTGTTTTAACTATCCAAAATTTTCAGGATGATTTAATTAACCAAAATTTTATCCTTAGGGTTGATTGTCAATCTGCAAAATTTATTTTGAATAGCGATGTTAAAAATCTTGCTTCTAAGTAGATATTTGCTAAATGGCAAGCCATGTTATCTGCATTCGATTTTAATATTGAACATATTAAAGGTTCTGACAATAGTTTGCCTGATTTCTTGACTCGTGAATTTTTACAGGGACATGTCTAGCGTTCGCGGTAGAAGTCTCCGCGAACGTGGACGTAGTTCTCGTGGTCGTGGCAGTAGCCTTACCCTTGGACCACACCGATCAGAATTATCCACAGACTTATCCTTATCTTTACCAACTACTCCTTCTTCGTCAAGACCAAATCCAAAAGACAAATATGCTCATATTCTTGGTTTAGACGTTACCCCAGACATTCGCTCCAGAGAAAATTCTCCCTCCTTAACCCTATCAACCCCATCTTTAACAACAACAAACACCTTTAGCCCCTTACAAATTGATTCTCCTTCATATAAGACTATAACATCCTCTCATTTCAGCCCTCATTCGGTTAAACAAAACAGACCAAGGGAACTTTTCCGACAATCCCCTACTAAACCATCTCCCAGACCTATAACCCAATCATATCCCTATGTCCTTAAGACATTTTTTGATAGGTTCTGTACATTGGAACCACCAATTTTATCAGACCAATATTTTGATTAGCCAAAGAGATTGGCTGATGCTCTTATTGACCTTCTTTTCTTTCGTTTTCCTGAGGATCATTCCAAAAGACATATATTTTATGAATTTATTTTAGTTGACACTGATTCAATTGTCCTCTCCGATGTTTTTGACAAAGTCGACAAAGAAAAACTCCTGTTTAGAAAAATTAAACTTTGCAAAATTATTACTCTGGAACAATGGGGAATTCCTAATTCCAGAAAACCTTTTTCCCAACCATTTATAATTCCTGAATTTCATTATTGGGACTACATCAAGGCACGGACTTATCTTTTATATGGACAAAACCCTGGCAATTCCCTTTCATGGTTCATCTACTTTGACAAAAATTTCAACTTGATATTCCTTTTTGGTTTCTTGAATGGTGGGACAAATATGGACCTACTACTGTTATCCTTCCTTCTCCCGTCCTAGAAGGATACAGATATTGGCTTGACCATTTTGACAAACCTATCAACTGGGATTTCATCCCTGACTTATTACTTTTCTTCAAACATTTTAGTCTCACATGGATCCTCATGTTAGAATACGCTATCTCTGACAAATTAATTGACAATATTAATGTTCCTTATTTTGGTAGACAGACAAAGATTAAATGGTGGAGTGGCATGAATATTGCAGACCTTGGCACCCAACGCGTGGCTGCATGGTTTAATGAAAATCCTACATTTTGCAAGACAATTATTGATCAAACCCCTTTCCTCATGGCCAAATCTCAATCCAGAGCACAGCTTGCTGCTGCCAGCTCCCGATTGGCTATTGCCAGCACACCAGAAGAACTTAAGATAATCGCAAAAGACATGGAACAGGCCATGAACACTATTTCTTCCCAAATGGACACTGGGTCCAGTAGTCACCATGACAAAGACAGCGATGATAATGATGACTATGACCCGACAAAGTTCTTTTGTCATGACGAGGACTAATCTTATCCAGACACCAGACTTATCTCCTTATCTCTTAGCTGTCGGCAGAAAAGGACAAACAGTAACATAACAGCTGGACTGTCGGCAAAAACAGACAATCCCTGAGGAATCTATTTTCAGACAGCATTATTAAAGTTTAATCATGTAAATAAACTATGGTTAGGTTTACTATAGTTATTTTGTACCCTAGTTAAATATAACTCACCTCTTCTTGTCTATATAAGGAAGCTATGACTTCTCAGTTGAGGCAGAGTTGGTTTTTAAGTTTTAAGTTTTTTTGAGAGCATTGAAACTTTCCTCTCTTGGAATCTTTCCTCTAAACACTTGTAATCATCCCTCTCTCACTATAAAATATTTTGATAAATAAAGCTTGCGACATATTCCTATACTTCATTGCTGTCAGACTATTTTAATTGCTGTAAGACTTTTCTGATCTTTCAATTTCATTTATGTTTCTGTATTTGCTGCATGTTATCTTGTGGGTGCTTTTATATTTGTTAGTATTACGTCCCCGGTACCGAAAGTACCTACCTCGCTACTGCTACCGGTAGTGGGCGAGGGTATTAACTGATATTTCTCATCTTGAGCAAATTTTCCGTTAAAACTTTTCCGTTAAATAAAACAGTGTTCTTTTACATTTCCCGGTCCCTAGTGTTCTTTTTCCATCACTTGATCTCTTGCTCCTGATTATAGAAAGGGACCCCGGTACCGAAGGTACCTACCCCGCTACTACTACCGGTAGTGGGCGTTGGTGTTAACTGATATTTTCATCCAGAGTTTAATCTGTTAACACATTGTTATATTCAATCCTAGATCCCACATTGGATAAATAAAACAAGGGAAGAGTGGTATAGCCTATATAAAAAGGAGAATAATGTATTACAAATTATATCTATCTGGACAAGGGTTATAGGCCATGACCCAATACTCTACAATGTCCATTTTTTTTAAACATTTTTTTTATAAGTAAAGTGATATTTTTTAATAAAATATATATATATATATTATGTTGGAACCGCCAGTTCGAACTCAAAACGGAACAATCGGTTCCAGTCCGATTCGAACCAGACGGTTCTTTAAAAAAGGAATCGGAACCGGAACCGGAACCGGAACCGAAACCGAAACTGGGCCCGATCGGTACCAGTTCCCTGTTCGGTTAGGAACCGGAACCGGTTTTTCCGGTTCCGATTCCGACTTTTGAGTGGCCATTCTAGTTCGGTTCGCCGGTTCAAACCGAACCGGGGTCATGTCTACCACCTACCGAGGATCGATACCTGGTAAAGTTAGAGCCGCGACTACTTTGTTTACCTGGTACCAGATGATGCATCAGAACTACTACCCAAAAGGAATAGGTACCAAGTTGTGCCATTACTCTTGATACCAAGTGAAGCCGATACAACAATAGCACGTACCTAGTACCTCGCATATACCCGGTACCTAGCACCTATGACTGCGACATCTACCCGGTACCTAAGTTCCTTGATATCAGCCCATAATCCAACCAAGATAGGCATCCTACCCGCCACGGGAGAAGAATGTCGCCATGAAGATACCAGCTTGCTAGAACAAGCGCTAGACCAGCAAGAGAAGATTGGTACATCAGTGTACCACGCAATCGAGATACAGAGTAGAACAAGTGTCACACCAGCGAGGTACAAAGTAAAATAAGTGCCATGCCAGCAAGAGCAGACAGGTACACCAGTGTATCGTGACATCGGGATACAGAGTCAGTATTTTCCTCAAAGTAACGTAGGAGGGAAAAGTTGACTTCTTTGCCATTTAAAGTGCCATAAATGAGACCAAATGGTAAACTGAATCAGAGTTTAAATGCTACAGTAATTTAAGGGATCCAATCCCGCGCCTTTAGCCTCACTCAATGTCTTTCAAAGCCTTTCAACACCTAAAAAGGACTCCAAATAATCCTCAATAAAATGACCGGATTCTTAGGAATATAGGGGGTTCATAAATACGGCCATGAAGGACGAAGAGAAGGGGGATCGTTTCAGAAGCTTTTCGTCAGTTTCTGAAAATAGTGAGAGGTTTACGGACCACAACTAAGAGTAAATATCCACTTATCTACATGAACGATTTCGCCATCGCCATTCTGTTTGAAATAGAGAAGTATGGGCAATTGTATTGTAATCCTAAAGTTTACCACCATTATTACAAGTTCAGTGATCAATAAAATATCGCATCCTTTTATCATATATATATATATATTGTTAACAGGGTTTTCTGGCAAGGGACCAAAGGAGAATTTTCCAACAAGTATCTACCTAGTAGGGACCAATCCCGGCTTCCAGATACCTAGCGGGATTGGTGGCACGACTCAGAAGAAATCAATACCTGGTAAGGCAAGAACCTCGACCACCTACCTACCTAGATGAAGCACCGGAGATACGAACCAGGAAGAGCAGGTATTACGTTGTGCATCCATTCTTACACCTAATGAAGAGGACACTGCAATATCATGTATTTAATACCTCGCTGGAACCCGGTACTTCATACCTGGTACCCCGATACTATGACATGTACCAGGTGTCCATAGCACCTCGACATCAGCCCAGAATCAATACATGCCTCCTACTTGCCCAGCAAGATGGATATCACTACAAAGTCACCAACATGATATAACAAGTGCCACGCTAGTAAGTCAAATCAATACACTAGTACACCGCACCACCAGGGTATAGAACCAGTGTACCTCTCCAAGCAACACAATCAGGAAAAGCTGACTCCTTCGCCATTTAAAGCGACATAAATGAGACCAAAACGGTCAACCGAATCAGAGTTTAAACACGATAGCGACTAGCGGGATCAAATCCTATGCCTTTAGCCTCACTCAACTCCTTTCAAACCCCTAAAATAGGACTCCAAATAATCCTCATTAATACAACTGGATTCTGAAGGATATGGGGGGGGGGGGGGTCTATATATACGGCCATGAAGGACAAAGAGGGGGTCGGATTTTGGATCACCAAAAAGAGACATTTAACTCTAAAGAATCTCCTTCTGAATTCTTAGAAGCTAGTGAGAGTTTGAGACAATTACTGGGAGGACAATAGCCACTTATCGACATAAACATATTCTCCACCACCATCCTGTTTGAAAAAGAGAGAAAAAAGAGGAAAGAGTGTGTTGTAACATCGATATAGCAAATCTTCAACAAAATAGTATTTTTCATATCCTTCTGGTTCCTTTGCATTTGTTCATATTAATCTCCAGTTTAAAAAGGAACCTCAATACCGAAAGTACCTACCCCGCTGCCACCTACCGGTAGTGGACGGGGGTGTTAACTGGAATTTTGCTCCCTGAGTGGATTTTCTAGTTAACACTTTTTGGCGTCATCTGTGGGAAACACCACACCCTTAAAAGAAACCCTCTTAAACTCGTTTTCTTGTATCATTACCAGTATGAAACTACGGTCTTCTTAAGATCATCTAGATCTGTTGGGGCACCAATCAAATGCTTCAACCCGGAAGGGTTAGAAGCGAAAGAAGGCAGGAAATAGTCGTAATCCCACTCCAAAGCCATCAGCTACCCGCCGGATACCCCACAGATACCTACCACCTTGGCAGTTAACCCTACCAGTCTGGACCAACAAGTCGCGACCTTCATAGAGAGTATCCGCCTCCTAGTGGTTATGGAAGGTGGAGCCAGTTAGCCTGCGGTACCAGATATCAAGGGAGATGCAAGTTGGTAAGGTACCAGGGTACCCCCCTTGTGACAGGTTAGGACCACCACCTCCAATACCTTTCCAGGACAGGCTGGGACCCATGCCCCTGATACCATCAGTCCACGATAGACTCGAGCCCATGCCCCCGACTCCGGGACAACCTGAAGGATACCGACCTCTACAGGTGAGATCTGCCATCTATCTCCCCCTAGGGAGCGCCACTACCAGGTTCAACCGGAAGCTGCTTCTAGACGACCTCAACCAGAAGCGGCCAGGAGGCAACCTCGTTCAGTGGCAAGAGGTAAGACTAGAAGTGCCCGAGAAAACCCTTCCTGGGGAGAGAACTAGGATGAAACCTTAGTAGCATCAGAGGGGTCTGATGACGGAGACTCTGAAGTAGAATTCAGGATTGATGGCAACAAGCGCCTCTGGACCAAGTAACCGGAATGGTGAAAGAGATCCAGGATTTAAAGAAGGTCAAGCACCGGGAAAACTTGAAGGATCCCTTGGGAGAGATGAATGATCATTTCTCTAGGAGGATCAGGGAGGCAGAACTACCTCCTAAGTTCACGATGCCAACCGATTAATATTCTGGGACTAAAGATCCCTTGAGCCACCTGGAGAGCTTCGTTCAATAGATGGAGGTCTAGAATGCTACCAAGGCCGCCATGTTAGGATGTTCCCTACCATGCTAACTGATTATGCCAAGACATGGTTCTGGAAGCTACTAGCAGGGAGCGTCGACTCATTCACCAAATTGACTACCGACTTCTGTGCTCAGTTCTAAGGCATCAAACCTCGCCCCAAGGATCCCATCCACCTTCAATATGTGATTCAGGAGCTGGGTGAATCACTCAGAACCAATATGGAGAGATTCCACAAGTAAATAATTCAGATGGGGGTTTTCACGGAGAAGGAGACCTTGGCCAATTTCAGAAGAAATTTATCGGCAGACTGGTTGTTCAGATCCTTCGCTAAGCATCTACTAGAGACATACCATGAGGCCTATTATAGAGCTCTTGAACAAGTGGAAATAGTTGAACAGCTCCGTGACAAGATAGAGCATGACGACATGAGATCTACCAAGCACAAAAACAAAGAGGCTCCCAAGCCTGCTCAAATTCAGAAGAACCAGAGTAAACCTCCTGTTAATGGAAAAATTCAATTGAGATTAAAATCCCAATTAACACCCTCACCCACTACCGATAGTAGTAGCGGGGTAGGTACCTTCGGAACCGGGGTCCTTTTCTATGATTAGGAGCAAGAGATCAAATGATGGAGAAAGAACACGAGGGACCAGGAGATGTAAAAGAAAATTGTTTTATTTAATAAATCACTATAAGAGGATTACAATAAGTATACACACAATCTTCTCTTTATTTTCACTCTTTTACACAAGATGGAGATGGAGAAAGCGTTCGTGTCGATAAACGGATATTTTCCTCCAGTGATTGTTAATGGACTCTCACTGGCTTCGAAGAATTTTTAGAGATTATTCTCCCAGAGTCTCTCTCGTTCTGGCGATCCCGAATCCTTCTAGCCTTTTTGCCCCCTCCCTTCTTTGTGTTTTAATACCATACATGTAGTATCCTCCGAAATCCTCTTGAAATTCGGTTGTCATAATGAAGATCATTGAGAATCTTATTTCAGGTGTTGAAAGACATGTGAGTGGAGCTGAAGGCGTAGATTTGATCCCGTTAATCAATGGCGAATTAAAATTCTGATTCGGTTGACCATTGGGTCATTAATGGCGCTTTATTTTGGCGATGGAGTCAACTTTCCTTCTTCATTGGACCTTGGTGGCGATGGAGTGTAACACTGGTACCTCATTCTGATGAGCTTGTTCTGCGTCTTGCTGGAAGGGTGCTTGTGTCTTTGTGCTCCCTATCATATTGCCTGGAAAGTAGGATACTTGCCTTGGAGGAGCTCCAGATAGGCATACTAAGAACCAGATGAGAGTCAGGGTGACACCAAGAAAAATATCGGGGTAGTACCAAGGTGGTGTCGAGGTAGGTATCGAGGTACTAGATGCCTTGATTGATGTCGAGGTCTTTACGGGATGCAAATTATCATGGTACTGGTCTCGAGCCCGTATCAGGATCTTCAGTAGGGTGAGGTACAAACTTTCGGAACCGATGTCCTATCTTGATAGACGTATAGTCGTGGCTCCAACCTCATCGGATATCATTCCCATCCAGGTGGTGGTACCAATCTTGCTGGCTTCTTGGAGTATCTGGATGAGTCTTTCAGGGTAGGTTCCTATTGGAAAATTCTCCCTTGGTCCCTTGCCAGAAAAACCTGTTAACAGAAGTCCCCCTGACTTGAACACAGGTATCAGGTTGGGGTTGGAGTCAGGATAGATAGCGCTTGGAGAATTTTTCACAATGTTTCATAGGAGGGAATCTTCTCTTTGCACGCTGATTTAAATGAAAATTCCACGTGGCTCACCAGGATAGGCCGAATTCAAAACAGGAAAAATGAAATTTTCGGGGGCGCATGTTTCCTAAAACCGTTCCCTCCACGTCACCGATTATTTCGCGACATTAATTACCCTCTCTGCCCATTACAAGCATCTAACTCTATATAAGTGAACCTTGCTCCTTCACCGTGACTTACTTCTTCTGTCATTTAGCTTTCCCAATCTACACGTGCAGTAAAAAGATCTTAGCTTTTCTTCTCGTCTTCAACCCTTTGAGTTCTCTTCTTCCGGAAACTAAAACCTGAGTCTGTTATCATGTCTTCACCTGGTGGTGATAGTATTGAGCAGCTGTTCGACGGCGACGTGGTAGCTAGTGAGAGTCTTGCCCCTAGAAAGAGGACACGCGTAGATAGTGATAGCGGGGACGACGTTCCCCTTCAGCGCCGGTATTCTAACCGGAATATTGCAATCAGGGAGGGCTTCTCGAACAATCCTGAGACTCCAGTTGATGTCGACCAGGAGTCGAGTGAAGAAGCAGGTGCTGTCGGGATTGGTGCGAACCAGGTTGGTGAAGTTACCGATACAGCGGGAAGGGTACTTGCCCTCCCCTACGAATATAAGTGCATCCCTGATTCGTCTAGTACCTTGGACACTGTGGAGCGCTTGTGGAGGGATTCAAAATCCCTAAGGATATCACGATTGCTATACCTCCAAAAGGGTATGATGTATATACCCCCAATCTCGGCGAGCTCCCAATTCATACGGCGGCCTTTGATAGTGGGGTCAGGCTACCTCTCCATCCTACCTTGCGTAGGGCATTGTATGCTCTGCAGCTTGCCCCTCTTCAACTGATGCCAGGGTTTTGGAGGAACCTGGTGGGTTTTTTGGTGTTGTTGAGAGAGCAATGCGACAGGGACAAAATCGACCGGGAGCCGGGGCCGGACGAGCTCGGGTACATGTTCCAGATTGCTGCCAATGCCAGGCCCGAAAGGGCAATTTTATGCTCGTGCTAAAAACAATCTTTAGTTTATGGTGCCAGGGGCCACGAAGAAAGACAATTCCTAGAAGGAGGAATGAGTCGTCGTCGGAGGCGAATAGGGCAATTCAGCACACATTGGAGGAACCGAGTTTAAGGTTTCTACTGGCTTTAGTGGGAAGCCCGCTTTGGAGAGGAGCAGACTCTCTACTGAGTCAGAGAGAATCTTGAAGGCCATTGTGGCCCGTAACTACACTATTCTGAGGTATCCTGCTACAGATGCCTTCGCAGCAGGATGGGTGGAGTTCTACCTTCGTATCTCCAGCGCTCTTCCAGGTAATAAGCTTTCTTGATTATGCTTTCGTTATCTGATTATATTGATCTTGTGGATATTGATCCTGGTTGTCTTGGTAGTTTTAGCAGTGTCCCCTTCGGTTCCTAGGGGAGAGCTCAACCAAGCTGGTACTGATGACTCACTGCCAACTTCTCCCATCAGGCTCCCAGCCAGTTTTGATTTTGATGCAAGGGCTGGCACATCTACTGGATCGGGTAGGACCCCGGTCGGGACATTGGGATCACCAGCTCCCCCTCCTCCTACCTCGGCTAGGTCGTTGGATGCTTTTACAACTAGAGTGGGGAGGTACCGATGTGCTTCCCATCGGGTGCAGGATATGTCGCCCAACAAAACAATCGGAGCTGCGGCTGTCACTGATGCTGGTGCTTCAGCTCCTCCGGCCTCATCCGCCGTGGTAACCGACCGCGATAACTTGGTCAAGAAGAGTTTTGGCCCTGCTACGGCTAAGCGGGTGGTACCTCGGGATAAGTCGCGATCGAGGTCCGGGGACAGCAACTGAGACGAAATCTTGGCCCGCTTCGTCGATTCCTGCCCAGGTGGGACTCTGGACGTCATGACAGCCATGCCCACTGAGCTTTTGATTAGAAGGGGATCTGCCCTTCTGGCTGAGGTAAGCTGTTTCACTTTAATCTTCTATCCACGTAGTTGGTTGGAAATATCCTGACAAGTGTTTTATTCTTGGCAGGCCTTCAAATTCAATGTGTCGTTAAGCCAGCAGGTCGGTTCCCTCTTGGAGTGAGCTGAAGGTTCTACCACCGAGCTGGAGAAAACCAAGGAGGAACTCTATAAGGCTTCCAGAGGCATGGTAGCTTTGAACGAGTCTCTAAACAGCTTGAAGAAAGAAACAGACGAAGCAAAAGCCGATTTGGAGCGGATATAATTTGACTACGACATCGAGAGGCTCAGGTCCATCCGCCGCAGGGAGGAGAGGGAGATTTCAAAGGAAAGAATAGTGGAGCTAGAGAAAGAGGTTTAGTCCCTTCGCGATCATGTGGCCGATTTGGATGCTCAAGTGGACACTGCTTTTGGGGACGGCTACTTCTTCGCAGGCTACCAAGTAACGTTAGCTTTCCCTTCTCCGTTTGACTTAGGAGTTATTGCGGGATGGAACCTGGAGGAAATCATGGTGAAAGCTGCTGAACTCTCGGGAGCAGTAACTTCTGATGTGGCCTGAACTTCCCAGGTTACTGGAGCCAATGGAGTGGTAGGAGGTGAAGGCCAGAGTTCTGTCTCCCTTCCTTCCCCTAGCCAGGTTACAGGAGGTCCCAGTTTGATGGCCCCTGCAGTTGGAGCGGCTCAAGCTGAAGGAGGGGTTTCCGCCCCTTCTGTTTCTCTGTTAGTGCTCACCGAGGCTATAAGGGATCTGTCTGATGTTGATGGTGGAGAATCCGCCCTGCCTACCCCATCTTCTGATCCTGCCCAGGTAGTGGAAGGCCAGGCTGCTTCGATCAAGGAAGTCGGAGAAAATTCTGCTCAGGTAGCCATAGGGGAGCTTCCGGTTGCGGGGGGTACCCAGGAAGCATGCAGGGTTCCATCTGATGCAGTAGAGAGGGAAGCTCTAACTGGCAGAGATTGAGAGAAGATGGCCGATCAGGAACAAGAGGATGCGTGATCCAGCTTGATCTCTTACCCCGTAGTATCTAGATAATTTCATTTCTTTATAGCCCGTGATCGGGGGATGGGCTCCCTAGTTTAGAAATGAGAACCTTCTGGCTTTTTCCTTAGCTTCATATATGTGTAGTTTAAACTCTTGATCAAACCTCACCTTAATCTGAAATGAGATCCCCAATGCGATTTCGATTTTATAGATGCTCGTCCTCGGATGAATCCTGATACCTAGGTATAGATTCGGCTATCCATCCTTCATTTGATCCTGATTTGATCAATGAAAGGAAAAATCCATCCTCATCCACATCTGCTGACTGAATTCTGTTGCACATTTTCTGATTGTAGCATCACTTCGAGCACCAGTCCCCAGCATAAACCTGACTTAATTAATACTTGGTAATGCAAGGAACCTGATAAAAAAAAGAAGTATATAGAGAAACTGCGGGTGACTGGTACCATGGTACCTCGTCAAAGAACCTTGGGGCCCTTTGATAGCCTCGCAAAAATTTATTCGAAAGTAATCTGGGTACTAGAGATCCTCATACATTCTGTTCCAGGAATCTTGGTTCCTTGATGATGGTGAGCATACCGGTGGACACTCTCGCACTCTAGGTACCTCGCATTCCCATTCTAGGATCCTCGGCAATATGGCGAGTAGTCTGGCGAAACTAGAAACCTTGTCAATGATTGAGTACCTAGCTTTCCTGTTTCATGGAACCTAGGTCTCCAGGTGAGTGTTCTGGCAAAACTGGGCACCTCGCACCTCCGTTTGTAGGAGCTTTGGTGCCTTGGCGAACAAATTTGACAAATCTCGGTACCTCGCCTTCCTACTGTAGGAATCTTGGTACCCTAGCGACAATAATGGTGAGTATATACTAGTAGCAAGATCCAGGTAGGCGACTAAGGCCACTTTAGCACCTGGTCTTTCTTAGCGGGGGTGGTACCCGGCCAAGGCCTTGATCTGGCTGGCAACTATGCTTTTACTATCCAGATTCTTCCTGACGGAGGGGGTGACACCCAGCCAAGGCACCAGGAAGGCCATACGGTCCTTTCTGGTCTTAAGGCAATCATACTTGGGTACCTCGTATTCCTATTTGCAGGAATTTTTGTACTCTGGCGAAAACAATGGCGAAATAATACTGGCAGTAAGATCCAGGTAAGCGACTAAGCCATTTTAGCACATGGTCTTTCTTAGCGGGGGTGGTACCCGACCAACGCCTTGATCTGGCTGGCAACAATGCTCTTACTACCCAGATCCTTCTTAGCGGAGGGTGGTGCCCGGCCAAGGTCTGATCCATAGGGCAACTATGCTCTTACGTACTAGATCCTTCCTAGCAGCGGGTGGTGCCCGGCCAGGGCAACAGGAGTGCCATGTGGCTTTTCCTGGTCTCGGGGAGATCCTCCTAGATGGAATAATCTGATCTATGGCATCAAGAATGCTATGTAGCTTTCCTGGATTTATAGAGAGCCTCCTAGAGGGATGTACCCGGTCCGGGGCATCAGGATTGCTGTGCAGCTTTCCTGGATTCATGGAGAGCCTCCTGGAGGGATCTACCCGGTCCAGAGCATCAGGATTGCTTTGTAGCTTTCCTGGATTCATGGCGAGCCTCCTGGAGGGATCTTCCCTTGTCCAGGGTATCAGGAGTGCTATGTAGCTCTCGTAATCTTAAAGCAACAATCATGGCAGATTCAATTGGTGACATAAAGCAGACAGATGTAGACAAATGTAGACAAAGACAGATGGAGAACAAAATCTTCTTTATTGATGACCAAAGAAAAATGAATACAAGTACTCATGATTATTTACGTCTTCTAACATTCGTTTCGGAGTAATCCTGGCCGATTTCCATTGCATGACTTATGGGTAGAACCTGTTAAGGTGATCAGTATTCCAGGTGTGGTCTGCTAGATGTCCATTCATGTCATCCAGCTTGTATGCCCCACCTTTGATCACCATCCTGATTAGGTAGGGACCTTCCCAATTGGGTGACAGTACCCCATCTGACCTCTTTCGGGTATTCTGAGTAACGTTCCTGAGAACCAAGTCCCCTCGACTGAGTTAGTTTCATCTTTAAAGTCTTCTTCTGGAGACTGGTGATCTTAATTAATGGTTATTTGCATACATTGCTTGGCCAACGCTGCTGGGTTGGTTGACACTGCATAGCACTTACGAGAAGCCTGCTGATCCCCCAATATTTTGCCCACTTTGTCTCCCATTGGGAATTTTAGGATGTTATGGTATATTGATAGGACCTCTTTGAGGGTAGACAAGTAGGGCCTTCCCAGTATAGCGTTGTAGGCGGACGGGGTATCTACCACAATGAAGTCTGTCATTAGGTTCTGCTGAAGTGGCGTTGTTCCCACTGTCACTGGTAGTATCATAGACCCGGTGGGAATCAACGAGTCCCCTGTGAACCCATACAATGGGGTAGTGCAGCTGTTGTAGCAAGGCCTCTTCATATTGAATTGCTCCAAAGCACTTTTGAAGAGGATATCAACGTTGCTACCTTTGTCAATCAAGACACGATGGACCAAGTTGTTGGCTATTTTCACAGTGATGACCGTGGGATCATCATAAGGCTGGACGGTGTTAAATACGTCCTCTTCTGTGAAGACGATTTGTGCAATAGGAGGAGACTGAGGTGACCCTCTAGTAACTTCGAAGACACTCTGGCTTGCTTCTACTCTAGGAATATCCTGGCGTGGTTCTTTCAAGCACTGTTGGAAGTTCCTACCAGGGTGGGACCTCTACTGATGGTATTGACAATGTGGATCTGCTCTATCAGATCATTCCCTTTTGCTTTCCTTCCTTCTTCATATGCTTTGATATCGGCCTGCACCTTCTTTCCAGTGCGTATGTTGTCGCGCACTTGTTGGAGGAATTCCTCCAAGCAGCCTCCCCTGACCAAGGCTTCAATCTAGTTCCGCAGACTATAGCACTCCTAGGTATTATGGCCTACATCTTCGTGAAAGTCACAATACTTGTAGCGGTTCCGCTGATCAACTGGTACCCTTATTGGACCTGGCTTCCTGAGCAATCCCTTGTCGCTGATAGGGAGGTAGATAGTCTCGCAAGATGCATTCAAGGGGGTATAGTAGGAGTTCCCTCTTTCATCTCTATCGACCCGGGCTACTTCCTTGGGTGGAGGTGTGGCTCTGGGCGGAGTCCGCCTGACAGGGTACCGATTACGCGAGGCCTGGTAGTGTGGCGACCGATATGTAGATTTGTTGGGAGGTCTGTTCTGACATTTCTGGACTGGTGCCGGCTTGAGCGCCTCCCTCTTCTAGTGCTTGGCAATTCTCATATTATCATGCTCCATTTTAACTCGGAGCTGTTCGTCTATTTCAACATGCTCTAGAGCTCTATTGTAGGTTTCCTGGTAAGTCTCTGGGGATGCTTGGCGAAGGATCTGAACAGCCTGCCTGCCCATAGGTTCCTTTTTAAATTGGCCAAGGTCTCCTTTTCTGCGAAGACCCCCATCTGGATCACTTCCTTGTAGAATCTCTCTACATAAGCTCTGAGCGTTTCACCCCGCTCCTGGATCACATATTGGAGGTGAATGGGATCCCTGAGGTGAGACCTAATGCCCTGGAACTGAACACAGAAGTCAGTAGTCAATCTGGTGAATGAATCATCGCTCCCTGCTAGTAGCTTCCTGAACCATGTTTTGGTATGGTCAGTCAGAGTGGTAAGGAACATTCTGCACATGGCGGCCCTGGTAGCATTCTGGACCTTCATCTGGTGAACAAAGCTTTCTAGATGGCTCAGGGGATCCTCGGTCCCAGAAAATTTATCGGTTGGCATCTTGAATTTGGGAGGTAGTTTTGTCTCCTTGATCCTTCTAGAGAAGGGAGCATTCATCTCTCGCAAAGGATCTTTCCGGTTTTCCCGGTGTTTACCCTTCTTCAGCTCCTGGATCTCCTTTGCCATTCTGGCGACCTAGTCCCGGATAGGTTTGTTATCATCATTTTTTGATTCCACCTCAAAGTCTCTGTCGTTAGACCTCTCCGATGTCGCAGAAGTTTAATCCTGCTTCTCTCCATAGGGAGGGTCTTCTCTGATGCCCCTGTTGCTACCTCCTGCCACTGAACGAGGGCGCCTCCTAGTCGCCTCCTGTTGAGGCTGTCTAGAGTAAGCTTCTGGTTAGACCAGATCGTGGCGCTCCCTAGGCGAGAGATCGATGGCGGATCTAGCGCGTCGGGGTTGATAACCTGTAGGATATCCTGGAACCGGGGGCATGGGCCCAAGTCTGTCATGGACTGATGGTGCTGGGGGCGTGGGCCCGAGTCTATCATGAACAGGTATGGAAGGTGGTGGTCCCAACCTGTCGAAAGGAGGTACCCTGGTACCTTGCCGATTGGTATCTCCCGTATGATCTGATACTGCAGGCTGACTGGTATTTCCTTCGGCGACCATTTGGAGGCGAATG
Source organism: Dipteronia sinensis (assembly GCA_033220585.1). NCBI lineage: Eukaryota > Viridiplantae > Streptophyta > Magnoliopsida > Sapindales > Sapindaceae > Dipteronia > Dipteronia sinensis. Next base: position 68,053,316 of record CM065636.1, on the reverse strand, counting down.
CTCTCTATAAAGGCCGTGACTTGTTGGTCTAGATTGGCAGATCCAGATGCTGGGGTAGCAGGTACCTGGGGGGTAATCTGCGCGGTAGCTAATGGCTTCGAGGAGGGTTTGCGACCCTTTTCCCCCTTCTTCGGCTTCTAACCCTTTCCGGTTGAAGTGTTTGACTGATGTCCTGATTGGTCAGGATGATCCTGAGAGGATCGAAGCTTCATTTTGATGACAAGACCAGAAAATGAGGCACACTGGCTTTCTTTTGAAGGTGTGGTGTTTCCCACAGACGATGCCAAAAAGTGTTAACGAAAAAATTTACTTGGGATGAAAATCTCAGTTAACACCCTCGCCCACTACCGGTAGCAGTAGCGGGGTAGGTACATTCGGTACCGGGGTCCCTTTCTATGATCAGGTGTAAAAGATCAAATGATGTAGAAAGAACACGAGGGACCAGGAGATGTAAAAGAAAACTGTTTTGTTTAATAAATCACTATAAGAGGATTACAATAAGTATACACACATTCTTCTCTCTATTTTCACTCTTTTACACAGGTTGGAGATGGAGAAAGCGTTCGTGTCGATAAGTGGATATTTTCCTCCAGTGATTATCAATGGACTCTCAATGGCTTTGGAGAATTTTTAGAGATAATTCTCCCGGAGTCTCTCTCGTTCTGGCGATCCAGAATCCTTCTAGCCTTTTTGCCCCCTCCCTTCTTTGTCTTTCAATACCGTATATGTAGTATTCTCTGAAATCCTCTTGAAATCCGGTTGTTATATTGAAGATCATTGAGAATTTTATTTTCGACGTTGAAAGGCATTTGAGTGGAGCTGATGGCGCAGGATTTTATCCCGTTAATCAATGGCGAATTAAAATTCTGATTCAGTTGACCATTGGGTCATTAATGGCGCTTTATTTTGGCGATGGAGTCAACTTTCCTTCTTCGTTGGAGCTTGGTGGCGATGGAGTGTAACGCTGGTACCTCATTCTAATGAGCTTGTTCTCCGTCTTGCTGTAAGGGTGCTTGTGTCTTTGTGCTCCCTATCGTATTGCCTGGAAAGTAGGGTACTTGCCTTGGAGGAGCTCTGGATAGGCATACTAAGTACCAGATGAGAGTCGGGGTGACACCAAGACAAATATCGGGGGTAGTACCAAGGTGGTGTCGAGGTAGGTATCGAGGTACCAGACACCTTGATTGATGTCGAGGTCCTTGCGGGATGCAAATTATCATGGTACTTGTCTCGAGCCGGTATCAGTAGCTTCAGTAGGGTGAGGTACAAGCTTTCGAAACCGATGTTCTATCTGGATAGACTTATAGTCGAGGCTCCAACCTCGTCGGATATCGGTCCCATCTAGGTTGTGGTACCAATCTTGCTGGCTTCTTGGAGTATCTGGATGAGTCTTCCAGGGTAGGTTCCTGTTGGAAAATTCTCCCTTGGTCCTTTGCTAGAAAAACCTGTTAACACCTCCTAACAAGTCTACGTACCGGATACCACCTTACCAACCTCAGCGTAACCGGTACCCAGCTAGGGGGTCTCCTCCTAGAGCCACACCTCCATCTAGGGAAGTGGCGTAAATAGCAAGAGAAGAAGAGGGGTACACCCATTACACCCCTCTGAATGCGTCCTGCGAGACTATCTACCTCGCCATCCGTGACAAGGGGCTACTCAGGAAGCCTGGTTCAATAAATGCACCAGCCGATCAATGGAACCGCTACAAGTACTGCGACTTCCATGAAGATGTGGGACACTACACCTCAGAATGCTACAGCTTACGCAACCAGATTGAGGCACTAGTAAGGGGAGGTTGCTTGACAGAATTTCTCCAATAGGTGCGTGATAGTATTCAAACTGGGAAGGAGGTACAAGCAGACTGTTTTCCATCTGGCAGGTACCTGGTAGGACCCAGATCGGGACCGATACCTAGATACCGGGGATGCTGTGCACCATGAACCGAAAATAAGTCAGTACCACGTCTCACAGTCTACCAGGTACCAAGCAAGGCTATACCATGATACCTCCTACCTGGTTCCTAGGTACCACGATACCTCCTACCTGATACCTAGGTACCGCGACATCTACCCGGTACCCAAGTACTGCTATATCAGTCCAGGATCTAACCAGAATGTGTATCCTACCCGCCAAGTAAGAAGAATGGAACCAGAAAGAGGTACCAGCATGCTAGAACAAGCGCCACACCAGCGAGCACTCTGGTACACCAGTGTACCATACCACCGGGATACAGAGTCAGAATTCTCCTTCAAGCATCGTAAAAGAGAAAGTTGACCTCTCTGGTAAATTAATGGAGATAATCAACACCATTAATGAGGGAATCAGTCAACTCCATTAATGGCCATTCACAACTCCATTAATGAGGGAATCAGTCAACTCCATTAATGGCCATTCACAACGCCATTAATGAGGGAGTCAACTTCATTAATGAAGATAATTAGACTCCATTAATGAGAAGATATTCAACTCCATCAATGAGAAGATATTCAACTCCATCAATGAGAAGATATTTAACTCATTAATGTCGATAAACCAATGGAGTGGGCAACAAGGATGAACATATATAAATATAACAAGTCACTCTCCAAGAAAAGGGTCGATTCCCCAAAATATTTCTCTAGTCGAACATTTCTCCAACATGGGGTTCGAATGATATACATAGTCTAACATCCCTCCAGTATCTCCATATCTCCAACAGCTCTCCAACATCTCCAAGTCTCCGATCCCAGATTTCACCCACTTCTCCACTAGGAATATTAGTTTGCCATCGCCTGGAGTGTAAAAGGGACCCTGCCCGAATTCCCTTTACACCACCATTGTATCGACTGTTATGTATGTCAGTTTTTACCATGAATGTACCGGTACCAAATGGAACCTCTCTAACTATTACCTACTAGGACTCAGTTTGTATTAATGTAAGCTCTCCGGAGCACCTCTCGAGATATATAAATATAAAGAAGGGTCTTTCTCCCTTCCAATGGATACTGCATAGGGGTTTTTTAGCATGTGATCAATCGTGATGCTTTTTCCCCCTAGGTCAGTCCACCTCTACTAAAAGAGTTGTCATTCTCCCATCTATCTCCTTTTTATGAATGCATGTATACGTGCTAGGCTCCGACCATGCTGGTCCTAGCCCTCGTGTACCTCTCCTGGCTCATTATCTAGGTCGAGGGAGTATTGGAGGCACCTAGAGAGGATACTAGGTACCAAGATCAGATACTAAGACCGAGTACCAGCCTACTGCACCAGATGGGAGGAATGACTGTTCTCCTACCATGGCATATCGCTTTCACTTTACCAGAACCACAGTATGAAGTACCTACCTACCCGCTGCGATCTCCGGGGTAGCGGGTCGAGGGTGTTAATTGTGATTTCGCTCCCCGAGTGATTTTTCTGTTAACACTTTTTGGCGCCATCTGTGGGAAGCTCACTGACATGGCTTTCTTATCTCTACATGCACTATTGACAAATATGGTACGTGGGACTCCTGGCAGAACCGGTCTACTATGCTGCCCTATGTAATAAACCTGCTCATATACTTACAAAGCTCCTCTACAGCAGATCCACTCCGGTACATCTAGAGCTCTTATATAGCAAAGATGTACGTCTCCTGCTACCTTACAGAGGGTTTGCTCCGCTTTTAGCAGATCTCCTCAACAGCAGATCTGCTACGATCTCCTATGCAGCATATCCGCTACCAGTAGATTTCCTATATAGCAGATCCATAGGATTTGCACCAGTTCATACGGATCCTTTCATATCACCAGATCTATTCTTTAAAAGCTCCTAGGTAGCAGGTCACCGCATACACCAGAGAAGCCAACTCAACTATATGAGCAGCATGACAGGTAGAGAACCAGTGGTTCTTTACTTGGTGTACCGGGCCGGACAACGCCCAAGTGAACCACTGCAGTTCCAATTCATTCCAGGAGGGGCCAGAGCTACATTTCAGTTGCTGGGGACTTCTAGGATCCCAAGCATGCCTCTGGACCAGTATCATGCAGGTGGCTCCCTAGTTCTTGTACATGGCCCTTCAACGCCCTAGTGAGCCACCTATGTCCAGATCCGTTCGGGTAGATGACCGGACGTATTTCTAGTATCGTTTTATAGATCAATCCGTCAACAATAATGTAAAACCTCACTAAGCCTAAAATGATTTGAAAACACAAATATGGTGGCAAGTGGGGGATCGTCCACATGGAGCGGAGTTAGCTAAAATTAGTTATTGCTAAAGTAATGTTAATGTATATATAATAAACGAAACATAAATAATGAAGATGTAGATGGTGAATTGTCCTATTATAACACTAAAATAAGTATGCAAACCAAATGAAGAGGGAAATGGGATGAAGGATATATATAGATGATGGAAACTAAAGAGTTAATGGATATGAAAGTAAATACTGGACAATGCAACAAACTTGTCAATAGCATAACTATTCAAGGCAACCGACCTAGGACGTATAGAGTCAGTTATTTATCCCTAGAAGGTGGCCAACCTAGGATGTATAGTGCGGACCACCTATTAGGGATTAATCCTTCTTAAACTACCAACCTAGGATGTATAGTGTTCGTTGTTTATCGAATTCTGGAAATGAAGCTCGTCTACCTAACAATGACTCAACCAATTAAATGTAGTCACCCTAGGATGTATAGTGATGAATTCTAACTCTCTCACGGGCTCCGACCTAGGATGTTTAGTGCCGGAAACTCGATTGAGGTTAGATTAAGACCACGGTTTAAGAGTTGGAATTCATGATGTTCCGTCCATTCATTAGAGCAATAAACAACTACATATAATGTATATCTAGCTGTAATACTCATACATAATACAAAGAGATCTTGCAAAGAGGATGTATCTACACAATAAATCAATGGTAAACATTCATAACAAGAATAGATCAATGAAAGATAGACATGAATATCAATATAACATCAAGTTTATGTACAAGCCCAATATTCAACTAACTACTCCATCAACCCCTTAGAGGGGATTTAGCTACTCATTACAACTAGGAAAAAAGAGAAAGGAAAGAGAAAGAACCCTTGGAGAACATCTCCTTCCTTAAAGTGGCTTCAATCTCCTAACTTCCTTGAAGTTGAGTAGAGAATGTAAGGATGAGAGAGGGAGAGAGAGATTCTAGGTCTAAGTGTGTAAAACCTCTGAAAAATGAAGTCAAAGGCTATCTAAAACATTTCCATACTATTCTATTTATATAACATACAAAAATAGGTCACTTAAGCTTTAAAAATCAATCTGGCACGCGCGTAGTACGGGTGGAGTGCGGGTGAATTACCCGCACTGTACCTGTACTGTATGTGTGGAAAACCATCTTCAGCTCTCGGATCTGGAACTAGTGTAGGTGGAGTGCGGTTAGATTACCCGCACTTTACCCGCACTTGGAACCGCACTATAATTGCACTTGAGTCGCACTTCACTATCAGGTTCAAAATCTACCTTCTATCTTGAGCAACAGTGTGATCAGAGTGCAGTTGGATGACCCGCACTTTACCCGCACTCTATTGTCAGGTGCAACTTCAACTTCTCTGGTTTGGCTACAGTGCGGGTAGAGTGCCGTTGGATGACCCGTACAGTACCCGCACTCTAGTGTCTGGTGCAACTTCTACTTCTCTGGTTTGGCATTAGTGTGGGTGAAGTGCGGTTGGATGACTGTAAGGACCTCAATTTTATGATTGGCTTATTTAATGACAAACCACACCACATTGGGGATGATTGTGTAATGGGTAGCTTAGGTCCATGTTGGCAAGCTTCCAAGCATCTCCATGACTTCAAGAGCAAAAGGTATACTCACTTGACTTTGTCTCTTGAAGAGTTTAGGTGCACACACACACTTCATGCATGCTTTGTTCATCTTGCATTTGTGTTCTTTATTGTTTATATGTGTGCATCCATTATACAACTCACACGAGCACGTCTTTGTTTGTCTTTACGTGTGGTTGTTTCGTTTTACGTTTTCCGTGTGTGTTCGGAAACGTTCTCACTCGCACGATGGTGTGCTTGTGTTGTGTCCGTGCTTGCACATTGGTGTGCTTGAGTCTTAGCGCGATTTGTGACCACAGAGACGTTCCATTTGTCCTCTCTTGGATTGTTATTTGGTTACATGGTTTTATACCATGGTTGTGGGATTTTTGTTATTGACCCATTCTGACCTTTGGTCACTCTTTTGATCATAACTCTTTCTACAGTAATCCAAATCTTATCTTGTTAACTGGAGTAGAAAGTAGACTTCCATATCTTTCCAACGGTATATTATTCGTAATATTTCATGACCGTTCGGTTTGGTTTTGAAGTCTCCAAAGAGACCACTGAAACATAGCATCTCTGCTGTTATCCGTTTTTGACTTTTGGTCACTCAAATGACCATAACATTTTTTCTAGAAATGAAAATCTGATTCTATAAAAAGGATTAGAAATTAGACTTCCATACCTTTCCAACGGTATATTATTTGAAAGGTTTCGATATCGTTTGGTCATGTTTTGGGTCGCTCGAAACCAGAGCTGTTGTGCTGTCCAGTGTGTTAGGCGACATGCAAGGCCAGAAATCAGTTTTTCCTTATCCAAAACGACGTGGCTTCACTTGGATCATATAAATACATCATCTTCTTCCCCAATCAGACCTAGAGCTCTGAAATTTACATTCCTAGTGAGAGAAAGAGCTTCCATAGAGAGAGAAAGCTTTAAGAAAGCATCTTTGACTCTCCAAACCCAAAACCCATCTCCATCTTGCATCATTCAACATCATATGAGTATGGGTCTTCATTGTTTCATAACTAGATAAGCAAGAACTTCCTTGAATATCATTTATTGTTCTTCTTACACTAGATTAGGTATTTATTGCATGATTAAATACCTAGACTCTATTTTATTGCATATTTATGAGTCTTGATAACATGATTGGGTTTGTATTTTGATAGCTTAATTGATTAGGTCATTTTTACCTAAAAGCTAGGTCATAAATATTCATGTCTGATTTATTGATAACTAGGTTGAGAAATTGTGTTTTAGTAAACTAGTTAATGTTCATGAATATTTGATTTGTTTTTGTTTGTGATAGCTTGCATCATTAGGTCATATTTGCCTAAATAGCTAATCCATAAATGTTCATGTGTGTTTAATTGATGATTAGGTTGGCTTTGTGCATCTAGTCAAGTTCATGAATGTTTATGTGAATATATTTGACAATTAGGTTGTTAGAATTTCTCTACAACTAATTGAGACCTCATGTGTGTACATGTAGGCAGTGTTTGATAACTAGAGTGTTCAATTGCATTATAACATCTAGTTAAGCATTTTGTGTTTAGTCTTGCACATTATTGCATTGAGTATATTGTCATATACACACTTAGACTTTTATACTCTTCATTGAGTCACAGTCTTGTGGCTTCGGGGTGAAGTTGCACAAGCATTGAAGTCTTGCAACCAAGTTGTGGTTGGCAAGCATCGGTCAAGTACCACTGTAAAAGGCCTACGGGTAGAGTAGGAGGTGCTCACGCCAAGAGTAGTGTATCAGTGGATATCACTAGGGATTGAACCAAGAGTGGCGAGTGGTAGTGTCCATGGCCTGAGGTTATCTAGAGTGAGAGTCCGAGTATCACTTGAGGGTGTAACTTTTTACTCATATAGTGGATTTCTGTGATCGTGTATGGCTAGAAGGATAGCCCGTGGTTTTTCCCTTGTTGAAAGGTTTCCACGTAAAAATCAAGTGTTATTTATTATTCTGCACTTTACACTTGATTTTGTATGTTTGTTTATGTTGGGTTATATTATTAATATTGACTAATCGAAAAGTTGGTAATAATCGATTAACAACCCATTCACCCCCCCTCTAGGTTGTTAGACACACGCTTAGAGTGTATTTTTAATGACCTACACTATACCCGCACTTTAACTCTTCACTGCGCATCAGGTCCCGAGTGTGAGCTTGAGTGCGGCTAGAGTGCGGTTGCGACCCGCACTTGACCCGCACTTTGAGCTGTTTGTGGTCTTTTGTCTTTTATTTTGCCCTTTTTCTACCGGAACCACTGTAACACGCTTCTAAACCCCTAATTGCACCATTTCCTACAATTACGCACAAAACAACCCTTTAGAGATACAAAAACGCACAAAAACAAAACACCAGGTAAGGATTTGAGGGCCTAAATATACTACATATTTGGCCCGATTAGTAGAGCTCAGAGGCTTCTTACATTGCTGAGGCCTCCCACATGCCTAAGCAAGCCTCTAGAGCAGCAGCCTAGCTGCATGGCCTAGTGGCTCCTCACTCCTGGTACCGGGCTAGTCACCGGCCAAGTGAGCCACTGTGTCCCGATTCATTCCATGATGGTCCAGAGCCACATTTCAGTTGCTGGGGACTTCTAGGATCCCAAGCATGCCTCTGGACCAGTATCATACCGGTGGCTTCCTACCTCCTGTACCGGGCCACACAACGCCCTAGTAAGCCACCAAAGTCCTGATTTGTTCAGGGAGAGCTTAGAGGCTTCCCACATTGCTGAGGCCTTCTATATGCCTTAGCAAGCCTCTGGAGCAGCAGCCTAGCTGCATGGTCCAGTGGCTCCTCAATTCTTCTATCGGGCTTGTCAACGCCAAAGTGACCCACTGTGTCCCGATTCATTCTAGGATGGTCCAGAGCCACATTTCAGTTGCTGGGGACTTCTAGGATCCCAAGCATGCCTCTGGATCAGTATCATACCGGTGGCTTCCTAACTCCTTTACCGGGCCACACAACGCCCTAGTAAGCCATTGAAGTCCCGATCTGTTCAGGGGAGCCCAGAGGCTTCCCACTTTATTGAGTCCTTCTACATACCTTAGCAAGCCTCTGGAGCAGCAGCCCAGCTGCATAGCCCAGTGGTTCCTTACTTATTATATCGGGCCAATTAATGCCCAAGTGAGCCACTTTGCCCAGATCCATTCGAAGATGGTCCAGAGCCACATTTCAGTTGCTGGTGACTTCTAGGATCCCAAGCATGCCTTTAGACCAGTATAATGCAGGTGGCTCCCTACTTCTTATACCAGGCCCTTTAACGCCCTAGTGAGCCATCTATGTCCCGATCAGTTCGGTTAAAGCTCAAAGGCTTCCCACTTTCCTGAGCCTTCTACATACCTTGGCAAGCCTCTGGAGCAGCAGCCCCACTGCATGGCCCAGTGGCTACTAACTCCTGGTACCGGGCTAGTCAACGCCCATGTGAGCCACTGTGTCCCGATTTATCCCAAGAGGGTCTAGAGCTACATTTTAGTTGTTGGGGACTTCTAAGATCCCAAGCATGCCTCTGGACCAGTATCATACCGGTGGCTTCCTACCTCCTGTACCAGGCCACACAACGCCGTAGTAAGCCACCGAAGTCCTGATTTGTTCAGGGAGAGCTCAGAGGCTTCCCACATTGATGAGGCCTCCTATATGCCTTAGCAAGCCTCTGGAGCAGCAGCCTAGCTATATGGCCCAGTGGCTCCTCACTTCTTCTATCGGGCTAGTCAATGCCCAAGTGAGCCACTGTGTCCCGATTCATTCCAGCGTAGTCAAGAGCCACATCTCAGTTGCTGGAGACTTCTAGGATCCCAAGCATGCCTCTGGCCCTGTATCACACTGGTGGCTTCCTACCTCCTGTACCGGGCCACACAACGCCCTAGTAAGCCACCAAAGTCCCGATCTGTTCAGGGAGAGCCTAGAGGCTTCCCACATTGATGAGGCCTCCTATATGCCTTAGCAAGCCTCTGGAGCAGCAGCCTAGCTGCATGGCCCAGTGGCTCCTCACTTCTTCTATCGGGCTAGTCAACGCCCAAGTGACCCACTGTGTCCCGATTCATTCCAGGATGGTCCAGAGCCATATTTCAGTTACTGGGACTACTAGGATCCCAATCATGCCTCTGGAACAGTAACATACCGATGGCTTCCTACCTCCTGTAATGGGCCACACAACGCCCTAGTAAGCCACCGAAGTTCTGATCTGTTCAGAGAGAGCCTAAAGGCTTCCCACTTTGTTGAGTCCTTCTACATACCTTAGCAAGCCTCTAGAGCAGTATCCCAGCTGCATAGCCCTGTGGCTCCTCACTTTTTATACCGGGCTAGTCAACGCCCAGATGAGCCACTATACCCCGATCCATTCGAAGATGGTCCAGAGCCATATTTCAGTTGTAGGGGACTTCTAGGATCCCAAGCATGATTCTGGACCAGTATCATGCAGGTGGCTCCTTACCGGGCCCTTCAACGCCCTAGTGAGCCATCTATGCCCGATCCATTCGGTTAGAGCTCAGAGGCTTCCCACTTTGCTGAGGGCTTCTACATACCTTGGCAAGCCTCTGGAGCAGCAGCCCCGTCGCATGGCCCAGTGGCTACTCACTCCTCGTACTGGGTTAGTCAACCCCTATGTGAGCCACTGTGTCCCGATTTATCTCAGGAGAGTCGAGAGCCACATTTTAGTTACTGGGGACTTCTGAGATCCCAAGCATGCCTCTGGACCAGTATCATGAAGATGGCTCCTTACTTCCAATACCGAGCTGGACAGCACCCAAGTGAGCCACTGCCGTTCTGATCTGTTCGAGCAGGGTCCAGAGCCACAATTCAGTTACTGGGGACTTCTAGGACCCCAAGCATGCCTCTGGACCAGTATCACACCATTGGCTCCCTAACTCCTATACCGGGCCATTCAACGCCCTAGTGAGCTACCTTTCTCCTGATCCGTTCGGGTAGAGCTTAGAGGCTTCCCACTTTGCTGAGGCCTTCTACGAGCCTAAGTACACCTCTGGAGCAGCAGCCTAGCTGCATGGCCCAACGGCTCCTCACTTCTTCTATCAGGTTGGACAACACCCAAGTGAGCCACTGTGTCCCTATTCATTCCAGGATGGTCCAGAGCCACATTTCAGTTGCTGGGGACTTCTAGGATCCCACGCATGCCTCTGGACTAGTATCATGTAGGTGGCTCCCTAACTCCTGTATCGGGCTATTGAACGCCCAGTGAGCTACCTATGTCCCGATCTGTTCGGGTAGAGCTCAGAGACTTCCCACTTTACTGAGGTCTTCTACATGCCTAAGCACGCAACTGGAGCAGCAGCTACGATGCAAGTCTCGGTGGCTCCTCACTTAGTGTACCGGGTCGTTCAGCGCCCAAATGAGCCACTATGTCCCGGTTCATTCCAGGATAGTCCAGAGCTACATCTCAGTTGCTGGGGACTTCTAGGATCCTAAGCATGCCTCTGGACCAGTATCAAACCAGTGGCTTTCTACCTCCTATACTAAGCCACACAACGCCCTAGTAAGCCACGGAAGTCCCGATCTGTTTAGAGAGAGCCCATAGGATTCCCACATTGATGAGGCCTCTTATATGCCTTAGCAAGCCTCTGGAGCAGCAGCCTAGCTGCATGGCCCAGTGGCTCCTCACTTCTTTTATCGGGCAGGACAATGCCCAAGTGAGCCACTATGTCCCTATTCATTCCAAGATGGTCCAGAGCCATATTTCAGTTGCTGGGGACTTCTAGAATCCCACGCATGCCTCTAGACCACTATCATGCAGGTGGCTCCCTAACTCTTGTACCGGGCCATTCAACGCCTTGAGAGCTACCTATGTCCTGATTCGTTAGGGTAGAGCTCAGAGGCTTCCCACTTTGCTGAGGCATTCTACATGCTTAAGCATGCATCTGGAGCAGCAGCCTAGCTGCATGGCGTAGTGGCCCCTCACTTCTTTTATCGGGCTAGTCAACGCCCAAGTGAGCTACTGTGTCCCGATTCATTCCAGGATGGTCAAGAGCCACATTTCAGTTAATGGGGACTTCTAGGATCCCACTCATGCCTCTGGACCAGTATCATGTAGATGGCTCCCTACTTCTAATACCGGGCTGGACAGCGCCCAAGTGAGCCACTGCCGTCTCGATCTGTTCGAGCAAGGTCCAGAGCCACAATTCAGTTACTAGGGACTTCTAGGACCCCAAGCATGCCTCAGGATTAGTATCACACTGTTGGCTCCCTAACTCCTGTACTGGGCCATTCAACGCCCTAGTGAGCTATCAATGTCCTGATCCGTTAGGGTAGAGCTCAGAGGCTTCCCACTTTGCTGAGGCCTTCTACATGCCTAAGCACCCCTCTGGAGCAGTAGTCTAGCTGCATGGCCTAGTGGCCCCTCACTTCTTTTATCGGGCTAGTCAACGCCCAAGTGAGCTACTATGTCCCGATTCATTCCAGGATGGTCCAGAGCCACATTGCAGTTAATGGGGACTTCTAGGATCCAACACATGCCTCTGGACCAGTATCATGTAGATGGCTCCCTACTTCCAATACCGGGCTGGACATCGCCCAAGTGAGCCACTGCCGTCCCGATCTGTTCGAGTAGAGTCCAGAGCCACATTTCAGTTACTGGGGACTTCTAGGACCCCAAGCATGCCTCTGGACCAGTATTACATTATTGGCTCCATAACTCCTGTACCGAGCCATTCAACGCCCTAGTGAGCTACCTATGTCCCGATATGTTCGGGTAGAGCTCAGAGGCTTCCCACTTTGCTGAGGCCTTCTACATGCCTAAGCACGCCTCTAGAGGAGCAGCCTAGCTGTATGGCCCAGTGGCTCCTAACTTATTCTATCGGTTGGACAACGCCCAAGTGAGCCACTATGTCCCTATTCATTCCAGGATGGTCCAGAGCCACATTTCAGTTAATGAGGACTTCTAGGATCCCACGCATGCCTCTGGACCGGTATCATGCAGGTGGCCCTCTACTTCTTGTACCAGGCCCTTCATGTTGGGGTTTATGCCCTAAAGATGTAATTTGTAAATGGATTTATGAAATAAATAAAAAGAAAAGTTTAATTCATTCTTGTTGTGGTGTTTATTTTATAACTTATGCATATATTGACATCCTAGATTGCCGGATGTAATCTCGAACTGTGTATATGAGTGTCATATACAGATGGATACAGTAAGAGATGTGCAATCTAAAGAGTCCATAGATAACAAATAAAGCTGGGTACTTTATTTGTGGTTAATCTATAGCTGCGGTCCATTCCGTAATGTAAGATGATTCTATTGTGAATCATTCATATGAGATATGGGAATGGAGGCACCTTGTCTGATGTGATCATATAGGACTGGGCCATGATCTATATGAATCTCTCACCAAGATCCGTTTACTGATGAGATTCATATATATCAATGTAGGGAAAAATCGATATAAAACGCAGCGGAAGAAACGAAAAATAGATTTCGTATGGTTTTAAAATTTTTCTCAAAGTTGAACCTTAACCTTTTAATTAATTAAAGTCAAAAATATACGGTTAGAGTTAAATACCTCTTGACGCAAGATCCGATTGACTTACGTCGATTGGTAATCCGCAAAATATTTTCCGATGCCCGTGAACAGTACCCGCGTGAACAGTGATTATGAACAGTACCTCCGTGAAAAGTACCCGCATGAACAGTACCCCCGTGTGAACAGTGATTGTGAACAGTACCCCCCTGCCGTGAACAGTGATCGTGAACAGTACCGCGAGATCTTCCAATCCGAACACGTACGTGAATCACCTAGGAGCGTGGTCTCCCTTTTTCTTTGAATTGCAAACCTGAGAATGGATGAACAAAGTTTTCTTTTTCTTTTGTTAGTCACAAAACAATCAAAAGAAGACAAAAATTATTCCGGTCACTTTTGAGTTCTCAATCTAATGATCGAAACTCGCGTGAACCTAATTCGATGTTGTACACACAAGCTTATTGATGAACAAGCAATCAGTGTACTATCAAAGAATAATCTCTTCTCTCTTTTATGTTTAGTAGAATAAAAATTATCCTTTTCTATGAATTGAGAAGAAGAAGAAAAATTAAATCATTCAATCAACTATATTGTGGCCGAATTCTATATGTGGTATTATATAGGTGGCCGAAATTTTTCTTCCTCTTCTATTTAGGATTGCCGAAATCTTCCTCTAAATGGACTAGGGTTGCCGCAAATCACATACCAAAAAGAGTTTGTGTTGCACCCTAATTTCCATCAACCTTTAGACTTCAAAACCTAATCCAACTCATAGATATTTTTATTCTTTTATTGACTAAATAAAAAGACTTCTTATTTGATTAAATAAATAAAATTAATTATTTATTTTCTTATCAAACAAGTCTTTTACTTTTAATATACTACTACCAATAGTATAACTTTAGGAAATATATTTCCTGATCAGAAAAAGATTTGTTTCTTAATTAAACAATTAATTAATAAATTAACTAATTCTTATTTAATTAAAACAATGAAACAAAATAATATATTAGGTTAATATATACACCTTGCCGCCCCACTTATATAAATTGGCCATATATTATTTTCTTATTTCATTTAATCCATTGGACTTTAAATAAAAGCCCACATGTGAACCAGACCCATTCTTACTAAAAGAAACAAGCTCACATGTCTCCTTTTAATATATTAATATAATAGTGCAGCCCATTAATTAAATAATAGACATATTATATTCTTGATATATTAAAAACAATTCTAGATGGACCCTTAAATCGGCCCGGTAGAATATATCAAGTGATCCATGCAAATACGTGTGGATTGAGGATCTTGGCGGGCTATCTAAATTTAAGCTTCAATAGACACAACCTAATCACAATCAACAAATGATTCACTTAGGTCCAATCTATTAATTTTAACTCATTCCACTAAAGAGCTAAAATTGAACTCTTAAATAAAGATAGAATAAGGAGATGTTTCTCATTCATACCCTAGACAATCTTATAGGAGATGGTGAATCCTCGTGAATAATATCAGTAATCGCCAAGAGCTCATAGACCGCCTATAGCTCTCCAAGTTACCATATTTCCTCATATGACCACATTTCAAACTTGGATACTTTGACTTGTCCAGAAGCCATGTTTTCAATAATCATTATTGAAAACTCAACGTTGAGATTTAATATCCAATACCTCAAAACATCCATATGATGATATTATACTCTCATTTAATAAATGGAGCCACGATGTCCATATCTATAAATGAAGTCCTCTATCGATTAACAAATGTATACCACCAAACTATCGAGGATAGACTATGCTATATAATCGTACTCATTGATAGCTCTAATGATAACACTTGCAACCATAAGTCCATCATTTATCTCAGGATTAAGATAGACTCTCCGATTGTCCTCTTTAATGAAAAGACTTATATCTAGTGACGGTTCTAGATAAAGTATTTCATTGTGATCCAGTTCAATGCACCTAGTGCACTAGATTCTTTTACTCGAAAACCTTTCTATGATTTTAGACTCATCATATTCATTTGATCCCACTGAAATGCTAGTAAAAGAATTCTACAACTTTAACAAGATAGAGGTGCCCAACCTTTAACTTAAGTTGTGAACGTTATTCAAGACTAACTAAAGAATTGTGTCTACCTCATACATATCCAGATGTATGAACAATTCTTCATGTCTCATATTCTTTTGACCTTATGATTATTTACCTTGACAATTATAATAATAAATGCTAAAAGTAATTGTAAGAATCAGAATTCACTATATTAATATGAGAAGATTGTCAATTACAATATTACACTCTTGCCATTGAGCATAATCCTAACAATCAACTAATGATGGCTATATGTGGGTGATCTTAATCTTGAGTTTCTTATCGACTCTTTTAGGTTAGATCGTGGTCTTTGATATACCATGGGTGAGGTCAGATGCAGTTCCTGTTCAATATACTCCGTATGTTGGGATTGCGGTTAGGCTTGTGGCTGGGAAGGTATGTACACAATAGTGGAATCTACTCCTTCTTGTGAGAAGTAGATGGTAGTTCCCTTAAGGGTTGATTTGGGGCTTCGACAATATGAGCGCTCTCCTAATTCGGTGAGGAAATAGGATTTATTGTCCATTAGAGAATCAATGGTACTTAAAGGATATATGTAATTAGAGGGGTATAACAGACATTATGACCCAGCTTTAATTATGAACTACTGTGAAGGATCACACCATGTGTAATAGCTATATCGATGGACACCGAGTTGTATCGGTCTGTGTAAAAACGTCTGCAGTTGAGAGAGTGCAGCTTCGAGTTTTTAGTGGAATAACACCGGAGTTAATAATCAAGGAATATTAATTAAAGAGTTTAATTAATGATTCCAAAAATTATTGGAGCTCAAAATACTGTGGGTCCATTAGGTTCCCTAGCTAGCCCGATCGATTTTGGTAACAAGGGTCACGGATAATTAATTGGAAAGTCTAATGTAACACGTATTTATTCGGGAATTAATTGAATAATGAGATTATTTAATTAATGAATAATGGTGATTAAATAAATTAAATAATATGATTATTTAATCATGTTATTAATCACTAAATGGAGGATGTTTGTTTTTTTAATAAATAAGATAATATGATTATTTTATTTTATTAAATTAAATTTTGAATTTTGAATTTAAGTAGTTTGAATTGAAATCATATTAAAGAAAATAAATATTAATCAATATCTTTAAAGATATTTGATATCTTAAAAGATTAGATTGATTTGTTTTTTGATTAAAATTTGATTTTGAATTAAAAAAAAAAACAAGAGAAACACACAGCACAAAATTGGTGTGTGTGAAACAAGAGAGAAAAGTGAAAGCACAAGTGTTGTGCATGAGAAACAAAGAGAGAAAAAGGCAATTGGTGTAGTGCTGCACTATTTGAAAAATAAAATAAAATAATATGTATTTTTTTAAGAACAAGAGTTGTTCTTAGTTATTTTTCTCTTTGGAAGAAATAGTTTCATCATATTCTCTCTACATTCTCCTAAGTTCCTGAGTACGTGAAGCGCCCACACGCAGTTACCAGTTCCGGGATATAGCTAAGAAGATCAATGGTACAGACCAGGAGCATATCGTAAAGTGAAGGAGCCTCCAAACGTTGGTAAGGTTCTATATATTTTTACAATTTCCTGAGTTTACATATTGTATGTATTATTAGTTCCGGAAAAATAATTACGGTCTCAAGTTCACTGGTTCCGAATCATTTATGATATGTATTAAAAAATTTAAAACATATTTCCGCTGCGTTACCAGTGAACGGGGTTCCAACAATTGGTATCAGAGCCAATTTTTTTTTGGAACAGGAAATTGTTTTCGATGCTCTTATATGTATGATTGTGTAGGCACTGTTTAAATTGATTGTATGTTGTTTTTGTTGGGGTTTTTGCCCTAAAGCTTGTAATATGTAAATAGAATTTGAACATAAATAAAAGAAGTAGTATATTCATTCATTTTGTGTCATACTTTATATAACATGTGCACTTAACGTCCAAGATTGCCGGATGTAATTTCGAACTGAGTATATGAGTGTCATATATAGATGGATTCAGTTTGAAACGAGCAATCTAAAGAGTCCGTAGATAGCAAATAAAGCTGGGTACTTTATTTGTGGTTAATCTACAGCTGCGGTCCATTTCGTAGTGTACGGTGATCCTATCTTGGATCATTCATATGTAGATATGAGAATGGAGGCACCTTGTATAATGTGATCATATAGGACTGGGCCATGATCTATATGAATCTCTCACTAAGATCCGTTTAACGATGAGATTCATATATATCAACTAATGATGGCTATATGTGGGTGATCTTAATCCTGAGTGTCTTATCGACTCCTTCAGGTTAGATCGTGGTCTTTGATATACCATGGGTGAGGTCGGAGTTGCATTCCCGATCAATATACTCAGTATGTTGGGATCGTGGTTTGGCTTATGGCTGGGAAGGTTTGTACACAATAGTGGAATCCACTCCTTCTTGTGAGAAGTAGATGGTAGTTCCCTTAAGGGTTGATTCGAGGCTTGAACAATATGAGCACTCTCCTAATTCCGTAAGGAATGTAGGATTTATTGTTCATTAGAGAATCAATGGTACTTAATGGAAAGATATGATTAGAGGGGTATAACGGACATTATGACCCAGCTCTAATTATGAACTACTTGTGGAGGATTATACCATATGTAATAGCTATATCGATGGACACCGAGAGTTATTGGTTTGTGTAAAAACGTCAACAGTTGAGAGAGTGCAGCTTCGGGTTTTTAGTGGAATAACACTGAAGTTAATAATCATGAAATATTAATTAAAGAGTTTAATTAATAATTTCTAAGGATTATTGGAGCTCAAAATACTGTGGGTCCATTAGGTCCCCTTGCTAGCCCGATCGATTTAGGTAACAAGGGTCACGATTAATTAATTGGATTGTCCAATTAATTGTGTTACGAAAGTGACACGTATTTATTCGGGAGTTAATTGAATAATGGGATTATTTAATTAATGAATAATAGTGATTAAATAAATTAAATAATAAGATTATTTAATTATGTTGGTAATCACTAAATGGAGGGTGTTAGTTGATATTTGATTTTGAATAAAATAAGATAATATGATTATTTTATTTTATTAAATTAAATATTTGAATTTGAATTTAAAATGTTTGAATTCAAAAAATAAATATTTAATTAATTTTAAAAGGATATGAGATATCTTTTGAAAAGTTTTAAAAATCAAATAAGATTTTGGTTTGATTTTATTTGATATATATGAGATATATATTTAATTAAAAAGTAATTAGATTACTTAATAGAACCAAATGAGACAAAAACGAACACAGCAAAAAAAAAAACAAATGAAGAGAAGAGAAAGTTAGTCGTGCACAGAAAAACAAAAACAAAAAAAAGAAAAAAAAAATTAGAGTGTGGTGAGACCACAAATGCTACACTTCTAGAGTTTGTTTTTTGTGTGTATTCTTCTCTTCCTCCTCCATACAGGTCCTGAATATCGTGACGCGCCCACACGCTGTTACCAGTTCCGGGAGATAGCGAGGAAGATCACGTGGTTCAAATCAGGAGCAGTTCGTATCAAAGTGAAGCCTCCTACGTAGGTATGAAAATAAAATTCCTTCACTTTATTATTGTATTTGATTATTACTGTACAAATGGGTTAGTTTAATGATTGCATTAAAAAATTTTAAAACCTTCCGCTGCGCAATCTGTAACCCTAGGTTCCAACAGTTTTTGTATGTATATGAAATTTGTTAATTTACAAAAACATGATTGATCGTTAATTATATTGTACTGTGGATTTAGGGTTCATGGGTTGTATTATATTTTTATTATTATTATTTTTTTTTTCTGTTATTGTAATGTAAAAAAAAAATGTAACCTATATTGAAGACCTAGAAAAATCGAGAAGTCGGAAGGGCGAAATCGGAAATACGCGTGACAGGTACTGTTCACTGTTACTGTTCATACGGGGGGGGGGGGGGGGTACTGTTCACGCGGACGTTGTTGGGCACTGTTCACATATTTTTGCACGGTTCTGTTGGCAAGTGTTGCCTAGTGTGTTCCGTGCGGATTTCATATTTCGGATTCATGAGATGAATCGAAGTGACCTGAAGAGACTGGAAGACTCGAAAATTACAAGAAGACCAAGGAATGCCTTAGGGATATTTCTGTAATTTTAGATTCCAATTTTTTAGGTTAAATAATCCACAGTACTCGGTCAATTCATGTATGCTTTATATTATGTGATGATAAAAGCATTGTCATGCATACGTATGTCATTTAGATTAGATTTGCCTACACAAATATATTTGATATGTCATACATGCATCATAGCCTAATTTTTATGTATTTTGTTATTAAAATCAGTAAATACATTATTGGCTATGAAAATGAGATTAGTTTTTTAATTGTTAGAAAACTTGTTAATTCTCATTAATATTAATCTGGTTATAAAAGCGTTTAATAAGTTAGATTAATAGGGCGATTTATTGTAATTAGTATTAATATGATTAATGACCTAATAATAAATAAACCGAATAAAGTGTTAGAGTTTTAATAGTTAAAACTTGGTAAACACTATCATAATAATCCGAGCTTAGTAAATAGTTTACAAAAGCTTAGATTATTCATTAATAGATTAGATTTTTAATAGTTAAAAATCATTAATAATTTATTAGTTAATTAGAATTTATTTCTAATAATGAATTTGTTAATGCGCTAGATAACTTGATGAAAGTTACCCGTTTGATCCAGTAGAGTCTAGGTGCATTAACGGATAATAGAAAACCCTAATTTTTAAATAGCGAGTGGGAGAGGGATATATGACATATATATCCCACTGTCTCCATCATTAGTTCAACACCGTGAGATCCGAGTGAGGCCTCGTGACGGCTTTGCTTTCGTCCTCCCTAAGGAGGGTTTCCACAAAGATCAATACCAAGGTTGACTTCCTAACGGATAGGATTTCTGAGGGTATTTCGGGATTGACCGACCCTAAGGCGGCAATTCTCGAGTTAAGCTCGTGAGATATGAAATGGTGGGTTACACTCACGAAGGTTTTGATTAAGTTTTGTTAATTAAAAACCTGACTGAATAAAATATGGTCGAATGATATGGAATAAGAGTTATTCTAGAATATTATTTGATTGAGAATGTCTCGGTCCAACATGCAAAGACTTGACCGACCCTAAGGCGGCACTTCTTTGTGGTATGTTGGATTGTCGTGGTATAGTAACTGTTTTTTGGGTATTTCTAGTTCGTTAAACATGTTCACGCATCATGTTTAAATTTATGCCAAAGCACTCGCACTTGTTTTAATAAATGACTGAATAAATGTTTTATTTATTTCAGCAATTATGTCTTCTGCATTACTTCAAATTCTCCCAAACGACAAATTAACGGGTGATAACTACACTAAGTGGAAACTTAATATTAATGCAATATTGGTCACCAAAGACCTCAAGTTTGTGCTTACGGAGGAATGTCCTCTGGTGCCTACTGCCAATGCCACACGAACTGTTCGTGAGGCATACCAGCGATGGGTCTCATCTGATGAGAAGGCCCCAACATATCTGTTAGCTTCTATGATAGACCTGCTTGTCACAAAGCACAGAGCAATGACTACAGCATTCGAAATTATGGAGTCATTGCAAGCTATGTTCGGGCAGCCCTTCGAGCAAAAAGTGACACGAAGCTGTTCGTTTCGCTATGCTCGCTTGCATGAAGGAAGGTACATCAGTTCAGGAACATGTCATGAGCATGATGTCCTACTTCAACACGGCAGAAGTCAATGGCGGGGCCATTGACGAACCCAGTCAAGTGAGCATCATACTGACGACTCTTCCGAAGAGTTTTGATCAGTTTAAGAGCAACTACTGGATGAACAAGGTAAGGTATAGTCTCACACAGTTGCTCAATGAGCTTGCTACTTTTGAGTCCTTGACTAAGGACAGCAAAAGTAAGACCGGTGAGGCAAATGTTACCGAACCATCTTCCTCCAGTAATAAGAAGAGGAAGAGGTCTGCTGGAAAGGCGAAGGGTAAGCCCAAACCCAAGAAGGCTCAAAGCAAAAAGAAGGGCACCTCCACCAACCAAGACAAAGAAAAATGTTTCCATTGTAACAAGGTCGGGCACCGGAAGAGGAACTGTCCTCAGTACCTAGAGGAGGTAGCCAAGAAGAAGAAGAAAGGTAAATATGATTTACTTGTTCTTGAATCTTGTTTAGTGGAAGATGATTCTTCACCTTGGATTGTTGATTCGGGGGCCACTAACCATGTTTGTTCTTCTTTGCAGTGGACTGATTATTAGACACAGCTAGAGGAGGGAGCCTTCTCCATGCGTGTGGGGTCGGGGGATGTCGTGTCGGCCAAAGCAGTGGGAGCAATAAGATTACAATTTTGTAATAATAATAGTTTTTTATTATTGAACAATGTTTTTTATATTCCTGGATTTACACGGAATTTGATTTCAGTTTCTAAGTTGTTAGAACAATTATATTCTGTTTCTTTTAATAATAAGTTTGTTATTATTGGAAAGATTGGTCTGAATATTTGTTCAGGAATTAATGAAAACCATTTGTATGTGTTAAGACCGTTAATACATACTACACTGCTTAACACCAAAATGTTTAAGGTTGAAAAACCTAAAACTAAATGACATAAGATTTCTCCAGTTAATGACATGTATCTCTGGCATCTAAGGCTTGGTCATAGCAACCTTGACCGGATAGACAGACTAGTAAAAAGCGGACCTTTAAGTGAGTTAAAGGCTGGCACCTTACCTGTCTGCGAATCCTGTTTAGAAGGTAAGATGACTAAGAGATCTATTGCTGGAAAAGGGCTTAGAGCTATAGAGCCACTAGAACTCATACATACAGACATTTGCGGGTCGATGAATGTTAGAGCTAGGGGCGGCTATGAGTATTATGTCACCTTTATAGAAGACTACTCAAGATACATATATGTCTACCTGATGCAACAAAAGTCGGAAACATTTGAAAAGTTCAAGGAATTCCGAGCTGAAGTTGAGAATCAATTAGGTAGGACTATCGAGTCACTACGATCAGATTGTGGAGGTGAGTACCTTGACCAAGAGTTTGAAGACTTCATGGTCAAGCATGGGATAGTTTCCCAACTCACAGCTCCTGGTACACCTCAGTAAAATGGTGTAGCGGAGAGGAGAAATAGAACCCTGATGGAAATGGTAAGATCTATGATTAGTTTCTCATCATTACCAAATTCCTTCTGGGGATATGCGTTACAAACAGTGGCATACATTTTGAATGTAGTGCCATCCAAATCTGTTCCTAAGACTCCCCTAGAGTTGTGGAATGGTCGTAGAGCTAGTTTGCGACATTTCCGCGTATGGGGGTGTCCAGCACACATGCTGAAAAACAGAAGTGGAAAGCTAGACTCCAAGTCTGTGGTCTGCCTATTTGTAGGATACTCCAAGGAGACAAGAGGTGGACACTTCTATAGTCCCGAAGATAACAAAGTATTTGTATCGACAAATGCAACGTTTCTTGAGGAAAATTATGTTAGTGACCATAAACCTCGTTCTAAGATTGTATTGAATGAGTTGGAGCCTGGTGAGACCAGTGCTTCATCAACAAGAGTTGTTGATCCACAAACATCTGAGAGTCAGATGGTTCCTGATAAGGATACATTATCACCTAGACGTAGTGGGAGGGTTGTAAGACAACCTGAACGCTATTTAGGTATAGGTGAGGGATAAAGTGTTGTCTCTGCTGATAGTGTGGATGATCCATTGACATTTAAGAATGCAATAGAAGATCCTGATAAAGAGGAATGGCTTAAAGCCATGAATCTCGAGATGGAGTCCATGTACTCTAACTCAGTCTGGGATCTTGTAGACTTACCGAATGGGGTAAAACCCATAGGATGTAAGTGGATCTACAAGAGAAAGAGAGGGGTAGACGGGAAGGTGGAGACCTTTAAAGCAAGGCTAGTGGCTAAGGGTTATACCTAGAAAGAGGGGGTTGATTATCAAGAGACCTTCTCGCCAGTAGCCATGTTTAAGTCTATTAGGATTCTCTTATCCATTGCTGCCTATTTCGATTATGAAATTTGGCAAATGGACGTCAAGACTGCATTCTTGAATGGCAATCTTGACTAGAGCATCTATATGATGCAACCAGAGGGATTCGTGTCTCCAATTTAAGAGCAAAAGGCTTGCAAGTTGCAAAGGTCCATATATGGACTTAAGCAAGCATCTAGATCTTGGAACATCAGGTTTGATGATGTGATCAAAACCTATGGCTTTGAGCAGAACGTCGATGAGCCTTGTGTTTACAAGCGCGTCATTGACAAAAAGGTAGTTTTCTTAGTCCTATACGTGGATGACATCCTACTTATTGGGAATGATGTGGGAGTGTTATCTGATGTAAAGGGCTGGCTGGCTAGCCAATTCAAAATGAAAGATTTGGGAGAGGCGAGTTATGTTCTAGGAATCTAACTTATAAGGGATCGTAAGAACAAACTCATAGCACTGTCTCAGACATCGTATATCGACAAGATTCTTGTGCGTTTTTTGATGCAGAACTCTAAGAAAGGTAATTTACATTCTAGGCATGGAGTTCACTTGTCTAAGGAATAGTGTCCTAAGACACCTCAAGAAGTTAAGGATATAAGACGTGTACCCTATGTGTCAGCAGTAGGTAGTCTCATGTATACTCCACCATGGAAGCCGAATATGTAGCCGCTTGTGAAGCTGCTAAAGAGGCTGTTTGGCTCCTTAAATTCTTGAGTGATCTGGAAGTTGTTCCATATCTGGATAAGCCCATCACACTTTACTGTGATAATAGTGGTGCTGTGGCTAATTCCAAAGAACCAAGAAGCCACAAGAGAGGGAAACATATAGAGAGAAAGTATCATTCTATTAGAGAGATAGTGCAGAGAGGAGATGTGATCGTCACCTGAAAATACACAAAGTGTGTCTAATACAACCTAGAGGGGGGGGGGGGTGAATAGGTTTTAGTTGATTTATTACCAACTTTTCGACTTAATCAATTTTAATAATCCTACTCCATATTAGCAATCAATCAATCCAATATAAATAAGCGGAAAACAATAAAAACACAAGGATTGATTTACGTGAGAAACCCTCCAACTGGGCAAAACTCACGGGCTATCCTTCTAGCCACTTACGGTCCTCAAATCCACTATTTGAACGAAAGTTTACAACCTAGGTTGACCTCAAGTCACACCTACTTGGTCACTAACCCTTTCACTCTACCCAACGGGCCTTTAATAGTGATTCTTGACCACAAGCTTGTGCACTAACTCACTTAGTCACAAAGCTTAACAATCAATGAAGAGGTTAAACAACCTATGTGAATATGTAAAAGATATTCAAACATGCAATTAATGCTAGGCAACAATAAATGCTTATCTAAGGATTTAAAGATAACAATAAGTGCAAATCCTAGATATCAATATCTAAATGCAAATGCATGAAGATTTAGCTAGAAGGGTAAAATCGTCCTAAATGCTAGCTATTAATGAACAAGGTTCTCAACCAACACACAACTACTCAATCATGTTATAAATGCCAATAAACATAAAGATATGCAATAAAATCACATAAAAGAGCTAACCCTAGGCAAACAAGAACATAAATAAATACAAAGAGATTTAGGGCATGTTCAAGTTACCTAGTCAATGAAAGCAAGAAGAATCCATGATGAGATAAAGCTTGAAGAGGTTAGATGCACATGGATTTGTGTTTGGTTGAGTAAAGATGAGTTCTTGAGATTTTCTCTCTCTAAGGGAAGCTTGGCCTATCAAAAATGGCTTCTTTAACTCATAAAAACGAGCAAGGAAGAAGATAGAGCATATATATGGGAGCCCTAGTTGAAACAGCGTCGTTTTGAACTTAGGGCACAAAATCCTGTCAATACCGCTAGATGGACCGCGTCGCAGGCAAGTGTCCAGACCGCGGTACACACAGCAGTGCACCATCTGGACAACAACGCGGTGCAGGGCGCTGTGCATGCAGGTGCACAGGCCGCGGTATGGGCAACAGAGGCTTACTGGACAACACCGCGACTTGGGTCGCTTTGCGTGCAAGTGTACAGGAAGCGGTACATGAAGCATGACTCTGTTGAGGTATACCGCTCTGTATGCCGCGGTGCAAGCAAGTCTTGCCAAGCGGTCTAGGCCGCGCTAAGAGAAGAAAATCTCTTTTCTGGGCAAACTCAACACACTAAGTGATGTGCAAAATGTGCAAGTGTGGAGTGTGAAAAGAGGCATACAATACATCATTCAATTACATGAAGATAGAAACATAATGCATGCAAGTGAGTGTGTGCAACTAGATCTCTTCAAAGAAAGTTAAACTAGTGAGATACCTTTGAAGTGCTCTTTGAGAGAGATGATGTCCTTGAAGCTTGATCACACTCAAGAGGCCTAAATTACCCTTACAAAGAATAATCCCCAATGTGGTTTGTCAACGAAATAAGCCAATCAAAATATGAGGAACTTACAATCTCCCCCTTTGGCTATTTCGTGACAAAACCACCACTCACAAATCATCCTCACAAAAAAAATAAAAACTAACGGTCAATAAAAGATATTCTACATTACAAAAAGATACCTAGACACTAGGTCTTCAAAACTTCAAGCTCTTGTAGAATAGCCACATTCCCTACAAAACAATGAGACTACACTTTCCAAGACAAGTGCATGTGAGGTGATCAAGAGAGATAAATAAATAAGAGCAATTTGCATAATAAAAGAAAACTTCAACATGCAACATGCAAATGCTCCCCCTATATAGGTTACTCCCCCTCAACGGAACAATCTCTCTAAATATGCAATCCCCTTAAATAAAACCACATTACTCCCCCTTTTTGTCATGAGATAGGCAAAGGAGTATTCCCGAACCGGGTCACTTTAGCAAGGAGAGCTATTTGCAGGATAAGTGCATAATCATATACAACAACGTTATGCAACTCAATTAATTGAGAGAGAATCATTGAGGGTTTTATTGTTTAGACGAAGATGTGTGACTTAATTGCTTTGGATGTAAGACATGTAACATCATGGTTCAAGCAAATGGTATTTGGCAAAGCAAACATCAAAAGGGTTTCCAAAAGAATTCAGACCAATTTATACCCTTTTGTTATAAGCAATCAAGATATAGTTTTTCAAAATGAATTTCAATTTAAAGAGCAACTATATCAAACCTTATGACCAAAACAAGACATGAGTGACTTTTGCACCCTTTTTGATTTTTCCGGGTGGGATACCCGTATGATAGTAGTCTTGTTCAACTAATAAAGAGAGAGAGAAGACTAAATTTGGATGAGATATCCTTGTTTATTGCATGGATACTAGATCTTTATTTGGTTTAGTCTTCTCATTTGCGTTAACACATATTTTGCACTAGAGCAAACAAAAAACATTTCATGCATATTATTTTAAGCATGTCATTAAAGGTTCTCATGTCATGGAGTTAAATTATGGGTCATTCAAGTGTACTTTCCCAATCAAAATCTCCTAGTCCAAAAATGCATTTTTGAACATAGAGGTGACTTGGATTACAAATCAAGCAAGGCACACTTATTAAATAAAAAGCCATATAAGAATATATATAAGCACAACCAAGAATACTCAAGCAATAAATAAAGAAGCATAAAGTTGATCAAGTTTTTGCTTATTCCAACATGCAAGGTTGCTCTCTTTGCTTGAGTTCCCCATTAGGGTCAATCACCAAAACACATCAAGGCATATGACAAATCCCAATAGACCTACTAAGTGACTTGAACCTAGTTGAGTCTAAGGGCTTTGTAAATAAATCCGCTAGTTGATCATTAGTGCCCACATGCTCAAGTGCAATGCATTTGTTTTCAACTAGTTCCCTAATGAAATGATGCCTAATGTCTATATGTTTTGTCCTAGAGTGCTGAACAGGATTCTTTGAGATGTTAATTGCACTCATGTTATCACAATAAAGGGTAAGAATACCTTGATCAAAGCCGTAATCCACAAGCATTTGTTTCATCCAAAGGAGTTATGTGCAAGCACTCCCGGCGGCTATGTATTCCGCTTCAGCTGTGGATAGAGAGATGGAATTTTGCTTCTTGCAAAACCATGAGACCAAGTTGTTGCCTAGGAAGAAGCAACCGCCTGATGTACTCTTCCTATCATCACAATTTCCTGCCCAATCTGCATCACTAAAGCCAACTAAGCTAGCATTAGTGTCAAAAGAGTACCATATCCCATAGTTGGATGTCCCATTCACATACCGAATGATTCTCTTCACGGAGGAGAGATGGGATTCCTTGGGATCCGCTTGGTACCTAGCATACACACCCACACTAAAGGCTATATCGGGTCTACTTACGGTCAAGTAAAGCAAGCTACCAATCATACCACGATAAAGACTTTGTTCCACACTCTTGCCACTAGCATCCTTGCTTAGTTTCAAGGTGGTACCCATGGGTGTGTCACAATGTTTGGCATTCTCAAGGCCAAACTTTTTCACTAGGTTCTTAGCATACTTAGCTTGGGATATGAAAATCCCATCATGAAATTGCTTGATTTGCAAACCTAGGAAGTAATTGAGCTCCCCAACAAGACTCATCTCAAACTCATGAGACATGACATCAACAAATTTTTGGACTTTGGATTTGTTGGTGGAGCCAAAAACAATATCATCAACATAAATTTGAGCTATGAAAAGCTCATCCTTGTTCCTCTTGATGAATAAAGTTTTGTCAACACTACCCCTAGTGTAGTCATTGTCAACAAAAAATTGAGTGAGGCGCTCATACCAAGCCCTAGGTGCTTGTTTCAACCCATATAGAGCCTTCTTGAGGCTATAGACATGATTGGGGTGGTGTGGATCCACAAACCCCTTGGGTTGCTCAACAAACACTTCCTCATGCAAGAAACCATTTAGGAAGGCACTCTTAACATCCATTTGATGCAATTTGAACTTGTGCACACATGATATGGACAAAAGAAGCCTTATGGACTCAAGACGGGCAACCGGAGCAAAAGTCTCCTCAAAGTCAATACCCTCAATTTGAGAGTATCCTTGTGCTACAAGTCTAGCCTTGTTGCGCACAATGTTGCCATTCTCATCTGACTTATTCCTATATACCCATTTGGTTCCTATGACATTAGTATCCTTGGGTCTAGGAACAAGAGTCCAAACCTCATTTCTTTCAAATTGGTTTAGCTCTTCTTGCATGGCAAGAACCCAAAACTCATCATTCAAGGCTTCATCAACCTTTTTGGGTTCAATTTGAGAGGTGTAACAAGTATAGCTAATTTGATTAGCTATTTGACGTCTAGTCCTAACACCCTCATTCACATCTCCAAGAATGTCATTCTTATTGTGGAGATGTCTAACCCATGGAGCGGGTTCTCTAGAGTCCAAAGATGGATCTTTATCAAGAGGTTGGATGACCTCTTCATCAAGGCTTGACTTCACATCAATTGAAGTCTCACCATTCTTCTCCAAGAAAGGATCATCAAGCACACTGACCTCCTCATCATGGTCTCTAGTCTTAGGCCTACAATCATCTATGACGACATTAGATGATTCCATGACACTCCGATTTTTTAAATTGAAAACTCTGTAGGCCTTACTATTAAGGGCATAGCCAATAAAAATCCCCTCATCACTCTTGGCATCAAACTTGCCAAGTTGATCTCGGTCATTTAGAATGTAGCATTTGCTCCCAAATGAGTGGAAGTAGCTAATATTTGGCTTCCTACCCTTCCATAATTCATAGGAGGTTTGCCTAGTACCGGGCCTTAGGAAGAATCTATTTCCTATGTAGCAAGCCGTATTGACGGCCTTGGCCCAAAGGTTCCTAGGGACATTGTTGCTAAGCAACATCACACGACCCATCTCTTGAAGGACCCTATTCTTCCTCTCAACAACCCCATTTTGTTGAGGAGTTCTAGGAGCTGAAAACTCATGGGAAATGCCTAAGCTATTGCAATAGCTTTCAAAACAAGCATTTTCAAATTCCCTCCCATGATCACTCCTAATTCTTTTAATGCTTTTAATGTGTGAGTTCTTTTCATTTTGAATTTTAGTGCAAAGCATTTTAAATTTTTCAAAAGTTTCAGATTTTTCTCTAAGAAAATATGTCCACGTGAATCTAGAGAAATCATCAACACAAACAAAAATGTATCTCTTGCCGCCGAGACTCTCGGTTTGCATGGGACCCATAAGGTCCATATGTAGAAGCTCTAATGGCTCTTTGGTGGCGAGATACTTGCCTTTCTTGTGCATACTTTTGGTTTGTTTCCCTTATTGACAAGGTCCACAAACGTTATCGACTTTCTTCCCAAGCTTAGGGAGGCCACGCACAACCTTGAACTTATCTAAGATCCTCAAATCTCGAAAGTTCATGTGGCCAAGTCTTTGATGCCATAACTCAATTTCCTCACATTTGGACATATTGCAAGAGATAGCACTAGCTTCAAGACAATAGCAGTTGTCACTAGATCTCTTTCCTTTTAGCAAGGTTTGTCCATTTGGCATTAAAATAGAGCAATCATTTTTGTTAAACAATACAGAGAGTCCATCATCATTAAGATGAGAAATGCTTATAAGATTGGCTTGCAAGCCATCAACAAGTAAAGCATTGGACAAGGAGGGTAAATCGGGAATGGAAATGGTTCCTTTCCCTATGACTTTCTTTCTAGATCCATCACCAAAGGTGACAAATCCTCCATCCTCCAAGACAAGGGATTTAAAGAAGCTCTTGTTCCCCGTCATATGCCTAGAACACCCACTATCCAAATACCAAGTGTTAGAGGCATTTGCCTTCAAGGCAATTTGAGCCACATAGCAAGAATAGTTATCCCTTCTAATCCACCTAGGTGTAATGTTCTCATTCCTAGTGGTATTAGTCACATTGGCTCTAGATTTCCTAGGAACATGCATTTTAGCTCTAGCTCTATTTCTTTCAATCATGCTCTTGATTCTACACATTTCAATGTATTTGAAGCAATTTGGTCTAATGTGACCATCAACACCACAAAAGTGACAAGTGGGAATAAAATAAGAAGACATACCATGCCCTTGTGAGTACAAAGGGGCTTTCCCATGCATTTGAGCTTGTCTTTGGTGTTGGATTGGTTCTCTTCTTCTTTGTTGTTGAGTTGGAATGAATTGCTTCCTTGGTTGACCTTGCATGAATTGCTTTCTGGCTTGATGGTATTTCGGTTGAGGGAAACTTGCTTGATGCACCCTTGTTGATTGAGCTTGAGCTTGTTTCCCTTGTGCAACCTTGACTTGAGGATCTTTAGAGCACTCTCCTAGTTCGATCTTCTTTCTAGGATATTGTGGGGGTGGAGGCTCTTTGTTATCCAAACTCTT
Source organism: Dipteronia sinensis (assembly GCA_033220585.1). Taxonomy (NCBI): domain Eukaryota; kingdom Viridiplantae; phylum Streptophyta; class Magnoliopsida; order Sapindales; family Sapindaceae; genus Dipteronia; species Dipteronia sinensis. The sequence goes on along the minus strand of CM065636.1, from coordinate 68,022,671 downwards.
GACAAACACAATCTTGCTTGAGGATGAGGTCTCCTTGTCATCTTCATAGCCAAGACCTTTCTTATCACTTGGCCTCTTGGCGACTCCCAACATGTGGTCAAGTTTATTCGTGCTTGAAGTCATCTTAGCAATGATCTCTCTAGCTTCTTCAAGCTCCTTTTCCATCAATTCCTCATTCCTTTTGGCTATCTTCACTTCTTTATTTAAGTGGGTAGCTTCGGCGGATAGCTTGAGATTCTCTCCTTTTAGCCTTTGAATCTCTTTCTTCATCTTCAATCTTGAGCTTTGAAAATGCTCAATGAAGCCTTCAAGATCCATTCCTCATACATCCATATTTGTTGAATGGGATGAAGAGTCACCATCGCTAGAGTCATCTTCACTTTGTTTCTCTACCTCTTCATCATCTAATGCTTCCTTACTCTTGAGAGAAGATGCGAAGGCAATAAAGTTTACCACATGATCCTCATCATCTGAGGATTCTCCTTCTTCTTCCAAGTCATCACCATCGCTCCACGTGGCGGTCATTGCCTTTCCTTTCTTCTTATTTTTCAAATTTCCACAATCCGTGGAGATGTGTCCGAAACCTCCACATTCAAAGCATTGGATCCCTTTTCTTGTGGGCTTGTCTTCACTTGACTCAAACTTCTTGAAAGGAGTCTTCTTCTTTATTTCTTTTCCTTTGGATCCAAACCCCCTCTTCTCAAAATTGGTGAACTTCTTGAATCTTTTCACCATGAGGGCCATTTCTTCATCTGAGTCTTCTTCCTCCTTCTCAACCTTAGAAGTCTTCAGAGCAATACTCTTTTGCTTCTTTTGAGGTGTAGGTGTGGGAGTCCATCTAGACTCATATGCTAGAAGCCTTCCAATAACTTCACTTGGCTTCATATTCCTGTAGTCACTATTCTCCTCAAGAGCCGTCACTTTTGACTCAAATCTTGCTGGAAGCGACCTCATAATTTTTTGCTTGATCCTCCTATCCGAATAGGGATCACCAAGTTGATGGCTCTGATTGACTATGTCCATCAACTTCACTTGAAAGTCGTTGAAGCACTCATCCTCCTCCATCCTAATTTGCTCGAATTGTGTTTGGAGGACTTGAAGCTTAGAGTCCTTGACCACCTCAGTTCCTTCATGGGCCATCTCTAGAATCTCCCATGCCTCTTTTGCAATTCTTGTTGTTTGGATCAATTTGTACCGATTGTCATCCATTGCACAAAGAATAGCATGCATAGCCTTGTTGTTCCACTTGGATGCTTCAAACTCTTGAGTTGACCATTCCGACTTTGGCTTGGGAACTACACTTTCATCTTCAAGAGTCTTTTCCGGAAGAGTGTAGCCATCTTCAATTGCCATCCATGCTCGGTCATTTATTTGGCAAATGTAAGGCTCCATCTTGCCTTTCCAAGAGGCATAGTTTATTCCGATGAGCAAAGGGGGTCTTGTGCTAGAGGCTCCCTCATTACCACTTCGGTTCCCACTCATAGTGTTTGGGTATGAATGAGATGAATGTTTATGATGCACCAAACACAAACAAAATGCAAGACACACAACGAGCAAGGATCACCTAAGTGTATCTAGGAACCCGCTCTGATACCAATTGAAAATACACAAAGTGTGTCTAATACAACCTAGAGGGGGGGGTGAATAGGTTTTAGTTGATTTATTACCAACTTTTCGACTTAATCAATTTTAATAATCCTACTCCATATTAGCAATCAATCAATCCAATATAAATAAGCGGAAAACAATAAAAACACAAGGATTGATTTACGTGAGAAACCCTCCAACTGGGCAAAACTCACGGGATATCCTTCTAGCCACTTACGGTCCTCAAATCCACTATTTGAACGAAAGTTTACAACCTAGGTTGACCTCAAGTCACACCTACTTGGTCACTAACCCTTTCACTCTACCCAACGGGCCTTTAATAGTGATTCTTGACCACAAGCTTGTGCACTAACTCACTTAGTCACAAAGCTTAACAATCAATGAAGAGGTTAAACAACCTATGTGAATATGTAAAAGATATTCAAACATGCAATTAATGCTAGGCAACAATAAATGCTTATCTAAGGATTTAAAGATAACAATAAGTGCAAATCCTAGATATCAATATCTAAATGCAAATGCATGAAGATTTAGCTAGAAGGGTAAAATCGTCCTAAATGCTAGCTATTAATGAACAAGGTTCTCAACCAACACACAACTACTCAATCATGTTATAAATGCCAATAAACATAAAGATATGCAATAAAATCACATAAAAGAGCTAACCCTAGGCAAACAAGAACATAAATAAATACAAAGAGATTTAGGGCATGTTCAAGTTACCTAGTCAATGAAAGCAAGAGGAATCCATGATGAGATAAAGCTTGAAGAGGTTAGATGCACATGGATTTGTGTTTGGTTGAGTAAAGATGAGTTCTTAAGAGTTTCTCTCTCTAAGGGAAGCTTGGCCTATCAAAAATGGCTTCTTGAACTCATAAAAACGAGCAAGGAAGAAGATAGAGCATATATATGGGAGCCCTAGTTGAAACAGCGTCGTTTTGAACTTAGGGCACAAAATCCCGTCAATACCGCTAGATGGACCGCATCGCAGGCAAGTGTCCAGACCGCGGTACACACAGCAGTGCACCATCTGGACAACAACGCGGTGCAGGGCGCTGTGCATGCAGGTGCACAGGCCGCGGTATGGGCAACAGAGGCTTACTGGACAACACCGCGACTTGGGTCGCTTTGCGTGCAAGTGTACAGGAAGCGGTACATGAAGCATGACTCTGCTGAGGTATACCGCTCTGTATGCCGCTGTGCAAGCAAGTCTTGCCAAGCGGTCTAGGCCGCGCTAAGAGAAGAAAATCTCTTTTCTGGGCAAACTCAACACACTAAGTGATGTGCAAAATGTGCAAGTGTGGAGTGTGAAAAGAGGCATACAATACATCATTCAATTACATGAAGATAGAAACATAATGCATGCAAGTGAGTGTGTGCAACTAGATCTCTTCAAAGAAAGTTAAACTAGTGAGATACCTTTGAAGTGCTTTTTGAGAGAGATGATGTCCTTGAAGCTTGATCACACTCAAGAGGCCTAAATTACCCTTACAAAGAATAATCCCCAATGTGGTTTGTCAACGAAATAAGCCAATCAAAATATGAGGAACTTACATCACCAAGATAGCATCACAAGACAATCATGCTGATCCATTTACGAAGACCTTACGGGCTAAAGTGTTTTCGGGTCACGTAGATAGTCTAGGGTTACGAGACATGCCTCACATGCTTTAGTGCAAGTGGGAGATTGTTGGGGTTTATGTCGGAAAGATGTAATTTGTAAATGGATTTATGAAATAAATAAAAAGAAAAGTTCAATTCATTCCTGTTGTAATGTTTATTTTATAACTTGTGCATATATTAACATCCTAGATTGCCGGATGCAATCTCGAACTGTGTATATGAGTGTCTTATACAGATGGATACAATAAGAGACGTGCAATCTAAAGAGTCTATAGATAACAAATAAAGCTGGGTACTTTATTTGTGGTTAATCTATAGCTACGGTCCATTCCATAATATATGGTGATTCTATCATGAATCATTCATATGAGATATGGGAATGGAGGCACCTTGTATGATGTGATCATATAGGACTAGGCCATGATCTATATGAATCTCTCACCAAGATCCGTTTACTGATGAGATTCAGATATATCAACTAATGATGGCTATATGTGAGTGATCTTAATCCTGAGTGTCTTATCAACTCCTTCAGGTTAGATCGTGGTCTTTGATATACCATAGGTGAGGTCAGATGCAGTTCCTGATCAATTTACTCTGTATGTTGGGATTGCGGGTTGGCTTGTGGCTGGGAAGGTATTTACACAATAGTGGAATCCACTCCTTCTTGTGAGAAGTAGATGGTAGTTCCCTTAAGGGTTAATCCGGGGCTTGGACAATATAAGTGCTCTCCTAATTCCGTGAGGAAATAGGATTTATTGTCCATTAGAGAATCAACGGTACTTAAAGGATATATGTAATTAGAGGGGTATAATGGACATTATGACCCAACTTTAATTATGAACTATTGTGGAGGATCACACCATGTGTAATAGCTATATCGATGGACACCGAGTTGTATCGGCATGTGTAAAAACATCTGCAGTTGAGAGTGTGCAGCTTCGGGTTTTTAGTGGAATAACACCGGAGTTAATAATCAAGGAATATTAATTAAAGAGTTTAATTAATGATTCCAAAAATTATTGGAGCTCAAAATACTGTGGGTCCATTAGGTCCCCTAGCTAGCCCGATCGATTTAGGTAACAAGGGTCACGGATAATTAATTGGAAAGTCTAATTAATTGTGTTACGAAAGTGACACGTATTTATTCAGGAATTAATTGAATAATGAGATTATTTAATTAATGAATAATGGTGATTAAATAAATTAAATAATAAGATTATTTAATCATGTTATTAATCACTAAATGGAGGATGTTTGTTGATATTTGTTTTTTGAATAAATAAGATAATATAATTATTTTATTTTATTAAATTAAATTTTTAATTTTGAATTTAGGTAGTTTGAATTCAAATCATACTAAATAAAATAAATATTAATCAATATCTTTAAAGATATTTGATATCTTAAAAAATTAGATTGATTTGTTTTTTGATTAAAATTTGATTTTGAATTTTTTTTTTAAAACAAGAGAAACACACATCACAAAATTGGTGTGTGTGAAACAAGAGAGAAATGTGAAAGCACAAGTGTTGTGCGTGAGTAACAAAGAGAGAAAAAGGCAATTGGTGTAGTGTTGCACTATTTGAAAAATAAAATAAAATAATATGTATTTTTTTAAGAACAAGAGTTGTTCTTAGTTATTTTTCTCTTTGGAAGAAATAGTTTCTTCATATTCTCTGTACATCCTCCTAAGTTCTTGAGTACGTGACGCGCCCACACGCAGTTACCAGTTCCGGGATATAGCTAGGAAAATCAGTGGTACAGACCAGGAGCATATCGTAAAGTGAATGAGCCTCCAAACGTTGGTAAGGTTCTATATATTTTTATATTGATTACAGTTTCCTGAGTTTACATATTGTATGTATTATTAGTTCCGGAAAAATAATTACGGTCTCAAGTTCACTAGTTCCAGATCATTTATGATCTGTATTAAAAAATTTAAAACATATTTCCGCTGCGTTACCAGTGAACGGGGTTCCAACACTTCAACGCCCTAGTGAGCCACCTATGTCCCTATCCACTCGGGTAGAGCCCAGAGGCTTCGTGCATTACTGAGGCCTTCTATATGCCTAAGTAAGCCTCTGGAGTAGCAGCACTATTGCATGATCAATGGTTCCTCACTTATTGTATAGGGCTCCTCACAGCGCCATGTGAGCTACCTAGATCACAGCTGCAAGATTGTCAGTTTCTGATCTTTTATACCAGGCTACTCAACGCCCCAGCGAGATGCTGAGGTCCAAGTTTGTTCGAGCAGAGTCTCGAGTCCCATTACAATTTGTGAAGACTCCTATTCACTCCAAGCAGGCTCCTAAACTGGTTACATCACTTAGGGACTAGAAGCTCAACATTCTCCCTAGTCCTCCTATGGGAGGGGTAGTGACCTCAACATGAGAAAAGTTCTCCTAGTAACTAGTCCACAATAAGAAGCACCATTGCAGTAGGTCGCTCTACTTTCCTATATCGGGAACGCAGATTATCCCAAAAGGTCTCACCAATGAAACCTGTGGGGTGAGCATTGACCAGTATCGCCTTGAGTATTATCGCCTTGGTAGTTCTCATATGATCGCTTTTCGCCTATGATCAAGACCAGGATAGCCATATGGCACTCTTGATGCTTTAGCTGGGTACCACCCCCCGCCAAGAAAAACCTGGTGCTAAATTGGCCTTAGTTTCCTACCAGGACCATCACTTGAAGACCAGGAGAGCTACAGAGCGCTCCAGATGCCCTGGACTAGATTAATCCCTCTAGGAGGATTGCCATAAATCCATGAGAGCTACACAGCACTCCTGATGCTCTGGATCGGATTAATCCCTCCAGGAGGATCGCCATAAAACCAAAAGAGCTACACAGCACCATTTCCTACATTTACGCACAAAACAACCCATAAGAGATACAAAAACGCACGAAAATAGAACACAAGATAAGGATATGATGGCCTAAATATACTACATATTTGGCCCGATCAGGTATCTTCAAGGTCAGCCAAGCCCGGCGGAGCCCTCCCATTCAGCACAGATCGTTTTCACTGAAGCAGATGTCTTCAATACCATGCAGCCTCATGATGATCCCATGGTAATCACGATACAGATTGCTAACTGCATGGTCCATCGCGTGCTCGTAGATACAGGCAGCAGTGTAGATATCCTATCCAAAGATACCTTGGAAAAACAAAACCTGAAGCAATGGTGTTACAATAGTTGTACAACTCCGTATTATGGATGTACCGGGGATTCGATCATCCCGGTGAGATCGAAGATCCTTCCAGTGATCGTCGTAACCACACCTCTCTAACAAAATGTTATGAAGGACTTTGTTGTGGTTGACACCCCATCGGCCTACAACGCCATCTTAGGAAGACCATTCCTCTCTTTTTTGAAAGGAGTCTTGTCTATATACCACAATTTCCTGAAGCTCCCAGTAGGAACCAAGGTGGGAGAGGTACGTAGAGATCAACAAGCAGCTAGGAAGTGCTATGCAGTGTCCGCCAATCTTACAGCTTTAGCAAAACAGTTCGTACAGATTGCAACAATCCATGACATGGAGGCGTCCAAGATAATCCAGGAAGATATAGAGGCATCCCGGATAATCCAGAATGATATGGAGCCCGGGGAGCATCCGGAGAGCGAACCCATTATGCCTTATGAGGAAGAACAGAGCAAAGAATGTGCCAGTGGGCAGCCCGTAAATAGACTAGAAGGGATACCCATCAGAAGTGACGATCCCTCCAAGGTCGTCAAGGTCGGAGCTACCCTCAAACCAGAAGTGAAAGAAGGCTTGATTGGGATTCTTAGAGAATTTAGCGACATCTTCGCTTGGAGCCACGATGAAATGCCCGGGATCTTGGTATCATTGGCCGCCAATCGATTAGTGAGAGATCTAACAGTCAAGCCCGTCAAACAGTAGAGGCGGCACTTTAACACTGAGAGGAACGCTGCGGTGCAGGAAGAAGTAGACAAATTGATCAAGGCAGGGTTTATCAGAAAAGTGCGCTACCCCAAATGGATCGCCAACTTGGTCATGGTTATGAATGCGAATAGGAAATGGCGTATGTGTGTCGATTACACAGACCTCAACCGGGCATGTCCAAAAGATAGCTTTCCTTTACCAAAGATCGATCAGCTAGTCGACTCCACGTCCGGAAATAAACTTCTTAGTTTCATGGACGCGTTCTCGGGGTATAACCAGATTAAGATGCACCCAGCTGACCAAGATAATACCAGCTTCATTAATGGGTAGGGTTTGTATTGCTACAAGGTAATGCCGTTTGGCTTGAAGAATACAGAGGCTATATACTAGTGGCTGGTTAACAAGCTGTTCAAGCCCGAGATCGAAAAGACGATGGAGGTCTACATCGACGACATGATCACAAAATCACCAATTGAAGAAGGACATCGAGAAGACCTTTACAATACCTTTCTAATCCTAAGAGAAAACCAGATGCTGTTGAACCCCTCCAAGTGCGCTTTCGGAGTAACAACGAGGAAGTTTCTAGGTTTCATGATTCATGAAAGAGGCATAGAGGCCAACCTAGAAAAAATCAAAGATATCTTGGACTTGGAATCCCCCACATCACTCAAACAGGTGCAAATCTTGACTGGGCGTGTAGCAGCACTCAACAGGTTCATCTCTCGCTCCACCGATAAGTGCCTCCCATTCTTCAAAGCCATCAAGCAAGGGAGAAACATGAAATGGAGCCTGGAAAGCGAGCAAGCTTTCCAAGCCTTAAAGAAATACCTAACAAGCCCACCACTGTTAATCAAGCCGGATCCCTCCTAGCTGGAATGAAAGCAGCCATCGAACTGGAGGCCGACTGCCTGCAAATCAAAAGTGATTCATTACTTGTAGTCAACCAGGTGTCTGGGGTATACTAGGCAAAGGGAATAACATGGCCGCTTACCTAAAGCTAGCTCAGTCACTTAAAAATAAATTCAGGGGATTCAAGATCGATCATGTGCCTCGACACCAAAACCACCGCGCGTATGTTCTAGCCAAGATAGCCGTAAATGGAGGTCAATCTTTACCGCGAGGAGTTCCCCTCCAAGTGATCTCCCAACCAAGCATAGCCGCAAGTAAGGAAATCTGTTCCCTGGATCGTCAGCCTTGCTGGATGTACCTGATCGTTGCCTACCTCCAAAAGGGAAAGCTTCCCGAAGAGCCCGATCAAGCCCGAAGAATTAAAAGGCTCTCTGTCCGATATTTCCTTGTAGATGGGTACCTCTATAGGAGGGTTAGATCCCTCCCCCTACTTCAGTGTTTACATCCTTATGATGCTAAATGGGAGCTAAGAGAGGTTCATTCTGGGGATTGCGGGACCATATCGGTGGAGAAGCTTTAGCGTATCAAGTGCTCCGTATGGGGTACTACTGGCCGACCATCCACCAAGACGCAAGAAGCTTTGTACGATCTTGTGAGCAATGTCAAAGGACTTCGAACTTGAACCACTTGCCACTAGAGCGACTGTCCTCTCTCAGTTCACCCTACCCTTTTACCATGTAGGGGATCGACCTAATTGGACCACTTCCTACCGCTCATGGACAAGTTAAATATGCTATCGTGGCTATCGATTATTTCACAAGATGGGTCGAGGCCGATCCTCTTTCTTGAATATCAGAAAAGAATACGACCAAGTTCATCAAAACTAACGTGGTCTGTAGATTCGAGACCCCTCTCATCATTGTGTCTGACCTGGGCAAGCAGTTTGACAACGCCCAATTCAAAGACTTCTGCAAAGGATTGGGAATCGACCTTAGGCTTGCTTCAGTATCCCATCCTCAGACCAACGGGCTGGTGGAATCCACCAGCAAGACTATCAAGAAACTTCTAAAGAAGAAACTACAGTAAAAAAAAGGCAAATGGGCCGAAGAACTGCCCGAGGCCCTCTAGGCATATCGAACTACAAACAGGACAGCTACCGAGGAAACACCTTACTCCTTGGCTTTCGGAGTTGAAGCGGTCCTCCCCATCGAGCAAAAATTGACCTCATTCAGGGTGCAGCATTTTGAACCCGAAAGCAACGAAGTCAAGCTCCGAGCTAACTTATACCTCCTAGAGGAGAAACAAGACCAGGTAGCTGAGAAAGTAGCTATCTACCAGAGCAAGATCGCTAGGTATTTCAACCGAAATGTCAGAGCCTGAAATTTCAAAGAAGGGGATCTGGTGCTAAGGAAAGTGACCTCGAATAGTCGGAAAAGGTCGGATGGAGTCCTAAGCCCCAGTTGGGAACGGCCATACTTGATAAAGGTAGTTGCTCACAATGGAGCCTACAAGCTCGAAGACATGGATGGATGACCCATCAACCACACCTGGAACGCAAATCATTTGAGGAAATTCTACCCCTAAGTAGACAGCTCTCAAGCAGATTACCCCCATTTAGGTTTCAATAAAATCCCTAATAACGATGTATTACACCTCGATCATCAATAAAGTTTGTATTTTTTCTTTATCTCCGATTATATTCAACCTTAGTATCTACATATTTGACTGGAAAATTTGACATCATCACCTCAAGACTAGAGGTATGCCGGGGAAACCCCCTTGTTGCCTCTGATGCCTTGGCCGGGCAGGCCGGGCACCACCCCCCGCCAAGAATGGTCCAAGCGTAAGAGCATAGTTTCCAGTAGGACCTCGAGACCAGGGACTAGCCGGGGAAGCCCCCTCGTTACCTCTGATGCCTTGGTCGGGCTACCACCCCTAAGAAGGGTCTGAGTGTAAGAGCATAGTTTCCATCCAGACCTCGAGACCGGGAAATAGCTAAACATCCCTCTTGATGCCTTGGTCGGGCTACCACCCCCAAGAAGGGTCTGAGTGTAAGAGCATAGTTGCCATCCAGACCTCGAGACCAGGAAATAGCTAGACAGTCCTCCTAATGCCTCGATCGGGCTACCTCTCCTGAAACAGATTTAAATATAAATACTTTTTTCGTTTGCAAGATTAATATCATCTCGATTAGAGTTCCCTACAAAGCCAGATTGAAGTATGAACGAATCATCATCAAAGATACAGGTTTGGCTAGTGGTTAGGATCTGAAATAAAACAAGGAGTTCTACATCAATATGGAAGCTCGTTATCGGGAATAGTCAAAACAAATGCCAAGGAAATCATAACTAAACTTTTATTAACCATAAGAGAGCATATCCCCTGGTAAAGGCTACATGTCATCAAAGAGGGAGCCCAAACTCTAGTTCCGGGCTACATGAAAAAGAAAAAAAAGATTGACTAAACTAATCATGAGTAAAGCGGGGTGCCCACCCCCTTTCCGGGCAATTAAAGCAAATCATGAACCGGTAGCTTCGGAGCCCTCTTGATTTCCCCTTGCTACTCCTCATCCCTCACGCCGATCCCCGCCATCGACTCTTCCTTCAGGTGGTTGCCCGTTCTGGTTACCCTCGCCAGTTGTCACTCCCTCCAGAGGTTCCTCCCGCTGATCAGCTGGATCCTCCTCCAACATTTCGTTAATCACTGCCATGACCTCAGAGGGATAGCTGCATCAAGAAGAGCAGCCATTGACCCCGTCTAGCTCCTGTCAATCTCTAATTCCGTTTCGGAGGATCCCTCAGGCAGGCTCTTTGTTCCTTCCTTGGCTTTTGGGTGATCTCCTTCGGACTGCGCAGGAAGAACCTTACTTGAAGACTCCCCAGGACCTGAAGTAATAAAAACTGGTGAAGGAAGATGATGGTCTGCTTGGACGGGCTGCTTTCTAGTACCTACCTGGCTAGCAGGAACAGCTTCGCCATCTTCAGGGTGAGATAGTTCAGCAGCTTTGGTCATTATCTCCTCTCTATCCCAACCAGCGATGGAGGATAGATCAAAGGGAAGAGGGAGAGCCGTTGCAACCTGAAAGGAAGCATAGAAATATCCATCACTAAATGAGGTCTCCGCATCAGCCTGCAGCTTGGCCCCTTGAGCAATCAAATCTTGATTCTCGAGGTCCAACCTCTTAGCTTCGATTTTCCAAAAGTCCCTCTACTTGGCCCTCCGGGTATACTGGAGAATTTCTTGATCAAAGTACAGCTTCGTCCTCTCATAATCACAGCGAAGCTCTGCCAGCTTGGTCTCTATCTTTCCTTGGCTGGAGGTCATCTCTTCCACTAATAATTAAACCCGCTTGAGTAAACCCACGGCTCCCTCGGCTTCGGCTTCAGCTTTGGCAGCCCGATCACGAATGAGGGCTACCTGGTGGCCCATAGCCACGTTAAACTTGAAGGCCTATGAGATACAAAGCCAAGGTTAGAAACCAATTAAGCCGGTAGTCTCAGAAGTAATACAGAGAAAGAACAATTACCTTGGCTAAGACAGCAGACCCTTTGGTGAGTAAGACATTAACGGGCATCGAGGCCATCCCAGAGAGCCCGCCACCCGAGCAGGATGCGATGAATTGTTCCAAGACCTCGTCCTGCCCCGTCGAGCTCGACTGAGAGCGAGAGCGACTAGGGGGAATCCTTGCGACACCCGCTTCAAAGTCCTCATGAGCTCGGGGGGTTGGGATCGCAGCGGTATCAGCTAGATGAGCAGATGGGGCAATAGTAGTAGCAAAGGGAGTGGAAGAAGCATGAGTAGTAACACCAGCTGCCCGAGAAATGGAAGCCATTCTGTTTATCACTTTGGAAGCCCACGATGCAAAGGTAGCCATCTTGGACTTCACCTAGGAGGGCGATGGAGTAGGAGCAGGTGTAATCCCGACTGAAACCATCAGCCCTTCCTTCTCCGAGGTGGCAGGAGAAGCTCCCCGCGTCAGTCTGATGGATGGGGGAGGAGTCCAAGCTTGCCATAGCTGTTGAGTTTCGTGAGAAACTGGCTTAACAACAGAAACTATAAGTAAATGAAACAAAAGGGGAACATCAGAATTGTGCTGGTCAACAAGATAAAGTAAGACAATTCAATGTTACTTACGAGGAATAGCATCAGAGATCCACAGATATTGATTCACCCTGTGGGGATCGAAGGCTTCTGCGGTTGGGTACTTTAGGTTCAAGTAGTTCCTGGCCAGAATAGCCTTCAAAGCAGCTTCAGACTTAGATGGCAGGGAATCTTGGTCCCACAATGGTTTGTCACTGAAAACTGTGGGGACCTCAAACTCATGGCCCCCAATAAAAATCGAGCTCCCCCAATCACCCCTTGCCAAGATCCACTCTTCTTTCCAGGGGGGATCTTTCTTCGAAGCCCCGAGAATGATAAAATTAAGCCTGTTCTTGGCTTTTGTATAGAACTGACCCCGGGGAGCGCCAGAGAGGCTCCCGATTTGAAAAAGGTAGGCTAGCTCCTCTGCTCCGGGCTCTCTCATCACATTGCTCAGCTGGCATTGTTTCCTCCACAGCATGAGGAAACCAATCAAATGCCTCTAGAAGCCAGGCGTCAACTAGAGAGGGGCAAGCTGGATGGCGTTGAGAGCCCGTCGAAGGGTAGGATGAAGAGGAAACTTGACCCCATTCTCAACTGGAGAGGGGCAAGCTAGAGAGGGGCAAGCTGAATGAAGTAGGAGAGGATGAAGAATGAGAAAAGAGATGTGCTTGAGAGAAGGTTTTTTCTTGAGAAAATTTGAAATTTGAAAGGTATAAGGAAGACGTTGGAGTAACCTAGTATAAATAGGCAGTAGAGCAGCAGTATGGGCCGTCGAAATCTTCGGTTAAGAACACCTCGAATAGCGGGAACTACCGTAACGCAGCCGGATTAATTTAGGAATAAACCGGTCAGCTCTCGCCACGTCACTAGTGCAATTAATGGGAAGATTTCCCCCAAGGTTCTTGTCACGGTAAAGAAGGAAAAATTCCCTAAATAAAACAAGAAATCTGACTCCAACCCCAAACTCAATCACGGGCGTTCAAGTCAGAGGGGACTTCTGTTAATTGCCAAATTTGGCTAGGGACCAAAGGAATTTTTTTCACCCTCCTAGTCTGACTCCAGGCCTGAGGTCATCCATCAGGAGACCACGCTTACCAAAATCGAGCTACAGTGCCACCCCACAGAAATAAAGGCGAGCATTAGAAACACCCGGAGTAGAGCCCGACGTGACTAGATAGAGCCTGTGTCACCAAACTTGAAATCAGGAAGCTCCCCCGAGGTCGAGATTACCTTGCAACCTCTCCAGAAGCTCACCTAAACCCCGCTGTTATAGATAAGTGTCCGCAGGGGCCCACATCAAGCTCCAAGAAATCAAGGGAGGTCAAACCAAGCTCCTAGCTAGGTTAAGCACCTGAATACTGGAACCAAGACACTGATCTACCTCGCTATCTGATCTACCTAGCCATACATGCCATATTCAATGACCTCTATGAAGGATCATGTTGTGAAGATACAAAGATACATTGGATCATATCTACGTACGTGCATAACAAGTAATAGAGTCCAAAGAGGAAACAAACTGATCTCTACCAAGATATTCTTAATTCGGCTATTAACTCAAAGTCAATGACATTTAACACGTATGTCCAGAACAAGTAATAGAGTCCAAAGAGGAAACAAACTGATCTCCACCAAGATATTCTCAATTCGGCTATTAACTAAAAGTCAATGACATTTAAACGAGAAATCCCGCCCGATAAGGAGGTGAGAGACTGAGAAAATCAAGGGGAGAATCAGTTAATTTAACCTACAAAACTATGTATAAATAGAAAGAAAGAAAAAGAGAAGAAGGGACTACTTTTCGACAGGCATACGACAACAACTCTACTACACCCTAGAGAGATTGAAAGCGATTGAGAGATATTTGTGAACGATACACCATTGATTAGAATAAAGAAAAGATTTTCGTTCTGTTTTGTTTATTCTTTTTTTGATGGTACTGATAATAGTATTTTTTGTCATTTTTAACTAGCACTGACTAGGATACATTCTACCTTGACCACCACCTCCGTGGTAGTGGTTTTGAGGGTGTTAATTGAGATTTTTCACCCTGAGTAAAATTTTAGTTAACAATTTGCTTTGTATTGATTAGTTGTCTAGGATTTGTAGATAATCAAGCTTTAAGGAAGATTAGACAACATTCAAGCAAAGTGGTGGCTACAAGAGGTTTAAGGTAAATGACTTATCGGACTATTTTATACCTATTTTAAGTCCCCATTTTCCTATCGTTTGTTCTCATTTTTGAGTGTATTTTGTATATAATGTGTTTATTGAGCCATGCGTAGGTACATATTCTCTACATTTTGGTTTTGAGCTTAAAGAACAGTTTGGGAGGCAAAATGGTGTAAGAAGAGTAAAAACTGTAAAAGCTTGTGCAGAATGGCCAACTTGTAGGGGTCATATCTTCCTTTTCTAATCGAACCAAGTTGATATCTTTATATATTCGGAAATCTACGGAAGTCTAGTTTCCAGAACATTTTACGGATTGTGATTCTGAGCTTTCTGCATGAAGTTATGCCCATTTCCATAACGGCGCGCGATGCTGAAATGCTGAAATGCTATCGGTCCAAACAGCTACTTCAAACGGCGGCTAGGCCGCAGAACTAAACTGCTGATTACCTCCAGAAGGTCATTTTTTTCCCAAAAATTAAAAGGAAATCTAGTCCTTTTACCCAGCCTTCAGCCCTAACCTCCCCACACTATTTAAACACCTTCTTCTCTTCTCTCAACACAGACTTCTTCTTCCCCAAACTTCTTCTTCTTCATTTTCTTCATTTCAAAAGAGAGAGGAGCTTCCAAGAGCGTCCATGGAGGTTTTTCCTCCATGGATGCTCCTTATTTCACTTTCTACCCATCATCCACCTATTTAGGAGTAGATTGCAAGGAGAAAGGAGGGTATTTTGACCAATTTTGGACCAAGCAATGATGAGCTCTTGGAGGAGATTTTCTTCAAGGGTTGTATCTCTATTTTCTCATCTCTTTGTATTTCTTGTTTTCTTAAATGTGTAACTCCCACTTGGGAATATTTGTAAACCTAATTTGTGCTCAATATAATGTGTGGTTGTTTTTATATCTAATTTGTGTTTTGATTCATTCTTGTTATCATTGATTATATCTCTTATCTTGAAATGCTTGTGTATGGAGATTGGAAAATTATATGTATTCATGAATGGGATTAGGAGTAGATTAATGTAATTGTAGAAGTAGTTGTAATCAAGTGTCCCATTTGTGTGTGTATGTTGATGGAAGGTCGAATTGCATGTGTATGGATGGGTTTGAGTGAATTGAGTTTGGATTGTGCTTTAGGAAGGCCATCCGGGCATAGTCTTGGCTAACTAGCTAGAAAGAATGGATGAATCTAATAATTGCCATATTAGAAGAGTTTTGGTTCATTGTTTTTGTTATATATTGGTCTTTAGTTATTCCTCACACTAGGGGCTCTATGTGAGTTATGATTATAGATACAATAATTGGGAATTCGGCTATTTCTTGCACTAGGGGCTCTAGGTAAGTTATGGTTAGAGGAACAATTACTCTTTCCACATTCATTAGACTTAACGTTTCCATTTTACATTACCATGTTAGTATTGGGGCTCAATATAGCATTGGTTTGTAGAATTGGTTCACATATGTTGGTTGCGGTTTTGTGTTTGAGAGGATCTCAACACAATCTTCAACCGTTAGCTCTATGAATGGGTATGAATGGGTATAAATTGGATTGAGGCAAGAATGAACCCTTAACTTAAATTGGATGAACTTAATGTCTAATAACCCACTTGTGTGCACTTATGTATGGTGAACTTGTAAATCCATGTGTGACCTCTTTCATGCATCTCTCCAATCCACCCTTTTATTATTTCTCACTTAATCACCATTCTCACCCCTCCACATTCTGTTGTTTTCATTTGCATTATTTTCCTTTTCATTTTCCTTCACACACACACAACATCCTACACACACCATTCTCACCTCATCCGCATTCTATTTACATGCTTTCCCTAAACTCTAAAACTGGAAACGGTTAACAACACATCCCTACAGAACGATACCCTTGCTTGCACGCTGTACTAGTTTTATTTCTATATATGTCTTTTGATTTGTGCCGTATTAGCGAGGTTGATTTTTTAAATACTTGATGATGTTTTCAACGACGCAAAAAATCACTTGTCAATGACTTAGCAAAAGGTATATCGAGATATCGTTCCTCTTGCAAGGCCTAGGCACACACATACCTTGCATTCATATGTGTCCCTGCATGGTTGTGCAAAATTTTGTATAACACAATACACACACCTATACATGTATGCACATGCATTAGACTTAAAATTGACAATTTGCTTAAATTGCATGTTCTAGGATTAGTTCTAGGAAATGGCATACTTGTGTGTTCTTGTGTTTATTGGTTTGTGTTTCTATGATATTGAACATTATTTTGAGCTTATATAATTTCTCATTAAGTTCGAATTAAGTTGGTTACTCATTCTTCAAGTTTCGGGTTCAAATTAGATGGTTAAGAAACTTTCCGTGATTTTATTGTACATGGTTTTTGCTCTTGTTTTTCAAGTTAAATTCCATATTTTCCCTAAAGGTTATCTTGACATCTTTTGTGCATGAGGGAGTCTCAGTTCATAATCCTAAAATGGATTCAAAATCGGAGTTCGAAGGCCGGAGATATGGTCGAAGAAAACAAGAGTGCGCAAGAGGGATGAGAGGTGCCAATCACCTCCTTCCACCGGAGGCGCGTGGCCTCCACGGGAAGAGAGGGCTGCTGGTCCGATGGAGGCAATGCGCCTCCATGGGGATCCTATTTGGCAGCCTCCCATTGGTTGGTTTTAGCTATTTGTTTCCCCTCCTTTAAATATTTGGCTTTCCTCTAACTCTCATTTCAAGAAAACAAATTCAAAAACTTGTGTAGTTTCTCTCTCAATATTTTCTCACATTCCAAACACCATAACTTTCTCATTTGGAGTCCATTTTGAGTGATTCAAATTGATAATCTTCATCTACCAGTTCTCTAACATATCCATAAGAGTTGAAGTCATTTGAGTGGTTTTTCTCGTAGCTTCACTCACAAAAACGGGACTGCACAGTTTTTGTTCAAGGTATTGATTTCTCTTTTGATTTTGATTTTCAAATCTTCAATTACCTTAGGTTTTCTTCTTCTATATATGTATGTTTGATGTATAATCATTGATTAGAGTAAAGAACTCTAATGTAGCTAGTTTGAGCTTTAATTGAATAACATGTTGAGTTAGATTTTTAAAAATCTATATTTTCACATGTTTGTGGAGTTGTATTGTGCTAGCTTCAAATCTAGGACTATCTTGTGTGTTTATTGGCTTGATTTTGTTGATTGATAGTCTTCTCATATGCTAGATCTTTTTAATTGAAGATTAATTGAAATAGCATATGTTAACAGGGATTTTTGGCAAGGGACCAAAGGAGAATTTTCCAACTAGTATCAACCCGATGGGCGCCAGTCCTAGCTTCCGGGTGACCAACGAGGTCGATGCCACTACCTAGATGGAGCTGACACTTGGTAAGGCCAAGACCTCGATTACCTATCTATCTAGATAAAACACTAGTACCGCGAGCTAACGAAGGTACATACCTCGCCCTACTAAAGCTCCTGATATCAACTCAAGACCAGTACAATGGTAGATCGCACACCCAGTACCCTTCAACTGCCTCGACATCAGCCAAGGAACCCGGTATCCCGATACTCGCCTTGGTACTGCCTCGACTTCCACTTGGTACCTAGTACCTCGATGTATATATTCGGAGCCCTTCCAAGGCAGGTACCTTACCTGCCAAGCAATACGAAGATGATCACAAAGACACAAGCACCACTCCATCAAGAGATAGAACAAGCTTCATGCCGGTAGGATCCGACTGGTATACTAGTACCTCGCCCTACCAACAAAATTCAGAATCAGAGTTTCCCTCCAAGCTCCATGAAGAAGGAAAGTTGACTCTATCGCCAAAATAAAGCGCCATTAATGAAATCTAATTAGAATTCGAATTCGATAGTGATTTTATGGGATCAAATCCCATGCCTTCAGCCCCACACAATGCTTTTCAACGCCTAAAAGAGGACACTCAATAATCCTCATTAACATAACCGGATTTCATGGGGATTCTTTGGAGAACTATATATACGGCATTGAAGGGTAAATAGAAAGAGGGTTTTTTTGAATATTAGGATTGCCAAAGACAGAGAGAGATTTTTTTCGGTTGAATTCCCCTGTGAAATTCTTCGAAGCCAGTGAGAGTCCACTGACGATCATTGGGAGAAAATATCCACTTATCGACATAAATGGAGGCTCAATCCTCATCCTGTGTAGGAGAAAAGAGAGATTTTAGTGAGAGGATGGTCTAAATTGTGATGATAATATCAATACCCTTTTTGTTAAATAAAACAGTGTTATTTGCATATATCATTGATCATTCTCATCTAGCTCCTTTTTTACATCCATCTACTTTGCGAGGAAGGATCCCAGTACCGAAGGTACCTATTCCGCTACTGGTTACCGGTAAGGGGTGAGGGTGCTAACCGAGATTTTTCTCCCTGAGTGATTTTTCAGTTAACACTTTTTGGCACCGTCTGTGGGAAACACCACACCCTCAAAAGAAAGCCAGCGTGCCTCGTTTTCTTGTCTTACCGTCAAAATAAAGCTCTGATCCTCTCAGGATCATCCTGACCCGTCGGGACATCAATCAAACGCTTTAACCCAAAAGGGTCAGAAGCCAAAGAGGGGGGAAAGGGTCGCAAACCCGCCTCGAAGCCGTCAACTACCGTGTGGATTACCCCCCAAGTACCTGCTACCCCAGCAACTGGACCTGCCAATCTAGACCAACAGGTCGTGGCCTTTATAGAGAGCATTCACCTCCGAATGGTCGCCGAAGGCAGTACCAGTCAGCCCGTGGTACAAGATCCTAGGGGAGATGCCAATCGACAAGGTACAAGGGTACCTCCCTTCGATAGGTTGGGACCACCACCTCCTGTACCAGTTCACGATAGACTCGGGCCCATGCCCCCATCACCATCGGTCCATGACAAACTCGGGACCATTGTTAGGATTATGCTCAATAGCAAGAGTGTAATATTGTAATTGACAATCTTTTTATTTAAATAAAATGATTTCTGATTCTGCAAAATCTTATAGCATTTATAATTATAATTGTCAAGGTAAATAATCATAAGGTCAAAAGACTATGAGATATGAAGAATTGTTTAAACATCCGGATATGTATGAGGTAGACACAATTCTTTAGTTAGTCTTGAATAACGTTCACAACTTAAGTTAAAGGTTGGGTACCTCTATCTTGATAAAGTTGTAGAATTCTTTTACTAGCATTTGAGTGGGATCAAATGAGTTATGATGAGTTTAAAATCATCGAAAGGTTTTCGAGTAAAAGAATCTAGTGCACTGGGTGCATTGAACAGGATCACAATGAAATACTTTATCTAGAACCGTTACTAGATATAAGTCTTTTCATTATTAGGACAATCGGAGAATCGATCTTAATCCTGAGATAAATGATGGACTTATGGTTGCAAGTGTTATCATTTGAGCTATCAATGAGTACGATTATATAGCATAGTCTATCCTCGATAGTTTGGTGGTATTCATTTGTTAATCGATAGAGGACTTCATTTATAGATATGGACATCGTGGCTCCATTTATTAAATGAGAGTATAATATCATCATATGGATGTTTTGAGGTATTGGATATTAAATCTCAACGTTGAGTTTTCAATAATGATTATTGAAGACATGGCTTCTGGACAAGTCAAAATATCCAAGTTCAAAATGTGGTCATATGAGGAAATATGGTAACTTGGAGAGCTATAGGCGGTCTATGAGCTCTTGGTGATTACTGATATTATTCACGAGGATACACCATCTCCTATAAGATTGTCTAGGGTATGAATGAGAAACATCTCCTTATTCTATCTTTATTTAAGAGTTCAATTTTAGCTCTTTAGTGGAATAAGTTAAAATTAATAGATCGGACCTAAGTGAATCATTTGTTGATTGTGATTAGGTTATGTCTATTGAAGCTTAAATTTAGATAGCCCGCCAAGATCCACAATCTACATGTACTTGCATGGATCACTTGATATATTCTACCGGACCAATTTATGGGTCCATCTAGAATTGCATTTAATATATTAAGAATATGATATGTCTATTATTTATTTAATTGGCTGCACTATTATATTAATATATTAAAAGGAGACATGTAGGCTTGTTTCTTTTAGTAAGAATAAGTCTGGTTCACATGTGGGCTTTTATTTAAAGTCTAAAGGATTAAATAAAAAAAGAAAAATAATATTGGGCCCATATATATATGGTGTGGGCGGCAAGGCTAAATGAAATAGCCCAAGATATTATTTTATTTTATTGTTTTTATTAAATGGGAATTAATTAATTATTTAATTAATTAATAGTTTAAAACAAAATCTTTTCCTGATCAGTAAATTAAATACTATGTGTTGGATTAGGGTTGGAATTCTTTTAAGTGATAGGAGTCCTAATGTGGTAAGGATTAAGTCCACATACACTCCTTATTATACAAAGAATTCGGCCACCACTAGTCCTACAAGGGTTAGGATTCTTGAATTGATAGGAATTAGGGAAAAGGATAATTCCTTTTTAAGTAAGGAAATTAACCAACCCTAGATTTCCTATTCAATGAATTCGGCCAACCCTACTTGGTGAAGGAGAAAATTCGGCCAACCTATAAATATAAGGTTATGAATTTTCGGCCACCTAAGAAGCAAAATAGAGAGAGATTTTTGTTTGTTTTGAAAATAAAAAATCCTACTCTATACACATAGATTTTCGGCCAAGAAAGAAAAAGAAAATAAGTTCTCATTCGATAGTGTACTTACAAGCCTTTAACATCAAAAGGTTTTGTGCACACTTTCGATTTAGGGTTACGCGAGTTTCAATCATATTGATTGTGAATTCAAAAGTAACTGGAACTATTTTTTTAGGCTCTTAGTGTTTTACTATTGAAGATCAAGATCAGAAATTCTATACATCCATTCTAAGGTAAGCAATTCAAAGAAAAAGGGATACCACGCTCCTAGGTGATTCACGTACGTGCTAGGATTGAAGATCTTGCAGATTACCATCGACGTAAGTCAATCGGATCACGCGACAAGAGGTATTTAACTCTAACCGTATATTTGAGTTTAATTAATTAAAGGGTTAGGGTTCAAATCTTTAGAAAAATTTTAAACTATACGAAAATCTACTTTTCGCCTTCCGCTGCGGTTTTAAGCAATTTTTCCCTACATCCATGCCCCCGGTTCCAGGACATCCTTTAGGTTATCAAACCTTGCGTGCAAGATCCGCCATCGACCTCCCGCCCAGAGAGCACCACCACCTAGCCACACCAGTGACCTATTCTAGACAGCCACCAGGAAACGACCTGGTAACGCCCTCATTCAGTGGTGGGAGGTAGCAACAAGGGCAACGGAGAAGAACCTCCCCAAGGAGAGAATCAAGATGAAGCTTCTGCGACATCGGAAGTGCCTGACGACAGAGATTCTGAGGTGGAATCTAGGAATGATGGTAGTAAACTCTCCGGAACCAGGTCCAGGAGTTGAAGAAGGGCAAGCACCGGGAAATTTCAAGAGGTTAATGCTCCCTTCTCTAGGAGGATCAAGGAGGCAGAATTACCTCCCAAATTCAATATGCCAACCGATAAATATTCTGGGACTGAGGACCCCCTGAGCCACCTAGAAAGCTTTGTTCACCAGATAGAGGTCCAGAATGCTACTAGGGCCGCTATGTGTAGAATGTTCCCAACCACGCTGACGAACTATGCCAAGACATGGTTCAAGAAGCTACCAGCGGGAAGAGTTTGTTAGGATTATGCTCAATGGCAAGAGTGTAATATTGTAATTGACAATCTTCTCATATTAATAAAGTGAATTCTGATTCTTACAATTACTTATAGCATTTATTATTATAATTGTCAAGGTAAATAATCATAAGGTCAAAAGACTATGAGACATGAAGAATTGTTCATACATCCGGATATGTATGAGGTAGACACATTTCTTTAGTTAGTCTTGAATAACGTTCACAACTTAAGTTAAAGGTTGGGCATCTCTATCTTGTTAAAGTTGTAGAATTCTTTTACTAGCATTTGAGTGGGATCAAATGAATATGATGAGTCTAAAATCATTGAAAGGTTTTCGAGTAAAAGAATCTAGTGCACTAGGTGCATTGAACTGGATCACAATGAAATACTTTATCTAGAACCGTCACTAGATATAAGTCTTTTCATTAAAGAGGGCAATCGGAGAGTCTATCTTAATCCTGAGATAAATGATGGACATATGGTTGCAAGTGTTATCATTATAGCTATCAATGAGTACGATTATATAGCATAGTCTAACCTCGATAGTTTGGTGGTATACATTTGTTAATCGATAGAGGACTTCATTTATAGATATGGACATCGTGGCTCCATTTATTAAATGAGAGTATAATATCATCATATGGATGTCTTGAGGTATTGGATATTAAATCTCAACGTTGAGTTTTCAATAATGATTATTGAAAACATGGCTTATGGACAAGTCAAAGTATCCAAGTTCGAAATGTGGTCATATGAGGAAATATGGTAACTTGGAGAGCTATAGGCGGTCTATGAGCTCTTGGCGATTACTGATATTATTCATGAGGATACACCATCTCCTATAAGATTGTCTAGGGTATGAATGAGAAACATCTCCTTATTCTATCTTTATTTAAGAGTTCAATTTTAGCTCTTTAGTGGAATGAGTTAAAATTAATAGATTGGACTTAAGTGAATCATTTGTTGATTGTGATTAGGTTGTGTCTATTGAAGCTTAAATTTAGATAGCCCGCCAAGATCCCCAATCCACACGTATTTGCATGGATCACTTGATATATTCTACCGGACCGATTTAAGGGTCCATCTAGAATTGTTTTTAATATATCAAGAATATAATATGTCTATTCTTTAATTAATGGGCTGCACTATTATATTAATATATTAAAAGGAGACATGTGGGCTTGTTTCTTTTAGTAAGAATGAGTCTGGTTCACATGTGGGCTTTTATTTAAAGACCAATGGATTATATGAAATAAGAAAATAATATATGGCCCATTTATATAAGTGGGGAGGCAAGGTGTATATATTAACCTAATATATTATTTTGTTTCATTGTTTTAATTAAATAAGAATTAGTTAATTTATTAATTAATTGTTTAATTAAGAAACAAATCTTTTTCTGATCAGGAAATATATTTCCTAAAGTTATACTATTGGTAGTAGTATATTAAAAGTAAAAGACTTGTTTGATAAGAAAATAAATAATTAAATTTATTTATTTAATCAAATAAAAAGTCTTTTTATTTAGTCAGTAAAAAAATAAAAATATCTATGAGTTGGATTAGGTTTTGAAGTCAAAAGGTTGATGGAAATTAGGGTGCAACACAAACTCTTTTTGGTATGTGATTTGCGGCAACCCTAGTCCATTTAGAGGAAGATTTCGGCAATCCTAAATAGAAGAGGAAGCAAAATTTCGGCCACCTATATAATACCACATATAGAATTCGGCCACAATGGTTGATTGAATGATTTATTTTTCTTCTTCTTCTCAATTCATAGAAAAGGATAATTTTTATTCTACTAAACATAAAAGAGAGAAGAGATTATTCTTTGATAGTACAGTGATTGCTTGTTCATCAATAATCTTGTGTGTACAACATCGAATTAGGTTCATGCGAGTTTCAATCATTAGATTGAGAACTCAAAAGTGACCGGAATAATTTTTGTCTTCTTTTGATTGTTTTGTGAGTAACAAAAGAAAAAGAAAACTTTGTTCATCCATTCTCAGGCTTGCAATTCAAAGAAAAAGGGAGACCACGCTCCTAGGTGATTCACGTACGTGTTCGGATTGGAAGATCTCGCGGTACTGTTCACGATCACTGTTCACGCGGTACTGTTCATGGGCATCGGAAAAGATTTTGTGGATTACCAATCGACGTAAGTCAATCGGATCACGCGTCAAGAGGTATTTAACTCTAACCGTATATATTTGAGTTTAATTAATTAAAAGGTTAAGGTTCAACTTTGAGAAAAATTTTAAAAGCATACGAAATCTATTTTTTGTTCTTCCGCTGCGTTTTATATCGATTTTTCCCTACAATTGTTATCAGAGCCTGGTTGTACCTTTTAATTAATTAACGTATATATATGTGAATCTATTTCTTTTTTATTGTGATTATACATGTTTTAGAAAGAGATGGCACTCTAGGTATTCGCATATATAATTACATGTTGAATGTATGGATTTATATATGTTTTATAAAGTGAATTGTTATTGCTCGATTTTGGTCCTAGAATTTCAATTTAATTTTTGTTTCGGATTTGTAACAAGAAGGGTGGTCTATTATCGCCATAATTCCTTCTTGGTAGTTGCTAGGGTTTTATTTTTTTTGTATGTAAAATAAGTGCAGTATTTTTTTTGTAATCAGGTGTGTAAGTTCCTCATATTTTGATTGGCTTATTTCCTTGACAAACCACATTGGGGATTATTCTTTGTAAGGGTAATTTAGGCCTCTTGAGTGTGATCAAGCTTCAAGGACATCATCTCTCTCAAAGAGCACTTCAAAGGTATCTCACTAGTTTAACTTTCTTTGAAGAGATCTAGTTGCACATACTCACTTGCATGCATTATGTTCCTATCTTCATGTAATTGAATGATGTATTGTATGCCACTTTTCACACTCCACACTTGCACTTTTTGCACATCACTTAGTGTGTTGAGTTTGCCTCGAAAAAGAGAATTCCTTCTCTTACCTCGACCTAGACCGCGTGGCAAGACATGCTTGCACCGCGGCATACAGAGCGGTATACCTCAGTAGGGTCATGCTTCCTGTACCGCTTCCTGTACACCTGCACGCATAGCGACCCAAGTCGCGGTGTTGTCCAGTAGGCCTATGTTGCCCATACCGCAGCCTGTGTACCTGTATGCACAGCGCCCTACACCGCGGTGTTGTCCAGACGGTGCACTGCTGTGTGTACCGCGGGCTAGACACTTGCCTGCGACGCGGTCCATCTTGCGGTATTGACGGGATTTTGTGCCCTAAGTTCAAAACGACGCTGTTTTAACTAGGGCTCCCTTATATATACTCTCTCTTCTTCCTTGCTCGTTTTTAATGAGTTCAAGAAGCCATTTTTGATAGGCCAAGCTTCCCTTAGAGAGAGAAACTCTCAAGAACTCATCTTTACTCAACCAAACACAAATCCATTTGCATTTAACCTCTTCAAGCATCATCACATCATGGATTCTTCTTGCTTTCATTGACTAGGTAACTTGAACATGCCCTAAATCTCTTTGTATTTATTTACGTTCTTGTTTGCCTAGGGTTAGCTCTTTTATATGATTTTATTGCATATCTTTATGTTTATTGGCATTTAAAACATGTTTGAGTTGATGTTTGTTGGTTGAGAGCTTTGTTCATTAATAGCTAGCATTTAGTACGATTTTACCCTTCTAGCTAAATCTTCATGTATTTGCATTTAGATATTGATATCTAGGATTTGCATTTATTGACATCCTTAAATCCTTAGATAAGCATTTAGTGTTGCCTAGCATTAATTGCATGCTTGAATATCTTTTACATATTCACATAGGTTGTTTAACCTCTTCATTGATTGTTAAGCTTTGTGACTAAGTGGGTTAGTGCACAAGCTTGTGGTCTAGAATCACTATTAAAGGCCCGTTGGGTAGAATGAAAGGGTTAGTGACCAAGTAGGTGTGACTTGAGGTCAACCTAGGTTGTAAACTTTCGTTCAAATAGTGGATTTGAGGACCGTATGTGGCTAGAAGGATAGCCCGTGAGTTTTTGCCCAGTTGGAGGGTTTCTCATGTAAATCAATCCTTGTGTTTTTATTGTTTTCCGCATATTTATATTGGATTGATTGATTTCTAATATAGGGCAGGATTATTAAAATTGATTAAGTCAAAAAGTTGGTAATAAATCAACTAAAACCTATTCACCCCCCCTCTAGGTTGTATTAGACACACTTTGTGTATTTTCAAGGTGCAGTATTTTTTTTTTGTAAATCTTACTGCAGTAAAAAATAAAAAAAAATTTGCTGCAGTAATTTATTCGTAATATGATGTAATGTATTCGGGTATTGAAAATTCGAAGACACGAAGAAAAACGAAGCAACCGGAACCGAGAACGAGCACCGTGCGCACCCTAGGACTGGATTGGGCTGCGCATGGCAAGCCCAATCCTTGGTGGGCTGCGCACGGCAGCCTTGTGTGGCCTTATGGGCTGCGCAAGGCAGCCCCTTTGTGGGGTTGTGGGCTGTGCACGTCCATGGGAGGAGGCCGAGGGATGAGCGTATGGTTGATGGCCACCTGAAGATCTTGTATTCCTAACAATTGTAATTTACTTGCTTTTCTAGGATGGGCCAAAATTGTTGCTATTTAATTTTTGCTTAAATATTACAATATTTGTTGTTGTATGATAACATGACATTTTAGAATAGGAGTGCCACTCATATATCTCTTTTGGTATGAACATGCATTGAATGATTTAGGTATCTAATTGGCATCTAGATAACTTGGTAAAAATCATTCTTTGGGATTTAATCACAGAACTTAAATAATTGAGTGGGAGAAGGTGTGCAAGAACGCCTATGGCCTCCAAGATTAGTTGAGTTTTATTATTTTTGGTAATCCCCCCAAGGGGCGTCCATAAATGGAATTTAACAATATACTTCCTTACAAGGATAGACTAGACAATTGACTTAAACGAAATCTACTCCCCAATGAGGGATTTTCGTGAGAGAAAATTGAGGGTCGATATCTTGGTAACACACTCAATGTAATTTTATTAATATCCTCCCAAGAGTTCTTGTTAATAAAAATTACAAGGCTAAAATTAAAAACGCTGGTTGTTATGTTAACAATTAGGTGGGACCTAGTCTAACTCGTAAATAGTGCGAACTCCCAAAGGAGGCGTAATATTTATGGGTGTTGGATCACCGTTGAATTTTTATGATTGAATTATTTATTTTAGTTCAAGATAAATTTTTAAAAGTGCTATTATCATGATTATTTACTTATATATGTTTTTGTTTTAATCAGAAATCATGACCCCATCACTTATGAACATCCTGAAAGATAACACCTTAACTGGAGATAACTACGTAACATGGAAAAGGAAAATTGGGTTGTTGCTGCAAAGTGAAAAACATAAGTTTGTTCTTACCACTCCTAAACCACCCCTTCCTAATAATGAATCTAATGTGATGCAAAGAGATGAGTATGAGCAGTGGAAGACTTCTGATGATATGCCAAAATGTTACATTATGGCCACTATCTCCGACGTGTTGCAACAACAACATGAAGGAATGGAGTCCGCTGCTGATATAATGATGTCTCTAGAGGAAATGTTTGCTATGAGGTCTAGGACGACTAAGAGAGAGGCAGTGACTGCTTTTATGAATCTTAGGATGAAACCTGGACAATCTGTGAAAGATCACATGATGAAAGTCATAGCACATCTCAATATTGCTGAACTAAATGGTGCTGAGATTGATGGTGAGACCAAAATTGATATGGTAGTTAACTCACTGTCAGATTCCTTTGATCAGTTCAAGTTGGACTACAGCTTGAACAAAAAGGAATACACCTTACAGAGCCTGATGCAAGATGTTCAAAGCCCTGAAAAGATCCTTGTGAAAAACAAAGGTCAAGAGATTCATTTGGTTGGTAAAGTTGCTACTGTTAAGACCCGTAAGAAGGTCAAGAAACAACAGAAGAAAAAGCAACTTGGGCCTACCAAGAAGGAAACGAAGAAAGTAACCAAGATCAAAGGGAAATGCTTCCTTTATGGTGAAAAGGGACATTGGAAAAGAGATTGCCCAAAGTCCCAGAAAAAGAAGGAAGAAGGTAATGTTAATTATCTAGAAACATGTTTTCTAGCAGATTCTACTGATTCTTGGATCATAGACTCTGGAGCCACTAATCATGTTTGTTATTCCTTGCAGGGGTTTCAGGAAAAGAGAAAGTTGAATGAAGATGAAGTCAATTTGCGCTTGGGCAACGGAACGTTAGTGTCTACAAGTGCAGTGGGAGATATTAGAGTTATTTTAGATTCTAGTAGGCATTTAGATTTAATAGACGTTTATTATGTACCTCAATTCAAGAGGAATTTAATTTCAGTTTCTTGTTTAAATAAGTTTGGATATTCGGTTACTTTTAATAAAACTTTTATTATTAGTAAGAATGACAAAGTTGTTTGCAAAGGTACATTGGAAAACGGTTTATTCTTTTTGCATAGAAATATCTCTCACTCGTTAGACACAGAAATAACGGAACCTAATCATAAAAGAGTAAAATTATCAAAAGATGAAACCTATCTTTGGCATTTACGCCTAGGTCACATTAACCTTAATAGGATTAAAAGATTGGTATGTGACGGACCTTTAAGTGACTTAAAGGTTGATGATCTACGAACTTGTGAATCTTGTTTGGAAGGTAAAATGACCAAAAGGCCGTTCAATACCAAAGGTGCAAGAGCCACTGAATGTTTAGGACTAGTACACACTGATGTGTGTGATCCTATGAGCATTCAAGCTAGAGGTGGATATGAGTACTTCATCACCTTCATAGATGATTACTTAAGATTTGGTTATGTGTATCTCATGAGACATAAGTCGGATGCATTTGATATGTTCAAAGCATTCAAAGCTGAAGTAGAAAATCAGCTTGAGAAACATATAAAAATCTTGAGATCTGATCGTGGTGGAGAATATCTATCTGGAGAGTTTCAGCAATATCTTATTGATAATGGGATAGTTTCTCAGCTTTCTGCACCAGGTATACCTCAACAAAATGGGGTAGCAGAAAGGAGAAATAGGACTCTTTTAGAGATGGTTAGATCAATGTTGAGTTATTCAACACTTCCTATTTCTTTTTGGGGATATGCTCTACAAACAGCAATATATATTCTAAACGATGTACCATCTAAATCTGTCCCTAAAACCCCATATGAATTGTGGACTGGGCAAAAGCCTAGTTTACAACACGTGAGGATATTTGGTTGTCCTGCACATGTGTTGAAAGGAAAGACAGAAAAGATGGAGTCCCGTTCGGAAACATGTATATTTATGGGGTATCCAAAAGGAACTAAAGGATATTATTTCTATAGTCCTTTCTGATCTAAAAGTATTTGTTTCAACAAATGCTTCATTTCTAGAACAGGACTATATGAATAATTTTGTGCCCAAAAGTAGAATTGTCCTGAATGAGATGTCAGGAGATACAATTCCACAAGAGGTTTCACAACCCAGCCCAATTGTAAGTTCCACTCCAACACAAGATCAACAACCTACCATTCCTCGTCATAGTGGGAGGGTTAGAACACAACCCGAAAGATATATCGGTCTAGGAGAATCTGTTGAGAATCTCCTGGACGACGATGATCCCTACACGTACAAGGAAGCTATGGAGGATGTTGATTGTCGTCATTGGCAAAAGGCAATGCAATCCGAGATTGAATCGATGTTCAATAACAAATTCTGGTCCATTGTAGACTTGCCTAAAGGGATAAAACCCATTGGGTGCAAGTGGGTATACAAGAGGAAAAGAGGTATGGATGGTAAGGTGGAAACCTTTAAAGCTAGACTAGTAGCTAAAGGTTATACACAGAAAGATGGTATCGATTGCGAGGAAACCTTCTCACCCGTGGCCATGCTTAAATCCATTAGGATACTCATATCCATTGCAGCATCTCTAGACCTAAAGATTTGGCAAATGGTCGTCAAGACAGCTTTCCTTAATGGAAGTCTTGACGAAAGCATCTACATGATGCAACCAGAGGGATTCATTAAAAAAGGCCAAGAAGAAAGAGTATGCAAGTTGCAAAAGTCCATATATGAACTAAAGCAAGCATCCAGATCCTGGAACATAAGGAGTCATTTAACTTAGCCTTTAATTGAAGATTATCCTTTTCCAATCTAAGGATATCATTTTCTCTCTCCTTTAAGGACTTTTGAAGAAAGTCAATGAACTCTTGGTTATGCACATTGTTGTCACAAGAGTTCCTGGAGCATAATCCATCACTATCAAGGCTTCTCCCACTTGTGCTTGTGAGAGTCATATCATCAAGGTTTGCTTCACTCAAGCATGCTCCTCTTCGGTTTCCAAGTTCAAGGCCACCCATCTTGAAATCTTCAAGTGATAAACATTTGGTGATGGCTTGAGTTTCTTCATGATAGGAACCCGGAAATGAGAAGTAGTTGATCTCACTAGCAACAGAGCTTGTGGAGCACTCTTCAACTACTTCAACTTCGCTATCACTCCAAGTAGCGATCATAGTTTCTCCTCCCTTCTCGTACTTCAAGTTACCACACATGGAGGCAAGGTGGCAAACTCCACCACACTCAAGGCAAGGGTTATCTTTCCTTGACTTTTTCTTTTCCTCCTTCACCTTGGAGGTCATGCCCTTCTTTTGAGATTTTGTAAATCTCTTAAATCTCTCAACCATTAGAGTCATCTCCTCATCGGAGTCACTTCCTACATTAGAGAGTGAGACACTCCTTTCACTTTGCCTCTCATCAAATGAGTCAACTTCCACATCAAGACTTTCGCCTTGGTCACATGACAAGGCACTCTTGCCTTCTTCTACTTCCACATAAGAGACTCTAAAGGCCGTGTAGTTAATGGCAAGTTCTTCATCATCCGAGGAATCTTCTACACTCTCACTATCACTTGATAAGATAACCATCGCCTTTTCTCTTCTCTTGTCCTTCAAGTTAGTACAATCCCTAGAGATATGCCCGAATCCTTCACATTCAAAGCATTAAATCCCCATTCTTGAAGGCTTCTCTTGACTTGGCTCAATCTTCTTGAAGTGGGTTTTCTTCTTGAAGTCATTTTCCTTAGAGCCATGGCCATTCTTTTGTAGCTTCAAGAATTTCTTGAATCTCTTCACCATTAGAGCCATGTCTTCATCCGAGTCATCATCCCCCTTCCCAATCTTGGAGGTCCTCAAGGCTAACCCCTTTTTCTTCTTAGGAGGTGTGGAGGTAGGACCCCGTCTAGATTCATAGGCAAGTAGCCTTCCAATCACTTCACTTGGCTTCATAGTCTTGAAGTCCTTGTTTTCTTCAAGAGCCGTCACTTTGGATTCGAATCTAGCAGGAAGTGACCTCATGATCTTTTGCTTGATTCTCCTATCCGAATACGGGTCACCTAGTTGATGGCTTTGATTCACAATGTCCATCAACTTCACTTGGAAGTCATTAAAGCACTCATGCTCTTCCATCTTGATAGTCTCAAATTGTGCTTGAAGAACTTGGAGCTTGGAATCCTTAACCACTTCGGTTCCCTCATGCGCCGTCTCTAGAATCTTCCAAGCTTCATGTGCTTTTTTGGTGATTTGGATGAATTTGTATTGGCTCTCATCCACTGCACAAAACAAAGCATGCATTGCTTTGTTGTTCCACTTTGAAGCTTTAAATTCTTGTGTGCTCCATTGAGACTTAGGCTTGGAGACTTCACTTCCATCTTCGGTGGTCATTGTTGGAGGAGTGTAGCCATCTTCAATTGCCATCCAAGCTTGATCACTTATTTGGCAAATATAGGACTCCATCTTGCCTTTCCATGAGGCATAATTGTCACCCTTGAGCAAAGGAGGTCGTATGCTCGATGCTCCCTCATTACTCATCCCAAAATCACTCATAGTGTTTGGGTAATATGAATGCAAATGAATGCAACCAACAAGATGCACACAAATGCAACACACACACAATCAAGAGCAAGGATCACCTAAGTATATCTAGGAACCCGCTCTGATACCAATTGAAAATACACTCTTAACGTGTGTCTACAACCTAGAGGGGGGGGGGGGGGGGGGGGGGTGAATGGGTTGTTAATCGATTATTACAAATTTTTCGATTAGTCAATATTAAACAAATAACCCAATTAAATCAAACATACAAAATCAAGTGTAAAGTGCGGAATAATAAATAACACTTGATTTTTATGTGGAAACCCTTAAACAAAGGGAAAAACCACTGGCTATCCTCCTAGCCACACACGATCCTCAAATCCACTATATGAGTAAAAAGTTACACCCTCAAGTGATACTCGGGCTCTCACTCTAGATAACCTCAGGCTATGGACACTATCACTCGCCACTCTTGGTTCTATCCCTAGTGATATCCACTGATACACTACTATTGGCGTGAGCACCTCCTACTCTACCCGCAGGCCTTTTACAATGGATTCTTGACCAATGCTTGCCAACCACAACTTGGTTGCAAGACTTCAATGCTTGTGCAACTTCACCCCGAAGCCACAAGACTTTGACTCAATGAAGAGAATTATGTGTCTATGTGATCATGTAAATGATGCTCAATGCAAATTATGCTAGACAACACAAATTGCTCAACTAGGAGTTTGTATAAACAAATCCAAGTTGTCAAATGTCTAAATGCAAGGCATAAAGACTTAGCTAGATGTTATCAATAACAACCAATCCTAGCTATCACAAACAATCACAATGAATCAACAAATATGCTCACAATGTATTTAACATAAACTTCGCATATATTCATGTGATTAAGACTAGACATTTAATCATTCACTAAATGCAAGTCTTAGACAAAAGTCTATCAACAAACAAACTCAATTAGATTTGTAGAGAATTTCCAACAAACTAATTGTTACACAAAATATGCATAAACATTCAATAAGCTTAACTAGTTGATTAAGAATCAATATTTCAACCTAGTTATCAATGAATCACAAATAAATGTTTATGACCTAGCTTTTAGGCAAAAATGACCTAATCAATTAAGCTATCAAAATACAAACCCAATCATGTTATCAAGACTCATAAATATGCAATAATAGAGTCTAGGTATTTAATCATGCAATAAATACCTAATCTAGAGTAAGAAGAACAATAAATGATATTCAAAGAAGTTCTTGCTTACCTAGTCATGAAACAATGAAGACCCATGCTCAAATGATGTTGAATGATGCAAGATGGAGATGGGTTTTGGGTTTGGAGAGTCAAAGATGCTTTCTTGAAGCTTTCTCACTCTAGGAGCTCTAACCTCTCTCTAAAAATTAATTTTTGAGCTCTTGGTCGGCCAAGAAGAGAAGAGGAAGAATATATATGAAGCCCTAGTTAGAACTACATCGTTTTGAACTTGGGAACCAGAATCCCGTCAAAACCGCTTGCTAGACCGTGGCTCAGGTAAGTGTCCAGACCGCGGTACATACACCAGTGCACCGTCTGGACAACACCACGGTTGGGACCGCTGTGCGTGCAAGTGCACAGGTCACGGTCCACATCGCGCATGACGCACTGGAGAACACCGCTCCGTGCGCCGCTGTGCAAGCAAAGCCTGCCGAGCGGTCTAGGCCACGCCAAAGGGAAAAATCCCTTTTTAACACTCAAGACAAAAGTCAATCTTACATGAATGTTGTGCAAGTGTGAAGTGAGTGAGATGCACACAATGAAGCACAATTAACATGTCAAACATGTTATCAACTAAGATACAATGCAAGATATGATACCTAATGAAAGCTAGTGAGTGTTTTAGAAAAGGATGCACACTTATACAGACAATAAAGAACACAAATGCAAGATAAACAAAACATGCATGAAGTGTGTGTGTACACCTAAACTCTTCAAGAGACAAAGTCAAGTGAATATACCGTTTGCTCTTGAAGTCATGGAGATGCTTGGAAGCTTGCCAATGCGGACCTAAGCTACCCATTACACAATCATCCCCAATGTGGTGGTTTGTCATGAAATAAGCCAATCATAAAATTGAGGTCCTTACAATCTCCCCCTTTGGCTATTTCATGACATAACAACCACTCACAAATATTCCTCACAAAATAAAGTAAAGCTATTGTCCATGATCACTTCTACAATACAAAAGAGATTCCTAGAATCTAAATATTCAATATCTTCTATCTCCTTGTAGAGTCATCAATGTACCTACACACAATAGCAAGAAGCACTTTCCAAGAACAAGTGCAAGTGAGGTGAACAAATAAAAACAAGCATTGCACTCAATAACAAATAAAGCAATACAAAGAATGCATGTGCAATGCTCCCCCTAAAAGGTTACTCTCCCTCATGATTTCTCCCCCAAAGCATAGCATAAATAATGCTCCCTTTATATCTCTCAATCCCCCTATTTCTCTCAAGACTTCTCCCCCTTTTTGTCATGAGATAGGCAAAGGAGCTCCCCCTATCGGGTTGCTTTAGCAAAGAGAGCTATTCGCACAAATACATTGCATAATCATATACACAAACTTTATGCAACTTAAATAATTGAGAGAGATTCAAGGAGATTATATTAAAAAAAAGTGTGTGCGTGTGAAAGGTTGCTTAGCATGTAATACAAAATACTATTATTCTCATGCATAAAAATCAATCAAAGCAACACTCAACAGGATTTCCAAATGAAGTCAAACCAATTAAGACCATGTTGTTATGATAAGAAGATATATATCCAAGCATTTGTGTGCAAGTGTACTAATCACAACAAAAGTATATCATCTTTTCTTCATTGCAAGATACATCATCAATCAACAATTTTGATGTCAAAAATAAGCAATGCAACACCACACATGACAGTCATATAACAACATTTTCTGTTTTTCTCCTTTTTCTATTTTTCTCCATATTCCTAGCAAGCATGTATTTCTGTTTATCATGCTAATGTAACTCTCTTGATGGCTTTCACTCGGTTTCAAATGAGTAGCCTTTTCCAACATTGGGCGGCTCCATGTCACATTGCCAGTAGCCCTTTTCAAGAGAGAGCTTAAGAATGTGTATCTAGGAATCATGAACATGGAGAATAATTTGAGGTCAATCAAATGTACTAACACGTAGAACATTCCTCAAAAAGATAAGCATGCTCAAGCAATAATAGAAGACATGCATTATCATACAAAGCAACCGTGCAATGGTGTAATCAAAAACATTATACAATTATTAATCAATGTTATTCACCAAGCACACTCAAGCAATCATAAAGGAGCATAAAATAAGCCAAATTTTTGCATATAGCAAATCATGCAAGATCGCTCTCTTTGCTTGAGCTCCCCAAATGGGGTCAAATACCAACCAAGTCAATGGGAGACATGAGCTCCTATAGACCTATCAAGTCCAATGGACCTAATTGCATTTACGGGAGTCACATGGGCACTAAGGCAAGCGGGTTCATTCTTTCTAACCCACCTAGGTTCCACTTTAACATTTTTAGTGGTCATAGACATGTTTCTAGGTTCCCTAGGTTTATGCAAACTTGCCCTATTTTTCAACCGTTTTTCTTTCATGCTCTCTAATCTACACCTCTTAATGTAATTTAAGCAATTTGGTCTTAAGTGACCAATCATACCACAATAATGACAAGTAGGTACAAAGTAAGGATTTATACCATAGCATTGTGATCTCATCGAGGCATCGCCATAGTGATGAGGTTGTCTTTGATGATGCACCGGTTGGCTTGTCCTTGGAACTTAAGCCGATTGGTTGCACCTTTGTAGTCTAGCTTGTTGAGGTGGTTGAGCCGGTTGATCATGCCACTTATGGTCACCTCCTTTCTTGATAGTTGACTTGTTAAAGGAGGTGGTTGGCTTCTCAAGGAATTGTCTTTTCTTCTTGGATTGCCTAGGCTTTGGTTGGGATGCCAAGGCTTGTGTGGACTTTCCTTGAGTGGAAGATTGCTTGGATGAAGCTTTGCTCTTGCCTTGAGCTTGAGGTTGTTTGACCTTGGCCTTCTTTAATTCTTCAAGGCACTTCATCTCTCTTTCCTTGACAATCTTCAAGGAGTTTTCATTGTTGGCAAGTTCTTCTTTCATGGCCTTCATCCTTTGATGGCAATCTTTAATCTCCTTCTCATATTCGGACATATCAATCACGTCCGACTTCAAGGAGTCATTTAACTTAGCCTTTAATTGAAGATTATCCTTTTCCAATCTAAGGATATCATTTTCTCTCTCCTTTAAGGACTTTTGAAGAAAGTCAATGAACTCTTGGTTATGCACATTGTTGTCACAAGAGTTCCTGGAGCATAATCCATCACTATCAAGGCTTCTCCCACTTGTGCTTGTGAGAGTCATATCATCAAGGCTTGCTTCACTCAAGCATGCTCCTCTTCGGTTTCCAAGTTCAAGGCCACCCATCTTGAAATCTTCAAGTGATAAACATTTGGTGATGGCTTGAGTTTCTTTATGGTAGGAACCCGGAAATGAGAAGTAGTTGATCTCACTAGCAACCGAGCTTGTGGAGCACTTTTCAACTACTTCAACTTCGCTATCACTCCAAGTAGCGATCATAGTTTCTCCTCCCTTCTCGTACTTCAAGTTACCACACATGGAGGCAAGGTGGCCAACTCCACCACACTCAAGGCAAGGGTTATCTTTCCTTGACTTTTTCTTTTCCTCCTTCACCTTGGAGGTCATGCCCTTCTTTTGAGATTTTGTAAATCTCTTAAATCTCTTAACCATGAGAGTCATCTCCTCATCGGAGTCACTTCCTACATTAGAGAGTGAGACACTCCTTTCACTTTGCCTCTCATCAAATGAGTCAACTTCCACATCAAGACTTTCGCCTTGGTCACATGACAAGGCACTCTTGCCTTCTTCTACTTCCACATAAGAGACTCTAAAGGCCGTGTAGTTAATGGCAAGTTCTTCATCATCCGAGGAATCTTCTACACTCTCACTATCACTTGATAAGATAACCATCGCCTTTTCTCTTCTCTTGTCCTTCAAGTTAGTACAATCCCTAGAGATATGCCCGAATCCTTCACATTCAAAGCATTAAATCCCCGTTCTTGAAGGCTTCTCTTGACTTGGCTCAATCTTCTTGAAGTGGGTTTTCTTCTTGAAGTCATTTTCCTTAGAGCCATGGCCATTCTTTTGTAGCTTCAAGAATTTCTTGAATCTCTTCACCATTAGAGCCATGTCTTCATCCGAGTCATCATCCCCCTTCCCAATCTTGGAGGACCTCAAGGCTAACCCCTTTTGCTTCTTGGGAGGTGTGGAGGTAGGACCCCGTCTAGATTCATAGGCAAGTAGCCTTCCAATCACTTCACTTGGCTTCATAGTCTTGAAGTCCTTGTTTTCTTCAAGAGCCGTCACTTTGGATTCGAATCTAGCGGGAAGTGACCTCATGATCTTTTGCTTGATCCTCCTATCCGAATACGGGTCACCTAGTTGATGGCTTTGATTCACAATGTCCATCAACTTCACTTGGAAGTCATTAAAGCACTTATGCTCTTCCATCTTGATCGTCTCAAATTGTGCTTGAAGAACTTGGAGCTTGGAATCCTTAACCACTTCGGTTCCCTCATGCGCCGTCTCTAGAATCTTCCAAGCTTCATGTGCATTTTTGGTGATTTGGATGAATTTGTATTGGCTCTCATCCACTGCACAAAACAAAGCATGCAT
Organism: Dipteronia sinensis; assembly: GCA_033220585.1. NCBI lineage: Eukaryota > Viridiplantae > Streptophyta > Magnoliopsida > Sapindales > Sapindaceae > Dipteronia > Dipteronia sinensis. The sequence continues at coordinate 67,985,090 of CM065636.1, read as the reverse complement.
TGCTTTGTTATTCCACTTTGAAGCTTCAAATTCTTGTGTGCTCCATTGAGACTTAGGCTTGGAGACTTCACTTCCATCTTCGGTGGTCATTGTTGGAGGAGTGTAGCCATCTTCAATTGCCATCCAAGCTTGATCACTTATTTGGCAAATATAGGACTCCATCTTGCCTTTCCATGAGGCATAATTGTCACCCTTGAGCAAAGGAGGTCGTATGCTCGATGCTCCCTCACTGGCTATCCTCCTAGCCACACACGATCCTCAAATCCACTATATGAGTAAAACGTTACACCCTCAAGTGATACTCGGACTCTCACTCTAGATAACCTCAGGCTATGGACACTACCACTCGCCACTCTTGGTCCTATCCCTAGTGATATCCACTGATACACTACTATTGGCGTGAGCACCTCCTACTCTACCCGCAGGCCTTTTACAATGGATTCTTGACCAATGCTTGCCAACCACAACTTGGTTGCAAGACTTCAATGCTTGTGCAACTTCACCCCGAAGCCATAAGACTTTGACTCAATGAAGAGAATTATGTGTCTATGTGATCATGTAAATGATGCTCAATGCAAATTATGCTAGACAACACAAATTGCTCAACTAGGAGTTTGTAGAAACAAATCCAAGTTGTCAAATGTCTAAATGCAAGGCATAAAGACTTAGCTAGATGTTATCAATAACAACCAATCCTAGCTATCACAAACAATCACAATGAATCAACAAATATGCTCACAATGTATTCAACATAAACTTCGCATATATTCATGTGATTAAGACTAGACATTTAATCATTCACTAAATGCAAGTCTTAGACAAAAGTCTATCAACAAACAAACTCAATTAGATTTGTAGAGAATTTCCAACAAACTAATTGTTACACAAAATATGCATAAACATTCAATAAGCTTAACTAGTTGATTAAGAATCAATATTTCAACCTAGTTATCAATGAATCACAAATAAATGTTTATGACCTAGCTTTTAGGCAAAAATGACTTAATCAATTAAGCTATCAAAATACAAACCCAATCATGTTATCAAGACTCATAAATATGCAATAATAGAGTCTAGGTATTTAATCATGCAATAAATACCTAATCTAGAGTAAGAAGAACAATAAATGATATTCAAAGAAGTTCTTGCTTACCTAGTCATGAAACAATGAAGACCCATGCTCAAATGATGTTGAATGATGCAAGATGGAGATGGGTTTTGGGTTTGGTGAGTCAAAGATGCTTTCTTGAAGCTTTCTCTCTCTAGGAGCTCTAACCTCTCTCTAAAAATTAATTTTTGAGCTCTTGGTCGGCCAAGAAGAGAAGAGGAAGAATATATATGAAGCCCTAGTTAGAACTACATCGTTTTGAACTTGGGAACCAGAATCCCGTCAAAACCGCTTGCTAGACCGCGGCTAAGGTAAGTGTCCAGACTGCTGTACATACACCAGTGCACCGTCTGGACAACACTGCGGTTGGGACCACTGCGTGTGCAAGTGCACAGGTCGCGGTCCACGTCGCGCATGACGCACTGGAGAATAATGCTCCGTGCGCCGCGGTGGAAGCAAAGCCTGCTTAGCGGTCTAGGCCGCGCCAAAGGGAAAAATCCCTTTTTAACACTCAAGACAAAAGTCAATCTTACATGAATGTTGTGCAAGTGTGAAGTGAGTGAGATGCACACAATGAAGCACAATTAACATGTCAAACATGTTATCAACTAAGATACAATGCAAGATATGATACCTAATGTAAGCTAGTGAGTGTTTTAGAAAAGGATGCACACTTATACAAACAATAAAGAACACAAATGCAAGATAAACAAAACATGCATGAAGTGTGTGTGTGTGCACCTAAACTCTTCAAGAGACAAAGTCAAGTGAATATACCTTTTGCTCTTGAAGTCATGGAGATGCTTGGAAGCTTGCCAATGCGGACCTAAGCTACCCATTACACAATCATCCCCAATGTGGTGGTTTGTCATGAAATAAGCCAATCATAAAATCGAGGTCCTTACAAGTTGGATTAGGTTTTGAAGTCAAAAGGTTGATGGAAATTAGGGTACAACACAAACTCTTTTTGGTATGTGATTTGTGGCAACCCTAGTCCATTTAGAGGAAGATTTCGGCAATCCTAAATAGAAGAGGAAGCAAAATTTCGGCCACCTATATAATACCACATATAGAATTCGGCCACAATGGTTGATTGAATGATTCAATTTTTCTTCTTCTTCTCAATTCATAGAAAAGGATAATTTTTATTCTACTAAACATAAAAGAGAGAAGAGATTATTCTTTAATAGTACACTGATTGTTTGTTCATCAATAAGCTTGTGTGTACAACATCGAATTAGGTTCACGCGAGTTTCGATCATTAGATTGAGAACTCAAAAGTGACCGGAATAATTTTGTCTTCTTTTGATTGTTTTGTGAATAACAAAAGAAAAAGAAAACTTTGTTCATCCATTCTCAGGTTTGCAATTCAAAGAAAAAGAGAGACCACGCTCCTAGGTGATTCACGTACGTGTTCGGATTGTAAGATCTCACGGTACTGTTCACGGCGGGGGTACTGTTCAAAATCACTGTTCACGCGGGTACTGTTCACGCTGATACTGTTCACGGGCGTCGGAAAAGATTTTACGGATTACCAATCGACGTAAGTCAATCGGATCACGCGTCAAGAGGTATTTAACTCTAACCGTATATATTTGAGTTTAATTAATTAAAATGTTAAGGTTTAACTTTGAGAAAAATTTTAAAACCATAAGAAATCTATTTTTCGTTTCTTCCCCTGCGTTTTATATCGATTTTTCCCTACATAGTTGATTCATTCACAAAATTCACAACTGACTTCTGTGCCTAGTTTCGGGGCATCAAACCTCTCCCCAAAGATCCTATTCACCTTCAATACATGATCCAGGAGCGGGGTAAATCGCTCAGAGCCTATGTGGAGAGATTCCATAAAGAAGTGATCCAGATGGGAGTCTTCGCCGAAAAGAAAACCTTGGCCAATTTCAGAAGGAATCTTTGGGTAGGCAGACCGTTCAGATCTTTCACCAAGCATCCCCCGGAGACCTACCAGGAGGCCTACGATAGAGCTCTAGAGCAGGTTGAGATAGATGAATAGCTCCGAGTTAAGATGGAGCACGATGATATGAGATTCGCCAAGGGCCAAAAGAAGGAGGCGCCCAAGCCTGCACCTGTTCAGAAAAATCAGAACAGGCCTCCCAATAAATCTACATATCGGTCGCCACCCTATCAACTTCCACGGAACCGGTACCTGGCCAGGCGGACTCCGCCCAAAGCTACACCCCCACCCAAGGAGGTAGCGCGGGTAGATAGAGAGGAAAATGGGTACTCCCATTACACCCCCTTGAACGCATCTCGTGAGACTATTTATCTCGCCATCCGCGACAAAGGACTACTCAGGAAGCCGGGTCCAATAAAGGCACCAGTCGATCAACGGAACCACTACAAGTATTGTGACTTCCTCGAGGATGTAGGTCATAATACCTCGGAGTGCTATAGTCTGCGGAACCAGGTTGAAGCCTTGGTTAAGGGAGGTTTCTTGGAGGAATTCCTCCAACAAGTACGCGACAACATACGCACTGGAAAGGAGGTGCAGGCCGATATTAAAGCATATGAAGAAGGAAGGAAAGCAAAAAGGAAGGATCTGATAGAGCAGATCCACATTGTCAATACCATCAGTGGTGGTCCCACCTTGGCAGGAACCTCCAACAATGCTCGAAAGAACCACGCCAGGAAAGTTCCCAGAGTAGAAACAGGCAAGAATGTTTTCAAGGTTACTAGAGGATCACATCGGTCTCCTCCTGCTGCACAGATCATCTTCATAGAAGAGGACGTATTCAACACCGTCCAGCCTCATGATGATCCCATGGTCATCACCATTCAAATAGCCAACAACTTGGTCCACCGCGTTTTGATTAACACAGGTAGCAGCGTTAATATTCTCTTCAAGAGTGCTTTGGAGCAATTCAACCTAAAGAGACCTTGTTACAACATCTGTACCACCCCCATTATACGGGTTCACTGGGGACTCGTTGATTCCCACCGGGTCTATGATCCTACCAATAATAGTGGGAACAGCGCCACTCTAGCAGAACCTAATGAGAGACTTCGTTGTTGTAGACACCCTGTCGGCCAATAATGCTATACTGGGAAGGCCCTACTTGTCTGCCCTCAAAGAGGTCTTGTTAATATACCATAACGTCCTGAAATTCACAGTGGAGACAAAGTGGGCGAAATACGGGGGGATTAGCAGGCTGTTAGCAAGTGCTATGTAGTATCAACCAACCCAGCAGTGTTGGCCAAGCAATGTGTGCAAATAACCATTAATCAAGATCACCAGTCTTCAGAGGAAAACTTTGAAGATGAAACTAACTCGGTCAATGGGAGATCCACGTCAGAGCTCTCCGATATAGAGATCAGGGAGGAGGAAGAGAAGGGATGGGCCAGTGGCCATCCCGTAGAGGAGTTAGAAGAGATACCTATCAGGAAGGACAATCCTTCCAAGGTAGTCAGGATAGGTTCAACATTGAAGGCGAAGGTAAAAGAAGATCTGATAAAGCTCCTACGAGAATATAATGACATCTTTGCATGGAGCCATAATGAGATGTCAGGGATACCTGTTGCTTTAGAAGTTCACAGGTTATCAGTAGATCCCACCTTCAAGCCAGTCAAACAAAAGAAAAGGCATTTCAACCAAGCAAGAAATGCTGCAGTGCAAGAAGAGGTAAACAAACTACTAAAGGCAGAATTCATTAGGGAGTCTCGTTACCCCGAATGGATCGCCAATGTAGTTATGGTGACCAAGGTGAATGGGAAGTGGCGCATGTGTGTTGATTATACGGATCTCAACCGCGCCTGCCCAAAAGGCAGCTTCCCGCTACCGAAAATTGACCAACTGGTAGATTCAACCACGGGTAACAAGCACTTGAGTTTTATGGACACCTTCTCGGGATACAACCAGATAATGATGCACCCAGCTGACCAGGATAAAACCAGTTTCATAACCGGTCAGGGCCTGTACTGCTACAGGTCATGCTCTTCGGGCTCAAAAACACTGGGGCTACCTACTAGTGCCTGGTCAACCGATTGTTCAAGAGACTGATAGGAAAGTCGATGGAGGTATACATCGATGATATGATCATGAAGTCTCAGGTAGCTAATCATCACTAGGACCATCTCCGTCAGACATTCCAAATAATCAGAGAGAATCAGATGCGATTGAATCCTGATAAGTGCGCCTTCTAAGTTACAGCCGGGAAATTTCTCAGATTCATGGTCCATGAGAGGGGGATTGAAGCTAATCCTGAGAAGATCAAAGCCATCCTAGATCTTGAGTCCCCCACTTCACTCAGACAAGTGCAAGGTCTGACCGGGCGAATTGCAGCCCTGAACCGCTTCATATCACAATCTACTGACAAGTGTATTCCCTTCTTCAAGGCAATCAGACAAGGGAAGAACATGAAGTGGGACCAGGATAGCGAGCTTGCTTTCCAATCGCTAAAGAAGTACCTCGCTAGCCAGCCCTTGCTAGCTAGCCCGGTAATAGGAGAAGAACTGCAATTATACCTGGCAATATCCGAAACAGCGGTCAGCAGAGCATTGGTAAAGGAATACGGAGATGGGGTCCAGCACCCTGTCTACTACGTGAGCCGTGCCCTAACCAAATCAAAAAAGAACTACATCCTCTTATAGAAGCTCACTTTTGCCTTGGTGGTTGCTTCCAGGAAGCTCCGCCCTTATTTCCTTGCCCACACAATAGTAGTAGTCACTGGTCAACCTCTGCGTCAATTTCTCCAAAGGCCGGACGTATCGGGGAGACTTGTGCTGTGGGCCCTTGAGCTCACCCAGTTCGACATTAAGTACAAAGGCAGGACAACCATCAAAGCCCAAGCTTTGGTAGATTTCGTGGTAGAATTCAATGCAATTCCCAATCAAGATGCTATCTCGGCCTTGAGTCAAGCTCTTCAGAAAGAGCAAGAGCTTGTAGATTGGCCTATCAATCAAGTCTGGATCTTATATACCGATGGGGCATCCAATCAAGTAGGAAGCGGAGGTGGGATCATTCTAACTGACCCCGAAAAGGTTGAGTGTTGTCAGTATTTCAGATTCGAGTTCAATACCACCAACAACGAAGCTGAATATGAAGCCTTGTTAGTAGGAATGAGAACAGCGGTTGAGCTAGGGGCTAATTACCTCCTTGCCAAATGTGACTCACAATTGGTAGTTAATCAAATAACCGGTCTGTACCAGGCCAGAGAGGATAACATGGCAACCTACCTCGAAAAAGTCCAGGAATTGTTGCCCCGTTTCAAAGGTTTCAGGATCGAGCAAGTACTAGCTAACATAGCTGCCTGTGGAGGACAATCTTTACCGAAAGGAGTACAACTCCAGATAATCACTACATCGAGCATAGCTGAAGGTAGGGAAGTCAACCCCGTGGCACGACTCCCATGCTGGATGGATCCCATTGTGGATTATCTATAGTCAAGAAAGCTCCCTGAAACCTCTGATCAAGCTCGTAAGATCAAGCGAACCTCGGTACGATACTGCTTGGTAGAGGGGAACCTTTACCGCAGAGGTAGGTCACTCCCCTTGCTTAGATTCTTGCATCCCGACGATGCAGACTGGGTATTGAGAGAAGTGCATTCAGGAGACTGTGGAAATCATGTCGGGGGAGAAGCGCTGGCTTATCATGTACTAGGCATGATATATTTTTGGCCAACCTTGCACCATGATGCGAGGCAGTTTATATAGTCATGTGAACCATGTCAGAAAACAGCCAACCTGCATCACCTACCTCCAGAACAACTATCTACCATCAGCTCGCCGTATCCGTTTGCCTTCTAGGGAGTAGACCTAATTGGGCCTCTACCAACCGCGCCAGGTCAGGAGAAGCATGCGATCGTGGCTATTGATTACTTCACCATATGGGTGGAAGCAGAACCCCTTTCTTGAATTACTGAAGCAAATACAACAGAATTCATCGAGAAGAATGTGGTATACCAGTTCGGTACCCCTATGGTCATCATCACCAATCTGGGTAAGCAGTTTGATAAGGCCAGGTTCAGGGAATTCTACGAGAGTCTGGGGATTGAACTTCGCTTTGCATCTGTAGCACACACTCAGACTAATGGCCTAGTAGAGGCCACAAATAAAATTATCAAGAAGCTCCTGAAGAAGAAACTTCAACAGAAGAAATGGAGATGGGCTAATGAACTCCCGAACGTGCTATGGGCTTATCGCACCACCAAAAGGACCGCTACTGGAGAAACCCCCTACTTGCTATCTTTTAAGGTAGAAGCTGTCCTTCCTATAGAACATAAGCTCAGTTCTTTCCGGGTTCAACATTTCGATCCCGATGAAAATGAAGACAAGCTGAGAGCCAACTAGGACCTCCCAGAGGAAAAACAAGACAGGGTTGCAGAAAGGGTAGCAGTTTAGCAGAGCCGGATTGCTTGTTACTTCAATAGAAGAGTAAAAGCCTGGAGCTTCAAAGAAGAGGACTTGGTTCTCAGGAAGGTTACTTAGAATACCCGGAAGAGGTCAGACGGGGTACTGTAACCTAATTGGGAAGGTCCCTACCTAATCAGAATGGTGATCCAAGGTGGGGCATACAAGCTCGACGACATGAATAGGTATCATGTAGACCACACTTGGAATGCTGATCATCTCAAGAGGTTCTACCTATAAGACAGGTGGAAAAAGTAAGCCAAGACTATCCCATAACAAACACTAGAAGATGTTAGTAATCGTGAGTACTTGCATTCTCTTTATTGATCATCAATAAAGAAGGTTTTTCTTTCTCCATCTACTTTCTCTACGATTATCTACACCTATCTACTATGTGTTGCCAATTGTATCCGTCATGGTCGCCTTAAAGAACAGGAAAGCTAGATGGCCCTCCTGATGCCCTAGACAGGATAAATCCCTCTAGGAGGATCTCCTCGAGACCAGGATAAGTAGCATACCAATCCTGATGCCCTGGCCGGGCACCACCCCCAGCTAGGAAGGATCCAGCATGTAAGAGCTTAGTTGCCTTAAGGATCTGGGCACCACCCCCCGCCGAGAAGGGTCTGGATAGTAAGTGCACAGTAGCCCACCAGATCAAGGCCATAGCCGGGTACCACCCCCCGCTAAGAAATACTTGGTGCTAAAGTGGCCTTAGTTGCCTACCAGGATCTTTGATTTATGCATGGAAGTAACATTTGGAGATTGAATCTTCAATTTATGCAAGGTGGCATCACTTTCCTTATGTAGGGTTGAAGGGTAGGTTTCTAGGTGAAGTTATCACTTGACATATACTATCTTTTTATCTTACTAGTGAATTTGTTTACCGGTGGTTGTGGAATCAACCCGTGGATGTTTCCTCTTAGGAGGTTTTACTACGTAAAAATCATGTGTCATACTTTCTCTATCCTTATCTCTATATATTTGTGTATGTGTTATTATATATCTTAGTGGATATCTTTGTAAGTGATAATTATATTATATCATCTTTGTATGTGTTGGAGCTTTATGTATTAAAGCCAAGTAATCATTTGAGTTTGTATCACATACAAGTTGATGCTTATATTGCACTTGTTTGAATAAGCATATCTTTAAACTGAATTGATATTGCTTGTGTTTTTCTTTTGGAGTGTGATACAAGCAATTTGGAGGGACAAACTTTTGTTTGTTTCAAGGAAGTGAAAAAGGTGTACTAACCTATTCACCCCCCTCTAGGTTATCTTAAGGTAAATTAACCGTGTTTGTATTTTTGACATCTCCTCATAGCTCCAAGCGAAGATGTCGTTGTGCTCTCGAAGGAGTCTTATCCGGCCCTTCTTCACTCTTGTTTCCAGCGTTGCCCCTACTTTGATCAACTTTGAGGGATCATTCCCCCTGATTGGTATCTCTTCCAACTCATCTACACGGTGGCCATTGGCCCACCCCCTGTCTTCCTCTTCCATATCCTCTGTAACCGGAATCTTTGCCTCGGGTTCCTCCTCTACTATCCCCATCTCTCCTGTGAGATATAGGGTCTCTAGTAATTTCTGACCCTGCATGACAGTCACATGTGCGCATTGCTTAGCCAGCACCGTTGGATTGGTGGAAACTGTATAGCATTTGTACGCTGCTTGTTGGTCTCCTCGTACCTCACCCACCTTGTCTCCTACCGAGAATTTCAGGATGTTGTGGTAGATGGACAGGACACCATTGAGGGCTGATAGAAAAGGCCTTCAAAGGATGGCGTTATAGGCTGACGATGTATCCGCCATGACAAAATCGGTCATGAGGTTCTGATGAGGCCATCGTTATGCCATACAAAAAAAGATTTTTCTAATTTAATCAACCTCGCAAATGCAACAAGTCAAAGGACTAGTATAGTATGTAAGCAAAGGTTTTTTCCACTGAGAGGTGGTATCCGTTTTACTGTTTCTAGCTAAAGCGTAATTGAAAGCGATGTAAATATAACATGGAAGTGGTGAGAATGGTGTGTGAAGTGTATGCATAATGCGGAAGGTGTGTGAGGTGTGAATAAACTAAACTAAATTAAATTGCACTAAAGATGAAATGTAACCAGGTGCTTGCCTTTCAAAATCTAACTACATGGAAATCAATTACACTACAAAGCAATATAAATTAGTCTACTCCTAAAGGCAAATCACCCTAGCTACGAAAATAATTGTGGCTTGGAGAGATGCAAGATAGTGGTTACAATAGGTACATAAGTTCACCAAACACACAAGCTAGTCATGTTGATTATAAACATTCAAGCACCATTCAAAACGAATTCAAGGGCTAGTTCTCTTGATTAAGGATTCTGAAGCCAAATCATCTATTATTACGAATCATTTGTTGATTAAGGAATACCGAAATCAATTCTCATCACTCAACCAAAGGCATGGAATGAGCAATTGTGTCTAGGTCTAGACCCATTAAGCACAAGAACAATACACCAAACTGTAGGGAAAAATTGCTTAAAACCGCAGTGGAAGGCGAAAAGTAGATTTTCGTATAGTTTAAAATTTTTCTAAAGATTTGAACCTTAACCCTTTAATTAATTAAACTCAAATATACGGTTAGAGTTAAATACCTCTTGTCGCGTGATCCAATTGACTTACGTCGATGGTAATCCGCAAGATCTTTAATCCTAGCACGTACGTGAATCACCTTGGAGCGTGGTCTCCCTTTTTTTTGAATTGCTTACCTTAGAATGGATGTATGGAATTTCTGATCTTGATCTTCAATAGTAAAACACCAAGAGCCTAAAAAAATAGTTCGGTCACTTTTGAATTCACAATCAATATGACTGAAACTTGAGTAACCCTAAATCGAAAGTGTGCACAAAACCTTTTGATGTTAAAGGCTTGTAAGTGCACTATCGAATGAGAACTTATTTTTTTTTTCTCTCTTGGCCGAAAATCTATGTGTATAGAGTAGGATTTTTATTTTCAAAACAAACAAAAATCTCTCTCTATTTTGCTTTTTAGTGGCCGAATATTCATAACCTTATATTTATAGGTTGACCGAATTTTCTCCTTCACCAAGTAGGGTTGGCCGAATTCATTGAATAGGAAATCTAGGGTTGGTTAATTTCCTTACTTGAAAAGGAATTATCCTTTTCCCTAATTCCTATCAATTCAAGAATCCTAACCCTTGTAGGACTAGTGGTGGCCGAATTCTTTGTATAATAAGGAGTGTATGTGGACTCAATCCTTACCACATTATGACTCCTATCACTTAAAAGAATTCCAACCCTAATCCAACACATAGTATTTAATTTACTGATCACGAAAAGATTTTGATTTAAACTATTAATTAATTAAATAATTAATTAATTCCCATTTAATCAAAACAATAAAATAAAATAATATCTTGAGCTATTTTATTTAGCCTTGCCGCCCACACCATGTATATATGGGCCCAATATTATTTTTCTTATTTTATTTAATCCATTAGACTTTAAATAAAAGCCCACATGTGAACCAAACTTATTCTTACTAAAAGAAACAAGCCTACATGTCTCCTTTTAATATATTAATATAATAGTGCAGCCCATTAAATAAATAATAGACATATTATATTCTTAATATATTAAATGCAATTCTAGATGGACCCACAAATTGGTCCGGTAGAATATATCAAGTGATCCATGCAAGTACGTGTGGATTGTGGATCTTGGCGGGCTATCTAAATTTAAGCTTCAATAGACATAACCTAATCACAATCAACAAATGATTAACTTAGGTCCGATCTATTAATTTTAACTCATTCCACTAAAGAGCTAAAATTGAACTCTTAAATAAAGATAGAATAAGGAGATGTTTCTCATTCATACCCTAGACAATCTTATAGGAGATGGTGTATCCTCGTGAATAATATCAGTAATCGCCAAGAGCTCATAGACCGCCTATAGCTCTCCAAGTTACCATATTTCCTCATATGACCACATTTTGAACTTGGATATTTTGACTTGTCCAGAAGCCATGTCTTCAATAATCATTATTGAAAACTCAACGTTGAGATTTAGTATCCAATACCTCAAAACATCCATATGATGATATTATACTCTCATTTAATAAATGGAGCCACGATGTCCATATCTATAAATGAAGTCCTCTATCGATTAACAAATGAATACCACCAAACTATCGAGGATAGACTATGCTATATAATCGTACTCATTGATAGCTCAAATGATAACACTTGCAACCATAAGTCCATCATTTATCTCAGGATTTAGATAGACTCTCCGATTGTCCTGATAATGAAAAGACTTATATCTAGTGACGGTTCTAGATAAAGTATTTCATTGTGATCCAATTCAATGCACCCAGTGCACTATATTCTTTTACTCAAAAACCTTTCGATGATTTTAGACTCATTATAACTCATTTGATCCCACTCAAATGCTAGTAAAAGAATTCTACAACTTTATCAAGATAGAGGTGCCCAACCTTTAACTTAAGTTGTGAACGTTATTCAAGACTAACTAAATAATTGTGTCTACCTCATACATATCCGGATGTACAAATAATTCTTCATATCTCATAGTCTTTTGACCTTATGATTATTTACCTTGACAATTATAATTATAAATGCTATAAGATTTTGCAGAATTAGAAATCACTTTATTTATATGAAAAGATTGTCAATTACAATATTACACTCTTGCTATTGAGCATAATCCTAACACAAACAACCTAATCTAGCATAAGCATGCATAAATCAAGTTCCCTCTATTCCAGAGTTAACAATAAAGATCCATTCATAATTAATCGATCGGAACACGGATGTGCTCTTTCACTCGAATCAATCCATATATATTGATTCCCTTTCGTCACCAACATGCAAACAAGAGTGAGACTCTACTTTTATACTACATCATTTGTTTATACTAAGTTATACTACATCATTGTTTTAATATAAAGTCTCACTTATGCAAACATATCAATTTCTACTCACTCACCAACATACATGTCAAGAAAAGAGAGATTTAGCATAAGCTCAAAGAATAAAGTCAAGATCCAAGTTAAATCTAAGTAACTACCATATATAACAAGCTCAAGTGTTGGTTTACAAATATTCCCTAATGGGGATTACACATCAACGAAATAGAAAATAAAACAAAGAGAAGAGTTTAGAGATAACCAAGATCTCTATTTCGTTTTGCTCTCCTTTCTCCTTGGATCTACTTCAAAGATGGATGGAAGTAGTTTAGAGGTGGTGGTGGTGAGACATCCGTGGAGGAAAACTCCATAGAAGCCTTTGAAGCTTCTCTCTCTCTTTTATGGTGTAAGATCTAGAATCTAGGGTATTAGGTTGTTGTGCACACTTTAATCTAATATTGGATATTTGAGAGATATCTTTAAAGACCAACAAGGTGGGATATTTATAGTGTTTGAAGGCTAAGGTAATAATTGGGTGTGAAAAGTCAAGTTTTCCCTTAAAAATCATGTTACCTGCAAGTGGATAAAGTTCTGCTGACCTAAATCTAAGAGTTAGAACTCGCAGATGGAAGTCGCAGTCTAACTTCAGCTAGTGAGAACTAGCAGATTCTTATGGTGGTGGGATTCTGGGTAACTTCTGCGAGGTGGAGCTGCGAGATGGAACTCACAGATCTGGTAGCCGCCTAATTTCTGCTAACTTGAACTTGCAATTTGAGGTGGTAGTCTCCTCTGGAGTGTTTCTCGGAATTTGATCTACGAGGTGGACCTCACAGTCTGACGTAGCAGTTCTGTTCTATTGGTTTGAGGTCGCAGTCTGACTTAGCAATATGTTATGGACTATTTTTGTGACTTAGGTCTGTGACTTTGAACTCACATTTTGAACTAGCAGTCTCGTTAGGAGAATATCTATGACTTGGATCTGTGAGGTAGAACTCGCATATTACTTTTCAATTCCCAAACTCAGCTCTTTTTCCTTCTTTTTGCCTTCAAAGCTTCACTTTAAGCTCAAACACCTAGCTTATGGGAAAATGAACCTACACAAGGCTCAAACACATTATATACACAAAAAAGCTAGGAATAAGAAGCCTAAAATAGGTATATAAATGTACCAATCAGGTTCTGCTGGAGTAGCGCTTTCCTTACTATCACAGGTAGGATCATAGATCCTGTAGGTATCAGCAAGTCCACAGTGAATACATACAGTGGTGTGGTATAGCTGTTGTAGCAAGGATGCTTCAAGTTGAGTTTCTCCAAAGCATCCTCGAAGAGGATATCAACGCTGCTACCGGTATCAATGAGAACACGGTGGAACAAGCAATTGGCTATCTGCACTATGACAACCACGGGGTCGTCATGAGGCTGTACCATGTTGTATATGTCATCTTTAGTGAAAAACATTTGACATGAGCGAGGAAATCCTAGTCATCCCCTGGCAATCCTGAGGACATCTTGGCTTGCATCAAGCGGGGGCACCTTCTTAGCCTGATTCTTCCTTGAGTTGTTGGAGGATCTTGCTAGGGTAGGACCTCCGCTGATAGTGTGGACTATATGGATCTTGTCCATCGGATCCTTCCCATTTGCTTTCCTTCTTTCCTCTGTTGCTTTAATGTCTACATGTACCTCCTTCCCAGTCTGGATGTTATCTCGCACCTGTTGTAGGAATTATACCAGGCAACCTCCTCTTACCAGCGCCTCGATCTGGTTGCGTAGGATATAGCATTCTGATGTGTTGTGCCCCATATTCTCGTGGAAATCACATTATTTGTAGTGATTCTGCTGATTAGTTGGCGCTTTAATCAGACCGGGTTTTCTGAGTAGCCCCTTATCGTGGATGATGAGGTAGATGGTTTCACGGGATGTGTTAAGAGTGGTTTAATGAGTCCAACCTTCCTCCTCTATAGCTATATGTTCTACTTCCCTTGGCAGAGGTGTCGCTCTAGGAGGGGTCCTCTTGACTGGCTATCGCTCCTGCTGAGGCTGGTAAGGTTGTGGTCGGTACTTAGATCGGTTGGGAGGTCTATTCTGGCTCTTTAGGATTAAGGCAGGCTTGGGCACCTCCTTCTTTAGGCGCTTGGCAGATCTCAAATCATCATGCTCTATCTTAACCTGGAGTTATTCTTCTATCTCCACCTGTTCGAAGGCCCTATCGTAGGCTTCTTGGTACATCTCATGTGTTTTGCAAAAGATTGGAACAATCTGCCAGCCCTTAAGTTTCTCTTGAAGTTGGCCAAGGTCTCCTTCTCAACGAAGACCCCCATCTGAATCACATCCTTGTGGAACCTTTTCAAGTAGGATATAAGTGATTCACCACGCTCCTGGATCACGTATTGCAGGTGGATGGGATCCTTGGGGCGAGGCTTGATACCCTGGAATTGAGCGCAGAAATCACTGGTTAACTTGGTAAAGGAATCAACACTACATGCTGGTAGCTTTCTGAACCATGTCTTGGCATAGTCAGTCAGAGTGGTTGGGAACATTCTGCACATAGCGGCCCATGTAGCATTCTGGACCTCCATCTCCTGCACAAAGCTCTAAAGGTGGCTTAGAGGATCCTCTGTCCCTGAGTACTTATCGGCCGACATTTTGAACTTAGAGGGTAGCTTTGCCTTCCAGATTATTCTGGAGAATGGAGCTTTCATCTCGCCTAGGGGGTCCTTCCAGTTCTCTCGACGCTTACACTTCTTCATGTCATGTATCTCTTTAGCCATCTTAGCTAACTGGTCCCGCAGGCATTTGGTTCCACCGTTTCAGGATTCAACCTCTGAGTCTTCATTTCAGATCCTTCTGATGCCACGAAGGCTTTGTCTCAGTTCTATCCTTAGGGAAGGTTTGCCCGGGGCGCTCCTTCCATTATAGTTGCCATCTCTTGCAGCGGTTCGAGGTTGCCCTTCTTACGCTACTGGACTGGCCTGGGGTTGAGACTCCCTAGGTAGAACGTCGAAAGCAGACTTCACCTGTAGGGGTCAAAAATTTGTTGGTCGGTCTAGAACCAGAGGTATGGGCCCAAGCCTGTCGTGGACCTGTACTGGAGGTAGATGGCCCAATCTATCAAATGCAGGTCTCCTAGTACTTGGTCTGGTGGTATCTCCCCTAGTTTTGTGTACCGTGAGCTAGGAGGGGGGGGGGGGGGGGGGTGATACCTTTTGCAACCAATCGGAGGTAGATGCTCTCTACGAAGGTTGCGGCCTGTTGCTTTAGGATGGCCTGGATTGCTACTAGAGCAGTTAGGACCTAGGGTGTGCCCCGCTCGGTTGTTGAAGGTGATGGGGCTAGATCGTGGTGTTTCGACCCCTTTCCTCACTTCTGACCCCTCCGGGTTAAAGCGACAGACTAGTGTCCTGACTAATTGGACTGACCTTGGGAGGATCAGAGCCTCATTTCAATATGCTGTAAAAAAATAAAATTCATAGGCTTTCTAAAGGGTGTTGTAAGTTTCCCACAGACGGCCCCAAAAACTGTTAACCGAAAACTACTAGGTAGGTCGCGGTCGGGGATATATCTCTCCCATACAGTGATTTAAGTAGAATGAATGTAACAATACATGTATATGATAAAAGGTGATGAAGAAAATTATTTTATTGATCAATGGGTTCTTAGTAACAGTGGAGGTAAAACTTAAAATCACAAAGTTATCTTTCCTCTCTTTTTTTACATAAATGGCGATGGCAAACTCGTTTATGTCGATAAGTGGATATTTTTTCTCTCAATGGTGGTCCGAAACCTCTCACAGTTTCTGGAACCAAAAAAAGCCCTATTATTAACAACGTTTTTTGGTAGGGGTCCAAAGAAGAATTTTCCACCGAGTCGATACCTAGTAAGACCTTGAGGTGAACCATTCCCAGCTCTTAGGTACCCGAAAGCAATGGTACCACGATCTAGGAAGGATCTATACCTGATAGGGCCAGAGCCGCGACTGCCTTGTTAACCTGGTACCGGAAGAAACACCGAAACTACGACCCAAGAATGATAGGTACCACACTGTGCCATTACTCTTGATACCAAGTGAAGCAGGTACCGCGATACATCGTACCCAGTACCTCGCATATACCTGTTACCTCATACTTGGCACCCAAGTATCAGTGTACCACGCCATCAAGATATAGAGTAGAACAAATGCCACGCCATCAAGAGCAGACAGGTAAGCTAGTGAGTGTCCAATCCATCATGTATAGTATTGGCCACCCACAAGTGGTTTGTGTAATTAATGAACTTCTATCTAATAAGGGACTAATCTTTTTGTTAAAATTCACCAACCTAGGATGTATAGTGTTGATGCTTAATCCATCAAAAGCAACCAATCCTAGGATGTATATTTTTAGTTACTCATTAAAGATTATATATAGTAGAGATTAATGAGTCCGGATTTTACTTGAGTCATGTACTTGATGGGAAGATTTTTGCCGTCAGAAAACCGTCCGACAAAACAATTTATAAAACCTATGTGATGCGTTCACAAGTAGTAATACAAGTAAAGCGGTAAGTTCGGGTGTCGTCCACTGAGATCGGGGTAGCGGTGATAAGATTAGGATTAATATAACTAGTATGCATAAAAGTAAAAGTGATGGTGAATGAAAATACAATATAAACTAAACTATGAAAGCAAATAAAATGGGATGACAATGGAGTGATGAATGAATGATGATGGAACTACGGAGTTGATGGACTTGTAAGTGAATATTGGGGCAATTGCAACAAACTCTCAATTAAGCATGTATTGACAAATGTAACCAACCTAGGGTGTATAGCGTTGGTATATATCTCTAGCAGGAGGTCAACCTAGGGTGTATAGTGAAGACCTCCTCCTAGCAATTAATCCCTCCTAAACAACCAACAATGGCTAGTTACTCAATCGGGACTTTTTCCATGAATGCTCATCTATCTAGCTATGGCTCAACCTATTACTAATGTAGCCATCCTAGGGTGTACAGTGATGGCTTCCAATTCCCTCACAAGTGGCCGACCTAGGATGTATAGTGAAGGCCACCTGTTTGAGATTGGATGAGGCTCGAGGTTATCAACCGAATTCTACTCGAAGGTTAGTTCTCGTAAAATCACTAAAGTAGCCAACCTAGGGTGTATAGTGGAGGCTTCTAATTCTCTCACAAGTGGCTAACCTAGGATGTATAGTGAAAGCCACTAATTCAAGATTAGATTAAGGACATGGTTGTAGAGCCAGATTTCCAGAAATCCTTCCATTCAATAGAGCATTAGACAACCTAATTGCCTACTCAAGTAATCAAAATCAATCATGCAAAGAGGGTGTATCCAAGCAAATCAATAATGGAAATCAATTCAAGCAATGGAATAAAACCTAGAGATAGTATAAATATAACACATAGAGTTTATTTACAAAGCCCAAATATCCATCAAATAAATAACATCAACCCCATAGTGGGGTATTTTAGCTACTCATGTTCTATTACAAACCAATAAACTAAGAGAGAGTGTAGAGAGTAAACCCTTGAAGATTGATCTCCTTCCTTGAAGCTTGAATCCAAGTCTCCTTGTTTATTTTGATTGAGTAGAGATGGATTGGATGATAGGGAGTTGTGTTTCTAGTTTAGACTACAAGTGTTGGGAGATATGGGTGCTATTTGGTTCGTTCCCATCCTTTTCTATTTATAGAGGATGGAAAAATAGGCCACTTAAGCTTGAAAACAGAAGCTGTTGCACGCAGAGTGCGGGTGAATTATCCGCACTGTACCTTCACTATAAGGGTTGTCCTCATCTTCAGTTCTCTGATCAGGGAAATAGTGCGGGTGGAGTGCGGTTGGATGACCCGCACTTTACTCGCACTGTACTCACACTCTAGTGTCAGGTGTAAATCCACTCCTCTGTCTTGAGCAACAGTGCGGGTGGAGTGCGGTTGGATTACCCGCACTTTAGTGTCAGGTGCAAATTAGCTTCTCTGGATTCGGCAACAATGCGGGTGGAGTGTTGTTGGATGACCCGTATTGACCCGCACTTTATCTTTTCTTCATGAATCAGGTCCCGGCTGTGGGAAGGAGTACGGTTGGAGTGCGGTTGCGACCCGCACTTGACCTGCACTGTAGAGCTGCTTATGATCTTTTGTCTTTCTTTTTGCCCTTTTTTTACCGGAACCATTGCAATTTGCTTCTAACACCAGAATTACATCTATTGCCTGCAATTAGCACCAACGAGCCTATTAGACATAAAATATAGAGAAAATACACACAAGAACGAGACAAAGGAATAGGAATGAGGGCCGAAATATACAACAATTTAGGTACGATCAAACACCTCCAAACCAAACCTTTACTCATCCTCGAGCAAACATAAACTAAAACAAATAAGACACAAACTAAAAACGACTCGAATTAAAAACTTTCCTAGACACAAAGAAAAACTTGCTGCAGAACCAACTAGCAGAGAGATATACAAAAGCAAATAGGAGTGAGGAATGAGCATATGCAAAATTTTCTAAACAACTCGAAGGTACCCCAAGGGAAACGGGCACAACACGAATCCCACACTTAAAATGCCCTCGCCTCAGAAACTACTCACCCTCATACCTCGAGCATAATTTGCTTCGAAGCTAGGTTCTCACAAGGATTCTCTCTTATCTTTCCTCTCAGAACCTAGGTTCACACTCATGCAACATGTATGCCAATGAATTTATGTAACTGAATCAACTTAGTTGCATACATTTAGTGTAGAATAAACGTTGTTTTCAGTGAGTGAGTCTCATGAAAGAATCACGTGTCATGAACGTGGAAAGAGCATTCATTAACTAATATTCCCAATCTAGACGTCCCCTAAGATCAACTAGGGTTTTTTTCCATTTGATTGTAACGTGGCCATGGTGAATGGTGATTAGAAGAATGAGAAATTTAGGCACAAGCACTAATCAACCAAGTTAAGGCAATACATTCTACAATTTAGCATTTAATTTCACGTGCAACTATACCTCCAAATACAATATGGCGTCCAGGCATACAATTAGACTCTACGTGCAATCTTTAACTACTCATGTTACCCATTTGAGTAGCATTTACAATTGACACAAGGCATTTGAAGCATATTTTTCTTTTGTTACTTTTTGCTTCTTTTTTTTCATGCCTTTTTACTATGCACATTTTCACAACTCATTACTCTTGCCTAGGTACACGCCATTTATAAAATTAAAGCACAACTTTACATTCCTAAGCCTCAACAAGATCAATTAAGAGAGGGCTGGCTAAATGTTTAGGTTGCTTGGGTCATGGATAACGTGGGTGTAGAATGGAAAAGTTTATATGTGTTTTGCTTCAAAATTGGCTTGGGAGCACACATATTACGGGAATGGGAAGTATTTAGGCTTTCTTTTTGAGTGGCTAAAACACACATTGCCTAATATCACTTCACATGATCAATCTACCAAGGGAATAAAAGTTTCTATCAAGCAATCCACATAAATGATGCATGTTCAATGACAAATGATGATTTTTGATGTAGTGAGACTATGCATGGTGTTTGAATAGTGTTTACCGATTTGAAAAACATTTTCCCTCAAATATACACGCTTTTGGCTTGTGTTTGTGATCTAACAAGGGAAATCTCCACTATTAGGACAAGGCGCTTGAGCACTGAGTTCCCTAAACTTGGACACTAGAAGATGAGACTAGCCCATGAAGTGCAAGTGAGACCCCTAAAGTGACTAAGAGTTATTGAATAAGCACACAAAGCATACACACATTCGCCGCAAACACTATGCTCCAGGTATCTCACCAAGCTAAATAAGCTCAAAATTCTGGCTAAGCAGCAACTTTTTCGAAAATAAGACACAAAAATGACTCAAGACACAAAAGACGACTCAAAAAGGTGTCTACACCCCCAAACCAAAACCCAACATTGTCCTCAATGTTGAAGACAAGAGAATCCGGCCTAGCGGCACGCACCTAACATGACTCAAACAAACCTAGGCACTAATCAACCACAATCAATGCCCCAACAAAATAAAAGTGACTCAAACAAGGCTCACAAAATTAAAGGCAATTCATGCAATATATCATTGAAGCACAAGTCAAGCTTAACATCATGCATTTTATCAAAATTGACGGAATGGGGAATGAACAACCCCCAAACCGAATTAAACAATATAAAGCACATGCATTCATACTTGCACAAGAGCCTCCGGCTCTTTCATCCACAAATATAATCAAAAAATTCAATGTGCAAATATCCACAAAATATAGCATTCGAACAAAACTATCCCAACATCACAATTTATTGAATTTAAACAACATAAAACATAAAACTAACTACATGCATCAAAATTATTCAATGGGATGCATTCATGGAGAGGCTAGGGTCCTCTAAGGGTGGTTTGACCAAGTTAGGAAATTCTCTATTTTTAACTACCCAAATAAATTTAGGTGACTTCATTATCTTTTCCTTTTTCATGTTTCTATATAACTGCACTTGGTCTTTCCTTACCCATATTTGCTTGACCCTAGGTGGACTCCATCTATTCCTAGGACCTCTAGTTTTCCTATATTGATTTGGCTTGTAATTTTTAGCCTTAAAATGCTCTATTCTAGAACATGCATAGCAAAAGGTATTAGAGTTAGAGGAACTCCCCTTTGATGTGTGGTATTGAGGACGGTTGATTTGTTTCACTTGTAACGCCTTGACCTCCTCCTCCTTTTTGCTTAGTGCTACCTTTGCTTCCTCTAAGGCATTGGCTTTTTGATCAACCTTCATTTACATCTTAATTGACTTGTGAGCTATCTTATCTTCAAAATCTTTTGATAGCCTCGCTAAGTTCTCCAAATCCTTCGATGCAGTACTCTTTTCGGCTTCAAATCTCTCAAGTCGTTCTTCCAATTCTTTGTTCTTGTCGGAGACTTCACAATTTGTCTTCTTGAGAGTACCATTCCCAACTCCGAGTATCTTCACTTCAAATAATAGTTTCTTGTTCAACTCTTAGAGATTACTCGCCTTTTCCATTCCCAAGGCTTCGCTCTCTTGAAGTGCTTCATTCTCTTCCTTCAACACACCCCTGTCCAACACTAGCTCTGTGCTCATGCTTATAAGCTCTTGGTTCATCTTGAGCACACAAAGCATACACACATTCGCCGCAAACACTATGCTCCAGGTATCTCACCAAGCTAAATAAGCTCAAAATTCTGGCTAAGCAGCAACTTTTTCGAAAATAAGACACAAAAATGACTCAAGACACAAAAGACGACTCAAAAAGGTGTCTACACCCCCAAACCAAAACCCAACATTGTCCTCAATGTTGAAGACAAGAGAATCCGGCCTAGCGGCACGCACCTAACATGACTCAAACAAACCTAGGCACTAATCAACCACAATCAATGCCCCAACAAAATAAAAGTGACTCAAACAAGGCTCACAAAATTAAAGGCAATTCATGCAATATATCATTGAAGCACAAGTCAAGCTTAACGTCATGCATTTTATCAAAATTGACGGAATGGGGAATGAACAACCCCCAAACCGAATTAAACAATATAAAGCACATGCATTCATACTTGCACAAGAGCCTCCGGCTCTTTCATCCACAAATATAATCAAAAAATTCAATGTGCAAATATCCACAAAATATAGCATTCGAACAAAACTATCCCAACATCACAATTTATTGAATTTAAACAACATAAAACATAAAACTAACTACATGCATCAAAATTATTCAATGGGATGCATTCATGGAGAGGCTAGGGTCCTCTAAGGGTGGTTTGACCAAGTTAGGAAATTCTCTATTTTTAACTACCCAAATAAATTTAGGTGACTTCATTATCTTTTCCTTTTTCATGTTTCTATATAACTGCACTTGGTCTTTCCTTACCCATATTTGCTTGACCCTAGGTGGACTCCATCTATTCCTAGGACCTCTAGTTTTCCTATATTGATTTGGCTTGTAATTTTTAGCCTTAAAATGCTCTATTCTAGAACATGCATAGCAAAAGGTATTAGAGTTAGAGGAACTCCCCTTTGATGTGTGGTATTGAGGACGGTTGATTTGTTTCACTTGTAACGCCTTGACCTCCTCCTCCTTTTTGCTTAGTGCTACCTTTGCTTCCTCTAAGGCATTGGCTTTTTGATAAACCTTCATTTACATCTTAATTGACTTGTGAGCTATCTTATCTTCAAAATCTTTTGATAGCCTCGCTAAGTTCTCCAAATCCTTCGATGCAGTACTCTTTTCGGCTTCAAATCTCTCAAGTCGTTCTTCCAATTCTTTGTTCTTGTCGGAGACTTCACAATTTGTCTTCTTGAGAGTACCATTCCCAACTCCAAGTATCTTCACTTCAAATAATAGTTTCTTGTTCAACTCTTAGAGATTACTCGCCTTTTCCATTCCCAAGGCTTCGCTCTCTTGAAGTGCTTCATTCTCTTCCTTCAACACACCCCTGTCCAACACTAGCTATGTGCTCATGCTTATAAGCTCTTGGTTCATCTTGAGCACACAAAGCATACACACATTCGCCGCAAACACTATGCTCCAGGTATCTCACCAAGCTAAATAAGCTCAAAATTCTGGCTAAGCAGCAACTTTTTCGAAAATAAGACACAAAAATGACTCAAGACACAAAAGACGACTCAAAAAGGTGTCTACACCCCCAAACCAAAACCCAACATTGTCCTCAATGTTGAAGACAAGAGAATCCGGCCTAGCGGCACGCACCTAACATGACTCAAACAAACCTAGGCACTAATCAACCACAATCAATGCCCCAACAAAATAAAAGTGACTCAAACAAGGCTCACAAAATTAAAGGCAATTCATGCAATATATCATTGAAGCACAAGTCAAGCTTAACGTCATGCATTTTATCAAAATTGACGGAATGGGGAATGAACAACCCCCAAACCGAATTAAACAATATAAAGCACATGCATTCATACTTGCACAAGAGCCTCCGGCTCTTTCATCCACAAATATAATCAAAAAATTCAATGTGCAAATATCCACAAAATATAGCATTCGAACAAAACTATCCCAACATCACAATTTATTGAATTTAAACAACATAAAACATAAAACTAACTACATGCATCAAAATTATTCAATGGGATGCATTCATGGAGAGGCTAGGGTCCTCTAAGGGTGGTTTGACCAAGTTAGGAAATTCTCTATTTTTAACTACCCAAATAAATTTAGGTGACTTCATTATCTTTTCCTTTTTCATGTTTCTATATAACTGCACTTGGTCTTTCCTTACCCATATTTGCTTGACCCTAGGTGGACTCCATCTATTCCTAGGACCTCTAGTTTTCCTATATTGATTTGGCTTGTAATTTTTAGCCTTAAAATGCTCTATTCTAGAACATGCATAGCAAAAGGTATTAGAGTTAGAGGAACTCCCCTTTGATGTGTGGTATTGAGGACGGTTGATTTGTTTCACTTGTAACGCCTTGACCTCCTCCTCCTTTTTGCTTAGTGCTACCTTTGCTTCCTCTAAGGCATTGGCTTTTTGATCAACCTTCATTTACATCTTAATTGACTTGTGAGCTATCTTATCTTCAAAATCTTTTGATAGCCTCGCTAAGTTCTCCAAATCCTTCGATGCAGTACTCTTTTCGGCTTCAAATCTCTCAAGTCGTTCTTCCAATTCTTTGTTCTTGTCGGAGACTTCACAATTTGTCTTCTTGAGAGTACCATTCCCAACTCCGAGTATCTTCACTTCAAATAATAGTTTCTTGTTCAACTCTTAGAGATTACTCACCTTTTCCATTCCCAAGGCTTCGCTCTCTTGAAGTGCTTCATTCTCTTCCTTCAACACACCCCTGTCCAACACTAGCTCTGTGCTCATGCTTATAAGCTCTTGGTTCATCTTGATCATCCTGTCCATCTCGTCCATCCTCTTGCTTCGCTCCACTTCAAATTCTATTAGGAGCTTATACATGTCTTCTTTTAAGAAACTGGAGGAATCCACCGGTTTGGTTGCTTTAACTTGGAAACAACTCTGATTTACCGGGGTGGACTGCTGGGCGGATTCGAGCATTTGGGTGGTTTTCTCTTGTATGAAGGCTTGAGTCTCTTGTTGAGAAGCTATCATCAGCTCAGTCTCCCGCACATGATTCTTCATGGAATTTCTTAGTTGATCTTCAACGGAATTTGACTGGGATGACGAGATGTAGGTATTCTCGTTAGGCTCGTAGCTTAACCCTGAACTTTGCCAAAAGGAATCCATAGAGTCCTGAAACAAACAAAAAACAAAAACTACCAAAGCAATAAAAAGAAACTAACAAAACTAAAAATAAATAATAGACTAATAGTATTAAAACTAATCTAATCACTACTACGCACACCGATCCCCAGTAGCGGCGCCATTTGATGAAAAGGTTTTTGCCGTCAGAAAACCGTCCGTCAAAACAATTTATAAAACCTATGCGATGCGTTCACAAGTAGTAATACAAGTAAAGTGGTAAGCACGGGTGTCGTCCACTGAGATCGGGGTAGCGGTGATAAGATTAGGATTAATATAACTAGTATGCATAAAAGTAAAAGTGATGGTGAATGAAAATACAATATAAACTAAACTATGAAAGAAAATAAAATGGGATGACAAAGGAGTGATGAATGAATGATGATGGAACTATTGCAACAAACTCTCAATTAAGCATGTATTGACAAATGTAACCAACCTAGGGTGTATAGCGTTGGTATATATCTCTAGCAGGAGGTCAACCTAGGGTGTATAGTGAAGACCTCCTACTAGCGATTAATCCCTCCTAAGCAACCAACAATGGCTAGTTACTCAATCGAGACTTTTTCCATGAATGCTCATCTATCTAGCTATGGCTCAACCTATTACTAATGTAGCCATCCTAGGGTGTATAGTGATGGCTTCCAATTCCCTCACAAGTGGCCGACCTAGGATGTATAGTGAAGGCCACCCGTTTGAGATTGGATGATGCTCGAGGTTATCAACCGAATTCTACTCGAAGGTTAGTTCTCGTAAAATCACTAAAGTTGCCAACCTAGGGTGTATAGTGGAGGCTTCTAATTCTCTCACAAGTGGCTAACCTAGGATGTATAGTGAAAGCCACTAATTCAAGATTAGATTAAGGACATAGCTGTAGAGCCGGATTTCCGAAAATCCTTCCATTCAGTAGAGCATTAGACAACCTAATTACCTACTCAAGTAATCAAAATCAATCATGCAAAGAGGGTGTATCCAAGCAAATCAATAATGGAAATCAATTCAAGCAATGGAATAAAACCTAGAGATAGTATAAATATAACACATAGAGTTTATTTACAAAGCCCAAATATCCATCAAACAAATAACATCAACCCCATAGTGGGGTATTTTAGCTACTCATGTTCTATTACAAACCAATAAATTAAGAGAGAGTGTAGAGAGTAAACCCTTAAAGATTGATCTCCTTTCTTGAAGCTTGAATCCAAGTCTCCTAGTTTCCTTTGATTGAGTAGAGATGGTTTGGATGATAGGGAGATGTGTTTCTAGTTTAGACTACAAGTGTTGGGAGATATGGGTGCTATTTGGTTCGTTCCCATCCTTTTCTATTTATAGAGGATGGAAAAATAGGTCACTTAAGCTTGAAAACAGAAGCTATCGTGCGCAGAGTGCGGGTGAATTATCCGCACTGTACCCGCACTATAAGGGTTGTCCTCATCTTCAGTTCTCTGATCTGGCCAATAGTGCGGGTGGAGTGTGGTTGGATGACCCGCACTTGACCCGCACTTTACTCACACTGTACTCGCACTTTGGTGTCAGGTGTAAATCCACTCCTCTGTCTTGAGCAACAGTGCGGGTGGAGTGCAGTTGGATTACCCGCACTTTACCCGCACTTTAGTGTCAGGTGCAAATTAGCTTCTCTAGATTCTGCAACAGTGTGGGTGGAGTGTGGTTGGATGACCCGTACTGACCCGCATTTTATCTTTTCTTCATGAATCATGTCCCGGCTGTGGGAAGGAGTGCGGTTGGAGTGCGGTTGCGACCCGCACTTGACCCGCACTGTAGAGCTGCTTATGATCTTTTGTCTTTCCTTTTGCCCATTTTCTGCCGGAACCATTGCAATTAGCTTCTAACACCAGAATTACATCTATTGCCTGCAATTAGCACCAACGAGCCTATTAGACATAAAATATATAGAAATTACACACAAGAACGAGACAATGGAATAGGAATGAGGGCCGAAATATACAACAATTTAGGCACGATCAGTACTCTTGTTACGTGAGCTTAGATAGCCAAGTATCACGTATACTCAACTCTCTACACATATAATTTCTAAAACAACTTGTAGAGAGAGTTATGTACAATCAAACACAAATTGCTCTTGAAATCAATTAAAACCATTGAATAGAACAAATTAGATAGATTTACTAATAGAAATTGAGTTCATTACAAATACCCATATTTACATATAAATCACATCAATCCCTTAATGGGATTTAGGAACTCATGACAAATGAAATACAAAGATAAAAAGGAGGAAAAAAGAAAGAACCCATGTAGAACTTTTTTTCTTCATGCTCAAATCCACCTCCAATATCCTTTGTCAGTAGCAAATTGATGAAGATGATAATGGGTTTTGGATGATTTTGGGTTAGAAAGCTTTTTAGATTTAGAGAGAGAAATATATGAATGAAATGGGTGTATGGTCGTCCCATTAAAAATAAAAAATGATGCCTTATATAGCCCCTCCAAAAATAGGTCAAAATGTTGATGTGGACGTAACTGATTCCCGTATAGCACGGGTAAGGTACCTGTGCAGTACTCGTGCAGTCTTCATTTTTCTTCCTGATTTGTGTAATGTGCACGGGTTATAGCACGGGTAAGGGACCCGTACAGTTGGCTCTTGCCCGAGGGTCTGCTCCTTAGTTTGGTTAATTGCATGGGTAGTGCAAGGGTATTACCCGTGCACTTTGGCCTCCTTAGAATTCATTTTCCGGTGCATGGGTGTAGCATGAGTAGTGCACAGGTATGCTACCCGCGCACTATGGCCTTCTTCACCATTTTTTTGTACCAATTGTCCTTTTTGCCCCTCTTCCTGGTTTTTCACCTAATGCCTGCAATATAAACAAAAGAGCCATAAATACACATAAAAACACCCCAAGAACGAGACAAAGAGAAAGGAAATGAGGGCCAAAATGTATGACAATTTTGGGTCGATCAAATACCCCCAAACCAAACCTTTGCTCGTCCTCGAGCAAACTCAAGACTTATAACAAAAACTCACGACATACAACATGACTCAACCTAAAATTCACCTAGACTCAATCAACAAACAAATCAAACTGTCGCATGTCACCCCAGAGATGAGATGCAAAAATGTGTGATAGAGAAAAGTAGACATATGCAAGAAGTTCTAAAAAAACTCAAGGCACTAGATGGAAACTTGCAATATCATGAATCCCACACCTAAGAGCGTTATGATACTCGCTTTTTGTGTGGTTACTAAATTGCGAATATCAAAAGATATTTATAAAGTTGTTCCTATGCAATGTGCTCTAAAGTCTTGAAAATTTAGTAAAGCAGTAAGCTAGGGTATCGTCCACAGGGAGGTGTCATCCGTCAATTGTCTCTCGTTTAAGTGATTATTGAAAGCAATGTAAATAAGAACATGGCAAGGGTGAGAGTGGTGTGTGTGAAGTGTATGCATGTTTGTTTGTGTGTGAGAAAAGTGCAATGGAAAGAAACAAATAAGAAAACATAAGATAACATGGAGAAGTGAGAATAGTGATTAAAATGATAAATATAAAATGGTGGTGTTAATAGCCAAAATTGGCTAAGGACCAAAGGGAAATTTTCCACTTCTTAGACCTGTTTCCATACCCGAAAGTTTCACGTGAAGACCTCTATATCAAGAGCCAAGCTACGATACCACCCCAGGCACAAGGGCGGGCTCCAGAAACATCTGGGATAAAGCCCGGACCCGAGAGCTTCCACCAGGAGACCTCTCTATCCAGGGCCGAACTGCGATACCACCCCAGGAACAAGGGCGGGCTCCGGAAACATCCGGGATAGAGCCCGAAATGATCGGACTTAGCCCGCATCATCAAAACTAGAAGCTCCCTGAAGTCAAGGTCATCTCGCAAATGCTCAAGAAACTCGTCTGTACCTCGATTGACACAGAAGAATGTCCCTAGAAGTCCGCAAGGTCAGTCGAAGCCACACCTAGCTTCAAAAAGGTCAGTCGAGGCCACATCTAGCTTCGAAAAAGTCTAGAGAAGCCAGATCTGGCTCCAAGCTGGATGAAACTTCTCAGACATCAAGGTCGAAATACTAAACAACCTCCCTGGTTGATGCATCATACCAAATCGTCATGTCCCACGACTTCTATAAGGATAATACTGAAAGGATACGAGGAATGCATTAAATCATACCTGGAAGCGTTATCTACATGCAGAACAAGTAATGAAATCCAAAAAGGAAACAAACTGATCTCCACCACGATACTCTCAATTCGGGCGTCAATCTAAAAGTTAAATGATATTAACGTAAGAAATCCCGCCCGATAAGGAAGAGACTGAGACAATCACTGAGACAATCAAGGGAGAATCAGTCTGTTGACCTACAAACCATGTATTAATAGAAAAGAAAAGAAATGAAAAGAGGAGGCTACTATTCGACAGGCATACGACTAGCAATCGACCATTCACCAAATAGAGTTGAGAGAAAAGAGAGAAGAATCTTTGTATTCGTGTACCATGCATGCTAAATAAAAACGTTCTTGTTTATTTGTCACTATATAATCCACTGTCACATATATAAAGAATTTTGGCCACCACCTACGTGGTAGTGGTCTCAAGGGTGTTAACAGAGATTTCTCATCCCAAGCAAAATTTCTGTTAACACTTTCTGGCGCCGTCTGTGGGAAAAAGTCCTACACCCAACTAACCAACCGTTTGTATTTATATTTTCATTGTTTTATAGGAACTATGAGGCTCCGCTCCTCCCAAGGCCAACACAGAGTCCCAGAGCAATCTCCGGCGAGGCCAACCCGAAAGGCTCCTGGAAGGGGGAGAAAGTCTGGATATAGTAGTCAAGCTCCGATCCAGACAACCAATACACGGACTGCTGGCCACCCCATATTGAGCCAGGCAGCGCTCGACCAACAAGCGGCGGCCTTCGTAGAATCCATCCGCGTCTGCCTCCTCGCTGAAGGCATCATAGTCCAGTCGACCAACCTGAATGATCAGGGAGAACCGAGCAGGCTCGGAGCTAGACCACCTGCTTTCGATCACCTAGGCCCTCCTCCTCCCGAGCCGGCTCGAGATAGATCAGGGCCCCAACGTTCGATCCGGGATAGGCTGGGACCCATGCCCCCAGTTCCTAAAAGACTTTCACAATATCAACCCCGGCTAGTTAAGTCTACCGCTGATGTTTTTACCCAGAAGCTGCGAGGGCTATCTCATCCAACTACATCTAGGAGAACTACCCGGGCCCTAGAGGAGGAAAGTAGACAAACTCCCCGAATGGATCATGTCCAGGAGGAGGACCGGATAGAAATTGCCAGTTCATCAGAAAGGTTCGACAGTGAGGAATCTGAGGCTAACTCGAAGAGACCTGGAAATAAGCGACCGAGGGATCAGCTGGCAAAGCTACAAAAAGAGGTCCAGCAGATAAGGAAGGGAAAGAGTAAGGAGGACAAAAAGAATCCCCTGAGCGAGATGAACGCTCCCTTCACTAGGAGGATCCGGGAAGTAGAGCTCCCCCTAAAATTCAAAATGCCAGTAGATAAGTTCTCTGGAACGGAAGATCCTATAAGCCATTTAGAGAGCTTCGTTCAATAGATGGAGGTCCAGAACACTACTAGAGCAGCTATGTGCAGAATGTTTCCAACAACCTTGACCGACTATGCTAAAACCTGGTTCAGGAAACTGCCAGTTCGTAGCGTGGATTCTTTCATAAAATTGTCAACCGATTTTTGCTCACAATTCCAGGGAGTTAAACCTAGCCCGAAAGATCCCATACACCTCCAATATGTGATCCAGGAATGGAGTGAAACTCTTCGATCATACGTGGAGCGGTTTCACAAGGAGGTCATACAGATGAGAGTTTTCACTGAAAAAGAAACCCTCGCCAACTTCAGACGAAACCTCTGGGCAGGAAAGCTTTTCCGTTCTTTTGCCAAAAGACCTCCCGAGACTTACCAGGAGGCCTATGACCGGGCTCTTGAGCAGGTCGAGATCGACGAACAACTCAAGGTCAAGATAGAACATGACGACATGAGAACGGCAAAACGTTTGAAGAAAGAAGCCCCCAAATTTGAGCCGGTGCAGAGAGCTCAGAATAAACCTCCCAACAGATCGACCTATCGCCCCCCTGCTCCTCCGCATAGGCAAGAAATATATCTAGCAAAACGAACCCTTCCCTGGGCTTCGCCGCCTCCCAGGACCGTGGCTCCAGTAATGCAAGGGGAAAAAGGGTTTGACCACTATACCCCATTGAATGCATCTAGGGAAACGGTCTACCTTGCCATACGGGATAAAGGGTTGCTCCAAAAGCCCGCTCCCATGAAGGCCCCAGCTGACAGGAGAAACCGGTACAAGTACTGTGACTTTCACGAAGACGTGGGCCATAACACTTCGGAGTGCTATAACTTGCGCAACCAGATTGAGGCCCTAATAAGGGGAGGATGCCTGATTGAATTTTTACAACAGGTCAGAGATAATATCAGAACTGGAAGGGAGGTACAAGCTAAAATCTGCGAGGACACAGAAAAGAGGAAAGGGGAGCAGGCTGACTTAATGCAACAGATCCAGGTGATACACACTATCAGCGGAGGTCCTACATTGGCCGGCGTTTCCAATAACTCCCGAAAAAATCACGCAAGAAAGGTTCCCCGCCTTGGAGAGAGCCGGGGGATCTTCGAAGTCAGCTAGAGCCCGATGGAGCCCGCCCAGTCAGCTTAGATCGTGTTCACCGAAGCAGATGTCTTCAACACTGTGCAACCTCATGATGATCCTATGGTCATCACGATACAGATCGCCAACTGTCTTGTCCTTCGCGTGCTCGTGGATACAGGAAGCAGTGTAGATATCCTCTTCAAAGATACCCTGGAAAAACTGAACCTGAAGCAACATTGCTACAACAGCTGTACCACCCCACTTTACGGTTTCACTAGGGACTCAATCATACCTGTGGGGTCAATGATCCTCCCAGTAATCATCGGGGTCACCTCGCTCCAACAGAACGTAATGACCAACTTTGTTGTGGTGGACACCCCATCGGCCTACAACGTCATCTTAGGGAGACCTTTCCTGTCCTCTTTGAAGGGAGTCTTGTCCATATACCACAACGTTTTGAAATTCCCAGTTGGAACCAAGGTAGGAGAGGTACGCGGAGACCAGCAGACAGCCAGGAAATGCTACGCAGTATCTGCCAATCCTACAGTCCTAGCAAAGCAGTGTGTACAGGTGACAGTAATCCAGGAAGACATGGATACATCCCGGATAATCCAGGAGGAGAAGGAGCCCGCAGAACATACTGGGCATCCGGAGGATGAACTTATCATGCCCTACGAGGAAGAAAGGGGTAAGGAATGGGCCAGTGGGCAGCCCGTGGATAAACTAGAAGAGATATCCGTCAGGACTGACGATCCCTCCAAGGTCGTCAAGGTAGGAGCCGCCCTTAATCCAGAAGTAAAAAGAGGACTGATTGATCTTCTCAGGGAATTCAACGACATCTTCACCTGGAACCATAATAAAATGCCTGGAATCCCGGCATCATTGGCCACCCACCGGCTAGCAGTAGATCCAACAGTCAAGCCCGTCAAGCAGAAGAGGCATCATTTCAACACTGATAGGATCGCGGCGATACAGGAAGAGGTTGATAAATTGATCAAAGCGGGGTTCGTCAGAGAGGTATGTTACCCCGAACGGATCACCAACGTAGTCATGGTCACAAAGGCGAATGGAAAATGGCGTATGTGTGTCGACTACACCGACGTCAACCGGGCTTGTCCGAAAGACAGTTTTCCTTTGCCAAAGATCGACCAGCTGGTTGACTCCACATCCGGAAATAAACTTTTGAGTTTTATGGACGCATTCTCAGGATACAACCAAATTAAAATTCACTCGGCTGACCAAGATAAGACCGGTTTCATTACTGGGCAGGGCTTATATTGCTAGAAGGTGATTCTGTTTGGTTTGAAGAATGCAGGGGCCACATACCAGCGGCTGGTTAACAAATTGTTCAAGCCCGAGATAGGAAGGATGATGGAAGTATATATCGACGACATGATCATGAAATCCCCAACCATAAAGGGACATCAAAAAGACCTTCGTAAAACCTTCCTCATACTAAGGGAAAACCAGATGCGTTTGAACCCCTCCAAATGTGCTTTTGGGGTAACGGCAGGAAAGTTCCTGGGCTTCATGGTTTATGAGAGAGGTATCGAAGCCAACCCAGAAAAAATCAAAGCTATCCTGGACTTGGAATCCCCGACCTCGCTCAAGCAAGTACAGATTCTGACTAGACCGGTGGCAGCACTCAACAGGTTTATCTCTCGCTCCACCGATAAATGCCTCCCTTTCTTCAAGGCCATCAAACAAGGAAAGAACATGAAATGGAGCCAGGAAAGCGAGCAGTCGTTTCAAGCTTTGAAGGAATACCTAACAAGCCCCCCTTTGTTAGTCAAGCCGGTTCTCGGAGATGAGCTGCAGATTTACCTGGCTGTATCAGAAACTGCAGTAAGCGGGGCTTTGGCCAAGGATTGTAGCGACGGTTTTCAAAGACCCATATACTATGTGAGTCATGCCTTGACCAAGTCAGAAAGGAACTACGTTCTCCTGGAGAAGCTCGCTTATGCTCTGGTGATCTCAGCGAGGAAACTCCGTCCCTATTTTCAAGCTCACACAATAGCAGTGGTGACAGACCAACCCCTCCGTCAATTCTTGCAAAGACCAGATGTGTCAGGAAGGTTAGTTCTATGGGCACTAGAGCTCACTCAGTTTGACTTAAAGTATAAGCCCCAGACTACGATTAAGGCACAGGCTTTAGCCGACTTCGTGGCAGAATTCTCAGCGATCCCTGATCCAGTTGATCCCTCAGTATCAAACGAGGTCCCTGAGAAGATATCAGAGGTCAAAAATTGGTCGGAGGGCTGCAAGCCATGGATCCTCTTTTCAGACGGAGCATCCGGATGAGCTGGGGTAGGAGCTGGCATAGTTTTGATAGATCCGGAGGGGAATAAATTCTGTCACTGTTTCAGATTCAAGTTTAAAGCTACCAACAACGAAGCGGAATATGAAGCCCTCATAGCCAGGATGAAGGTAGCCATCGAGCTAAAGGCCGACTACCTGCAGGTCAAGAGCGATTCGTTGCTTGTTGTAAACCAGGTGACTGGGGTCTACCAGGCAAAGGGAGATAATATGGTTGCCTACTTAAATCTAGCTCGGTTGCTGAAAAGCAAATTTAAGGGACTCAAGATCGATCAGGTGCCTCGACACCAAAACCATCGAGCAGATTTTCTGGCTAAAATAGCGGCGAACGGAGGCCAATCCCTACCAAGGGGAATTCCCCTCCAAGTAATCACCCAGCCAAGCATAGCCACAAATGGAGAAATTTTTTCCTGGATCGCCTACCTTGCTGGATGGACCCAATTGTCACCTATCTTCTTGAAGGAGAGCTTCCTGAAGAGTCCGACCAAGCCCGAAGAGTTAAGAGACTCTCAGTTCGATACTGTATGGTGGCCGGATACCTCTACAGGAGGGGCAGATCCCTCCCCTTACTTAGGTGCTTGCATCCCGATGATGCTAAGTGGGCATTGAGAGAGGTCCATTTTGGGGACTGTGGGAACCACATAGGTGGGGAAGCTCTAGCTTATCAGGTGCTTCGTATGGGGTACTACTGGCCGACCATCTATCAAGATGCAAATAGTTTTGTGCAATCCTATGAACCTTGTCAAAGAACCTCAAACTTGAGCCACCAGCCACCCGAGCGACTGTCGTCCCTCAGCTCACCTTACCTCTTTGCCATATGGGGAATCGACCTAATTGGGCCACTTCCTACCGCTCCTGGACAGATGAAACATGCTATCGTGGCTATTAACTACTTCACAAGATGGGTCGAGGCAGGGCCTCTTGCTTGAATATCAGAAAAGAATACAACCAAGTTCATCAAGACTAACGTGGTATGCAGGTTCGGGACCCTTCTCATCATTGTAGCCGACCTAGGAAAGCAATTCGACAACATCCGATTCAAAGACTTCTGCAAGGGATTGGGGATCGACCTCAGGCTCGCTTCAGTGGCTCATCCCAAGACTAACGAGCTGGTGGAATCCACCAACAAGACAATCAAGAAACTTCTGAAGAAGAAGCTTCAGCAGAGGAAAGATAAATGGGCCGAAGAGCTACCAGAAGTCCTTTGGGCATACCGGTACAAAAAGAATAGCTACTGGAGAAACGCCTTACTCCCTGGCCTTCGGGGTTGAAGCAGTCCTCCCCATCGAGCATAAATTGACCTCGTTCAGGGTACAGCACTTTGAGCCCGAAAGTAACGAAGTCAAGCTCCGGGCTAGTCTAGACCTCTTAGAAGAAAAGCAAGACCGGGTAGCAGAGAAAGTAGCGATATACCAGAGCAAGATCGCTAGATACTTCAACCAAAAGGTTATAGCCCAAAAATTCAAGGAAGGGGATCTGGTACTTAGGAAAGTAACACTGAATACTCAGAAAATGTCAGATGGAGTCTTAAGTCCAAATTGGGAAGGGCCATATTTGATAAAGCTAGTTGTTCGCAATGGAGCTTATAAACTCGAAGACATGGACAGATGACCCATCAACCACAATTGGAATGCAGACCATTTGAAGAAATTCTACCCTTGAAAGGAGTTCTCAAGCAGACTACCCCCACTTAGTTTTCATTACAGGTCCTAATAAAGATGTACTACATCTCAATCATCAATAAAGTCATTTTCCTTGTCTCTTCCATCTTTGTCTCCAACTATGTTCAACGTTAGTGACTATACACTTGTATGGGAATTTGACATAAACCTCTCGAGACCAGGAAATAGCTCGATAGCCCTCATGCTGCCTTGGTCGGGCTACCACCCCCAAGAAGGGTCTGAGTGTAAGAGCATAGTTGCCCTCCAGATCTCGAGACCAGGAAATAGCTTGATAGCTTTCCTGATGCCTTGGTCGGGCTACCACCCCCAAGAAGGATCTGAGTGTAAGAGCATAGTTGCCTTCCAGATCTCGAGACCAGGAAATAGCTCGATAGCCCTCCTGATGCCTTGGTCGGGCTACCACTCCCAAGAAGGGTCTGAGTATAAGAGCATAGTTGCCTTCCAGATCTCGAGACTAGGAAATAGCTCGATAGCCCTCCTGATGCCTTGGTCGGGCTACCACCCTCAAGAAGGATCT
This sequence comes from Dipteronia sinensis, assembly GCA_033220585.1. Lineage (NCBI taxonomy): Eukaryota > Viridiplantae > Streptophyta > Magnoliopsida > Sapindales > Sapindaceae > Dipteronia > Dipteronia sinensis. The sequence goes on along the minus strand of CM065636.1, from coordinate 67,949,323 downwards.
GAGTGTAAGAGCATAGTTGCCCTCCAGATCTCGAGACTAGGAAATAGCTCGATAGCCCTCCAGATGCCTTGGTCGGGCTACCACCCCCAAGAAGGATCTGAGTGTAAGAGCATAGTTGCCTTCCAGATCTCGAGACCAGGAAATAGCTCGATAGCCCTCCTGATGCCTTGGTCGGGCTAGAACTCCCAAGAAGGGTCTGAGTATAAGAGCATAGTTGCCCTCCAGATCTCGAGACCAGGAAATAGCTCGATAGCCCTCATAATGCCTTGGTTGGGCTACAACCCCCAAGAAGGGTCTGAGTGTAAGAGCATAGTTGCCCTCCAAATCTCGAGACCAGGAAATAGCTCGATAGCCCTCCTGATGCCTTGGTCGGGCTACCACCCCCAAGAAGGATCTTAGTGTAAAGGCGTAGTTGCCCGCCAGATCTCAAAGACTATGAAATAGCTAAGTAGCCCTCCTAATGTCTTAGTTGGGTTATCGCCCCATACATATAATGTTTGCTCGTGTGTGTAGGATCAAAATCATCATAATTGCCTACACGAATATTAATTGATGCTACAGATGCTACTCTGGATACCATTCAAGATCAGAAACAGAATAAAGTTCTCAAAAAGGCGCGTCAATTTATCATTAAGGGCAAGGGGAGCCTATCCCCCGATAAGGCTACATCCAAATGGGGAGCCCAACCACCGAATTCGGGCTACAAAAAGAAGAAGGAAAAATAATAAACTGACAGTGGCAAAGCAGGGTGCCCACCCCCTTTTTCGGGCAATCAGAAGCAAGTCATCCGCTTCATGCTTTGGGGCTATCATGGCTCCCCTCCGCTGGCCCTCTTCCTTCCTGCTGATCCTCAGCATCAACCCCTCAACAGGTAGCTGTCCATCTGGGTTATCCTCGTCGACCGCTCCTCTATTTAGAGGCTCTATAGGATGATCAGCTAGATCTTCCTCCAAAACTTCATTGATTACATCTATAACTTTATGAGGAATAGCCGCGTCGAGAAGAGCAGCCAAGGGCCCCATCTAGCTCCTGTCGACCTCCATCTCTGTTAAAGCTGGATCATCAGATAGGCACCTAACCTCTTCACCAGCTCCCGATTGGTCCTTCTCGGATCGAGAGGACATCACTTTGCTGGAAGATTCCCCAGGACCTGAGGGGATAAAGGAAGGAAGATGGAAGGAGGGATCTGACTGAGTGGGCTGCTTCCCAGTTTCTGCCGGGCTAGAAGGGACCACCTTGTCGCCTTCAGGACGAGATAACTCGGCAGCTTTGAGCATTATTTCCTGTCTGTCCCAGCCCGCAATAGACGACAAATCAAAAGGAGGAGGAAGAGCTTCCGCGGCCTGAAAGGAAGCATAAAAATACCCATCGCTGAAGGAGGTCTCCGCATCAGCTTGCAGCTTGGCCACCTGAGTAATCAGAGACCGGTTCTCAAGGTCCAGCTTCTTAGCCTCAGATCTCCAGGAGTCTTGCTGCCTAGCCCGTCGGAGAGATTGAAGACGCTCCTGATCGAAAGATTGCTTCATCCTCTCATGATCGCAGCGAAGCTCAGCCATCTCGAGCTCAATTTTGCCCTGGCTGGAAGTCACCTCTTCCACTAGAGACCGAGCCTGCTTGAGCAGTTCCCCGGCCTTCTCGGCTTCAGCTTCATCTTTTACAGCCCGATCACGGAGAAGGGCTACCTGCTGGCCCATCGCGACATTGACCTTAAAGGCCTACAAATATAAAACCCGAGTTAGAAACTGAACGAGTTAACAAAAATAGCGTGAAGGAAATACAATTACCTCAGCTAAGATAGCGGACCCCTTAGTTATAAGGACATCCATAGGCATAGAAGCCATCTTGGAGATCCCGCCACCTGGACAGGACGCTATGAACTGCTCCAAGACCTCGTCCCGCCCTGTCGAGCTCGACTGAGGCCGGGAGCGGCTGGAAGGAGCCCTCGCGACATCTTTCCCAGAAACCTCTGAGGCTTTGGTTGTTGGAAGCGCATCGGAATCATGTGTTTGAGTCGAAGGGGTAACGACTTTAGCGGCCACGGCTGAGGGGGCAGAAACAGTCGGGCCAACCACCTGGGAGCTTTGCCCAAAGCCCGGAAAGCCCGCGAGGCCAGAGTGGCCATCTTGGACCCAGCCGGAGAGACAGAAGAAGCCAGGGCAGGTTCGACCCCAGAGGAGGGAAGAGAAGCTCCACCTTGAGGAGAGCGTGAGACGTGTCGGGTGGCTGGCTCCACGACAAAAACTGTGAATAAGCATATTAAAAAAGAAAATGTTAGAACCAAGCTAAGTAATAAGACGAAGCAACACAAGGATACTTACGAGGAATAGCGTCTGAAATCCGCAGATATTTGTTCACCCTACGAGGGTCAAAAGCTTCAGCAGTAGGGAACTTCGAATTCAGGTAATTCCACGCTAGAATGGCTTTTAAGACGGCTTCGGACTCGGCAGGCAGGGAATCCCGGTCCCAGGAGAGCTTGTCATTGAAAGCCGTAGGAACCTCGAATTCATTCCCTCCGATGAAAATCGAGCTCCTCCAGTCATCCCCTGCCAGGATCCATTCTTCTTTCCATGCAGGATCCATCTTCGAAACACCAGGAACGATGAAATTGAGCTTATTCTTGGCCTTGGCGTAGAACTGACCCCGAGGAGCCCCAGACAAGCTCCCAATCTGAAAAAGATAAGCCATCTCCTCTGCACCTGGCTCCCTCGTCACTTTACTCATCTGGCATTGTTCCCTCCATAGCACAAGGAAACCGATCAAATGCCTCCAGAAGCCCGGCATTAACTGGAGGGGAGCGAGCTGGATGGCGTTTAGAACCCGCCGAAGGGTCGGATGGAGGGGAAGCCTGACCCCGTTCTCAAGAGCGGCCACATGGATCAGAAGCACGCCTTTAGGGGGTTGAAAAACTCAAAGTTCTTGGGAGGCACCGAGATGGATACACTGTCGGGGATGCCAAACTTTGACCTCAAGCTGTCGATTGACACCGGGTCAACGGTGGAATCTGGGATAACCCGGAAATCGTATGGAGGGAGCCTCTCCCCAAGGGGACCAGGAGCCGAGACCCGATGCTCCCCCGCAGCGCAACCGACCGTTTCTTTGTCGGAATCATCATCAACGATATCTAAAGGGTGGTCGGGATGATTGGAGAACCCAGTCCCGATAGATACATTCCTATTGGATCACCGACGTTGTGAGGTGGGCGGGGAATCATCACCGTCAGAACTCCTCCTAGCCCGTTTCCCTAGACAAAGACTAACGACCTCCTCGCCGTCGAATATGAAATCATTTGAATCACGACTGTTTTTCGACATTATAGAAGACGAAGAATGAAGAAAGAATAGAAGACAAAGAATGAAACAAGAAGCAAGCTTGGAGGAAAAACTGTGGAAATATTTCTCAACAAAAGGTTCTTTTAGCTCGAGAAGATGTGAGGAAGATGAGGAGGAAAACTGACATATATATAGGCAGGAGGGCAACAGCTCAAGTTACCAGGATACTCGTTTGGTAACGGTAAAAAATCGACTCGGTAACGTAACCAGATTAAACTCGAAAGCTGGCTAATCATCTCATGCCACATCATTTACGCAGTTAAGAGGAAGATCTCCCCAAGATCCTGGTAACGGTAAAAAATCTCGGGGACTGCCGTAACGTGGTCAGATTAATTCGAAGATAAAATAATCGGTTCACAACACGTCACTCAAATGAAGAAATTTCCCGAAATTTCCCAAAATTTCGGTAACGGTAAAAAGAGGAAGATTTCCCAAATAAAGTGAGAATCTGACCTCAACCCCGAGCTCGACGTCTGGTGTTCTAGTCAGAGGGGACTTCTGTTAATAGCCAAAATTGGCTAAGTACCAAAGGGAAATTTTCCACTTCCTAGACCTAGTTCCATACCCGAAAGTTTCACGTGAAGACCTCTATATCAAGAGCCAAGCTACGATACCACCCCAGGCACAAGGGCGGGCTCCAGAAACATCTGGGATAAAGCCCGGACCCGAGAGCTTCCACCAGGAGACCTCTCTATCCAGGGCCGAACTGCGATACCACCCCAGGAACAAGGGCGGGCTCCAGAAACATCCGAGATAGAGCCTGGAATGATCGGACTTAGCCCGCATCATCAAAACTAGAAGCTCCCCGAAGTCAAGGTCATCTCGTAAATGCTCAAGAAACTCGTCTGTACCTCGATTGACACAGAAGAATGTCCCTAGAAGGCCGCGAGGTCAGTCGAAGCCACACCTAGCTTCAAAAAGGTCAGTCGAGGCCACATCTAGCTTCGAAAAAGTCTAGAGAAGCCAGATCTGGCTCCAAGCTGGATGAAACTTCTCAGACATCAAGGTCGAAATACTAAACAACCTCCCTGGTTGATGCATCATACCATATCGTCATGTCCCGCGACTTTTATAAGGATCATACTGAAAGGATACGAGGAATGCATTAAATTATACCTGGAAGCGTTATCTACATGCAGAACAAGTAATGAAATCCAAAAAAGAAACAAACTGATCTCCACCACGATACTCTCAATTCGGGCGTCAATCTAAAAGTCAAATGATATTAACGCAAGAAATCCCACCCGACAAGGAAGAGACTGAGACAATCACTGAGACAATCAAGGGAGAATCAGTCTGTTGACCTACAAACCATGTATAAATAGAAAAGAAAAGAAATGAAAAGAGGAGGCTACTATTCGACAGGCATACGACTAGCAATCGACCATTCACCAAAGAGAGTTGAGAGAAAAGAGAGAAGAATCTTTGTATTCGTGTACCATGCATGCTAAATAAAAACGTTCTTGTTTATTTGTCACTATATAATCCACTGTCACATATATAAAGAATTTTGGCCACCACCTACGTGGTAGTGGTCTCAAGGGCGTTAACAGAGATTTCTCATCCCGAGCAAAATTTCCGTTAATAGGTGGATAGGAGAGATGCAAGAAAATGGAAACATATGGTACCTATGACCACCCAAAACATTCGTGCCACCTACACTAACTAACCGCAAAGACACTCCTAGCATATCTAGCTAATCTTCCTAGCTAGAGTTTCCAGGATGGCTTTGATTGGAATGCTCACAATCCACCCCTTTCTCTTTTGCTTTGGAAAGATGTAAAGTAGCCGGGATGGCTTGGACTGGAATGCTCACAATCCACCCCTTTTACCTAGCCGGGATATGTTGGATTTGAATGCTCACAACATAACCCTTCCAATTCAAATGAGCTTGGTTAAACACCTTAGGTGTGGATGGTTAAACTATAAATTGATATCTAATGTAAACCAAGAGTTGGAATGCCTACTTGTGACTACTTGGTTCACAAATACACCACAATTCAACCTCTACAAAGGGTTAGGAGTTGGAATGCCTACCCAACCCATAGTGAGTATTAAATGCATTACAAAAATCAACCACTAAACGATATGGGAGTTGGAATGCCTCCCCATTTCATAAAGATTTCAATAAAAGCTTAGTTACTCTAACAAGTTCAATCAATCAACAAGAATCAATAGTTGGAATGCCCACTTAATTCAAGAGATAATAAACACAATTAAGCACAATGAATGGAACCAATATAAGAAGAAATAAAATGCAAGTCAATTAAATAATTGGAACTAGTGTTAGAGTTTACATACTGTCAAAGGAAATTTTACTCGCGGTGAGAAATCTCAATTAACACCCTCAAAAACACTACCACGGAGGTGGTGGTCAAGGTAGAATGTATTCTAGTCAGTGCTAGCTAAAAATGACAAAGAAAAATACTATTATCAATACCATCAAAAGAGAATGAACAAAAGAGAACGAAAATGTTTTCTTTATTCTTATTAATGGTGGATCGTTTACAAATATTTCTTGAAAATACACAAAGTGTGTGTAATACAACCTAGAGGGGGGGGGGGGGGGGAATAGGTTTTAGTTGATTTATTACCAACTTTTCGACTTAATCAATTTTAATAATCCTGCCCCATATTAGCAATCAATCAATCCAGTATAAATATGCGGAAAAAAATAAAGACACAAGGATTGATTTACGTGAGAAACCCTCCAACTGGGCAAAAACTCACGGGCTATCCTTCTAGCCACATACGGTCCTCAAATCCACAATTTGAATGAAAGTTTACAACCTAGGTTGACCTCAACTCACACCTACTTGGTCACTAACCCTTTCGCTCTACCCAACGGGCCTTTAATAGTGATTCTAGACCACAAGCTTGTGCACTAACCCACTTAGTCACAAAGCTTAACAATCAATGAAGAGGTTAAACAACCTATGTGAATATGTAAAAGATATTCAAGCATGCAATTAATGCTAGGCAACACTAAATGCTTATCTAAGGATTTAAGGATGTCAATAAATGCAAATCCTAGATATCAATATCTAAATGCAAATGCATGAAGATTTAGCTAGAAGGGTAAAATCGTCCTAAATGCTAGCTATTAATGAACAAAGCTCTCAACCAACAAACATCAACTCAAACATGTTATAAATGCCAATAAACATAAAGATATGCAATAAAATCATATAAAAGAGCTAACCCTAGGCAAACAAGAACATAAATAAATACAAAGAGATTTAGGGCATGTTCAAGTTACCTAGTCAATGAAAGCAAGAAGAATCCATGATGAGATGATGCTTGAAGAGGTTAAATGCACATGGATTTGTGTTTGGTTGAGTAAAGATGAGTTCTTGGGAGTTTCTCTCTCTAAGGGAAGCTTGGCCTATCAAAAAGGGCTTCTTGAACTCATAAAAACGAGCAAGGAAGAAGAGAGAGTATATATAAGGGCAAAACAGCGTCATTTTGAACTTAGGGCACAAAATCCCCTCAATACCGCTAGATGGACCGCGTCGCAGGCACGTGTCCAACCAGTGGTACACACAGCAGTGCACCGTCTGGACAACAACGCTGTGCAGGGCGCTATGCATGCAGGTGCACAGGCCGCGGTATGGGCAACAGAGGCCTACTGGACAACACCGCGACTTGGGTCGCTATGCGTGCAAATGTATAGGAAGCGGTACAGGAAGCATGACCCTGCTGAGGTATACAGCTCTGTATGCCGCGGTGCAAGCATGTCTTGCCGCGCGGTCTAGACCGCGCTAAGAGAAGAATTTCTCTTTTCGAGGCAAACTCAACACACTAAGTGATGTGCAAACAGTGCAAGTGTGGAGTGTGAAAAGTGGCATACAATACATTCAATTACATGAAGATAGGAACATAATGCATGCAAGTGAGTGTGTGCAACTAGATCTCTTCAAAGAAAGTTAAACTAGTGAGATACCTTTGAAGTGCTCTTAAGAGAGAGATGATATCCTTGAAGCTTGATCACACTCAAGAGGCCTAAATTACCCTTACAAAGAATAATCCCCAATGTGGTTTGACAACGAAATAAGCCAATCAAAATATGAGGAACTTACAATCTCCCCCTTTGGCTATTTCGTGACAAAACCACCTCTCACAAATCATCCTCACAAAAGAATAAAAACTAGAGGTCAACAAGGAAATTCTACATTACAAAAAGATACCTAGAAGCTAGGTCTTCAAATCTTCAAGCTCTTGTAGAATAGCCATCCGTACATAACAATGAGACTACACTTTCCAAGACAAGTGTATGTGAGCTGATCAAGAGAGATAAATAAATAAGAGCAATTTGCATAATAAAAGAAAACTACAACATGCAACATGCAAATGCTCCCCCTAAATAGGTTACTCCCCCTCAACGGGACAATCCCCCCAAATATGCAACCCCATTAAATAAACCACATTACTCCCCCTTTTTGTCATGAGATAGACAAATGAGTGTTCCCCAACCGGGTAACTTTAGCAAAGAGAGAAATTTGCAAGATAAGTGCATAATCATATACAACAACTTTATGCAATTTAATTAATTGAGAGAGAATCATTGAGGGTTTATTATTTAGAAGAAAATTGTATGACTTAATTGCTTTGGATGTAAGACATGTAACATCATGGTTCAAGCAAATGGTATTGGCAAGGAGAACATCAAAAAGGGTTCCAAAAGAATTCAAACCAATTTGCACCCTTTTGCCATAAAGAAACATGATATAGTATTTTGAAAAGAAATTTCAACGCACACAAAACTATATCAATTCTTAAAAGCAAACAACACATTGGATCAAGAGATCCTTTTAGATTTTTCCGGATAATTATCCGTATGATAGTAGTCTTGATTAACAATTAAGAAGAGAGAGAAGACTAATTTGGATATAAAATCCTTATTGATTGCATGGATACAAGATCCTTATTGATTAGTCTTCTCATTTGCATTCACACACATTTGCATTAACGCAATCAGGACATATTTCATGCATATCATTTTGAGCATTTCATAATCAAGTTCACATGTCATGGAGATAAATTATAGGTCATTCAAAAGTACTTCCCAATCAATTCTCCTAATCCAAAAATGCATGTTTGAACATAGAGGTGACATGGATTACAAACCAAGCAAGGCACACTTATTTAATAAAAAGCCATATAAGAATATATATAAGCACAACCAAAACTACTCAAGCAATTAATAAAGAAGCATAAAGTTGATCAATTTTTTTGCTTATTTCAACATGCAAGGTTGCTCTCTTTGCTTGAGTTCCCCATAAGGGGTCAATCACCAAAACTCATCAAGGCATATAACAAATCCCAATAGACCTACTAAGAGAGTTGAACCTAGTTGAGTCTAAAGGCTTTGTAAATAAATCCGCTAGTTGATCATTAGTGCCCACGTGCTCAAGTGCAATGCATTTGGTTTCAACTAGTTCTCTAATGAAATGATGCCTAATGTCTATATGCTTTGTCCTAGAGTGCTGAACCGGATTTTTTGAAATGTTAATTGCACTCATGTTATCACAATAAAGGGTAAGAGTACCTTGATCGAAGCCGTAATCCACAATCATTTGTTTCATCCAAAGGAGTTGTGTGCAAGCACTCCTGGCGGCTATGTATTCCGCTTCAGCTGTGGATAGAGAGACGGAATTTTGCTTCTTGCAAAACCATGAGACCAAGTTGTTACCTAGGAAGAAGCAACTGCCCGATGTACTCTTCCTATCATCACAATTTCCTGCCCAATCTGCATCACTAAAGCCAACTAAGCTAGCATTAATGTTAAAAGAGTACCATATCCCATAGTTAGATGTCCCATTCACATATCAAATGATTCTCTTCAAGGAGGAGAGATGGGATTCCTTGGGATCCGCTTGGTACCTAGCACACACACCCACACTAAAGGCTATATCGGGCCTACTTGCGGTCAAGTAAAGCAAGCTACCAATCATGCCACAATAAAGACTTTGTTGCACACTCTTGCCACTAGCATCCTTGCTTAGTTTCAAGGTGGTACTCATGGGTGTGTCACAATGTTTGGCATTCTCAAGGCCAAACTTCTTCACTAGGTTCTTAGCATACTTAGCTTGGGATATGAAAATCCCATCATGCAATTGCTTGATTTGCAAACCTAGGAAGTAATTGAGCTCCCCAACAAGACTTATCTCAAACTCATGAGACATGACATCAACAAATTGTTGGACTTTGGATTTGTTGGTGGAGCCAAAAACAATATCATCAACATAAATTTGAGCTATGAAAAGCTCATCTTTGTTCCTCTTGATGAATAAAGTTTTGTCAACACTACCCCTAGTGTAGTCATTGTCAACAAGAAATTGAGTGAGGCGCTCATACCAAGCCCTAAGTGATTGTTTCAACCCATATAAAGCCTTCTTAAGGCTATATACATGATTGGGGTGGTGTGGATCCATAAACCCCTTGGGTTGCTCAACAAACACTTCCTCATGCAAGAGCCTATTGAGGAAGGCACTCTTAACATCCATTTGATGCAATTTGAACTTGTGCACACATGATATGGACAAAAGAAGCCTTATGGACTCAAGACGGGCAACCGGAGCAAAAGTCTCCTCAAAGTCAATACCCTCAATTTGAGAGTATCCTTGTGCTACAAGTCTAGCCTTGTTGTGCACAATGTTGCCATTCTCATCCGACTTGTTCCTATATACCCATTTGGTTCCTATGACATTAGTATCCTTGGGTCTAGGAACAAGAGTCCAAACCTCATTTCTTTCAAATTGATTTAGCTCTTCTTGCATGGCAAGAACCCAAAACTCATCATTCAAGGCTTCATCAACCTTTTTGGGTTCAATTTGAGAGGTGTAACAAGTATAGCTAATTTGATTAGCTATTTGACGCCTAGTCCTAACACTCTCATTCATATCTCCAAGTATGTCATTCTTATTGTGGAGATGTCTAACCCATGGAGCGGGTTCTTTAGAGTCCAAAGATGGATCTTTATCAAGAGGTTGGATGACCTCTTCATCAAGACTTGACTTCACATCAATTGAAGTCTCACCATTCTTCTCCAAGAAAGGATCATCAAGCACAATGACCTCCTCATCATGGTCTCTAGTCTTAGGCCTACAATCATCTATGACAACATTAGATGATTCCATGACACTCCGAGTTTTTAAATTGAAAACTCTATAGGCCTTACTATTAAGGGCATAGCCAATAAAAATCCCCTCATCACTCTTGGCATCAAACTTGCCAAGTTGATCTCGGTCATTTAGAATGTAGCATTTGCTCCCAAATGAGTGGAAGTAGTTAACATTTGGCTTCCTACCCTTCCATAATTCATAGGAGGTTTGCCTAGTACCGGGCCTTAGGAAAACTCTATTTCCTATGTAGCAAGCCGTATTGACGGCCTCGGCCCAAAGGTTCCTAGGGACATTGTTGCTAAGCAACATCACACGGCCCATCTCTTGAAGGACCCTATTCTTCCTCTCAACAACCCCATTTTGTTGAGGAGTTCTAGGAGCCGAAAACTCATGGGAAATGCCTAAGCTATTGCAATAGCTTTCAAAACAAGCATTTTCAAATTCCCTCCCATGGTCACTCCTAATCCTTTTAATGCTTTTAATGTGTGAGTTCTTTTCATTTTGAATTTTAGTGCAAAGCATTTTAAAATTTTCAAATGTTTCAGATTTTTCTCTAAGAAAATATGTCCATGTAAATCTAGAAAAATCATCAACACAAACAAAAATGTATCTTTTGCCACCGAGACTCTCAGTTTGCATGGGACCCATAAGGTCCATATGTAGAAGCTCTAATGGCTCCTTGGTGGCGAGATACTTGCCTTTCTTATGCATACTTTTGGTTTGTTTCCCTTGTTGACAAGGTCCACAAACGCCATCGACTTTCTTCCCAAGCTTAGGGAGGCCAAGCACAACCTTGAACTTATCTAAGATCCTCAAATCTCGATAGTTCATGTGGCCAAGTCTTTGATGCCATAACTCAATTTCCTCACATTTGGACATATTGCAAGAGATAGCACTAGCTTCAAGACAATAGCAATTGTCACTAGATCTCTTTCCTTTTAGCAAGGTTTGTCCATTTGGCATTAAAATAGAGCAATCATTTTTGTTAAACAAGACGGAGAGTCCATCATCATTAAGATGAGAAATGCTTATAAGATTGGCTTGCATGCCATCAACAAGCAAAGCATTGGACAAGGAGGGTAAGTCGGGAATGGAAATGATTCCTTTCCCTATGACTTTCTTTCTAGATCCATCACCAAAGGTGACAAATCCTCCATCCTCCAAGATAAGGGATTTAAAGAAGCTCCTGTTCCCCGTCATATGCCTAGAACACCCACTATCCAAATACCAAGTGTTAGAGGCATTTGCCTTCAAGGCAATTTGAGCCACATAGCAAGATTAGTTATCCCTTCTAATCCACGTAGGTGAAATGTTCTCATTCCTAGTGGTATTAGTCACATTGGCTCTAGATTTCCTATGATCATGCAAATTGGCTCTAGATTTCCTAGGAACATGCATTTTAGCTCTAGCTCTATTTCTTTCAATCATGCTCTTGATTCTACACATTTCAATGTATTTGAAGCAATTTGGTCTAATGTGACCATCAACACCACAAAAGTGACAAGTGGGAATAAAATAAGAAGACATACCATGCCCTTGTGAGTACAAAGGGGCTTTCCCACGCATTTGAGCTTGTCTTTGGTGTTGAATTGGTTCTCTCCTTCTTTGTTGTTGAGTTGGAATGAATTGCTTCCTTGATTGACCTAGAATGAGTTGCTTCTTGGCCTGGTGGTATTTGGGTTGAGGGAAACTTGCTTGATGCACCCTTGTTGATTGAGCTTGAGCTTGTTTCCCTTGTGCTACCTTGACTTGAGAATCTTTAGAGCACTCTCCTAGTTCGATCTTTTTTCCTAGGATGTTGTGGGGGTGGAGGCTCTTTGCTATCCAAACTCTTAAGAAACACAATCTTGCTTAAGGATGAGGTCTCCTTGTCATCTTCATAGCCAAGACCTTTCTTATCACTTGGCCTCTTGCCAACTCCCAATATGTGGTCAAGTTTATTCGTGCTTGAAGTCATCTTAGCAATGATCTCTCTAGCTTCTTCAAGCTCCTTTTCCATCAATTCCTCATTCCTTTTGGCTATCTTCACTTCTTTATTTAAGTGAGTAGCTTCGGTAGATAGCTTGAGATTCTCTCCTTTTAGCCTTTGAATCTCTTTCTTCATCTTCAATCTTGAGCTTTGAAAATGCTCAATGAAGCCTTCAAGATCCATTCCTCCTACATCTATATTTGTTGAATGGGATGAAGAGTCACCATCGCTAGAGTCATCATCACTTTGTTTCTCTACCTCTTCATCATCTATTGCTTCCTTACTCTTGAGAGAAGATGCGAAGGCAATAAAGTTTGCCACATGATCCTCATCATCCGAGGATTCTCCTTCTTCTTCCACGTCATCACCATCGCTCCACGTGGCGGCCATGGCCTTTCCTTTCTTCTTGTTTTTCAAATTTCCACAATCCGTGGAGATGGGTCCGAAACCTCCACATTTGAAGCATTGAATCCCTTTTCTTGTGGGCTTGTCTTCACTTGACTCAAACTTCTTGAAAGGAGTCTTCTTTTTCAGTTCCTTTCCTTTGGATCCAAATCCCCTCTTCTCAAAATTGATGAACTTCTTGAATCTTTTCACCATGAGGGCCATTTATTCATCTAAGTCTTCTTCCTCCTTCTCAACCTTAGAAGTCTTCAGAGCAATACTCTTTTGCTTCTTTTGAGGTGTAGGTGTGGGAGTCCATCTAGACTTATATGCTAGAAGCCTTCTAATAACTTCACTTGGCTTCATATTCTTGTAGTCACTATTCTCCTCAAGAGCCGTCACTTTTGACTCAAATCTTGCTGGAAGCGACCTCATAATTTTTTGCTTGATCCTCTTATCCGAATAGGGATCACCAAGTTGATGGCTTTGATTGATTATGTCCATCAACTTCACTTGAAAGTCGTTGAAGCACTCATCCTCCTCCATCCTAATTTGCTCGAATTGTGTTTGGAGAACTTGAAGCTTGGAGTCCTTGACCACCTCGGTTCCCTCATGGGTCGTCTCTAGAATCTCCTATGCCTCTTTTGCAATTCTTGTTGTTTGGATCAATTTGTACTGATTGTCATCCATTGCACAAAGAATAGCATGCATAGCCTTGTTGTTCCACTTGGATGCTTCAAACTCTTGAGTTGACCATTCCGACTTTGGCTTGGGAACTACACTTTCGTCTTCAAGAGTATTTTCTGGAAGAGTGTAGCCATCTTCAATTTCCATCCATGCTCGGTCATTTATTTGGCAAATGTAAGACTCCATCTTGCCTTTCCAAGAGGCATAGTTTACTCCGGTGAGCAAAGGGGGTCTTGTGCTAGAGGCTCCCTCATTACCACTTATGTTCCTACTCATAGTGTTTGGGTATGAATGAGATGAATGTTTATGATGCAACAAACACAAACAAAAAGCAAGACACACAAAGAGCAAGGATCACCTAAGTGTATCTAGGAACCCGCTCTGATACCAATTGAAAATACACAAAGTGTGTCTAATACAACCTAGAGGGGGGGAGGGGGGGGGGGGGGGTGAATAGGTTTTAGTTTATTTATTACCAACTTTTAGACTTAATCAATTTTAATAATCTTGCCCCATATTAGCAATCAATCAATCCAATATAAATATGCGGAAAACAATAAAGACACAAGGATTGATTTACGTGAGAAACCCTCCAACTGGGCAAAAACTCACGGGCTATCCTTCTAGCCACAAACGGTCCTCAAATCCACTATTTGAACGAAAGTTTACAACCTAGGTTGACCTCAAGTCACACCTACTTGGTCACTAACCCTTTCACTCTACCCAACGGGCCTTTAATAGTGATTCTAGACCACAAGCTTGTGCACTAACCCACTTAGTCACAAAGCTTAACAATCAATGAAGAGGTTAAACAACCTATGTGAATATGTAAAAGATATTCAAGCATGCAATTAATGCTATGCAACACTAAATGCTTATCTAAGGATTTAAGGATGTCAATAAATACAAATCCTAGATATCAATATCTAAATGCAAATGCATGAAGATTTAGCTAGAAGGGTAAAATCGTCCTAAATGCTAGCTATTAATGAACAAAGCTCTCAACCAACAAACATTAACTCAAACATGTTATAAATGCCAATAAACATAAAGATATGCAATAAAATCATATAAAAGAGCTAACCCTAGGCAAACAAGAACATAAATAAATACAAAGAGATTTAGGGCATGTTCAAGTTACCTAGTCAATGAAAGCAAGAAGAATCCATGATGAGATGATGCTTGAAGAGGTTAAATGCACATGGATTTGTGTTTGGTTGTGTAAAGATGAGTTCTTGGGAGTTTCTCTCTCTAAGGTAAGCTTGGCCTATCAAAAATGGCTTCTTGAACTCATAAAAATGAGCAAGGAAGAAGAGAGAGTATATATAAGGGAGCCCTAGTCAAAACAGCGTCGTTTTGAACTTAGGGCACAAAATCCCGTCAATATTGCTAGATGGACCGCGTTGCAGGTACGTATCCAGACCGCGGTACACACAGCGCACCGTCTGGACAACAACGCGGTGCAGGGCGCTGTGCATGTAGGTGCACAGGCCGCGGTATGGGCAACAGAGGCCTACTGGACAACACCGCGACTTGGGTCGCTATGCGTGCAAATGTACAGGAAGCGGTACAGGAAGCATGACCCTGCTGAGGTATACCGCTCTGTATGCCGCGGTGCAAGCATGTCTTGCCAAGCGGTCTAGACCGCGCCAAGAGAAGAATTTCTCTTTTCGAGGCAAACTCAACACACTAAGTGATGTGCAAACAGTGCAAGTGTGGAGTGTGAAAAGTGGCATACAATACATCATTCAATTACATGAAGATAGGAACATAATGCATGCAAGTGAGTGTGTGCAACTAGATCTCTTCAAAGAAAGTTAAACTGGTGAGATACCTTTGAAGTGCTCTTAAGAGAGAGATGATGTCCTTGAAGCTTGATCACACTCAATAGGCCTAAATTACCCTTACAAAGAATAATCCCCAATGTGGTTTGACAACGAAATAAGCCAATCAAAATATGAGGAACTTACATTTCTCAATCGCTCTCAATCTCTCTAGGGTGTAGTAGGGTTGTTGTCGTATGCCTGTCGAAAAGTAGTCCCTCTCTTTTATACAAAGTTTTTGTAGGTTAAATCAATTGATTCTCCCCTTGATTTTCTCAGTCTCTCCCTTCCTTACCGGGCAGAATTCCTCATTTAAATGTCATTGACTTTGAGTTAATAGCCAAATGGAGAATATCTTGGGGAAGATCAGTTTGTTTCCTCTTTGGACTCTAATACTTGTTCTGCACGTATGTAATGTTTCCAGATATGATCCAGTGTATCTTTGTATCTTCATAGCATGACCCTTCATAGAGTTCATTGAATATGGTATGTATGGCGAGGTAGATTAGCGTCTTGGTTCTGATATTCAGGGGCTTAATCTAGCCAGGAGCTACATCTGACCTCCCTAGATTTTTCTAAGCTTGATGCGACCCCCTGCGGATACTCCTCTATGACAGCGGGGTTTAGGAGAGCTTCTGAAGAGGTTGCGAGGTAATCTCAACCTCTGGGGAGCTTCCTGATTTCAGGTTTGGTGACTCGGGCTCAATCTGATCTCGTCGGGTTTTATTCCGAGTGTTTCTGGAACTCGCCTTTATTTTTGTGGGGTGGTACCATAGCTCGACTATGGGAAGCGTGGTCTCCTGGTGGATGACCTCGGGCCTGGAGTCTGACTATGAGGGTCAAAAATTTCCCTTTGGTCCCTAGCCAAATTTGGCTATTAACAGAAGTCCCCTCTGACTTGAACACTTGTGATTGAGTTTGGGGTTGGAGTCAGATTTCCTTTTTTATTTGGGGAATTTTTCCTTCTTTACCATTACAGGAATCTTGAGGGAAATCTTCTCATTAATTGCACAAGTGACGTGGCGAGAGCTGACCGCTTTAATCCCAAATTAATTCGGCTGCATTACGGTAGTTCCAGCTATTCCAGGAGATCTTAACCGAAGATTTCGACAGCCCATGGTGCTGCTCTATTGCCTATTTATACTTGGTTACTCCAACGCCTTCCTCATACCTTTCAACTTTCAAATTTCAAATTTTCTCAAGAAAAAAAACCTTCTTTTGAGCATATCTCTTTTCTTGTTCTTCATCCTCCCAGACTTCACTCCATTCTGTCTAAAGCCAGTCACGACTCCATTGACTCCATTGTCGATGGCAAGGAGGTCATCAGCCTTGCCCATGGAAAGCGGGCACGAAGTAGCCTAGATAGCGATGATTCTCCCCAAATCTGTAACGTCAGCGTTCGAACAGGAACGTGTCCATTGGGATCGAGTTTTCTAATCATACCGGCCATCCTCTGGAGTTGGTCGATGAAGATTCTGATAGAGAAGTCGGTGGAGACGCTGCGGGGAACGTCGAGTCCCAGCTACTGGTCCCCCTTTGGAGAGGCTTCCTCCCTATGACTTCAGGGTTGTCCCTGACTCTACCGTTGATCCGAACTCGATTGATCGTTTAAGGTCTAAGTACGGCATTCATGATAGTGTTTCTATCTCAGTTCCTCCCAAAGGATATGAGTTTTTCAATCCCTCCAACGACGAACTTTTGATTCATGTGGCGGCTCTTGAGAATGGGGTCAGGCTTCCTCTTCATCCTACCCTTCGACGAGCTCTCAACGCCATCCAGCTTGCCCCACTCCAGTTTATGCCTGGCTCTGGAGGCATTTGATTGGCTTCCTCATGCTGTGGAGGGAACAATGCCAGTTAAGCAATGTGACGAGGGAGCCAGGAGCAGAAGAGCTGGCCTACCTTTTTCAAATCAGGAGCCTCTCTAGGGCTTCCCGAGGTCAGTTCTATGCAAAAGCCAAGAACAAGCTTAATTTTATCATTCCCGGGGCTTCGAAGAAAGATCCCGCCTGGAAAGAAGAGTGGATCTTGGCAGGGGGCGACTGGAGTAGCTCGATTTTTATTGGTGGCCAAGAGTTCGAGGTCCCCATAGTTTTCAGTGACAAACCATAGTGGGATCGGGATTCCGTGCCATCTGGGTTTGAAGCTGTTTTGAAGGCTATTCTGGCCAGGAACTACTTGAACCTGAAGTACCCAACCGCAGAAGCCTTCAATCCCTGCAGGGTGAATCAATACATGCAGATCTCCGATGCTATTCCTCATAAGTAACACTGAATCGTCTTGCTTTGTCTTGTTGACCAGCTAAATTCTGACGTTCCCCTTTTTGTTTCGTTTACTTATAGTTTTTGTTGTTAAGCCAACTTCTCGCGAAGCTTAGCAGCTCCAGCAAGCTCTTACTCCTCCCCCATCCATCAGACAAACGCAGGGGGCTTCCCCTGCTACCTCGGAGAAGGAGAGGCTGATTGTTTTGACCGGGATTACTCCTGCTCCCACTCCATCGCCTTCTCATGCGAAATCCAAGATGGCTTCCTTCGCGTCATGGGCTTCGAAAGCGATAAATAGAGGGGCTCCCATTCCCCGGGTAGCTGGTGTTACTGCTCATGCTTCTTTTACTCCCTCTGCTACTATTGTTGCCCCACCTGCCCATATATCTGACGCCACAGCGATTCCAATCCCCCGATCTGAAAAACTTTGAAGCGGGTGTCGTAGGGATTCTTCCTAGCCGCTCTCGCCATCAGTCGAGCTCGACGGGGCAGGACGAGATCTTGAAACAATTCATCGTATCCTGCCCGGGTGGTGGGCTCTCTAGGATGGCCTCGATGCCCGTTGATGTCTTGCTCACTAAAAGGTGACGAAAAGGTTTTTGCCGTTAGAAAACTGTCCGTCAAAACAATTTATAAAACCTATGCAATACATTCACAAGTATAAATACGAGTAAAGCGGTAAGCATGAGTGTCATCCACTGAGATCGGGGTAGCGATGATAAGATTAGGATTAATATAACTAGTAAGCATAAAAGTAAAAGTGATGGAGAATGAAAATATAATATAAACTAAACTATGAAAGCAAATAAAATGGGATGAAAATGGAGTGATGAATGTATGATGATGGAACTATGGAATTGATGGATTCGTAAGTGAATATTGAGGGAATTGCAACAAACTCTCAATCAAGCACGTTTTGACAATTGTAACCAACCTAGAGTGTATAGTGTTGGTATATATCTCTAGCAAGCGGTTCAACCTAGGGTGTATAGCGAAGACCTCCTACTAGCGATTAATCCCTCCTATGCAACCAACAATGGCTAGTTACTCAATCGAGACTTTTTCCATGAATGCTCATCTATCTAGCTATGGCTCAACCTATTACTAATGTAGCCATCCTAGGGTGTATAGTGATGGCTTCCAATTCCCTCACAAGTGTTCGACCTAGGGTGTATAGTGAAGGCCATCCGTTTGAGATTGGATGAGGCTCGAGGTTATCAACCGAATTCTACTCGAAGGTTAGTTCTCGTAAAATCACTAATGTAGCCAACCTAGGGTGTATAGTGGAGGCTTCTAATTCTCTCACAAGTGGCTAACCTAGAGTGTATAGTGAAAGCCACTAATTGAAAATTAGATTAAGGGCATGGTTATAGAGCCGGATTTCTGGAAATCTTTCTATTCAATGAAGCATTAGACAACCTAATTGCCTACTCAAGTAATCCAAATCAATCATGCAAAGAGGGTGTATCCAAGCAAATAAATAATGGAAATCAATTCAAGCAATGGAATAAAACATAGAGATAGAATAAATATAACTGTTAATAGCCAAAATTGGCTAAGGACCAAAGGGAAATTTTCCACATCCCAGACCTGGTTCCATACCCGAGAGTTTCACCAGGAGACCTCTCAATCCAGAGCCGAGCTACTATACCATCCTTGAAACAAGGGCGGGCTCAAGAAACATCCGGGACAGAGCTCGGACCCGAGAGCTTCCACCAGGAGATCTCTCTGTCCAGAGACGAACTGCGATACCACCCTAGGAACAAGGACGGGCTCCGGAAACATCCGGGATAAAGCCTGGAACGATCAGATCTAGCCCGCGTCACCAAAACTAGAAGCTCCCCGAAGTCGAGGTCATCTCACAAGTGCTCCAGAGACTCGTCTGTACCTCGATTCACACAGAAGAATGTCCCTTAAAGGCCGCGAGGTCAGTCAAAGCCACACCTAGCTTCAAAAGGTCAGTCGAGGCCACACCTAGCTTCGAAAAGGTCAAGGGAAGCCAGATTTGGCTCCAAGCTGGATGAAACTTCTCAGATATCAAGGTCGAAATACTAATCAACCTCTCTGGTTGATGCACCACACCATATCGTCATATATAAAGGATCATACTGAAAGGATACGAGGAATGCATTGAATCATATCTGGAAACGTTACCTACATGTAGAACAAGTAATAAAATCCAAAAAGGAAACAAACTGATCTCCACCACGATACTCTCAATTCGGAAGTCAATTCAAAAGTCAATGACATTAAAGCAAGAAATCCCGGTCGATAAGGAGGAGACTAAGAAAATCAAGGGAGAATCAATCTGTTGACCTATAAACTATGTATAAATAGAAAAGAAAAGAAAGAAAAAGAAGAGACTACTATTCGACAGGCATACGACTAACAATCGACCATTCCCTAGGGAGAGTTGAGAGAAAAGAGAGAAGAACCTTTGTATTTGTATACCATGCATATTCAATAAAAACATTCTTGCTTACTTGTCACTTTATAAATCACTGTTACATATACAATGAATTTTGGCCACCACCTACGTGGTAGTGGTCTCGAGGGCGTTAACTGAGATTTCTCATCCCGAGCAAAATTTTCGTTAACACTTTCTGGCGCCGTCTGTTGGAACCTTACACCCAATAAACCAATCGTTTGCATTTATATTTTCACTGTTTTACAGGAACTATGAGGCTCCACTCCTCCCAAGGCCAACACAGAGTCACGGAGCAATCTCCGGCGAGGCCAACCCGAAAAGCCCTAGGAAGGGGGAGAAAGTCTGGATATAGTAGACATGCTTCGATCCAGACAACCAATACGCGGGCTACTGGTCACCCTATAGTGAGCCAGGCAGCACTCGACCAACAAGCGGCGGCCTTCGTAGAATCTGTCCGCGTCCGCCTCCTCGCTGAAGGCATTACAATCCAGCCAACCAACCTGGATGATCAGGGAGAGCCGAGCAGGCTCGGAGCCAGACCACCTGCTTTCGATCGCCTAGGACCTGCTCCTCCAGAGCCGGCCTGAGATAGATCAGGGCCCCAATGTTTGATCCGGGATAGGCTGAGACCCATGCCCCCAGCTCCGAGAAGACTTTCACAATATCAACCCCGGCTAGTTAAGTCTGTCGCGGATGCTTTTACCCGGAAGCCCCGAGGGCTATCTCATCCAACTACATCTAGAAGAACTACCCGGGCCCTAGAAGAGGAAAGTAGACAAACTCCCTGAGTAGATCATGTCAAGGAGGAGGACCAGATAGAAATCGCCAGTTCATCAGAAAGATTCGACAGTGAGGAATCTGAGGTTAACTCATAGAGACCTGGGAACAAGCGACTGAGGGATCAGCTGGAGAAGCTACAAAAAGAGGTCCAACAGATAAGGAAGGGAAAGAGTAAGAAGGACAAAAAGAATCCCCTGAGCGAGATGAACGCTCCCTTCACTAGGAGGATCCGGGAAGCAGAGCTCCCCCTAAAATTCAAAATGCCAGCAGATAAGTTCTCTAGAAGAGAAGATCCTCTAAGCCACCTAGAGAGCTTCGTTCAACAGATGGAGGTCCAGAACACTACCAGAGCAGCTATGTGCAGAATGTTCCCAACGACCGTGACCGACTACGCTAAAACCTGGTTTAGGAAACTACCCATTGGAAGCGTGGATTCTTTCACAAAATTATCAACCGATTTTTGCTCACAATTCCAAGGAGTTAAACCTCACCCAAAAGATCCCATACACCTCCAATATGTGATCAGGGAATGGAGTGAAACTCTTCGATCATATGTGGAGCGATTTCACAATGAGGTCATACAAATGGGAGTTTTCACTGAAAAAGAAACCCTCGCCAACTTCAGGCGAAACCTTTGGGCAGGAAAGCTTTTCCGTTCTTTCGCCAAGAGACCTCCCGAGACTTACCAGGAGGCCTATGACCGGGCTCTTGAGCAGGTCGAGATCGATGAACAACTCAAGGTCAAGATAGAACATGACGACATGAGAACGGCTAAGCGTCTGAAGAAAGAAGCCCCCATATTTGAGCCAGTACAGATAGCTTAGAATAAACCTCCCAACATGTCGACCTATCGCCTCCCTACTCTTCCGCATAGGCAAGAAAGATATCCAGCAAAATGAACCCCTCCCCGGGCTTCCCCACCTCCCAGGACCGTGGCTCCAGTAATGCAAGGGGAAAAAGGGTATGACTACTACACCCCTTTGAATGCTTCTAGGGAAACAGTCTACCTTGCCATATGGGATAAAGGGTTGCTCCAAAAGCCCGCTCCCATGAAGGCCCCAGCTGACAGGAGAAACCGGTACAAGTACTGCGACTTTCACGAAGACGTGGGCCACAACACTTCGGAGTGCTATAACTTGCGCAACCAGATTGAGGCCCTGATAAGGGGAGGATGCCTGATAGAATTCTTACAACAGGTCAGAGATAATATCAGGACTGGAAGGGAGGTACAAGCTGAAATCCACGAGGACGCAGAAAAGAGGAAAGGGGAGCAGGCTGACTTAATGCAACAGATCCAGGTAATACACACTATCAGCGGAGGTCCTACATTGGCCGGCGTTTCCAATAACTCCTGGAAAAACCACGCAAGAAAGGTTCCCCGCCTCGGAGAGAGCCGAGGGATCTTCGAAGTCAGCTAGAGCCCGACAGAGCCCTCCTAGTCAGCTCAGATCATATTCACCTAAGCAGATGTCTTCAATACTGTGCAACCTCATGATGATCCTATGGTCATCACGATACAGATCGCCAACTGTCTGGTCCATCGCGTGCTCGTGGATATAGGTAGCAGTGTAGATATCCTCTTCAAGGATACCCTGGAAAAATTGAACCTGAAGCAACGTTGTTACAACAGCTGTACCACTCCGCTTTACAGTTTCACTGGGAACTCGATCATACCAGTGGGGTTAATGATCCTCTCAGTAATCATCGGGGTCACCCCGCTTCAGCAGAATATAATGACCGACTTTGTTGTGGTGGACACCCCATCGGCCTACAACGCCATCCTAAGGAGACCTTTCCTGTCCTTTTTGAAGGGAGTCTTGTCCATATACCACAACGTCTTGAAATTCTCGGTTGGAACCAAAGTAGGAGAGGTACGCGGAGACCAGCAGGCAGCCAGGAAATGCTACGCAGTATCTGCCAATCCTACAGCCCTAGCGAAGCAGCGTGTACAGGTGACATTGATCCAGGAAGACATGGATACATCCCGGATAACCCAGAAGGAGAAGGAACCCGCGGAATATCCTAGGCATCTGGAGGATGAACCTATCATGCCCTACGAGGAAGAACGGAGTAAGGAATGGGCCAGCGGGCAGCCCGTGGACAAACTAGAAGAAATATCCGACAGGAATAACGATCCCTCCAAGGTCGTCAAGGTCGGAGCCACCCTTGACCTAAAAGTAAAAAGAGGACTGATTGACCTTCTCAAGGAATTCAGCGACATCTTCGCCTGGAACCATGATGAAATGCCTAGAATTCCGGCATCGTTGGCCATCCACCGGCTAGCAGTAAATCCAACGGTCAAGCCCGTCAAGCAGAAGAGGTGTCACTTCAATGCTAATAGGAACGAGGCGGTGCAGGAAGAGGTTGATAAATTGATCAAAGCGGGGTTCGTCAGAGAAGTACGTTACCCCGAATGGATCGCCAACGTGGTCATGGTCATGAAGGTGAGTGAGAAATGGCGTATGTTTGTCGACTACACCGACCTCAACCGGGCTTGTCCAAAAGACAGTTTTCCTCTACCAAAGATCGACCAGGTGGTTGACTCCACATCCGGAAATAAACTTTTGAGTTTTATGGACGCATTCTCAGGATACAACCAAATTAAAATGCACCCCGCTGACCAAGATAAGACCAGTTTCATTACTGGGCAGGGCTTATATTGCTACAAGGTGATGCTGTTTGGTTTGAAGAATGCAGGGGCCACATACCAGCGGCTGGTTAACAAACTATTCAAGCCCGAGATAGGAAGGACGATGGAAGTATATTTCGACGACATGATCACGAAATCCCCAACTACAAAGGGACATCAGGAAGACCTTCGCAAAACCTTCCTCATACTGTGGGAAAACCAGATGCGTTTGAACCCCTCCAAATGTGCCTTTGGTTTAACGGCAGGGAAGTTTCTGGGCTTCATGGTTCATGAGAGAGGTATAAAAGCCAACCCAGAAAAAATCAAAGCTATTTTGGACCTGGAATCACCGACCTCGCTCAAGAAAGTACATATTCTGACTAGACGGGTGGCGGCACTCAACAGGTTTATCTCTCGCTCCACCGATAAATGTCTCCCTTTCTTTAAGGCCATCAAACAAGGAAAGAACATGAAATGGAGCCAGGAAAGCGAGCAGGCATTTCAAGCTTTGAAAGAGTACCTAACAAGCCCCCCTTTGTTAGTCAAGCCGGTTCTCAGAGATGAGTTGCAGATTTACCTGGCTGTATCAGAAACTGCAGTAAGCGGGGCTTTGGCCAAGGATTGTAGAGACGGTTTTCAAAGGCCCATATACTATGTGAGTCATACCTTGACCAAATTAGAGAGGAACTACATTCTCCTAGAGAAGCTCGCTTATGCTCTGGTGATCTCAGCGAGGAAACTCTGTCCCTATTTTCAAGCTCACACAATAGCAGTGGTGACAGACAAACCCCTCTGTCAATTCTTGCAAAGACCAGACGTGTCAGGAAGGCTAGTTTTATGGGCACTAGAGCTCACTCAGTTCGACCTAAAGTAAAAGCCCCGGACTACGATTAAGGCACAGGCTTTGGCCGACTTCGTGGCAGAATTCTCAACAATCCCAGATCCAAATGATCCCTCAGTATCCGACGAGGTCCCTGAGAAGATATCCGAGGTCGAAAATTGGCCGGAAGCGTGCAAGCCATGGATCCTCTTTTCAGACGGAGCATCCGGACGAGCTGGGGGAGGAGCTGGCATAGTTTTGTTAGACCCGGAGGGGACTGAATTCTGTTACTGTTTCAGATTTGAGTTTAAAGCTACCAACAACGAAGCGGAATTTGAAGCCCTCATAGCCGGGATAAAGGTAGCCATCGAACTAAAGGCCGATTACCTGCAGATCAAGAGCGATTCGTTGCTTGTTATAAACTAGGTGACTTGGGTCTACCAGGCAAAGGGAGATAATATGGTCGCCTACCTAAATCTAGCTCGGCTGCTGAAAAGCTAATTTAAGGGACTCAAGATCGATCAGGTGCCTCGCCACCAAAACCATCGCGCAGACGTTCTGGCTAAAATAGCGGCGAACGAAGGCCAATCCCTACCAAGGGGAATTCCCCTCCAAGTAATCACCCAGCCAAGCATAGCCACAAATGGAGAACTTTGTTCCCTGGATCGCCTACCTTGCTGGATGGACCCAATTGTCGCCTACCTCCTTGAAGGAGAGCTTCCTGAAGAGCCCGACTAAGCCCGAAGAGTTAAGAGACTCTCAGTTCGATACTGTATGATGGACGGATACCTCTACAGGAGGGGCAGATCCCTCCCCTTACTTAGGTGCTTGCATCCCGATGATGCTAAGTGGGCATTGAGATAGGTCCACTCTGGGGACTGTGGGAACTACATAGGTGGGGAAGCTCTAGCCTATCAGGTGCTTCGTATGAGGTACTATTGGCCGACCATCCATCAAGATGCAAAGAGTTTTATGCAATCCTGCGAACCTTGTCAAAGAACCTCAAACTTGAACCACCAGCCACCCGAGTGACTGTCGTCCCTCAGTTCACCTTACCCCTTTGCCATGTGGGGAATCGACCTAATTGGGCCACTTCCTACTGCTCCTAAATAGATGAAACATGCTATCGTGGCTATCGACTACTTCACAAGATGGGTCGAGGCCGGACCTCTTTCTCGAATATCAGAAAAGAATACAACCAAGTTCATCAAGACTAGCGTGGTATGCAGGTTCGGGACCCTTCTCATCATTATAGCTGACATAGGAAAGCAATTCGACAACGCCCGATTCAAAGAATTCTGCAAAGGATTGGGGATTGACCTTAGGCTCGCTTCAGTGGCTCATCCCTAGACTAACGGGCTGGTAGAATCCACCAACAAGACAATCAAGAAACTCCTAAAAAAGAAACTTCAGCAGAAGAAAGGTAAATGGGCCGAAGAGCTACCAGAAGTCCTTTGGGCATACCGGACCACAAAAAGAACAGCTACCGGAGAGACACCTTACTCCCTGGCTTTCAGGGTTGAAGTAGTCCTCCCCATCGAGCATAAATTAACCTCGTTCAGGGTATAACACTTTGAGCCTGAAAGTAACGAAGCCAAGCTCCGGGCTAGTCTAGACCTCTAAGAAGAAAAGAAAGACCGGGTAGCAGAAAAAGTAGCGATCTACCAGAGCAAGATCGCTACATACTTCAACCAAAAGGTTAGAACCCGGTGTTAACGGGAATTTTACTCGGGATGAGAAATCTCTGTTAACGCCCTCGAGACAACTACCACGTAGGTGGTGGCCGAAATTATTTATATATGTGACAATGGTTTATCTAGTGATAAATAAACAAGAACATATTTATTTAACATGCATGGTACACGAGTACAAAGATTTTTCTCTCGTTTCTCTCAACTTTCTTTGGTAAATGATCGATTGCTAGTCATATGCCTGTCGAATAGTAGTCTCCTTTTTTCGTTTATTTTCTTTTCTATTTATACATGGTTTGTAGGTCAACAGACTGATTCTCCTTTAATTGTCTCAGTGATTGTCTCAGTCTCTTCCTTATCGGGCGGGATTTCTTACGTTAAATCATTTGACTTTTAGATTGACGTCCGAATTGAGAGTATCGTGGTAGAGATCAGCTTGTTTCCTTTTGGATTTCATTACTTATGTAGATAACGCTTCCAGGTACGATTTACTTCATTCCTTGTATCCTTCCAGTACGATCCTTATAGGAGTCGTGGGACATGACGAATATGGTATGATGCATCAACCAAGGAGGTTGTTTAGTATTTCGACCTTGATGTCTGAGAAGTTTCATCCAGCTTGGAGCCAGATCTGGCTTCTCTTGACTTTTCCGAAGCTAGGCGTGGCCTTGACTGACCTTTTTGAAGCTGGGTGTGGCTTCGACTTACCTCGCGGCCTTCTAGGGACATTCTTTTGTGTCAATCGAGGTACAGACGGGTTTCTTGAGCATTTGCAAGATGACCTTGACTTCGGGGAGCTTCTAGCTTCGACAGGCATACGACTAACAATCGACTATTTCCTAGGGAGAGTTGAGAGAAAAGAGAGAAGAACCTTTGTATTTGTATACCATACATATTCAATAAAAACGTTCTTGCTTACTTGTCATTTTATATATCACTGTTACATATACAATGAATTTTGGCCACCACCTACGTGGTAGTGGTCTCAAGGGCGTTAACTAAGATTTCTCATCCCGAGCAAAATTTCCGTTAACAATAACACATAGAGTTTATTTACAAAGCCCAAATATCCATCAAACAAATAACATCAACCCCATAGTGGGGTATTTTAGCTACTCATATTCTATTACAAACCAATAAACTAAGAGAGAGTGTAAAGAGAAAACCCTTGAAGATTGATCTCCTTCCTTAAAGCTTGAATCCAAGTCTCCTAGTTGCCTTTGATTGAGTAGAGATGGTTTGGATGATAGAGAGATGTGTTTATAGCTTAGACTAAGTAAAGAAAATAGAAAATACAAGTGTTGGGAGATATGGGGATCTTTTGGTTCGTTCCCATGCTTTTCTATTTATAGGGGATGGAAAAATAGGTAACTTAAGCTTGAAAACAGAAGCTGTCGCGTGCAGAGTGCGGGTGGAGTGCAGGTGCAGTGCGGGTGGAGTACGGGTGTAGTGCGGGTGGAGTGCGGTTGGTTGACCCGCACTTTAATGAATCTAACTCTGTCTTGACCCGCACTTGACCCGCACTTGACCTGCACTTGACCCGTACTTGACCTGCACTTGACCCGCACTTGACCCGCACCCGCACTTTATCTATCAGGTACGAATCGACTTCTTTGGTTTTAGCAACAGTGCGGGTGGAGTGCGGTTGGATGACCCGCACTCTACCCGCACTTTAACGTCAGGTGCAAATCCGACTCTCTGTCTTGAGCAACAGTTCGGGTGGAGTACGATTGGATGACCTGCACTTGACCCGCACTTTATCTTTTCTTCATGATTCAGGTCTTGGCTGTGGGAAGGAGTGCGGTTATGACCCGCACTTGACCCACACTGTAGAGCTGCTTATGATCCTTTGTCTTTCCTTTTGCCCCTTTTCTGCCGGAACCACCGCAATTAGCTTCTCACACCAGAATTACATATATTGCCTGCAATTAGCACCAACGAGCCTATTAGACATGAAAATATATAGAAAATACACACAAGAACGAGACAAAGGAATATGAATGAGGGCCGAAATATACAACGATTTAGGCACGATCAAACACCCCCAAACCAAACCTTTGCTCGTCCACGAGCAAACTCAAAACAAAACAAATAAGACACAAACTAAAAATGACTCGAACTAAGAACTTTCCTAGACACAAAGAAAAACTTGCTGCAGAACCAACTAGCAGAGAGATACGCAAAAGCAAATGGGAGTAAGGAATGAGCATATGCAAAATGTTCTAAACAACTCGAAGGCACCCCAAGAGAAACTGGCACAACACGAATCCCACATTTAAAATGCCCTCGCCTCAGAAACTACTCACTCTCACACCTCGAGCATAATTCGCTTCGATGCTAGGTTCTCACATGGATTTTCTCTTATCTTTCCTCTCAGAACCTAGGTTCACACTCATGCAACATGTATGCCAATGAATTTATGTAACTGAATCAACTTAGTTGCATACATTTAGTGTAGAATAAACTCTGTTTTCAGTGAGTTTGTCTCATGAAAGAATCATGTGTCATGAATGTGGAAAGAGCATTCATTAACTAATATTCCAATCTAGACGTCCCCTAAGATCAACTAGGTCTTTTCCATTTGGTTGTAACGTGGCCATGGTGAATAGTGATTAGAAGAATGAGAAATTTAGGCACAAGCACTAATCAACCAAGTTAAGGCAATACATTCTACACTTAAGCATTTAATTTCTCGTGCAACTCCACTTCCAAATACAATATGGCGTCCAGGCATACAATTAGACTCTACGTATAATCTTTAACTACTCATGTTACCCATTTGAGTAGCATTTACAATTTACACAAGGCATTTGAAGCATATTTTTCTTTTGTTACTTTTTGCTTCTTTTCTTTTCTTTTCTTTTCATGCCTTTTTATTATGCACATTTTCACAACTCATTACTCTTGCCTAGGTACACGCCATTTATAAAATTAAAGCACAACTTTACATTCCTAAGCCTCAACAAGATCAATTAAGAGAGGGTTGGCTAAGTGTTTAGGTTGGTTGGGTTATGGATACCGTGGGTGTAGAATGGAAAAGTCTATATGTGTTTGGCTTCAAAATTGGCTTGGGAGCACATATATTACGGGAATGGGAAGTATTTAGGCTTTCTTTTTGAGTGGCCAAAACACACATTGCCTAATATCACTTCAAAGGATCAATCTACCAAGGGAGTAAAAGTTTCCGTCAAGCAATCCACATAAATGATGCATGTTTAATGACAAATGATGATTTTTGATGTAGTGAGACTATGCATGACGTTTGAATAGTGTTTACAGACTTGAAAAACATTTTCCCTCAAATATACACGCTTTTGGCTTATGTTTGTGATCACACAATGGAAATCTCCACTATTAGAACAAGGCGCTTGAGCACCGAGTTCCCTAAACATGGACACTAGAAGGTGAGACTAGCCCCTGAAGTGCAAGTGAGACCCCTAAAGTGACTAAGAGTTATTGAATAAGCACACAAAGCGTACACACATTCGTCACAAACATTATGCTCCAGGTATCTCACCAAGCTAAATAAGCTCAAAATTTTGGCTAAGCAGCAATGTTTTTTGAAAATATGACACAAAAATGACTCAAGACACAAAAGAGGACTCAAAACGGCGTCTACACCCCCAAACCAAAACCCAACATTGTCCTCAATGTTGAAGACAAGAGAATCCGGCCTAGCGGCACGCACCTAACATGACTCACAACAAACCTAGGCACTAATCAACCACAATCAATGCCCCAACAAAATAAAAGTGACTAAAATAAAGGCAATTCATGCAATATATCATTGAAGCGCAAGTCAAGCTTAACATCATGCATTCTATCAAAATTGATGGAATGGGGCATGAACAACCCCCAAACCGAATTAAAAAATATAAATCACATGCATTCATACTTGCACAAGAGCCTCCGGCTCTTTCATCCACAAATATAATCAATAAATTCAATGTGCAAATATCCACAAAATATAGCATTCGAACAAATTATCCCAACATCACAATTTATTGAATTTAAACAACATAAAACATAAAACTAACTACATGCATCAAAATTATTCAATGGGATGCATTCACGGAGAGGCTAGGGTCTTCTAAGGGTGGTTTGACCAAGTTAGGAAATTCTCTATTTTTAACTACCCATATAAATTTAGGTGACTTCATTATCTTTTCCTTTTTCATGTTTCTATATAACTGCACTTGGTCTTTCCTTACCCATATTTTCTTGACCCTAGGTTGACTCCATCTATTCCTAGGACCTCTAGTTTTCCTATGTTGATTTGGCTTGTAATTTTTAGCCTTAAAATGTTCTATCCTAGAACATGCATAGCAAAAGGTATTAGAGTTAGAGGAAATCCCCTTTGATGCGTGGTCTTAAGGATGTTTGATTTGTTTCACTTGTAACGCCTTGACCTCCGCCTTCTTTTTGCTTAGTGCTACCTTTGCTTCCTCTAAGGCATTAGCTTTTTGATTAACCTCCATTTGCATCTTCATTGACTTGTGAGCTATCTCATCTTCAAAATCTTTCGATAGCCTCGCTAAGTTCTCCAAATCCTTCGATGCGGTACTCTTTTCGGCTTCAAATCTCTCAATTCATTCTTCTAATTCTTTGTTCTTGTCGGAGACTTTGCCATTTGTCTTCTTGAGAGTACTATTCTCAACCCTAAGCATCTTCACTTCAAATAATAGTTTCTTGTTCAATTCTTGGAGATTACTTGCCTTTTCCATTCCCAAGGCTTCTCTTTCTTGAAGTGCTTTACTCCCTTCCTTCAACACACCCCTTTCCAACACTAGCTCTGTGCTCACGCTCATAAGCTCTTGGTTCATCTTGATCATCCTGTCCATCTCGTCCATTCTCTTGCTTCGCTCTACTTCAAATTCTATTCGGAGCTTATACATGTCTTCTTTTAAGAAAATAGAGGAAACAACATGGAAACAACTCTGATTTACCGAGGTGGACTGCTGGGCGGATTCGAGCATTTGGGTGGTTTTCAATGAAGGCTTGAGTCTCTGGTTGAGAAGCTATCATCTGCTCAGTCTCCCGCACATGATTCTTCATGAAATTTCTTAGTTGAAAAGGTTTTTTCCGTTAGAAAACTGTCTGTCAAAACAATTTATAAAACCTATGCAATGCGTTCACAAGTATAAATACAAGTAAAGCGGTAAGCACGGGTGTCATCCACTGAGATCGGGGTAGCGGTGATAAGATTAGGATTAATATAACTAGTAAGCATAAAAGTAAAAGTGATGGTGAATGAAAATATAATATAAACTAAACTATGAAAGCAAATAAAATGGGATGAAAATGGAGTGATGAATGTATGATGATGGAACTATGGAGTTGATGGATTCGTAAGTGAATATTGAGGGAATTGCAACAAACTCTCAATTAAACACGTTTTGACAAATGTAACCAACCTAGGGTGTATAGTGTTGGTATATATCTCTAGCAAGCGGTTCAACCTAGGGTGTATAGCGAAGACCTCTTACTAGCGATTAATCCCTCCTAAGCAACCAATAATGGCTAGTTACTCAATCGGGACTTTTTCCATGAATGCTCATCTATCTAGCTATGGCTCAACCTATTACTAATGTAGTCATCCTAGGGTGTATAGTGATGGCTTCTAATTCTCTCACAAGTGTCCGACCTAGGGTGTATAGTGAAGGCCATCCGTTTGAGATTGGATGAGGCTCGAGGTTATCAACTGAATTCTACTCGAAGGTTAGTTCTCATAAAATCACTAAAGTAGCCAACATAGGGTGTATAGTGGAGGCTTCTAATTCTCTCACAAGTGGCTAACCTAGAGTGTATAGTGAAAGCCACTAATTCAAGATTAGATTAAGGGCATGGTTGTAGAGCCAAATTTCTGGAAATCCTTCCATTCAATGGAGCATTAGACAACCTAATTGCCTACTCAAGTAATCCAAATCAATCATGCAAAGAGGGTGTATCCAAGCAAATCAATAATGGAAATCAATTCAAGCAATGGAATAAAACATAGAGATAGAATAAATATAACACATAGAGTTTATTTACAAAGCCCAAATATCCATCAAAAAAATAACATCAACCCCATAGTGGGGTATTTTAGCTACTCATGTTCCATTACAAACCAATAAACTAAGAGAGAGTGTAAAGAGAAAACCCTTGAAGATTGATACCTTCCTTGAAGCTTGAATCCAAGTCTCCTAGTTGCCTTTGATTGAGTAGAGATGATTTGGATGATAGAGAGATGTGTTTATAGCTTAGACTAAGTAAAGAAAATAGAAAATACAAGTGTTGGGAGATATGGGGGTCTTTTGGTTCGTTCCTATGCTTTTCTATTTATAGAGGATGGAAAAATAGGTCACTTAAGCTTGAAAATAGAAGCTGTCGCGTGCAGAGTACGGGTGGAGTGCGGGTGCAGTGGGAGTGGAGTGCGGGTGGAGTGCGGGTGTAGTGCGGGTGGAGTGCGGTTGGCTGACCTGCACTTTAATGAATCTAACACTGCCTTGACCCGCACTGGACCCGCGATTGACCTGCACTTGACCCGCACTTGACTCGTACTTTATCTATCAGGTACAAATCAACTTCTTTGGTTTTGGCAATAGTGCGGGTGGAGTACAGTTGGATGACCCGCACTCTACCCGCACTTTAACGTCAGGTACAAATCTGACTCTCTGTCTTGAGCAACAGTTCGGGTGTAGTGCTGTTGCAACCCGCACTTGACCCGCACTGTAGAGCTGCTTATGATCCTTTGTCTTTCCTTTTGCCCCTTTTCTGCTGGAACCACCGCAATTAGCGTCTAACACCAGAATTACATCTATTGCCTGCAATTATCACCAACGAGCCTATTAGACATAAAATATATAGAAAATACACACAAGAACGAGACAAAGGAATATGAATGAGGGTCGAAATATACAACAATTTATGCACGATCAAGGGGTCTGCTATCTTAGCTGAGGTAATTGTTATTTCTCTGTACTACTTCTGAGACTGCCAACTTAATTGGTTTCTCACCTTGCCTTTGTATCTCATAGGCCTTCAAGTTTAACATGGCTAAGGGCCACCAGGTAGCCTTCCTTCGTGATCGGGCTGCCAAAGCTGTAGCCGAAGCTGAGAGAGCCATGGGATTACTTAAGCGGGCTCAAACGTTAGTGGAAGAGATGACCTCCAGCCAAGGAAAAATGGAGACCGAGCTGGTAGAGCTTCGCTGTGATTATGAGAGGACAAAGCTGTCCTTTGATCAAGAAATTCTCCAGTTTAC
Source organism: Dipteronia sinensis (assembly GCA_033220585.1). NCBI lineage: Eukaryota > Viridiplantae > Streptophyta > Magnoliopsida > Sapindales > Sapindaceae > Dipteronia > Dipteronia sinensis. The sequence goes on along the minus strand of CM065636.1, from coordinate 67,916,150 downwards.
CCAGAGGGCCAAATAGAGGGACTCTTGGAAAACCAAAGCTAAGAGGTTGGATGTCGAGAATCAAGATTTGATTGCTCAGATAGCCAATTTGCAGATTGATGCAGAGACCTCATTTAGTAATGGATATTTGTATGCTTCCTTTCAGGCTGTAGAGGCTCTCCCCCTTCCCTTTGATCTATCATCCATCGCTGGTTGGTATAGAGAGGAGATAATTACTAAGGCTGCTGAGTTGTCTCACCCTGACGATGATAGAGCGGTTCCCTCTAACCAAGCCGTAGATGGAAAGCAGCCCGTCCAGGTAGATCCTCCCCTTTCTTGTCCCATCTTTACTACTTCAGGTCCTAGGGAGTCTTCAAATAAGGTTCTACCTGTGCAGTCCGAAGGAGATCACCCAAAAGCCGAGGAAGGAACAAGGAGCCTGCCTGAGGGATCCTCTAGAATGGAATTGGAGGTTGACATGAGCCAAACAGGGTCCATGGCTGCTCTTCTTGACGCGGCTATCCCTCTTGAGGTCATGGCAGTGATTAACGAAGTCTTGGAGGAGGATCCAGCTGATCAGCGGGAGGAACCTCTGAAGGGAGTGACAGTTGGCGAGGGTAACCAAGACTGGCAACCACCTGAAGGAGGAGTTGATGGCTGGGATCGGTATGAGGGAGTAGGAGTACCAAGGGGAAATCAAGAGGGCTCCAAAGCTACCGGTTCATGATTGCCTTGATTGCCAGGAAAGGGGGGTGGGCACCCCGCTTTACTCATGATTAGTTTAGTCGATCTTTTTTCCTTTTCATGTAGCCCGGAACTGGGGTTTGGGCTCCCTGTTTGATGACATGTAGCCTTTACGAGGGGATAGGCTCCCTTATGGTTAATAAAAGTTTAGTTATGATTTCCTTCGCATTTGTTTTGACTGTTCCCGATAACGAGCTTTCATCTTAATGTAGAACTCCTTGCTTTATTTCTGATCCCGACCTTGAATTGACCATATCTCTTTGTTCATAATTTAATCAGGCTTCATAGGAAACTCTTATTAGGGTGACATTAATCCTTCAAACGACACAAATATTTGTGTTTAAATCTGTTTCGGGAAAGGTAGCCCGATCGAGGCGTCAAGGGGGATGTCCAGTTATTTCCTGGTTTCGAGGTCTGTATGGCAACTATGCTCTTATACTCAGACCCTTCTTAGGGGTGGTAGCCCGACCAAGGCATCATGAGGGCTGTCTAGCTATTTTCTGGTCTCGAGGTCTGGATGGCAACTATGCTCTTATAATCAGACCCTTCTTTGGGGTGGTAGCCCGACCAAGGCATCAGGAGGGCTTTCTAGCTATTTCCTAGTCTCGAGGTTTGGATGGCAACTATGCTCTTATACTCAGACTCTTCTTGGGGGTGGTTGCCTGACCAAAGCATCAGGTGGGCTGTTTAGCTATTTCCTAGTCTCGAGGTCTGGATGGCAACTCTGCTCTTACACTCAGACCCTTATTGGGGGTGATAGCCCGACCAAGGCATCAGGGGTAACGAGGGGGCTTCCCCGGCTAGTCCCTGGTCTTGAGGTCTTGCTGGTAAGTATGCTTTTACGCTTGTACCCTTCTTGGCGGGGGGTGGTGCTCGGCCAAGGCATCAGAGGCAACGAGGGGGTTTCTCCGGCTCACCTCTGGTCTTGAGGTGATGATGTCAAATTTTCTGGTTCAATATGTTGATACTAAGGTTGAACATAATCGGAGATAAAGAAAAAACGCAGACTTTATTGATGATCGAGATGTAGTACATCGTTATTAGGGATTTTATTGAAACCAAAATGGGGGTAATCTGCTTGATAGCTCTCTACTCATGGGTAGAATTTCCTCAAATGATTTGCGTTCCAGGTGTGGTTGATGGGTTGTCCATTCATGTCTTCGAGTTTATAGGCTCCATTGCGAGCAACTACCTTTATCAGGTATGGCCCTTCCCAATTGGGGCATAGGACTCCATCTGACGTTTTTCGAGTATTCGAGGTCACTTTCCTTAGCACCAGATCCCCTTCTTTGAAATTCCGGGCTCTGACCTTTCGGTTGAAATACCTAGCGATCTTGCTCTAGTAGATCGCTACTTTCTCAACTACCTGGTCTTGTTTCTATTCTAGGAGGTCTAGGTTATCTCAGAGCTTGACTTCATTGCTTTCAGGTTCAAAATGATGCACCCTTAATAGGGTCAATTTATGCTCGATGGGGAGGACCGCTTCAACTCCGAAAGCCAGGGAGTAAGGTGTCTCCCCGGTAGCTGTCCTCTTCGTAGTTCGATATGCCCAGAAGACCTCGGGCAGTTCTTCGGCCCATTTGCCTTTTTTCTGCTGTAGTTTCTTCTTCAGAAGCTTTTTGATAGTCTTGTTGGTGGATTCCACCAGCCCGTTGGTCTGAGGATGGGCTACTGAAGCGAGTTTGAGGTTGATTCCCAATCCTTTGCAGAAGTCTTTGAATCGGGCGTTGTCAAAAAACTTGCTTAGGTCGGCTACAATGATGAGAGGGGTCCTGAATCTACAAACTACGTTAATTTTGATGAACCTTGTCATATTCTTTTCTGATTTTTGAGAAAGAGGCCCTGCCTCGACCCATCTTGTGAAATAATCGATAGCCACGATAGCATATTTTATTTGTCTAGGAGCGGTGGGAAGCGGTCCAATCAAGTTGATCCCCCATATGGCAAAGGGGTAGGGTGAATTGAGAGAGGACAATCACTCTGGTGGCAAGTGGTTCAAGTTCGAAGTCCTTTGACATGGCTTGCAAGATCGTACAAAGCTTCTTGCGTCTTGGCAGATGGTCGGCTAGTAGTACCCCATACGGAGCACTTGATATGCTAAAGCTTCTCCACCGATGTGGTTCCTGCAATCCCCAGAATAAACCTCTCTTAGCGCCCATTTAGCGTCATCAGGATGTAAACATCAAAGTAAGGGAGGGATCTACCCCTACTGTAGAGATACTCATCTACAAGGCAATATCGGACAGAGAGCCTTTTAATTCTTCGGGCTTGATCGGACTCCTCGGGAAGCTTTCCCTCATGGTGGTAGGTAAAGATCAGGTCCATCCAGCAGGGCTAACGATCCAGGGAACAGATTTCCTTACTTGCGGCTATGCTTGGTTGGGAGATCACTTGGAGAGGAACTCCTCGTGGTAAGGATTGACCTGCATTTGCAGCTATCTTGGCTAAAAGATATGGGCGGTGGTTTTGATGTTGAGGCACCTAATCGATATTGAATCCCTTAAATTTATTTTTAATTGACTGAGGTAGCTTTAAGTAAGCAGCCATGTTATCTCCCTTTGCCTGGTACACCTTAGACACCTGATTGACAACAAGTAATGAGTCACTCTTGATTTGCACGTAGTCGCCTCCAGTTCGATGGCTGCCTTCATCCCGGCTAGGAAGGCTTCATATCCCGCTTTATTATTGGTGGCTTTGAATTCGAATCTGAAGCAGTGACAGAATTATGTCCCCTCTGGGTCTATTAAGACCACACCAGCTCCTCCCCCAGCTTGCCCAGATGCTCCATCTGTATAGAGGGTCCAAGGCTTGCAATCTTCTGGCCAATTATCGATCTCGGAAATCTTCTAAGGGACCATATTCGATGCTGCGGGGTTCACTTGGCTAGGGAGCGCTGAAAATTCGGTAACAAAGTCTGCCAAAGCCTGCGCTTTAATCGTGGTCCTAGGCTTATACTTTAAGTCGAACTGAGTGAGCTCTAGGGCCCATAAGACTAGCCTTCAGGACACGTCTGGTCTTTGTAAGAATTGACGGAGAGGTTGGTTCATCACTACTGCTATTGAATGAGCTTGAAAAAAGGGACGGAGCTTTCTCGCTGAGGTCACCAGAGCATAGGCGAGCTTTTCCAGGAGAATATAATTTTTTTCTGACTTGGTTAAAGCATGATTCACATAGTATATGGGCCTTTGAAAACCGTCACCACACTCCTTGGCCGAAGCTCCGCTTACTGCAGTTTCTGAGACGACCAGGTAGATTTGCAGCTCCTCTCCGGGATCCGACTTGACTGACAGTGGTGGGCTTGTTAGGTATTTAATTAAGGCTTAGAAGCTTGCTCTCTTTTCGGGCTCCATTTCATGTTTCTCCCTTGCTTGATGGCTTTGAAGAACATGAGGCACTTATAGGTGGAGCGAGAGATGAACCTGGTGAGCGCTGCTACACGCCCAGTCAAAATTTGCACCTATTTGAGTGAAGTGGGGGATTCCAAGTCCAAGATAGCTTTGATTTTTTCTGGGTTGGCCTCTATGCCTCTTTCATGAACTATGAAACCTAGAAACTTCCCCACTGTTACCCTGAAAGCGCACTTGGAGGGGTTCAACCGCATCTGGTTTTCTCTTAGGATTAGAAAGGTCTTGTGAAGGTCTTCCCGATGTCCTTCTACAGTTGGTGATTTTGTGATCATGTCATCGATGTATACCATCATCGTCCTTCCGATCTCGGACTTGAACAGCTTGTTAACCAGTCGCTGGTATGTAGCCCCCGCATTCTTCAAGCCAAACAGCATTACCTTGTGGCAATACAAGCCCTCCTCAGTAATAAAGCTGGTCTTATCTTGGTCAGCTGGGTGCATCTTAATCTGGTTATACCATGAGAACCTGTCCATGAAACTAAGAAGTTTATTTTCAGACGTGGAGTCGACTAGCTGATCGATCTTTGGTAAAGGAAAGCTGTCTTTTGGACATGCCCGGTTAAGGTCGGTGTAATCAACACACATACGCCATTTTCCATTCGCCTTCGTAACCATGACTATATTGGCGATCTATTCGGGGTAGCCCACTTCTCTGATAAACCCTGCCTTGATCAATTTGTCTACTTTTTCCTGCACTGCAGCGTTCCTCTCGGTGTTAAAGTGCCACCTCTTCTGTTTAACGGGATTGACTGTTGGATATACCGCTAATCGATGGGCGACCAATGATACCAGGATCCTGGCATTTCATCGTGGCTCCAAGCAAAGATGTCGATGAATTCTCTGAGAAGCCCAATCAAGCCTTCTTTCACTCCTGGTTCGAGGGTAGCTCCAACCTTGACGACCTTGGAAGGATCATCAGTTCTGATGGGTATCTCCTCTAGTCTATCTACGGGTTGCCCGCTGGCCAATTCCTTGCTATGTTCTTCCTCATACAGCATAATGGGCACGCTCTCTGGATGCTCCGCAGGCTCTAAGTCTTCTTGGACTATCCGGGATGATTCCATGTCTTGGATCGTCGTAACCTATACGAACTATTTTGCTAAAGCGGTAGGATTGGCGGACACCGCGTAGCACTTCCTAGCTGCTTTTTGGTCTCCGCGTACCTCTCCCACCTTGGTTCCCACTTAGAACTTCAGGACATTGTGGTATATAGACAAGACTCCCTTCAAGGAGGACAGGAATGGTCTTCCCAAGATGGCGTTGTAGGCCGATTGGGTGTCAACCACAACAAAGTCTGTCATAACATTTTGTTGTAGAGGTGTGGTTCCGACGATCACTGGTAGGATCTTCGATCCCACAGGGATGATCGAATCCCCGGTAAATCCATAAAGCGGAGTTGTACAGCTATTGTAACACCATCGCTTCAGGTTTAGTTTTTCCAAGGTATCTTTGAAGAGGATATCTACATTGCTGCCCGTATCTACGAGCATGCGATGGACTATGCAGTTGGCAATCTGTATCGTGATCACCATGGGATCACTATGAGGCTGCACGGTGTTGAAGACATCTGCTTCAGTGAAAACGATCTGTGCTGACTGGGAGGGCTCCGCCGGGCTTTAGCTGACCTTGAAGATACCCCGACCTTCTTCAACACGGGGAATCTTCCTTGCGTGGTTTTTCTTGGAATTATTAGAGGTACCGGCTAATGTGGGACCTCCGCTGATGGTGTGTATCACATGTATATGTTGCATTAGATCAGTTTGTTCCACGTTTCTCTTCTCCGCATGTTCGAGGATCTCGGCTTGTACCTCTCTTCCAATCTGAATATTGTCTCTGACCTGGTGCAAGAACTCAATCAAACATCCTCCACTTATCAGGGCTTCGATCTAGTTGCGCAAATTATAACACTCTGACATATTGTGGCCCACATCTTCATGGTAGTCGCAGTACTTGTACCAGTTCCTCCTGTCGACAGGGGCTTTCATTGGTGCGGGCTTTTGGAGTAACCCCTTATCCCGTATAGCAAGGTAGACTGTTTCCCGGGAAGCGTTCATGGGGGGTGTAAGAATCATAGCCCTTCTCCCCTCGTATTATGGGGGCTACGGTCCTAGGAGGTGAAGCTTGTAGAGGGGTTCGTCTAGCTGGATATCTTTCTTGCCTGAGCTGAGCAGCGGGGAAATGGTATGTCGATCTATTGGGAGGTTTATTCTGATTTTTCTGAGCTGGCTCATATTTGGGAGCTTCTTTTTTTCTGATGCTTTACCGTTCTCATATCATCGTGTTCAATCTTGACTTTGAGCTGTTCGTCGATCACGACCTACTCAAGAGCTCGATCGTAGGCCTCCTGGTAAGTCTCTGGAGGTCTCTTGGCGAAGGAACGGAAAAGCTTTCCTACCTACAGGTTCCGCCTGAAATTGGCGAGAGTCTCTTTCTCGGTGAAGACTCTCATCTGTATGACTTCTTTGTGAAAACATTCCACGTACGATCGAATTGTTTCACCCCGCTCCTGAATTACATATTGGAGGTGTATGGGATCTTTTGGACGAGGTTTCACTCCTTGGAACTGCGAGCAAAAATCCATTGATAACTTTGTGAAAGAATCAACGCTACTAGCAGGCTTCGTATAGTCGGTTAGGGTCATTGGGAACATCCTGCTCTGGTAGTATTCTGGACCTTCATCTGTTGGATGAAGCTCTCTAGGTGACTTAAAGGGTCTTTCGCTTCGGAGAACTTATCTGTTGGCATTTTAAATTTGGGTTGGAGCTCCGCTTCCCAAATTCTCCTTGTGAAGGGAACGTTCATCTCGCTTAATGGATCCTTCTTATCCTCCTTGTTCTTTTCCTTTCTTATCTGCTGGACCTCTTTCTGTAGCTTTGCCAGCTGATCCCTCAATCGTTTGTTCTCGGGTTTCTTTGAATTGACCTCGGATTCTTTGCTGTTGGATCCCTCCGATGAACTGGCAACCTCTACTTGATCCTCTTTATGGGCAGGATCCACGTGGGAGGTTCGTCGACTTCCTTCCTCTTGGGCCAAGGCTTCTTTTCTTGAGACTGGCGGGCGAGGTGCCTCACATTGCTCCCGGGTTAATGTATCTGCAGCAGACTTAACTAGCCTGGGCTGGTATTGTGAAGGTCTTCTCAGAACTAGAGGCATGGGTCCTAGCCTATCCCGGATTGAAGGTTGGGGCCCAGTCCTATCTCGAGCTGGCTCTAGAGGAGGAGGTCCCAAGCGGTCAAAAGTATGTGGTCTGGTCCCGGGCCTGCTCGTCTCTCCCTGATCATTTGGGTTTGTTGGTCAAATTGTGATGCCTTCGGTGAGCAAGCGGAGGCGAACGGTTTCCACGAAGGCTACCGCTTGTTGGTCAAGCGTGGCCTGGCTTATCATAGGGTGGCCAGAAGCCTGTGCCTTAGTCGTCTGGATCGGAACTTGACTGCGATGTCCAGACTTTTTCCCCTTTCTTGGGGCCTTTCATGTTGGCATCGCCGAAGGTTGTTCTGAAGCTCCGTGCTGTCCTAGGGAGGAGCGGAGCCTCATGGTTCCTGTTGAACAAATGAAAATGCAAAAGGTTGATTTGATTTACTGGGTGTGGGTGCTTCCCACAGACGGCGCCAGAAAGTGTTAACGGAAATTTTACTCGAGGTGAGAAATCTCAATTAACACCCTCAAAACCACTACCACGGAGGTGGTGGTAAAGGTAGAATGTATTCTAGTCAGTGCTAGTTAAAAATGACAAAGAAAAATACTATTATCAATACAATCAAAAGAGAATGAACAAAAGAGAATGAAAATGTTTTCTTTATTCTTATTAATGGTGTATCGTTTACAAATATTTCTCAATCGCTCTCAATCTCTCTAGGGTGTAGTAGGGTTGTTGTCGTATGCATGTCGAAAAGTAGTCCCTTTCTTTTATACATAGTTTTTGTAGGTTAAATCAATTGATTCTCCCCTTGATTTTCTCAGTCTCTCCCTTCCTTACCGGGCGAAATTCCTTGTTTAAATGTCATTGACTTTGAGTTAATAGCCGAATGGAGAATATCTTAGGGGAGATCAGTTTGTTTCCTCTTTGGACTCTAATACTTGTTCTGCACGTACGTAATGTTTCCAAATATGATCCAGTGTATCTTTGTATTTTCATAGCATGATCCTTCATAGAGGTCGTTGAATATGGTACGTATGGCGAGGTAGATTAGTGTCTTGGTCCTGGTATTCAGGTGCTTAATCTATCCAGGAGCTCGATCTGACCTCCCTTGATTTCTCGGAGCTTAATGCGACCCCTTGAGGATACTCCTCTATGACAGCGGGGTTTAGGCGAGCTACTGGAGAGGTTGCGAGGTAAGCTCGACCTCAGGGGAGCTTCCTAATTTCAGGTTTGGTGACTCGGGCTCGATCTGATCTCGTCGGGTTCTATTCCAGGTGTTTCTGGAGCTCGCCTTTATTTCTGTGGGGTGGTACCGTAGCTCAACTTTGGGAAGCGTGGTCTCCTGGTGGATGACCTCGGGCCTGGAGTCAGACTAGGAGGGTGAAAAATTTCCCTTTGGTCCCTAGCCAAATTTGGCTATTAAAACATACTTCCCAAATGGGGATACACATCAAATAAAGAAAATACAAGAGCAGAGTAAGGAAGAAACCCAAGGTTGTCAATCCCGGATCTCTAAGCTCGGAGAGGGGCCCAATTGTCATCTCGGATTTCCAAGCTCCATTGCTTCTCCTCCTCATAGACAAGGTAGGGTACTCTTTCCTCTTGAATCCTCCTCAAAGATGGATGGTGACAGTAGTAGGTGGTGGTGAAGAGGCAATCCATGGAGGAAAACCTCCATGGATGCCTTTTGAAGCCCCTCTCTCTCTTGATTTGGTGGAGAAGATGAAGTTTGGAATGGATGGATTAATTCAATGAATGGATCCTGGGTCTTATGGAAAAATGATGTATTTATAGGTTTGAGAGGCTAGGGTATGAAATAGGCGTGAAAGGACACATTTGCCCCTCTAAGAATGGATGAAAACGTGACTTTTGCCCAACCGGAACACGTAGTGCACAGGTGATCGCTCTTTGAATGTTCACATTTTGCGCACCCTTTACTTAACTTTTGTTTACGTTTTATGAGTAATTTTAGTTATTTAACCGTGTATTTAAGTATTCTCAGGCATTATTGAAGAATTAGAGGTGTTTGTGCTTAAAGGGGAGATTTGGAAGCAAAATGGAGCAAAAAGAGTAAAAACTGTAATGGCCTGTGCAGAACGATCAACTTGTGGGTGTCATAACTCCCTCCGCCAATCGAACCATGATGATATCTTTATATATTTCGAAAGGTACGGAAGTCTAGTTTTCATAACATTTTACGGATTATGATTCCGACCTTTCTGGAGGAAGTTATACTCATTTGAGTAACTGGTGCGCAGAGCAGAAATCCAATTCGGCTGGCACCATGGCCGCCGTTTTGACCTCCTAACAGCACCTGGAGGTCAGATTTTTGCCCGAAATTGAGGAGCAATTTCATCCCTTCACTTCCAAATCTTCCCCAAACTTGCCATAACTATGAATACACCTCCTTCATCTTCTCTAACAATAATTTTCAGACCTCCCAACACTTCTCACTACCATACACACCTCTCCCTATATCCAAATCACCTTCACACCTTCAACCAAATCCTTCCCATTTCACACTTTCAACACTAAAGCAACAACCTTCCCCATCTCACTAACTCAAACCCAGCACATTTTGGAGACATATTGAAGAGAAGAGAGGAGATTCACCAAGGCCAAGGGAATCTCAAGCACATCAAGGAACAAGAAGATTTTGTGAAGGCTTTCATGGGTTTTCTCTACAACTTTACTCTCTCTAATTTCATTTCCATTATGTGTAACTAAACCCTATGTTGGGGGATTGATGTGACTCTACTTGAAAACCCTATGTAACTGATTAGTATATTTTATGATTAATTCACTCTTGGTTTTCCTTATTCATGAGATTTGAAGTTGCCATTTTACATGACTAAGCTAATATTGGGGCTCAATTTAGTTTTGCTTGTAATTTTGGTTCACCTATGTTGATTGTGGTTTAAAGTTTGAATGGTTTACAACTCATTCTCCAATCCCTAGCTCAAATGAATGGAAAATATGCTTGTAAATGTTTTATCAAATTAAAGATTAACTAATTGTTCTTAAGAAGAAAGGTTGGATTAAAACTTATAGTGGGGCTCACTTGAGTAGAGATTTAACCTATGTTCTCATTAAAACTCATAGTAGGGTTTACTTGGGTTGAGATTTGAACATGAGCTCTTAATGAATTTAATCAACTTTAGAACAAACCTTGAGTTGGATTGTTGTGCTTAATTGAACTAAATTGCATTGGGTCCCTTCATTTAGTTGTTTGTAAATCCCCCAATATCCATTCCCATACATTTCCACCTACTAAGCCTTAGCTATTTGCTTTCATATTTGCTTATTTTAATTTAGTTTAATTTAGTTTAAATTAGTTTCAAATCACACTTCCAAACGAAAAATGAATTTTACTTTCTCGTACGTAGTTTAGTTTAGAGTACATATCCTAATTATAGCCGGATATCCTCCCTTTCCCTGAGGAACGATCCCGCTTGCCATTATACAATTCAGTACGATTTTGTGTATATCAAGTGTGGTATTTTTGGTCATGCAAAATAACGATCAATAGGTATGGAACCTGATCGGTCTATTTCTATACATAGTTTAGGTCCCCATTTCCTATTATTTGTGCTTTTTTCTTGGGTGAAATTAGGTATTTTATGTGTTTGTTGAGCATTTATAGGTCACATTCCATGAAAAAGGTGTTAGAAGTTATTTTGAAGAAAAGGAGCAAAAAGCTGAATTTCGGCCAGTGCAGATCACCCAGATTGCAGGCCCCATATCTCTCTCCTCGGTTTCAAATGTGTGTCCTACTACCTATGGATAGAAAGCCCCGGAAGTCTAGTTTCTGGCGCACTTTACGGATCGCAATTCCGATATTCCTAGAAGAAGTTATGCCCATTTTAGTATCCGATGGTCAGATCAGTCATATTTCTGCAAATAGTGACGGGATTTATTTTACAAGTTGTCGGAACGGGAAATATTACCTTCTTGGACATGAGTGTGAGTCTTGGAAAGCAAGTTGACACCTAATCCTTATCTTCCTTCAATAAGTAATCAATTTGAGTGGATTAGGAAAGAATCAAATCCCAAATAGGTAGAGTTCCAAAAGGGAACCAATTTCCTTGTTGTTTAAGGACTTGGCTTATCATCTAAAGCCTATTTAAACCCATGTGAACCCTAATTTCGGGAGAGAAGCCAAGGGAGGTCCCAAGCCACCATGGGGGCCGTCCCCCATCACTCCACCACCATACATCACCACACACTCAATCATCTTTACACATAGAAGATTTGAAGACGAAGGGGAATTCATCATTGAAGATCTTAATGGGTTTTATCTTTTCTTTCTCTTCTCTTTTTATTTTCATGATGTATAACTAACCCCATAACTAGGGAATCAATGTGAACCTTTTGTGAATGCTCATATATGGATTAATTATTATTTCATCAATTAAATTCTTGATTTATTCATTGTTCTTAATTGCTTGATCCTCATTAGTTTTAATAATTATTCACACCTTGACCATAGGGTGAACAATTGTTTGGCATGATTTTAGGGTTAAGACTATCTGAGAATTAGGGTTAGAGTATAGACCAAACCTAATCTTGATTAATGCTCTTTTGAATGAATGAATTTTATCTTTAGCATAGGCCAAGCAAAGTATAGAATTTAGTTCTTAATTCTTGCGCTTAAAGGGTTTTCGATCACTGTTCACACCATAGACCAAGGGTGAATAGTGGTTGGGAGCACGTGACTCATTCCATGACCATAAGGTAATAGTCACATTAAAGACAAAGAATGAACCCTAGAATTGATTGAATCTTGTTTACAAATTAATTCCATACATTGAGTGTTCATAATTGGGGATCATTGATGACCTAGTGCTTTCCTTCTATTGATCACAAGTACCATTTTTTTTTATTGCTTTCTTAATTTAGTTTAGTTTAATTCAAATCTCAAACAAATCTTTTGTTAATTTTAATTTAACTTTAATTAGAATTAGTTTTAATTAATAAATCTCTTTTCCTCGTGGGAACGATCCTTACTTGCCACTGTACTTATCTTCACGATTCGTGTACTTGCGAGTATAGTTTTTAATAACACGATTTTACACCATCAAGTTTTTGGCGCTACTGCCGGGGATCGAACCTGGGTCACCCGCGTGACAGGCGGGAATACTTACCACTATACTACAAATCGGTCTATTTCTATATATATTTTAGGTCCCCATTTCCTATTATTTGTGCTTTGTTTTTGGGTGAAATTAGGTATTTTATGTGTTTGTTGAGCATGTATAGGTCGCATTCCTTAGATGAAGTGTTTGAAGGTATTTTCAAGGAAAAGAGCTTAAATGTGAAGAAAAAGAGCAAAGCTGTCATCCACCGCTGTGTAAGTCGCTCTTCATGCACGTCCTCCACCGTGGCACGTCAAGCGGTACATTTCAATAGGCTTTCTGTTCTTTTCCGCGGTCCATACCGCTTCCCAGGCATCAACCTCAACCGTGGTCTATGCCCCACATCATTCCAGGAAAGGCTGATTCAGCCAGTGCAGAACATCCAGATTACGGGGGCCATATCTCTTAGCTCCAATTGAATTGTGTGTCCTACCACCTATGGATAGGAAACCCTGGAGGTCTCGTTTCTGACGCACTTTACGGATTGCAATTCTGATATTCCTAGAAGAGGTTATGCCCATTTTAGTATCCGATGGTCAGATCAGTCATATTTCCGCAAATAGTGACGGGATTTATTTTGCAAGTTGTCGGAACGGGAAATATTACCTTCTTGGACATGAGTGTGAGTCTTGGAAAGCAAGTTGACACCTAATCCTTATCATCCTTCAATAAGTAATCAATTTGAGTGGATTAGGAAAGAATTAAATCCCAAAAAGGTAGAGTTCCAAAAGGGAACCAATTTCCTTGTTGTTTAAGGACTTGGCTTATCATCTAAAGCCTATTTAAACCCCTGTGAACCCTAATTTCGGGAGAGAAACTAAGGGAGGTCCCAAGGCACCAAGGGGGCCGTCCCCCATCACTCCATCACCACACATCACCTCAAGACCCATCCATCCATTGTAGAAGAAGACGAAGAAGAATTGGAGGAGCTCTTTGATGATCATCTCGGGTTTTCTCTACTCAATCTCTTTTCTTTTCTTTTTCTATGATGTGTAACTAATCCCATAACTAGGAAATCAATGTGAACCTCTTGCGAATGCTCATGTTTGGATTAATTATTAATTTATCAATTTAATTCTTGATTTATTCATTATGCTTAATTGCTTAATCCTCATTAGTTTTAGTATTTATTCACACCATAGACCAAGGGTGGATGATTATGTGGCATGATTTTAGGGTTAAGACTATCTGAGAATTAGGGTTAGAGTATAGACCAAACCTAATCTTGATTAATGCTCTTTTGAATGAACGAATTTTATCTTTAGCATAGGCCAAGCAAAGTATAGAATTTGGTTCTTAATTCTTGTGCTTAAAGGGTTTCCGATCACTGTTCACACCATAGACCAAGGGTGAATAGTGGTTGGGAGCACGTGACTCATCCCATGACCATACGGTAATAGTCACAGTAAAGACAAAGAATGAACCCTAGAATTGATTGAATCTTGTTTACAAAATAATTTCATACATTGAGTGTTCATAATTGGGGATCATTAATAACCTAGTGTTTTCTATCTTCTGATCACAACCATATTTTCTTTAATTGTTTTCTTAGCTTAATTTAATTTAGTTTTAGTTTAATTAAATCATCAACAAATCTTTGGTTACTTTAATTTAACTTTAATTAGAATTAGTTTTAATTAATAAATCTCTTTTCCTCGTGGGAACGATCCTTACTTGCCGTTGTGCTTATCTTCACGATTCGTGCACTTGCGAGTATAGTTTTTAATAACACGATTTACACCATCAAGTTCAAAAACTTGATGGTGTAAAATCGTGTTATTAAAAACTATACTCGCAAGTGCACAAATCGTGAAGATAAGTACTGTGGCAAGTAAGGATCGTTCCCACGAGGAAAAGAGATTTATTAATTAAAACTAATTCTAATTAAAGTTAAATTAAAATTAACAAAATATTTGTTTGAGATTTGAATTAAACTAAACTAAATTAAGAAAGCAATTAAAAAAAATGGTATTTGTGATCAATAGAAGGAAAGCACTAGGTCATCAATGATCCCCAATTATGAACACTCAATGTATGGAATTAATTTGTAAACAAGATTCAATCAATTCTAGGGTTCATTCTTTGTCTTTAATGTGACTATTACCTTATGGTCATGGAATGAGTCACGTGCTCCCAACCACTATTCACCCTTGGTCTATGGTGTGAACAGTGATCGAAAACCCTTTAAGTGCAAGAATTAAGAACCAAATTCTATACTTTCCTTGGCCTATGCTAAAGATAAAATTCATTCATTCAAAAGAGCATTAATCAAGATTAGGTTTGGTCTATACTCTAACCCTAATTCTCAGATAGTCTTAACCCTAAAATCATGCCAAACAATTGTTCACCCTATGGTCAAGGTGTGAATAATTATTAAAACTAATGAGGATCAAGCAATTAAGAACAATGAATAAATCAAGAATTTAATTGATGAAATAATAATTAATCCATCTATGAGCATTCACAAAAGGTTCACATTGATTCCCTAGTTATGGGGTTAGTTATACATCATGAAAATAAAAAGAGAAGAGAAAGAAAAGATAAAACTCATTAAGATCTTCAATGATGAATTCCCCTTCGTCTTCAAATCTTCTATGTGTAAAGATGATTGAGTGTGTGGTGATGTATGGTGGTGGAGTGATGGGGGACGGCCCCCTTGGTGGCTTGGGACCTCCCTTGGCTTCTCTCCCGAAATTAGGGTTCACATGGGTTTAAATAAGCTTTAGATGATAAGCCAAGTCCTTAAACAACAAGGAAATTGGTTCCCTTTTGGAACTCTACCTATTTGGGATTTAATTCTTTCCTAATCCACTCAAATTGATTACTTATTGAAGGAAGATAAGGATTAGGTGTCAACTTGCTTTCCAAGACTCACACTCATGTCCAAGAAGGTAATATTTCCCGTTCCGACAACTTGCAAAATAAATCCCGTCACTATTTGCGGAAATATGACTGATCTGACCATCGGATACTAAAATGGGCATAACTTCTTCTAGGAATATCGGAATTGCGATCCGTAAAGTGCGCCAGAAACTAGACTTCCGGGGCTTTCTATCCATAGGTAGTAGGACACACATTTCAAACCGAGGAGAGAGATATGGGGCCTGCAATCTGGGTGATCTGCACTGGCCGAAATTCAGCTTTTTGCTCCTTTTCTTCAAAATAACTTCTAACACCTCTTTCATGGAATGTGACCTATAAATGCTCAACAAACACATAAAATACCTAATTTCACCTAAGAACAAAGCACAAATAATAGGAAATGGGGACCTAAACTATGTATAGAAATAGACCGATCAGAACCTATGCTACACCCATGTTATCTCTTCTTACTTTCTTGTCTAGGCATGTGCACGGCTCAATGCACGGGTAATACCCATGCAGTACCTGTGCACTGAGCTCTTCCTGATTTCCATCCTCCGGTGCACGGGTAATATCACGGGTAGTGCACAGGTAGGTTACCGGTGCAGTATTGCCTTCAAGCATCCCTTTTTGCACCATTTGACTTGTTTTTCTCTGCAAAGTCACGGTTTCTGCCTCAAGCACCTGAAATCCATTGAATGCTTGTAATCACTACAAAACGAGCCATTAGACACCAAAATATGCTCGAAAACAAGCTAAAAGATATAGAATTGAGGGCCAAAATGAATGACAATTTTGGCACAGTCAAATACCCCCAAACCAAACCTTTGCCCGTCCTCGAGCAAACAAAAAGACAAACGAAGAGACACAAGACAAACAAACATGACTCTATCTAGAAAAGTTCCTAACACAAAGAAAACCTGCTGCAAAACCAACTATTAGAGAGATAAGCAAAAGAGAGTGGGAGTGAGGAATAGGTTCATGTAAAATGTTCTAAATAACTCCAAGGCACCATAAGAGGAAACTCGCACGACACGAATCCCACACTTAAAGCGCCCTCACCTTAGAAACTACTCATTCTCATGCCTCGGGCGTAATTCGCTTCTATTCTAGGTTCTCACATGGGATTTCTCTTCTTTTTCCTCTCAGAACCTTGGTTCACACTCATGCAATATGTATGCAAATGAAGTTATGTATTTGAATCAAATTAATTGCATACATTTAATATAGAATAAAAGCACTTTTAAGTAAATGAGTCTCATGAAAGAATCAAGTGTCATGAACGTGGAAAGAGCATGCCTCAACTCGTATTCACAAACTAAACTTCTTAAAGAATCAACTAGGTCTTTCCCTTAGGTTATAATAGGCCATGGGGTGAAATGCGGTGAACAAAGAGTAGGAAATGGAATTCAAAAGTCACCAATAATGCTTACACTTACTCACACACCCATACATAGCTCAACTTGACAACTTAAAATACTAGCGTCTAGGCTTAACTATTATTACATTGTGCAACAATTATGTACTCCGATTTGTGAGTACTTTACATTTAACATTCAAGACTCTTGTACATTTCTTTTTTCTTATTTTTTTCTTTTCTTTTGACTTTTCTTTTGCACCTTTTACGTTTTGATAATTTGAACTCATAAGTGGACATTTTTTTTTGCACTTTTACATTTGTGAGCCATTTGCCTTGCACATTTACAAATATTGCCTAAGTACACGCTATCTTTACATGTTAGAGCTTTACACCTTTCAACCACTTTACAAACACACACACAACCCATATGATTGGCAATTAAAGGGTTGGTTTGTGTTTGGCTATGGCTATATGGTTATATGTGGTTCCAAATGAAAGGTTAGTGTTTGGCCTCAAAATTGGCAATGGAGCATACATATAGGGACATGGAAATGTGTTTAGGCTATTTTAGTAGTTATGCACACTCATTGCCTAGGATCATTTCCAACATTCCATCTAAAAAAGGAATACAAGCTTTGGTAAGTAGTCCACATATATGATGCATGTGATATGACACATGATGATTTTGTGATGTAATGAGACTATGCATGGTGTTTGAATAGTGTTTAAAGATTTGAAAACATTTTCCCTCGTATTTGTACGCTTTTGGCTCGTGTTTGTGAACTCACAAGGGTATCTCCACTATTAGAACAAGGCGCTTGAGCACCGAGTCCCCTCAACTTGGGCAGCAAAAGATGGGACTAACACATGAAGTGAAAGTGAGACCCCTAAAATGACTAAGAGCTATGAACAAGAACACTAAACATATACAAATTCTCCACAAACACTATGCTCAAGGTATCTCACCAAGCTAATTTAAGCTCAAAATTTTTTTGGCAGAGCAGCAAATTTTAAAAAAATTTGACATGAAAAATGACTCAAGACTCACAAAGGTGACTCACAAAGGCGTCTACACCCCCAAACCAAAACCCAACGTTGTCCTCAATGTTGAAGACAATAGAGTCCAGTCTAGCGGCACGCACCTAACATGACTCAAACAATGCTCACAAATAAAATATGGCAAACAATACAATTAGCAATTAAGAACAAAGGCACATAAACTCAAGCTCAAAACCTACATCATGCATTTACCATAAATGACGGAATGGGGGCATCACAACCCCCAAACCAAATCTAACTATATGCATAAAGACCCGTACAAAAATAATGCATGCACTCATAACCACCAAACCGAGTTGGGCTATATATGGCAATTAAATATGTACTCTCGCATGCAATCATCTATAAGAGCCTTCAGCTCATTCATCAACAAAAGAATTAATCAATTATATCCAAAAATCAAATATCATCATTTACAAGTGATCTATCAAAAATCCATCATCAAAAATAATCAATAAAATCAAAAACATTTCAAACCAAAAATATTCAATTTATGCACAACTTATACCTACCACACCCTAAACACAAAAATCTCCACCAATTATTCAACAAAGAAAATAAAATAAAAACGAGAAAAAGAAAAATTAGAAATGCAAACTCATGTGGGTTGCCTCCCACAAGCGCTCTATTTATCGTCTGGGCAAGACATTTTTTGTGGCACTTCGGCTCTTCGAACCCTAATTTTCCGCTCTCCTTCATGCAGATGAGGTTCTTGCCCTTTTTATGAGCACTCTTGGCTCGCTTGTCCCTCCCAGACTCACAAGTTGTTGGTGTTTCTTCCCAAGAGATAAAGAAACCTCGCTTTATCGTACAAGCTGCAAAATTCGCTTCCTAGAGAAGCTATAGATAGTCTACACACTCATAGAACCCATTAGAAAGTTCAGGCTATAAAGAATCAATCAATACATGCAATTGCCAACAAGAGTTCAAAATACCAATTATTAAAGAAAAATGCACCAAAACAATTCCACAATAGATTTTCCCCCCCAAACCTAGCTCTTCCCATACATTCATGCACATAATAACAATATGAGGGATAGGAACGTAGTTTTCAAGAGAAAAATAAATTGTGCAATCATGACACACTTAAAAGTAAATAAAATGAAAACAAGCATAGCATTTAAATCAATAGGCACAACTGACAACCATTCACCAGCATAATTAATAACATCAAACCCTTCCCAAAGCATTTGAGCACATTCATCGGTGTACACTCATCAACTCACTCACACATGCTTCGACAATATGCACATTACCCATAAAAGTTTAAACTACACCCAAAAAAGTAGGGTAATCTAAAAAGATAGAAACAGTGAGAAGAGTCGATACCGAAGTTCCAAATTTTGGGAAGAAATCCACAGAGACACTACCTCTAGCTACGCTCTGACCTCATTTCCACTTGATGCTATCGCAGCACTACTTGCGTCCTTGGTTGCATTAACCACCTAGGCCGTCACTGTGCTGCTGTGTTTCGTGGTGAAGTTGTTGGAGTGCAATTAGTGCACTTATTATTCCTTTGAGTTGTGAGCTCTTGGCTTCGTTGATTGTTGGTCTTTGATAGGTTGCCAACCTGGAAAATTGTCATTCCTTGCACAACAAAACTCAAACAACATTACATGCATATGCTTTAAACAAAAAAGAGAAAAATAACAACAAACAACCAACCGAAGAAAACTAACAAAATATTTACATTACTACATTATTCGCTAAAAACAGAAAAAATTAACGAATAGGTCACACCCCCGGCAGCGGCGCCATTTTTTATACTTGTTTTTTGTTTAGTTACTAAATTGCGAATATCAAAAGATATTTATAAAGTTTTTCCTACGCAATGTGCTCTAAAGTTTTGAAAACTTATTAAAGCGGTAAGCTAGGGTATCGTCCACAGGGAGGTGCCATCCATCAATTGTCTCTCGTTTTAGTGATTATTGAAAGCAATGTAAATAAGAACATGGAAAAGGTGAGAGTGGTGTGTGTGAAGTGTAAGCATGTTTGTTTGTGTGTGAGAAAAGATCAATTGAAAGAAACAAATAAGAAAACATAAGATAACATGGAGGAGTGAGAATAGTGATTAAAATGATAAATATAAAATGGTGGATAGGAGAGATGCAAGAAAATGGAAACATATGGTACCCATGACCACCCAAAACATTCGCGCCACCTACACTAACTGACCGCAAAGACACTCCTAGCACATCGGGCTAATCTTCCTAGCTAGAGTTTCCGGGATGGCTTGGATTGGAGTGCTCACAATCCACCCCTTTCACTTTTGCTTTTGATAGATGTAAAGTAGCCTGGATGGCTTGGATTGGAATGCTCACAATCCACCCCTTTTACCTAGCCGGGATATGTTGGATTGGAATGCTCACAACATAACCCTTCCAATTCAAATGAGCTTGGTTAAACACCTTAGGTGTTGATGGTTAAACTATAAATTGATATCTAATGTAAGCCACGAGTTGGAATGCCTATTTGGTTCACAAAGACACAACAATTCAACCTCTACAAAGGGTTAGGAGTTGGAATGCCTACCCAACCCACAGTGAGTATTAAATGCATTAAAGACCAAAATCATCCACTAAGCGATATGGGAGTTGGAATGCCTACCCATTTCACAAAGATTTCAATAAAAGCTTAGTTACTCTAATAAGTTCAATCAATCAACAAGAATCAAGAGTTTGAATGCCCACATAATGCAAGAGATAATTAAACACAATTAAGCACAATGAATGGAACCAATATAAGAAGAAATCAAATTCAAGTAAATCAAATAAATGGAACTAGTGTTATGGTTTACATACTTGCCAAATGGGGATACACATCAAATAAAGAAAATACAAGAGAAGAGTAAGGAAGAAACCCAAGCCAATTGTCATCTCGGATCTCCAAGCTCCATTGAAGCTTCTCCTCCTCATAGACAAGGTATGGTGCTATTTCCTCTTGAATCCTCCTCAAAGATGGATGGTGATAGTAGTAGGTGGTGGTGGAGAGGCAATCCATGGAGGAAAACCTCCATGGATGCCTTTTGAAGCTCCTCTCTCTCATGATTTGGTGGAGAAGATGAAGTTTGGAATGGATGGATTAACTCAATGAATGGATACCAGGTCTTGTGGAAAAATGATGTATTTATAGGTTTGAGAGGCTAGGGTACGAAATAAGTGTGAAAGGGCACATTTGTCCCTCTGAAAATGGCTGAAAACGTGACTTTTGCCCAACTGGAACACGTAGTGCATGGGTAAGTGCACGGGTATAGAACCTGTGCTACACCCATGCTATCTCTTCTTGCTTTCTTGTCTAGGCATGTGCACGGGTCAGTGTACGGGTAATACCTATGCAGTACCCGTGCACTGAGCTCTTCGTGATTTCCATCCTCCGGTGCACGTGTAATATCATGGGTAGTGCACGGGTAGGTTACCCGTGCACTATTTCCTTCAAGCATCCCTTTTTGCACCATTTGACTTTGAAAATACACAAAGTGTGTCTAATACAACCTAGAGGGGGGGGGGGGTGAATAGGTTTTAGTTGATTTATTACCAACTTTTCGACTTAATCAATTTTAATAATCCTACTCCATATTAGCAATCAATCAATCCAACATAAATATGCGGAAAACAATAAAAACACAAGGATTGATTTACGTGAGAAACCCTCCAACTGGGCAAAACTCACGGGCTATCCTTCTAGCCACAAACGGTCCTCAAATCCACTATTTGAACGAAAGTTTACAACCTAGGTTGACCTCAAGTCACACCTACTTGGTCACTAACCCTTTCACTCTACCCAACGGGCCTTTAATAGTGATTCTTGACCACAAGCTTGTGCACTAACTCACTTGGTCACAAAGCTTAACAATCAATGAAGAGGTTAAACAACCTATGTGAATATGTAAAAGATATTCAAACATGCAATTAATGCTAGGCAACAATAAATGCTTATCTAAGGATTTAAAGATGTCAATAAATGCAAATCCTAGATATCAATATCTAAATGCAAATGCATGAAGATTTAGCTAGAAGGGTAAAATCGTCCTAAATGCTAGCTATTAATGAACAAGGCTCTCAACCAACAAACAACAACTCAATCATGTTATAAATGCCAATAAACATAAAGATATGCAATAAAATCACATAAAAGAGCTAACCCTAGGCAAGCAAGAACATAAATAAATACAAAGAGATTTAGGGCATGTTCAAGTTACCTAGTCAATGAAAGCAAGAAGAATCCATGATGAGATAATGCTTGAAGACGTTAGATGCACATGGATTTGTGTTTGGTTGAGTAAAGATGAGTTCTTGGGAGTTTCTCTCTCTAAGGGAAGCTTGGCCTATCAAAAATGGCTTCTTGAACTCATGAAAAACGAGCAAGGAAGAAGATAGAGTATATATAAGGGAGCCCTAGTGAAAACTGCATCGTTTTGAACTTAAGGCACAAAATCCCGTCAATACCGCTAGATGGACCGCGTCTCAGGCAAGTGTCCAGACCGCGGTACACACAGCAGAGCACCGCCTGGACAACAGCGCGGTGCAGGGCGCTGTGCATGCAGGTGCACAGGTCGCGGTATGGGCAACAGAGGCCTACTGGACAACACCGTGACTTGGGTCGCTTTGCGTGCAAGTGTACAGGAAGCGGTACAGGGAGCATGACCCTGCTGAGGTATACCGTTCTGTATGCCGCAGTTCAAGCATGTCGTGCCAAGCGGTCTAGGCCGTGCTAAGAGAAGAAATTCTCTTTTCTAGGCAAACTCAACATACTAAGTGATGTGCAAAATGTGCAAGTGTGGAGTGTGAAAAGAGGCATACAATACATCATTCAATAACATGAAGATAAGAACAATAATGCATGCAAGTGAGTGTGTGCAACTAGATCTCTTCAAAGAAAGTTAAACTAGTGAGATACCTTTGAAGTGCTCTTTGAGAGAGATGATGTCCTTGAAGCTTGATCACACTCACGAGGCCTAAATTACCCTTACAAAGAATAATCCCCAGTGTGGTTTGTCAACGAAATAAGCCAATCAAAATATGAGGAACTTACAATCTCCCCCTTTGGCTATTTCGTGACAAAACCACCACTCACAAATCATCCTCACAAAAAAGTAAAAACTAAAGGTCAACAAAAAGATATTCTACGTTACAAAAAGATACCTAGATACTAGGTCTTCAAAACTTCAAGCTCTTGTAGAATAGCCACCTTCCCTACAAAACAATGAGACTACACTTTCCAAGACAAGTGTATGTGAGGTGATCAAGAGAGATAAATAAATAAGAGCAATTTGCATAATAAAAGAAAACTTCAACATGCAACATGCAAATGCTCCCCCTATATAGGTTACTCCCCCTCAACAGGACAATCTCTCCAAAAATGCAATCCCTTTAAATAAAACCACATTACTCCCCCTTTTTGTCATGAGATAGGCAAAGGAGTATTCCCTAACCGGGTCACTTTAGCAAAGAGAGCTATTTGCAAGATAAGTTCATAATCATATACAACAACTTTATGCAACTCAAGTAATTGAGAGAGAATCATTGATGGTTTTATTGTTTAGAAGAAAATGTGTGACTTAATTGCTTTGGATGTAAGACATGTAACATCATGATTCAAGCAAATGGTATTTGGCAAAGTAAACATCAAAAGGGTTTCCAAAAGAATTCAAACCAATTTATACCCTTTTGTTATAAGCAAACAAGATATAGTTTTTCAAAAAGAATTTCAATTTAAAGAGCAACTATATCAAACTTTATAAGCAAAACAAGACATGAGTGACTTTTGAACCCTTTTTGATTTTTCCGGGTGGGATACCCATATGATGGTAGTCTTGTTCAACTAATAAAGAGAGAGAGAAGACTAAATTTGGATGAGACATCCTTGTTTATTGCATGGATACTAGATCCATATTGGGTTTAGTCTTCTCATTTGCTTTCACACATATTTTGCACTAGAGCAATCAAAAACATTTCATGCATATTATTTTAAGCATGTCATTAAAAGTTCTCATGTCATGGAGTTAAATTATGGGTCATTCAAGTGTACTTTCCCAATCAAAATCTCCTAGTCCAAAAATGCATTTTTGAACATAGAGGTGACATGGATTACAAATCAAGCAAGGCACACTTATTAAATAGAAAGCCATAGAAGAATATATATATAAGCACAACCAAGAATACTCAAGCAATTAATAAAGAAGCATAAAGTTGATCAAGTTTTTGCTTATTCCAACATGCAAGTTTGCTCTCTTTGCTTGAGTTCCCCAAAAAGGGGTCAATCACCAAAACACATCAAGTCATATGAAAAATCCCAATAGACCTACTAAGTGACTTGAACCTAGTTGAGTCTAAGGGCTTTGTAAATAAATCCGCTAGTTGATCATTAGTGCCCACATGCTCAAGTGCAATGCATTTGTTTTCAACCAGTTCTCTAATGAAATGATGCGTAATGTCTATATGCTTTGTCCTAGAGTGCTGAACCAGATTCTTTGAAATGTTAATTGCACTCATGTTATCACAATAAAGGGTAAGAATACCTTGATCAAAGCCGTAATCCACAAGCAATTGTTTTATCCAAAGGAGTTGTGTGCAAGCACTCCCGGCGGCTATGTATTCCGCTTCAGCTGTGGATAGAGAGATGGAATTTTGCTTCTTGCAAAACCATGAGACCAAGTTGTTGCCTAGAAAGAAGCAACCGCCTGATGTACTCTTCCTATCATCACAATTTCCTGCCCAATCTGCATCACTAAAGCCAACTAAGCTAGCATTAGTGTCAAAAGAGTACCATATCCCATAGTTGGATGTCCCATTCACATATCGAATGATTCTCTTAACGGAGGAGAGATGGGATTCCTTGGGATCCGCTTGGTACCTAGCACACACACCCACACTGAAGGCTATATCGGGCCTACTTGCGGTCAAGTAAAGCAAGCTACCAATCATGCCACGATAAAGACTTTGTTCCACACTCTTGCCACTAGCATCCTTGCTTAGTTTCAAGGTGGTACTCATGGGTGTGTCACAATGCTTGGCATTCTCAAGGCCAAACTTCTTCACTAGGTTCTTAGCATACTTAGCTTGGGATATGAAAATCCCATCATGCAATTGCTTGATTTGCAAACCTAGGAAGTAATTGAGCTCCCCAACAAGACTCATCTCAAACTCATGAGACATGACATCAACAAATTTTTAGACTTTGGATTTGTTGGTGGAGCCAAAAATAATATCATCAACATAAATTTGAGCTATGAAAAGCTCATCTTTGTTCCTCTTGATGAATAAGGTTTTGTCAACACTACCCCTAGTGTAGTCATTGTCAACAAGAAATTGAGTGAGACGCTCATACCAAGCCCTAGGTGCTTGTTTCAACCCATATAAAGCCTTCTTGAGGCTATAGACATGATTGGGGTGGTGTGGATCCACAAACCCCTTGGGTTGCTCAACAAACACTTCCTCATGCAAGAAACCATTGAGGAAGGCACTCTTAACATCCATTTGATGCAATTTGAACTTGTGCACACATGATATGGACAAAAGAAGCCTTATGGACTCAAGACGGGCAACAGGAGCAAAAGTCTCCTCAAAGTCAATACCCTCAATTTGAGAGTATCCTTGTGCTACAAGTCTAGCCTTGTTGCGCACAATGTTGCCATTTTCATCCGACTTGTTCCTATATACCCATTTGGTGCCTATGACATTAGTATCCTTGGGTCTAGGAACAAGAGTCCAAACCTCATTTCTTTCAAATTGGTTTAGCTCTTCTTGCATGGCAAGAACCCAAAACTCATCATTCAAGTCTTCATCAACCTTGTTGGGTTAAATTTGAGAGGTGTAGCAAGTATAGCTAATTTGATTAGCTATTTGTCGCCTAGTCCTAACACCCTCATTCATATCTCCAAGAATGTCATTCTTATTGTGGAGATGTCTAACCCATGGAGCGGGTTCTTTAGAGTCCAAAGATGGATCTCTATCAAGAGGTTGGATGACCTCTTCATCAAGACTTGACTTCACATCAATTGAAGTCTCACCATTCTTCTCCAAGAAGGGATCATCAAGCACAATGACCTCCTCATCATGGTCTCTAGTCTTAGGCCTACAATCATCTATGACGACATTAGATGATTCCATGACACTCAGAGTTTTTAAATTGAAAACTCTATAGGCCTTACTATTAAGGGCATAGCCAATAAAAATCCCCTCATCACTCTTGGCATCAAACTTGCCAAGTTGATCTCGGTCATTTAGAATGTAGCATTTGCTCCCAAATGAGTGGAAGTAGCTGATATTTGGCTTCCTACCCTTCCATAATTCATAGGAGGTTTGCCTAGTACCGGGCCTTAGGAAGACTCTATTTCCTATGTATCAAGCCGTATTGACGGCCTCGGCCCAAAGGTTCCTAGGGACATTGTTGCTAAGCAACATCACACGGCCCATCTCTTGAAGGACCCTATTCTTCCTCTCAACAACCCCATTTTGTTGAGGAGTTCTAGGAGCCGAAAACTCATGGGAAATGCCTAAGCTATTGCAATAGCTTTCTAAACAAGCATTTTCAAATTCCCTCCCATGGTCACTCCTAATTCTTTTAATGCTTTTAATGTGTGAGTTCTTTTCATTTTGAATTTTAGTGCAAAGCATTTTAAATTTTTCAAAAGTTTCAGATTTTTCTCTAAGAAAATATGTCCATGTAAATCTAGAGAAATCATCAACACAAACAAAAATGTATCTCTTGCCGCCGAGACTCTCGGTTTGTATGGGACCCATAAGGTCCATATGTAGAAGCTCTAATGGCTCCTTGGTGGCGAGATACTTGCCTTTCTTGTGCATACTTTTGGTTTGTTTCCCTTGTTGACAAGGTCCACAAACGCCATCGACTTTCTTCCCAAGCTTAGGGAGGCCACGCACAACCTTGAACTTATCTAAGATCCTCAAATCTCGATAGTTCATGTGGCCAAGTCTTTGATGCCATAACTCAATTTCCTCACATTTGGACATATTGCAAGAGATAGCACTAGCTTCAAGACAATAGCAATTGTCACTAGATCTCTTTCCTTTTAGCAAGGTTTGTCCATTTGGCATTAAAATAGAGCAATCATTTTTGTTAAACAATACAGAGAGTCCATCATCATTAAGATGAGAAATGCTTATAAGATTGGCTTGCAAGCCATCAACAAGTAGAGCATTGGACAAGGAGGGTAAATCAGGAATGGAAATAGTTCCTTTCCCTAAGACTTTCTTTCTAGATCCATCACCAAAGGTGACAAATCCTCCATCCTCCAAGACAAGGGATTTAAAGAAGCTCTTGTTCCCCGTCATATGCCTAGAACACCCACTATCCAAATACCAAGTGTTAGAGGCATTTGCCTTCAAGGCAATTTGAGCCACATAGCAAGAATAGTTATTCCTTCTAATCCACTTAGGTGTAATGTTCTCATTCCTAGTGGTATTAGTCACATTGGCTCTAGATTTCCTAGGATCATGCAAATTTGCTCTAGATTTCCTAGGAACATGCATTTTAGCTCTAGCTCTATTTCTTTCAATCATACTCTTGATTCTACACATTTCAATGTATTTGAAGCAATTAGGTCTAATGTGACCATCAACACCACAAAAGTGACAAGTGGGAATAAAATAAGAAGACATACCATGCCCTTGTGAGTACAAAGGGGCTTTCCCACGCATTTGAGCTTGTCTTTGGTGTTGGATTGGTTCTCTTCTTCTTTGTTGTTGAGTTGGAATGAATTGCTTCCTTGGTTGACCTTGCATGAATTGCTTTTTGGCTTGATGGTATTTCGGTTGAGGGAAACTTGCTTGATGCACCCTTGTTGATTGAGCTTGAGCTTGTTTCCCTTGACTTGAGGATCTTTAGAGCACTCTCCTAGTTCGATCTTCTTCCTAGGATATTGTGGGGGTGGAGGCTCTTTGTTATCCAAACTCTTAACAAACACAATCTTGCTTGAGGATGAGGTCTCCTTGTCATCTTCATAGCCAAGACCTTTCTTATCACTTGGCCTCTTGCCAACTCCCAACATGTGGTCAAGTTTATTCGTGCTTGAAGTAATCTTAGCAATGATCTCTCTAGCTTCTTCAAGCTCCTTTTCCATCAATTCCTCATTCATTTTGGCTATCTTCACTTCTTTATTTAAGTGAGTAGCTTCGGTGGATAGCTTGAGATTCTCTTCTTTTAGCCTTTGAATCTCTTTCTTCATCTTCAATCATGAGCTTTGAAAATGCTCAATGAAGCCTTCAAGATCCATTCCTCTTACATCCATATTTGTTGAATGGGATGAAGAGTCACCATCGCTAGAGTCATCTTCACTTTGTTTCTCTACCTCTTCATCATCTATTGCTTCCTTACTCTTGAGAGAAGATGCGAAGGCAATAAAGTTTGCCACATGATCCTCATCATCTGAGGATTCTCCTTCTTCTTCCAAGTCATCACCATCGCTCCACGTGGCGGCCATGGCCTTTCCTTTCTTCTTATTTTTCAAATTTCCACAATCCGTGGAGATGTGTCCGAAACCTCCACATTCGAAGCATTGAATCCCTTTTCTTGTGGGCTTGTCTTCACTTGACTCAAACTTCTTGAAAGGAGTCTTCTTCTTTATTTCCTTTCCTTTGGATTCAAATCCCCTCTTCTCAAAATTGATGAACTTCTTGAATCTTTTCACCATGAGGGCCATTTCTTCATCTGAGTCTTCTTCCTCCTTCTCAACCTTAGAAGTCTTCAAAGCAATGCTCTTTTGCTTCTTTTGAGGTGTAGGTGTGGGAGTCCATCTAGACTCATATGCTAGAAGCCTTCCAATAACTTCACTTGGCTTCATATTCTTGTAGTCACTATTCTCCTCAAGAGCCGTCACTTTTGACTCAAATCTTGCTGGAAGCGACCTCATAATTTTTTGCTTGATCCTTCTATCCGAATAGGGATCACCAAGTTGATGGCTCTGATTGACTATGTCCATCATCTTCACTTGAAAGTCGTTGAAGCACTCATCCTCTTACATCCTAATTTACTCGAATTGTGTTTGGAGGACTTGAAGCTTGGAGTCCTTGACCACCTCGGTTCCCTCATGGGCCGTCTCTAAAATCTCCCATGCCTCTTTTGCAATTCTTGTTGTTTGGATCAATTTGTACTGATTGTCATCCATTGCACAAAGAATAGCATGCATAGCCTTGTTGTTCCACTTGGATGCTTCAAACTCTTGAGTTGACCATTCCGACTTTGGCTTGGGAACTACACTTTCGTCTTCAAGAGTCTTTTCCGGAAGAGTGTAGACATCTTCAATTGCCATCCATGCTCGGTCATTTATTTGGCAAATGTAAGACTCCATCTTGCCTTTCCAAGAGGCATAGTTTATTCCGGTGAGCAAAGGGGGTCTTGTGCTAGAGGCTCCCTCATTACCACTTCCGTTCCCACTCATAGTGTTTGGGTATGAATGAGATGAATGTTTATGATGCAACAAACACAAACAAAATGCAAGACACACAACAAGCAAGGATCACCTAAGTGTATCTAGGAACCCGCTCTGATACCAATTGAAAATACACAAAGTGTGTCTAATACAACCTAGAGGGGGGGTGAATAGGTTTTAGTTGATTTATTACAAACTTTTCGACTTAATCAATTTTAATAATCCTACTCCATATTAGCAATCAATCAATCCAACATAAATATGCGGAAAACAATAAAAACACAAGGATTGATTTACGTGAGAAACCCTCCAACTGGGCAAAACTCACAGGCTATCCTTCTAGCCACAAACGGTCCTCAAATCCACTATTTGAACGAAAGTTTACAACCTAGGTTGACCTCAAGTCACACCTACTTGGTCACTAACCCTTTCACTCTACCCAACGGGCCTTTAATAGTGATTCTTGACCACAAGCTTGTGCACTAACTCACTTAGTCACAAAGCTTAACAATCAATGAAGAGGTTAAACAACCTATGTGAATATGTAAAAAATATTCAAACATGCAATTAATGCTAGGCAACAATAAATGGTTATCTAAGGATTTAAAGATGTCAATAAATGCAAATCCTAGATATCAATATCTAAATGCAAATGCATGAAGATTTAGCTAGAAGGGTAAAATCGTCCTAAATGCTAGCTATTAATGAACAAGGCTCTCAACCAACAAACAACAACTCAATCATGTTATAAATGCCAATAAACATAAAGATATGCAAAAAAATCACATAAAAGAGCTAACCCTAGGCAAACAAGAACATAAATAAATACAAAGAGATTTAGGGCATGTTCAAGTTACCTAGTCAATGAAAGCAAGAAGAATCCATGATGAGATAATGCTTGAAGATGTTAGATGCACATGGATTTGTGTTTGGTTGAGTAAAGATGAGTTCTTGGGAGTTTCTCTCTCTAAGGGAAGCTTGGCCTATCAAAAATGGCTTCTTGAACTCATGAAAAACGAGCAAGGAAGAAGACAGAGTATATATAAGGGAGCTTTAGTTAAAACTGCGTCGTTTTGAACTTAGGGCACAAAATCCCGTCAATACCGCTAGATGGACCGCGTCTCAGGCAAGTGTCTAGACCGTGGTACACACAGCAGTGCACCGCCTGGACAACAGCGCGGTGCAAGGCGCTGTGCATGCAGGTCTACAGGCCGCGGTATGGGCAACAGAGGCCTACTGGACAACACCGTGACTTGGGTCGCTTTGCGTGCAAGTGTACAGGAAGCGGTACAGGGAGCATGACCCTGCTGAGGTATACCGGTCTGTATGCCGCGGTTCAAGCATGTCGTGCCAAGCGGTCTAGGCCGCGCTAAGAGAAGAAATTCTCTTTTCTAGGCAAACTCAACATACTAGGTGATGTGCAAAATGTGCAAGTGTGGAGTGTGAAAAGAGGCATACAATACATCATTCAATAACATGAAGATAAGAACAATAATGCATGCAAGTGAGTGTGTGCAACTAGATCTCTTCAAAGAAAGTTAAACTAGTGAGATACCTTTGAAGTGCTCTTTGAGAGAGATGATGTCCTTGAAGCTTGATCACACTCACGAGGCCTAAATTACCCTTACAAAGAATAATCCCCAGTGTGGTTTGTCAACGAAATAAGCCAATCAAAATATGAGGAACTTACAGACTTGTTTTTCTCTGAAAAGTCATGGTTTCCACCTCCAGCACCTGAAATCCATTGAATGCGTATAATCACTACAAAACGAGCCATTAGACACCAAAATATGCTCGAAAACAAGCTAAAGGATATGGAATTGAGGGGCCAAAATGTATGACAATTTTGGCACGATCACGTTCTCATATCAGGAACTACTCACTCTCATACCTAGATCATAATTCACTTCGATTCTAGCCTCACTTGGATACTCTATTTTCTTTCCAGTCGAAGTCCTAAGTTCACACTCAAACAAGGTGTTAACGAAAATTTTGCTCCAGGTGAGAAATCTCAGTTAACACCCTCAAGACCACTACCACGTAGGTGGTGGCCAAGGTGTATTGTATATGTAGCAATGAATTAGAAAATGACAAGAAAGCAAGAATATTTTATTGAACGTGCATGGTATACAAGTACAGAAATTTTTTTATCTTTGCTATCAACTCTCTCTAGGGAATGGTTGATTGTTTGGCGTATGCCTGTCGAATAGTAGTCTCCTCTTTATCATTTTCTTTCTTTTCTATTTATACATAGTTTGTATGTCAACAGACTGATTCTCCCTTGATTTTCTCAGTCTCCTCCTTATCGGGCGGGATTTCTCGCATTAATGTCATTGACTCTGAATTAACATCCGAATTGAGAATATCATGGTGGAGATCAGTTTGTTTCCTTTTTAGATTTTATTTCTTGTTCTGCATATAGGTAACGTTTTTCAGATATGATTCAGTGTATCCCTCATATCCTTTCAGCATGATCCTTTATAGAGGTCATTGGATATGACATGGTATGGTGCATCAACTAAGGAGGTTGATTAGTGTTTTGACCTTGATATCTGAGAAGTTTCATCCAGCTTGGAGCCAGATCTGGCTTCCCTTGACCTTTTCGAAGCTGGGTGTGGCCTCAACTGACCTTTTGAAGCTAGGTGTGGCTTCGACTGACCTCGCAGCCTCTTAGGGACATTCTTCTATGTCAATCGAGGTACAGACGAGTCTCTGGAGCATTTGCGAGGTGACCTCGACTTCGGGGAGTTTCTAGTTTTGGTGACGGGGGCTAGATCTGATCATTCCAGGCTCTATCCCGGATGTTTCCGGAGCCCATCCTTGTTCCTGGGGTGGTATCGCAGTTCGGCTCTGGATGGAGAGGTCTCCTGGTGGAAGTTCTCAGGTCCGGGCTCTATCCCGGATGTTTCCAAAGCCCGCCCTTGTTCCTAGGGTGGTATCGCTGTTCGGCTCTGGATTGAGAGGTCTCCTGGTGAAACTCTCGGGTATGGAACCAGGTCTGAGAGGTGGAAAATTTTCCTTTGGTCCTTAGCCAATTTTGGCTATTAACAGAAGTCCCCTCTGACTTGAACACCAGACGTCGAGCTCGGGGTTGAGGTCAGATTTTCACTTTATTTGGGAAATCTTCCTCTTTTAACCGTTACCGAAATATTGGGGAAATTTCTTCATTTGAGTGACGTGATGCGAGCCGACTAATTTATCTGATTGCGTTACGGCAGTCTCCGAGATTTTTTACCGTTAACAGAATCTTGAGGAGATCTTCCACTTAACTGCGTAAGTGATGTGGCGTGAGATGATTAGCCCTATTTTGAGTTTAATCCGGTTACGTTACTGTAGTCGATTTTTACCGTTACCAAATGAGTATCTCGGTAACTCGTGATGTTGCCCTCCTGCCTATATATATGTCTGTTTTCCTCCTCATCTTCCTCACATCTCTTCGAGCTAAAAATTTTTTTACTGAGGAATATTTCCATAGCTTGTCCTCCAAGCTTGCTTCTTTCTTCATTCTTCATCCTTTTTGGTTTCTACAATGTCGAAAAACAGTCGCGACTCAGCTGATTCCATACTCGATGGCGAGGAGGTCGTTAGTCTTACTCTGGGAAGCGGGCTAGGAGGAGTTCTGACGGCGATGATTCCCCGCCCACCTCGCAACGTCGGCGGTCGAGTAGGAATGTATCC
Source organism: Dipteronia sinensis (assembly GCA_033220585.1). Taxonomy (NCBI): domain Eukaryota; kingdom Viridiplantae; phylum Streptophyta; class Magnoliopsida; order Sapindales; family Sapindaceae; genus Dipteronia; species Dipteronia sinensis. The sequence goes on along the minus strand of CM065636.1, from coordinate 67,883,399 downwards.
ATCGGGACTGGGTTCTCCAGCCATCCCGACCACCCTTTGGATATCGTCGATGATGACTCCGACAAAGAAGCGAACGGTGGCGCCGTGGGGAAGCGTCGGGTCTCGGCTCTTGGTTCCCTTGTGGAGAGGCTCCCTCCTTACAATTTTCAGGCTGTCCCAGATTCCACCGTTGACTCCATGTCGATTGATCGCTTGAGGTCAAAGTTTGGCATCCCCGACAGTGTATCCATCTCGGCGCGTCCCAAAAATTACGAGTTCTTCAATCCCCCTAAAGGCATGCTTCCGATTCATGTGGCCGCTCTTGAGAACGGGGTCAGGCTTCCCCTCTATCTGACCTTTCGGCGGGCTCTCAACGCCATCCAGCTCGCTCCCCTCCAGTTGACGCCCGGCTACTGGAGGCATCTGATTGGTTTCCTTGTATTATGGAGGGAACAATGCTAGATAAGTAAGGTGACGAGGGAGCCAGGCGCTGAGGAGCTGGCTTATCTTTTCTAGATTGGGAGCTTGTCTAGGGCTCCTCGAGGCCAGTTCTATGCCAAAGCCAAGAACAAGCTCAACTTCATCGTTCCTGGTGCTTCAAAGAAGGACCCCGCGTGGAAAGAAGAATGGATCCTGGCGGGGGATGACTGAGGGAGCTCGATTTTCATCGGCGGGCATGAATTCGAGGTTCCTACGGCTTTCAGTGACAAGCCCTCATGGTACCGGAACTCCCTGCCTTCTGAGTCCGAAGCCGTCTTAAAGGCTATTCTAGCCCAGAATTATTTGAATCTGAAGTTCCCTACTGTTGAAGCCTTTGATCCTCGTAGGGTGAACAAGTATTTGAGGATTTCAGACGCTATTCCTCGTAAGTGTCCTTGAGTTGCTTCGCCTTAATACTTAGCTTGGTTCTAACATTTTCTTTTTTAATCTGCTTATTCACAGTTTTTATCGTGGAGCCGGCCACCCGAACAGGACTCTATGAATTACTCCAGGACCTCATCCTGCCCTGTCGAGCTCAGGGTCCCTTTTACACTTCAGGTGATAGCGAACTCATGGAGTAGGCGATAAGTAAGTATTTTTCTGTACCATGATGGTGAAAACTCTCTGTAGGTGATGATGACTATATCCCTGGTGGAGAAGTGTTTTCGAACCCTTTCCTTGGAGAGTGCCTTGTTATATTTATCTCTTCTCATTCTTGTTGCCCACTCCATTAATTAATACGCAACCAAAGGAATGTTGATACGACATTAATGGAGTTGAATATTCTCTCATTAATGGCGTTATGAATGGCCATTAATGGAGTTGACTGATTCCTTCCTTAATGGCGTTGTGAATGGCCATTAGTGGAGTTGACTGATTCCTTCATTAATGGCGTTGTGAATGGCCATTAATGGAGGTGAATGATTCCCTCATTAATGGAGTTATGAATGGCCATTAATGAGTTCAGATGGTGTTGCATGCTTCTTCCCTTTAGGCGAGGGTACTCTGTGTTAGGATTATGCTCAATAGCAAGAGTGTAATATTGTAATTGACAATCTTTTCATATAAATAAAGTGATTTCTGATTCTTCAAAATCTTATAGCATTTATAATTATAATTGTCAAGGTAAATAATGATAAGGTCAAAAGACTATGAGAAATGAAGAATTGTTTGTACATCCGGATATGTATGAGGTAGACACAATTCTTTAGTTAGTCTTGAATCACGTTCACAACTTAAGTTAAAGGTTGGGCACCTCTATCTTGATAAAGTTGTAGAATTCTTTTACTAGCATTTGAGTGGGATCAAATGAGTTATAATGAGTCTAAAATCATCGAAAGGTTTTTGAGTAAAAGAATCTAGTGCACTGGGTGCATTGAATTGGATCACAATGAAATACTTTATCTAGAACCATCACTAGATATAAGTCTTTTCATTATCAGGACAATCAGAGAGTCTATCTAAATCCTGTGATAAATTATGGGCTTATAGTTGCAAGTGTTATCATTTGAGCTATCAATGAGTACGATTATATAGCATAGTCTATCCTCGATAATTTGGTGGTATTCATTTGTTAATCGATAGAGGACTTCATTTATAGATATGGACATCGTGGCTCCATTTATTAAAAGAGAGTATAATATCATCATATGGATGTTTTGAGGTATTGGATACTAAATCTCAACGTTGAGTTTTCAATAATGATTATTGAAGACATGGCTTCTGGACAAGTCAAAATATCCAAGTTCAAAATGTGGTCATATGAGGAAATATGGTAACTTTGAGAGCTATAGGCGGTCTATGAGCTCTTGGCGATTACTGATATTATTCACGAGGATACACCATCTCCTATAAGATTGTCTAGGGTATGAATGAGAAACATCTCCTTATTCTATCTTTATTTAAGAGTTCAATTTTAGCCCTTTAGTGGAATGAGTTAAAATTAATAGATCGGACCTAAGTGAATCATTTGTTGATTGTGATTAGGTTATGTCTATTGAAGCTTAAATTTAGATAGCCCGCCAAGATCCACAATCCACATATACTTGCATGGATCACTTGATATATTCTACCGGACCAATTTATGGGTCCATCTAGAATTGCATTTAATATATTAAGAATATAATATGTCTATTATTTATTTAATGGGCTGTACTTTATATTAATATATTAAAAGGAGACATGTAGGCTTGTTTCTTTTAGTAAGAATAAGTCTGGTTCACATGTGGGCTTTTATTTAAAGTCTAATGGATTAAATAAAAGAAGAAAAATAATATTGGGCCCATATATACATGGTGTGGGCGGCAAGGCTAAATAAAATAGCCCGAGATATTATTTTATTTTATTGTTTTGATTAAATGGGAATTAATTAATTATTTAATTAATTAATAGTTTAAATTAAAATCTTTTCCTGATCAGTAAATTAAATACTATGTGTTGGATTAGGGTTGGAATTCTTTTAAGTGATAGGAGTCATAATGTGGTAAGCATTAAGTCCACATACACTCCTTATTATACAAAGAATTCGGCCACCACTAGTCCTACAAGGGTTAGGATTCTTGAATTGATAGGAATTAGGGAAAAGGACAATTCCTTTTCAAGTAAGGAAATTAACGAACCCTAGATTTCCTATTCAATGAATTCGGCCAACCCTACTTGGTGAAGGAGAAAATTCGGCCAACCTATAAATATAAGGTTATGAATTTTCGGCCACTAAGAAGCAAAATAGAGAGAGATTTTTGTTTGTTTTGAAAATAAAAATCCTACTCTATACACAGATTTTCAGCCAAGAGAGAAAAAGAAATAAGTTCTCATTCGATAGTGCACTACAAAGCCTTTAACATCAAAAGGTTTTGTGCACACTTTCGATTTAGGGTTACGCGAGTTTCAATCATATTGATTGTGAATTCAAAAGTGACCGGAACTATTTTTTTAGGCTCTTGGTGTTTTACTATTGAAGATCAAGATCAGAAATTCCATACATCCATTCTAAGGTAAGCAATTCAAAGAAAAAGGGAGACCACGCTCCTAGGTGATTCACGTACGTGCTAGGATTGAACATCTTGCGGATTACAATCGGCGTAAGTCAATCGGATCACAAGACAAGAGGTATTTAACTTTAATCGTATATTTGAGTTTAATTAATTAAAGGGTTAAGGTTCAAATCTTTAGAAAAATTTTAAACTATACGAAAATTATTTTTTCGCCTTCCGCTGCGGTTTTAAGCAATTTTTCCCTACAATTGGTATCAGAGCCTTGGTTGTACCCTTTAATTAATTAACGTATATATACATGAATCTATTTCTTTTTATTGTGATTATGCATGTTTTAGAAAGAGATGGCACTATAGGTATTCGCATATATAATTACATGTGGAATGTATGGATTTATATATGTTGTTATAAAGTGAATTGTTATTGCTCGATTTTAGTCCTAGAATTTCAATGTATTTTTTGTTTCGGAATTGTAACAAGAAGGGTGGTCTATTATCGCCATAATTCCTTCTTCGTAGTTGCTAAGTTCTTATTAATTTTATTGTAAAAATACTGCAGTTTTTTATTGTATTAAAATTTAGTGCAGTTTTTTATTGTACTAAAAAATAAGTGCAGTTTTTTATTTGTAAAAAATACTGCAGTAGTTTAAATAAAAAAATAAAAAAAAAATAATTTCTGCAGTATTTTATTGTATAAAATAAGTTGTAATATATTCAAGATTCGAAGACTCGAAGATTTGAAGAAATTGGTGCATTCGGAACCGAGCTTGGCACCTGCGCGCACCGAGACATTAAGCGTGCACGCAACCAAGCGTGCAGCTGCGCTTGTTGCGGTGCAGTAGCGCGCGCAACCCATGCATGGGCTGGCCATGCGGCAGCTCATGCCCTTGCATGGGCTAGGCGTGCGCATGGGCTGCTTGGTGATCTTCGGGCACACGAGTTACGTGAGCAAGATGGTGGCTTGAAGTTTTGTTCGCCAAGAAAGGAGTTTTTTGTATTCCGTACAATTGTAATTTACATGCTTTTCTAGGATGGACCAAAATTGTGGCTATTTATTTTTATGTATAAATATTACAATATTTGTTATTGTATGATAACATGTCATATAGAATAGGAGTGCCACTCATATATCTCTTTTGGTATGAACATGCATTGAATGATTTAGGTATCTAATTGGCATCTAAATAACTTGGTAAAATCATTCTTTGGAATTTAATCACACGCCTTAAATAATTTAGTGGGAGAAGGTGTGTTAGAACACCTATGGCCTCCAAGGTTAGTTGAGCTTTATTATTTATTGGTAATCCCCCCGAGGGGCCTCCATAAATGAAATTTAGCAAAATACTTCCTTACAAGGATAGACTAGACAATTGACTCAAACAAGATCTACTCCCAGAGGAGGGATTTTCGTAGAGAAAATTGAGGGTCAATATCTTGGTAACACACTCAATGTAATTTTATTAATATCCTCCCGAAGGAGGCGTAACATTTATGGGTGTTGGATCACCGTTGAATTTTTCACGATTGAGTTATTTAATTAATTCAAGATAAATATTCAAAAGTGCTTTGTCATGATTATTTACTTATATATGCTTTTTGTTTTATTCAGAAATCATGACCCCATCACTTATGAACATCCTGAAAGATAACACTTTAACTGGAGATAATTATGTCACATGGAAAAGGAAAATTGGGTTGTTGCTGCAAAGTGAAAAACATAAGTTTGTTCTAACTACTCCTAAACCACCTGCTCCTAATAATGAATCAAGTATTTTGCAAAGAGATGAGTATGAGCAGTGGAAGACCTCAGATGATATGGCCAAATGTTACATTATGGCTACTATCTCCGACGTGTTGCAACAACAGCATGAAGGAATGGGGTCTGCTGCTGATATTATGATGTCTCTGGAAGAGATGTTTGCTATGAGGTCTAGGATGACTAAGAGAGAGACAGTGACTGCTTTTATGAATCTTAGGATGAAACCTGGACAGGCTGTGAAAGATCACATGATGAAAGTCATAGCACATCTAAATATTGCAGAATTAAATGGCGCTGAGATAGATGGTGAGACCAAAATTGACATGGTTGTCAACTCACTATCAGATTCCTTTGATCAGTTCAAGTTGGACTACACCTTGAACAAAAAGGAATACACCTTGCAGGGCCTGATGCAAGATGTTCAAAGCGTTGAAAAGATCCTTGTGAAAAGCAAAGGTCAAGAGATTCATATGGTTGGTAAAGTTGCTACTGTTAAGACCCGTCAGAAGGTCAAGAAACAACAGAAGAAAAAGCAACTTGGGCCTACCAAGAAGGAGACCAAGAAAGTAACCAAGATCAAAGGGAAATGCTTCCTTTGTGGTGAAAATGGACATTGGAAAAGAAATTGTCCAAAGTCCCAGAACAAGAAGGAAGAAAGTAATATTAATTATCTTGAAACATGTTTTCTGGCAGATTCTACAGATTCTTGGATCATAGACTCTGGAGCCACTAATCATGTTTGTTATTCCTTACAGGGGTTCCAAGAAAGGAGAAGGCTGAATAAGAACGAAATCAATTTGCGCTTGGGCAACGGATCGTTAGTGTCTGCAAATGCAGTGGGAGATATTAGAGTTATTATAGATTCTGGCATTTAGATTTAATAGACGTTTATTATGTACCTCAATTCAAGAGGAATTTAATTTCAGTTTCTTGTTTAAATAAATTTGGATATTTGGTTACTTTTAATAAATCTTTTATTATTAGTAAGAATGACAAAATTGTTTGCAAAGGTACATTGGAAAACGGTCTATTCTTTTTGCATAGAAATATCTCTCACTCGTTAGACACAGAAATAACGGAACCTAATCATAAAAGAGTAAAATTATCAAAAGATGAAACCTACCTTTGGCATTTACGCTTAGGTCACATTAACCTTAATAGGATTAAAAGATTGATATGTGACGGACCTTTAAGTAACTTAAAGGTTGATGATCTACCAACTTGTGAATCTTGTTTGGAAGGTAAAATGACCAAAAGGCCATTCAATACCAAAGGTGCAAGAGCCACTGAATGTTTAGGACTAATACACATTGATGTATGTGGTCCTATGAGCATTCAAGCTAAAGGTGGATATGAGTACTTCATCACCTTCACAGATGATTACTCAATATTTGGTTATGTGTATCTCATGAGACATAATTCGGATGCTTTTGATATGTTCAAAGCATTCAAAGCTGAAGTAGAAAATTAGCTTGAGAAACGCATAAAAATCTTGAGATCTGATCGTCGTGGAGAATATCTATCTGGTGAGTTTCAGCAATATCTTATTGATAATGGGATAGTTTCTCAGTTTACTGCACCAGGTACACCTCAACAAAATGGGGTAGCAGAAAGGAGAAATAGAACTCTTTTGAACATGGTTAGGTCTATGTTGAGTTATTCAACACTTCCTATTACTTTTTGGGGATATGCTCTACAAACTGCAATATATATTCTAAACGTGGTACCATCGAAGTCAGTTCCTGGAACACCATATGAGTTGTGGATTGGGCGAAAGCCTACTTTACAACACATAAGGATATTTGGTTGTCCTGCACATGTGTTAAAAGGAAAGACAGAAAAGATGGAGTCCCGTTCGGAAACATGCATATTTGTTGGGTATCCAAAAGGAACTAAAGGATATTATTTCTATAGTCCTTCAGATCTAAAAGTGTTTGTTTCAACAAATGCTACATTTCTGGAAAAGGACTATATGAATGATTTTGTTCCCAAAAGTAGAATTGTCCTGAATGATATGTTAGGAGATACAATTCCACAAGAGGTTTCACAACCTAACCCAATTGTAATTTCCACTCCAACACAAAATCAACAACCTACCATTCCTCGTTGTAGTGGGAGGGTTAGAACCCAACCTGAAAGACACATCGGTCTAGGAGAATCTGTTGAGAATTTCCCTGACGACGATGATCCCTACACGTACAAGGAAGCAATGGAGGATGTTGATTGTCACCATTGGCAAAAGGCAATGCAATCTGAGATTGATTCCATGTTCGATAACAAAGTCTGGTCCCTTGTAGACTTGCCTAAAGGGATAAAACCCATTGGGTGCAAGTGGGTATACAAGAGGAAAAGAGGTATGGATGGAAAGGTGGAAACTTTTAAAGCTAGATTGGTCGCTAAAGGTTACACATAAAAAAAGGTATCGATTACGAGGAAACCTTCTCTCCTGTGGCCATGCTTAAATCCATTATGATACTCTTATCCATTGCAGCATCTTTAGATTTAGAGATTTGGCAAATGGACGTCAAGACAGCTTTCCTTAATGGAAGTCTTGACGAAAGCATCTATATGATGCAACCAGAAGGATTCATTGAAAAGGGCCAAATGGAAAAGGTATGCAAGTTGCAGAAATCAATTTATGGATTAAAGCAAGCATCCAGATCCTGGAACATAAGGTTCGACCAAGCTGTAAAAGGTTTTGGATTTTTACAAAACCTTGAAGAACCTTGTGTATACAAAAGGATCAAAGGTGACAAGTTGGTTTTCCTTATTCTTTACATAGATGATATATTACTCATTGGAAACGATGTGGGAGTATTGACATCAGTAAAAGAATTGTTAGCAAAACAATTTGATATGAAGGACTTAGGAGAAGAAAGTTTTATTCTAGGTATCCAAGTAATAAGGGATAGAAAGAATAAAACGATTGCACTATCCCAAGCTTCATACATAGACAAAATCTTGTCTAGGTTTTCCATGCAAGATTCCAAGAAAGGTATGTTACCTTTTAGGCATGGAATCAAACTTTATAAGGAACAAGTTCCTAAGAATGAGCTTGAAGAGCAATTCATGAGTAGAATTCCATATGCCTCGGTAGTTGGAAGTCTCATGTATGCAATGCTCTGTACTAGACCAGATATTTGTTTTACTGTTGGCATAGTTAGCAGGTTTCAATCGAAACCTGGTCCTGATCACTGGATGGCAGTCAAGCATATTTTCAAGTATCTTAGGAGAACAAAAGATAATATGCTTGTATACTCTGGAGGGGATTTAATCCCCGTTGTGTATACATATTCTGATTTCCAATAGGATTCTGACTCTAGAAAATCCACATCAGGATCTGTGTTTACTCTTGGAGGAGGAGCAGTCATTTGGAGGAGTATCAAGCAATCTTGTATTGCTGACTCCACCATGGAAGCAGAGTATGTAGCTGCATGCGAAGCTGCCAAGGAGGCTGTTTGGCTTCGCCAATTCTTGATTGACTTAGAAGTAGTTCCTAGTGCAAATAAGCAGATCACTATCTACTGTGACAACAATGGAGCAGTGGCTAATTCGAAAGAACCAAGAAGTCATAAGAGAGGAAAACACATTGAAAGAAAGTATCATCTTTTAAGGGAGATTGTTCATAGGGGAGACGTGACGATTACCAAAATCGCGTCGGCAGAAAATCTAGCAGATCCCTTCACAAAAGCTCTACCTCAGAAGAGTTTTAATGGGCACCTAGAGAACATGGGAATGAGAGATATGAAACATTTGCTATAGCGCAAGTGGGAGATTGTTAGGATTATGCTCAATAGCAAGAGTGTAATATTGTAATTGACAATCTTTTCATATAAACAAAGTGATTTCTGATTCTGCAAAATCTTATAGCATTTATAATTATAATTGTCAAGGTAAATAATCATAAGGTCAAAAGACTATCAGATATGAAGAATTGTTTGTACATCCGGATATGTATGAGGTAGACACAATTCTTTAGTTAGTCTTGAATAACGTTCACAACTTAAGTTAAAGGTTGGGCACCTCTATCTTGATAAAGTTGTAGAATTCTTTTACTAGCATTTGAGTGGGATCAAATGAGTTATAATGAGTCTAAAATCATCGAAAGGTTTTCGAGTAAAAGAATCTAGTGCACTGGGTGCATTGAACTAGATCACAATGATATACTTTATCTAGAACCGTCACTAGATATAAGTCTTTTCATTATCAGGACAATCGGAGAGACTATCTAAATCATGAGATAAATGATGGACTTATGGTTGCAAGTGTTATCATTTGAGCTATCAATGAGTACGATTATATAGCATAGTCTATCCTCGATAGTTTGGTGGTATTCATTTGTTAATCGATAGAGGACTTCATTTATAGATATGGACATCGTGGCTCCATTTATTAAATGAGAGTATAATATCATCATATGGATGTTTTGAGGTATTGGATACTAAATCTCAACGTTGAGTTTTCAATAATGATTATTGAAGACATGGCTTCTGGACAAGTCAAAATATCCAAGTTCAAAATGTGGTCATATGAGGAAATATGGTAACTTGGATTATTCACGAGGATACACCATCTCCTATAAGATTGTCTAGGGTATGAATGAGAAACATCTCCTTATTCTATCTTTATTTAAGAGTTCAATTTTAGCTGTTAAAGGAAATTTTGCTCGGGATGAGAAATCTCAGTTAACGCCCTCGAGACCTCTACCACGTAGGTGGTGGCCAAAATTCATTGTATATGTAACAGTGATTTATAAAGTGACAAGTAAGCAAGAATGTTTTTATTGAATATGCATGGTATACAAATACAAAGGTTCTTCTCTCTTTTCTCTCAACTCTCCCAAGGGAATGGTCGATTGTTAGTCGTATGCCTGTCGAATAGTAGCCTCTTTTTTTCCTTTCTTTTCTTTTCTATTTATACATAGTTTATAGGTCAACAGATTGATTCTCCCTTGATTTTCTCAGTCTCCTCCTTATCGGGCTGGATTTCTTGCTTTAATGTCATTGACTTTTGAATTGACGTCCGAATTGAGAGTATCGTGGTGTAGATAAGTTTGTTTCCTTTTTGGATTTTATTTCTTGTTCTGCATGTAGGTAACGTTTCCAGATATGATTCAATGCATTCCTTGTATCCTTTCAGTATGATCCTTTATGGATGTCGTTGGATATGACGATATGGTGTGGTGCATCAACCAGGGAGGTTGATTAGTATTTCGACCTTGATATCTGAGAAGTTTCATCCTGCTTTGAGCCAAGTCTAGCTTCCCTTGACCTTTTCGAAGCTAGGTGTGGCTTTGACTGACCTCGTGGCATTTTAGGGACATTCTTCTGTGTCAATCGAGGTACAGACGAGTCTTTGGAGCACTTGTGAGATGACCTCGACTTCGGGGAGCTTCTAGTTTTGGTAATGCGGGCTAGATCTGATCGTTTCAGGCTTTATCCCGGATGTTTCCGGAGCCCGTCCTTGTTCCTAGGGTGGTATCGCAGTTCGGCTCTGGACAGAGAGATCTCCTGGTGGAAGCTCTCGGGTCCGGGCTCTATCCCGGATGTTTTCGGAGCCCGCCCTTATTTCTGGGATGGTATAGTAGCTCGGCTCTGGATTGAGAGGTCTCCTGGTGAAACTCTCGGGTATGGAACCAGGTCTGGGATATGGAAAATTTCCCTTTTGTCCTTAGCCAATTTTGGCTATTAACAGAAGTCCCCTCTAACTTGAACACCAGACGTCGAGCTCGGGTTTGAGGTCAGATTTTCACTTTATTTGGGAAATCTTCCTCTTTTTACCGTTACCGAAATATTGGGGAAATTTCCTCATTTGAATGACGTGTTGCGAACCGACTAATTTATCTTCGAATTAATCTGATTGCGTTACGGCAGTCCCCGAGATTTTTTACTGTTACCAGAATCTTGGGGAGATCATCCTCTTAACTGCGTAAGTGATGTGGCATGAGATGATTAGCCCGCTTTCGAGTTTAATCCGGTTACGTTACCGTAATCGATTTTTTACCGTTACCAGACGAGTATCTCGGTGCTGTTGCCCTTCTGCCTATATATATGTCTGTTTTCCTCCTCATCTTCCTCACATCTCTTCGAGCTAAAAACTTTTTGCTGAGAAATATTTCCATAGCTTTTCCTCCGAGCTTGCTTCTTTCTTCATTCTTCGTCTTCTATAATGTCGAAAAACAGTCGTGACTCAACTGATTCCATATTCGATGGCGAGGAGGTCATCAGTCTTATTCTGAGGAAGCGGGCTAGGATGAGTTCTGACGGCGACGATTCTCCGCCCACCTCGCAACGTCGGCGGTCGAGTAGGAATGTATCTATCGGGACTGGATTCTCTAACCATCCCGACCACCCTTTAGATATCGTCGATGATGACTCCGACAAAGAAGCGGTCGGTGGCGCTGCGGGGGAGCGTCGCGTCTCGGCTCCTGGTCCCTTTGGGGAGAGGCTCCCTCCCTACGATTTTCAGGTTGTCCCAGATTCCACCGTTGACCCGGTGTCGATTGATCACTTGAGGACAAAGTTTGGCATCCCCGACAACCTATCCATCTCGGTTCCTCCCAAAAATTATGAGTTTTTCAACCCCCCATAAAGGCGTGCTTCCGATTCATGTGGCCGCTCCTGAGAACGGGGTCAGGCTTCCCCTCCATCCAACCCTTCGGCGGGCTCTCAATGCCATCCAGCTCGCTCCCCTCCAGTTGACGCATGGCTTCTGGAGGCATCTAATTGGTTTCCTTGTCTTATGGAGGGAACAATGCCAGATGAGTAAAGTGACGAGGGAGCCAGGTGCAGAGGAGCTGGCTTATCTCTTCCAGATTGGGAGCTTGTTTGGGGCTCCTCAAGGCCAGTTCTATGCCAAGGCAAAGAATAAGCTTAATTTTATCGTTCCTAGTGCCTCGAAGAAGGATCCTGCGTGGAAAGAAGATTGGATCCTGGCGGGGGATGACTGGGGGAGCTCGATTTTCATCGGAGGGCATGAATTCGAGGTTCCTACGGCTTTCAGTGACAAGCCCTCGTGGGACCGGGACTCCCTGCCTTCCGAGTCCGAAACCGTCTTAAAGGCTATTCTAGCCTCGAATTATCTTAATCCGAAGTTCCCTACTGCTGAAGCTTTTGGCCCTCGTAGGGTGATCAAGTATTTGCGGATTTCAGATGCTATTCCTCGTAAGTATCCTTGTGTTGCTTTGCTTTGCTTCGCTTTATTACTTAGCTTGGTTCTAACATTTTCTTTTTTAATCTGTTTATTCTTAGTTTTTGTCGTGGAGCCGGCCACCTGTAACGTCTCACGCTCTCCTCAAGGTGGAACTTCTCTTCCCTCCTCTGGGTCGAACCTGCCCTAGCTTCGTCTATCTCTCCGGCTGGGTCTAAGATGGCCACTCTTGCCTCGCGAGCTTTCTCAGCTTTGGGTAAAGCCCCCCAGGTGGTTGGCCCGGCTGCTTCTGCCCCCTCGGCCGTGGCCTCTAAAGTTGCAACCCCTTCGACTCAAACACCTGATTCCGCTGCGCTTCCAACAACCTAAGCCTCGGAGGTTTCTGGGAAAGGTGTTGCTTCTGGGGGAGGTGTCGCGAATGTTCCTTCCAGTCACTCCCGGCCCCAGCCGAGCTCGACAGGGATGGATGAGGTCCTGAAGCAGTTCATAGCGTCCTGTCCGGGTGGCAGGATCTCGACGATGGCTTCTATGCCTATGGACGTTCTTATAACCAAGGGATCTGCTATCTTAGCTGAGGTAATTGCATTTCCTTCGTGCTAGTTTTGTTAATTCGTTCAGTTTCTAACTCGAGTTCTGTAATTTGTAGGCCTTTAAGGTTAACGTCGTGATGGGCCAGCAGGTAGCCCTCCTTCGTGATCGGGCTGCAAAAGCTGAGGCTGAAGCCGAGAAAGCCGGGGAACTGCTTAAGTAGGCTCGGTCTTTAGTGGAAGAGGTGACTTCCAGCCTGGGAAAAATCGAGCTCGAGATGGCTGAGCTTCGCTGCAATCATGAGAGGATGAAGCAATCTTTCGATCAGGAGCTTCTTCAATCTCTCAGATGAGCTAGGCAGCGGGATTCCTGGAGATCTGAGGCTAAGAAGCTGGACCTCGAGAACCGGTCTCTGATTACTCAGGTGGCCAAGCTGCAAGCTGATGAGGAGACCTCATTCAGTGACGGATATTTTTATGCTTCCTTTCAGGCCGCGGAAGCTCTTCCTCATCCCTTTTATTTATCGTCTATTGCGGGCTGGGACAGACAGGAAATAATGCTCAAAGCTGCCGAGTTATCTCGCCCTGAGGGCGACAAGATGGTCCCTTCTAACCCAGCAGGAACTGGGAAGCAGCCCCCTCAATCAGATCCCTTATTCCATCTTCCTTTCTTTATCACCTCGGGTCCTGGGGAGTCTTCCAGCAAAGTGATGTCTTCTCGATCCGAGGAGGACCAATCGGGAGTCGGTGAAGAGGTTAGGAGCCCATCTGAGGATCCCCCTTTAACTGAGATGGAGGTCGGCAGGAGCCAGATGGGGTCCTTGGCTGCCCTTCTTGACGCGGCTGTCCCTATTGAGGTTATGGACGTAATTAATGAAGTTTTGAAGGAAGATCCAGCTGATCATCCGATGGAGCCTCTAGATGGAAGAGCGGTCGGCAAGGGTAACCCAGATGGACAGCTACCTGTAGAGGTGGTTGATGCCGAGGATCAGTAGGAAGGAGGAGGGCCAGCGGATGAGAGCCATGAGAGTCCCAAAGCTTGAAGCGGATGGCTTGTTTTTGATTGCCCGGAAAAGGGGGTGGGCACCCTGTTTTGCCATTATCAATTTTTCATTTTTCTTCTTCTTTCTGTAGCACGAGTTCGGGGGTTGGGCTCCTCATTTGGATGTAGCCTTATCGGGGGATAGGCTTCCCTTGCCCTTAATGATAAATCAAAGCGCTTTTTTGAGAACTTTTATTCTGTTTCTGGTCTTGAATGGTATCCAGAGTAGCATCTGTAGCAGCAATTAAGATTCGTGTAGGGAATTATGGTGATTTTGATCCTGCACACGAAAGCAAGCATTATATATATATATATATATATATAAATCTGTTTATGTATATATACATATAATTTTTTTTATGGGGTGATAACCCAACCAAGACATTAGGAGAGTTATTTAGCTATTTCCTAGTCTTGGAGATCTGGAGGGCAACTATGCTCTTACACCCAGATCCTTCTTGGGGGTGGTAGCCTGACCAAGGCATCAGGAGGGCTATCGAACTATTTCCTGGTCTCGAGATCTGGAGGGCAACTATGCTCTTACGCTCAGATCCTTCTTGGGGGTGGTAGCCCGACCAAGGCATCAGGAAGGCTATCGAGCTATTTCCTGGTCTCGAGATCTGGAGGGCAACTATGCTCTTACACTTAGATCCTTCTTGGGGGTGGTAGCCCGACCAAGGAATCAAGAGGGCTATCGAGCTATTTCCTGGTCTTGAGATCTGGAGGGCAACTATGCTCTTACACTCAGATCCTTCTTGGGGGTGGTAGCCCGACCAAGGCATCAGGAGGGCTATCGAGCTATTTCCTGGTCTCGAGATCTGGAGGGCAACTATGCTCTTACACTCAGATCCTTCTTGGGGGTGGAAGCCCGACCAAGGCATCAGGAGGGCTATCAAGCTATTTCCTGGTCTCGAGATCTGGAGGGCAACTATGCTCTTACAGTCAGATCCTTCCTGGGGGTGGTAGCCCGACCAAGGCATCAGGAGGGCTATCGAGCTATTTCCTAGTCTTGAGATCTGAAGGGCAACTATGCTCTTACACTCAGATCCTTCTTAGGGGTGGTAGCCCGACCAAGGCGTCGGGAGGACTATCGAGCTATTTCCTGGTCTCCAGATCTGGAGGGCAACTATGCTCTTACACTCAGATCCTTCTTGGGGGTGGTAGCTCGACCAAGGCATCATGATGGCTATCGAGCTATTTCCTGGTCTTGAGATCTGGAGGGCAACTATGCTCTTACACTCAGATCCTTCTTGGGGGTGGTAGCCCGACCAAGGCATCAGGAGGGTTATCGAGCTATTTCCTGGTCTTGAGATCTGGAGGGCAACTATGCTCTTACACTCAGATCCTTCGTGGGGGTAGTAGCCCGACCAAGGCATCAGAAGGGCTATCAAGCTATCTCCTGGTCTCGAGAGGTTTATGTCGAATTCCCATACAAGGGTGTAGTCACTAACGTTGAACATAGTTGGAGACAAAGATGGAAGAGAAAAGGAAAATGACTTTATTGATGATTGAGATGTAGTACATCTTTATTAGGACCTGTAATGAAAACTAAGTGGGGGTAGTCTGCTTGAGAACTCCTTTCAAGGGTAGAATTTCTTCAAATGATCTGCATTCCAAGTGTGGTTGATGGATCATCCGTCCATGTCTTCCAGTTTATAAGCTATATTGCGAACAACTAGCTTTATCAAATATGGCCCTTCCCAGTTTGGATTTAAGACTCCATCCGACCTTTTCTGAGTGTTCAGGGTCACTTTCCTAAGTACCAGATCCCCTTCCTTGAATTTCCGGGTTCTAACCTTTTGGTTGAAGTATCTAGCGATCTTGCTCTGGTAGATCGCTACTTTCTCTGCTACCCGGTCTTGCTTTTCTTCTAAGAGGTCTAGACTATCCCAGAGCTTGACTTTGTTACTTTCAGGGCTCAAAGTGTTGTACCCTGAATGAGGTTAATTTATGCTTGATGGGGAGGACTGCTTCAACCCCGATAGCCAGGGAGTAAGGTGTCTCTCCGGTAGCTATTTTTTTTATGGTCCGATATGCCCAAAGAACTTCTGGTAGCTCTTCGGCCCATTTACCTTTCTTCTGCTGAAGTTTCTTTGTCAGGAGTTTCTTGATTGTCTTGTTGGTGGATTCTACCAGACCGTTAGTCTGGGAATGAGCCACTGAAGCGAGCCTGAGGTCAATCCCCAATCCTTTGCAGAAGTCTTTGAATCGGGCGTTGTCGAATTGCTTTCCTTGGTCGGCTATAATGATGAGAGGGGTCCCGAACCTGCATACCACGTTAGTCTTGATGAACTTGGTTGTATTCTTTTCTGATATTCGAGAAAGAGGTCCGGCCTCGACCCATCTTGTGAAGTAATCGATAGCCACGATAACATGTTTCATGTATTTAGGAGTGGTAGGAAGTGGCCCAATTAGGCCGATTCCCCACATGGCAAAGGGGTAAGGTGAACTGAGGGACGACAGTCGCTCGGGTGGCTGGTGGTTCAAGTTTGAGGTTCTTTGACAAGGTTCACAGGATTGCATAAAACTCTTTGCATCTTGATGGATGGTCGGCCAATAGTACCCCATACGAAGCACCTGATAGGCTAGAGTTTCCCCACCTATGTGGTTCCCACAGTCCATAGAGTGGACCTCTCTCAATGCACTTAGCATCATCGGGATGCAAGCACCTAAGTAAGGGGAGGGATCTGCCCCTCCTGTAGAGGTATCCGTCCACCATACAGTATCGAACTGAGAGTCTCTTAACTCTTCGGGCTTGGTCGGGCTCTTCATGAAGCTCTCCTTCAAGGAGGTAGGCGACAATTGGGTCCATCCAGCAAGGTAGGCGATCCAGGGAACAAATTTCTCCATTTGTGGCTATGCTTGGCTGGGTGATTACTTGGAGGGGAATTCCCCTTGGTAGGGATTGGCCTCCGTTCGCCGCTATTTTAGCCAAAACGTCTGCATGATGGTTTTGGTGTCGAGGCACCTGATCGATCTTGAGTCCGTTAAATTTGCTTTTCAACAGCCGAGCTAGATTTAGGTAGGCGACCATATTACCTCCCTTTGCCTGGTAGACTCCAGTCACCTAGTTTACAACAACCCGGCTAGGAGGGCTTCATCTTCCGCTTCATTGTTGGTAGCTTTAAACTCGAATCTGAAACAGTGATAGAATTCAGTCCCCTCCGGGTCTATCAAAACTATGCCAGCTCCTCCCCCAGCTCGTTCGGATGCTCCATCTGAAAAGAGGATCCATGGCTTGCAGCCTTTCGGCCAATTTTCTACCTCGGATATCTTCTCAGGGACCTCGCCGGATACCGAGGGATCATCTGGATCTGGGATCGCTGAGAATTCTGCCACGAAGTCGGCCAAAGCCTGTGCCTTAATCGTAGTTCGGGGCTTATACTTTAGGTCGAACTGAGTGAGCTCTAGTGCCCATAAAACTAGCCTTCCTGACACGTCTGGTCTTTGCAAGAATTGACGGAGGGGATGGTCTGTCACCACTGCTATTGTGTGAGCTTGAAAATAGGGACGGAGTTTCCTCCCTAAGATCACCAGAGCATAAGCGAGCTTCTCTAGGAGAATGTAGTTCCTTTCTGATTTGGTCAAGGCATGACTCACATAGTATATGGGCCTTTGAAAACCATCGCTACAATCCTTGGCCAAAGCCCCGCTTACTGCAGTTTCTGATACAGCCAGGTAAATCTGTAACTCATCTCCGAGAACCGACTTGACTAACAAAGGGGGGCTTGTTAGGTACTCTTTCAAAGCTTGAAATGCCTGCTCGCTTTCCTGGCTCCATTTCATGTTCTTTCCTTGTTTGATAGCCTTGAAGAAAGGGAGACATTTATCGGTGGAGCGAGAGATAAACCTGTTGAGTGCCGCCACCGGTCCAGTCAGAATATGTACTTGCTTGAGCGAGGTCAGGGATTCCAGGTCCAAGATAGCTTTGATTTTTTCTGGGTTGGCTTCTATACCTCTATCATGAACCATGAAGCCCAGAAACTTCCCTGCCGTTACCCCAAAGGCACATTTGGAGGGGTTCAAACGCATCTGGTTTTCCCTCAGTATGAGAAAGGTTTTGGGAAGGTCTTCCTGATATCCCTTTGTGGTTAAGGATTTCGTGATCATGTCGTCGACATATACTTCCATCGTCCTTCCTATCTCGGGCTTGAACAGTTTGTTAACCAGCCGCTGGTATGTGGCCCCTGCATTCTTCAAACCAAACGGCATCACCTTGTAGCAATATAAGCCCTGCACAGTAATGAAACTGGTCTTATCTTGGTCAGCCGGGTGCATTTTAATTTTGTTGTATCCTGAGAATGCGTTCATAGAACTCAAAAGTTTATTTCTGGATGTGGAGTCAACCAGCTGGTCGATCTTTGGTAGAGGAAAACTGTCTTTCGGACAAGCCTGGTTGAGGTCGGTGTAGTCGACACACATACGCCATTTCCCACTCGCCTTCGTGACCATGACCACGTTGGCGATCCATTCGGGGTAACGTAAATCTCTGATGAACCCCGATTTGATCAATTTCTCAACCTCTTCCTGCACCGCCGCGTTCCTATTAGCGTTGAAGTGACGCCTCTTCTGCTTGACAGGCTTGACCATTGGATCTACTGCTAGCCGATGGGTGGCCAACGATGCCAGAATTCCAGGCATTTCATCATGGTTCCAGGCGAAGATGTCGCTGAATTCCCTGAGAAGGTCAATCAGTCCTCTTTTTACTTCTGGGTCAAGGGTGGCTCCGACCTTGACGACCTTGGAGGGATCGTCATTCCTGATAGGTATCTCTTCTAATTTGTCTACAGGCTGCCCGCTGGCCCATTCCTCACTCCGTTCTTCCTCGTAGGACAGGATATGTTCGCTCTTCGGATGCCCAGGATGCTCCGCGGGCTCCTTCTCCTCCTGGATTATCCGGGACGTATCCATGTCTTCCTGGATCAATGTAACTTGTACACACTGCTTCGCTAGGGCTGTAGGATTGGCAGATACTGCGTAGCATTTCCTAGCTGCCTGCTGGTCTCCGCGTACCTCTCCTACTTTGGTTCCAACCGGGAATTTCAAGACGTTGTGGTATATGGACAAGACTCCCTTCAAGGAGGACAGGAAAGGTCTTCCTAGGATGGCGTTGTAGGCCGATGGAGTGTCCACCACAACAAAGTTTGTCATTACATTCTGCTGAAGCGGGGTGACCCGGATGATTACTGGGAGGATCATTGACCCCACTGGTATGATCGAGTCCCATGTGAAACCGTAAAGCGGAGTGGTACAGCTGTTGTAACAACGTTGCTTCAGGTTCAATTTTTCCAGGGTATCCTTGAAGAGGATATCTACACTGCTACCTGTATCCACGAGCACGCGATGGACCAGACAGTTGGCGATCTGTATCGTGATGACCATAGGATCATCATGAGGTTGCACAGTATTGAAGACATCTGCTTCGGTGAATATGATCTGAGCTGACTGGGAGGGCTCTGGAGTTATTGGAAACGCCGGCCAATGTAGGACCTCCGCTGATAGTGTGTATTACCTGGATTTGTTGCATTAAGTCAGCCTGCTCCCCTTTCCTCTTTTCTGCGTCCTCACGGATTTCAGCTTGTACCTCCCTTCCAGTCCTGATATTATCTCTGACCTGTTGCAAGAACTCAATCAGGCATCCTCCCCTTATCAGGGCCTCAATCTAGTTGCGCAAGTTGTAGCACTCCGAAGTCTTGTGGCCCGCGTCTTAGTGAAAGTCGCAGTACTTGTACCGGTTTCTCCTGTCAGCTGGGGCCTTCATGGGAGCGGGCTTTTGGAGCAACCCTTTATCCCGTATGGCAAGGTAGACTGTTTCCCTAGAAGCATTCAAAGGGGTGTAGTAGTCATACCCTTTTTCCCCTTGCATTACTGGAGCCACGGTCCTGGGAGGCGGCGAAGCCCGGGGAGGGGTTCGTTTTGCTAATTATCTTTCTTGCCTATGCAGAGGAGCATGGAGGCGATAGGTCGACCTGTTGGGAGGTTTATTCTGAGCTTTCTGTACTGGCTTAAATTTGGGGGCTTCTTTCTTCAGACGCTTTGCCGTTCTCATGTCGTCATGTTTTATCTTGACCTTGAGTTGTTCGTCGATCTCGACCTGCTCAAGAGCCCGGTCATAGGCCTCCTGGTAAGTCTCGGGAGGTCTCTTGGCGAAAGAACGGAAAAGCTTTCCTGCCCAGAGGTTTTGCCTAAAGTTGGCGAGGGTTTCTTTTTCAGTGAAAACTCCCATTTGTATGACCTCCTTGTGAAATCGCTCCACATATGAACGAAGAGTTTCACTCCGTTCCTGGATCACATATTGGAGATGTATGGGATCTTTCTGGCGAGGTTTGACTCCTTGGAATTGTGAGCAAAAATCGGTTGATAATTTTGTGAAAGAATCCACGCTTCCAACGGGTAGTTTCCTGAACCAGGTTTTAGCATAGTCGGTCAAGGTCGTTGGGAACATTCTGCATATAGCTGCTCTGGTAGTGTTCTGGACCTCCATCTGTTGAACGAAGCTCTCTAGGTGGCTTAGAGGATCTTCTCTTCCAGAGAACTTATCTGCTGGCATTTTGAATTTTGGGGGGAGCTCTGCTTCCCGGATCCTCCTAGTGAAGGGAGCGTTCATCTCGCTCAGGGGATTCTTTTTGTCCTCCTTACTCTTTCCCTTCCTTATCTGCTGGACCTCTTTTTGTAACTTTGCCAGCTGATCCCTCAGTCGCTTGTTCCAAGGTCTCTTCGAGTTAACCTCAGATTCCTCACTGTCGAATCTTTCTGATGAACTGGCGATTTCTATCCAGTCCTTCTCCTGGACATGATCTACTCGGGGAGTTTGTCTACTTTCCTCTTCTAGGGCCCGGGTAGTTCTCCTAGATGTAGTTGGATGAGATAGCCCTCGGGGCTTCTGGGTAAAAGCATCCGTGGCAGACTTAACTAGCCGGGGTTGATATTGTGAAAGTCTTCTCGGAGCTGGGGGCATGGGTCCCAGCCTATCCCGGATTGAACGTTGGGGCCCCGATCTATCTCGAGCAGGCTCTGGAGGAGGTGGTCTTAGGCGATCGAAAGCAGGTGGTCTGGCTCCGAGCCTGCTGGGCTCTCCCTGATCATCCAGGTTGGTTGGCTGGATTTTGATGCCTTCAGTGAGGAGGCGGACGCGGACGGATTCTACGAAGGCCGCCGCTTGTTGGTCGAGTGCTGCCTGGCTCACTATGGGGTGACCAGTAGCCCGAGTATTGGTTGTCTGGATCAGATCTTGACTACTATATCCAGACTTTCTCCCCCTTCCTATGGCTTTTCGGGTTGGCCTCGCTGGAGATTGCTCTGGGACTCTGTGTTGGCCTTGGGAGGAGCGGAGCCTCATAGTTCCTGTAAAACAATGAAAATATAAATGCAAACGATTGGTTAATTGGGTGTAAGGTTCCTACAGACGGCGCCAGAAAGTGTTAACGAAAATTTTGCTCGGGATGAGAAATCTCAGTTAACGCCCTCGAGACCTCTACCACGTAGGTGGTGGCCAAAATTCATTGTATATGTAACAGTGATTTATAAAGTGACAAGTAAGCAAGAATGTTTTTATTGAATATGCATGGTATACAAATACCAAGGTTCTTCTCTCTTTTCTCTCAACTCTCCCTAGGGAATGGTCGATTGTTAGTCGTATGCCTGTCGAATAGTAGTCTCTTCTTTTTCCTTTCTTTTCTTTTCTATTTATACATAGTTTATAGGTCAACAAAATGATTCTCCCTTGATTTTCTCAGTCTCCTCCTTATCGGGCGGGATTTCTTGCTTTAATGTCATTGACTTTTGAATTGACGTCCGAATTGAGAGTATCGTGGTGGAGATCAGTTTGTTTCCTTTTTGGATTTTATTACTTGTTCTGCATGTAGGTAACGTTTCCAGATATGATTCAATGCATTCCTCGTATCCTTTCAGTATGATCCTTTATGGATGTCGTTGGATATGACTATATGGTGTGGTGCATCAACCAGGGAGGTTGATTAGTATTTCGACATTGATATCTGAGAAGTTTCATCCAGCTTTGAGCCAAATCTGGCTTCCTTTGACCTTTTCGAAGCTAGGTATGGCCTCGACTGACCTTTTGAAGCTAGGTGTGGCTTTGACTGACCTCGCGGCATTTTAGGGACATTCTTCTATGTCAATCGAGGTATAGACGAGTCTCTGGAGCACTTGTGAGATGATCTCGACTTCGGGGAGCTTCTAGTTTTGGTGATACGGGCTAGATCTGATCGTTCCGGGCTTTATCCTGGATGTTTCCGGAGCCCGTCCTTGTTCCTAGGGTGGTATCACAGTTCGGCTCTGGACAGAGAGATCTCCTGGTGGAAGCTCTCGGGTCCGGGCTCTATCCCGGATGTTTTCGGAGCCCGCCCTTGTTTCTGGGATGGTATAGTAGCTCGGCTCTGGATTGAGAGGTCTCCTGGTGAAACTCTTGGGTATGGAACTGTTGGGGTTTTTGCCCTAAAGCTTGTAATATGTAAATGTAATTTGAACATAAATAAAAGAAGTAGTATATTCATTCATTTTGTGTCATACTTTATATAACATGTGCACTTAACATCCAAAATTGCCGGATGTAATTTCGAACTGAGTATATGAGTGTCATATATAGATGGATTCAGTTTGAAACGAGCAATTTAAAGAGTCCGTAGATAGCAAATAAAGCTGGGTACTTTATTTGTGGTTAATCTACAGCTGCGGTCCATTTCGTAGTGTACGGTGATCCTATCCTGGATCATTCATATGTAGATATGAGAATGGAGGCACCTTGTATGATGTGATCATATAGGACTGGGCCATGATCTATATGAATCTCTCACTAAGATCCGTTTAATGATGAGATTCGTATATATCAAATAATGATGGCTATATGTGGGTGATCTTAATCCTGAGTGTCTTATTGACTCCTTCAGGTTAGATCGTGGTCTTTGATATACCATGGGTGAGGTCGGAGTAGCATTCCTGATCAATATACTCCGTATGTTGGGATCGCGGTTTGGCTTGTGGCTGGGAAGGTTTGTACACAATAGTGGAATCCACTCCTTCTTGTGAGAAGTAGATGGTAGTTCCCTTAAGGGTTGATTCGGGGCTTGAACTATATGAGCGCTCTCCTAATTCCGTAAGGAATGTAGGATTTATTGTTCATTAGAGAATCAATGGTACTTAATGGAAAGATATGATTAGAGGGGTATAACGGACATTATGACCCAGCTCTAATTATGAACTACTTGTGGATGATTATACCATATGTAATAGCTATATCGATGGACACCGAGAGTTATTGGTTTGTGTAAAAACGTCTACAGTTGAGAGAGTGCAGCTTCGGGTTTTTAGTTAAATAACACCGAAGTTAATAATCATGAAATATTAATTAAAGAGTTTAATTAATAATTTCTAAGGATTATTGGAGCTCAAAATACTGTGCGTCCATTAGGTCCCCTTGCTAGCCCGATCGATTTAGGTAACAAGGGTCACGATTAATTAATTGGATTGTCCAATTAATTGTGTTACGAAAGTGACACGTATTTATTCGGGAATTAATTGAATAATGAGATTATTTAATTAATGAATATTGGTGATTAAATAAATTAAATAATAAGATTATTTAATTATGTAATTAATCAATAAATGGAGGGTGTTAGTTGATATTTGATTTTGAATAAAATAAGATAATATGATTATTTTATTTTATTAAATCAAATATTTGAAATTGAATTTAAAATGTTTGAATTCAAAAATAAATATTTAATTAATTTTTTAAAGATATGAGATACCTTTGAAATGTTTTTAAAAATCAAATTTGATTTTCTGTTTTGTTTTTAAATATATATATTAGATAAATATTTTTTAATAAAAAATAAAAAAAGTAATCAGATTACTTATATACCGAAAAAGAAAAAAACTAACACAAAAAAAAACAGCAAAAGAGAAGAAAAAAGATTAAAGTAATCGTTACACAGCAATCAGAAAAGCAAACCAAAAAGAGAAAAATAATAGGGTGAGGTGAGCACATACTAGTGCTGCAGCTCTAGCTTTTGTTTGTGTGTGTGTGTTCTTCTCTTCTTCCTCCATACAGGTTCTGAATATCGTGACACGCCCACACGCTGTTACCAGTTCCGGGAGATAGCGAGGAAGATCACGTGGTTCAAATCAGGAGCAATTCGTATCAAAGTGAAGGAGCCTCCTACGTAGGTATGAAAAAAAAATTCCCTCACTTTATTATTGTATTTGATTATTACTGTACAAATGGGTTAGTTTAATGATTGCATTAAAAAATTTTAAAACCTTCCGCTGCGCAATCTGTAACCCTAGGTTCCAACAGGAACCAGGTCTGGGATGTGGAAAATTTCCCTTTGGTCCTTAGCCAATTTTGGCTATTAACATTAGCTCTTTAGTGGAATGAGTTAAAATTAATAGATCGAACCTAAATGAATCATTTGTTGATTGTGATTAGGTTATGTCTATTGAAGCTTAAATTTAGATAGCCCGCCAAGATCCACAATCCACACGTACTTGCATGGATCACTTGATATATTCTACCGGACCAATTTATGGGTCCATCTAGAATTGCATTTAATATATTAAGAATATAATATGTCTATTATTTATTTAATGGGCCGCACTATTATATTAATATATTAAAATGAGACATGTAGGCTTGTTTCTTTTAGTAAGAATAAGTCTGGTTCACATGTGGGCTTTTATTTAAAGTCTAATGGATTAAATAAAATAAGAAAAATAATATTGGGCCCATATATACATGGTGTGGGCGGCAAGGTTAAATAAAATAGCCCAAGATATTATTTTATTTTATTGTTTTGATTAAATGGGAATTAATTAATTATTTAATTAATTAATAGTTTAAATCAAAATCTTTACCTGATCAGTAAATTAAATACTGTGTGTTGGATTAGGGTTGGAATTCTTTTAAGTGATAGGAGTCCTAATGTGGTAAGGATTAAGTTCACATACACTCCTTATTATACAAAGAATTCGGCCACCACTAGTCCTACAAGGGTTAGGATTCTTGAATTGATAGGAATTAGGGAAAAGGACAATTCCTTTTCAAGTAAGGAAATTAACCAACTCTAGATTTCCTATTCAATGAATTCGGCCAACCCTACTTAGTGAAGGAGAAAATTCGGCCAACCTATAAATATAAGGTTATGAATTTTCGGCCACTAAGAAGCAAAATAGAGAGAGATTTTTGTTTGTTTTGAAAATAAAAATCCTACTCTATACACATAGATTTTCGGCCAAGAGAGAAAAACAAAATAAGTTCTCATTCGATAGTGCACTTACAAAGCCTTTAACATCAAAAGGTTTTGTGCACACTTTCGATTTAGGGTTACGCGAGTTTCAATCATATTGATTGTGAATTCAAAAGTGATCGGAACTATTTTTTTAGGCTCTTGGTGTTTTACTATTGAAGATCAAGATCAGAAATTCCATACATCCATTCTAAGGTAAGCAATTCAAAGAAAAAGGGAGACCACGCTCCTAGGTGATTCACGTACGTGCTAGGATTGAAGATCTTGCAGATTACCATCGACGTAAGTCAATCGGATCACGCGACAAGAGGTATTTAACTTTAACCATATATTTGAGTTTAATTAATTAAAGGGTTAAGGTTCAAATCTTTAGAAAAATTTTAAACTATACGAAAATTATTTTTTCACCTTCCGCTGCGGTTTTAAGAAATTCTTCCCTACACTCTGGTGTACCAGTCCCTTCTCGTTGGCGTGGCACTTGTTCTAGCATGCTAGTGGCTTCGTGGCGACATTCGTCCTGCTGGGTAGGTAGGATACCTGTCTTGGACGGGTTTTGGGTGGATAGCGAGGTACCCAGGTACCAGGTAGATGTCGAGGTACCTGGGCGCTAGACCGCTATCCAGGTACTTGGGTTCCAGATGCATGTCGAGGTACCTGGATGCCATAAGAGAGGTACCAGGTACCGTGAGGTACCAAGTACGGGGTATCTTGGTACCAGCTTTAGAGTAGATACATAGTGTGATACCTACTCTTTTTGGTTCGTATCTCTAGCGCTTCATCTAGGTAGATAGGTAGTCGAGGTTCTGGCCCTACCACGTATTGATTCCTTCAAGGTTGAGGTATCGATCCCACTAGATACCTGGGAGCTGGGAATGGTCCCTACCAGGTGGTTACTTGGTGGAAAATTCTTCTTTGGACCCCTGCTAATAAACACTGTTAACAGAAGTCCCCCCTGACTTGAACACCGCTATTAAGTTGGGGTTGGAGTCAGGATCTTGTACTGCTTGAAGAATTTTTCTCATCGTTTCTTACTTGTAGCTATTACTTGAAAAGATAAAACACTCCCAGTACTCTTGGCTTGGCGATTCTAGGTACCTGGCATTCCTGTTTACGGATTCCTGGTACTCCTAGAATCTGGGTACCTCGCATTCCCGTTCTGGGAACCTTTGTACCCTGGCGAACATATTGTAGAATTTGGGTACCTCGCATTTCTTTTCTAGGAATCTTGGTTCCTTGGCGACAAGAGGAGAACACAAGTACCTCGCATTCATGTTCTAGGAATATTAGTACCATGGAGAAAATAATGGCGAACATACTAGCAACAAGATCCTGGTAGGCTACTAAGGCCACTTTAGCACCAGGTTTTTCTTAGCGGGGGTGGTACCTGGCCAAGACATTAGGAGGGCTGTCTAGCTATTTCCTGGTCTCGATTTCTGGATAGCAATTATGCTTTTACACTCAGACCCTTCTTGGGGGTAGTAGCCCGACCAAGGCATCAGGAGGGCTGTTAAGCTATTTCCTGGTCTCGAGATCTGGATGGCGATTATGCACTTACACTCAGACCCTTCTTGGGGGTGGTAGCCCGACCAAGGCATCAGGAGGGCTATTCAGCTATTTCCTGGTCTCGAGATCTGGATGGCAAATATGCATTTACACTAAGACCCTTCTTGGGGGTGGTAGCACGACCAAGGCATTAGGAGGGCTATTCAGCTATTTCCTAGTCTCGAGATATAGATGGCGATTATGCGCTTACACTCAGACACTTCTTGGGGGTGGTAGCCCGACCAAGGCATCAGGAGGGCTATTCAGCTATTTCCTGGTCTCGAGATCTGGATGGCAAATATGCATTTACACTCAGACCCTTCTTTGGGGTGGTAGCATGACCAAGGCATTATGAGGGCTATTCAGCTATTTCCTGGTCTCGAGATCTGGATGTCGATTATGCACTTACACTCAGACCCTTCTTAGGGGTGGTAGCCCGACCAAGGCATCAGGAGGGTTATTCAGCTATTTCCTGGTCTCGAGATCTGGATGGCAACTTTGCACTTACACTCAGACCCTTCTTGGGGGTGGTAGCCCAACCAAGGCATCAGGAGGCCTATTCAGCTATTTCGTGGTCTCGAGATCTGGATGGCAACTATGCACTTACACTCAGACCCTTCTTGGGGGTAGTAGCCCGACCAAGGCAACAGGAGGGCTTTTCAGCTATTTCTTGGTCTCGAGATCTGGATGGCAACTATGCACTTACACTCAGACCCTTTTTGGGGTTGGTAGCCCGACCAAGACATCAGGAGGGCTATTCAGCTATTTCCTGGTCTCGAGATCTGGATGGCAACTATGCACTTACACTCAGACCCTTCTTAGGGGTGGTAGCCCGACCAAGGCATTAGGAGGGATATTCAGCTATTTCCAGGTCTCGAGATCTGGATGGAGATTATGCACTTACATTCAGACCCTTCTTGGCGGTGGTAGCCCGACCAAGGCATCAAGAGGGCTATTCAGCTATTTCCTGGTCTCGAGATCTGGATGGCAACTATGCACTTACACTCAAACTTTTCTTGGCGGTGGTAGCCCGATCAAGGCATCAAGAGGGCTATTCAGCTATTTCCTGGTCTCGATCATAAGCGAAAGTCGATCATATGAGAACTACCCAAGAGATCGTAGGAGAATTACCAAGGCAATCATAGGAGATCACCAAGGCGATCATACTCAAGGCGATACTGGTCAATGCATACCCCGCAGGCTTCATCAGTAGAACCTTCTGAGGTGACCCAGGTTACGGGTATAAGTAATTGAGCGACCTTCCGTAAAGGAGCTTTTATCGATGACTAGACATTAGGAGAACTTTTCTCATGTTGAGGTCATCACCCTTCCAACAGGAGTACTAGGGAGAAAGGTAAGCTTCTAGTCCCCAAGTGATGTAACCAGTTAAGGAGCCTACAGAAAGTGGTAGAAAGTCTTCATCATAATGGCGCTCGAGAATCTACTTGAACGAACCTAGACCTCGGTAGCTCACATGGGCACTGTGAAAGGACCCAAGAAAATAAATGAGGAATCATTGATCTTGCAGCAGTGCTGCTGCTCCAGAGGCTTGTTAAATCATATAGAAGGCCATAGCAATATAGGAAGCCTCTGGGCTCTCCCTGAACGGATCAGGACTATGGTGGCTCACTAGGGCATTGTGGAGCCCGGTATGAGAGATAGGGAGCCACCGGTATGATACTGGTCTAGAGGCATGCTTGGGATCCTAGAAGTCCCCAGCAACTGAAATGTGGCTCCGGACCATGCTGGAAAGAATCGGGACACAGTGGCTAACTTGGGCGTTGACTAGCCCGATTAAAGAAGTGAGAAGCCACTAGGCCATACAGCTAGGCTGCTGCTCCAGAGGCTTGCTAGACCATGTAGAAGGCCATAGCAATGTAGGAAGCCTCTGAGCTCTCCCTGAACGGATCAGGACTAGGGTGGCTCACTAGGGCGTTCTGGAGCCCGATATAAGTGGTAGGGAGCCACCGGTATGATACTGGTTGAGAGGCAAGCTTGGGATCCAAGAATTCCCCAGCAACTGAAATGTGGCTCTGGACCATGCTGGAAAGAATCGGGACACAATGGCTCACTTGGGAGTTGACTAGCCCGATTAAAGAAGTGAGGAGCCATTGGGCCATGCAGCTAGGCTGCTGCTCCAGAGGCTTGGTAGACCATGCAGAAGGCCACAGCAATGTAGGAAGCCTCTAAGCTCTCCCTGAATGGATCAGGACTTGGGTAGCTCACTAGGGCGTTGCGGAGCCCGATATGAGAGATAGGGAGCCACCGGTATGATACTGGTCCAGAGGCATGCTTGGGATCCAAGAAGTCCCCAGCAACTAAATTGTGGCTCTGGACCATGCTAGAAAGAATCGGGACACAGTGGCTCACTTGGGCGTTGACTAGCCTGATTAAAGAAGTGAGTAGCCATTAGGCCATGCAGCTAGGTTGCTGCTCCAGAGGCTTGCTAGACCATGTAGAAGGCCACAGCAATGTAGGAAGCCTCTGAGCTCTCCCTGAACGGATCAGGACTAGGGTGGCTCACTAGGGCGTTGTAGAGCCTGGTATGTGAGGTAGGGAGCCACCGGTATGATACTGGTCCAGAGGCATGCTTGGGATCCTAGAAGTCCCCAGCAACTGAAATGTGGCTATAGACCATGCTGGAAAGAATCAGGACACAGTGGCTCACTTGGGCGTTGACTAGCCCGATTAAAGAAGTGAGGAGCCACTGGGCCATGCAGCTAGGATGCTGCTCTAGAGGCTTGCTAGTCCATGTAGAAGGCCACAACAATGTAGGAAGCCTCTGAGCTCTCCCTGAACGGATCAGGACTAGGGTGGCTCACTAGGGCGTTGTGGAGCCTGGTATGTGAGGTAGGGAGCCACCGGTATGATACTGGTCCAGAGGCATGCTTGGGATCCTAGAAGTCCCCAGCAACTGAAATGTGGCTATAGACCATGCTGGAAAGAATCGGGACACAGTGGCTCACTTGGGCGTTGACTAGCCCGATTAAAGAAGTGAGGAGCCACTGGGCCATGCAGCTAGGATGCTGCTCTAGAGGCTTGCTAGTCCATGTAGAAGGCCACAACAATGTAGGAAGCCTCTGAGCTCTCCCTGAACGGATCAGGACTAGGGTGGCTCACTAGGGCGTTGTGGAGCCTGGTATGTGAGGTAGGGAGCCACCGGTATGATACTGGTCTAGAGGCATGCTTGGGATCCTAGAAGTCCCCAGCAACTAAAATGTGGCTCTAGACCATGCTGGAAAGAATCGGGACATAGTGGCTCACTTGGGCGTTGACTAGCCCGATTAAAGAAGTGAGGAGCCACTGGGCCATGCAGTTAGGCTGCTGCTATAGAGGCTTGCTAGACCATGTAGAAGACCACAGAAATGTAGGAAGCCTCTGAGCTCTCCCTGAACGGATCAGGACTAGGGTGGCTCACTAGGGCATTGTGGAGCCCGGTATGAGAGGTAGGGAGCCACCGGTATGATACTGGTCTAGAGGCATGCTTGGGATCCTAGAAGTCCCCAGCAACTGAAATGTGGCTCTGGACCATGCTGGAAAGAATCGGGACACAGTGGCTCACTTGGGCGTTGACTAGCCTGGATAAAGAAGTGAGTAGCCACTGGGCCATGCAGCTAGGCTGCTGCTCCAGAGGCTTGCTAGACCATGTAGAAGGCCACAGCAATGTAGGAAGCCTCTGAGCTTTCTCTGAACGGATCAGGACTAGGGTGGCTCACTAGGGCGTTGTGGAGCCCGGTATGTGAGGTAGGGAGCCACCAGTATGATACTGGTCTAGAGGCATGCTTGGGATCCTAGAAGTCCCCAGCAAGTGAAATGTGGCTCTGGACCATACTGGAAAGAATCGTGACACAGTGGCTCACTTGGGCGTTGACTAGCCTGGATAAAGAAGTGAGTAGCCACTGGGCCATGCAGCTAGGCGGCTGCTCCAGAGGCTTGCTAAACCATGTAGAATGTTCACAGCAATGTTGGAAGCCTCTGAGCTCTCCCTGAACGGATCAGGACTAGGGTGGCTCACTAGGGCGTTGTGGAGCCCGATACGAGAGGTATGGAGCCACCTGTATGATACTGGTCCAGTGGCATGCTTGAGATCCTAGAAGTCTCTAGCTACTAAAATATGGCTCTGGACCATGCTAGAAAGAATCGGGACACAGTGGCTCACTTGGGCGTTGACTAGCCCAGATAAAGAAGTGAGTATCCACTAGGCCTCTATCGGTCGTGCTGCTCATACATTTGTGTTGGCTTCTCCGGTACATGGGTTGACCTGTTAGCTAGGTACTTTCGAAGAGTATCTAGTGACATGAGGGGATCCTTATGAACAGGTGCAAGTCCAATGGATATGCTATATAGAAGATCTGCTGATAGCGGAGCAAATATTCTGTAAGGAAGCAGGAGAGGTGCAGCTCTACTGCATGAGAGCTCTAGATTTACCGGAGCGGATCTATTGTATAGGAGATCGTAGCGGATCTGCTGCATAAGAGATCTGCTGCTAGGGGAGCAAACCCTCTGTACGGTAACAGGAGATGGACAGCTCTACTACATCAAAGCTCTAGATGTACCGGAGGGGATCTGCTGTAGAAGAGATCGTACTGGTACAGAGTTGCTATAGTGGAGCTCCATAAGTGTATAAGCAGGTTCGCTACGTAAGGGCGACATAGTAGACCGATTCTGCTAGGAGTCCCACGTACCATCTCGATAGTAGAAAGTCAAGCTTGCATGTAAAGATAAGGAAGCCACGTCGGTGAGCTTCCCACAGACGGCTCCAGAAAGTGTTAACGGAAATTTTGCTCAAGGTAAGAAATCTCAGTTAACACCCTCAAGACCACTACCACGTAGGTGGTGGCCAAGGTTTATTGTATGTGTAGCAATGATTTAGAAAATGACAAGAAAGCAAGAATATTTTATTGAACGTGCATGGTATACAAGTACAGAAATTATTTTATCTTTGCTCTCAACTCTCTATAGGGAATGGTTGATTGTTTGTCGTATGCCTGTAAAATAGTAGTCTCCTCTTTATCATTTTCTTTCTTAATCTGCTTATTCAAAGTTTTTGTCGTGGAGCCGGCCACCCGTCACGTCTCACGCTCCCTTCAAGGTTGAGTTTCTCTTCCTTTCTTTCGGGGTCGAAACCGCTCTAGCTTCGTCTATCTCTCCGGCTAGGTCTAAGATGGCCACTTTGCCTCACGTGCTTTCCGGGATTTGGGTAAAGCTCCCCAAGTGGTTGGCCCGGCTGCTTCTGCTCCCTCGGCCGTGGCTGCCAAAGTTGCTACCCCTTCGACTCAAGCACCTGATTCCGCTGCGCTTCCAACAACCAAAGCCTCGGAGGTTTCTGGGAAAGGTGTTGCTTCTGGGAAAGGTGTCGCGAAGGTTCCTTCCAGCCACTCCCAGCCTCAATCGAGCTCGACAGGGCGGGATGAGGTCCTGGAGCAATTCATAGCGTCATGGCCGGGTGGCAGGATCTCCAAGATGGCTTCTATGCCCGTGGACGTCCTTATAACCAAGGGGTCTACTATTTTAGCTGAGGTAATTGTACTTCCTTCGTGCTACTTTTGTTAATTCGTTCAGTTTCTAACTCGGGTTCTGTATTTTGTAGGCCTTCAAGTTTAACGTTGCGATGGGCCAGCAGGTAGCCCTCCTCCGCGACCGGGCTGCAAAAGCTGAAGCTGAAGCTGAGAAAGCTGGGGAACTGATCAAGCAGGCTCGGTCTTTAGTGGAAGAGGTGACTTCCAGCCAGGGAAAAGTCGAGGGAGAGATGGCTAAGCTTCGCTGCGATCATGAGAGGATGAAGCAATCTTATGATCATGAGCGTCTTCAATCTCTCCGGCAGGCTAGGCAGTGGGATTCCTGGAGATCTGAGACTAAGAAGTTGGACCTCGAGAACCAGTCTCTGATTGCTCAGGTGACCAAGCTGCAAGCTGATGCGGAGACCTCCTTCAGCGACGGGTATTTCTATGCTTCCTTTCAGGCCGCAAAAGCTCTTCCTTCTCCCGTTGATTTGTCATCCATTGCTGGCTGGGATAGACAGGAAATAATGCTCAAGGGGGCCGAGCTATCTCGCCCTGAAGGTGACAAGGTGGTCCCTTCGAGCCAAGCCGGAGCTGGGAAGCAGCCCGCTCAGACAGATCCTCCATTCCCTCTTCTTACCTTTACCACCTCAGGTCCAAGGGAGTTTTCCAGTAAGGTGATGTCC
Source organism: Dipteronia sinensis (assembly GCA_033220585.1). Lineage (NCBI taxonomy): Eukaryota > Viridiplantae > Streptophyta > Magnoliopsida > Sapindales > Sapindaceae > Dipteronia > Dipteronia sinensis. The sequence continues at coordinate 67,850,478 of CM065636.1, read as the reverse complement.
TCTCGACCCGAGGAGGACCATTCGGGGGCTTGTGAAGAGGTTAGGAGCCCGTCTGAGGATCCCCCTTTAACAGAGATGGAGGTCGATAGGAGCCAGACGGGGTCCCTGGCTGCCCTTCTTGACTCGGCTATCCCAGCTGCGGTTATGGACGTGATAAATGAGGTTTTGGAGGAAGATCCTGCTGATCAACCGGTGGAGCCTCTAAATGGAGGAACGGTCGGCGAGGATAACTCCGATGGACAGCTATCTATAGAGGGGGTTGATGGCGGATGTCAGCAAGAAGGAGGAGGGCCAGGGGAAGGGAGCCAAGAGAGTCCTAAGGTTTGAAGCAGTTTATCATGACTTGTTTTTGATCGCCTGGAAAAGGGGGTGGGCGCCCCGTTTTGCCTTTATCAGCTTTCCCCCCCCCTTTTTTTTTTGTTGTAGCCCGAGTTCGGGGGTTGGGCTCCCTATTTGGTGGATGTAGCCTTATCGGGTGATAGGCTCCCCTTGTCCTTAATGAGAAATCGAATCGCTTTTGAGAACTCTTATTTTATTTCCGGTCTTGAATGGGATCCAAAGTAGCATCTGTAGCAACAATTAAGATTCGTGTAGGGAATTATGATGATTTTGATCCTGCACACGAAAGCAAACATTATATATATATATTATTTTTTTATTTTTTTTTATATGGGGTGATAACCCAACCAAGACATCAGAAGGGCTACTTAGCTATTTTCTAGTCTTTAAGATCTTGAGGGTAGCTATGCTTTTACACTCAGATCCTTCTTGGGGGTGGTAGCCCGACCAAGGCATCAGGACGGCTATCGAGCTATTTCCTGGTCTCGAGATTTGGAGGGCAACTATGCTCTTACACTTAGATCCTTCTTGGGGGTGGTAGCCCGACCAAGGCATCAAGAGGGCTATCGAGCTATTTCCTGGTCTCAGGATCTGGAGGGCAACTATGCTCTTACACTCAGATCCTTCTTGGGGGTGGTAGCCCGACCAAGGCATCAGGAGGGCTATTGAGCTATTTCCTGGTCTCAAGATCTAGAGGGCAACTATGCTCTTACACTTAGATCCTTCTTGGGGGTGGTAGCCCGACCAAGGCATCAGGAGGGCTATCGAGCTATTTCCTGGTCTCGAGATCTGGAGGGCAACTATGCTCTTACACTCAGATCCTTCTTGGGGGTGGTAGCCCGACCAAGGCATCAGGAGGGGCTATCGAGCTATTTTCTGGTCTCGAGATCTGGAGGGCAACTATGCTCTTACACTCAGATCCTTCTTGGGGGTGGTAGCCCAACCAAGGCATCAAAAGGGCTATCGAGCTATTTCCTAGTCTCGAGGTCTGGAGGGTAACTATGCTCTTACACTCAGATCCTTCTTGGGGGTGGTAGCCCAACCAAGGCATCAGGAGGGCTATCGAGCTATTTCCTGGTCTCGAGATCTGGAGGGCAACTATGCTCTTACACTCAGATCCTTCTTAGGGGTGGTAGCCCGACCAAGGCATCAGGAGGTCTATCGAGCTATTTCCTTGTCTCGAGAGGTTTATGTCGAATTCCCATACATGGGTTTAGTCACTAATGTTTAACATAGTTAGAGAACAAAGATGGAAGAGAAAAGGAAAATGACTTTATTGATGATCGAGATGTAGTACATCTTTATTAGGATCTGTAATGAAAACTAAGTGGGGGTAGTCTGCTTGAGAACTCCTTTCAAGGGTAGAATTTCTTCAAATGATCCGCATTCCAAGTGTGGTTGATGGATCGTCCATCCATGTCTTCGAGTTTATAATCTCCATTGCGAACAACTAGCTTTATCAAATATGGCCCTTCCCAATTTGGACTTAAGACTCCATCCGACCTTTTCCTAGTGTTCAGGGTCCCCTTCCTAAGTACCAGATCCCCTTCTTTGAATTTTCGGGCTCTAACCTTTTGGCTGAAGTATCTAGCGATCTTGCTCTGGTAGATCACTACTTTCTCTGCTACCCGGTCTTGTTTTTCTTCTAAGAGGTCTAGATTAGCCCGGAGCTTGACTTCGTTGCTTTTGGGCTCAAAGTGTTGTACCCTGAACGAGGTTAATTTATGCTCGATGGGGAGGGCTGCTTCAACCCCGAAAGCTAGGGAGTAAGGTGTCTCCCCGGTAGCTGTTCTTTTTGTAGTCCGGTATGCCCAGAGGACCTCTGGTAGCTCTTCGGCCCACTTGCCTTTCTTCTGCTGTAGCTTCTTCTTCAGAAGTTTCTTAATAGTCTTATTAGTGGATTCTACTATCCCGTTAGTCTGGGGATGAGCAACGGAAGCGAGTCTAAGGTCGATCCCCAATCCCTTGCAGAAGTCTTTGGACCGGGCGTTGTCGAATTGCTTTCCTAGGTCGGCTATAATGATGAGAGGGGTCCCGAATCTGTATACCACGTTAGTCTTGATGAACTTGGTTGTGTTCTTTTCTGATATTCGAGAAAGAGGTCCTGCCTCGACCCATCTTGTGAAGTAGTCGATAGCCACAATAGCATGTTTCATCTGTCCTGGAGCGTTAGGAAGTGGCCCAATTAGGTCGATTCCCCACATGGTAAAGGGGTAAGGTGAACTGAGGGACGACAGTAGCTCGGGTGGCTGGTGGTTCAAGTTTGAAGTTATTTGACAAGGTTCGCAAGATTGCACAAAACTCTTTGCGTCTTGGTGGATGGTCGGCCAATAGTACCCCATACGAAGCACCTGATAGGCTAGAGCTTCCCCACCTATGTGGTTCCCACAGTCCCTAGAGTGGACCTCTCTCAATGCCCACTTAGCATCATCGGGATGCAATCACCTAAGTAAGGGGAGGGATCTGCCCCTCCTGTAGAGGTATCCGTCCACCATACAATATCGAACCGAGAGTCTCTTAATTCTTCGGGCTTGGTAGGGCTCTTCGGGAAGCTCTCCTTCAAGGAGGTAAGCGACAATTGGGTCCATCCAGCAAGGCAGGTGATCCAGGGAACAAATTTCTCCATTTGTTGCTATGCTTGGCTGGGTGATTACTTGAAGGGGAATTCCCCTTAGTAGGGATTGGCCTCCGTTCGCCGCTATTTCAGCCAGAACATTTGCGTGATGGTTTTGGTGTCGAGGCACCTAATCGATCTTGAGTCCCTTAAATTTGCTTTTTAGCAGCTGAGCTAGATTTAGGTAGGCAGCCATATTATCTCCCTTTTCCTGGTAAACCCGAGTCACCTGGTTTACAACAAGCAAAGAATCGCTCTTGATCTGCAGGTAGTCGGCCTTTAGTTCAACGGCTACCTTCATCCCGGCTAGGAGGGCTTCATATTCTGCTTCATTGTTGGTAGCTTTAAGCTCGAATCTGAAACAATGACAGAATTCAGTCCCCTCCGGATCTATTAAAACTATGCCAGCTCCTCCCCCGGCTCGCCCGGATGCTCCATCTGAAAAGAGTATCCATGGCTTGCAGCCTTCCGGCCAATTTTTGACCTCGGATATCTTCTCAGGGACCTCGTTTGATACTGAGGGATCATCTGGATCTGGGATCGCTGAGAATTCTGCCACGAAGTCGGCCAAAGCCTGTGCCTTAATCGTAGTCCGGGGTTTATACTTTAGGTCGAACTGAGTGAGCTCTAGTGCCCATAAGACTAGCCTTCCTGACACGTCTGGTCTTTGCAAGAATTGGCAGAGGGGTTGGTCTGTCACCACTGCTATTGTGTGAGTTTGAAAATAGGGTCGAAGTTTCCTCGCTGAGATCACCAGAGCATAAGCGAGCTTCTCCAGGAGAATGTAATTCCTTTCTGATTTGGTCAAATCATGACTCAAATAGTATATGGGTCTTTGAAAACCGTCGCTACAATCTTTGGCCAAAGCCCCGCTTACTGCAGTTTCTGATACGGCCAGGTAGATCTGCAACTCATCTCCGAGAACCGGCTTGACTAACAATGGGGGGCTTGTTAGGTACTCTTCTAAAGCTTGAAACGCCTGTTCACTCTCCTAGCTCCATTTCATGTTCTTCCCTTGTTTGATGGCCTTAAAGAAGGGGAGACATTTATCGGTGGAGCGAGAGATAAACCTGTTGAGTGCCGCCACCCGTCTAGTCAGAATCTGTACTTGCTTGAGTGAGGTCGGGGATTCCAGGTCCAAGATAGCTTTGATTTTTTCCGGGTTGGCTACTATACCTCTCTCATGAACCATGAAGTCCAGAAACTTCCCTGCCGTTACCCCAAAGGCACATTTGGAGGGGTTCAAACGCATCTTGTTTTCCCTCAGTATGAGGAAGGTTTTGCGAAGGTCTTCCTGATGTCCCTTTGTGGTTGGGGATTTCGTGATCATGTCGTCGATGTACACTTCCATCGTCCTTCCTATCTCGGGCTTGAACAGCTTGTTAACCAGCCGCTGGTATGTGGCCCCTGCATTCTTCAAACCAAACGGCATCACCTTGTAGCAGTATAAGCCCTGCCCAGTAATAAAACTGGTCTTATCTTGGTCAGTCGGGTGCATTTTAATTTGGTTGTATCCTGAGAATGCGTCCATAAAACTCAAAACTTTATTTCCGGATGTGGAGTCAACCAGCTGGTCGATCTTTGGTAAAGGAAAACTGTCTTTCGGACAAGCCCGATTGAGGTCGGTGTAATCGACACACATACGCCATTTCCCATTCACCTTCGTCACCATGACCACGTTGGCGATCCATTCGGGGTAACGCACCTCTCTGACGAACCCTGCTTTGATCAATTTATCAACCTCTTCCTGCACCGCCGCGCTCCTATCAGCTTTAAAGTGACGCCTCTTCTTCTTGACGGGCTTGACGGTTGGATCTACTGCTAGTCGGTGGGTAGCCAGCGATGCCGGGATTCCAGGCATTTCATCATGGTTCCAGGCAAAGATGTCGTTGAATTCCCTGAGAAGGTCAATCATTCCTCTTTTTACTTCTAGATCAAGGGTGGCTCCGACCTTGACGACCTTGGAGGGATCATCATTCCTGATAGGTATCTCTTCTAGTTTGTCCACAGGCTGCCCGCTGGCCCATTCCTCACTCCGTTCTTCCTCGTAGGGCAGGATAGGTTCGCTCTCCGGATGCCCAGGATGCTCCGCGAGCTCCTTCTCCTCCTTGGTTATCCAGGACGTATCCATGTCTTCCTGGACTAATGTCACCTGTACACATTGTTTCGCTAAGGCTGTAGGACTGGTAGATACTGCGTAGCATTTCCTGGCTGCCTGCTGGTCTCCGCGTACCTCTTCTACTTTGGTTCCAACCGGGAATTTCAGGACGTTGTGGTCTATGGACAAGACTCCCTTCAAGGAGGACAGGAAAGGTCTCCCTAGGATGGCGTTGTAGGCCGATAGGGTGTCCACCACAACAAAGTCGGTCATAACATTCTGTTGGAGCGGGGTGATCCCGATGATTACTGGGAGGATCATTGACCCCACTGGTATGATCGAGTCCCTAGTGAAACCGTAAAGCGGAGTGGTACAGCTGTTGTAACAACGTTGCTTCAGGTTCAATTTTTCCAGGGTATCCTCGAAGAAGATATCTACACTGCTACCTGTATCCATGAGCACGCGATGGACCAGACAGTTGGCGATTTGTATCGTGATTACCATAGGATCATTTTGAGGTTGCACAGTGTTGAAGACATCTGCTTCAGTGAATACGATCTGTACTTATTGGGAGGGCTCTGTCGAGCTCTGGCTGACTTCGAAGATCCCTCGGCTTTCTCCGATGCGGGGAACCTTTCTTACGTGGTTTTTTTGGGAATTATTAGAAACTCCGGCCAGTGTAGGACCTCTGCTGATAGTTTGTATCACCTGGATCTGTTGCATTAAGTCAGCCTGCTCCCCTTTCCTCTTTTCTGCGTCCTCACAGATTTCAGCTTGTACCTCCCTTCCAGTCCTGATATTATCTCTGACCTATTGTAAGAACTCAATCAGGCATCCTCCCCTTATCAGAGCCTCAATCTGGTTGCGCACATTATAGCACTATGAGGTTTTATGGCCCAAGTCTTCATGGAAGTCGCAGTATTTGTACCGGTTTCTCTTGTCAGCTGGGGCCTTCATGGGAGCGGGCTTTTGGAGCAACCATTTATCTCGTATGGCAAGGTAGACTGTTTCCCCGGAAGCATTCAAAGGGGTGTAGTAGTCATACCCTCTTTCCCCTTGCATTACTGGAGCCACGGTCTTGGGAGGCGGCGAAGCCCGGGGAAGGGTTCGTTTTGCTTGATATCTTTCTGGCCTATGCAGAGGAGCAGGGAGGCGATAGGTCGACCTATTAGGAGGTTTATTCTGAGTTTTCTGCACTGGCTTAAATTTTGGGGCTTCTTTCTTCAGACGCTTTGACGTTCTCATGTCGTCGTGTTCGATCTTGACCTTGAGTTGTTCGTCGATCTCGACCTGCTCAAGAGCCTGGTCGTAGGCCTCCTGGTAAGTCTCGGGAGGTCTCTTGGCGAAGGAACGGAAAAACTTTCTTGCCCATAGATTTCACCTGAAGTTCGCGAGGGTTTCTTTTTCAGTGAAGACTCCTATTTGTATGACCTCCTTGTGAAATCGCTCCACGTATGATCGAAGAGTTTCACTCCATTTCTGGATCACATATTGGAGGTGTATGGGATCTTTCGGGCGAGGTTTGACTCCTTGGAATTGTGAGCAAAAATCTGTTGATAATTTTGTGAAAGAATCCACGCTACCAACGGGCAGTTTCCTGAACCAGGTTTTCGCGTAGTCGGTCAAGGTCGTTGGAAACATTCTGCACATAGCTGCTCTGGTAGTATTCTGGACCTCAATCTGTTGAACGAAGCTCTCTAGGTGGCTTAGAGGTTCTTCCGTTCCAGAGAACTTATCTGCTGGCATTTTGAATTTTGGGGGGAGCTCTGCTTCCCGGATCCTCCTAGTGAAGGGAGCGTTCATCTCGCTCAGGGGATCCTTTTTGTCCTCCTTATTCTTTCCATTCCTTATCTGCTGGACCTCTTTTTGTGGCTTTGCCAGCTGATCCCTCAGTCGCTTGTTCCCAGGTCTCTTCAAGTTAACCTCAGATTCCTCACTGTCGAATCTTTCTGATGAACTAGCAATTTCTATCTGGTCCTCCTCCTGGACGTGATCCACTCAGGGAGTTTCTCTACTTTCCACCTCTATGGCCCGGGCAGTTCTCCCTGATGTAGTTTGATGAGATAGCCCTCGTGGCTTCTGGGTAAAAGCATCCGCGGCAGACTGAACTAGCATGAGTTGATATTCTGAAAGTCTTTTCGGAAATGGGGGCATGGGTCCCAGCCTATCCCGGATCGAACGTTAGGGCCATGATCTATCTCGAGCTGGCTCTGGAAGAGGAGGTCCTAGGCAATCGAAGGCAGGCGGCCTAGCTCCGAGCCTGCTCGGATCTCCCTGATCATTCAGGTTGGTTGGCTGGATCATGATACCTTCAACGAGAAGACGGACACGGATGGATTCTACGAAGGCCGCCGCTTGTTGGTCGAGCGCTGCCTGGCTTACTACAGGGTGGCCAGTAGCCCGCGTATTGGTTGTCTGGATCCGAGCTTGACTACGATATCCAGACTTTCTCCCCTTTCTTGAGGCTTTTCGTGTTGGCCTCGCCGGAGGTTGCTCCGGGACTCTATGCTGGCCTTGGGAGGAGCGGAGCCTCATAGTTACTGTAAAACAACTGAAATGTAAATGCAAATAACTAGTTAATTGGGTGTAGGGTAATTTCCCACAGAAGACGCCAGAAAATGTTAACGAAAATTTTGCTCAAGGTGAGAAATCTCAGTTAACACCCTCAAGACCACTACCACGTAGGTGGTGGCCAAGGTTTATTGTATGTGTAGCAATGATTTAGAAAATGACAAGAAAGCAAGAATATTTTATTGAACGTGCATGGTATACAGGTACAGAAATTCTTTTATCTTTGCTCTCAACTCTCTCTAGGGAATGGTTGATTGTTTGTCGTATGCTTGTCGAATAGTAGTCTCCTCTTTATCATTTTCTTTCTTTCCTATTTATACATAGTTTGTAGGTCAACAGACTGATTCTCCCTTGATTTTCTCAGTCTCCTCCTTATCGGGCGGGATTTCTCGCATTAATGTCATTGACTCTGAATTAACATCCGAATTGAGAGTATCATGGTGGAGATCATTTTGTTTCCTTTTTGGATTTTGTTACTTGTTCTGCATATAGGTAACGTTTTTCAAATATGATTCAGTGTATCCCTTGTATCCTTTCAGCATGATCCTTTATAGAGGTCGTTAGATATGACATGGTGTGGTGCATCAACCAGGGAGGTTGATTAGTGTTTTGACCTTGATATCTGAGAAGTTTCATCCAGCTTGGAGCCAGATCTGGCTTCCCTTGACCTTTTCGAAGCTAGGTGTGGCCTCGACTGACCTTTTGAAGCTAGGTGTGGCTTCGACTGACCTCGCGGCCTTTTAGGGACATTCTTCTGTGTCAATTGAGGTACAGACGAGTCTCTTGAGCATTTGCGAGGTGACCTCGACTTCTGGGAGTTTCTAGTTTTGGTGACGCGGGCTAGATCTGATCGTTCCGGGCTCTATCCCGGATGTTTCCGGAGCTCGTCCTTGTTCTTGGGGTGGTAGCGCAGTTCGGCTCTAGATGGAGAGGTCTCCTGGTGGAAGCTCTGGGGTTCAGGCTCTATCCCGGATGTTTCCGAAGCCCGCCCTTGTTCCTGGGGTGGTATCGCAGTTCGGCTCAGGATTGAGAGGTCTCCTGGTGAAACTCTCGGGTATGGAACCAGGTCTGGGAGGTGGAAAATTTTCCTTTGGTGCTTAGCCAATTTTGGCTATTAACACAAGGTATGCAAAGATTATGTATAAAAATCTAATGCATTGCATACAAGTAAATTGAAAAACCGATTATGTGCACGAACTAGCCTAGGAAGGATTCACTTATGCCATGAACGTGGAAGATCATGCTTCAATAAAAATTCCCAATCTAGACTCATCGTAGATCAAATAGGACTTTCCCTTTGGTTGTAGTGGGGCCATGGGGGTAAAATGTAGTGAACAAAGAAAAAGGGAAATTTGGACTTCAAAAATCACCAATCATGCTTAGGCATACTTACACACCTCATACAAAGCTCTATTAAACATTAGTTACACTTTAGCGACTAGGCACTACTTTCATACTCATTTGTGCTACAAATTTGTACTCCACATTGTGAGTACTTGCATTTACTTTCAAGGCTCATTCTTTTCTCTTTTCTCTTTTTTTTTTCTTTTGCATTGATTTTTCTTTTCTTTTTCTTTTTGCCTATTTCTTTCTTTCTTTTTGCACAATAACATTTGACAATTTGACACTTTGGCTCTAAGTGCAATTTTTAGCACTTTTACATTTTTGAGCCATTTCCTGCACATCTTACATAATTGCCTAAATACATGATATTTCACATTAGAGCTTACACCTTTCACCCACTTACACACACACAACCCACATGATTGGCAATTAAAGGGTTGGTTTGTGTTTGGCTTATGGCTATATGGTTTCTTATGGTTCCAAAAGAAAGATAAGTGTTTGGCCGCAAAATTGGCTTTGGAGCACACATAAGGGATTTAGGAATGTGTTTAGGCTTTTTAAGTAGTTAAATGCACACATTGCCTAAAATCATTTCCACAATGAGTCTATTAAGGGAATGAATGTATCCAACAAGCAATCCACTGAATATATGAAATGTATGTCCTATGGCATGTGACACGTATGATGACAAAAGTGTTTAAAGAATAGAAAATTTGTACACTCAACACGCTTTTTAAAAGGCTTGTGTTTGTGAACTCACGGTTGGTCTCCCCTATTAGAACAAGGCGCAAGAGCACCGAGTCCCCTCAAATGAAACACACAAAGGATGGGACTAATCCATGACAAGTAAGTAAAACCCAAGAGTGACAACGATTTGTTACACAAGCTCAAAATGCATTCATACATTCGCTAAAAGCACACGCTCAAGGCATCACATCAAAGCTAATTAAAGCTTAAAAAATTTGGCCAATGCGACAATTTTGAAAAATTTAGACCAGAATAACAAAAATGACTCAAAAACAAACAAACAGACGACTCAACAAAGGCATCTACACCCCCAAACCAAAACTCAACATTGTCCTTAATGTTGTCGACAAGAGAGCCCGGCCTAGCGGCAGAAACCATAGTCGACTCAAAACACAAAAACCTCGGCACTAATCATGCACAATCAATGCCTAACAAAATAAAAGACTCAAAATAGGCTCATAGTAAAATAAGGCATTTAAATAAACATGACAATTAAGTACAAGTTCAACCATATCAAGCATCCATTCACAAAATTATCGGAATGAGGATAATGACCCCCAAACCAATTCCTACTATATGCTCCTCCTGTACAAGTATATGTATGAATTCAAAACCCCCCAAACCGAGTTAGGCTATATGAAATGAAAATTATGTAGATTCATGTGCAATATCCACGAAAAGCCTTCGGCTCATCCAATCAAAAATGAATCAATCAAAAAATTCACAACTTGGAAAACAAAATTGTATCAACACTTAAAAGCATATCCTCTCATTCACAATTATCCACACATTCAACAAAAATTGATATTTACTAATTATATTCACATTCATCAGTTATCCACAATTGTCTATAAACATAGATAGAAAACATAAATTTCAATGGTTTGAGATGAGAAGATTAAACCGATGTGGTAGCTTTGTTGTAGTTCTCAAAATGGGTAGGTTCTCACCCGTTTGATGAGCACTCTTGGCTTAGGTGTCCCTCCTAGACTTGCAAGTGGCCAGTGTGTCAATCTAAGAGATGAAGAACCTAACATTAAAGCATAGTTCCTAACCATAAAGGTTAACAATCACAAAAATTATCTCATACCAAAATATCTCAAGCAAACATCATCCACAATTATTCCAAAAACTAATACTACTAATTAAACAAACAAAGCAAATAAAATGCAATGAAAAAAAGATAAATCGAATAAACCTCAATGGGTTGCCTCCCATAAGCGCCTTAGTTATTGTCTTGGCAAGATGTTGTTGGTTGCTTTTAATCATCATACATACACTACAAAAAAAAAGGCTATTGGGACGATTTTTTTCGTCCCAATAGCCCAAAATTTGACCCTGTTGACCTATTCGAACGAAACAAATTCGTCCCTAAAGAATGCCTATTGGGACGAAACATAAATATATTAAAAAATTTGTCATTTTAGGACGAAATCCAAATTTCATCCCAGCCATGACATCATGACACACACTACCACCACCATGCACAATGCCACACACTAGCAAACCCCATCCATTATAGCTTTCCCACCACTGTCTTTGGTGGGAGTCGAACTCGTGACCCAGCAAGCAACATTATGAGTGGTAGCCTTTACCACCAGACCACATGTTCCAATTTGTTATTAATTGCACAATATTTATATATAAACGGTTGTTAAATTTTCATTAATAATTTTGATGCAAACTCCTATTGGAAAAAACAATTGTTTGATAAATTTAAATTTATTCCGTTAATCAAAATTTTAATTTCAATGATGGTTGTGCACCTCCCTTCCACACCTAGTGGTCATCAGGGGTTCGAGTCCCAACAAGCACATTTTATAAGCATGTGTGGGGAGTTTTCTTCCGGTTTGTGGGAGTAGCCCTCTATCCGATTGTGAGAGTTGTAGTTTATATGTAACATCTCCCCGATAGTGGGAGTAATATTCCGGGCAGTGCTTATAGAGTCTAATTAATCTCGTCAAGTCACGGCAATAATTGTATTTCAAAAACAAAATGGGATGATTATTTTTCGTCATTTTACATTCGATGGTGTAGAGCTCAAACCATTACATTACACAACTTCAACTTTAATAAATAATGCAAAACTATTTATATATAATGTAAATATGTTATTAAATTTATTTATTTTTTATTAAAATTAATATTTTATTGAACAAATTTTAAAAACTTATTACTAGAAAATTTAAATTGATTACAGTAATCTTTATAATTATTTTGTATGATATACAAATGGCTATTTAAAAACGTTTATTAGATAATATTTTATTAAACTATTAGATCATTGATTACAACAATGAATCAGGAATGCAACTCCCACTTCAGCAGAGATTTCTCCCCACATTTGCGATTTAATGAGTAAAATTAGACTCAAATCTTTATCACAAAAGAGAAGGAAAAGTGTCCACATACTTTGCTAAAGGTGACTGAGAATTATTTTCATCCCAATAGCCAAATAATCATCCCTATAGACCTATTGGGATGAAAAAATTCATCCCAAATTACGTCGCCTCAGGTGGGTCACAATAGGTTCTTTGGGACGAAAATTAAAATATGTCCCTAAAGACTACATATAGGGACGAAATTTGGAAAAAAAAAACATGGTTCGTTTGGTACCCTATCGAACCACTACCAACTCCCTCTCATGACAATTGAGCCTCATTTAATATTTTGTTCTCCACCAAAGTGGAACCACTCACCTGACACTGAAGCAAAGCTTATCCAATTTGTTAATTAAAGCATATATAACCTCTATATGTTATTAAATTTTTATTGTAGATTAATTCCAATAATTTCTTTTCTTGTTAAGAAACGTTTATTGTAGCATTTAATTAAACAATTTGTTTTAAATCATATATTGTCAGATGAAAGGGTTTATCGTTAATCGTATACGAAATAGAGAGTCTTTCTTTACATTTTTCAATTTAATAGACAAATGCAATATTTGAATTCCTATCACAAAAGTGAAGGATAAATGTACAACAACTTTTCCAAAAAGTGGTTTTGCTTTTTAGATTCTTATTTATTTTATTTATATTTATATATATATATAATATTTCGTAATATTTTGAATTAATCTATAGTAATTAATGTAAAAAAGTGAAGCAAATTTAATTATGATCTTTGTCTCTTAGGAAAAACTTAAAAAAATCAAGTTAAAAAAATATATAATCTCGATAAATCATTATCAGCAATAAATATTATTTTTGTCAAAATAAAATAACCTCTATATTTTTTTTTCTTTTCTTTCTAAAAAAATGTCAAACTTTTTAGGGACGAACAATTTTCGTCCCAATAGACATCCTATTGGGATGAATGATTTATTTCGTCCCAATACGCATCCTATTGGGACAAATTATTTTCATCCCTAGAAGTCTTGTTATTTTTGCACTTTTTAGGGACGACTAGTTTATTTCGTCCCAATAGACATTCTGTTGGGACAAATATTTTTCCTCCCTAAAAGTCTCGTCGGGTTTATCCTTTTTAGGGACGAATAATTTGCTTCGTCCCAATAGATGTTCTATTGGGACGAATTTTTTCGTCCCTAAAGGTTTCTTTAGGTTTGAAATTTTTAAGGACGAATATGTTATTGCTTCCCAATAGACGTTCTATTGGGACGAATAAAATTCGTCTCAATAAATTTCGTCCCTATAGGCCAATTTTCTTGTAGTGATAACCAACGATCCAACTCCCTCTAGATTTTCTTCCACACCTCTATAAGGTTTCAATCTTTGTCCGTTCACCTACTGCTTCATTTTGTAGAACATCAACTACTCGGTATGGTCCAGACCATCTCGTTTTCAATTTCCTCAGGAAAAGCCTTAACCGAGAGAGAAACAGTAGTACAAGCATTCCTGGGTGAAACTCTTTCCTAATCAAGTTCTTATCATGGATGATCTTGGTCCTCTCCTTGTAAATCCTTGCATTGTCATAAGCTTGCAGTCTAATTCCTCCAACTCTTTCAACTAGAGACTTCTCTCGTCTCCTACTTTATCATATTCTCAATTCAGCCTCTTGATAGCCCACCAAGCATGGTATTCTAATTCTACGGGAAGATGGCATGTTTTTCCAAATACCAACCTGTAGGGACTTGTGATTGTTGGAACCCTGTTCACTGGTAACACAGCGGAAATAGGTTTTAAATTTTTTTATACAGATCATAAATGATCTGGGACCAGTGAACTTAGGATCGCAATTCTTTTTCCGAAACTAATACATACAATATGTAAACACAGGAAATTGTAATCAATATAATAAAAGAAATTTAGAGCCTTACCAACTTTTGGAGGCTCCTTCACTTTACGATATGCTTCTGGTCTGTACCACTGATCTTTCTCGCTATATCCCGGGACTGGTAACAGGGTGTGGGTGCGTCACGTACTCAAGAACTTAAGAGGATGTAGAGAGAATGAAGAAGAAACAATTTCTTCCAAAGAGAAAAATAACTTAGAACAACTCTTGTTCTTTAAAAGAAATATATATTATTATTTTTTTCTTTTGATTCACTAGTACATACACTCACCACTTTTTGCACAAATTTTTTTTTTCTTTTTGTTTCAATTAGTCCACAGCTCCACCAATCTCTCTCTTGGTGCATGTCTGCTCCAATTTTATTCTTTTGTATGCACGCACCCTTATGCGTTTTTTTCTCTTTTGTTTTTTTTTCTTTTGTTTCTCACTTTCTCTTGTGCACGCACACAGTGTTTGTATCACATACAATCAGTAATTTATGTGCATCCCAATCCTTCTTGTTTTTGTTATCAGTATATATCATATATATATATATATTTCATTATAACTAAAACTCTTTAATTGATATCTTTTCAATTTTAAAACTAAATCTTTTAAAATAACATCTCATATCTTTTAAAAGATAATTAAATATTTATTTTGAATTTACACATTTTAAATTCAATTTCAAATATTTAATTTAATAAAATAATCATATTATCTTATTCTATTTAAAATCGAATATCCACTAACACCCTTCATTTAGTGATTAATAACATAATTAAATAATCTTATTATTTAATTTATTTAATCACCATTATTCATTAATTAAATAATCTCATTATTCAATTAATTCCCCAATAAATACATGTCACTTTCGTAACACAATTAATTGGACAATCCAATTAATTAATCGTGACCCTTGTTACCTAAATCGATCGAGCTAGCAAGGGGACCTAATGGACCCACAGTATTTTGAGCTCCAATAATTCTCGGAATCATTAATTAAACTCTTTGATTAATATTCCTTGATTATTAACTCCGATGTTATTCCACTAAAAACCCGAAGCTGTACTCTCTCAACTGCAGACGCATTTACACAGACCGATACAACTCGGTGTCCATCGATATAGCTATTAGACATGGTGTGATCCTCCACAGTAGTTCATAGTTAGAGCTGGGTCATAATGTCCGTTATACCCCTCTAATTATATATATCCTTTAAGTACCGTTGATTCACTAATGGACAATAAATCCTATTTCCTCATGGAATTAGGAGAGCGCTCATATTGTCCAAGCTCCGAATCAACCCTTAAGGGAACTACCATCTACTTCTCACAAGAAGGAGTGAATTCCACTATTGTGTACATACCTTCCTAGCCACAAGCCAAATCGCAATCCCAACATACGGGGTATATTGATCAGGAATATCATCTTACCTCACCCATGGTATATCAAAGACCACGATCTAACCTGAAGGAGTCGATAAGATACTTAGGATTAAGATCACCCACATATAGCCATCATTAGTTGATATATATGAATCTCATCAGTAAACGGATCTTGGCTAGAGATTCATATAGATCATGGCCCAGTCATATACGATCACATCATACAAGGTGCCTCCATTCTCATATCTCATATGAATGATTTAGGATAGAACCACCGTACATTAAGGAATGGACCGCAGCTATAGATTAACCACAAATAAAGTACCCAGCTTTATTTGCTATCTATGGACTCTTTAGATTGCACGTCTCTTACTGTATCCATCCGCATATGACACTCATATACATAGTTCGAGATTACATCCGGCAATCCAGGATGTTAATATATGCACAAGTTATAAAATAAACAATACAACAAGAATGAATTGAACTTTTCTTTTTATTTATTTCATAAATCCATTTACAAATTACATCTTTAGGGCATAAACCCCAACAATCTCCCACTTGCACTAAAGCATGTGAGGCATGTCTCATAACCCTAGACCATCTAGGTGACCCGAAAACACTTTAGCCGGTAAGGTGTTCGTAAATGGATCAGCATGATTGTCTTATGAGGCTATCTTGGTGTCGATCACATCTCCTCTATGCACTATCTCTCTAATGAGATGATAATTTCTCTCTATATGCTTCCCTCTCTTATGGCTTCTTGGTTCTTTGGAATTAGCCAAAACACCACTGTTATCACAATAAAGTGTGATGGGCTTATCCAGATCTGGAACAACTTCCAGATCACTCAAGAACTTACGGAGCCAAACAGCCTCTTTATCAGCTTCACAAGCGGCTACATATTTGGCTTCCATGGTGGAGTCAGCAATGCAAGATTGCTTTATACTTCTCCACACAATGGCTCCACCACATAGGGTGAATACTGATCCAGACGTTGATTTCCTAGAATCCCTGTCTGATTGAAAATCTGAATCTGTGTATCCTAACAGGATCAAATCCTATCCGGAATACACTAGCATATAGTTTCTCGTTCTCCGAAGATACTTGAGAATAGTCTTGACAACAACCTAATGATCCAATCCTAGGTTAGACTAGTATCTAGTGAGTACTCCCACTGCATAGCAGATGTCTGGTCTCATGCATAACATAGCATACATGAGACCACCTACTGCTGACGCATATGGTACACGTCTCATATCCTCAACTTCTTGAGGTGTCTTAGGACACTGTTCCTTAGAGAAGTGAACCCCATGCCTAGAAGGTAAATTACCTTTCTTGGAGTTCTGCATCGAAAATCGCACAAGAATCTTGTCGATATATGATGCCTAAGACAATGCTATGAGTTTGTTCTTACGATCCCTTATAAGTTGGATCCCTAGAACATAACTCGCCTCTCCCAAATCTTTCATTTGGAATTAGCTAGCTAGCCAACCCTTTACATCAGATAACACTCCCACATCATTCCCAATGAGTAGGATGTCGTCCACCTATAGGACCAAGAAAACTACCTTTTTGTCAATGATGCGCTTGTAGACACAAGGCTCATCGACGTTCTGCTCAAAGCCATAGGTTTTGATCACATCATCAAACCTGATGTTCCAAGATCTAGATGCTTGCTTAAGTCCATAGATGGACCTTTGCAACTTGCAAACCTTTTGCTCTTGATCTGGAGACACGAATCCCTCTAGTTGCATCATATAGATGCTCTCGTCAAGATTGCCATTCAAGAATGCAGTCTTGACGTCCATTTGCCAAATTTCATAATCGAGATATGCAGCAATGGATAAGAGAATCCTAATAGACTTAAAGATGGCTACTAGAGAAGGTCTCTTCATAATCAACCCTCTCTTTCTGGGTATAACCCTTAGCCACTAGCCTTGCTTTGAAGGTCTCTACTTTCCCGTCTACTCCTCTCTTTCTCTTGTAGATCCAATTACATCCTATGAGTTTTACCCCATCCGGTAAGTCTACAAGATCCCAGACTGAGTTGGAATGCATAGACTCCATCTCGAGATTCATGGCTTTAAGCCATTCCTCTTTATTAGGATCTTCCATTGCATTCTTAAATGTCAATGGATCATCCACACTATCAGCAGAGACAACATCTTGTCCCTCACTCACACCCAAATAGCGTTCAGGCTGTCTCACAACCCTCTCACTACGTCTAGGTGGTAGTGTATCCTGATCAAGAACCATCTGACGCTTAGATGTTTATGGATCAACAACTCTTGTTGATGAAGCACTAGTCTCACCAGGCTCCAACTCATTCAATACAATCTTAGAATGAGGTTTATGGTCACTAATATAATTGTCCTCAAGAAACGTTGCATTTGTCGATACAAATACTTTGTTATTTTTGGGACTATAGAAGTGTCCACCTCTGGTCTCCTTGGAGTATCCTACAAACAGGCAGACCACAGACTTTGAGTCTAACTTTCCACTTCTATTATTCAGCACGTGTGTTGGACACCCCCATATGCGAAAATGTCGCAAGCTAGCTTTACGACCATTCCACAACTCTAGGGGAGTCTTAGGAACAGATTTGGATGGCACTACATTCAAAATGTATGCCGCTGTTTGTAACGTATATCCCCAGAAGGAATTTGGTAATGATGAGAAACTAATCATAGATCTCACTATTTCCATCAGGGTTCTATTTCTCCTCTCCGCTACACCATTTTGCTGAGGTGTACCGGGAGCTGTGAATTGGGAAACTATCCCATGCTCGACCATGAAGTCTTTAAACTCTTGGTCAAGGTACTCACCTCCACGATCTGATCGTAGTGACTTGATAGTCCTACCTAATTGATTCTCAACTTCAGCTCGAAATTCTTTGAACTTTTCAAATGTTTTCGACTTTCGTTGCATCAGGTAGACATATCCATATCTTGAGTAGTCATCTATAAAGGTGACATAATACTCATAGCCGCCCCTAGCTCTAACATTCATCGGTCCACAGACGTCTGTATGTATGAGTTCTAGTGGCTCTATAGCTCTAAGCCCTTTTCCAGTAAAAGGTCTCTTAGTCATCTTACCTTCTAAACATAATTCACAGACAGGTAAGGTGCCAACCTTTAACTCACTTAAAGGTCCGCTTTTTACTAGTATGTCTATCCAGTCAAGGTTGATATGACCAAGCCTTAGATGCCAGAGATACGTGTCATTATTTGGAGAAATCTTATGTCGTTTAGTTTTTGGTTTTTCAACCTTAAAACATTTCAGTGTTAAGTAGTGTAGTATGTATTAACGGTCTTAACACATACAAATTGTTTTCATTAATTCCTAAACAAATATTCAGACCATTCTTTCCAATAATAACAAACTTATTTTTAAAAGAAACAGAATATGATTGTTCTAACAACTTAGAAACGGAAACCAAATTCCGTGCAAATCCAGGAATATAAAAAACATTGTTTAATAATAAAAAACTATTATTATTACAAAATTGCAATCTTATTGCTCCCACTGCTTTTGCTGACACGACATCCCCTGACCCCACACGCATTGATATTAAGTTTCCACTTAGTGTAGTTATCACCAGTTCATTTATCGTTTGCGAGAATTTGAAGTAATGCAGAAGACATAATTGCTAAAATAAATAAAACATTCATTCAATCATTTATTAAAACAAGTGCGAGTGCTTTGGCATAAATTTAAACATGATGCATGAACATGTTTAACGAACTAGAAATACCCAAAAAACAGTTACTATACCACGACAATCCAACATACCACAAAGAAGTGCCGCCTTAGGGTCTGTCAAGTCTTTGCATGTTGGACCGAGACATTCTCAATCAAATGATATTCTAGAATAACTCTTATTCCATATCATTCAACCATCGTTTATTCAGTCAGGTTTTTAATTAACAAAACTTAATCAAAACCTTCGTGAGTGTAACCCACCATTTCAGATCTCATGAGCTTAACTCGAGAATTGCCGCCTTAGGGTCGGTCAATCCCGAAATACCCTCAGAAATCCTATCAGTTAGGAAGTCAACCTTGGTATTGATCTTTGTGGAAACCCTCCTTAGGGAGGACGAAAGCAAAGCCGTCACGAGGCCCCACTCGGATCTTACGGTGTTGAATTAATAATGGAGACTGTGGGATATATATGTAATATATCCCTCTCCCACTCACTATTTAAAAATTAGGGTTTTCTATTATCCGTTAATGCACCTAGATGCTACAGGATCAAATGGCTAATTTTAATCAAGTTATCTAGCGCATTAACAAACTCATTATTAGAAATAAATTCTAATTTGACTAATAAATTATTAATGATTTTTAACAATTAAAAATCTAATATATTAGTGAATAATCTAAATCTTTGTAAACTTTTTACTAATGTCAGATTATTATGTAAGCGTTTACCAAGTTTTAACTATTAAAACTCTAACACTTTATGCGGTCCATTTATTATTAGGTTATTAATCATATTAATCCTAATTACAATAAATGACCCTATTAATCTAACTTATTACACACTTTAATAACTAGATTAATATTAATGAGAATTAACAAGTTTTCTAATAATTAAAAAACGTATCTCATTTTCATTGCCAATAATGTATTTACTGATTTTAATCATATTAAAAAAAATACATAAAAATTAGGCTATGATGCATGTATGACATATCAAATATATTTGTGTAGGCACATCTAATCTAAATGACATACGTATGCATGACAATGCTTTTATCATCACATAATATAAAGCATACATGAATTGACCGAGTACTGTGGATTATTTAACCTAAAAAAAATTGGAATCTAAAATTACAAAAATACGCCTAAGGCATTCCTTGGTCTTCTTGTAATTTGTGAGTCTTCTAGTCTTTTCAGGTCACTCCGATTCATCTCATGAATCCGAAATAGAAAATCCACACGGAACGCACTAGGCAACACTTACCAACGGAACCGTGCAAGACGACGTGAATAGTGCCCGACATGAACAGTACCGCACATAAACAGTACCCATATGAACAGTACTCGAATGAACAGTACTCGAATGAACAGTACCACACATGAACAGTACCACGCATGAACAGTACGTGAACAATACCCGTCACGCGTATTTCCGATTTCGCCCTTCCGACTTCGTGATTTTTCCAGGTCTTCAATATAGGTTACATTTTTTTTTACATTACAATAACTGGAAAAAAAATAATAATAATAAAAATATAATACAACCCATGAACCATAAAACCACAGTACCATATAATTAACAATCAATCATGTTTTTGTAAATTAACAAATTTAATATACTTACAAAAACAACATACAGTCAATTTAAACAGTGCCTACACAATCATACATACAGGAGCATCGAAAACAATTTCCTGTTTCAAAAAAAATTGGCTCTGATACCAATTGTTGGAACCCTGTTCACTGGTAACGCATCGGAAATAAGTTTTAAAATTTTTTATACAAAGCATAAACAATCTAGGACCAGTGAACTTAGGATCGCAATTCTTGTTCCGGAACTAATATATACAATATGTAAACACAGGAAATTGTAATCAATATATTAAAAGAAAATTTAGAACCTTACCAACGTTTGGAGGCTCCTTCACTTTACGATATGCTCCTCGTCTGTACCACTGATCTTCCTCGCTATATCCCGAGACTGGTAACTGCGTGTGGGCGCGTCACGTACTCAGGAACTTAGGAGGATGTAGAGAGAATGAAGAGGAAATAATTTCTTCCAAAGAGAAAAATAACTTAGAACAACTCTTGTTCTTTAAAAGAAATATATATTATTATTTTTTTCTTTTGATTCACTAGTGCACACACTCACCACTTTTTGCACAATATTTTTTTTTCTTTTTGTTTCAATTAGTGCACAGCTCCACCAATTTCTCTCTTGGTGCATGTCTGCTCCAATTTTATTCTTTTGTATGCACGCACCCTTATGCTTTTTTTCTCTTTTGTTTTTTTTTCTTTTGTTTCTCACTTTCTCTTGTGCACGCACACGGTGTTTGTATCACATACAAACAGTAATTTATGTGCATCCCAATCCTTCTTGTTTTTGTTATCAATATATATCATATATATATATTTCATTATAACTAAAACTCTTTAATTGATATCTTTTCAATTTTAAAACTAAATCTTTTAAAATAATATCTCATATCTTTTAAAAGATAATTAAATATTTATTTTGAATTTAAACATTTTAAATTCAATTTCAAATATTTAATTTAATAAAATAATCATATTATCTTATTCTATTTAAAATCGAATATCAACTAACACCCTCCATTTAGTGATTAATAACATAATTAAATAATCTTATTATTTAATTTATTTAATCACCATTATTCATTAATTAAATAATATCATTATTCAATTAATTCCCGAATAAATACATGTCACTTTTGTAACACAATTAATTGGACAATCCAATTAATTAATCGTGACCCTTGTTACCTAAATCGATCGGGCTAGCAAGGGGACCTAATGGACCCACAGTATTTTGAGCTCCAATAATCCTCGGAATCATTAATTAAACTCTTTGATTAATATTCCTTGATTATTAACTCCGGTGTTATTCCACTAAAAACCCGAAACTGTACTCTCTCAACTGCAGACGCTTTTACACAGACCGATACAACTCGGTGTCCATCGATATAGCTATTACACATGGTGTGATCCTCCACAGTAGTTCATAATTAGAGCTGGGTCATAATGTCCGTTATACCCCTCTAATTATATATATCCTTTAAGTATCGTTGATTCTCTAATGGACAATAAATCCTATTTCCTCACAGAATTAGGAGAACGCTCATATTGTCCAAGCCTTGAATCAACCCTTAAGGGAACTACCATCTACTTCTCACAAGAAGCAGTGGATTCCACTATTGTGTACATACCTTCCCAGCCATAAGGCAAATCGCAATCCCAACATACGGAGTATACTGATCAGGAATATCATCTGACCTCACCCATGGTATATCAAAGACCACGTTCTAACCTGAAGGAGTCGATAAGACACTCAGGATTAAGATCACCCACATATAGCCATCATTGGTTGATATATATGAATCTCATCAGTAAACGGATCTTGGCGAGAGATTCATATAGATCATGGCCCAGTCCTATACGATCACATCATACAAGGTGCCTCCATTCCCATATCTCATATGAATGATTCAGGATAGAACCACCGTACATTACGGAATGGACCGCAGCTATAGATTAACCACAAATAAAGTACCCAGCTTTATTTGCTATCTATGGACTCTTTAGATTGCAAGTCTCTTACTGTATCCATCCGCATATGACACTCATATACATAGTTCGAGATTACATCCGGCAATCCAGGATATTAATATATGCACAAGTTATAAAATAAATAATACAACAAGAATGAATTGAACTTTTCTTTTTATTTATTTCATAAATCCATTTACAAATTACATCTTTAGGGCATAAACCCCAACAGTAAGTTCCTCGATTTTTGGTTGGCTTATTTCATTGTCAAAGCCACATTGGGATTGTTATGTAATAGACAGCTTAGGTGATCGTGATTGACAAGCTTCCGGACATCCCAAAGTGCTTCAAGAAGGTATATCACTTATCTTGACTTCTTGTAGAGATTAGTTGCACACACACACTTTCATATGCATTTCCACGCCTCTCTTGCATACGTGTTTCCTTGATTGTGTGCTTTATGCTTTATCCCATGCTTCATGTATGTTCTTTGTTATTGCACTTCTATGATTGCATTTGTTTTTCTTGTTGTGTGCATTGTGTTTGATTTTGTTTGGTTATTTGGAGTAAGGTGTCTAGTTTCAAAAGATTGGTTTTCAATGATTTAAATTAGGGGTGTGCATTTTCGGTTTGGTTTGGGTTGAAGCTCAACGTCAAACCAAACCAATAAAGATCGGTTTGGCTACATTTCAACCCAAACCAAACCAATGTGATTTTTCAAACCGATTCAAACCAAACCAAAAAAAAGTCGGGTTGGTTTGGGTTGGTTCGGGTTGGTTTATCGGTTTATATTTGAACTCAAAAATCATTTTTTTTTGTATTATTATAAAAATATCTAAATATAAAAATATAAAAATTCATAACAATAAATAAACAAATAGTAAATGAATCTATGGTCCAAAGAAATGAACTTAATTCTTAATTCCAATTAATATAATAAAAAAACTCAAAGTGTTCATAATCAATCATCAATAAAACATCTAAATATTTAAAAACAATTCATAATCCATCATCCATGACTCCATTAAAAAAGTATCTCAAAATATATGAGAAAGTTTTCAGCCATAAATATCCAAAAAAATTCAAACGAGATATTCAATCAAATAAATCAAGATTAATTAAAATAAAGTTTCCAACCCTTCCTAAAGCTTGCTCAAAATCCACATAGCCAATATACTGAAAACCTATAGTAAACAAAATTAAAAAATTTAATTAGTCACATAAGAAAGATATTATCAAAAATTTTAAATTAGCATTATACAATAAAGGCTTCATATATCTTAGTATCTTACCATAAAAAGGAACATTGAAAATTATTACTTAATAGTCATAGGCTCCATCATTGCAGCTCCCAAAAACTCTATAGAAAAAAAAACAGCTCACCAAATAAATCAGAAAAGTTGAAACAATCGATGCATTCTCAAAAAAAAGTATATAAAGAGAGAAAATGACAAATATATTACTTGATTCAACTACTTCTAGAAATTTCATCTCTTCAACTATTGATTCAAATTCAATTGACCTAGAAGTAGACCGCAACCAATTCCGTGTCCATATTAAGGCCTCCACCGTTTTAGCACCCAAAGAACTTTGAAATGAATCAAGAATACGTCCTCTTGTACTTAAGGCAAACTTAGAAGCCACTGTAGATACTGGAATCGCAAACACGTCCCTTGCAATCTGTGATAAAACTTGATACTTTGTGGCATTTAATTTCCACCAAAGTAGAATATCAAAGTTTTCATTACAGGGATCTTCACTTGGCACCAATAGATATCTATCCACCTCACTTTTTGTATCAATACAATCTTTCGTTTCTCGCATTTTTTTTTGAATTTATGAAGCATTGCGAAACAAAAATCACCATCATGCTTATCCTTGTCTACATCTATCCCATCCCATTCAATAATTGAAAATCAGTAGAAGATTAGGTACCAATAGAATTAGAGTTCCGCTCATTATAACACTCATAAAGACGATACAAAAGTTTTTTCAAACCTTTTGTCATTTCTTCACCTTTATCATTACCATACAAATGACCAAGACAAAATGTCACATAATCCAACTTATATCGAGTGTCAAGCACAATTGAAATAAGCAAAAGTTTGTTTATGCTTTCAATGGAACCCCAGTACTTGTCATATTTTCACTTCATACTAGTTGCCATAGTGCCTAAAAAAGGATCTGTATTTGTACTTAATTCTGTCAACTCGGACTGAATTGAAAACACTTCATGAAAATACAGATTAGATGTAACAGACAAAGAAGCACTGATGGTGCCTAAATTGATGTATATTTCGGCCCTCAATCCTATTCCTTTGTCTCATTCTTGTGTGTATTTTCTGTATATTTTATGTCTAAAAGGCTCATTGGTGCTAATTGCAGGCAATAGATGTAATTCTGGAGTTAGAAGCGTTTTGCGGTGGTTCCGACAGAAAAGGGGCAAAAGGAAAGAAAAAGGGTCTTAAGCAGCTCTACAGTACGAGTCAAGTGCAGGTCAAGTGCGGGTCGCAACCGCACTCCAACCGCACTCATGCTCATAGCCGGGACCTGATACAGAAGAAGATGTTAAAGTGCGGGTATAGTACGGGTCATCCAACCACACTCCACCCGCACTATTGTTCAAGACAGAGGAGTGGATTTTGCACCTGACAGTAGAGTGCGACTCAAGTGCGAATCAAGTGTGGGTCAAGTGCGAGTCAAGTGCGGGTAATCCAACCGCACTCCACCCACACTATTTCCCAGATCTAAGAATTGAAGGTGAAGACAACCCATACAGTGCGGGTAATTCACCCGTACTCTGCGCGTGACAGCTTCTGATTTCAAGCTTAACTGACCTATTTTTCCATCCCCTATAAATAGAAAAGCATGGGAACGAACCAAAAAGGCTGCCATATCTCCCAACACTTGTAGTTTAAGCTAGAAACACATCTCCCTATCATCCAAACCATCTCTACTCAATCAAAGGCAACTAGGAGACTTGGATTCAAGCTTCAAGGAAGGAGATCAATCTTCAAGGGTTTTCTCTTTACACTCTCTCTTAGTTTATTGGTTTGTAATAGAACATGAGTAGCTAAAATACCTCACTATGGGGTTGATGTTATTTGTTTGATGGATATTTGGGCTTTGTAAATAAACTCTATGTATTATATTTATACTATCTCTATGTTTTATTCCATTGCTTGAATTGATTTCCATTATTGATTTGCTTGGATACACCATCTTTGCATGATTGATTTGGATTACTTGAGCAGGCAATTAGGTTGTCTAATGCTCCATTGAATGGAAGGATTTCCAGAAATCCGGCTCTACAACCATGTCCTTAATCTAATCTTGAATTAGTGGCTTTCACAATACATCCTAGGTTAGCAACTTGTGAGAGAATTAGAAGCCTCCACTATACACCCTAGGCTGGCCACTTTAGTGATTTTATGAGAACTAACCTTCGAGTAGAATTTGGTTGATAACCTCGAGCCTCATCCAATCTCAAATGGGTGGCCTTCACTTGTGAGGGACTTGGAAGCTATCACTATACACCCTAGGATGGCTACATTAGTAATAGGTTGAGCCATAGCTAGATAGATGAGCATTCATAGAAAAAGTCCCGATTGAGTAACAAGCTATTGTTGGTTGCTTAGGAGGGATTAATCGCTAGTATGAGGTCTTCACTATACACCCTAGGTTGACCTCTTGCTAGAGATATATACCAACACTATACACCCTAGGTTGGTTACATTTGTCAATACATGCTTAATTGAGAGTTTGTTGCAATTGCCCCAATATTCACTTACGAGTCCATCAACTTCGTAGTTCCATCATCATTCATTCATCACTCCAATGCCATCCGATTTTATTTGCTTTCATAGTTTAGTTTATATTGTATTTTCATTCACCATCACTTTTACTTTTATGCATACTAGTTATATTAATCATAATCTTATCACCGCTACCCCGATCTCAGTGGACGACATCCGTGCTTACCGCTTTACTTGTATTTCTACTTGTGAACGCATCGTATAAGTTTTATAAATTGTTTTGACGGACGGTTTTCTGACGGCAAAAACCTTCTCATCAAATGGCGCCGCTGCATGGGATCAGTGTACGTACTAGTGATTAGATTAGTTTTAATACTATTAGTTTATTAGTTGTTTTTAGTTTTGTTAGTTTCTTTTTATTTCTTTGGTAGTTTCTGTTTTTGTTTGTTTCAGGACTCTATGGATTCCTTTTGGCAAAATTCAGGGTCAAGCTACGAGCCTAACGAGAATGCCTACATCTCATTATTCCAGTCAAATTCCGTTGAAGATCAACTAAGAAATTTCATGAAGAATCATGTGCGGGAGACTTAGCAGATGATAGCTTCTCAACAAGAGACTCAAGCTTTCATAGAAGAGAAAACCACCTAAATGCTCGAATCCGCCCAGCAGTCCACCCCTGTAAATCAAAGTTGTTTCCAAGTTAAAGCAACCAAACCGGTGGATTCCTCTAATTTCTCAAAAGAAGAAATGTATAAGCTCCGAATAGAATTTGAAGTGGAACGAAGCAAGAGAATGGACGAAATGGACAGTATGATCAAGATGAACCAAGAGCTTACGAGCGTGAGCACAGAGCTAGTGTTGGAAAGGGGTGTGTTAAAGGAAGAGAATGAAGCACTTCAAGAGAGAGAAGCCTTGGGAATGGAAAAGGTGAGTAATCTCCAAGAGTTGAACAAGAAACTATTATTTGAAGTGAAGATGCTCAGGGTTGAGAATGGTACTCTCAAGAAGACAAATGGTGAAGTCTTCGACAAGAACAAAGAATTGGAATAACGAATTGAGAGATTTGAAGCCGAAAAGAGTACCACATCGAAGGATTTAGAGAACTTAGCGGGGCTGTCAAAAGATTTTGAAGATGAGATAGCTCACAAGTCAATGAAGATGCAAATAAAGGTTGACCAAAAAGCCAATGCCTTAGAGGAAGAAAAGGTAGCACTAAGCAAAAAGGAGGAAGAGGTCAAGGCGTTACAAGTGAAACAAATCAAACATCCTCAAGACCACGCATCAAAGGGGAGTTCCTCTAACTCTAATATCTTTTGCTATGCATGTTCTATGATAGAGCATTTTAAGGCTAAAAATTACAAGCCAAATCAACATAGGAAAACTAGAGGTCCTAGGAATAGGTGGAGTCCACCTAGGGTCAAGCAAATATGGGTAAGGAAAGACCAAGTGCACTTATATAGAAACATGAAAAAGGAAAAGATAATGAAGTCACCTAAATTTATTTGGGTAGTGAAAAATAGAGAATTTCCTAACTTCGTCAAACCACCCTTAGAGGACCCTAGCCTCTCCATGAATGCATCCCATTGAATAATTTTGATGCATGTAGTTAGTTTTATGTTTTGTGTTGTTTAAATTCAATAAATTGTGATGTTGGGATAGTTTGTTCGAATGCTATATTTTGTGGATATTTGCACATTGAATTTATTGATTTTATTTGTGGATGAAAGAGTCGGAGGCTCTTGTGCAAGTATGAATGCATGTGCTTTATATTGTTTAATTCGGTTTGGGGGTTGTTCATGCCCCATTCCGTCAATTTTGATAAAATGCATGATGTTAAGCTTGTCTTGTGCTTCAATGATATATTGCATGAATTGCCTTTATTTTGTGAGCCTTGTTTGAGTCACTTTTATTTTGTTGGGGCATTGATTGTGGTTGATTAATGCCTAGGTTTGTTTGAGTCATGTTAGGTGCATGCCGCTAGGCCGAATTCTCTTGTCTTTAACATTGAGGACAATGTTGGGTTTTGGTTTGGGGGTGTAGACACCTTTTTGAGTCGTCTTTTATGTCTTGAGTCATTTTTGTGTCGTATTTTCAAAAAAACTGCTGCTTAGCCAGAGTTTTGAGCTTATTTAGCTTGGTGAGATACCTGGAGCATAGTGTTTGTGGCGAATGTGTGTATGCTTTGTGTGCTTATTCAATAACTCTTAGTCACTTTAGGGGTCTCACTTGCACTTCATGGGCTAGTCTCATCTTCTAGTGTCCAAGTTTAGGGAACTCAGTGCTCAAGCGCCTTATTCTAATAGTGGAGATTTCCCTTGTGAGATCACAAACACAAGCCAAAAGCGTGTATATTTGAGGGAAAATATTTTTCAAATCTGTAAACACTATTCAAACACCATGCATAGTCTCACTACATCAAAAATCATCATTTGTCATTGAAAATGCATCATATATGTGGACTGCTTGACGGAAACTTTTATTCCCTTGGTAGATTGATCCTTTGAAGTGATATTAGGCAATGTGTGTTTTAGCCACTCAAAAAGAAAGCATAAATACTTCCCATTCCCGTAATATGTGTGGTCCCAAGCCAATTTTGAAGCCAAACACATATAGACTTTTCTATTCTACACCCACGTTATCCTTAACCCAAGCAACCTAAACACTTAGCCAACCATCTCTTAATTGATCTTGTTGAGGCATGTAAATTTGTGCTTTAATTTGATAAATGGCGTGTACCTAGGCAAGAGTAATGAGTTGTGAAAATGTGCATAGTAAAAAGGCATGAAAAGAAAAGAAAAGAAAAGAAAAGAAGCAAAAAGTAACAAAAGAAAAATATGCTTCAAATGCCTTGTGTAAATTGTAAATGCTACTCAAATGGGTAACATCATTAGTTAAAGATTGCAAGTAGAGTCTAATTGTATGCTTGGACACCATATTGTATTTGGAAGTGGAGTTGCACGAGAAATTAAATGCTTAAGTGTATAATGTATTGCCTTAACTTGGTTGATTAGTGCTTGTGCCTAAATTTCTCATTCTTCTAATCACCATTCACAGTGGCCACGTTACAACCAAATGGAAAAGACCTAGTTGATCTTAGGGGACGTCTAGATTGGGAATATTAGTTAATGAATGCTCTTTCCACGTTCATAACACATGATTCTTTCATGAGACTCACTCACTGAAAATAGCGTTTATTCTACACTAAATGCATGCAACTAAGTTGATTCAGTTACATAAATTCATTGGCATATATGTTGCATGAGTGTGAACCTAGCTTATGAGAGGAAAGATAAGAGAAAATCCATGTGAAAACCTAGCGTCGAAGCGAATTATGCTCGAGGTGTGAGAGTGAGTAGTTTCTGAGGAGAGGGCATTTTAAGTGTGGGATTCGTGTTGTGCCAGTTTCCCTTGGGGTGCCTTCGAGTTGTTTAGAACATTTTGCATATGCTCATTCCTCACTCCCATTTGCTTTTGCGTATCTCTCTGCTAGTTGGTTCTGCAGCAAGTTTTTCTTTGTGTCTAGGAAAGTTTTTAGTTCGAGTCGTTTTTAGTTTGTGTCATATTTGTTTTAGATTATGTTTACTCGAGGACGAGCAAAGGTTTGGTTTGGGGGTGTTTGATCGTGCCTAAATTGTTGTATATTTCGGCCCTCATTCCTATTCCTTTGTCTAGTTCTTGTGTTTATTTTCTGTATATTTTATGTCTAAAAGGCTCATTGGTGCTAATTGTAGGCAATAGATGTAATTCTGGTGTTAGAAGCGTTTTGCGATGGTTCCGACAGAAAAGGGGCAAAAGGAAAGACAAAGGATCATAAACAGCTATACAGTACGGGTCAAGTGCAGATTAAGTGCGGGTCGCAACCGCACTCCAACCGCACTCATGCTCATAGCCGGAACCTGATACAGGAGAAGATGTTAAAGTGCGGGTACAGTGCGGGTCATCCAACCGCACTTCACCCACACTGTTGCCAAACCAGAGAAGCTGATTTGCACCTAACATCAGAGTGCGGGTACAGTGCGGGTCATCCAACCGCACTCCACCCACACTATTGTTCAAGACAGAGGAGTGGATTTTGCACTTGACAATAGAGTGCGACTCAAGTGCGAATCAAGTGCGGGTCAAGTGCGAGTCAAGTGCGAGTCAAGTGCGGGTAATCCAACCGCACTCGACCCGCACTATTTCCCAGATCTGAGAACTGAAGGTGAAGACAACCCATACAGTGCGGGTAATTCACCCGCACTCTGTGCGCGACAGCTTCTGATTTCAAGCTTAACTGACCTATTTTTCCCTCCCCTATAAATAGAAAAGCATGGG
This sequence comes from Dipteronia sinensis, assembly GCA_033220585.1. Lineage (NCBI taxonomy): Eukaryota > Viridiplantae > Streptophyta > Magnoliopsida > Sapindales > Sapindaceae > Dipteronia > Dipteronia sinensis. The sequence continues at coordinate 67,819,800 of CM065636.1, read as the reverse complement.
AACGAACCAAAAAGGCTGCCATACCTCCCAACACTTGTAGTTTAAGCTAGAAACACATCTTCCTATCATCCAAACCATCTCTACTCAATCAAAGGCAACTAGGAGACTTGGATTCAAGCTTCAAGGAAAGAGATCAATCTTCAAGGGTTTTCTCTTTACACTCTCTCTTAACACTCTCTCTTAGTTTATTGGTTTGTAATAGAACATGAGTAGCTAAAATACCCCACTATGGGGTTGATGTTATTTGTTTGATGGATATTTGGGCTTTGTAAATAAACTCTATGTATTATATTTATACTATCTCTATGTTTTATTCCATTGCTTGAATTGATTTCCATTATTGATTTGCTTGGATACACCATCTTTGCATGATTGATTTGGATTACTTGAGTAGGCAATTAGGTTGTCTAATGCTCCATTGAATGGAAGGATTTCCAGAAATCCGGCTCTACAACCATGTCCTTAATCTAATCTTGAATTAGTGTCCCTCACTATACATCCTAGGTTAGCCACTTGTGAGAGAATTAGAAGCCTCCACTATATACCCTTGGTTGGCTACTTTAGTAATTTTATGAGAACTAACCTTCGAGTAGAATTCGGTTGATAACCTCGAGCCTCATCCAATCTCAAATGGGTGGCCTTCACTATACATCCTAGGTCGGCCACTTGTGAGGGAATTGGAAGCCATCACTATACACCCTAGGATGGCTACATTAGTAATAGGTTGAGCCATAGCTAGATAGATGAGCATTCATGGAAAAAGTCCTGATTGAGTAACAAGCTATTGTTGGTTGCTTAGGAGGGATTAATCGCTAGTAGGAGGTCTTCACTATACATCCTAGGTTGACCTCTTGCTAGAGATATGTACCAACACTATACACCCTAGGTTGGTTACATTTGTCAATACATGCTTAATTGAGAGTTTGTTGCAATTGCCCCAATATTCACTTACGAATCCATCAACTCCGTAGTTCCATCATCATTCATTCATCACTCCATTGCCATCCCATTTTATTTGCTTTCATAGTTTAGTTTATATTATATTTTCATTCACCATCACTTGTATTTTTATGCATACTAGTTATATTAATCATAATCTTATCACCGCTACCCCGATCTCAGTGGACGACACCCGTGCTTACAGCTTTACTTGTATTTCTACTTGTGAACGCATCGCATAGGTTTTATAAATTATTTTGACGGACGGTTTTCTAACGGCAAAAACCTTCTCATCAAATGGCGCAGCTGCGGGGGATTGGTGTGCGTAGTAGTGATTAGATTAGTTTTAATACTATTAGTTTATTAGTTGTTTTTAGTTTTGTTAGTTTCTTTTTATTGCTTTGGTAGTTTTAGTTGTTGTTTGTTTCAGGACTCTATGGATTCCTTTTGGCAAAATTCAGGGTCAAGTTACGAGCCTAACGAGAATGCCTACATCTCGTTATTCCAGTCAAATTCCGTTGAAGATCAACTAAGAAATTTCATGAAGAATCATGTGCGGGAGACTGAGCAGATGATAGCTTCTCAACAAGAGACTCAAGCCTTCATAGAAGAGAAAACCACCCAAATGCTCGAATCCGCCCAGCAGTCCACCCCGGTAAATCAGAGTTGTTTCCAAGTTAAAGCAACCAAACCGGTGGATTCCTCTAATTTCTCAAAAGAAGACATGTATAAGCTCCGAATAGAATTTGAAGTGGAGTGAAGCAAGAGAATGGACGAACTGGACAGGATGATCAAGATGAACCAAGAGCTTACGAGCGTGAGCACAGAGCTAGTGTTGGAAAGGGGTGTGTTGAAGGAAGAGAATGAAGCACTTCAAGAGAGAGAAGCCTTGGGAATGGAAAAGGTGAGTAATCTCCAAGAGTTGAACAAGAAACTATTATTTGAAGTGAAGATGCTCAGGGTTGAGAATGGTACTCTTAAGAAGACAAATGGTGAAGTCTCCGACAAGAACAAAGAATTGGAATAAAGAATTGAGAGATTTGAAGCCGAAAAGAGTACCACATCGAAGGATTTGGAGAACCTAGCGAGGTTGTCAAAAGATTTTGAAGATGAGATAGCTCACAAGTCAATGAAGATGCAAATGAAGGTTGACCAAAAAGCCAATGCCTTAGAGGAAGCAAAGGTAGCACTAAGCAAAAAGGAGGAAGAGGTCAAGGCGTTACAAGTGAAACAAATCAAACGTCCTCAAGACCATGCATCAAAGGGGAGTTCCTCTAGTTCTAATATCTTTTGCTATGCATGTTCTAGGATAGAGCATTTTAAGGCTAAAAATTACAAGTCAAATCAACATAGGAAAACTAGAGGTCCTAGGAATAGGTGGAGTCAACCTAGGGTCAAGCAAATATGGGTAAGGAAAGACCAAGTGCACTTATATAGAAACATGAAAAAGGAAAAGATAATGAAGTCACCTAAATTTATTTGGGTAGTGAAAAATAGAGAATTTCCTAACTTCGTCAAACCACCCTTAGAGGACCCTAGCCTCTCCATGAATGCATCCCATTGAATAATTTTGATGCATGTAGTTAGTTTTATGTTTTATATTGTTTAAATTCAATAAATTGTGATGTTGGGATAGTTTGTTCGAATGCTATATTTTGTGGATATTTGCACATTGAATTTATTGATTATATTTGTGGATGAAAGAGTCGGAGGCTCTTGTGCAAGTATGAATGCATGTGCTTTATATTGTTTAATTTGGTTTGGGGGTTGTTCATGCCCCATTCCGTCAATTTTGATAAAATGCATGATGTTAAGCTTGACTTGAAATGCATGATGTTAAGCTTGACTTGTGCTTCAATGATATATTGCATGAATTGCCTTTATTTTGTGAGCCTTGATTGAGTCACTTTTATTTTGTTGGGGCACTGATTGTGGTTGATTAGTGCCTAGGTTTGTTTGAGTCATGTTAGGTGCATACCGCTAGGCCGGATTCTCTTGTCTTCAACATTGATGGCGTTTCTGTTGGCTTTCTTTTTGTTCCAGCATTAGTCGTAACCAATACTTCATCTGTTGTTAGAGTTTCAGAAGGATCCACTGTAGTAGCATTTGAGTTTCCAGCTATCGTAAACCTACAAATAAATGACAACAATAAAATAATTAAATACAAGTGTTATTCAATTATTTTGACAATTAAAAAAATATTATATAATTAATAAATTAACAACAACAATTATTATAAAGGAAGAAAAAATAAATTTAATTATATATAACTAAATAAATAAAGAGAACACAACAAATATATATATATATATATATATATATATAAACAGTTAAGAAAACATTAATTAAATACATGTTATTTTTTCAAAAAAGCTGTGATTGTTGTACCTGTATCAGTATGTGTATATATATATAAGACTAAAAAAAAGTAACGGTTTCAAATTAAAAAAAGTACACAGTAATATTAAATATATATATATATATAAAACAATACAGTAATTTAAAACAAACAAACAAGTATTGAGATATTATATATATATATATATATATATATATATATATAGTATAAAGAATTAAAGAGAGTTGTTCAATAAATAGTGAATACCTTGATGGGCTGATGTTGGATGGTTTGATGTGAACCGAAAGAGAGAGGGAATGAATGCATCACACTTTTTGAGATTTAGGTTAATCAATGTAAAAACAGTAGAGTAGACTTTTATTTAGTTTTAAATTAAAAATAGTGTTGGTTAGAAGATTATAAAAACCTAAACTAAATTGGAAAAGGAAATGTGAATGAGTGAATGACTAAAGGACAACCAGTCAACTAGACAAGACAAGGTCTGTCAATCTGTCATTAATATTTTAAAATTTAAAAGTTATAACCTTAAATTTATGGTTTGGTTCGGGTTGCATGGGTTGCATTTCACACAACCCGAGGCCGAACCAATTTTGATCGGTTTGAATTTTTATAAACCAATTGGTCTTTAATTTATACTAATAATTGAACCAACCCACCCCTTATGGGTTGGGTTAGTCGGTTTGGGTCGGTTTAGTGGGTTTTTACACATCCCTAATTTAAATGTACTTCAAAACTGACCTTTGTATAGTCTTGTGACCATAACGTTTTATGCATAGATCCAAAATGAGTTTTAAAATTTTTTGGATAAACTAGACACCCCTACCTTTCCAATGATATATTATTCGTAATATTTCATGACCATTTGGATTGATTTTGAAATCTCCATAGTGATCACTAAAACAGAACATCTCTGCTGTTATTCTAATCTATCCTGTGGTCACTCTTTTGACAATAATTTTTTTTCCAAAGTTCCAAACCTCATTCTATAAAAAGGATTAGAAAGTAGACTTCTATACCTTTCCAATGGTATATTATATGAAAAGTTTTAATATCGTTTGATCAAGTTTTGAGGCACTCGAATATCGGGCTGATGCACTGTCAGGCGAACTGCACAAATTGCCTATAACTTGCATTCCAGCAATATGCGTTGTACGTGCGCTATACATGCACTGTACTTACGTGAGCATTTGAGGGAAATTTATTTTCCCAGTATAGTTGTGCGATACGTGCGCTATACGTGCGCTATACGTACCGCACAAGTGCCAGGAATTGTGTTTTTAACTCTTCTAAACCTTATCGTTTCACTTTGGCACTATATATTCATCACTTTCTCATCTTCTTCATTCAAGAACTAAGAAATTACAAACCCTAGAGAGAGACATAATTCATTTTATAGAGAGAAAGCTTGAATCCATTGATTTTTAACTCTCTAATCAACTCAAATCCTTCATCATCTTCATCATTCATCATCATATAGACGTGGGTCTTCAAGTTCATGACTAGGTAACATCATTTACATCTCCATTTAATATTATTGATGTTCTTGACCTAGGATTAGCTTTTATTACATTATTAAAAGCTTGAATAATATTTCTTGATGAATGTATTGTTGAATGTTTGTTGATTATATGATAAATATATTGTTGGGTATTTTTATTGAATATATGTTGAATATTTGTGAAGGAATTTCGTGGGTCTCTCTTTGATTGAGTTTATTTATGTTTGCTATCATTCTAGGTTTATATAACATCTAGAAAAATCATTATAACAATTGATCGGGTTTGTTTGTGATCGATTGATTGCAGGGTTGCATTTATTATATTGACTAAATGCATTGTCTCTACCACATTGATAGAGAAAACATTGTGAGTGATAATATTGATTGACTGTGGTAGATTGTGATAGCTAGAAATTCCATGTCATTTATGCCATCTAGCTAAGTCTTGTGATTATTCACTTAGACATTGATAATTAGAGTTTAGTGACTTGTCATTAAATATCTAGTTAAGCATAAAGTGTTGTCTAGCATTATATTGCATTATTGAGTATCATTGCATATTCACTTAGACTTGCATTATTTCTTCATTGAGTTAAAGTCTTGTGACTACAAGGTGTAGTGCATAAGCAAGGTCACGATCACTATAAAAGGCTTGCGGGTAAAGAAAGTGGAGTTCTTTCGAGAACGGTGTGATAGAAGGTCAACCTAGGTTGTAATCGATATCTCATACAGTGGATTTTTTGGATCGGAGTGGCTAGTAATCTAGCTCATGAGTTTTGCCCAGTTGGAGGGTTTCTCACGTAAATAACTCAACGTGTTTTTACTGTTTTCCTCATTGTGTTATTATTGTTATTTGGATGGTTGATTCATGTTATGCTTTGCGATTAATTTTGATCAAGTCAAAAGGTTGGTAACTATTTTGATAACAACCAATTCACCCCCCATCAGGTTGTATTAGACACACGTTGTGTAATTTTAATTGGTATTAGAGCGGGTTCCTAAACATACATAGGAGATCCTCGCTTTTTCTGTGTCTTGCATGTGTGTGCTTTTTAACATTTGCATTCATATTCTTTCATTGCATCAAACACTATGAGTGGAAGTGCGATAAGCTCCGAGGGAGCATCAAGTACTAGACCGCCTATGCTTCATGACGTTAAATACTCATCTTGGAAAGGTAAGATGGAATCTTATCTTTCAGCAATCGATGACCGGGTGTGGATGGCAATTGAAGATGGATATACTCTACCTACTAAGACAACAACGGATGGAGAAAAGGTTCTTATGCCTAAATCCGAATGGAACAACGGATGGAGAATAGTTTGAGGCATCAAAATGGAACAACAAAGCAATGCATGCCATTCGTTGTGCCATGGATGACAATCCATACAAGCTCATCCAAACTACCAAGAATGCCCATGAGGCATGGGAGATTCTTAAGAGGGCACATGAGGGAACCGATGTAGTGAAGGATGCTAAACTTCAAGTGCTTCAAACTCAGTTTGAATCTATCAAGATGGAAGAAAATGAATGCTTCAATGAATTCCAAATCAAGTTGATGGATTTTGTCAACCAAAGCCATCAACTTGAGGATCCATACTCCGATAAAAGAATTGTTCAAAAAAACATGAGATCCATTCCTCATCGCCTCGAATCTAAGGTAACGGCTATTGAAGAAAACAGTGAATACAAGACTATGAGGCCGAGTGAAGTGATTGGAAGAAGTCTTGCTTATAAGTCAGGAATTGTCACTAATTCTCCACCAAAGAAGCAAAAGAGAATTTCTTTGAAGACCTCTAAGATTGATAAGGAAGATGATGATGAGTCGGATGAAGACATGGCCTTAATGGTGAAGAGCTTCAAAAGGTTCATGAAATTTGAAAAGAAGGGCATGGGCTTCCAAGGCAAGAATTTCAAGAAGAAGAATCCTTTCAAGAAAGTGGAGCCTAGTCAAGAGAAGAATACTAGAAAGGGTATTCAATGTTATGAATGTGGATGGTTTGGCCACATTGCTTTGGATTATGGAAATCTGAAGAACAAGAAGAAAGACAAGGCAATGGCCGCCTCTTGGAGTGATAGTGATGACTTGGAAGATGAAGAAGTATCTTCCGATGACGAAGATCACATTGCTAACTTCATTGCCTTTGAAACTTCACACAAAAGCAATGAATATAGTAGAGAGGTTAATGAAGAAATCCAAGTTAAAGATGAGCTTAACAATGAAAGTACTTCATTCTATTCCAATAATGAGGATGCAAGGAATATGGACTATGAGGACTACATTGAAAAATTTGAAAGCTCTAGGATAAATAGTAAAAATGTAATTCGTAGATTAAAGGAAGAAAATTGTGAGCTTACAACCAAAGTGGCTCATTTGAGTGAGGAGATAATTAAAGCAAAGAAGATTGAAGATAGTTTGAGAGAAGAACTTGCTAAAGAAAGAGAAGCACTTATCAATATCACTTCTAGCACGGAAAAGCTAGATAGAATGCTTGGTGTTGGTAAGACAAGTTCAAATGACAAGAGAGAACTTGGGTTTGAAGATAACAAGGAGACTCTCTCTTCAATCAAGATGGCATTTGTAAAAGAGAAAGTCATAAGTGAACCTCCACCCTCTCAAGATTCTAAGAGAAGAATGGAAACCGGAGGATGTTCCAAAGATACAAATGTGAAGTTGCCTACAAAGAGTCAAACTCAAACTCCACCACCAAAACCTTTGCAGCCACCATTCCCTCAACTGAAGTTTCATCATGCTAAAAAGCAAGGTATGCATGCTCAACCAATGCAATACCCGAGGCAAACTCAATGGTATCATAAGTCTCCCATGAGACCACAGGGATATGGTATGACTTCTACTTTTATTCCTACATGTCATTTTATGGTGTCATCGGTCATATTAGACCAAACTGCTCTAAATTTATAAAGAAATGTTGGGTTGAAAGCATGATAGAGAGGAATAGGAATAAAAGAGCCAATATGCATGTTCCTAGGGAATCTAGAAATAATAAACCAATGGCAAATAGGAATGATAATATGTCATCTAGATGGTCTAGAAAAGATGAATATTTTTGCCATGTTGCTCAAATATCTTTGAAAGCTAACACTTCAAATACTTGGTATCTTGATAGTGGGTGCTCTAGGCACATAACGGGGAACAAGAGTTTCTTTGATTCTCTTGTTATGAAGGAAGGTGGATTTGTCACTTTTGGTGATGGATCTAAAAATAAATTCTTAGGGAAAGGAAACATTTCCATTCACATTTCCATTCCCGGTTTACCTTCCATGCCCAATGCTTTATATGTTGATGGCTTGCAAGCCAATCTTGTTAGCATCTCTCATCTTAGTTATGAAGAACTATTCGTCTTATTTAGCAAAAATGATTGCTCTATCTTGAAATCTAATGGACAAACATTATTGAAAGGGAAGAGATCTAGTGATAATTGTTATTGCCTTGAAGGTAATGTCATTGCTTATAAGTTGTCCAAATGTGAGTAGGTTGAGTTGTGGCACCAAAGACTTGGTCACATGAACTACCGAAATTTGAGAATTTTGGGTATGTACAATGTGGTGTGTGGCCTTCCCGAACTTGGGAAGAAAATTGATGGCATTTGTTGCCCTTGTCAACAAGGAAAGCAAACCAAGAGCATGCACAAGAATGGCAAATATTTGACCACCAATGAACCTTTAGAACTCTTACACATGGGTCTCATGGGTCCCATGCAAATCGAAAGTCTCGGTAGTAAGAGGTACATTTTTTTATGTGTTGACGATTACTCTAGATTTACTTTGACTTATTTTCTTAGAGAAAAATTGGAAGCTTTTGAAAAATATAAAATGCTTTGTACTCAAATTCAAAATGAGAAGGATTCTCACATTAAAAGCATTAAAAGAATTAGAAGTGACCATGGGAAAGAATTTGAAAATATTTGTTTTGAAAATTATTGTAATAGTCTTGGAATTTCTCATGAGTTTTCGGCTCCTAGGATGCCTCAACAAAATGAGGTTGTCGAAAGGAAAAATAGAGTCTTACAAGAGATGGCACGTGTGATGTTGCTTAGCAACAAAGTTCCTAGAAATCTTTGGCCCGAAGCCGTCAATACGACATGTTATATCGGGAATAGAGTTTTCCTAAGGCCCGGAACTAGGCAAACTTCCTATGAATTATGGAAGGGTAGAAAGCCGAATGTTAGCTACTTTCACACTTTTGGAAGCAAATGCTACATTTTAAATGACCGTGATCAACTTGGCAAATTTGATGCTAAGAGTGATGAGGGTATATTTATTGGCTATGCCCTAAATAGTAAGCCCTATAGAGTTTTTACTTTGAAGACTCGAAGTGTCATGGAATCATCTAATGTTGTCATTGATAATGATAGGCTTAAGACAATTGACCATGAGGAGGATGTTAATGTTATAGATGACTCTCCTTTGAAGAAAGTTGGTGAGACTTCAAGTGGTGTGAAGTCAAGCCAAGATGTTGAGGTTGTTTAACCTCTTGATAGTATTCTTACTTTAGATTCTCAAGAACCCGCTCCTTGGGTTAGACATCTTTATGACAATGATGATATCATTGGAGATGTCGATGTGGGTGTTAGGACTAGGCGTCAAATTGCTAATCAAATTATCTATACTTGTCACACCTCACAAATTGAGCCAAAAAAGGTCGATAAGGCTTTATGTGATGAGTTTTGGGTCCTTGCTATGCAAGAAGAGCTGAACCGATTCAAAAGAAATGATGTTTGGTCTCTTGTTCCTAAACCTAAAAATACTAATGTCATAGGCACCAAGTGGGTGTTTAGAAATAAGTCCGATGAAAATGGCAACATTGTGCGTAACAAGGCTAGACTTGTGGCACAAGGATATTCTCAAGTTGAGGGTATTGATTTTGAGGAGACTTTTGCTCCCGTTGCCCGTCTTGAGTATATTAGACTACTCTTATCCATTCCTTTTCTTTTCAAGTTTAAATTGTATCAAACGGATGTTAAGAGTGCTTTCCTTAATGGCTTATTGCAAGAGGAAGTGTTTGTTGAGCAACCCAAGGGGTTTATGGATCCATATCACCCCGGTTATGTCTATCGCCTCAAAAAGGCTTTTTATGGGCTGAAGCAAGCACCGAGAGCTTGGTATGAGCATCTCACCCAATTTCTTGTTGACAATGACTACTCTAGGGGTAGTGTTGACAAAATGATTTTCATCAAGGGTAACAAACATGAGCTTTTTACAGCTCAAATTTATGTTGATGATATTGTGTTTGGTTCTACCAACAAGTCTAAAGTCCAACAATTTGTTGATTTCATGTTTCAAGAATTTGAGATGAGTATGGTTTGAGAACTCAATTACTTCCTAGGCTTGCTAATTAGGCAAATGAATGATGGGATTTTCATTTCACAAGCCAAATATGCTAAGAATCTAGTGAAGAAGTTTGGTCTTGAAAAAGCCAAACATTGTGACACCCCTATGAGCACCACTTTGAAACTTAGCAAGAATACTAGTGGAAAAAGTGTTGATCAAAGTTTATATCATGGTATGATTGGTGGCTTGCTTTACTTCACTGCAAGTAGGCCGGATATAACCTTTAGTGTGGGTGTGTGTTCTAGGTACCAAGCGGATCCTAAGGATTCCCATCTCTCGGCCATAAAAAGGATCATACGGTTTGTGAATGGAACATCCGATCAAGGGATATGGTACTCTTTTGATACTAATCATAGTTTAGTAGGTTTTACTGATGCAAATTGGGCAGGTAATTGTGATGATATGAAAAGCACATCCGGCGGTTGCTTTTTCCTAGGGAACAATCTTGTATCTTGGTTTCGTAAGAAGCAAAACTCGATCTCGTTATCCACAACTGAGGCCGAATATATAGCCGTAAGGAGTGCTTGCACACAACTCCTGTGGATGAAACAAATGTTAGCGGACTATGGTTTTGAGTTAGGTACTCTTACTCTCTTTTGTGATAACGTGAGTGCTATAAACATTTCTAAAAATCATGTACAGCATTCTAGGACAAAGCATATAGATATTCGACATCATTTCATTCGTGAACTAGTTGCAAACAAGAGCATTGTACTTAAGCATGTATGTACTAATGATCAACTGACGGATATTTTTACGAAACGATTGGATGCTATTAGGTTTAGAAGACTTAGTAAATCTATTGGTCTTTTCATGATGCCTTGATCTCTTTTTGTTTGAATTGACTCTATATGGGGAGCTCTAGCAAGGAGGTTTGTTTTATTGCTTGAGTATTGTGGTGACTATGAGGTTTTTTATGTATATGGTATTATTTGTGCTGTTACTCTTTCTGCCTTTGCCTATATCATGATAGAAATGGGGAGTAGTATTTATGAAAAAATAGGGGGGGAGTTTTTCATTACGGGGGAGCATTGTATGCTTTTCTGAAAATGCTATATTATTTTTGTTCACCTCACATACACTTGTTTCTTGGAAAGTGTAGTTTGCTATGTTATTACAGTAAGGAATTGTCTACAAGAGATTGAAGATTTGAAGTCTTTATTTGGTTTTGTAACTCTTGTAATATAGAAAACATTTGTTGACCATAGCTTATATTATTGTTGTGAGGTTTATTTGTGAGTGGTGATTTTGTCACAAAATTGCCAAAGGGGGAGACTGTAAGTTCCTCGGTTTTTGGTTTGCTTATTTCGTTGTCAAAACTACATTGGGATTGTTATGTAATGGATTGCTTAGTTGATCGTGATTGACAAGCTTCCGAACATCCCAAAGTGCTTCAAGAAGGTATATCACTTGTCTTGACTTCTTGAAGAGATTAGTTGCACACACACACTTTCATATGCATTTCCATGCCTCTCTTGCATATGTGTTTCCTTGATTGTGTGCTTTTATGCTTTATCTCATGTTTTATGTATGTTATTTGTTATTGCACCTCTATGATTACATTTTTTTTGTGCATTGTGTTTTATTTGGTTTGGTTATTTGAAGTAATGTGTCTAGTTTCAAAAGATTGGTTGTCAATGATTTAAATGTTTTTCAAAACTGACTTTGTATTGTCTTGTGACCATAACATTTTATATAAAGATCCAAAATGAGTTTTGACAATTTCAGGATAAACTAGACACCCATACCTTTCCAACGGTATATTATTTGTAATATTTCATGACCGTTTGGATTGCTTTCGAAATCTCTAAAGTGACCACTAAAACAGAGCATCTCTGCTGTTGTTCGAATCTGACATGTGGTCACTTTTTGAATATAAATGTTTTTTCTAGACTTCCAAACCTCATTCCGAAAAAAGGATTAGAAAGTAGACTTCTATACCTTTCCAACGGTATATTATAAGAAAGGTTTTGATATCGTTTGGTCATGTTTTGAGGCACTCGAATATCGAGCTGATGCGCTGTCAGGCGAACAGCTCAAATTGCCTATAACTTGCATTCCAGCAATATGCGCTATACGTGCGCTATACATGTGCTGTAAGTACGTACGCATTTGCGGAAAATTTGTTTTCCCAGTATAGTTGCATGGTACGTACGCTATACGTGCGCTGTACGTACCGCACAAATGCCCAGAATTGTGTTTTTTACTCTTCTAAACGTCGTCCTTTCACTTGGGCACTATATATTCATCACTTTCTCATCTTCTTCATTCAAGAACTCATAAATTACAAACCCTAGAGAGGGAGAATTCATTTTAGAGAGAGAAAGCTTGAATCCATTGATTTTTAACTCTCTAATCAACTCAAATCCTTCATCATCTTCATCATTCATCATCATATAGACATGGGTCTTCAAATTCATGACTAGGTAATGTCATTTACATCTCCATTTCATATTATTGATGTTCTTGACCTAGGATTAGCTTTTATCACATTATTAAAAGCTTGAATAATATTTCCTGTTGAATGTATTGTTGAATGTTTGTTGATCATATGATAAATATATTGTTGGGTATTTTTATTGAATATATGTTGAATATTTGTGAAGGAATTTCGTGAGTCTCTCTTTGATTGAGTTTATTTATGTTTGCTATCATTCTAGGTTTATGTAACATCTAGAAAAATCATTATAACAATTGATTGGGTTTGTTTGTGATCGATTGATTCCAGGGTTGCATTTATTATATTGACTAAATGCATTGTCTCTACCACATTGATAGAGAAAACATTGTGAGTGATAATATTGATTGACTGTGGTAGATTGTGATAGCTAGAAATTCCATGTCATTTATGCCATCTAGCTAAGTCTTGTGATTATTCACTTAGACATTGATAATTAGAGTTTAGTGACTTGTCATTAAATGTCTAATGAAGCATATAGTGTTGTCTAGCATTATATTGCATTATTGAGTATCATTGCATATTCACTTAGACTTGCGTTATCTCTTCATTGAGTTAAAGTCTTGTGACTACAAGATGTAGTGCACAAGCAAGGTCACGATCACTATAAAAGGTTTGCGGGTAGAGATAGTGGAGTCCTTCCAAGAATGGTGTGATAAAAGGTCAACCTAGGTTGTAATCGATATCTCATATAGTTGATTTTGTGGATCGGAGTGGCTAGTAATCTAGCTCATGAGTTTTGCCCAGTTGGAGGGTTTCTCATGTAAATAACTCATCGTGTTTTTATTGTTTTCCGCATTGTATTATTATTGTTATTTGGATGGTTGATTCATGTTATGCTTTGCGATTAATTTTAATTAAATCGAAAAGTTGGTAACTATTTTGATAACAACCAATTCACCCCCCCCCCCCTGTAGGGAAAAATCGATATAAAACGCAGCGGAAGAAACGAAAAATAGACTTCGTATGGTTTTAAAATTTTTCTCAAAGTTGAACTTTAACCTTTTAATTAATTAAACTCAAATATATACGGTTAGAGTTAAATACCTCTTGACACGTGATCCGATTGACTTACGTCGATTGGTAATCCGTAAAATCTTTTCCGATGCCCGTGAACAGTACCCGCGTGAATAGTACCCTCGTGAACAGTTATCGTGAACAGTACCCCCGTCGTGAACAGTGATCGTGAACAGTACCGCGAGATCTTCCAATCCGAACACGACACGTATGTGAATCACCTAGGAGTGTGGTCTCCCTTTTTCTTTGAATTGCAAACCTGAGAATGGATGAACAAAGTTTTCTTTTTCTTTTGTTAGTCACAAAACAATCAAAAGAAGACAAAAATTATTCCGGTCACTTTTGAGTTCTCAATCTAATGATCGAAACTCGCGTAAACCTAATTCGATGTTGTACACACAAGCTTATTGATGAACAAGCAATCAGTGTACTATCAAAGAATAATCTCTTCTCTCTTTTATGTTTAGTAGAATAAAAATTATCATTTTCTATGAATTTAGAACAAGAAGAAAAATTGAATCATTCAATCAACTATGGTGGCCGAATTCTATATATGGTATTATATAGGTGGCCGAAATTTTGCTTCCTCTTCTATTTAGGATTGGCGAAATCTTCCTCTAAATGGACTAGGGTTGCCGCAAATCACGTACCAAAAAGAGTTTGTGTTGCACCCTAATTTCCATCAACCTTTAGACTTCAAAACCTAATCCAACTCATAGATATTTGTATTCTTTTATTGACTAAATAAAAAGACTTCTTATTTGATTAAATAAATAAAATTAATTATTTATTTTCTTATCAAACAAGTCTTTTACTTTTAATATACTACTACCAATAGTATAACTTTAGGAAATATATTTCCTGATCAGAAAAAGATTTGTTTCTTAATTAAACAATTAATTAATAAATTAACTAATTCTTATTTAATTAAAACAATGAAACAAAATAATATATTAGGTTAATATATACACCTTGCCGCCCCACTTATATCAATGGGCCATATATTATTTTCTTATTTCATTTAATCCATTGGACTTTAAATAAAAGCCCGCATGTGAACCAGACCCATTCTTACTAAAAGAAACAAGCCCACATGTCTCCTTTTAATATATTAATATAATAGTGCAGCTCATTAATTAAATAATAGACATATTATATTCTTGATATATTAAAAACAATTCTAGATGGACCCTTAAATCGGCCCGGTAGAATATATCAAGTGATCCATGCAAATATGTGTGGATTGGGGATCTTGGCGGGCTATCTAAATTTAAGCTTCAATAGACACAACCTAATCACAATCAGCAAATGATTCACTTCCAATCTATTAATTTTAACTCATTCCACTAAAGAGCTAAATTTAACTCCTAAATAAAGATAGAATAAGGAGATGTTTCTCATTCATACCCTAGACAATCTTATATGAGATGGTGTATCCTCGTGAATAATATCAGTAATCGCCAAGAGCTCATAGACCGCCTGTAGCTCTCCAAGTTACCATATTTCCTCATATGACCACATTTCGAACTTGGATACTTTGACTTGTCCAGAAGCCATGTTTTCAATAATCATTATTGAAAACTCAACGTTGAGATTTAATATCCAATACCTCAAAACATCCATATGATGATATTATACTCTCATTTAATAAATGGAGCCACGATGTCCATATCTATAAATGAAGTCCTCTATAGATTAACAAATGAATACCACCAAACTATCAAGGATAGACTATGCTATATAATCGTACTCATTGATAGCTCTAATGATAACACTTGCAACCATAAATCCATCATTTATCTCAGGATTAAGATAGACTCTCCGATTGTCCTCTTTAATGAAAAGACTTATATCTAGTGACGGTTCTAGATAAAGTATTTCATTGTGATCCAGTTCAATGCACCTAGTGCACTAGATTCTTTTACTCGAAAACCTTTCGATGATTTTAGACTCATCATATTCATTTGATCCCACTCAAATGCTAGTAAAAGAATTCTACAACTTTAACAAGATAGAGGTGTCCAACCTTTAACTTAAGTTGTGAACGTTATTCAAGACTAACTAAAGAATTGTGTCTACCTCATACATATCCGGATGTATGAACAATTCTTCATGTCTCATAGTCTTTTGACCTTATGACTATTTACCTTGACAATTATAATAATAAATGCTATAAGTGATTGTAAGAATCAGAATTCACTTTATTAATATGAGAAGATTGTCAATTACAATATTACACTCTTGTCATTGAGCATAATCCTAACACCCCCCCCCCCTCTAGTTTTTTTAGACACACTTTTGTAATTTCAGGACTCATTCCAACTGGAGTTTTGTATACGGTCCTATATGCCCATAGAGCATCATTCAGTCAGTCTGCCCAATCTTTCCTTGATGAATTAGCTATTTTTTCGAAAATCTACTTAATATGCATGTTGCTTACTTTGACTTGTCCCGAAGTTTGCGGGTGGTATGGTGTGGCTACCTTGTGACGGACTCCATACTTCTTCATCAGTTTGCCAATAATTCTGTTGCAAAAGTGGCTACCTCCATCACTGATTATAACTAGTAAAGTTCCGAACCGAGCTAGGATATTCTCTTTTACGAAACTTCACCACCTCATTGCTATTGTTTGTCCTTGTGGCAACTGCCTCTACCCATTTTGAGACATAATCAACTCCTACCAAGATATAGTTGCTCCACCTCGACGGTTGAAATTATCCCATAAAATCAAGCCCCAAAGTATCGAATATCTCTACCATAAAAATCCCTGTCTGAGGCATCTCATTCCTCTTCCCAACATTTCCTGTGCGCTGACTTCTATCGCATGTTGCATAGAACTGGTGGGCATCCTTGAACAAATAATCCCAGTAAAAACCTGATTAGAGTACCTTTAGTGCAGTCTTCCTTGCGCTGCAATGACTCCCACATTGCAATTCATGGAAGAACCGCAGAATGTCCATCTGCTCCGACTCTGGCATACACCTCCTGATTACCTGATCAGGCCCATGCTTAAACAAATACGGTTCGTCCCAGAAAAACTGCTTAGCCGTAGCTATGAACCATTTTTTCCCTATGAATCCAACTCCATTGGGAGAATTCTGTGGGTCAAGTAATTAGCCAAGTCGGCATACCAAGGCTCCTAACTGCACACTTTCCACAACTGTTCATCTGGGAAATTTTGTCTCAATGGAACCTCCTCCTCTCCAGATGGACATTCACGAACCAGTATACTAAGATGGCCTACTACCACATTCCCACACCCCTTCTTATCTCTAATCTCTAAATCAAATTCCTAAAGTAACAAGACCCATCTGATCAACTTGGGTTTAGCTTCCTTCTTTTGCAACAAATACCGGAGAGCTGAGTGATCCGAATATACCACCACTTTAGCACCCACCAAATATTGTCAAAAAAATTCAAGTGTGAACACTACTGCTAGAAATTCCTTCTCTATTGTACAGCAATTCAGCTGAGCATCATTCAAGGTCCGCGACGCATAGTATATCTGTTAGGGTTATGCTCAATAGCAAGAGTGTAATAATGTATTTGACAATCTTTTCATATTAATAAAGTGATTTCTAGTTTAACAAATCTTATAGCATTTATAGTTTAATTATTATAATTGTCAAAAGTAAATAATCATAAGGTCAAAAGACTATGAGAAAGGAAGAATTGTTTGTACATCTGGATATGTATGAGGTAGACACAATTCTTTAGTTAGTCTTGAACAATGTTCACAACTTAAGATAAATATTGGGCGCCTTTACCTTGATAAAGTTGTAGATTCTTTTGCTATCATTTGAGTGGGATCAAATGTGTTATGATGAGTCTAAAATCATCAAAGTGTAGTGTTTTGGGCAAAAGAATCTAGTGCACTAGGTGCATTGAATAGGGTTACAATGAAATACTTTATCCAGAACCGTCAATGGATAAAAGTTTTCACTTGAGGAAAATTGGAGAGTCTATCTCAATCCTGAGATAAATGATGGACTTATGGTTACAAGTGTTATCATTTAAGCTGTCAATGAGTACGATTATATAACATAGTCTACCTTGATGGTTTGGTGGTATTCATTTGTTAACCGATAGATGACTTCATTTAAAGATATGGACATCATGGATCCATTTACTAAATGTGAGTAGAATATGAAATTACACTCTAAAGCGTGTGTCTAATAACCTAGAGGGAGGGGGGGGGGGGGGGGGGGTGAATAGGTCTTAATCAAGTTAATTACCAAATTTTCTTGATTAATCAATAATAAAAATTTACCCCATAAACAAATATAAAAAATCAAGTGTAAAGTGCGGAAATATAAATAACACTTGATTTTTCTGTGGAAACCTTCAACAAGGGAAAAACCATGGGCTATCCTTCTAGCCACACACGATCCTCAAATCCACTAATATAATGATATTTACAACCTAAGTTGACCTCTAGTCACACCATTCTCGGTCACTAAGCCACCCCTACTACCCAACGTGCCTTTATACTAAATCCTTGATCACTTTGCTTGCCAACCACACCTTGGTTGCAAGACTTCACTTGCTTGTGAACTACACCTTGTAGTCACAAGACTTAACTCTCAAGAAGAGATTATCAACCTAAGTGAATATATGAATATTCAAAATGCAAATAATGCTAGGCAACACTAAATGCTTCTCTAGAGATTTAAGGATGTCGATAAGTACAAATCCTAGATATCAATGTCTATATGAAAGCATAAAGACTTAACTAGATATAGATATGCAAGTCTTAAATCTAGTCATCAACCAAAGCCATATCAACACATGTTGTCATACAAAATGGCAAGGACAATAAATACAATTAACAAATGCAATCAATGAGTCCTAATTAGCTAGAGGACAAATATGTTTTAAAGCAAGCTATCACAATATAAACCCAATCATGCAAAGGAACTTATAACAAGATGTAATAAATGAAGTCCTAGCATTTAATCAACTAATAAATGCAATAAAAACATCATCTTGGAATGAATGAACAAATAACAAAGAGGCATTTTTGTTCAACTTGCCAAGTCAATTTAATGAAGAAGACCCATGCCTAAAGATGCTCAATGATGCATGAAGGATGATGGGTTCTGGGTTTGGAGAGTTAATAAAATATCCTTAGAGCTTCTCCCATTAAGGAAACACTTCCTCTCTCTAAAAATCAATTTCTGAAGCTCTAAAACGAAATGGGAGAGAAAAGAACATATATAAAGAAACCCTAGAGAAAACTACGTCGTTTTGAGAAAGTTTACAAAACAACAAGGCAAACCAGACGTAGTGTGCGGGTGCCACTGCAGGGGTACCTACCCGCACACTGACCCGAGCACATGGGCTTTGCTGGTTCATGCCCAGCGAACTCAGGAACGAACCAGGGATCAAGATGCCCCAAGACCAACTGCACTGGTCTACTACGTGGGTAGGGACCCGCGCATGGACCCGTGCACGGACCCGTGCACACACACTTTACTGGTTCCAAACTAACAAACAGACCAGCAAACCGGGGTCCAAGAACCACACCAGGACAACTACGCTGGTGGGTGCGCGGGTAGTGACCCCTGCACAGTGACCCGCACACATGGCTTATCAATGCTAAAAAACAAGCACTACAAGACGTGCTAGCGTGAATGGAACAACCACAGTTAAATCTAAAAATGAATTGTAAGTGTGATTGTGAAAGAATGCACATATGAGCAATCATGAAACAAATGCATAACAATTCAAATGCATGTAAGTGTCTGAGTGTGCAACAATCAATGCATGTCAATACAAATGCATAAGATGTGAGTGTGTGCAACTAAATATCTTCAAGAGTTAAGAACAGGTGAATTACCTCTCTTGAGGCTCTTTGGGATGACTAGAAGCATGTCTTCGAGAAAACCACACTTGGAGAACCTACGCTACCCATTACATAAACATCCCCAATGTAATTTGTCTTGAAATAAGCCAATCATAAAAGTGAGGTTCTTACAATCTCCCTTTTTGGCTATTTCATGAAAAAATCACCACTCACAATAAATCCTCACACAAAGAAAAAAAAGCTATTGGTCAACAAGTAATTCTACGTTATATTAAGAGAAAGCTAGGATCTAAATCTTCAAGGCCTTTATTCTCTTTGTAGAACATCATACCTACACACAATAACAAGAAAGCACTTTCCAAGAACAAGTGCATGTGAGGTGATCAAATAAAAACAAGCATTTGCATTATGAAAGCAATACAATCAATATAATGTAGTGCAATGCAATGCTCCCTCTAAATGGTTACTCTCTCCTAAGACTTCTCCCCAAAGCATAAAATTGCTCCCCCTATATCTCTCAAGACTTCTCCCTCTTTTTGTCATGCGATAAGCAAAGGAGCTCCCCCTATCAGGTTACTTTAGCAAAGAGAGATAATCGCACAAAAGACGATTGCATAATCATAAACATAAACTTTATGCAGCTTAATTAAGTGAGAGAGATTCAAGGAGTTTTATTATAACTAGAATGTGTAAAGGTGTTGCTTTGCATGCAAGACATATAACATCATAGTTCAAGCAATGGTATTTGGCAAAGCAAACCTCAAAAGGGTTTCCATAAGAATTCAAACCAATTTGTACCCTTTTGTCATAAGCAAACATGATATAGTTCTAAGGATAAAATTTTTAGCATACAACAACTATATCAATCCTTAATGGCAAATCAAGACATTGGATCAAGAGATCTTTTTAGATTTTTCCGGATAATTATCCGTATGATTGTAGTCTTTCTTAACCATCAAGAAGAGAGAGAAAACTAATTTGGATATAAAATCCTTATTGATTGCATGGATACAAGATCCTTATTGATTAGTCTTCTCATTTGCATTCACACACATTTGCACTAAAGAAATCAAAAGCATTTCATGCATATCATTTAAAGCATGTCATAATTAGGTTCACATGTCATGGAGATAAATTATAGGTCATTCAAAAGTACTTCCCAATCAAATCTCCTAGTCCAAAAATGCATGTTTGAACATAAATGTGACATGGATTACAAGCAAAGCAAGGTTACACACTTATTAAACAAAAATACCATATACTTATATATGTGCAACCTAGCATCTCAAACAATTAATAAAGAGGCATAAAGTATATCAAATTTTTGCACATATCATGAATGCAAGTTCACTCTCTTTTCTTGAGCTCCCCAAATGGGGTCTAATCCAACCAAGTCAATGGGAGGCAAGAGCCCCTATAGACCTACCAAGTCAATTAGACTTAGTTGAGTCTATGGGTTACATATTGGCACAATAGCATGTAGATTCATCTTTTCTAATACACCTATGTGATACATTTTCATTCCTAGTGGTCTTAGACAACATGTTACAAGATTTCCTAGGATCATTTTCTCTTGATTTCCTAGGAACATGCATATTGTCTCTTTTGAGTTTATTCCTCTCTATCATGCTCTCAACCTTACATTTTTTAATGTAACTATCACAATTTGGCCTAATATGCCCATCAACACCACAAAAATGACAGGTGGGTATAAAAGTAGAAGTCATACCATATCCCTTGTGAGGTAATTGGAGACTTGTCATGCATTTGATGTCTCATTTGGTGTTGAGCCGATTCTCTCCTTCCTTGTTGTTGAACCAGGTTGGGATGCCTCCTTGGTTAAGTATGCATGGCTCACCTTCTTGGTTCGGTTTGCTTTGGTTGTAGGAAGCTTGGATGTGGAGCTTTTGGTTGTTAAGATTGAGCTCCCTTCTTTGTTGGCATCTTCACTTGGCCACTCTTGGATGACTCTCCAAGATCAATCTTTCTCCTAAGATGTTGAGAAGGTGAAGCTTCCTTCATGCAATTTCCATTGACAAACACCGTCTTGGCCAAAGAGGGAATTTCCTTGTCATCAACATATCCAAGGCCCCTCTTATCATTGGACTTCTTTCCAATTCTTAACATATGATCAAGTTTTTCAGTGCCGAAGGTCATTTTGACAAGTTACTCCTTAGCTTCCTCAAGTTCCTTCTGCATCATGTCTTCACTTTCCTTGACTCTCCTCAATTCTTCATTCAAGTGAGTCACCTTGGTTGAAAGCTTGAGATTCTCCTCCTTCAATTTTTGAATCTCCCTTTTCTTTTTCAACCTAGAGTCTTCAAAGTGTTTGAGGAAATCTTTGAGGTCCATGTCTTCACAAATTCCTCTAGAGCGAGATGAAGAATTCTCATCACTAGAGTCATTTCCTACACTTGAGGGTGAGGCACACTCTTCCTTTTGCTTCTGATCAAGTGAGTCAACTTCCTCATCAAGATTTTATCTTGGTCACTTGTTGTTGTGCCAACAACATCACTATGAGTTGGATTCCATACGCCTCGGCAGTTGGAAGTCTCATGTATGCAATGCTCTGCACTAGACCAGATATTTATTTTGCTATAGGCATAGTTATCAGGTTTCAATCGAAACCTGGTCCTGATCACTGGACCGCAGTCAAGCATATTTTCATGTATCTTAGGAGAACGAGAGATCATATGCTTATATACTCTAGAGGGGATTTAATTCCCGTTGGGTATAAAGATTCTGATTTCCAGTCAGATTTTGACTCTAGGAAATCCACATTAGGACCTGTGTTTACTCTTTGAGGAGGTGCAGTCATATGGAGGAGTATCAAGTAATCCTATATTGCTGATTCCACCATGGAAACTGAGTGTTGATGTATGCCAAGCTGCTAAAGAGGCTGCCTGGTTCCTCCAATTCATGATTGACTTGGAAGTGGTTCCTAGTGCGAATAAGCAAATCACTATCAACTGTGACATCAGTGGAGCAGTGGCTAATTTGAGAGAACCAAGAAGTCATAAGAGAGGGAAACACATTGAAAGGAAATATCACCTTCTAAGGTAAATTGTGCATAAGGGTGACGTGATGATCACCAAGATCGCTTCAGCAGAAAATCTAGTCGTTCCTTTACAAAGACTCTACCACAGAAGAGTTTTGATGGGCACCTAGAGAACATGGGAATGAGAGATATGACACACTGGCTATAGCGCAAGTGGGAGATTGTTAGAATTATACTCAATAGCAAAAGTGTAATAATGTATTTGACAATCTTTTCATATTAATAAAGTGATTTCTAGTTTAACAAATCTTATAGCATTTATAGTTTAATTATTATAATTGTCAAAAGTAAATAATCATAAGGTCAAAAGACTATGACAAATGAAAAATTGTTTGTACATTTGGATATGTATGAGGTAGACACAATTTAGTTAGTCTTGAACAATGTTCACAACTTAAGATAAAGGTTGGCCGCCTTTACCTTGTTAAAGTTGTAGATTCTTTTGCTAGCATTTGAGTGGGATCAAATGTGTTATGATGAGTCTAAAATCATCAAAGTGTAGTGTTTTTGGGCAAAAGAATCTAGTGCACTAGGTGCATTGAATAGGATCACAATGAAATACTTTATCCAGAACCGTCAATGGATAAAAGTTTTCACTTGAGGAAAATTGGAGAGTCTATCTCAATCCTGAGATAAATGATGGACTTATAGTTACAAGTGTTATCATTTGAGCTGTCAATGAGTACGATTATATAGCATAGTCTATCATTGATGGTTTGGTGGTATTCATTTGTTAATCGATAGAGGACTTCATTTATAGATGTGGACATCCGGGCTCCATTTATAAAATGTGAGTAGAATATCATCATATGGATATTTTGAGGTATTGGATATTAAATCTTAACGTTAAGTTTTCGATAGTGTCTATTGAAATATGGCTTCTGGACAAGTCAAAATATCCAAGTTCAAAATATGGTCATATGAGTAAATATGGTAAATGGGAGCGCTATAGGCGGTCTATGAGCTCTTGGCGATTACTTATATTTTTCATGAGGATACACTGTCTCCAATAAGATTGTCTAGGGAATGAATGAGAAACACTAACTTATTCTATCTTTATTTAAGAGTTCAATTTTAGCTCTTTAGTGGAATGAGCTAAAATTAATAGATCGAACCTAAGTGAATCTTTTGTTGATTGTGATTAGGTTATGTCTATTGGAGCTTAAATTTAGATTGCCCATCAAGATCCCCAATCCATGCAAACTTGAATGGATCACCTGATATATTCTACCGAACCAATTTCTTGGTCCATCAAGAATTGTTTTTGGATTTCAGAATCTAAAAGTTTTGGAGAGGTGCGGTCATGTGTGATCAAGACACGTGGTAACTCTTCAAATGCCTGGAATGGTGGGCCAAGGATGTGGGAATCCTTGGGCGGCCCTAATGGGATGCAATTAGCATTCCATTAATACGTGAAGATTATAATTTGCACATTTTAATTAAATGGGCTGTTAAATTATATTAATGTATTAATTTAAGGCATGTGGACTTGTTTCTTTCGTGGTAAAAATGGGTCTAGTTCACATGTGGAATTTTTTATTAAAGTCCAATGGATTTAATACAATGGAAAAATAATATATTGCACATGTTTTATACTTGGGCGGCAAGGCTAAGAATATTAGCCTAGTATATTGTTTTATTTTATTATTTAATTAAATGGAAATTAATCAATTAATTATTTGATTAAAAGTCAAAATCTTTTTCTAACTAGGAGTAGGACTCCTAGTGTCATACTATTGTTAGTAGTATAATAAGTATCAAATGCCGTGTTTGATAAGTAGATAAATAAAAAGGTTTTCTTTATCTAGTCAAATTAGGAAGTATTTGATTTCTATCAGAACTCTAATTGATAATTAGTCAATTAGCAAGTTATTGATAAAGTCACAATTTGAAATTGATATTTAATAATTTATTATTGGATAATACACCCATGAGTTGGAATAGGTTTAAACTACTAAATTGATAAGAGTTTTGGTTAAACAAAAATCCTCCACGAAGAAGGAGAAATTCGGCCACTATATATATCCCTATCAAGGGAATTCGGCCATATATTTTTTTAAGAAGAATTTCGGCAAAGGGGTGATTTTTAAGAAGAAGAAATTTTTATTAAAAATCATTCTCTTGCTTACAAAAAAACTCTCCAACTCATAGAGAATTCGGCCAAGAAGAAAAGAGAGAGCGTTTTGTTTTCGATAGTGCACTAGTAGCTTTTATATCAAAAGGCTTTGTGCACAACATCGAATTAGGGTTCACGCGAGTTTTCAATTAAAAGATTGAGAATTCAAAAGTGACCAAACGTTCTTTGTTTTCTCTAGGAGGGTCATTGTGACTTACAAAAGAAAAAGGTTTTTATTTTCCATCGTCACGTATACAATTAAAAGAAAGGAAGCCCACACTCCTAGGTGATCCACGTTCGTGATTGGATTGGAAGATCTTACGGATTCAAATCGACGCAATATCAATCGTCGCTTGAAAATGGTATGATACTTTTATTTATATGTTAATTAATCAAGGGTTAAGGTTCTTTCTTTTAAAAGGAAATTTTTTTGAAATATACCAATCTAATTTTTTTGCTTCCGCCTCTTGTTTTTTCCTTCAATATCACAGGAGGGACCTTAGCAACTCTCTATTCCAGAACAGCGCCTATAGCATAATTCGAAGCGTCACATATTAACTCAAACAGTTATTCCCAATTTGGTAGTGCCATCACTAGGGCTGAGGTTAAGGCCAATTTCAATGACTCAAATGCTGCCAAGCACTTATCATCAAATTCAAAGTTCCTATCATTCTAAAGAAGCTCACATAGTTGTCTGGAGATTTTTGAGAAATCTCTGATAAATCTCCTGTAAAAGCCTGCATGACCCAAGAAGGACCTGATGGCCTTAACAGATTGTGGTGGAGGCAGACTCTTAATCACTTCAACCTTAGCCCGATCTACCTCAATTCCTCTACTAGAGATGGTATGCCCCTGAACAATTCCTTGTTGTACCATGAAATGACATTTTTCCCAGTTTAAAACCACTCTTCTCTTTGCAACTCTGGTTGTAACCATGAACGGACGCCCAAGTAAAAGCTTCACATCTTTTCGTCTCTCCCCTCATCCATGTCAATGACTACAAAATCCGCTGGGATTATTGGTTTCTTGACTTGAATTAAGACATCTTCCATTATACCATTTAGACTTCTTGAGGATGAATTGCAAGAACTAGTGAAATGGTGGTAGGCTTAAGATCCATGAGTCCAAACTTCCGGTAGATAGGAAATGGCATGAGATTAATACTCGCCCCAGAGTCTAACATTGCTCTCTCATGATTATCCCCTCATATGTTGATGTTAATAATCACACTTCCTAGATCCTTCATTTTCTGAGGCAAAGTCGTTTGGATCACTGCGCTCACATTCATGTTAAACCATTCCTGCTGCAAGGAAAAATATGAAAAACGTAGAGGAAGCGAGACTAGAAACGAATTTAGTATAGTTTAAAATTTTTCCAATATTTAAAACTTAACCGTTTAATTAATTAAACATACATATATTCAAAAGATATAACACCTCTTGTCGCGTGATCCGATTGACTTAGTGTCGATGGTAATCCGTAAGATCTTCCAATCCAATCACGAACGTGAATCACCTAGGAGCGTGGTCTCCCTATTCTTTGAATTGTGTTCCTGAGAATGGAAAAACAAAATCTTCTTTCCTTCGTTAATCACAAAAACTTCAAGAGCCTAGAAAGATCGTTCCGGTCACTTTTGAATTCACAATCGTTATGATTGAAACTCGCGTGAACCTAAATCAAAAGTGTGCACAAAACCTTTTTATGTAAAGGCTTGCAAGTGCACTATCAAATTTAGAACTATCTTTCTCTCTTCCTCTTGGCCGAATTTTCACTATGTTCTAGAGTTGGAATTTTTTTTATTATTCAAAAGCAAGAGAATAAAAAATTCTTTCTCTAAAAAAAAAAACTTTTTTCTTCCTATCACTATTAATTCCGAAATTAATAATATATATAGGTATACAAATCCTTTCCTAAAGAGGATTTACTTGGTGGGCAAGAATCCTATCTCTAGGTGGATTTACTTGGTGACAAAGAATCCTTTTTCAAAAAAGATTTATTTTCCACACCAAGACTCCTAATCCAACTCAAATAGTGTATTTGTAATTATATTAAAGACTTCCTTATTTGATTAGATAAATAAATTATTTATTTATCTACTTACCAAATTAAGTCTTTTATATTTATTATACTACTATAATAGTATAGTACTAGGAAACATAATTCCTAGTCAGAAAAAGAATTTGATTTTTAATTAAATAATTAATTAATCAATTAATTAATTTCCATTTAATCAAACAATAAAATAAAATAATATTTTAGGCTATTATTATAGCCTTGCCGCACACACACAAAAAATATGGACCAAATATTATTTTCTTATTTTATTTAATCCATTCTGGCTTTAAATAAAAGCCTACATGTGAACCAGACCCATTCTTACTAAAAGAAACAAGCCCACCTGCCTCTCATTAATATATTAATATAATTTGAGCAGCCCATTAAATAAATAATGTGCAAATTATATTCTTAATATATTAAATACAATTCTAGATGGACCCATAAATTAGTCTGGTAGAATATATCAAGTGATCCATACAAGTCCGTGTGGATTGGGGATCTTGGCGGGCTATCTAAATTTCAGCTTCAATAGACATAACCTAATCACAATAAACAAATGATTCACTTAGGTCTGATATATTAATTTTAGCTTATTCCACTAAAGAGCTAAAATTGAACTCTTAAATAAAGATAGAATAAGAAGATGTTTCTCATTCATACCCTAGAAAGTCTTATTGGAGATAGTGTATCCTCGTGTATAATAACAGTAATCGCCAAGAGCTCATAGACCGCCTTTAGCTCTTATAGTTACGATATTTACTCATCTGACCACGTTTTGAACCTGGATATTTTGACTTGTCCAGAAGCCTTGTTTTCAATAGACATTATTCAAAACTCAACGTTGAGATTTAATATGCAATACCTCAAAATATCCATATGATAATATTATACTCTCATTCAATAAAATGAGCCACGGTGTCCATATCTATAAATGAAGTCCTCTATTGATTAACAAATGAATACCACCAAACTATCGAGGATAGACTATGCTATATAATCGTACTCATTGATAGCTCAAATGATAACACTTACAATCATAAGTCCATCATTTATCTCAAGATTAAGATAGACTCTCCGATTGTCCCCATAATGAAAAGACTTGTATCTACTGACGGTTCTACATAAAATATTTCATTGTGATCCTGTTCAATGCACCCAGTGCACTAGATTCTTTTGCTCGAAGACCCTTTCGATGATTTTAGACTCATCATAACTCATTTGATCCCACTCAAATGCCAGCAAAAGAATTCTACAACTTTATCAAGATAAAGGTGCCCAACCTTTAACTTACTTGTGAATGTTTATTCAAGACTAACTAAAGAATTGTGTCTACCTCATACATATCTAGATGTACGAACAATTCTTCCTTTCTCATAGTCTTTTGACCTTATGATTATTTACTTTGACAATTATCATTATAAAGGCTATAAGATTTTGTAAAACCAGAAATCAATTTACTAATATGAAAAGATTGTCAATTACAATATTATACTCTTGCTATTGAGCAGAATCCTAACACCTGCTGCTTTGGCCTAAACCTTTCTTTATCCTTGCTCAACTCCTTGAAGAACTTCCCATAAGCCGGCATCCTTTGTATCACGTCTAACAAAGGCATATTGATATTTACCTTTGATAAAATGTCATAGATGTCTTGGAAAGATATCTCCATCTTGGAATTCTTCAACCTCCCGGGAAAAGGTATAGGCGGATTGCAGGGATTAGGTGACTTGTGAAGTTGTTGCCTTGGTTCCGGTAGTGTAACTTCATTCTTACCTTCATTTTCTACCTCTTTTTCAACCGTGCCTTCTTCTTGTGTCCTTTCTCCTTCTTCTGCAACAGTCTTCTCAACACTAGGCCCCAACACTCTGCCATTTCAAAGAATTGCCATTGCCCTCGCTGGTTCTGATTGACTTAGAAATATGCCCCCCTCTTTTTCTTGCAACCTCAGCAAGCTGTCTGATCTGCCCCTCAAGTCTATGTATGGCAGCAGTAATGTCATTCAATCTCCTATCATTTACCCGCATGTATTCTTCCAAAATTCCTCTTGTTGTTTGCAATAAGACTTGGAAGTCCTGTGTCAACTGCTTAGTTGTCTACATGAAACCTCTCATTTCCTCTTCCAGGGCCCTATCATCGAGTTCTCCAATGGCATAGCATTCTTCATATGGTTGTGGAGATGCCTGCAAAACCTATATAGTCCTCTACTGAGACTCCATTACATCCTTCTGAATCTAAAAAATGTTCCTCATGAAATCCCTCATTTCTTCTTCTAGGGATAAAGCCTCACCCTCATGATGATCTAGTTGAGACCCTTGACAATCCTCATAATCCTCCCAATCTTCATAGCCTAGATCATCATATGGTCATAAACTTGGTACTGAATAATAATCCATGTATCCTGCACAAAAATACACGACACTATCCAACACAATCACAAGGAACTAACACCAACGAGGTAGATGAAATAAAAAAAAATAACAAATAACTAACTAACTAACCAAAGCAAAAAAAAATCTAAACACAGCTATATCTGCCAATCCCCGGCAGTAGCGCCATTTTGAACGTGCATTTTACCGTGCATTTTACCGTGCATGCAATATTCAAACAAATTTAAAATCCCGATATGCACTCAACAAGAATAAACCTAGTATATGGAAAATAAGGGTATCGTTCCACAGAGATCGGCTATAGCTATGATTAAACTAATACTTTAATAAAAATGCAAGAAAAGTAAATTGGTATGGTTTTTGAACAAAAATTAAACTAAACTTAAACTAAGCTTAAAATAACTAAATGCACTAATTTAAAAGATAGAAATGGTTGGTATGTAGATTAAGTAGTTGATGGATTCAATTAACAACTATGGGTAACGAATGAACTCACATTAACGATCATTAACTATTAACCACCCTAGGATGTATTGGATTGGTTATCTACCACTCATGAGTGTCCAATCCATCATGTATAGTATTGGCCACCTACAAGTGGTTTGTGCAATTAATGAACATCTATCTAATAAGGGACTAATCTCTTTGTTAAAATTCACCAACCTAGGATGTATAGTGTTAATGCTTAATCCATCACAAGCAACCAATCCTAGGATGTATAGTTTTAGTTACTCATTAAAGATCAGATATAGTAGAGTTTAATGAGTCCGGATTTTACTTGAGTCATGTACTTTTGTTAAATCCTTCTATTCAAGTGAGCTTAGATAGCCAAGTATCATGTATACTCAACTCTCTACAAATATAATTTCTAAAACAACTTGTAGAGAGTCATGTACAATCAAACACAAATTGCTCTTGGAATCAATTAAAACTAATGAATAGAACAAATTAGATAGATTTTCTAAAAGAAATTGAGTTCATTACAAATACCCATATTTACATGCGAATCACATCAATCTCTTAATGGGATTTAGCTACTCATGACAAATGAAATACAAAGATAAAAAGGAGGGAAATAGAAACGACCCATGTAGAACCTTCTTCCTTCAAGCTCAAATCCACCTCAAATGTCCTTCGTGAGTAGCAAATTGATGAAGAAGATAATGATGGTTTTTGGATGATTTTGGGTGAGAAAGGTTTCTTAGATTTAGAAAGACAAAGATATGAATGAAATTGGTGTATGGCCGTCTCTTTAAAACTCAGAAATGATGCCTTATATAGCTCCTCCAAAACTAGGTCAGAATTTTGATGTGGACGTAACTGATGCTCATATAGCACGAGTATAGCATGGGTAAGGTACCCATGCAGTACCCGTGAAATCTTCATTTTTCTTCCTGATTTGTGTAAGGTGCACGGGTTATAGCACTGGTAAAGGACTCGTGCAGTTGGCTCTTTCCCAAGGATCTGCTCCATGTTCTGGTAGATTGCACGGGTAGTGCACGGGTATTACTCATGCAGTTACCTATGCACTTTTGCCTCCTTAGAATTCCTCTTCCGGTGCACGGATGTAGCACGGGTATGCTATCTGTGCACTATGGCCATCTTCACCACTTTTTTGCACCAATTGTCCTTTTTGCCCCTCTTTCCAATTTTTCACCTAATGTCTACAATATAAACAAAAGAGCCATAAATACAAATAAAAACACACCAAGAACAGGACAAATAGAAAGGACATGAGGGCCAAAATGTATGACATTTTTAGCTCAATCATATCCCAATGGCACGATACACTAGTGTACCGATCTGCTCTCGCTAGCGTGGCACTTGTTCTATTCTGTACCTTGCTGGCGTGGCACTAGTTCTGTTAGGTTTTAGATTTGTGTTGGCTTGATTCCATAACAAAACTCTATTTCTTTGTCATTTTTAGTTGCTTAGGTGGTTCGTGATTGATTCAAGCTTCAAAGAGGAAAAGCTACTTCGCATGCAAAACTCGTCTTCAAGAGGAAAAGTGCTTTCATGAATGCTAAGGTATTGAGACTTTTCTTTCTCTTGCAAGGCATTAGTGCACACACACACATTGCATAACATTTGTGTCCCTACATCATTGCACTAAATTTGTATAACACATTCACACACTTGTTGATGTATGCACATGCATTCGACTTAATTTGACATTTTTTTGTGTGTCTTGTGTTTATTTGTTTGTGTTTTTATGTGATTGAAATTGAATTTGAGCTTATATTATGTCTCAATGAGTTCCGGTTGTTTCAGTTACTTATTCATTAAATTTCGAGTTCAAAATAGGAAGTTATGAAACTTTCTGTGATTTTATTGTACATGGTTTTTGTCCTTGTTTTTCAAGTTGAATTCCATATTATTTTTTTGTGAAATTGGTCTTTATTTATTTTGTACGTGAGGGAGTCCTCATTCATAATCTGCAAACGGATTCAAATTTGGAGTTCGGAGGCCGGAGAACGGTCGAAGAACAAAACAGTGTGCGAGGGGAGTTTTAAAGGGCAAAATAGGGGAGCCAAGCAACTCTCCCCGTGGAGGCACGTGGCCTCCTCGGGAAGGGCTGCCTTCTACCCTTGTGGAGGCCACATGCCTCCATGGGAAGCAGAGGTGGCTGCCCCCTATTGGTGGTTAAAATTTCTTGAAGTTCTCTCTTGTAAGGACCTCGATTTTATGATTGGCTTATTTCATGACAAGCCACACCACATTGGATATGATTGTGTAATTGGTAGCTTAGGTCCTTGTCAGAAAGCTTCTAAGCATCTCCATGACCTCAAGAGAAAAAGGTATACTCACTTGACTTTGTCTCTTGAAGAGTTTAGGTGCACATACACACTTCATGCATGCTTTGTTCATCATGCTTTGTTCATCTTGCATTTGTGTTCTTTATTGTGTATATATATGCATCCGTTACACAACTCACACAAGCACATCTTTGTTTGTCTTTACGTGTGGTTGTTTTGTTTTACGTTTTCCTTGTGTGTTCGGAAACGTCCTCACTCACACGACGGTATGCTTGTGTTGTGTCCATGCTTGCACATTGGTGTGCTTGAGTCTTAGCATGATTTTTGACCATAGAGAGGCTCCATTTGTGCTCTCTTGGATTGGTATTTGGTTACATGGTCTTATACCATGAGTTTGGGGATTTTTGTTATTGACCAATTCTGACCTTTGGTCACTCTTTTGACCATAAATATTTCTACAGACATCCAAATCTTGTTTTGTCAATTGGAGTAGAAATAAGACTTCCATACCTTTCCAACGGTATACTATATGAAAGGTTTCAATGTTGTTTGGTCATGATTTGGGTTGCTCAAAACTGTAGCTGTTGTGCTGTCACGTTTTTTACCGGAGAGAATAGCGACCTTGAAATGACCTGACCTTCAGGTCGCCCTAACGTCACTTTTTGTCTCTGGAAATCAATTTTTCCTTATTCAAAATAACGTGGCTTCACTAGGATCATATAAATACATCATCTTCTTCCCCAAGCAGACCTATAGCTCACAAATTCATATCATAGTGAGAGAAAGAGCTCCCCTAGTGAGAGAAAGCACCAAGATTGCTTCTTTAACTCTCCAAACCCAAAACCCATCTCCATCTTGCATCATTCAACATCATTTGAGCATGGATCTTCATGGTTTCATGACTAGGTAAGTAAGAACTTCATTGAATATCATTTATTGTTCTTCTTACTCTAGATTAGGTATTTATTGCTTGATTAAATACCTAGACTCTATTTGTTGCATATATTTATGAGTCTTGATAATATGATTGGGTTTGTTTGTGATAGCTTGCATCATTAGGTCATTTATACCTAAATAGCTAATCAATAAATGTTCATGTATGCTTAATTGATGATTAGTTTGACTTTGTGCATCTAGTCAAGTTCTTGAATATTTATGTGAGTTTTAATTGACAATTAGGTTGTTAGAATTACTCTACATCTAATTGAGACCTCATGTGTGTGAATGTAGGCTTGTATGATAACTAGGTTGTTAAATTGCATTATAACGTCTAGTTAAGCATTTAGTGTTTAGTCTTGCACTTTATTGCATTGAGTATATTGTCATACATACACTTAGACTTTTAATTCTCTTCATTGAGTCAAAGTCTTATGGCTTCGGGTGAAATTGCAAAAGCATTGAAGTCTTGCAACCAAAGGTTGGTTGGCATGCATTGGTTGCCAAGAGCCACTGTAAAAGGTCTGCAGGGTAGATTAGGAGGTGCTCACGCCAAGAGTAGTGGATCAGGGGATATCACTAGGGACTGAACCAAAAGTGGTAAGTGGCAGTGTCCATACCCTGAGATTATTGAGAGTGAGAGTCCGAGTATCACTTGAGGGTGTAACTTTCTTTTCAGATTGTGGATTCTATGGCTCAAGTGGCTAGCGTGGCTAGTCCCGTGGTTTTTCCTGTTTGGAGGGTTTCCAGGTAAAAATCAAGTGTTCTTTATATTTTCGCACTTTATACTTGATTTTTATTGTTTAATTGTTTGGGTTAATTGGGTTTAATATTGGCTAATCGAAAAAGTGGTAATAATCGATTAACAACCCATTCACCCCCCCCCCCCCCCCTCTAGGTTGTATTAGACACACGCGTTTGTTGTATTTTCAATTGGTATCAGAGCTGGTTCCTAGACATACTTAGGTGATCCTTACTCCTGTTTGTATGTCTTGCATTTGTATGCATTTTGGTTGTTGCATTCATTTGCATTTATCTCATTCATTAAACACCATGAGTGGAATTGAGATGTTAGAGGGTTCGTTGATCTCTTAACCACCATTGCTCACCAAGGATAACTACTCCTCTTGGAAAGTGAGGATGGAAGTCTTTTTGATAGACCTTGATGAGCATGTGTGGATGTGTGTGGAAGAGGGATACTCACCTCCCACGGAGACACTAGAGAATGGGGCTTCTATGCCTAAGCCCAAGTCCAAGTGGACTAATGATCAACTCGAGGCTGCAGAGTGGAACTCAAAGGGTAACCATGCCTTATCTTGTGCAATGGATGAGAATCAAGCCAAACTCATTCAAACCTCTCAAGATGTTCGAGAAGCTTGGGAGATTATAAGAATCACCCATAAAGGTACCGTGAAGGAAGAAGAAAAGAATTTGGGTACCTTGAAGATAAAGCTTCAATGTTATGATTCTGGTAGCTATGGGCACATCTCCACGGACTGTGGAAACTCGAAGACCAAGAGTCGAAATGGCAAATCAAATGCCTACTCTTGTAGTGAAAGTGAAGAAAGCTCTTCGGGTTCCTAGAGATGTGAAAGGAATCACATAGCATTCCCTACTTTACATGATGACAACTTAAAGGCAGCCATAAGACAATTATCACTCAAAGTCAACAATGAAGAAGCTAGTTCGGATGATGATTACCACGAGAGCACAAGTGGTAGAAGCTTTGATGAATAAAGTTCAAGTTTCAAGAACTTGAGTGATGAAGGTTTGTGTTATGAAGACTTCATTGAAAGTTTTCAATGGTCATTGAAGGAGAAGAATGAAGAAATCAAGAAGTTGAAGGAAGAAAATCTTCAACTAAGGACCAAGATTGACTCCTCTTTGAAAACATGCATGATTGATGTGTCCAAGTATGAGTAGAAGATTAAAGATTGCCACAATCGGATGAAGCCAATGAAAGAAGAGCTTGCCAACAAAGACAATTCCTTGAAGATTGTCAAGGAAAGAGAGATAAGGTGCCTTGAAGAAGGTCAAACAACCTCAAGCTCAAGGAAAGGGCAAAGCTTCATCTGAGCAATCTTCCACTTAAGAAAAGTCTACATAAGCCTTGGCAACTCAACCAAAGCCTAGGCAATCCAAGAAGCAAGGACAAGTCTTTGAGAAGCCAACCACCTCCTCCCACAAGTCAACTATCAAGAAAAAAAGTGACCATAAGTGGCATGCTCAACCAAGAAGGCATGATCAACCGGCTCAACCACCTTAACAAGCTATACCATAAAGGTGCAACCAATCGGCTTAAGCTCCAAGGAGAAGCAAACCGATGCACCATCAAAGACAACCTCATCAACATGGCGATGCCTCGATGAGATCTCAATGTAATGGTATAAATTCCTTCTTTGTACCTACTTGCCATTTTTGTGGTATGATTGGTCACTTAATACCAAATTGCTTAAATTACATTAAAAGGTGCAAATTGGAGAGCATGAATAAAAAACGGTTGAAAATAGGGCAAGTTTGCAAAAACCTAGGGAACCTAGAAACATGTTTATTACCACTACAAATGATAAAGTGGAACCTAGGTGGGTTAGAAAGAATGAACCCGCTTGCCTTAGTGCCAACATGTCACCCATAGACTCAACTATGTCTAATGGACTTGGTAGGTCTATATGGGCTCATGCCTCCCATTGACTTGGTTGGAATTGACCCCGTTTGGGGAGCTCAAGCAAAGAGAGCGAACTTGCATAATTTTCCATGTGCAAAAAGTTGATTTATTTTATGCTATTTTGATAATTGCTTGAGATTCTTTGTTACACATATATACTTATATGTTATTTTCTTAATAAGTGTGCAACATTGCTTTACTTGCAATCCATGTCATATTTTGGTTCAACAATGCATTTTTGGACAAGGAGATTTGATTGGGAAGTACATTTGAATGACCTATAATTTATCTCTATGACATGTGAATTTGATTTTCTTATGACATTCTTAAAAGGATATGCATGAAATGTTTTTGATTGCTTAATATGGAAAATATGTGTGAAAGGAAATGAGAAAACTAAACTCAATAAGGACCTTGTGTCCATTCAATAAATAAGGATGTCTCATCCAAATTTAGTCTTCTCACTCTTTTTATTAATTGAACAAGGCTGCTATCATACGAGTATCTTACCCGGAAAAATCAAAAAGGGTGCAAAATTCGCTCATGTCTTGTTTCGCTTATAAAGTTTGATATAGTTGATCTTTAAATTGAAATTCTTTAGAAAAACTATATCTTGTTTGCTAATAACAAAAGGGTACAAATTGGTTTGAATTCTTTTGGAAACCCTTTTGAGGTTTGCTTTGCCAAATATCATTGCTTGAACTTGAATGCTATATGTCTTGCATGCAAAGCAACAATTTCACACATTTTCTTTAAATAAAACTCCTCGAATCTCTCTCAATTATTTAGGTTGCATAAAGTTTATGTATATGATTATGCAATGTATTTGTGCGAATAGTGTAGGGAAAAATTAACTAAAACCGCAGCGGAAGGCGAAAAGTAGATTTTCGTATAGTTTAAAATTTTTCTAAAGATTTGAACCTTAACCCTTTAATTAATTAAACACAAATATACGGTTAGAGTTAAATACCTCTTGTCGCGTGATCCGATTGACTTACGTCGATGGTAATCCTCAAGATCTTTAATCCTAGCACGTACGTGAATCACCTAGGAGCGTGGTCTCCCTTTTATCTTTGAGTTGCTTACCTGAGAATGGATGTATGGAACTTCTGATCCTGATCTTCAATCCCAAAACACCAAGAGCCTAGAAAAATAGTTCCGGTCACTTTTGAATTCACAATCGATATGATTGGAACTCGCGTAACCCTAAATCTAAAGTGTGCACAAAACCTTTTGATGTTAAAGGCTTGCAAGTGCACTATCGAATGAGAACTTATTTTTCTTTTTCTCTCTTGGCCGAAATTCTATGTGTATTGAGTAAGATTTTTATTTTTTAAAGTAAACAAAAATCTCTCTCACTCAAGCTTCTTGGTGGCCGAATTTATCACCTTATATTTATAAGGTGACCGAAATTTATCCTTCTCAAAATAGGGTTGGCCGAATTCTTTGTGTAGGAAATCTAGGGTTGGCCAATTTCCTTACTTGAAAAGGAATTGTGCATTTTCCTAATTCCTATCAATTTAAGAATCCTAACCCTTATAGGACTAGGGTGGCCGAATTCTTTGTGTGGTATGGAGTGTATGTGGACTTAATCCTTACCACATTAGGACTCCTATCACTTAAAAGAATTCTAACCCTAATCCAACACATAGTATTCTATTTACTGATCAGGAAAAGATTTTGATTTAAACTATTAATTAATTTCCATTTAATCAAAACAATAAAATAAAATAATATCTTGGGCTATTTTATTAGCCTTGCCGCCCACACCATATATATATGGGTCTAATATTATTTTTCTTATTTTATTTAATCCATTAGACTTTAAATAAAAGCCCACATGTGAACCGGACTTATTCTTACTAAAAGAAACAAGCCCACATGTCTCCTTTTAATATATTAATATAATAGAGCAGCCCATTAAATAAATAATAGACATATTATATTCTTAATATATTAAATGCAATTCTAGACGGACCCATAAATTGGTCTGGTAGAATATATCAAGTGATCCATGCAAGTACGTGTGGATTGTGGATCTTGGCGGGCTATCTAAATTTAAGCTTCAATAGACATAACCTAATCACAATCAACAAATGATTCACTTAGGTCCGATCTATTAATTTTAACTCATTCCACTAAAGAGCTAAAATTGAACTCTTAAATAAAGATAGAATAAGGAGATGTTTCTCATTCATACCCTAGACAATCTTATAGGAGATGGTGTATCCTCGTGAATAATATCAGTAATCGCCAAGAGCTCATAGACCGCCTATAGCTCTCCAAGTTACCATATTTCCTCATATGACCACATTTTGAACTTGGATATTTTGACTTGTCCAGAAGCCATGTCTTCAATAATCATTATTGAAAACTCAACATTGAGATTTAATATCCAATACCTCAAAACATCCATATGATGATATTATACTCATTTAATAAATGGAGCCACGATGTCCATATCTATAAATGAAGTCCTCTATCGATTAACAAATGAATACCACCAAACTATCGAGGATAGACTATGCTATATAATCGTACTCATTGATAACTCAAATGATAACACTTGCAACCATAAGTCCATCATTTATCTCAGGATTAAGATCGACTCTCCGATTGTCCTAATAATGAAAAGACTTATATCTAGTTACGGTTCTAGATAAAGTATTTCATTGTTATCCTGTTCAATGCACCCAGTGCACTAGATTCTTTTACTCGAAAACCTTTCGATGATTTTAGACTCATCATAACTCATTTGATCCCACTCAAATGCTAGTAAAAGAATTCTACAACTTTATCAAGATAGAGGTGCCCAACCTTTAACTTAAATTGTGAACGCTATTCAAGACTAACTAAAGAATTGTGTCTACCTCACACATATCCAGATGTATGAACAATTCTTCATATCTCATAGTCTTTTGACCTTATGATTATTTACCTTGACAATTATAATAATAAATGCTATAAGTATTTGTAAAAATCAGAAAACACTTTATTAATATGAAAAGAATGTCAATTACAATATTACACTCTTGCTATTGAGCATAATCCTAACAAATAGATCTCTTTGCTAAAACAACCCGATAGGGGGAGCTCCTTTGCCTATCTCATGACAAAAAGGGGGAGAAGTCTTGAGAGATATAGAGGGAGCATTGGTTATGCTTTGGGGGACATATCATGAGAGAGGGTAACCGTTTAGGGGGAGCATTGCACATGCATTTCTTTATATTGCTTTATTGAGTGTAATTGATTTTTATATTTGTTCACCTCACTTGCACTTGTTCTTGGAAAGTGCTTTCTTGCCATTGTATGTAGGTAAGATGATCTACGAAGAGATTGAGGACCTTGAAGACTTAAAATATTAGATATCTCTTTTTGTAACATATAATGTGTAAGTTCCTCATATTTTGATTGGCTTATTTCGTTGACAAACCACATTTGGGATTATTCTTTGTAAGGGTAGTTTAGGCCTCTTGAGTGTGATCAAGCTTCAAGAACATCATCTCTCTCAAAGAGCACTTCAAAGGTATCTCACTAGTTTAACCTTCTTTGAAGAGATCTAGTTGCACACACTCACTTGCATGCATTATTGTTCCTATCTTCATGTAATTGAATGATGTATTGTATGCCACTTTTCACACTCCACACTTGCACTGATTGCACATCACTTAGTGTGTTGAGTTTGCCTCGAAAAGAGAAATTCTTCTCTTAGCGCGGCCCAGACCGCTTGGCAAGACTTGCTTGCACCGCGGCTTACAGAGCGGTATACCTCAGCAGGGTCATGCTTCCTGTACCGCTTCCTATACACTTGCACGTAAAGCGACCCAAGTCACGGTGTTGTCCAGTAGGCCTCTGTGGCCCATACCGCGGCCTGTGCACCTGCATGCACAGCGCCCTGCACCGCGTTGTTGACCAGACGGTGCACTGCTATGTGTACCGCGGTCTAGACACTTGCCTGCGACGCGGTCCATCTAGCGGTATTGACGGGATTTGGTGCCCTAAGTCCAAAACGACGCTGTTTTAACTAGGGCTCCCTTATATATACTCTCTCTTCTTCCTTGCTCGTTTTCATGAGTTCAAGAAGCCATTTTTGATAGGCCAAGCTTCCCTTAGAGAGAGAAACTCCCAAGAACTCATCTTTACTCAACCAAACACAAATCCATGTGCATTTAACCTTTTCAAGCATCATCGCATCATGGATTCTTCTTGCTTTCATTGACTAGGTAACTTGAACATGCCCTAAATCTCTTTGTATTTATTTATGTTCTTGTTTGCCTAGGGTTAGCTCTTTTATATGATTTTATTGCATATCTTTATGTTTATTGGCATTTATAACATGTTTGACTTGATGTTTGTTGGTTGAGAGCTTTGTTCATTAATAGCTAGCATTTAGGACGATTGTACCCTTCTAGCTAAATCTTCATGCATTTGCATTTAGATATTGACATCTAGGATTTGCATTTATTAACATCCTTAAATCCTTAGATAAGCATTTAGTGTTGCCTAGCATTGATTGCATGCTTGAATATCTTTTACATATTCACATAGGTTGTTTAACCTCTTCATTGATTGTTAAGCTTTGTGACTAAGTGGGTTAGTGCACAAGCTTGTGGTCAAGAATCACTATTAAAGGCCCGTTGGGTAGAGTGAAAGGGTTAGTGACCAAGTAGGTGTGACTTGAGGTCAACCTAGGTTGTAAACTTTCTTTCAAATAGTGGATTTGAGGACCGTATGTGGCTAGAAGGATAGCCCGTGAGTTTTGCCCAGTTTGAGGGTTTCTCACGTAAATCAATCCTTGTGTTTTTATTGTTTTCCGCATTTTTATATTGGATTGATTGATTGCTAATATGGGGTAGGATTATTAAAATTGATTAAGTCGAAAAGTTGGTAATAAATCAACTAAAACCTATTCACCCCCCCCCTCTAGGTTGTATTAGACACACTTTGTGTATTTTCAATTGGTATCAGAGCGGGTTCCTAGATACACTTAGGTGATCCTTGCTCTTTGTGTGTCTTGCATTTTGTTTGTGTTTGTTGCATCATAAACATTCATCTCATTCATACCCAAACACTATGAGTGGGAACGGAAGTGGTAATGAGGGAGCCTCTAGCAGAAGACCCCCTTTGCTCACCGGAGTAAACTATGCCTCTTGGAAAGGCAAGATGGAGTCTTACATTTGCCAAATAAATGACCGAGCATGGATGGCAATTGAAGATGGCTACACTCTTCCGGAAAGACTCTTGAAGACGAAAGTGTAGTTCCCAAGCCAAAGTCGGAATGGTCAACTCAAAAGTTTGAAGCATCCAAGTGGAACAACAAGGCTATGCATGCTATTCTTTGTGCAATGGATAACAATCAGTACAAATTAATCCAAACAACAAGAATTGCAAAAGAGGCATGGGAGATTCTAGAGACGGCCCATGAGGGAACCGAGGTGGTCAAGGACTCTAAGCTTCAAGTCCTCCAAACACAATTCGAGCAAATTAGGATGGAGGAGGATGAGTGCTTCAACGAATTTGAAGTGAAGTTGATGGACATAGTCGATCAGAGCCATCAACTTGGTGATCCCTATTCGGATAGGAGGATCAAGCAAAAAACTATGAGGTCGCTTCCAGCAAGATTTGAGTCAAAAGTGACGGCTCTTGAGGAAAATAGTGACTACAAGAATATGAAGCCAAGTGAAGTTATTGGAAGGCTTCTAGCATATGAGTCTAGATGGACTCCCACACCTACACCTCAAAAGAAGCAAAAGAGTATTGCTCTGAAGACTTCTAAGGTTGAGAAGGAGGAAGAAGACTCAGATGAAGAAATGGCCCTCATGGTGAAAAGATTCAAGAAGTTCATTAATTTTGAGAAGAGGGGATTTGGATCCAAAGGAAAGGAAATAAAGAAGAAGACTCCTTTCAAGAAGTTTGAGTCAAGTGAAGACAAGCCCACAAGAAAAGGGATTTAATGCTTCGAATGTGGAGGTTTCGGACACATCTCCACGGATTGTGGAAATTTGAAAAACAAGAAGAAAGGAAAGGCCATGGCCGCCACGTGGAGCAATGGTGATGACTTGGAAGAAGAAGGAGAATCCTCAGATGATGAGGATCATGTGGCAAACTTTATTGCCTTCGTATCTTCTTTCAAGAGTAAGGAAGCAATAGATGATGAAGAGGTAGAGAAACAAAGTGAAGATGACTCTAGCGATGGTGACTCTTCATCCCATTCAACAAATATGGATGTAGGAGGAATGGATCTTGAAGGCTTCATTGAGCATTTTCAAAGCTCAAGATTGAAGATGAAGAAAGAG
The DNA here is from genome assembly GCA_033220585.1 of Dipteronia sinensis. Classification (NCBI taxonomy): domain Eukaryota; kingdom Viridiplantae; phylum Streptophyta; class Magnoliopsida; order Sapindales; family Sapindaceae; genus Dipteronia; species Dipteronia sinensis. The sequence continues at coordinate 67,778,099 of CM065636.1, read as the reverse complement.
ATTCAAAGGCTAAAAGGAGAGAATCTCAAGCTATCTACCGAAGCTACTCACTTAAATAAAGAAGTGAAGATAGCCAAAAGGAATGAGGAATTGATGGAAAAGGAGCTTAAAGAAGCTAGAGAGATCATTGCTAAGATGACTTCAAGCACGAATAAACTTGACCACATGTTGGGAGTTGGCAAGAGGCCAAGTGATAAGAAAGGTCTTGGCTATGAAGATGACAAGGAGACCTCATCCTCAAGCAAGATTGTGTTTGTCAAGAGTTTGGATAACAAAGAGCCTCCACCCCCACAACATCCTAGGAAGAAGATAGAACTAGGAGAGTGCTCTAAAGATTCTCAAGTCAAGGTAGCACCAGGGAAACAAGCTCAAGCTCAATCAACAAGGGTGCATCAAGCAAGTTTCCCTCAACCCAAATACCATCAAGCCAAGAAGCAATTCATGAAAGGTAAATCAAGGAAGCAATTCATTCCAACTCAACAACAAAGAAGGAGAGAACCAATCCAACACCAACGATAAGCTCAAATGCGTGGGAAAGACCCTTTGTACTCACAAGGGCATGGTATGTCTTCTTATTTTATTCCCACTTGTCACTTTTGTGGTTTTGATGGTCACATTAGACCAAATTGCTTCAAATACATTGAAATGTGTAGAATCAAGAGCATGATTGAAAGAAATAGAGCTAGAGCTAAAATGCATGTTCCTAGGAAATCTAGAGCCAATTTGCATGATCCTAGGAAATCTAGAGCCAATGTGACTAATACCACTAGGAATGAGAACATTTTACCTAGATGGATTAGAAGGGATAACTATTCTTGCTATGTGGCTCAAATTGCCTTGAAGGCAAATGCTTCTAACACTTGGTATTTGGATAGTGGGTGTTCTAGGCATATGACATGGAACAAGAGATTCTTTAAATCCCTTGTCTTGGAGGATGGAGGATTTGTCACCTTTGGTGATGGATCTAGAAAGAAAGTCATAGGGAAATGAACCATTTCCATTCCCAACTTACCCTCCTTGTCCAATGCTTTACTTGTTGATGGCTTGCAGGCCAATCTTATAAGCATTTCTCATCTTAATGATGATGGACTCTCCGTCTTGTTTAACAAAAATGATTGCTCTATTTTAATGCCAAATGGACAAACCTTGCTAAAAGGAAAGAGATCTAGTGACAATTGCTATTGTCTTGAAGCTAGTGCTATCTCTTGCAATATGTCCAAATGTGAGGAATTTGAGTTATGGCATCAAAGACTTGGCCACATGAACTATCGAGATTTGAGGATCTTAGATAAGTTCAAGATTGTGCGTGGCCTCCCTAAGCTTGGGAAGAAAGTCGATGGCGTTTGTGGACCTTGTCAACAAGGGAAACAAACCAAAAGTATGCACAAGAAAGGCAAGTATCTCGCCACCAAGGAGCCATTAGAGCTTCTACATATGGACCTTATGGGTCCCATGCAAACCGAGAGTCTCGCTGGCAAGAGATACATTTTTGTTTGTGTTGATGATTTTTCTAGATTTACATGGACATATTTTCTTAGAGAAAAATCTGAAACATTTGAAAATTTTAAAATGCTTTGCACTAAAATTCAAAATGAAAAGAACTCACACATTAAAAGCATTAAAAGAATTAGGAGTGACCATGGGAGGGAATTTGAAAATGCTTGTTTTGAAAGCTATTGCAATAGCTTAGGCATTTCCCATGAGTTTTCGGCTCCTAGAACTCCTCAACAAAATGGGGTTGTTGAGAGGAAGAATAGGGTCCTTCAAGAGATGGGCCGTGTGATGTTGCTTAGCAACAATGTTCCTAGGAACCTTTGGGCCGAGGCCATCAATACGGCTTGCTACATAGGAAATAGCGTCTTCCTAAGGCCCGGTACCAGGCAAACCTCCTATGAATTATGGAAGGGTAGGAAGCCAAATGTTAGCTACTTCCACTCATTTGGGAGCAAATGCTACATTCTAAATGACCGAGATCAACTTGGCAAGTTTAATGCCAATAGTGATGAGAGGATTTTTATTGGCTATGCCCTTAATAGTAAGGCCTATAGAGTTTTCAATTTAAAAAATTGGAGTGTCATGGAATCATCTAATGTCGTCATAGATGATTGTAGGCCTAAGACTAGAGACCATGATGAGGAGGTCATTGTGCTTGATGATCCTTTCTTGGAGAAGAATGATGAGACTTCAATTGATGTGAAGTCAAGTCTTGATGAAGAGGTCATCCAACCTCTTGATAGAGATCCATCTTTGGACTCTAAAGAACCCGCTCCATGGGTTAGACATCTCCACAATAAGAATGACATTCTTGGAGATATGAATGAAGGTGTTAGGACTAGGCGTCAAATAGCTAATCAAATAAGCTATACTTGTTACACCTCTCAAATTGAACCCAAAAAGGTTGATGAAGCCTTGAATGATGAGTTTTGGGTTCTTGCCATGCAAGAAGAGCTAAACCAATTTGAAAGAAATGAGGTTTGGACTCTTGTTCCTAGACCCAAGGATACCAATGTCATAGGCACCAAATGGGTATATAGGAACAAGTCGGATGAAAATGGCAACATTGTGCTCAACAAGGCTAGACTTGTAGCACAAGGATACTCTCAAATTGAGGGTATTGACTTTGAGGAGACTTTTGCTCCGGTTGCCCGTCTTGAGTCCATAAGGCTTCTTTTGTCCATATCATGTGTGCACAAGTTCAAATTGTATCAAATGGATGTTAAGAGTGCCTTCCTCAATGGTTTCTTGCATGAGGAAGTGTTTGTTGAGCAACCCAAGGGGTTTGTGGATCCACACCACCCCAATCATGTCTATAGCCTCAAGAAGGCTTTATATGGGTTGAAATAAGCACCTGGGGCTTGGTATGAGCGCCTCACTCAATTTCTTGTTGACAGTGACTACACTAGAGGTAGTGTTGACAAAACTTTATTCATCAAGAGGAACAAAGATGAGCTTTTCATAGCTCAAATTTACGTTGATGATATTGTTTTTGGCTCCACCAACAAATCCAAAGTCCAAAAATTTGTTGATGTCATGTCTCATGAGTTTGAGATGAGTCTTGTTGGGGAGCTCAATTACTTCCTAGGTTTGCAAATCAAGCAATTGCATGATGGGATTTTCATATCCCAAGCTAAGTATGCTAAGAACCTAGTGAAGAAGTTTGGCCTTGAGAATGCCAAACATTATGACACACCCATGAGTACCACCTTGAAACTAAGCAAGGATGCTAGTGGCAAGAGTGTGGAACAAAGTCTTTATCGTGGCATGATTGGTAGCTTGCTTTACTTGACCGCAAGAAGGCCCGATATAGCCTTTAGTGTAGGTGTGTGTGCTAGGTACCAAGCCGATCCCAAGGAATCCCATTTCTCCTCCGTGAAGAGAATCATTCGATATGTGAATGGGACATCCAACTATTGGATATGGTACTCTTTTGACACTAATGCTAGCTTAGTTGGCTTTAGTGATGCAGATTGGGCGGGAAATTGTGATGATAGGAAAAGTACATCGGGCGGTTGCTTCTTCCTAGGTAACAACTTGGTCTCATGGATTTGCAAGAAGCAAAATTCCATCTCTCTATCCACAGCCGAAGCGGAATACATAGCCGCCGGGAATGCTTGCACACAACTCCTTTAGATGAAACAAATGCTTGTGGATTACGGCTTTGATCAAGGTATTCTTACCCTTTATTGTGATAACATGAGTGCAATTAACATTTCAAAGAATCCTGTTCAGCACTCTAGGACAAAGCATATAGACATTAGGCATCATTTCATTAGAGAACTAGTTGAAAACAAATGCATTGCACTTGAGCATGTGGGCACTAATGATCAACTAGCGGATTTATTTACAAAGCCCTTAGACTCAATTAGGTTCAAGTCACTTAGTAGGTCTATTGGGATTTGTCATATGCCTTGATGTGTTTTGGTGATTGACCCCTTATGGGGAACTCAAGCAAAGAGAGCAACCTTGCATGTTGGAATAAGCAAAAACTTGATCAACTTTATGCTTATTTATTAATTGCTTGAGTAGTTTTGGATGTGCTTATATATATTCTTATATGGCTTTTTATTTAATAAGTGTGCCTTGCTTGATTTGTAATCCATGTCACCTCTATGTTCAAACATGCATTTTTGGATTAGGAGAATTGATTGGGAAGTACATTTGAATGACCTAAAATTTATCTCCATGACATGTGAACTTGATTTTGACATGCTCAAAATGATATGCATGAAATATGTTTTGATTGCTTGAATGCAAATATGTGTGTATGCAAATGAGAAGACTAATCAATAAGGATCTTGTATCCACGTAATCAATAAGGATTTTATGTCCAAATTAGTCTTCTCTCTCTTATTAATTGTTAATCAAGACTACTATCATACGGACAATTATCCGGAAAAATCTAAAAGGATCTCTTGATCCAATGTCTTGATTTGCTTTTAAGAATTGATATAGTTTTGTGTGCGTTGAAATTTCTCTTCAAAATACTATATCATGTTTCTTTATGGCAAAAGGGTGCAAATTGGTTTGAATTCTTTTGGAACCCTTTTTGATGTTCTCCTTGCCAAATACCATTTGCTTGAACCATGATGTTACATGTCTTACATCCAGAGCAACTAAGTCACACATTTTCTTCTAAACAATAAAACCCTCAATGATTCTCTCTAAATTAATTGAGTTGCATAAAGTTGTTGTATATGATTATGCACTTATCTTGCAAATAGCTCTCTTTGCTAAAGTGACCCGGTTGGGGAATACTCCTTTGCCTATCTCATGACAAAAAGGGGGAGTAATGTGGTTTTATTTAAGGGGATTGCATATTTGGAGAGATTGTCCCATTGAGGGGGAGTAACCTATATAGGGGGAGCATTTGCATGTTGCATGTTGCATGTTGTAGTTTTCTTTTATTATGCAAATTGCTCTTATTTATTTATCTCTCTTGATCACCTCACATGCACTTGTCTTGGAAAGTGTAGTCTCATTGTTTTTTAGGGAAGGTGGCTATTCTACAAGAGCTTGAAGTTTTGAAGACCTAGTATCTAGGTATCTTTTTGTAATGTAGAATATCTTTTTGTTGACCTTTAGTTTTTACTTTTTTGTGAGGATGATTTGTGAGTGGTGGTTTTGTCATGAAATAGCCAAAGGGGGAGATTGTAAGTTCCTCATATTTTGATTGGCTTATTTCGTTGACAAACCACATTTGGGATTATTCTTTGTAAGCGTAATTTAGGCCTCTTGAGTGTGATCAAGCTTCAAGGACATCATCTCTCTCAAAGAGCACTTCAAAGGTATCTCACTAGTTTAACCTTCTTTGAAGAGATCTAGTTGCACACACTCACTTGCATGCATTATTGTTCCTATCTTCATGTAATTGAATGATGTATTGTATGCCACTTTTCACACTCCACACTTGCACTGATTGCACATCACTCAGTGTGTTGAGTTTGCCTCGAAAAGAGAAAGTCTTCTCTTAGCGCGGCCCAGACCACTTGGCAAGACTTGCTTGCACCCCGGCTTACAGAGCGGTATACCTCAGCAGGGTCATGCTTCCTGTACCGCTTCCTGTACACTTGCACGCAAAGCGACCCAAGTCGCGGTGTTGTCCAGTAGGCCTCTGTTGCCCATACCGCGGCCTGTGCACCTGCATGCACAGCGCCCTGCACCGCGTTGTTGACCAGACGGTGCACTGCTGTGTGTACCGCGGTCTGGACACTTGCCTGCGACGCGGTCCATCTAGCGGTATTGACGGGATTTGGTGCCCTAAGTCCAAAACGACGCTGTTTTAACTAGAGCTCCCTTATATATACTCTCTCTTCTTCCTTGCTCGTTTTCATGAGTTCAAGAAGCCATTTTTGATAGGCCAAGCTTCCCTTAGAGAGAGAAACTCCCAAGAACTCATCTTTACTCAACCAAACACAAATCCATGTGCATTTAACCTCTTCAAGCATCATCTCATCATGGATTCTTCTTGCTTTCATTGACTAGGTAACTTGAACATGCCCTAAATCTCTTTGTATTTATTTATGTTCTTGTTTGCCTAGGGTTAGCTCTTTTATATGATTTTATTGCATATCTTTATGTTTATTGGCATTTATAACATGTTTGACTTGATGTTTGTTGGTTGAGAGCTTTGTTCATTAATAGCTAGCATTTAGGACGATTGTACCCTTCTAGCTAAATCTTCATGCATTTGCATTTAGATATTGACATCTAGGATTTGCATTTATTAACATCCTTAAATCCTTAGATAAGCATTTAGTGTTGCCTAGCATTGATTGCATGCTTGAATATCTTTTACATATTCACATAGGTTGTTTAACCTCTTTATTGATTGTTAAGCTTTGTGACTAAGTGGGTTAGTGCACAAGCTTGTGGTCAAGAATCACTATTAAAGGCCCGTTGGGTAGAGTGAAAGGGTTAGTGACCAAGTAGGTGTGACTTGAGGTCAACCTAGGTTGTAAACTTTCTTTCAAATAGTGGATTTGAGGACCGTATGTGGCTAGAAGGATAGCCCGTGAGTTTTGCCCAGTTTGAGGGTTTCTCACGTAAATCAATCCTTGTGTTTTTATTGTTTTCCGCATTTTTATATTGGATTGATTGATTGCTAATATGGGGTAGGATTATTAAAATTGATTAAGTCAAAAAGTTGGTAATAAATCAACTAAAACCTATTCACCCCCCCCCCCCCTCTAGGTTGTATTAGACACACTTTGTGTATTTTCATAATGGACTCTCATTGTCAATAGCTAGATTTCTTTTGATTTTGTGAGGAATTATTTGTGAGTGGTTCTTTTGTCATGAAATAGCCAAAGGGGGAGAATGTAAGGACTTTGATTTTATGATTGGCTTATTTCATGACAAACCACACCACATTGGAGATGATTGTGTAATGGGTAGCGTAGGTCCTTGTCGGCAAGCTTCCAAGCATCTCCATGACCTCAAGAGCAAAATGTATACTCACTTGACTTTGTCTCTTGAAGAGTTTAGGTGGACATACACACACTTCATGCATGCTTTGTTCATCTTACATTTTCATTCTTTATTGTGTATATATATACATCCGTTACACAACTCACACGAGCACGTCTTTGTTTGTCTTTACGTGTGGTTGTTTTGTTTTACGTTTTCCTTTTATGTTCGGAAGCGTCCTCACTCACACAATAGTGTGCTTGTGTTGTGTCCGCGCTTGCACGTTGGTGTGCTTGAATCTTAGTGTGATTTGTGACCATAGAGATGCTCCATTTGTGCTCTCTTGGATTGATATTTGGTTACATGGTCTTATACCATGAGTATGGGGATTTTTGTTATTGACCAATTTTGACCTTTGGTCACTCTTTGGGCCATAAATATTTCTACACACACCCAAATCTTGTTTTTTCAATTGGAGTATAAAGTAGACTTCCATACCTTTCCAACGGTATATTATACGAAAAGTTTCAATGTCATTTGGTCATGTTTTGGGTCGCTCGAAACTGTAGCTGTTGTGCTATAACGTTTTTTGCCCGAAAGAATAGCAGCCTGACCTCCAGGTCGCCCTAACGTCATTTTTTGTCACCGGAAATCAATTTTTCCTTATCCAAAATGATGTGGCTTCACTAGGATCATATAAATACATCATCTTCTTCCCAATCAGACCTAGAGCTCACAAATTCATATCCTAGTGAGAGAAAGAGATCCTCTAGTGAGAGAAAGCACCAAGATTGCTTCTTTAACTCTCCAAACCCAAAACCCATCTCTACTTGCATCATTCAACATCATTTGAGCATGGGTCTTCACAGTTTCAGGACTAGGTAAGCAAGAACTTCATTGAATATCATTTATTGTTCTTTTTACTCTAGATTAGGTATTTATTGCTTGATTAAATACCTAGACTCTATTTGTTGCATATATTTATGAGTCTTGATAACATGATTGAGTTTGTTGGTGTTAGCTTGCATCATTAGGTCATTTACGCCTAAATAGCTAATCCGTACTTGATTTTTATTGTTTGATTGTTTGGGTTAATTGGGTTTAATATTGATTAATCAAAAAGGTGGTAATAATCGATTAACAACCTATTCACCCCCCCCCCCTAGGTTGTATTAGACACACGCGTTTGTTGTATTTTCACCTCTCCTTTAAATACCATTTTCTCTCTCATTTTCGAACAATGGTGTTGGTGAAAAAATTGTGCAGAATTTTCTTTCAAAACTTTTCTCATCTTCCAAACACCATAACTCTCTCAAATCAACTCCAATTTTAGATTTTCAAAAGCCGAAATTGTTGTTATTAAAGAGAGGAACAAATCCCAAGTATTTTTAGAGTCAAAAAATGCTCAAATGTTTTGTGATGACCTGATTTCAGTCCTTGAGCCATTGTTTGTAAGTGAATCAACTTTTTTAATTCTTCTTTCATGATCTTCTTAATGATTCTTCTTATATGAGTTGAAAGAAATGTTGAGAATTATTTTGATTCCAATATTAGGATTTGTTTGATTAAGTTTCAAGATTAGTTCATTCTTTTTGACTGAATATCAATTTTGCTAATCTTGAAGAACATGAGTTTAAATCTAGAATCTTTTTGACTGATTGTGATTTTGATTTTTCATAACATAGTTCTTTATTTTTGGGTTTTTTTGTTGAATATGGTGAAAACTTCAAGTGTTTACTTGTTCAATTGATTTCAAAGTTAGTTTTATATTTTTCATTGAAAACTTGTTATACTAGCTTTAATTGACATGTTTAGGTTTCTAGATATTTTTGTGAATGTTCTTTGAATGCCTAATCAAGATTTTCTATTACATGTTCATAAGAATCAGTTACATTTGCTTGTGAGCTTGATTTTTGCATAAACTTATTCTTCAGAGAGTGTGTTTGATCAACATGCTCTATTTGCTTGTGTTTGCATCATTTGCATCCACTTAGATCATTTGCCTTGTGAAGAGGTTGGAAGTCTCATGCCTTATAGTGATTCTTTGACTTGAGCATTAGAAGTCACATTTGGAGAGTGAATCTTCAAGTTGTGCATTGGAAGTCACATTCCTTAGAGTGATTCTTTGGATTGTGCATTGGAAGTCACATTTCTTAGAGTGAATCTTTGATTTGTGCATTGGAAGTCTTGTCTAGAGTCGAGGGTGACTTGGATAGACAAGCAATGCCTTCCTAGAGATGTGAAGTCTTGGATAGGAAGTTGGCTTTGTAAGTTCACTAGGCCCGAGGGTAAATTAGGTGTTGATAGCTTAGAGAGTGAATCTTGTGTTGATTGCCTCTTGAGTGTATAACTCCTATTCGTCATAGTGAACTGCTTTAGCCGGTGGTTGTGGTAACAACCTGTGGATGTTTCCTCATTTTGAGGTTTTACCACGTAAAAAAAAATTGTGTTGATTTTTGTTTTTATTATCTTTTCTTGCTTTGAATTTGTATTGATTCATTCATTGCTTTATTGAATACATATTGTCTTGTTGAATCAATATACTTGTTAAAGCTTACTTGTGAAATTGTCTATTTTGTGATTAAAAAGAATTTGCAAGAATTTTGAGGCTATACCTATTCACCCTCCCTCTAGGTATATTTGACACTATAAAATTAATGGAATTTCATGTTCTACTCTATATCTCAATGGCGTTGTACACTGATGTACCAGTCTTCTCTTGCTGGGCTGGCGTTTGTTCTAGCATGCTAGTATTTTCATGGCCACATTCTTCTCGCTTAGCGGGTAGGATGCCTATCTCTGTTGGATTCGGGGTTGATGTTGAGGACACTTAGCAGCCGGGTAGATGTCGCAATACCTAGGTTCTAGGTAGGAGGTACCGGGCATATGCGAGGTAGTGGGTACGTGGTATCGCGATACCAGCCTCACTTGGTATCAGGAGTAATGGCACAGCGTGGTACCTTTTCTCCTTAGGTTGTAGCTCTGGTAATTCATTTGATACTGGGTAAACAAGGCAATCTCACCTCTGGCCATACCAAGTAGCGATCCTTCCTATATCATAGTACCGATGCTTCCGGGCACCTGAGAACTAGGGATAGTTCCTATCAAGTAGTGACTATGTGGAAAATTCTCATTTGGACCCCTGCCATAAAAAGGTTGTTAACAGAAGTCCCCCTTGACTTGAACACTGGTGCCAGGTTGGGGTTAGAGTCAGGATTCGTAACACTTGGACATTTTCAATAACCATTATCTGGAATGAAATCTTCCCTTTGTAGGCTGATTTAATAGGCCTTCTACGTGTCTGCCCAGGATGGGCCAATTTCAAAAAAGGAAAGATTTGGAGGTGCGCTTTTCTCGAAATTGTTTGTCCCACTTTTCGAGTATCTCGCGTCATTAATAACCTTCCCTTCCCATTGTAGGTAGTCGTTTCCTTTATAAATACCTTTACTCTTCATGACTCACTGGCGTTACTTTACCATCCATTGCTTCCAAAAAGAATCCCAATCTCTCAAAATTCCTAGCTTTTTCTTCTTCTTCAATCTTCAACTTCCTCAAACCTCAAAACTCAAATTCAATCTGCCATGTCTTCCTCTATCAGTTAGGAGCAAATTTTCGATGATGACGCTGCTGCCAGTGGGAGCCTCGTCCCTAGAAAGAGGACTCGTAAAACAAGTGGTGACGGAGAAGGTGCTCAGGCTTCCCAGCCGCTCAACCAGAACGTCACCATCAGGTCAGGTTTCACTAACATCCCTAACACCTTGGTTGATATAGACAGGGAATTGAACGCTGAGTTCGATGGTGCCAGGGGAGGTGAAGAACTGGCTGGAGACACAACGACCCCGGCGAGAGGGGTGCTCACCCTTCCTGGCAATTTCTGATGCATTCCAGACTCTATATGTACGATAGAGACGATAGAGCGCTTGAGGAGGGATTTTGTGATCCCAGCTGACATCACTCTCACGGTACCATACCAAGGGTCCGACATGTACTCCCCTCCCGCTGTCCAGCTTCCGATCGACACGGCGGCCTTCGAGTGTGGGGTTGATAGTAGTTGAAATCTATTCTTTTTAAAGCAAAAGTTCCAAATGATAATCGGTTTGACCTTTTATGGAAAAGCTTAAGATGAATAGATGTGGATATGATTTGCATGTTGATTATAAAATTGCTCCTCTACATATGCTTGGAGCAAAACTCACACAAACACTTTTGTTTATAAGTATTATTGATATTCTAGCAATTTGAGAACAATTATGAGAGAGATTGAAATCTTGGTGTATCTTTCATACTTTGTGAAGCTTATTGTTGTTGAATTTATTTTGAAATTGCTTGAATGTGTGATTGTGTGGATATCATTGTGAACTATATTCTATCTTGATCTTAGATAGAGCACCTATCAAGGGGGAGCATAGTATGCTAGACTTTGTTCTCTTTTGTGATATGTTGACATGGTTTGCTTTTTTATGAGTTGACATATTGATTGATTAGAATAATTGAATGATGAAAATGCATAATATCTATCTTGAACTAATTGTATGAATGTGTTGTCAATAAATTCTTTCTAATTTGGGGTTGATAGTGGTTGATATTGCAATGAATTCCTTTATTCTTGAGGTTGATAGTAGTTGTAGTTACAACCCATTCCTCCTAGCTTGAGGTTGATTAAGTTCCTTCTTGCTTGGGGTTGATAGTAGTTGTTATTATGACCAATTCCTTCATGATTTGAGGTTGATAGTAATTGTGGTTGACACCAATTCCTCCATGCAGGGATAAATTTTGTTGTTAAATGCAATGTTGATTGTGGTAAAAATGTACCATTGAGCTTGAAATTGAACATTTATGCATTTATGATTCATTACTTCATCATATGTCTTTGTTATATATTTGTTTGTTTTGTCATCTAACACTAACTTGTGCCTCTTTTCCACTCATGTGTTTTTGTTTTGTAGTTTTGACAACAAAGCCATGGGAAGAAACAAGGTTTCTAATTCTATCTATCCACAAAAACCCATAGCCAAACCTAAATCTTCTCTAGCAACCTCTAGGAAACCTAAACCCAACAAGTTGAAAGCTTTAGGTGTTATGGGAACCAAGAAGCTTAACCAAGATAGGGGTGTTGATTTGGTTGAGGATTCTTACATTTACCACTATATTTGTGATAGGCATTGGTGTTAGGTCTTTGAGTCATGTATTGGCACAACTCTATATCAAAATAACATTTGCTTTGTATTGATTAGTTGTCTAGAATTTGTTAATAATCAAGATTCAAGGAAGATTGGACAACATTCAAGCAAAGTGGTGGCTACAAGAGGAATAAAATTAATTTGCTTAGCAAAAGGTAAACCGAGACCTCTTTCCTCTTACAAGGCCTAGGCACACACATACATTGCATTCATATGTGTCTCTGCATAGTTGTGCATAATTTGGTTTAACACAATACGCACACTTATACTTGTATGCACATGCATTTGACTTAAAGTTGACAATTTCATATATTGCATGTTTTAGGACTAGTTCCAGGAAATAGCATACTTGTGTATTCTTGTATTTATTTGTATTTGTTTATATGTTATTGAACTTTATTTTGAGCTTATATAATTCCTCACTGAGTTCCAATTAATTTGGTTACTCATTCATTAAGTTTCGAGTTCAAATTAGGTGGTTAACAAACTTTCCGTGATTTTATCGTACATGGTTTTCGTCCTTGATTTTCAAGTTGAATTTCATATTTTTTGTGAAATTTATCTTGATATCTTTTGAACATGAGGGAGTCCCGGTTCATTTTAAAATCAGAGTTCAGAGGCCAGAGAACGGTGGAAGAACAAAACAGTGCGCGAGGGGAGATAAAAGGGCCAAATAGGGGAGCCTTGCATCTCTGCCCGTGGAGGCACGTGGCCTCCACGGGAAGAGCTGCACTATGCCCTCGTGGAGGTCTCGCGCCTCCACGGGGAGCAGATCTGGCAGCCCCCTATTGGCTCCTCAACTCTTTGCTTCCCTCTCCTATATAATTCACTTTCCCTCCCATTCTTGAACAAGAATCAAAATTCAAAAAACTTATGCAGAGTTTTCTCTCCATTTTTCCTGACTTTCCAACACCATAACTTTCTCATTCTGAGTCTGAATCAAGTGATTCAAATTGCAAAAACTTTGTCTACCGGTCCTCTATCATTTCCAGAAGAGTTTTGAGTCATTTGATTGAAGTTTATGGTATCTATACTCACAAAATAGTGACAGCACAGATTTCCTTCAAGGTATTGATTTCTATTTTGTTCTTGATCTTCAAGTCTTCAATTACCTTGGGTTTTCTTCTCATATATATATATATATATATATGTATGTTTGATGTGTAATCATTGATTAGAGAAATGATCTCTAATAAAGCTAGTTTGAGCTTTAATTGATTAAAATGTTGAGTTAGATTTTTCTAAATCTATGTTTTCACATGTTTGAGATGTTGTATTGTGCTAGCTTCAAATCTACGACTATCTTGTGTGTTTATTGACTTCATTTTATTGATTGATAGTATTCTCATGTGCCAGGTCTTTTTAATTGAAGATTAATTGAAATGGAATATATGATTGATGATTTAAGGATTGATTAAATTTAATTGATTATCTTGAGAATCTAAGCTCTATTATTTTGCTAGAGATGTATATTTGATTTTATCAAATTGATTCTAGCATTTTTATGTGATTGAACATAATCTAGACTTTTGTATGTGTTAGGTGTTTCACATACTCTAGGTTGTTTGTTCATGTTACAAGATCTAGATATAATTGATTTGTGCTTTTGATGACAAATATATAGTTCTTCATGTTTTGTGTCTAATCCACACATTTCATATGTACATGCATCATTGAGTGTGATTGCATTGTTTTTAGGATTATAAACTAATATACATACGATATGTGCATATTGATTCAATTCTAGTTTCCATAGGATATATTGATCATATATACTATGTTGTGTGTGTTTGCATCATTCACACTCATTTAAATCATTTACCTTGCAAAAGGTTGGAAGTCTCATTTCTTAGAGTGAATCTTTGAATTGAGTATTGGAAGTCACATGTTTGGAGAGGGGATCTTCAACTTATACAATTGGAAGTCTCAACTAGGATCTGGGTGATCCAGATAGTTGAGCATTGGAAGTCTTGGCTAGGATCGGGGTGATCCGGATAGCTAAGCATTGGAAGTCACATTTTGAAGAGGGGATCTTCAATTTGTGCATGGAAGTCTCGATTAGGAGTGGGGTGATCCGGAAAGTTGAGCAAGGGCGCATCTCTTTCATTATGTAGGGTTGAAGGGTAGATTTCTAGGTGAAGTGGTCACTTGATAGATTGTATTTTTTTTATCTTACTAGTCAAAGGTGTTTGCCGGTGGTTATGGTATCAACATGTGGATGTTCCCTCTTAGGAAGTTTTACAACGTAAAAATCATGTGTTGATTTTCTCTTTCCCTATTTCTTTCTATTTGGATATATATATATATATATATATCTTAGTTGATATCTTTGTAATTAATAATCGTATTATATCAACTTTGTATATGTTGGAGCTTTGTGTATAAAAGCCTTGTTATAACTTGAGTTTGTATCACATACATGTTGTTGCTTATATTGACTTTGTTTGAACAAGAATATCTTTAATTAAATTGATATTGCTTGTACTTGTCTAGCAAATTAACCATGTTTGTATTTTTCAATTGGGATACTTGGATAAATTCCATTGGGGTTGTTAATGAGAGCCTTATAAGAGAGTTATACTTTGAGTATAAGGAAAGTTCAACCTTTGAAAATGCCTTGGTAAGTGCGAGAGGGAAAACATTTTGGATCTCCTCGGATAGCATCAATAAGTTCCTAGGTATTTCAAGTGAGATTGTTTCGGAACTACTTGATGTGGATAACATTGATAACCTAAATCTTATGGGCAGAAATTTGTGTGAGGATGATGGATTTGAATGGGGTAAGAGAGCATATATAGGTCAAAGTGAGTTAACCAAGGTTAGTGCCTTTTGGCATCTATTTGTTTGTGCAATCTTGTAGGATCTACAAATGCTTCCGATCTTAACAAGGAAAAGATCAAGATTGTGTACGCCTTGGTGACAAACAATCCTTTGAACCTTGGTGATCTCTTGATAAAACATATTGAGAGTGTGGCTTATTCGTCAAGATTGGACAAGAAGTTGGCTTTTCTGGGGTTTCTTACTCATTTTTGCATGAAGCAAGGTGTTCCGATGCTTGAAGACGATGTGCTTCTACCTCCCTTGGAGAAATTTTGTGACAAGCGCTTGGTGTTCTATTAGGATTATGCTCAATAACAAGAGTGTAATAATGTATTTGACAATCTTTTCATATTAATAAAGTGATTTATAGTTTTACAAATCTTATAGCATTTATAGTTTAACTATTATAATTGTCAAAAGTAAATAATCACAAGATCAAAAGACTATGAGAGATGAAGAATTGTTCGTACATCTGGATATGTATGAGGTAGACACAATTCTTTAGTTAGCCTTGAATAATATTCACAACTTAAGATAAAGGTTGTCACCTTTACCTTGTTAAAGTTGTAGATTCTTTTGCTAGCATTTGAGTGAGATCAAATGTGTTATGATGAGTCTAAAATCATCAAAGTGTAGTGTCTTTGGGCAAAAGAATCCAGTGCACTAGGTGCACTAAATAGGATCACAGTGAAATACTTTATCTAGAACCATCAGTGGAAAAAAGTTTTCACTTGAGGTCAATCGGAGAGTCTATCTCAATCCTGAGATAAATGATGGACTTATGGTTACAAAGTTATCATTTGAGCTATCAATGAGTACGATTATATAGCATAGTCTATCCTCGATAGTTTGGTAGTATTCATTTGTTAATCGATAGAGGACTTCATTTATAGATATGGACATCGTTCCTCCATTTATTAAATGTGAGTATAATATCAACATATGGATATTTTGAGGTATTGGATATTAAATCTTAATGTTAAGTTTTTGATAGTGTCTACTGAAACATGGCTTCTAAACAAGTCAAAATATCCAAGTTCAAAATGTGGTCATATGAGTAAATATGGTAATTAAGAGAGTTATAGATGATCTATGAGCTCTTGGCGATTACTGATATTTTTCAAGAGGATACACTTCTCCAATAAGGTTGTCTAGGGTACGAATGAGAAACATTGACTTATTCTATCTTTATTTAAGAGTTCAATTTTAGCTCTTTAGTGGAATAAGCTAAAATTAATAGATCGAACCTAAGTGAATCATTTGTTGATTGGGATTATGTTATGTCTATTAAAGCTTAAATTTAGATAGCCCGCCAAGATCCTCAATCCGCATGAACTTGCATGGATCACTTGATATATTCTACCAGACCAATTTATGAGCCTATCTAGAATTGTTTTTGGATATAGGAATCAAAATTTTTTGGAGAGGTGAAAAATACAAGCACGGTTAATTTGCCTTAAGCTAACCTAGGGGGGTGAGTAGGTTACGACACCTTTTTCGCTCCCTTGAAACAAACACAAGTTTGTCCCTCTAAGTAACTTGTATCACACTTCAAATACAATCACAAGCAATATCAATTCAAAAAAAGATATGCTTGTTCAAACAAAGTCAACACCAACTTATACAAAAATGATATACAATGAATATCAATTACAAAGATATCAACTAAGATATATATCAACACATATACAAATAAAGGAGATAGAGATAGAGAAAATCAACACATGATGTTTAAGTGGCAAAACCTCCTAAGAGGAAACATCCATGGGTTGATACCACAACCACCGGAAAACAAATCCACTAGTAAGATAAAAAGATACAATCTCTCAAGTGACCACTTCACCTAGAAATCTACACTTCCACCCTACACAATGAAAGTGATGCCCATTTGCTCAACTATCCAGATCACCCCGATCCTAGTCAAGACTTCTGCACAAGTTGAAGAACCCCTCTTCAAACATGTGACTTCCGCTGCTTAGCTATCTGGATCACCCCGATCCTAGCCAAGTCTTACATGCTCAACTATCCTAGTCACTCCGACTCTAGTCAAGACTTTCACTTGCACAAGTTGAAGAACCATTCTCCAAACTTGTGACTTCCGCCGCTTAGCTATCCAAGTCACCCCGACTCTAGCTAAGACTTACAATGCTCAATTCAAAGAATCACTGTAAGAAATGAGACTTCCGGCCTTTTGCAAGGTAAATGATCTAAGTGAGTGCAAATGATTCAAACACACACAATATAGTATATATGATCAATATATCATATGGAAACTAGAATTGAATCAATATGCACATATCATATGTATTCTAGTTTATGATCTTAAAAACAATGCAATCAATCACAATGATGCATGTACATATGAGATGTGAGGATTAAACACAAATCATGAAGAACTAGATATTCATCGTTAAAGGCACAAATCAAATATATCTAGATCTTGTAACATGAACTAACAACCTAGAGTATGTGAAACACCTAACACATACAAAAATCTAGATTATGTTCAATTCACATAAAGATGCTAAAATCAATTTGATAAAATCAAAATTGAAACTCTAGCAAAATAATAGAACTTAGATTCTCAAGAAAATCAATTAAATCCAATCAAGTTATAAATCATCAATCAAATATGTTATTCCAATCAATCTTCAATTCAAATGATCTAGCATATGAAAAGACTATTAATCAACAAAATCATGTCAATATACACACAAGATAGCCCTAGATTTGAAGCTAGCACAATACAACAACTCAAACATGTGAACACATAGATTTATAAAACCATAACTCAACATGTTAATCAATTGAAGCTCAAACTAGTTCTATTAGAGATCATTTCTCTAATCAATATTTACATAGCAAACATACACATATATGAGAAGAAAACCCAAGGCAATTGAAGACTTGTAAGTACAAAACACAAGAAAAAATTCAATACCTCAAGAAAACTGTGCTGTCACGGTTTTTAGTGTAGAGCCACCTAAAAACTTGATCAAAAGACCTCAAACCTTCTTGAATATGATATAAAATTGATAGACAAACAATCTCCAATTTGAATAACTTGAATCGGAGTTCAAATGAGAAAGTTATAGTGTTTGGAAGATGAGAAAGTTTGAGAGAAAAAATAAAAAGAAAAACTGCATATTATTTTCTTCTTGAATTTACGGTGAGAGAGAATATAAAAGAAAGAGAGTTATCCAGTGTGGAGAGCTCAAAAAAAGAAACTCTCACATGACCAATAGAAAAACAAGTCAAGTCAAACATGCATTTAATTAAGCATGGCATACAAAAATCCATGTACATGTAATACATGTAAGAAAATCCTTTTAAATCATGAAAAGTGAGAATGGCGTGCAGCTCTCGTGAACAGCAAGACTTTTTTGGCGTGAGCCCCACGCGCCTACACGGCCAAGGGGGGCAAATGGCAATTTGCCATCTTTTTTCTCTTTTGCTCCTTCTCACACAGCTCTCGTGTTCTTCGACCGTTCTTCGGCCTCCGAACTCAGAATTCGAATCCGTTTTCGGATTACGAACCGGGACTCTCTCACGTATAAAAGACGTCAAGAAAACTTTCACAGACAATATGGAATTCAACTTGAAAAACAAGGACGAAAACCATGTACGATAAAATCACGGATAGTTTATTAACCTTCTATTTTGAACTCGAAACTTAATGAATGAGTAACCAAATTAATTGGAACTCAATGATGAATTATATAAGCTCAAAACCAAGTTCATTAACAAATAAAAATAAGAACACACAAGTATGCTATTTCTTAGAACTAATCCTAGAACATGCAATTTATGCAAATTGTCAATTTTAAATCTAATGCATGTGCATACATGAACAAGTGTGTGTATTGTGTTAAATCAAATTTTGCACAACGATGGAGGGACACATATGAATGCAATGTATGTGTGTGCCTAGGCCTTGCAAGAGAAAAAAGGTCTCGGTTTACCTTTTGCTAAGCAAATTAGCTTTATTCCTCTTGAAACCACCACTTTGCTTGAATGTTGTCCAATTTTCATTAAAGCTTGATTTTCCAAAAATCCTAGACAACTAATCAATACAAAGCAAATGTCATTTTGATATAGAATTATGCCAACACAAAACTCAAGAACTAAAAATAGGTGCGGTCATATGTGATCAAGACACGCGGTAACTCTTCAAAAGGGTCTGGAATGGGCGGCCAAGGATGTAGGAATCCTAGGGAGGCCTTAATGGGTTGCGTTTAGCATTCCATTAATACATTAAGAATATAATTTGCACATTTTAAATAAATGGGATGTTAAGTTATATTAATGTATTAATTTAAGGCATGTGGACTTGTTTCTTTTATAATAAGAAAGGGTCTAGTTCACATATGGACTTTTTATTAAAGTCCAATGGATTTAATAAAATGGAAAAACAATATATTACCCACATGTATATACTTGGGCGACAAGGCTAATAATATTATCTTAATATATTGTTTTATTTTATTAATTAATCAAGTCGAAATTAATTAATTAATTAATTGTTTGATTAAAAGTCAAAATCTTTTTCTAACTAGGAGAAGGATTCCTAGTGTCATACTATTATAAGTAGTTTACTAGGAGAGTGACTCTTAGTGTCATAACTATTGATAATAGTATACTAGGAGAAGGACTCTTAGTGTCATACTATTGTTAGTAGTATGTTAAGTATCAAATACTTTATTTGATAAGTAGATAAATTAAAAAGAGTTTTTATTTATTTAGTCAAATTAGGAAGTCTTTGATATCTATTAAAACTCTAATTGATAATCAATTAGGAAGTTATTGATAAATTCACAATTTTTAATTGATATTCAATAATTTATTATTGGATAAATATACTCATGAGTTGGAGTAGGTTTGAACTACTAAGTTGATAAGGTTTTGGTGAAATAAAATCCTCCACAATGTAGGAGAATTTTGGCCACCCTATATATATATATCATCAAATTCGTTTTGATGAGTAGTTCAAAGAAGAAGTTTTTTTTTTGAGAAAATTTTTATTCTCTTGCTTTTGAATAAAAAAAAAACTTCCAACTTAAGAAAGGGATGTAGAATTCGGCCAAAGAGAAGAAGAATATGGAGCGTTTTATTTTCGATAGTGCACTAGAAGCTTTTACATCAAAAGATGTTATGCACAAGATCGAATTAGGGTTCACACGAGTTCTTAATTAAAAAGATTAAGAATTCACAAGTGACCAAACGTTCTTTATTATTTCTAGGAGGATTATTGTGACTAACAAAAGAAAAAGGTTTGTTTTTCCATCCTCAAGTTTACAATTCAAAGAAAAGGGAGCCCACACTCCTAGGTGATTCACATTCGTGATTGGATTGGAAGATCTTACGGATTCAATTCGACGCAATATCAATCGTCACGTGAAAAATGTATAATACTTTTATTATATATTAATTAATCAAGGGTTAAGGTTCTTTCTTTTAAAAAAGAAAATTTTTGAAATATACCAAACCTAATTTTTTGCTTCCGCTGCGTGTTTATCCTTACAGTTCATGTCATATAAAGATAAGGGGAAGGTTAGTGACACTTTTAGGCATTTTGGTGAGCACCATGAGCCATGTGTTGTGACAAGCACCAATCCTTTACCGGAATGGGCCATGCAATTTCAAGAGGGGCTTATGTCTAAGATTGGAGAGCTTGATGCAAAAGTGGTGGAACTTAGTGCAAAGGTGATTTAATAAGATGAGAAGATCAAGATTGCCTCTAGCAATTCATCCACTACAAAGCATTATGTGAGATCATCAACAAGAAGAACTTTCTTTGATGATGCTTGATCTTGAGGTATTGTGTTTTCTTAACTCCTTGGCTTCTTATTATGTCAAAAAGGGGGAGAAAGACAATGATACTAAAACCTCTATGCTATGCTCTTAATCTTAGGAATTGTTTTGTTTTAGATAGTTTTTGGTATATTTTGTTTTATTTCATTTGGTATCTTGAATTCTTGGTTTGTAATATTTGGATATTGATAATATTTTGTTGAAAGATAGTATGCTTGTTGTTAACGGGAAAATCCACTCGGGGAGCTAAATTCCAGTTAGCACCCTCATCCACTATCCACATTCTTCGTCCTGATATATTTTATTTCAGGATGAACTGACAATAGAAAAATTGTATATATATATATAAACAATATATTTAAATAGAAATCACTGACTGGTCCAGCCATTGTCCCCTGGTGATTCGATTCATCTCACACTGCTCCCTCCACAATACCAAGCCTTCTGCCAGTCAGAGAAATAGAATCTCCACTTCCCCTCACATGGCCGTCTGTTGGTGGCAACGGGGTAGGTACCTTCGGCACCAAGATATTTTTATGTAAGAGATCGAGGTAGGAGGATGCAAAGGGTAGGAATAAATATGAAAAACACTGTTTCATTAACTATTTGTTTGCATGGATATCACAATACACTCTCCTTTTCTCTCGTTTTACACATGGAGGTGGTGGAGAACGCGTTTATGTCGATAAGTGGCTATATATCCTCCCAGTGATTGTGGCAAGACTCTCACTGACTTTGGAGAACTCAAGAGTAGTTCCTCCAAAAGAAAAAAGATTTGCCTAGCATCTCAAAATTAGATCCAAAAAAATCCTTCCCACTTTCGTCTTTCAAGGCCGCATTTATAGACATCCAACATTCCTCAGAATCCGGTCAATATTAATGAGAATTATTTGGAGTCCTTCTTTAGGCATTGAAAGGTGTTGAGTAAGGCTAAAGGCACGGGATTTTATCCCATTGATAACTGTTGTATTTAAACTCTATTTCGAGTTAGCCGTTTGATATCGTTTATGGCATTTTAAATGGTGAAGGAGTCAACTTTTCCTACTTGTGTTGCTTAGAGAAGACTACTGATTCTATGTCCCGATGGCACGGTATACTGGTGCGCTGATCTGTATTACTGGCGTGGTGCTTGTTCTATCGTGCTGGTGACTTTGTGGTGGTATTTGTCTTGCTGGGCAGATATGATGCCTCTCATGGTGGGACCTGGGCTGATGTTGAGGTACTTGGGTACCAGTTAGATATCGAGGTGCTAAGGTACTAGGTAGAAGTCGAGGTACTCGGGTACCAGGTAGAAGATACCTTCAAAGTCATGGTATCGATCCCGCTTGGTACTTGGGAGCTGAGACTGGTTCTTACCAGGTAGTAACTTGATGGAAAATTCTCTTTTGGACCCATTGCCAAAAAACCCTGTTAATAGAAGTTCCCTCTGACTTGACACCGGTGCCAGGTCGGGGTTGGATTCAGGATTTGTAATCACTTGGAGAATTTTTCGTAACCGGTTCACAGAATGAAATCTTCCCATCGCACGCAGTAATTAATGTTCCTTCCATCTGGCTAACTACGATTGGCCAAATTCAAAAAAGGGAAAATTTTAGAGGCACTCATTTTTTGAAACTGTTCCACCTACGTTTCTGATTATCTCACGTAATTAATAACCCTTTCTGTCCGTTGCAAGTAACCGCTTCTCCCTCTATTTATACCTCACTCCTTCACCGTCCACTCACTTCTCTTTCAAGCAAATTTCTCAACTTTGTCAAATTTCCAAACCTCTCTCATTCCTAGAAAAAAACTTTGACTCTAGTATCATGTCTTCCTCTGATAGCGACAGCATTGAACAGTTCTTCATCAGCTACGCCACCACTAGCGGGAACCTCGCCCACAAGAAGAGGTCTCGTGTCGATGACGATAGTGTAGACGACGTCCCTCCTCTTCAGCGCCGCAGCTTAAACAGAACTGTTGTAATTGGTGCTGGTTTCTTGAATGATCCTGACACCCTGGTTGACATTGGTCAGGAGTCGAGTGAGGAATCAGGTGCTGCGAGGGCTGGTGG
Source organism: Dipteronia sinensis (assembly GCA_033220585.1). NCBI lineage: Eukaryota > Viridiplantae > Streptophyta > Magnoliopsida > Sapindales > Sapindaceae > Dipteronia > Dipteronia sinensis. Next base: position 67,755,332 of record CM065636.1, on the reverse strand, counting down.
AGACCGGGCCGGTGAGGTTAGGGATTTTGTGAAAAGGAAACTCATCCTTCCTTATAAATATGGATGTGTTCCTGATTCTACTAGTACCATAGACACCATCAGGTGCTTACGGAGAGATTTCAAGATCTCTAAAGATATCGTTATCATTGTTCCTCATCAGGGATACGATGTGTATACCCCTCTTGCTGGCGAGCTTCTAATTCACGTAGCGGTTTTTGACATTGGAGTCAGGCTACCCCTCCATCCTACCTTGGGTGGGGCGCTGCACGCCTTGCAGCTAGCACCCTTCAAGCTGACACATGGGTTCTGAAGACACTTGGTTGGGTTCCTGGTGTTATGGCTGGAGCAATGGAGGAAGAATGAGATTGATTGGGAACCGAGGCCAACCGAGATAGGATTCGTCTTCTAGGTTGCTGCCAACTCTCCAGGTTTAAAGGGGCAGTTTTATGCTCGGGTTAAGAACAACTTGAGATTTGTGGTACCGGAGGCCATAAAGAAAGATACTTCCTGGAAGGAGGAATGTGTCATCGTTAAAGGTTAATGGGGTAGCTCGGTTCATATTGGAGGATCTAAGTTCCGTGTCCTTACTAGTTTCAGCCACAAGTCCGTGCTAAACAAAGGCAAACTCTCTGCTGAATCAGAAAAAATCATGAAGCCATCATGGCTCGACAGTATATTAACACAAGGTATCCTACCTTGGATGCCTTCGAGGTTTAAAGGGTAGACCTCTACCTCCGTGTCTCTAATGGGTCCCCAAGTAAACAAACTTCCTAATCTTGTCTCATTTTCTTCGTTGATTATGTAGGTACTAATTTTTACTTTTTTGGTAGTCTATGCAGTGTCTCCCTTAGTTCTGGAGGAGGAGTTCGTCCAAGCTGGTGGTCGACACGATTCTCCACCTATCCAATCTTCCCTATCAAGCCACCATCTCGCCCCGAACCTGTGGTAGGGGCTAGTACCTCCTCTGGGCCAAGCAGGCACGTATCAGTCCCGTTCGATGTACCAGGGACGACTACTCCACCTCTTCCTGCTTCAATCAGATCTTCTCTAGTAGGTCTCGCAGCTAGGATGGCTAGGTTCAGAGGTTCCTCTGGCCAAGTACTAGGTTAGGCTCTTGTTATCTCTGTTACCGCTGTTACTGCTACTGCTGTTCAATAAGCTCTTTCTCCCCCTCATGTTGTGGTGGCTGATCAACCTACGGGGATCAAGAGGGGTTTTGATTCTACACCTGTTGCTCAGGTTGTTCCTCGCGATCGATCCCGATCGTAGTCAAGGGATAGTAGCCAACACGAGTCTTGGCTAGGTTAGCTGCTTCCTGCCCAGGTGGAAGCTTAGATGTCATGATCTCCATGTCTACTGAGATTTTAATCTCCAAGGGATCTTCTCTCCTAGCTAAGGTAAGACATCCTTATTTGATCTTTTACTTTGTCTGCTCATCTGAGTAGCATACTAACTTGTTCTTGTACCTGGTTGGCCTTCAAGTTTAATGTAGCAATGAGTCAGCAGGTTAGCTCCCTCTGGAAACAAGTTAAGGAAGCTAATGCTGTGCTAGAGAAGGCCAAAGAAGAGCTAGCCAAAGCTGCCCAGGAAGTGGTAATTTTACATCAGTCCTTGGAGGAGGCTGAGAAAGTAGCAGATACGGTGAGGGTAGATTATGAGTGAATGGAGCCTGCTTTGGACATGGAGCAGCTCAGGTCCCTATGCTATAAGACGGAAAATGATGCTGTGATAGAAAAGTGGTGGAGTTAGAGAAGGTGGTTCAAACTATGAGCGCTAGCGTGGCTAGCCTGGAGGCTCTGGTGGATACCCCATTTAGGGATGGCTACTTCTTCACAGGCTACCAGATGGCATTAGCTCTCCCTCCCCTATTTGATATGAGCACCATTGATGGGTGGAGAAGGGAGGAGATTATGGCTAAAGCTGTCGAGCTTGCTAGGATTGCTCCTTCTGATGAATTTGGTCCTTCTCTGGTTGTAGTGGAGAGCACATGTGTGGATAATGAAGATCAACGACCTATCTCCTCTTCTTTCCAAAGCGATATTGGGGCAGATCCCAACTTGAAGGCTCCTGAAGCTATAGTGGTCTAGGCAAAAGGTGAAGCTCTTGACTTGCTTGTCTCCCTACCTAAATCCGTTGAGGTAGTGAAAGACCTGCATACTCACAAGGAGGTAAATGCTCAGGTTGATTCTACGAAAGGGGTAGTAAAACAAGCTGGCATAGTGGTAACAATGGAGTTTTAGATCGAACCATCTCGAGTGGAACCTCCGGTTGGGGTAGGTAACGAGGTAGCAGGCGAGGTCCCAGCTGAGGCGGTAGTACAGGTAACGGGCGAAGCTTTAGTTGGTCAAGAAGATGGCGCTCTAGCCGGTGAAGTGATCGCGCCAAAATTGTTATACATTTTAGCCCTCAATTCCATATCCTTTAGCTTGTTTTGGAGTGTGTTTTTGTGTCTAATGACTCTATTCTTGTCAATGCAGGCATTTTTAGGCAAAAAGGAGTTTGGGAGGCAAAAATTAGCAAAAAGTGAGATTTGATAGAAAAATGGGCAGAAATTGTGAAATGCTTGTGCAGCACATCCAAATTTGGAGAGACATTTCTCCAACCTCATATGGAACCACGTTCTGGATTAAATATATTCGGAAAGCCCCAGGAGTCTAGTTTCCAGCGGTTTTTTCAGATTATGATACCGAGTCTTCTAGAGGAAGTTATAGCCATTTTAGTGTCTATTGTGCATCGGTGCATGGGTAACTGCACGGGTATTACCTGTGCACTACCCGTGCAATTCACCAAAAATCCAAAAGTTGATCACTCGGGCATGAGCCAACTGCACGGGTACCTTACCCGTGCACTGCATTTTCCAGCACAAAAAATGATGTGTTTTAAGCAATTTTTAGAGGGGCAATGATGTCTTTTCAAGCCCAGATCATGCCCTAACCTCCAAGGCCTATAAATACACCATTTTCTTATTGAAAAAACTCTCTTACACACTTCAAATCTTCCACCCCTTTCCATGAACGAAATTCTCCTATTTTTATCTGTAATTACTAACCCTAGAATTAGGAATCCTTTCCCCACCAAATCTTAACCTTCTAACATCATCTACATCCTTTTCTACTTAAGGCTACTAGGAGATTGGAACCAAGCTTCAAGAAAAAAGGAGTTTCTCTACATGGGTCTTCTCTATCACTCATCTTTTAGATTTTTATTGTGTATTTAGCATGAGTAGTTGAACCCTATGTGGGATTTTATGTAATTGAATATGAATATGTGGGTTTTCCACCATACTTTGATTTGATTAATATATTGTCATTCAATTTACTTAATTGTGTTTGATTGTCCCTTGAATTAAGTAGGCATTCCAACTCTTGATTTTTATGGATTAATTGAACTTACTAGAGTAATCAAACTTTAATTGAAATCTTTGTGAAATGGGTAGGCATTCCAACTCCCATATCACTTAGTGGTTGATTTTGGGTCCTTAATGCATTTAATTCTCACTTTGGGTTGGGTAGGCATTCCAACTCCTAACCCTTTGTAGAGATTGAATTGTGGTGTCTTTGTGAGCCAAGTAGGCATTCCAACTCTAGGTTTACATTAGATATCAATCTATATTTTTAACCATCCACACCTAAGGTGTTTAACCAAGCTCATTTGAATTGGAAGGGATATGTTGTGAGCATTCCAATCCAATATATCCTAGCTAGGAAAAATGGGTGGATTGTGAGTATTCCAATCCAAGTCATCCCGGCTTCCTTATATCTATCCAAAATAAGAGTGAAAGGGGTGGACCGGAGCATTCCAATCTAATCCATCCCGGAAACTCAACTTAGGAAGATAAGCCTTAATTGATGAAATTGGTTATGAAAGAATGGATGGCCCATTATTCGTTTTTGATTGCATTGATTCCCACATTCACATCTCATATCTTATCTTTCTGCATTGTTGCTAATTGTTAGTTTAGCTCTAGATTAACTAGCCTAATTGTAGTTGCATTGTAGTAATTAACTTTTCAATCCCAAACACTTACATTTACATGCTTTATCTTACTTTAATAGTAGTTAACTAGGTTTAGCCATATAGTTTCCCTTTCCCTGTGGACAATACCCTTGCTTGTCGCTGTACTTGTTTTGAAAACATTAGAGCATACTGCTATGACTTATTATAAATTTTTTTTGAATTTGCAATTTGCCGACGACACAAAAAGCTAGTATCAAAATGGCGCCGCTACCGGGGATTGGCGAGCGTAGTAGTGTTTAGATTTGTTTTAATATTACTTGTTTCTTAGTTAGTGTTTTTAGTTTTTTTGTTTCTTTTTACTTCTTTTGGTTTTTCTTGTTTTTGGTTTTTCAGGTTTCAGGACTCTATGGATTTCTTCATGCAAGAATCGAGCCCAAGCTACCAACAAATGTGCATGTCAGAAGAAAATGAGTTAAGAGTGCTCATGCAAAACTGCAATCGCACCAATGAGCAAATTGTAGCAGAGCAAAACTTCAACAAATATTTGCTACCTAGCTAGCCTGAACAAGGAATAGAGTCTAGTTTTGAAGGAAATTTCAACACCTCTAAGATGGCATCAAATCATGACTACAAGACCATCTCATACCTACCAAGGGACGAGCCACAATGGACCCTTGAGGAAGATAATAGCATAATGACGGTAGAGATGTGCAAGGAGATGATGGATGCCGGAAAAGAATTAATGGCATTATTGGAGTTGTTGAAGAAGGAAAATGATGCATTTCAATTGAAAGTACAAGAAGTCTCCCGAGAGAAAGAGGATATGAGGGAGGATTTTGAGAAGAAAGTGCAATTTTTGAAGAAGGAGTTAGAAGGCAAAGAGGCCTTAGAATTGTTAAAGGTAGAGAAGCTCCAAGAGCTAAACAAAAAGCTCGTACTTGAGGTGAAATTTCTTAGAGCGGATAATAGTACTCTCATGATGAAGAATGGCAAAGTCTCAAACAAAAATAAGTAATTGGAAGAACAAGTTGAGAGACTGAAAGTCACAAATAGTACAACATTGGAGGAATACTTGAACTGCGCAAGGGCATCAAAGGAGTTTGAAGACAAGGCAGCTCACCAAATAAAAGAAATGCAAATGGAAATAGAGCTGAAGGTCACCGCCCTGGACGAAGTCAAGGATGCACTGAACAAGAAGGAAGAAGCTCTCAAAATTGCAGAGGCGAGAGAAGGTGACTACATCATGAAGTTGGGAAGAGTGGACCATGCTGTCAAGGCCATATCAACAAGTTCTCACTCAAGGCCACAAGGTCACCAATTGAAAGGGAGAATTCCTAACTCCTCTCTTGTGTGTTATTTTTGTTCAAAGAGAGAGCATTTTAAAAATGAATTTTATACGGTGCATAGAAATAGGAAAAGGAGAGGTGCTAGGAGTAAGGAAAACACTCCTAAAGTTAAAAAGATTTGGGTAAGGAAAGACCAAATACACTTAGTGAGAAATAAGATTAAGGAAAATATAAAAGTCTACCTAAGTTTATTTGGGTTGAAAAGAAAAAGGAATTCCCAAACTTGATCAAACCACCCTTAGAGGACCCTAGCCCCCCACCTAGTGCATCCAATTGAAAATTTTTGATGCACATGTGGATTGCACAATTAATTTTCTCTTTTTAATCTCATTGTTGCCCATTATATTTGTTTGACTTGTGCTTGACCTTGTATGGGTAAAATTAGGTTTGAGGGAGAAAATAAATTGTGGAATCTATTTTAATTTTGTGTTTTGTTTTTATGTTTTAGTTGCTAATAATTTAATAATTAGTTTGCTTCTAGTTTCTTTGGTTAGTTTGATTTAATAAATCTTGGTGGATGTTAGATGCTTTTGGGATTGTGGAGAGTGATTTATTTTGAGGATATGCATTTGAGATATATATTTTTGTGGTTGCTAAATTTTTGGATAGATGTTGTGCTTAATGATTAGGTTCTTTATCTCTTGGATTTGACACACCGGCCAGTTGCAAGTCTAGGAAGGACAAGCAAGCAAGAGTACTCATAAAACGGGTGAGAACCTACCTATTTTGAGAACCAAAACCAAGCAATCACATCGGTTTAATCTTTTCAACTCAAACTCTTGCACTTTATTTTCTCTACCTATGTTTATAGACAATTATGGATGATTGGTGAATGTGAATATACTTGGTAAATGTCAATTTTCGTTGATTGTGTGGATAATTGTGAATGAGAGAATATGCTTTAAATTGTGGATACAATTTTGATTTACAAGTGGTGAATTTATTGATTAATTCATTTTTGATTGGATGAGCCGAAGGCTCGTGTGGATATTGCACATGAATCTACAAATTTTCATTTCATATAGCCCAACTCGATTGGGGGTTTAGAATCCATGCATATACTTTTACGTGAATGAGCAGATATTAGCAATCTGTTTGGGGGTCATTATCCTCATTTCGTTAATTTTGTGAATGAATGCTTGATGTGGTTGAACTATGAGATTAATTGCCATGTTTACTTAATTGCCTTATTTTATTATGAGCCTATTTTGAGTCTTTTCATTTGTTGGACATTGATTGTGCATGATTAGTGCCTAGGTTGTTGTGGTTTGAGTCGAGTTAGGTGCACGCCGCTAGGCCTGGCTCTCTTGTCTTCAACATTGAGGACAATGTTGGGTTTTGGTTTGGGGGTGTATACGCCTTGTTGAGTCGTCTTTTTGTTTTTGAATTTTTGAGTTGTTATTTTTCATTTTTGGTCCAAAATTTTCAAATTGGTCGCATTGGCTAAAATATTTGCACTTTAACTAGCTTGGATGTGATGCCTTGAGCGTGTGCTTTTGGCGAGTGTATGAATGCATTTTGTGCTTGTGTAACAAATCGTTGTCACTCTTGGGTTTCACTTGCATGTCATGGGTTAGTTCCATCCTTTGTGTGTTTAATTTGAAGGGACTCGATGCTCTTGCGCCTTGTTCTAATAGTGGAGACCACCCGTGAGTGCACAAACACAAGCCTATTTAAAAAACACATTGAGTGTTTTAATTGTTCTATTCTTTAAACACTTTTCTCGTCATATGTGTCACATGCCATAGAGCATATATACATATATTGTGGATTGCTTGTCGAATGCATTTATTCCCTTGATAGATTAATGGTGGAAATGATATTAGGCAATGTGTACGCAATTAGCTACTAAATTAAGCCTAAACACATTCCTATGTCCCTTATGTGTGTTCCATAGCCAATTTTGAGGCCAAACACTTATCATTTCTTTTGGAACCACAATTAACCATATAACCATAAGCCAAACACAAACCAACCCTTTAATTGCCAATCATGCAGGTTGTGTGTGAGTGTAAGTGGTGGAAAAGGTGTAAGCTCTAATGTGGAAATAACATGTATTTAGGCAATTGTGTAAATTGTGCAAGAAATGGCTCAAAAATGTAAAAGTACTAAAATTGCACCTAGAGCTAAATTGTCAAATGTATATGTGTAAAGGCAAAAGCAAGAAGAAAAGAAAAAAGAAAAAAAAAGAAAAACAAAAAAAACAAAAGAAAGAAAAAGAAAAAAAATAGCGATGCAAATGAGAAAAGCAAGAGCCTTGTGATAAAGTGGTTAAGTACTCAAAATTGAGTAAAATTGTGGTAGCACAAATGTGTGCTTAATTGAATGCCTAGACGCTAGTGTGTGAATGTTAAGTAGAGCTTGGTATGGGGTGTGTGTGAGTATGTGTAAACATGATTGGTGATTTTTGAACTCAAAATTTCCATATTTCTTTGTTCACCACATTAAACCACATGGCCTCATTACAACCAAAGGAAAAGTCCTTTTTGATCCATGATGAATCTAGATTGGGAATGTTTGTTGAAGCATGATCTTCCACGTTCATGGCATAAGTGAATCTTACTTAGGGCTAGTTCATAGACATTATCCATTTTCAATTTACATGTATGTAATGTTTTGGATTTCTATGCATAAATTCCATCTTTGCATACCTTGTTTGAGTGTGAACTTAGGACTCTGAGCAGAAAGAAAAGAGAGACTCCATGAGAGGCTAGAGTCGAAGCGAATGAAGCTCGAGGTGTGAGAGTGAGTAGTTCTTGATACGAGAGTACTCTTAGGTGTGGGATTCGTGATTGTGCAAGTTTCCCTTTAGTGCCTTCGAGTTGCTTTAGATTATATTGCATATGTCTACTTCTCTCTATCACACATCCTTACATCTCATCACCGGTCGGACATGTGGTAGTTTGAATTATTTGTTTTCGTGTCTAGGAAAGTTTTTAGATCGAGTCATGTGTGTTGTGTCAAGTGTCTATGTTTTTGTTTTGTTGAGAGTTTGCTCGAGGACGAGCAAAAGTTTTGTTTAGGGGTATTTGATCGCGCCAAAATTGTTATACATTTTGGCCCTCAATTCCATATCCTTTAGCTTGTTTTCTAGTGTGTTTTTGTGTCTAATGACTCTATTCTTGTCAATGCAGGCATTTTTAGGCAAAAAGGAGTTTGGGAGGCAAAAATTAGCAAAAAGTGAGATTTGATAGAAAAATGGGCAGAAATTGTGAAAAGCTTGTGCAGCACATCCAAATTTGGAGAGACATTTCTCCCTCCTCATATGGAGCCATGTTCTGGATTAAATATATTCGGAAAGCCCCGGGAGTCTAGTTTCCAGCGGTTTTTTTGGATTACGATACCGAGTCTTCTAGAGAAAGTTGTAGCCATTTTAGTGTCTATTGCGCCTCGGTGCATGGGTAACTGCACGGGTATTACCCGTGCACTACCCGTGCAATTCACCAAAAACCCAAAAGTTGATCACTCGGGCATGAGCCAACTGCATGGGTACCTTACTCGTGCACTGCATTTTCCAGCAAAAAAAAATGATGTGTTTTAAGCAATTTTTAGAGGGGCAATGATGTTTTTTCAAGCCCAGATCATGCCCTAACCTCCAAGGCCTATAAATACACCATTTTCTTATTGAAAAAACTCTCTTACACACTTCAAATCTTCCACCCCTTTCCATGAACGAAATTCTCCTATTTTTATCTGTAATTACTAACCCTAGAACTAGGAATCCTTTCCCCACAAAATCTTAACCTTCTAACATCATCTACATCCTTTTCTACTCAAGGCTACTAGGAAATTGGAACCAAGCTTCAAGAAAAAAAGGAGTTTCTCTACATGGGTCTTCTCTATCACTCATCTCTGAGATTTTATTGTGTATTTAGCATGAGTAGTTGAACCCTATGTGGGACTTTATGTAATTGAATATGAATATGTGGGTTTTCCACCTTACTTTGATTTGATTAATATATTTCCATTCAATTTACTTAATTGTGTTTGATTGTCCCTTGAATTAAGTAGGCATTCCAACTCTTGATTTTTGTGGATTAATTGAAATTACTAGAGTAATCAAACTTTAATTGAAATCTTTGTGAAGTGGGTAGGCATTTCAACTCCCATATCACTTAGTGGTTGATTTTGGGTCTTTAATGCATTTAATTATCACTTCGGGTTGGGTAGGCATTCCAACTCCTAACCCTTTGTAGAGATTGAATTGTGGTGTCTTTATGAGCCAAGTAGGCATTCCAACTCTTGGTTCACATTAGATATCAATATATTTTTTTAACCATCATCACTTATGGTGTTTAACCAAGCTCATTTGAATTGGAAGGGATATGCTATGAGCATTCCAATCCAATATATCCCGGCTAGGAAAAAGGGGTGGATTGTGAGCGTTCCAATCCAAGCCATCCCAACTTCCCTATATCTATCCAAAACAAGAGTAAAAGGGGTGGAATGTGAGCATTCCAATTTGAACCATCCTGGAAACTCAAGTTAGGAAGATAAGCCCTAATTGATCGAATTGGTTCTTAAAGAATGGATGGCCCATTATTCGTTTTTGATTGCATTGATTCCCACATTCACATCTAAAATCTTATCTTTCTGCATTCTTGCTAATTGTTAGTTTAACTTTAGATTAACTAGCCTAATTGTAGTTGCATTGTAGTAATTAACTTTTCTATCCCAAACACTTACATTTACATGCTTTATCTTACTTTAATAGTAGTTAACTGGGTTTAGCCATATAATTTCCCTTTCCCTGTGGACGATACCCTTGCTTGTCGCTGTACTTGTTTTGAAAACATTAGAGCACACTGCTAGGACTTATTATAAGTTTCTTTTGAATTCGCAATTTACCGACTACACAAAAAACGAGTATCATGAAGCTGGATTGGAGGTGGCCAATCAGGAGCGAATAGAAGCATGAACCTGCTTGATCATTTAGCCAGTCATTTTTTTTTAATTTATTGTAGCCCGTTAAGAAGGGGATGGGCTCCCTGGTTTTAAGCAATGAAACTGTTCTTTATTTTTTCTTTAGCTATGTACGTCCAGTGTATTGATTTCCTGGTTGAATTTTGCCTCGATTTAAAGAATAGCCCCCAGTGAAAACTTGACTTATCGAATTCCTAGTAACAGAAGAAACTTTGAAATTTGGCGAGATCAAAAGGTGTAGCATAGTTTGTAGCCGGTACGAGGATCTCCTAGGATTTAGCAATAGGTTTTACTTAGGAGGAAACCAGGGCACCAAGCATTCTTGCTCTGAGAATCCTTGTACTTAGGCGAAACTGTAGTTAAAAGAATCCAGGTACCAATGATACTCACCTCCTATGGAATCCTTGTACCTAGGTGTAGACTTAGTGAAATATCTTTCATTAAATCCCAATCAAAGGCGGTTGTTAATAGGATTGATCCAGAAGTGGTACCAGGGCATCAGTTAAACATGGATCATGGTACCAGTTTTGAGGGAGTGGTATGATGTGGCTTGAAATCTTTGCTAGATCATGGTGTCGATGTCTCCCGATATTGGGTAATCGAGATAGTCATGGCCTACTTCTTATTCGAGGTTGACCCGGTGAAAACCCCTACTTGGCATTCTTGTAAGGGAATCTTCAGCTTGGACGCTATATTTAATTGTTCTTCCATGTGTTAGCTCAGGAGAGGCTCGTTTATGTCAAATGGAAGATTCCAGCAATACACACTCCACGAAACTTCCCTTTCATGTGCTTCGAACATCTCGCCTTATTAATGGTTCCCTTTTCTACGTCATTGGTGACCGCCTCCCCCTTCTATAAATACTCTGAATTGCTCATTCGTTTCTCACATTACATCTTACCCTTTCAGCGAAAGAAAAATCCAGTAGGACAATCGATGGCAGGTTACAATGATGATTCTAGAGCTCCGGGAGATACAGTTGACGATGGTTTTGTTGCCATGGTTGGCTATGTGAGGGGAAGTAGATATTCTATTTCTCTGACTGGTAGAACATTTGGCATTGTGGAGGGAGCAATGCGAGATGGATTGAGTCACTAGGGAATAACGGCTGGACCGATTTCTGATTCCTAGAACCAGGGAGAAGGGTGGCTCATCGCTTGTACCTTTATAAATGGTGTACACGTTGCCTAGCCGAGTTGCGACCTTGTGCCCAGCTGCATCTTGAACGTCGATGGTTTCAAAGCTGTCCTTCCGTCCCTACCTTCGGTGGCCATGACGACATTGTTAACATCTGGCTTGGGAGAGGTCGGCGCTGCTGGGCGAGCCGGTTGGGCAGGAAGTTAGGGTAGAAGCCAATGTACTTGTTTCCATCATTGTTGTTCTTTTGCTTATTTGGTTTTATTTTTGGTATGTAGCCTAAAAGAAGGGTTGTGCTCTCTGATTTGATCAATGAAGCTTTCCCTATCTTTCTCATCTGTCATTTATGTCTGGCTTACTCCCATTACGGCCCCCTTGGTTAAACCCTGTTGTATGCTTACAACTCTTATGTAGCATAAATCTGAGGAACAGTCCCCAATATAAAATTGATCTAACCAATATTTGGTAACAGAAGAAACATGCCTTAGGTGCAATAGGTGACTGATACCAGGTTATCTAGATACTTGTCAATGAGTCTTAGAGCACCTCTCTTAGACACTTTATCAGTACTGACTACTCTATCTAGGAGGGTCGAGGTATCAGGCATTCCTTTTCAGGAAACCTCAGCACTCAGGCAAAATTCTAAGGTAAGTACCGATACCTGTCGCTCTTGTTTTTCAGGAATTTCGGTACATTAGCGAAAACCAGGCGAACACATTTGGCAAATCCAAGTACCTTGTATTCCTATTCTAGGAATCTTGGTACCTTGGTGAAAACAAGGCAAATACATTTCGCGAATCTAAGTACCTCGCATTCCTATTCTAGGAATCTTGGTACCTTGGCAAAAACAAGGTGAAAACATTTTCTAATCTAGGTACCTCGCATTCCTGTTCTAGGAATCTTGGTACCTTGGTGAAAACAAGGCTAACATATTGGCGAAACCAGGTACCTCACATTCCTATTCTAGGAATCTTGGTGCCTTGGCGAAAACAAGGCAAATACATTTCCGAATCTAGGTACCTCGCATTCCTGTTCTAGGAATCTTGGTACCTTGGAGAAATCAAGGCGAACACATTGGCAAAAAGATCCTGGTAGGTAACTATGGCCACTTTAGCACCAGGTCGTTCTTGGCGGGGGGTGGTGCCCTGCCAAGGCCTTGATCTGGCAGGCAACTATGCTCTTACTAGCCAGACCCTTCTCAGCAGGGGGTGGTGCCTGGCCGAGGCCTTGATCTGTCAGGCAACTATGCTCTTATGATCTAGATCCTTCCTGGTGGGAGGTGGTGCCCGGCCAGGGCAGCAGGAATGCCAGGTGGTCCTTCCTGGCCTTGAGGCGATCATCGGCGAATTTAAATAGCGAACAATGGTGATAAGATGTAGACAAATGTAGATGGAGAAAGAGATCATCTTTATTGATGAATCAAAAGGTGATACAAATACTTATGAATACCAACATCTACTAGTACCTATCCCAGGGTGATATCGATTAGTCTTCACTGTAGGTCTTACGGGTAGAACCTTTTCAAGTGATCTGCATTCCAGGTGTAGTCGATTGGGCATCCGTCCATATCCTCTAGCTTGTAAGCCCTGCTTCAGATTACCATTCTCATCCGGTAGGGACCTTCCTTATTGGGCAATAGTACCCTGTCATACCTTTTCCATGTGTTCTGGTTACCTTTCTGAGGACTAGGTCCCCTTCTTTGAAACTTCGGTTTCTAACTTTCCTGTTGAAGTATCGAGCAATCCGACTCTGGTAGATCGCTATTCTTTCAGCAATCTTATCTTTTTTTTCCTCCAGGAGGTCTAAGTTGGCCATCAGCTTGTCTCCATTGCCCTTTGGTTCAAAATGCTGAACCCGGAATGAGGTGAGTTTATGTTCAACAGGAAGGATAGCTTCTACTCTGAAAGCTAACGAGTAGGGGTTTCTCCAGTAGTAGTCCTTCTGGTAGTGCGGTAGGCCCATAACACATATGGGAGTTCTTCTACCTATCAACTTTTCTTCTGTTGGAGCTTCCTCTTTAGGAGCCTCTTAATAGTCTTGTTCGTGGCCTCTACAAGATAGTTAGTTTAAGGATGTGCTACGGAGGTGAAACGAAGCTCGATTCCCAGATTTTGGCAGAAATCCCAGAATCTAGCATTGTCAAACTGTTTACCCAAATCCTTGATAATGACCATCGGGGTACCGAACCTGCATACCATGTTCTTCTTGATGAACTCAGTCATGTTTGCCTCAGTGATCTTAGATAGGGGCTCCACTTCCACCCACCTGGTAAAATAATCAACGGCCACTACAGCATGTTTCTGTTTACCAGACGCAGTTGGGAGAGGTCCAATTAAGTCTACTTCCCAGAAGGCAAATGGATATGGCGAGTTGATATAGGACAATCGTTCTGGAGGAAAGTGGTGCAAGTTAGCTGTCTTTTGGCATCTTTCACAAGACTGCATGAACTGCCTCGCATCATGATGCAGAGTTGGCCAGTAATATCCCATGCGAAGTACCTGGTAAGCCAGTGCTTCTCCTCCGGTATGGTTCCCACATTCCCCCGAATGTACCTCTCTGAGTGCCCAGCTCGCATCATCAGGGTGTAGACATCTGAGTAAGGGGAGAGATTTTCCTCTGCAGTAAATGTGCCCATCCACTAGGCAGTACTGGACTGAGGTTGTCTTGATCTTGAGAGCTTGATCAGGATTTTCAGGGAGTCTTTCTTCTTGGAGATAGTCTACTATCGGATCCATCCAGCATGGAAGGCGATCCACATGGCTAACTTCCTTTCCTTGCACTATGCTTGATTGGGCTATTATCTAGAGTGATACTCCTCTGGGTAGTGTCTGTCCTCTGCCTGCAACTATCTTAGCAAGGACATCTGCCCGATGATTCTGTTGTCTAGGTATCTGCTCGATCTTGAACCCTTTGAAACGGGTCATAAGTTCTTGGACTTTTTTGAGGTAAGCTGCCTTGTTATCTCCCTCGGCCTGATACAAACCTTTCACCTGGTTGACTACCAGCTGTGAATCACATTTAGCTAAGAGGTAATTGGCCCCATGATATGCAGCCACTTTCATTCCAGCTAACAAAGCCTCATACTCACCTTCATTATTGGTGGTGCTAAACTCGAACCTAAAACAATGACAGCATTCAATTTTCTCTGGATCAGTTAAGACAGTTCCTCCCCTGCTTCCTGTATGACTGGAGGCTCCATCTGTATATAGGATCCAGGTTCGATGATCGGAGGGCTAATCTGCAAGTTCTTACTGTTTCTAAGGGATTAGGTCCGAGGTCGGGGTGGTGTCGTGACCAGATATTGCACTGAACTCTACCACGAAATCTGCCAGAGCTTAGGCCTTAATGGTAGTTCTAGTCTTATACCTGATATCGTACTGGGTGAGCTCGAGGGCCTATAGTACCAGCCTCCCTGATACGTCAGGCCTTTGAGAAACTGATGTAGAGGCTAGTCAGTTACTACCGTGATTGAGTGGGCTTGGAAGTAAGGGCGGAGCTTCTTATCTGTGGTCACCAAGGCAAAGACGAGCTTCTCTAAGAGAGTATAATTCTTCTCCGACTTGGTTAGGGCACAACTTAAATAATAGATAGGTCATTGGACACCATATCCGCATTCTTTTACCAGGGCCCCACTAACATCTATCTCGGATACAGCCAAGTACAATTGCAGCTCCTCTCCTGGTAGCGGGTTAACTAGTAGTGGTGGGCTAGCAAGGTATCCTTTCAGTGATAGGAAAGCTAGCTTGTTGTCCCGGTCCCACTTTATATTCTTCCCTTGTTTGATAGCTTTGAAGAAGGGAATGCACTTATCAGTGGATCGCGAGATGAAGCGGTTCAAGGATGTTATTCGTCCGGTCAAGCCCTGAATCTGCTTGAGTGAGGTAGGAGATTCCAGATCTAGGATGGCTTAGATATTCTCCGGGTTGGCTTCTATTCCCCTTTAGTGGACCATGAATCCGAGGAATTTTCTGGCTGTAACCCCGAAGGCACAATTAGTAGGGTTCAATCGCATCTGATTTTCCCTGATTATCTAGAAAGTCTAGCGGAGGTGGTCCTGGTGCTGCTAGACTACCTGGGACTTGGTAATCATATCGTTGATGTACACCTCCATTGACTTTCCTATCATCTCCTTGAACAAACGGTTGACCAGACACTGGTAGGTTGCACCCGTATTTATAAGACCAAAGGGCATTACCTTGTAGCAATATAAGCCTTGCTCGATTATGAAACTGGTCTTATCCTGATCGGCGGGGTGCATCATGATCTGATTGTACCCCGAAAATACGTCCATAAAGCTTAGGAGCTTGTTACCCGCGGTTGAATATATCAACTGGTTGATGTTTGGTAGCGGGAAGATGTCCTTCGGACAGATGCGGTTGAGATCTGTGTAATCGACACACATGCACCATTTCCTGTTGGCTTTGGTTACCATGACTACGTTGGCAATCCATTCAGGGTATCGAGATTCCCTGATGAACTTGGCTTTCGGTAATTTGTCTACCTCCTCTTGTACTATGACATTCCTTTGCAAGTTGAAATGTCTTCTTTTCTATTTAACTAGCTTGAAGGTAGGATCAATGGCTAATCTGTGAGCTGCCAAGGTAACAGGAATCCCAGGCATCTGATCATGGTTCCAAGCAAAGATGTCATTGTATTCCTATAGGAGCTTTACCAGGCCCTTCTTTACTCCTGTTAATAGAAAAATCACTCATGGATAGAAATCTCGGTTATCACCCTTACCCACTACCAGTAGCTAGTAGCGGGATAGGTACCTTTGGTACCATGATCCTTCCTCGTAATGTAAATAAGAAGCAGTATAGGAAAGGTCGAGGAGATATGAAATAACACTATTTTATTCAAGAATATTATAATGAAGTTACACGATATACATTCTTCTCTCGTTTCTCACTATCTTACACAGGGTGATGGTGGAGAAAACGTATATGTCGACAAGTGGATATATTATCCCAATGATCGTCAGTGGACTCTCACGGGCTCGGAGAATTTCACAAGGGAATTCCACCAGAAACAACTCTCTCTCTCTCTGTCTTTGGCGATCCTAATATTAAGAAAAAGCCTCATTTGTTTACCCTTCAACGCCGTATATATAGTTCTCCCAAAAAGCCCCCACGAAATTCGGTGGTGGTAATGAGGATTATTGAGTGTCCTTTTTAAGCGTTGAAAAGCATTATGTGGGACTGAAGGTGTGGGATTTGATCCCATGAAATCACTGTCGAATCCGAATTTTAATTAGATTTCATTAATAGCGCTTTATTTTGGCTATGGAGTCAACTTTCCTTCTTCGTGGAGCTTGGGGGGGGGGGGGGGGGGGGGGGGGGGGGACTCTGATTCTTAATTTTGTTGGTAGGGTGAGGTACTGGTAGACCAGTCGAATCCTGCCGGCATGGAGTTTGTTCTACCTCTTGACGGATTGGTGCTTGTGACTTCTCGATCATCTTCATATTGCTTTGTAGGCAAGGTACCTGCCTTGGAAGGACTCTGAATATATACATCGAGGTACTAGGTACCAGGTGGAAGTCGAGGTCGTACCAAGGTGGGCATCGGGGTATCGAGTACCTTGACTGATGTCGAGGCACTTGAGGGGTGCTAGAAGTGCGATATACCACTGTACTGGTCTTTAGTTGATATCGGGAGCTTCAGTAGAGTGAGGTACGTGCCTTAGTTAGCTCGCGGAGCTGATGTCCTATCTAGATAGATAGGTAATCGAGGTCATGGCCTTACCAAGTGTCGGCTTCACCTAGGTAGAGGCATCGATCTCGATGGTCACCTGGAAGCTAGGACTGGCCCTTATCGGGTTGATACTAGTTGGAAAATTCTCCTTTGGTCCCTTGCCAAAAAAACCCTGTTAACAGAAGTCCCCCATGATTTGAACACCAGTATCAGGTTGGGGTTGGAGTCAGGATAGATAATACTCAGAGAATTTTTGTAACCGTCTCGTAGAAGGGAATCTTCCTTTTACAAGCTGATTTCACTGAGTCTTCCACGTGGCTGACCATGGTAGGCCAAAATCAAAAGTGGAAAAACAAAATTTTTAGGGGTGCACGTTTCTCAAAACTGTTCCCTCCACGTCGCCGATTATCCCACGACATTAATTACTCTCTCTGCCCTTTACAAGCATCTAACTCTATATAAGTAGACCTTGTTCCTTCACTGTGGACTTACTTCCTCTTTCATTAGCTTTCCCAATCTACACGCGTAGCAAGACAAAAAAAGATCTTAGCCTTTTCCTCGTCTTCACCAATTTCTCTTCTTCTAGAAATCGAACTTTGAGCTTGTTGTCATGTCTTCACCTGGTGGCGACAGCATTGACCAGCTGTTCGACGGCGATGCAGCGGCTAGTGGGAGTTTCGCCCCTAGAAAAAGGGCACGCGTCGATAGTGATAGCGGGGATGACGTTCCCTTTCAACGCCGGCGTTCTAACCTAAATATTGCAATCGGGACGGGCTTTTCGAACAATCCTGATGCTCCGGTTGATGTCAACCAGGAGTCGAGTGGAGAAACAGGAGCTGCTGCCGAGGTAGGTAGAGACCCGGCTGGCGAGGTTACAGATACTCGCCTTTCCTTACGAGTATAGATGCATCCCCGACTCTACCAGCACTTTGGATAATGTGAAGCGCTTGATGAGGGATTTTAAGATCCCTAGGGATATTTTGATTACCATACCCCCGCTTGGGTACGATATGTATTCTCTCATTCCTAGCGAGCTTCCGATTCATACTGCGGCCTTCGATAGTGGAGTCAGGCTACCTCTCCACCCCACCTTACGTAGGGCGTTGTACGCTTTGCAGCTTGCCCCTCTTCAGTTAACACCAGAGTTTTGGAGGCACCTGGTGGGGTTCCTGGTATTATGGAGGGAGGAGTGTGCGTGAGACAACATCGATCAGGAACTGGGACCTGACGAGCTCGGATATGTGTTTCAAATTGCTACCAACGCCCCGGGTCAGAAGGGACAGTTCTATGCTCGGGCAAAGAACAACCTGAAATTTGTGGTACCAGGAGCCACGAAGAAGGATACCTCCTAGAGGGAGGAATGAGTCGTCGTCAAGGGCGGATGGGGCAGCTCGGTTTACATCAGAGGAACTAAATTCAAGGTTCCTACTGGCTTTAGCGGGAAACCCCTATTGGAGAAAGGTAGGCTCTCCACTGAGTCAGAGAAGATCTTGAAGGCCATCATGGCCAGAAATTATGTCAACCTGCATTATCCTACCTCGGATGCCTTTGATGTAGGGAGGGTGGAATATTCCCTCCGTATTTTCGATGCACTTCCTGGTAATCATCTTTCTGATTCTCCTTTCGCTGTACTGTTTTATTAGCTTTGTTGATTTTAACTTGTGTTGTCTTGGTAGTTTCAGCAGTACTTCTACCGATCCCTGAGGTAGAGCCCAACCAGGCTGGGGGCACTGTTGATTCTCCTCCAACTTTCCTTATCAGGCTTCCAGCCATTTTTGATTTTGATGCAGGGGTTAGCGTGTCTGCTGGCTCCGATATTACCCCGATCGGGGTATCTGGATTGCTGGCTCCCCCTCTTCCTACCTCGGCTAGGTCGCTGGAGGCTTTTACAGCCCGAGTAGGGAGGTATCGAGGTGCTTCTGGTCGGGTGCAGGATATGTCACCCATCGGACAAGTCAATGTTTCCAGTGCTGCTGATGCTGGTGCCTCTGCTCCTTCTGCTTCTCCCATCGTGGCAACTGGTCAATCTAAACCGGTCGAGAAGAGTTCTGACCCTGCTATGGCGAGACGGGTGGTACCTCGTGATAAGGTGCGATCGAGGTCGAAGGACAGCAGTCAGGACGAAGTCTTGGCTCGCTTTGTCACTTCCAGCCCAGGTGGGAGTCTAGACGCCATGGCCGCCATGCCAACTGAGCTTCTAATTAGGAGGGGATCTGCCCTTCTGGCTGAGGTAAGCTGTCTTACTTTAGTCTTTTATCTAGGTAAAAGGTTGAAAATATCCTGACTAGTGCTTTGTTTTTGTCAAGCTTTTAAGTTCAAAGTGGCAATGAGCCAACAGGTCAGCTCCCTCTTGGAGCAAATTAGAGTTTCTACTACTGAGCTAGAGAAGTCTAAGGAGGAGCTCGCTAAGGCTGCTCGTGGAATGGAAGCTCTGGACCAGTCACGGGAAAATGCCCAAAAGAAAGCTGACGAGGCGAAGGTTGACAGGGAGAGGATGTAACATGCTTTGGATACTGAGAGGCTCCGGTCCCTTCACTGCAAGGAGGAGAGGAATGTTGCTACGGGAAAGGTGGCGGAGCTAGAGAAAGACGTCCAATCCTTTCGTGGTAGCCTGACCGATCTGGATGACACCCCCCTTCAGGGACGGTTACTTCTTTACTGGCTACCATGTGGCTCTAGCTCTCCCTCCTCCGTTTGATCTAGGTGCCATCACTGGATGGAACCGGGAGGAGATTATGGCAAAAGCTGCCGAACTAGCTGGGGCAGTGCCCTCCGATGTGGCTAGACCTTCCTAGGTTGCTGGAGACAGTGGAGTGGTAGGAGGTGAAGACCAGAGTTCTATCTCCCTTCCTCCACCAAGCAATGTTGCAGAAGAGCCCAGTTTGAAGGCCACTGAAGCTGGAGTGGCTCAAGCCGAAGGAGGGGTTTCTGCTCCCTCTGCTTCTCTATTGGAGTTCGCCGAGGCGGTAAGGGATCTGCCTGATATTGGTGGTGGGGAATCTACCCTGCCTATCTCAACTTCTGACCCTACCCAGGTAGTGGAGGGTCAGGCTGCTTCAACCAAGTAAGTCGGAGGGAATTCTGATCAAGTAGCAGCAGCAGGGCAGCTTCCGGTTGCGGGGTACCCAGGAACCATGCGGGGTTCCATCTGGTGCTGAAAAAGGAAAAGCTCTAACTGGCGGAGATAAAGAGAAGATGGCCGATCAGGAGCAGGAGGATGCTTGATATAGCTTGACCCCTTACCGGTAGTATCTAGATAATTTCATTTCTTTGTAGCCCGTGATCGGGGGATGGGCTCCCCAGTTTTAGAAATGAATTTTTTTTTCCTTGACTTCATGCGTCTGTAGTTTATTACACCACTGGTTGAAAATTACTTAAATATGAAGTAGGATCTTCGATGTAATCTCGATTCTATAAATGCTTGCTCTGGGATGATTCTTAGTATTCAGGTGGGAATTCGGTGATCCGGGAGTTGATATCGTAAGTGGTCCAGGATGGGTACCAAGACCTCAACCGGATATAGATCAGGGCACTCACTTTTTATGGATTCCCACGTAGACATTATTGGTTTGAATTTTGTTTTCAACGGCCCTTCCAGATGTCAATCCAGTACAAGTTCGATTATCCCAATCATTAAGCCTCGGGGGGAAGGCACACTCTGCGAGGCTACCATTTCCCGTGTATCGAATGTTGTGTACGTAAATGAATTTATCTTCTTGCTCTCGATATTCGATCTTTCCCTCTATAAATATCCCTTATCTGTTAGATGGATCTTCAGACAATCTCTTTTCCTTTTTTAGCAGGCAATCTCCCATAGGCTAACCGATGATCGTCGTATCAACTAACACTGTGGGAGGAGGAGGAGATGTCGGCTCTGTGACTGGCAGGATGCTTGGTATTATGGAAGGAACTGTGCTCGGTGGATTCAACTACCAGAGGAACAGGAAAGGTAGAGATTCCTAGGATCAGGATGAATGGTGGGCTCTGATGCTGCAGCCTTGCCAATGGTGTAAAAATTACCCAGTTGAGCCGCAGCTTCGTGCCCCGTTGCATCTTGGACGTGAGGGGAATCCTTATTCCCCTCTTATTTTTGCTGACCCCAACACGGCTTCTATTCCTATCTCCAGGGTTCGTGGCAGCATTGTCAACATAGATTTTGATTAAGATCAATGTTGAAAGGTAGGCAGATCCAGAAAGTAGGTGAGAAGTTAAAGAGGAAGCTGGCTTTTTCAGACTTGTCATTTTCTCTCTTGTATCTTGTATGTAGCTTAAAATAAGGGCTGGGTTCCCTGATTTGATCAATGAAAAGAAAAATCATTTCCATCTATATCTGTCGATTTAATTCAGTCATACGCTTCCGATTGTAGCATAAATTAGGGCAAAAGTCCCTAGCATAAACTTGACTTAATCAATACTTGGTAACGCGTAAAACCTGATGAGAATAAAGTAGAGGAACAACAGTTGATCGGTACCATGGTACCTCACACTATAGTTCTTAGAATCTTGGTTCCTTGATGATAATGAGAGTAATGGTGTACAATCTCGCGATTTAGGTACCTATCCTTCCTATTTTAGGAATCTTGGTACTATGGTGAATATCCTGGAGAATCTAGGTACCTCGCATTCCTTTTAACAGGGATCTTGGTACTTTGACGAATAACCTGATACCTAGCCTTCATGTTTCAAGGAACCTAGGTCTCTAGACAGATATTCTAGCGAAACAGGGCACTTCGTGTTCTCATTTGGTGCCTTGGAGAATGAATTTGGTGAATCGGGGTACCCCACATCTCTGCTCTAGAAATCATGGTACCGTGGCGAATGTGGTGGAGAATATGTTGGCAGGGAGATCCTAGTAGGCGGCTAGGGCTATGTTAGAACCAGGTCTTTCTTAGCGGGGGGTAGTACCCGGCCAAGTCCTTTATCTGGCAGGCGGCTACGTCCTCGCTAACTAGATTCTTCCTGGCGGGGGGGTGGCACCCTGCCAAGGCAGCAAGAACGCCATGTGGGCCTTTCTGGTCATGAAGCAATTATTGGCAAAAATATGGAGATCATGTTCAGATACCTCGCATTCCTGTTTGTAGGAATCTTGGTACTTTGGTGAAAATAATGGCTAGTATATACTGGCAGCAAGATCAAGTTAGGCGACTAAGGCCACTTTAGCACCTGGTCTTTCTTAGCGGGGGGTGGTACCCGGCCAAGGGTTTGATCTAGCTGGCAACTATGCTCTTACTATCCAGATCCTTCTTAGCGGGGGGTGGTGCTCGGCCAAGGTCTGATCCATCGGGCAACTATGCTCTTACGTATCGGATCTTTCCTAGTGGGGGGTGGTGCCCTACCAGGGCAACAGGAATGCCATATGGCTTTTCCTGGTCTCAGGGAGATCCTACTGGATGGATTGATTCGATCTAGGGCATCTGGAGTGCTGTGTAGCTCTCCTGGATTCATGGCGATCCTCCTGGAGGGATCTATCTGGTCCAGGGCATCATGAGTGCTATGTGGCTCTCCTGGATTTATGGTGAACCTCCTGGAGGGATCTATCCAGTCTAAGGCATCAGGAGTGCTAAATGGCTCCCATGGTCTTAAGGCCACAATCATGGTGGATTCGATTGTCGATATAAAACAGATAGATGTAGACAAATATAGGCAAAACAGATGGAGAAAGAAATCTTCTTTATAGATGACCAAAGAAAAAGGAATACAAGTACTCACGATTACTAACATCTTCTAACATTCGTTTCGGGGTAATCCCGGCCAATTTCCGTTCCATGACTTATGGGTAGAACCTCTTGAGGTGATCAGCATTCCAAGTGTGGTCTACTGGATGTCCATTCATGTCGTCTAGCTTGTATGCCCCACCCTGGATCACCATTCTGATTAGGTAGGGACAGTCCAAATTGGGTGACAATACTCCGTCTGACCTCTTCCGGGTATTTTGAGTAACCTTCCTGAGAACCAAGTCCCCTTTTTTGAAGCTCCGGGATTTTACTCTCATGTTGAAGTAACGAGCAATCTGGACGTGGTAAACTGCTATCCTTTCTGCAACCTTATCTTGTTTTTCCTCTAGGAGGTCTAGGTTGGCTTTCAGCTTGTTTTCATTTTCATCGGGGTCGAAATGTTGAACCCGGAAAGAAGTGAGCTTATGTTCAATAGGAAGGACAACTTCTACCCCGAAAGATAACGAGTAGGGGGTTTCTCCAGTAGCAGTTCTCTTGGTGGTGCGATAAGCCCATAGCACGTCCGGGAGTTCATCAGCCCATCTCTTTTTCTTCTGTTGAAGTTTCTTCTTCAGGAGCTTCTTGATAAATTTATTTGTGGCCTCTACAAGGCCATTAGTCTGAGGGTGTGCTACAGATACGAAGTGAAGTTCAATCCCCAGACTCTCACAGAATTCCCAGAACCTGGTGTTGTCAAACTTCTTACCCAGGTCAGTGATGATGACTATCGGGGTGCCGAACCGGTAGACCACATTCTTCTGGATGAATTCTGTTGTATTTGCTTCAGTAATTCTGAAGAGGGGTTCTGCTTCCACCCATCTGGTGAAGTAATCAACAGCCACGATCGCATGCTTCTACTGACCTGGCGCGGTTGGTAGAGGCCCAATTAGGTCTATCCCCCAGAAGGCAAACGGATACGGCGAGCTAATGGTAGATAATCGTTCTGGAGGTAGGTGATGCAGGTTGGCTGTTTCTGACATGGTTTGCAGGACTGTACAAACTGCTTCGCATCGTGGTGCAAGGTTGGCCAAAAATATCCCATGTGTAGCACCTGGTAATCCAGTGCTTCTCCCTCGATATGATTTCCACAGTCTCCTGAATGCACTTCTCTCAGTGCCTTATCCGTATCACCGGGATGTAGGCACCTTAGCAAAATGAGTGATCTATCTCTACGGTAAAGGTGCCCCTCTATCAAGCAGTAACGGACCGAGGTTCTCTTGATCTTGCGAGCTCGATCAGGGGTTCGGGGAGCTTTCCTGACTAAAGATAATCCAGGATGGGATCCATCCAGTATGGGAGTTGTGCAACGGGGTTGACTTCCCTGCCTTCAGCTATGCTCGATGTAGTGATTATCTGGAGTGGTACTCTTTTCGGCAAAGCTTGTCCTCCACATGCAGCTATCTTGGCTAGGACGACAACTCGATGATTTAGCTGCCTAGGTACCTGCTCGATCCTGAAACCTTTGAAACGGGGCAACAGTTCCTGGACTTTCTCGAGGTAGGTTGCCATGTTATCCTCTCTAGCATGGTATAGACCGGTTATTTCATTAACTACCAGTTACGAGTCGCATTTGGCAAGGAGGTAACTAGCCCCTAACTCAGCCGATGTTCTCATTCCTACTAACAAGGCTTCATATTCACCTTCGTTGTTGGTGGTATTGAATTTGAATCTGAAATAGTGACAGCACTCGACCTTTTCGGGGTCATTTAGAATGATCCCACCTTCGTTTCCTGCTTGATTCGATGCCCCATCAGTATATAAGATCCAGACTTGATTGGTGGGCCAATCTACATGCTCTTGCTTTTTCTAGAGAGATTGACTCAGGGTCGGGATAGCATCTTGATTGGGAATTGCACTGAATTGTACCATGAAATCTACCAAAGCTTGGGTTTTCATGGTTGTCCTGGCTTTGTACTTGATGTCGAACTGGGTGAGCTCAAGGGCACATAGCACAAGTCTCCCAAATATGTCCAGCCTTTGGAGAAATTGACGCAGAAGTTGATCAGTGACTACCACGATTGTGTGGGCAAGGAAATAAGGGCGGAGCTTCCTGGAAGCAACCACCAAAGAAAAAGCGAGCTTCTCCAGGAGGATGTAGTTCTTTTCTGATTTGGTTAGGGCGCGGCTCACGTAGTAGACAGGGCGCTGGACCCCATCAGGGCATTCCTTTACCAATGCTCCACTGACAGCTATTTCAGATATTGCCAAGTATAATTGCAGTTCTTCTCCTGGTACTGGGCTAGCTAGCAGGGGCGGGCTAGCGAGGTACTTCTTTAGTTATTGGAAAGCTAGCTCACTGTCATGGTCCCACTTTTATGTTCGTCCCTTGTTTGATTGCCTTGAAGAACGTGATACATTTGTCAGTAGATCGTGATATGAAACAGTTCAGGGATGCAATTCGTCCGGTCAAAACTTGCACTTGTCTAAGTGAGGTGAGGGACTCGAGATCTAGGATGGCTTTGATCTTCTTGGGATTAGCTTCGATCCCCCTCTCATAGACCATGAATCTAAGAAATTTCCCGGCTGCAACTCCAAAAGGCGCACTTATCAGGATTCAATCGCATCTGATTCTCTCTGATTATCTGGAACGTCTGACAGAGATTATCCTGGTGATGATCAGCTACCTGAGACTTCGTGATCATATCATTGATGTATACTTCCATCGTCTTTCCTATCAGTCTCTTGAACAATTGGTTGACCAGGCGCTGGTAGGTAGCCCGAGCATTTTTGAGCCCGAATGGCATGACCCTGTAGCAGTATAGGCCCTGACTGGTTATTAAACTGGTTTTATCCTGGTCAGCTGGGTGCATCATTATCTAGTTGTATCCCGAGAAGGCGTCCATAAAACTCAAGAGCTTGTTACCCGCGGTTGAATCCACCAGTTGGTCAATTTTCGGTAGCAGGAAGCTGTCTTTCGGGCAGTCACGGTTGAGATCTGTATAATCAACACACATGTGCTACTTCCCGTTCTCCTTGGTCACCATAACTACGTTGGCGATCCATTCGGGGTACCGAGACTCCCTGATGAATGCTGCCTTTAGCAGTTTGTTTACCTCTTCTTGTACTGCAACATTTCTTGCCTGGTTGAAATGCCTTATCTTTTGCTTGACAGGCTTGAAGGTGGGATCTACCGCTAACCTATGAGTTGCTAAAGCAACGGGTAACCATGGCATCTCCTCATGGCTCCATGCAAAGATGTCATTATATTCTCGTAGGAGCTTTATCAGATCTTCCTTCACCTTCGCCTTCAATGTTGAACCTATCTTGACTACCTTGGAAAAATTGGCCTCCCTGATAGGTATCTCTTCTAACTCCTCTGCAAGATGGCCACTGGCCCATCCCTTCTCTTCCTCCTCTGTGATCTCTATATCGGAGAGGTCTGATGTGGATCTCCCCTTGATCGAGTTAATTTCATCTTCAAAATCTTCCATTGAAGACTGGTGATCTTGATTAGTGGTTATTTGCACACACTGCTTGGGCAACACTGCTGGGTTGGTTGACACTGCATAACACTTGCGAGCAGCCTGCTGATCCCCCCGTATTTTGTCCACTTTGTCTCCCACTGGGAATTTCAGAACGTTATGGTATATTGACAGGACCCCTTTGAGGGCAGACAAGTAGGGCCTTCCCAGTATAGCGTTATAGGCGGACGGGGTGTCTACCACAACGAAGTCTGTCATTAGGTTCTGCTGGAATGGCGCTGTTCCCACTATTATTGGTAGGATCATATACCCGGTAGGAATCAACGAGTCCCCCTTGAACCCGTACAATGGGGTGGTACAGCTGTTGTAACAAGGTCTCTTTAGATTGAATTGCTCCAAAACACTCTTGAAGAGAATATCAACGCTGCTACCTGTGTTAATCAAAACACGGTGGACCAAGTTGTTGGCTATTTGAACAGTGATGACCATGGGGTCATCATGAGGCTGGACGGTGTTTAATACGTCATCTTCTGTGAAGATGATCTGTGCAGCAGGAGGAGACCGAGCTAATCCTCTAGTAACCTTCAAAACATTCTGGCCTGCTTCTACTCTAGGAATTTTCCTGGCATGGTTCTTTTGAGCATTGTTGGAGGTTCCTGCGAAGGTGGGATCTCCACTGATGGTATTGACAATGTGGATCTGCTCCATCAGATCCTTCCATTTTGCTTTCCTTCCTTCTTCATATGCTTTAATATCGGCCTGCACCTCCTTTCCAGTGCATATGTTGTCGCGTACCTGTTAGAGGAATTCCTCCAAGCAACCTTCCCTAACCAAGGCTTCAATCAGGGTCCGCAGACTATAGCATTCTGAGGTATTATGACCAACATCCTCGTGGAAGTTACAATACTTGTAGCAGTTCCGTTGATCGACTGGTGCCTTTATTGGACCCGGCTTCCTGAGTAGTCCTTTGTCGTGGATGGCGAGGTAAATAGTCTCGCGAGATGTGTTCAAGGGGGTGTAGTGAAAGTACCCCATTTCCTCTCTATCTACCCGCGCTACCTCCTTGGGTTGGGGTATAGCTCTAGGCGGAGTCCGCCTAGCTGGGTACCGGTTCCGTGGAGGTTGATAGGGTGGCTACCGATATGTAGATTTGTTGGGAGGCCTGTTCTGATTTTCCTGAACGGGTGCAGGCTTGGGCGCCTCCTTCTTTTGGCGGTTGGCAATTCTCATATCATCGTGCTCCATCTTAACTCGGATGACCCGCACTTGACCCGCATTTTATCTTTTCTTCATGATTCAGGTCCCGGCTGTGGGAAGGAGTGCGGTTAGAGTGCGGTTGCGACCCGCACTTGACCAGTACTGTAAAGCTGCTTATGTTCCTTTATCTTTCCTTTTGCCCCTTTTCTGCCGGAACCACCGCAATTAGATTCTATCACCAGAATTACATCTATTGCCTGCATTTAGCACCAACGAGCCTATTAGACATAAAATATATAGAAAATACACACAAGAACGAGACAAAGGAATAGGAATGAGGGCCGAAATATACAACAATTTAGGCACGATCAGGTCCCTATCTGTCAAAGGGGGGTATCCTGGTACCTTGCCGACTCGCCTCAGCCCTGGTATCTGGTACCGTAGGCTGACTGGCTCCACCTTCTGCAACCATTCAGAGGCGGATACTCTCTATGAAGGCCTTGACTTCTTGGTTGAGACTGGCAGGGTTAACTGCTGGGGTGGCAGGTATCTAAGGGGTAGCCCGTGCTGTAGCTGATGGCTTTGGAGCGGGGTTATGACTCTTCCCCCCTTCTTTCGCTTCTAACCCTTCCGGATTGAAGCATTTGATTGGTGCCCCGACGGATCTGGATGATCTTGAGAAGATGGGAGTTTCATACTGGTAATGGTATAAGAAAACGAGACTAACAGGCTTTCTTTTGAGGGTGTGGTGATTCCCACAGACGGCGCCAAAAAGTGTTAACGGGAAATTCCACTCAGGGAGCGAAATTCCAATTAACACCCCCGTCCACTACCGGTATGAAGCAGGATGATAGGTACCTTCGGTACCAGGATTCCTTCAAATTTGAGAGATTGATATAGGAGAAACACCGGAAGGAATCTTATGAGTACGAACGATACTGTTCTATTAAATAATTGTTATTTAGATGTTACAATGCACTCTTTTCTCTCTTTTCTCTCATTCTACACGGGATGGTAGTGAAAAAACCGATTAAGTCGATAAGTGGCTATATCTTTCTCCCGGTGATTGTCCCAAACTCTCACTAGCTTCCAAGGATTCAGAAGGAGATTTCCTGGGATTAAGTCTCTCTTCTTTGGTGACAAAAAATCCGACCCTCACTTTGTCTTCCATGGCAGTATATATAGTCCTCTCATATCCCTCAGAATCCGGTTGTATTAATGAGGATTATTTGGAGTCAAAGTTTTGGCGTTGAAAGGAGTTGAGTGAGGCTGAAGGCGTGGGATTTGATCCCTTTAATCACTGTAGTATTTAAACTCTGATTCGGTTGACCATTTGGTCTCATTTATGGCGCTTTTAATGGCGATGGAGTCAACTTTCCCTGTTTGTGTTGTTTGGAGAGGTATACTATTTCTACACCCTGTTGGTGAGGTATACTGATGTATTGATTCGATTTACTTGTGTGGCACTTGTTCTTTCATACTGATGACTTTCTGGTGACATACATCTTGCTGGGCAGGTAGGACGTCTGCCTTGGTTGGTCTCTAGGCTGATGTTGAGGTATTCTAGAACACCTGGTATGTGTCTTGGCACTGGGGTAATGAGTATAGGGACCGGGTACCTATAAGGTACTAGGTACATGATATCGTGGTACCCTCTTTGCCAGGTGTTAGAATGGATGCCCGGCGTGGTACTTGCTCTTCCTGGCTGAGTATTTCTGGTACTTCATCTAGGTAGATAGGTAGTCGAGGTTCTGGTCTTTACCAAGTATAGATTTCCTCTAGGCCGTGGTATCGATCCCGCTAGGTACTTGGGAGCTGGGACTGGTCCCTACCACATAGATACTTGGTGCAAAATTCTCCTTTGGACCATTGCCAAAAAACCCTGTTAACAAACATAATCTGGACTTTTATGTGTTAGGTGTTTCACATACTCTAGGTTGTTTGTTCATGTTACAAGATCTAGATATAATTGATTTGTACTTTTGATGATAAATATCTAGTTCTTCATGTTTTGTGTCTAATCAACACATTTCATATGTCCACGAATCATTGAGTGTGATTGCATTATTTTTAGGATTGTAAACTTGAATACATATGATATGTGCATATTGGTTCAATTCTAGTTTCCATAAAATATATTGATCATATATACTATGTTGTGTGTGTTTGCATTATTTCCCTTCACTTAGATCATTTACCTTGTAAAAGGTTGGAAGTCTCATTTCTTAGAGTGACTCTCTGAATTAAGCATTGGAAGTCACATGTTTGAAGAGGGGATCTTCAACTTGTGCAATTGGAAGTCTCCAATAGGATCAGGGTGATCAGGATAGTTGAGCATTGGAAGTCTTTGCTTGGTTCGGGGTGATCCGAATAGCTAAGCATAGGAAGTCACGTGTTTGGAGAGGGTGTCTTCAACTTGTGCATGGAATTCTTGACTTGGATTGGGGTGATCCGGATAGTTGAGCAAAGAGGCATCTATTTTATTGTGTAGGGTTGAAGGGTAGATTTCTTGGTGAAGTAATCACTTGAGAGATTGTATCTTTTTATCTTACTAGTGAAAGGTGTTTACCTGTGGTTGTGGTATCAACCCGTGGATGTTTCCTCTTAAGAGGTTTTACCACGTAAAAATCTTGTGTTGATTTTCTCTATCCCTATCTCTTTTTATTTGTGTATGTGTTGATATATATCTTAGTTGATATATTTGTAATTAAGAATCATATTATTTCAACTTTGTATATGTTTGAGCTTTGTGTATGAAAGCCTTGTTACAACTTGAGTTTGTATCACATACATGTTGTTGCTTATATTGCCTTGGTTTGAACAAGCATATCTTTAATTGAATTGATATTGCTTGTACTTGTATTTGAAGTGTGATACAAGCTACTTAGATGGAAAAACTTGTGTTTGTTTCAAGGGAGCAAAAAATGTGTAGTAACCTATTCCCCCCCTCTAGGTTAGTGTAACCTATTCACCTGTGCAGTTACCCGTGCGCTGAGGTTGAGTACTTCGGGTTTGTTTGATAGCACAAGTTGTGTACGGGTCTTCTACCCATGCAGCTACCCATGCACTAAGGAAAGATGCCCTTGGTATTTTCATTTGCACGGGTCCCTTACCAGTGCAGTTACCCGTGCACTTAGCATGTTTTGTGCCTATTTTTGCCAAAACGATGTAGTTTCATTTAGGGCTTATATATATACATTCCTTTCTCTCCCAACTCATTTTTAGAGCTTCCAAACTTATTTTTTAGTGAGAGAAAGTGTTCCTTTGAGAGAGAAGCTCTAAGAAACCATTTTTACTCAACCAAACTCATACCCATGTGCATCTTGCCTCATCCTTACATTTTTTCTTCATAGGTCTTCATGCTCTTCTTGACTAGGTAATTGAACATGGCTTAAAACTTCTTGTTTCATCTTTATGCTTGTTTTACCTAAGGTTAGCAATTATTTGTTGATTAATTGCATGTTTATTTTGTTTAGCATGATTTGAGTATGTTTGTGGCCTTGTTTGTTGGTGAGATTGCATGTTCATGGATAGCTAGTTTTTAGGACCATTTTGCCCTCTAGCTAATTCTTCTTGCACTTGCATTTAGATATTGATATCTAGGATTTGTACTTAGTGTCATCATTTAATCCTAGATAAGCATTTAATGTAGCCTAGCATTATTTGCATGATAGAATATTGTCATATATTCACATAGGTTGCAAAATCTCTTCATGGATTGTTAAGCTTTGTGACTAAGTGGATTAGTGCACAAGCTTGTTGGTCTAGGATCACTATTAAAGGCCCGCTGGGTAGAGTGAAAGGGTTAGTGACTAATTATGGTGTGACTTGAGGTCAACCTAGAATGTAAACTTTCATTCAAATAGTGGATTTGAGGACTGTGTGTGGCTAGGAGGATAGCCCGTGAGTTTTTACCCTTTTGGATTTTCTCACTTAAAACAAATCCTAGTGTTTTTAGTATTTTCCTCAATTTTATTTTGGCTTGATTGATTGCTAATATGGGGTAGCGCTTTACAATTGCTTAAGTCAAAAATTTTGTAATAAATTAACAAAAACCTATTCACCCCCTCTAGGTTATTAGATACACACTTAGTATTATTTTCAGTTAGCTTACGGCAAATTAACCTTGTTTGTATTTTTCAGATATCACTCCCAGCGAAAATCGACCTACAGCTTGACCAGTAGTAGCCTGATACCGGTGGTAGTACGGGGCCAAGAAGGAGCTCCCGAGGAAACCATCCTCGAGGAGCGGTGCACAGGGAAGCAACCGTTGTGTAAAAAAACATAAGACAACGAAGCTGAGAAGCCCGATCTAAGGGCGGTGGACCCAAGCAACATCAAGACCAGGTGGCCAAGATGGCTAAGGAGATTGAAGAATTAAGAAAATGAAAACAATGAGGAACATAGAAGGAACCTTTTAGGGAAATGAATGCACTGTTCTCAATAAGGATCAGGGAGGCAGAGTTGCCGCCTAAATTCAAAATGCCAACCGAGAAATATTCCGGATCAGGAGACCCTATGAGCCATTTAGAGAACTTCATACACCAGATGGAGATTCAGAACGCTACTTGATCGGTGATGTGTAAGATGTTCCCCTTAACCCTGACTGATTGTGCCAAGACTTGGTTAAGAAACCTACCCCTCAGGTAGCATAGATTCCTTCACGCAGTTCAACAAGGATTTCTGTGCTCAGTTCCAAGGGATCAAGCCTCGTCCTAAAGATTCTATCCTGGTCCAATACATGGTCCAAGAGCGGGGAGCGACACTAAAATCCTATGTTGAGAAATTCCACAAAGAAGTGATCCAGATGAGACTGTTCATAGAGAAAGAAACCTTAGCTAATTTCTGGAGAAACTTGTGGGCCGGTAGGTTGTTCCGGTCATTTGCAAAGCATCATCCTAAGACATACAAGAGGCCTAGGCCAGGTCCTTGGAATAGGTGGAGATAGACGAACAACTCAAAATCAAGATCGAGCATGATGATTCGAGATCTGTCAAGCGTTAGAAGAAGGAAGTCCCAAAACATGAGCCATTTAAGAAGATCCAAAATCAACCCCCTAATCGATCTACTTACCGATCACCTCATTTTCCCTACAGTGGGAGCGGTAGCAGGCTAGAAGAACCCCTCCCAAAGCAACACCTCCACCAAAGGAAGTAGAACGAATAGCATGGGCATTATAATGCTCTAAATGCCTCCCAGGAAACTATATACCTGGCCTTCCAGGATAAAGGGTTTGCTCTGGAAGCTCGGTCCTATGAAGCTCCCGATTGACAAAAGGAACCGCTACAAGTAATGTGACTTTCATAAGATTGTGGGGCATAACACGTTAGAATGTTACAGCCTTTGCAACCATATTGAAGGATTAGTATGGGGAGGTCTTTTAACTAAATTTTTATGTAGGTGCAAGACAGCATCAGGGTAGGGAAGGGGTGCAAAGGGAGATTCAGAAACCGGAGGAAAGAAGAAAGGACAAAGGAAAGGATCTAACACAGTAGATCCAAATCATCCATACCATTAGCAGAGGTCCCACATTAGCAGGAACCTTCCGTAATTAGAGAAAGAACCATGCCAGGAAGATACTTCGGCTCACTACAGGTTATGATGTTCTCAGAGTTGCCAAGGGACCATAGGAACCCTCTCGTTCAAGCCAAATCATATATATGGAGGAGGATGTTTATAACACGGTGCAACCACATGATGACCTCATGGTTGTCACGGTAAAGATACCCAACTATCAGGTTCACTGCGTTCTGATTGATACCGGGAGTAGTGTCGATATTCCTTTTTAAGGGAGCACTCATGCAGTTCAACTTGAAGAACCCCTACTACAACATTTGTACCACTCCTTTGTACAGGTTCACTGGGACTCGCTGATGCCCACCGAGTTAATGATCCTCCTAGTGATTTAGGGAAGCTCCTCTCCAACAGAATATAATGATAGACTTTATCGTAATCGATACCCAATCTGCCTACAATGTCATATTGGAGAGACCTTTCAGGAATTAGAGGAGTGATGTCCATCTATCACAACGTCTTGAAATTTCTGGTAGGAAGAGAGGTGGGAGAAGTTTGAGGAGATCAGTAAGTAGCGCGCAAGTGCTAGATGGTATCCACCAACCCCACGACATTGGCCAAGCAATGCAAGCATGTGGTTGTTGTGCCAAGCAGGAGGTATCAAGGAAAGACCATGATAACCAAGAAGAAGTAAAAGTACCAGGTGTGATTGAAGAGAAACCAAAAGAAGAAAATCGAGGGTGGGCCAGTAAACACCCTATAGAAGAACTAGATGAGGTACCCATCAGTTGAGATGACTCTTTCAAGATGGTAAAGATATGAATAGCATTAGAGATGGAAGTCAATGAGGGTTTGATAAAACTCCTTCAAGAATACAATGACATATTCACTTAGAGTTATGGCGAGATGCCTGGGATTCCTCTTACTTTGGCTGCTCATAGGTTGGCAGTAGATGCAAGTTTTAAATCGGTCAAGCAGAAGCGAAGGCACTTTAACCCTGAACCGAACGTCGTAGTATAGGAAAAGGTAGACTAGCTTCTAAAGGCCAAGTTCATCAGGGAATCTCGATACCCAGAATGGATAGCCAACGTGGTCATGGTGACAAAAGAAAATGGGAAATGGTGCATGTTCGTGGATTATACAGACCTCAACTGGGCCAGCCCAAAAGATAGCTTTCCCCTACCCAAGATAGACCAGTTGGTTGAATCCATAGCCAGGAATAAGCTCCTAAGTTTTATGGAAACATTTTCAGGGTACAACCAGATCATGATGCACCTCGTTGACCAAGACAAGACCAGTTTCATTACCGAACAAGGCCTCTACTGCAACAAGGTAATGTCGTTTGGTTTTAAAAATGCAGGTGCCACCTATCAGCGATTGGTGAACAAGTTGTTCAAGGAGCAGGTAGGAAGAACCGTGGAAGTGTAAGTAGACGACATGATTACCAAGTCCCAACTAACGTGCCAGCATCCTGGTCACCTACGCCAGACTTTTCAGGTGGTTAGGAAGAACCAGATACAGTTGAACCCCACTAAATGCGCCTTCGAAGTAGCAACGGGAAAATTCCTCAGATTCATGGTGCATGAAAAAGGGATTGAGACTAACCCCGAGAAGATCAAGGCCATCCTAGACCTTGAATCCTCTACCGCTCTCAAAAAGGTACAAAGGCTGACTGGCAAGGTAGCATCACTGAACCAATTCATATCTCAGTCCTCTGATAAGTGCATTCCTTTCTTTAAAGTTATTAAGCTGGGAAAAAAGATGAAATGGGACAAGGAAAGTGAGCAAGCCTTCCAGTCCTAGGAAGGTTGTCTAGCTAGCCCACCGCTACTAGTGAACCCTATGCTAGGAGAAGACTTGCAGCTGTATTTGGCCATATTATAGACTACTACTAGCGAAGCCTTGGTAAATGAATATGGGGATGGGATCCAAAGGCCTATCTAATATGTGAGATGCGCCTTGACCAAGTCCGAAAAGAACTACACGCTCCTAGAGAAGCTCGCCTATGCACTTTTAACCACTAACTGGAAGCTCTGACCCTATTTCCAGGCACACGATCGTGGTGGTCACGGATCAACCTTTGAGACAGTTCCTTTAGAAACAGGATGTATTAGGAAAATTTGTTTTGTGGGCCTTAGAGCTCACTTAGTATGATTTCAAGTACAAGGCAAGAACCACCATCAAAGCTCAAGCCTTAGCCGATTTTGTAGCAGAGTTCAGTGTGGCATTTAATCTGGATGCCACCACGGGCTTGGACCTGATCCCTCGTATAGAAAAAGAATCCCCCGAGTGGCCTACCGATTGTGAAATTTGGATACTCTATACAGATGGAGCATCGAACCAGATAGGTTGCGGGGCGGGGATTGTCTTGACCGATCCTGAAGGAATCGAATGTTAGCACTGCTTCACGTTTGAATTTTGCACCACCAACAAAGAAGCAGAGTATGAAGCCTTATTAGCAGGAATGAAGGTGGCCAAGGAATTTGGTGCAGATTTCCTTCTAGTTAGAAGTGACTCGCTGCTAGTGGTTAACCAAGTAACAAGGTAATACCAAGCAAAAGGTGAGAAAATTGTAGCATACCTTGAAAAGGTCCAGGTGGCGATGAAGAGATTTAAAGGAGTAAGAGTGGAATAGATTCCCAAGGAAGAAAATTACCAGGATAATGTCTTGGCTAAAATTGATGCAATAGGAGGACAAGCTCTACCAAAAGGGGTACCGCTCCAACTGATTCAGCGGTCTAGCATAACCAGAGGTGAAGAGGTGAACCCGGTAGACCAACTCACCTACTAGATAGATCCTATCGTCGATTATCTTCAGAATGAAAAGCTCCCAGAAGATTTGGATCAGACATGCAAGCTTAAAAGGGCTGTTACTCCATACAGCCTAGTTGATGGATACTTTTACCGCAAGGGAAAATCTCTTCCACTGTTGAGGTGCCTGCATCCTGATGATGCGAGATGGGCCCTCAATGAGGTACACTCGGGGGACTGCGGGAACCATGTAGGAGGTGAAAGCCATGCATACCAAGTGCTTCGTATAGGTTACTTTTGGCCTACCTTACCCCCGAAGCAGTTTTCCTCCATTAGCTCACCTTACTTGTTGGACATATGGGAAGTAGATCTCATTAGACAGCTCCTAACCATGCCTGGTCAAGTTAAGCATGCAATAACGGCTATTGATTACTTTACCTGGTAGGTGGAGGCAGAGTCCCTCACAAAGATAACCGAGACAAACACCACGAGCTTCATCCAAAAGAATATTGTCTACATATTTGGAACCACCATGGCCATAATCACTGATCTAGGAAAGCAGTTTTTATAATGCTAGGTTCAGAGATTTCTGTGAAGACCTGGGTATTGGGCTCCACTTTACATGTGTAGTGCATCCTCTAACCAATGGGCTGGTAGAAGTGACAACAAGACTATGAAGAAGCTCCTAAAAAAGAAGCTCTAACAAAAGAAGGGCAAATGGGCGAAAAAGCTTCATAATGTGTTATGGGCCTACCGAACCATGAAAGGACTGCTACTGGGGAAACCTCTTATTCATTGGCTTTTGGAGTGGAAGTGATTATGCCAATTGAACACAATTTGGCATCCTTTACAGTTCAACACTTTGAACTAGAAAGCAATGAGGCTAAACTAAGAGCCAAGCAGGATAAGGCTGCAGAACGGGTAGAAGTTTACCTATGCAAGATTTGCCAGTACTTTAATAAAAGGGTAAGAACCTAGAACTTTAAAGAAGGGGGCTTGGTTCTTAGAAAAGTTACCCAGAATACCCGGCGGAGGTCTGATGGGGTATTAGCCCTAAATTAGGAAGGACTCTACCAGATAAATGTGGTTGTTAGTAATGGGGCTTACAAGCTAGAGGACAGGGAGGGTCGCCCCATTGACCATACCTGAAACGCAAAACACCTCAAAATGTTCTACCCATAAAGTCTATAGAAACAGGTTGAGCATTGACCAGTATCGCTTTGAGTTTGTATCAGATTGAGTTATATCGCCTTGAGTTTGTACCACTTTAAGCTTGCTTGTATCGCTTAAAAAAATAGTTTTTCCATTGATCAGTGAGAGTGCCCAAACCCCGTTAATAGGCAGCAACACGAAAAAAAACATTTCAAATGAATTGGTAGGGAGCCCAAGCACTGTTTTCGGGCTACAAAAGAAAACTTGTCATGTAGAAGGATCAATGACCTTTTCTCCTCCTTCATCCACAATCCCATTCTGATTGACATCTCCAACAGTACCAGTTTCAGCTTCCCAGGTCCCTGCTACCTCTGGATTAGTAGGAACATCCTCATCCCTTGGAATCCCTGGGTCAGCTGGAGCCTTCACCTTTTTCGCCAGATTATCATGAGGGACATAGTGATCTAGAAGCCCTCATTCATTAATGTTTTCTTGATCAGGTGGGATCAGTGGGCTTTATTCCTTCCTAGTATCATAATCTCATCCCAGTTCCATCCGCTGATCGAGGCTAGGTCAAAGGGAGGAGGAAGTGCTTGAGCAACCTGGAGAGTGGCAAAGAAGTACCCATCTCCAAAGGAGGTATCGACATTGGCATCTAGGGCAGTCACACTATCACGCAAGGCCTAGTTCACTTTCTCCAGCAGGTCCTTCTCTTCTTCATAATGTTTTTCTATGTGGCACGGCATACAGACCTTAACCGTTCAACATCAGAAGCATGCTTCAATCGCTCCATGTCCACCTTCGTTTGTGCTGCGGTCGCTTCAGCTTCAGGACCCTGTTCAAGAAGGCCATACTCTCATCTACCCTGGTCATGTCCTTCTTGGCTTCCTCCTGGAAAACTGTTGCTTGCTAGCCCAGCGCCAGTGTAAACTTAAAAGCCAACAAAGTGCAAAGAAAAGGGAAGAGGTAAGTACCATCCTAGAATCGGACAAGATAGGAGAGAAGATTGAAAACCATACCTCAGCTAAGAGCGTAGACCCCTTGGTAACTAGGATATCAAGGGGGCATAGAAGACATTATATACAGACCACCACCAGGGGAAGCTGCCTTACACCGAGACCGGACCTTATCCTGACTGGTGCTCCTCGACCGCTAGCCAAACCGGATGAAGAGATCAGTTAGAGGAGCAGTAGCATGACCATTACTTTTTTCCTTGTCCACCCTTCTTGGACAATTAGAATGCACATCAGAAGGAGAGGGAGCTGGTTGGGAAGATCCAACAATGAGGGTGGGGGGTGCTTGTCTCTGGGCCTGACCAGGAGAACCCCTGATTCTTACGAGTCTAGCCGTTATTTCAACCGAGTTGGAGCGAATCGAGGAACCAGTTCAAGATTGAGCAGGAAGGCAGAGAGGCAACCTCGATAGAATCGAGTCTGGGTGTATTACAGTTCGTATCGGTTGAGACGAGGTGCTGGCTCTTATAATATGATCTAGATGAGGAAGAGGGACAGCAGAAGAAGTCTTTTGGGACGTTGGCCCGATGGAGAAGAAGAGTGATGTAAACCAACAGAGTGGGGAAGCGATTCATGAGTTGGAAGAGGAACTGTAAAAACTATTAAAGCTAGAAATCAGCATTAAAGAAGGAGGTCCACAAAATAGAAAAAGGCAAGCGAATAGAAAAGATTGCTACGTACCTGGTTGAGCGGGGGATATCTAAAGGTAGTAATCTACCCTGTCAGATTTGAAAGGTTTAGAGATGGGGAATTTAAGGTTCAGATAGGATCGGCCAATGATGTTCCTCAAGATGCTCTCTACCTTAGAGGAGATGCTCCATTTCTCCCACTAGGTCGTCCCACTAAACCGAGTGGGGACATAGAACTCTTACCCGCTGATATGGAGCGAGCTATCCCAATCACCTCCTGCGATGATCCAACCATCTGTTAACAGAAATTTTGCTCAGGGTGAGAAATCTCAGTTAACACCCTCGAGACCACTACCACGTAGGTGGTAGGCAAGGTTGAACGTATGTGTGACAATGCCTAGTAAAATGACAAGGAATATTTGTACTATTATCCACCAAAAAGAATCAAAAAATACTTTCTTTATTAATAGTGTGTGATATACAAATCTCTCTCAAATTGCCCTCAATTTTCTCTAGGGTGCAGTCGGGTACTTGTCGTATGACTGTCAAAAAGTAGTCTCCTTTTTCTGAAGGCCGAAGTTCTTCTTTTATACATTGTCTTCATATGTTAAACTAATTGATTCTCCTATTGATTTTCTCCATCCCTTCCCTCCTTATCGGAGGAGATTTTACATTTAAATGTCATTGACTTTGAGTTAATTGCTGAGTTGAGAATATCTTGGTGGAGATCAATTTGTTTCCTGCTTGGACTCTATTACTTGTTTTGTACGTGTGTAACGTCTTAAGATATGATCCAGTGTATCTTCAGGTTTTGTTAGCATGATCCCCCATAGGGGTCGTTGGCATGATCCCCCATAGGGGTCGTTGAATATGGTGTATATTATGGTGAGGTACATCAGATAGTGAGGTCGATCAGTGTCTTAGCCCCGGTATTCAGGAGGTCAGTTAGTCTAGCCAGGAGCTAGGTCTGACCTCCCTTGATCTTTTGGAGCTAGGTGAGGCCTTCTACGGATAACCCACTAATGTCAGCGAGGTATAGGTGAGCTTCTAGAAAGATTGCGAGGTAATCCAGACTTCGGGGGGATTTCCTGGTTTCAGGTTCGGTGATGCGGGCTCGATCTGACTGAGCCGGGCTCTACTCCGGGTGTTTCTGGAGCCAGTCCTTATTTCTGTGGGGCGGTATCGTAGCTCAGCTTTGGGTAGCATGGTCTCCTGGTGGATGACCTCGGGTATGGAGCCAGGTTTAGAGGGTGGAAAATTTCCCTTTGGTCCCTAGCAAAATTTGGCTATTAACACCATCCTTCTTCTTGGCTCCAGGAACAGTGAATTTCAAACGATTGTTGGACCTCAGGTAAAACTTGTCCTTGAGACCAGACGTCATGGCTGCCACCTGAAACACGTACTGGAGCTCGTCATGGCCCGGTTCCCTGGTTACCCTATGAATCTCACATTGCTCTCTCTAGAGCACCTGGAATCCTACCAGGTTCCTCAATAACCCTAGTGTCAGTTGAAACAGAGCAAGTTGAAAGGCGTAGAACGCCCTGTGAAGAGTAGGATGGAGAAGTGGCCTAACCCTACACTCGAAAGCAGTTAAATGAATAGGAAACTGGTCTGGGGGTGGGGAGTAGATATCATAAGAAGTCAGGGACGCACCTGAATTCTTTAAGGAGAGTGAGAACCCTACCTGCTAAGACTGTGCCATTTCAAGCAAAAATGGCCCCTCATCGTACCTCGTCTACCACTTCGATTGAGTCCATGTCAAGAACATCAACTAGAAAATTGGGATTATTGCTGAATCCCTCCCTGATAGCTGTGTTTCTATTAGAGTTTTGGCGTTAGATCGTGGAGGAGCTCTCAACACTGTCACCACCATCTCGAGCTCTCTTCCTTAAGATACAGGTTCGAACTATCGGCCGAGTCACCATCACCGTACTCAATGATTTTATCGAGACTATCAATTGACATTGTAAGAGATTGAGCAGACGAAAGAAAAAGAGAGAATAGGGTTTTTTAGTGTTTGAGATTTTTCTTTCAACAAAAAGAAATGGTGTGGTAAAGAATGGAGGGAGTGAGGTATTTATAAAGAGGCGGTTACCGGAACAAGAAAGGAAAGGTGTTTTTAATGGAGCAAAATAATCGGAAATGTGGGAATAAATGTGTGCCACCAAAACCTCTCCTTTGAAACAGCATACCTCCTCTTGCTTGACATGTGGAAGAATGAGCAAAATCCTTCAAGTATTATAGATATCCTAACTCTAACCCCAACCAGGTACCAGTGTTCAAGTCAGAGGGGACTTTTGTTAACCTCCCAAAAAGGCAAGGGTCCAATGAAAAATTTTTCTCTCCTTACCACGACTGTTTGGAGTAGAAGGACCCCGCAAGAAGTATCCAAAAAACCCATGAAAGAACCCATAAGTAAACTAAGACCAGGATGGGGATCACACGGTTTCCCAATACCAAGAAATGTTGAAGTCAAGGCCCAGAAAGCTCCGATACTATAGCGCACCAGTTTCTTGATACCTAAGAGCATCGGTACCATGGTCCATGGTACTCGGTACCCCAGTACCACAGCTCCCTCCTTGGCCCGGTGCATCGAGCAATACCCGTCCACTCAGTGTGGAGAACAACAACCGGGAAGGCTCCAACACGATAAGGGAAAGATTACCTAGGTAGAAAGAACTAGTACACCAAGGAGTCACCCTTAAACAAGACCACATCTAAAGAAGTGAAGCCTGTAGTAACCTTTAACTAAAAGAGGAGAAAGCTTATATCTCCCACCATTCATAAGCGCAATTAACGGAAATAGTCAACTTCATCAAATCCCACAAAAATAGAGGCTATTTATTTGATTCAAGGGACAATTCCCGCGTTTAAACAAGGCCACCATCAATGCCAAATCAATGCTCCTTTGATTGCTAATTAATTGATCAACTTGTACGGAATGGACAAACGAGAATCGGGGCCTATAAATATCAAAAGGCTCTATCTCTCTTAGAAAGGAGAGAAAAAAAAAACCATTTTTCTACAGAAAAATACAGAAATCTTCACCTATCAAGCCAAGTTCAACTTATCGACTAGTACGAATTCGCCATCGCCTACGAATTCCCGCTACACCTCCATTATATCGCTACATCATATACCATATTGTATTGTTAATGAAGAAATCTTCCTAGAGTGTGTATAAAAGAATTGCCACATATTGCTTCCGATTTTTGATTGTTATCTCGATCAATTCCAATATACGTTTGTCAGGAATTTTACCAGTACCAAGTGGTACCTCTCCAACTATGACCTACCAGGTCGCGGTTTAAAAGTGTTAGCTAGAAATTCTCCCGTTGAAATTTTTCGGTTAACATTAGCTTGCATTGATTGGGTTGTCTTTGCCAAATTGTTGAGACTTGAATGTTCTTGAGAGGTTAATAGATAATTAGATTGATAGATTTGTGTTTATCAATCTAGTTATGCTCTCTTGAATATTCAAAGTTGTTTGGGTAACAATTAGATTGTTGGAAAATCTTTACATGTCTAAATGAGACTACATGTATGGGCATGTAGGATTTTTTTGATAGCTAGGATTGTTTTGTCATTGATAACATCTAGCTATGTCTTTACGTTTTGTATTTAGGTATTGATAACTTCGATTTATTGATTATATCATTAAACTCTTTGTTGATCAATTTGTGTTTGTCTAGCACTTAATTGCATTTGAACATCATTCACATGATCACACCTAGACATTGATCTCTTCTTGAGTTAAGTCTTGTGGCTACGGGTGGTAGCTGCACAAGCATCATTATAAAAGGCATGTGAGTAGATTAAGAGGTACTCACGCCAAGAGTAGTTGATCGGGGGATATCACTAGGATTGAACTAAGAGTGGCAAGTGGTAGTGTCCATAGCCTAATGTTATCGTGAGTGAGAGTCTGTGT
Organism: Dipteronia sinensis; assembly: GCA_033220585.1. NCBI lineage: Eukaryota > Viridiplantae > Streptophyta > Magnoliopsida > Sapindales > Sapindaceae > Dipteronia > Dipteronia sinensis. Next base: position 67,712,958 of record CM065636.1, on the reverse strand, counting down.
GTCACTTGAGGGTGTAATTGTCTTTTCTTATAGTGGATTGTTATGGATAAGTGGCTAGTGTAGCTAGTCCGATGGTTTTTTCCTGTTTGGAGGGTTTCCACATAAAAATCATGTGTTCTTTATATTCCGCACTTTATACTTGATTTTGTTATATGTTTTTATCTGGGTTAATTGTTATTAATATTGACAAATCAAAAATTGGTAATAAGCGATTAACACCCCATGTATTTTCATCTATGCTTGCATTACATCATGTAGCATGTCATATTAGAGAACTAATATAGCATTCATATGGTTCTCGTTGACATTTGCTCTCTAAAGTTCTTTTAGTGATGTGTTCACAATGATCTTGTACATGATGTATGAAATACTTGTTTAAATGATGAGTGGTAAATTTTTGAAAAAAAATGAGCTTAATATTCTGATCGCGCCAAAATTATTATATATTTTGGCCCTCATTCCTTGTCCTTTTGTCTTGTTTCTGAGCATGTTTTCATGTCCTATGGGCTCTTTTACTGTGATTGCAGACATTTGGTGCAATTCAGGTATCGGAAAAGCAATTTGGGACTTCCGTGCAAAAAAGGGATCAAATAGTGCAAAAGAAGAAATGAGAGACAAATTGCGTGGGTACTGCATGGATTCCATACCCGCGCAGTACCAGCGCACAGAAAATGAGAATTGAAGGTTGCCCAATACAACCCGCACTACCCGTGCAAATGCCAGAAATCAGATAAGCAGATCAAAGCCATCAGGTTGTTTCGCAGGTCACTACGTTGGTATCTTACCTGCGCTATATGAAATTCCTTCAAAGCACACCGATGGTTTTAACACAGAAATAAGCCAACCACAAAATAATTGCACTTACAGCAGGCCACACCAGCAAAAGTTAAATATGAGGCACCTCATCAAATAGTCAACAGGAACACGTGGCAGCACTATGTGAGAGACAATCTACGAGTAGAATCTATTCGGAAAATAAGATCTACTCAACAAAATTAGCCTACTCAGCCAAGGAATCCTATTCAACTAGTCCTACTCGTCGAAGATTTCTATAAAGGTGACCAGGAAACACAATCTCATTAAGATACGCATATCAGGAAAAGATTCACTCAGATATGAAATCTTAGAATCACACTCCAACAAAGAAATATCATTATTTCCTCCTAAGTATCATAGAGTTGTAATCAGGAAGTAACTCGAAGCCTCTAGAAGGATAAACATCAAACATGAAACAAGTTCCAAACTAGCTACTCAACTGGAATCCTACATGGATTCTACCAGTGAATCTGTTACTTTCATGGCAACGATTATGGCAACACCCTATCAACCCATATAAATACTAGTGGAAATCATTGTATTACAACATGAGCAAGTATCCAAGAGAAGGGGAGTACTAAGTATGTAATCTACAAAGCATAGTGATATTTTCCTCACCATCTCTGGCAACCGTGGTGTTTTCCCTGCCTTAGGGGTTTTTGACGTAAATCTTGTGTCTTTTTTTTATCGCTCTTCTATATATTATTCTACAAACCATCATTCTTGCCTAGTAAGCCACTCATAGCAAGCTATTCGATGACTGCATCACATCCATGTGGAAGAGAGAGGTTTTGGCCGTCTCACTTTGACCAATCAAACCTTCAATCTGCCTACGTGTAATTGTTGGCAGATTGACTTTGCAACGATCCAAAAATCACCAACAACAACTGATATTCTAAAGTTTAATTACAGAAATTCCATGCTTCAAAGCAAATTTTCTAACAGAGCCTTGAATAAAGATTTGCTACTTCATAGTGCTGTTGTGAGCAATCAAAGTGGATAGTTCAACATCTCTAGTAAAAGGCCTACAAGTAGGTGGGATATAATAGCTCAATATGATGTGTGATTTTATGAATAAACCTTGAAAATGTATTGATTTCACGACTAATGGATTGTGTGATCTTAGTCAAGGAGAAAACCTAGAAGGTGTGATTTTATGAATCAACCTTGAAAGTGTATTGATTTCACCAACTAGTGGATTGTGTGAACTTGGTAAAAGAGAAAATCTTGTATGGGTCCATCTCACAAATGATGTTGGTGAGACAGACCAATACAAAAGGACCACATGGCATTACACTCAATAAGACTACCACATGGCACATTTATTATTTTTTTATTAAATTGGTTTTTGAAAAAAAGGAAACCCTCTTTGCAAACATTGGAGGCCGCCTCCTCCTCTCTTCTCTTTGCAACAAAGCTTTCCTAGAGGAAATATTTATACATTTTATAACACCTATAAGTGAACTTCATATATTGACCGCACATCTTTGAAGTTTTATCTCATGGACACAAATTATAGACATATCTATAGCATATTAAATTATTAATACACATCACTACAATTTTACTATATAAGCAACATAACTTCAATCATAATAATACACTTGGTAAAATTATGGTGATATGTATTAGTATGCTACAAATATAATGACAATTATGCAAAATGAGAGAAAACCTCACGTTCTTAATTGTCTAAAGTTTGAGAAACTTTACTTATGCATTAAATGGTTTCTTTGAGATTACCTTTAGGTCCAGCTTGTGGATTTCTTTGAAACTTAAGCTGTGGAAACCGAGATAAAGAAACTTGGAACAAAAATAATCCAAGTAAAAAAATGAAAGCTTATTTAATAATTGAGGGAATGATCGACTAATGGTGATTATTGATAGAATGTCTATCCGAGAATTAAAAAGGATGAGATTCAGTTGAGAGCATTAATATCCACCAAAATCCTAATCCATTAAGATGTTATTGCACAATATACACATACACTCATGTTTGCATCCTTTCTGTGGTTGCCACCAAAATCCTAATCCATTAAGATGTTATTGCACAATATACACCTACATTCATGTTTGCATCATCTGTGGTTGCCACCAAAATCCTAATACATTAAGATGTTATTGCACAATATACACCTACATTCATGTGTGCATCATATCTGTCAGTTGCCACCAAACAGGTATGCAGCATCTCTGTCAATCGCCACAAAACAGGTATGCATCATCTTTTTAAATAGCCACCAACATGTTCGAATAATCCAAGTACCCCTACCACATGTAGCAATGGATGTTACTACAAATTGTTAATGACAACTTCCAAACCAATTGCATGTCAAAAAATAAAAATTAAAACATTTCTTTTTTTACTTTCAACAAACAGGTCTCCTTTGCATGTTGAATAATCCAAGGAAGTGGAAATTAATGAAAATTATAAATTTTGAAAACCACAATTAATAAAATTTTGAAAACTACAAAAGTTTCACCTCAACTCAATTTATAAGAACTACGAAAATTGTCAATGCCAAAAACAATTTATCCGAATGAAAAAAGTTTTAATTGTCCATCCAATACAAACTATTCTACTAGAATGAATTAATCAAAGTTTGTTAAAGGGATGCGAAGACACTTTACCTGCAGCATATGCTAAGCAGCGAACTGCTCAATACATTTCTTCAACAAATGCTTAGGCAGATTCAAGCTCTTTATAAATTCCACATGATGGTTTGATACAAATTCAACATGCTGTCAACACAATGAACTATGAGATCTGTAATTTGCAACATTAATGCAGAAAACATATCATAGAGACCTATACGTTACATAAGTAATGGCTGATAGTGTTTTGCAGTTTCATATGATGGTTTGATACAAATTCAACACATTGTCAACACAATGAACTATGAGATCAGTAATTTGCAACACTAATGCAGAAAACTTAATACAAAGAAACATGTGTGAAACATTACTGATGGCTGATAGTGTTTGGCAGTTTTATATGCAAAAACATTCCAATGGCACAAGAGAGTTTAGACAAACTATGAGATCTGTAATTTGCAACACCAATGCAGAAAACTGATCAAAGAAACCTATGCATAACATGAGTAATGGCTAAACTGTTTGGCAGTTTTATATGCAAAAAAATTCCAACTGCATTACTAACATACACATAACGACACATGAGAGTTGAGACAAACAAAATTAAGCTTATTTAATAATCGTAAACATCTATTTCACACACACACACAAACAGTTTAAGCGGCACCGACACATGAAATTTGAGAAACTATGAGATTTGAGAGACCTATGTGTAGTATAAGTAATGGCTGATAGTGTTTGGCAGTTTCATATGCAAAAAAAAATCCATCTGCATTTCTAACAATCACACATAATGGCGCATGATAGTTGAGACAAATAAAATTATGCTTATTTAATAATCGCAAACATCTATTTGACTCACACAGTCACACAGTTTAAGTTTTCACATTTTATGCAACTTGCCAGTATAACTACACACAGGGTTTAAGTTTTCCTGTTTTATGCAAGTCGCCAATATAACTACACACAGTTTAAGTTTTCCCATTTTATGGTAGTTGCCAATATAACTAACTACACACACGTACCTTTGATATAAAGTTTTCATCCTAACATGAATACATTAAACCTTCAAGTTTTCCCATTTTATGCAAGCTGACAATATAACTATATATCCGACAACTTTTTGATGAAATGTTAGGACTAAAAACAACGAACCCCATCAAATTATATTTAGGGATCTGCATAAAGATAGAAAAGAAGAGATGGCTCAAATTTTGAAGACAGCTCAATCTTTCAACAGCACCCTATTATATATGTTCTAAGATATAACCACCACTAGTGTTGTGACTGAACTTGATTTTTTGTGTCATGGAAAATTGCGAATTCAAAAGAAATTTATAGTAAGTCCTAGCATTGTGCTCTAATATTTTCAAAACAAGTACAGCGAAAAGCAAGGGTATCGTCCACAGGGAAAGGGAAATTTAATGGTTAAACCTAGTTTACTACTATTAAAGTAAGATAAAGCATGTAAATGTAAGTGTTTGAGATTGAAAACTTAATTACTACAATGCAACTACAGTTAGGCTAGTTAATATAGAGTTAAACTAACAATTAGCAAGAATGCGGAGAGATAAGATAATGAGATGTGAATGTAGGAATCAGTGTAATCAAAAATGAATAGTGGGTCATCCATTCTTTAAGAACCAACTCAATCAATTAGGGCTTATCTTCCTAACTTGAGTTTCCGGGATGGCTTGGATTGGAATGCTCACAATCCACCCCTTTTTCCTAGCCGTGATATATTGGATTGGAATCCTCACAACATATCCCTTCCAATTCAAATGAGCTTGGTTAAACACCTTAGGTGTGGATGGTTAAAAATATAGGTTGATATCTAATGTAAACCAAGAGTTGGAATGCCTACTTGGCTCACAAAAACACCACAATTCAATCTCTACAGAGGGTTAGGAGTAGGAATGCCTACCCAACCCAAAGTGAGAATTAAATGCATTAAAAACCAAAATCAACCACTAAGTGATTAGGGTGTTAGAATGCCTAACCACTTCACAATGATTTCAATTAAAGTTTGATTACTCTAATAAGTTCAAGATGGCTTCGGACTCAGAAGGCAGGGAGTCCCAGTCCCATGAGGGCTTGTTACTAAAAGCCGTGGGAACCTCGAATTCATGCCCTCCCAATGAAAATCTAGCTCCCCCAGTCATCCCCCGCAAGGATCCATTCTTCTTTCCAAGCGGGGTCCTTCTTCGAAGCACTAGGAATGACGAAGTTGAGTTTGTTCTTGGCTTTGGCATAGAACTGGCCTCGAGGAGCGCCAGACAGGCTCCCAATCTGGAAGAGATAGGCCAGCTCCTCTGCACCCGGCTCCCTCGTCACCTTACTCATCTGACATTATTCCCTCAATAGTACAAGGAAACCAATCAGATGCCTCCAGAAGCCAGGCGTCAACTGGAGGGGAGTGAGCTGGATGGCGTTAAGAGCCCGCCGAAGAGTCGGATGAAGGGGAAGCCTGAACCCATTCTCGAGAGCGGCCACATGAATCGGAAGCACGCCTTTAGGAGGGTTGAAGAACTCGTAATTTTTGGGAGGCACCGAGATGGATACGCTGTCGGGGATGCCAAACTTTGACTTCAACCGGTCAATTGAGACCGGGTCGACGATGGAATCTGGGACAACCCGAAAATCATAAGGAGGTAGCCTCTCCAAAAGGGGACCAGGAGCCGAGACCCGATGCTCCCCCGCAGCGTCACCGTCCACTTCTTTGTCGGAATCTTTATCGACGATATCCAAAGGATGGTCAGGATGGTTGGAGAACCCAGTCCCAATGGATACATTCCTACTTGACCGCCGACGTTGCGAGGTGGGCGGGGAATCATCACCGTCAGAACTCTTCCTAGCCCGTTTCCCCAGAGTAAGACTGACGACCTCCTCACCATCAATTATGGAGTCAACTGAATCGCGACTGGTTTTCGACATAGTAAAAGCTAATAAGGACGAAGAATGAAGAAAAAAGCAAGCTTGGAGGAAAGGCTATGAAAATATTTCTTAGCAAAAAATTTTAGTTCGAGAGATGTGAGGAAGACGAGGAGAAAAATAGATATATATATATATATATATATATATATATATATATAGGCAGGAAGGCAACAGCACGAGCTGCCGAGATACTCGTTTAGTAACGGTAAAAAATCTCAGGGATTACCGTAATGTAACCGGATTAACTCAAAAGCAGGCTAATCATCTCACGCCACATCATTTACGCAGTTAAGATGGAGATCTCCCCAAGATTCTGGTAACGGTAAAAAATCTCGGGGACTGCCGTAACGCAATCAATTTAATTCAGAGATAAATTAGTCGGTTCGCATCACGTCACTCTAATGAGGAGATTTCCCCAATATTTCTGTAACGGTAAAAAGAGGAAGATTTCCTAAATAAAGTAAAAATCTGACCCCAACCCCACGCTCGACGTCTGGTGTTCAAGTCAGAGTGGACTTCTATTAATAGCCAAAATTGGCTAAGGACCAAAGGAAAATTTTCCACCTCCCAGACCTGGCTCCATACCCGAGAGTTTCCACCAGAAGACCATCCTATCCAGAACCGAGCTATGATACCACCCCAGGAACAAGGACGGGCTCCGAAAACATCCGGGATAGAGCCTGGAACAATCAGATCTAGCCCGCATCACCAAAACTAGAAGCTCCCCGAAGTCGAGGTCGCCTCGCAAATGCTCCAGGGACTCACCTATACCTCGCTGACACAGGAGAATGTTCTTAGGAGGCCACACCGAGCTTCGAAAGGTCAGGGGAAGCCGCACCTAGCTCTGAAAAGGTCAAGGAAAGCCAGATCTGGCTCCTAGCTGGATGAAGCTTCTCAGATATCGAGGTCGGAACACTGATCGACCTCACTAGTTGATGCACCACACCATGCCATATTCAACGACCTCTATAAAGGATCATGCTGTGAAGATACAAAGATACATTGGATCATATCTGGAAATGTTACCTATATGCAGAACATGTAATAGAGTCCAAAGAGGAAACAGACTGATCTCCATCAAGATATTCTCAAATCGGCTATTAACTCAAAGTCAATGCCATTTAAACGAGAAATCCCGCCCGATAAGGAGGGGAGAGACTGAGAAAATCAAGGGGAGAATCAGTTGACTTAATCTACAAGACTATGTATAAAAAGAAAGAAAAAGAAAAGAGGAGACTACTATTCGACGGGCATACAACAAATACTCGACCATACCCTTGTTAGGATTATGCTCAATGGCAAGAGTGTAATATTGTAATTGACAATCTTCTCATATTAATAAAGTGAATTCTGATTCTTACAATTACTTATAGCATTTATTATTATAATTGTCAAGGTAAATAATCATAAGGTCAAAAGACTATGAGACATGAAGAATTGTTCATACATCCGGATATGTATGAGGTAGACACAATTCTTTAGTTAGTCTTGAATAACGTTCACAACTTAAGTTAAAGGTTGGCCACCTCTATCTTGTTAAAGTTGTAGAATTCTTTTACTAGCATTTGAGTGGGATCAAATGAATATGATGAGTCTAAAATCATCGAACGGTTTTCGAGTAAAAGAATCTAGTGCACTAGGTGCATTGAACTGGATCACAATGAAATACTTTATCTAGAACCGTCACTAGATATAAGTCTTTTCATTAAAGAGGACAATCGGAGAGTCTATCTTAATCCTGAGATAAATGATGGACTTATGGTTGCAAGTGTTATCATTAGAGCTATCAATGAGTACGATTATATAACATAGTCTATCCTCGATAGTTTGGTGGTATACATTTGTTAATCGATAGAGGACTTCATTTATAGATATGGACATCGTGGCTCCATTTATTAAATGAGAGTATAATATCATCATATGGATGTTTTGAGGTATTGGATATTAAATCTCAACGTTGAGTTTTCAATAATGATTATTGAAAACATGGCTTCTGGACAAGTCAAAGTATCCAAGTTCGAAATGTGGTCATATGAGGAAATATGGTAACTTGGAGAGCTATAGGCGGTCTATGAGCTCTTGGCGATTACTGATATTATTCACGAGGATACACCATCTCCTATAAGATTGTCTAGGGTATGAATGAGAAACATCTCCTTATTCTATCTTTATTTAAGAGTTCAATTTTAACTCTTTAGTGGAATGAGTTAAAATTAATAGATTGGACCTAAGTGAATCGTTTGTTGATTGTGATTAGGTTGTGTCTATTGAAGCTTAAATTTAGATAGCCCGCCAAGATCCCCAATCCACACGTATTTACATGGATCACTTGATATATTCTACCAGGCCGATTTAAGGGTCCATCTAGAATTGTTTTTAATATATCAAGAATATAATATGTCTATTATTTAATTAATGGGATGCACTATTATATTAATATATTAAAAGGAGACATGTGGGCTTGTTTGTTTTAGTAGGAATGGGTTTGGTTCACATATGGGCTTTTATTTAAAGTCCAATGGATTAAATGAAATAAGAAAATAATATATGGCCCATTTATATAAGTGGGGCGGCAAGGTGTATATATTAACCTAATATATTATTTTGTTTCATTGTTTTAATTAAATAAGAATTAGTTAATTTATTAATTAATTGTTTAATTAAGAAACAAATCTTTTTCTGATCAGGAAATATATTTCCTAAAGTTATACTATTGGTAGTAATATATTAAAAGTAAAAGACTTGTTTGATAAGAAAATAAATAATTAATTTTATTTATTTAATCAAATAAGAAGTAATTTAATTTAGTCAATAAAAGAATAAAAATATCTATGAGTTGGATTAGGTTTTGAAGTCTAAAGGTTGATGGAAATTAGGGTGCAACACAAACTCTTTTTGGTATGTGGTTTGCGGCAACCCTAGTCCATTTAGAGGAAGATTTCGGCAATCCTAAATAGAAGAGGAAGCAAAATTTCGGCCACCTATGTAATGCCACATATAGAATTCGGCCACAATATAATTGATTGAATGATTCAATTTTTCTTCTTCTTCTCAATTCATAGAAAAGGATAATTTTTATTCTACTAAACATAAAAGAGAGAAGAGATTATTCTTTGATAGTACACTGATTGCTTGTTCATCAATAAGCTTGTGTGTACAACATCGAATTAGGTTCATGCGAGTTTCGATCATTAGATTGCGAACTCAAAAGTGACCGGAATAATTTTTGTCTTCTTTTGATTGTTTTGTGACTAACAAAAGAAAAAGAAAACTTTGTTCATCCATTCTCAGGTTTGCAATTCAAAGAAAAAGGGAGACCACGCTCCTAGGTGATTCACGTACGTGTTCGGATTGGAAGATCTCGCGGTACTGTTCACGATCACTGTTCACAATCATTGTTCACGCGGGGGTACTGTTCACGCTGGTACTGTTCACGGGCATCGGAAAAGATTTTGCGGATAACCAATCGACGTAAGTCAATCGGATCACGCGTCAAGAGGTATTTAACTCTAACCGTATATATTTGAGTTTAATTAATTAAAAGGTTAAGGTTCAACTTTGAGAAAAATTTTAAAACCATACGAAATCTATTTTTCGTTTCTTCCGCTGCGTTTTATATCGATTTTTCCCTACAATTGGTATCAGAGCCTTGGTTGTACATTTTAATTAATTAACTTATATATACGTGAATCTATTTCTTTTTTATTGTGATTATACATGTTTTAGAAAGAGATGGCACTCTAGGTATTCGCATATATAATTACATGTTAAATGTATGGATTTATATATGTTTTATAAAGTGAATTGTTATTGCTCGATTTTGGTCCTAGAATTTCAATGTAATTTTTATTTCGGATTTGTAACAAGAATGGTGGTCTATTATCGCCGTAATTCCTTCTTGGTAGTTGCTTGGGTTTTATTTTTTTGTATTTAAAATAAGTGCAGTATTTTTTTTGTAATCAGGTGCCGTATTTTTTTTTGTAAATCTTACTGCAGTAAAATAAAAAAAAATTTGCTGTAGTAATTTATTCGTAATATGATGTAATGTATTTGGTTATTGAAAGTTCGAAGACACGAAGAAAAACGAAACAACCGGAACCGAGAACGAGCACCCTGCGCACCCTAGGACTGGATTGGGCTGCGCATGGCAAGCCCAATCCTTGGTGGGCTGCGCACGGCAGCCTTGTGTGGCCTTATGGACTGCACAAGGCAGCCACTTTGTGGGGTTGTGGGCTGTGCACGTCCGTGGGAGGAGGCCGAGGGATGAGCGTATGGTTGATGGCCACCTAAAGATCTTGTATTCCTAACAATTGTAATTTACTTGCTTTTCTAGGATGGGCCAAAATTTTTGCTATTTAATTTTTGCTTAAATATTACAATATTTGTTGTTGTATGATAACATGACATTTTAGAATATGAGTGCCACTCATATATCTCTTTTGGTATGAACATGCATTGAATGATTTAGGTATCTAATTGGCATCTAGATAACTTGGTAAAAATCATTCTTTGGGATTTAATCACACGCCTTAAATAATTGAGTGGGAGAAGGTGTGCAAGAACGCCTATGGCCTCCAAGATTAGTTGAGTTTTATTATTTTTGGTAATCCCCCCAAGGGACGTCCATAAATGGAATTTAACAATATACTTCCTTACAAGGATAGACTAGAGAATTGACTTAAACGAAATCTACTCCCCAAGGAGGGATTTTCGTGAGAGAAAATTGAGGGTCGATATCTTGGTAACACACTCAATGTAATTTTATTAATATCCTCCCAAGAGTTCTTGTTAATAAAAATTACAAAGCTAAAATTAAAAACGCTGGTTGTTATGTTAACAATTAGGTGGGACTTAGTCTAACTAGTAAATAGTGCAACTCCCAAAGGAGGCGTAATATTTATGGGTGTTGGATCACCGTTGAATTTTTATGATTGAATTATTTATTTTAATTCAAGATAAATTTTTATAAGTGCTATTATCATGATTATTTACTTTATATGTTTTTGTTTTAAACAGAAATCATGACCCCATCACTTATGAACATCCTGAAAGATAACACCTTAACTGGAGATAACTACGTAACATAGAAAAGGAAAGTTGGGTTGTTGCTGCAAAGTGAAAAACATAAGTTTGTTCTGACCACTCCTAAACCACCCCTTCCTAATAATGAATCTAATGTGATGCAAAGAGATGAGTATGAGCAGTGGAAGACTTCTGATGATATGGCAAAATGTTACATTATGGCCACTATCTCCGACGTGTTGCAACATCAACATGAAGGAATGGAGTCCGCTGCTGATATAATGATGTCTCTAGAGGAAATGTTTGCTATGAGGTCTAGGACGACTAAGAGAGAGGCAGTGACTGCTTTTATGAATTTTAGGATGAAACCTGGACAATCTGTGAAAGATCACATGATGAAAGTCATAGCACATCTCAATATTGCTGAACTAAATGATGTTGAGATTGATGGTGAGACCAAAATTGATATGGTAGTTAACTCACTGTTAGATTCCTTTGATCAGTTCAAGTTGGACTACACCTTGAACAAAAAGGAATACACCTTGCAGGGCCTGATGCAAGATGTTCAAAGCGCTGAAAAGATCCTTGTGAAAAACAAAGGTCAAGAGATTCATTTGGTTGGTAAAGTTGCTACTGTTAAGACCCGTAAGAAGGTCAAGAAACAACAGAACAAAAAGCAACTTGGGCCTACCAAGAAGGAAACCAAGAAAGTAACCAAGATCAAAGGGAAATGCTTTCTTTGTGGTGAAAAGGGACATTGGAAAAGAGATTGCCCAAAGTCCTAGAAAAAGAAGGAAGAAGGTAATGTTAATTATCTAGAAACATGTTTTCTGGCAGATTCTACTGATTCTTGGATCATAGACTCTGGAGCCACTAATCATGTTTGTTATTCCTTGCAGGGGTTTCAGGAAAAGAGAAGGTTGAATGAAGATGAAGTCAATTTGCGCTTGGGCAACGGAACGTTAGTGTCTGCAAGTGCAGTGGGAGATATTAGAGTTATTTTAGATTTTAGTAGGCATTTAGATTTAATAGACGATTATTATGTACCTCAATTCAAGAGGAATTTAATTTCAGTTTCTTGTTTAAATAAGTTTGGATATTCGGTTACTTTTAATAAAACTTTTATTATTAGTAAGAATGACAAAGTTGTTTGCAAAGGTACATTGGAAAACGGTTTATTCTTTTTGCATAGAAATATCTCTCACTCGTTAGACACAGAAATAACGGAACCTAATCATAAAAGAGTAAAATTATCAAAAGATGAAACCTATCTTTGGCATTTACGCCTAGGTCACATTAACCTTAATAGGATTAAAATATTGGTATGTGACAAACCTTTAAGTGACTTAAAGGTTGATGATCTACCAACTTGTGAATCTTGTTTGGAAGGTAAAATGACCAAAAGGCCATTCAATACCAAATGTGCAAGAGCCACTGAATGTTTAGGACTAGTACACACTGATGTATGTGGTCCTATGAGCATTCAAGCTAGAGGTGGATATGAGTACTTCATCACCTTCATAGATGATTACTCAAGATTTGGTTATGTGTATCTCATGAGACATAAGTCGGATGCATTTGATATGTTCAAAGCATTCAAAGCTGAAGTAGAAAATCAGCTTGAGAAACATATAAAAATCTTGAGATCTGATCGTGGTGGAGAATATCTATCTGGAGAGTTTCAGCAATATCTTATTCATAATGGGATAGTTTCTCAGCTTTCTGCACCAGGTACACCTCAAAAAAATGGGGTAGCAGAAAGGAGAAATAGGACACTTTTAGAGATGATTAGATCAATGTTGAGTTATTCAACACTTCCTATTTCTTTTTGGGGATATGCTCTACAAACAGCAATATTTATTCTAAACGATGTACTATCTAAATCTGTCCCTAAAACCCCACATGAATTGTGGACTGGGCGAAAGCCTAGTTTACAACACATGAGGATATTTGGTTGTCCTACACATGTGTTGAAAGGAAAGACAGAAAAGATGGAGTCCCGTTCGGAAACATGTATATTTGTGGGGTATCCAAAAGGAACTAAAGGATATTATTTCTATAGTCCTTCTGATCTAAAAGTATTTGTTTCAACAAATGCTTCATTTCTAGAAAAGGACTATATGAATAATTGTGTGCCCAAAAGTAGAATTGTCCTAAATGAGATGTCAGGAGATACAATTCCACAAGAGGTTTCACAACCCAGCCCAATTGTAAGTTCCACTCCAACATAAGATCAACAACCTACCATTCCTCATCATAGTGGGAGGGTTAGAACATAACCCGAAAGATATATCGGTCTAGGAGAATCTGTTGAGAATCTCCCGGACGACGATGATCCCTACACGTACAAGGAAGCTATGGAGGATGTTGATTGTCGTCATTGGCAAAAGGCAATGCAATCTGAGATTGAATCGATGTTCAATAACAAAGTCTAGTCCCTTGTAGACTTGCCTAAAGGGATAAAACCCATTGGGTGCAAGTGGGTATACAAGAGGAAAAGAGGTATGGATGGTAAGGTGGAAACCTTTAAAGCTAGACTAGTAGCTAAAGGTTATACATAGAAAGAAGGTATCGATTACAAGGAAACCTTCTCACCTGTGGCCATGCTTAAATCCATTAGGATACTCTTATCCATTGCAGCATCTCTAGACCTAGAGATTTGGCAAATGGATGTCAAGACAGCTTTCCTTAATGGAAGTCAAGACAACTTTCCTTAATGAAAGTCTTGACGAGAGCATCTACATAATGCAACCAGAGGGATTCATTGAAAAAGGCCAAGAAGAAAGAGTATGCAAGTTGCAAAAGTCCATATATGGACTAAAGCAAGCATCCAGATCCTGGAACATAAGGTTCGATCAAGCTGTAAAGGGTTTTGGATTTATTCAAAACCCTGACAAACCTTGTGTATACAAGAGGATCAAAGGCGACAAGTTGGTTTTCCTCATTCTTTATGTTGATGATATACTACTCATTGGAAACGATGTAGGTGTATTGACATCAGTGAAAGAATGGTTAGCAAAACAATTTGATATGAAGGACTTAGGAGAAGCAAGTTATATTCTTGGTATCCAAGTAATAAGGGATAAAAAGAATAGAACGATTGCATTATCCCAAGCTTCATACATTGATAAAATCTTGTCTAGATTCACCATGCAAGATTCCAAGAAAGGTATGTTACCTTTTAGACATGGAATCAAACTTTCTAAGGGTCAAGCACCTAAGAATGTGTATGAAGAGCAATTCATGAGTAGAGTTCCATATGCATCGGCAGTTGGAAGTCTCATGTATGCAATGCTCTGTACTAGACCAGATATTTGTTTTGCTGTTGGCATAGTTATCAGGTTTCAATCGAAACCTGGTCTTGATCATTGGACGGCAGTCAAGCATATTTTCAAGTATCTCAAGAGAACTAGAGATTATATGCTTGTATACTCTGGAGGGGATTTAATTCCCGTTTGGTATACAGATTCTGATTTCCAGTCAGATTCTGACTCCAGAAAATCCACATCAGGATCTGTGTTTACCATTGGAGAAGGAGCAGTCATATGGAGGAGTATCAAGCAATCTTGTAATGCTGATTCCACCATGGAAGCTGAGTATGTTGCTGCATGCGAAGCTGCCAAAGAGGTTGTTTGGCTCCGCCAATTCTTGATTGACTTAGAAGTGGTTCCTAGTGCGAATAAGCAGATCACTATACACTGTGACAACAGTGGTGCAGCGGCTAATTCGAAAGAATCAAGAAGTCATAAGAGAGGCAAAAACATTGAAAGGAAGTATCACCTTTTGAGGGAAATTGTTCATAGGGGAGACGTGACGATCACCAAAATCGCGTCAGCAGAAAATCTAGCTGATCCTTTCACAAAGGTTCTACCTCAAAAGAGCTTTGATGGACATCTAGAGAACATGGGAATGAGAGATATGACACACTTGCTATAGAGCAAGTGGGAGATTGTTAGGATTATGCTTTATGGCAAGAGTGTAATATTGTAATTGACAATCTTCTCATATTAATAAAGTGAATTCTGATTCTTACAATTACTTATAGCATTTATTATTATAATTGTCAAGGTAAATAATCATAAGGTCAAAAGACTATGAGACATGAAGAATTGTTCATACATCCGGATATGTATGAGGTAGACACAATTCTTTAGTTAGTCTTGAATAACGTTCACAACTTAAGTTAAAGGTTGGGCACCTTTATCTTGTTAAAGTTGTAGAATTCTTTTACTAGCATTTGAGTGGGATCAAATGAATATGATGAGTCTAAAATCATCGAAAGGTTTTCGAGTAAAAGAATCTAGTGCACTAGGTGCATTGAACTGGATCACAATGAAATACTTTATCTAGAACCGTCACTAGATATAAGTCTTGTCATTAAAGAGGACAATCAGAGAGTCTATCTTAATCCTGAGATAAATGATGGACTTATGGTTGCAAGTGTTATCATTAGAGCTATCAATGAGTACGATTATATAGCATAGTCTATCCTCGATAGTTTGGTGGTATACATTTGTTAATCGATAGAGGACTTCATTTATAGATATGGACATCGTGGCTCCATTTATTAAATGAGAGTATAATATCATCATATGGATGTTTTGAGGTATTGGATATTAAATCTCAACGTTGAGTTTTCAATAATGATTATTGAAAACATGGCTTCTGGACAAGTCAAAGTATCCAAGTTCGAAATGTGGTCATATGAGGAAATGCGGTAACTTGGAGAGCTATAGGCGGTCTATGAGCTCTTGGCGATTACTGATATTATTCACGAGGATACACCATCTCCTATAAGATTGTCTAAGGTATGAATGAGAAACATCTCCTTATTCTATCTTTATTTAAGAGTTCAATTTTAACTCTTTAGTGGAATGAGTTAAAATTAATAGATTGGACCTAAGTGAATCATTTGTTGATTGTGGTTAGGTTGTGTCTATTGAAGCTTAAATTTAGATAGCCCACCAAGATCCCCAATCCACACGTATTTACATGGATCACTTGATATATTCTACCGGGCCGATTTAAGGGTCCATCTAGAATTGTTTTTAATATATCAAGAATATAATATGTCTATTATTTAATTAATGCGATGCACTATTATATTAATATATTAAAAGGAGACATGTGGGCTTGTTTCTTTTAGTAAGAATGGGTTTGGTTCACATGTGGGCTTTCATTTAAAGTCCAATGGATTAAATGAAATAAGAAAATAATATATGGCCCATTTATATAAGTGGGGTGGCAAGGTGTATATATTAACCTAATATATTATTTTGTTTCATTGTTTTAATTAAATAAGAATTAGTTAATTTATTAATTAATTGTTTAATTAAGAAACAAATCTTTTTCTGATCAGGAAATATATTTCCTAAAGTTATACTATTGGTAGTAGTATATTAAAAGTAAAAGACTTGTTTGATAAGAAAATAAATAATTAATTTTATTTATTTAATCAAATAAGAAGTCAATTTATTTAGTCAATAAAAGAATAAAAATATCTATGAGTTGGATTAGGTTTTGAAGTCTAAAGGTTGATGGAAATTAGGGTGCAACACAAACTCTTTTTGGTATGTGATTTGCGGCAACCCTAGTCCATTTAGAGGAAGATTTCGGCAATCCTAAATAGAAGAGGAAGCAAAATTTCGGCCACCTATATAATACCACATATAGAATTCGGACACAATATAGTTGATTGAATGATTCAATTTTTCTTCTTCTTCTCAATTCATAGAAAAGGATAATTTTTATTCTACTAAACATAAAAGAGAGAAGATATTATTCTTTGATAGTACACTGATTGCTTGTTCATCAATAAGCTTGTGTGTACAACATCGAATTAGGTTCATGCGAGTTTCGATCATTAGATTGAGAACTCAAAAGTGACCGGAATAATTTTTGTCTTCTTTTGATTGTTTTGTGACTCACAAAAGAAAAAGAAAACTTTGTTCATCCATTCTCAGGTTTGCAATTCAAAGAAAAAGGGAGACCACGCTCCTAGGTGATTCACGTACGTGTTCGGATTGGAACATCTCGCGGTACTGTTCACGATCACTGTTCACGGGGGGGGGGGGGGGGGGGGGGGGTATTGTTCACGATCACTGTTCACGCGGGGTACTATTCACGCAGGTACTGTTCATGGGAATCGAAAAAGATTTTGCGGATTACCAATCGACTTAAGTCAATCGGATCACGCGTCAAGAGGTATTTAACTCTAACCGTATATATTTGAGTTTAATTAATTAAAAGGTTAAGGTTCAACTTTGAGAAAAATTTTAAAACCATACGAAATCTATTTTTGATTTCTTCCGCTGCGTTTTATATCGATTTTTCCCTACAACCCCAGAGAGTATTGAGAGCAAAAATAGAGAAATTTGTATTGGTGTACCATGCACGTTCAATAAAGAAAAGATTCTTGCTTTCTTTTGGGTGATAATTGTATCGTTATTCCTTGTCATTTTGTAAATCATTGCTACACATACGATCAATCTTGGCCACCACCTACGTGGTAGTGGTCTCGAGGGTGTTAACTGAGGTTTCTCGTCCGGAGCAAAATTTCCGTTAACACATAGGAACATAGATTTGGCATTGATGGAGTTGACTCTTATTAATGGTGTTATGAATGGCTATAAAAAAATTGATTGATCCCTCATTAATGGCGTTATGAATGGCCATTAAAGAGTTGACTGATTTCTCATAAATGGGGTTATGAATGGCTATTAAAGAGTTGACTAATCTTCATTAATATGGTTGATTATCTCCATTTATAAGGTTGACTATCTCCATTAATGGCGTTGTGAATGGCCGGAGAAGTCAACTTTCTCTTCTTCTGATTGGAGAAGAATACTGACTCTGTATCTTAATGGCATGGTACACCGATGTACCGGTCCGCTCTTGCTATTGTGGCACTTGTTCTAGCATGCTGGTATCTTCATGGTACCATTCTTCTTGCTCGGCGGGCAGGGTACATATTCTGGTTAGATCCTGGACTAATATCGCGGTGCTTGGGTACCGGGTAGATGTCGTGGAACCTAGGTACCAGGTAGGAGGTAGCATGATACCTAGGTACTAGGTATGAGGTATCGTGGTACCGGCTTTACTTGATATCTAGTAATATGTGCGATGTGGTACTGAGTCCTTCCCAGATTGTGGTATCGAGCATTCTCCAGAATCGGTCCTGATCTAGATCCTACTAGGTACCAGGCAAATGGAAAATTCTTCTTTGGACCCTTGGCAAAAATGGTTGTTAACAATAATAAAACCAACAAGTAAACTAATATTTCGAATGAACTTGCATTGATTATCGCATTCATGCGTAGTAATATTTAAGTCGACTCGACCGTTTCATTTACAAAAATAATCACGTACATGCGTAATTTAGGTCGGCTCGACCGTTTGGTTTAAAAGATAATCGCGTACATGCGTAATACAATTGAGGTCGACTCGACTATTTTATTTACAAAGATAATCGTGTACATGCGTAATACGGTTGGGGTCAACTCGATCGTTTTATTCACCAAGATAATCGGGTACATACGTAATACGATTGGGGTCGAATCGACTGTTTTATTTACAAAGATAATCGCTTACATGTAATACAGTTGGGGTCGACTCGACCATTTTATTTACAAAGATAATCGCATACATGTGTAATGAGATTGTTGATTAGTCGTTTGTCCCCAGTATCACTCCCCTAACTCTTAGTGTACGAAGTCGAATGAGGACATTGGGAGTTGTATTTGATCTTGACTGCACAATTTGTACTTGAAAATCCTTGAATGCAGGACGTCGTGTCGTTATGGGCCACTGAGAACAAGGCTCGAATATTTTTTGTTGGTGTAATTTTCCTGCGAGAACTTATTTTATGGCTTGTAGAAGTCGATAGCTCTTTGTTGTAAGTAGCTTAAAGCCTTGGAAAAAATGTTTTTTGGTGAGCTTAATTTTGCACTTAGTTGCAACTAAGGCGTCATCATAGCTCTTGTCGATCGACTTGTTAGTATCAGATGTGTGATAGATGAACAGTGATGTAAAAGTAAGGAATAACATAGATAAATGTTAGAAGTGATTCTGCTTTAAGTAGAGGGAGTTCCAGCTGTTATGTATCTGTTGACCGTCGAGGTCCCACATTTTGTATGCCCATCGTCCTTTCACGTCTGTTACTTGGTAGGGTCATTCCCATGTTGGTCCCAATTTTCATGCGCCCTATTCTCTGGTGTTTTGGAAGACTCTCCGCAGTATCTAGTCACCGATTTTGAAAGTTCTAATTCTTACATTTTTGTTATAATGTCGAGCTACCCGCTGAAGGCTGATCGCTCTCGACATTCGTCAATGTGACCTAGTTCTAATGCAAGCTCCAAGTTAGTCTATTCTTTACAAGAGTTTTCACTTCAAGCGGTTACGAGTCAAGTCTCGATTGGAATGATTGCTTCCGATCCGTAGACGAGTGAGAAAGGTGTTTTCCCTGTCGATCGACGTGGAGTAGTTCTATACGACCAGAGAATTTCAGGCAATTTGTCAGCCCATTCACTTTTTTTCAGCTTCGAGTCTTTTTTTGAGTGTATTGATAATGGTTTTGTTTGTCAACTCTGCTTGACCATTTGCTTGAGTGTAATGGGGAGTCAAGAAGCTCAATTTTGTTCTATATTTATTGTAGAAGTTTTGGAACTCGAATGAGATGAACTGGGCCACATTGTCGGTCACAATTTCATTAGGTATTTGATAAGGCGGTCATTGTCACCTCTCAAAAAAGATATTTATCAAATTAAATCTACCTCGCAAATGCAACGAGTCAAAGGACTAGTATAGCATGTAAGAAAGGGTCATTCCCATAGAGAGGTGGTATCCGTCTAACTGTCTCTAGCTAAAGCGTTATTGAAAGCGATGTAAATAGAACTTGGAAGGGGTGAGAATGGTGTGTGTGAAGTGTATGCATAATGCGGACAGTGTGTAATTAAAATAACCTAAAACTAAACTAAACTAGGGATAGAAATGTTACTGGCTGCTTGCCTTTCTAAATCTAACAACATGGAAATCAATTACACTACAAAGCAGTTAAAAGAGGCAAAGCAATTAAACTACAAAACAATATAAATTAGTCTACTCCTAAAGGCAAAACAAATTAGCTACAAAAATAAATGTGGCTTAGAGAGATACAAGATAGTGGTTACAATAGGTACATAAGTTCACACACAACCTAGTCATATTGACTGTAAACATTCAAACACCATTCAACACGGATTCAAGGGCTAGTTCTCTTGATTAAGGATTCTAAAACCAAATCATATATTATTACGAATAATTTGTTGATTAAGGAATACCGAAATCAATTCTCATCACTCAACCAAAGGCATGGAATGAGCAATTGTGTCTAGGTCTAGACCCATTAAGCACAAGAACAATACACCAAACAACCTAATCTTGTTATGATTATGCTCAATAGCAAGAGTGTAATATTGTAATTGACAATCTTTTCATATTAATAAAGTGATTTCGTGTTTTACAAAATCTTATAGCATTTATAATGATAATTGTCAAAGTAAATAATCATAAGGTCAAAAGACTAAGGGAAAGGAAGAATTGTTCGTACATCTGGATATGTATGACGTAGACACAATTCTTTAGTTAGTCTTGAATAAACGTTCACAACTTAACTTAAAGGTTAGGCACCTTTATCTTGATAAAGTTGTAGAATTCTTTTGCTGGCATTTGAGTGGGATCAAATGAGTTATGATGAGTCTAAAATCATTGAAAGGGTCTTCGAGTAAAAGAATCTAGTGCACTGGGTGCATTGAACAGGATCACAATGAAATATTTTATCTAGAACCGTCAGTAGATACAAGTCTTTTCATTATGAGGACAATCGGAGAGTCTATCTTAATCCTGAGATAAATGATGGACTTATGATTGCAAGTGTTATCATTTGAGCTATCAATGAGTACGATTATATAGCATAGTCTATCCTTGATAGTTTGGTGGTATTCATTTGTTAATGGATAGAGGACTTCATTTATAGATATGGATATCGTGGCTCAATTTATTGAATGAGAGTATAATATTATCATATGAATATTTTGATGTATTGGATATTAAATCTCAACGCTGAGTTTTCTATAATGTCTATTGAAAACATGGCTTCTGGACAAGTCAAAATATCCAAGTTCAAAACGTGATCATATGAGTAAATATGGTAACTAGGAGAGCTATAGGCGGTCAATGAGCTCTTGGCCATTACTGATATTATACACGAGGATACACTATCTCTAATAAGATTGTCTAGGATATGAATGAGAAACATCTTCTTATACTATCTTTATTTAAGAGTTCAATTTTAGCTCTTTAGTGGAATGAGCTAAAATTAATAGATCTGACCTAAGTGAATCATTTGTTGATTATGATTAGGTTATGTCTATTGAAGCTTAAATTTAGATAGCCCGCCAAGATCCCCAATCCATACGGACTTGTATGGATCACTTGATATATTCTACCGGAGTAATTTATGGGTCCATCTAAAATTGTATTTAATATATTAAGAATATAATTTGCACATTATTTATTTAATGGGCTGCTCAAATTATATTAATATATTAATGAGAGGCATGTGGGCTTGTTTCTTTTAGTAAGAATGAGTCTGGTTCACATGTGGGCTTTTATTTAAAGCCATAATGGATTAAATAAAATAAGAAAATAATATTTGGCCCATGTTTTTTGTGTGGGCGGCAAGGCTATAATAATAGCCTAAAATAATATTTTATTTTATTGTTTGATTAAATGGAAATTAATTAATTGATTAATTAATTATTTAATTAAAAATCAAAATCTTTTTCTGACTAGGAATTATGATTCATAGTAGTATACTATTATAGTAGTATAATAAATATAAAAGACTTAATTTAGTAAGTAGATAAATAAATAATTTATTTATTTAATCAAATAAGGAAGTCTTTAATATAATTACAAATACACTATTTGAGTTGGATTAGGAGTCTTGGTGTGGAAAAGAAATCTTTTTTTTTTTAAAAAGGATTCTTTGTCACCAAGTAAATCCAATTAGAGATAGGATTCTTGCCCACCAAGTAAATCCTCTTTAGGAAAGGATTTGTATACCTATATATATTATTAATTTCGGAATTAATAGTAAAAGGAAGAAAAAAAAAGTTTTTTTTTTTAGAGAAAGAAATTTTTATTCTCTTGCTTTTGAATAAAAAAAAATTCCAACTTTAGAACATAGTGAAAATTCGGCCAAGAGGAAGAGAGAAAGATAGTTCTAAATTTGATAGTGCACTTGCAAGCCTTTACATAAAAAGGTTTTGTGCACACTTTCGATTTAGGTTCACGCGAGTTTCAATCATAACGATTGTGAATTCAAAAGTGACCGGAACGATCTTTCTAGGCTTTTGGAGTTTTTGTGATTAATGATCAAGAAAGAAGATTTCGTTTTTCCATTCTCAGGTATGTAAATCAAAGAATAGGGTGACCACGCTCCTAGGTGATTCACGTTCGTGATCGGATTGGAAGATCTTACGGATTACCATCGACGCTAAGTCAATCGGATCACGCGACAAGAGGTATGATATCTTTTGAATATATGTACGTTTAATTAATTAAAGGGTTAAGGTTCAAATATTGGGAAAATTTTAAACTATACTAAATTTTTTTTAGTCTCGCTTCCGCTGCGTTTCCGTATTTTTCCCTACAAATCTAGCATAAGCATGCATAAATAAGTTTCCTCTATTCAAGAGTTAACAATAAAGATCCATTTACAGTTAATCAACCAGAACACGAATGTGCTCTTTCACTGGAATCAATCCATACATATCGATTTCCTTTCGTCGTGACCGGAACGATCTTTCTAGGCTCTTGGAGTTTTTGTGATTAACGATCAAGAAAGAAGATTTGATTTTTCCATTCTCAGGTACGCAATTCAAAGAATAGGGAGACCACGCTCCTAGGTGATTCACGTTCGTGATCGGATTGGAAGATCTTGCGGATTACCATCGACGCTAAGTCAATCGGATCACGCAACAAGAGGTATGATATCTTTTGAATATATGTATGTTTAATTAATTAAAGGGTTAAGGTTCAAATATTGGAAAATTTTTAAACTATACTAAATTTTTTTAGTCTCGTTTCCGCTGTGTTTTCGTATTTTTCCCTACAAATCTAGCATAAGCATGCATAAATAAGTATCCTCTATTCAAGAGTTAACAATAAAGATCCATACACAATTAATAAACCGGAACACAAATGTGCTCTTTCACTGGAATCAATCCATACATATCGATTTCCTTTCGTCGTGACCGGAACGATCTTTCTAGGCTCTTGGAGTTTTTGTGATTAACGATCAAGAAAGAAGATTTCGTTTTTCCATTCTCAGGTACGTAATTCAAAGAATAGGGAGACCACGCTCCTAGGTGATTCACGTTCGTGATCGGATTGGAAGATCTTGCAGATTACCATCGACGCTAAGTCAATCAGATCACGCAACAAGAGGTATGATATCTTTTGAATATATGTATGTTTAATTAATTAAAGGGTTAAGGTTCAAATATTGGAAAAAATTTAAACTATACTAAATTTTTTTTAGTCTCGCTTCCGCTGCGTTTTCGTATTTTTCCCTACAAAGCTAGCATAAGCATGCATAAATAAGTTTCCTTTATTCACGAGTTAACAATAAAGATCCATTCACAGTTAATCAACCGGAACACGGATGTGCTCTTTCACTGGAATCAATCCATACATATCGATTTCCTTTCGTCCTGACCGGAACGATCTTTCTAAGCTCTTGGAATTTTTGTGATTAACGATCAAGAAAGAAGATTTCGTTTTTCCATTCTCAGGTACGCAATTCAAAGAATATGGAGACCACGCTCCTAGGTGATTCACGTTCGAGATCGGATTGGAAAGTCTTGCGGATTACCATCGACGCTAAGTCAATCGGATCACGCGACAAGAGGCGAATATATCGATTTGAGGGGATGGATGTGCTATATCGGATCACAGTTAATCAACCGGAACACGGATGTGCTCTTTCACTGGAATCAATCCATACATATCGATTTCCTTTCGTCACCAACATGCAAACAAGAGTGAGACTCTAATTTTACACTACATCATTTGTTTATACTAAGTTACACTACATCATTGTTTTAATCTAAAGTATCACTTATGCAAACATATCAATTCTACTCATTCACCAAGATACATGTCAATAAAAGAGAGATATAGCATAACTCAAATAATAGAGTCAAGATCCAAGTTGAATCTAAGTAAATACCATATATAACAAGCTCAAGTGCTGGTTTACAAATATTCTCTAATGAGGATTACACATCGAAGAAATAGAAAATAAAACAAAGAGAAGAGTTTAGAGATAACCAAGATCTCTATTCGTTTTGCTCTTCTTTCTCCTTGGATCTACTTCAAATATGAGTGGAGGAAGTTTATAGGTAGTGGTGGTGAGACATCCATGGAGAAAAACCTCCATGGAAGCCTTTGAAGCTTCTCTCTCTTTTGTGTTGTTGAAGAATAAGGGAAGGCGTTGGTGTCTTTCTAAGATTGGATATTTTAGGATATTTGAGAGATATTGATTAAAAACAAACAAGCTAGGGTATTTATAGTGTTTGAAGGTTAGGGCATTAATTGGGTGTGAAAATTCAAGTTTACCTTTAAAAATCACGTGATCTGCAAGTGGATAAGGTCTAATTACATAAATCTGCGAGTTGTAACTCGCAGATTCATCTAGCAGATTTCTTTCTACTGGTTGGTACTCACAGATCTAGATGGTAGAAGGTTCTGGGCAACTTTTGCTACTTTGATCTGCGAGTTGGAACTCGCAGTCTTAAGTAGCTGATTTGTTTCCGCTGGCATGTGGTCGCAGTCTGACTTGGCAGTCTCCTCTGGAGTGTTTCTGCGAGTTGGATCTGTGAGTTGAATCTCGCAGCTTGAAGTCAAAATCTCATCTGGACTGTTTCTACTAGTTGAATCTACGAGTTGAATCTCATAGCTTGAAGTCGCAATCTCATCTAGACTACATATGCGACTTGGATTTTCATGCTGATATTGCAGTTTGAAGTAGCAGTATCCTCTAGACTACATCTGCGACTTAGATCTGTGACATTGAAGTCGCAGATTCCTTGAAACTTTCCAAACTCAGCTCCTTTTTCACCTCATTTGCCTATAAATCTTCACTTTAAGCTCAAACACGTAGCTTATGGGAAAATGAACCTACACAAGGCTCAAACACATATTATATACACAAAAACGCTCAAAACCGAGCATAAAAGTTAGGAATAGTGAGATTAAAATAGGTACATAAATGTACCTATCAGTATTCCAAACCTGCAAATGATATTTTTCAAAACAAAATTTCATACCTCTATGTTGCGTATGTGTTGGAATGCTCCTGCTTCGACCCACTTGGTGAAATAGTTTGTCAAGACTAGCATGAAGACTACCCCGCTAGGAGCTGTTGGGAGTTTACCTACAATATCCATACCTCATTTCATAAAAGGCCAAGGGGCAAAAATAGAGTTTAGCATACCTAGGGGAAGGTGCGACACTTGTGCAAATCGGTGACATTTGTCGCAGGTTTGGACATGGTTTTAAATTCGGACCACACTTTTAGCTAGTAGTATCCAGCCGTGATTGTTCGATTCGACAAACTTCTTGCTCAAGCGTGGTTCTCGCATTATTCGTAGTGTAAGCTTTTAAGGATGTCGTACACCTCAAGTATAGACCTGTAAATGATCTTTTATAGAGCTAACCGTAGATGACTCAGAATTTGGCTGCTTTTGCTTTGAGTTTCCTCGTTTCTGCTATATCCCCGGATAGGATGTCGGCCTGCAGATATTACATTATTGGATCTATCTAGGTCCGACTGTAGTAGTCGACCTAAATGTGACGAGAGCATTTTTATCATTAGAAAATGCCCGTCAAAAGTAATTTATAAATATCTCAAATGCCTCAAAATGTTTACAAAGCAAGTACAATGGCAAGCAAGGGTATCGTCCATAGGGAAAAGAAAACTAAATTGCTAAGAATAGTTAACTACTATTAAATCTAAGCTAAGCATGAATAGAATAAAAATCAATGGTTGATTTGAAGAGTTAATAATGCAGCTACAATAAAGTTAGTTAATCTAACATGCAATTAGTGTTAATATATGATAGTGAGAACTAAGGTATTGATTGATCAACAAGTGAATAGTGGGCAAATCATGAACTTCCATGAGTGTACATTGATCTTATGTAATCAACCTAGAGTGTATAGTGTTGATTATTTATCCCTCATAAATGACCAACCTAGAGTGTATAGTATTGGCCACTAACTTGAGATTATCCTTCATAAATGGTCAACCTATAGTGTATAGCAATGACCACTCACTTAGGATTTTCCATGAATGCACATCTATCAAGTTAAGGGACCAACCTCTTTATAAAGTCACCAACCTTTAGTGTAAAGTTTTGGTGCTTAACCTCTCACAAGCAATCAACCTAGAGTGTATAGAATTGATTACCCATTTGAGATTAGAAAATGATTGAGATTGTTAAGTCCGGGTCTCACTCAAGGAGTGTACTCTCATTAGACCCTTCCATTCAAATGAGCTTAAGAAGACCAAGTAGAGTGTATACCTAGTCAACTACTCAATTAATTCCCTCAATTAATTAGCAAAGAGAGGAGTTTACAATCAATGACAACCAATTAAGGAAAGCAAGTAAAACAATGAATGGAACATAATTGATAGATTTATAGAGAAAATAATATTCATTACAAAGCCCAATATCCACAAGTGTTCACATCAATCCCTTAGTGGGATATCTAGCTACTCATGACAAATACAAGACAATAACTAGGAGAAGAGAGATAGAGAAGACCCATGTAGAGAACTCCTTCCTTCAAGCTTCATTCCAATCTCCAATTGTCCTTTTGTTGAGTAGTAGATGATGAAGATGATGTAAGATGGTTAGGATATGGTGGGGAAAGATTCCTAGATCTAGCGTTAGTAATTAGAGATAAAAATGGGAGAATTTCGTTCTTGGAAGAGGGTGGAAGATTTGAAGTGTGGAAGGAAGAGTTTTCAATAAGAAAATGGTGTATTTATAGGCTTGGAAAGTTAAGGCATGATCTGGGCATGATAGGACATCATTGCCCCTCTAAATATTGCTTAAAACCCGTCATTTTTGGTGCTGGAAAGTGATGTGCACGGGTAATACCCGTGCGGTACCCGTGCAGTTCCAATGGATTGCCGCGCAGCAGTTACTAAAATAGCCATAACTTCCTCTAGAAAACTTAGAATCGTAATCCATAAAAACTGATGGAAATTACACTTCCGAGGCTTTCTGAATATATGTAATCCAAAACGTGGTTCAATTCGAGGAGGGAGATATAACCATTTGCAGTTGGATGATCTACACACTCTGGTTTTACAATTCAGCCCTTTGTCACCAATTCTCATTTTTTTTGTCTGCTGGTCTGGGCAATGTGCACGGGTTGTGCACGTGTAGTTACTCGTGCACTTTGGCCTCCTTAAAATTCCTCTTCCGGTGCATGGGTAGTGTACGGGTATGCAACCCGTGCTACCCGTGCACTATGGCTTTCAAAACTCCATTTTTGCACCATTTGTCTTTTTTGTCCCGCCTCTTTATTTTTCACCTAATGCCTGCAATATCAACAAAAAGAACCATAAATACAATTAAAAACATCCAAGAATGAGACAAAGAGAAAGGATATAAGGGCCAAAATGTATGAAATTTTTGGCTCAGTCAAATACCTCTAAACCAAACCTTTGCTCGTCCTCGAGCAAACTCAAGACAAAAAATAAAGACTCACAACACAACAAACATGACTCTAACTAAAAATTTCCTAGACTCAAAAACAAACAATTCAAACTACCACATGTCCAACCGGTGATGAGATGCAAGGATGTGTGATAGAGAGAAATGAACATATGCAATATAATCTAAAGCAACTCGAAGGCCCTAAAGGGAAACTCGCACACTCACGAATCCCACACCTAAGAATGCTCTCATATTGAGATCTACTCACCTCACACCTTGAACATAATTCACTTCAACTCTAGCCTCTCATGGAGTCTCTCTTTTCTTTCCGCTCAGAATCCTAAGTTCACACTCCAACAAGGTATGCAAAGATGGAATTTATGCATAAAATTCTAATGCATTGCGTACAAGTAAGTTGAAAGACCGACCATGTCTGTGAACTAGCATAGGAAGGATTCACGATGCCATGAACGTGGAAGATCAAGCTTTAGTATCCAATCCAAATCTAGACTCATCATGGATCAAAAAGGAATTTCCTTTTGGTTGTAATAGGGCCATGGGGTTTAATGTGGTGAAACAAAGAAATAGGGAAATATAGGATCAAAGATCACCAATCATGCTTACACATACTCACACACACCCCATACCAAGCTCTACTCAACAATCACACACTAGCGTCTAGGCATTCAATGAAACAAACATTTGTGCTACACAATTACTCAATTTTGAGTACTTAACAATTACACTTCAAATCTCTTTTTTTTCTTTTGCATTGCAATTTTTTTTCTTTTTCTTTCTTTTTCTTTCTTTTGCTTTTCTTTTTCTTTTCTTTTTCTTTCTGTTTTTTTCTTTCTTTTTCTTCTCTTTTGTCTTTGCAAATATACATTTGACAATTTGATAGGTGCAATTTTTAGCACCTTTACATTCTTGAGCCATTTCTTGCACAACTACATAATTGCCTAAATACATGCTATTTTCACATTAGAGCTTACACCTTTCCCACCACTTACACACCCACACACACACCACCCACATGATTGGCAATTAAAGGGTTGGGTTGTGTTTGGCTTATGGCTATATGGTTTAATGTGATACCAAAAGAAAAGGTAAGTGTTTTGCCTCAAAATTTGCTATGGAGCACACATAAGGGACATAAGAATGTGTTTAGGCTTTTTAAGTATCTGATTGCACACACATTGCCTCGAATTGTTTCCACAATTAGTCTATCAAGGGAACAAATGCATCCATCGTGCAGTCCACCATGTATATGATATGTATGTCATATGGCATGTGACGTATATGACGAGAAGAGTGTTTAAAGAGTAGAAAAATTTGTACACTCAATGCGCTTTTTAAATAGGCTTGTGTTTGTGAACTCACGGGTGTCTCCATTATTAGAACAAGGTGCAAGAGCACCGAATCCCCTCAACTTAAGCACAAAAAGGATGAGACTAGCTCATGACATGCAAGTGAGACCCTAGAGTGACAACTACCTACTACACAAGCTCAACATGCATATATACACTCGACAAGAGCACACACTCAAAGCATCACAACCAAGCTAGTTAAAGCTCAAAAATTTTGCCAATGCAACAATTTTGAAAAATTTAAACCAAAAAATGAAAACTAAACGAATCAAAAACAAAAAGACGACTCA
Organism: Dipteronia sinensis; assembly: GCA_033220585.1. Lineage (NCBI taxonomy): Eukaryota > Viridiplantae > Streptophyta > Magnoliopsida > Sapindales > Sapindaceae > Dipteronia > Dipteronia sinensis. Next base: position 67,683,159 of record CM065636.1, on the reverse strand, counting down.
ATAAGGCATCTGCACCCCCAAACCAAAACCCAACATTGTCCTCAATGTTGAAGACAAGCGAGCCCGGCCTAGCGGCGCGCACCTAACTAGACACAACACACAGCAACCTAGGCATTAATCATGCACAATCAATGCCCAACAAAATAAAAGACTAAAAAATGGCTCATAAAAAAATAAGGCATTCATGCAATTTTGACATTAAAGCACAAATCAACATCAAGCATTTCTTTTAATCAAAAATGATAGAGTGGGGACATGATGACCCTCAAACTGAGTATCACTATATGCACAAAACCTATACAAAATGTGAGTAATAAAAAACCACCCCCAAACCGAGTGGGGCTATATATTAAAAATTAAAAACATGTACACTCACATATGTATTCAAAATTAGCCTTCGGGCCATCTCATCAAGAATGAATAAATCAATAAATGCAAAAATTCAAGTATATGATCAATATGTTCACAAAAATATAACATCCAAATATCACTCCACACAACTATCCCACATCACAAAAATTATTCAATGAAAGCAAGTAAACTAAAAGCAAGAAAAGTTCTGAATTTTAAAATGAATTTAACAATTCAAAATCGATGGTGATTGCTTCCTCGCAAGCTTCTCCTATGAAGATATGGCTCTCGCTCTTTTTATGAGCACTCTTGGTCTTCTTGTCCCTCCAAGACGCGTAGGTTGTCGTTGTTTCCCACCAAGAGATAAAGAGCCTTGCATTGATACACAAGCTGTAAAAAATTGCTTCCTCTAGATGCTTTAGATTATTTGTCGCACTAAAACACATATCAAAAAGTTCAGGCAAGCTAAATTTTACAATACATGTAGTTGCCAAGCCTATGTTTGCAATACCACATCTTTATTAAAAAGAAACAAATTAAACAAGCTAAACAAATCCCACAATATATTTTACCCCTAAACCTAGTTCTTTCTCTCCTCTCAATTATCAAGCAAAATTTCACACATAAAGGTAAGAGAAATATTAGCTTGAAAAGGGGGAAAATAGATTGTGCAATTTTATCTTGCATCAAAAATATTCAATGTGATGCACTAAGTGAGGGCCTAGGGTCCTCTATGGGTGGTTTGACCAAATTTGGGAATTCCTTCTTCTTTTCAACCTTAATAAACTTAGGAGGACTTTTTATCTTTTCCTTTCTCATACTTCTCACTAAGTGTATTTGGTCTTTCCTTACCCAAATCTTCTTAACTTTAGGAGTGTTTTTCCTACTCCTAGCACCTCTCCTTTTCTTATTTCTATGCACTATATAAAACTCATTTTTTAAATGCTCTCTCTTTGAAAAAAAATAACACACGAGGGAAGAGTTAGGAATTCTACCTTTTAATTGGTGACTCAGTGGCTTTGAGTGAAAATTTGTCGATATGGCCTTGACTGCATGTTCCACTCTTCCCAACTTCATCATGTAGTCACCTTCTCTTGTCTTTGCTATGTTGAGAGCTTCTTCTCTTTTGTTTAGTGCATCATTGACTTCATCCAGGGCGGTGACCTTCAGCTCAATTTCCATTTGCATTTCCTTTATCTGGTGAGCTGCCTTGTCTTCAAACTCCTTTGATGCCTTTGCTAAGTTCAAGAACTCAGCCAATCTTGTACTCTTTGCTACTTTTAGCCTCTCAATTTATTCCTCTAATTCTTTGTTCTTGACAGAGACTTCGTCATTCTTCTTCTTGAGAGTACTATTATCCACTCTGAGCGATTTCACCTCAAGTATGAGATTTTTGTTTAGCTCTTGGAGCTTCTCTACTTTTGACACTTCTAAGACCTATTTGCCTTCTAGCTCCTTCTTCAAAAGTTGCACTTTGTTCTCAAAATCCTCCCTCATATCCTCTTTTTCTCGGGAGACTTCTTCTTTTTCATTCTTCAACAACTCCATTAGTGCCATTAATTCTTTTCCGGCATCCATCATTTTCTTGCACATCTCTATCGTCATTATGCTATTATCTTCCTCAATGGTCCTTTGTACGTTATCCATTGTTAGGTATGAGATGGTCCTGTAGCCTTGACTTGATGCCATCTTGGAGGTGTTGAAATTTCCTTCAAAACTAGACTCTATTCCTTGGTTCGGCCAGCTAGGTAGCACATATTTGTTGAAGTTCTGCTCGGCTGTCTTACGAGATGCTACAATTTCCTTGTTGATACGGCAACCATCCCGTATGAGCTCTATCATCTCATCTTCGAATGATTTGCTTATCGATCGATAGCTTGGCCTTGAATCTTGCATGAAGAATCCCATAGAGTCTTGAAACCTAAAAAATCAAAAACAAAAATACCAAAATAAGTAAAAAGAAACAAAGAGACTAAAAATACTAACTAAGAAACTAATACTATTAAAACTAATCTAAACACTAATACGCTCGCCAATCCCCGACAGCGGTGCCATTTTGATAGCTTGTTTTTTGTGTGGTCAGTAAATCGTGAATATCATAAGAAATTTGTAATAAGTCCTAGCAATGTGCTCTAATTTTTGAAAACAAGTACAACTACAAGTAAGGGTATTGTCCACAGGGAAAAGGAAATTATGTGCCTAAAACTAGTTAACTACTATTGAAGTAAAACAAAGCAAGAAAAAAGTAAATATCAATGGTTGGGGTTGAAAAGATAATAACTACAATACAACTAAAATTAGGCTAGCAAATTTAACATGCAATTAGTGTGTTAATGTATGATAGTGAGAACTAAGGTATTGATGATCCAACAAGTGAATAGTAGGCAAATCATGAACTTTCATGAATGTACATTAATCTTATGTAATCAACCTAGAGTGTATAGTGTTGATTACTTATCCCTCATAAATGACCAACATAGAGTGTATAGTATTAGCCACTCACTTCAGACTATCCTTCATAAATGGTCAACCTAGAGTGTATAGTATTGACCACTCACTTAGGATTTTCCATGAATGCCACATCTTATCGAATTAAGGGACCAACCTCTTTATAAAATCACCAACCTAGAGTGTATAGTACTGGTGCTTAACCTCTCACAAGCAACCAACCTAGAGTGTATAGAATCAATTACCCATTTGAGATTAGATAAAGATTGAGATTGTTTAGTCCGGGTCTCACTCAAGGAGTGTACTCCCATTTGACCCTTCCATTCAAGTGAGCTTAAGAAGACCAAATAGAGTGTATACCTAGTCAACTACCCAATTAATTCCCTCAATCAATTACCAAAGAGAGGAGTGTACAATCAATGACAACCAATTATGGAAAGCAATTAAAACAATGAATGGAACATAATTGATAGATTTAATATAAAATAAAAAGTTTATTACAAAGCCCAAAATCCACAAGTGTTCACATCAATCCCTCAGTGGGATATCTAGCTACTCATGACAAATACAAGAAAATAACTAGGAGAAGAGAGATAGAGAAAACCCATGTAGAGAACTCATTCCTTCAAGCTTCAATCCAATCTCCAAGTGTCCTTTATTGAGTAGTAGATGATGAAGATGATGTAAGATGGTTAGGATATGGTGGGGAAAGATTCCTAAATCTAGGGTTAGAAATTAGAGATAAAAATGGGAGAATTTCATTCTTGGAAGAGGGTAGAATATTTGAAGTGTGGAAGGAAGAGTTTTCAACAAGAAAATGGTGTGTTTATAGGCTTGGGAGGTTAAGGCATGATCTGGGCATGAAAGGACATAATTTCCCCTCTAAAAAATTGCTTAAAACCCATCATTTTTGGTGCTTGAAAGTGATGTGCACGGGTAATACCCGTGCGGTACTTGTGTTTTTCCCGTGGACAGCCGCGTAAAAGTTACTAAAATGGCCATAACTTCCTCTAGAAAACTCAGAATTACAATCCGTAAAAACCGCTAGAAACAAGACTTCTGGGGCTTTCCAAATATATGTAATCCAAAATGTGGTTCAATTCGAGGAGGGAGATATAACCCTTTGAAGTTGGATGATCTGCACACTTTGGTTTTACAATTCAGCCCTTTGTCACCAAATCTCATTTTTTTTATCTTCTGGTCTGGGAAATATGCATGGGTTGTGCATGTGTAGTTACCCGTGCACTTTGGCCTTCTTAAAATTCCTCTTCCGGTGCATGGGTAGTGCACTGGTATGCTACTCGTGCTACCAGTGCAATATGGCTTTCAAAACTCCATTTTTGCACCACTTGTCTTTTTTGTCCCGCCTCTTGATTTTCACCTAATGCCTACAATATCAATAAATAGAGCCATAAATACACATAAAAACACCCAAGAATGAGACAAAGAGAAAGGATATGAGGGCCAAAATGTATAACATTTTTGGCTCGATCAAATACCTCCAAACCAAACCTTTGCTCGTCCTCGAGCAAACTCAAGACAAAAAACAAAACTCACAACACAACAAACATGACTCTAACTAAAAATTTCCTAGACTAGAAAACAAACAATTGAAACTGCTGCATGTCCAACCTCTTCATTTTTCACATAATGCCTGCAATATCAACAAGAAGAGCCATAAATACACATAAAAACACCCAAGAACGAGACATAGGGAAAGAATATGAGGGACAAAATGTGTGACATTTTTGGCTTGATCAGTGTGACTTTCTCTCCATTATTTATTATGGGCGATAGAAGGTGCACAATGGGAATCGACTTAGGACCATTAGTTTGAGATGTCGATCCCAGGTTTGCTTGTGCATCCGCTCGAGCATTGACTGATCTTAGTATCTGTAAAATAGAAAAATCGTCGAAAGTCTATTGTAATTGTTTGGCTTTGGCCAAATATGTTGCCATCCTATTGTCTTTAGCTTCGTAAGTTCCATTCATTTGTTGAACGACTAACTAGGAGTTGCTAAGCATCTATATGTTTTTTACTCCCAGGCTTTGTGCTAGGTCGAGTCAGGTTATTAGTGCCTCATATTCCGTTTCTTTGTTTGTCATGCGAAAATTACAGCAGATCAACTGTTCAAGATTTTCTCCTCGTGAAGATTTAAGTACAAGTACAAGTCCAAGTCCACCCCTCTTTATATTACTGGATCCGTTGATCGATAATATCCATATTCTGTTTGTCGTATCCTCCTAAAAAATCATTAATTCCTGTTCGGCCTGTAAATTTTCGTTAGGGTGAAATCCCTAATAAAGTCAATGAATAACTAGGATTTCATTACCATTAGTGGCTGGAACATAATGTCTTGTTCACTAAGCTCGACCACCTATTTCATCAGTAGACTTGAAAGTTCAGGTTTATGCAATATATTTTTGAGTGGGAAAGAGGTTAATACCTTGACTGGGTGGCATTGAAAGTATGGCCTTAACTTGCGTGCGGCTACGACAAGTGTTAAGGCCAACTTCTCGAGTTTGCTATACATGGTTTCAGTGTCGAGCAACGCTTTGCTTACATAATACACCGAGTGGTGTGAGCCTTCCTCCCCCATAACTAGCACAACACTTACAGCGGTGTAGGACACTGCCTAATACAAATATTGTACCTCTTTGTCTGTTGGTTTTGATAGAAAATGGGGGGAGGCTAAGTACTCCTTCAGATCTTGTAAAGCTTTCTCACACTCTTCTTTTCCATTCGAATGCCCTGTTTTTTCTCACAGCGCTCAGATGACTTACAGATGAACCTGATCATTGACGAGAGCGTTTTTGTCGTTAGCAAATGCTCGTCAAAAGTAATTTATAAAAACCTTAAATGCCTCAAAATGTTTACAAAACAAGTGCAACGACAAGTAAAGGTATCGTTCACAGGGAAAGGGAATAAATGGCTAAAACTAGCTAACTACTATTAAAGTAAACCAAAGCATGTAAATGTCAATGGTTGATTTGAAAAGGTTAAAAACTAAAATGCAATTACAATTAGGCTAACTAATTTAACATGCAATTAGTATTAATATATGATAGTGATGACTAAGGAATTGATGGATTAACAAGTGAATAGTAGGAAAATCATGAACTCAGAATGATGATCATTAAACTAATGTAACCAACCTAAGATGTATAGGATTGGTTGTATACCACATATGAGTGTCCAACCCATCATGTATTGTATTGGCCACTCACAATTGGTTGTGTAATGAATAAGCATCTATCAAAATAAGGGACTAATCTCTTAGTTTAAATTCACCAACCCATCATGTATGGTGTTGATGCTTAATATCTCACAAACAACCAATCAAATCATATATATGATTGATTACCCATTTGAGGTTAGATAGAAATTGAGATTAATATGTCCAAGTTTTACTTGAGTCATGTACTCTTGTTTAATTCCTTCATTCAAGTGAGCTTAAGAGAATCAAGAATCATGTATACTCAATTCCCTACTCAAATAATTCCTAAAAACAACTAGCAAGGAGAGTCATGTACAATCCAAACCAATTGTTCTGGAAACCAATTAAAACAATGAATAAAGAATATTTGATAGATTAGAAATATAAAAATTAGAGTTCATTACAAGGCCCCATATCCACAAATTGTTTCACATCAATCCCTTAGTGGGATAATTAACTACTCATGACAAATACATGCAAATAAATATGAGAAGAGAGATAGAGAAGACTCATGTAGACATTCTCCTTCCTACAAGCTTGAATCCAATCTCCTATGTGTCCTTGAGTAGAAATTGATGAGGATGATGGTTAGATTTGGTGAGGAATGATTCCTAAATCTAGGTTAGTGGTTATGGTTTAGAAATGGGAGAAATTTCGTTCTTGTAAGAGGGTGGAAGATTTTGGAGTGTGAAAGAGAAGGTTTTCAATAAGAAAATGGTGCATTTATAGGCTTGGGAGGTTAGGGCACAATCTGGGCTTGAAAAGACATCATTACCCCTCTAAAAGTGGTTGAAAACGTGACTTAAGCTGAGCTGGAACATGCAGTGCACGGGTAACTGCACGGGTAGTGCATTGGCTAGTGCACGGGTAGGTTACCCGTGCAGTACCCGTGCACTGCCGCACAACAGCTACTAAAATGGACATATCTTCCTTTAGACAACTCGGAATCGCAATCCGTAAATCCCGCTAGAAACAAGACTCCCAGGGCTTTTCGAATATATGTAATTCGAAACATGGTTCAATTTGAGGAGTGAGATATGGCTCTCCAAAGTTAGATAAGCTGCACAAGCTTTTCACAATTTCTGCCCATTTTTCTATCAAATCTCACATTTTGCTAATTTTTGCCTTCCAAACTCTTTTTTGCCTAAAAATTCCTGCATTGACAAGAATATAGCCATTAGACACATAAACATACTCGAAAACAAGCTAAAGGATATCGAATTGAGAGCCAAAATGTATAACAATTTTGGTGTGATCAAATACCCCCAAACCAAACCTTTGCTAGTCCTCGAGCAAACTTTCAACAAAACAAAAACATAGACACTTGACACAATATACATGGCTCGATCTAAGAACTTTCCTAGACGTGAAAACAAATAATTCAAACTACCGCATGTCCAACCAGTGATGAGATGCAAGAATGTGTGATAGAGAGAAGTAGACATATGCAATATAATCTAAAGCAACTCAGAGGCACTAAAGGGAAACTTGCACAATCACGAATCCCACACCTAAAAGCTCTCTTGTATCGAGAACTACTCACTCTCACACTTTGAGCGTAATTCTCTTTGACTCTATCCTCACGTGGAGTCTCTCTTTTCTTTTCGCTCAGAGTCCTAAGTTCATACTCAAACAAGGTATGCAAGATGGAATTCATGCACAAAAGTCTAATGCATTGCATACATGTAAATTGACAAATGGATAATGTCTGTGAACTAGCCTAGGAAGGATTCACTTATGCCATGAACATGGAAGATCATGCTTCAACAATCATTCCCAATCAAGACTCATCATGGATCAAAAAAGACTTTCCCTTGGTTGTAATGGGGTCATGGGGTATAATGTGGTGAACAAAGAAATAGGGAAATTTTGGAATTCAAAGATCACCAATCATGTTTACACTTACTCACACACACCCCAAACAAAGCTCTACTTAACATTTACACACTTAGCGTCTAGGCATTCAATTAAACACACATTTGTGCTACACAATTGTACTTAATTGGTGAGTACTTTATCAATTCCTTTCAAGGCTCTTTTCTTTGCCTTTTTGCATTGATATTTTTTTTCTTTTTTCTTTTTTGCCTTTTTCTTTCTTTTCTTTTTGCACAATAACATTTAACAATTTGACACTTTGGCTCTAAGTGCAATTTTGGCACTTTTACATTATTATTTTTTTTGAGCCATTTCTTGCACAACTTACATAATTGCCTAAATACATGCTATTTCAACATTAGAGCTTACACTTTTATCCACCACACACACACAAACACACACAACCCACATGATTGGCAATAAAGGGTTGGTTTGTGTTTGGCTTATGGCTATATGGTTTGTTGTGGTTCCAAAAGAAAGGATAAGTGTTTGGCCTCAAAATTGGCTATGGAGCACACATAAGGGACATAGGAATGTGTTTAGGCTTAATTTAGCAGCTAATTGCACACACATTGCCTAAGATCATTTCCATTACAAGTCTATCAAGGGAATGAATACATCCATTATGCAGTACACTATATGTATGAGTTGTATGTTCTATGGCATGTGACACATATGACGAGAAAAGTGTTTAAAGAGTAGAAAAATTTGTACACTCAATGCGCTTTTTAAATAGGCTTGTGTTTGTGAACTCACAGTTATCTCCACTATTAGAACAAGGCACAAGAGCACCGAGTCCCCTCAACTTAAGCACAAAAAGGATGAGACTAGCTCATGACGTGCAAGTGAGACCCTAGAGTTACAACTAGCTACAACATAAGCTCAACATGCATACATACACTCGCCAAAAGCACACGCTCAAAGCATCACAACCAAGCTAATCAAAGCTCGAAATATTTGGCCATTGCAACAATTTTGAAAAATTTGGACCAAAAAGATAACAAAAATGACTCAAAAAGAAACAAAAAGACGATTCAACAAGGCGTCTACCCCCCAAACCAAAACCCAACATTGTCCTTAATGTTGAAGACAAGAGAGCCCGGCCTAGCGGTACGCACCTAACTAGACACAAACATAAAAACCTAGGCACTAATCATGCACAATCAATGCCCAACAAAATAAAAGACTCAAACATGGCTCAATCATAAAATAAGGCAATCATGCAATTTTGATATTAAAGCACAAATCAACACCAAGCATTTCTTTAATAAAAAATGACGGAGTGGGGGCATGATGACCCCCAAACCGAGTATCACTATATGCACAAAACCTATAGAAAATGTGAGCAATCAAAACCACCCCCAAACCGAGTGGGGCTATATATATGCAATATGAACCTGTACACTCACATATGTATCAACAAGAGCCTTTGGCTCAATTCATCAAGAATGAACAAATCAATTAATGCAAAAATTCAAGTATATGATCAATATGTTCAGAAAAATATATCATTCAAATATCTCTCCACATAATTATCCCATCATTACAAAAATTATTCAATGAAAACAAGTACACTAAAAGCAATAAAGGTTTAGAATACTAATATAAAATTAGAAATTCAAAACCGATGGTGATTGCTTCCTCGCAAGCTTCTCCTATAAAGATATGGCTCTCGCTCTTTTTATGAGCACTCTTGGCCTGCTTGTGTTAGGATTATGCTCAATAGCAAGAGTGTAATATTGTAATTGACAATCTTTTCATATAAATAAAGTGATTTCTGATTCTGCAAAATCTTATAGCATTTATAATTATAATTGTCAAGGTAAATAATCATAAGGTCAAAAGACTATAAGATATGAAGAATTGTTTGTACATCCGGATATGTATGAGGTAGACACAATTCTTTAGTTAGTCTTGAATAACGTTCACAACTTAAGTTAAAGGTTGGGCACCTCTATCTTGATAAAGTTATAGAATTCTTTTACTAGCATTTGAGTGGGATCAAATGAGTTATGATGAGTCTAAAATCATCGAAAGGTTTTAGAGTAAAAGAATCTAGTGCACTGGATGCATTGAACTGGATCACAATGAAATACTTTATCTAGAACCGTCACTAGATATAAGTCTTTTCATTATCAGGACAATCAGAGAGTCTATCTAAATCCTGAGATAAATGATGGACTTATGGTTGCAAGTGTTATCATTTGAGCTATCAACGAGTACGATTATATAGCATAGTCTATCCTCGATAGTTTGGTGGTATTCATTTGTTAATCGATAGAGGATTTCATTTATAGATATGGACATCATGGCTCCATTTATTAAATGAGAGTATAGTATCATCATATGGATGTTTTGAGGTATTGGATATTAAATCTCAACGTTGAGTTTTCAATAATGATTATTGAAGACATGGCTTCTGGACAAGTCAAAATATCCAAGTTCAAAATGTGGTCATATGAGGAAATATGGTAACTTGGAGAGCTATAGGCGGTCTATGAGCTCTTGGCGATTACTGATATTATTCACGAGGATACACCATCTCCTATAAGATTGTCTAGGGTATGAATGAGAAACATCTCCTTATTCTATCTTTATTTAAGAGTTCAATTTTAGCTCTTTAGTGGAATGAGTTAAAATTAATAGATCGGACCTAAGTGAATCATTTGTTGATTGTGATTAGGTTATGTCTATTGAAGCTTAAATTTAGATAGCCCGCCAAGATCCACAATCCACACGTACTTGCATGGATCACTTGATATATTCTACCGGACCAATTTATGGGTCCATCTAGAATTGCATTTAATATATTAAGAATATAATATGTCTATTATTTATTTAATGGGCTGCACTATTATATTAGTATATTAAAAGGAGACATGTAGGCTTGTTTCTTTTAGTAAGAATAAGTCTGGTTCACATGTGGGCTTTTATTTAAAGTCTAATGGATTAAATAAAATAAGAAAAATAATATTGGGCCCATATATATATGGTGTGGGCGGCAAGACTAAATAAAATAGCCCAAGATATTATTTTATTTTATTGTTTTGATTAAATGGGAATTAATTAATTATTTAATTAATTAATAGTTTAAATCAAAATCTTTTCCTGATCAGTAAATTAAATACTATGTGTTGGATTAGGGTAGGAATTCTTTTAAGTGATAGGAGTCTTAATGTGGTAAGGATTAAGTCCACATACACTTCTTATTATACAAAGAATTCGGCCACCACTAGTTCTACAAGGGTTAGGATTCTTGAATTAATAGGAATTAGGGAAAAGGACAATTCCTTTTCAAGTAAGGAAATTAACCAACCCTAGATTTCCTATTCAATGAATTCGGCCAACCCTACTTGATGAAGGAGAAAATTCGGCCAACCTATAAATATAAGGTTATGAATTTTCGGCCACCAAGAAGAAGCAAAATAGAGAGAGATTTTTGTTTGTTTTGAAAATAAAAAATCCTACTCTACACACATAGATTTTCGGCCAAGAGAGAAAAAGAAAATAAGTTCTCATTCGATAGTGCACTTACAAGCCTTTAACATCAAAAGGTTTTGTGCACACTTTCGATTTAGGGTTACGCGAGTTTCAATCATATTGATTGTGAATTCAAAAGTGACCGGAACTATTTTTTTAGGCTCTTGGTGTTTTACTATTAAAAATCAAGATCAGAAATTCCATACATCCATTCTAAGGTAAGCAACTCAAAGAAAAAGGGAGACCACTCTCCTAGGTGTTTCACGTACGTGCTAGGATTGAAGATCTTGCGGATTACCATCGACGTAAGTCAATCGGATCACGCGACAAGAGGTATTTAACTCTAACCGTATATTTGAGTTTAATTAATTAAAGGGTTAAGGTTCAAATCTTTAGAAAAATTTTAAACTATACGAAAATTATTTTTTCGCCTTCAGCTGCGGTTTTAAGCAATTTTTCCCTACAATTGGTATCAGAGCCTTGGTTGTACCCTTAATTAATTAACGTATATATACGTGAACCTATTTCTTTTTATTGTGATTATGCATGTTTTAGAAAGAGATGGCACTCTAGATATTCGCATATATAATTACATGTGGAATGTATGGATTTATATATGTTGTTATAAAGTGAATTGTTATTGCTCGATTTTGGTTCTAGAATTTTAATGTATTTTTTGTTTCAGAATTGTAACAAGAAGGGTGGTCTATTATCGCCATAATTCCTTCTTGGTAGTTGCTAAGTTCTTATTAATTTTATTGTAAAAATACTGCAGTTTTTTATTGTATTAAAATTTAGTGCAGTTTTTTATTGTATTAAAATAAGTGCAGTTTTTTATTTGTAAAAAATACTGCAGTAGTTTAAATAAATATATATATATATATATATATATTTCTGCAGTATTTTATTGTATAAAATAAGTTGTAATATATTCACGATTCGAAGACTCGAAGATTTGAAGACTCGAAGATTTGAAGAAATTGGAGCATCCGGAACCGAGCTTGGCACCCGCGCGCACCGAGACAACAAGCGCGCACGCAACCAAGCGTGCAGCTGCGCTTGTTGCGGTGCAGCAGCGCGCGCAACCCATGCATCGGCTGGCCATGCGGCAGCTCATGCCCTTGCATGGGCTAGGAGTGCGCAAGGGCTGCTTGGTGATCTTCGGGCGCGCGAGTTACGTACACGAGATGATCGCTTGAAGTCTTGTTCACCAAGAAAGGAGTTTTTTGTATTCCGTACAATTGTAATTTACATGCTTTTCTAAGATGGATTAAAATTGTGGCTATTTATTTTTATGTATAAATATTACAATATTTGTTATTGTATGATAACATGTCATATAGAATAGGAGTGCCACTCATATATCTCTTTTGGTATGAACATGCATTGAATGATTTAGGTATCTAATTGGCATCTAGATAACTTGGTAAAATCATTCTTTGGAATTTAATTCCACGCCTTAAATAATTGAGTGGGAGAAGGTGTGTTAGAACACCTATGGCCTCCAAGGTTAGTTGAGCTTTATTATTTATTGGTAATCCCCCCGAGGGGCGTCCATAAATGGAATTTAGCAAAATACTTCCTTACAAGGATAGACTAGACAATTGACTCAAACGAGATCTACTCCCAGAGGAGGGATTTTCGTGAGAGAAAATTGAGAGTCGATATCTTGGTAACACACTCAATGTAATTTTATTAATATCCTCCCGAGAGTTCTTGTTAATAAAATTGCAAGACTAAAATTGAAAACGCTGGTTGTTATGATAACAATTAGGTGGGACCTAGTCCAACTAGTAAATGGTGCGAACTCCCGAAGGAGGCGTAACATTTATGGGTGTTGGATCACCGTTGAATTTTTCACGATTGAGTTATTTAATTAATTCAAGATAAATATTCAAAAGTGCTTTATCATGATTATTTACTCATATATGCTTTTTGTTTTATTCAGAAATCATGACCCCATCACTTATGAACATCCTGAAAGATAACACTTTAAGTGGAGATAATTATGTCACATGGAAAAGGAAAATTGGATTGTTGCTGCAAAGTGAAAAACATAAGTTTGTTCTAACTACTCCTAAACCACCTGCTCCTAATAATGAATCAAGTATTTTGCAAAGAGATGAGTATGAGCAGTGGAAGACCTCAGATCATATGGCCAAATGTTACATTATGGCTACTATCTCCGATGTGTTGCAACAGCAGCATGAAGGAATGGGGTCTGCTGCTGATATTATGATGTCTCTGGAAGAAATGTTTGCTATGAGGTCTAGGACGACTAAGAGAGAGGCAGTGACTACTTTTATGAATCTTAGGATGAAACCTGGACAGGCTGTGAAAGATCATATGATGAAAGTCATAGCACATCTAAATATTGCAGAATTAAATGGCGCTGAGATAGATGGTGAGACCAAAATTGACATGGTTGTCAACTCACTATCAGATTCCTTTGATCAGTTCAAGTTGGACTACACCTTGAACAAAAAGGAATACACCTTGCAGGGCCTGATGCAAGATGTTCAAAGCGTTGAAAAGATCCTTGTGAAAAGAAAAGGTCAAGAGATTCATATGGTTGGTAAAGTTGCTACTGTTAAGATCCGTCAGAAGGTCAAGAAACAACAGAAGAAAAAGCAACTTGGGCCTACCAAGAAGGAGACCAAGAAAGTAACCAAGATCAAAGGGAAATGCTTCCTTTGTGGTGAAAAAGGACATTGGAAAAGAAATTGCCCAAAGTCCCAGAACAAGAAGGAAAAAGGTAATATTAATTATCTTGAAACATGTTTTCTGGCAGATTCTACAGATTCTTGGATCATAGACTCTGGAGCCACTAATCATGTTTGTTATTCCTTACAGGGGTTCCAAGAAAGGAGAAGGCTGAATAAGAACGAATTCAATTTGCGCTTGGGAAACAGATCGTTAGTGTCTGCAAGTGCAGTGGGAGATATTAGAGTTATTATAGATTCTAGTAGGCATTTAGATTTAATAGACATTTATTATGTACCTCAATTCAAGAGGAATTTAATTTCAGTTTCTTGTTTAAATAAATTTGGATATTCGGTTACTTTTAATAAAGCTTTTATTATTAGTAAGAATGACAAAATTGTTTGCAAAGGTACATTGGAAAACGGTCTATTATTTTTGCATAGAAATATCTCTCACTCGTTAGACACAGAAATAACAGAACCTAATCATAAAAGAGTAAAATTATCAAAAGATGAAACCTACCTTTGGCATTTACGCCTAGGTCACATTAACCTTAATAGGATTAAAAGATTGGTTTTCCTTATTCTTTACGTAGATGATATATTACTCATTGGAAACGATGTGGGAGTATTGACATCAGTAAAAGAATGGTTAGCAAAACAATTTGATATGAAGGACTTAGGAGAAGCAAGTTTTATTCTAGGTATCCAAGTAATAAGGGATAGAAAGAATAAAACGATTGCACTATCCCAAGCTTCATACATAGACAAAATCTTGTCTAGGTTTTCCATGCAAGATTCCAAGAAAGGTATGTTACCTTTTAGGCATGGAATCAAACTTTCTAAGGAACAAGTTCCTAAGAATGAGCATGAAGAGCAATTCATGAGTAGAATTCCATATGCCTCGGCAGTTGGAAGTCTCATGTATGCAATGCTCTGTACTAGACCAGATATTTGTTTTGCTGTTGGCATAGTTAGCAGGTTTCAATCGAAACCTGGTCCTGATCACTGGACGGCAGTCAAGCATATTTTCAAGTATCTTAGGAGAACGAAAGATAATATGCTTGTATACTCTGGAGGGGATTTAATCTCCGTTGGGTATAGAGATTCTGATTTCCAATCGGATTCTGACTCTAGAAAATCCACATCAGGATATGTGTTTACTCTTAGAGGAGGAGCAGTCATTTGGAGGAGTATCAAGCAATCTTGTATTGCTGACTCCACCATGGAAGCAGAGTATGGAGCTGCATGCGAAGCTGCCAATGAGGCTGTTTGGCTTCGCCAATTCTTGATTGACTTAGAAGTAGTTCCTAGTGCGAATAAGCAGATCACTATCTACTGTGACAATAGTGAAGCAGTGGCTAATTCGAAAGAACCAAGAAGTCATAAGAGAGGAAAACATATTGAAAGAAAGTATCGTCTTTTAAGGGAGATTGTTCATAGGGGAGACGTGACGATTACCAAAATCGCGACGGCAGAAAATCTAGCAGATCTCTTCACAAAGGCTCTACCTCATAAGAGTTTTGATGGGCACCTAGAGAACATGGGAATAAGAGATATGACATATTTGCTATAGCGCAAGTGGGAGATTGTTAGGATTATGCTCAATAGCAAGAGTGTAATATTGTAATTGACAATCTTTTCATATAAATAAAGTGATTTCTGATTCTGTAAAATCTTATAGCATTTATAATTGTAATTGTCAAGGTAAATAATCATAAGGTCAAAAGACTATAAGATATGAAGAATTGTTTGTACATCCGGATATGTATGAGGTAGACACAATTCTTTAGTTAGTCTTGAATAACGTTCACAACATAAGTTAAAGGTTGGGCACCTCTATCTTGATAAAGTTGTAGAATTCTTTTACTAGCATTTGAGTGGGATCAAATGAGTTATGATGAGTCTAAAATCATCGAAAGGTTTTGGAGTAAAAGAATCTAGTGCACTGGGTGCATTGAACTGGATCACAATGAAATACTTTATCTAGAACCGTCACTAGATATAAGTCTTTTCATTATCAGGACAATCGGAGAGTCTATCTAAATCCTGAGATAAATGATGGACTTATGGTTGCAAGTGTTATCATTTGAGCTATCAGTGAGTACGATTATATAGCATAGTCTATCCTCGATAGTTTGGTGGTATTCATTTGTTAATCGATAGAGGACTTCATTTATAGATATGGACATCGTGGCTCCATTTATTAAATGAGAGTATAGTATCATCATATGGATGTTTTGAGGTATTGGATATTAAATCTCAACGTTGAGTTTTCAATAATGATTATTGAAGACATGGCTTCTGGACAAGTCAAAATATCCAAGTTCAAAATGTGGTCATATGAGGAAATATGGTAACTTGGAGAGCTGTAGGCGGTCTATGAGCTCTTAGCGATTACTGATATTATTCACGAGGATACACCATCTCCTATAAGATTTTCTAAGGTATGAATGAGAAACATCTCCTTATTCTATCTTTATTTAAGAGTTCAATTTTAGCTCTTTAGTGGAATAAGTTAAAATTAATAGATCAGACCTAAGTGAATCATTTGTTGATTGTGATTAGGTTATGTCTATTGAAGCTTAAATTTAGATAGCCCGCCAAGATCCACAATCCACACGTACTTGCATGGATCACTTGATATATTCTACTGGACCAATTTATGGGTCCATCTAGAATTGCATTTAATATATTATGAATATAATATGTCTATTATTTATTTAATGGGCTGCACTATTATATTAATGTATTAAAAGGAGACATGTAGGCTTGTTCTTTTAATAAGAATAAGTCTGATTCACATGTGGGCTTTTATTTAAAGTCTATTGGATTAAATAAAATAAGAAAAATAATACTGGGCCTATATATATATATGGTGTGGGCGGCAAGGCTAAATAAAATAGCCCAAAATATTATTTTATTTTATTGTTTTGATTAAATGGGAATTAATTAATTATTTAATTAATTAATAGTTTAAATCAAAATCTTTTCCTGATCAGTAAATTAAATACTATGTGTTGGATTAGGGTTGGAATTCTTTTAAGTGATAGGAGTCTTAATGTGGTAAGGATTAAGTCTACATACACTCCTTATTATACAAAGAATTCGGCCACCACTAGTTCTACAAGGGTTAGGATTCTTGAATTGATAGGAATTAGGGAAAAGGACAATTCCTTTTCAAGTAAGGAAATTAACCAACCCTAGATTTCCTATTCAATGAATTCGGCCAACCCTACTTGGTGAAGGAGAAAATTCGGCCAACCTATAAATATAAGGTTATGAATTTTCGGCTACCAAGAAGAAGCAAAATAGAGAGAGATTTTTGTTTGTTTTGAAAATAAAAAATCCTACTCTATACACATAGATTTTAGGCCAAGAGAGAAAAAGAAAATAAGTTCTCATTCGATAGTACACTTACAAGCCTTTAACATCAAAAGGTTTTGTGCACACTTTCGATTTAGGGTTACGCGAGTTTCAATCATATTGATTGTGAATTCAAAAGTGACCGGAACTATTTTTTTAGGCTCTTGGTGTTTTACTATTGAAGATCAAGATCAGAAATTCCATACATCCATTATAAGGAAAGCAATTCAAAGAAAAAGGGAGACCACGCTACTAGGTGATTCATGTACGTGCTAGGATTGAAGATCTTGCGGATTACCATCGACGTAAGTCAATCGGATCACGCGACAAGAGGTATTTAACTCTAACTGTATATTTGAGTTTAATTAATTAAAGGGTTAAGGTTCAAATCTTTATAAAAATTTTAAACTATACGAAAACTTTTTTTTTCGCCTTCCGCTGCGGTTTTAAGCAATTTTTCCCTACAGCTTGTCCCTCTAAGACGTGCATGTTGTCGATGTTTCCTACCAAGAGATATAAATCCATGCTTTAATACACAAGCTACAAAAAATTTTCTTCCTCTAGAAGCCTTAGCTTAACTGTCACACTAAAACACACATCAGAAAGTTCAGGCAAGATAGATTTTTCTCCATACATGTAGTTGCCAAACCAAAACATGCAACACCACTTCTTTATTGAAATGAAACAAACTAAACTAACAAAATAAAACATGAAGATAAAGATGCAACAAGATTTTCAATTTAATGCATCTAGGGTGGGGCTAGGATTAACTAAGGGCGATTTGACTAAATTTGGAAATTCACGCTTTTTCACAACCCAAACAAGTGTAGATGACTTCACTATTGTTTCCTTGCCCATGATTCTAACTTGGTTCATTAAATCCTTCCTCACCCATATTTTCTTTATCCTAGTTGGACTCCTCCTATTCCTAGGACCTCTCATCTTTCTATGTTGATTAAACTTGTAATTTTTAGCTCTTGCATGCTCTCTTTTTGAACAAATATAGCAAATAGGAATTGAGTTAGAGGAACTCCCTTTTGATGAGTGACTTTGAGGTTGTTGGATTTGCTTCATTTGTAACGTCTTGACCTCTGTTTCTGCCTTGTCTAGTTGAATGATGTAGTCACTTTCCCGCTCCTTTTCTATATTGAGAGCTTCATTGTTCTTGTGAAGAGTTTTTTCGACTTCCTTCAAGGCGTTGACCTTCAACTTGATCTCCATTTGCATTTACTTTGATTTGCGAGCTGTCTCTTCTTCAAATTCCATTGATGCCTTTGTCAATCCTCGAAACTCCTCTAATGCTTTACATTTTTCGGCCTTAAGTCTCTTGATTTGCTCATCCAATTCTTTGTTCTTGTTAGAAACTTTGCCATTCTCCTTCTTGAGTGTATCATTTCCCTATCTAAGTGATTTCACCTCAAGAATAAGCTTCTTATTTAGCTCTTGGAGCTTCTCTATCTTTGACACTTCTGAGGTTTCTTTGCCTTATAATTCCTTCTTCACGAGATGCAAATTCTTCTCAAGTTCTTCCCTAATGTCTTCTTTTTCTCGGGAAGCTTCCACTATCCTCTCTTGAAGTGCTCCATTCTCTTTCTTCAACAACCATATTTCTGAAACTGCTTCTTTGAGGATGTCTATTAACTCTTTGTTCATCTTCCGCATCTTGTTTCGTTCATCCTCAAGGTTACCTTGATTGAGATCATCCAATGCGAAACAACTCTTTTGATCGTGTTAATAGCCAAAATTGGCTAAGGACCAAAGGGAAATTTTCCACTTCCCAGACCTGGTTCCATACCCGAAAGTTTCACTTGAAGATCTCTATATCCAGAGCCAAGCTACGATACCACCCTAGGTACAAGGGTGGGCTCCAGAAACATCTAGGATAAAGCCCGGACCCGAGAGCTTCCACCAGGAGACTTCTCTATCTAGGGCAGAACTGCAATACCACCTCAAGAACAAGGGCGGGCTCCGGAAACATCCGGGATAGAACCCGGAATGATCGGACTTAGCCCGCATCATCAAAACTAGAAGCTCCCCGAAGTCAAGGTCATCTCGTGAATGCTCAAGAAACTCGTCGGTACCTCGATTGACACAGAAGAATGTCCCTAGAAGGCCGCGAGGTCAGTCGAAGCCATACCTAGCTTCAAAAAGGTCAGTCGAGGCCACATCTAGCTTCAAAAAGGTCAGTCGAGGCCACATCTAGCTTCGTAAAGGTCAGTCGAGGCCACATCTAGCTTCGAAAAAGTCAAGAGAAGCCAGATCTGGCTCCTAGCTGGATGAAACTTCTAAGACATCAAGGTCGAAATACTAAACAACCTCCCTGGTTGATGCATCACACCATATCGTCATGTCTCGCGACTTCTATAAGGATCATACTGAAAGGATACGAGGAATGCATTAAATCATACCTGGAAGCGTTATCTACATACAGAACAAGTAATGAAATCCAAAAAGGAAACAAACTGATCTCCACCACGATACTCTCAATTCGGGCGTCAATCTAAAAGTCAAATGATATTAACGCAAGAAATCCCGCCCGATAAGGAAGAGACTAAGACAATCACTGAGACAATCAAGGGAGAATCAGTCTGTTGACCTACAAACCATGTATAAATAGAAATGAAAAGAAATGAAAAAGAGGAGACTACGATTCGATAGGCATACGACTAGCAATCGACCATTCACCAAAGAGAGTTGAGAGAAAAAAGAGAATAATCTTTGTATTCATGTACCATGCATGCTAAATAAAAATGTTCTTGTTTGTTTGTCACTATAAAAAACCACTGTCACATATATAAAGAATTTTGGCCACCACCTACGTGGTAGTGGTCTCGAGGGCGTTAACAGAGATTTCTCATCCCGAGCAAAATTTCCGTTAACACTTTCTAGCGCCGTCTGTGGGAAAAATTCTTACACCCAACTAACCAATCGTTTGTATTTATATTTTCATTGTTTTATAGGAACTATGAGGCTCTGCTCCTCCCAAGGCCAACACAGAGTCCCGGAGCAATCTCCGGCGAGGCCAACCCGAAAGGCTACAGGAAGGGGGAGAAAGTCTGGATATAGTAGTCAAGCTCCGATCCAGACAACCAATACACGGACTGCTGGACACCCCATAGTGAGCCAGGCAGCGCTCGACCAACAAGCGGCGGCCTTCGTAGAATCCATCCACATCCGCCTCCTCGCTGAAGGCATCACAGTCCAGCCGACCCACCTGAATGATCAGGGAGAGCCGAGCAGGCTCGGAGCTAGACCACCTGCTTTCGATCGCCTAGGCCCTTCTCCTCCCGAGCCGGCTCGAGATAGATCAGGGCCCCAACGTTCGATCCGGGATAGGCTGGGACCCATGCCCCCAGTTTCTAAAAGATTTTCACAATATCAACCCCAGCTAGTTAAGTCTGCCGCGGATGTTTTTACCCGGAAGCCGCGAGGGCTATCTCATCCAACTACATCTAGGAGAACTACCCGAACCCTAGAGGAGGAAAGTAGACAAACTCTCCGAATGGATCATGTCCAGGAGGAGGACCGGATAGAAATTGCCAGTTCATCATAAAGGTTCGACAGTGAGGAATCTGAGGCTAACTCGAAGAGACCTGGAAATAAGCGACTGAGGGATCAGCTGGCAAAGCTACAGCAGATAAGGAAGGGAAAGAGTAAGGCGGACAAAAAGAATCCCCTGAGCGAGATGAACGCTCTCTTCACTAGGAGGATCTGGGAAGCAGAGCTCCCCCCAAAATTTAAAATGCCAGCAGATAAGTTCTCTGGAACGGAAGATCCTCTAAGCCATTTAGAGAGCTTCGTTCAACAGATGGAGGTCCAGAACACTACTAGAGCAGTTATGTGCAGAATGTTTCCAACAACCTTGACCGACTATGCGAAAACCTGGTTCAGGAAACTGCCCGTTGGTAGCGTGGATTCTTTCACAAAATTGTCAACCGATTTTTGCTCACAATTCCAGGGAGTTAAACCTCGCCCGAAAGATCCCATACACCTCCAATATGTGATCCAGGAACGGAGTGAAACTCTTCGATCATACATGGAGCGGTTTCACAAGGAGGTCATACAGATGGGAGTTTTCACTGAAAAAGAAACCTATCCAACTTTATACAAAACCTCTGGACAGGAAAGCTTTTCCGTTCTTTTGCCAAAAGACCTCCCGAGACTTACCAGGAGGCCTATAACCGGGCTCTTGAGCAGGTCGAGATCGACAAACAACTCAAGGTCAAGATAGAACATGACAACATGAGAACGGCAAAACGCTTGAAGAAAGAAGCCCCCAAATTTGAGCCGGTGCAGAGAGCTCAGAATAAACCTCCCAACAGGTCGACCTATCGCCCCCCTGCTCCTCCGCATAGGCAAGAAAGATATCCAGTGAAACGAACCCCTCCCCGGGCTTTGCTGCCTCCCAGGACCGTGGCTCCAGTAATACAAGGGGAAAAAGGGTTTGACCACTATACCCTATTGAATGCATCCAGGGAAACGGTCTACCTTGCCATACGGGATAAAGGGTTGCTCCAAAAGCCCGCTCCCATGAAGGCCCCAGCTGACAGGAGAAACTGGTACAAGTACTGCGACTTTCACGAAGACGTGGGCCACAACACTTCGGAGTGCTATAACTTGCGCAACCAGATTGAGGCCCTGATAAGGGGAGGATGCCTGATTGAATTTTTACAACAGGTCATAGATAATATCAGAACTGGAAGGGAGGTACAAGCTGAAATCCGCGATGACGTAGAAAAGAGGAAATGGGAGCCGGCTGACTTAATGCAACAGATCCAGGTGATACACACTATCAGCGGAGGTCCTACATTGGCCGGTGTTTCCAATAACTCCCAGAAAAACCACGCAAGAAAGGTTCCCAGCCTTGGAGAGAGCTGGGGGATCTTCGAAGTCAGCCAGAGCCCGACAGAGCCCGCCCAGTCAACTCAGAGCGTGTTCACCGAAGCAGATGTCTTCAACACTGTGCAACCTCATGATGATCCTATTGTCATCACGATACAGATCGCCAACTGTCTTGTCCTTCGCGTGCTCGTGGATACAGGAAGCAGTGTAGATATCCTCTTCAAAGATACCCCAGAAAAACTGAACCTAAAGCAACATTGCTACAACAGCTGTACCACTGCACTTTACGGTTTCACTAGGGACTCGATCATACCAGTGGGGTCGATGATCCTCCCAGTAATCATCGGGGTCACCCCGCTCCTACAGAATGTAATGACCGACTTTGTCGTGGTGGACACCCCATCGGCCTACAACGCCATCTTAGGGAGACCTTTCCTGTCCACCTTGAAGGGAGTCTTGTCCATATACCACAACGTTTTGAAATTCCCGGTTGGAACCAAGGTAGGAGAGGTACACGGAGACCAGCAGGTAACCTGGAAATGCTACGCAGTATCTGCCAATCCTACAGCCCTAGCAAAGTAGTGTGTACAGGTGACAGTAATCCAGGAAGACATGGATACATCCCGGATAATCCAGGAGGAGAAGGAGCTCGCAGAACATCCCGGGCATCCGGAGGATGAACCTATCATGCCCTACGAGGAAGAAAGGGGTAAGGAATGGGCCAGTGGGCAGCCCGTGGATAAGCTAGAAGAGATATCCGTCAGGACTGACGATCCCTTCAAGGTCGTCAAGGTCGGAGCCGCCCTTGATCCAGAAGTAAAAAGAGGACTGATTGATCTTCTCAGGGAATTCAGCGACATCTTCACCTGGAACCATAATGAAATGCCTGGAATCCCGATATCGTTGGCCACCCACCGGCTAGCAGTAGATCCAACAGTCAAGCCCTTCAAGCAGAAGAGGCGTCATTTCAACACTGATAGGAACGCGGCGGTGCAGGAAGAGGTTGATAAATTGATCAAAGCGGGGTTCGTCAGAGAGGTACGTTACCCAGAATGGATCGCCAACGTATTCATAGTCACGAAGGCGAATGGAAAATGGCGTATGTGTGTCGACTAGACCGACCTCAACCGGGCTTATCCGAAAGACAATTTTCCTTTGCTAAAGATCGACCAGCTGGTTGACTCCACATTCGGAAATAAACTTTTGAGTTTTATGGATGCATTCTCAGGATACAACCAAATTAAAATGCATCCGGCTGACCAAGATAAGACCAGTTTCATTACTGGGCAGGGCTTATACTGCTACAAGGTGATGCCGTTTGGTTTGAAGAATGCAGGGGGCCACATACCAACGACTGGTTAACAAATTGTCAAGCCAGAGATAGGAAGGACGATGGAAGTATATATCGATGACATGATCACGAAATCCCCAACCACAAAGGGACATCAAGAAGACCTTCGTAAAACCTTCCTCATACTAAAGGAAAACCAGATGCTTTTGAACCCCTCCAAATGTGCTTTTGGGGTAACGGCAGGAAAGTTTCTGGGCTTCATGGTTCATGAGAGAGGTATCGAAGCCAACCCAGAAAAAATCAAAGCTATCCTGGACTTGGAATCCCCGACCTCGCTCAAGCAAGTACAGATTCTGACTGGATGGGTGGTAGCATTCAACAGGTTTATCTCTCGCTCCACCGATAAATGCCTCCCTTTCTTCAAGGCCATCAAACAAGGAAAGAACATGAAATACCTAACAAGCCCCCCTTTGTTAGTCAAGCCGGTTCTCGGAGATGAGCTGCAGATTTACCTGGCTGTATCAGAAACTGTAGTAAGCGGGGCTTTGGCCAAGGATTGTAGCTACGGTTTTCAAAGACCCATATACTATGTGAGTCATGCCTTGACCAAATCAGAAAAGAACTACGTTCTCCTTGAGAAGCTCGCTTATGCTCTGGTGATCTTAGCAAGGAAACTCCGTCCCTATTTTCAAGCTCACACAATAGCAGTGGTGACAGACCAACCCCTCCGTCAATTCTAGCAAAGACCAGATGTGTCAGGAAGGTTAGTTTTATGGGCACTAGAGCTCACTCAGTTCGACTTAAAGTATAAGCCCCGGACTACGATTAAGGCACAGGCTTTAGCCGACTTCGTGGCAGAATTCTCAGCGATCCTAGATCCAGTTGATCCCTCAGTATCAAACGAGGTCCCTGAGAAGATATCCGAGGTCAAAAATTGGCCGGAGGGCTGCAAGCCATGGATCCTCTTTTTAGACGGAGCATCCGGACGAGCTGGGGGAGGAGCTGGCATAGTTTTGATAGATCATGAGGGGACTGAATTCTGTCACTGTTTCAGATTCGAGTTTAAAGCTACCAACAACAAAGCGGAATATGAAGCCTTCCTAGCCGGGATGAAGGTAGCCATCGAGCTAAAGGCCGACTACCTGCAGGTCAAGAGCGATTCATTGCTTGTTGTAAACCAGGTGACTGGGGTCTACCAGGCAAATGGAGATAATATGGTTGCCTACTTAAATCTAGCTCGGTTGCTGAAAAGCAAATTTAAGGGACTCAAGATCGATCAGGTGCCTCGACACCAAAACCATCGCGCAGATGTTCTGGCTAAAATAGCGGCGAACGGAGGCCAATCCCTACCAAGGGGAATTCCCCTCAAAGTAATCACCCAGCCAAGCATAGCCACAAATGGAGAAATTTGTTCCCTGGATCGCCTACCTTGCTGGATGGACCCAATTGTCACCTATCTCCTTGAAGAAGAGCTTCCTAAAGAGCCCGACCAAGCCCGAAGAGTTAAGAGACTCTCAATTCGATACTGTATGGTGGACGGATACCTCTACAGGAGGGGCAGATCCCTCCCCCTACTTAGGTGCTTACATCCCGATGATACTAAGTGGGCATTAAGAAAGGTCCATTCTGGGGACTGTGGGAACCACATAGGTGGGGAAGCTCTAGCCTATCAGGTGCTTCGTATGGGATACTATTGGCCGACCATCCATCAAGATGCAAAGAGTTTTGTGCAATCCTGCAAACCTTGTCAAAGAACCTCAAACTTGAGCCACCAGCCACCCGGGCGACTGTCATCCCTCAGCTCACCTCACCCCTTTGCCATGTGGGGAATCGACCTAATTGGGCCACTTCCTACCGCTCCTGGACAGATGAAACATGCTATCGTGGCTATTGACTACTTCACAAGATGGGTCGAGGCAGGGCCTCTTGCTCGAATATTAGAAAAGAATACAACCAAGTTCATCAAGACTAACGTGGTATGCAGGTTCGGGACCCCTCTCATCATTGTAGCAGACCTAGGAAAGCAATTCGACAACGCCCGATTCAAAGACTTCTGCAAGGGATTGGGGATCGACCTCAGGCTCGCTCCAGTGGCTCATCCCCAGACTAACGGGCTGGTGGAATCCACCAACAAGATAATCAAGAAACTTCTGAAGAAGAAGCTTCAGTAGAGGAAAGGTAAATGGGCCGAAGAGCTACCAAGAGTCCTTTGGGCATACCGGACTACAAAAAGAACATCTACTGGAGAAACCCCTTACTCCCTAGCCTTCGGGGTTGAAGCAGTCCTCCCCATCGAGCATAAATTGACCTCGTTCAGGGTACATCACTTTGAGCCTAAAAGTAACGAAGTCAAGCTCCGGGCTAGTCTAGACCTCTTAGAAGAAAAACAAGACCGGGTAGCAGAGAAAGTAGCGATCTACCAGAGCAGGATCGCTAGGTACTTCAACCAAAAGGTTAGAGCCCGAAAATTCAAGGAAGGGGATCTGGTACTTAGGAAAGTAACACTGAATACCCGGAAAAGGTCGGATGGAGTCTTAAGTCCAAATTGGGAAGGGCCATATTTGATAAAGCTAGTTGTTCGCAATGGAGCTTATAAACTCGAAGACATGGACGGACGACCCATCAACCACACTTGGAATGTAGACCATTTGAAGAAATACTACCCTTGAAAGGAGTTCTCAGGCAGACTACCCCTATTTAGTTTTCATTACAGGTCCTAATAAAGATGTACTACATCCCAATCATCAATAAAGTCATTTTCCTTTTCTCTTCCATCTTTGTCTCCAACTATGTTCAAGGTTAGTGACTATACACTTGAATGGGAATTCGACATAAACCTCTCGAGACCAGGAAATAGCTCGATAGCCCTCCTGATGCCTTGGTCGGGCTACCACCCCCAAGAAGGATCTGAGTGTAAGAGCATAGTTGCCTTTCAGATCTCGAGACCAGGAAATAGCTCGATAGCCCTCCTGATGCCTTGGTCAGGCTACCACCCCCAAGAAGGATCTGAGTGTAAGAGCATAGTTGCCTTCCAGATCTCGAGACCAGGAAATAGCTCGATAGCCCTCCTGATGCCTTGGTCGGGCTACCACCCCCAAGAAGGATCTGAGTGTAAGAGCATAGTTGCCTTCCAGATCTCGAGACCAGGAAATAGCTCGATAGCCCTCCTGATGCCTTGGTCGGGCTACGACCCCCAAGAAAATCTGAGTGTAAGAGCATAGTTGCCTTCCAGATCTAGAGACCAGGAAATAGCTCGATAGCCCTCATGATGCCTTGGTCGGGCTACCACCCCCAAGAAGGATATGAGTATAAAGGCATAGTTGCCCGCCAGATCTTAAAGACTAGGAAATAGCTAAGTAGCATTCCTGATGTCTTGGTTGGGTTATCGCCCCATATATAATGTTTGCTTTCGTGTGCAGGATCAAAATCATCATAATTGCCTACACGAATCTTAATTGATGCTACCGATGCTACTCTGGATACCATTCAAGACCAGAAGCAGAATAAAGTTCTCAAAAAGGTGCTTCAATTTATCATTAAGGGCAAGGGGAGCCTATCCTCCGATAAGGCTACATCCAAATGGGGAGCCCAACCCCCGAATTCGGGCTACAAAAAGAAGAAGGAAAAAAAAAACTAACAATGGCAAAGCAGGGTGCCCACCCCCTTTTCCGAGCAATCAGAAACAAGTCATCCGCTTCAGGCTTTAGGGTTATCATGGCTCTCCTCCGATGGCCCTCCTCCTTCCTGCTGACCCTCAGCATCAACCCCCTCAACAGGTAGCTATCCATCTGGGTTATCCTCGCCGACCGCTCCTCCGTTTAGAGGCTCTATCGGATGATCAGCTGGATCTTCCTCCAAAACTTCATTGATTACATCCATAACTTCAGGAGGAATAGCCGCGTCGAGAAGAGCAGCCAAGGGCCCCATCTGGCTCCTGTCGACCTCCATCTCTGTTAAAGCTGGATCATCATATGAGCTCCTAACCTCTTCACCAGCTCCCGATTGGTCCTCCTCGAATCGAGAGGACATCACTTTGCTGGACGATTCCCCAGGACCTGAGGGGATAAAGGAAGGAAGATGGAAGGAGGGATCTGACTGAGTGGGCTGCATCCCAGTTCCTGCTGGGCTAGAAGGGACCACCTTGTCGCCTTCAGGACGAGATAACTCAGCAGCTTTGAGCATTATTTCCTGTCTGTCCCAGCCCGTAATAGACGACAAATCAAAAGGAGGAGGAAGAGCTTCCGCGGCTTGAAAGGAAGCATAAAAATACCCATCGCTGAAGGAGGTCTCCGCATCAGCTTGCAGCTTGGCCACCTGAGTAATCAGAGACCGGTTCTCAAGGTCCAACTTCTTAGCCTTAGATCTCCAGGAGTCTCGCTGCCTAGCCCGCCGGAGAGATTGAAGACGCTCCTGATCGAAAGATTGCTTCATCCTCTCATGATCGCAGCGAAGCTCAGCCATCTCGAGCTCAATTTTGCCCTGGCTGGAAGTCACCTCTTCCACTAGAGACCGAGCCTGCTTGAGCAGTTCCCCGACCTTCTCGGCTTCACCTTCGGCTTTTGCAGCTCGATCACGGAGAAGGGCTACCTGCTGGCCCATCGCGACATTGACCTTAAAGGCCTACAAATATAAAACCCGAGTTAGAAATTGAACGAGTTAACAAAAAAAAAGGGCGTGAAGGAAATACAATTACCTCAGCCAAGATAGCAGACCTCTTGGTTATAAGGACGTCCATAGGCATAGAAACCATCTTGGAGATCCCGCCACCCGGACAGGACGCTATGAACTGCTCCAGGACCTCATCCTGCCCTGTCGAGCTCGACTGAGACCGGGAACAGTTGGAAGGAGCCTTCACGACACCTTTCCCAGGAGCGACATCTTTCCCAGAAACCTCCGAGGCTTTGGTTG
The DNA here is from genome assembly GCA_033220585.1 of Dipteronia sinensis. Taxonomy (NCBI): domain Eukaryota; kingdom Viridiplantae; phylum Streptophyta; class Magnoliopsida; order Sapindales; family Sapindaceae; genus Dipteronia; species Dipteronia sinensis. The sequence goes on along the minus strand of CM065636.1, from coordinate 67,654,678 downwards.
TCGGAAGCGCAGCTGAATCAGATGTTTGAGTCGAAGGGATAGTGACGTTAGCAGCCATGGTCGAGGGGGCAGAAACAGCCCGGCCAACTACCTGGGGAGCTTTACCCAAAGCCCGAAAAGCCCGCGAGGCCAGAGTGGCCATCTTAGACCCAGCCGGAGAGACAGAAGAAGCCAGGGCAGGCTCGACCCCAGGAGAGGGAAGAGAAGCTCCACCTTGAGGAGAGCGTGAGACGTGTCGGGTGGCTGGTTCCACAACAAAGACTGTGAATAAACAGATAAAAAAAATGTTAGAACCAAGCTAAGTAATAAGAAGAAGCGACACAAGGATACTTACGAGGAATAGCGTCTGAAATCCATAGATATTTGTTCACCCTACGAGGGTCAAAAGCTTCAGCGGTAGGGAACTTCAGGTTCAGGTAATTCCGGGCTAGAATAGCCTTTAAGACGGTTTTGAACTCTGCAGGTAGGGAGTCCCGGTCCCAGGAGGGCTTGTCACTGAAAGCCGTAGGAACCTCGAATTCATGCCCTCCGATGAAAATCGAGCTCCCCCAGTCATCCCCCGCCAAGATCCATTCTTCTTTCCATGCGGGATCCTTCTTCGAAGCACCAGGAATGATGAAATTGAGCTTATTCTTGGCCTTGGCGTAGAATTGACCCCAAGGAGCCCCAGACAAGCTCCCAATCTGAAAAAGATAAGCCAGCTCCTCTGCACCTGGCTCCATCGTCACTTTACTCATTTGGCATTGTTCCCTCTATAACACAAGAAAACCGATCAAATGCCTCCAGAAGCCCGGCGTTAACTAAATGAGAGCGAGCTGGATGGCGTTTAGAGCCCGCCGAAGGGTCGGATGGAGGGGAATCCTGACCCCGTTCTCAAGAGCGGCCACATGGATCGGAAGCACGCCTTTAGGGGGGTTGAAAAACTTGAAGTTCTTAGGAGGCACCGAGATGGATACACAGTCAGGGATGCCAAACTTTGACCTCAAGCGGTCGATCTACACCGGGTCAATGGTGGAATCTGGGATAACCCGGAAATCGTAGGGAGGGAGCCTCTCCCCAAGGGGACCAGGAGCCGAGACCCGATGCTCCCCCGCAGCACCACCAATCGTTTCTTTGTCGGAATCATCATCAAGAATATCTAAAGGGTGGTCGGGATGATTGGAGAACCCAGTCCCGATAAATACATTCCTACTGGATCGTCGACGTTGTGATGTGGGCGGGGAATCATCACCGTCAGAACTCCTCCTAGCCCGCTTCCCTAGACTAAGACTTACGACCTCCTCGCCGTCAAATATGGAATCACTTGAATCACGACTGTTTTTCGACATTATAGAGAACGAAGAATGAAGAAAGAATAGAAGATGAAGAATGAAGAAAGAAGCAAGCTTGGAGAAAAAACTGTGGATATATTTCTCAACAAAAGGCTCTTTTAGCTCGAGAAGATGTGAGGAAGATGAGGAGGAGAACAGACATATATAAAGGCAGGAGGGTAACAGTTCAAGTTACCAGGATACTCGTTTGGTAACGGTAAAAAATCGACTCGGTAACGTAACCGGATTAAACTCGAAAGCGGGCTAATCATCTCATGCCACATCATTTACGCAGTTAAGAGGAAGATCTCCCCAAGATCTTGGTAACGGTAAAAAATCTCGGGGACTGCCGTAACGTGATCAGATTAATTCGAAGATAAAATAGTCGGTTCACAACACGTCACTCAAATGAAGAAATTTCCCAAAATTTTGGTAACGGTAAAAGGAGGAAGATTTACCAAATAAAGTGAGAATCTGACCTAAACCCCGAGCTCGACATTTGGTGTTCAAGTCATAGGGGACTTCTGTTAATAGCCAAAATTGGCTAAGGACCAAAGGGAAATTTTCCACTTTCCAGACCTGGTTCCATACCCGAAAGTTTCACCTGAAGACCTCTATATCCAGAGCCAAGCTACGATACCACCCCAGGCACAGGGGCGGGCTCCAAAAACATCTAGGATAAAGCCCGGACCCAAGAGCTTCCACCAGGAGACCTCTCTATCCAGGGCTGAACTGCAATACCACCCCAGGAACAAGGGAGGGCTCCGGAAACATCCGGGATAGAGCCCGGAATGATCGGACTTAGCCCGCATCATCAAAACTAGAAGCTCCCCGAAGTCAAGGTCATCTCGTGAATGCTCAAGAAACTCGTCGGTACCTCGATTGACACAGAAGAATGTCCCTAGAAGGCCGCGAGGTCAGTCGAAGCCACACCTAGCTTCAAAAAGGTCAGTCGAGGCCACATCTAGCTTCAAAAAGGTCAGCCGAGGCCATATCTAGCTTCGTAAAGGTCAATCGAGGCCACATCTAGCTTCGTAAAAGTCAAGAGAAGCCAGATCTGGCTCCAAGCTGGATGAAACTTCTCAGACATCAAGGTTGAAATACTAAACAACCTCTCTGGTTGATGCATCACACCATATCGTCATGTCCCGCGACTTCTATAAGGATCATACTGAAAGGATACGAGGAATGCATTAAATCATACCTGGAAGCGTTATCTACATACAGAACAAGTAATGAAATCCAAAAAGGAAACAAACTGATCTCCACCACGATACTCTCAATTCGGGCATCAATCTAAAAGTCAAATGATATTAACGCAAGAAATCCCGCCCGATAAGGAAGAGACTGAGACAATCACTGAGACAATCAAGGGAGAATCAGTCTGTTGACCTACAAACCATGTATAAATAGAAAAGAAAAGAAATAAAAAAAAAAGAAAACTACAATTCGACAGGCATACGACTAGCAATCGACCATTCACCAAAGAGAGTTGAGAGAAAAAAGAGAATAATCTTTGTATTCGTGTACCATGCATGCTAAATAAAAACGTTCTTGTTTATTTGTCACTATAAAAAACCACTGTCACATATATAAAGAATTTTGGCCACCACCTACGTGGTAGTGGTCTCGAGGGCGTTAAAAAAGATTTCTCATCCCGAGCAAAATTTCCGTTAACAGATCGTCTTCCAATGATCGGGGTTGCTTAAGGGCATTTTCCTCACTATAGGTCCATGAGAAGTCTTGGTGAGTTCTCCAATCTTGGTTGTGAGAGTTGTTGTATGGCTCATACCTCGGCTCCGGGTTGTAAGAATCTCCAAATGTACTTTCGGGTTCTAGATTGTAGGACTTCAATGTTCGAGCTTGTTTTCTACAAAACTCAGGGAATTTATCTCTCAATTGACAACTCTCTATGTCATGTCCAACTTCACCACATAACTTGCACACCAAAGCCACCGCTTGGTCTCTTTCATATGAATAGGTGTGCTGCCCATAAAAATCCATCGTATCTGAAAAAAAAGAATAAAAAACAAAACTACCAAAGCAACAAAAGAAACAAAAGAAAGCTAAAATCACTAAGAAATTAGATAACTAAGATTAGCCACCTAATTATCACCTTTCCTCGGCAGCGGCGCTATTTTGACGAGAGCATTTTTGTCGTTAGAAAATGCTCGTCAAAAGTAATTTATAAAAACCTTAAATGCCTCAAAATGTTTACAAAACAAGTGCAATGGCAAGTAAGGGTATCGTCCACAGGGAAAGGGAATTTAAATGGCTAAAACTAGCTAATTACTATTGATATAAACCAAAGCATGTAAATGTCAATGGTTGATTTGAAAAGGTTAAAAACTAAAATGCAATTACAATTAGGCTAACTAATCTAACATGCAATTAGTATTAATATATGATAGTGATGACTAAGGAATTGATGGATCAACAAGTGAATAGTAGGTAAATCATAAAATCAGAATGATGAACATTAAACTAATGTAACCAACCTAGGATGTATAAGATTGGTTGTATACCACATGTTAGTGTCCAACCCATCATGTATAGTATTGGACACTCACAATTGGTTGTGCAATGAATGAGCATCTATCAAATAAGGGACTAATCTCTTAGTTTAAATTCATCAACACATCATGTATGGTGTTGATGCTTAATCTCTCACAAACAACCAATCAAATCATGTATATGATTGATTACCCATTTGAGGTTAGATAGAAATTGAGATTAATATGTCCAAATTTTACTTGAGTCATGTGCTCTTGTTTAATTCCTTCATTCAATTGAGCTTAAGAGAATCAAGAATCATGTATACTCAACTCCCTTCTCAAATAATTCCTAAAAACAACTAGCAAGGAGAGTCATGTACAATCCAAACCAATTGTTCTTGAAACCAATAAAAACAATGAGTAAAGAATATTTGATAGATTAGAAATATAAAAATTAGAGTTCATTACAAGGCCCCATATCCATAAATCAATCCCTTAGTGGGATAATTAACTACTCATGATAAATACATGCAAATAAATAGGAGAAGAGAGATAGAAAAGACTCATGTAGACATTTTCCTTCCTTCAAGCTTGAATCCAATCTCCTATGTGTGCTTGAGTAGAAATTGATGAGGATGATGGTTAGATTTGGTGAGGAATGAGAAATTTCGTTCTTGTAAGAGGGTGGAAGATTTTGGAGTGTGAAAGAGAAGGTTTTCAATAAGAAAATGGTGCATTTATAGGCTTGGGAGGTTAGGGCACGATTTGGGCTTGAAAAGACATCATTACCCTTCTAAAAGTGGTTGAAAACGTGACTTAAGTTGAGCATGAACATGCAGTGCACGGGTAACTGCACGGGTAGTGCATTGGCTAGTGCACGGGTAGGTTACCCGTGCAGTACCCATGCACTGCCGCGCAACAGTTACTAAAATGGACATAACTTCCTTTAGACAACTCGGAATCGCAATCTGTAAAACCTGCTAGAAACTAGACTCCCGCGGCTTTCCGAATATATGTAATTCGAAACATGGTTCAATCTAAGGAGTGATATATGACTCTCCAAAGTTAGATGTGCTGCATAAGCTTTTCACAATTTCTGTCCATTTTTCTATCAAATCTCACGTTTTGCTAATTTTTGCCTTCCAAACTCCTTTTTGCCTAAAAATGCCTGCATTGACAAGAATATAGCCATTAGACACAAAAACACACACGAAAACAAGCTAAAGGATATGGAATTGAGGGCCAAAATGTATAACAATTTAGGTGTGATCAATCAGCGCTGATACTCGACCTGTAAGTTTTTGTATATCTTTGATGCACTTTGGAGATAAGATTCCTCTAATCTACCAAATTTGGTCGGGACTAGCTTCGAATCCTCTTTGGGTCACCAGATAACCTAGAAATTTTCCAGAAGATATACCAAAAAAACATTTAGTGGGATTCAGTTTCATACCATATTTGTCGGGTACGTCAAAAAACTGCCTTAGATGTTCTATATGTTGTTGAGCGATAAGAGATTTTACTAGCATATCGTCAATGTAAACCTCCATGGTCGATCCAAGCATGTCAACAAACATTTTGTTGACCAGTCACTGGTAGGTTGTACCTGAATTTTTCAAACCAAAAGGCATAACCTTATAACAGAAAATACTTCTTTCGGTGACAAAGACTGTATTTTCTTGGTCATTTGGGTGCATGAGTATACCGTTGTATCCAGAGTATTGAAGGCATCCATGAAGCTGAGTAGTTCATGTCCCGCATTGGTGTCGACCATCATGTCGATGTGAGGAATAAAGAATGAGTCTTTGGGGTAGGCTTTGTTAAGATCTGTGAAGTCGATGCAAACGCGTCATTTCCCATTCATTTTCTTTACCACCATGACATTCACCAGCCATGCGGGGTATTTAACTTCTTTGACTGATCCGATGTCGATCAGTTTATGCACCTCCTCATTGATTATCTTGTTTCTTTCTGGTGCTAACTTCCTTCCTTTTTTCTTAACTGGTTGATGATCAGGGTTTACCTGCAACTGGTGAATAATTACCTCTGGGTCAATTCTAACCATGTTTGAGTGCGACTAGGAGAAACTGTTGTTGCATTGCTTTAAGAATTCAATAAGCTGATTATGTATCTCTTTAGGTATTTTGAACCCGATTAAAACTTTGTGCTCTGGTTGTTCGGGGTTGATCGATACTTCGTTGAGTTCTTCTATTTTGGCTAGTTTGGAGTCGACTCGACTGTAGATTTCTGTAGTTGCTATAATTTCTCTTTCTTCTTCTTCATTGCATTCTAGTAGCATTCTCTTACAGCTCTCTATTCACCTTTGATTTCTTGTACTCCCCATTTAGTAGGAAACTTAATCATCTTGTGGTACGTCGAAGGGATCGCTTTCATTTCATGTATCTAAGGTCTACTAAGGATAGCATTGTATGGAGATTGGCAGTCGAGAACTAAGAAGTTGATATACAAGTTAACTCTTTCGGCGTACACTAGCAGTATGATTTCATCTAATGTACTCTTCTGTTCGCCACTAAAACCGGTTAGCATCCTAGTTTGATGACTGATTTTGGATTCTTTGACCTGCATTTCTCAGAGAGCATTGTTAAACAAAATATTACAGGAACTACCATTGTCAATCAAGATTCGTTTAGTCAAATAGTTAGATATATATAATGAAATAACAAGAGTGTCATGGTGAGGAGAAAACAAATTTTGTCAGATGACTTGAAGGTAACTTTCTCGTCAATCTTTGATGGGTGTTCTCTGTCACGTCGTATCTCCATGTTCGATACTTGTCAAGTGTGCCTTTTCGCAGCTGAGTAACTGACGCCGTTGACTTCTGATCCACCTACAATATTATTAATAATCCTTTCTTATTGAGGAGGCGCTGGCAGACTATCGTCTGAATTGGCTAGCTATTTTTCGTCGTGTCGAGCCAGGGTTTGTTTTCCTTTTATTGGTTAAAAATTCTTATAGATGTCCTCGCTTCAAAATTTCAGCTACTTCCAATTTGAGGGTGATGCAATCTTCTGTTTGATGGCCATAGTCGTCGTGGAACTTATTTAAAAATATGGCATTTTTATGCTCCGGGGGGCGTTCATCTTCCTTGGCCGTTTGACAGTTCTCTCCATATCTTTCATCACTGCTACAAGGTCGACTGGTTTGATGCTGAGGTTATACTCGAGTATGGGCATTCGTGATCGACTTATTCTTGGTGGACCTTGTTCGTACGACCTCCTGTTGTTTGGTCTATTGTAGCTTGGTTGATCATTGCATCGATCTCTCGTCGAGTAAGGTTCGACTCACCTGTCGGTTGACCTTCGAATGACACGATAGTTTTTCTGTTTGCAGTGTAATTGTTTGCTCTCTCAACAATGCTTGCCTCATCTTCTTCCCATTTGATATGGGCCAATGTTTTCGCTAGCATGTCCTCTATTGTTTTGCATGGGTATTTGGTAAGTTCTTTGTACAAGTCAGAGTCGTAGCTGAGTCCTTTCCTGAAGGCGTAGATAGTTGTCGCTTGGTTACAATGCGGGATTTGCACCTTTTTTTTGTTAAAGCGTCCAACATATGATCTCAGGTTCTCGCCATGTCTTTGTGAAATTGCGTATAGGTCGTCCGATTGCAAATTGCTCCATAAATGTATATGTGAGTTTCGTAAAAGAAGAAACAGAGTTATTAGGTATATTTGTATACCATTGTAAGGCGCAGAGGCTGGATCTGAACGCCTTGCACATGCACGCTTCTCTAAGGTAATGTGGGATTGCTGCGGTGAACATGCGTTGTTTGTACTGCGCTATATGGTCGTCCGGATCTATTGTGCCTTTATATTGCTTCATGTTTGGAAAGCTGAATTTCATAGGCATCTCGACTACGGAAATCGTGTCGACAAACGGCAAGTCGGCAAAGCTGCTCTCCGTGCTCTTTTTGATAGGTGTTGGCACTCTTGGTATTCTTTGAATTAATGGATCGTGCCAAAATTGTTATATATTTTGGGCTTCATTCCTTGTCATTTGTCTTGTTTTCGAGCATGTTTCGTGTCTTATGGGCTCTTTTTTTATGTATGCAGGCAATATATGTAATTATTGCTTTGGGGAAGAAAGCGGAGAATTCGGGCGAAAAACAGATGAAATGAAGCAAGAAAAAAGCTGCAGTACCACCCCCGCATTCCAAAGTAACAGAACTTCATTAATCCCACCAGCGCACCAGCCAGCAAACTAGAGATCAGAAATCATACAAAAATGTGCAAGTACCCAGATCGTTGGTATTGCGCTAGTCCAACTAGCGCAGTTACCAGCGAATAGAAGATTGATGTTCTGAAAACTGCAAATGCGCTAGTATGTGTGCGGGTTCCTACCCGCGCACTACGTGTGTTTTGAAGACGCCACATCAGCAATTAGACCTATTTTTGGGAATCCTATATAAGGATTCATTTATGATTTCAGCCACGCCACCACATACCCATTTACATCACAGTTTCTCTCTTTAGATATAGGAATCATTTTCTCCCTTAATCATCCATAACCCATACACCAATTCTTTGATTTTCTACTCAACAAGGACACTTGGAGATTGAAATTGAGCTTGAAGAAATGAGGTCTATATATGGGTTCTCTTTATCTCTTTTCTCCTTGTTATTTGTTTATTATTTGTCATGAGTAACTAAACCAAAATTGGGAGCTTGATGTAATTAATTCATGGATAGTGGGTATTCCACCATATTGATTTGATCAATATAGTTCCATTCATTATGTTTAATTGTGTTTAATCCTCTCTTGAATTAAGTGGGCTCTCCAACTCTTAATTCTTGTTAATTGATTAACTTACTTGAGTAATTAATCTTTAATTGAAATTCTTTATGAATTGGGTAGGCTCTTCAACTCCCATTTCACTTAAAGGTTTAATTTCTTCTTACTGCATTTGATACTCACCTTGGGTTAGGTAGGCACTCCAACTCACAATCCATTATAGAGGTTGAATTGTGATGTCTAAGAGGGTTAAGTAGACACTCCAACTCTTGACCCAAACTTGATGTCAATTAATGTTTTAAACCATCCACGCCTAAGGTGTTATGACAAGCTCACTTGAATCGGAAGGGATATATTGTAAGCTCTCTAGTCTAATATATCCCGGCTAGTGTGAACAGGGTGGATTGTGAGCTCTCCAATCCAAGCCATCCCGGCCACCGAATCTATCCAAAGCAAGAGTGAAATGGGTGGATTGTGAGCTCTCCAATCTGAGCCATCCCGAAAACTCAAGTTAAGAAGATAAGCCCTATATAGAATCAAATTGGTCTTAAGGGACAGATCACCCACCGTTCATGTATGAAATTGTATCAACTCCCATGTTTCTCATCATATTCGTTCATTTGCATTTTTACTATCTTAGTCTGGTTTTAGCTTTAGCTTAATCATAGTGCATTTTTAGTTATTATTTTAGCTCAATCAAAACCATCTCATTTACTAAATTGTATTAGTAATGCTAGGGTGTAATCTAGTCATTGTTTGTTAGATCGATCCCAGAGGAAAGATATCCATGCTTGCCACATACTCATTTTATACAGTTAGAGTGCATCTTGGGATTTATAAATTTCTTTTGGTATTGCATACACGGAAAATGCATGTCAATTAAGGCCTCCATTTCTGCAAACCTGTTGTAAGGAAACACGCAAAGGAAGCAAAAAATTAGGTTTGGTATATTTCAAAAATTTTCCTTTTTAAAAGAAAGAACCTTAACCGTTGATTAATTAACATATAATAAAAGTATCATACATTTTTCACGTGATGATTGATTTTGCGTTTATTTGAATCCGCTTACTTCGAATTGAATCCGCAAGATCTTTCAATCCAATCACGAACGTGAATTACCTAGTAGTGTGGGCTCCTTATCTTTGAATTGTAAACCTAAGGATGGAAAAACAAACCTTTTTCTTTTGCTAGTCACAATAATCCTCCTAGAGAAAATAAAGAACGTATGGTCACTTGTGAATTCTCAATCTTTTAATCGAAAACTAGCGTGAACCCTAATTCATATTGTACACAAAACCTTTTGATGTAAAAGCTTCTAGTGCAGTATCGAAAATAAACGGCTCCTTATTCTTCTTCTGTTGGCCGAATTCTACACCCCTTTCTTGAGTTGAAAGTTTTTTTTTATTCAAAAGCAAAAGAATAAAAATTCTTTCCAAAAAAAAAAAACTTCTTCTTGAACACTATATGTCAAAAACTAAATTCCTTGATATATTTATAGGTGATGGCCAAATCCTCACACAAGGAGGATTCATGTCATGTAGTAAAATCCTCACACAAGGAGGATTTCTACCTTGTGGCCAAATCCTCACACAAGGAGGATTTGATTTCACCTAAACCTTATCAACTTAGTAGTTCAAACCTATTCCAACTCATATGTGTATTATCCAATAATAAATTATTGAATATAAAATTGAAAATTGTGACTTTATCAATAACTTCCTAATTGATTATCAATTAGAGTTTTGATTGATATCAAATACTTCCTAATTTGACTAGATAAAATAAAACCTTTTTATTTATCTACTTATCAAATAAGGTATTTGATACTTATCATACTACTAACAATAGTATGCCACTAAGAGTCATTCGCCTAGTAAACTACTGCTGATAGTATGACACTAAGAGTCATTCTCCTAGTAAACTACTTATAATAGTATGACACTAGGAATCCTTCTCTTAGATAGAAAAATATTTTGACTTTTAATCAAACAATTAATTAGTTAATTAATTAATTAATTTACATTTGATTAATTAATAAAATAAAACAATATATTAAGCTAATATTATTAGCCTTGCCGCCCAAGTATATATATGGCTAATATATTGTTTTTCCATTTTATTAAATCCATTGGACTTTAATAAATAGTCTACATGTTAACCAGACCCATTTTTACTATAAAAGAAACAAGTCCACATGCCTTAAATTAATACATTAATATAATTTAACAGTCCATTTAATTAAAATGTCCAAATTATATTCTTAATGTATTAATGGAATGCTAAATGCACCCCATTAGGGCCGCCCAAGAATTCCCACATCCTTGGCCGCCCATTCTAGGTATTTGAAGAGTTACAGCGTGTCTTGATCACACATGACCGCACCTCTCCAAAACTTTTGGATTTAGAAATCCGAAAAACAATTTTAGATGGACCCTAATTGGTCCGATAGAATATATCAAATGATCCATGCAAGTTCGTGCGGATTGGGGATCTTAGCGGGCTATCTAAATTTAAGCTTCAATAGACATAACCTAATCACAATCAACAAATGATTCACTTAGGTTCGATCTATTAATTTTAACTCATTCTACTAAAAAGCTAAAATTGAACTCTTAAATAAAGATAGAACACGTTAATATTTTTCATTCGTACCCTAGACAACCTTATTAGAGATAGTGTATCCTCGTGAAAAATATTAGTAATCGCCAAGAGCCCATAAACTGCATATAGCTCTCCTAGTTACCATATTTACTCATATTACCATATTTTAAACTTGGATATTTTAACTTATCCAGAAGTCATGTTTCAATAGACACTATTGTAAATTTAACGTTAAGATTTAGTATCCAATACCTTAAAATATCCATATGATTATATTGTACTCACATTTAATAAATGGAGCCATGATGTCTTTATCTATAAATGAAGTCCTCTATCGATTAACAAATGAATACCACCAAACTATCGAGGATAGACTATGCTATATAATCGTACTCATTGATAGCTGAAATGATAACACTTGTAACCATAAGTCCGTCACTTATCTCAGGATTGAGATAGACTCTCTGATTGTCCTCAAGTGGAAACTTTTATCCACTGACGACTCTGGATAAAGTATTTCACTGTGATCCTATTCAATGCACTTAGTGTTGGAACCCCGTTCACTGGTAACACAGCGGAAATAGGTTTTAAAATTTTTTATACAGATCATAAACGATCTGGGACCAGTGAACTTAGGATCGCATTTCTTTTTCCGGAACTAATACATACAATATGTAAACACAGGAAATTGTAATCAATATATTAAAAGAAAATTTAGAACCTTACCAACGTTTGAAGGCTCCTTCACTTTACGATATGCTCCTGGTCTGTACCACTGATCTTCCTAGCTATTCCCGGAACTGGTAACTGCGTGTGGGCGCGTCACGTACTCAGGAACTTAGGAGGATGTAGAGAGAATGAAGAAGAAACAATTTCTTCCAAGAGAATCCACAAACTAGAACAATTCTAGTTGTTTAAAAGAAAAAAAAATATTAAATTTATTTTTCTTTGTTTCAATAGTACCCATACTATTTGTTTTTTTTTTTAGTATCATGCACAGCACTTGCTCTCTTTTGTGAATTCACGCCACCAATTTTTGTATCAAATACAAACACTTGTATATATGTGTGGTGCTCTCTCTTTTTGTTACACACATTATGAGTTTGTATAATATACAAACACTTGTGTATATCCTTTGTGTGCTATCTTTTTGTTATCAATATATATCATATATATATATATATATATATATATATATATATTATAACTAAAACTCTTTAATTGATATCTCTTTAGTTATTAAAACAAATTCTTTTAAAATTAATATCTCATATATTTTATTTTAAAATATAATTAAATATTTATTTTGAATTTAAACATTTTAAGTTCAATTTCAAATATTTAATTTAATAAAATAAAATAATCATATTATCTTATTCTATTTAAAATCAAATATCAACTAACATCCTTCATTTAGTGATTAATAACAAAATTAAATAATCTTATTATTTAATTTATTTAATCACCATTATTCATTAATTAAATAATCTCATTATTCATTAATTAAATAATATTTCCCGAATAAATACGTGTCACTTTCGTAACACAATTAATTGGACAATCCAATTAATTAACCGTGACCCTTGTTACCTAAATCGATCAGGCTAGCAAGGGGACCTAATGGACCCACAGTATTTTGAGCTCTAATAATCATTGGAATCATTAATTAAACTCTTTAATTAATATTCTTTGATTATTAACTCCGGTGTTATTCCACTAAAAACCCGAAGCTGCACTCTCTCAACTGCAGACGCTTTTACACAGACCGATGCAACTCGGTGTCCATCGATATAGCTATTACACATGGTGTGATCCTCCACAGTAGTTCATAATTAGAGCTAGGTCATAATGTCCGTTATATCCCTCTTATTACATATATCCTTTAAGTACTGTTGATTCTCTAATGAACAATAAATCCTATTTCCTCAAGGAATTAGGAGAGCGCTCATATTGTCCAAGCCCCGAATCAACCCTTAAGGGAACTACCATTTACTTCTCACAAGAAGGAGTGGATTCCACTCTTGTGTACACACCTTCCAAGCCACAAGCCAAACCGCAATCCCAACATATGAAGTATATTGATCAGGTTTTGCATCTGACCTCACCCATGGTATATCAAAGACCACCATCTAACCTGAAGGAGTCGATAAGACACTCAGGATTAAGATCACCCACATATAGCCATCATTAGTTGATATATATGAATCTCATTAGTAAACGGATCTTGGCAATAGATTCATATAGATCATGGCCCAGTCCTATACGATCACATCATACAAGGTGCCTCCATTCCCATATCTCATATGAATGATTCAGGATAGAACCACCGTACATTACCGAAAAGACCGCAACTATAGATTAACCACAAATAAAGTACCCAGCTTTATTTACTATCTATGGACTCTTTAGATTGCACGTCTCTTACTGTATCCATCCGTATATGACACTCATACACACAGTTCGAGATTACATTCGGCAATCCAGGATGTTAATATATGCACAAGTTATAAAATAAACAACACAACAAGAATGAATTGAACTTTTCTTTTTATTTATTTCATAAATCAATTTAAAAATTACATCTTTAAGGCATAAACCCCAACAATCTCCCACTTGCACTAAAGCATGCGAGGCATGTCTCGTAACCCTAGACCATCTAGGTGACCCGAAAACACTTTAGCCGGTAAGGTCTTCATAAATGGATCAGCATGATTGTCTTGTGAGGCTATCTTGGTGATAATCACATCTCCTCTCTGCATTATCTCTCTAATGAGATGATACTTTCTCTCTATTTGCTTCCCTGTCTTGTGGCTTCTTGGTTCTTTGGAATTAGCCACAGCACCACTGTTTTCACAATAAAGTGTGATGGGCTTATCCAGATCTGAAACAACTTTCAGATCACTCAAGAACTTACAGAGCCAAACAGCCTCTTTAGCAGCTTCACAAGCGGCTACATATTTGGCTTCCATGGTGGAATCAGCAATGCAAGGTTGCTTAATACTTCTCCACACAATGGCTCCACCACCCAGGGTGAAAACTGATCCAGACGTGGATTTCCTAGAATCCCTATCTGACTGAAAATCAGAATCTGTGTATCCTAATGGGATCAAATCCTGTCCGGAATACACTAGCATATAGTTTCTCGTTCTCTGAAGATACTTGAGAATAGTCTTGACAGCAACCCAATGATCCAAACCTGGGTTGGACTGGTACCTGCTGACTACTCCCACTGCATAGCAGATGTCTGGTCTCATGCATAACATAGCATATATGAGACTACCTACTGCTGATGCATAGGGTACATGACTCATATCCTCAACTTCTTGAGGTGTCTTAGGACACTGTTCCTTAGACAAGTGAACTACATGCCTAGAAGGTAAATTACCTTTCTTGGAGTTCTGCATCGAAAATCGCACAAGAATCTTGTCGATATATGATGCCTAAGATAGTGCTATGAGTTTGTTCTTACGATCCCTTATAAGTTGGATCCCTAGAACATAACTCGCCTCTCCCAAATCTTTCATTTGGAATTGGCTAGCCAGCCAGCCCTTTACATCAGATAACATTCCCACATCATTCCCAATGAGTAGGATGTCGTCCACGTATAGGACTAAGAAAACTACATTTTTTTTTCTTTATCAGGATCTTCCATTGCATTCTTAAATGCCAATGGATCATCCACACTATCAGCAGAGACAACACTTTATCCCTCACCTATACCTAAATAGCGTTCAGGTTTTCTTACAACCCTCCCACTACGTCTAGGTGATAATGTATCCTGATCACGAACCATCTGACTCTCAGATGTTTATGGATCAACAACTCTTGTTGATGAAGCACTAGTCTCACCAGGCTCCAACTCATTCAATACAATCTTAGAACGAGGTTTATGGTCACTAATATAATTGTCCTCAAGAAACGTTGTATTTTTCGATACAAATACTTTGTTATCTTCGGGACTATAGAAGTGTCCACCTCTGGTCTCCTTTGAGTATCCTACAAATAGGCAGACCACAGATTTGGGGTCTAACTTTCCACTTCTGTTCTTTACACATGTGCTGGACACCCCCATAAGCGGAAATGTCACAAACTAGCTTTACGACAATTCCACAACTCTAGGGGAGTCTTAGGAACAGATTTGGATGGCACTACATTAAAAATGTATGCCGCTGTTTGTAACACATATCCCCAGAAGGAATTTGGTAATGATGAGAAACTAATCATATATCTCACCATTTCTATCAGAGTTCTATTTCTCCTCTCCGCTACACCATTTTGGTGAGGTGTACCGAGAGCTGTGAATTAGGAAACTATCCCATGCTCGACCATGATGTAGGGAAAAATCGATAATAAACGCAGCGGAAGAAACGAAAAATAGATTTCGTATGGTTTTAAAAATTTTCTCAACGTTAACCTTTTAATTAATTAAACTCAAATATATACGGTTAGAGTTAAATACCTCTTGACGCGTGACCCGATTGACTTACGTCGATTGGTAATCCACAAAATCTTTTCCGATGCCCTTGAACAGTACCCGTGTGAACAGTGATCGTGAACAGTACCCGCCGTGAACAGTGATCGTGAACAGTACCGCGAGATCTTCCAATCCGAACACGTACGTGAATCACCTAGGAGCATGGTCTCCCTTTTTCTTTGAATTGCAAACCTGAGAATGGATGAACAAAGTTTTCTTTTTCTTTTGTTAGTCACAAAACAATCAAAAGAAGACAAAAATTATTCCGGTCACTTTTGAGTTCTCAATCTAATGATCGAAACTCGCGTGAACCTAATTCGATGTTGTACACACAAGCTTATTGATGAACAAGCAATCAGTGTACTATCAAAGAATAATCTCTTCTCTCTTTTATGTTTAGTAGAATAAAAATTATCATTTTCTATGAATTGAGAAGAAGAAGAAAAATTGAATCATTCAATCAACTATGGTGGCCGAATTCTATATGTGGAAGTATATAGGTGGCCGAAATTTTGCTTCCTCTTCTATTTAGGATTGCCGAAATCTTCCTCTAAATGGACTAGGGTTGCCGCAAATCACATACCAAAAAGAGTTTGTGTTGCACCCTAATTTCCATCAACCTTTAGACTTCAAAACCTAATCCAACTCATAGATATTTTTATTCTTTTATTGACTAAATAAAAAGACTTCTTATTTGATGAAAAAAATAAAATTAATTATTTATTTTCTTATTAAACAAGTCTTTTACTTTTAATATACTACTACCAATAGTATAACTTTAGGAAATATATTTCCTGATCAGAAAAATATTTGTTTCTTAATTAAACAATTAATTAATAAATTAACTAATTCTTATTTAATTAAAACAATGAAACAAAATAATATATTAGGTTAATATATACACCTTGCCGCCCCACTTATATAAATGGGCCATATATTATTTTCTTATTTCATTTAATCCATTGGACTTTAAATAAAAGCTCACATGTGAACCAGACTCATTCTTACTAAAAGAAACAAGCCCACATGTCTCCTTTTAATATATTAATATAATAGTGCAGCCCATTAATTAAATAATAGACATATTATATTCTTGATATATTAAAACAATTCTAGATGGACCCTTAAATCGGCCCGGTAGAATATATCAAGTGATCCATGCAAATACGTGTGGATTGGGGATCTTGGCGGGCTATCTAAATTTAATCTTCAATAGACACAACCTAATCACAATCAACAAATGATTCACTTAGGTCCAATCTATTAATTTTAACTCATTCCACTAAAGAGCTAAAATTAAACTCTTAAATAAAGATAGAATAAGGAGATGTTTCTCATTCATACCCTAGACAATCTTATAGGAGATGGTGTATCCTCGTGAATAATATCAGTAATCGCCAAGAGCTCATAGACCGCCTATAGCTCTCCAAGTTACCATATTTCCTCATATGACCACATTTCGAACTTGGATACTTTGACTTGTCCAGAAGCCATGTTTTCAATAATCATTATTGAAAACTCAACGTTGAGATTTAATATCCAATACCTCAAAACATCCATATGATGATATTATACTCTCATTTAATAAATGGAGCCACGATGTCCATATCTATAAATGAAGTCCTCTATCGATTAACAAATGTATACCACTAAACTATCGAGGATAGACTATGCTATATAATCGTACTCATTTGATAGCTCTAATGATAACACTTGCAACCATAAGTCCATCATTTATCTCAGGATTAAGATAGACTCTCCGATTGTCCTCTTTAATGAAAAGACTTATATCCAGTGACGGTTCTAGATAAAGTATTTCATTGTGATCCAGTTCAATGCACCTAGTGCACTAGATTCTTTTACTCGAAAACCTTTCGATGATTTTAGACTCATCATATTCATTTGATCCCACTCAAATGCTAGTAAAAGAATTCTACAACTTTAACAAGATAGAGGTGTCCAACCTTTAACTTAAGTTGTGAACGTTATTCAAGACTAACTAAAGAATTGTGTCTACCTCATACATATCCGGAAGTATGAACAATTCTTCATGTCTCATAGTCTTTTGACCTTATGATTATTTACCTTGACAATTATAATAATAAATGCTATAAGTAATTGTAAGAATCAGAATTCACTTTATTAATATGAGAAGATTGTCAATTACAATATTACACTCTTGCCATTGAGCATAATCCTAACACATGAAGGCTTCAAACTCTTTGTCAAGGTACTCATCTCCACGATCTAATCGTAGTGACTTCATTGTTCTACCTAATTGATTCTCAACTTCAGCTCATAATTCCTTAAACTTTTCAAATGTTTCCGACTTTCGTTGCATTAGGTAGACATATTTGTATCTTGAGTAGTCATCTATAATGGTGACATAATACTCATAGCAGCCCCTAGCTCTAACATTCATCGGTCCGCAGATGTCTGTAAGTATGAGTTCTAGTGGCTCTATAGCTCTAAGCCCTTTTTCCAGTAAAAGGTCTCTTAGTCATCTTACCTTCTAAACAGGATTCGCAGACAGGTAAGGTGCCAACCTTTACCTCACTTAAAAGGTCCGCTTTTTACTAGTCTGTCTATCCGGTCAAGGTTGATATGACCAAGCCTTATATGCTAGAGATACGTGTCATTATCTAGAGAAATCTTATGTCGTTTAGTTTTTTGTTTTTCAACCTTAAACATTTCTGTGTTAAGCAGTGTAATATGTATTAACAGTCTTAACACATACAAATTGTTTTCATTAATTCCTGAACAAATATTCAGACCATTCTTTCCAATAATAACAAACTTATTATTAAAAGAAACAGAATATGATTGTTCTAACAACTTAGAAACGGATATCAAATTCCGTGTAAATCCAGGAATATAAAAAACATTGTTTAATAATAAAAAACTATTATTATTACAAAATTGCAATCTTATTGCTCCCACTGCTTTTGCTGACACGACATCCCCCGACCCCACACGCATTGAGAAGGCTCCCTCCTTTAGCTGTGTCTAAGAATTAGTCAACTACAAAGAAGGACAAACATGGTTAGTGGCCCCTGAATCAACTATCCAGGGTGAAGAATCATCTTCCACTAAACAAGATTCAAGAACAAGTAAATCATATTTACCTTTCTTCTTCTTCTTAGCTACCTCCTCCAGGTATTGAGGACAGTTCCTCTTCCAGTGCCCGACCTTGTCGCAATGGAAACATTTTCCTTTGCCTTGGTCGGTGGAGGTGCCCTTCTTTTTTCTCTGGGCTTTCTTGGGTTTGGGCTTACCCCGTACCTTCCCAGCAGACCTCTTCCTCTTCTTATTATTGGAGGAAGATGGTTCAGCAACATTTGTGTCACCGGTCTTACTTTTGCTGTCCTTAGTCAAGGACTCAAAAGTAGCGAGCTCATTGAGCAACTGTATGAGACTGAACTTTAACTTGTTCATCCTGTAGTTGCTCTTAAATTGATCGAAACTCTTAGGAAGAGTCGTCAGTATGATGCTCACTTGACTGGGTTCATCAATGGCCCCGCCATTGACTTCTGCCGTGTTGAAGTAAGACATAATGCTCAAGACATGTTCCCGAACTGATGTACCTTCCTTCATGCGAACGAGCATAGCAGAATGAAAAGCTTCTTGTCGCTTTTGCTCTGAGGGTTGCCCGAACATAGCTTGCAATGACTCCATAATTTCGAATGCTATAGTCATTGCTTCGTGCTTTGTGAAAAGCACGTCTGCCATAGAAGCCAACAGATATGTTCGGGCCTTCTCATCAGAGGAGACCCATCGCTGATATGCCTCACGAACAGTTCGTGTGGCATTGGCAGTAGGCACCGGAGGACATTCCTCCGTAAGCACAAACTTGAGGTCTTTGGTGACCAATATTGCATTAATATTAAGTTTCCACTTAGTGTAGTTATTGATGAGATGGTTTTTATGGTCAGAAAACCGTCTGTCAAAACAATTTATAAAACCTATGCGATGCGTTCACAAGTAGAAATATAAGTAAAGCGGTAAGCACGGGTGTCGTCCACTGAGATCGGGGTAGCGGTGATAAGATTATGATTAATATAACTAGTATGCATAAAAGTAAAAGTGATGGTGAATGAAAATATAATATAAACTTAACTATGAAAGCAAATAAAATGGGATGACAATGGAGTGATGATGGAACAACGGAGTGGATGGACTCGTAAGTGAATATTGGGGCAATTGCAACAAACTCTCAATTAAGCATGTATTGAAAAATGTAACCAACCTAGGGTGTATAGTGTTGGTATATATCTCTAGCAAGAGGTCAACCTATGGTGTATAGTGAAGACCTCCTACTAGCGATTAATCCCTCATAAGCAACCAACAATGGCTAATTACTCAATCGGGACTTTTTCCATGAATGCTCATCTATCTAGCTATGGCTCAACCTATTACTAATGTAGCCATCCTAGAATGTATAGTAATGGCTTCCTATTCCCTCACAAGTGGCCGACCTAGGATGTATAGTGAAGGCCACCCATTTAAGATTGGATGAGGCTCGAGGTTATCAACCGAATTCTACTCGAAGGTTAGTTCTCGTAAAATCACTAAAGTAGCCAACCTAGTGTGTATAGTAGAGGCTTCTAATTCTCTCACAAGTGGCTAACCTAGGATGTATAGTGAAAGCCACTAATTCAAGATTAGATTAAGGACATGGTTGTAGAGCCGGATTTTCTGAAATCCTTCCATTCAATGGAGTATTAGACAACCTAATTGCATACTCAAGTAATCCAAATCAATCATGCAAAGAGGGTGTATCCAAGCAAATCAATAATGGAAATCAATTCAAGAAATGGGATAAAACATAGAGATAGTATAAATATAATACATAGAGTTTATTTACAAAGCCCAAATATCCATCAAACAAATAACATCAACCCCATAGTGGGGTATTTTAGCTACTCATATTCTATTATAAACCAATAAACTAAGAGAGAGTGTAAAGAGAAAACCCTTGAAGATTGATCTCCTTCCTTGAAGCTTGAATCCAAGTCTCATAGTTGCCTTTGATTGAGTAGAGATGGTTTGGATGATAGGGAGATGTGTTTCTAGCTTAAACTACAAGTGTTAGGAGGTATGGCAGCCTTTTTGGTTCGTTCCCATGCTTTTCTATTTATAGGGGATGGAAAAATAGGTCAGTTAAGCTTGAAAACAGAAGCTGTCGCGTGCAGAGTGCGGGTGGAGTGCGGGTGAATTACCCGCACTGTATGGGTTGTCTTCACCTTCAGTTCTCGGATCTGGGAAATAGTGCGGGTGGAGTGCGGTTGGATTACCCGCACTCGAATCGCACTTGACCCGCACTTAAGTCGCACTCTACTGTCAGGTGCAAAATCCACTCCTCTGTCTTGAGCAATAGTGCGGGTGGAGTTCGGTTGAATGACCCGCACTGTACCCACACTCTAATGTCAGGTGCAAATCAGCTTCTCTGGTTAGGCAACAGTGTGGGTGAAGTGCGGTTGGATGACCCGCACTGTACCCGCACTTTAACATCTTCTCTTGTATCAGGTCCCGGCTATGAGTATGAGTGCGGTTGGAGTGCGGTTGCGACCCGCACTTGACCTGCACTTGACCCGTACTGTAGAGCTGCTTATGATCCTTTGTCATTCCTTTTGCCCAGTTTCTGTCGGAACCACCGCAAAACGCTTCTAACACCAGAATTACATTTATTGCCTGCAATTAGCACCAATGAGCCTTTTAGACATAAAATATACAGAAAATACACACAAGAACGAGACAAAGGAATAGGAATGAGAGCCGAAATATACAATAATTTAGGCACGATCAAACACCCCCAAACCAAACCTTTGCTCGTCTTCGAGCAAACATAATCTAAAACAAATAAGACACAAACTAAAAACGACTCGAACTAAAAACTTTCCTAGACACAAAGAAAAACTTGCTGTAGAACCAACTAGCAGAGAGATACGCAAAAGCAAATGGGAGTGAGGAATGAGCATATGCAAAATGTTCTAAACAACTCAAAGGCACCCCAAGGGAAACTGGCACAACACGAATCCCACACTTAAAATGCCCTCGCCTCAGAAACTACTCACTCTCACACATCGAGCCTAATTCGCTTCGACGCTAGGTTTTCACATGGATTTTCTCTTATCTTTCCTCTCAGAACCTAGGTTCACACTCATGCAACATGTATGCCAATGAATTTATGTAACTGAATCAACTTAGTTGCATACATTTAGTGTAGAATAAACGTTGTTTTCAGTGAGTAGGTCTCATGAAAGAATCATGTGTCATGAACGTGGAAAAAGCATTCATTAACTAATATTCCCAATCTAGACGTCCCCTAAGATCAACTAGGTCTTTTCCATTTGGTTGTAACGTGGCCACGGTGAATAGTGATTAGAAGAATGAGAAATTTAGGCACAAGCACTAATCAACCAAGTTAAGGCAATACATTCTACACTTAAGCATTTAATTTCTCGTGCAACTCCACTTCCAAATACAATATGGCCTCCAGGCATACAATTAGACTCTACTTGCAATCTTTAACTACTCATGTTACCCATTTTAGTAGCATTTACAATTTACACAAGGCATTTGAAGCATATTTTTCTTTTGTTACTTTTTGCTTATTTTCTTTTCTTTTCTTTTCTTTTCATGCCTTTTTACTATGCACATTTTCACAACTCATTACTCTTGCCTAGGTACACACCATTTATTAAATTAAAGCACAACTTTACATTCCTAAGCCTCAACAAGATCAATTAAGAGAGGGTTGGCTAAGTGTTTAGGTTGCTTGGGCTATGGATAACGTGGGTGTAGAATGGAAAAGTCTATATGTGTTTGGCTTCAAAATTGGCTTGGGAGCACACATATTACGGGAATGGGAAGTATTTAGGCTTTCTTTTTGAGTGGCTAAAACACACATTGCCTAATATCACTTCAAAGGATCAATCTACCAAGGGAATAAAAGTTTCCGTCAAGCAGTCCACATATATGATGGATGTTCAATGACAAATGATGATTTTTGATGTAGTGAGACTATGCATGGTGTTTGAATAGTATTTACATATTTGAAAAACATTTTCCCTCAAATATACACGCTTTTGGCTTGTGTTAGTGATCTCACAAGGGAAATATCCACTATTAGAACAAGGCGCTTGAGCACCGAGTTCCCTAAACTTGGACACTAGAAGACGAGACTAGCCCATGAAGTGCAAGTGAGACCCCTAAAGTGACTAAGAGTTATTGAATAAGCACACAAAGCATACACACATTCACCATAAACACTATGCTCCAGGTATCTCACCAAGCTAAATAAGCTCAAAATTCTGGCTAAGCAACAGCTTTTTCTAAAATATGACACAAAAATGACTCAAAACACAAAAGACGACTCAAAAAGGCGTCTACACCCCCAAACCAAAACCCAACATTGTCCTCAATGTTGAAGACAAGAGAATCCGGCCTAGCCGCATGCACCTAACATGACTCAAACAAACCTAGGCACTAATCAACCACAATCAATGCCCCAACAAAATAAAAGTGACTCAAACAAGGCTCACAAAATAAAGGCAATTCATGCAATATATAATTGAAGCACAAGTCAAGCTTAACATCATGCATTTTATCAAAATTGACGGAATGGGGCATGAACAATCCCCAAACCGAATTAAACAATATAAAGCACATGCATTCATACTTGCACAAGAGCCTTCGGCTCTTTCATCCACAAATATAATCAATAAATTCAATGTGCAAATATCCACAAAATATAGCATTCGAACAAACTATCCCAACATCACAATTTATTGAATTTAAACAACATAAAACATAAAACTAACTACATGCATCAAAATTATTCAATGGGATGCATTCATGGAGAGGCTATGGTCCTCTAAGGGTGGTTTGACCAAGTTAGGAAATTCTCTATTTTTCACTACCCAAATAAATTTAGGTGACTTCATTATCTTTTCCTTTTTCATGTTTCTAAATAAGTGCACTTGGTCTTTCCTTACCCGTATTTGCTTGACCCTAGGTGGACTCCACCTATTCCTAGGACCTCTAGTTTTCCTATGTTGATTTGGCTTGTAATTTTTAGCCTTAAAATGCTCTATCCTAGAACATGCATAGCAAAAGATATTAGAGTAAGAGGAACTCCCCTTTGATGCGTGGTCTTGAGGACGTTTGATTTGTTTCACTTGTAACGCCTTGACCTCTTCCTCCTTTTTGCTTAGTGCTACCTTTGCTTCCTCTAAGTCATTGGCTTTTTGATCAACCTCCATTTGCATCTTCATTGACTTGTGAGCTATCTCATCTTCAAAATCTTTTGATAGCCTCGCTAAGTTCTCCAAATCCTTTGATGCGGTACTCTTTTCAGCTTCAAATCTCTCAATTTGTTCTTCCAATTCTATGTTCTTGTCGGAGACTCCGCCATTGGTCTTCTTGAGAGTACCATTCTCAACCGTGAGCATCTTCACTTCATATAATAGTTTATTGTTCAACTTTAGGAGATTACTCGCCTTTTCCATGTTAGGATTATGCTCAATGGCAAGAGTGTAATATTGTAATTGACAATCTTCTCATATTAATAAAGTGAATTATGATTCTTACAATTACTTATAGCATTTATTATTATAATTGTCAAGGTAAATAATCATAAGGTCAAAAGACTACGAGACATGAAGAATTGTTCATACATCCGGATATGTATGAGGTAGACACAATTCTTTAGTTAGTCTTGAATGACGTTCACAACTTAAGTTAAAGGTTGGGCACCTCTATCTTGTTAAAGTTGTAGAATTCTTTTACTAGCATTTGAGTGGGATCAAATGAATATGATGAGTCTAAAATCATCGAAAGGTTTTCGAGTAAAAGAATCTAGTGCACTAGGTGCATTGAACTGGATCACAATGAAATACTTTATCTAGAACCGTCACTAGATATATGTCTTTTCATTAAAGAGGACAATCGGAGAGTCTATCTTAATCCTGAGATAAATGATGGACTTATGGTTGCAAGTGTTATCATTAGAGCTATCAATGAGTACGATTATATAGCATAGTCTATCCTCGATAGTTTGGTGGTATACATTTGTTAATCGATAGAGGACTTCATTTATAGATATGGACATCGTGGCTCCATTTATTAAATGAGAGTATAATATCATCATATGGATGTTTTGAGGTATTGGATATTAAATCTCAACGTTGAGGTTTCAATAATGATTATTGAAAACATGGCTTCTGGACAAGTCAAAGTATCCAAGTTCGAAATGTGGTCATATGAGGAAATATGGTAACTTGGAGAGCTATAGGCGGTCTATGAGCTCTTGGCGATTACTGATATTATTCACGAGGATACACCATCTCCTATAAGATTGTCTAGGGTATGAATGAGAAACATCTCCTTATTCTATCTTTATTTAAGAGTTCAATTTTAGCCCTTTAGTAGAATGAGTTAAAATTAATAGATTGGACCTAAGTGAATCATTTGTTGATTGTGAATAGGTTGTGTCTATTGAAGCTTAAATTTAGATAGCCCGCCAAGATCCACAATCCACACGTATTTGCATGGATCACTTGATATATTCTACCGGGCCGATTTAAGGGTCCATCTAGAATTGTTTTTAATATATCAAGAATATAATATGTCTATTATTTAATTAATGGGCTGCACTATTATATTAATATATTAAAAGGAGACATGTGGGATTGTTTCTTTTAGTAAGAATGGGTCTGGTTCACATGTGGGCTTTCATTTAAAGTCCAATGGATTAAATGAAATAAGAAAATAATATATGGCCCATTTATGTAAGTGGGGCGGCAAGGTGTATATATTAACCTAATATATTATTTTGTTTCATTGTTTTAATTAAATAAGAATTAATTAATTTATTAATTAATTGTTTAATTAAGAAACAAATCTTTTTCTGATCAGGAAATATATTTCCTAAAGTTATACTATTGGTAGTAGTATATTAAAAGTAAAAGACTTGTTTGATAAGAAAATAAATAATTAATTTTATTTATTTAATCAAATAAGAAGTCTTTTTATTTAGTCAATAAAAGAATAAAAATATCTATGAGTTGGATTAGGTTTTGAAGTCTAAAGGTTGATGGAAATTAGGGTGCAACACAAACTCTTTTTGGTATGTGATTTGCAGCAACCCTAGTCCCATTTAGAGGAAGATTTCAGCAACCCTAAATAGAAGAGGAAGCAAAATTTCGGCCACCTATATAATACCACATATAGAATTCGGTCACAATAGTTGATTGAATGATTCAATTTTTCTTCTTCTTCTCAATTCATAGAAAAGGATAATTTTTATTCTACTAAACATGAAATAGAGAAGAGATTATTCTTTGATAGTACACTGATTGCTTGTTCATCAATAAGCTTGTGTGTACAACATTGAATTAGGTTCATGCAAGTTTCGATCATTAGATTGAGAACTCAAAAGTGACCGGAATAATTTTTGTCTTCTTTTGATTGTTTTTTGACTAACAAAAGAAAAAGAAAACTTTGTTCATCCATTCTCAGGTTTGCAATTCAAAGAAAAAGGGAGACCACGCTCCTAGGTGATTCACGTACGTGTTCGGATTGGAAGATCTCGCGGTACTGTTCACGATCACTGTTCACGCGGGTACTGTTCACAATCACTGTTCGCGCGGGTATTGTTCACGGGCATCGAAAAAGATTTTGCGGATTACCAATCAACGTAAGTCAATCGGATCACGCGTCAAGAGGTATTTAACTCTAACCATATACATTTGAGTTTAATTAATTAAAAGGTTAAGGTTCAACTTTGAGAAAAATTTTAAAACCATACAAAATCTATTTTT
The DNA here is from genome assembly GCA_033220585.1 of Dipteronia sinensis. Lineage (NCBI taxonomy): Eukaryota > Viridiplantae > Streptophyta > Magnoliopsida > Sapindales > Sapindaceae > Dipteronia > Dipteronia sinensis. Next base: position 67,628,227 of record CM065636.1, on the reverse strand, counting down.
CATTTCTTCCGCTGCGTTTTATATCGATTTTTCCCAACATTCCATTCCCAAGGCTTCTCTCTCTTGAAGTGCTTCATTCTCTTCCTTCAACACACCCCTTTCCAACACTAGCTCTGTGCTCATGCTCATAAGCTCTTGGTTTATCTTGATCATCCTGTCCATCTCGTCCATTCTCTTGGTTCGCTCCACTTCAAATTCTATTCGGAGCTTATACATGTCTTCTTTTGAGAAATTGGAGGAATCCATCGGTTTGGTTGCTTTAACTTGGAAACAAATTTGATTTACCGGGGTGGATTGTTGGGTGGATTCGCGCATTTGGGTGGGTTTCTCTTTCATGAAGGCTTGAGTCTCTTGTTGAGAAGATATAAATATGACAGAATTCATTCCAAGAAAGAGAGGGGGGAAACTGAAATCTAGGGACTCCACCCTTAAATAGAGTTTATTCGCCATTTCTTACAGAGTTTATTCACCATCGCCTACAGAGAAATATCCACTTATCGACTAGCATGAGATCGCCATCGCCATCTGTGATAGAGAGAGAAGAGAAAGTAAGATTCACTATCATTGTATCCATGAACCCTATATTCTATAAAACAGTAGTTCTCCTGATATATATCCCCCCATTATTCTTTCTTTTCGTTATTTCACATTTACTCTGTCCAAATCATAGTATTGGAGAGATATCTCCCCCGCTGCGACTTATCGGGTTGCAGTGTGAGGGTGTTAATAGGAATTTTGCCCCCATACGAATTTTCAGTTAACAAGAGTGTATACCTGGTCATCTACTCAAATCATTTCTCCACAAACAAGCAAAGAGAGGAGTGTCCAATCAAATACCCATTTATTTTGAAATTAAATAAATCAAAGAATGAAACATAATTGATAGATTGAAATACAGATAGAGTTCATTACAAGCCCAAGGTTCACAAATGAATCACTTCTACCCCTTAGTGGGGATTTAGCTACTCATGATCATAAACATTACAAAGCAAAAAACTAAGAGAAAAGATAGAGAATAGACCCATGTAGAGATTCTCCTTCTTTGAAGCTTCAAATCCAATCCTCTTAGTGTTCTTGATGAGTAGAAATCTGAGGAAAATGATGTGGGTTTTGGATTATGATGGGAGAGTTAGATTCCAAGATCTAGAGAGAGAAAATGATGTAAAATGTCAGTGTGGGCATGTGGAGAGAGAGAGAGGAAGAGAGTTTTTGAAATCAAAAAAGGATGTATTTATAGGGTTCCAAAAGTAGGTCTGAAAATGTTGATATGGACGAATCTAGGCACGCAGTGCGCGGTAGGGTACCCGCTATCTGGGCAGTTTGGTCTTTTCTGGAGGATTTCTGGTCTGCGGTTCTTCGGTTGATGTGCTGGTATGACCAGCGAAGTTCTGAGGCTTGGAATGCATGGGTAAGGACCCGTGCACCTACCAGTGAATTGTATCCTTTTTTCTTGCTTCTTTTAGCTGGTTTCGTTCCTGAATTCTCTGCTTTCCTTCTCTAAGACCATAATTGCACATATTGCCTGTAAACACAATAAAATAGCCATAAGACATACAAAAACACCCGAAAACGAGACAAAGGATAAGGATATGAGGGCCAAAGTATATAACAATTTTATCGTGATCACAGATCCACTTCGACTCGAACCGTATGGGTCATGCCTTGACTCAACCCTGCGTTGGCGTTCACTTCTTGATTTTGAGGGCCTATGGCTGCGATCGAAGCCGTTCTGTAGATATTTTTTTCGTTGTCTAGCACCAGGACTGGGGGTTCTGTCGTTACATTGTTGGGTGCCCCATCGATCATGGCCATTAATTCAGCATTGCGAGTTCGAACAGCAACGTTTTTCTCTTCGAGTACCAGCAGCTTTTCAGCATTCGTAGCCATCTGGGTGGTCAGCATAGTGATCTGCTCCTCTACAGTTGGGGCATTTCCATCTCCTGACATTTTTGAAGTCTTTTGTTTGATTCAACTAGTTTGTCTATGAAGCTTGAATGGGACCCACGGTGGGCGCTAAACTGTAGATGGTTGATCTACAATTTGTGGATTTGGTTGGATTGGAATTAGGTTCAAGCAGCCTTGTTCAACTAGTCGAATCAAACAGGCCATCTTCTCCCCCTATAAAAAGATGAAAACAACAACAACAACAACAACAACAAAATGGTGGTGGTCGATTCTAGACTTAGGTGCGCTTGGGCTGAGCATTAGTGAATAGAGTGACTGGATAACAATTAACAGTTGGATTCCAGTGGCCGAAGTTTATATTTTGGCAGAGTTTCAGCTAGCAAGAGTGTTGAGTTTTTGGGAGAAAAATCAGAATCCTCTTTTCGTGAAAGGATACATGTATTTATAGAGGTTTGAGAGCAATTGAGCTTGATCTCGTCCAATATCTGATCCATGAAATCCTGGCCAGATTTGGTATGATCCTATATCTAATCCCAAACTCATTTAAACTCTACTTCTGTTATTAAAGTAACTGTTTGGAACGACTGAATCAAACAAGTCTTTGATAAGATCTCCTAGATCAACCCGGTTTACATGGGATTGGACCAGATCCAGTACGAAATTGGTAGTCAAGGCCGGCCCATGGGGGGAGCAAACCCAACATTTTGTTGGGGCCCCCAAATGGTCCAATATGCTTCTTCTTCTTTTGGGGCCTCAGGTCCAATTTATTTTAGTATAAGAATGGCCCAATTTCACACATATCTTAGCTTCTTTTTTTTAATGAAACCCAATTATCCATATCTAGTTAAATTTAAGAGAAATAAACATCAAAGCCCAATTATCCATATCTAATTCAATTTAATAGAAATAAACATCAAAATCCAATTGATTCTAATATATTAGACTTAGCTTTACATCATTTGAGAGTCCAGTTGAATTCATTTTTCTTTTTTCTTTTTAAAAGAGAGTCCAATTGAATTTCTAACATTTCTTTACTAACCTAGTCAAAATTTCCACCCACTCTCTCTATGACTCCATTGGAGTCCACTCTATTCGCTAACCTGGTCCAATTGAATTGCTAACATTTATTTGCTAATCTTTCTTTAATGATAATAATTTTTTGAACAATATTTTTGTACTGACCAATCAGTACTCAAAATACTGACTCTATCCATGAGTAGGGATGGCAATTTCACCCACACCGGAGGCCCGAACCCGACCCTGGGGGTCGGATTTGCGAGGAGAATTTACAACCCGTGAATCCGCAAACCCGTTTAAATAAAAACCCGGCGGGTGTGGGTTGTTAGGTCGATAAATGTTAATATTTGAGACCCCTAATTCTTATGTTTTATGTTATGTTCTTGAATGAAATTGAATATTTTAAAGTGTTTGTTGAGATTGTGCAGAAGATAGCTCTTGGAGTAAATTTGAAGATAAAAAAGTGATTTAAAGAGATTGAAGGGATTAAAGTGCAATTGTCTCATGAAGGAGACAAAGTGTAAATGACCAAGTCAAAAAACAAAAAGCAACAAAAATTGCAATTGATCTCACTTTCACAGCGCCTCTCGTGGCATGACCCACATCGTCCAAATTTTGTATGGACCGTTATCACTTGTGCTGTGTATTTTGGGGTGTGTGATAAGCTATGCATACTCTGTGGGACCGCTGCACTTTTGCACAACAATATTTCTCCAGTGCTTTTACGCAGTTTTAGCGCTCTACATTTTGGCAACGGTCCTCACAGTAGGTGTTGCTTATTTTTTGGGGGATTTCAACTCCGAATTGGTTCCGAATTTGTCCAGAATTGTCCCAAAATTTCTCAAATCAAATCATAAAAGACTCTACAAAATTAAGATATGTTTGGAAAATTTCCTAAACTCAATTTACGAATTAATCATCAAAGAAGATCTCCAAGTTAGGAAAGAATTTTCATTCCTTAATTAATTCTATTTTTCTATTTGGTGTGTTTCCTACAACAAAGCAAATTGGGATTCTACAAAGAGTAGTCACCTATAAATATCAAGAGTTTCCTCAAGAGAGGGTTGGAGATTACTTATTCAAGATTAAAGACCGAAGATCCTTCATAGTTTTTATTTTCTCTTTTCTTCTACCTTTCTTTAATTTTAATGTTTTTATTTGCTTTTATAGTTATGATGTGTAACTAAACTTTTCATAGCTAGGGCTAACTTGAAGCCCTAGAAATGATTCTAATTCCATAGACAAGTGTGTTTTAATGAAGTATTAATTTTCTTACATGATGATTTCAATTTCTCCAAAATAATTGTTTTTCTATTATTGTGTTTCTTTGATTGATCACCTTAGGAGCATGGTTTTATGATCTATGTTGTAGGATATAGTTCGAATACCATACGAACATATTCTTGCATGCAACAATTAATTGAATTAAGACCCAATTAAGGGAAATTGATTCATGAATAACCTAGAATAAATACCATGTTTTAGGGTTCATGTGATATTCATATTCTCTTCGTTCTTAATGGATTTCAATTATTAAATCTAGTAAATACCCATGCTAGGTTGTAATTTGGGATACAAGTATTTATGCAAATACCATGCAATCTACATATTAACTAAGAGAGAATCAATACAACTTGTGTGGAATACCCACCGCATTGTTGTGAACATCTTCATCATGTTTGATAGTTTACTATCTTCATTATTGTCTATGGATTTGATGAATGTTTAGAGGTGGATAGGAAGTTCTAGCTAGTTTTTCTTTATTGATTTTTTCAAATAATTTTTCTGTTGCGTTTCTTAATTTTAGTTTAATTTAAATTCTTAGTATTTAATAATCAATTCAAAAACCCCCCAATCGTGTGTGTGAGTTGTGTTTTATTTAAGTTGTCTTAGAGTCTTATAGTGTCTTAATTTAGTGTTTTTAAATTCGTAACTTCCGTATGTAATTCATTCCTCGTGGGAACGACCCTTGCTTGCCTATTGTACCATCGTTTACGATTTGTGCACTTGCAAGGTTTGATAATATTTTTGTTTGCTATTTTGCAACCAACACGGGTGCGGTTGTGGGTAACGAAAACGGACCCGCGGGTGAACCCGTGAACCCACGAACCCGCATGAATAAAATATCATGTATTTGAAACTATTTGTCTATGTCATTTTGATTAAGAAAATAAAATAAAAGTCAAAAGTTAAAACATGAAAGTATGAAACCCTACAATATTTGCATGGACTTATATATATTATGAATTTATAGATTATGTACTTAACTATTTATGGATTAAGAAGTAAGAACCCTTAAATTATGGACTTTTAAATTATTTTTGGTCATTTTATTTTTTTGGTTGTTATTGTTTTGTAAATGTATCAAGTAGGGAATTAGAGATGAAAATTCAATTCAATTAATCAAGTATAAAGCAGGTGATTAGTGATTACATGTGAAATTTACAACTGAAAAATTGTAGGTTGCGGGTTTGTAGGTACCCCGCGAGTGAAGCATACACCCGTGAACTTGCATTGGTTCGTTGGTTCGTGGGTTTGCGGGTAAGGGTATGGGTGCAGCCTAAACCTGCACCCGAACCCGCATTGGTTCGCAGGCGGTCGTGGGTGAGGTAAATTTTCACGGGTGAGGGTATGGGTGCAGCCTAAACCTGCACCCGAACCCGCATTAGTTCACGGGCGGTCGTGGGTGAGGTAAATTTTCGCGGGTGCGGGTGTGGATTTAGCAAAACCCGTCCGAACCCGACCCGTTGCCATCCCTGTCCATAAGAGTGTAGCACATGGCTCAATTTGTGAGATAAATGTAAAAAGAAAAAGAAAAAAATATTATGTACTATATTTTCATTGGTGGGATAAGTATTTTGGGTACTGACTGATCTGTATCCAAACATTGTTCTAATTTTTATATAAGACCCCGATTTTTGTTAATATCATTAAATGATTCGGGCCCCTAAATATCTGAAGACGGCCCTGTTAGTAGTGGGCTTCGAGCGTTAGGCCTGGAGCCCATTTTTGGCTGTCACAAATGTCATGAAAGTGATTCTCGCGTGGTTCATGTATGAAGTATGGAGTATGAGATGGATCGATACCCAAATAAATATGAGATGGACCGGACAACAAAAGGTTATCCAAAATATAAGAGATAACCCCAGTCACAGCGGAAGCGCGTGTTAATGAAAAACCGTGTTTTAAGAATGAGGTGTAATTGACGTGGTGTAAAAAGCAGTTGGTAGCGGGAGTCCAACTGTTTGTCAAGCCATGAGCTTGAAACTTGGCCACTCCTTATCCACACAAGCCACTACCAAACTCCATCTTCTGTTTCTTCTAACACCATAACATTCACACCAAATAAGAAAACACAAACTCTAACCAACCAAAAAATGTCAGTGGCTTCCTCGATCCCATCTCTCAAACTTCCAAACACCTCCACCAGTTGCTCTTCTTCTTCTTCTTCATATTTTGTATCATCCTCAAGAAAAACGAACCCTTATGCGTTTACCATCTGTTGTTCTCAAACAGAGGGCCCTATAAGGAGACCCATGGCGCCTTCTCAGCCGTCTGTTATGAAGCCTGTCCCGCCGTCTCCGCCAAAGCCAAAGCCTGCTTCCGGGGTGGCCATTGTGGAAGACAAGAATGGAGTGACTTTGGAGTTTCAGAGGCTGAAGGCCAAGGAGCTTCAAGACTACTTTAAGCAGAAGAAGTTTGAGGAAGCCAATAAAGCTGCTCCCTTCTTTGGCTTCCTTCCTAAGAATGAGATTTCCAATGGCAGGTATTAACTTTATTTGGTTTATCTAGGTTTTTATTCTATTACAATTTTACAATTGGATTGCTTCTGGGGTTCTTGGGGGACTTTGAAATTGTACTTGTTGACCAAGAGGTAGGAAATAGTCGGTAATATCTCTTCAAGTTTCGATAAAATTTCGATTACTTATTCAAAGCATGAAGAAGCTTAAAGTCATTGAGGAATTGTGATAGTCTCTAGTCATACATTAATAGAATTAGAAGTCTAAACATTTTACACATGGATTGGATGAATATACAATCATTTATTACATGCTTTTAAGTTGTTTTGTGAAAGAAATGGAACTTTAGGTTTCATGGACTTCTCCTACTATGAACTGTATTCTTTTAGACATAATGTGTTATTTGAATGTGGTCTCTGACTCTGTACTTATGATGTTGCTGGTAGATGGGCAATGTTTGGTTTCGCTGTTGGGATGCTAACAGAGTATGCAACAGGCTCAGATTTTGTTGATCAAGTAAAGATCCTTCTCTCCAATTTCGGGATACTAGATCTGGAATGATTTATCTGCTTGATCCATGACACCATCCATACATTTTGGTTTCTTCAATCGTGTTACCGTACGTATCCAATGTTATAGCAGCAACTTCTTTGGCTATTGGTTTTATCCTCTTATGGTTGATCAATTGATTGTCGAAAGCTGTATTTTTATTCTACACTTCATTCGCAAGAACACCGTCCTTTTATTTTTCTTATATACTTCAATTGAACCAGGAGCTACTGACATTTCTATATGCTAGATTGTCCAGATGTTTTGTCCAAGTGATGTGGTAATCTGATTTGTGGCAGCTATATTGATTATGTAATGACGTGGTGGTGATAAATCATTTTGCTACATTATTTGAGCCGTAATTATGGACAAATATTGTTAGAGATTTGAACCGATGATCGCGGATGCTTTATGTCTAATATACGTCCATAACTCATAGCAATTAATAACGTCTATAGCAGAAAAATAAGATGATAGAAAATAAACTAATCACAATACAAGATATACGTGGAAAACCCAAAACGGGTAAAAAACCACGGGCCGTCAAGACGACAGAGAAAGTTCCACTATATGATAAATTTTTACAATCATATACTCCAGGATTCTCTCTCACACCTCAGCCCCAAACTACGCTCACAACGCTCACAAGATCCTTACTAAGAACCCCCTAATATCCCATAGGTCTCCTCTGATATCACTCACGGATCTCTAACTTGATCCATTGATATTCTCTTGGGTCTCTCACCCGGATTTCATCACTCTCTGATGTTACATGGTGTTTCTTAACTCCACACAAAATAACCTAATTACAATGTCTATTTACACTAGCTATAAGGAGTTTAAGATAAAAGGAAATTCTACTCCTCAACGTACAAGAATTATTTGTTCCACATAAATACTATTTCCTATTTATGACAAGTCTTCTTGTTAAGGAGAAATCATTTTCTTTCAAGTACATGACTTTCCTATTCTTCATGAAGACAAACTTTTTTTTTCCTTTTCCGATAAGCACAAGAACTTCCAGAAGAATTACTTTCCTTTTCCGCTGAATATTTCCCGTTTCACGCATGCTTATGATTGACTATGGTTCCGGTCACGGTTGGCCACCTGCTCCCTACACCGTTTCAAGTCACCTTGAATGCACCGCGTTTCCTTCCGGAATCCGATTCTTCAGTTCTTCTTCGGTCTTCAAATCTCCCTCAAACACCATCTCTAACTTCCAAACGTTATCTCACGTCTCCAGGAAGTTTCACATCAGTTGAGTCTGGTTTGGTTAATATCGGGTTCACTTGAGAATATAAGCCAAAACCTAACAATTCTCCCATTTGGCTTGAATTCTCAAGATCTTTGTCCACAACCACGACTCTCATCATCGAGAATCAACATACCACACCACAAGGTATAACCACTTAGGAACGAACCATCCTAAGAATTTTTTTTTTCGTTGTTCCGGCACCATGTCGAAATAACTTGCTAAAATTGTGGTGCAACTTCTCACATCAGATTACCAAGGAGTTCGTCAGCCATCGATATCTTTGTCCACCATACACCTTGCATCACTTTCTGACCAATGCATTGTGCACAATTATGGACCACTAGCAGCAAGATATCCTCTTCCATGGCCAGTGGGGAAAACTGTAAAAATGATAAACATGTCCTTACATCACCCAACCCTGTGAAAGACCTTTTGTCCTTACATCATATATCTGGTGAAAGACTTGCTACTAGAACTGGGAGTGCTTTGCCGGATAAGCCTCACACTACCACCAAAGACTTTGAGCGTTCAATTATTTTATTTAATACGCATACACGAGTTTTGTTTTATCGCCTTATGTAACCCTGATTGGATCTCCATGGCTTGTACCTGCCACCACAAGCCAAATTTCTCCTTCATCTCTATTCTTCTTTTCATCAAACCCTACTGAGTTCGAAACCGCTTTCAAGACGTATCTCCATTGCTAAACCCATATTAGGAAACCATCATCATCATATCAATACCACCAAGTCCTCCATACAATCTCCCTTAAAGACTTGACACCGTCATTACCGAACCATGAGGCTTTGATACCAATTGTTAGGGATTTGAACCGATGATCGCGGATGCGTCATGCCTAATATACGCTCATAATCCCTAACAAATATTTGGTCAAAGAAGCACTGCTCTTTAACAAACTGCAAGAGATGCCATATATGTTAGATATGTTTTGTGTTGTTATGATTGGAGTGGAAAATCAAAGCCACAATTTAGGATGGATATATTACCATAATGGAGCTGCTACAAATGCTAGACCTAAAGAAATCTTACATTTTAAGTTTGGAGAAATTGGACGATTTCATTAGAGATAATACTGTATATCAATATATATATATATATATATATATATATATGTGTGTGTATACACTTATACTTTTTTAGGAAGTGCATACAAATCATTAATACCTTTGCAAAGTGCTCATGCTCCAAGTTCTAAGTTCTATTAATGTATGACTAGAGTTGGGTCAAGAACATATTTAGAGAAGGGAAAATTGCATGAATACCCTGAGTTTAAACCTAATTGCATGCATAGACCTTCTTGTTTAAAATTGCACAAACATCTTTTATTGTTATTTGTTAGTGGTCCTTGGTTAAAAGTTAACCTTTGAGGAGGAAAAAGGTTTTTTAAACCTACCAAATCTAAAAATTTGTAAAATTATTTATTTAAAAAAGTTAAAAAGCTGGAGGAGATCAAATCTCCTTCGTAATGGATAGAGGAGATATGAGAATCTCCTCCATGAAGAGTATATAGGCAGCATATACTCCTGATACAAATCATCCTTGCATGGCCTACTAGCTTGTGTCATTAGTTTGCATGTATTACTAGAATCTTGGCATGAGCAGCACACGTGAACAAGACCATGCCTGGATGATTGTGGTAGTTTTACTTTGCATTTGATTTAGTCAATTAATAAGTTGTTATTGAGATTAGAAGTAGCTGAAGGTTCTCCATGACTTCATTTCCACTAAGCAAAGAATCCTTATTTTATTTTTATCCTTTGTAACGTGTTTGAGGCCTATTAAAGGTCCCATTTGAATTCAATAAAGATTATCAGATAAATAAACAAAGACAATCCAACCTCAACTCTTCTTTCTTCCTCAGTTTCTTTCTTCTTCTCCTTCCCTAAATTCGTTCTTAACAAGTGGTATCATAGCATTCGGTTCTATGGAGACAAGAACAAAATCAAATGTGGAATTCCGAACTGAGGTTCATAAGATTCTCGCTAGCCAATAGTTGAGATTTGATCAAATTCTTACCGGGTTACAATACATAAAACTACACCAAAACCAAAACACTACAGAAATCCGCCACACCTCAGAAACGGATGTCAATCCATTCTCCACCGGTGAAGCATCTAACAGCAGACCTTTCACCTCCCATCACACCAATCTTGACCGAAATCAAACTCTGTTAGTTCTTGAGTTTTGTATTAGCATAATTCTATATAAAAATGACATTTTCTTTGTATTGATCAGTTGTCTAGGATTTGTGGATAATCAAGCATCAAGAAAAATTTGACAATATTCAAGTAAAGTGGTGGCTACAAGAGGAATAAAGCTAAGTTGCTTAGCAAAAGGTACATGACCTCTTTCCTCTTGTAAGGCCTAGGCACACACATACATTGCATTCATATGTGTCCTTGCATAGTTGAGCATAATTTGGTTTAACACAAAACACACACTTATACATGTATGCACATGCATTAGACTTAAAATTGACAATTTGCATAAATTGCATGTTCTAGGATTAGTTCTAGGAAATGACTTACTTGTGTGTTCTTGTGTAAATTGGTTTGTGTTTATATGATAATGAACTTGATTTTAAGCTTATATAATTCCACACTGAGTTCCAATTAATTTGGTTACTCATTCATTAAATTTGACGTTCAAATTAGGTGGTTAAGAAACTTTTCTTGATTTTATCGTACATGGTTTTCCCTCTTATTTTCAAGTTGAATTCCATATTTTTTGTGAAAGTTGTCTTGACAACTTTTGTGTGTGAGGGAGTCCTAGTTCGTAATCCAAAAAATGATTCAAAATCGGAGCTCTGAGGTCAAAGATATGGCTGAAAAAAATAGGAGAGTGCAAGAGGGATGAGAGGTGCCAATCACCTCCTCCCCGTGGAGGCGTGTGACCTCTACGGGAAGGAAGTGCTGCTGGTCCCGTGGAGCCCACGTGCCTCAATGGGAAGCCAGCATGGAAAACTCCCATTGGCTCATTTAATTCTTCTTGTTTCCCTCCTTTAAATACTCCATTTCCCTCCCACTTTCATTTCAAGAAAGAAAACAAATTCAAAACTTGTATAGTTTTTTCTCTCAATATTTTCTCATCTTCCAAACACCATACTTTCTCATTTGGAGTCCATTTCTAGTGATTCAAATTGGAGAGTCTTCATCTACCAGTTCTCTACCATATTCACAAGAGTTTGGAGTCATTTGAGTAGTTTTTCTGGTAGCTTCACTCACAAAAACGGGACTGCACAGTTTTTGTTCAAGGTATTGATTTCTATTTTGTTCTTGATCTTCAAGTCTTTAATTGCTTTGGTTTTTCTTCTTATATATATGTGTGTGTTTGATGTGTTATCATTGATTAGAGAAATAATCTCTAATAGAGCTAGTTTGAGCTTCAATTGATCAACATGTTGAGTTAGGTTTTACTAAATCTATGTTTTCACATGTTTGAGTTGTTGTATTGTGCTAGCTTCAAATCTAGGACTATCTTGTGTGTTTATTGACTTGATTTTGTTGATTGATAGTCTTCTCATATGCTAGGTCTTGTTAATTGAAGATTAAATTCAATAGCATATATGATTGATGATTTAGAACTTGATTGGATTTAATTGATTATCTTGAGAATCTAAGTTATATTATTTTGCTAGAGATGTATATTTAATTTTATCAAATTGATTCTAGAATTTTTATGTGAATGAACATAATCTAGACTTTTGTGTGTGTTAGGTGTTTCACATACTCTAGGTTGTTTGTTCATGTTACAATAATCTAGATATAATTGATTTGTACTTTTGATGACAAATATCTAGTTCTTCATGTTTTGTGTCTAATCCACACATTTCATATGTACATGTATCATTGAGTGTGATTGTATTGTTTTAAGGATTATAAACAAGAATACTTATCATTTGAGCATATTGATTCAATTCTAGTTTCCATAGGATATATTGATCATATATACTATGTTGTGTGTGTTTGCATCATTTGCATTCACTTAGATCATTTACCTTACAAAAGGTTGGAAGTGTAGGGAAAAATACGAAAACAAGCGGAAGCGAGACTAAAAACGAATTTAGTATAGTTTAAAATTTTTCCAATATTTGAACCTTAACTCTTTAAATAATTAAACATACATATATTCAAAATATATCATACCTCTTGTCGCGTGATCCGATTGACTTAGCGTCGATGGTAATCCGTAAGATCTTCCAATCCGATCATGAACGTGAATCATCTAGGAGCGTGGTCTCCCTATTCTTTGAATTGTGTACTTGAGAATGGGAAAAGGAAATCTTCTTTCTTGATCGTTAATCATAAAAAACTCCAAGAGCCTAGTGCTCAGTCAACAAGAGTTGTTGATCTATTGACATCTGATAGTCTGATGATTCCTAGTCAGGATACACTACCACCTAGATGTAGTGGGAGGGTTGTGAGACAACCTCAACGCTATTTGGGTGAGGTACGAGACGTGGTCTCTACTGGCAGTGTGGATGATCCATTGACATTTAGAAATGCAATGGAAGATCCTGACAAAGAGGAATGGGTTATACCCATCGGATGGGGTAAAACCCATAGGGTGTAAGTGGATCTACAAGAGAAAGAGAGGAGTAGACGGGAAGGTAGCGACCTTCAAGACAAGGCTAGTGGCCAAGGGTTATACCCAGAAAGAGGGGCTCAATTATAAAGAGACCTTCTTGCCAGTAGCCATGTTTAAGTCCATTAGGATTCTCTTATCCATTGCTGCCTATTTCTATTATGAAATTTGGCAAATGGACGTCAAGACTGCATTCTTGAATGGCAATCTTGATGAGAGCATCTACATGGTGCAACCAGAGGGATTCGTGTCCCCAGATCAAGAGCAAAAGGTTTGCAAGTTGCAAAGGTCCATTTATGGACTGAAGCAAACATCTAGATCTTGGTACTTAAGGTTTGATGATGTAATCAAAACCTCTGGCTTTGAGCAAAATGTTGATGAGCCTTGTGTCTACAAGCGCATCGTTCACAAAAAAGTAGTTTTCATAGTCCTATACGTAGATGATATCCTACTCATTAGGAATGATGTAGGGGTGTTAATAGCCAAAATTGGCTAAGGACCAAAGGGAAATTTTCCACCCTCCATACCTGGCTCCATGCCCAAGATTTTCCACCAGGAGACCATGTTACCCAAAGCCGAGCTACGATACCGCCCCGTAGGAATAATGGCAGGCTCCAGAAATATCCGGAATAGAGCCCGGAATGGTCAGATCAAGCCCGCGTCACCGAACCTGAAAACAGGAAATCCCCCCGAAGTCGAGGTTACCTCGTAATTTCTCCAGAAGCTCGCCTATACCTCGCTGATACAGGGGGGTGTCCATAGGGGCCGCACCTAGCTTCGAAAGGTCAAGGAGGGCCAGACCTAGCTCCTAGCTGGACGAAACTTCTCAATATCGGCGCCAGAACACTGATCGACCTCACTAATAAAGGGAAAAATCGATATAAAACGCAGCAGAAGAAACGAAAAATAGATTTCGTATGGTTTTAAAATTTTTCTCAAAGTTGAACCTTAATCTTTTAATTAATTAAACTCAAATATATACGGTTAGAGTTAAATACCTCTTGACGCGTGATCCGATTGACTTACATCGATTGGTAATCCGTAAAATCTTTTCCGATGCCCGTGAACAGTACCCGTATGAATAGTACCCCCCGCGTGAACAATGATCGTGAACAGTACCCGCGTGAACAGTGATCGTGAACAGTACCCCCCGCCGTGAACAGTGATCGTGAACAGTACCGCGAGATCTTCCAATCCAAACACGTACGTGAATCACCTAGGAGCGTGGTCTCCCTTTTTCTTTGAATTGCAAACCTGAGAATGGATGAACAAAGTTTTCTTTTTCTTTTGTTAGTCACAAAACAACCAAAAGAAGACAAAAATTATTCCGGTCACTTTTGAGTTCTCAATCTAATGATCGAAACTCGCGTGAACCTAATTCGATGTTGTACACACAATCTTATTGATGAACAAGCAATCAGTGTACTATCAAAGAATAATCTCTTCTCTCTTTTATGTTTAGTAGAATAAAAATTATCCTTTTCTATGAATTGAGAAGAAGAAGAAAAATTGAATCATTCAATCAACTATTGTGGCCGAATTCTATATGTGGTATTATATAGTGGCCGAAATTTTGCTTCCTCTTCTATTTAGGATTGCCGAAATCTTCCTCTAAATGGACTAGGGTTGCCGCAAATCACATACCAAAAAGAGTTTGTGTTGCACCCTAATTTCCATCAACCTTTATACTTCAAAACCTAATCCAACTCATAGATATTTTTATTCTTTTATTGACTAAATAAAAAAGACTTCTTATCTGATTAAAAAAATAAAATTAATTAATTATTTTCTTATCAAACAAGTCTTTTACTTTTAATATACTACTACCAATAGTATAACTTTAGGAAATATATTTCCTGATCAGAAAAAGATTTGTTTCTTAATTAAACAATTAATTAATAAATTAACTAATTCTTATTTAATTAAAACAATGAAACAAATTAATATATTAGGTTAATATATACACCTTGCCGCCCCATTTATATTAATGGGCCATATATTATTTTCTTATTTCATTTAATCCATTGGACTTTAAATAAAAGCCCACATGTGAACCAGACCCATTCTTACAAAAAGAAACAAGCCCACATGTCTCCTTTTAATATATTAATATAATAGTGCAGCCCATTAATTAAATAATAGACATATTATATTCTTGATATATTAAAAACAATTCTAGATGGACCCTTAAATCGGCCCGGTAGAATATATCAAGTGATCCATGCAAATACGTGTGGATTGGGGATCTTGGCGGGCTATCTAAATTTAAGCTTCAATAGACACAACCTAATCACAATCAACAAATGATTCACTTAGGTCCAATCTATTAATTTTAACTCATTCCACTAAAGAGCTAAAATTGAACTCTTAAATAAAGATAGAATAAGGAGATGTTTCTCATTCATACCCTAGACAATCTTATAGGAGATGGTATATCCTCGTGAATAATATCAGTAATCGCCAAGAGCTCATAGACCGCCTATAGCTCTCCAAGTTACCATATTTCCTCATATGACCACATTTCGAACTTGGATACTTTGACTTGTCCAGAAGCCATGTTTTCAATAATCATTATTGAAAACTCAACGTTGAGATTTAATATCCAATACCTCAAAACATCCATATGATGATATTATACTCTCATTTAATAAATGGAGCCATGATGTCCATATCTATAAATGAAGTCCTCTATCGATTAACAAATGTATACTACCAAACTATCGAGGATAGACTATGCTATATAATCGTACTCATTGATAGCTCTAATGATAAAACTTGCAACCATAAGTCCATCATTTATCTCAGGATTAAGATAGACTCTCCAATTGTCCTCTTTAATGAAAAGACTTATATCTAGTGATAGTTCTAGATAAAGTATTTCATTGTGATCCAGTTCAATGCACCTAGTGCACTAGATTCTTTTACTCGAAAACCTTTCGATGATTTTAGACTCATCATATTCATATGATCCCACTCAAATGCTAGTAAAAGAATTCTACAACTTTAACAAGATATAGGTGCCCAACCTTTAACTTAAGTTGTGAACGTTATTCAAGACTAACTAAAGAATTGTGTCTACCTCATACATATCCGGATGTATGAACAATTCTTCATGTTTCATAGTCTTTTGACCTTATGATTATTTACCTTGACAATTATAATAATAAATGCTATAAGTAATTGTAAGAATCAGAATTCACTTTATTAATATGAGAAGATTGTCAATTACAATATTACACTCTTGCCATTGAGCATAATCCTAACAATCTCCCACTTGCTCTATAGCAAGTGCGTCATATCTCTCATTCCCATGTTCTCTAGATATCCATCAAAGCTCTTCTGAGGTAGAGCCTTTGTGAAAGGATCCGCTAGATTTTCTGCTGACGCGATTTTGGTGATTGTCACGTCTCCCCTATGAACAATTTCCCTCAAAAGGTGATACTTCCTTTCAATGTGTTTACCTCTCTTATGACTTCTTGGTTCTTTCGAATTAGCCAGTGCACCACTGTTGTCACAGTGTTTAGTGATCTACTTATTCGCACTAAGAACCACTTCTATGTCAATCAAGAATTGGCGAAGCCAAACAGCCTCTTTGGCAGCTTCGCATGCAGCAACATACTCAGCTTCCATGGTGGAATCAGCAATACAAGATTCTTTGATACTCCTCCATATGACTGCTCCTCCTCCAATGGTAAACACAGATCCTGATGTGGATTTTCTGGAATCAAAATCCGACTGGAAATCAGAATTTGTATACCCAACGGGAATTAAATCCCCTCTAGAGTATACAAGCATATAATCTATAGTTCTTTTGAGATAATTGAAAATATGCTTGACTGCCGTCCAATGATCAGGACCAGGTTTCGATTGAAACCTACTAACTATGCCAACAGCAAAACGAATATCTGGTCTAGTACAAAGCATTGCATACATGAGACTTCCAACTACCGAGGAATATAGAACTCTACTCATGAATTGCTCTTCATGGAAATTCTTAGGTGCTTGACCCTTAGAAAGTTTGATTCCATGTCTAAAAGGTAACATACCTTTCTTGGAATCATGCATGGTGAATCTAGACAAGATTTTATCAATGTATGAAGCTTGGGATAATGCAATCGTTCTATTCTTTCTATCCCTTATTACTTGGATACCAAGAATATAACTTGCTTCTCCTAAGTCCTTCATATCAAATTGTTTTGCAAACCATTCTTTCACTGATGTCAATACACCTACATCGTTTCTAATGAGTAGTATATCATCAACATAAAGAATGAGGAAAACCAACTTGTCGCCTTTGATCCTCTTGTATACACAAGGTTCGTCAGGGTTTTGAATAAATCCAAAACCCTTTACAGCTTGATCGAACCTTATGTTCCAGGATCTGGATGTTTGCTTTAGTCCATATATGGACTTTTGCAACTTGCATACTCTTTCTTCTTGACCTTTTTCAATGAATTCCTCTAGTTGCATCATGTAGAGGTTCTCGTCAAGACTTCCATTAAGGAAAGCTGTCTTGACGTCCATTTGCCAAATCTCTAGGTCTAGAGATGCTGCAATGGATAAGAGTATCCTAATGGATTTAAGCATGGCCATAGGTGAGAAGGTTTCCTCGTAATCGATACCTTTTTTCTATGTATAACCTTTAGCTACTAGTCTAGCTTTAAAGGTTTCCACCTTACCATCCATACCTCTTTTCCTCTTGTATACCCACTTGCACCCAATGGGTTTTATCCCTTTAGGCAAGTCTACAAGGGACCTGAATTTGTTATTGAACATCGATTCAATCTCGGATTGCATTGCCTTTTCCCAATGACGACAATCAACATCCTCCATAGCTTCCTTGTACGTGTAGGGATCATCGTCGTCCGGGAGATTCTCAACAGATTCTCCTAGACTGATGTATCTTTCGGGTTGTGTTCTAACCCTCCCACTACGACGAGGAATGGTAGGTTATTGATCTTGTGTTGGAGTGGAACTTACAATTAGGCTGGGTTGTGAAACCTCTTGTGGAATTGTATCTCCTAACATCTCATTCAGGACAATTCTACTTTTGGGCACAAAATTATTCATATAGTCCTTTTCTAGAAATGAAGCATTTGTTGAAACAAATACTTTTAGATCAGAAGGACTATAGAAATAATATCATTTAGTTCCCTTTGGATACCCCACAAATATACATGTTTCCGAACGGGACTCCATCCTTTCTGTCTTTCCTTTCAACACATGTGCAGGACAACCAAATATCCTCATGTGTTGTAAACTAGGCTTTCGCCCAGTCCACAACTCATGTGGGGTTTTAGGGACAGATTTAGATGATACATCGTTTAGAATATATATTGCTGTTTGTAGAGCATATCCCCAAAAAGAAATAGGAAGTGTTGAATAACTCAACATTGATCTAACCATCTCTAAAAGAGTCCTATTTCTCCTTTCTGCTACCCCATTTTGTTGAGGTGTACCTGGTGCAGAAAGCTAAGAAACTATCCCATTATCAATAAGATATTGCTGAAACTCTCCAGATAGATATTCTCCACCACGATCAGATCTCAAGATTTTTATATGTTTCTCAAGCTGATTTTCTACTTCAGCTTTGAATGCTTTGAACATATCAAATGCATCCGACTTATGTCTCATGAGATACACGTAACCAAATCTTGAGTAATCATCTGTGAAGGTGATGAAGTACTCATATCCACCTCTAGCTTGAATGCTCATAGGACCACATACATCAGTGTGTAGTAGTCCTAAACATTCAGTGGCTCTTGCACCTTTGGTATTGAACGGCCTTTTGGTCATTTTACCTTCCAAACAAGATTCACAAGTTGGTAGATCATCAACCTTTAAGTCACTTAAAGGTCCGTCACATACCAATCTTTTAATCCTATTAAGGTTAATGTGACCTAGGCGTAAATGCCAAAGATAGGTTTCATCTTTTGATAATTTTACTCTTTTATGATTAGGTTTCGTTATTTCTGTGTCTAACGAATGAGAGATATTTCTATGCAAAAAGAATAAACCGCTTTCCAATGTACCTTTGCAAACAACTTTGTCATTCTTACTAATAATAAAAGTTTTATTAAAAGTAACTGAATATCCAAACTTATTTAAACAAGAAACTGAAATTAAATTCCTCTTGAATTGAGGTACATAATAAACGTCTATTAAATCTAAATGCCTACTAGAATCTAAAATAATTCTAATATCTCCCATTGCACTTGCAGACACTAACGTTCCGTTGCCCAAGCGCAAATTGACTTCATCTTCATTCAACCTTCTCTTTTCCTGAAACCTCTGTAAGGAATAACAAATATGATTAGTGGCTCCAGAGTCTATGATCCAAGAATCAGTGGAATCTGCCAGAAAACATGTTTCTAGATAATTAACATTACCTTCTTCCTTCTTTTTCTGGGACTTTGGGCAACCTCTTTTCCAATGTCCCTTTTCACCACAAAGGAAGCATTTCCCTTTGATCTCGGTTACTTTCTTGGTTTCCTTCATGGTAGGCCCAACTTGCTTTTTCTTCTGTTGTTTTTTGACCTTCTTACGGGTCTTAACAGTCGCAACTTTATGAACCAAATGAATCTCTTGACCTTTGTTTTTCACAAGGATCTTTTCAACGCTTTGAACATCTTGCATCAGGCCCTGCAAGGTGTATTCCTTTTTGTTCAAGGTGTAGTCCAACTTGAACTGATCAAAGGAATCTGACAGTGAGTTAACTACCATATCAATTTTGGTCTCACCATCAATCTCAGCACCATTTAGTTCAGCAATATTGAGATATGCTATGACTTTCATCATGTGATCTTTCACAGATTGTCCAGGTTTCATCCTAAGATTCATAAAAGCAGTCACTGCCTCTCTCTTAGTCGTCCTAGACCTCATAGCAAACATTTCCTCTAGAGACATCATTATATCAGCAGCGGACTCCATTCCTTCATGTTGCTGTTGCAACACGTCGGAGATAGTGGCCATAATGTAACATTTTTCCATATCATCAGAAGTCTTCCACTGCTCATACTCATCTCTTTGCATCACATTAGATTCATTATTAGGAAGGGGTGGTTTAGGAGTGGTCAGAACAAACTTATGTTTTTCACTTTGCAGCAACAACCTAATTTTCCTTTTCCATGTTACGTAGTTATCTCCAGTTAAGGTGTTATCTTTCAGGATGTTCATAAGTGATGGGGTCATGATTTCTGATTAAAACAAAAACATATAAAAGTAAATAATCATGATAATAGCACTTTTAAAAATTTATCTTGAATTAAAATAAATAATTCAATCATAAAAATTCAACGGTGATCCAACACCCATAAATATTATGCATCCTTTGGGAGTTCGCACTATTTACTAGTTAGACTAGGTCCCACCTAATTGTTAACATAACAACCAGCGTTTTTAATTTTAGCCTTGTAATTTTTATTAACAAGAACTCTTGAGAGGATATTAATAAAATTACATTGAGTGTGTTACCAAGATATCGACCCTCAATTTTCTCTCACGAAAATCCCTCCTTGGGGAGTAGATTTCGTTTAAGTCAATTGTCTAGTCTATCCTTGTAAGGAAGTTTATTGTTAAATTCCATTAGTGGACGCCCCTTGGGGGGATTACCAAAAATAATAAAACTCAACTAATCTTGGAGGCCATAGGCGTTCTTGCACACCTTCTCCCACTCAATTATTTAAGGCGTGTGATTATATCCCAAAGAATGATTTTTACCAAGTTATCTAGATGCCAATTAGATACCTAAATCATTCAATGCATGTTCATACCAAAAGAGATATATGAGTGGCACTCCTATTCTAAAATGTCATGTTATCATACAATAACAAATATTGTAATATTTAAGCAAAAATTAAATAGCAACAATTTTGGCCCATCCTAGAAAAGCAAGTAAATTACAATTGTTAGGAATACAAGATCTTCAGGTGGCAATCAACCATACGCTCATCCCTCGGCCTCCTCCCATGGACGTGCACAGCCCACAACCCCACAAAGGGGCTGCCTTGTGCAGCCCATAAGTCCACACAAGGCTGCCGTGCGCAGCCCACCAAGGATTGGGCTTGCCATGCGCAGCCCAATCCAGTCCTAGGGTGCGCACTGTGCTCGTTCTCGGTTCTGGTTGCTTCGTTTTTCTTCGTGTCTTCGAATTTTCAATACCCGAATACATTACATCATATTACGAATAAATTACTGCAGCAAATTTTTTTATTTTATTTTTATTTTACTGCAGAAGATTTACAAAAAAAATTACTGCACCTGATTACAAAAAAAATACTGCACTTATTTTACATACAAAAAAAAAATAAAACCCTAGCAACTACCAAGAAGAATTATGGCGATAATAGACCACCCTTCTTGTTACTAATCCGAAAAAAAAATTACATTGAAATTCTAGGACCAAAATCGAGCAATAACACTTCACTTTATAAAACATATATAAATCCATACATTCAACATGTAATTATATATGCGAATACCTAGAGAGCCATCTCTTTCTAAAACATGTATAATCACAATAAAAAAAAATAGATTCACGTATATATACGTTAATTAATTAAAAGGTACAACCAAGGCTCTGATACCAATTGTAGGGAAAAATCGATATAAAACGCAGCGGAAGAAACGAAAAATAGATTTCGTATGGTTTTAAAATTTTTCTCAAAGTTGAACCTTAACCTTTTAATTAATTAAACTCAAATATATACGATTAGAGTTAAATACCTCTTGACGCGTGATCCGATTGACTTACGTCGATTGGTAATCCGCAAAATCTTTTCTGATGCCCGTGAACAGTACCCGCGTGAACAGTGATCGCGAACAGTACCGCAAGATCTTCCAATCCGAACACGTACGTGAATCATCTAGGAGCGTGGTCTCCCTTTTTCTTTGAATTGCAAACCTGAGAATGGATGAACAAAGTTTTCTTTTTCTTTTGTTAGTCACAAAACAATCAAAAGAAGACAAAAATTATTCCGGTCACTTTTGAGTTCTCAATCTAATGATCGAAACTCACGTGAACCTAATTCTATGTTGTACACACAAGCTTATTGATGAACAAGCAATCAGTGTACTATCAAAGAATAATCTCTTCTCTTTTTTATGTTTAGTAGAATAAAAATTATCCTTTTCTATGAATTGAGAAGAAGAAGAAAAATTGAATCATTCAATCAACTATATTGGCCGAATTCTATATGTGGTATTATATAGGTGGCCGAAATTTTGCTTCCTCTTCTATTTAGGATTGCCGAAATCTTCCTCTAAATGGACTAGGGTTGCTGCAAATCACATACCAAAAAGAGTTTGTGTTGCACCCTAATTTCCATCAACCTTTAGACTTCAAAACCTAATCCAACTCATAGATATTTTTATTCTTTTATTGACTAAATAAAAAGACTTCTTATTTGATTAAATAAATAAAATTAATTATTTATTTTCTTATAAAACAAGTCTTTTACTTTTAATATACTACTACCAATAGTATAACTTTAGGAAATATATTTCCTGATCATAAAAAGATTTGTTTCTTAATTAAACAATTAATTAATAAATTAACTAATTCTTATTTAATTAAAACAATGAAACAAAATAATATATTAGGTTAATATATACACCTTGCCGCCCCACTTATGTAAATGGGCCATATATTATTTTCTTATTTCATTTAATCCATTGGACTTTAAATAAAAGCCCACATGTGAACCAGACCCATTCTTACTAAAAGAAACAAGCCTACATGTCTCCTTTTAATATATTAATATAATAGTGCAGCCCATTAATTAAATAATAGACATATTATATTCTTGATATATTAAAAACAATTCTAGATGGACCCTTAAATCGGCCCGGTAGAATATATCAAGTGATCCATGCAAATATGTGTGGATTGGGGATCTTGGCGGGCTATCTAAATTTAAGCTTCAATAAACATAACCTAATCACAATCAACAAATGATTCACTTAGGTCCAATCTATTAATTTTAACTCATTCCACTAAAGAGCTAAAATTGAACTCTTAAATAAAGATAGAATAAGGAGATGTTTCTCATTCATACCCTAGACAATCTTATAGGAGATGGTGTATCCTCGTGAATAATATCAGTAATCGCCAAGAGCTCATAGACCGCCTATAGCTCTCCAAGTTACCATATTTCCTCATATGACCACATTTCGAACTTGGATACTTTGACTTGTCCAGAAGCCATGTTTTCAATTATCATTATTGAAAACTCAACATTGAGATTTAATATCCAATACCTTAAAACATCCATATGATGAGATTATACTCTTATTTAATAAATGGAGCCACGATGTCCATATCTATAAATGAAGTCCTCTATCGATTAACAAATGTATACCACCAAACTATCGAGGATAGACTATGCTATATAATCGTACTCATTGATAGCTCTAATGATAACATTTGCAACCATAAGTCCATCATTTATCTCAGGATTAAGATAGACTCTCCGATTGTCCTCTTTAATGAAAAGACTAATATCTAGTGACGGTTCTAGATAAAGTATTTCGTTGTGATCCAGTTCAATGCACCTAGTGCACTAGATTCTTTTACTCGAAAACCTTTCGATGATTTTAGACTCATCATATTCATTTGATCCCACTCAAATGCTAGTAAAAGAATTCTACAACTTTAACAAGATATAGGTGCCCAACCTTTAACTTAAGTTGTGAACGTTATTCAAGACTAACTAAAGAATTGTGTCTACCTCATACATATCCGGATGTATGAACAATTCTTCATGTCTCATAGTCTTTTGACCTTATGATTATTTACCTTGATAATTATAATAATAAATGCTATAAGTAATTGTAAGAATCAGAATTCACTTTATTAATATGAGAAGATTGTCAATTACAATATTACACTCTTGCTATTGAGCATAATCCTAACACATATCTAGATAGATAAGTATTCGAGGTTCTGACTTTGTCAAGTATCGGATCCCTCTAGGTAGTGGTACCGATCCTGCTGGTTATCTGGAATATCTGGATGAATCTTTCTAGGTTGGTCCTTGTTGGAAAATTCTCATTTGGTCCCTTGCTAGAAAACCCTGTTAACAGAAGTTCCCCCTGACTTGAACACCGTTACCAGGTCGGGGTTGGAGTTAGGATGGGTAGCACTTGGAGAATTTTTCACAACCGTCTTGTAGGAGGGAATCTTCTCTTTACATGCTGATTTAAATGAGTCTTCCAAGTGGCTGACCAAGGTAGATCAAATTCAAAAAAGGAAATTTTTTAGGGGTGCACGTTTCTCGAAACTGTTCCCTCCAAGTCGCTGATTGTCCAGCGACATTGATTACCTTCTCTGACCATTATCCCTATATAAACTCGGCTTCTTCACATTATGTTCACTTAAGCAAACTTTCCCGAACAAGAGTTTCAAGAAAAACCTAGCTTCAATCTTCAAAACTTCAACTTTCCCTTTTTCGAGAAACTAAACCTTGAATCTGTGAACATGTCTTCACTTGGCGGCGACAGTATTGAGCAACTGTTGGATGGTGACACGGTGGCCAGCGGGAGCCTCACCCAAAGAAAAAGGGCTCGCATCGATAGCGATAACGGGGACGATGTTCCTTTTCAGCGTCGGCGTTCAAACCAGAACGTTGCAATCGGGACTGGCTTTTCAAACAATCCCAATGCTCCGGTTGATGTTAACCAGGAGTCGAGTGAAGAAACAAGAGCTGCTATCGGGCTAGGTAGAGACCGGGCTGGCGAAGTCACAGACACCGTGGGGAGGGTACTAGCCCTTCCTTACGAGTATAGATGCATTCCTGACTCGACTAGCTCATTGGATACTGTAGGGCACTTACGAAGGGATTTTAATATCCCTAAGGATATCTCAATTGTTATTCCCTCACCTGGGTATAATGTGTATACTCCCAATCCTGGTGAACTCTCAATTCATACGGCGGCCTTCGATAGTGGAGTCAGGCTACTTCTCCGCCCTACCTTGCGTAGGGAGTTGTATGCTCTGCAGCTTGCCCCTCTTCAACTAACGCCAAGTTTCTGGAGGCACCTGGTAAGGTTCTTGGTACTGTGGAGAGAACAGTGTGATAGAGATAACATTGACTGGGAGCCGGGCCAGGCGAGCTCGGGTACGTGTTCCAGATTGCTGCCAACGCCCCGGGTCCATATAGGTAATTTTATGCTAGTGGTAAGAATAGTCTGCAGTTTGTGGTGCCAGGGGCCACGAAGAAGGACATCTGCTAGAAGGAGGAGTGGGTCATCGTTAGAGGCTAGTGGGGTAATTCGGTCCACATTGGAAGAACTGAGTTCAAGGTTCCTACTTGCTTTAGCAGGAAACCCGTATTGGAGAAGAGTAAGCTCTCCCCTGAATCGGAGAAGATCTTGAAGGCCATCATGGCCCGGAATTATATTAATATGGAATAACCTATCACTAAGGCCTTTGAAGCAAAGAGGGTTGATCGATACCTCTGTATTTCCGGTGCTCTCCCAGGTAACGGAATTTCTGACTTTGCTTCTACTATACTACTTCATTGATTCTATAGATATTGACTCTAGCTATCTTTGCAGTTTCAGCAGTATCTCCATCGGTTCCTAAGGTGGAGCTCAACCAAGCTGGTGGTACCGTCGATTCCCCTCCAATTTCCCCTGTCAGGCTTCCAACTAGTTCTGGTCTTGACGCAGGGGTTGGCATATCTACTGGATCTGGTAAGACCCCGGTCCAGGTATCCGGATCATAGGCTCCCCCTCCTCTAATCTGGGCTAGGTCGTTGGAGGCTTTTACAGCCAAAGTGGGGAGGTATCGAGGTACTCCTCGTTGGGTGCAGGATACGTCACCCATCGAGCCAGTTAATGTTGCAGTTGTTACTGATGCTGATGCTTCAGCCCCCTTTGCCTCCCCCATTATAGCTACCAGTCGCTCTAACCTGGTCGAGAAGAGTTTTGAGCCTGCTATGGCTAGCCGGGGGAGGGGGACCTCGGGATAGGCCGCGATTGAGGTCAAATGATAGCAGCCAAGATGAAGTCTTGGCCCACTTTGTTGCATCCTTCCCAGGCGGGAGTTAGATGTCATGACGGCCATGCCCACTGAGCTTCTAATTAGAAGGGGATCTGCTCTTCTGGCTGAGGTAAGCTGTCTCATTTTAGTCTTCTATCCCGATCAAGTATTGGAGATATCCTGACTAATGTTTTGTTCTTGGCAGGCGTTTAAGTTTAATGTGGCACTGAGTTAGCAGGTTGGCTCCCTCTTGGAACAAGTTAGAGGTGCTACTACTAAGCTGGAGAGGTCTAGAGAGGAGCTTGCCAAGGCTGCTAGAGGAGTTGAAGTTTTGAACCAATCTCTGGATAATGCTAAGAAGGAGACGGATGAGGCGAAAGCTGACAGGGAGAGGATGCAGCATGCCTTGGATACTGAAATACTCAGGTCCCTTTGCCATAAAGAGGAGAGGAAGATCACGAAGGATAGAGCAGTGAAGCTGGATAAGGAGATTCGGTCCCTTCGTGATAGTGTGGCCAACCTCGATGCTCAAGTAGACACCGCCTTTGGGGATTGCTACTTCTTTGCTGGTTACCAGGTGGCTTTAGCCTTCCCTCCTCCGTTCGACCTGAGCGTTATCGCGGGGTGGAACCGGGAGGAAATTATGGTGAAGGCTGCTGAATTGGTTTGGGCAATACCCTCCGATATGGCTGGACCTTCCCAGGTTGCTGGGGCCAGTGAAGTGGCAAGAGGTGAAGACCAGAGTTCTATGTCCCTTCCTCCACCAAGCAATGTTGGAGCAGATCCCAATTTGAAGGCTCCTGAAGCTGGAGTGGCTCAAGCCGAAAGAGGAGTTTCTGCCCCTTCTACTTCTCCATCAGAGTTCATCAAGAAGGTAGGCGATCAGCCTGCTACTGATGATGGGGGGATTTACCCTACCTATCTCATCCTCTGACCCTGCCCAGGTAGAGGAGGGTCAGGCTGCTTCGACTAAGGAAGTTGGAGGAAATTCTAACCAAGTAGCAGCAGGGGAACTTCGGGGTGATCTGTCTCAGGTGGAGCTTCTGGTTACGGTAGGTACCCAGGAAGGAGGTGGGGTTCCATCAGGTGCTGAAGAGGGAGAAGCTCTAACTGGCGGAGCAGGAGAGAAGACGGCCAATCAGGAGCAGGAGGATGCATGCTCCAGTTTGATCCTTTACCCAGTTATACCCAGTCAACCTTATCTTCTTTTAGCCCGTGATTGAGGAATAGGCTCCCCAGTTTTAGTAATGAGAACTTTCTTTTTTATTTTTCCTTAGTTTCATGCATGTGTATTTTATTAAACCCTTTGTTAAACTTCGCCTTAATCTGAAGTAGAGTCCCCAATGTAATTTCGATTCCATAAATACTTGTTCTCGGATGAATCCTGGTATCTAGGTGTAGATTCGGTGATCCACCCTCTATTGGGCCCGATTTAGTGTAATTGATAACGTGTTTGTTTTGGGAGGGGTACCAAAGCATCAACTGGATATGGATCACGGTACCTGGTAATCGAGATTGCCACGGTCCATGCTATCTTCGTGGTTACCCTGATCAAAAAGCATTTTTTTTTTGGATTTCCCGCGTGGGAATTTTTGGTTTGAGCTTTATATTCAATTGTTCTTATCACGCGTCAGTCTAGGACAGGTTCGATTGCCTCAAACATCAAACTTCGGGGGGGAGGGGGGCACACTTTACGAAGCTGTCCTTTCCCATACATCGAATGTCGTGTCCCATTAATGACCTTATCCTTTCGCTCCCGATACTCTATCTCTTCTTCTATAAATACCCCTTATCTGTTTGATAGGTCTTCAAACAATCTCTTTTCCCTTTTAGTAGGCAACCCCCAATAGGTTGATCAACAATTGTAGTATCAATTAACACTGGTGGAGGAGGAGGAGATGTAAGTTCTATGACCGGTAGGATGCTTTGTATTATGGATAGAACGATGCGAGATGGACTTAACTACTAGGGAATCATAACTGGTTGTGATTTATTAGATCAAGAGGAACAGTGGATCATGGCGCTGCACTCTTACCAATGGTGTAGACATAACCTAGGCAAGCCGCAGCTTTGTATCACGTTGCATCTCAAATATGGAGGGCTTGAAGGTCGCCCCCCCTATGTTCGATGACTCAAACACGGCCTCTGTTCCTACCTTCGGGGTCATGGCAGTATCGTCAACATCTGTAATGGTTGAAAAGAACATCGCTAGGTAGGCGGATGGAGAAAGTAGGCAAGGAGCTGGAGAGGAGATCGATATTTTCGGATCTCCGGTTCACTTTCTGTAACTTTCTTTCTTGTTTCTTAAATATAGCTTGAAATAATGGATGGGTTCCCTGATCTGATCAGCGGAGATACCCTTGCTTCTTTCTTGTATGTATCCTGAAATAAAGGCTAGGTTCCATGATTTGATCAATGAAGGAAAACCCATTTCCCACTATATCTATTGATTGAATCCTGTCGCACGCTTCTGATTGTAACATAAACTCGAGCAATAGTCCCCAGCATAAACCTGACTTAATCAATACTTGGTAATGCAAAGAATCTGATAAAGAAAAAGTAGAGGAAAGGCGGGTGACCGATACCATGGTACCTAGCCAAAGAGTCTCTGGACCCTTTCCCTGAGACTCAATGTTATCAGTGATCGTTGCTTGCAGGAAAGTCAATGTACTAGGGGTCTCGTATCGAGGAACTTTGGTAGCCTGGTAGAAATTTAATCGAAAGAAGTCAGGGTACTGGAGATCTCATTTTTATGAGGATCCCAGTACTTTAGCGGAACAATCTAAAAAATCCGTGTACCTCGCATTCCAGTTCTAGGAATCTTGGTTCCTTAATGAGGGTGAACGTACTAGCGAATAATCTTGTAGTCTAGGTTCCTTACATTCCTATTTTAGGAATCTTGGTACCATGGCGAGCATTCTGGCGAAACTAGATACCTTGTATTCTCGTTCTAAGAATATTGGTATCGTAGCGAATGAACCTGGCAAATCTGGGTACCTCGAATTTTTGTTTGTAGGGATCTTGGTACCTTGACAAATAACCTGGTACCTAGCCTTCCTGTCTTAAGGAACCTAGGTCTCTAGGTGGAATATTCTGGCGAACTTGGGCACCTCGCATTCCCGTTTGTAGGGATTTTGGTGCCTTGGCGAACATGATGGAGAATGTGTTAGCAACAAGATCCGGGTAGGCGACTAAGGCCATATTAGAACCATGTCTTTCTTAGAGGGGGGTAGTACCCGGCCAAGGGATTTATCTGGCATGTGACTATGCCCTTACTAACCAGACTCTTCCTAGCGGGGGTTGGCACCCAGCCAAGGCAGCAGGAAGGCCATACGGTCCTTTCTGGTCTTGAGGCGATCATTGGCAAAAATAAGGCGATCATACTGGCAATAAGATCTTGGTAGGTGACTAAGGCCACTTTAGCACCAAATCTTTCTTAACAGAGGGGGGGGGGGGGGGGGGGTGGTGCCCGGCCGAGGCCTTGATCTGGCTAGCAACTATGCACTTATTATCCAGACCCTTCTCTGCGGGGGGTGGTACCCGGCCGAGGTTTGATCCGTCGGGCAACTACGCTCTTACATACCGGATCCTTCCTAGCAGGGGGTGGTGCCCAGCCTGGGCATCAGGAATACCATACTGCTTATTCTGGTCTCGAGGAGATCCTCCTGGAGGGATTAATCCGGTCTAGGGCATTAGAAGTGCTATGTAGCTCTTCTTGTTTTAAGGCGATCCTCCTAGAGGGTTTTATCCTGTCCAGGGCATCAGGAGTATTATGTAGCTCTCATTGTTTTAAAGCGGTCCTCCTGGAGGGTTTTATCTTGTCCAGGGCATCAGGAGTATTATATAGCTCTCATTGTTTGAAGGCGGTGATCATGGCGGATTCAATTGGCAACATAAAGCAGATAGATGTAGATAAATGCAGACAAAAGTAGATGTAGAAATAATCCTTCTTTATTGATGATCAAAAAAGAGAATACAAGCACTCATGACTACTAACATCTTCTAACATTCGTTTCAGGATGATCCCGGCTGATTTCCACTATATGACTTATGGGTAAAACCTCTTGAGGTGATCAGCATTCCAAGTGTGGTCTACAAGGTGTCCATTCATGTCGTCCAACTTGTAGACCCCACCTTGGATCACCATTCTGATTAGGTAGAGACCTTCTCAATTAGGTGACAGTACCCCGTCCGACCTCTTCCGGGTATTCTAAGTAACCTTGCTGAGAACCAAGTCCCCTTCTTTGAAGCTTCAGGCTCTTACACTCCTATTGAAGTAATGAGCAATCTGGTTCTGGTAAATTGCTACCCTTTCTGCAACCCTGTCTTGTTTTTCCTCTAGGAGGTCCAGGTTGGCCCTCAGCTTGTCTTCATTCCCATTGGGGTCTAAATGCTGAACCTGAAAAGAAGTGAGCTTATGCTCTATAGGAAGGATAGCTTCTACCCCGAAAGCTAGTAAGTAGGGGGTCTCTCTAGTAACAGTCCTTTTGGTGGTGCGGTAAGCCAAGAGCACATCTGGGAGTTCATCTGCCCATCTCCATTTCTTCTGTTTAAGTTTCTTCTTCAAGAGCCTCTTGATAGTCTTATTTGTGGCTTCTACCTAGCCATTAGTCAGAGGGTGTGCTACAGATGCGAAGTGAAGTTCAATCCCCAGACTTTCACAGAATTCCTAGAATCTAGCGTTATCAAACTGCTTACCCAGATCTGTGATGATGACCATAGGGGTCCCAAACCGGCAAACCACATTCTTCTTGATGAATTATGTTGTATTTGCTTTAGTAATTCTAGAGAGGGGTTGTGCTTCCACCCACATGGTGAAGTAATCAATAGCCACGATCGCATACTTCTGCTGACCTGGCGCGGTTGGGAGAGGTCTGATCAGATCTACTCCCTAGAAGGCAAACGGATACGGCGAGCTGATGGTAGATAATCGTTCTGGAGGTAGGTGATGCAGGTTGGCCATTTTCTGACATGGTTCACAAGACTGTATGAACTGCCTTGCATTATGGTGCAAGGTTGGCCAAAAATATCCCATGTGTAGCACCTGGTAAGCCAGTGCTTCTCCCCCGACATGATTTCCACAGTCTCCTGAATGCACTTCTCTTAAAGCCCAGTTAGCATCATCGAGATGTAGGCATCTAAGCAAAGGGAGTTACCTACCTCTGCGGTATAGGTGCCCATCTACCATGAAGTATCGGACCGAGGTTCTCTTGATCTTGCGAGCTTGATTAGGGTTTTCATGGAGCTTTCCTGACTGAAGCTAATCCGTGATGGGATCCATCCATCATGGAAGTCGTTCCATGGGGTTGACTTTCTTGCCTTTAGCTATGCTTGATGTAGTGATTATCTAGAGCGGTACTCCTTCCAGTAGCGCTTGTCCTCCGCTTGCAGCTATCTTGGCTAGGACGTCAGCTCGATGATTCTGCTGCCTAGGTATTTGCTCAATCCTGAAACCTTTGAAGCGGGGTAACAGCTCCTGGACCTTTTCGAGGTAGGTTGCCATGTTATCCTTTTTGGCCTGGTATATATCTGTTACTTGATTAACTACCAGCTGTGAGTCACATTTGGCAAGGAAGTAATCAGCCCCTAGCTCTACTGCTGTTCTCATTCCTGCTAACACAGCTTCATATTCAGCCTCATTGTTGGTAGTGCTAAACTCGAATCTGAAACAGTGACAGCACTTGACTTTTTCTAGGTCGGTTAGAATGATCCCACCTCCACTTTCTGCTTGATTGGATGCTCCATTAGTATATAAGATCCAGATTTCTCGGTTGATAGGCCAATCCGTAGACTTTTGCTCCTTCTGAGGGGCTTGATTTAGGCTCGGGGTAGCACCCTGATCGGGGATTGCACTGAATTCTACCATAAAATCAACCAAAGCCTGGGCTTTTATGGTAGTTCCGGCTTTATACTTAATGTCGAACTGGGTGAGCTCGAGGGCCCACAGCACAAGTCTTCCCGATACATCCGGCCTTTGAAGATATTGACGTAGAGGTTGATCAGTGACTACCATTATTGTGTGAGCAAGGAAATAAGGGCGGAGCTTCCTGGCAGCAATTACCAATATGAAGGCGGTCTTCTCTAAGAGAGTGTAGTTCTTTTCTGATTTAGTTAGGCTGCGGCTCACATAGTAGATAGGGCGCTGGACCCCATCACCACATCTTTTTACCAATGCTCTACTAACAGCGGTTTCAGATACTGCCAGGTATAACTGTAATTCTTCTCCTGGTACTGGGCTAGCTAGCAGAGGTGGGCTAGCGAGGTACCTCTTCAATGATTGGAAAGCTAGCTCGCTGTCCTGGTCCCATTTCATGTTCTTCCCTTGTTTGATTGCCTTGAAGAATGGGATACACTTGTCAGTGGATCGTGATATGAAGCGGTTCAGGGCTGCAATTCGTCCAGTCAAACCTTGCACTTGTTTGAGTGAGGTGGGAGACTCAAGATCTAGGATGGCTTTGATCTTCACATGATTAGCTTCAATCCCTCTCATATGGATCATGAACCAGAGAAATTTCTCGATTGCAACTCTAAAGGCACATTTAGCAGGATTCAACCGCATCTGATTTTTTCTAACTATCTGGAAAGTCTAGCGGAGGTGGTCCTGGTGATGTTCAGCTACCTAAGACTTCGTGATCATATCATCTATGTATACCTCCATTGACTTTCCTATCAGTCCCCTAAATAAACAGTTAACCAGGCGCTGGTAAGTAGCCCAGCATTTTTGAGCCCGAAGGGCATGACCTTGTAGCAGTACAGGCCTTGCCCGGTTATGAAATTGGTTTTATCCTGGTCAGCTGGGTGTATCATAATCTGCTTGTATCCTGAGAAGGCATCCATAAAGCTTAGGAGCTTGTTAACTGCGGTTGAATATACTAGTTGGTCGATTTTCGGTAGCCGGAAGCTGTCATTCGGGCAGGTGCGGTTGAGATCTGTGTAGTCAACACACATGCGCCACTTCCTATTTTCTTTGGTCACCATGACTACGTTGGCAATCCACTTGGGGTACCGAGACTCCCTGATGAATTCTGCCTTTAGTAGTTTGTTCACCTCCTCTTGTACCGCAGCATTTCTTACTTGGTTGAAATGTCTTCTCTTCTGTTTGACTGGCTTGAAGGTGGGGTCTACCGCTAAACTGTGAGCTGTTAAGGTAACGGGTATCCCCGGCATCTCCTCATGACTCTATACAAAGATGTCATTATATTCTTGTAAAAGCTTTATCAGATCCTCCTTTACCTCTGCCTTTAACGTTGAACCTATCCTGACTACCTTGGAAGGATTGTCCTTCCTGATAGGTGTCTCTTCTAACTCTTCTACGGGATGGCCACTGGTCCATCCCTTCTCTTCCTCCTCCCTGATCTCTATATCAGGGAGTTCTGGCATGGATCCCTTCCCAATTGAGTTCGTTTCACCTTTAAAATCTTCCTCCGAGAACTGTTGATCTTGATTAATGGTTATCTGTACACACTGCTTGGCCAGTGCTGCTGGGTTGGTAGATACTACATAGCACTTGCGTGCAGCCTGCTGATCCCCTCGTACTTCACCCACATTGTCTCCTACTGGGAATTTTAAGACGTTATGGTTTATTGACTAGACCCCCTTGAGGGCAGACAGGTAGGGTCTTCCCAGGATGGCATTGTAGGCGGACGGGGTGTCTACTACAACGAAGTCTGTCATTAGGTTCTGCTGGAGTGGCATTGTTCCTACTATCACTGGTAGGATCATTGACCTGGCGAGAATCAGCGAGTCTCCTATGAACCGGTATAAGGGGGTAGTGAAGCTGTTGTAACATGGTCTCTCTAGGTTGAATTGCTCCAAAGCACTCTTGAAGAGAATATCAACTCTGCTACCTGTATCAATCAAGACACGGTAGACCAAGTTGTTGGCTATTTGAACAGTGATGACCGTGGGATCATCATGAGGTTACACGGTGTTGTATACGTCCTATTTTGTGAAGATGATTTGTGCAGCAGGAGGAGACCGAGGTGATCCTGTTATTGCAGAAGCTAAGGCCCTTCTGATATTGCAGAAGCTTTATCCTGATTCTCTCCTTAGGGAGGGTTTTCTTCGGTGCCCCTATTGCTATCTCCTGCCATTGAACGAAGGAGTCCCCTGGTCGCTTCCTGTTGAGGCTATCTAGAAAAAGGTTCTGGTTGGACCAGGTGGTGGCGCTCTCTCAGCGGGAGATCGATGGTGGATCTCACGCGCCGGGGTTGATAACCTGTAGGTTGCTCTGGAACCTAGGGCATGGGCCCAAGCCTGTCATGGACTGATGGTACTGGGGGCATGGGCCCGAGCCTATCATGAACCGGTACAGGAGGTGGTGGTCCAAACCTATCGAGGGGGGGGGGGGTACCCTAGTACCTTACCGATTGGCATCTCCCCGGGGATCTGGAACCACGGGCTGACTGGTACTACCTTCAGCTACCATTCGAAGGCAAATGTTCTCTATAAAGGCCGCGACCTGCTGGGCTAGATTGGTTGGTGCAACTGTCGGGGTAGTAGGTACCTAGGGGTAACCCGCGCGGTAGCTGATGGCTTCGAGGCGGGTTTGCGATCCTTTCCCCCTTGCTTCGACTTCTTACCCTTTCTGGTTGAAGCATTTGACTGGTGTCCCGATGGATCAGGATGATATTAAGAGGATAGGAGCTTCATTTTGATGGTATAACAAGAAAACTAGGCATACTGGCTTTCATTTGAGGGTGTGGTGTTTCCCACAGACGGCGCCAAAAAGTGTTAACGGAAAAATCCACTCGGGGAGTGAAATTTCGGTTAGCACCCTCGCCCACTACCGAAAGCAGTAACGGGGTAGGTACCTTCGATACCGAGGTCTGTTTCTATAATCGGACATAAGAAATAAAAATGATGGAGAATAAACAAAAGAGACCGGGAGATATAAAAGAACATTGTTGTATTAAGTAACAATATAGCAAAGTTACAAAGCATACACTCTTCTCTCATTTCTCACTCTTTTACACAGGGTGGTGGTGGAGAAAGCGTTTATGTAGATAAGTGGATATGTTCCGCCAATCATCGTCAATGGACTTTCACTGGCTTCGGAGAATTTCAGAGGAAATTTTACCGGAAATAAATCTCTTTGTCTTAGGCGATAAAAAACACTCAAATCCCCCCTTCCTTTGCCCTTCAAAACCGTATACATAGTACTCCTAAGAATCCCCTCAAAATCTGGTCATATTAATGAGAATTATTGAGAGTCCTATTTTGGGCGTTGACAGGTATTTTGTGGGGTTGAAGGCGCGGGATTTAATCTCGTTAATCACTGTCGAATTCAGGTTCTGATTTAGTTGACCATTTGGTCCCATTAATGGCGCTTTATTTTGGTGATAGGGTCAACTTTCCTTCTTCGTGGAGCTTGGAGGGAAATTATGATTCTGAATTTTGGCGGAATGTGGTACTGGTACATCATTTCGATCCCACTGGTATGGAGCTTGTTTTGCGTCTTGCTGGAATGGTGCTTGTGTCTTCACAATCACCTTCGTATTGCTTGGCTAGTGAGGTACTTGCCTTGGAGGGGCCCCGAATAGACATACTAGGTACCAGGTGGAAGTCGAGGCAATACCAAGGCGGGTATCGAGGTACCAGGTGCCCTGATTGATGTCGAGATTTTTGCGGGGTGCTGGGCATGCAAGTTATCATCGTACTGGTCCTAAGTTGGTATTAGAAGCTTCAGTGGGGCGAGGTACAT
Organism: Dipteronia sinensis; assembly: GCA_033220585.1. Lineage (NCBI taxonomy): Eukaryota > Viridiplantae > Streptophyta > Magnoliopsida > Sapindales > Sapindaceae > Dipteronia > Dipteronia sinensis. The sequence continues at coordinate 67,592,471 of CM065636.1, read as the reverse complement.
GCCTTCTTTAGCTCGCAGAGCTGATGTCCTATCTAGATAGATAGGTAGTCGAGGTTCCGACCTTGTCAAGTATCGGTTCCGTCTAGGTAGTGGTACCGATCCCGCTGGTTATCTGGAATATCTGGATGAATCTTTCTAGGTAGGTCCTTGTTGGAAAATTCTCCTTTGGTTCCTTTCCAGAAAACCCTATTAACAACTGTATTTACTTACATCTCCTTGGTTCCTTCATACTTGTCTTTATCAATCTTCAGCATAAGAAGGAACCCCGATACTGAAGGTACCTATCCCGCTACAACCTACCGGTAGGGGACGAGGGTGTTAACTGAAATTTTGCTCCCCGAGCAGATTTTTTCGTTAACACTTTTTGGCACCGTCTGTGGGAAACCACACCCTCAAAAGAAAGCCAGTGTGTCTTGTTTTCTTATTATACTATCAGAATGAAGCTCCGATCCTCTCAGGATCATCCCGACCCCGTCGGGACACCAGTCAAACGCTTCAACCCAAAAGGGGCAGATGCCTCAGAAAGAGGGAAAAGGTCGCAAACCCGCCTTGAAGCCATCAGCTACCGCGTGGGTAACCCCCAGGCACCTACTACCCCAGCAGCTGGACCTACCAATTTAGACCAACAAGTCGCGGCCTATATAAAAAGCATTTGCCTCCTAATGGTCGCTGAAGGTAGCACCAGTCAGCCCGCAGTACCAGATCCCCGGGGAGATGCCAATCGGTAAGGTACCAGGGTACCTCCCTTCGATAGGTTGGGACCACCGCCTCCCATACCGGTCCATGACAGACTCGGGCCCATGCCCCCGGTACCATCAGTCCATGACAGACTCAGGCCCACACCCCCGGTTCCAAGGCAACCTACAGGTTATCAACCCCGACGCGCAAGATCCGTCATCGATCTCCCGTCTAGAGAGCGCCACCACCTAGTCTAACCAGAAGCTTTTTCTAGACAGCCTCAATAGGAAGTGATCAGGAGGCGCCCTCGTTCAATGGCAGGAGGTAGCAACAGGGGAACCGGAGAAGACCCTCCCTAGGGAGAGAACCAGGATGAAGCTTCTGCGACATCGGAGGGGTCTAACGATAAGGATTCTGAAGTGGAATTTGGGAATGATGGCTACAAACGTCTCCGGGACCAAGTTGCTAGAATGGCGAAAGAGATGCAAGAATTAAAGAAGGGCATGCACTGGGAAAACCGAAAAGACCCCTTAGGAGAGATGAATGCTCCCTTCTCTAGGAGGATCAAAGAGGCAGAACTACCTCCCAAATTCAAGATGCCAACCGACAAATATTCTGGGACCGAGGATCCCTTGAGCCATCTAGAAGGTTTTGTTCACCAGATGGAGGTCCAGAATGCTACCAGGGCAGCCATGTGCAGAATGTTCCCTACCACGCTAACAGACTATGCCAAGACATGGTTCAGGAAGCTACCAGCAGAGGGCGTTGACTCATTCACCAAGTTGACTACTAACTTCTGTGCTCAGTTTCAGGGCATCAAACCTCGCCCCAAGGATCCCATTCATCTCCAGTACGTGATCCATGAGCGGGGTGAATCACTCATAGCCTACGTGGAGAGATTCCACAAAGAAGTAATTCAGATTGGGGTCTTCGCAGAGAAAGAGACCTTGGCCAATTTCTGAAGAAATCTATGGGCAGGCAGGCTGTTCAGATCCTTCGGCAAGCATCCCCCGGAGACCTACCAGGAGGCCTACGATATAGTTCTAGAGCAGGTGGAAATAGATGAACAACTCCGAGTTAAGATGGAGCACGATGATATGAGAACTGCCAAGCGCCAATAGAATGAAGCACCCAAGCCTGCACCAGTTCAGAAAAATCAGAACAAACCTCCAAACAAGTCTATGTATCGGTCGCCACCCTACCAGCCTCCGTGGAACAGATACCTAGTCAGATGGACTCCACCCAGAGTTACACTTCCACCCAAGAAGGTAGCGAGGGTAGATGAAGAGGAAATGGGGTACACCCACTACACCCCCCTGAACGCATTTCGTAAGACTATTTACCTCACCATCCGCAACAAAGGACTGCTCAGAAAGCCAGGTCCAATAAAGGCACCAGTAGATCAACGGAACCGCTACAAGTATTGTGACTTCCATAAGGATTTAGGTCATAATACCTCGGAATGCTATAGTATGCGGAACCAAATTGAAGCCCTAGTGAGGGGAGGTTTCTTGGAGGAATTCTTCCAACAAGTGCGCGACAACATTCGCACCGGGAAGGAGGTGCAAACAGATATTAAAGCGTTTGAATAATTAAGGAAAGCGAAAGGGAAAGATCTGATGGAGCAGATCCATATAGTCAACACCAATAGTGGGGGTCCCACCCTGGCAGGAACCTCCAACAATTCTCGGAAGAACCATGCCAGGAAAGTGCCCAGGGTAGAAGCGGGCCAAAATGTCTTCAAGGTTACTAGGGGATCACCCCAGTCTCCTCTTGCTGCATAAATTATCTTCACAGAAGAAGATGTATACAACACCGTGCAGCCCTATGATGATCCCATGGTCATCACTGTGCAAATAGCTAGCAATCTGGTCCATCGTGTCTTGATTAACATAGGTAGCAGCGTTGATATTCTTTTCAAGAGTGCTTTGGAGCAATTCAACTTAAAGAGACCTTGTTACAATAACTGCACTACCCTATTATACGGGTTCATAGGAGACTCGCTGATTCCCATCGGATCTATGATCCTACCAGTGATAGTAGGGACAGTGCCTCTCCAGCAGAACCTGATGACAGACTTCGTTGTGGTAGACACCCCGTCCGCCTACAACGCCATCCTGGGAAGACCTTACCTGTCTGCCCTCAAGGGGGTCCTATCAATATACCATAACGTCATAAAATTCCCAGTAGGAGACAAGGTGGGCGAAGTGCGAAGGGACTAGCAGGCTGCACGTAAGTGCTATGCGGTATCCACCAACCCAGCAGTGCTGGCTAAGCAATGTGTAAAGATAACCATTAATCAAGATCACCAGTTCTCAAAGGAAGATCTTGAAGGAGAAACAAATTCAGTAGAGAAGGAGCATGAGGTAGAGTCCCCAATTACGGAGGTTAGGGCAGAAGAAGACAAAGAATGGGCAAATGGTCATCCTACAGATGAGTTGGAGGAAATATCCATTAGGAAGGATGACCCTTCCAAGATTGTTAGGATAGGTTCAACATTAGAGGTGGGAGTGAAGGAAGATCTGGTAAAGCTCTTACAATAATTTAATGACATCTTTGCATGGAGTCATTAGGAGATGCCAGGGATACCAGCTACCTTAGCAGCTCACAGGTTGGCGGTAGATCAAGCCTTCAAGCCAGTCAAACAGAAGAGAAGGCATTTCAACTAAGAGAGAAATGATGCGGTACAAGAGGAGGTAAACAAACTACTAAAGGTAAAATTCATCAGGAAGTCTCGATACCTAGAGTGGATTGCCAACGTAGTCATGGTGACCAAACCAAACTGGAAATGTCGCATGTGCATTGACTACACTGATCTCAACCGCTCTTACCAGAAGAATAGTTTCCAGTTACCAAAAATCGATCAGCTGGTTGATTCGACGGCGGGTAACAAACTCCTAAGCTTTATGTACGCCTTCTCGGGGTACAACCAGATTATGATGCACCCTGCTAATCAGAATAAAACCAGCTTCATAACTGGACTTGGCTTATATTGTTACAAGGCCTTTCGGACTCAAGAATGCAAGAGCTACCTATCAACGCCTAGTAAATCGTTTGTTCAGAGATCTAATAGGGAAGTCAATGGAGGTATACATTGATGACATGATCACAAAATCCTAGGTAGCCAAGCAGCACCAGGATTACCTCCATCAAACTTTTCAGATTGTTAGAGAGAATCAGATGCGTTTAAACCCTGCCAAGTGTACCTTCGGGGTTACAGCCGAGAAATTCCTCAGATTTATGGTCCATGAAAGGGGAATCGAAGCAAACCCAGATAAGATCAAAGCCATCTTGGATCTCGAATCGCCTACCTCGCTCAAACAGGTGCAGGGTTTGACCGGACGGATAACAGCCTTGAATCGTTTCATATCAAGATCAAATGATAAGTGTATTCCCTTCTTCAAAGCCATCAAACGAGGGAAGAATATTGTTAGCGGGAAAATTCACTCGAGGTGAAAATCTCAGTTAACACCCTCACCCACTATCGGTAGCAGTAGAGGGGTAGGTACCTTCGGTACCGGGGTCCATCTTTTAATATGATCGAGGTCGACTGACCAAAGAATGGATAAAGGACACAAAAGGGACCGGGAGATGTATAAATGAACACTGTTTTATTTAATCAACTACTACCATAGCTTTACAATATGAATACGTACATATCTCTCTCTCTCTCTCTCACTCTTTTACACAGGATGGAGATGGAGAAAACATCTATGTCAATAAGTGGATTTTCCTCCAGTGATTGTCAATGGCCTCTCACTGGCTTCCAGGAATATCCTGGGATCTCTCTCTCTGGTTCAGGTGATCCAAAGTCTTCGAAAAAACCTCATTCTTTACCCTTCAATGCCTTATATATAGTACTCCCCTAATCTCCTCAAAATCTGGTCGTTTTTAATGAAGATGATGGAGAGTCATATTTTAAGCGTTGAAAGGCATTTACGTGGAGCTGAAGGCGCTGGATTAGATCCCTTTAATGAATGGCGAATTGGAATTATGATTCGATCGATCATAGGGTCATTGATGGAGCTTTATTTTGGCGATGGAGTCAACTTTCCTTCTTCGTGGAGCTTGGAGGGAGATTCTGATCGTGAGTTTTGATGGAGGGTAGCGCTGACTCCCCCCCATTTTGATGGACCTATTCTACTTCCTACTGGAATGGTGCTTGTGTCTTCATGTTCCCTATCGTATTGCCTGCTGGGAGGTAAGGTACTCGCCTTGGAGGAGCTCCGGATGATCATACTGAGTATCAGGCGGGAGTTGAGGTAACATCAAGATGGATATCGAGGTAGCACCAAGGTAGATATCGAGATACCTGGTACCTTGATCGACATCGAGATGCTTGCGGGGTGTTTCGGGGCTAATGTCCTACCTAGATAGATGGATAGTCGAGGTCCCAACCTCGCCAGATATTGGCTCCATCTAGGTGATGGTACTGATCTTGCATGTCTTTGGGAATATTTGGATGAGTATTTCTAGACAGGTCTCTTGTTGGAAAATTCTCCCTTGGTCCTTTACCAGAAGAATCTGTTAACAGAAGTCCCCCCTACACTGGTATCGGTTTAGGGTTGGAGTCAGGATAGATAGCACTTAGAGAATTTTTTGTAACGTCTCATAGGAGAGAATCTTTTTCTTTGCGCGCTGATTTACATTCCACGTGGCCAATCAGGGTAAGCCGAATTCAAAAGGGAAATATTTTGGGGGCGCAAGTTTCTCTAAAATGATCCCTCCACGTCGCTGATTTTACCGCGACATTAATTACTCTTTCTGCTCGTTACAAGTAATCATCCCTATATAAACTTTGGTGCCTTCGCAAGTGATTCTTATGAAGCAAACTTCCTGATTGAGATTTTCTAGCAAAAAACCTAGCCTCAACCTTCAACTTCTCCTTTTCTAGAAATCACTCTCTGAAACTGTCATTATGTCTTCACCCGGTGACGATAGCATTGAGCAGCTCTTCAACGGCGATGCAGTGGCTGGCGGGAGCCTCACCCCCAGAAAAAGAGGACGACGTTCCCTTTTAACGTCGCCGTTCCAATCGGAACATCGCAATCGGGACAGGCTTCTCGAACAATCCTGAGACTCCGGTTGATGTCGACCAGGAGTCGAGTGAAGATGTAGGAACCGCTATTAAGGTAGGTAAAGACTGGGCCGGCGAGGTCACAGACAGTATAGGGAGGGTACTGGCCCTTCCGTATGAGAATAGATGCGTCCCTCCCTCTACCAGTACTCCAGAAACCATCAAACGTTTAAGGAGAGATTTCAAGATCCCCAAAGAGATCTCTATCGACGTCCCTCCACGGGAGTATGATATGTATTCTCTTTCTGCCGATGAGGTTCCGATTCATACGGCATCCTTCGATTGCGGGGTCAGGCTACCTCTCCACCCCACCTTACGTAGGGCACTACATGCCTTACATCTAGCTCCCCTCCAGTTGACACCAGGATTTTGGAGGCATTTGGTAGGGTTCCTCGTGTTGTGGAGGGAGCAATACCAGAAGGATAACATCGATCGAGAACCAGGCCCAGATGAGATTGGGTATGTGTTTCAGATTGCTGCTAATGCCCTAGGTCCGAAAGGGCAATTCTATGCTCGCGCCAAAAACAACTTGCAATTTGTGGTACCGGGGGCCAAGAAAAAGGATACCTCCTGGAAGGAGGAATGGATCATCCTCGGAGGTGAATGGGGAAGCTCGGTTCATATCGGAGGGTCTGAGTTCCGAGTTCCCATTATTTTTAGTGGCAAGCATGCGTTAGGGAAGGGCAAGCTATCTGGAGAATTGGAGAAAATCTTACGGGCTATCATGGCCCGGCATTATGTTAACATGAAGTTTCCTATCACGGAGGCCTTCGAGGCAAAGAGGGTAGATCACTACCTTCGCATTTCAAGAGCTTCTCCAGGTAGAAAACTTTTCTGACTTTGCTCATATTATTTTGTTTTTATTGACTCTGTGAATATTGACTCTGGCTATCTTTGTAGTTTCAACAGTATCTCTATCGATTCCTGAGATGGAGACCCACCAAGCAAGCGGTACTATTGATTCTCCTCTGTCTTCCCCTATCAGGATTCTAATCAGTTCTAATCTCGATGCAGGGGTCGGAGTACCTACTGGAGGGGTTGGAGTTCCTACTCGCTCTGATAAGATCCCGGTCGGGGTATCCGGATCGCTAGCTCCCCCTCTTCCTACCTCGGCTAGGTCGCTAGAGGGTTTTACAGCCAGATTAGGGAGGTATCGAGGTGCTTCCAGCCGGGTGCAAGAGGTTTCACCCCTCAGACAAGTTAATGTTACAGCAGCCATTGATGATGTTGCCTCAGCTTCTTTTGCTTCTCCCGCTGTGGCATCTGGTCAGCCTAAACCGGTAGAGAAAAGTTCTGACTCTGCTATGAAGAAGCGGGTGGTACCTCGAGATAGGGGCCGGTCGAGGTCAAAGGACAGCAGCCAGGATGAAGTTCTGGCTCACTTCGCAGCTTCCTGCCCAGATGGGGGTCTAGATGTCATGACCGCCATGCCTACTGAGCTTCTAATTAGAAGGGGGTCTGCCCTTCTAGCTGAGGTAAGCTACCTTATTTTAATCCTTTGTTCGGGTAAGAGGTTAAGAATATTCTGACAGGTGCATTGTTTTTGTCAGGCTTTTAAATTCAATGTGGCCATGAGCCAAAAGGTTGGCCTTCTTCTGGAGCAAGTTAGGGGTGCTACAGCGGAGCTAGAGAGGTCTAAAGAGGAGCTTACTAAGGCTGCTCAGGGAATAGAAGTTCTGAACCAGTCGCTGGTGAATACCCAAAAGGAAGCTGACGAGGAGAAGGTTGACAGGGAGAGGATGCAGCATGCTCTGGATATGGAGAAGCTCAGTTCCCTCCACCGTAAAGAGGAGAGTGATATTGTGAAAGAGAGAATAGTGGAGCTGGAGAAAGAAATCCAGTTCCTTCAGGGCAGCGTGACCACCTTATATGCCCAGGTAGACACTGCCTTAGGGGACGGTTACTTTTTTGCTGGTTACCAGGTGGCCCTAGCTCTCCCTCCTCAGTTCGATCTAGGTGACATCGCTGGGTGGAACCGGGAGGAGATCATGGCAAAGGCTACAGAGCTAGCTGGGGCAGCACCTTCTGATGTGGCTGGGCCCTCCCTATTTGTTGGAGATATTAGAGTAGTAGGAGGACCGGACCGGGGCTCTATCTCCCTTCTTCCACCAAGCAATGCTGGATCAGCTCTGAATCTGAAGGATCCTAAGGTTAGTGTGGCTCAGGCTGGAGGAGGGGTTTTCACCTCATTTGTTTCTCCAGTAGAGTTTAGCAAGGAGGCAGGAGATCAGCCTGCTACTGATGATGGATAAGCTGTTCTGCCTATCTCATCATCTGACCCTGCCCAGGATAGAGAAGGTCAAGCTGCTCTGATCGAGGAAGTTGGAGGGGAGCTTCAATTGCTGCAGGTGCCCAGGAAGCAGACGGGGCTCCATCCGGTATTAAAGGAGGGGAAACTGTAACTGGTGGAGCTGGCGAGGAGATGGCCACTCAGGAGCAGGAGGATGCTTGATCCAGCTTGATCCCTTAGTCAGTAGCACCTAGATAGTGTTATCTTTTTTGTAGCCCGTGATCATGGGATGGGCTCCCCGGTTTAAGTAATGAGAACTTCTTTGTTTTTCTTGACTCTGTGCATGTATAGTTTATTACATCCCAGGTTGAAATGCTTGTTCCGGGATGATTCTTAGTACCCAGGTGGGAATTTGGTGATCCGGGAGTTAATACCGCGAATGGTCCGGGAAAAATACCAAGACCTCAACCAGTCATAGATCGGGGCGCTTCATTTTTTATGGGTTTCCATGTAGGCATTATTGGTTTGGTTTTTGTATTCAACTGTCCTTCCAGATGTCGATCCAGGATAGGTTCGATTATCCCAATCATTAAGCCTTTGGGGGAAAGCACACTCCGCCAGGCTTCCCTTTCTTATGTATCGAACGTTGTGTACATATATAACTTTATCCTCTCATTTTCGATATTCGATCTTTCCCTCTATAAATACCCCTTATCTGTTAGGTGGGTCTTCAAATAATCACTTTTTCCTTTGTAGCAAGCAGTCTCCATAGGTTAACCGATGATCGTCGTATCACCTGACATTGTGGGAGGAGGAGGAGACGTCGGCTCTGTGACTGGCAGGATGCTTGGTATTGTGGAAGGAGCTGTATTTGGTGGATTTAATTACCAGAGGAACAGAGAAAGTAGAGATTCCTAGGATTAGGATGAATGGTGGGCTCTGACGCTGCGGCCTTGCCAATGGTGTAGGCATTACCCGGTCGAGCCACGGCTTGGTGCCCCATTGCATCTTGGACGTGGGGGGGGGGGGGGGGGGGGAATCCTTATTTCCTTCCTATTCTTACTGATTCCAACACATCCTTTGCTCCTACCTCCGGGTTTTTCGTGGCATCCCAACACGGCCTTTGTTCCTACCTCCGGGGTTCGTGGCATCCCAACACGGCCTCTGCTCTTACCTCCGGCGTCCATGGTAGCACCGTCAATATAGATTCTGATTTAAACCAATGTTGCTAGGTAGGCAGATCTAGTAAGTAGGTGAGAAGTTAAAGAGGGAACTGGCTGTTTCAGACCTCCAGTTTACTTTCTTGTCTTTTTTTTTCTTGTATCTTTTATGTAACTTAAAATAAGGGCAGGGTTCCCCGATTTGATCAATGAAAAGAAAAACTCACTTCCACCTATATTTGTCGATTTAATTTAGTCACACGCTTCTGATTGTAGCATAGACTCGGGCAAGAGTCCCCAGCTTAAACTTGACTTAATCAAAACTCGGTAACTCATAAAAATCTGATGAGAATAAAGCAGTTGATCGGTACCATAGTACCTCGCACTCCAGTTCCGAGAGTCGTGGCCGTATGGCGAGTAGTCTGGCGAAACTAGGAACCTCGTCGAATGACTGAGTACCTAGCTTTCCAGTTCGTGGAACCTAGGTCTCGAGGGAAGTATTCTGGCGAAACTGGGTACCTCACTCCTTTATTTGTAGGAGCTTTTGTGCCTTGGAAAATCAAAAATTTGGTGAATCTCAGTACCTCGGCTTCCTGTTTTAGGAATCTTGGTACTCTAGCGAAAATGGTGGTGTACGAGGTACCTCACACTCCTGTTTATAGGAGTCGTGGTATCCTGGCTAAAGCAATTGGCGAATAAACACTGGCAGCAAGATCCAGGTAGGCAACTAAGGCCACTCTAGCACTTGGTCTTTCTCGACGGGGGGTGGTGCCCGGCCAAGGCCTTGATCTAGCTGGCAACTATGCTTTTACTATCTAGATCCTTCTCAGCAGGGGGTGGTGCCCGGCCAAGGTCTGATCCATCGGGCAACTATACTCTTACGTACTGGATCCTTCCTAGTAGGGGGTGGTACCTGGCCAGGGCAGTAGGAAGGCCATATGGTCATTCCTGGTCTTGAGGCGAACCTCCTAGATGGACTGATTCGATCTAGGGTATCAGGAGTGCTATGCAGCTTTCCTGGTTTTATGGCGATCCTCCTAGAGGGATCTATCCGGTCCAGAGCATTAAGAATGCTATGCAGCTCTCCTGGTCTTAAAGCGACAATCATGGGGAATTCAATTGGCGACATAAAGCAGGTGGATGTAGACAAATGTAGACAGGAACAAATGGAGAAAGAAACCTTCTTTATTGATGATAAAAAAAGAATACAAGTACTCACAACTACTAATATCTTTTGACAGTCGTTTAGGAATAATCCTGGCCGACTTGCCTTGCAGAATTTATGGGTAGAATCTCTTGAGATGATCAGCATTCCAAGTGTGGTCTATTGGATGTCCGTCCATATCATTCAACTTGTAGGCCCCACCCTTGATCACCATCTTGATTAGGTAAGGACCTTCCCAATTAGGTGATAGCACTCCGTCTGACCTCTTCCGGGTATTCTGGGTAACCTTTCTAAGCACCATATCCCCTTCCTTGAAGCTTTGACTTCTCACTTTCTTGTTAAAGTAACGAGTAATTTGGTTCTGGTAAGCTGCTACTCTTTCGGCTATCCTGTCCTGCTTCTCCTCTAGGAGGTCCAGGCTGGCCCTCAACTTGTCCTCATTTCCATCGGGGTCGAAATGTTGCACCCGGAAGGAGACGAGCTTGTGCTTTATAGGAAGGACGGCTTCTACCCCGAAAGCTAGCGAATATGGGGTTTCTCCCGTAGCGGTCCTCTTGGTGGTGCGATATGCCCATAGTACGTCCGGGAGTTCATCAGCCTATCTTCCTTTCTTCTGTTGAAGTTTTTTCTTGAGGAGCCTCTTCATGATTTTGTTTGTGGCCTCTACTAGGCCATTAGTTTTGGGGTGCACCACGGACGCAAAGTGGAGTTCAATCCCCCAACTTCCACAGAATTCCCCAAATCTGGCGTTGTCGAACTACTTGCCCAGATCCGTGATGATAACCATCGGAGTCCCGAATCGGCAAACCACATTTTTCCTTGATGAACTCTGTTGTGTTTGCTTCAGTAATTCGGGAGAGAGGTTCTGCTTCCACCCACTTGGTGAAGTAATCAATAGCCACGATTGCATGCTTCTGCTGACCTTGCGCGGTTGGGAGGGGTCCAATTAGGTCCACTCCCCAGAACGCAAATGGATACGGTGAGCTGATGGTATAACCGTTCTGGAGGTAGGTGATGCAGGTTGGCCGTTTTCTGACACGGTTCACAAGACTGTAGGAACTGCCTTGTGTCATGGTGCAAATTCGGCCAGAAATATCCCATTCGTAGCACCTGGTAAGCCAATGCTTCTCCTCCGATATGAATTCCACAGTCTCCGGAATGCACTTCCCTCAACGTCCAACTAGCATCCTCAGGATATAGGCATCTGAGCAAGGGGAGTGATCTACCTCTACGGTAAAGGTGCCCCTCTATCAAGCAGTATCGAACCGAGGTTCTTTTGATCTTGCAAGCTTGATCAGGGTTTTCTGGGAGCTTTTCTGACTAAAGGTACTCTGCGATAGGATCCATTCAGCATGGAAATCGCTCCACGGGGTTTACTTCCTTGCCTTCATAAATGCTTGATACAGTGATTACCTAGAGCGGAACTCCTTTCGGCAGTGCTTGTCCTCCATTAGCAGCTGCCTAGGTATCTGCTCGATCCTGAAACCCTTGTAGCGATGCAACAGCTCTTGCACTTTTTTGAGATAGGCTATCATGTTATCCCCCTTGGCTTGGTATAAACCAGTTATTTGGTTGACTACCAGCTGTGAATCACATTTGGCAAGGAGGTAATCAGCTTCCAGCTCTATTGCCGCTCTTATCCCTGCTAACAGGGCCTCATATTCAGCCTCATTATTGCTGGTGTTAAACCCGAATCTGAAACAATGGTAGCACTCGATTTTCTCTGGGTCTGTTAAAATGACCCCACATCCACTTCCTGCTTGATTTGATACACCATCGGTATACATGATCCAGATGTTTCGATCGGTGGGCCAATCTGCAGGCTCTTGTTTCTTCGAAGGAGCTCGGATCGTGCTCGGGGGAGCACCCTGATCGAGAATCGCACTGAATTCTACCACGAAATCTGCCAAAGCCTGGGCCTTGATGGTAGTCCTGGCTTTGTATTTGATGTCGAACTGGGTAAGCTCAAGGGCCCACAACACGAGTCTTCCCGATACATCCAGCCTTTGAAGAAACTGTCGCAAAGGTTGATCAGTGACTACCACAATGGTGTGAGCAAGTAAATAAGTGTGGAGCTTCCTGGCTGCTACTACTAGTGCAAAGGCGAGCTTCTCCAAGAGAGCGTTGTTCCTTTTTGATTTGGTTAGGGCACCGCTCATATAGTAGACAGGGCGCTGGGCTCCATCTCCGTATTCTTTCAGTAAAGCTCCACTAGCGGCGGTTTCAGACACAGCAAGGTATAACTGTAGTTCTTCTCCTAGTACCGGGCTAGCTAGCATGGGCGGGCTAGCGAGGTACCCTTTTAATGACTGGAAAGCTCGCTCGCTGCCTTGGTCCCATTTCATGTTCTTCCGCTGTTTAATTGCCTTTAAGAATGGGATGCATTTGTTAGTGGACCGCGATATGAAACTGTTCAGGGCTGCGATTCGCCCGGTCAAACCCTACACTTGTCTGGGTGAGGTGGGAGCTTCAAGATTCAGGATAGCTTTGATCTTTTCGGGATTAGCTTCAATTCCTCTTTCGTGGACCAAGAATCCGAGAAATTTCCCGACTGTAACCCCGAGGCCCATTTAGCCGGATTCAGACGCATCTGATTTTCCTTGACTATCTGGAAAGTCTGGCGTAGGTGGTCTTGGTGATGTTCAGCTTTCTGAGACTTCGTGATCATATCATCGATATATACCTCCATCGAATTTCCTATCAGTCCCCTGAATAAGCGGTTGACTAGGCGCTGGTAGGTAGCTCCAGCGTTCTTGAGCCCGAAGGGCATAACTCTGTAGCAGTACAGGCCTTGCCCGGTTATGAAACTGGTCTTATCCTGGTCAGCTGGGTGCATCAGGATCTGGTTGTATCCTGAGAAGGCGTCCATAAAGCTTAGAAGCTTGTTTCCCACGGTTGAATCTACCAGTTGGTCGATCTTCGGTAACGGGAAGCTATCCTTCGGGCAGGCGCGGTTGAGATCTGTGTAGTCGACACACATGCGCCACTTTCCGTTTGCTTTGGTTACCATGAATACGTTGGCAATCCATTCGGGGTACCGAGACTCCCTGATGAACTCTGCCTTTAGTAGTTTGTGTACCTCCTCTTGCACCGCAGCATTTCTTGCTTGGTTGAAATGCCTTCTTTTCTGCTTGACTGGCTTAAAGATGGGATCCATCGCTAACCTATGTGTTACTAAGGCAGCGGGTATTCCCGGCATCTCCTCATTACTCCATGCAAAGATGTCGTTATATTCTCGCAGGAGTATTATCAGAGCCTCTTTTACCTTTGTCTCCAAAGCAGAACCTATCCTGACAACCTTGGAAGGATCGGCCTCCCTGATAGATACCTCTTCCAACTCTTCTATAGGATGGCTACTAGCCCATCTTTTTCCTTCTTCTTCCCTGATTTCTATATCGGGGAGCTCTAGCGTAGATCCCATTTCAATCGAATCTGTTTCACCTTCAACATCTTCCTTTGTGAACTGGTGGCCTTGGTTGATGGTTACCTGCACGCATTGCTTAGCCAGGGCCGCTGGATTGGTAGATACAGTATAAAACTTACGTACAACCTGTTGATCTCCTCTCACTTCGCCCACCTTGTCTTCCACCTTGTCTCCTACTGGAAATTTCAGTACGTTATGAGATATCGACAAGACTCTTTGGAGAGTAGATTGGTAGGGTCTTCCCAGTATGACGTTTTAGGCAGACGAGGTGTCTACTACAATGAAGTCCGTCATCAGGTTCTGCTGTAGTGGCACTGTCCCTACTATTACCGGTAGGATCATAGACCCGGTGGGAATCAGTGAGTCTCCTGTGAACCCGTATAATGGGGTAGTACAACTATTATAGCAAGGTCTTTTCAAGTTGAATTGCTCCAAAGTGCTTTTGAAGAGGATATCAACGCTACTGCCTGTGTCAATCAAGATACGATGGACCAAGTTGTTAGCTATCTGCACAGCGATGACCATAGGGTCATCCTGGGGCTGTACGGTGTTGTACACGTCCTCTTCTGTGAAGACGATCTGTGCAGTAGGAGAAAGCTGAGGTGGTCCCCTAGTAACTTTGAAAACATTTAGGCTTGCTTCCAATCTGGGAGCTTTCCTGGCATGGTTTTTTCGAGCATTGTTGGAGATTCCGGCCAGGGTGGGACCTCCGCTGATGGTATTGACAACGTGGATCTGCTCCTTCAAATCTTTCCCTTTAGCTTTCCTTCCTTCCTCCCTCATATGCCTTGATATCGGCCTGGACCTCTTTTCCAGTATGTATATTGTCGCATACCTGTTGGAGGAATTCCTCCAAGCAACCTCCCCTAACCAAATCTTCGATCTGGTTTCGCAGACTATAATACTTCGAGGTATTATGACCTGTATCCTCATGGAAGTCACAATACTTGTAGCGGTTTCACTGATCAGCTGGTACATTCATTGGGCCTGGCTTTCTGAGCAGTCCCTTGTCCTGGATGGCGAGGTAGATAGTTTCACGAGATGCGTTCAAGGGGGTGTAATGTGAGTATCTCTTTTCATCTCTATCGACCCGGGCTACTTCTTTAAGTGGAGGTGTAGCCCTGGGTGGAGTCCGTTTGACTGGGTATCGTTTCCGCCGGGGCTGGTAGTGTGGCGATCGATATGCAGACTTGTTGGGAGGTCTGTTCTGACTTTTCTGAACTGGTACCGGCTTGGGTGCCTCCCTCTTCTGGCGCTTGGCAATCCTCATATCATCATGCTCCATTTTCACTCAGAGCTATTCGTCTATCTCGACCTGCTCTAGAGCTCTGTTGTAGGCTTCCTGGTAGGTCTCCGGGGGATGTTTGGCGAAGGATCTGAACAACCTACCTGCCCATATGTTCCTTCTGAAATTGGCCAAAGTCTCATTTTCCGTGAAGACCCCCATCTGGATCACTTCCTTGTGGAACCTCTCGACGTAGGCTCTGAGCATCTCACCCTGCTCCTGGACCATATACTGGAGATGAATGGGATCTTTGGGGTGAGGTTTAATGCCCTGAAACTGGGCACAGAAGTCAGTAGTCAACCTGGTGAATGAATCAACGCTCGCCCGCCGGTAGTTCCCTGAACCATGTCTTAGCACAGTCAGTTAGCGTGGTAGGGAACATTCTGTACATGGCAGCTCAGGTAGCATTTTGGACCTCCATCTAGTGAACAAAACTCTCTAGATGGCTCAGGGGATCCTCGGTTCCAAAAATTTGTCTGTTGGCATCTTGAATTTGGGAGGTAGTTCTGCCTCCTTGATCCTACTCGAGAAGGGAGCATTCATCTCTCCCAAAGGATATTTCCGGTTCTCCCGGTGTTTACCCTTCTTCAGCTCCTGGATCTCTCTTGCCATTCTGGCGACCTAGTCCCGGATATGTTTGTTGCCATTATTTTCTTATTCCACCTCAGAATCTCGGTCGTCAGATCCCCCCGATGTCGCAAAGGTTTCATCATGCTTCTCTCCACGGGGAGGGTCTTCTCTGACATCCCTGTTGCTGTCCCCTGCCACTGAACGAGGGCGCCTCCTGGTCACTTCCTGTCGAGGCTGTCTAAAGGAAGCTTCTGGTTGGACCAGATGGTAACGCTCCCTAGTCGGGAGATCAATGGCGGATCTAGTGCGTCGGGGTTGATGACCTGTAAGATTTCCTGGAACCAGGGGTGCTGGTCCGAGTCTATCATGGACCGATGGTATTGGGGGCATAGGCCCGAGTCTATCATGGATTGGTACAGGAGGTGGCGGTCCCAACCTGTCAAAGGTAGGTATCCTGGTACCTTGCCGATTGGCCTCTCCCTTGGGATCTGGTATAGCAGGCTGATTGGTGCTGCCTTTAGCGACCATTCGGAGGCGAGTGCTCTCTATAAAGGTCGCAACCTGTTGGTCTAGGTTGGCAGGTCCAGCAGCTGGGATAGTAGTGTAGGGAAAAATCGATATAAAATGCAGTGGAAGAAACGAAAAATAGATTTCGTATGGTTTTAAAATTTTTCTCAAAGCTGAACATTAACCTTTTAATTAATTAAACTCAAATATATACGGTTAGAGTTAAATACCTCTTGACGCGTGATCCGCTTGACTTACGTCGATTGGTAATCCGCAAAATCTTTTTCGATGCCCGTGAACAGTACCTACATGAACAGTGATTGTGAACAGTACCCGCGTGAACAGTATTCCCCCCCCCCCCCCCCCCCCCCCCCCCCCGTGAACAGTGATCGTGAACAGTACCGTGAGATCTTCCAATCCGAACACGTACGTGAATCACCTAGGAGCGTGGTCTCCCTTTTTCTTTGAATTGCAAACCTGAGAATGGATGAACAAAGTTTTCTTTTTCTTTTGTTAGTCACAAAACAATCAAAAGAAGACAAAAATTATTCCGGTCACTTTTGAGTTCTCAATCTAATGATCGAAACTCGCGTGAACCTAATTCGATGTTGTACACACAAGCTTATTGATGAACAAGCAATCAGTGTACTATCAAAGAATAATCTCTTCTCTCTTTTATGTTCAGTAGAATAAATATTATCATTTTCTATGAATTGAGAAGAAGAAGAAAAATTGAATCATTCAATCAACTATAGTGGCCGAACTCTATATGTGGTATTATATAGGTGGCCGAAATTTTGCTTCCTCTTAGGATTGCTGAAATCTTCCTCTAAATGGACTAGGGTTGCCGCAAATCATATACCAAAAAGAGTTTGTGTTGCACCCTAATTTCCATCAACCTTTAGACTTCAAAACCTAATCCAACTCATAGATATTTTTATTCTTTTATTGACTAAATAAAAAGACTTCTTATTTGATTAAATAAATAAAATTAATTATTTATTTTCTTATCAAATAAGTCTTTTACTTTTAATATACTACTACCAATAGTATAACTTTAGGAAATATATTTCCTGATCAGAAAAAGATTTGTTTCTTAATTAAACAATTAATTAATAAATTAACTAATTCTTATTTAATTAAAACAATGAAACAAAATAATATATTAGGTTAATATATACACCTTGCCGCCCCACTTATATAAATGGGCCATATATTATTTTCTTATTTCATTTAATCCATTGGAATTTAAATAAAAGCCCACATGTGAACCAAACCCATTCTTACTAAAAGAAACAAACCCACATGTCTCCTTTTAATATATTAATATAATAGTGCAGCCCATTAATTAAATAATAGACATATTATATTCTTGATATATTAAAAACAATTCTAGATGGGCCCTTAAATCGGCCCGGTAGAATATATCAAGTGATCCATGCAAATACGTGTGGATTGGGGATCTTGGCGGGCTATCTAAATTTAAGCTTCAATAGACACGACCTAATCACAATCAACAAATGATTCACTTAGGTCCAATCTATTAATTTTAACTCATTCCACTAAAGAGCTAAAATTGAACTCTTAAATAAAGATAGAATAAGGAGATGTTTCTCATTCATACCCTAGACAATCTTATAGGAGATGGTGTATCCTCGTGAATAATATCAGTAATCGCCAAGAGCTCATAGACCGCCTATAGCTCTCCAAGTTACCATATTTCCTCATATGACCACATTTCGAACTTGGATACTTTGACTTATCCAGAAGCCATGTTTTCAATAATCATTATTGAAAACTCAACGTTGAGATTTAATATCCAATATCTCAAAACATCAATATGATGATATTATACTCTCATTTAATAAATGGAGCCACGATGTCCATATCTATAAATGAAGTCCTCTATCGATTAACAAATGTATACCACCAAACTATCGAGGATGGACTATGCTATATAATCGTACTCATTGATAGCTCTAATGATAACACTTGCAACCATAAGTCCATCATTTATCTCAGGATTAAGATAGACTCTCTGATTGTCCTCTTTAATGAAAAGACGTATATCTAGTGACGGTTCTAGATAAAGTATTTCATTGTGATCCAGTTCAATGCACCTAGTGCACTAGATTCTTTTACTCGAAAACCTTTCGATGATTTTAGACTCATCATATTCATTTGATCCCACTCAAATGCTAGTAAAAGAATTCTACAACTTTAACAAGATAGAGGTGCCCAACCTTTAACTTAAGTTGTGAACGTTATTCAAGATTGACTAAAGAATTGTGTCTACCTCATACATATCCGGATGTATGAACAATTCTTCATGTCTCATAGTCTTTTGACCTTATGATTATTTACCTTGACAATTATAATAATAAATGCTATAAGTAATTGTAAGAATCATAATTCACTTCATTAATATGAGAAGATTGTCAATTACAATATTACACTCTTGCCATTGAGCATAAT
Organism: Dipteronia sinensis; assembly: GCA_033220585.1. NCBI lineage: Eukaryota > Viridiplantae > Streptophyta > Magnoliopsida > Sapindales > Sapindaceae > Dipteronia > Dipteronia sinensis. Next base: position 67,573,900 of record CM065636.1, on the reverse strand, counting down.
CCTAACAAGTAGGTACCTGGGGGTAGCCCACGTGGCAACTGACAGCTTTGAGGCGGGTTTGCAACCCTTTCCCCCCTTCTTCGGCTTTTGACCCTTTCGGGTTGAAGCGTTCGACTAATGTCCTGACGGGTCAGGATGATCCTGAGAGGATCGGATCTTCATTCTGAAATTCTGGCAAGAAAACGAGACACACAGGCTTTTTTTTTGAAGGTGTGGTGTTTCCCATAGACGATGCCAAAAAGTGTTAACGGAAAAATTCACTCGAGGTGAAAATCTCAATTAACACCCTCACCCACTACCGGTAGCAACAGCGGGGTAGGTGCCTTCGGTACCGGGGTCCCACTTTTAATATGATCGAGGTCGACTGACCAAAGAATGGATAAATGACACAAAGGGACCGGGAGATGTAAAAACAAACACAGTTTTATTTAATCAACTACTACCATAGCTTTACAATATGAATACGTACATATCTCTCTCTCTCTCTCACTCTCTTACATAGGATGGAGAAAGAGAAAACCTCCGTGTCGATAAGTGGATTTTTCTCCAGTGATTGTCAATGGACTCTCACTGGCTTCTGGGAATCTCCCTAGATCTCTCTCTCTCTCGTTCAAGTGATCCAAAGTCTTTGAAAAAACCTCATTCTTTACCCTTCAATGCCATATATATAGTACTCCCCTAATCTCCTCAAAATCAGGTCGTTTTTAATGAAGATTATAGAGAGTCCTATTTTAAGCATTGAAAGGCATTTACGTGGAGCTGAAGGAACGGGATTAGATCCCCTTAATCAATGGCGAATTCGAATTATGATTCAATCGATCATAGGGTCATTGATGGCGCTTTATTTTGGCGATGGAGTCAACTTTCCTTCTTCGTGGAGCTTGATGGCGATGGAGTCAACTTTCCTTCTTCGTGGAGCTTGGAGGGAGATTCTGATCATGAGTTTTGATAGAGGGTAGCGCTGACCCCCCCATTTTGATGGACCTGTTCTACTTCCTGCTTGAATGGTGCTTGTGTCTTCATGTTCCCTATCGTATTGCCTGGGAGGTAAGGTACTCACCTTGGAGGAGCTCCGGATGATCATACTGAGTATCAGGCGGTAGTTGAGGTAACACCAAGATGGATATCGAGGTAGCACCGAGGTAGGTATAGAGATACTTGGTACCTTGATCGACGTCGAGATGCTTGCGGGGTGTTTCGGGGCTAATGTCCCACCTAGATAGATGGATAGTCGAGGTCCCAACCTCACCGGATACTGGCTCCATCTAGGTGATGGTACTGATCTTGCAGGTCTCTGGGAATATTTGGATGAGTCTTCCTGGACAGGTCTCTTGTTGGAAAATTCTCCCTTGGTCCTTTACTAGAAAAATCTATTAACAAACATGAAGTGGGACCAAGAGAGTGAGTTAGCCTTCCAATCATTGAAGAAATACTTGGCTCGCCCCCCATTACTAGCTAGTTCGGTACCAAGAGAAGAGCTACAATTGTACCTAGCTATATCCGAGACAGCTGTTAGCGGAGCTTTGATAAAAGAATTTGGAGATGGGATTCAGCTACCTGTCTACTATATGAGATGCGCTCTGACCAAGTCAGAAAAGAATTAAACTCTCCTAGAGAAGCTCGTCTTTGCTTTGGTTATTACTGCAAGGAAGCTTCGCCCTTATTTCCTTACTCACACAATCGCAGTAGTTACTGATCAACCTCTGCGTCAATTTCTCCAAAGGCCGGACATATCGGGAAGACTTGTGCTATGGGCCCTTGAGCTCACCCAGTTCAACATCAAATATAAAGCCAGAACTACTATAAAGGCCCAGGCTTTGGTGGATTTCGTGGTAGAACTTAGTGCAGTCCCTGATCAGGGCGATACCCGAGCTTGGATCAAGCTCCTCAGATGGAGCAAGAGCGTACAGGTTGGCCTACCAATCGAGAAATTTGGATCTTATATACCGATAGGGCATCCAATTAAGCAAGAAGCGGGGGCGGGATCATTCTAACCAACCCAGAAAAAAGTCGAGTGCTGTCACTGTTTTAGATTCGAGTTTAGCACCACCAACAACGAAGCTGAATTTGAAGCCTTGTTAGTAGGAATAAGAACAACATTAGAGCTAGGGATTGATTACCTCCTTGCCAGATGTGACTCCCAACTGATAGTTAATCAGATAATAGGTTTATACCAGGCCAAAGGGGATAACATGGCAACCTACCTTGAAAAGGTCCAGGAGTTGTTGCCCCGCTTAAAAAGTTTCAAGATTGAGCACATACCTAGGCAACATAATCATCGAGCTGACGTCCTAGCCAAGATAGCTGCAAGTAGAGGACAAGCACTGTCGAAATGAGTACCGCTCTAGATAATCACTACATCAAGCATAGCTGAAAGCAAGGAGGTCAACCTCGTGGAACTACTTCCATGCTGGATGGATCCCGTCATGGATTATCTCCAATCAGAAAAGCTTTCTAAAAACCCTGATCAAGCTCGCAAGGTCAAGAGAACCTCGGTCCGGTAATGCTTGGTAGAAGGACACCTTTACCGCAGAGGAAGGTCACTCCCCTTGCTTAAATGCCTACATCCCGATGATGCGAACTAGGCACTGAGAGAAGTGCACTCAGGGGACTGTGGAAATCATACCGGGGGAGAAGTGCTAGCTTACCAGGTATTGCGCATGGGATATTTCTGGCCAACCTTACACTGTGATGCGAGGCAATTCGTACAGTCTTGTGAACCATGTCAGAAAATGGCCAACTTGCACCATTTACCTCCAGAATGACTATTTACTATCAGCTCTCCTTATCCATTTGCTTTCTGGGGAGTAGACTTAATTGGCCCCCTCCCGACCGCAGCGTGTAAGCAGAAGCACGCGATTGTGCCCATTGATTATTTTACCAGGTGGCTGGAACCGGAACCCCTCTCTAGAATTACCAAAGCAGATACAACAGAATTCGTTAAGAAAAATGTAGTTCACCAGTTTGGGACCCCGATGGTCATCATCACAGATCTGGGTAAGCAATTTGATAATGCCAGATTCCTAGAATTCTGTGAGAATCTGGGGATCGAGCTTCGCTTTGCATCAGTAGCACACCCTCAGACTAACGGCCTGGTAGAAGCCACAAATAAAACTATCAAGAGGCTCTTGAAATGGAAGCTCCAGCAAAAGAAGGGAAGATGGGATGGATGAGCTCTCAAGTGTGCTATGGGCTTACCACACTACCAAAAGGACCGCTACTGGAGAGACTCCCTACTCACTAGCTTTCGGGGTGGAAGCTGTTCTTCCTATCAAGCATAAGCTCACTTCCTTCCGGGTTCAACACTTTGACCCAGTAGGAAACGAGGTTAAATTAAGAGCTAACCTAGACCTCTTGGAACCAAAATAGGACAGGGTTACGGAAAAGGTAGCAAGCCCGCTACTTCATGAGGAAAGTCAGGAATTGAAGCTTTAAAGAAGGGGACTTGGTTCTTAGGAGGGTTACTCAGAATACCTGGAAGAGGTCGGACGGGGTACTATCACCCAATTAGGAAGGTCCCTACCTAATTAAAGTAGTGATCCAGGGCGGGGCCTACAAGTTAGAAGATATGAATGGACATCTAGTAGACAACACTTGGAATGCTGATCACCTCAATAGGTTCTACCCATAAGCCACACGGTGGAAATCAGTCAGGATCGCCCAAAAATGAATATTATAAGATGCTAGTAATCGTGGGTACTTGTATTCTCTTTTTTGATCATCAATAAAGAATGTTTCTTTCTCCATCAACATTTGTCTACATTTATCTGCATCTATCTACTTTATGTCATCAATTGAATATGTCATGATCATCGCCTTAAGACCAGAAGTGCTGCATAGCATTCCTGATGCCCTAGACCGGGAAACTCCCTCTAGAAGGATCGCCTTAAAACTAGGAGAGCTACATAGCACTCATGATGCCTTAGACCAGATTAATCCCTCCAGTAGGATCTCCTCAAGACCAGGATAAGCCGCACGGCATTCCTGATGCCCTATCCGGGCACCACCCCCTGCTGAGAAAGGCCTGGATAATAAGTACATAGTTGCCTGCCAGATCAAGGCCTTGGCTGGGTACCACCCTCCGCTAAGAAAGACTTGGTGCTAAAGTGGCCTTAGTTGCCTACCAGGATCTTGTTGCCAGTATGATCGTCTTATTTCCACCAATGATCACCTCAAGACCAGAAAGGACCATATGGCCTTCCTGCTACCTTGGCCGGGTGCCACCCCCCGCTAGGAAAGGTATGGTTAGTAAGGGCATAGTTGCCTACCAGATTTAGGCCTAGGCTGGGTACTACCCCCCACTGAGAAAGACCTGGTGTTAAAGTTGTCTTAGTCACCTACCAGGATCTTGCTGGCAACATGTTCTCCATCATGTTCGCCACGGTACCAAAATTCCTAGAACAGGAACTCGAGGTACCCAGATTCGCCAAATTTGTTCTCCAAGGCACCAAGGTTCCTACAAACAGGAATGCAAGGTGCCCAGATTCGCCAGAATATTCACCTAGAGACCTAGGTCCCTTGAAACAGGAAGACTAGGTACCATATTATTCGCCAATGTACCAAGATCCCTACAAACAGGAATGCGAGGTACCCAGATTGGCCAGATTTGTTCGCCATGGTTCCAAATTTCCTAGAGTAGGAATACGAGGCCAGATACCAGATTATTCACCGAGGTACCAAGATCCCTACAAAGAGGAATGCGAGGTACCCAGATTCGCCAGATTATTTGCCGAGGTACCAAGATCCCTACAAACAGGAATGCGAGGTACCCATATTCCCCATATTTGTTTGCCATGGTCCCAAGATTCCTAGAGCAGGAATACAAGGTATCCAGGTTCGCTAGATTATTCCCCGTGGTACCAAGATTTCTAGACTAGGAATACAAGGTACCTAGATTGCAAGATTGTACGCCAGTACGTTCACCATCATCACGGAACCAAGATTCCTCGAACAAGAATGCGAGGTACCTAAATCTGTCAAGTTTACTCACCAGCATTGTAAACCAGGTGCCTCAATTTTCCAGAATAGGAAGGCTAGATACCATGAGTCACCAGCATGATCAAAAGCGCACCAAGATTCTCAAAACAATAATGCATAGTACCCAAGCTCTTCCCAGATAGGGTTAATTAAGAGACCATGGTACTGGCTATGAGCCACGATATACCATCAGATCTTTCTGTTACCAGATATTGGTTAAGTCAAATTTATGCTGAGGACTTCTACTCAAATTTATATCTCTGTTAGAAACGTGCAACTCAATTCAATCAGTAAGAATAAAAAGAAAGGGAGGTTTCTTCATTGATCAAATCAGGGAGCCCAACCCTTACTTCAGGCTACATACAAGATACAAGAAAGAAAAATAATAGGAAGTAAATTGGAGGCTCAGACACGCCGGCTTCCTTTTCGGCTTCCTGCTTACTTTCTTGACCCGCTCTTTTAACGACACTGATCTCAACCAAAACAGATGTCGATGATGCTATTGCAACCCCCCAAAGGTAGGAACAGAGGCAGTATTGGAGTCATCGAACATAGGAGGGTAACATCAAAATCCTCCATATTCAAGATGCAACTGGATACGAAGCTGCAGCCTGCCTCGGTAATGTCTACACCATTGGCAAGGGTGTAGAGCTGTGATCCACCGTTCCTCTTGATCCAAGAAATCATAACCATTTATGATTCCCTGGTAATTAAGTCCATCTCATACCATTCTATCCACAATACCAAGCATCCTGCCAGTCACAAAACTTACATCTCTTCCTCCTCCAACAGTGTTAATTAACCCGACGATCATTGATCGATCTGCTGGGATTTGTTGCTCCACTAAAAAAGTAAATAGGTAGTATGAAGAACTGTCAAGCAGGTAGAGGCATTTATAGAAGGAGAGATCGAGTATCGGGAGCAAGAGGATAAGATCATTAATGGGACACAAAATTTGGTGTATGGGAAAGGACAACTTCGTAAAGCATGCCCCCCGAAGTTTGATGTTTGAGACAATCAATCTTGTCCTAGATTGACACGTGGAAGAATAGTTGAATATAGAACTCAAACCAAAAATCCCTACACGGGAATTCTAAAAAAGAGGTTTTTTGATCAGGATAACCTTGAAGGTAGCATAGACCAAGTCAATCTCGATCTCCAGGTACCATGATCCGTGATACCACTTCTAGAATGAGGATGGATTGCCAAGTCTACACCCAGGCACTGGGATTCATCTGAAGACAGTAATTTATGGGATCAAAATTACATCAGGGACTCTACTTCAGATTAAGGCGAGGTTCAACCCAGAGTTTAATGAACTGCACATGCATAAAGCTAAGGAAAAAATAAAAAGGGTTCTCATTACTAAAGCTGGGGAGCCCATTCCCCAATCGCAGGCTACACAAAAAAAAAATAATAAAGTTGACTGGAAAAAGTTCAAACTGAATCATGCATCCTCCTGTTCCTGATTGGCCGTCCTCTCTCCAGCTCCACCAGTTAGAGTTTCTCCATCTTTGGGATCAATTAGAGCATCCCCTTCTACCTGGGTACCTATCTCAACCAGAGGTGCTACTGGAAGCGGATCGACCTGAAGCCCCCTTGTTACCACTTGGCCAGCATGCATCCCCACATCCTTTGTCGAAGCAGCTTGGTCCTCCGTTACCTGGACAAAATCAGAAGGAGGGATAAGCATGACCAATTCTCTCTCTTTTGAAGCCGGCTGGCTTTCTACTACTTCGACGGATAGGGGCAGAGAGACAGGTGGGTCAGAATCCCCTCCTTCAACTTGAGCCACTCCAGCTCCAGGAACCTTGAGATTGGGATATGCTCCAACATTGCTTGGTGGAGGAAGGGAGATAGAATCCAGGTCTTCACTTTTTTCCACTCCAATCTCAAGATGAAACCTACCTTTGGCATTTACGCCTAGGTCACATTAACCTTAATAGGATTAAAAGATTGGTATGTGACGGACCTTTAAGTGACTTAAAGGTTGATGATCTACCAACTTGTGAATCTTGTTTGGAAGGTAGAATGACCAAAAGGCCGTTCAATACCAAAGGTGCAAGAGCCACTGAATGTTTAGGACTAATACACACTGATGTATGTGCTCCTATGAGCATTCAAGCTAAAGGTGGATATGAGTACTTCATCACCTTCACAAATGATTACTCAAGATTTGGTTATGTGTATCTCATGAGACATAAGTCGGATGCTTTTGACATGTTCAAAGCATTCAAAGCTGAAGTAGAAAATCAGCTTGAGAAATGCATAAAAATCTTGAGATCTGATCGTGGTGGAGAATATCTATCTGGTGAGTTTCAGCAATATCTTATTGATAATGGGATAGTTTCTTAGTTTTCTGCACCAGGTACACCTCAACAAAATGGGGTAGCAGAAATGAGAAATAGAACTCTTTTGAACATGGTTAGGTCTATGTTGAGTTATTCAACACTTCCTATTTCTTTTTGGGGATATGCTCTACAAACTGCAATATATATTCTAAACGTGGTACCATCGAAGTCGGTTCCTGGAACACCATATGAGTTGTGGACTGGGCAAAAGCCTAGTTTACAACACATAAGGATATTTGGTTGTCCTGCACATGTGTTAAAAGGAAAGACAGAAAAGATGGAGTCCTGTTCATAAACATGCATATTTGTGGGGCATCCAAAAGGAACTAAAGGATATTATTTCTATAGTCTTTCAGATCTAAAAGTGTTTGTTTCAACAAATGCTACATTTCTGGAAAAGGACTATATGAATGATTTTGTTCCCAAAAGTAGAATTGTCTTGAATGATATGTCAGGAGATACAATTCCACAAGAGGTTTCACAACCTGACCCAATTGTAATTTCCACTCCAACACAAAATCAACAACCTACCATTCCTCATCGTAGTGGGAGGGTTAGAACCCAACCTGAAAGATACATCGGTCTAGGAGAATCTGTTGAGAATATCCCTGACGACGATGATCCCTACACTTACAAGGAAGTGATGGAGGATGTTGATTGTCACCATTGGCAAAAGGCAATGAAATCTGAGATTGAATCCATGTTCGATAACAAAGTCTGGTCCCTTGTAGACTTGCCTAAAGGGATAAAACCCATTGGGTGCAAGTGGGTATTGATTAGAAGGTTTTTGCCGTCAGAAAACCGTCCGTCAAAACAATTTATAAAACCTATGCGATGCGTTCACAAGTAGAAATACAAGTAAAGCAGTAAGCACGGGTGTCGTCCACTGAGATCGGGGTAGCGGTGATAAGATTAGGATTAATATAACTAGCAAGCATAAAAGTAAAGTGATAGCGAATGAAGATACAATATAAAATAAACTATGAAAGCAAATAAATGGATGACAATGGACGGATGAATGAATGATGATGGAACTATGGAGTTGATGGACTCGTAAGTGAATATTGGGGCAATTGCAACAAACTCTCAAGTAAGTACGTTTTGACAAATGTAACCAACCTAGGGTGTATAGTGTTGGCATATACTCTAGCAAGAGGTCAACCTAGGATGTATAGTGAAGACCTCCTACTAGCGATTAATCCCTCTTAAGCAACCAACAGTGGCTAGTTACTCAATTGGGACTTGTTCCATGAATGCTCATCTATCTAGCTATGGCTCAACCTATTACTAATGTAGCCATCCTAGGATGTATAGTGATGGCTTCCAATTCCCTCACAAGTGGCCGACCTAGGATGTATAGTGAAGGCCACCCGTTTGGGATTGGATGAGGCTCGAGGTTATCAACCGAATTCTACTCGAAGGTTAGTTCTCGTAAAATCACTAAAGTAGCCAACCTAGGGTGTATAGTGGAGGCTTCTAATTCTCTCACAAGTGGCTAACCTAGGATGTATAGTGAAAGCCACTAATTCGAGATTAGATTAAGGGCATGTTTATAGAGCCGGATTTTCAGAAATCCTTCCATTCAATGGAGCATTAGACAACCTAATCGCCTACTCAAGTAATCCAAATCAATCATGCTAAGAGAGTGTATCCAAGCAAGTCAATAATGGAAATCAATACAAGTAATGGAATGAAATATAGAGATAGAATAAATATAACACATAGAGTTTATTTACAAAGCCCAAAATATCCATCAAACAAATAACATCAACCCTATAATGGGGTATTTTAGCTACTCATGTTCTATTACAAACAAATAAACTAAGAGAGAGAGTAGAGATAACCCTAGAAGATTGATCTCCTTCCTTGAAGCTTGAATCCAAGTCTCCTAGTTGCCTTTGATTGAGTAGAGATGGTTTGGATGAGAGGGAGATGTGTTACTAGCTTAGAATACAAGTGTTGGGAGGTATGGTGATTTTTTGGTTCTTTCCCATCCTTTTCTATTTATAGAGGATGGAAAAATAGGTCATTTAAGCTTGAAACCAGAATCTGTCGCACGAATAGTGAGGGTGGAGTGCGGGTGAATTACCCGCACTGTACCTGCACTGTAAGAGTTTTCTTCATCTTCAGGTCTCTGATCTGGGCAATAGTGCGGGTGGAGTGCGGTTGGATTACCCGCACTTGACTCACACTTGACTCGCACTTGAGTCGCACTGTACTGTCAGGTACAAAATCCCTCCTCTGTTTTGAGCAATAGTGCGGGTAGAGTGCTAGTGGATGACCCGCACTGTACCCGCACTCTAATGTCAGGTGCAACTTCAACTTCTCTGGTTTGGCAACAGTGCGGGTGGAGTGCGGTTGGATGACCCGCACTGTACCCACACTTTAACGTCAGGTGCAACTCAGCTTCTCTGGCTTTGGCAATAGTGCGGGTGGAGTGCGGTTGGATGACCCGCATTGGACCCGCACTGTAACTCTTCTCCTGTATCAAGTCCCGGCTATGATCATGAGTGGGTTGGAGCGCGGTTGGAGTGCGGTTGCGACCCGCATTTGACCCGCGCTTGACCCGCACTGTAGAGCTGCTTATGACCCTTTGTCTTTCCTTTTGCCCCTTTTCTGCCAGAATCACTGCAATATGCTTCCAAACCCCGAATTACATTTATTGCCTGCAATTAGCACTAATGAGCCTATTAGACATAAAATATATAGAAAATACACACAAGAACGAGGCAAAGGAATAGGAATGAGGGCCGAAATATACCACAATTTAGGCACGATCAGGTATACAAGAGGAAAAGACGTATGGATGGAAATGTGGAAACTTTTAAAGCTAGATTGGTAGCTAAAGGTTACACACAGAAAGAAGGTATCGATTACGAGGAAACCTTCTCTCATGTGGCCATGCTTAAATCCATTAGGATACTCTTATCCATTGCAGCATCTTTAGATTTAGAGATTTGGCAAATGGACGTCAAGACAGCTTTCCTTAATGGAAGTCTTGACGAAAGCATCTATAAGCTGCAACCAGAAGGATTCATTGAAAAGGGCCAAATGGAAAAGGTATGCAAGTTGCAGAAATCAATTTATGGATTAAAGCAAGCATCCAGATCCTGGAACATAAGGTTCGACCAAGCTGTAAAAGGTTTTGGATTTTTACAGAACCTTGAAGAACCTTGTGTATACAAAAGGATCAAAGGTGACAAGTTGGTTTTCCTTATTCTTTACGTAGATGATATATTACTCATTGGAAACGATGTGGGAGTATTGACATCATTAAAAGAATGGTTAGCAAAAAAATTTGATATGAAGGACTTAGGAGAAGCAAGTTTTATTCTAGGTATCCAAGTAATAAGGGATAGAAAGAATAAAATGATTGCACTATCCCAAGCTTCATACATAGACAAAATCTTGTCTAGGTTTTCCATGCAAGATTCCAAGAAAGGTATGTTACCTTTTTGGCATGGAATCAAACTTTCTAAGGAACAAGTTCCTAAGAATGAGCATGAAGAGCAATTCATGAGTAGAATTCCATATGCCTCGGCAGTTGGAAGTCTCATGTATGCAATGCTCTGCACTAGACCAGATATTTGTTTTGCTGTTGGCATGGTTAGCAGGTTTCAATTGAAACCTGGTCCTGATCACTGGACGGCAGTCAAGCATATTTTCAAGTATCTTAGGAGAACAAAAGATAATATGCTTGTATACTCTGGAGGGGATTTAATCCCCGTTGGGTATACAGATTCTGATTTCCAATCGGATTCTGACTCTAGAAAATCCATATCAGGATCTGTGTTTACTCTTGGAGGAGGAGCAGTCATTTGGAGGAGTATCAAGCAATCTTGTATTGCTGACTCTACCATGGAAGCAGAGTATGTAGCTACATGCGAAGCTGCCAAGGAGGCTGTTTGGCTTCGCCAATTCTTGATTGACTTAGAAGTAGTTCCTAGTGCGAATAAGCAGATCACTATCTACTATGACAATAGTGAAGCAGTGGCTAATTCGAAAAAACCAAGAAGTCATAAGAGAGGAAAACACATTGAAAGAAAGTATCATCTTTTAAGGGAGATTGTTCATAGGGGAGACGTGACAATTACCAAAATCGCGTCGGCAGAAAATCTAGCAGATCCCTTCACAAAGGCTCTACCTCAGAAGAGTTTTGATGGGCACCTAGAGAACATGGGAATGAGAGATATGACACATTTGCTATAGCGCAAGTGGGAGATTGTTAGGATTATGCTCAATAGCAAGAATGTAATATTGTAATTGACAATCTTTTCATATAAATAAAGTGATTTCTGATTCTGCAAAATCTTATAGCATTTATAATTATAATTGTCAAGGTAAATAATCATAAGGTCAAAAGACTATGAGATATGAAGAATTGTTTGTACATCCGGATATGTATGAGGTAGACACAATTCTTTAGTTAGTCTTGAATAACGTTCACAACTTAAGTTAAAGGTTGGGCACCTCTATCTTGATAAAGTTGTAGAATTCTTTTACTAGCATTTGAGTGGGATCAAATGAGTTATGATGAGTCTAAAATCATCGAAAGGTTTTCGAGTAAAATAATCTAGTGCACTGGGTGCATTGAATTGGATCACAATGAAATACTTTATTTAGAACCGTCACTAGATAAAATTCTTTTAATTATCAGGACAATCGAAGAGTCTATCTAAATCCTGAGATAAATGATGGACTTATGGTTGCAAGTGTTATCAGTTGAGCTATCAATGAGTACGATTATATAGCATAGTCTATCCTCGATAGTTTGGTGGTATTCATTTGTTAATCGATAGAGGACTTCATTTATAGATATGGACATCGTGGCTTCATTTATTGAATAAGAGTATAATATCATCATATGGATGTTTTGAGGTATTGGATATTAAATCTCAACGTTGAGTTTTCAATAATGATTATTGAAGACATGGCTTCTGGACAAGTCAAAATATCCAAGTTCAAAATGTGGTCATATGAGGAAATATGGTAACTTGGAGAGCTATAGGCGGTCTATGAGCTCTTGGCGATTACTGATATTATTCACGAGGATACACCATCTCCTATAAGATTGTCTAGGGTATGAATGAGAAACATCTCCTTATTCTATCTTTATTTAAGAGTTCAATTTTAGCTCTTTAGTGGATAAGAGTTCAATTTTAGCTCTTTAGTGGAATGAGTTAAAATTAATAGATCGGGCCTAAGTGAATCATTTGTTGATTGTGATTAGGTTATGTCTATTGAAGCTTAAATTTAGATAGCCCGCCAAGATCCACAATCCACACGTACTTGCATGGATCACTTGATATATTCTACCGGACCAATTTATGGGTCCATCTAGAATTGCATTTAATATATTAAGAATATAATATGTCTATTATTTATTTAATGGGCTGCACTATTATATTAATATATTAAAAGGAGACATGTAGGCTTGTTTCTTTTAGTCAGAATAAGTCTGGTTCACATGTGGGCTTTTATTTAAAGTCTAATGGATTAAATAAAATAAGAAAAATAATATTGGGCCCATATATACATGGTGTGGGTGGCAAGGCTAAATAAAATAGCCCAAGATATTACTTTATTTTATTGTTTTGATTAAATGGGAATTAATTAATTATTTAATTAATTAATAGTTTAAATCAAAATCTTTTCCTGATCAGTAAATTAAATACTATGTGTTGGATTAGGTTGGGAATTCTTTTAAATGATAGGAGCCCTAATGTGGTAAGGATTAAGTCCACATACACTTCTTATTATACAAAAAATTCGGCCACCACTAGTCCTACACGGGTTAGGATTCTTGAATTGATAGGAATTAGGGAAAAGGATAATTCCTTTTCAAGTAAGGAAATTAACCAACCCTAGATTTCCTATTCAATGAATTCGACCAACCCTACTTGGTGAAGGAGAAAATTCGGCCAACCTATAAATATAAGGTTATGAATTTTCGGCCACAAAGAAGCAAAATAGAGATAGATTTTTGTTTGTTTTGAAAATAAAAATCCTACTCTATACACATAGATTTTCGGCCAAGAGAGAAAAAGAAAATAAGTTCTCATTCGATAGTGCACTTACAAACCTTTAACATCAAAAGGTTTTATGCACACTTTCGATTTAGAGTTACGCGAGTTTCAATCATATTGATTGTGAATTCAAAAGTGACCGGAACTATTTTTTTAGGCTCTTGGTGTTTTACTATTGAAGATCAAGATCAGAAATTCCATACATCCATTCTAAGGTAAGCAATTCAAAGAAAAAGGGAGACCACGCTCCTAGGTGATTCACGTATGTGCTAGGATTGAAGATCTTGCGGATTACAATCGACGTAAGTCAATCGGATCACGCGACAAGAGGTATTTAACTCTAACCGTATATTTGAGTTTAATTAATTAAAGGGTTAAGGTTCAAATCTTTAGAAAAATTTTAAACTATACGAAAATTATTTTTTCTCCTTCCGCTGTGGTTTTAGGCAATTTTTCCCTACAAGTGCCACATTAAACTTAAAAGCCTGCCAAGAAAAAAGCATTAGTCCGGATATCTCCAACACTTAACCAAGATAAAGGACAAAAGGAGCCGTCTTACCTCAGCTAGGAGAACAGATCCCCTTCTCATTAGAAGCTCAGTGGGTATGGCCGCCATGACATCCAAGCTCCCACCTGGGTAGGAGGCAACAAATTGGGCCAAAACTTCATCTTGGAAGTTATCTCTCGACCCCGATCGCGGCCTATCACAAGCTGTCACCCGGGTTACAACAACCAGACCAGAGCCTCTCTCAACCCGGGCAGATCGATCAGCTGCCCCAATAGAAGGAGCAGAAGGAGCTAATGGATCAGCAGCAGTATCAACGATAGTAACTGGGTTGATGGGTGGCACGTCTCGCACCTGATTAGAAACACCTTGATACCTCCCCACTCTGGCAGTAAAGGCTTCCAGCGAACTAGCTACGAGAGGAGTTGAAATCCCAAGTACCTCGGCCGAGATCCGGCTAAGCCCAACAAGGGTGCCAACCCCTTGCATTGAGATCAGAACTAGCTGGAAGCCTGACCAGTGAAGTTGGAGGAGAATCAACGGTACCACCAGCTTGATCGAGCTCCACCTCAGGAACTGATGGAGACATTGCTGAAACTGCAAGGATAGCTAGAGTCAATATCTACAGAATTAATAAAGCAATATAATAGAAGCAAAGTCAGAAATTCCTCTACCTGGAGAAGCACAGGAAATGCGAAGGTAGCAATCTACCCTCTTTGCCTCAAAGGCCTCCCTGATAGGATACCTTATATTGATGTAATTACGAGCCATAATAGCCCGCAGGATTTTCTCCGACTCTTCAAAGAGCTTGCTTTTCTCTAGCACGGGCTAGCTACTGAAACCAGTGGGAACTGGGAACTCAGACCCTCCAATATAGACTGAATTACCCCATTCACCTCCAAGGATGACCCACTCCTCCTTCCAAGAGGTATCTTTCTTCGTGGCCCCTAGCACCACAAACTGCAGGTTGTTCTTGGTGCGGGCATAAAACTGCCCCTTTGGACCCGAGGCGTTGTCAACAATCTGGAACACGTATCAGATCTCATCCGGACCTGGTTCCTGATCGATATTATCCTTTTGACATTGCTCCCTCCACAGCATAAGGAACCCCACCAGGTGTTAGGATTATGCTCAATAACAAGAGTATAATATTGTAATTGACAATCTTTTCATATTAGTAAAGTGATTTCTGGTTTTACAAAATCTTATAGCATTTATAATGATAATTGTCAAAGTAAATAATCATAAGGTCAAAAGACTATGAGAAAGGAAGAATTTTTCATACATATGGATATGTATGAGGTAGACACAATTCTTTAGTTAGTCTTGAATAAACGTTCAAAACTTAAGTTAAAGATTGGGCACCTTTATCTTGATAAAGTTGTAGAATTCTTTTGCTGGCATTTGAGTGGGATCAAATGAGTTATGATGAGTCTAAAATCATCGAAAGGGTCTTCGAGTAAAAGAATCTAGTGCATTGGGTGCATTGAACAGGATCACAATGAAATATTTTATCTAGAACCGTCAGTAGATACAAGTCTTTTCATTATGAGGACAATCGGAGAGTCTATCTTAATCCTGAGATAAATGATGGACTTATGATTGCAAGTGTTATTATTTGAGATATCAATGAGTACGATTATATAGCATAGTCTATCCTCGATAGTTTGGTGGTATTCATTTGTTAATCATAGAGGACTTCATTTATAGATATGGACATCGTGGCACAATTTATTGAATTAGAGTATAATATTATCATATGAATATTTTGAGGTATTGGATATTAAATCTCAACATTGAGTTTTCGATAATGTCTATTGAAAACATGGCTTCTGGACAAGTCAAAATATCCAAGTTCAAAACGTGATCATATGAGTAATTATGGTAACTAGGAGAGCTATAGGCGGTCTATGAGCTCTTGGCGATTACTGATATTATACACGAGGATACACTATCTCTAATAAGATTGTCTAGGGTATGAATGAGAAACATCTTCTTATTCTATATTTATTTAAGAGTTCAATTTTAGCTCTTTAGTGGAATGAGCTAAAATTAATAGATCGGACCTAAGTGAATCATTTGTTGATTGTGATTAGGTTTTGTCTATTGAAGCTTAAATTTAGATAGCCCGCCAAGATCCCCAATCCATACGGACTTGCATGGATCACTTGATATATTCTACCGGACTAATTTATGGGTCCATCTAGAATTGTATTTAATATATTAAGAATATAATTTGCACATTATTTATTTAATGGGCTACTCAAATTATATTAATATATTAATGAGAGGCATGTGGGCTTGTTTCTTTTAGTAAGAATGGGTCTGGTTCACATGTGGACTTTTATTTGAAGCCTGAATGGATTAAATAAAATAAGAAAATAATATTTGGCCCATATTTTTTGTTTGTGGGAGCAAGGCTATAATAATAGCATAAAATATTATTTTATTTTATTGTTTGATTAAATGAAAATTAATTAATTGATTAATTAATTATTTAATTAAAAATGAAAATCTTTTTCTGACTAGGAATTATGTTTCTTAGTAGTATACTATTATAGTAGTATAATAAATATAAAAGACTTAATTTGGTAAGTAGATAAATAAAGAATTTATTTATCTAATAAAATAAGGAAGTTTTTAATATAATCACAAATACACTATTTGAGTTGGATTAGGAGTCTTAGTGTGGAAAATAAATATTTTTTTGAAAAAGGATTCTTTGTCACCAAGTAAATCCACCCAGAGATAGGATTCTTGCCCACCAAGTAAATGCTCTTCAGGAAAGGATTTGTATACCTATATATATTATTCATTTCGGAATTAATAGGGATATAAGAAAAAAAAAGTATTTTTTCAGAGAAAGAATTTTTTATTCTCTTGCGTTAAAAAAGAATTCCAACTCTAGAACATAGTGAAAATTCGGCCAAGAGGAAGAGAGAAAAATAGTTCTAAATTCGATAGTGCACTTGCAAGCCTTTACATAAAAAGGTTTTGTGCACACTTTCGATTTAGGTTCACGCGAGTTTCAATCATAACGATTGTGAATTCAAAAGTGACCGGAACGATCTTTCTAGGCTCTTGGAGTTTTTGTGATTAACGATCAAGAAAGAAGATTTTGTTTTTCCATTCTCAGGTGATGAGAAGGTTTTTACCGTCAGAAAACCGTCCGTCAAAACAATTTATAAAACCTATGCAATGTGTTCACAAGTAGTAATATAAGTAAAGCGGTAAGCACGGGTGTCGTCCACTGAGATCGGGGTAGCGGTGATAAGATTAGGATTAATATAACTACTATGCATAAAAGTAAACTTATGGAGAATGAAAATACAATATAAACTAAACTATGAAAGCAAATAAAATGGGATGACAATGGAGTGATGAATGAATGATGATGGAAGTACGGAGTTAATGAACTGGTAAGTGAATATTGGGGCAATTGCAACAAACTCTCAATTAAGCACATATTGACAAATGTAACCAACCTAGGGTGTATAGTGTTGGTATATATCTCTAGCAAGAGGTCAACCTAGGGTGTATAGCGAAGACCTCCTGCTAGCGATTAATCCCAACTAACAATGGCTAGTTACTTAATCGGGACTTGTTCTATGAATGCTCATCTATCTAGCTATGGCCCAACCTATTACTAATGTAGCCATCCTAAGGTGTATAGTGATGGCTTCCAATTCCCTCACATGTGGCCGACCTAGGATGTATAGTCAAGGCCACCCGTTTAAGATTGGATGAGGTTCGAGGTTATCAACCGAATTATACTTGAAGGTTAGTTCTCGTAAAATCACTAAAGTAGCCAACCTAGGGTGTATAGTGGAGGCTTATAATTCCCTCACAAGTGGCTAACCTAGGGTGTATAGTGAAAGCCACTAATTCAAGATTAGATTAAGGGCATGGTTATAGAGCCGAATTTTCGGAAATCCTTCCATTCAATGAAGCATTAGACAACCTAATTGCCTACTCAAGTAATCCAAATCAATCATGCAAAGAGGGTGTATCCAAGCAAATCAATAATGGAAATCAATTCAAGCAATGGAATAAAACATAGAGATAGAATAAATATAACACATAGAGTTTATTTACAAAGCCCAAATATCCATCAAACAAATAACATCAACCCCATAGTGGGGTATTTTAGCTACTCATGTTCTATTACAAACCAATAAACTAAGAGAGAGTTTAAAGAGAAAACCCTTGAAGATTGATCTCCTTCCTTGAAGCTTGAATCCAAGTCTCCTAGTTGCCTTTGATTGAGTAGAGATAGTTTGGATGAGAGGGAGATGTATTTCTAACTTGGACTATGTAAAACAATAGAAAATACAAGTGTTGGGAGATATGGGAGTCATTTGGTTCGTTCCCCTGCTTTTCTATTTATAGGGGATAGAAAAATAGGTCACTTAAGCTTGAAAACAGAAGCTGTCGCGCGCAAAGTGCGGGTGGAGTGCGGGTGAATTACCTGCACTGTAAGGGTTTTCTTCATCTTCAGTTCTCTAATCTGGGCAATAGTGCGGGTGGAGTGCAGTTGGATTACCCGCACTTGACTCGCACTTGACCCGCACTTGATTCGCACTTTACTGACAGGTGCAAAATCCACTCCTCTGTTTTGAGCAATAGTGCGAGTTGAGTGCTGTTGCAAGACCCGCACTGTACCCGCACTCTAATGTCAGGTGTAAATCTGCTTCTCTGGTTTCGTAACAGTACGGGTGGAGTACGGTTGGATGACCCGCACTGTACCGGCACTTTAACGTCAGATGCAACTCAGCTTCTCTGGCTTTGGCAATAGTGCGGGTGGAGTGCGGTTGGATGACTCGCACTGGACCCACACTATAACTCTTCTCCTGTATCAAGTCCCGGCTATGAGCATGAGTGCGGTTGGAGTGCGATTGAGACCCGCACTTGACCATACTGTAGAGCTGCTTATGCTCCTTTGTCTTTCCTTTTTCCCCTTTTCTGTCGGAATCACCGCAACATGCTTCCAAACCCAGAATTACATCTACTGCCTGCAATTAGCACTAATTAGCCTATTAGACATAAAATATATAGAAAATACACACAAGAATGAGAAAAAGGAATAGGAATGAGAGCCGAAATATACAACAGTTTAGGCATGATCATCAGGTACGCAATTCAAAGAATAGGGAGACCACGCTCCTAGGTGATTCACATTCTTGATCGGATTGGAAGATCTTGCAGATTACCATCGATGCTAAGTCAATGGATCACGCGACAAGAGGTATGATATCTATTGAATATATGTATGTTTAATTAATTAAAGGGTTAAGGTTCAAATATTGGAAAATTTTTAAACTATACTAAATTCATTTTTCGTCTCGCTTCCGCTGCGTTTTCGTATTGTTCCCTACACCAGGTGCCTCCAAAATACTGGTGTTAGTTGGAGGGGAGCTAGCTGTAAGGCATGTAATGCTCTACATAAGATAGGGTGGAGGGGTAGCCTGACTCCACAATCGAAAGCCGCCGTATGAATCAAGAGCTCGCCAGTAAAGGGGGAATACATATCGTACTCTCGTGGAGGAACGGTGATAGTGATATCTTTAGATATCTTGAAATCTCTCCGCAAGCGCTTGATGGTTTCTGGAGAACTGGTAGAAGGAGGTATACATCAATATTCGTAAGGAAGGGCCAGCATCCTCCCCATGGGGAGCTAGCGGTAAGGCATGTAATGCTCTACGTAAGGTAGGGTGAAGGGGTAGCCATGCTCTACAATCGAAAGCCGCCGTATGAATCGGGACCTCACCAGCAGAGGGGGAATACATATCGTACTCTCATGGAGGAACGGTGATAGTAATATCTTTAGAGATCTTGAAATCTCTCTGCAAGCGCTTGATGGTTTCCGGAGTACTGGTAGAAGGAGGTATACATCCATATTCGTAAGGAAGGGCCGGCATCCTCCCCATGGAGTCCCTGACCTCACCAGCCCTCTCTCCACCAACCCCAATAGCTCTTGTTTCTCGGCTTGACTCCCGGTCAACATCTACAGGAGTAGTAGGATTGTTCGAGAAACCGGTCCCGATGGCGGTTGTCCTATTGGAGCGGCGGCGTTGGAAGATAGGGGCATCGTCCCCGCTATCACTATCGTTGTCACTGTCAATGCAAGCCTTTTTTTCTAGGGGCAAGACTCCCACTAGCCACCGTGTCACCGTCAAACAGTTGCTCGATACTGTCGCCACCCGGTGAAGACATGTTCACAGATTCAAGGTTTAGTTTCTTAGAAAAGGGGAAGTTTGAAGATTGACGAAGAAGAAGAAAGCTAGGTTTTTTCCTTAAGACTCTTATTCGGGAAAGTTTGCTTAAGTGAGTACACTGTGAAGAAGCAGGGTTTATAGAGATAGCTACTTGTAACGGGCAGAGAAATTAATCAATGTCGCGGGATAATCGGCGTCGTGGAGGGAACGGTTTCGAGAAACGTGCACCCCCAAAAAATTTCCTTTTTTGAATTTGGCCTACCCTAGTCAGCCACGTGGAAGACTCTTTTAAATTAGCATGCAAAGAGAAGATTACTTTCTACAAGACAATTACAAAAAATTCTCCAAGTGCAATCCATCCTGACTCCAACCCCGACCTGGTACCGGTGTTCAAGTCATGAGGGACTTCTATTAATAGGGTTTTTTTGGCAAGGTATCAAATGAGAATTTTTCAACTAATATCAACCTGGTAGGGACCAGTCCCAGCTTCCGGGTGACCAGCGAGATCGATACCACTACCTAGATTGAGCCGATACTTGTAAGGTCGGGACCTCGATTACCTACCTACCTAGATAGGACACTAGTACCGCGAGCTAACGAAGGTATGCACCTTGCATTTATCAAAGCTCCTAATACCATCCAAAGTACCTGGTATCGCGATACCCGCCTTAATACTACCTCGACTTCCACATAGTACCTAGTACCTCAATATATTCTCGGAGCCCATCTGTGGCAGGTACTTTGCCTGCCAAACAATATAAAGGTGATCGTGAAGACAAAAGCACCACTCCAACGAGAAGTAGACCAAGCTCCATAATAGTAGGATCAGACTGATATACTAGTACCTCATTCCGCCAAAGTTCAGAATCAGAATTTCCCTCCAAGCTCCACGAAGAAGGAAAGTTGACTCCATCGCCAAAATGAAGCGCCATTAATGAGACCAAATGGTCAACCAAATCAGAATTTGAATTCGACAGTAATTAAATAGATCAAATCCTGCGCCTTCAGCCCCATACAATGCATTTCAACGCTAAAAAGAGAACTCTCAATAATCCTTATCAATGCAACCGGATTTTGAGGGGATTCTTTAGAGTACTATATATACAGCTTTGAAGAGTAAAGAAAGGAGGAAATTTTCGCCATCACAAAAGACAGAGAAATTAATTCCCATAAGAATTTCATTTGAATTCTCTAAAGCCAATGAGAGTCCATTGACGATCACTGGAGAGATATATCCACTTGTCGATATAAACGGCATTCTCCATCCCCATTTTGTATTAGAGAGAGTAGAGAACGAGTGTTATAACCATTATACAAGTTTCTGTTCAATAAAACTGTATTTACTTACAACTCCTTGGTTCCTTCATACTTGTCCGTTTCAATCTTCAGCATAGGAAGGGACCCAGGTACCGAAGGTACCTATCCCGCTACCAACTACCGGTAGGGGATGAGGGTGTTAACTGAAAGTTTGCTCCCCGAACAGATTTTTTTTCGTTAACACAATATATAAATATAAGAAGAAATCAGTTCTCTTAATTGTTTTAAAAACTGATACAATGCAATTAAGAGAAGAGAAGATATAAGTTCTCTTTATTGCATTGAAATTTTGGTTGCGTCAAAAAAAAAAACTAGAGGTGTGAGGCTAGAGAGAGAGAAAAAAAATATTTTTTTTTCTTTGATTCATGGTGGCTGATTTCAACACTTAGAAAACAAGAGTTGTTTTCGTAAGTTTCTTCTACCTCCATTCAAGCTCCTGAAACCTGTGACGCTCCCACACGCTGTTGCCAATCGTGGGACATAGCCGGGAAGATCTTATGGTTCAAATCAGGAAGCAGATTGGAAAAAGAAAGAAAGAGCCTTCAAACGCTACTATGAAATCGTTTCACCTTCTTTGTTGTTTTCAATTATTACTGTACAAATAGGTTTACTTGATGATTGTATAAAAAAATTTAAAACCCCATTCCTCTGCCTAATCCAAAACCTGGAACTAACAATTCCTTCATTCTTGAGGTTGATAGTAGTTGTAGTTACAACCAATTCCTCCTAGCTTGAGATTGATTAAGTTCCTTCTTGCTTGGGGTTGATAGTAGTTGTTATTATGACCAATTCCTTCATAATTTGAGGTTGATAGTAATTGTGATTGATACCAATTCCTCTATGTGTGGATGAATTTTTATTGTTAAATGCATTTGTTAATTTTTGTAAAAGATACCAATGAGCTTAAAAATGAACATTTACGCATTTATAATTCATTATTTCATCATATGTCTTTGTTATATATTTGTTTTTGTTATCTAACACTCACTTGTGTCTCTTTCCACTCATGTGTTTTGTTTTGTAGTGTTGACAACAAATCATGGAAGAAACAAAGTTTCTAACTCTATCCATCCATCTAAACCCATAACTAAATCCAAATCTACTCCAACAACCTCTAGAAAACCTAAACCCAACAAGTTGAAAGCTTTAGGAGTTATGGGAACCAAAAAGCTTATCCAAGATAGAGGTGTAGACTTGGTTGAGGGCTTTTACATTCATCATTCTATATGTGATAGGCATTGGGATTCATGGATTAATTCTATTGGGGTTACTAATGAGAGTCTTATTAGAGAGTTATACTTTGAGTATAAAGAGAGCTCAACCTTTGAAAATTACTTGGTGAGTGTGAGAAGAAAAACTTTTAGAGTCTCCTCGGAAAGTATCAATAAGTTCCTTGGGTTGTCAAATGAGATTGTTTCGGAATTTCTTGATATAAATAATATTGATCATCTAAATTTTATGGGGAGGACTTTATGTGAGGATGATGGATTTGAGTGGGGTAAGAGAGCTTATATTAGTTAAGGTGAGTTGACCAAGGTTAGTGCCTTTTGACATCTATTTGTATGTGCCAATCTTATGGGTTCTACTAATGCATATGAGATTAACAAAGAGAAGATCAGGATTGTGTACGCCATGGTGACAAACAAGCCTTTGAATATTGGAGAACTCTTGATTGAGCATATAGAGAGTGCGGCTTCTTCACTAAGATTGGATAAGAAGTTAGCATTTCTGGGGTTTCTTACTTATTTTTGCATGAAGCAAGGAGTTCTTACACTTGAAGATGATGTGCTTCTTCCTCCTTTGGAGAAATTTTATGACAAGCATTTAGTGTCAATGTCAGACAAAGATAAGGGAAGGTAAATGACACCTTTAGGCTTTTTGGTAAGCACCATGAGCCATGTGTTGTGACAAACACAAATTCTCTATCAGAATGGGCCATGCAATTTCAAGAGAGGCTTATGTCTAAGATTGGAGAGCTTGACGCTAAAGTGGTGGAGCTATGAGCAAAGGTGATTCAACAAGATGAGAAAATCAAGTATTAAGAAGACAAGCTTGCCTCTATCAATTCATCTACTACAAAGCATTATGTGAGATCATCAACAAGAAGAACTTTCTTTGATGATGCTTAATCTTGAGGTATTGTGTTTTCTTAACCTTTTGGCTTCATATTATGTCAAAAAGGGAGAGAAAGACAATGATACTAAAACATCTATACTATGCTCTTAATCTTAGGAATTGTTTAAGTTTAGGTAGTTTTTGGTATATTTTATTTTTGTTTCATTTGGTATCTTGAATTCTTGGATTGTAATATTTGGATATTGATAATAGTTTGTTGATGGATAGTATGCATGCATTTAGGGGAAACATGTGTATCTATTTGAACTTTAATTGATATATATATATATATATATATATCTAAATATTATCTTGCCATATATATGTATGTTTCTCTTGTATATGTTTTGTGTTTCAAGATGATTTTAGGTAATGACAAGAGAAGACTACATTGAAGAATTCTAGACTTGATGAAGATTAGTCTAAGGGAACTATCTCATTGTAATGTAAGGGTGTGATTAAGTGACCAATCTTCATGTTGTATGTTTTTGTGTTTGTATAGGTGTTTTGACATAGAATTTGCCAAAGGGGGAGATTGTTAGTTCTTGAGTTTTATGTTGGCATAATTCTATATCAAAACGACATTTGCTTTGTATTGATTAGTTGTCTAGGATTTGTGGATAATCAAGCTTCAAGGAAAATTGGACAATTTTCAAGCAAAGTGGTGGCTACAAGAAGAATAAAGCTGAGTCGCTTAGCAAAGGGTAATCATGACCTCTTTCCCCTTGCAAGGCCTAGTCACACACATACATTGCATTCATATGTGTCACTGCATAGTTGTGCATAATTTGGTTTAACACAATACACACACTTATTCATGTATGCACATGCATTAGACTTAAAATTGACAATTTGCATAAATTGCATGTTCTACGGGAAATGGCATACTTATGTGTTCTTGTGTTTATCTCTTTGTGTTTATATGATAATGAACTTGATTTTGAGCTTATATAATTCCACATTGAGTTCCAATTAATTTGGTTACTCATTCATTAAGTTTCGAGTTCAAATTAGGTGGTTAAGAAACCTTTCTTGATTTTATCGTACAAGGTTTTCGCTCCTGTTTTTCAAGTTGAATTCCATATTTTCTGTGAAAGTTATTGACTGCTCTATTTCTACATGCAAATGTAGCCCCAAAATCTATTCAATTTGTGCGCATCCCTCGGGTAAAACCACGTTTTTAACCTTTAAATCAAGTTCTGCATGTCAAGATAGGATTGGAGCTTAATTATGTTGGCGAGAGTCAAAGTGGACCAGAATCAATCCAAGAAGCTAGCACAGAGGCAAAAGTGATCTCAAGGCGATCTCAACCAAGTTCGCCTCAAGGTCGCTATACAATCGGCCCAGGGACTCCTCCAGCAGAGAAGAAAGCGACCTCAGGGCGACCTCAGCCAAGGTCGCCCCAAGGTCGCTATTTCGTTGGGTTGAGGCTTCATCAGCAGAGAAGAAAGCGATCTCAGGGCGAATTTAACCAAGGTCGCCCCAAGGTCGCTATTGCCACGGGATATTAGTTCGAGAGGAAAGCGACCTTAGGGCGACTTCAATCCAAGTCGCCCCAAGGTCGCCCCTTTGCCCGAAAAAGGTACAAGATCATGAAAATGACCATTTTGCCCCTACCCTAATTGACTCTTATATATATTCTTTTTCTATTTCAGACCTAACGACCACTCCCTACCCAAAACACTCTCTTGAAACCTCACCCTTTCATCTTCCTCACACACAACCCACACATCTTCCAAGAAAACTACCAAGACACCACATTTCCCTATAATCTAAAGCCTTCATCACTTCCATACACTAAATCCATCATCATCTCACACTTTTGTGCAAAAGGGGGTTGAAGACAACAAGAAAGAGAAGAAGAATCAAGACAAGGAGGAAGCTCTTCATTTAGTTTACTCTAAACTCTTTCTCCTTTACTTTTTGTTGTAGAGCTATATATTTACTATCATATATGTTTTGGATGGCTCTCATGTGTAAAATGAACTAACTTTCCCTTGCTAAGACTTGATGAAACCAAACCCTTGATTTTATCTATAAAGACTACTCCTTTATTCATTTATGCCTTGTGTTATGTATGGATGTTTTTGAATACTTAATGCTTTCACTAGATTGATCACCTTGTGAATGATTTTTGGTGGTATGTTATGGACCGAGGGGTGATGCACAGCACATGTTTGATAAAATGTCCACTATATATGTCTAGTAAGGTAGAGATACACGAGGCTAGAGTATAGGATCCATGTATGTGTGCCAAAGCTCCTAATGAATTCATGCATGTATTCTAGGGTCATCGAGAGATAGGCTTTGGGTGTGTTTGGGTATTATTTCTATTACTCGAGGGAGAATAGAGGTTATTGTTGGGTACACGGGTCTACAATACACAAGTGCACTAATTGGGTAATTGAGTGAGTCTAGAACTTCATTAGTTAGAGGGTGAGGTGGATTCTTTGTCTTATCACTTCTCATCATATATTTACATTCATCATTACATTCAAGTTCATATTTTACTTTGTAGTTGCTTGATAGTTTAATTTAGAGTAATTGTAGTTTCAAGACAAAATATCCCTTTTAATCATTGTTCAAATAGTAATTGAATCAATCAATTTCGGTAATCAACTCCTCAATCTTCATGGGAACGAACTTTACTTATTATTGTACTACACTCCGACCTCGTACACTTGCGGGCGCCCACTTGGAGCGAGTCAATTGTCTTGACAACTTTTATGTGTGAGGGAGTCTTGGTTTGTAATCCAAAAACGGATTTGAAATCAGTGTTTGGAGTCCAAAGATATGGGTAAAGAAAACAGGAGAGCGCAAGAGGGATGAGAGGTGCCAAGCACCTCCTCCCTGTGGAGGCGCATGGCCTTCTCGGGAAGGAAGTGCTACCGGTCCCGGGGAGCCCACGCACCTCCACGGGAAGCCAGCATTGTAACCTCCCATTGGCTCATTTAATTCTTCTTGTTTCCCTCATTTAAATACTCCATTTCCCTCTCACTTTCATTTCAAGAAAGAAAACAAATTCAAAACTTGTGCAGTTTTCTCTCTCAATATTTTCTCATCTTCCAAACTCCATAACTTTCTCATTTGGAGTCCGTTTTGAGTGATTCAAATTGAAGAATCTTCATCTACCAGTTCTCTACCACATTCACAAGAATTTGAAGTCATTTGAGTAGTTTTTCTGGTAGCTTCACTCACAAAAAGGGGACTGCACAGTTTTTGTTCAAGGTATTGATTTCTATCTTGTTCTTGATCTTCAAGTCTTCAATTGCCTTGATTTTTCTTCTTATATATATATATATATATATATGTTTGATGTGTTATCATTGATTAGAGAAACGATCTCTAATGGAGCTAGTTTTAGCTTCAATTGATCAACATGTTGAGTTAGGTTTTACTAAATCTATGTTTTCACATGTTTGAGTTGTTGTATTGTGCTAGCTTCAAATCTAGGACTATCTTGTGTATTTATTGACTTGATTTTGTTGATTGATAGTCTTCTCATATGCTATATCTTTTTAATTGAAGATTAAATGAAATAGCATATATGATTGATGATTTAGGACTTGATTGGATTTAATTGATTATCTTGAGAATCTAAGTTCTATTATTTTGCCAGAGATGTATATTTGATTTTATCAAATTGATTCTAGCATTTTTATGTGAATGAACATAATCTAGACTTTTGTGTGTGTTAGGTGTTTCACATACTCTAGGTTGTTTGTTCATGTTACAAGAATCTAGATATAATCGATTTGTGCTTTTGATAACAAATATCTAGTTCTTCATGTTTTGTGTCTAATCCACACATTTCATATGTACATGCATCATTGAGTGTAATTTTTTTAGGATTATAAACTATAATACATATTATTTGCGCATATTGATTCAATTCTAGTTTCCATAGGATATATTGATCATATATACTATTTTGTGTGTGTTTGCATCATTTGCATTCACTTAGATCATTTACCTTACAAAAGGTTGGAAGTCACATTTCTTAGAAGTGTTTCTTTGGATTGTACAATGTAAGACTTAGCTAGGATCGGGGTGATCCAGATAGCTAAGCGACAGAAGTCACATGTTTAAAGAGGGGATCTTTAACATGTGCAAGTGGAAGTCTCGACTAGAGTCGGAGTGACTTGGATAGTTGAGCATTGTAAGACTTAGCCAGGATCAGGGTGATCCGGATAGCTAAGCGGCGGAAGTCACATGTTTGGAGTGGGGATCTTCAACTTGTGCATGGAAGTATCGACTAGGATTGGGGTGATCCAGATAGTTGAGCAAGGAGGCCTCTCTTTCATTATGTAGGGTTAAAAGGTAGATTTCTAGGTTACGTGGTCACTTGAGAGATTGTATCTTTTTATCTTACTAGTGAATTTGTTTGCCGGTGGTTATGGCATCAACCCGTGTATGTTTCCTCTTAGGAAGTTTTACCACGTAACAATCATGTGCTGATTTTCTCTATCTGTATCTCCTTTATTTGTATATGTGTTGATATACATCTTAGTTGATGTCTTTGTAATTAAAATTCATTGTATATCATCTTTTTGTATGTTGGAGCTTTCTGTATAAAAGCATTATTATAACTTGAGTTTGTATCACATACTTGATAATGTTTGTCTTGATTTTGTTTGAACAAGCATATCTTTATTTGAATTGATATTTCTTGTAATTGTATTTGAAGTGGGATACAAACTGCTGTTAAGATTATGCTCAATGGCAAGAGTGTAATATTGTAATTGACAATCTTCTCATATTAATAAAGTGAATTCTGATTCTTACAATTACTTATAGCATTTATTATTATAATTGTCAAGGTAAATAATCATAAGGTCAAAAGACTATGAGACATGAAGAATTGTTCATACATTCGGATATGTATGAGGTAGACACAATTCTTTAGTTAGTCTTGAATAACGTTCACAACTTAAGTTAAAGGTTGGGCACCTCTATCTTGTTAAAGTTGTAGAATTCTTTTACTAGCATTTGAGTGGGATCAAATGAATATGATGAGTCTAAAATCATCGAAAGGTTTTCGAGTAAAAGAATCTAGTGCACTAGATGCATTGAACTGGATCACAATGAAATACATTATCTAGAACCGTCACTAGATATAAGTCTTTTCATTAAAGAGGACAATCAGAGAGTCTATCTTAATCCTGAGATAAATGATGGACTTATGGTTGCAAGTGTTATCATTAGAGCTATCAATGAGTACGATTATATAGCATAGTCTATCCTTGATAGTTTGGTGGTATACATTTGTTAATCGATAGAGGACTTCATTTATAGATATGGATATCGTGGCTCCATTTATTAAATGAGAGTATAATATCATCATATGGATGTTTTGAGGTATTGGATATTAAATCTCAACGTTGAGTTTTCAATAATGATTATTGAAAACATGGCTTCTGGACAAGTCAAAGTATCCAAGTTCGAAATGTGGTCATATGAGGAAATATGGTAACTTGGAGAGCTATAGGCAGTCTATGAGCTCTTGGCGATTACTGATATTATTCACCAGGATACACCATCTCCTATAAGATTGTCTAGGGTATGAATGAGAAACATCTCCTTATTCTATCTTTATTTAAGAGTTCAATTTTAGCTCTTTAGTGGAATGAGTTAAAATTAATAGATTGGACCTAAGTGAATCATTTGTTGATTGTGATTAGGTTGTGTCTATTGAAGCTTAAATTTAGATAGCCCACCAAGATCCTCAATCCACACGTATTTGCATGGATCACTTGATATATTCTACCGGGCCGATTTAAGGGTCCATCTAGAATTGTTTTTAATATATCAAGAATATAATATGTCTATTATTTAATTAATGGGCTGCACTATTATATTAATATATTAAAAGGAGACATGTGGGCTTGTTTCTTTTAGTAAGAATTGGTCTGGTTCACATGTGGGCTTTTATTTAAAGTCCAATGGATTAAATGAAATAAGAAAATAATATATGGGCCATTTATATAAGTGGGGCGGCAAGGTGTATATATTAACCTAATATATTATTTTGTTTCAATGTTTTAATTAAATAAGAATTAGTTAATTTATTAATTAATTTTTTAATTAAGAAACAAATCTTTTTCTGATCAGGAAATATATTTCCTAAAGTTATACTATTGGTAGTAGTATATTAAAAGTAAAAGACTTGTTTGATAAGAAAATAAATAATTAATTTTATTTATTTAATCAAATAAGAAGTCTTTTTATTTAGTCAATAAAAGAATAAAAATATCTATGAGTTGGATTATGTTTTGAAGTCTAAAGGTTGATGGAAATTAGGGTGCAACACAAACTCTTTTTGGTATGTGATTTGCGGCAACCCTAGTCCATTTAGAGGAAGATTTCGGCAATCCTAAATAGAAGAGGAAGCAAAATTTCGGCCACCTATATAATACCACATATAGAATTCGGCCACTATAGTTGATTGAATGATTCAATTTTTCTTCTTCTTCTCAATTCATAGAAAAGGATAATTTTTATTCTACTAAACATAAAAGAGAGAAGAGATTATTCTTTGATAGTACACTGATTGCTTGTTCATCAATAAGCTTGTGTGTACAACATCGAATTAGGTTCACGCGAGTTTCGATCATTAGATTGAGAACTCAAAAGTGACCGGAATAATTTTTGTCTTCTTTTGATTGTTTTGTGACTAACAAAAGAAAAAGAAAACTTTGTTCATCCATTCTCAGGTTTACAATTCAAAGAAAAAGGGAGACCACGCTCCCAGGTGATTCACGTACGTGTTCGGATTGGAAGATCTCGCGGTACTGTTCACGATCACTGTTCACAGCGGGGGTACTGTTCACGCGGGTACTGTTCACGATCACTGTTGACACGGGTAATGTTCACAATCGCTGTTCACGCGGGTACTGTTCACGGGCATCAGAAAAGATTTTGCGGATTACCAATCGACGTAAGTCAATCGGATCACGCGTCAAGAGGTATTTAACTCTAACCGTATATATTTGAGTTTAATTAATTAAAAGGTTAAGGTTCAACTTTGAGACAAATTTTAAAACCATACGAAATCTATTTTTCGTTTCTTCCGCTGGGTTTTATATCAATTTTTCCCTACAGCTGCTTAAAGGGACAAACTTGTGTTTGTTTCAAGGGAGCGAAAAAGGTGTTGTAACCTATTTCGACTTTAAGGACATTGATTGCCAACAATGGTACAACTAGCTTCTTTCCATTTGGAAGAAGTTGCTCTCCAATGGTATAGGTGGTACACCAAATTTAGCGAACCTTTGAGCTGGAATGAATTCATAAAAGCCATCCTCCAACGATTCAGACACACTGATTATGATGACCCGTCTGAGGTCTTGTCCCGGCTCAAACAAGCATCCACCATAAATGCGTATCAGGAAGCTTTCGAGAAACTATCATAAGGTCAACGGACTGCCAGAAAACTTTTTGGTAGGGAGTTTCATAGCAGGGTTGAAGGATGACATGCAACTAGATGTACGAGTCAAGCAACCCAAAACTCTTTCGAACACCATAAACATGGCACATCTAATTGAGGATCATAACCAACTTCAGAGGAGATCTAGCTGTTCATTCCGCCCTACAATACCTGTACCACCCTTTCGATCACAGCCAATCCCAACAACCGGACTTCTTGGACCTTAACCCACACAGCAAGAAAACCAACCGGTCACGAAATTTCAGGGACCAAACCGCTATATTATAGCTTAAGAGGTCTGTGATAGGCGAGAAAGGGGACTCTGTTTTTATTGTGATGAGAAATATAGGCCCGGTCACCATTGCACCCGGCCACATATGTTCATGATGGAGGATGTATTGCCAACAGAGGAAACCGATGATATTGATATGGAAATTGAGAAACCGCTCCAAGAGTCTACACCGGAAATCTCATTCCATGCCCTAGCTGAAACGACACGCCCACAGATATTAAGAGTCATCGGAAAGGTTGGAAATAGGGAGATAAATGGTACTGAATGATGGAGGGGGTACCCACAACTTCATTGATCAGACAATCGTGACAACATTCGGTTTGCCTATAGTACGTGATAAAGTATTCTAGGTAATAGTACGGAACAAATACACCATTGAATGTACTGGATGATGTTTGGGTTTATCTCTTACAATTTAGGGTTTCTCAGTCCGAGCCAACTTCTACGTACTGCCTGTGGCTGCTTGTCAGGCCGTTTTGGGAGTCTAATAGCTGGAAACATTGGGACCTATTGAGACGGACTACAAGAAACTCAGAATGTCCTTCAATCAGGCCAACCAACGGTATACTTTGCATGGTTTACAGCGTGCCGAACTCATACCCATGAGTAACCGGGAGATGCTACATTTATCTGGTAATGGTCTTTTTCTCCACATGATGACATCGACCTCACAATTGGACCAAGATACAAATAATTTTCCAGCCGAGCTGTTTGAAGTACTGTCAGATTTCACTCACATATTCGAAGAACCCACCATGTTGCCACCCGCGCGCCGACATGATCACTGGATTCCTCTAATTCTGGATCAGCCACCAATGAGCACATGGCCATACTGATATCCTCTCTACCAAAAAAATGAAATAGAAAAGTTGGTACATGAGTTCCTCAAGTCCGGAATAATTCGTCCAAGCCACAATCCCTTCTCCTCACCAGTTTTATTGATCAAGAAATCGGACGGTTCTTGGCGAATTTGCATAGACTATCGAGCTCTCAATGATATCATTGTGAAGGACAAATTCCTTATACCGGTTATCGACTAGTTGTTTGATGAACTGCACGGTGCAAAATATTTTTTTAAGTTGGATTTACAATTAGGATACCACCAAATCCGTGTCCAAGATGATAACATTCCGAAGATTGCTTTTCGCACCCATGATGGGCACTACGAGTTCCTTGTAATGCCATTTGGATTGACCAATGCTCCGGTCACCTTTTAGAACCTTATGAATGACATTTTCCGACCACATTTATGAAGGTTTGTTCTAGTTTTTTTTTCATGACATTTTGGTGTATAGCAGGTCATAGAGCGAAAACATTCAACATCTACAACAAGTGTTACAGCTCATTTCAGACCACTAATTGTTTAAAAAAAATTGAAATGTCAGTTTGGGGTGATACAAGTTGACTATTTGGGGCACCAAATTTCCATTGAAGGTGTTGCAGTGGATCCAAATAAAATTATATTAGTCCAGAATTGGCCATTACCAACATCAGCTAAGGGAGTCTGAGGGTTCCTTGGCCTTGTGAGATACTACCAAAAATTCGTCCGAGGATTCGGGGTGATAACTGCTCCGTTGACGAAGCTATTGACCAAGGACGGCTTCCGCTGGATAGCCGAGGCACAGGCTGCCTTTGATTTGTTAAAGGTCGCTCTTGTCTCTCCTCCGGTCTTGCGTCTTCCGGACTTTGAACAACAATTTTTCGTTGAATGCGATGCATGTGGGACTGGTTTAGAAGCAATTTTTACACAGCAAAATCAGCCCATAACATACTTCAGTGAGGCCTTGAAGGGGACTGCGTTGGCTTTGTCAACTTATGATAAATAGATGTTAGCTATAGTCAAAGCCGTAAGGAAGTGGTGACTTAATCTTTTGGGGAGGCCGTTTGTCATCAAAACCGACCATCGCAGCTTAAAGTACCTTCTTGAGCAGCGAATTACGATGCCCTCTCAAGCTAGATGGCTGCTCAAAATAATAGGGTAGGACTACTCCATTCAGTACAAAAAAGGGATCAAAAATCAGGGCACTGATGCTCTCTCTCGCACGACCATGTTGCATTTTTTGGCCATCACACAACCAGTGGCATACATGTGGTCGACCATTCAACAAGAGGTAATTCATGACCCTTACTATGCCACGTTAATCAGCAGTAATTTGCATACATTTATTCAGCGTAATGGGTCTGGTTGGAATAAGGAAAGGCACACTTGAGCCCCAAATCTTCCTTGTTACCAGTGGTCTTAGCAGAGGGACATTCATCTCCAACCGGTGGTCATTTTGGCTACCTCAAGACACTCAATCGTATTTCAACCAGTTTCGTGTGGCTTGGTATTTGAGTTGCAGTAAAAGAATTTATCTGTAGCTATGATGTGTGCCAATGTTGCAAGAGTGAGACACTCCGTCCAGCCGGGTTGCTCCAACCCGTTACCAATTTCGCAATGCATTTGAACGGAGATTTCCATGGATTTGGTAGAAGGATTGCTAACCTCTCAGTGTCATGATGTGATCATGATTGTCGTTGACCGACTCAACAAGTAAGCACATTTCGTGCCTTTGAAACATCTGTATACAACTTTGACGGTGGCTAAAGCCTTTGACGCAAACATTGTACGATTACACGGAATGCCTCTCTCCATCGTCAGTGATCAGGATAGAATTTTCATTAGCGCATTCTGGAAATCCTTGTTTAAATTGTATGGAACTACCTTGTGTTTTAGCTTAAGTTATCATCCACAGAGCGATGGCCAGACCGAGGTCGTAAATCGCATCCTTGAGCAATACCTAAGATGCTGCACATAAGATCAACCAAAAAAATGGATGGAATGGCTACCATGGACTGAGTACGGGTACAATACGATGACTCACTCTTCCACCAAAATGTCTCATTTTGAGGAAGTTTATGGAGTTCCTCCATCATCAATGTTGTCTTACATTCCGGGAACTACCAAGGTCCAAGCCGTGGATGACTTGCTGCGCACTAGGGAAGAAATCCTTCCTGATCTTAGGCGAAATTTGAATGAGGCACATGCTCGCATGAAGGCCCAATCAGAACAGCACCGCCGCGATATTTCCTTAAAGGTGGGTGATTAGGTTTACCTCCGCTTGCAACCGTATAGACAAAAGACAGTGACATTTCGAAGTTCTTTAAAGTTGGCACCTCGGTTCTTCGGGCCTTTCAAAATCCTTGCTCGAATAGGGTCGATGGTGTATAAGTTAAACCTCCCTGATGAGGCTCAAATACATTACGTTTTTCATGTGAGTGTGCTGAGTGTTGAAATGGAGTCCAGTCGAAACCTCTGTTATAGCTCTCCCTCATGTGACTGCAGACGCTACTGTGATACCAGAGCCATAGTTTATCTTAGAACGTCGGGTTATTCAAAGGGGGAAGTATCGTCCGAAAACGGAGGTTTTGGTCCAGTGGAAAGGAGCTCATCCTACAGATGTGACTTGGGAGAACTTGTGGCGTTTTTCCAGGACGTATCCGAAATTTAGCCTTGAGGACAAGGCTTCTCTAAGGAGGGTGGAATGATACGAATCATCCTTGCATGGCCTACTAGCTCGTGTCATTAGTTTGCATATATTACTAGAATCTTGGTATGAGCAGCACACGTGAACAATACCAAGTCTGGATGGTTGTGGTAGTTTTACTTTGCATTTGATTTAGTCAATTAATAAGTTGTTATTGAGATTAGGGGTGGCTGAAGGTTCTCCATGACTTCAGTTCCCCTAAGCAAAGAATCCCTATTTTATTGTTATTTATTGTTATCCTTTGTAACGTGTTTGAGGCCTATTAAAGGTCTCATTTGAATTCAATAAAGATTATCAGATAAATAAACAAAGACAATCCAACCTCAACACTTCTTTCTTCCTTAGTTTCTTTCTTCCTTAGTTTCTTTCTTCTTCTCGTTCCCTAAATTCGTTCTTAATAGCTCCATTCGTGGAAGAACAAAATGCTTCTCCATGAAAAGGGCAAATCGCTTATACATGGAAGGATTCACTCCATTCATGGAAGGATGTTTGCTCTAGTGGAGTAGACCTCCACTTGATCTCCTCCATTATTATTTTTTAATTTATTATTATATAAATATACTTTATATTATTAATTTGTAGGGAAATAAAGTAAAAAATAAAAATAACATAAGTAACTATGGGAATTTCGCTCCAGAAAAGACACTATATCTAAATCCAGGTTGCATTTCGCTCTTTTAAAAGAACTTTTGGAGCACCACAAAGGGCTCAAAAAATAAATAGCACTTTTTGGAGGTGGTATTTCAACAATGTCACTGCTTTAATAACTTATGTTTAAAAGACACCTATTATGGTGAACGGACAAAAATACCCCCAATTGTTGTTCCACATCAGCTTTCTTTTATTCAGTTTATAGTGATAAAGTTGTGAAGTAGAGAGAGAAAGTCCGGTTGAAACTCAGGCAATCACTTGAACGGTGACAGAGTGGCGCTATGCAGACGCATTCGGGGGTCGAGCTCTTTTTTTTTTTAGTTCATAAAAAAGCTCGGAGCTTTTATGAAAAAGCTCGGAAAAAACTCGGAGCCTTATGAAAAAAGCTCGGGAAGAGCAATTCATGAAAAATCTCGGGCAGTTCATGAAAAAGCTCGGCGCTTTTATGAAAAAGCTCGGAGCATTATGCAAAAAGCTCGGGCAAAGCAATTCATGAAAAAGCTCGGATGAAAAAGCTCGGAGCTTTTATGAAAAAGCTCGGAGCTTTTATGAAAAAACTCGGAAAAAGCTCGGAGCCTTATGTAAAAAGCTGGGGCAGAACAATTCATGAAAAATCTCGGGCAGTTCATGAAAAAGCTCGGATGAAAAAGCTCGGAGCTTTTATGAAAAAGCTCGGAGCCTTTATGAAAAAGCTCGGAGCCTTATGCAAAAAGCTCGGGCAGGGCAATTCACAAAAAATCTCGGGCAGTTAATGAAAAAGCTCGGAGCTTTAATGAAAAAGCTCGGAGCTTTTATGAAAAAGCTCGGAGCTTTTATGAAAAAGCTCGGAGCTTTTATGAAAAAGCTCAGGCAGGGCAATTCATGAAAAAACTCGGGCAGTTTAAGAAAAAGCTCGGAAAAAGCTATGAAAAAGCTCGAAGACTTATTAAAAATGTTTGGAGATTCAAAATTGACAAAACTTATATCCTTGAAAAAAGCTCGGACAACAATTTAAAAGGCTCGGATAGTTTTACAAAAGGCTCAGACACAGTGTTAAAAGTCTTGGACCCAGATCTTCATCATCTTATACATAAATTTTACCAACTCAATTTTCAGACAAGTTTATTGTAGAGAGAGAGAGAGAGGAGTTACTGAGTTTATTGTTTGAAGCGTGGAGATAGAAGTACAAACAGAATAAAAAATTGATTATTTAAGGGCAATTTTGGTAATTCACCATAATAGGTGCCTTTTAAACATAACTTATTAAAGCAGTGACATTGGTGCAACACACCTTCAAAAAAGTGACATTTATCACCATTTCCACGCACCACAAATAGGCATAAACCGGAAAAAAAAAAAGAATCAAGTACTTTATTGACTTTGATGTGGAAACGAAATAATGCTTTTATAATTTTAATAATAATAGCTTTGTCATTATATTTTCTACATAGATAGAATATGTTCATTACCTCGTGATGTTTATGCAATTTACTCTTTTAAAAACTAAGTTATATATCTTTACTAATCTCATTTTATAATCGTAAGGATCTTCCTTATTCGAAATATTTAAGAAATTTTTTTTTATAGAGGGTATTCTCTATCCGTGCAATTCCCTCCACGCCAACATCGGAGGATATTCTCATATTTTTTTATATAATTCTTAATACAGTTTTGTATTCTCTGATTTTCTTGTTAGAAAAAATATATTTCAAAACTGAAATTGTGTACCTTTTCTGTCGAACTTCGTTGTCACTGTGAAATTAGGTTGAACCAAATTGTTGTTTGTAGAACAAAAATCACTACAATAATATAAAATATGGGCTTCAAGGCACATTATAGAAGTCGCTTTCCTTAAGGCACTATTTGATCTCAACCAACTGAGTCATGCACCGAGTTATGCAAATGTGCCTCCAAGATACAATGAAGCCTCAATTGTTTAATATCGTTGTGCACTAACGATTTAAACCACGAACACCGTTGATGACAAACCCGCCAAGAGACAATATTTTGTTGCTGCAGTTTAACAGAATATTGGCAATTTTATGCAAGAAAAATAATGAATAAAAATTAAAGAAATTGGATGAGAAGAATATAGGAGGAGACAGAGCAATTTGTAAGTAAACTTGTTAAAGAGTGTTATGCACCATTTCACCGAACATTACAACTTTTCACATACCATTACAACTATTATTAAAATAGTGTCCGTTAAATTTAATTTAACATAAAAACATCTCTGTGGAAAGTTACATCTTTTTGTAAGGTTGTATCTGTTCATACAAAAAATATAATTAACACCACTTTGGAAAGTTACATCCTTTCCATTCAAATTTTATTTGAAAATTCTCAAACACTTCTTGTAGACCTTCCGAAACCAAAGAGAATGATGACTTTGTGTTGTATAAAGTCGGAACCCAAGTGGATTTATTTTTTGTCCCATAATTCCCAACTACTATATGTATCATGGCATGGCATGTCAGATTTTTGTTCTTTTCAATAAAAATAAGCCAATCAAATTCATTTACATATTAGTTAAAATTATGGGATCTCTTTTAAATTTTTTCCTTTCTTCAACTGTGAGCAAGAGAGTGCTTTCGAACATTAGAACCCACAACTTTTAAGTTCACACGAACAATTGATTGTTTATCGATCTATGCTAAGTTAAAGTTGCTGATGGGCGTATCACACATTGAAGTCAAGAATAGGACAAAAAAAAATTGGGTTGACCGGGCATATCACACCATGTGGTGTGGTAGAATTTCATTTCGAGTCTATACCATGTGATGTGATATAAGTGAGGAAGAAGTTGGCCGGGCATATCACACCACCTTCCATAATCTTGTTCTGAGTCCATACCATATGATGTGATATGAGTGAGGGTGATATAGTGAAACATTGTCCGATAAACAAAATGGTTTGAACTTATTGTTCAGCCATTGTTCAACCACATCAATTGCAATTGTTTCTCTCAACTCATTTCCCTTTTCAATAATTTTTCCTTCATTTTTCTTTGTTGCCATGAGTAAAGCCCTTGCCACTGTATTGACAATTTCCATTGATCACAAGTTTACAGCCAAGACATTAATAGAGTTGCCATTCTTGAGCTTGTATTTACTTGTTTGACATTAAGCAAGCAGTGAATAATGTAACATTGACACATATTCACTCACACACGAAAACGATGGATGACCAATATCATGAATCAATTAAGATTGACTCATGAATACATTTACTTTTTGAGTTCCAAGTTTGCATACA
This sequence comes from Dipteronia sinensis, assembly GCA_033220585.1. NCBI lineage: Eukaryota > Viridiplantae > Streptophyta > Magnoliopsida > Sapindales > Sapindaceae > Dipteronia > Dipteronia sinensis. The sequence goes on along the minus strand of CM065636.1, from coordinate 67,535,267 downwards.
CCGCAAACATCCTGTACCAAAGTACATTCTCAATGTAGATCCTCGACTTGATGCCCTTACTCCGACTCCTGCTCCTAATGCACAAGCAAGTCAATTAGGAAACCAGGGTAGCAACCGGATAGCACAAGCAGAAAGGAAAAGTAGCTAAGACCAAACATAATTGTATCGAAAAAGGAATGGAAAAGGTCAGCATACTGAGCAGTGATTGTTACCCATAAAGACCGACAAAGCATGGTTGAAATCATCATTAGCATAGAGAGGCAAACTATAGTTATACAATCCAATGAAAAGACAATATTTTCATTACTCCTTGATTATTTTTTCTTTACATTGATTGTCTCAACTTTACTCTGGTTATATAACCTGTTGACAGAAGCTTGAGAGCATCATAGAACGAATAACATGTTCCTATTTCTTTATAATTTTGTATTTAACACAATGCAATAGGTGCCTTAACTATATTTCTTCTCAAGGAAGAGCAGCTCAACTACAACAGATTAGGCATTGCATATAACATAGGCAATAATAAGAACAGACAAGGTGCATAGACATTGCAATGCTTTCCGAACAAACATCAGTCTTGCCTCCATGTTTTCCACCTTTAGCTCAATCCTTGCTAGACGTGCTTCCATCGTTGCCAACCTAGCTTCCAACAGTGTCTCCAATTGATCAAGTATGTTTTTTCAATTGTTAAAAATTCATGCTCAGGTGAATGGTCCTCCCATGGTTGATAGTGACACATCTTCGACAGATGAAGATTACTGCAAAAACAGACAAAACTTTATGTGATAATTTTAGACGCAGTTCGACATCATTCTTTGTTATTCTACTACCAATGTGAATCAAAGACATAGATCCTCTGAAATTCTGTTATAAAGACGGGACAAGAAATAATGCTTTCCGTGTGTTTTAATTATTACCCAAACCATGCTTATATTTGCACGATAACAACAAATAATGCATAATTTGAACTTCCAAAACTTAAAAGACATTAAATTTTAACGGTAATGTCATAATATCCATAAGCACACACAAAGATACAAGTATATACACACGTGGGTATGCATGGGCGCATCTATAGCGTCAGCTTCATTTTTGGTTGGAAGTAAATCATAGATGGATAAAAACTTAGAAAAAAAACAAAAGAACAGTTTTCGTTCCCGATCCACAAGAATCTTTCTGACTTGAAGTGAAGGAAGATGGAGAGAAAGCAGATCAAGAGTTGTTAACACAATGAATTCGTTTGTTATATAATGACTCTTGATCCAACTTCTCTCCTTGTCTTACACTCCAACCAAACAAACAGAATGAAGAACAATCTATAATTTGATCACCTCTACTGCCTTTTTTCTCTTTCCTCTCACCAGACAGTTTAATGAGGATATATTTACAGGCAAACAAAGTCAAGCCTTGCATAGAAGAGCACATTCTCTCAAACTATCCAAAACTACTTGGATTTAACTAGATCACATTGGCAATAACAGGGCAAAAATGCTATCACTGTTCACAAACAAATTTAGTACTACTAGGTTGTAACAGGGAAAATTTAGTACTACTGGGTGTTACCACCAGGACAATTCTTTCAAGTCTATCCTTTTTTCTCAAATCAGTCGGAATTTGATAAAAGACAAGTGTGTCCCACAAAACACAAAAGTTCAACAAACATCATTCACTTTCTTCTATTCATTCTATCCATCAAATACCAAGATTTCATCTGTGAATGGCACAAGAGAACCACATTCTGTACAAAACACAAATAAATTAATACAAAAAAGCAAATTATATCACAGAAATCAAGAGAAAACAACAATTCAGCTTCATGGTATCCTCTGCTACTAGTTCTTAAAAAAATAATGGAGAACTTAACCTAACTAAGCTAGTTGAGCTATAATGGAACCAAATTTGGGAGCTGCAATTGAGAAAAAACAAAATGATCTAGCTAGAAATTATCAAACAAGAGCAAACTAACAAACATTTAACCAAAAAAAAAAAGAGGAGAGTTTTTGAAGCATACCCAGAAGTTAGAGAGATTCAAGACTGATTTTTTTTTTTCCTTCGATTCTCAAAACTGGAACCCAAATCACCAAATGTCAAAATTTTGATATGTTATTTGCTTGAAAAAACAGGCATCAAGACCTAGACAAGTCCAGTAAGGCAAGTGTTGTGTTTGCAGGAGTTGGATGAATAGAGAGCCACCACATCAGACAAGACCCAGCTCTGATTTGGTGACCTGGCACACTGTGGGGCCCCTTCATCAGTTACTTTTGATAGTCGGATGCGTTACGTTTGGTTCCCGCTATGCGTTACTCTTGACTTTGATCAAACAACTTTGGTCCACATCTCTCTCAAGTCTCATGTTTGGTTCCCGCCAAGAACAGTAGAGGATATTCCAAACGCAGACCTAAAATGGGTAAAAAAGTGTGATGAAAATTAGCGTGTGTTTTCTTTCACTTTCCCTTTTGAGTCCCTTTTTTAGCGGAGAAAACAAAGAACAGGAACCCAAAAAAACAAAATCAAAGATAAAGCTACACTTTTTATGAGCAAAATTCCAAAAATGCCGGCTAAGGACGGCATTTCTCGTCACCTCCATCTCCCAAGTCCCATCTTTTTCTCTTTTTTTTACTCCCTCTTTCTCTCAAACTCCATCAAATGTAATACCCTCTCTTGCACTCTCGTTCTTTGTTATGTCAAACCACTGTTATGTGATCAGCAATTGTTAGAGACCCGAAACCAGACCAGACCCAGATAGTCATGGGATGTGTTCAAGCCAAGAGTTCCAACAACTCGCCACCCAGAGGCTTGGACAAGTTGAAAATGGAAAGTGGGTATGTTGGTAGAGGAGGGATGGGTGGTCCGAGAAGGTCCACGGGTCAGAGGTTTGAGAGGAGGGAATCGGGTCGGGTTCAGCAACCCGAAGTAGCCATGAACTATAATGTTGTTTATGGTAATGGAATTGATGGGCAGGAACAGAGAGGTGGTAGCAGTGGCGGCAGTGGCGGCGGCGTGGATGGTGAGATAGTGGATGGGTGGCCTAAGTGGCTCACTGATAACATTCCTAGAGAGGTTTTGGCTGGTTTGGTTCCAAAAAGTGCAGAGGCTTATGATAAACTTGATAAGGTAATTGATATAGTATAAAAACATATTAGATAACAATTTTGCTTTGATTGGTGGATTTTCTATTGTTGAGAAATCAAATTTAGTGCAAATTGATAGCACTTTTCTTCAATATGGGTTTCTAGGGAAAGTTTTCAATGTAAATTGAATGCTAAATAGGAAAGGCTAGGAAGTTAGTTGAAGTTTTTATGTTATGTTTCTCTGTTGCTAACTAGGCCAATTATTTGCATTGGGATCGTTGTTCTAATGGGTTGATTTTCATTTTTCCAAAAGTTTTGGAATCTAACCATTGTAGTAGTTTGCTGTAATGTTGGCAGAATTGCTACTGGCTAGGAGAAAGAAACTGGCTTTCTAAATTGGGTTGGACTGTTTTGGTTACAGGTTGGCCAGGGTACCTATAGCAATGTGTATAAAGCTCGAGATAGGGACACCGGAAAAATTGTTGCCCTAAAGAAGGTCAAATTTGACACATCAGAACCTGAGAGTGTGAAATTTATGGCACGAGAGATTATGATGTTACAGAAGTTGGATCATCCCAATGTTGTAAAGCTTGAAGGATTGGCAACATCAAGAATGCAATACAGTCTTTATCTTGTTTTCGAATTTATGCAGTCTGATTTATCCAGAATTATTACCCGTCCTGAAGGGCGACTGACTGAACCACAGGTCATGATTATCTTTTTGATCTTTGAAAAATTTTAGAATTTTATTTTTTTAGTTTGCTTAGAAGCTAAATCTGACTTTTTGATGCAGGTCAAGTGTTACATGCATCAATTGCTCTCAGGCTTGCAGCATTGTCATGATAGGGGGATTCTGCATCGAGACATTAAGGGATCAAACTTGTTGATCGACAAAAATGGAATGCTAAAGATTGCTGACTTTGGACTTGCAAATTATTTTTCTCCAAACCAAAAACGTCCTCTCACAAGTCGAGTTGTGACACTTTGGTACAGAGCCCCTGAGCTACTGTTAGGCACCACAAATTATGGAGTTGGTATTGATTTATGGAGTGCCGGATGCCTCTTGGCAGAGATGTTTGCAGGGAGGCCAATTATGCCTGGTAGGACAGAGGTAATAGTAAAGTCCAATTGATGATCATCATAAAGCTGTCAATTTGCTGTTGTTCATGAAAATTATTGTCCATAATCCTTCCATTTATTTTGGACCTTTGGGTTTAATGAAGTTAGTTTCTCATATCTTCAAGTTTTTTTGCAATTAGGTTGAGCAACTTCATAGGATATTCAAGCTATGTGGCTCACCACCGGAGGATTATTGGAAAAAGTTGAAGTTGTCTACTACTTTTCGACCTCCACATTATAAGCCACGTCTTTTTGAAGTTTTTGGGGATTTTGCTGAATCTTCTTTGGGTCTCTTGAGCACTCTTCTTGCCTTAGATCCTGCAAATCGAGGTTCTGCATATTTAGCTCTTCAGAATGAGGTAAGTAAGAGATGAAAGCTTGTTAGCTACCTTATTTTTTATGCTACTAAAGATGATAAGTTATTGCTTGCAATATAAAGTTTTGTGCTTTTAAAGATAGTTTTGTAATAAGTTATTGCTATGTGCAAGCTTTTATTTTGACTTTAATATAATGGTTATTGATATTTATAACCTTCACTATTTTATTTGGTAGATATGTTCCCCAACCAGATACATACATTTCATAGAAGTCAATCCCGTAAAATAATAAAACAAGGATTTTATTATATTGGGACGCATATTACAAATACATAAGAGCCTACTTATAGGTTTATAAGACTAGATAAATATGGCAACACCAGATATTGAAAACTTAAATGGTAATAGAATGAGAACGAAAGCATATGATATGCATAATAATTTTGAGATTTGTTTAACATCCCCTCAAATTCAAGATGGGGAGATAAAGCCATTTGAGTTTGCAAAGTTCCAATGACATGGTAATGAGTCCTTTCAAAGGTTGACGAACCGGCTCAATAGAGATGCCAACCAATCGATTTGTCAAGATGCCGACAAAACGACTTGATAGGGATACCGACAAATCGGTTTGACAAAGAAGCTTACTAAACAGCTTGACAGAGTGACGACTACATGGCTGGACAGAGATGCCGATGAAACGGCTTGATAGAGAGGCCGATGAAACGGATTGACAGATAGGCCGGTGAAACAGCTTGACTGGGAGAGTTCAAAAGAGATCCAACATGCTCTAATTATACTAATGGATATGTTTATCAACTAATGGAAAATTTTGCTTGGTGTTGTCACCGTCTGTAGTGGAAGCCGGCGACACAAATGATATATTTCTTAAGGTTGTTATGAGAATGATCTTTGCTCTGAAACAATGCAAAACTTAACTGTAGGCTTATAAGCCTAGATAAATATAGTAACATGTGTGAAAAACTTAAATGGTATATATCAAACACAAGAAAATAAGAATGGAAGCATATAATATGTATATACTAATTTCGAGGTTCTTTAACAAATTCAATTGTGAGATTCTTTAACATGCATTTTAATGTGATAATGTTCTTTTAGTATGATTTTCACTTGATAAGTAGAAAATGATGTAATTCAAATTTGAAATTGTCTTGTTTGGAAGGAATGGGTTAAACCGTATATTCTCATATTGTTTTCCTTCCTCTATCTCCCATCGACATGTTTTAATTCTTACTCCAAGTGAAGTTTATCTGCTTTGTGTCATTTTACTGCACTCTGCTACACTTTTTTATTATTATTATTTATTTATTTAATTGCACACCTTCTTGTGTCGTATCAACTCAAAATAGAATTCACATCAATGAGATTAAAATAAGGCACTTCTCAGGAACCAGTTTCAACCCCCAAAATCTTACACTGTAACAGTATATTGTATTATTACTCGATACACACTGTACCAAGTCGACATTAAAAGGTTAAAACTTCACAATGCTGAGTGTCATGTTGTTTCATGATTTTCTAATTATGTTTATGTTACTTGATTGGACTGAAGAATCTGTTAACACCATACTCAATAGTACTTTTTTGTATGCATCTTGACGCACTGTATTGAGTAGGCACTTTAAAGGTGGACCTTACAAGTTTCACATTGTTTTGTGATTTTCTTAATACTGTTGCTTGATTGGATCTTCCATAGAGAATACATATGAGTCATATTAGTGTTGAACATTTATTACAACGAAGTCATTCGTGTGCAAACCCTATTCTTTAATCTAATGATAAGAAGTACTTTCTGCTTGCAGTTCTTCCACACAAATCCATTGGCATGTGACCTTTCTGGTCTGCCTGTAATTCATAACAAGGACGACGACGAAGTGATTGAAACCAATGAACAGAGAAAGTAAGTCAATTGACCTGATCAACTGTGAATGTTTCTAATTTAGTGACAGCATCACTTTTGTTTATATCCCATATTCAATAAATACTGAGTATCATAAACTACTATTATTCACTAGAATGATAACAATCTTTCTCATTGGCTTATAACTGTCTTGTACTATTTTACATGAACTATCAACTATGTATCTATCTGGTGAGGGATTATGTCTAGGTATTAGATTTGTTAAATCCATGAAGAATAAACTAAGAATGCATTTAACCTATTTTTTAAAACATGTACCTTAATAGAAAATTGAAGTGTGCACTGTAGAGGATTGCATGCCCAGCTTGGATAATCTTATTTATTTTTTCATCATACCCACGCAACATCGCTTCAGACTGAAAAGATGAATGTTGAAACATATCATGGGATATGTTTAACTACTTGGGTATGACGAACATAAGGATAACTGTGTTTGTAGTATTATGGAAACAGAGACCGTAGATGAAGCGGAAACACTGGTTTTAACTTGCCCTATATTGATGCCGTTTTTGTATTGGGTACAAACATATTTTATCATTACTCTTTTGTTTTATCGTTTGTCAGTTCCTTGTTTTGCCTATAAGAAAGAGTAGGGGAAAGAGTGTGAACTGTGAAGGGACTTTAGTAATGTCATACTGATATGATGATGAAACTTAGATGCAGTTAAACACACTTCATGCTTGTGTCACTTTGTGACCATTGGCTGTGGTTTTCATTTTCAAATTACCAATGTATGCAAGTGAACTGTCAATTTTAATCTTTGTTAGTGTACTGTAATCTGAATACTAGACTTTATGGAGCTAAAGAACTCTGGAAATTATGCAGCATATACATTTACAATAACCCTTGTCAAATATTGCCAATTTGTGCTAGAGTTTGATTTGGACAAGTTATAGGTTGAACAGAATCAATGATCTTGGTGTTCTGTTGTTCTAGAATTAAATTATGTTTTATTATTATTATTTCTCCAAAATTATCTCTTTACCATAATGAAGTAATATTAAGCTAGCAATGGCAATCTAAGTTTTAGCAAATTAAATTCACTAAAGATTAAGATTTGATCAGATACTCATTCTGTTCATTGATCTTGCAGAAATTGTTGGCTTCAACTTTTTAATTTAATCGTTGTATCTTCATAAACTAAGATTTTTTTTAATTTTTTTTTTATCTCATTTAGTTTTACTGTCAATTATATATCATACTGATAAAAGAAGCAAAACTCTAGGGGTCTCTATTAGTTGAAATGATTTATAACTCTTCTCATTTTTCAGGAGCAGGAGATCGAAAATGAAGAAACGATCACAAACACTTCGCGAGCGCAGGAGCAAGGATCAAGCCACTGAACTATCAAAAGAAGAAATTGTATTTCACATAGAGGTAAACTTTAGTCTTGTGTTTACGGATTTAGCACACACCTTTTCCAAGATGTTTAATCTTGCCTCAGTTTTCATCACTACTGAAGGCTAGTGTTGTCTCTTTCAAGCATATTGATAGAGAGTAAAGCTCCTCAACAATGCACTGTCAACCTGTAATGTATTCTCTAGTACACCATATTCCGAAGTAGAAAATTCAAAGTAGTCTGCCCAAACACTTTTTTCGGGGTTAATGCCAGCAATTATTCTTGTATTACAATGTTGTACATGGCAATTTATTATGTTTAGCCATTACAAGATTGTAGAGCTCAATTCATTATTTTGATGAAGTATATTTCATTTCAGGAGCTGGAGAAGGGTGTTAGGCTAAATGTTCATGGCCAAGACCCAAGTAGCAGTGCCAGCAGTGCTTCATCTGGTGCAAAGCCAAACCAAAAGTCTGAGAGTCTGCCTTTCTTGCTCTCCCCAGTTGCAGGCATGAAGAACCGGCCTCCATTACCCACATCCAAAACACGTGGCACCGATTATGACAATGACAATGGTAACATGTACAGGATAAATCAGATCAATAGGTCTACATCAACAAGAGACTTCAGAAGATTGAATCAAAGTAAGCAATTAGAAAGTCTATGCATTTGATTAATTTGTTACACAACATCATATGAACATACGATGCTAAGATTCTTTTCGTTCTTGCGTTTTTCCAGTTATATAATTTTTTTCTTTCTCATTTCTAGACTTTCAAGTAAATAAACATATCAGTGTTACAATATATCATCAATTTTGTGTCATTTGCCTGAAGGGCTTGACTTGGCCTGGTAAGTGTATATTGAAAATTCTTTTTCTTTTAGTTCATTGCAAGAATTGTCTTTGGTTTTGTCATCTCATTTTGTTTGGTAAATAAAAAATAAGGAAAAGTTTTCTTTTCTTTTGATATAACACCTGTGTTGTGAAGACTTAGGCAGGGAAATTGCTAGACCGGATAAATGTCCTTTACTACCGAGCCACATTGGGTGGTCTTATTATTATTATTATTATTAGTAATATAGGGTCATACTACCTTACTGGTCCAATAACGTTATTGGATTTAATAACTACTATTAGATTGGATAAAAGCAAATCCAATGGATGTTATTAAAATTTGAAATTAATGTCTTTTAATACAATAAAAACTTGAAACCTTTTCAACCAGTTTCTTTTTTTTTTTTTACAAAAAAATAATTATATCAAGAGTAAAGATTACAATATTAAACAAATAATGAAGAATTAATGATTAGAATGAAAGAAATTATATTAATTAGTTACAATTTATTTTTATTTCATAACTAGACACTATTAACAGTATCATTGATAATAACAATTTTGTTATTTTGTAATATTAATAAGTTATAATTTATCTTTATATTGGATATAATTTGACAAAACAAATAAAAGATTTTGTTAGTACTCTTAAAAAATTAATTGTGAAATAAAAACATAGAAACTTACATTATAAATTTATAATATTAATCAGAATCCATAAATATAATTGTTTTACTTTTCTTTGAATAAAAACATAATAGCATTATTTTATACAACTTGAAATTGTTACCAAAAACAATATATTTACAATTATATACAAAACATGTTACATAGTATGAATATATATATATATATATATATATATATATATATATATATATATATATATATAAGAGTGTTGATATTGATACCTATAAAACTTATTAGTATATCCATTTTTATAAGTACACTTATATCTAAAATTTAAAATATAAATATTACTATAAGCACTCATCGTAATGTCAATAGTAACCTCATTGAAATAAATATATTTATTTTCATACATATTATTTATAAACATTATTAAATTATTATCACATCCAATTTAAAAAAAATCATATTATTTTTAGAATCAAATCTTCTTTTAATGATGGTTCAATTTACTTTTAAAAATATTTCAAACGTGGAAGCCTTATAAAAGGGAATATGTGGAACCGTATACGGTGTTAAGATATTTTCAATATGGAATTCTTTTATTTATACAGCTATCTTATAAATATATATATATATATATATATATATATATAACTTATTGATATCTACGGCTATCTTTAAAAATAAAACTTATTGATATTTACAGTTATCGTAAAAAAAAAATTTGTTTATTGATAGAGTTCATAACTATATATAAAAGAAAAACAAAAACAAAAACAATATGATAATCATGTGATGATGAGAAAGTTTGATACTTGAAATAAAATTAGAGCTTAATTAGAGTTTATCATAAAAATTAGGGTTTACCATAAGTTTTTTTTTTTGAAAGGTAAGTTTTTTTTAATAAAGAAATATAGTTGAAGATATACGTGTAATTAATGAGTGTATATAGTATTTGGTTTATTTTTAATTAAAGTAATTTGTTCTTATTGATAAATTTCTATTGGGATATTTTTGAAATTAAAATTTTTAATAAAATATGGTTGTATTAATAAGTTTTATAGGTATCAATATTGACACCCTTTATATATAAATAAAAAATTGCACTCAACCTCTTTGGGGTTTTTCCCTCTTACACTTAGAAACAACTTTATCAAAAATTAATACTCACACCCCCTGTCGTTAGTCAAACTTGGCCAAACTTAAATGTTGACCAACTTTAACCGTACAAAAATGAGGGTATTTTTGACCTTTCAAACATTTAAGAAATATTTAAAATACAAATTAATCGAAAAACCCACCACAACCTCTTGACCAGATCCGATCTGGACTGGATTGGATTCCCACCACAGCCAAGAATGTTGATCGGGTTAGCCGAGCGGAAGGTGCTGCCCAATTGGCTCAAGGCATTGCTTCTCCTTAACAGGACATGGTTGAGCATACCTATGAACCTGATCCCTACACTAACCTCAGGTACTTCTGATCGGGAACGAAAGAGAAGATCCTCCGACTAGGATAATGTGAAGAAGAGTCCTCCTAGAGGTCCTAAGAAGAGGTTTACAAAAGAAACGGCTGCACGAAAAGTGGTCACATCCTTTGAGAGATCTCCGGTCAACAAGGTGGCTAAGAAAACTGAAGGATCCTCCGCCACCAAAACTGGTCGTAAAAAAAGAGAGGTTAAGATAACTGAAGGTCCAGAAGCTCATCAGACTGGAGTCAAGCCGATTATTCCTGAGGAGGAGGATGATGACCAATAAACAGTGACTGAACTGATCTTGAGGGAGCAGCGATCGAAGAGGAAATCTGATCGCGTTTCTGCTGCGTCTGCCATTTCCCCACTTGATCAACTCAAAAGGGATGTTCAAGCTTCAGTTGGGGTCAGTAAGTGAGCTATCCCTCAACAAACACAACCACCACTTCCATCCGAATTGGCCCTCATTCAAGTTGACCGTCCAACTGTTGAGGTCCTCTTTGAGCCTCCTGCACAGCGTGTTGGTAAGGGTTTGATGCAATTTTCAATCAAGCGACAGATAGTCTTTACTGACTCGGATTCTGAAGAGGAGGAGGCCGAATCTGACGGATCATCATCTAACCCCCTTGCTCTTGAGACCGAAGACAATCTAAATGACCAAGGTGCAGATCATACTAATAAAATCGCCCTTCAGTTGGGTCGTCTCCCTGAGGCCTTAACGAATGTCGAAATGAGCACTCCTACTAGTGTCACCGATCAGGAGCATGTTGCTGTTATACCCTTAGAGGTCACTCCTGGGGCTACCTTGCCTGCCTGCCTCTAGGGCACCCCTGATTGCTCATCAGGCCCAAGGTTATGGGGCAATGGAGACATCTGCCGTTACAGGGCCTTCCGAATCCAATGGGGTGTCGGTCGACCCCCTTAATTTGTTAAAGACTATGTCTTTGGGAAAAGGCTATGTGTGCGAAGGCTATTGGAAGGAGTTCCAGAATTCCAGCAATCACAAGCAAGTTCGTGCAATTTACAACAATGGTGTATACGTAAGTATATTTTATTTCCTAATCAATTCCTTCTGATTCAGTTTTATTATCGTGATTTGTCTTTTCTTTTGAGGTCGTGGAAGAGCTGACCAGGCCCATGATCACTCAGGAGAGATGAGCCACTGAGATCACCCAAATTAAAGAAGGAGCTCCAAAGGAGGAAGAAGGCACTAGAATTTGCTTCAGCTAGCGAATCAAAATTGAAGAGGTTGTATAAAGAAAAGTTGAAGCAGCGCAACATGAATGAAGCAGCTTTGAGGAAGGTTGTGTCTACTGCTGAAACCCAAGCTGACAATGCCACAAACAGTCTAACTGAACTTATTGTGAAGAGCACCCAACTTGAAGCGAATCTGGCTAAGGCTAAACAGCGGTGTACTGAACTGGAACAGAAACTTATCCTGGTTGATCAAGCTGCCGTTAGTCAAGAAACAGAAGCTCAAATTGCCAAGGAAACTCTGGTCACCTCTCAGCAGTCTATGCTCGAGTCCCATCAAAGATCTGAGGAAGCCAAACTGCACTATGAGAGGTTGGCTGAAGATCTAAAGCAATAGAAGGTCAGTGTGGAGGTGCTCTCTCAAGAGGCCAAGCTAGCCCTCGAAGTCCAAAATGTCGATCGATATAAGAGGTCTCCCGCGTTCGAAGCAGTAATGCTAAGTAAGCATGAACGGAGGACTAGTCACTGCTGGGATGTTCTTCGGGGCTAAGGAAATGTCGTCCGGTGAGGCCCAACGTAAATGGGATCGGACGATCCAGAAGCATATGGTTGAATCTCTAGATGCCATAAAAAATCAGCGAATAAGATGAAGGGCCTATTGTAAGTCGATTAGGAAGGGTCCTCACATCATGCATCTTGAGCTCCCTTCCAAATCCTCTCTGATAACTTTCCATACAGAGGAGGAATGTGGCAGATCAACTAAAGGCATTGATGTCGGTCCTTTGCCTGAAATTGACTATTCGCCCTGCATGACTAACGATCCAAAGGACGTCATCCATTGACCTGACTTTGGGGACCTGACTAGAGATGCACATTGGGGAAATGGGGATGGATATAGGTTCCCCCATCACCATCCCCACTTCTCAAACCCTTACCCCATCCCCCCCCCCCCCCCCCCTTCCCCCATTTTCCCCAAATAGGGATGGGGATTTTTGGGGGGAGGTATATCCATCCCCAACCCCAGTTTCCCATTTTTCCCATTTTCCCAGTTCCCCATTTTCCCCATTTTCCCCATTTCCCCATTTTCCCCATTTTCCCCATTTCCCCATTTTCCCATTCCCCCATTCAACCGTTTGACTAAAAATTACAAATTAACAAAAAAAAAATATTCCATTACAAATACAAACTAATATCAGTTAATGTATTACAAATACAAAATAAAAGAGTAAATAAGTATATATAGATAGGGCTTTTGAAGAATAAAAAATTTATATATATATTTGTATATTTATATGTTTTGGGGGAAGGTCCCCCCATCCACATCCCTATTTTAATATATTTATAGGGAAAATGGGGAAATGGGGATGGGGGGTTCTCCCTCCATCCCCATCCCCATTTCAATTTGGGGATGAAAATCATCCCCATCCCAACCCCATTCCCCATTTTCCCTAAAAAAATTTCCCCAAATGGGGATGGGGACGTGGGGATTTGGGGATCCAGGGTAAAATGTACATCTCTAAACCTGACCAAAGGCTATGAAGACGAGAGCAACCTTCTTGGCAGTTCTAGGCCTGGCGGTCCTTCAACGACTCCTAGCACCTGATTTTGTGTTTATCATTCTTTCTTTCGTATCACATATCTTGCAAATATTTTTATATCACTGTACAAATGATTATTTCACGTTCAATGATATAAAATCTTTATTTACTCATGCGGATTTCTCTATTTTAATCGATCATCTTCGATGTTCGTCATTTTTAATTTGATTAGTTATCTTATCAACTAATTGTTACTAACCTAATCGACCGCATTTTTATTTGTTCAAACTTAATCAAGCTGGTTTCGCGTTGGACCGACCGGTTGCGATTTGTTCAGGTTCTTTGTTAACTAATCGTTATTTATCTAGTCAATTATCTCATTGATTGACTGAGTGAACATAGTCTGGTCGGTTATGCTATTAATCAGCCTTTACTTGACTTGATCAAATATCTAATGGACTGATCGAACTTGGTTTGTTGCACGAGCAATTTCTGGTCTTGCTAGTCTGGGTTACTTGCAATAGCTTTCTTAGAGGTTTTGTCAAGTAGTGTTCGTTTCATAGACCATTCGCATGGTATCTAATTTATAGACACTTGTCCTTTATCTATCAACTAAGTCACTGTGACTTCTCCCAATTGTCTGTTGCTCAAGATTCGATGCAATGAGAATGATCCTCATCTCATTAGCTCAACTTATCTTAACCCGGTACCTAACTAGCCGGTGTTCAAGTATGAGAATGGGACTTTCCCATCCAACTTTCTACGCATCCCATCAGGTATCTACGACTTGAAGGCGCTCTAACAGTGTTTATATACACCCAGTTAGTTTCGCTAACTGTGCATTGTCTTTACGATGCATGTTTTTAGCCCCATCTATGGGCCCCCCGAGCGCCTATTTATCGTTAATGAATTTAGGAGCTATGAGTTGCTTTTGTAAATGAAGCAATATTTTATCACTTTTTTCTTAAACTATTCTTTCCTTGAAAGGCTTTTATTGATAACTTCAATCAAAACTATAAAAAGCAACAATTGATCAAGAATGAATAAAAACTATAGTAATTCTAATCCTAACAAAATATCTAAATAAACTGAAAGGAAATAGTAAAAGGAAAAGAAACCCCTCAAGGGTAGAATATCTTCAAATATTGAGCATTGCAGGGCTGGGGCAAATCTCATCCTTCTGGTCGGGTTAGGTGATATGTTGCATGCCGAGCTAGTCCGACCACCTAATAAGGTCCTTCCCACTTATCTGCTAAAGATCCAGCTGCCTTCTCCCTTGTGTTTGGGGATACCCTTCTGAGGACCAGATCTCCAAGCTAAAATTTTCTTATCCGGACATGCTAGTTGTAATATATGGCAATCCGTTGTTGATAGGCTGCATTTCTCACTCTCGCCATGTCCCTTTTCTCTTCCAAATCGTCCAGGTTCTGTTCTATAGTCCCTACATTTGCATCGGGTTGGTATAGCTGGACTCTGAGGGAAGCGTGGGTTATCTCGACCGGGATAACTGCCTTAGTCCCGAATTCCAGGGAATAAGGCTTTTCTCCTATCGATGTTCTTTGAGTTGTTCGATATTCCCATAGCACCTCGTGCAACCTGTCTACCCAATTTCCTTTCTTCTCATCAAGCTTGGCCTTTCGGGTGTGTTTGATGATCTTGTTAACAACTTCGACTTGTCCACTGGTGTGGGGATGGGCCGGCGTGGCATTATTGTTATTGATATTGTACTTTTGGCACATTTCTATGAAGTTATCACTATCGAATTGGGTCCCACTATCAATGATGATTGTGTCTGGGATTTCAAATCGGTAAATGATATTCTATTTCACAAAACTAGTAGTATTAGCCTCGGTTATGTGTACCAATGCTTATGCTTCTGCCCACTTTGTAAAGTAGTCTACTGTTACTATGACATGCTTCGCACCTCCTTTGGTCGCCGTTGGCATTGAACCGATCAGATCCAATCCCCACATCACGAATGGTCAAGATGAGGTCAGGTTCTTCAAGTGCTCAGGTGGCTGTTTGATGTCGTTTGTAATCCTCTGACAAGTACCCCACTTCTCAGCCACTGATTTCGCATCATGGAACATGGTTGGCCAATAAAAGCCTTTTCTAAGGGTTTTATGAGCCAAACCTTTCCCCCACGTATGGTTCCCGCATACGCATTCATATATGCTTGCCAGGATCTTATCTGCCTCCGCCTGACTGGCGCATCTCTGGAAGGCTTTTGAAAACCCCTTCTGTAGGGCTCTCCCCCTATAATTGAATATCGTGCCACCATGTACCTGATACATTTTGCTTCTATTGTCTCTTCAGAAAGCTTGCCACCTTCTAGATACTCTCTGATGAGGGTCATCCTGGTAATTTGTCCTTCCTCAATCATATTGACTATCATTATTTCATCCTCTTTGATACTGGGTTTCTTCAGATGAGCTATTGGGATCATTTTGGACCAAATGTCAGTGGTTGCTGATGCCAATCTTGACAGAGCATCAGCGTTATCGTTCTTTTCTCTCAGAATCTAGGTGATTCTGCAATTTTTAAACCTCCTGATGAGTGTTTTAGCTATCTCTAGGTAAGCCACCATGTTGTTGTCCTTTGTCTGGTACTCATCTAAAACTTGGTTGACCACGACTTATGAGTCACTGAATATCTCTACTTCATCTGCTTCCAATTCCATGCAAACCCTGAGTCCTGCCAACAATGCCTCGTATTCAGCCATGTTGTTGGTAGCTTTGAAGTTAAATCGCAAGGCACATTCTACTTGGTCACCTTATGGGGTGGATACCACTGTGCCCATTGGCGTGCGTGTTTGACGATCCATCAACATGCAGTTTCCAGCTGAAAATCTTACTCTCTTTATCTTTGAGCATTCTGATCACTTCACTGTTTGGCTCAGTGAACTCAACAATCAGATCTGCCACTGCCTGACCTTTTATCGCGACCCTTGGTAGATAAGTGATATCAAATTCACTGAGCTCGACTGCCCACTTTGTTA